>OY804581.1:64701104-67362634 GCA_963680875.1 Bathymodiolus brooksi | reverse complement strand
ATTATTGTTTTTCTAGATTTTGTAACAGTTCAGACAGTGTGGTATTATTGTTTTTCTAGATTTTGTAACAGTTCAGACAGTGTGGTATTATTGTTTTTCTAGATTTTGTAACAGTTCAGACAGTGTGGTATTATTGTTTTTCTAGATTTTGTAACAGTTCAGACAGTGTGGTATTATTGTTTTTCTAGATTTTGTAACAGTTCAGACAGTGTGGTATTATTGTTTTTCTAGATTTTGTAACAGTTCCGACAGTGTGGTATTATTGTTTTTCTAGATTTTGTAACAGTTCAGACAGTGTGGTATTATTGTTTTTCTAGATTTTGTAACAGTTCCGACAGTGTGGTATTATTGTTTTTCTAGATTTTGTAACAGTTCCGACAGTGTGGTATTATTGTTTTTCTAGATTTTGTAACAGTTCCGACAGTGTGGTATTATTGTTTTTCTAGATTTTGTAACAGTTCCGACAGTTTGGTATTATTGTTTTTCTAGATTTTGTAACAGTTCCGACAGTAGGATATTATTGTTTTTCTAGATTTTGTAACAGTTCCGACAGTGTGGTATTATTGTTTTTCTAGATTGTGTAACAGTTCCGACAGTGTGGTATTATTGTTTTTCTAGATTTTGTAACAGTTCAGACAGTGTGGTATTATTGTTTTTCTAGATTTTGTAACAGTTCAGACAGTGTGGTATTATTGTTTTTCTAGATTTTGTAACAGTTCAGACAGTGTGGTATTATTGTTTTTCTAGATTTTGTAACAGTTCCGACAGTGTGGTATTATTGTTTTTCTAGATTTTGTAACAGTTCAGACAGTGTGGTATTATTGTTTTTCTAGATTTTGTAACAGTTCCGACAGTGTGGTATTATTGTTTTTCTAGATTTTGTAACAGTTCCGACAGTTTGGTATTATTGTTTTTCTAGATTTTGTAACAGTTCCGACAGTGTGGTATTATTATTTTTCTAGATTTTGTAACAGTTCCGACAGTTTGGTATTATTGTTTTTCTAGATTTTGTAACAGTTCCGACAGTAGGATATTATTGTTTTTCTAGATTTTGTAACAGTTCCGACAGTGTGGTATTATTGTTTTTCTAGATTTTGTAACAGTTCCGACAGTGTGGTATTATTGTTTTTCTAGATTGTGTAACAGTTCCGACAGTGTGGTATTATTGTTTTTCTAGATTTTGTAACAGTTCAGACAGTGTGGTATTATTGTTTTTCTAGATTTTGTAACAGTTCAGACAGTGTGGTATTATTGTTTTTCTAGATTTTGAAACAGTTCAGACAGTGTGGTATTATTGTTTTTCTAGATTTTGTAACAGTTCAGACAGTGTGGTATTATTGTTTTTCTAGATTTTGTAACAGTTCAGACAGTGTGGTATTATTGTTTTTCTAGATTTTGTAACAGTTCCGACAGTGTGCTATTATTGTTTTTCTAGATTTTGTAACAGTTCCGACAGTTTGGTATTATTGTTTTTCTAGATTTTGTAACAGTTCCGACAGTGTGGTATTATTGTTTTTCTAGATTTTGTAACAGTTCCGACAGTTTGGTATTATTGTTTTTCTAGATTTTGTAACAGTTCCGACAGTAGGATATTATTGTTTTTCTAGATTTTGTAACAGTTCCGACAGTGTGGTATTATTGTTTTTCTAGATTTTGTAACAGTTCCGACAGTGTGGTATTATTGTTTTTCTAGATTGTGTAACAGTTCCGACAGTGTGGTATTATTGTTTTTCTAGATTTTGTAACAGTTCCGACAGTGTGGTATTATTGTTTTTCTAGATTTTGTAACAGTTCCGACAGTGTGGTATTATTGTTTTTCTAGATTTTGTAACAGTTCCGACAGTGTGGTATTATTGTTTTTCTAGATTTTGTAACAGTTCCGACAGTGTGGTATTATTGTTTTTCTAGATTTTGTAACAGTTCCGACAGTGTGGTATTATTGTTTTTCTAGATTTTGTAACAGTTCAGACAGTGTGGTATTATTGTTTTTCTAGATTTTGTAACAGTTCCGACAGTGTGGTATTATTGTTTTTCTAGATTTTGTAACAGTTCCGACAGTTTGGTATTATTGTTTTTCTAGATTTTGTAACAGTTCCGACAGTGTGGTATTATTGTTTTTCTAGATTTTGTAACAGTTCCGACAGTTTGGTATTATTGTTTTTCTAGATTTTGTAACAGTTCCGACAGTAGGATATTATTGTTTTTCTAGATTTTGTAACAGTTCCGACAGTGTGGTATTATTGTTTTTCTAGATTTTGTAACAGTTCCGACAGTGTGGTATTATTGTTTTTCTAGATTGTGTAACAGTTCCGACAGTGTGGTATTATTGTTTTTCTAGATTGTGTAACAGTTCCGACAGTGTGGTATTATTGTTTTTCTAGATTTTGTAACAGTTCCGACAGTGTGGTATTATTGTTTTTCTAGATTGTGTAACAGTTCCGACAGTGTGGTATTATTGTTTTTCTAGATTTTGTAACAGTTCAGACAGTGTGGTATTATTGTTTTTCTAGATTTTGTAACAGTTCAGACAGTGTGGTATTATTGTTTTTCTAGATTTTGTAACAGTTCAGACAGTGTGGTATTATTGTTTTTCTAGATTTTGTAACAGTTCAGACAGTGTGGTATTATTGTTTTTCTAGATTTTGTAACAGTTCAGACAGTGTGGTATTATTGTTTTTCTAGATTTTGTAACAGTTCCGACAGTGTGGTATTATTGTTTTTCTAGATTTTGTAACAGTTCCGACAGTTTGGTATTATTGTTTTTCTAGATTTTGTAACAGTTCCGACAGTGTGGTATTATTGTTTTTCTAGATTTTGTAACAGTTCCGACAGTTTGGTATTATTGTTTTTCTAGATTTTGTAACAGTTCCGACAGTAGGATATTATTGTTTTTCTAGATTTTGTAACAGTTCCGACAGTGTGGTATTATTGTTTTTCTAGATTTTGTAACAGTTCCGACAGTTTGGTATTATTGTTTTTCTAGATTTTGTAACAGTTCCGACAGTGTGGTATTATTGTTTTTCTAGATTTTGTAACAGTTCCGACAGTTTGGTATTATTGTTTTTCTAGATTTTGTAACAGTTCCGACAGTAGGATATTATTGTTTTTCTAGATTTTGTAACAGTTCCGACAGTGTGGTATTATTGTTTTTCTAGATTTTGTAACAGTTCCGACAGTGTGGTATTATTGTTTTTCTAGATTGTGTAACAGTTCCGACAGTGTGGTATTATTGTTTTTCTAGATTGTGTAACAGTTCCGACAGTGTGGTATTATTGTTTTTCTAGATTTTGTAACAGTTCCGACAGTGTGGTATTATTGTTTTTCTAGATTGTGTAACAGTTCCGACAGTGTGGTATTATTGTTTTTCTAGATTTTGTAACAGTTCAGACAGTGTGGTATTATTGTTTTTCTAGATTTTGTAACAGTTCAGACAGTGTGGTATTATTGTTTTTCTAGATTTTGTAACAGTTCAGACAGTGTGGTATTATTGTTTTTCTAGATTTTGTAACAGTTCAGACAGTGTGGTATTATTGTTTTTCTAGATTTTGTAACAGTTCAGACAGTGTGGTATTATTGTTTTTCTAGATTTTGTAACAGTTCCGACAGTGTGCTATTATTGTTTTTCTAGATTTTGTAACAGTTCCGACAGTTTGGTATTATTGTTTTTCTAGATTTTGTAACAGTTCCGACAGTGTGGTATTATTGTTTTTCTAGATTTTGTAACAGTTCCGACAGTTTGGTATTATTGTTTTTCTAGATTTGTAACAGTTCCGACAGTAGGATATTATTGTTTTTCTAGATTTTGTAACAGTTCCGACAGTGTGGTATTATTGTTTTTCTAGATTTTGTAACAGTTCCGACAGTGTGGTATTATTGTTTTTCTAGATTGTGTAACAGTTCCGACAGTGTGGTATTATTGTTTTTCTAGATTTTGTAACAGTTCCGACAGTGTGGTATTATTGTTTTTCTAGATTTTGTAACAGTTCCGACAGTGTGGTATTATTGTTTTTCTAGATTTTGTAACAGTTCCGACAGTGTGGTATTATTGTTTTTCTAGATTTTGTAACAGTTCCGACAGTGTGGTATTATTGTTTTTCTAGATTTTGTAACAGTTCCGACAGTGTGGTATTATTGTTTTTCTAGATTTTGTAACAGTTCAGACAGTGTGGTATTATTGTTTTTCTAGATTTTGTAACAGTTCCGACAGTGTGGTATTATTGTTTTTCTAGATTTTGTAACAGTTCAGACAGTGTGGTTTTATTGTTTTTCTAGATTTTGTAACAGTTCCGACAGTGTGGTATTATTGTTTTTCTAGATTTTGTAACAGTTCCGACAGTTTGGTATTATTGTTTTTCTAGATTTTGTAACAGTTCCGACAGTGTGGTATTATTGTTTTTCTAGATTTTGTAACAGTTCCGACAGTTTGGTATTATTGTTTTTCTAGATTTTGTAACAGTTCCGACAGTAGGATATTATTGTTTTTCTAGATTTTGTAACAGTTCCGACAGTGTGGTATTATTGTTTTTCTAGATTTTGTAACAGTTCCGACAGTGTGGTATTATTGTTTTTTCTAGAAAAACAATAATATCCTACTGTCGGAACTGTTACAAAATCTAGAAAAACAATAATACCAAACTGTCGGAACTGTTACAAAATCTAGAAAAACAATAATACCACACTGTCTGAACTGTTACAAAATCTAGAAAAACAATAATACCACACTGTCGGAACTGTTACAAAATCTAGAAAAACAATAATACCACACTGTCGGAACTGTTACAAAATCTAGAAAAACAATAATACCACACTGTCTGAACTGTTACAAAATCTAGAAAAACAATAATACCACACTGTCTGAACTGTTACAAAATCTAGAAAAACAATAATACCACACTGTCTGAACTGTTACAAAATCTAGAAAAACAATAATACCACACTGTCGGAACTGTCACAAAATCTAGAAAAACAATAATACCACACTGTCGGAACTGTTACAAAATCTAGAAAAACAATAATACCACACTGTCGGAACTGTTACAAAATCTAGAAAAACAATAATACCACACTGTCTGAACTGTTACAAAATCTAGAAAAACAATAATACCACACTGTCTGAACTGTTACAAAATCTAGAAAAACAATAATACCACACTGTCGGAACTGTTACAAAATCTAGAAAAACAATAATACCACACTGTCGGAACTGTTACAAAATCTAGAAAAACAATAATACCACACTGTCTGAACTGTTACAAAATCTAGAAAAACAATAATACCACACTGTCGGAACTGTTACAAAATCTAGAAAAACAATAATACCACACTGTCGGAACTGTTACAAAATCTAGAAAAACAATAATACCACACTGTCTGAACTGTTACAAAATCTAGAAAAACAATAATACCACACTGTCTGAACTGTTACAAAATCTAGAAAAACAATAATACCACACTGTCTGAACTGTTACAAAATCTAGAAAAACAATAATACCACACTGTCTGAACTGTTACAAAATCTAGAAAAACAATAATACCACACTGTCTGAACTGTTACAAAATCTAGAAAAACAATAATACCACACTGTCGGAACTGTTACAAAATCTAGAAAAACAATAATACCACACTGTCGGAACTGTTACAAAATCTAGAAAAACAATAATACCACACTGTCGGAACTGTTACAAAATCTAGAAAAACAATAATACCACACCGTCGGAACTGTTACAAAATCCAATAGCAAAATCGTAGAAAGAGGCAAAATTAATACTCATAACACACAAATAAAAGGCCTGCTCATTTTGCTAGATTGGCATAAGGACGGAAAAATACCAAGATAACCATCTATATTTAACTTTTGTGAATTGTTGTCTTCTGGTAACGTACACAGACAGTGGACAAAAGTATTCGAACGCTTCTGATTTTCCATATATATTTCATATAAAACTACGATTTTTCAAATAATTATCATGATCCAATTTTTATACTTATTTTATCAACAAAAGCAGGAAAGTATGTAGTTTATAGTTATAATTTTCAAAGAATTTTTAGAAGCATGTATTTAAAATCACCATGATTTGAACAAGACTACAAAAGTACTATCATTGTATTGTGTTTCGGATGAAATAAATTAAGTTTTGTGTTTAACTTGTGTTTTCTCAAAATGTTTGTCTTGTAAAACAATGTTGATATTATACAGTTTAAATGCTTTCTATTTTGCTTGAGTCAATTAAAAAATTATCAAAATCGGATATGAATTGACTTCAGAATAAAAAAAAATTAAATTGTAGATTAATATGAAATATATAGAGAAAACTGGAAGCGTCCGAATACTTTTGTCCACTGTCAGTTTGTAGTTTCCGAGGAACACTGATGCCATTGACACTGGGATACATATTTATTTTACGAAATTTTTCTAGCATTTTAATTATTGAAGTTGTTAAAATAATAAATGCCATCAAATTGGAAAATATCAGTAACTTAACTGCAATCGCTGTGTATATAGAAAAAATATAAACTGTTAAAGAAGATAATATTACTCATATTAAATCTACATACAGACTATTAGGGGCCGTCATGGCTGTGATCGTATGGTAGTTGGATTTACAACTACCTATGCAATCAGTGCCTATCACCACTGATGTTGTGAGCTCGAATCTCGATCAGGGCGAGGTGTACAACATTATGTGATAAAGTTTGTCAGTGACTTGCGACAGGTCGGTGGTTTTCTCCGGGTCCTCCGGTTTCCTCCACCAATAAAACTGATCGCCACGATATAACTGAAATATTGTTGAAAGTGGCGTTAAACACCATCAAACAAACAAACAAACAAACAGACTATGGCATAAAGCTAAAACAATAACAACAGAAACATAATGTAGAAATGAAGATACATTTGAACGTCCTCGAAACAGCCAATGATGGTACTGTGAAACATCAGATTATATGAGTTATTAGGGATGATTTCCTAACATCTACTGGAATGACTTGTCAGAGCTCCAGATAATAGTGTGGTATTTTTTTATTTTCATTTTATTCATAATATATATGTTTTGACAATCATATATTCAGATAATAACTGCATCATCAAATTTAACGGCTTGTTTAAGTGTTGAGGTATATTCCCTCTCTATAAATGTATATCATTAATCTAAAATGAATATTCTGGTCATAAATCTTGTACTGATGAACCGAGGCCTATATAATATATGTATGATGGTAGTCAGTGGTGAAAATGTGTAAATAAACAGCGGAAAGTTTAATGTTCAATATATTACCCTATTAACAACCAAGATTATAATTTAGTTTTTTTTATCAAATACAGCGTGAAAAAAACCCGTAGATATCAATTTAGCGCGCCTTTCTGGAATAACCTACATCGGGTACGCTCAAAGTCGAGAGGTTGGAAAGCTATATAATTATAAAGGTTTTGAAAGCAAGCACAAAATATACACTGCATTAGATCATTTCACAATACTTGCTAAATTTGCGAATTCGATTCCTGTCCGCACTGAGGTAAATTCGATTCAGACTTATGTGATAAAGTTTATCATATTCTAATTAATATTAAAAGCTTATAGCATCTTTACAAAAGAATATTGCGAGGCATGCAGTTTCATGTAATGTTCATTTTATACCGCTCAAGAAGGTTGAGCAAAGTTTGAAGATATCAAAGGGGTAATCAGAATCTGTTGTAGGTCAGACAGTACAATGGCCAAAAGAAAAAGGACAAATTAATTGACAAACAACGATCTACAAAGCACTACACATAAAACAAAAGATCAAGAAACACAAACCCCATTAAAAACCGGGGATGAACTCATGTGCTCCGAAAGGGTAAGCAGTTCCTGTTCCACTAGTGACACCCGTCATGCTACTGTTAAACGAAACGAACATCATCTGACATAGAAATCGTGTTGGACACCAATACACAAAAATAAATAAAACATGAACCGCGTACATAACACATGCAAATCGTAGTGGACATCACAACACGGAACTTAAAACATGAAGACATGTAATTTGACAACATTAAACAACACGAACTCCTCTAAGACAAGTAAGAAATAACTGGGACAAACTCAGGTGCTCCGGAAGAGTGGGCACCGGAAGAGTAGGCACTAGTGATCCCTGTCATGTTACTCTAGTTAAACATCCGGTGATAAGTCATGAATGAGGAAAGGACCTGAAAGCACTTATGACAAGTGGAACATATCCGTGGTCAATTGTGACACAGATATTCCGCAACGGTTTGCCAAGTCATGGTGGCGACCGTAAAACTTTCGAAGTGATGACTTCAACTTAACCAATAGGAACATTTGGTTCAGTAGCTTCCTTTTTAGCAGCAACCCTCTATTAAGGAAATCCTGATAGGAACCAACTATAGTTATAAACTGAATAAATATAATAAAATGAAAGCAAAATAATATCACACTGTCGGAATATTCCTAACAATCTAATAGAAAAATCGTAGAAAGAAACAAAATCTATAGTCCTAACCTACAAATACACGATCGTTTACTTTTCTGGCGGCTTGGTACAGACATTTCAATAAAAAATAAGTGGCGAAGTTAAACTAGTTTTATGGGCCCAAGCCTACACTAATTGTGAAATGATGCGATCATGTAAGTGTTTTCCACATATCCCCGGGCAAACAGTGATACTATAAAGAACACTAGGATCCTAAACATTATGTATAATATATTTAAACGCAGTGAAACAGACGTTTTCAAAATGTATAATATCACTTCTATTAAAAACAGCCGATGACCTCCACCATAAAGAATACAAAGATGGATTTTTATAATGTATGGCGATATTAACATTGTGAACATATCGTGTGTCTTATGTAGAACGAAGCAACTGAAATATCTTTGAAAGTGGTGTTAAACACCATAAGTATAGCCTGACCATAAAATCAAGCCACAGTACGATTTAAATTATAGGATTTTTTTCTATAAAAGTCCTCAAAAATCTGGCTCTCATGTAGTGGTTATCAGAGTGGAAAAATTTCATTCTGGGGAAAAAAGTAAGGGAATTGGCTTCAATTGAAAACATGCGATTTGTTTGTATATTTGTCATGTAATGCTGATAATTAAGAGGTAATAACAGAGAAGCACAAAAAAGGAACTTAGAAAAAAAAAATAGCCTAAAAAGGGGAAACGGGAAAATTATATCGTAGATTTATTTCAGATAAAATGGGTTTTGTATTGTAGAATAGTGAATAACCGCTGGAGAATACCTAAGAGGCAATCACAAATGAACAATCCAGAGAGACTGGCAACACAGGGTACACAAGACGAAGATAAACAAAGCAAAAACACAACACAATATATGTTGGACACCAATATATGCAAACAAAAACAAATTGCGTAAATAAGACATGGTCCCTCCTACTAACAACTAGTGGTAAAGACGAACCGAACATCGTTTGTATGCGAAAATCGTAACGAACATCACAACACGGAAGTAAAGACACATAATAGTACAACACAAAAAACTAAAATGATGAGCAACACGAACCCAACCAAAAAATCGGGGGTGAACTCAGGTGCTGGCGAAGGGTAGGCAGTTTCTGCTTCTTATAAGGCATCCGTCATGTTATTAGTATAAATAGTCAAGTCCGGTAAAAGTCTTGGCAGTGAAAGAGGAAAGATAATAATCTACGTAAAAAGTAAAAAGATCCATTGTTATTTGAGATATGGATATTTTGCAACGGTCAACCAGATCGTGATTTGCTTGAGTAGCTTTTGCGTCAGCAGCTGAGTTCTGTCCAGACAATTACTGCAGTGGGTAAAAGCTCTAAAAGAACGTACGAATACGGGAGTTCGGAAGTCTTTTGTGAAGGAGGTAAAATAGTACTATTTATATTTCCCGCCGTTGAACGTTTATTCAACATGGCGGGTTTTACTTTGCTCCTTTGAATTGAACATTGATGTAGGAAAATATTAAAAAAATAATACCCACAGCTATTTATATATATATATATATTCTTTCTAGTATGACAAATAATAATTGGTTTGTCTGTATATTATGTTACTGTAAATATAACATTGATACAGGGAAAATACCTTCGTAAAAAAAAGTACATGTTTCTTTTAAGTTGACAAATAAAATCATAAAATATCTATTATTTTCATTAAATATAGTTTGTTCAATTTTGTTTTTATAAAGCAGGTAATTTTACACCTGAAATGTTCAGTGTTATCTACGGTAACTAAATTTGAACATTGTCATTACATCAGATACTGCACAATATACATTAGCAAAGTTTCTTCATCTGCAACTTCAGCTTCTGATGAATAATCCTAACCTAGCCAGGCAATGATCAGTGATAACATAGAATATGAAATTAACACGCAACCACTACCCAGTAAGGTATAAAAGGGAAAGTTTTTTCTCTGCTGATAATGACAGCTATTTGTAACCAGTTGTAGCAAAAGGCGGCAGCCATCTTAAAAAAATGTCCGAAAATGAGACCCGGATGTACACCTTATGTACTCTTAACGGCAAAGAGCTAGACACGGGACATAACTCTTCCCTCAACTCCGAACTGTCGCATTGTGAAATGTAAACTCCATACGCTGGTGATGCTGGTATATTGCTACTGATGAAAGGAAAGTTTACAATTGGAAAAGTACAGTCTTGACGTTTATCGTAGAGTTTTGTTTTTAATCTTTCATCGCTGTCGATTTCAAGGTGAAGGTCAAGATAAGAAGCAGACTTTTGAGTGTCAGTAGTATCATTTACTTCAAGGTCATCTGGATAGATGCGATGCAGATAATCACCGAATCGAGAATTGTTCAGAGACAGAACACCATCTATATAGGGGAAGCTGGAAATAAAGGTCTGGGCTAATTTCTATATTTCTTCTTGAGAAGCCCTTGAAGGAAGTCTGCCCAATGTTGTATGTGTCTCTAGATTTTTCATTCTTGATTGCACCTTCGGGTTTTTCCTAATGTTTATAATAGTCCGTTTTTGTCACATAATGTAAACTGTGAAATATAAAACAGCAAGTGCACTGGTTATTATTCAATATACGTCGTTAGAATTACGGTGCAGTCAATTGAATCAGATTTACATAGCATTAACGATTTTCACATGTTTCTATTAGTATTATAACTTTAATCATTTTGATTTATAAGGTGTAAAATATTGACAACGCCCTTAATATGCCTGGAAGCCCATCATGGACCAATGGTTACTCATTCAATATTACTGTATGGTTAGATCGTTCCGACCAATTACAGGTACAGGTACGGGATTGGACAATCTAAATCGGAAATCAAACGGAAACGTTTCAAATATAATCGATTGTTCATGTATCCATATTTATCACCTCATTCACATTTGCTGCATTTAAACTAAATTAAACACTTGCATAGAAATATTCTCACATGACACAGCAAGTAAAGAGAATAGTACAACACAAGGGACAAACGAATGTCATCAACCTTAATTGTTCTGTAGTAAATATATCCCACAACGAAACATAGATGTTAGCAGCAAGCTTTCAACTAAACAACAGCAAACGCAAATGTTAGCAGGAAACCACAACAAAATAAATGTTGGCAAATAGAAACATCTCGGGAACCTCTAAATGTGTGTGTGTCTTTGCCACAAGTTTACAGAAAGCTTTGGAAACAGTATATTGTTGGCAGTAATGTTGCAAAAAAAATAATTGAAAATTAAAGATGTTTGCAGTAATGTTGCAGAATTTTTTTTTTAAATTAAATATGTTTGCAGAAACGAATAGTCATGTCTGTGACTGATAAGCCTCCAATTTCCTATCAATTTAAATCTAAAATTTCAAATTAGTGGGTCATTAAATGAAGCTGCTATGTGATTAAGTACATTTATTTTTAAAGGAACAATTTAATATCTACGTTTTATTATTTTTTTTATTATTAAGTAATTTATTGGATTATTGCAGAAACATAAAATGCATTCTTGTTGAATGTTTTGTAGTTTATATTGTGTAATTAAGTTAAATACTGTACATCTGCATTTAAAATAATTGCTATCAAAAGAATAATTTATAATGAACCTTGGTTTTACTTGGGAACTAAATAAAATGTTTTTTTTAAATATGTTTTGTGTACTGATTCATATAATGTGTATTTGTAATCTTATTAAAATAGAGATTCAAATAAGTAATCACTTGCAATACACCTGAAGTATGACAATGACAACATCTGATTTTGTCTTTTGTTATATAATATATTTGATTATTAACATGCAAGAAAGTATAGACAATATACGTCCATTGTCGGAAATATAGAATTTATTTGTACGAACTTTAGAGACAGGAATAACACCGAGTCTCTCGCGAGCTTTTCTTACCCGTTTCGAGGCGGGTACAAATAAATGATATATTTACTGACAAATTATGCATATTGTGCTTATACTGCAACGTCTTGTATACAAAACATTGGTAAATTTACACAGAAAAATGTAAAAACACCGGACAGTTTGGTTGCATTTCTTATTGGGTGTCACAACATGTGTTCAATCAATGTATATCATGCCTAGTTCTACATGAGTTAACCCCCCCTCGTTTATAGTGGGGTTCAAGTTGAGTTACTCGATCTTTAGTTTTATGTATATGATTTGTAGATCGTTGTTTGTTTTTTTATCATTTTACTTTTGGCTATTGTGTTGTCTGTCCTTCTTTGATTTACGGATTTTGATTACCCCTTTGGTATCTTCAAACTCTTCTTCCTACATAAGACGTAGGGTAACAGGATACTTTATACGTCTAGTAAATCTATGATGCAAAGGTTGATAAGGACACCTTTTAGGTAAAACTTCCGCTGATTGCAGTAACGATATGTTAATAAAGTTCTTTGTATGTATATAGTGTAAGTATGGAGAGCTGCCACAAGTATTTGCAGCAATGTTTGAAATAATGTTTGCAGGAAAGTATGCGTATATATTTATAATATTGCTCTAAGGAAACCTGCGGCAGGCATAATTTATGTTGCTGAACGTTAGTACCACATTGCAGATCTAGAGCAACGCCTAGTTCATGTTTGAAAGTAATTGCCTCAAGTTTGCATCAAATCTGCTAATGTTTACTAAAAGTCTCTTTTTTAAAATAATGGTATATATCTAAACAATACTAATCGATCATCATATCAAGTAACTTAGGAGTTGAGGCGTGGTCGAAGCGATATGCTACAAGGCTGAATAAAAGATGGATTCGATTGTAAATATTGCATACATAAATGAATATAGCGTAATAGTGTGTTTGTCTTGTGAAAATTATCAAAACACACATATAAAACTACATGACCAATTTCTCCATTTTATCTTAGTGATTTTAACTACATCAAAAAGTCATATAGATATATGTTTATTCTTATATCTGATAAGGAAGTAATTTCAACCATAAAAATGATCTCCAAATTAAAATTAAGAAATGCACAAGAGAACACAATACCTACAGTCACAACAACATCAAAGAAACACAACAAACAATTAAAAAACATGCCAAAGCAACACTATCTTACAGCAAGTGTTTACACATGGCTTTCATTGCACGTGTCGATATGAAGATAAAATATGGTAATAAAGTTAAAGGGCATGTTTGTAATCCTATCTTCGTCTTTATCTCTAGCTGTTTGTAGGATGGCCAGTGTCGGATTCAAGGGGGGGGGGAGCTTTGGGGGCTTCAGCCCCCCCCCCCCCCCGTCGAATAAGTCAAGCACATATATTAACATACGCTTTTCAAGGCTAGTTAACGTCACAATGTGGCTTTTAATCGAATGGTTTCGATCTGTGTGATGAAAGTAAAAGAAAATACAAATTAATTTCTTTTTATTGAATTAATCTTCAAAGAGGAAATTATAAGTAATTATGATAAATCAAGTTTTTATGAATACTGTCAAAATACCAATTAATCAGGTATTTCATATAGGTATAACCACCAACACCTGTAAATTGAGGCTCTTTCAAGGATATTTTTTTTAAATATCATTTTTTTTTTACAAAAAAATTAAAGGCAAATGTTGCTGTATTAAAAAAAAAAATACACGAGTTTCCGTTTTGCAAATATACACAGACATCTGTCAAAAGTAATCGGAAATGTAAAAAAAATCCCTATATAATCAATCAAAACCATATTTTTTAAAAAAATTATTATGAAGTCATGTCTGGATAGATTTTAACAAATGTTACACCAAAACATTCGGAATTGTCAATATTTTGATTGTTTATTTACTCCATATGTTGTTATGAGTGATTTTTTTTGTACATAATTTAAACACAACAAATAAAAATTGACTTTGATTTTCCTTTATATTTCAACTAAAAATAAATCATAAAAATTAAAAATCATGGAAAAATTATGTACAAATAAAAACCACTCATATAAACATAATGAGCAAATAAACAAGCAAAATATAGACAATTCCGAATGGTTTGGTGTAAAATATGTTAAAATTTATCCAGAAATGACTTCACAATAATTTTTTGAAAAAATATGGTTTTTTTTACATTTCCGAATACTTTTGACGGATGACTGTGTGTGTATGTGAATATGGCATATTTTAAAATCTAAATGAAAATATAAATACATATAAAATAATTAAAATTAATTAGAAATAAAAATAGACGTTAAATTATATTTTTTGCTCAGACCCTTGAGCACTTTACAAAACTGCCAAAACACACACACATCAGACCAGAAGAAGCTGATGTAACTTCTTTGTTGAATTCATTTGCAACTTTGATTTTGTCGTAACCATTGTTATTGTTCAAATGTGCCTGGCTTTTAAGAAAGGGCTCAGCAGATCACTACAAGAGAGATCACTTGACATAGGCAGAGCCTTAAAAAGCGTAAATTTAGTTCAGAGTTCACTAGACTGCAGAGCAAATGTTGAACAATTCAACCACCAGTGTTTTGAGAGGAGTGCTAAAATATGTGAACCATTAGACATAGAGGTTAAAAAACCTAGAATATGCGGGAGACAAATAATGAGAGATAATGTTGAAGCAGAGTCCGGAAGACTACTTTAGGGAGTCAATAACTGTACCTTTTCTCTACTATACGCTAAATGAAATGAAAACAAGGTTTACCGACCTACACGCCAGAACCGCTTTGGAACTACAGTTGGTTCCATCAATTATTGAAAATATTGCTCCATAAGTCCGGAAGACTACTTTAGGGAGTCAATAACTGTACCTTTTCTCTACTATACGCTAAATGAAATGAAAACAAGGTTTACCGACCTACACGCCAGAACCGCTTTGGAACTACAGTTGGTTCCATCAATTATTGAAAATATTGCTCCATAACTGAGCCCCCCCCCCCCCCCCCCCCGTCAACAGAGTCTCTGGCTCATGTCTTATTTACATTATTCGTGTTTGCTTGCGCATAGTGATGTCCAATGCATATTTTGTTGTGTTTTTGCTTTGTTTTTCTTCATCTTGTGTAACATTTGTTGGCAGTTTCTCTGGATTGTTTATTTTTGATTGCCCCTTCGGTATTCTCTGATGTCTATTCGAGACATGGGAATTCCCCCAAGAGTTCAAGGTCATTGTAGTTATTATTTCAGAATGTTAAGAAAAGCTGTAAATACATATATATGTTAATTATTATTAAATGATGCATCAGTTTAAGTCCTTGGTGACTGCATGTCTTTATAATACTATCCCTATTATCACGGTGTATTGAACTTTATGTCAAATGTAGACATACTATGTAAGTCGGGCGATCTAGATATTTAAAGTAGAGAAAACTTCAGTGTGTGTCCTAAACATAATATTTTTTCTTTACTGTTGATCGATTTAAGTGTGAATTTACTTTATAGTAAAGTTTGATAAAATCAGAAAACCAAATTAACGTTTGGTTTGCTAGTAAAATGGTACAACATTATCTCATTTGATTTAATTTGTGTAACATTGATATAATTTTATGGTGACTAGGGTCAGCATTGATGTTTACAGCAATATACATCGTATACTTAGGTGGTCCAGATATCTGAGGTGTTTATTACAGTCAATTGTTAATATAGATAAAGTTGTCATTCATATTTGAAAACATGTTAACTCGAGCATGACAAATTGTTCACCAATAGAATTAATGTCAGAAAAGTTGAAAATCACTCTCATAATGGTTAATGTCTCCTTCAAGAAAAACAACAAAAAAAACAGTAGCTTTACTTTATAATGCATTCTTCATGGCGACAAGATATTTGATTTTATGCATGCAGTAACTATAATTATAGAGTACATCGTCAAAACAAGTCGAAACAAAAGGAAGCAATCTAAATGCTAAAGCATAAATGTAATTAACATTGAATATTCAGATTTTCTAAATTAGCCAATATACCAGCAGTTCCCACGTATAGAGTATATATTTCACAACTTATAAGTCAAGCTTGAGATTGTAGTTTGTATTCAGGGGTCCGTTGTTGAACTTGTGATTAAGCTAATCATATGATTAGCCTTAATTTTTAATTCCTAATCACATAATGAGCTAATGCAATGATTCAAATTCAAATTCAAATTCTTTAAATGATTAAATATGATTAGTTAATACGTTGATTAAAAACAGTTCAGCACCAGAATTTAATCATTGCATTAGCTTAGTGTGTGATTAGGAATTAAAAATGTAATTAGGGCTAATCATATGAATAGTTTAATCACAAGTTCATCAACGGACTTTTAACGTCACCGTCTTGAGAGTGTTAAACTATAAAGTGATAGATTTTTAAAGAATCGTTTCATCATGTCCTTTAAAAAGTTGTCGGAAGATATTAGCAATTTCTTAAAGGTATTAGGTCACTTGGGTACGGATGAAGAGAAATGGCTTTGGCAAACAGTTGTTGGATCAAATTCAACTATTGTTTCCTTATTATATACTCTGATGGCAGTGTGTATTATGTAATATTTGAATGATGGTTAGGAACATCTGCCCTTCTTTTATAGAACTACCATTATACATATGACAGCTTTTGAGAAGCAGGAACGCCCTTCGCGATCACCTGAGTTCACCCTCGGTAATTTGTTTGGGTACGTGTTTTCTATTTTGTTTTTTTTCTATGTTGTCCTATTATGTTTCTTTACGTTCTGAGTTCCGTGTTGGATGGGCAAGCTTTGTAGGTGAACTGGAAAGTTGGGGGAGGTAGGATTGTAAAGTCTTTTTGCTTCAAATATATCTTATAACCCATGTCAGTGCTGAACAACTGACTAGTGAGCAGATAATACCATTGTCCACTAATAGTCCACCAGTAAATATCTAATTTAGTGCATATTTAGTTTCTGGAATAACCTTCACCTTGTACACTCAAAGTCAAATAATTTAAACACGACAGCCAGAATCGACAATGCATGAGAATCTTAGTTATATACGAGAAACCTGGCGGGTGTCTTATAAGAAGCTGGAACTGCTTACCCTTCTCCAGCACCAGGGTTCATCTCCACTTTTTGGTGGGGTCTTGTTGCTCATATTTTTGGTTTTCTGTGTTGTATGTTTTGTTTTGTTTGTCTTCCTCCTGTGTCTGGTGCCCAATGTTGCCAAAGTCTCTGGATTGTCTATTATGTTTTCTGTGTTGTATGATTTGTATTGCTTGTCTTCCTCCTGTGTGTGGTGCCCAATGTTGCCAATGTCTCTGGATTGTCTATTATGTTTTCAGTGTTGTGTTTTTTGCTTTGTTTGTCTTCCTGTTGTATCTGATGCCCAATGTTGCCAATGTCTCTGGATTGTCTATTATGTTTTCTGTGTTGTGTTTTTTGTTTTGTTTGTCTTCCTCCTGTGTCTGGTGCCCAATGTTGCCAATGTCTCTGGATTGTCTATTATGTTTTCTGTGTTGTATGATTTGTATTGCTTGTCTTCCTCCTGTGTGTGGTGCCCAATGTTGCCAATGTCTCTGGATTGTCTATTATGTTTTCTGTGTTGTATGATTTGTATTGCTTGTCTTCCTCCTGTGTGTGGTGCCCAATGTTGCCAATGTCTCTGGATTGTCTATTATGTTTTCAGTGTTGTGTTTTTTGTTTTGTTTGTCTTCCTCCTGTGTCTGATGCCCAATGTTGCCAATGTCTCTGGATTGTCTATTATGTTTTCTGTGTTGTGTTTTTTGTTTTGTTTGTCTTCCTCCTGTGTCTGGTGCCCAATGTTGCCAATGTCTCTGGATTGTCTATTATGTTTTCTGTGTTGTATGATTTGTATTGCTTGTCTTCCTCCTGTGTGTGGTGCCCAATGTTGCCAATGTCTCTGGATTGTCTATTATGTTTTCTGTGTTGTATGATTTGTATTGCTTGTCTTCCTCCTGTGTGTGGTGCCCAATGTTGCCAATGTCTCTGGATTGTCTATTATGTTTTCAGTGTTGTGTTTTTTGCTTTGTTTGTCTTCCTGTTGTATCTGATGCCCAATGTTGCCAATGTCTCTGGATTGTCTATTATGTTTTCTGTGTTGTGTTTTTTGTTTTGTTTGTCTTCCTCCTGTGTCTGGTGCCCAATGTTGCCAATGTCTCTGGATTGTCTATTATGTTTTCTGTGTTGTATGATTTGTATTGCTTGTCTTCCTCCTGTGTGTGGTGCCCAATGTTGCCAATGTCTCTGGATTGTCTATTATGTTTTCAGTGTTGTGTTTTTTGCTTTGTTTGTCTTCCTGTTGTATCTGATGCCCAATGTTGCCAATGTCTCTGGATTGTCTATTATGTTTTCTGTGTTGTATGTTTTGTTTTGTTTGTCTTCCTCCTGTGTCTGGTGCCCAATGTTGCCAATGTCTCTGGATTGTCTATTATGTTTTCTGTGTTGTGTTTTTTGTTTTGTTTGTCTTCCTCCTGTGTCTGGTGCCCAATGTTGCCAATGTCTCTGGATTGTCTATTATGTTTTCTGTGCTGTGTTTTTTGTTTTGTTTGTCTTCCTGTTGCATCTGATGCCCAATGTTGCCAATGTCTCTGGATTGTCTATTATGTTTTCTGTGTTGTGTTTTTTGTTTTGTTTGTCTTCCTCCTGTGTCTGGTGCCCAATGTTGCCAATGTCTCTGGATTGTCTATTATGTTTTCTGTGTTGTATGATTTGTATTGCTTGTCTTCCTCCTGTGTGTGGTGCCCAATGTTGCCAATGTCTCTGGATTGTCTATTATGTTTTCTGTGTTGTATGATTTGTATTGCTTGTCTTCCTCCTGTGTGTGGTGCCCAATGTTGCCAATGTCTCTGGATTGTCTATTATGTTTTCAGTGTTGTGTTTTTTGTTTTGTTTGTCTTCCTCCTGTGTCTGATGCCCAATGTTGCCAATGTCTCTGGATTGTCTATTATGTGTTCTGTGTTGTGTTTTTTGTTTTGTTTGTCTTCCTCCTGTGTCTGGTGCCCAATGTTGCCAATGTCTCTGGATTGTCTATTATGTTTTCTGTGTTGTATGATTTGTATTGCTTGTCTTCCTCCTGTGTGTGGTGCCCAATGTTGCCAATGTCTCTGGATTGTCTATTATGTTTTCTGTGTTGTATGATTTGTATTGCTTGTCTTCCTCCTGTGTGTGGTGCCCAATGTTGCCAATGTCTCTGGATTGTCTATTATGTTTTCAGTGTTGTGTTTTTTGCTTTGTTTGTCTTCCTGTTGTATCTGATGCCCAATGTTGCCAATGTCTCTGGATTGTCTATTATGTTTTCTGTGTTGTGTTTTTTGTTTTGTTTGTCTTCCTCCTGTGTCTGGTGCCCAATGTTGCCAATGTCTCTGGATTGTCTATTATGTTTTCTGTGTTGTATGATTTGTATTGCTTGTCTTCCTCCTGTGTGTGGTGCCCAATGTTGCCAATGTCTCTGGATTGTCTATTATGTTTTCAGTGTTGTGTTTTTTGTTTTGTTTGTCTTCCTCCTGTGTGTGGTGCCCAATGTTGCCAATGTCTCTGGATTGTCTATTATGTTTTCAGTGTTGTGTTTTTTGCTTTGTTTGTCTTCCTGTTGTATCTGATGCCCAATGTTGCCAATGTCTCTGGATTGTCTATTATGTTTTCTGTGTTGTATGATTTGTATTGCTTGTCTTCCTCCTGTGTGTGGTGCCCAATGTTGCCAATGTCTCTGGATTGTCTATTATGTTTTCAGTGTTGTGTTTTTTGCTTTGTTTGTCTTCCTGTTGTATCTGATGCCCAATGTTCCCAATGTCTCTGGATTGTCTATTATGTTTTCTGTGTTGTATGTTTTGTTTTGTTTGTCTTCCTCCTGTGTCTGGTGCCCAATGTTGCCAATGTCTCTGGATTGTCTATTATGTTTTCTGTGTTGTGTTTTTTGTTTTGTTTGTCTTCCTCCTGTGTCTGGTGCCCAATGTTGCCAATGTCTCTGGATTGTCTATTATGTTTTCTGTGCTGTGTTTTTTGTTTTGTTTGTCTTCCTCCTGTGTCTGGTGCCCAATGTTGCCAATGTCTCTGGATTGTCTATTATGTTTTCTGTGTTGTGTTTTTTGTTTTGTTTGTCTTCCTCCTGTGTCTGGTGCCCAATGTTGCCAATGTCTCTGGATTGTCTATTATGTTTTCTGTGTTGTATGTTTTGTTTTGTTTGTCTTCCTGTTGTGTCTGGTGCCCAATGTTGCCAATGTCTCTGGATTGTCTATTATGTTTTCTGTGCTGTGTTTTTTGTTTTGTTTGTCTTCCTCCTGTGTCTGGTGCCCAATGTTGCCAATGTCTCTGGATTGTCTATTATGTTTTCTGTGTTGTGTGTTTTGTTTTGTTTGTCTTCCTCCTGTGTCTGGTGCCCAATGTTGCCAAAGTCTCTGGATTGTCTATTATGTTTTCTGTGTTGTGTTTTTTACTTTGTTTGTCTTCCTCCTGTGTCTGGTGCCCAATGTTGCCAATGTCTCTGGATTGTCTATTATGTTTTCTGTGCTGTGTTTTTTGTTTTGTTTGTCTTCCTCCTGTGTCTGGTGCCCAATGTTGCCAAAGTCTCTGGATTGTCTATTATGTTTTCTGTGCTGTGTTTTTTGTTTTGTTTGTCTTCCTCCTGTGTGTGGTGCCCAATGTTGCCAAAGTCTCTGGATTGTCTATTATGTTTTCTGTGCTGTGTTTTTTGTTTTGTTTGTCTTCCTCCTGTGTCTGGTGCCCAATGTTGCCAATGTCTCTGGATTGTCTATTATGTTTTCTGTGCTGTGTTTTTTGTTTTGTTTGTCTTCCTCCTGTGTCTGGTGCCCAATGTTGCCAATGTCTCTGGATTGTCTATTATGTTTTCTGTGTTGTGTTTTTTGTTTTGTTTGTCTTCCTCCTGTGTCTGGTGCCCAATGTTGCCAATGTCTCTGGATTGTCTATTATATTTTCTGTGTTGTGTTTTTTACTTTGTTTGTCTTCCTCCTGTGTCTGGTGCCCAATGTTGCCAATGTCTCTGGATTGTCTATTATATTTTCTGTGTTGTGTTTTTTGTTTTGTTTGTCTTCCTCCTGTGTCTGGTGCCCAATGTTGCCAATGTCTCTGGATTGTCTATTATGTTTTCTGTGTTGTATGTTTTGTTTTGTTTGTCTTCCTGTTGTGTCTGGTGCCCAATGTTGCCAATGTCTCTGGATTGTCTATTATGTTTTCTGTGTTGTGTTTTTTGATTTGTTTGTCTTCCTCCTGTGTCTGGTGCCCAATGTTGCCAATGTCTCTGGATTGTCTATTATGTTTTCTGTGTTGTGTTTTTTGCTTTGTTTGTCTTCCTCCTGTGTCTGGTGCCCAATGTTGCCAAAGTCTCTGGATTGTCTATTATGTTTTCTGTGTTGTGTTTTTTGTTTTGTTTGTCTTCCTCCTGTGTCTGGTGCCCAATGTTGCCAATGTCTCTGGATTGTCTATTATGTTTTCTGTGTTGTATGATTTGTATTGCTTGTCTTCCTCCTGTGTCTGGTGCCCAATGTTGCCAATGTCTCTGGATTGTCTATTATGTTTTCTGTGTTGTGTTTTTTGTTTTGTTTGTCTTCCTCCTGTGTCTGGTGCCCAATGTTGCCAATGTCTCTGGATTGTCTATTATGTTTTCTGTGTTGTGTTTTTTGTTTTGTTTGTCTTCCTCCTGTGTCTGGTGCCCAATGTTGCCAATGTCTCTGGATTGTCTATTATGTTTTCTGTGTTGTGTTTTTTGTTTTGTTTGTCTTCCTCCTGTGTCTGGTGCCCAATGTTGCCAATGTCTCTGGATTGTCTATTATGTTTTCTGTGTTGTGTTTTTTGTTTTGTTTGTCTTCCTCCTGTGTCTGGTGCCCAATGTTGCCAATGTCTCTGGATTGTCTATTATGTTTTCTGTGTTGTGTTTTTTGCTTTGTTTGTCTTCCTGTTGTATCTGATGCCCAATGTTGCCAATGTCTCTGGATTGTCTATTATATTTTCTGTGTTGTGTTTTTTGTTTTGTTTGTCTTCCTCCTGTGTGTGGTGCCCAATGTTGCCAATGTCTCTGGATTGTCTATTATGTTTTCTGTGCTGTGTTTTTTGTTTTGTTTGTCTTCCTCCTGTGTCTGGTGCCCAATGTTGCCAATGTCTCTGGATTGTCTATTATATTTTCTGTGTTGTGTTTTTTGTTTTGTTTGTCTTCCTCCTGTGTGTGGTGCCCAATGTTGCCAAAGTCTCTGGATTGTCTATTATGTTTTCTGTGCTGTGTTTTTTGTTTTGTTTGTCTTCCTCCTGTGTGTGGTGCCCAATGTTGCCAATGTCTCTGGATTGTCTATTATGTTTTCTGTGTTGTGTTTTTTGTTTTGTTTGTCTTCCTCCTGTGTGTGGTGCCCAATGTTGCCAATGTCTCTGGATTGTCTATTATGTTTTCTGTGTTGTGTTTTTTACTTTGTTTGTCTTCCTCCTGTGTCTGGTGCCCAATGTTGCCAATGTCTCTGGATTGTCTATTATGTTTTCTGTGCTGTGTTTTTTGTTTTGTTTGTCTTCCTCCTGTGTCTGGTGCCCAATGTTGCCAAAGTCTCTGGATTGTCTATTATGTTTTCTGTGCTGTGTTTTTTGTTTTGTTTGTCTTCCTCCTGTGTGTGGTGCCCAATGTTGCCAAAGTCTCTGGATTGTCTATTATGTTTTCTGTGCTGTGTTTTTTGTTTTGTTTGTCTTCCTCCTGTGTCTGGTGCCCAATGTTGCCAATGTCTCTGGATTGTCTATTATGTTTTCTGTGCTGTGTTTTTTGTTTTGTTTGTCTTCCTCCTGTGTCTGGTGCCCAATGTTGCCAATGTCTCTGGATTGTCTATTATGTTTTCTGTGTTGTGTTTTTTGTTTTGTTTGTCTTCCTCCTGTGTCTGGTGCCCAATGTTGCCAATGTCTCTGGATTGTCTATTATATTTTCTGTGTTGTGTTTTTTACTTTGTTTGTCTTCCTCCTGTGTCTGGTGCCCAATGTTGCCAATGTCTCTGGATTGTCTATTATATTTTCTGTGTTGTGTTTTTTGTTTTGTTTGTCTTCCTCCTGTGTCTGGTGCCCAATGTTGCCAATGTCTCTGGATTGTCTATTATGTTTTCTGTGTTGTATGTTTTGTTTTGTTTGTCTTCCTGTTGTGTCTGGTGCCCAATGTTGCCAATGTCTCTGGATTGTCTATTATGTTTTCTGTGTTGTGTTTTTTGATTTGTTTGTCTTCCTCCTGTGTCTGGTGCCCAATGTTGCCAATGTCTCTGGATTGTCTATTATGTTTTCTGTGTTGTGTTTTTTGCTTTGTTTGTCTTCCTCCTGTGTCTGGTGCCCAATGTTGCCAAAGTCTCTGGATTGTCTATTATGTTTTCTGTGTTGTGTTTTTTGTTTTGTTTGTCTTCCTCCTGTGTCTGGTGCCCAATGTTGCCAATGTCTCTGGATTGTCTATTATGTTTTCTGTGTTGTATGATTTGTATTGCTTGTCTTCCTCCTGTGTCTGGTGCCCAATGTTGCCAATGTCTCTGGATTGTCTATTATGTTTTCTGTGTTGTGTTTTTTGTTTTGTTTGTCTTCCTCCTGTGTCTGGTGCCCAATGTTGCCAATGTCTCTGGATTGTCTATTATGTTTTCTGTGTTGTGTTTTTTGTTTTGTTTGTCTTCCTCCTGTGTCTGGTGCCCAATGTTGCCAATGTCTCTGGATTGTCTATTATGTTTTCTGTGTTGTGTTTTTTGTTTTGTTTGTCTTCCTCCTGTGTCTGGTGCCCAATGTTGCCAATGTCTCTGGATTGTCTATTATGTTTTCTGTGTTGTGTTTTTTGTTTTGTTTGTCTTCCTCCTGTGTCTGGTGCCCAATGTTGCCAATGTCTCTGGATTGTCTATTATGTTTTCTGTGTTGTGTTTTTTGCTTTGTTTGTCTTCCTGTTGTATCTGATGCCCAATGTTGCCAATGTCTCTGGATTGTCTATTATATTTTCTGTGTTGTGTTTTTTGTTTTGTTTGTCTTCCTCCTGTGTGTGGTGCCCAATGTTGCCAATGTCTCTGGATTGTCTATTATGTTTTCTGTGCTGTGTTTTTTGTTTTGTTTGTCTTCCTCCTGTGTCTGGTGCCCAATGTTGCCAATGTCTCTGGATTGTCTATTATATTTTCTGTGTTGTGTTTTTTGTTTTGTTTGTCTTCCTCCTGTGTGTGGTGCCCAATGTTGCCAAAGTCTCTGGATTGTCTATTATGTTTTCTGTGCTGTGTTTTTTGTTTTGTTTGTCTTCCTCCTGTGTGTGGTGCCCAATGTTGCCAATGTCTCTGGATTGTCTATTATGTTTTCTGTGTTGTGTTTTTTGTTTTGTTTGTCTTCCTCCTGTGTCTGGTGCCCAATGTTGCCAATGTCTCTGGATTGTCTATTATGTTTTCTGTGTTGTGTTTTTTGCTTTGTTTGTCTTCCTCCTGTGTCTGGTGCCCAATGTTGCCAATGTCTCTGGATTGTCTATTATATTTTCTGTGTTGTGTTTTTTGTTTTGTTTGTCTTCCTGTTGTATCTGATGCCCAATGTTGCCAATGTCTCTGGATTGTCTATTATGTTTTCTGTGTTGTATGATTTGTATTGCTTGTCTTCCTCCTGTGTCTGGTGCCCAATGTTGCCAATGTCTCTGGATTGTCTATTATGTTTTCTGTGTTGTGTTTTTTGTTTTGTTTGTCTTCCTCCTGTGTCTGGTGCCCAATGTTGCCAATGTCTCTGGATTGTCTATTATGTTTTCTGTGTTGTATGTTTTGTTTTGTTTGTCTTCCTGTTGTATCTGATGCCCAATGTTGCCAATGTCTCTGGATTGTCTATTATGTTTTCTGTGTTGTGTTTTTTGTATTGCTTGTCTTCCTCCTGTGTGTGGTGCCCAATGTTGCCAATGTCTCTGGATTGTCTATTATGTTTTCTGTGTTGTGTTTTTTGTATTGCTTGTCTTCCTCCTGTGTGTGGTGCCCAATGTTGCCAATGTCTCTGGATTGTCTATTATGTTTTCTGTGTTGTATGATTTGTATTGCTTGTCTTCCTCCTGTGTCTGGTGCCCAATGTTGCCAATGTCTCTGGATTGTCTATTATGTTTTCTGTGTTGTGTTTTTTGTTTTGTTTGTCTTCCTCCTGTGTCTGGTGCCCAATGTTGCCAATGTCTCTGGATTGTCTATTATGTTTTCTGTGTTGTATGTTTTGTTTTGTTTGTCTTCCTGTTGTATCTGATGCCCAATGTTGCCAATGTCTCTGGATTGTCTATTATGTTTTCTGTGTTGTGTTTTTTGTTTTGTTTGTCTTCCTCCTGTGTCTGGTGCCCAATGTTGCCAATGTCTCTGGATTGTCTATTATGTTTTCTGTGTTGTGTTTTTTGTTTTGTTTGTCTTCCTCCTGTGTCTGGTGCCCAATGTTGCCAATGTCTCTGGATTGTCTATTATGTTTTCTGTGTTGTATGTTTTGTTTTGTTTGTCTTCCTGTTGTATCTGATGCCCAATGTTGCCAAAGTCTCTGGATTGTCTATTATGTTTTCTGTGTTGTATGTTTTGTTTTGTTTGTCTTCCTGTTGTATCTGATGCCCAATGTTGCCAATGTCTCTGGATTGTCTATTATGTTTTCTGTGTTGTGTTTTTTGTTTTGTTTGTCTTCCTCCTGTGTCTGGTGCCCAATGTTGCCAATGTCTCTGGATTGTCTATTATGTTTTCTGTGTTGTGTTTTTTGTTTTGTTTGTCTTCCTCCTGTGTCTGGTGCCCAATGTTGCCAATGTCTCTGGATTGTCTATTATGTTTTCTGTGCTGTGTTTTTTGTTTTGTTTGTCTTCATCCTGTGTCTGGTGCCCAATGTTGCCAAAGTCTCTGGATTGTCTATTATGTTTTCTGTGCTGTGTTTTTTACTTTGTTTGTCTTCCTCCTGTGTCTGGTGCCCAATGTTGCCAATGTCTCTGGATTGTCTATTATGTTTTCTGTGCTGTGTTTTTTACTTTGTTTGTCTTCCTCCTGTGTCTGATGCCCAATGTTGCCAATGTCTCTGGATTGTCTATTATGTTTTCTGTGGTGTGTTTTTTGCTTTGTTTGTCTTCCTCCTGTGTCTGGTGCCCAATGTTGCCAATGTCTCTGGATTGTCTATTATGTTTTCTGTGTTGTGTTTTTTGTTTTGTTTGTCTTCCTCCTGTGTCTGGTGCCCAATGTTGCCAATGTCTCTGGATTGTCTATTATGTTTTCTGTGTTGTATGATTTGTATTGCTTGTCTTCCTCCTGTGTGTGGTGCCCAATGTTGCCAATGTCTCTGGATTGTCTATTATGTTTTCTGTGTTGTGTTTTTTGTTTTGTTTGTCTTCCTCCTGTGTCTGGTGCCCAATGTTGCCAATGTCTCTGGATTGTCTATTATGTTTTCTGTGTTGTATGATTTGTATTGCTTGTCTTCCTCCTGTGTGTGGTGCCCAATGTTGCCAATGTCTCTGGATTGTCTATTATGTTTTCTGTGGTGTGTTTTTTGCTTTGTTTGTCTTCCTCCTGTGTCTGGTGCCCAATGTTGCCAATGTCTCTGGATTGTCTATTATGTTTTCTGTGTTGTATGTTTTGTTTTGTTTGTCTTCCTGTTGTATCTGATGCCCAATGTTGCCAATGTCTCTGGATTGTCTATTATGTTTTCTGTGCTGTGTTTTTTACTTTGTTTGTCTTCCTCCTGTGTGTGGTGCCCAATGTTGCCAAAGTCTCTGGATTGTCTATTATGTTTTCTGTGCTGTGTTTTTTACTTTGTTTGTCTTCCTCCTGTGTCTGATGCCCAATGTTGCCAATGTCTCTGGATTGTCTATTATGTTTTCTGTGGTGTGTTTTTTGCTTTGTTTGTCTTCCTCCTGTGTCTGGTGCCCAATGTTGCCAATGTCTCTGGATTGTCTATTATGTTTTCTGTGTTGTGTTTTTTGTTTTGTTTGTCTTCCTCCTGTGTCTGGTGTACCCAATGTTGCCAAAGTCTCTGGATTGTCTATTATGTTTTCTGTGGTGTGTTTTTTGTTTTGTTTGTCTTCCTGTTGTATCTGATGCCCAATGTTGCCAATGTCTCTGGATTGTCTATTATGTTTTCTGTGTTGTGTTTTTTGTTTTGTTTGTCTTCCTCCTGTGTCTGGTGTACCCAATGTTGCCAAAGTCTCTGGATTGTCTATTATGTTTTCTGTGGTGTGTTTTTTGTTTTGTTTGTCTTCCTGTTGTATCTGATGCCCAATGTTGCCAATGTCTCTGGATTGTCTATTATGTTTTCTGTGTTGTGTTTTTTGTTTTGTTTGTCTTCCTCCTGTGTCTGGTGTACCCAATGTTGCCAAAGTCTCTGGATTGTCTATTATGTTTTCTGTGGTGTGTTTTTTGTTTTGTTTGTCTTCCTGTTGTATCTGATGCCCAATGTTGCCAATGTCTCTGGATTGTCTATTATGTTTTCTGTGTTGTGTTTTTTGTTTTGTTTGTCTTCCTCCTGTGTCTGGTGCCCAATGTTGCCAATGTCTCTGGATTGTCTATTATGTTTTCTGTGCTGTGTTTTTTGTTTTGTTTGTCTTCCTCCTGTGTCTGGTGCCCAATGTTGCCAAAGTCTCTGGATTGTCTATTATGTTTTCTGTGTTGTATGTTTTGTATTGCTTGTCTTCCTTCTGTGTGTGGTGCCCAATGTTGCCAATGTCTCTGGATTGTCTATTATGTTTTCTGTGTTGTGTTTTTTGTTTTGTTTGTCTTCCTCCTGTGTCTGGTGCCTAATGTTGCCAATGTCTCTGGATTGTCTATTATGTTTTCTGTGTTGTGTTTTTTACTTTGTTTGTCTTCCTCCTGTGTGTGGTGCCCAATGTTGCCAATGTCTCTGGATTGTCTATTATGTTTTCTGTGTTGTATGTTTTGTTTTGTTTGTCTTCCTCCTGTGTCTGGTGCCCAATGTTGCCAAAGTCTCTGGATTGTCTATTATGTTTTCTGTGTTGTATGTTTTGTATTGCTTGTCTTCCTCCTGTGTGTGGTGCCCAATGTTGCCAAAGTCTCTGGATTGTCTATTATGTTTTCTGTGCTGTGTTTTTTGTTTTGTTTGTCTTCCTCCTGTGTCTGGTGCCCAATGTTGCCAATGTCTCTGGATTGTCCATTATGTTTTCTGTGTTGTATGTTTTGTTTTGCTTGTCTTCCTCCTGTGTCTGGTGTACCCAATGTTGCCAATGTCTCTGGATTGTCTATTATGTTTTCTGTGTTGTGTTTTTTACTTTGTTTGTCTTCCTCCTGTGTCTGGTGCCCAATGTTGCCAATGTCTCTGGATTGTCTATTATGTTTTCTGTGTTGTATGTTTTGTTTTGTTTGTCTTCCTCCTGTGTCTGGTGTGCCCAATGTTGCCAATGTCTCTGGATTTTCTATTATGTTTTCATCATCGGTTGTTTTTCTAACGTTTATTTGTTAATAATTACATTATTTAAAAAGTCAACCACAATATTAACAGTTCCAATGAATTTCATGAATTTTGCCTTTTTCAACAGTTGAAGAGTAACAGGTATAAATAATGTTTACATATTTACATAATAATAGTCTATAACAGACCTAATGACTTTACATGGCCCCTTTCACAGATTTTTAGAAAATGCATCATGGATGTTTGAACTACCATCTACGTCTAACGAAAACATTAATAGTTTGTTTTTAGTATTTTATAATTATATATAAACCATATTACTTGCATTACATAACAAATATAGCCTTTGAAGCTCAGTGAGTTGGACATTTTAAAAACATCGATACTTATATAATATATGCGAAAAGATGAAAAAGCAATTTCAATTAATGTTTGAAGATAAATAACCTATGCTCCACAACGTGGATATATTGAGGAAACGCCCTGTACAACAATCAAACCGATGCTATGTAATCTGCAAGTGAAAGGATGGGATATAATACTAAATATATTAAACTACACAAATGCGTTCAAACTTGGAGATATTCCCACTGCATATGGATAATACATTTTCATACATATTTGATATTATATGTTATAGATATGAAACCTCGTCAAGTTTATTGATTAACCTATTCAAGCGTGTATTAACGCTGAACCGTAATCGGTTACCGTATATATAGATATTTGTCCTTCAGAAGGTGTGTTCCCCGAGCGTCAACTTTCTTAAAATCACATATTGTTGTTTTAGCAATTAAAATCTATTAAATTGAGGTTCAGTAAGGGAGCACAATTAAGGGTATGTTACCTGAACATCAACTTGATATAAAATTAATTTCAATAATACATAAAATCATTATAGAAATAAGGTTTTATATTAGAATATCAAAATTTAAATAAAAAAATCATTTACATATATATAACACATGTATCACTGGTATTGAAAAGCTGAACCTATTTACTTTGCCTATTCTTTGTTATACAACAGTCAAGCAATATCAGTCATAAAGTGAAAATTATGCATGCAACAAATAGCCAGAGAAAATAAAATAAAAAATTATTCCTGCAACAAATAGCCAGATAAGTTAAAAAAATATAATTCATGCAACAAATAGCCAGATAAGTTAAAAATATATTTCCTGCAACAAATAGCAAGATAAGTTAACAAAATAGTTCTTGCAACAAATAGCCAGATAAGTTAAAAAAATATAATTCTTGCAACAAAGAGCAATATAAGTTAAAAAAAAAATTCCTGCAACAAATAACAAGATAAGTTAATAAAATCTAATTCCTGCAACAAATAGCCAGATAAGTTAAAAAATATAATTCCTGCAGCAAATAGCCAGAGAAAATAGATTTTTTTATTCCTGCCACATATAGCCAAATAAGCTAAAACATTTAATTCCTGCAACTAATAGCCAGATAAGTTAAAAAATATAATTCCTGCAATAAATAGCCAGATAAGTTTAAAAAAATATAATTCCTGCAACAAATAGCCAAATAAGTTAAAAAAATATAATCCCTGCAACAAATAACCAGATAAGCTAAAAAAAAAAGTTCCTGCAACAAATAGCCAGAGAAAATAAAAAAATATATAATTCCTGCCAGAAATAGCGAGATAAGTTAAAAAAATATAATTCCTGCAACAAATAGCCAGATAAGCTAAACAAATATAATTCCTGCAACAAATAGCCAGAGAAAATAAAAAATATATTATTCCTGCAACAAATAGCCAGATAAGCTAAAAAAAAATAGTTCCTGCAAGAAATAGTCAGATAAGCTAAAAAAAATAGTTCCTGCAACAAAAAGCCAGAGAAAATTAAAAATAATATAATTCCTGCCACAAATAGCCAGATAAGTTAAAAAAGTATAATTCCTGCAACAAATAGCCAGAGAAAATAAAAAAATATAATTCCTGCAACAAATAGTCAGATAAGCTAAAAAAAATAGTTCCTGCAACAAATAGCCAGAGAAAATTAAAAAAAAATTTATTCCTGCCACAAATAGCCAGATAAGCTAAAAAATATAATTCCTGCAACTAATAGCCAGATAATTTTAAAAATATAATTCCTGCAACAAATAGCCATAGAAAATAAAAAAAATATAATTCCTGCAACAAATAGCCAGATAAGTTAAAAAATATAATTCCTGCAACAAATAGCCAGAGAAAATAAAAAATATTATTCCTGCAATAAATAGCCAAATAAGCTAAAAAAAATAATTCCTGCAAGAAATAGCCAGATGAGCTAAAAAAAAATAGTTCCTGCAAGAAATAGTCAGATAGGCTAAAAAAAAATAGTTCCTGCAACAAATAGCCAGAGAAAATTAAAAAAAAAAATATTCCTGCCACAAATAGCCAGATAAGCTAAAGCATATAATTCCTGCAACTAATAGCCAGATAAGTTTAAAAAATATAATTCCTGCAACAAATAGCCAGAGAAAATAAAAATATATAATTCCTGCAACAAATAGCCAGAGAAAGTAAAAAATATTAATCCTGCAACAAATAGCCAAATAAGCTAAAAAAAATAATTCCTGCAAGAAATAGCCAGATGAGCTAAACAAAATAGTTCCTGCAAGAAATAGTCAGATAGGCTAAAAAAAAATAGTTCCTGCAACAAATAGCCAGAGAAAATTAATTTTTTTTTATTCCTGCCACAAAAATCCAGATAAGCTAAAAAATATAATTCCTGCAACTAATAGCCATATAAGTTTAAAAAATATAATTCCTGCAACAAATAGCCAGAGAAAATAAAAAAATATAATTCCTGCAACTAATAGCCAGATAAGTTAAAAAAAAATATAATTCCTGCAACAAATAGCCAGAGAAAATAAAAAATATTATTCCTGCAACAAATAGCCAAATAAGCTAAAAAAATAATTCCTGCAAGAAATAGCCAGATGAGCTAAAAAATAGTTCCTGCAAGAAATAGTCAGATAGGCTAAAAAAAAATAGTTCCTGCAACAAATAGCCAGAGAAAATTAAAAAAAAAAAATATTCCTGCCACAAATAGCCAGAGAAGTTAAAACAATATAATTCCTGCAACTAATAGCCAGATAAGTTAAAAAAAATATAATTCCTGCAAGAAATAGCCAGAGAAAATAAAAAAAATATAATTCCTGCAACAAATAGCCGGATAAGTTAAAAAATATATTTCCTGCAAGAAATAGCCAGATAAGCTATAGAGAATAGTTCCTGCAAGAAATAGTCAGATAAGCTAAAAGAAATAGTTCCTGCAATAAATAGCCAGAGAAAATTAAAAAAAATATAATTCCTGCCACAAATAGCCAGATAAGTTAAAAAAATATAATTCCTGCAACAAATAGCCAGAGAAAATAAAAATAATATAATTCCTGCAACAAATAGCCAGATAATTTAAAAAATATATTTCCTGCAAGAAATAGCCAGATAAGCTATAAAGAATAGTTCCTGCAAGAAATAGTCAGATAAGCTAAAAGAAATAGTTCCTGCAATAAATAGCCAGAGAAAATTAAAAAAAATATAATTCCTGCCACAAATAGCCAGATAAGTTAAAAAAATGTAATTCCTGCAACAAATAGCCAGAGAAAATAAAAAAATATAATTCCTGCAACAAATAGCCAGATAAGTTAAGCCTATTTTATTGCTCTAATAATGGGATTTTCAATTACTTGGCTTTCCAGTCATTTGACCATTGACCTGATCGAGGTCATTCCAGAAACCCACGTGCGCATCAAATTAGATATCTCCGTTTATTTTTTTACTATCACTGGGTCGATACCTCTGACGATAGACTATTAGACCCCGAGTATATCATCGTCCCAGTAGTCACTGTTTCTGCACTGGTATTGTTTATTATATGTAGGCATATTTTTTTATTGAGGGCTCATGTCTTATTTACGCTATTTGTGTTTGTTTGTGTTTAGTGGTGGCCAACACATATTGTGTTTTTGTTTTGTTTTTACAAAATAAGATTTACCCCTTACTTAAACAAGATATGTATACCTATTTCTACCTATTTCGTTTATTTTTAATTGTGTAAAGGGTAAAGAAGTTCTGTCGACTTCATTTTATGACTAAAACTATGATGTCAATTTCCTTGCTTCTATAAATAGCAAAGAAAATAATAAATAAACTTAAATTCGTAGATATCATGTGCGATATCGAATTTTTATTTTTAACTTAAAGCTTTCTTGACTCAATAAATGTCACATTTGTATAAAAACATGAGAATATCTGCACATGGAGATCGTACCAAAACGGAATAACAATTTCTTTAAGCATATAAAAGATCAGGGCGTTTTCTAAATTTCGACAGTTTATATAAACGTTGACATTTAATAAGATTACACTATAAACGTAGCTGCTCTAATTATTTTGTAATCTTGTTTATGGAAAATTTCAGCGGAATTAATCTTTATAAAATGTTTCTTGTGAAAGTATATTTTTGTGTCCCGCCCCTGATAGAATCCTCATTATTGAATTTGCAAAACAAAATTGTTGAAAAAACTATTACAAAGTAATTCCTTTATTTCTTTTCATTCAATGTTTATTCGCTAATGTCGTAAGAAATTAAAACTTTTACGTGGAAAATGTAGTTAGAAAAGATTGAAGATACCAAAGGGGTAATCAGAAACCATAACTCGAAGGACAGGCTACACAATGGCCAATATACCAAAGGGGTAATCAGAAACCAGAACTAGAAGGACAGGCTAAACAATGGCCAAGACACCAAAGGGGTAATCAGAAACCATAACTCGAAGGACAGGCTAATCAATGGCCAAGACACCAAAGGGGTAATCAGAAACCAGACCTCGAAGGACAGGCTACACAATGGCCAAGACACCAAAGGGGTAATCAGAAACCATAACTCGAAGGACAGGCTAAACAATGGCCAAGACACCGAAGGGGTAATCTGAAACCATAGCTCGAAGGACAGGCTAAATAATGGCCAAGACACCAAAGGGGTAATCAGAAACCATAGCTCGAAGGACAGGCTAAACAATGGCCAAGACACCGAAGGGGTAATCTGAAACCAGAACTCGAAGGACAGGCTACACAATGGCAAAGACACCAAAGGGGTAATCAGAAACCATAACTCGAAGGACAGGCTACACAATGGCCAAGACACCAAAGGGGTAATCAAAAACCATAACTCGAATGACAGGCTAAACAATGGCCAAGACACCGAAGGGGTAATCTGAAACCAGAACTCGAAGGACAGGCTACACAATGGCAAAGACACCAAAGGGGTAATCAGAAACCATAACTCGAAGGACAGGCTACACAATGGCCAAGACACCAAAGGGGTAATCAGAAACCATAACTCGAAGGACAGGCTAAACAATAGCAAAGACACCAAAGGGGTAATCAGAAACCATAACTCGAAGGACAGGCTAAACAATGGCCAAGACACCAAAGGGGTAATCAGAAACCAGAACTCGAAGGACAGGCTAAACAATGGCAAAGACACCAAAGGGGTAATCAGAAACCATAACTCGAAGGACAGGCTACACAATGGCCAATATACCAAAGGGGTAATCAGAAACCAGAACTCGAAGGACAGGCTACACAGTGGCCACAATATACCAAAGGGGTAATCAGAAACCATAACTCGAAGGACAGGCTACACAGTGGCCACAATATCCCAAAGGGGTAATCAGAAACCATAACTCGAAGGACAGGCTAATCAATGGCCAAGACACCAAAGGGGTAATCAGAAACCATAACTCGAAGGACAGGCTAAACAATGGCCAAGACACCAAAGGGGTAATCAGAAACCATAGCTCGAAGGACAGGCTACACAATGACCACAAGACACCAAAGGGGTAATCAGAAACCAGAACTCGAAGGACAGGCTGCAAAATGGCAAAGACACCAAAGGGGAAATCAGAAACCATAACTCGAAGGACAGGCTACACAATGGCAAAGACACCAAAGGGGTAATCAGAAACCATAACTCGAAGGACAGGCTACACAATGGCCAAGACACCAAAGGGGTAATCAGAAACCATAACTCGAAGGACAGGCTAAACAATGGCCAAGACACCAAAGGGGTAATCAGAAACAATAGCTCGAAGGACAGGCTACACAATGGCCAATATACCAAAGGGGTAATCAGAAACCATAACTCGAAGGACAGGCTACACAATGGCCAAGACACCAAAGGGGTAATCAGAAACCAAACTCGAAGGACAGGCTACACAATGGCAAAGACACCGAAGGGGTAATCAGAAACCATAGCTCGAAGGACAGGCTAAACAATGGCCAAGACACCAAAGGGGTAATCAGAAACCAGAACTAGAAGGACAGGCTACACAATGGCCAAGACACCAAAGGGGTAATCAGAAACCAGAACTCGAAGGACAGGCTACACAATGGCCAATATACCAAAGGGGTAATCAGAAACCATAACTCGAATGACAGGCTACACAATTACCAATATACCAAAGGGGTAATCAGAAACCATAACTCGAAGGACAGGCTACACAATGGCCAAGACACCAAAGGGGTAATCAGAAACCATAACTCGAAGGACAGGCTACACAATGGCCAAGACACCAAAGGGGTAATCAGAAACCATAACTCGAAGGACAGGCTGCACAATGGCAAAGACACCAAAGGGGTAATCAGAAACCATAACTCGAAGGACAGGCTACACAATGACCACAAGATACCAAAGGGGTAATCAGAAACCAGAACTCGAAGGACAGGCTAAGCAATGGCAAAGACACCAAAGGGGTAATCAGAAACCATAACTCGAAGGACAGGCTACACAATGGCAAAGACACCAAAGGGGTAATCAGAAACCAGAACTCGAATGACAGGCTACACAATGGCCAAGACACCAAAGGGGTAATCAGAAACCATAACTCGAAGGACAGGCTACACAATGACCACAAGATACCAAAGGGGTAATCAGAAACCAGAACTCGAAGGACAGGCTAAGCAATGGCAAAGACACCAAAGGGGTAATCAGAAACCATAACTCGAAGGACAGGCTACACAGTGGCCACAATATACCAAAGGGGTAATCAGAAACCATAATTCGAAGGACAGGCTACACAATGACCACCAGATACCAAAGGGGTAATCAGAAACCAGAACTCGAAGGACAGGCTAAACAATGGCCAAGACACCAAAGGGGTAATCATAAACCATAACTCGAAGGACAGACTACACAGTGGCCACCAGATACCAAAGGGGTAATCAGAAACCAGAACTCGAAAGACAGGCTAAGCAATGGCCAAGACACCAAAGGGGTAATCATAAACCATAACTCGAAGGACAGGCTACACAATGGCCAATATACCAAAGGGGTAATGAGAAACCAGAACTCGAAGGACAGGCTACACAATGGCAAAGACACCAAAGGGGTAATCAGAAACCAGAACTCGAAGGACAGGCTACACAATGACCACAAGATACCAAAGGGGTAATCAGAAACCATAACTCGAAGGACAGGCTACACAATGACCACAAGATACCAAAGGGGTAATCAGAAACCAGAACTCGAAGGACAGGCTACACAATGACCACAAGACACCAAAGGGGGAATCAGAAACCAGAACTCGAAGGACAGGCTACACAATGGCCAATATACCAAAGGGGTAATCAGAAACCATAACTCGAAGGACAGGCTACACAATGGCAAAGACACCAAAGGGGTAATCAGAAACCAGAACTCGAAGGACAGGCTACACAGTGACCACAAGATACCAAAGGGGTAATCAGAAACCATAGCTCGAAGGACAGGCTAAACAACAATGGCCAAGACACCAAAGGGGTAATCAGAAACCATAGCTCGAAGGACAGGCTAAACAATGGCCAAGACACCGAAGGGGTAATCAGAAACCATAGCTCGAAGGACAGGCTAAACAATGGCCAAGACACCAAAGGGGTAATCAGAAACCATAACTCGAAGGACAGGCTACACAATAGCAAAGACACCAAAGGGGTAATCAGAAACCATAACTCGAAGGACAGGCTACACAATGGCAAAGACACCAAAGGGGTAATCAGAAACCATAACTCGAAGGACAGGCTACACAATGGCCAAGACACCTAAGGGGTAATCAGAAACCATAGCTCGAAGGACAGGCTAAACAATGGCAAAGACATCAAAGGGGTAATCAGAAACCATAACTCGAAGGACAGGCTAAACAATGGCCAAGACACCAAAGGGGTAATCAGAAACCATAACTCGAAGGACAGGCTAATCAATGGCCAAGACACCAAAGGGGTAATCAGAAACCATAGCTCGAAGGACAGGCTAAGCAATGGCAAAGACACCAAAGGGGTAATCAGAAACCAGAACTCTAAGGACAGGCTACACAATGGCCAAGACACCAAAGGGGTAATCAGAAACCATAGCTCGAAGGACAGGCTAAACAATGGCAAATACACCAAAGGGGTAGTCAGAAACCAAACGCGAAGGACAGGCTACACAATGACCACAAGATACCAAAGGGGTAATCAGAAACCAAGCTTGAAGGACAGGCTACACAATGACCACAAGATACCAAAGGGGTAATCAGAAACCAGAACTCGAAGGACAGGCGAAACAATGGCCAAGACACCAAAGGGGTAATCAGAAACCATAACTCGAAGGACAGGCTAAACAATGGCCAAGACACCAAAGGGGTAATCAGAAACCATAACTCGAAGGACAGGCTAATCAATGGCCAAGACACCAAAGGGGTAATCAGAAACCAAACTCGAAGGACAGGTACACAATGGCAAAGACACCAAAGGGGTAATCAGAAACCATAACTCGAAGGACAGGCTAAACAATGGCCAAGACACCAAAGGGGTAATCAGAAACCAGAACTCGAAGGACAGGCTACACAATGGCCAAGACACCAAAGGGGTAATCAGAAACCATAACTCGAAGGACAGGCTACACAATGGCCAATATACCAAAGGGGTAATCAGAAACCATAGCTCGAAGGACAGGCTACACAATGGCCAATATACCAAAGGGGTAATCAGAAACCAGAACTCGAAGGACAGGCTACACAATGGCAAAGACACCAAAGGGGTAATCAGAAACCAAACTCGAAGGACAGGCTAAACAATGGCCAATATACCAAAGGGGCAATCAGAAACCAGAACTCGAAGGACAGTCTACACAGTGGCCACACGATACCAAAGGGGTAATCAGAAACCAGAACTCGAAGGACAGGCTACACAATGGCAAAGACACCAAAGGGGTAATCAGAAACCAAACTCGAAGGACAGGCTAAACAATGGCCAAGACACCAAAGGGGTAATCAGAAACCGGAACTCGAAGGACAGGCTACACAATGGCCAATATACCAAAGGGATAATCAGAAACCAGAACTCGAAGGACAGGCTACACATTGGCCAAAGGAAAAAGGCCAAAAGGACTAACAACGATCTAGAAAATACTACACAGAAATCGAGCAACACGAACCCAACTAAGAACCGAGAGTGAACTCAGGTACTACCGGGTTATAAGTTATTGGTGTATATTGTCACCTCCAACTATTTGTTTGCTATTTCGTGGGCAGGAGACTAGAACGCGGAGAGTAATAACACAATGATTGGTGAAACTCATGGTCATAGGTAAGTGTCTGATGGCGAAATGCATGATCATAGGTAGGTGTCTGATGGTGAAACTCATCGTCATAGGTAAGTGTCTGATGGCGAAATTCATGATCATAGGTAGGTGTCTGATGGTGAAATTCATGATTATAGGTAGGTGTCTGATGGTGAAACTCATGGTCATAGGTAAGTGTCTGATGGCGAAATTCATGATCATAGGTAGGTGTCTGATGGTGAAACTCATGGTCATAGGTAGATGTCTGATGGGGAAACTCATGGTCATAGGTAGGTATCTGATGGAGAAATTCATGATCATAGGTAGGTGTCTGATGCTGAAACTCATGATCATAGGTAGGTGTCTGATGGCGAAATTCATGATCATAGGTAGGTGTCTGATGGTGAAGCTCATGGTTATAGGTAGGTGTCTGATGGTGAAACTCATGATCATAGGTAGGTGTCTGATGGCGAAATTCTTGATCATATGTAGGTGTCTGATGGTGAAACTCATGGTCATAGGTAAATGTCTGATGGCGAAATTCATGATCATAAGTAGGTGTCTGATGGTGAAATTCATGATCATAGGTAGGTGTCTGATGGTGAAACTCATGGTCATAGGTAAGTTTCTGATGGCGAAATTCATGATCATAGGTAGGTGTCTGATGGTGAAACTCATGGTCATAGGTAGATGTCTGATGGTGAAACTCATGGTCATAGGTAGGTATCTGATGGAGAAATTCATGATCATAGATAGGTGTCTGATGCTGAAACTCATGATCATAGGTAGGTGTCTGATGGCGAAATTCATGATCATAGGTAGGTGTCTGATGGTGAATCTCATGGTCATAGATAGATGTCTGATGGTGAATCTCATGGTCATAGATAGATGTCTGATGGTGAAACTCATGATCATAGGTAGGTGTCTGATGGCGAAATTCATGATCATATGTAGGTGTCTGATGGTGAAACTCATGGTCATAGGTAAATGTCTGATGGCGAAATTCATGATCATAAGTAGGTGTCTGATGGTGAAATTCATGATCATAGGTAGGTGTCTGATGGTGAAACTCATGGTCATAGGTAAGTTTCTGATGGCGAAATTCATGATCATAGGTAGGTGTCTGATGGTGAAACTCATGGTCATAGGTAGATGTCTGATGGTGAAACTCATGGTCATAGGTAGGTATCTGATGGAGACATTCATGATCATAGATAGGTGTCTGATGCTGAAACTCATGATCATAGGTAGGTGTCTGATGGCGAAATTCATGATCATAGGTAGGTGTCTGATGGTGAATCTCATGGTCATAGATAGATGTCTGATGGTGAAACTCATGGTCATAGGTAGGTGTCTGATGGTGAAACTCATGGTCATAGGTAGGTGTCTGATGGTGAAACTCATGGTCATAGGTAGATGTCTGAGGGTGAAACTCATGGTCATAGGTAGGTGTCTGATGGTGAAACTCATGGTCACAGGTAGGTTTCTGATGGTGAAGCTCATGGTCATAGGTAGGTGTCTGATGGTGCAACTCATGGTCATAGGTAGGTGTCTGAAGGCCAAACTCATGATCATAGGTTGGCGTCTGATGCAGAAACTCATGGTCATAGGTAGGTGTCTGATGGTGAAGCTCATGGTGATAGGTAGGTGTCTGATGGTGAAACTCATGATCATAGGTAGGTGTCTGATGGTGAAACTCATGGTCATAGGTAGGTGTCTGATGGTGAAGCTCATGGTGATAGGCAGGTGTTTGATGGTGAAACTCATGGTCATAGGTAAGTTTCTGATTGTGAAACTCATGGTCATAGGTAGGTGTCTGATGAAACCCTTTATACTTGAGATTGGTATCGGAGAGCTAAACCACCTTCAATGGTGTTCTGCTTGTGGACAGAAAACAACCACAATAACTACTCGGCCATCCAAACCCATCTCCATGTTATTTAGCAACCTGTATACAAATGTACATTAACATAGAAAAAAAAAAGACACCCATGAAAACTATCTTTGTTATCTGCATAATGTAATTGTTCAAGAGTAAATCGTTCTTTATAAGGACGCTGTTCGCCCAGTTGATATTTTACTCACATATTGAAAACAATTGCATGTCTGTATCATTCCACTAAAAGGAGAGCTTTGGGCCCATAAAACTAGTTTAACCCCGTCACTTTGAATTGAATTGCCTGTACCAAGCCAGGAAGGTCATATACATATATGCATGTTAGAAGTACCGCTTTTACCTCTTTCTACGATTTTTCTGTTGAATTTTTTAATTGCTCCAGTTATAAATGATAAATATTAAATCACCATTGTCAATATGTTAGCATATTACATGCTAATTTAAAATTGTCATGTGCATCGTAAGAATTCAACATTGTTATATATAACAAATATTCAATGGCGTACTTTAAATTGATCCTAGCATAAACGTGTAAATAAATACTATAACTTAAGATAAAATCTAATTTTTAAAAACATTCAACGGAAAAATAAAATTTCATGGGCCTTATATAGCATAAAAATAAAACTTTATAACCCATAACAGCTAAGTAAATATTTGTTTTCATCGTTGATTGACATATCTGTATATCTAATTAAATCATAGAAATGTAATACTAAGTAGCTTTCACAATATATATGTTATCTAACTGTACGTTTCTTTCACTCAGATTGGGAATTGCGACCAATTGTAGCGGGGCTTTTGTGGTCATGATAGTATGGTAGTTGGATTTACAAATACCTATGCAATCAGTGCATATCACCACTGATGTTGTGAGTTCGAATCTCGATCAGGGGAAGGTGTACAACATTATGTGACAAAGTTTGTCAGTGACTTGTGACAGGTCGGTGGTTTTCTCCGGGTCCTCCGGTGGTTTCATCCACCAATGAAACCGACCGCCACGATATAACTGAACTATTGTTGAAAGTGGCGCTAAGCGCCATCAAGCAAACAAACTAACAAACAACAAACAAACAAGCAAACAAACAAACAAACAAACAAACTAACAAACAAACAAGCAAACAAACAAACAAACAAACAAACAAGCAAACAAACAAACTAACAAACAACAAACAAACAAGCAAACAAACAAACAAACAAACAAACAAACCAATAGTAGCATATGTGGGACAGGAAATATCACCCGGAGCACCTAGTTGTATGTATTGTGAGAGGTCTTTTTACTGTAAATTATCTTCTGACTTTGATGCTCTGTTCCACATCACAAAACTATCCATATTCTTTAGCAAGAAAAACCTGAAAATTCAAAGGTATGCCCAGGGACAAATAGTGGTATCGACCTTAGTTTAGTAAGATAATCATGATATACCAATATAGGAACAGAGATTATCACGAATATCGACCTTAGCTTAGGCGTGAGTTACTAAGGTATTATTAGTGAATAACAGAGTGAATAACAGAGATAGATACACATGTAGCAATATAAACTTCATATACCTAGGCATGAATGGGATGAAATACAATCTTTGTGAGAAAAAACGTGATTTACACATGAATGATTGAGGAATGAACAGAGGTATGAACCGGATTTGAACAGAGGTATGAGCCAGATTTGAACAGAGGTATGAACCGGATTTGAACAGAGGCATGCACCGAATTTATCAGATAAAAGTAATACATCAAGTTATGATAGGGAACTTATAGATATAGTTTAACCTAAAGAGGTCGATTTGATGAAGGCGGTGTTTTCAGATATCAATGAAGTAATAACTAGTCTACAAACAAACAAAAGGCTGTCATGTAGAAAGATGCTGTCATGTAGAAAGAGGTTATCATGTAAAAAGTAACAAGGATAATAATATAAATGTACCATGTATACTACTTTCACTTCCAAAGCTTTATTTAAAGCCAATAAACTTCTTAGATAGGACCATTCGACCGAATAAATTAAAATTTTCCAACTGAAACCAAAGTTAATATGGGATATGATATGTGATCATCAATTGCATTCATAAATTGTGATAGTTAAAGGGACAAAGTCCTAAGTTAACTGGATCACTTTAATAACCAACAGTTGAAGTGATTAAATATCACACGGTCATTGATCTGAACATTTAACATTTAGAATGCATTATGCTATTACTTAACCATGTAGATTGAACTGTTATAGTTTTATCCTATTAACTATTACAATATAATATTGGTTCAATGATGATGACTCCACTAATAGTTGAGAGTTCATATTAGTAAAACAGGATAAAAACAGTACAGACAAAACAACATCGGTGAAGAATTAACTCCGAAAAGGAAACAGCACTTTGATTAGCTGCTTCAGATGTGGCACCTATCGTGAAACATATTCACCCCAAACAGCTTTTAGCTTGAAAATCGTGATGGACGCAAATACACATAATGTTACCATGAAACATAGAGTTTGACAAACCACATTACAATAAGATGACACAAAAGAATTAAAAAAAAATGCTAGAATGGCGAATGCTTGCACTGTTGACGACGTTAATTCAGTACCGAAAGACCCCAACATACTAGGAGAGTAAACGGCCGTTCAATAGTATATCATTCGGTAGCGTACTTACACGTTGTTAAAATGCTGAATCTGTAATTGTCTACCAATTTATAATGACAATCACAACACATTATGAGAAACACTTTGGCTTAGGTATATAATATTCCCTAACAAGTTGACAGTTTTGGTAATTAGAATACAATCAGGAAACACATCTAATAGAAACCCAACTAGGATATGTTGAACTGTGTGTGAAGGGGTTGTAATACTACAAAAAAATGGAAAATTTACAATTGGAAAACAAAATTCCTAAGTTTGTGAAATTAATTCTACCCGTTTGTTACATGAAAGCGTATAAATTCAATTCAATATTCAATTCAATATTTTAATGGAAATAGCACAGTATATTGGCGTGATCGAATTAACATTAAAAGTACATCACAAGATAAAAGACATTTAGAAAACGGAGACATGTACACATCTCTGATAATAATAATAATAGTAAGTCACTACTAATAGTGAAAGATAATGCAGTGTGAAGATTAGTTTTGGTCGACTGATGGATGTTCTCTCAAAAACATGGCTTCTTTGATAAATTTACAAACTAATGTTGCATCATGTATTACTGCAGGATTAATAAATAGAACTTCCGACAAGCTTATATCCTTTCTATCTCCAGTTAAGTTCATTCTGTGACAAGAGCAGTATAAATAGTACATGATAATAGTTATATAACTGAGTAGTCGCTATGACTTATTGCACGCATAAATTGTAAGTTAAAAAAAATGAACATTCGGACTACTAAAGAATGTTCGTATCTTACACATTATAATATACACAACGATCTCAGAACAGTCATGACATTTGTGATCCGTAGGTATATATGACGATTGCATGGTACTAAAAAGATTTACTCTTCAAGCGGCATTTGCGGTAGTGCCTATCGACAAAATTTGTGGGCGGAGCTTATCATAAAAAATACCCGTTGATATGAACAGCATTGCTTATGAAACTGTATGTCACATGACCAACGTGAAATAAAGGTCACATGCTTAAGAAAATTGAATTTTCTAAGTGATTTTTGTAATGTTCAGACTGATGAAGAATATTATTCTTAATAAGACTGAAAGTTTCGTAGGGAGGAACACTAGTGGTCATCCCTGTCAAATATTTTGCTCCAAAAGTAACTGTGAAACTATGCATCATTGATTTTTCCTCCTCGAGATAACCGTGGTCAAAATAATGAACAATCTGAATGTTTGCTCCGCCCACAGCTATTTATTCCCACGGTCTCAGTTTAGGAAACAATTGGTCTCACTGTGTGGTTTTTGTGTGAAAGTTTGTGTTGACGGATTCTTTATGTTTTAATTTTTACCTACATTTCAGTGGTATTGTTTCGTCAATTCTAATTGTGATTTTTCTCTGCCATCTAATTTTAATTGGTTCTAATGTTTACTGTGTCAGATAATTCTTTGTCTATGTTTCTTCGTGTAATGGTACAACTGCACTGTTACGTGTAACAGGTTTATACATTAACCTGGGGTTGACAACACATGTGTTGGTTATTTTGTCACTGTATTGTTACATGTGACAGGTTGATACATTAACCTGGGGTTGACAACACATGTGTTGGTTATTTTGTCACTGTATTGTTACATGTGACAGGTTGATACATTAACCTGGTGTTGACAACACATGTGTTGGTTATTTTGTCACTGTACTGTTACATGTGACAGGTTGATACATTAACCTGGGGTTGACAACACATGTGTTGGTTATTTTGTCACTGTATTGTTACATGTGACAGGTTGATACATTAACCTGGGGTTGACAACACATGTGTTGGTTATTTTGTCACTGTATTGTTACATATGACAGGTTTATACATTAACCTGGGGTTGACAACACATGTGTTGGTTATTTTGTCACTGTATTGTTACATGTGACAGGTTGATACATTAACCTGGGGTTGACAACACATGTGTTGGTTATTTTGTCACTGTGCTGTTACATGTGACAGGTTGATACATCAACCTGTGGTTGACAACACATGCGTTGGTTATTTTGTCACTGTATTGTTACATGTGACAGGTTGATACATTAACCTGGGGTTGACAACACATGTGTTGGTTATTTTGTCACTGTATTGTTACATGTGACAGGTTGATACATTAACCTGGGGTTGACAACACATGTGTTGGCTATTTTGTCACTGTACTGTTACATGTGACAGGTTAATACATTAACCTGGGGTTGACAACACATGTGATGGTTATTTTGTCACTGTATTGTTACATGTGACAGGTTGATACATTAACCTGGGGTTGACAACACATGTGTTGGTTATTTTGTCACTGTATTGTTACATGTGACAGGTTGATACATTAACCTGGGGTTGACAACACATGTGTTGGTTATTTTGTCACTGTATTGATACATTAATATGGGGTTGACAACACATGTGTTGGTTATTTTGTCACTGTACTGTCACATGTGACAGGTTGATACATTAAACTGGGGTTGACAACACATGTGTTGGTTATTTTGTCACTGTATTGTTACATGTGACAGGTTGATACATTAACCTGGGGTTGACAACACATGTGTTGGTTATTTTGTCACTGTGCTGTTACATGTGACAGGTTGATGCATTAATCTGTGGTTGACAACACATGTGCTGGTTATTTTGTCACTGTACTTTTACCTGTGACAGGTTGATACATTAATCTGGGGTTGACAACACATGTGTTGGTTATTTTGTCACTGTACTGTTACATGTGACAGGTTGATACATTTACCTGGGGTTGACAACACATGTGTTGGTTATTTTGTCACTGTATTGTTACATGTGACATATTGATACATTAACCTGGGGTTGACAACACATGTGTTGGTTATTTTGTCACTGTATTGTTACATGTGACAGGTTGATACATTAACCTGGGGTTGACAACACATGTGTTGGTTATTTTGTCACTGTATTGTTACATGTGACAGGTTGATACATTAACCTTGGGTTGACAACACATGTGTTGGTTATTTTGTCACTGTACTGTTACATGTGACAGGCTGATACATTAACCTGGGGTTGACAACACATGTGTTGGTTATTTTGTCACTGTATTGGTACATGTGACAGGTTGATACATTAACCTGTGGTTGACAACACATGTGTTGGTTATTTTGTCACTGTACTGTTACATGTGACAGGTTGATACATTAACCTGGGGTTGACAACACATGTGTTGGTTATTTTGTCACTGTATTGTTACATGTGACAGGTTGATACATTAACCTGGGATTGACAACACATGTGTTGGTTATTTTGTCACTGTACTGTTACATGTGACAGGTTGATACATTAACCTGGGGTTGACAACACATGTGTTGGTTATTTTGTCACTGTATTGGTACATGTGACAGGTTGATACATTAACCTGGGGTTGACAACACATGTGTTGGTTATTTTGTCACTGTATTGTTACATGTGACAGGTTGATACATTAACCTGGGGTTGACAACACATGTGTTGGTTATTTTGTCACTGTATTGTTACATGTGACAGGTTGATATATTAACCTGGGGTTGACAACACATGTGTTGGTTATTTTGTCACTGTATTGGTACATGTGACAGGTTGATACATTAACCTGGGGTTGACAACACATGTGTTGGTTATTTTGTCACTGTATTGGTACATGTGACAGGTTGATACATTAACCTGGGGTTGACAACACATGTGTTGGTTATTTTGTCACTGTATTGGTACATGTGACAGGTTGATACATTAACCTGGGGTTGACAACACATGTGTTGATATTTTGTCACTGTATTGGTACATGTGACAGGTTGATATATTAACCTGGGGTTGACAACACATGTGTTGGTTATTTTGTCACTGTATTGGTACATGTGACAGGTTGATACATTAACCTGGGGTTGACAACACATGTGTTGGTTATTTTGTCACTGTATTGGTACATGTGACAGGTTGATACATTAACCTGGGGTTGACAACACATGTGTTGGTTATTTTGTCACTGTATTGGTACATGTGACAGGTTGATACATTAACCTGGGGTTGACAACACATGTGTTGGTTATTTTGTCACTGTATTGGTACATGTGACAGGTTGATACATTAACCTGTGGTTGACAACACATGTGTTGGTTATTTTGTCACTGTATTGGTACATGTGACAGGTTGATACATTAACCTGTGGTTGACAACACATGTGTTGGTTATTTTGTCACTGTACTGTTACATGTGACAGGCTGATACATTAACCTGGGATTGACAACACATGTGTTGGTTATTTTGTCACTGTACTGTTACATGTGACAGGTTGATACATTAACCTGGGATTGACAACACATGTGTTGGTTATTTTGTCACTGTATTGGTACATGTGACAGGTTGATACATTAACCTGGGGTTGACAACACATGTGTTGGTTATTTTGTCACTGTATTGGTACATGTGACAGGTTGATACATTAACCTGGGGTTGACAACACATGTGTTGGTTATTTTGTCACTGTATTGGTACATGTGACAGGTTGATACATTAACCTGTGGTTGACAACACATGTGTTGGTTATTTTGTCACTGTATTGGTACATGTGACAGGTTGATACATTAACCTGTGGTTGACAACACATGTGTTGGTTATTTTGTCACTGTACTGTTACATGTGACAGGCTGATACATTAACCTGGGATTGACAACACATGTGTTGGTTATTTTGTCACTGTACTGTTACATGTGACAGGTTGATACATTAACCTGGGGTTGACAACACATGTGTTGGTTATTTTGTCACTGTATTGTTACATGTGACAGGTTGATACATTAACCTGGGGTTGACAACACATGTGTTGGTTAATTTGTCACTGTATTGTTACATGTGACAGGTTGATACATTAACCTGGGGTTGACAACACATGTGTTGGTTATTTTGTCACTGTACTGTTACATGTGACAGGTTGATACATTAACCTGGGGTTGACAACACATGTGTTGGTTATTTTGTCACTGTATTGTTACATGTGACAGGTTGATACATTAACCTGGGGTTGACAACACATGTGTTGGTTATTTTGTCACTGTATTGTTACATGTGACAGGTTGATACATTAACCTGGGGTTGACAACACATGTGTTGGTTATTTTGTCACTGTATTGTTACATGTGACAGGTTGATACATTAACCTGGGGTTGACAACACATGTGTTGGTTATTTTGTCACTGTATTGTTACATGTGACAGGTTGATACATTAACCTGGGGTTGACAACACATGTGTTGGTTATTTTGTCACTGTATTGTTACATGTGACAGGTTGATACATTAACCTGGGGTTGACAACACATGTGTTGGTTATTTTGTCACTGTATTGGTACATGTGACAGGTTGATACATTAACCTGTGGTTGACAACACATGTGTTGGTTATTTTGTCACTGTATTGGTACATGTGACAGGTTGATACATTAACCTGTGGTTGACAACACATGTGTTGGTTATTTTGTCACTGTACTGTTACATGTGACAGGCTGATACATTAACCTGGGATTGACAACACATGTGTTGGTTATTTTGTCACTGTACTGTTACATGTGACAGGTTGATACATTAACCTGGGGTTGACAACACATGTGTTGGTTATTTTGTCACTGTATTGTTACATGTGACAGGTTGATACATTAACCTGGGGTTGACAACACATGTGTTGGTTAATTTGTCACTGTATTGTTACATGTGACAGGTTGATACATTAACCTGGGGTTGACAACACATGTGTTGGTTATTTTGTCACTGTACTGTTACATGTGACAGGTTGATACATTAACCTGGGGTTGACAACACATGTGTTGGTTATTTTGTCACTGTATTGTTACATGTGACAGGTTGATACATTAACCTGGGGTTGACAACACATGTGTTGGTTATTTTGTCACTGTATTGTTACATGTGACAGGTTGATACATTAACTTGGGGTTGACAACACATGTGTTGGTTATTTTGTCACTGTATTGTTACATGTGACAGGTTGATACATTAACCTGGGATTGACAACACATGTGTTGGTTATTTTGTCACTGTATTGTTACATGTGACAGGTTGATACATTAACCTGGGATTGACAACACATGTGTTGGTTATTTTGTCACTGTATTGGTACATGTGACAGGTTGATACATTAACCTGGGGTTGACAACACATGTGTTGGTTAATTTGTCACTGTATTGTTACATGTGACAGGTTGATACATTAACCTGGGATTGACAACACATGTGTTGGTTATTTTGTCACTGTATTGTTACATGTGACAGGTTGATACATTAACCTGGGATTGACAACACATGTGTTGGTTATTTTGTCACTGTATTGGTACATGTGACAGGTTGATACATTAACCTGGGATTGACAACACATGTGTTGGTTATTTTGTCACTGTATTGGTACATGTGACAGGTTGATACATTAACCTGGGGTTGACAACACATGTGTTGGTTATTTTGTCACTGTATTGGTACATGTGACAGGTTGATACATTAACCTGGGGTTGACAACACATGTGTTGGTTATTTTGTCACTGTATTGGTACATGTGACAGGTTGATACATTAACCTGGGGTTGACAACACATGTGTTGGTTATTTTGTCACTGTATTGTTACATGTGACAGGTTGATACATTAACCTGGGGTTGACAACACATGTGTTGGTTATTTTGTCACTGTATTGTTACATGTGACAGGTTGATACATTAACCTGGGGTTGACAACACATGTGTTGGTTATTTTGTCACTGTATTGTTACATGTGACAGGTTGATACATTAACCTGGGGTTGACAACACATGTGTTGGTTATTTTGTCACTGTATTGTTACATGTGACAGGTTGATACATTAACCTGGGGTTGACAACACATGTGTTGGTTATTTTGTCACTGTATTGTTACATGTGACAGGTTGATACATTAACCTGGGATTGACAACACATGTGTTGGTTATTTTGTCACTGTATTGGTACATGTGACAGGTTGATACATTAACCTGGGGTTGACAACACATGTGTTGGTTATTTTGTCACTGTATTGGTACATGTGACAGGTTGATACATTAACCTGGGGTTGACAACACATGTGTTGGTTATTTTGTCACTGTATTGTTACATGTGACAGGTTGATACATTAACCTGGGGTTGACAACACATGTGTTGGTTATTTTGTCACTGTATTGTTACATGTGACAGGTTTATACATTAACCTGGGGTTGACAACACATGTGTTGGTTATTTTGTCACTGTATTGTTACATGTGACAGGTTTATACATTAACCTGGGGTTGACAACACATGTGTTGGTTATTTTGTCACTGTATTGTTACATGTGACAGGTTTATACATTAACCTGGGGTTGACAACACATGTGTTGGTTATTTTGTCACTGTATTGTTACATGTGACAGGTTTATACATTAACCTGGGGTTGACAACACATGTGTTGGTTATTTTGTCACTGTATTGTTACATATGACAGGTTGATACATTAACCTGGGGTTGACAACACATGTGTTGGTTATTTTGTCACTGTATTGTTACATGTGACAGGTTTATACATTAACCTGGGGTTGACAACACATGTGTTGGTTATTTTGTCACTGTATTGGTACATGTGACAGGTTTATACATTAACCTGGGGTTGACAACACATGTGTTGGTTATTTTGTCACTGTATTGTTACATGTGACAGGTTTATACATTAACCTGGGGTTGACAACACATGTGTTGGTTATTTTGTCACTGTATTGGTACATGTGACAGGTTTATACATTAACCTGGGGTTGACAACACATGTGTTGGTTATTTTGTCACTGTATTGGTACATGTGACAGGTTTATACATTAACCTGGGGTTGACAACACATGTGTTAGTTATTTTGTCACTGTATTGGTACATGTGACAGGTTTATACATTAACCTGGGGTTGACAACACATGTGTTAGTTATTTTGTCACTGTATTGGTACATGTGACAGGTTGATACATTAACCTGGTGTTGACAACACATGTGTTAGTTATTTTGTCACTGTATTTGCACTACAATAGTTTCAAGTGTTTGCTTTATGTCCTTTTAACATTAAATTCTGTTGTCTTTTTATTTTTATTTTCGAAACAAATAAGATAAGATATAACGAGAGGAACGAAGAGTTTTTCAACTACAAAGTAACACCAGTTATAATATAGTAAAATCTATTTCCATGTGTGCCCTTTCGTACAGCTGTACTTTAAATAGCCAGAGGTTTCTACAACCAGGATTTACCACAAGGTTTACCAGACAAGTGGTTGTACAATATTTAGGCAGGTATTTTGCAAGAAAAATGTGTAGACACTTCAACGCATGATAAAAGAAGTACAAAAAAAAGAACATGCAACTAGGCTTGACCAGATTACATCTTTGTGGGGCATATTGAACATTAGAACAAGGAACCTCCTATAGTGAGATGTAATCGACAAAATGTTGTCAGAGGTAAGTGCTCCATCATCAATCAAACTGATTGATATGATAGACTGGGATATTGTTGAAAGTATAATTAAGAAATAAATCATAGAAGCCAGAATGGGTTGGGAGCTTTAACATGGATTGTCGGATATTAGTATTTTATCCCGAGCCAGAAGCGAGCGATAAAATTTACTAATATCCGCCAATCCATGTTAAAACTCAAAACACAGTCTGGCTTCCATGATCTATTCCGATTCTGATATGTCTAATAGTACAAATACGGTAGTATACTTTGATTGGAAGACGGTAATTTATATTTACGTTTGCGGAAAATGTTGCACACAATTTATGCTGCCAATGGAAAAGTCAGTCACATTCACCGGCTCATGTGCTAATGAGATTATACCCAATGGATAGCTCGCTCATTTGTTAACAAAGCGAAAGAAGGAAGTTATGTTAGAAAATAATATAATGTTTTTCTTACCAAATTTTTCTAATTTTTTATTTTTATTTTTATTTATTTTTTATTTTTATTAATCTTTTTCTCACTTTTTCAATGTTTTGATATTAGCATATCATACTTATGGTAATTATTCCAGAAACGCATCGTGCATACTCAATTAGCTATCTTCATTTTGATTTAGTTCTGCTCTAATGTTCAATATGCCCCACAAAGATGTAATCTGGTCAAGGTTAGCTGCATGTTCTTTTTTTGTACTTCTTTTATCATGCGTTGAAGTGTCTACACATTTTTCTTGCAAAATACCTGCCTAAATATTGTACACCCACTTGTCTTGTAAACCTTGTGGTAAATCCTGGTTGTAGAAACCGCTGGCTATTTAAAGTACAGCTGTACGAAAGGGCACACATGGAAATAGATTTTACTATATTATAACTGGTGTTACTTTGTAGTTGAAAAACTCTTCGTTCCTCTCGTTATATCTATCTTATCTTATCTTATCTTAAAATTTCCTAATATCCGCCAATCCATGTTAAAATTCAAAACACAGTCTGGCTTCCATGATTTATTTCGATTCTGATATATCTAAGAGTACAAATACGGTAGTATACTTTGATTGGAAGACGGTAATTTATATTTACGTTTGCGGAAAATGTCGCACACAATGTATGCTGCCAATGGAAAAGTCAGTCACATTCACCGGCTCATGTGCTAATGAGATTATACCCAATGGATAGCTCGCTCGTTTGTTAACAAAGCGAAAGAAGGAGGTAATGTTAGAAAATAATATAATGTTTTTCTTACCAAATTTTTCTAATTTTTTATTTTTATTTTTATTTATTTTTTATTTTTATTATTTTTTTTCTCACTTTTTCAATGTTTTGATATTAGCATATCATACTTATGGTAATTATTTCAGAAACGCATCGTGCATACTCAATTAGCTATCTTCATTTTGATTTAGTTCTGCTCTAATGTTCAATATGCCCCACAAAGATGTAATCTGGTCAAGGTTAGCTGCATGTTCTTTTTTTGTACTTCTTTTATCATGCGTTGAAGTGTCTACACATTTTTCTTGCAAAATACCTGCCTAAATATTGTACACCCACTTGTCTGGTAAACCTTGTGGTAAATCCTGGTTGTAGAAACCGCTGGCTATTTAAAGTACAGCTGTACGAAAGGGCACACATGGAAATAGATTTTACTATATTATAACTGGTGTTACTTTGTAGTTGAAAAACTCTTCGTTCCTCTCGTTATATCTATCTTATCTTATCTTATCTTAAAATTTCCTAATATCCGCCAATCCATGTTAAAATTCAAAACACAGTCTGGCTTCCATGATTTATTTCGATTCTGATATATCTAAGAGTACAAATGCGGTAGTATACTTTGATTGGAAGACGGTAATTTATATTTACGTTTGCGGAAAATGTCGCACACAATGTATGCTGCCAATGGAAAAGTCAGTCACATTCACCGGCGCATGTGCTAATGAGATTATACCGAATGGATAAATCGCTCGTTTGTTAACAAAACGAAAGAAGGAGGTGGTGTTATACAGATATATCATGTTTGGGAGGGGTATTTGCGAAAAATACCAGTCGAGAGACGAAAAATTTCCCGAGCCGAAAGGGGAGGGAAATTTAATCTCAAGACTGGTATTTTTCGCAAGTACCCCTCTCAAACATGATATATCTGTTTAATTACACCGAATATTATTTAGAACACTGGCTAAATAAATAATACCTTTTGTTTGTCGTTTTCAGGACCTAACATGATGTATCTGTTTAATTCTACCGAATGATGTTACATAAAACGCACAACTGATAACGTTTAACAAAATTGTGTTACAAGCGTCTCGGTGAAGGGTAAAAACGGCAAATACGATTTTGCAAATACCATGAAAAAAAGTTAAATTTTATGCAAATACACCTACATGAAGTAAAAATTCTGCAAATTCACAATGCAAGACCTGAATTTGTAAAAAATATCACGGCTATTAACCAATCAGAATCCAGCATTCTTATATAAGGTGTAATTATAGAATAAATTATATATTTATATTTTGTAACTGGCACACTGACACAAGCTTAGAATAGATTCTATACGACCGTATTAAATATTAAATAAAAATATTAATATCGGGGTAATAATTATGGTTGATTGGTTTATGTTTATGGTGTTTACCGCCACTTTCAACAATATTTCATTTATATCGTGGCGGTCAGTTTCATTGGTGGAGGAAACCGGAATACCCGGAGAAAACCACCAACCTGTCGCAAGTCACTGACAAACTCTATCACATAATGTTGTATCGAGTACATCTCGCCATGAACGGTGTTCGAACTCACAACGTTAGTGGTGATAAGCACTTGTTGCACATGTAGTTGTGAAACCAACTACCATACGATCACGACTACGACGGCTCCTGTTAATAATTATATCCCAAATACAAACTATAAATTACACAGTAGAACAGAATCGTTTACAGCAAGCCAATTTATCACCGCCATTTTATTTTATTGAAGTTTGCCCCTTTCTACGGTTTTGCTATTGAAATTCGAAACTGTTCTCACAGTGTGGTAGTTTTTGTTTTTCTATTGGAGTGTAGAACTGTTCTCACAGTGTGGTAGTTTTTGTTTTTCTATTGGAGTTTAGAACTGTTCTCACAGTGTGGTAGTTTTTGTTTTTCTATTGAAGTTTAGAACTGTTCTCACAGTGTGGTAGTTTTTGTTTTTCTATTGGAGTTTAGAACTGTTCTCACAGTGTGGTAGTTTTTGTTTTTCTATTGGAGTGTAGAACTGTTCTCACAGTGTGGTAGTTTTTGTTTTTCTATTTGAGTTTGGAACTGTTCTCACAGCGTGGTAGTTTTTGTTTTTCTATTGGAGTTTAGAACTGTTCTCACAGTGTGGTAGTCTTTGTTTTTATATTGGAGTTTAGAACTGTTCTCACAGTGTGGTAGTTTTTGTTTTTCTATTGGAGTTTAGAACTGTTCTCACAGTGTGGTAGTATTTGTTTTTCTATTGGAGTTTAGAACTGTTCTCACAGTGTGGTAGTTTTTGTTTTTCTATTGGAGTTTAGAACTGTTCTCACAGTGTGGTAGTTTTTGTTTTTCTATTGGAGTTTAGAACTGTTCTCACAGTGTGGTAGTTTTTGTTTTTCTATTGAAGTTTAGAACTGTTCTCACAGTGTGGTAGTTTTTGTTTTTCTATTGGAGTTTAGAACTGTTCTCACAGTGTGGTAGTTTTTGTTTTTCTATTGAAGTTTAGAACTGTTCTCACAGTGTGGTAGTTTTTGTTTTTCTATTGGAGTTTAGAACTGTTCTCACAGTGTGGTAGTTTTTGTTTTTCTATTGAAGTTTAGAACTGTTCTCACAGTGTGGTAGTATTTGTTTTTCTATTGGAGTTTAGAACTGTTCTCACAGTGTGGTAGTTTTTGTTTTTCTATTGGAGTTTAGAACTGTTCTCACAGTGTGGTAGTTTTTGTTTTTCTATTGGAGTTTAGAACTGTTCTCACAGCGTGGTAGTTTTTGTTTTTCTATTGGAGTTTAGAACTGTTCTCACAGTGTGGTAGTCTTTGTTTTTCTATTGGAGTTTAGAACTGTTCTCACAGTGTGGTAGTTTTTGTTTTTCTATTGGAGTTTAGAACTGTTCTCACAGTGTGGTAGTTTTTGTTTTTCTATTGGAGTGTAGAACTGTTCTCACAGTGTGGTAGTTTTTGTTTTTCTATTGAAGTTTAGAACTGTTCTCACAGTGTGGTAGTTTTTGTTTTTCTATTGGAGTTTAGAACTGTTCTCACAGTGTGGTAGTTTTTGTTTTTATATTGGAGTTTAGAACTATTCTCACAGTGTGGTAGTTTTTGTTTTTCTATTGGAGTTTAGAACTGTTCTCACAGTGTGGTAGTTTTTGTTTTTATATTGGAGTTTAGAACTGTTCTCACAGTGTGGTAGTTTTTGTTTTTCATTTTTATTAATATTCATACTCTCCAGGAAAACAGTATTATTTTAATAAATATAAATAAAAAATGTAGATATCAAATTTAGCGCGCACGACGCTTTTCTGGAATACATTATTTAGGAACTGTAAATTTCAATAATAAACATATCTAATAAACCATGTCAGTACCGAAACATTGACTACTGGACGGATGATATCCTCGGGGACTAATAGTCCACCAGCAGAGGTATCCACCTAATCATAGTAATGAAAACGTAGATATCAAATTTAGTGCGGACCACTCGTTTCTTGTATAACCTTCAGAATAAAGTTTATAAAGATAACTGAATATAGATAAGCTTAGTGCTATTCAAAGTTCAGCTTTGTTGTAAAGTTTTAAATGATATAGAATTCAAATAATTTTTTTTATCAATCATTGAAATATTAACAATGATTAACATCTGACATCCACTCTGAAGCCGAGGCTTACAATTACTTTCTCCAATAAATATAATGTTATTGTCTGCAAGAATCTACAAAGCGATGCTACAATGAATCAAAGAGAAGTTGTGCATTTCCTTCTTAGCTACGTGGAAAGGGAGACAAATAATGTAAAACATCTGAATTGAAATATTTCCCCCACATTTTCTTGGTGACAATTACACGTGGTAATATCAGTCATTCTAGTACAAGATTGTAATTAGGATGAACCTTAAAATTTTTCATATTGAATCAAAATGGCTTTTCTAATTAGAGAATATATATATTTAATTTGTTCCCTAATTAGAATATCCATATCGTTAAATAATCTAACTGTAATTACGATATGTTTTGCGTTGAACCAGTGTTTATTCCTTTGTTTTTTCAAACTTTTCGGTTACATTATCTTCGTTTTTTTTATTCGTTTCATTCGGTCTCATTATCTTTGATTTTACTCCTTAATCACGCATACTTAGCCGTGAAGAAGTAAATACTAATTTAACTCTCTGTTGTTTCACCCTACAGATATAGTAGGGTGCCCGACGAACGATTTTTGCGAATTTGCCTTAACAGAATTACACACACCTGTATGATACATCGTTGGAAATAGGAGAACAAGCCGCATCGAAATAAAGATGTCGTCGTTATGTATTGTGGTCACGTTTGTTTTAAATTGGGGTCAAAGGTCAAGATCTAAAAATTGGAACTAACACACCACAAGTTTTAAAAGGCTTCCTTCTTCGACAAGACTGTGAAGAACTTTAAACTGGAATGCGAATTGTATTTGTTAAGCTTAATATTTTATCATTTTATGCTTATTTTTTATTTTACATTGTTTGAATATATAGCAAAAGGCCATTTTCTAAAAAAAATGCCATTTTACAATTTTCGTATATATGAGAAATAAAAGTGACCTTGACCTGTCATAGTTTGAACATTTCTCATTTTTATTTGATATTCATTTAAAGGAAACCTTCAAATTATTTTTTAACCCTTAACATTTGACAACTGGTGGACGGATTCCAAAAACAAAATAATGTTTCAGTTATGGTACACCTTGACTAATTACTGGTAAAATATCTATTAACCTCAAACTTCGTGAAAGGTACCAAAATTCAAATTAAATGGCTTATGTGTTTGCAACATAGCATTTGTAGCAGGAGCTACATTAAACATGTCTAGAATGTATACAGGTAACCATCTAGAATAGTTTACTCTGTTAGTGACAAACATGAAGGGTAGCATAACCGACACTGATGACAAATGCAATTTCCACAACCCAGCTCTTTCGGATCGAATATTTTGCAACATTATTTCAATGGCATTGAGAAACATCCCAAAATTTGAATGTCGGTGATTCACTACAGCCCCATTTTCTGAAATCATCCATCAAAGGAAGCATATAGTTGTCAGTTGCAGATGTTGCTACATTTCTAGTCTCATTGGTATTTGGTTTTGGTGGAAATGTGACAGCAAGTTCATATAAATCTGACCAAAAATTGTCAGGAAATGACTTTATCAAGTCATTTTTATTACACCAACTAAAAAAGGCAGACAACCATGACACGCAATGCCTCATATGCCAATACAAAAGCTCTTGTCGCACGATTGAATTCTTTACCATTCAGCATCTGATCAACTGTCCCGATAGCATATACAGAAGAATCAACCAACAAATATTTAAGACCACCATCACCCCACAACTTTCCAATCGCTGCAATATAGCAGGATAACGTGTGAAAACCACCTAATCGTACTGTATGGTTGCGAAAAGTCTCGGGGATCGCCCATTCAACTTGCTTAGCTATAGCATAGAGTTCTTGATCGAATGTTTGTACTGAATGTACCTGACACATAGCTTTTGTCATATCAGCACACCTTTTCATCGTTGTAAAGACAGTTGACATATCATTTGGTTTTGACTCAATAATAGGTGCGTAAGACACTACCGAAAATTCAGATTTATATTCTGATAAACTGCTGTTATAGCCGGTCCAAAAAGGAATTTGCTGGGGTTGGTTTGCTGGGAAACGAATTGGAATGTCAAGAATTTTTTTAGAAATAGAACGTAGAAGAAGCCAAAGAATGGCTGATGTTTTGGAAAGGTTACTTGAACATTCAGTTATCCTGTCAAACGCATGCTCAATTCTATCAGGAACTCCCCTTGTCTTTGGTTTACTAAATGCTAAGCAAGCTGTCAAAGATGATGCACTGTTGCTGATCTGTACAGACCTTTCCTGTGATCTTTTTTTCTTTGATTGGTTAATATTGGGGTCTACTGCATAGTGACGGATTTGAAAAACTGCCCTTGCCATTGAATGGAAAGTGTTATTAGCGTCAACGGTTTTAGTGTTGATATCGATGTTGTCAACACCCTCCTGAATTAAACCACCACCTGATGCATAGGGATTATACCATCAGGAACGTAGACACCATCTTGAATTTTTTCAATTTCATGGTGTGCAATGCTGGTTAGATATCGTCTGACTTCTCCATAAGAAGCACAGAAACCATTAGAGTGTAATGTCTCGATAAGTTGCTTTGAACCGATATCGTGGTACAGCTGTACAGCAAGACCAAGGCGGAATGGAGTAAGCACATCTCTTGAGACAGAAAATATGCATTCAGTTATACCCATCACTTTCTGCAGCTTATCGTTTAGAATATCGTACGGTTCTGATGCATTTTTAAAGGATTTATAATCAAGCAACCAGCAGATACATGTTACAAAGGCATTCGATCCATAGACAATGCAAGTGACACCTCGTTCGCAGTGGGGTAATCGTCGGTGGAAATGCTTATTTTCTCGATGTCACGCCTTAAGATTCGAATGGCAGCGTGCAATATTTGGTCATCATTGCAAGAATCTGCAACTGTAGATATCTCTTGTTTGATTTCAGACGTTTTTAGTTTCGACTTCAAATTACCTGCATGTCCTATTGACACATCACTGCTGAAGATTAGGTTGGACTTCCCCTGTCCGCGCTGTATCTGTACAACGATTGAATCGCCGTAATGTATTTTAAGTCTGTCTTGTAATTTGGTAACAGGATAAGTATTTGGGATGTGTGCGGGAAGATAATCAAGATACTTTTGAAGTAATTGTGTCATTAGAAAAGCCTGTTTACGCACTGTTAGGTCTTCGTGAATATCAGCTATAAGCATTTTAAAAGCATAGTCATGAACACTAAATTCTGGACAATGGTCTTCCTGAAATTTTGATTTCACAGAGGTATACCTTAGCAAGTACTTAGTAATACAACCGGAATGATAGACAGCATTATCAATAAATTGTTCGCTGTCAAGTATTTTGATGATTCTTTGATCATTTTTGAAAACAGCCGATTCCCGTAGGTTATTCCGACGATCATTTGATTCAATTTTTTTCAGTTTTCTATCTTTTTTAAACATTTTCTTTTCACAGAGAAAACATACTTCCCAATTTAACATTTGGTTAATACTAGAATCTGGCACAAATGATTCGGTTATACATGTAGTATGTCCCGGTTCAAATGCAGTGGGTTCTGACATAGAATAACTGCAATTGCGCCTGCTTGTGTATGATTTGTAACAAGTGCAATGGTACAAAATTTTAAAATCTTCACAGCGAATACAATCTAAACTAGAAACATTCTGCAAAATTCTAACATAAATATCATCTTTCCTGACTTCCAGTGCTTCGATACAGCTATTTTTGCTAATATTTCGTATAGTTATCACTAGCGAGTCACAAAATGAACTTTGACAAATAATGCATTTGTCCCAATTCACTTCATTTCGACTTCTTTTAGGACTAGTCGGACAAAGTTTTACCGGGCTGTGAAACTGAGCCATTTCCGGACTTATAGCGTATCCTGCATGATTGGTCCGTGTATTAGAAACAAATTAAACAAATTTTAAAAACAGTAAAACCAACAAACGGCCGACATAAAAATTAATGTTTTTAAAACATAAAAACCACAAACAATTCTACTGAACAATTAAAACCAATATATTTGCCATAAAAGAAGAGAAAATACTAAATGCATTGAGACAGAGATCGTGCTAGTTAATGACCGGCGAGCGACACATCATTAACAAAAACCGGTACATGACAATCCGTGTATGAAAGAGGAAATTTACACTGTTATTTGAGTTTATATTTTGCCAATTTCTCAACAACCGCTGACATTTAGATTATGATTTTTGGCACACATGTACATTTCATCAATATGTTTTCTTCAAAATCAAAGTACATTTATAATGTAGTGTAATTACTTTGCTTTTGTTGAAAATACGGTTAATGTGGGGTCAAATTTGAGGCTTAAAGTAAGGCTGATATACTCTTTCAAAAATCAATTATTTACATCCCGTTTTTATTTCAATTATATCTTTGATACATTATCTCTTATGTAAAAACCTTTTTAGCTATTTAGATAGAGGAGAATATTTTTATTTTTCATCCTGAAAATACCATGTACAATGTGTCAGCTGAGGGTACCTTTGAAAAACGTGAAATTAAAAAAATCGTGACCACAGAAACTTACGACGACAATTAAAAATATAAAATGTAATAATTTTTCTAGCGCTTAATATCAAAATTAGCCGTGTGCAATTCGTTAACCCAAACTCGATAACTAAGCGTCTTTTTTAACACTGGGCACCCTACTAATATTATCTCATGCACGCAAGGTGAGCACGTTAATCATTAAATCACCAATGATATATCAAACTCAAGGTTAGTACGAATTATTGATTTGCTGGTTGCTTGGTGAATTTACTGGAGGTATATTCAGAACAAGAGCACGTTTACAAACAACATATGTCAATGAAATGGGCCTATAGATGGACATCTCGATTTTAATAAGTAAAATGAGAGTAATGGAAAAATATGCATTTGAATGTGCCAGCAACGCTCACCAATAAAAAACTGTTGTTCACTAGAAGCTGATGACTGTTGAATTATGCGTGTAAGGACAGTGACATTCCTGTGTATTCGAGGCATTTATTCCTGTCCGACATTAGGTTGTAGCGTGTACATGATTCATTCCTTACAACTAGCAAACAATCCGGGAAGAGTTTTATCTCATCAGTAAGATGATTCGTACTATCGCATGCACTGGACTTGGGTAATGCAATAAAAAAAAACTAATTGTGGCACAGTGCAACATAAACAATACAATATGACAAGCCTTTTGCATATGTGTAGCTATTGAATAGCCGTCCATATTTATTTTTAATGTTGTCACAATTACTTAATTTTACTCTGTGTGGAGTAAATATTTGGGTATTTCTTATTCGAAAAACACATCTATTCAAACATTTGACTTTTCCACACTTTACCCTACCATTCCTCAGGATAATTTAAAACTCGTTTACAAAGATTCATTTGCAGCGCAATTTACTTTAAAATCAATACGCAACATCACAAGTTTATAGTTTTGGGTCACGAATTAACTTATCTTCTCAAGCACGAAACAAAAGGCTAAACAGAAAATGAATTCATCAGTATCTTGGAGTGCCTAATGTTTAAATGATGGTTGAGGCCATTGCCTCTCATTTATGCAACTGATATTATACAAATGACAAAAGATTAAATATATTATGTATAATGTTCAAGATTAGAGCGTTCTTTATAACAACATTGACCGCCGGTGTCAGTGATGACAGTTTACTCGCACATGGAGAACATTTACATCATCGCATCATTTCACAAAGAGAGGCGTTTTGGGCACATACAAGTTCAGAGGTCATGTATTTGTGTGTTAGAGGTCGTATATTTGTGTGTTAGAGGTCATGTATTTGTGTGTCGGGGTATCGATTGTGTCTCTTTCTACGATTTTTCGATTGGATTTTGTAATTGTTCCGACAGTTTTTTCATTTTATTGCAATACATCTTTAATAAGATTAATATAACCGTAGAGATTCATATGAACACGGCTTCATGTAGACATAGACTGCAAATGATGATATTTGTAAACACATAAATAAGTAACATTACCACGCAAACTGGGGTATATTTCTTATTAAAAAAATACAAAAATGTACCCAAGTAACAAATCGTGAAGAAGCGGCAAGATTACAAATCCACCTGAAATACCTTTAATTAAACAACATTATTAAGAAAAAAAAACTGGTCGAACGTGCTAAAGTGGGTCACGGTCACTGTAATCGGGCGGCTGTATCGAGAAACAGATACGGTGTTGAAAAAACTGTTGATACTCATAAAATATTGATAAATGCAATACAATTTTATGTTTGTCTTCAAGAAATATGATAGACAAAACCATGTATGAAGTTTTATGACGAAATATCTCCGATTTCTATGTAAATTTACGAGTTGAAGTTGCGGCTGTATCGAGAAACAGATACGGTGTTTAAAAACCTGTTGATACTCATAACATATTGATAAATGCAATAAAATTTTATGTTTGTCTTCAAGAAATATGATAGACAAAACCATGTGTGAAGTTTTGTGACGAAATATCTCCGATTTCTATATAAATTTACGAGTTGAAGTGGGGAAACACCCACAGGTAATTTTAGCGATGTATTTTTTATCTTGGACAAGAATAATGAGCGTCCTGATTGGATGACCGATTTAAAACACACTGACTCCGCATGGTAAAAAGAAATCTATGCTATATTTATTCATTTGTTTGATTCTGGAATATTGTTGATCATTGATTTAAACAAGAAAAAAGGGGAAAAGGGGGGGATTTTATTTGGGAATTTTACAGTTTAATAAATGTTATGTTTCGACAGTTTAAAGAGAAAAATAAAAATTTGTTGCGACTAAAGCTTAAATCAGCGTTAGAAATGGAACAAATATCAGTGGTTTTGTAAATGAGATTTATTCTAAATAGAAAATCTGAATTTATTATTTATTAATTTATTATTAATGATATAATTTTATATCCCTTGGAAGGGGGAGGGGGGCTATGATGAAAATTTGAAATACAAACACAGGACCGGACTTTAAGCAAAAATAATAATCCATGATTAGTTTTTTTACTAAAAAAGTCCATGATTTTTTTTTTTAAAGTTAATAAAATGAAATATTGACATCCACACTTGCCTTTTGGACAGCACATTTCTGTGTCCACACTTGTTATGATAAACAATATAAGGTGTAATAAAGCTCAAAATTCAAACAATTTCAACCGATAATATTAGGGGCTATGGTGTTTAAAGCCACTTTCAACAATATTTCAGATATTTCAGTAACATCGTGCCGGTTAGTTTTATTGGTGAAAGAAATCGGAGTACCCGGAGAAAACGACTGATCTGCCACAAGTCACTGATAAACATTATCCCTTTATGTTGTATCGAGTACACCTCGGCATGAGCAGAATTCGAACTCTTACAACGTTAGTGGTAATAAGCACTAATTGCATAGATAGTTATAAATCCAACTATCATACGATCACAATGGCCCCTCGCCAATAATATAGAAATTCTGGTCAATTGACACTTTTTTAAATCACGACAGCCATCTTGGTGGCAAATTGGGGACGTCGAAAATAATTTCAAATAGGGCCATAGCAATGACAGTTTCAGTCAAATTAGAGAGTTATCGTATAAGTCATAACCATATTTGTTCAATAATTATTCATCCTGAAGCTACAGCTTAAATTCCATGCAATCAAACTGCAGTTGCATGAATTGTAGAAACTTAGGCCATTTATGAAAAAAGTGTTATTTATAATATTATTACATCATATTACCTTAAATCATAATTTTAGTCATTACATAAGTTTAGCACAAAACAAGTCGTTAAGAAACCATTCAGTTATCACTTTATATTGAAATAACTAGACGATCCATTATATAATGTATTTACATGTACTTACATATAAGTATATTATTAAAAAAAAAACAATACAAAACATAGATATCTAATTCGTTCCCACGCTCGTGTCTGGAATAACCTTCACCTTCAAAGTCAACAGAAAAGAAATTCTGTTTTTTCTAAATTTAAATATCTCGAAATCAGATATGAAAAATAATATACATGTTAATGTTCATAAAACTAAAAATGCACTATATAATATAAGGCATGCATACATTTTATACACTCAATACATAACAAGGAGCCGTCGTGGTCGTGATCGTATGGTAGTTATATTTACAACTACCTGTGCAATCAGTGCCTATCACCACTAACGCTGTGAGTTCGATCCCAGCTGAAGACGAGGTGTGCTCTATACAACATCGTGTGATATAGTTTGTCAGTGACTTGCAACAGGTCGGTGGTTTTCTCTATACAACATCGTGTGATATAGTTTGTCAGTGACTTGCAACAGGTCGGTGGTTTTCTCTATACAACATCGTGTGATATAGTTTGTCAGTGACTTGCAACAGGTCGGTGGTTTTCTCCGGGTACTCCCTTTTCCTCCACCAATAAAAATAACCACCATGATATAATTGAAATATTTTTGAAAGTTGCGTTAAACACTCTAACTCTTAAACACCAAACTGGAATTCACGCTCACACGTGTTTTGACGGTAGGTGTAACCCATTTTCGACGTTTTGACAGGAAAAATTATTTTCCGTTTTACGTATTTCTATTTTTTTCCTTAATCTTAGAACAAGTCTTCATCATTTAGAAAACATAATTTTGAAGACCGATTTTGATTTCATGTCTGTCATATCGTCGAAAAGGTGACTGTTGACTATTGAAAAACCAGCGATTCGAATTTGATGGACATTGGACATCGACAACTGGTGACGTATTACACATGATTTATAAATTTGCTGGTGCATTTTTATACTGTCGTTTTGTCATCGGAAGAAGATACTTGGCTTGAAATTAAGTGAATCAAACACAAAAAGATAACTGTTTTCATCATATATTGTTTTAAACATATTTTATTCACAACTAAATGAATAGGATTGAGCAACAAGCTATGCCTATACAAGCTCTCTCCTTTTACATGTACAAGGCATATATTCAGTATATAAAACAATTATATCAATAATATAAGATAATTATGTTCCTTCAATACATGTAATTGTGAACACCATTAATATTTCATATATAATAAATTTACGAGTGAAGTGAAATTTGTAGACTTTCTAAATATTTTAAATAGTTAAACATACAAGAAGTTAAAGAAAAATAAAATAACACAAAATAAATGTATAATGGGGGGAGTGCAATTGAAAAAAGAAGCATCTTAAATGAAACGATGAGTGTCAATTATGAACTTGTGTACAGCTTGAAATATTTCTGTATTTAGATCATATGAAAATGATCTATTTCCATGTAATAATAAATCTATATTAATGTCAATATTATTATTTGGTATTAATGTCTGTATGGAATCTAATAAGATAAATCTTAAGTTATTAAATTTAGGACAGATAAGCAAAAAATGGTTGTTATCTTCTAATGAACCACTACAGTTTGGACAGTTAGTATTATCAGATAAAAAATCATTAAATAAATGTGCCTTCAGGTTACTAGCCTCATTTCTTAATTGACAATGAATTATATTAAACTTCCTTATTCCAAAATTATAATGAGCATTGGTGTCCCATCATATATATTATTTTAAGCTTCGATTCTGGCCACTCTATATTAATATATATGTGTTAGACTATCGAAAAGACTAGCACATAAATAGAGTAAGGGCAATGACTGAAATCATGGTAAATGCACTCAAGTTAACGGACATGTCAATCTGTGTTGATCTAGTACAAAGCGGACATCATCATCATCATCGAAATGTAATGTATTCTCGCCATGATATGGCTGAGAAATTGCTCATTTGGGATTAGACAACAATCACTCGGTCACTCTCCTTGAATTGTGTTGCACAAATAATCGGTGATATAGGAATTTGAATACATCGTCACACATTGTCATTATTATTTTGATTTCACATGATTTACAGCCATTGTTGTTTACTTCTCAGATACAGATGTCTACGAGTATTTACTGGTTCTTTCTTTGTTTAATTTATTGTTAGACTTTCATGTTGGCAGTTATTCACTCCACTTAAAATTACTTCAAAAATCTATTGATAACAAATAAATTCGACATCCAATGATTAATGTGTCTGAAATATCTGTTTAAGTAAAATACAATATAAGAAATATTTTATGACAAAAATCCTTGAAGAGATAATAGTATATAAGTCTGTATTACATAATCTGCATTATATAAACAAAATGGAGGATTGATTGATTTCTGCTTAATGAAAAGTGAGCCGTTTTACAGCTGTTTATACAACCACTGTCTATTTACTGTCTATATAAATGTGTACGCATAAATTTTTGCTTTAATATGTCTACTAGACCAATCAAGTTTACTGGTACCTTACGTCTTGTGTAGAGCGAAGCGCAACAAACACTGGTCGAACACAGATCGCGTTGTAGACTCCCCATAGAAAATTGAACTAACTTTCCCATGTTTATTTTGCTTCTATGTGTAAATTAAACACGTTTTGCATGCATGTTGCAATATAAACACAATTTACATAGTATAACTGAAATATTATTGAAAGTGGCGTTAGACACCATAACTCCCCCTGAAATGTATTTGTACTCGCTTAAAAACAGGAATGGACAGTTCATCAGATGCTTGTTTTTCTTCCCATTTCTAAAACTTGTACAAATAAATTTTATAATGCCGACAAAGTACATGTATTGTCTATATCCAAATTATCCACAGAAGATCAGCATGAAGGTAGTAAAAAGGTAGAAACGTCATTGTTCTTCACTTCAGAAGTAGGTTGAATCGACAAGTTCTCCAAATCCTCGACGTTCGCTGTGTTTCGATCAGGCTACAAAATAGTAATACATGTATTTATTAATCGTAGTCAATACATTGAAGACATTAAAATTGTCTAGTCTAATATTGGTGTATCAAATTTTTAAGTGGGTGCATCTTTTTTGATATTGTTAAACTCACCCTCAATATTGAATATTTCCCAAAGATGGCAGTAATCGTAACACGGACGATGTTAGATGGAGGAACAGAATCGTCCGAGCTATGGCGAGTGGGTGGATGGTTTGACTGGCACATGTGGGTAAAAATTAAAGATGCAAACGTGATGGATCTTCGGATGGTTGTCTTGATTGGAACATGTGCACAATGAGAAGGTAGAACAATTTTGCATCGCAGCGACTTCTTCTACAAAGCAGTTGTAGATCTTATTCTCCAAACACGAAGCACTAAATTACACACAGTTCTTTGGGCTAGTGTTATATATGATTCGCTCTGTACAAACAACGACGGCTTTTGTTTACGGGTAGTTGTACAGAAACTTATGGCAGAAAATGTCTTGTTTTGTGTCTGCAAGGGAGAAAATGCTAATTAAGAATAAATAAATAAATAAATAAATAAATAAATATCTGTTCTGACTTGTATTTGTGCAAGTGTATTACTGATAGCTATAGTATATCTACATGTATGTACATTAAATTGGGGTGGTAATAACTGTTATAGGCATCGCTACAACTGCAAATAATTTTAAACAGTAAAATGAAATACAGAAATTACCACACTGTCGCAACAATTTCAAAATAAAAAGAAAGCTTTAGACTAAACTTATACCAGTTATCTGATGTGGATTTCGTTACTTTGTCTGTATAACGTAGGGATGTTTTATTGATACGCGGTGATAGCTACTTACCTCGCTATAGGTTTAACTAAGCAACACAACATACCAAAACAACATCAAAATCAGTAGTCCGTGAACTGTCATATAGAGAACGCCCAGAAACTTACCAATAATATAAATGTCTATTGAAATTTAATATATCAAAACGTTATTTAGAAGAAGCAACCATTTATATAACAAATAGCAGACATTTAAGGTAATATGCCTCACTAATAATTTTCTCAGTATACATGTATTTATTAGAGTGTACTAATAGTTTTGTTACATTATTAATTTTAATTTTGTTTTACATATTTGCATGTAAATTGTTTTTGACTGATAATTGTGTCTATTGTGAAACATGGATAGAGTCATTTGAATGATTGCTACTGGATTCTTACTAGTCTCATGAATACTTGATATCCATCTGCTTCTCTCATGTACAGGAAAATCCGTCTGAGCTCAATAACTTGTATAATGTATAAGAGTAATTAATAAACGTCTAGACACTCCTGGGTAATTATATAATTAGTTTGTAGTTTTTGTCTTACATTTGTATAAGAGTAATTAATAAACGTCTAGATACTCCTGGGTAATTATATAATTAGTTTGTAGTTTTTGTCTTACATTTGTATAAGAGTAATTAATAAACGTCTAGACACTCCTGGGTAATTATATAATTAGTTTGTAGTTTTTGTCTTACATTTATATAATATAACTATCTATATGTTTATTATCGCCGTACAATGTCTCTGTACCATTGTAATTTGGTTTTTGAGAATAAGGATACTTATTGATCGGAGACATTTCTGTGTTTGTAAGTTTGAGGTTTTCAGAGGAGTAGGTCATTTGTGTAATACATTTGTATTTCTCTGTACCATTGTAAGCTGGTTTCTGTGATGTTATTTCTGTATTTGTATATTTGAGGGTTTTCAAAGGAGTTGTTCGTATTGTTGTGGTCAGTTGTATGGTCGGCCATAATTTTGTGTGTGTATCGATGTTTTTTTATATTTTTTCCTATTAAGATTGTTACTGTACTGCTAGGGGTATCAATTTTTACGATTTGGATATTTCAATTTGAAATTGGTCCGACAGTATGATATTTTTTTTTTATTTTATTATAAAAACTCAAACAAATGTGGACTCGGATATGAGTCAGGATAGATGAGTTACTTTTGATTATTTTTGTTTAAGTAACTTCTTCTTCTACAGATTACATTATAATTATTAATATGTTGCCTGTGTCTCTGTATACTAGTCCATTCTTGTTTTGTCCCTTCCGTTTTATGTACAAAAGCAAAGACATGTTTAAGCCAATTTTTAAGAAATGATTGTATGTGAAAATTCCATCAAGATCTTATAGAATGTTTACCATCACTGTCAAGTAAAACACAGGTTAGTAGTTTTTCTATTTTGAAATAATTAAATCAGGATTCTAATGAACATTTCTTTGTTTTGCCGACAACAAAAATAATCAGTCGAGACATGTACATGAAATTTTATTAATACGTCAAGCGAAATTTTTTTTTTAATAAAAAACAACTTATTTGATATTGAAAAAACCCCATAGTAAAAACACCAAAAGCTTTATTTTGTAATTCGTGGCACGTCGACATTTTGTTTTCCAGTTTTGGTTTTCCTTTATACTGTCATACTGTTGTATTTATTACATTCGAGTTGTGTCATTTTCAGAAAATTACCTTTGACGTGGATATTTAGAATTGTTACTTTCACTTTCACTCTTGGGCGTCTAATTGTTATGTATCACATGTTCGATCTTAAATACGAAAACAAAAAACCCTGAGTATCAGTACTGTTTAATTTTAATGCATGATGTAGTTATATAATGAACATTCTCAAGAAATTTAGTATTTTTTCTGGAAAAATGAATATGTAAAGAAATAAAACGAATATTTTAATGTTGGCATGCATCACGGTCACGTATAGATACATGAAATCACACAGCAATTACATGTAATTTGTCCAGCTATATGCATGTGCGAAGTATATAATATTGGGGATTTTATCACGGCATTGTTAATAAGAAATTCTAAGAAAAGTTTATAGATACCTAAGGGTAATTATAGGAACACTATTTTATGTAAAATAGAACCAAAACAAATTGTGTTAAAATGTCGTACAAACTATTGCTTACATGGCTTATGTCGTTGTTTGTCCTTTTGTTCTTTTTCTTTTGACCATTGTGTTGTCTGTTCTTCTTTTGACCATTGTGTTGTCTGTTCTTCTTTTGACCATTGTGTTGTCTGTTCTTCTTTTGACCATTGTGTTGTCTGTTCTTCTTTTGACCATTGTGTTGTCTGTTCTTCTTTTGACCATTGTGTTGTCTGTTCTTCTTTTGACCATTGTGTTGTCTGTTCTTCTTTTGACCATTGTGTTGTCTGTTCTTCTTTTGACCATTGTGTTGTCTGTTCTTCTTTTGACCATTGTGTTGTCTGTTCTTCTTTTGACCATTGTGTTGTCTGTTCTTCTTTTGACCATTGTGTTGTCTGTTCTTCTTTTGACCATTGTGTTGTCTGTTCTTCTTCGATATACGGATTCTGATTTCCCCTGTGGTATCTTCAAACTCTTCTTCATTCGATTCTAATAGGAATAATCTAACAGATATTTTGACGAGGAAGACAGCATGAAAAAGACACCTGGCAACACAATCCGCCAACGTTATTGTTTACAATCGTATTTTCTATATAGCCAAACACCCCGAGTTGAACTCAAGTAACTTACATTTTCTAATTTGATGGTATTTAGATCATAATAAAGTAAAGAAAAATCCATAAGGTCGGAGCAATTCTAAAATCAAATATAACAATCGTAGAAAGAGGCAAATTGTATACAAATATACGACCGCTCAATATATACCCCTAACACACAAATATACGACCGCTCAATATATACCTCTAACACACAAATATACGACCGCTCAATATATACCCCTAACACACAAATATACGACCGCTCAATGTATACCCCTAACACACAAATATACGACCGCTCAATATATACCTCTAACACACAAATATACGACCGCTCAATATATACCCCTAACACACAAATATACGACCGCTCAATGTATACCCCTAACACACAAATATACGACCGCTCAATATATACCCCTAACACACAAATATACGACCGCTCAATATATACCTCTAACACACAAATATACGACCACTCAATATATACCCCTAACACACAAATATACGACCGCTCAATGTATACCCCTAACACACAAATATACGACCGCTCAATATATACCCCTAACACACAAATATACGACCGCTCAATATATACCCCTAACACACAAATATACGACCGCTCAATATATACCCCTAACACACAAATATACGACCGCTCAATGTATACCCCTAACACACAAATATACGACCGCTCAATATATACCCCTAACACACAAATATACGACCGCTCAATATATACCCCTAACACACAAATATACGACCGCTCAATGTATACCCCTAACACACAAATATACGACCGCTCAATATATACCCCTAACACACAAATATACGACCGCTCAATGTATACCCCTAACACACAAATATACGACCGCTCAATATATACCCCTAACACACAAATATACGACCGCTCAATATATACCCCTAACACACAAATATACGACCGCTCAATATATACCCCTAACACACAAATATACGACCGCTCAATGTATACCCCTAACACACAAATATACGACCGCTCAATATATACCCCTAACACACAAATATACGACCGCTCAATATATACCCCTAACACACAAATATACGACCGCTCAATATATACCCCTAACACACAAATATACGACCGCTCAATATATACCCCTAACACACAAATATACGACCGCTCAATATATACCTCTAACACACAAATATACGACCGCTCAATATATACCCCTAACACACAAATATACGACCGCTCAATGTATACCTCTAACACACAAATATACGACCGCTCAATGTATACCCCTAACACACAAATATACGACCGCTCAATATATACCTCTAACACACAAATATACGACCGCTCAATATATACCCCTAACACACAAATATACGACCGCTCAATGTATACCTCTAACACACAAATATACGACCGCTCAATATATACCCCTAACACACAAATATACGACCGCTCAATGTATACCTCTAACACACAAATATACGACCGCTCAATATATACCCCTAACACACAAATATACGACCGCTCAATGTATACCCCTAACACACAAATATACGACCGCTCAATGTATACCCCTAACACACAAATATACGACCGCTCAATGTATACCCCTAACACACAAATATACGACCGCTCAATATATACCCCTAACACACAAATATACGACCGCTCAATGTATACCCCTAACACGAAATATACGACCGCTCAATGTATACCCCTAACACACAAATATACGACCGCTCAATGTATACCCCTAACACACAAATATACGACCGCTCAATGTATACCCCTAACACACAAATATACGACCGCTCAATATATACCCCTAACACGAAATATACGACCGCTCAATATATACCCCTAACACGAAATATACGACCGCTCAATATATACCCCTAACACGAAATATACGACCGCTCAATATATACCCCTAACACACAAATATACGACCGCTCAATGTATACCCCTAACACACAAATATACGACCGCTCAATGTATACCCCTAACACACAAATATACGACCGCTCAATATATACCCCTAACACACAAATATACGACCGCTCAATGTATACCCCTAACACGAAATATACGACCGCTCAATGTATACCCCTAACACACAAATATACGACCGCTCAATGTATACCCCTAACACACAAATATACGACCGCTCAATGTATACCCCTAACACACAAATATACGACCGCTCAATGTATACCCCTAACACACAAATATACGACCGCTCAATATATACCCCTAACACACAAATATACGACCGCTCAATGTATACCCCTAACACACAAATATACGACCGCTCAATATATACCCCTAACACACAAATATACGACCGCTCAATGTATACCCCTAACACACAAATATACGACCGCTCAATGTATACCCCTAACACACAAATATACGACCGCTCAATATATACCCCTAACACACAAATATACGACCGCTCAATGTATACCCCTAACACACAAATATACGACCGCTCAATGTATACCCCTAACACACAAATATACGACCGCTCAATGTATACCCCTAACACACAAATATACGACCGCTCAATGTATACCTCTAACACACAAATATACGACCGCTCAATGTATACCCCTAACACACAAATATACGACCGCTCAATGTATACCCCTAACACACAAATATACGACCGCTCAATGTATACCCCTAACACACAAATATACGACCGCTCAATATATACCCCTAACACACAAATATACGACCGCTCAATGTATACCCCTAACACACAAATATACGACCGCTCAATATATACCCCTAACACACAAATATACGACCGCTCAATATATACCCCTAACACACAAATATACGACCGCTCAATGTATACCCCTAACACACAAATATACGACCGCTCAATGTATACCCCTAACACACAAATATACGACCGCTCAATGTATACCTCTAACACACAAATATACGACCGCTCAATGTATACCCCTAACACACAAATATACGACCGCTCAATGTATACCCCTAACACACAAATATACGACCGCTCAATGTATACCCCTAACACACAAATATACGACCGCTCAATATATACCCCTAACACACAAATATACGACCGCTCAATGTATACCCCTAACACACAAATATACGACCGCTCAATATATACCCCTAACACACAAATATACGACCGCTCAATGTATACCCCTAACACACAAATATACGACCGCTCAATATATACCCCTAACACACAAATATACGACCGCTCAATATATACCCCTAACACACAAATATACGACCGCTCAATGTATACCCCTAACACACAAATATACGACCGCTCAATGTATACCCCTAACACACAAATATACGACCGCTCAATGTATACCCCTAACACACAAATATACGACCGCTCAATGTATACCCCTAACACACAAATATACGACCGCTCAATGTATACCCCTAATACACAAATATACGACCGCTCAATGTATACCCCTAACACACAAATATACGACCGCTCAATATATACCCCTAACACACAAATATACGACCGCTCAATGTATACCCCTAACACACAAATATACGACCGCTCAATGTATACCCCTAACACACAAATATACGACCGCTCAATGTATACCCCTAACACACAAATATACGACCGCTCAATGTATACCTCTAACACACAAATATATGACCGCCCACTTTCCTGTCTTGGTAATTTTTTTACACATTAATGCAATATTATGTGACCTAATGCTGGGTTATACATTGAAACAAATACATACTCAGATAAATCTCTATGGTTACAAACTGTGACAATTTGGTATGATCAAGTCATATAAATCCAAAACGTAAAACCTTAAAACAACAAAAGGTGTCAAATAGTTCAAAACTTTCAACAATTTCATAATCTATATTTTTTAAAATTACATATTGCAATTTAGTAATTATTCAGTTTAGAATGTGCATTAGTGGTTGCAACTTCAACAGTGTGTACTTAATAGGAAATTACGTCTATATTGTTCAATACGCTGGATCTAACTAATTTAACGTCGCCACATTTTTGTGCCTGTACAAATCCAAGATCTGTATTTCCATCGACATACGTCATGGTTTTTGTCTGTTTAATGGTTTGAGGTGCTATGTGATATCAGTGGAATTGTTTACTATCACTGTATGACAGTACCATATAGACATACTATAAGGGACCGACCATATAACTTGAGGGGGGTGGGGGGGTGTTATGGTTTCTTGTTTCGTTCAGAATTTCTTTTTCGGACAACACAAGTGTTAGAATATTTTTTTTTTTGTCGCGCAAAGCGCGAATTTTTTTTCCAGAATTTAACATTAGGTTATATGACAAATACTCTGAATCAGATTATTTTTTTTTTCCTCCACCAAAATCAGAATATTTTTTTCAGCAACATTGGGAATCAGAATATTTTTTTAGAAAAAAGCCATACCCCCTCCCCCTTCAAGTTAAATGGTCGTTCCCTAAGACAAAATGTACTTGTACACGTCTTTATTATACGTACAATTCGATTTGATTATTTCGCGAAATCTTATAAACAAAGGTTACAACATGACTCGTTTGTAGACATGCTTGAATGTTCTTGTTGTTTTTCTTGGTTATATTTTTGAATGAAAGGAATATCAATCACTATTTTCAATTGTAGATGCATTGTTTTTTTTTTATATTATAACAATTAACTGTCACAAGTTACTTCATTCAAAACAGAGACGTATAAAATTAACTGTCACAAGTTACTTCATTCAAAACAGAGATGTATAAAATTAACTGTCACAAGTTACTTCATTCAAAACAGAGACGTATAAAATTAACTGTCACAAGTTACTTCATTCAAAACAGAGATGTATAAAATTAACTGTCACAGGTTACTTCATTCAAAACAGAGACGTATAAAATTAACTGTCACAAGTTACTTCATTCAAAACAGAGACGTATAAAATTAACTGTCACAAGTTACTTCATTCAAAACAGAGACGTATAAAATTAACTGTCACAAGTTACTTCATTCAAAACAGAGATGTATAAAATTAACTGTCACAAGTTACTTCATTCAAAACAGAGACGTATAAAATTAACTGTCACAAGTTACTTCATTCAAAACAGAGATGTATAAAATGAACTGTCACAAGTTACTTCATTCAAAACAGAGACGTATAAAATTAACTGTCACAAGTTACTTCATTCAAAACAGAAACGAATAAAATTAACTGTCACAGGTTACTTCATTCAAAACAGAGACGTATAAAATTAACTGTCACAAGTTACTTCATTCAAAACAGAGACGTATAAAATCAACTGTCACAAGTTACTTCATTCAAAACAGAGACGTATAAAATTAACTGTCTCAAGTTACTTCATTCAAAACAGAGACGTATAACATTAACTGTCACAGGTTACTTCATTCAAAACAGAGATGTATAAAATTAACTGTCACAGGTTACTTCATTCAAAACAGAGACGTATAAAATTAACTGTCACAAGTTACTTCATTCAAAACAGAGACGTATAAAATTAACGGTCACAAGTTACTTCATTCAAAACAGAGACGTATAAAATTAACTGTCACAAGTTACTTCATTCAAAACAGAGACGTATAAAATTAACTGTCACAAGTTACTTCATTCAAAACAGAGACGTATAAAATTAACTGTCACAAGTTACTTCATTCAAAACAGAGACGTATAAAATTAACTGTCACAAGTTACTTCATTCAAAACAGAGATGTATAAAATTAACTGTCACAAGTTACTTCATTCAAAACAGAGACGTATAAAATTAACTGTCACAAGTTACTTCATTCAAAACAGAAACGAATAAAATTAACTGTCACAGGTTACTTCATTCAAAACAGAGACGTATAAAATTAACTGTCACAAGTTACTTCATTCAAAACAGAGACGTATAAAATTAACTGTCACAAGTTACTTCATTCAAAACAGAGACGTATAAAATTAACTGTCACAAGTTACTTCATTCAAAACAGAGATGTATAAAATTAACTGTCACAAGTTACTTCATTCAAAACAGAGACGTATAAAATTAACTGTCACAAGTTACTTCATTCAAAACAGAAACGAATAAAATTAACTGTCACAGGTTACTTCATTCAAAACAGAGACGTATAAAATTAACTGTCACAAGTTACTTCATTCAAAACAGAGACGTATAAAATCAACTGTCACAAGTTACTTCATTCAAAACAGAGACGTATAAAATTAACTGTCTCAAGTTACTTCATTCAAAACAGAGACGTATAACATTAACTGTCACAGGTTACTTCATTCAAAACAGAGATGTATAAAATTAACTGTCACAGGTTACTTCATTCAAAACAGAGACGTATAAAATTAACTGTCACAAGTTACTTCATTCAAAACAGAGACGTATAAAATTAACGGTCACAAGTTACTTCATTCAAAACAGAGACGTATAAAATTAACTGTCACAAGTTACTTCATTCAAAACAGAGACGTATAAAATTAACTGTCACAAGTTACTTCATTCAAAACAGAGACGTATAAAATTAACTGTCACAAGTTACTTCATTCAAAACAGAGACGTATAAAATTAACTGTCACAAGTTACTTCATTCAAAACAGAGATGTATAAAATTAACTGTCACAAGTTACTTCATTCAAAACAGAGACGTATAAAATTAACTGTCACAAGTTACTTCATTCAAAACAGAGACGTATAAAATTAACTGTCACAAGTTACTTCATTCAAAACAGAGACGTATACAATTAACTGTCACAAGTTACTTCATTCAAAACAGAGACGTATAAAATTAACTGTCACAAGTTACTTCATTCAAAATAGAGATGTATAAAATTAACTGTCACAAGTTACTTCATTCAAAACAGAGACGTATAAAATTAACTGTCACAAGTTACTTCATTCAAAACAGAGACGTATAAAATTAACTGTCACAGGTTACTTCATTCAAAACAGAGACGTATAAAATTAACTGTCACAAGTTACTTCATTCAAAACAGAGACGTATAACATTAACTGTCACAGGTTACTTCATTCAAAACAGAGATGTATAAAATTAACTGTCACAGGTTACTTCATTCAAAACAGAGACGTATAAAATTAACTGTCACAAGTTACTTCATTCAAAACAGAGACGTATAAAATTAACTGTCACAAGTTACTTCATTCAAAACAGAGACGTATAAAATTAACTGTCACAAGTTACTTCATTCAAAACAGAGACGTATAAAATTAACTGTCACAAGTTACTTCATTCAAAACAGAGACGTATAAAATTAACTGTCACAGGTTACTTCATTCAAAACAGAGACGTATAAAATTAACTGTCACAAGTTACTTCATTCAAAACAGAGACGTATAAAATTAACTGTCACAAGTTACTTCATTCAAAACAGAGACGTATAAAATTAACTGTCACAAGTTACTTCATTCAAAACAGAAACGAATAAAATTAACTGTCACAGGTTACTTCATTCAAAACAGAGACGTATAAAATTAACTGTCACAAGTTACTTCATACAAAACAGAGACGTATAAAATTAACTGTCACAAGTTACTTCATTCAAAACAGAGATGTATAAAATTAACTGTCACAAGTTACTTCATTCAAAACAGAAACGAATAAAATTAACTGTCACAGGTTACTTCATTCAAAACAGAGACGTATAAAATTAACTGTCACAAGTTACTTCATTCAAAACAGAGACGTATAAAATTAACTGTCACAAGTTACTTCATTCAAAACAGAGACGTATAAAATTAACTGTCACAAGTTACTTCATTCAAAACAGAGACGTATAAAATTAACTGTCACAAGTTACTTCATTCAAAACAGAGACGTATAAAATTAACTGTCACAGGTTACTTCATTCAAAACAGAGACGTATAAAATTAACTGTCACAAGTTACTTCATTCAAAACAGAGACGTATAAAATTAACTGTCACAGGTTACTTCATTCAAAACAGAGATGTATAAAATTAACTGTCACAGGTTACTTCATTCAAAACAGAGACGTATGAAATTAACTGTCACAAGTTACTTCATTCAAAACAGAGACGTATAAAATTAACTGTCACAAGTTACTTCATTCAAAACAGAGACGTATAAAATTAACTGTCACAAGTTACTTCATTCAAAACAGAGACGTATAAAATTAACTGTCACAAGTTACTTCATTCAAAACAGAGACGTATAAAATTAACTGTCACATGTTACTTCATTCAAAACAGAGACGTATAAAATTAACTGTCACAGGTTACTTCATTCAAAACAGAGACGTATAAAATTAACTGTCACAAGTTACTTCATTCAAAACAGAGACGTATAAAATTAACTGTCACAAGTTACTTCATTCAAAACAGAGACGTATAAAATTAACTGTCACAAGTTACTTCATTCAAAACAGAGACGTATAAAATTAACTGTCACAGGTTACTTCATTCAAAACAGAGACGTATAAAATTAACTGTCACAAGTTACTTCATTCAAAACAGAGACGTATAAAATTAACTGTCACAAGTTACTTCATTCAAAACAGAGACGTATAAAATTAACTGTCACAAGTTACTTCATTCAAAACAGAAACGAATAAAATTAACTGTCACAGGTTACTTCATTCAAAACAGAGACGTATAAAATTAACTGTCACAAGTTACTTCATACAAAACAGAGACGTATAAAATTAACTGTCACAAGTTACTTCATTCAAAACAGAGATGTATAAAATTAACTGTCACAAGTTACTTCATTCAAAACAGAAACGAATAAAATTAACTGTCACAGGTTACTTCATTCAAAACAGAGACGTATAAAATTAACTGTCACAAGTTACTTCATTCAAAACAGAGACGTATAAAATTAACTGTCACAAGTTACTTCATTCAAAACAGAGACGTATAAAATTAACTGTCACAAGTTACTTCATTCAAAACAGAGACGTATAAAATTAACTGTCACAAGTTACTTCATTCAAAACAGAGACGTATAAAATTAACTGTCACAGGTTACTTCATTCAAAACAGAGACGTATAAAATTAACTGTCACAAGTTACTTCATTCAAAACAGAGACGTATAAAATTAACTGTCACAGGTTACTTCATTCAAAACAGAGATGTATAAAATTAACTGTCACAGGTTACTTCATTCAAAACAGAGACGTATGAAATTAACTGTCACAAGTTACTTCATTCAAAACAGAGACGTATAAAATTAACTGTCACAAGTTACTTCATTCAAAACAGAGACGTATAAAATTAACTGTCACAAGTTACTTCATTCAAAACAGAGACGTATAAAATTAACTGTCACAAGTTACTTCATTCAAAACAGAGACGTATAAAATTAACTGTCACATGTTACTTCATTCAAAACAGAGACGTATAAAATTAACTGTCACAGGTTACTTCATTCAAAACAGAGACGTATAAAATTAACTGTCACAAGTTACTTCATTCAAAACAGAGACGTATAAAATTAACTGTCACAAGTTACTTCATTCAAAACAGAGACGTATAAAATTAACTGTCACAAGTTACTTCATTCAAAACAGAGACGTATAAAATTAACTGTCACAAGTTACTTCATTCAAAACAGAAACGAATAAAATTAACTGTCACAGGTTACTTCATTCAAAACAGAGACGTATAAAATTAACTGTCACAAGTTACTTCATTCAAAACAGAGACATATAAAATTAACTGTCACAAGTTACTTCATTCAAAACAGAGATGTATAAAATAAACTGTCACAAGTTACTTCATTCAAAACAGAAATGAATAAAATTAACTGTCACAGGTTACTTCATTCAAAACAGAGACGTATAAAATTAAATGTCACAAGTTACTTCATTCAAAACAGAGACGTATAAAATTAACTGTCACAAGTTACTTCATTCAAAACAGAGACGTATAAAATTAACTGTCACAAGTTACTTCATTCAAAACAGAGACGTATAAAATTAACTGCCACAAGTTACTTCATTCAAAACAGAAACGAATAAAATTAACTGTCACAGGTTACTTCATTCAAAACAGAGACGTATAAAATTAACTGTCACAAGTTACTTCATTCAAAACAGAGACGTATAAAATTAACTGTCACAAGTTACTTCATTCAAAACAGAGACGTATAAAATTAACTGTCACAAGTTACTTCATTCAAAACAGAGACGTATAAAATTAACCTTCTTGTTTGATAATTAATGACAATACAAGAAGAGGTTGAAGATATCAAAGAGATAATCAGAATACGTAAATAAACACAATGGCCAAACAAAACAGAACAAAAGGACAAACAACGATATATAAAGAACTACACAACATTGGTGTAAAATGGTGGTTAGCATGCGACGACTGCCCATTCTTATTAAAGAATATGGTTAGCATGCGACGACTGCCCATTCTTATTAAAGAATATGGTTAGCATGCGACGACTGCCCATTCTTATTAAAAAATATGGTTAGCATGCGACGACTGCCCATTCTTATTAAAGAATATGGTTAGCATGCGACGACTGCCTATTCTTATTAAAGAATATGGTTAGCATGCGACGACTGCCCATTCTTATTAAAGAATATGGTTAGCATGCGATGACTGCCCATTCTTATTAAAAAATATGGTTAGCATGCGACGACTGTCCATTCTTATTAAAGAATATGGTTAGCATGCGACGACTGCCCATTCTTATTAAAGAATATGGTTAGCATGCGACGACTGCCCATTCCTATTAAAGAATATGGTTAGCATGCGACGACTGCCCATTCTTATTAAAGAATATGGTTAGCATGCGACGACTGCCCATTCTTATTAAAGAATATGGTTAGCATGCGACGACTGCCCATTCTTATTAAAGAATATGGTTAGCATGCGACGACTGCCCATTCTTATTAAAAAATATGGTTAGCATGCGACGACTGCCCATTCTTATTAAAGAATATGGTTAGCATGCGACGACTGCCTATTCTTATTAAAGAATATGGTTAGCATGCGACGACTGCCCATTCTTATTAAAGAATATGGTTAGCATGCGACGACTGCCCATTCTTATTAAAAAATATGGTTAGCATGCGACGACTGCCCATTCTTATTAAAGAATATGGTTAGCATGCGACGGCTGCCCATTCTTATTAAAGAATATGGTTAGCATGCGACGACTGCCCATTCTTATTAAAGATTATGGTTAGCATGCGACCACTGCCCATTCTTATTAAAGAATATGGTTAGCATGCGACGACTGTCCATTCTTATTAAAGAATATACAACAGGTATTTGTTCCATCACATCACGTAACACTGAGGAGAAATAAAATATAGCGGTTGTCTAGGAATCGGAATTATACATCCCAATGAAGTGACATGTCTACATACGGTATCTCATTAAATAGTAACTACTCATTGCTATAATATAGTTCAAATATTGCTTACTTTACGTTAAAAAAAACCAAGCAATCACTGGCTCACAACGAAAACAAGATGATTGCTCATGTTGCTTTTTACTAGGATAAGAAGTGACTGGCTTGTTGGTTTTCGTGGAATAAGAGTAAATCGTGTGGGTGATTGTTGTTTCACGATAAATGAGCAATTTGTTCAGATATTGCATGACAAGAACAAGTTACTTTAGATGTGATGATGATGGTACTAGATCAATACATTTAGTTGGATTTCTATAGTGTTCTCTAGATATTCACTGAAACAACAGTCTGCGGTTTCCGTAGACACGTCATTTCACTCAGAAACATTATTCTCATTCTGAGCCAAGCAGGCTTTGCTCTTACTCCTAAATGCTGGGTGCTCGAACCCACAATCTAACCCTCTTAAATCAAAAGTCTACCGGAATATTATAAGAAGGGATTGTTTTTTATTTACTATGACAAAACGGTTCTGGTTGTAGAAATTCCTTGTTATAATACCAGAATTATACATCTAAGTTATTTATAATATATATTGTGTTTTTCAGGTTTTTTTCGTACAAACAGAGAAATGACGACGCTGATAACTTCGTGACATGAAGGTTAAAATATGGAGGTGTTTCTTAACAAGTAAGTTAAAGTATGGAGGTGTTTCTTAACAAGTAAGTTAAAGTATGGAGGTGCTTCTTAACAAGTAAGTTAAAGTATGGAGGTGTTTCTTAACAAGTAAGTTAAAGTATGGAGGTGCTTCTTAACAAGTAAGTTAAAATATGGAGGTGTTTCTTAACAAGTAAGTTAAAGTATGGAGGTGTTTCTTAACAAGTAAGTTAAAGTATGGAGGTGCTTCTTAACAAGTAAGTTAAAGTATGGAGGTGTTTCTTAACACGGCACGGATAGAAAGACTCGCTAAAGCTAGTGTTTTCGCTGTTTCTAAGCCACGCCACATAAATTCTATATTTACCGTCAATACACCAATATTGTATATATATCGCTGTTTACATACAATAATGACACAGAATCCCCATGGATGCAAGATAAACAAAGTCATACGATTCGATCACCGCTTGTTTATAATTCTGTAAAAAAAAAATACCCCAAATTCTTTTTTAATATTTGAACTACATGTACTTTAAATTAATATAGATTAAAATGAATGATAACCCATAGCACCTTTTCATGCTTGATTATATCACATTAATTTAAATGTAGTTTTTATCGTTTCCATAGATAACATTTTTTTTTTTAAACAAATTGAAAAGACGTCCTGTTTATTTCATAACCACAACTTGCTATTTGAAAATGGAATATTTTACAAATACCCCGAATAGACAGAATTTGTTCAAAATGTAATAATTTAGAGAATATGAAAAATATTTTAAATATGCGAATTTACTTTAATCTTGAATTGAAAAAAAAATCACATATCAAGAAGCCTTCAGACCAGTGTCAAGCCATATCATAGTAATTATTCGGCAATAGTTTTATACTGCAATTGAAATATAATGCGATAGAAAAAGGTGCGTTCGTGTAGATAAATATCAGACTTTATAATTTTAAAGTACATGGCAAACTTATATACAGCAGCTGTACGAGGAACAATTTGATCTCTGAATATTTAAATTATATTTAAATTCCAACTATGGAAAATATCCCGAAAGACACAGAACAACAGATGTGATCTGGTGCAATAGACCATTTGGACATTTCCGACTTTTATTTTGAAATTATTCGCTTTACATGAGTTATTTCCCTTTAAGGAGGGCAAGCTGGTTTCCTTTCATATACATTGCAAATAAAGTTACATATTTATTTTTTTGCCATTTTCTGTTTAAAATTTTAATGTTGTAACATTTTCTGATTTTCTATTTGCTATGAAATCATCCTCTGATTTTTTACAAGGTCCCAATATCTACAAATTATGAGAAAATTATACTCAAATTCGTTGGCCTTACCATTTCTCTTGCTAGTCCATTTTGCTCATCGTAAAGGAGATAATTCTTAAAATAGGATATAAAAAAGTAAAATTTTAGAATCAAAGCGGGAATTTGTAAAAAGTCTATTGGTTTGCAAAATAGTCGAATTCCATTTTTGGTAAACATCCTGGACTCGGGAGACCTATTATTTATTGGAAAAGTACCTCACAACTATACTTTTCTGTATTCAGAAGAACAAAAGCTGTAACATTGAACAATTATATTTCGACTACGTATAATTATGTGAGTTCAGACTTTAGGTATTATCCTGGAAGACTCTCAGTTCCATTCATTTATAAAAAGTACCTTGTGACCATATATTTATAGAATCAGAGGAAAAACAACTGGTAAATGAAAGAATTGTATTTCTTTATATTTTAATTTCAATTTTAATAAATAGTGAGTCAAATGCGCATTTTTCAGCCTTATCATGGCGAGAGTAAGTTACATTAGAAGAGATGATGATGAAGTTCACTTTGCATAGATTGTTCTAAACCAACGCTCCGAATTAGAATTTTATAGTAATAGCTCACTAAAGCAGTCCGTGGGTAGACGTGTCTCTCTACTGTTAAGATTTAGTAACTATCCCGGAATGCTCATAGATCTATTATCTTTTTTGAAAAAGTTAAAAAAAAAAGTATGCGTAAATTTATTTAGATTGAGTATCAGCCTATATTATATAGCCACAACCCGTTGGTTCCTAGCGAGAGGACTGCTTGACTTGTATCTTATATGGGATATGGGCAACAACAAAACCACCGAACCCCGAACAATCTTCCAAAGGGAAAGCCAAAACCCATAAGTATATAAACAGATAAAACCAGTCAACAACCGGAAAACTGTGAAAACCGTAATGACCCTGACCTGGCACAGGCATTTCCAAAGAAATGGTGGATTGAATCAGATTTTAAGGCGCCAAACCTCCCGCTTTCATTACGGTTCAACGGTTCCGGCTGTCACTATAGCACAGTATTTATAACAATACTGGAACAAAATAGGTAAAATAGTAGTCAACGCAGTACTAAATTCAGTGAGGAGGGTGGAACATCTATCGTGAACCATCTCCATCAACAGCCACGAGTCGCCTGAAGAATTTTAACTCCGAAAGTAAATGTCAAAAACACTTTTATGCCACACATTGACAAAATTATTTTTGACATTTTTGTTGACTTCCTTATCTTTATACATTTTCACTTTATGAAAATCCATCGTTTATTATCGTCTCTGCAGAGACAGAATATATTTCGACAAGATCTTGGTATCGGAATATAAACTTTATAAGAGATCGAATAAGGCGAATCTTTTTATAGCCCTGGTCCAGTAGCCTGTTTCTTAGATAAAGATGACGTTTCAGGAAATCAGAATAATTGCTACTGGCCCTTGCATAACGAATCAATTGCGAGATGTAAACACCATATGCAGGAGAAGCTGGTATATTGCTGCACATATTTGGAAAATTTATGATTTTAAAATTGAAGTCGTCCCGTTTATCATAAATTTTAGTACTGAGTTGACCACTGTCGTCAAATTCGAGGTATAGGTCCAAAAATGATGCGGACGAAGCTGTATCTGTGGTCTCTTTAATTTCCAGCTCTGGAGGATATATCAATGGAAGAAATTCTGCAAATCTAGAATTACTGATAGATAAAACGCCATCAATATACCTGTATGTGAAATTAAAGGCTCTAGCTTCATGAATCTTCTTATCTTTAACAAGCTTTTGAAGAAACTCCGACTCATATGAGTATAAAAATAAATCGGCTAGAAGAGGGGCACAATTCGTACCCATTGGTATGCCGACGACCTGCTGAAACAGTGTCCCTCCAAAGGAGACAAATATGTTATCGATGAGGAACTTCAGCATACTGATCACTTGAAAGTTTGACGCTCGGTGGTTTAGACCGGTGCTTGACTTGTATCTTATATGGGAAAGTTTGACGCTCGGTGATTTAGACCGGTGCTTGACTTGTATCATATATGGGAAAGTTTGACGCTCGGTGATTTAGACCGGTGCTTGACTTGTATCTTATATGGGAAAGTTTTACGCTCGGTGGCTTAGACCGGAACAATAACGAGGTCCTCCATAACTAAATCATGAATCCGTGATAAAGCAAAACATTACTGAAATGAACATAAAACAATCACCCAATGACCAATTCATATCAACCGCATCGGTGGCGTAATGGATATCGTGCTCGTCTCGAGTGCGTTAGATCGTGGGTTCTAGCCACGATACGATCAAACTAAAGACTATAAAATTGGTATTTGTTGATTCTCCGCATAGCACGCAGCATTCAGGAGAAAGAGCAAAGACTGGTTGGCTCGGAATCAGAATAATGTGTCCGAGTGGAACGACATGTCTATCCGCGGACTGTTGTTTCAGTGAGCAAGCACTATAAAAGTCCAACTAAGTATAAATAGGACCTCATCATCATCTAATTGAATATTAACTTGTTTTCGCAATGGTATAACTGAAAAGTTGCTGAATTGGCGTTAAACAACAATCACTCACTCACCAATTCATATCCCTACTTACTTATATGTTTTCTATAGTTTCAGTATTCACTAGTCTAGTTTTCGCCTCAACCACAAGTACCACAGGTACCATCGATGGCGTCACCACAGGACAAACACCGACAACCGCAGAAACCACAAGTCCTACCAACGGACAGACCACCACCACAAACAAAAGTACAATAGGTTTGTCTATATTTATCTCACCATCTATTCCTTTTTATTCGGGTAGCGTTTTTATGATGTGTATTTATAATCTTTGGCATGTGTGGTCTTAAAAAACCCATTCTATTTATAGACAGTCATGTTAGTTAATTAGTGTATTATGTTTTTATCCCGGACGTGAGAAAGTGCATGTATATATATAATAATAAAAGAAAATGCATCTTCAAGTCGGCCGACATAATAAAATAACGAGTAATTTGTTAATTAATTTAAAATATATTGAAATTTCACTTATATAATATGTAATATACACTGACATGACACAGCTACGGTGATATTATATGATCTATAATGCAATACACATCAATTCCCAATTACATCGCTTTGGTTTGGTTTAAGATTGTAATCCTCATAGATAAAATGTAAAGCTCTTTCCTGTATTTTCTCCAGTTTTATAGTGTTTGCTTTTGAAAAAAAATGGCAAGCCAAAGGACAAAAATTGAAATTAGACAATATAAAAGAATGAAAAATTGTTAGCTTATTAAGTTTAGATAAAAAAAACAAACCAACCAATACGCTTTAGTACACTTAATTGCTGTGAAGCTTTACGACAGATATTTTTTATATGTTTATCAAAATTTAGCTGATAGTCTATATCAATACCCAATAATTTTACAACTTCATCACATGATATATTAGCAGACTCAATATTAAAAACAGGTTCTTTTGCATAAGTTTTCTTCCCAACAGCAATAGCTTGAAATTTATCTGGGTTGGCTTGCATACAATTAAAATTAAACCATTCAATTAAAATAGAGCTTTCTTTTTCTAAAACATTAATTAAGGTATTATAATCTTGATCTGCATATGATAGGGTGTTGTCATCAGCATAGTTGTACAATGTTCCATGTTCAATGAAGTAAAATATATCGTTTATAAAAATGTTAAAAAGCAAGGGCCCCATTATGGAGCCTTGGGGAACACCTTTCTGTAAAATTTGCCAACCACTGACCACCCCTTGAAGTTTGATTTGTTGCTTACGGCCTGTCAAATAATTTTCTAGTAATTTTACTGATTGGGATGACAGTCCATAAGCAGCCAATTTACTGAGAAGAATGTCGTGTGGCAGACAATCAAAAGCTTTCGAAAGATCCATCAAAATAGCTGCCACATAACAATTCTTGTCAAGAGCTGATTTCCAATCGTCAAGGAGTCTCAGTAGTGTGGTCTGACACCCATGGCCCTTTCTGAAAGCACATAAAAAATCATGAAAAATATTATTAAAAAATTCAACTAACTGATCTGACAGCACCATCTCATAGATTTTTGAAATTGTTGGCAGAATACTGACAGGACGATAGTTTTTTTTGTCTAAAGGATCATTTTTTTTGTGCAGAGGTACAACTTGTGCTTCTTTTAGTCTGTTTGGAAATTGACTGTGTTTTATTGTGTTGTTTAAAAGTGTGGTGAGATGTTTATTGAGTACAGGTGAACCAGCTTTGAGAAGTTTACATGATATTTGGTCAACACCAGTAGCTTTCTTGATTTGATATATTTCGTTTCTTAATTACAGAATCTAGAATCTATATTTACTTTTTACAGAATCTACATCAATTTTTACATCAACACAATCAACCATTTCGTCAACAGACTCTACTGTAGGGGAGACAACCGTTACAACAGAGACACCCAACACAACGACAACAGGTATAAACAACATACATCATACATACCCCCGACCTTCCGTAAGTCACTGACAGACTTGATCAAATAAGGAAGTACAATACAGAAACCATGGTGATAATCGGGACTGTTTACATTGGTATATGTACATCACACTAACCACGTTATGTTGTGACCATGGAGTCCCATAACTTGGCATAAGTAAATGACCACAACAAATTCTGAAACCATCATGTATACACTGTTTTTATAAAACAAATAATTATAAAAATGAAGTTTAAACAGTGATGGTCACCAATATCAACAAAACGAACAGCCACCTCTCATCTCAACTCGTTGAGGCTACAGCATATGGCATTGAAAATCCAGGTCATGGCTTGGGACAGGCACAAAAATGTGTCGGGGTTAAACCGGTTAATGGAATCCCAAATCCTCCTCTTGATAATTGGATTTCCATTGATTACTGGAATAAACGTATAATTTTACTCTTAAATTTTCTTTTTAACAAATATTGTTCCCCAACATATTATTTTTTTTAATTATTATTTGGTTTTCATATTAACATGGAGTTATTTATTCTAAAGTTAAGGATCAATAACCAAGGTAACAACACATTTTATAATTAAAGAATAATTCATGGAAGCCAGAATGTGCTTTGAGCTTTAACATGGATTGGCGGATATTAGTATTTTATCCCGAGCCAGAGGAGAGGGATACAATTTACTAATAGGCGAGGGATAAAATTTACTAATATCCGCCAATCCATGTTAAAACTCAAAGCACATTCTGGCTTCCATGATTTATTTCGATTCTGATATGTCTAAAAGTACAAATACGGTAGTATACTTTGATTGGAAGACGATAATATATATTTATGTTTGCAGAAAATGTAGCACACAATTTATGCTACCAATGGAAAAGTCAGTCACATTCACCGGCGCATGTGCGAATGATATTATACCATCGATAAATCGCTCGTTTGTCTACAAAGCGAAAGAAAGACGTCATGTTAGAATACTAATTAATATATATTATTTTACAGCAGCAGTGACGTTCACCACAACAGTACAAGATACCACAAGTAATGATACTACAGGTAGGCCTCTTATTTATAATTATAAATGTCCCTGTATTGTACCTCTTTACTATAACATTAACAATCATTCTGTCTGTCTGTCAAAAAACCAAGCATACCATATGTTGGGATTTGTCGACTAACTGGATAATTACCCCCCTCAAAATGTATGTTATTCTATGGTATCACAGCATGAGCACACATGTTTAAAAAAAATACAATGTACTATAATTGTCTATACATTTGGTGGCATGCCTTTTCATACAATGGTACACACCTTTGTTTAACTACACATAGTAATATATATGCTGCATTCCATTTTTGTAAAAGCATCTTTCTCCTTGTTTGCCTACCCCTCAAAATTCAGCTTTTTATTCTAAGGTTGTTTAATAAAGGGATTAAAATAATAGATTACTGCATATGATTTGCCTGTATTGCTTATTAAACTTGCAATAATAGGACAAATCATCCTCACATGTTGGGAATATTTTTCCACGTGTCTCCGTCGATCAAGTGAACACATAGAAACACTGATCAATGGACAAGTAGACATAATGACAACTGGACAAGAAGGGACCACGACAAGTGGACAAATATGAACCCTGACAATTATGTGGACAAGTAGGGACCACGACAAGTGGACAGTAGACTAGTGGATTTACTGACCAGTGGACTAGTAGAGACCATGACCAGTGAACAAGAAGGTACACTGACAAGTGGACAGTAGACTAGTGGATTTACTGACCAGTGGACTAGTAGACACTATGACCAGTGGACAAGTATGAACCACGACAAGTGGACAGTAGACTAGTGGATTTACTTACCAGTTGACTAGTAGCCACTTTGACCAGTGGACAAATATGGACCACGACAAGTGGATAAGTAGAATCACTAACATGTGAGGATGATATGTTAGATAAGAGATAAGTATGTAAAAAAGAAAAAAGAATTGCAAAATTTTTAATAAATAGCCATCAAATATATAAGATAGCAAAATATTAGTCATGGAAATAAGGTTTGTAGCAGTCTAGTAGTATTACAGCAGTATTACAGATAACAGTACAACAAGTGTTCTCTTCCTTTGATTTAGCAATGACATTTTGTTCCGAAGATGGAAGTAACAATAAAAATACCCCCCCCCCCCCCCCCCTACACAAAAAAGGTAATAAAATAATAAATAAATAAATGAAATGAAGTTAAAAAATAAATAATGAAAACAATCATAATTAGTAAGTTTATAATAATGGAACACAATAAAGTAAATGATCTGATAGGTAGATGTCGGTTTTATTAAACAACATTATTAAGAAAAAACTGGTAGAACGTGCTAAAGTGGGTCACGGGTCACTGTAATCGGGCGGCTGTATCGAGAAACAGATACGGTGTTGAAAAAACTGTTGATAATCATAAGATATTGATAAATGCAATAAAATTTTATGTTTGTCTTCAAGAAATATGATAGACAAAACCATGTGTGAAGTTTTATGACGAAATATCTCCGATTTCTATGTAAATTTATGAGTTGAAGTGGGGAAACACCCACAGGTAATTTTAGCGATGTATTTTTTATCTTGGACAAGAATAATGAGCGTCCTGATTGGATGACCGATTTTAAACACACTGACTCCGCATGGTAAAAAGATGAATGTAAAAGAAATCTATGTTATATTTATTCATTTGTTTGATTCTGGAATATTGTTGATCATTGACTTAAACAAGAAAAAAGGGGAAAAAAAATGGGGGGAGGGGGGTGAATTTTATTTGTGAATTTTACAATTAAATAAATGTTATGTTTCGACAGTTTAAAGAGAAAAACAAAAATGTGTTGCGACTAAAGCTTAAATCAGCGTTTAAAATTGAACAAATATCAGTGGTTTTGTAAATGAGATTTATTTTAAATAGAAAATCTGAATTTATTATTTATTAATTTATTATTAATTTGATATCCCTTGGGAGGGGGAGGGGGTCTATGATGAAAATTTGAAATAAAAACACAGGACCAGACTTTAAGCAAAAATAATAATCTATGATTAATTTTTTATTAAAAAAATCCAGGACCCCTGTGTCCATGATTTTTTTTTAAAGTTAATAATATGAAATATTGACATCCACACTTGCCTTTTGGACAGCACATTTCTGTGTCCACACTTGTATTTATAATAAAAAAAACTACTATGTATTCGGGTCGTCGTGATCGTATGGTAGTTGGATTTACAACTACCTATGGAATCAGTGCCTATTACCACTGATGTGAGTTCGAATCCCATTCAGGCGAGGTGTACTCGATACAGCATTATGTGATAAAGTTTGTCAGGTACTTGCAGCAGGTCAGCGGCTTTGCGGGGTATTCCTGTTTCCTCCACCAATAAAACTGACCGCAACAATATAGCTGAACTATTGTTGACAGTGGCGTTAAACACCATAACCATAACCCTAAGCCCTATTCATCCTTTTGCTTAATCTCACATTAGACAGATAATTTGTGATAACAAATGTTATATATGAATTAAAAACGGATACTGGCACTGGAATATTTGGCTTGCTTCGAAAAATCTGCTTAAAGTTTTCAGATATATTGTTGAATTCAAAATACAATTAATTTTATATTATAAAACATATTCCTTTGAAACACATTTCATGAAAGTATGTGTTATCTCCCTTGATTTGTAATGTAATATTCCATAACTAAAGACATCACTGTCAACCCGATTTTTACAATTTGATTTACTCCTATTCCTCGATATGAAACACTAAATTGTGAAAAGTTGTATTTCTGGGTAAATTCCCATGTAGTAGGTAAGTGTTATTTTGAAACCAAAGTTGTTCTTACTTGATTGAAGCCATTATTTTTTTCAGCCCCTATTCTGAACTTAGATATAACATGTTCACATCTTTACCTTAAATCAGAACTCGATGAAATCAGTTGGAAAAAAATACACAACTGGTTTATTAGATAATAGTTTATTAGCTCAACACATTTACAATACAATGATAAAAGTCTATAACTAATAGAGATGTAGGACAAACATTTAAACGTTTAAACTCTCCCTGTTATGGAGGCATTCACATATACAAATAAACCATATCTCCAATAATATTGAGCATTTTCTATGTAGGTATAGCTGAATTCCTTTAAACTCATTAAATATTTCATAATTGATTAATATGTGTCATATTTTGAGTTCATATTGAGCTCTAATTAATGGTATGAATATGTTTAACAGTAAAATAAAAAATATCATCTATAGAACCAGATTAACAAATTCCACACATTCTTTCATTCTGAGATCCCTTTCCAATAGTAAGGTTATGTGTAGTATATAAGTATATCAGTTTTACATGAACCAGTCAACAAAAATTGCCCTCCCCCTATTTTAAATTATTGTAAAAAAAAAATAAAAATAGATGTACATTAATCCCGGAGATTCTGGTCTACTATCATTTGTTTTATATGATGTAGAAATGGCTTTATCCAGTTTGAACTGCCATGATATAACTGAAATACTGTTGAAAGTGGCGTTAAACACCATAAACCAACTTATCCAGTTTGAATTGAAATATAAAGAAAAGACTCAATTGTTTAAAGTTGTAACATTTTTGATGATCAATGATGTTCCTTTTGTCCTTTTTGTTTTGGCCATTTGTAATGTCTGTCCCTCTTCGATTTACGGCTTCTGATAACCTCTTTGGTATCTTTGTTTTTAGAAGTTGTAAACTGTAATCTTTAACGTTGGTCTATAAACGACTTCATTGAAATAATTGACAAAAGAAACATAGAACACAAACAAACAATGCTTTACACCAGAACACACCAAATGATACATGACATCGATGTCTCTAATTAGAAAAAAATATACCATACATTCAGACACAGCAATATAAGAAAACATTGAAGATACCAAGGGGGGTAATCAGAAGCCGTAAATCAAAGGACAAATGATGCAATGACCAAAAGTATGAAGGTACCAAAGGGGTAATCAGAAGCCGTAAATTGAAGGATAGATAATACAATGACCAAAAGTAAAATGACAAAAGGCAAGCAATGATGTACAAAACATTATACAGAAATCTAAAGATCAAACAACACAAATCACACTTAAAACTGGTGGTGAACTCAGGTGCTCCGGAAGTGTCAGCAGTTTCATGTTGTCATGGTGATATTACTGAAAAATGGAAGTAAGGAATTAGTGAGTTATTTTTGTTTTATGTCAACGATATATCATGCAGAGAACAATTAATTAATTTTAATGATATTATGATGATGTATGCTTTATACTAGAGCAACACGCTGACATAGATATTAAAGTGCGAACATACTGAAAGAACACACTGAAGGTAGACAGAGGACATTGTTCCTGAATCAGAGCTAACTTGTCTTACCTCTTCTCTTACGCCTTCATGATTTGTTCATGTAATGAAGCAGCAAAGTGTAATTTCAATCCAATGGGGTTTTAACAAATATAACTTTAATAAATGCTCCAGTTCTTCATTGAGGTTTATGTCAAGGTATGAAGCAGATATAGCTGTATATGTGGTATCCTTTATTTCAATCTCAATGGGATAGAAGTGATCAACAAAATCACAAAGCTTAGAATTATTATCTCACTTCACTTAAAACAAAATTATAGATGAAAGCCATAATTTGTTGAGAATTTTAACATGGATTAGCAAGATATAGGTATTTCATTCCTAGCAACAGCCAAGGATACTAATTACTAATATCCTACCACCCATGTTAAAGCCCAACACAAATTATGGCTTCCATTAGTTATTTCGATTTTAATATGTCTAACAGTACAAATACAGTGGAACTTTTTGAAGAAATACAGTAATTTATCTTCACGGATTCGGCCAAGTTCACACACAAATATTATATGACGCAGTTGCCCTGTAAAATTCAACAAAGTTTTCACTTATAAATTAAATTGCAAAATCAAAAGAACAACGAATCAAGAGACGGGAAATACTATTTACATATCGATAAATTACCAAAATTTGATGATTATCGTTAGTATTTGTTCCGGAAAAAATTAACATGTAAAGAAACAAAACAAACATTTTAATTAAATATCATGTTTAAATACTGTAAATCACTTCAGATTGATATCTATAATTGTCTGACAATTTTAGTTATAATCCCTAATAATGAATCTGGCCCAGTTTTATTTTCTTGTTAAGAAGAAAAACATAAACAAAACAGAAGAAAACAATCAAATAAAAACAAAACAAAACAAAGCAACAGAAAAAAAAACAAACACAAAAAATAAAAACAAAACAACAAGAAACAAACAAAAATATACACAACAAAAGTACATGCATGCTATAATTTGTATTACCATGAATATCCAAAATAGTCAAATGCAGGATATTTATTTATATTACTGCTTAATTGGTGAAAAGCAAACTCTAATCCCAACATATATATACGCAAACTCTAATCCCAACATATCTATAAACAACTCTAATCCCAACATATCAATAAAAAAACTCTAATCACAACATATCTATGAACAAACTGTAATCCCAACATATCTATAAGCAAACTCTAATCCCAACATATATATAAACAAGTTCTAATCCCAACATATCTATAAGCAAACTCTAACCCCAACATATTTATAAACAACTATAATCCCAACATATCTATAAACAACTCTAATCCCAACATATCTATAAAGAACTCTAATCCCAACATATCTATAAAGAACTCTAATCCCAACATATTTATAAACAACTCTAATCCCAACATATATATAAACAAACTATAATCTCAACATATCTATAAGCAAACTCTAATCCCAACATATCTATAAACAAACTCTACTCCCAACATATATTTAAACAAACTCTAATCCCAACATATCTATAAGCAGACTCTAATCTCAACATATATAAAAGCAACTCTAATCCCAACATATTTATCAACAAAATAATGCCAACATGTTTATAAACACCTCTAATCCCAACATATCTATACCAAGCCATAATCCCAACCTGTTTAAAGCAAACTATATTCCCAACATATCTATAAAAAACTATAATCCCAACATATCTATAAACAACTCTAATCCCAACATATCTATAAAAAAAACTCTAACCCCAACATATTTATAAACAACTATAATCCCAACATATCTATAAACAACTCTAATCCCAACATATCTATAAAGAACTCTAATCCCAACATATTTATAAACAACTCTAATCCCAACATATATATAAACAACTATAATCTCAACATATATAAAAGAAACTCTAATCCCAACATATCTATCAACAAAATAATGCCAACATATTTATAAACACCACTAATCCCAATATATCTATCAACAAACTCCAATCCAAACATATATATAAACAACTCTAATCCCAACATATCTATAAACAGCTCTAATCCCAACATATCTATAAACAACTCTAATCCCAGCATATTTATAAACAACCCTAATCCCAGCATATCTATAAACAACTATAATCCCAACATATCTATAAACAACTCTAATCCCAACATATCTATGAACAAACTCTAATCCCAACATATCTATAAACAACTCTAATTCCAACATATCTATGAACAACTCTAATCCCAACATATCTATAAGTAAACTCTAATCCCAACATATCTATAAACAACTCTAATCCCAACATATCAATAAAAAAACTCTAATCACAACATATCTATGAACAAACTGTAATCCCAACATATCTATAAGCAAACTCTAATCCCAACATATATATAAACAAGTTCTAATCCCAACATATCTATAAGCAAACTCTAACCCCAACATATTTATAAACAACTATAATCCCAACATATCTATAAACAACTCTAATCCCAACATATCTATAAAGAACTCTAATCCCAACATATTTATAAACAACTCTAATCCCAACATATATATAAACAAACTATAATCTCAACATATCTATAAGCAAACTCTAATCCCAACATATCTATAAACAAACTCTACTCCCAACATATATTTAAACAAACTCTAATCCCAACATATCTATAAGCAGACTCTAATCCCAACATATTTATAAACAACTCTAATCCCAACATATCTATAAACAACTATAATCTCAATATATATAAAAGCAACTCTAATCCCAACATATCTATCAACAAAATAATGCCAACATGTTTATAAACACCTCTAATCCCAACATATCTATACCAAGCCATAATCCCAACCTGTTTAAAGCAAACTATATTCCCAACATATCTATAAAAAAACTATAATCCCAACATATCTATAAACAACTCTAATCCCAACATATCTATGAACAAACTCTAATCGCAACATATCTATAAACAACTCTAATCCCAACTTATCTATAAGCAAACCCTAATCCCAACATATATAAAACAACTCTAATCCCAACATATCTATGAACAACTCTAATCCCAACATATATATAAACAAACTATAATCCCAACATAACAATAAACAACTCTAATCCCAACATATCTATAAAGAATTATAATCCCAACATATTTATAAACAATCTAATCCCAATATATCTATCAACAACTCTAATCCCAACATATCTATAAACAACTCTAATCCCAACATATCTATCAACAAACTCTAATCCCAACATATCTATAAATAACTCTAATCCCAACATATATATAAACAAACTCTAATCCCAACATATTTATAAGCAACTATAATCCCAACATTTCTATAAACAACTCTAATCCCAACATATCTATAAGCAACTCTAATCCCAACATATCTATAAACAACTCTAATCCCAACATATATATAAACAAACTCTCATCCCAACATATTTATCAGCAACACTAATCCCAACATATCTATAAAGAACTCTAATCCCAACATATCTATAAAGAACTCTAATCCCAACATATCTATAAAGAACTCTAATCCCAACATATCTATAAACAAACTCTAATCCCAACATATTTATAAACAACTCTAATCCCAACATATCTATAAACAAACTCTAATCCCAACATATTTATAAACAACTCTAATCCCAACATATTTATAAGCAAACTCTAATCCCAACATATCTATAAACAAACTCTATTCCCAACATATCTATAAAAAAAACTCTAATCTCAACATATCTATAAACAAATTATAATCCCAAGATATCTATAAACAAACTCTAATCACAACATATCTATAAACAACTCTATTCCCAACATATCTATAAACAACTCTAATACCAACATATATATAAGCAACTCTAATCGAATCATATCTATAAAGAACTCTAATCTCAACATATATATAAACAACTCTAATACCAACATATCTATAAACAAACTCTAATCCCAACATATTTATAAACAACTCTAATCCTAACATATCTATAAACAACTCTATTCCCAACATATCTATAAGCAACTCTAATCCCAACATATCTATAAGCAACTCTAATCGCAATATATCTATAAAGAACTCTAATCCCAAAATATCTATAAACAACTTTAATCCCAACATATCTATTAAAAAACTCTAATCCCAACATATTTATAAACAACTCTAATCCCAGCATATCTATAAACAACTCTAATCCCAACATATCTATAAACAAACTCTAATCCCAACATATCTTTAAACAAACTCTAATCCCAACATATCTATGAACAACTCTATGCCCAACATTTATATAAACAAACTCTAATCCCAACATATATATAAACAACTCTATTCCCAACATATCTATAAACAACTCTAATCTCAACATATAAATAAGCAACTCTAATCGAAACATATCTATAAAGAACTCTAATCCCAACATATCTATAAACAACTCTAATCCCAACATATCTATAAACAAACTATAATCCCAACATATCTATAGACAAACTCTAATCCCAACATATATATAAGCAAACTCTAATCCCAACATATTTATAGACAACTATAATCCCAACATATATATAAACAACTATAATCCCAACATATTTATAAACAACTCTAATCCCAACATATCTATAAACAACTCTAATCCCAACATATATATAAACAAACTCTAATCCCAACATATCTATAAACAACTCTAATCCCAACATATATATAAACAAACTATAATCTCAACATATCTATAAGCAAACTCTAATCCCAACATATCTATAAACAAACTCTACTCCCAACATATATATAAACAAACTCTAATCCCAACATATCTATAAGCAGACTCTAATCCCAACATATTTATAAACAACTCTAATCCCAGCATATCTATAAACAACTCCCATCCCACCATATCTATAAGCAAACTCTAATCCCAACATCTATAAGCAAACTCTAATCCCAACATATATATAAACAACTCTAATCCCAGCATATCTATAAACAACTCCCATCCCACCATATCTATAAGCAAACTCTAATCCCAACATCTATAAGCAAACTCTAATCCCAACATATATATAAACAAACTAATCCCAACATATCTATTAACAAACTAATCCCAACATATATATAAGCAAACTCTAATCCCAACATATCTATAAGCAAACTCTAATCCCAACATATTTATAAACAACTATAATCCCAACATATTTATAAACAACTCTAATCCCAACATATCTATGCACAACTCTAATCCCAACATATTTATACCACACCAGAATCCCATCCTCTTTAAAGCAAATTTTAATCCCAACATATCTATAAACAACTCTAATCCCAACATATCTATAAACAACTCACAGTTACACCACAATCAACGGTCACAACTACTGTAGGAACGACTGCCACTGAAACGACTGGAACTACTGGCACAACTGTTACTGAGACCATTGGTTCAACGGAAAGTACCAGAGAGCCATCGACAACTACATATCAATCAATGGTAACAACTACTGCAGGAACAGCTGCCACTGAAACTACTGGCACCACTGACACAACTGTTACTCAGACCACTGGTTCAACAGAAAGTATCACAGAGCCATCGACAGCTACATCTCAATCAACGGTGACAAGTACTGCAGGAACGACTGCCACTGAAACGACTGGAACCACTGGCACAAATGTTACTCAGACCACTGGTTCAACAGAAAGTATCACAGAGCCATCGACAGCTACATCTCAATCAACGGTGACAAGTACTGCAGGAACGACTACCACTGAAACGACTGGCACCAGTGGCACAAATGTTACTCAGACCACTGGTTCAACGGAAAGTACCACAGAGCCATCGACAGCCACATCTCAATCAACGGTAACAACTACTGCAGTAACGACTGCCACTGAATCTACTGGCACCACTGGCACAACTGTTACTCAGACCACTGGTACAACGGAAAGTACAACAGAGCCATCGACAGCTACATCTCATTCAACGATAACAACTACTGCAGGAACGACTGGCACTGAAACTACTGGCTCCACTTGCACAACGGTTACTCAGACCACTGGTTCAACGGAAAGTACCACAGAGCCATCGACAGCTACATCTCAATCAACGGTGACAAGCACAGCAGAACAACTGCCTCTGAAACTACTGACACCACTGGCACAGCTGTTACTCAGCCCAGTAGTTCAACGGACAGTACCACAGAGCCATCGACAGCTACATCTCAATCAACGGTGACAAGTACTGCAGGAACGACTGCCACTGAAACGACTGGAACCACTGGCACAAATGTTACTCAGACCACTGGTTCAACAGAAAGTATCACAGAGCCATCGACAGCTACATCTCAATCAACGGTGACAAGTACTGCAGGAACGACTACCACTGAAACGACTGGCACCAGTGGCACAAATGTTACTCAGACCACTGGTTCAACGGAAAGTACCACAGAGCCATCGACAGCCACATCTCAATCACGGTAACAACTACTGCAGTAACGACTGCCACTGAATCTACTGGCACCACTGGCACAACTGTTACTCAGACCACTGGTACAACGGAAAGTACCACAGAGCCATCGATAGCTACATCCCAATCAACTGTGACTAGCACTACAGGTACGACTGCCACTGAAACGACTGGCACCACTGGCACAACTGTTACTCAAACCACTGGCGCGGAAAATACCACAGAGCCATCGACAGCTACATCTCAATCAATGGTAACAACTACTGCAGGAACAGCTGCCACTGCAACTACTGGCACCACTGGCACAACTGTTGCTCAGACCACTGGTTCAACGGAAAATACAACAATGCTATTGACAGCTACATCTCAATCAACGGTGACAACTACTGCTGGAAAAACTGCCACTGAAACTACTGGCACTACTGGCACAACTATTACTGAGACCAGTGGTTCAACTGAAAGTACCACAGCGACAGGCGCAACTACATCTCCATCAACGGTAACAACTACTGCAGAAACGACTGCCACTGAAACTACTGGCACCACTGGCACAACTGTTACTCAGACCACTGGCGCATCGGTAAGTACCACAGAGCCATCGACAGCTATATCTCAATCAACGGTAAGAACTATTGCTGAAACAACTGCCACAGAAACTACTGGCACCACTGGCACAACTGTTACACAGGCCACTGGCGCATCGGAAAGTACAACAGAGCCATCCACAGCTACATCTAAATCAACGGTGACTAGTACTGCAGGAACAACTGCCACTGAAACTACTGGCACCACTGGCACAACTGTCACTCAGACCACTGGCGCGGAAAGTACCACAGAGACAAGCGCAGCTACACCTCAATTAACGGTAACAAGAACTGCAGGAACAACAGCCACTGAAACAACTGGCACCACAGGCACAACAGTTACTCAGACTACAGGAACAACGGAAAGTACCACAGAGCCATCCACAGCTACATCTCGATCAACGGTGACAAGCATTGCAGGAACAACAGCCACTGCAACTACTGGCACCACTGGCACAACTGTTACTCAGACCACTGGCCCAACGGAAAGTACCACAGAGACGAGCGCAACTATATTTCAGTCAACGGTAACAAGTACTGCAGGAACAACCGCCACTGAAAGTACTGACAGCACTGGCACAACTGTCATTCAGACCACTGGCGCAACGGAAAGTACCATAGAGACAGACACAACTTCATCTCAATCAACGATAACAACTACTGCAGGAACAACGACCACTGAAAGTACTGTCACCACAGGTACCACTGTCAATCAAACCATTGATGGGATGGATATTACCTTAGAGCCATCTACATCTCAATCAACGTTGACAAATACGGCCACTCATACTACTGGTACAACAGGTAAAACTATATCACTTTTTCACATATTTCTAATTTAAATCATTTTGATATATTTTAAACAAATGTTTTTATACTGAGGTAGGTTCAATAGAGAATCATCTGATTTTTTATTTGATTTTTCTGTTGCTGTTTTAAATATGGATTAGCGATTGAGATGGAAGCTCTCGATTGTGATTCGTCCATATTATGGAGATAATATTTGGGGAAAATATTGACCAATCGCTGTAAGCTTTTGCTTTTTGATTACAACAATTTGCTAATTAGAAGGTAGTGAAGCAGGAACTGCTAACCCTCCCGGAACACCTGAGTTCACCCACGGTTTTTAGTGGGGTTCGTGTTACTCGATCTTTAGTTTTATATGTATGTTTGTTGATCGTTGTTTGTCCTTTTGTAATTTTTCTGTTGGCCATTGTGTTGTCTGTTCTTAGATATACAGATTATGGTTGCCTCTTTGGTATCTTCAAACTCTTCTTAAAGTGTAATTTTGTTTCTTTTTTGAAATATTGACAATACTGGCTCCTGTTTTTAGAATTTCTGTTTGTATTGTTCCCTTTATAACATTTAGAAATTGAATAGCAAGTTAAAGACTTGCATTGTATCTGTTGTCCTAGTTGTAAGTAAATAATCTGTTTAATAGTAACAAACTTTACATTAATGTTCTAGTAGCACATGTCAATTTGACATTTAACCTGAGCTGGAATCAATTATAAAATATTAGTCGTTGAGCTTCAAAGCTCTTCCAAAAAGATTGTTTGTTTAACTGATCAACATTACTTGTGTAAATACATTGTAATTACCGAAAAAGGCAAATATATAGTTTATTTTGTCTGGGGCGGGGCGTATTTGGGTTATTAGGTGGTGGAGAGTACTTCTTATATAAATATACTAGAACAAACCCGCGAATTTCATGGGTAATTTAGTTTGGAATACCTTTCAGTTAATATCCCAACTTTTAGCCGAAAGCATTCTTACTTAATTGAAGTGTTGTTGGAGAGGTGTATAGAGCATTGATAGAGAAACGCATAAAATAGCATCAATCTTTCAGGTCAGAACCATATATCGTAGTCCTGATTGAAAATCTTAATAAATGTAAAAACTAAAATCATCATTCACAGAAACAAAGGTATCCATATAGAGGTTATATTAATAATAAACACGTAGATATCACACTTAGTGCGTACGACGTGTTTCTGGAATAACCTTCTTCAGGTACGCTCAAAATCGTAAAATTTGAAAGCCAAAAATAAAAAGTAAAAATGACCCTCAGTAATCATTAAAGGACAAATTCAGCAATCAAAGAAAACATTTTATGATGTGGTAATAAGTTAAACATTAAAAATAACCCATTGTAACCATACCTCAGCTCCATAATAAGTTAAACATTAGAAATAACCCATTGTAATCATACCTCAGCTCAATAATAAGTTAAACATTAAAAATAACCCATTGTAGCCATACCTCAGCTCCATAATAAGTTAAACATTAAAAATAACCCATTGTAATCATACCTCAGCTCCATAATAAGTTAAACATTAGAAATAACCCATTGTAATCATACCTCAGCTCCATAATAAGTTAAACATTAGAAATAACCCATTGTAATCATACCTCAGCTCAATAATAAGTTAAACATTAAAAATAACCCATTGTAATCATACCTCAGCTCCATAATAAGTTAAACATTAGAAATAACCCATTGTAATCATACCTCAGCTCCATAATAAGTTAAACATTAAAAATAACCCATTGTAATCATACCTCAGCTCCATAATAAGTTAAACATTAAAAATAACCCATTGTAATCATACCTCAGCTCCATAATAAGTTAAACATTAATAATAACCCATTGTAATCGTACCTCAGCTCCATAATAAGTTAAGCATTAAAGATAACCCATTGTAATCATACCTCAGCTCCAATATGACCTGGTTATCATGTGTTTAAGATCTTCAAACATAGGCCCAAAAGTTGATTGATGACTATCAGCTGACACACAACATAATCAATTCCAACATCATTTTAGACAGGTTATCCATCCCAGTAATAATACTTAATAATATGGAAGAAACAAAATAAAATACAAAAGGAAAATACCTTGATATTTTATGGGTTTGTTCCCAGATTAAAACTCATGCGAGTCATATTCATAGTTAACTTTCTATCTCCTATAAACTTTACACACCTTTTTACTGATGTTGTTGAGACTTAAGGGTTAGGGCCTCAACCATTATATAAGTATAAGATAGGGTTCGGGTTATGGTTCTTTACGCCACTTTCAGCAATATTTCAGTTATATCGTGGTGGTCAGTTTTATTGGTGGAGAAAACCACCGACCTGTCGCAAGTCATTGACAAACTTTATCACATAATGGTGCGAAATATTGATTGCGAACCCCATTGATGGGCCCCCGAAATCTAGATATTGTGCTGTTGATTAAATTAATATGCAAATGACAACCACCAAAATAGAATTTGTCAAGTACGGTGTACCTGCCACCTGTCTAGTATATTTTCATTTTATCTCGATCGACAGTTCAGAGGAGGCGTGGCTAGAAAAACAACTTCTTAAATTTAGTAGCATAGATATATATACAGACGTGTCGCTAGAATGGGTTGACTTTCTAAACTTTCAAAATATGCTAGGGTCCTTTTACCCCTCCACATTTTTGTGTCTGACCAAAGTCAGGACCTGAATTTCCCAACGCCATATATGTCGTGGTGTTATTTATGTTCCGTAAGATGTAATTGTTCAGGTACTATTAGTGACCATCACCGTTTAAACTTTCTTTTCATAATCGTTATCAGTATAAATCAAAAATAATAACAATTGCAAGGTCATTGTTGTCATTATATCCAATCAAAAATGTCTGCTTAATAAATAAACATGATTATTAAGTTTTAAATAAACAAACTGAATGACGTCTGCTTAAATAATGAAATATGCATTAACACTATGGATTAAAGGCTTTAATGGCTAGTTATTTCATTTGTGACACTATTGTTGTAAACCACTGTATTCTTCGTTTTGAACCACCACAATATAACTGAAATATTGTTGAAAGTGGCGTTAAACACCATAACCCCTCTATTAGTTTTAATATACTAGAATTGCCAGAAAAATAAGTAATGAATTAAAGAAAGTTAAATGGACACTTATGATTCGGTTCTACCAGTCGCCAACTTTAATAAGAATGCTCTTCTATAACGGGGAATATACACACAACACGAATGTGGTTCATTTTATTTGAAAAAATAGATACTCGTGTTGTTCGAATTGCGAAATCAAAAGCTACCTGAAGTTAAAATGAAATGTGATTGTCTGGTTTATGATAAATTAACAATACATAGGTATGGTTAGTATTGAGTTAGAATTAATAAGACAGGTAAACAAAATAATTGTATACAAAATCAAACCCACATACAGAAAACTATCAGAAAAGATAAACTTATGAATCATTTAAAGTATGCGAACTATTTAAAGGTCTGGTTTTCCAACTGTTCTGTAGGATTATTGGGAAATGATCTGACATTATCTGTATTCTATTTTATACATATATCATGTTTTCAACTTTGTATCATTAAATTGATTATAAAATCATAACAAATCTTCTTTTGGAAGCATGGATACATTTAATTTCTTCTTAATCACTGATTTTCTGCTGATATCGCCTGTCAACGGAGAGGAAAGTGTGAGACAACAAAATTATTCTAATATCCCCAGTCAGCTGAGAGGAAAGTGTGAGATAACAACATAATTCTAATATCCCTAGTCAATAGAGAGGAAAGTGTGAGATAACAAAATTATTCTAATATCCTCAGTCAACTGAGAGGAAAGTGTGAGATAACAACATTATTCGAATATCCCCAGTCAATAGAGAAGAAAGAGTGAGATAACACAATTATTCTGATATCCTAGTCAGCTGAGAGGAAAGTGTGAGATAACAAAATTATTCTAATATCCCTAGTCAGCTGAGAGGAAAGTGTGAGATAACAACATTATTCTAATATCCCTAGTCAATTGAGAGGAAAGTGTGAGATAACAACATTATTCTAATATCCCTAGTCAGCTGAGAGGAAAGTGTGAGATAACAAATTTTGTTCTAATATCCCCAGTCAAATAAGAGGAAAGAGTGAGATAACAAAATTATTCTAATATCCCTAGTCAACTGAGAGGAAAGTGTGAGATAACAAAATTATTCTAATATCCCTAGTCAATAGAGAGGAAAGTGTGAGATAACAAAATTATTCTAATATCCCCAGTCAACTGAGAGGAAAGTGTGAGATAACAACATTATTCTAATATCCCCAGTCAGCTGAGAGGAAAGTGTGAGATAACAACATTATTCGAATATCCCCAGTCAATAGAGAAGAAAGAGTGAGATAACACAATTATTCTGATATCCTAGTCAGCTGAGAGGAAAGTGTGAGATAACAAAATTATTCTAATATCCCTAGTTAATAGAGAGGAAAGAGTGAGATAACAAAATTATTCTAATATCCCTAGTCAGCTGAGAGGAAAGTGTGAGATAACAACATTATTCTAATATCCCTAGTCAGCTGAGAGGAAAGTGTGAGATAACAACATTATTCGAATATCCCCAGTCAATAGAGAAGAAAGAGTGAGATAACACAATTATTCTGATATCCTAGTCAGCTGAGAGGAAAGTGTGAGATAACAAAATTATTCTAATATCCCTAGTCAGCTGAGAGGAAAGTGTGAGATAACAAATTTTGTTCTAATATCCCCAGTCAAATGAGAGGAAAGAGTGAGATAACAAAATTATTCTGATATCCCCAGTCAACTGAGAAGAAAGTGTGAGGTAACAAAATTATTCTAATATCCCCAGTCAACTGAGAGGAAAGTGTGAGATAACAAATTATTCTAATATCCCTAGTCAACTGAAAGGAAAGTGTGAGATAACAAAATTATTCTGATATCCCTAGTCAGCTGAGAGGAAAGTGTGAGATAACAAAATTATTCTAATATCCCTAGTCAGCTGAGAGGAAAGTGTGAGATAACAAAAGTATTATAATATCCCTAGTCAGCTGAGAGGAAAGTGTGAGATAAAAAAATTATTCTAATATTCCTAGTCAATTGAGAGGAAAGTGTGAGACAACAAAATTATTCTGATATCCCTAGTCAACTGAGAGGAAAGTGTGAGATAACAAAATTATTCTAATATCCCCAGTCAGCTGAGAGGAAAGTGTGAGATAACAACATTATTCTAATATCCCTAGTCAATTGAGAGAAATGTGTGAGATAACAAAATTATTCTGATATCCCTAGTCAACTGAGAGGAAAGAGTGAGATAACAAAATTATTCTAATATCCCTAGTCAACTGAGAGGAAAGTATGAGATAACAAAAGTATTCTGATATCCCTAGTCAATAGAAAGGAAAGTGTGAGATAGCAAAATTATTCTAATATCCCTAGTCAACTGAGTGGAAAGTGTGAGATAAGAAAATTATTCTGATATCCCTAGTCAACTGAGAGGAAAGTGTGAGATAAAAAAATTATTCTGATATCCCTGGTCAACTGAGAGGAAAGTGTGAGATAGCAAAATTATTCTTATATCCCTAGTCAACTGAGAGGAAAGTGTGAGATAGCAACATTATTCTAATATCCCTAGTCAGCTGAGAGAAAAGTGTGAGATAACAAAATTATTTTAATATCCGTAGCCAATGGAGAGGAAAGTGTGAGATAACAAAATTATTCTAATATCCCTAGTCAATAGAGAGGAAAGTGTGAGATAACAAAATTATTCTAATATCCCTAGTCAATAGAGAGGAAAGTGTGAGATAAGAAAATTATTATAATATCCATAGTCAGCTGAGAGGAAAGTGTGAGATAAAAACTTTATTCAAATATCCCTAGTCAACTGAGAGGAAAGTGTGAGATAACAAAATTATTCTAATATCCCTAGCCAATAGAGAGGAAAGTGTGAGATAACAAAACTATTATAATATCCCTAGTCAATAGAGATGAAAGCATGAGATAACAAAATTATTCTAATATCCCTAGTCAATTGAGAGAAAAGTGTGAGATAACAAAATTATTCTGATATCCCTAGTCAACTGAGAGGAAAGAGTGAGATAACAAAATTATTCTAATATCCCTAGTCATCTGAGAGGAAAGTATGAGATAACAAAAGTATTCTGATATCCCTAGTCAATAGAGAGGAAAGTGTGAGATAACAAAATTATTCTGATATCCCTAGTCCGCTGAGAGGAAGGTGTGAGATAACAAAATTCTTCTAATATCCCTAGTCAGCTGAGAGGAAAGTGTGAGATAACAAAAGTATTATAATATCCCTAGTCAGCTGAGAGGAAAGTGTGAGATAACAAAATTATTATAATATTCCTAATCAATAGAGAGGAAAGTGTGAGACAACAAAATTATTCTGATATCCCTAGTCAACTGAGAGGAAAGTGTGAGATAACAAAATTATTCTAATATCCCCAGTCAACTGAGAGGAAAGTGTGAAATAATAAAATTATTATAATATCCCTAGTCAGCTGAGAGGAAAGTGTGAGATAAGAAAATTATTATAATATCAATAGTCAGCTGAGAGGAAAGTGTGAGATAAGAAAATTATTCTGATATCCCTAGTCAACTGAGAGGAAAGTGTGAGATAACAAAATTATTCTGATATCCCTAGTCAACTGAGAGGAAAAGTGTGAGATAGCAAAATTATTCTTATATCCCTAGTCAACTGAGAGGAAAGTGTGAGATAGCAACATTATTCTAATATCCCTAGTCAGCTGAGAGAAAAGTGTGAGATAATAAAATTATTCTAATATCCGTAGCCAATGGAGAGGAAAGTGTGAGATAACAAAATTATTCTAATATCCCTAGTCAATAGAGAGGAAAGTGTGAGATAACAAAATTATTCTATTATCCCTAGTCAATAGAGAGGAAAGTGTGAGATAAGAAAATTATTATAATATCCATAGTCAGCTGAGAGGAAAGTGTGAGATAAAAACTTTATTCAAATATCCCTAGTCAACTGAGAGGAAAGTGTGAGATAACAAAATTATTCTAATATCCCTAGCCAATAGAGAGGAAAGTGTGAGATAACAAAACTATTATAATATCCCTAGTCAATAGAGATGAAAGCGTGAGATAACAAAATTATTCTAAAATCCATAGTCAATTGAGAGAAAAGTGTGAGATAACAAAATTATTCTGATATCCCTAGTCAACTGAGAGGAAAGAGTGAGATAACAAAATTATTCTAATATCCCTAGTCAGCTGAGAGGAAAGTGTGAGATAACAAAAGTATTCTAATATTCCTAGTCAATAGAGAGGAAAGTGTGAGATAGAAAAATTATTCTAATATCCCTAGTCAACTGAGTGGAAAGTGTGAGATAAGAAAATTATTCTGATATCCCTAGTCAACTGAGAGGAAAGTGTGAGATAACAAAATTATTCTGATATCCCTAGTCAACTGAGAGGAAAGTGTGAGATAGCAACATTATTCTAATATCCCTAGTCAGCTGAGAGAAAAGTGTGAGATAACAAAATTATTCTAATATCCGTAGCCAATGGAGAGGAAAGTGTGAGATAACAAAATTATTCTAATATCCCTAGTCAATAGAGAGGAAAGTGTGAGATAACAAAATTATTCTAATATCCCTAGTCAATAGAGAGGAAAGTGTGAGATAAGAAAATTATTATAATATCCATAGTCAGCTGAGAGGAAAGTGTGAGATAAAAACTTTATTCAAATATCCCTAGTCAACTGAGAGGAAAGTGTGAGATAACAAAATTATTCTAATATCCCTAGCCAATAGAGAGGAAAGTGTGAGATAACAAAACTATTATAATATCCCTAGTCAATAGAGATGAAAGCGTGAGATAACAAAATTATTCTAATATCCATAGTCAATTGAGAGAAAAGTGTGAGATAACAAAATTATTCTGATATCCCTAGTCAACTGAGAGGAAAGAGTGAGATAACAAAATTATTTTAATATCCCTAGTCAGCTAAGAGGAAAGTATGAGATAACAAAAGTATTCTGATATCCCTAGTCAATAGAGAGGAAAGTGTGAGATAGCAAAATTATTCTGATATCCCTAGTCAGCTGAGAGGAAAGTGTGAGATAACAAAATTCTTCTAATATCCCTAGTCAGCTGAGAGGAAAGTGTGAGATAACAAAAGTATTATAATATCCCTAGTCAGCTGAGAGGAAAGTGTGAGATAACAAAATTATTCTAATATTCCTAGTCAATAGAGAGGAAAGTGTGAGACAACAAAATTATTCTGATATCCCTAGTCAACTGAGAGGAAAGTGTGAGATAACAAAATTATTCTAATATCCCCAGTCAACTGAGAGGAAAGTGTGAAATAATAAAATTATTATAATATCCCTAGTCAGCTGAGAGGAAAGTGTGAGATAAGAAAATTATTATAATATCAATAGTCAGCTGAGAGGAAAGTGTGAGATAGCAAAATTATTCTAATATCCCTAGTCAACTGAGTGGAAAGTTTGAGATAAGAAAATTATTCTGATATCCCTAGTCAACTGAGAGGAAAGTGTGAGATAACAAAATTATTCTGATATCCCTAGTCAACTGAGAGGAAAGTGTGAGATAGCAAAATTATTCTTATATCCCTAGTCAACTGAGAGGAAAGTGTGAGATAGCAACATTATTCTAATATCCCTAGTCAGCTGAGAGAAAAGTGTGAGATAATAAAATTATTCTAATATCCGTAGCCAATGGAGAGGAAAGTGTGAGATAACAAAATTATTCTAATATCCCTAGTCAATAGAGAGGAAAGTGTGAGATAACAAAATTATTCTAATATCCCTAGTCAATAGAGAGGAAAGTGTGAGATAAGAAAATTATTATAATATCCATAGTCAGCTGAGAGGAAAGTGTGAGATAAAAACTTTATTCAAATATCCCTAGTCAACTGAGAGGAAAGTGTGAGATAACAAAATTATTCTAATATCCCTAGCCAATAGAGAGGAAAGTGTGAGATAACAAAACTATTATAATATCCCTAGTCAATAGAGATGAAAGCGTGAGATAACAAAATTATTCTAAAATCCATAGTCAATTGAGAGAAAAGTGTGAGATAACAAAATTATTCTGATATCCCTAGTCAACTGAGAGGAAAGAGTGAGATAACAAAATTATTCTAATATCCCTAGTCAGCTGAGAGGAAAGTGTGAGATAACAAAAGTATTCTAATATTCCTAGTCAATAGAGAGGAAAGTGTGAGATAGCAAAATTATTCTAATATCCCTAGTCAACTGAGTGGAAAGTGTGAGATAAGAAAATTATTCTGATATCCCTAGTCAACTGAGAGGAAAGTGTGAGATAACAAAATTATTCTGATATCCCTAGTCAACTGAGAGGAAAGTGTGAGATAGCAACATTATTCTAATATCCCTAGTCAGCTGAGAGAAAAGTGTGAGATAACAAAATTATTCTAATATCCGTAGCCAATGGAGAGGAAAGTGTGAGATAACAAAATTATTCTAATATCCCTAGTCAATAGAGAGGAAAGTGTGAGATAACAAAATTATTCTAATATCCCTAGTCAATAGAGAGGAAAGTGTGAGATAAGAAAATTATTATAATATCCATAGTCAGCTGAGAGGAAAGTGTGAGATAAAAACTTTATTCAAATATCCCTAGTCAACTGAGAGGAAAGTGTGAGATAACAAAATTATTCTAATATCCCTAGCCAATAGAGAGGAAAGTGTGAGATAACAAAACTATTATAATATCCCTAGTCAATAGAGATGAAAGCGTGAGATAACAAAATTATTCTAATATCCATAGTCAATTGAGAGGAAAGTGTGAGATAAGAAAATTATTATAATATCAATAGTCAGCTGAGAGGAAAGTGTGAGATAGCAAAATTATTCTAATATCCCTAGTCAACTGAGTGGAAAGTTTGAGATAAGAAAATTATTCTGATATCCCTAGTCAACTGAGAGGAAAGTGTGAGATAACAAAATTATTCTGATATCCCTAGTCAACTGAGAGGAAAGTGTGAGATAGCAAAATTATTCTTATATCCCTAGTCAACTGAGAGGAAAGTGTGAGATAGCAACATTATTCTAATATCCCTAGTCAGCTGAGAGAAAAGTGTGAGATAATAAAATTATTCTAATATCCGTAGCCAATGGAGAGGAAAGTGTGAGATAACAAAATTATTCTAATATCCCTAGTCAATAGAGAGGAAAGTGTGAGATAACAAAATTATTCTAATATCCCTAGTCAATAGAGAGGAAAGTGTGAGATAAGAAAATTATTATAATATCCATAGTCAGCTGAGAGGAAAGTGTGAGATAAAAACTTTATTCAAATATCCCTAGTCAACTGAGAGGAAAGTGTGAGATAACAAAATTATTCTAATATCCCTAGCCAATAGAGAGGAAAGTGTGAGATAACAAAACTATTATAATATCCCTAGTCAATAGAGATGAAAGCGTGAGATAACAAAATTATTCTAAAATCCATAGTCAATTGAGAGAAAAGTGTGAGATAACAAAATTATTCTGATATCCCTAGTCAACTGAGAGGAAAGAGTGAGATAACAAAATTATTCTAATATCCCTAGTCAGCTGAGAGGAAAGTGTGAGATAACAAAAGTATTCTAATATTCCTAGTCAATAGAGAGGAAAGTGTGAGATAGCAAAATTATTCTAATATCCCTAGTCAACTGAGTGGAAAGTGTGAGATAAGAAAATTATTCTGATATCCCTAGTCAACTGAGAGGAAAGTGTGAGATAACAAAATTATTCTGATATCCCTAGTCAACTGAGAGGAAAGTGTGAGATAGCAACATTATTCTAATATCCCTAGTCAGCTGAGAGAAAAGTGTGAGATAACAAAATTATTCTAATATCCGTAGCCAATGGAGAGGAAAGTGTGAGATAACAAAATTATTCTAATATCCCTAGTCAATAGAGAGGAAAGTGTGAGATAACAAAATTATTCTAATATCCCTAGTCAATAGAGAGGAAAGTGTGAGATAAGAAAATTATTATAATATCCATAGTCAGCTGAGAGGAAAGTGTGAGATAAAAACTTTATTCAAATATCCCTAGTCAACTGAGAGGAAAGTGTGAGATAACAAAATTATTCTAATATCCCTAGCCAATAGAGAGGAAAGTGTGAGATAACAAAACTATTATAATATCCCTAGTCAATAGAGATGAAAGCGTGAGATAACAAAATTATTCTAATATCCATAGTCAATTGAGAGGAAAGTGTGAGATAAGAAAATTATTATAATATCAATAGTCAGCTGAGAGGAAAGTGTGAGATAGCAAAATTATTCTAATATCCCTAGTCAACTGAGTGGAAAGTTTGAGATAAGAAAATTATTCTGATATCCCTAGTCAACTGAGAGGAAAGTGTGAGATAACAAAATTATTCTGATATCCCTAGTCAACTGAGAGGAAAGTGTGAGATAGCAAAATTATTCTTATATCCCTAGTCAACTGAGAGGAAAGTGTGAGATAGCAACATTATTCTAATATCCCTAGTCAGCTGAGAGAAAAGTGTGAGATAATAAAATTATTCTAATATCCGTAGCCAATGGAGAGGAAAGTGTGAGATAACAAAATTATTCTAATATCCCTAGTCAATAGAGAGGAAAGTGTGAGATAACAAAATTATTCTAATATCCCTAGTCAATAGAGAGGAAAGTGTGAGATAAGAAAATTATTATAATATCCATAGTCAGCTGAGAGGAAAGTGTGAGATAAAAACTTTATTCAAATATCCCTAGTCAACTGAGAGGAAAGTGTGAGATAACAAAATTATTCTAATATCCCTAGCCAATAGAGAGGAAAGTGTGAGATAACAAAACTATTATAATATCCCTAGTCAATAGAGATGAAAGCGTTAGATAACAAAATTATTCTAAAATCCATAGTCAATTGAGAGAAAAGTGTGAGATAACAAAATTATTCTGATATCCCTAGTCAACTGAGAGGAAAGAGTGAGATAACAAAATTATTCTAATATCCCTAGTCAGCTGAGAGGAAAGTGTGAGATAACAAAAGTATTCTAATATTCCTAGTCAATAGAGAGGAAAGTGTGAGATAGCAAAATTATTCTAATATCCCTAGTCAACTGAGTGGAAAGTGTGAGATAAGAAAATTATTCTGATATCCCTAGTCAACTGAGAGGAAAGTGTGAGATAACAAAATTATTCTGATATCCCTAGTCAACTGAGAGGAAAGTGTGAGATAGCAACATTATTCTAATATCCCTAGTCAGCTGAGAGAAAAGTGTGAGATAACAAAATTATTCTAATATCCGTAGCCAATGGAGAGGAAAGTGTGAGATAACAAAATTATTCTAATATCCCTAGTCAATAGAGAGGAAAGTGTGAGATAACAAAATTATTCTAATATCCCTAGTCAATAGAGAGGAAAGTGTGAGATAAGAAAATTATTATAATATCCATAGTCAGCTGAGAGGAAAGTGTGAGATAAAAACTTTATTCAAATATCCCTAGTCAACTGAGAGGAAAGTGTGAGATAACAAAATTATTCTAATATCCCTAGCCAATAGAGAGGAAAGTGTGAGATAACAAAACTATTATAATATCCCTAGTCAATAGAGATGAAAGCGTGAGATAACAAAATTATTCTAATATCCATAGTCAATTGAGAGAAAAGTGTGAGATAACAAAATTATTCTGATATCCCTAGTCAACTGAGAGGAAAGAGTGAGATAACAAAATTATTCTAATATCCCTAGTCAGCTAAGAGGAAAGTATGAGATAACAAAAGTATTCTGATATCCCTAGTCAATAGAGAGGAAAGTGTGAGATAGCAAAATTATTCTAATATCCCTAGTCAATAGAGAGGAAAGTGTGAGATAACAAAATTATTCTAATATCCCTAGTCAACTGAGTGGAAAGTGTGAGATAAGAAAATTATTCTGATATCCCTAGTCAACTGAGAGGAAAGTGTGAAATAACAAAATTATTCTAATATCCCTAGCCAATAGAGAGGAAAGTGTGAGATAACAAAATTATTCTAATATCCCTAGTCAATAGAGAGGAAAGTGTGAGATAACAAAATTATTCTAATATCCCTAGTCAACTGAGAGGAAAGCGTGAGATAGCAAAAGTATTATAATATCCCTGGTCAGCTGAGAGGAAAGTGTGAGATAAAAACTTTATTCAAATATCCCTAGTCAACTGAGAGGAAAGTGTGAGATAACAAAATTATTCTAATATCCCTAGCCAATAGAGAGGAAAGTGTGAGATAACAAAACTATTATAATATCCCTAGTCAATAGAGATGAAAGCGTGAGATAACAAAATTATTCTAATATCCCTAGTCAGCTGAGAGAAAAGTGTGAGATAACAAAATTATTCTAATATCCCTAATCAATAGAGAGGAAAGTGTGAGATAACAAAATTATTCTAATATCCCTAGTCAGCTGAGAGGAAAGAGTGAGAAATCAAAATTATTCTGATATCCCCAGTCAGCTGAGAGGAAAGTGTGAGATAACAAAATTATTCTAATATCCATAGTCAGCTGAGAGGAAAGTGTGAGATAAAAACTTTATTCAAATATCCCTAGTCAACTGAGAGGAAAGTGTGAGATAACAAAGTTATTCTAATATCCCTAGTCAACTGAGAGGAAAGTGTGAGATAACAAAACTATTCTAATATCCATAGTCAATAGAGATTAAAGTGTGAGATAACAAAATTATTCTAATATCCATAGTCAATAGAGAGTAAAGTGTGAGATAACAAAATTATTCTGATATCCCTAGTCAACTGAGAGGAAAGTGTGAGATTACAAAATTATTATAATATCCATAGTCAATAGAGAGGAAAGTGTGAGATAACAAAATTATTATAATATTCCTAGTCAGCTGAGAGGAAAGTGTGAGATAACAAAATTATTCTAATATCTCTGGTCAGTTGAGTGGAAAGTGTGAGATAACAAAATTATTCTAATATCCCTAGTCAACTGAGAGGAAAGCGTGAGATAGCAAAAGTATTATAATATCCCTGGTCAGCTGAGAGGAAAGTGTGAGATAAAAACTTTATTCAAATATCCCTAGTCAACTGAGAGGAAAGTGTGAGATAACAAAATTATTCTAATATCCCTAGCCAATAGAGAGGAAAGTGTGAGATAACAAAACTATTATAATATCCCTAGTCAATAGAGATGAAAGCGTGAGATAACAAAATTATTCTAATATCCCTAGTCAGCTGAGAGAAAAGTGTGAGATAACAAAATTATTCTAATATCCCTAATCAATAGAGAGGAAAGTGTGAGATAACAAAATTATTCTAATATCCCTAGTCAGCTGAGAGGAAAGAGTGAGAAATCAAAATTATTCTGATATCCCCAGTCAGCTGAGAGGAAAGTGTGAGATAACAAAATTATTCTAATATCCATAGTCAGCTGAGAGGAAAGTGTGAGATAAAAACTTTATTCAAATATCCCTAGTCAACTGAGAGGAAAGTGTGAGATAACAAAGTTATTCTAATATCCCTAGTCAACTGAGAGGAAAGTGTGAGATAACAAAACTATTCTAATATCCATAGTCAATAGAGATTAAAGTGTGAGATAACAAAATTATTCTAATATCCATAGTCAATAGAGAGTAAAGTGTGAGATAACAAAATTATTCTGATATCCCTAGTCAACTGAGAGGAAAGTGTGAGATTACAAAATTATTATAATATCCATAGTCAATAGAGAGGAAAGTGTGAGATAACAAAATTATTATAATATTCCTAGTCAGCTGAGAGGAAAGTGTGAGATAACAAAATTATTCTAATATCTCTGGTCAGTTGAGTGGAAAGTGTGAGATAGCAAAATTATTCTAATATCATTAGTCTAATAAGAGGAAAGAGTGAGATAACAAAATTATTCTAATATCCCTAGTCAGCTGAGAGGAAAGTGTGAGATAACAAAATTATTCTAATATCCCTAGTCAGCTGAGAGGAAAGTGTGAGATAACAAAATTATTCTAATATCCCTGGTCAGCTGAGAGGAAAGAGTGAGATAACAAAATTATTATAATATCCATAGTCAACTGAGAGTAAAGTGTGAAATAACAAAATTATTCTAATATCCCTAGTCAGCTGAGAGGAAAGTGTGAGATAACAAAAGTATTCTGATATCCCTAGTCAATAGAGAGGAAAGCGTGAGCTAACAAAATTACTCTAATATCCCTAGTCAATAGAGAGGAAAGCGTGAGATAACAAAATTATTCTAATATCCCTAGTCAGCTGAGAGGAAAGTGTGAGATAACAAAACTATTCTAATATCATTAGTCAACTAAGAGGAAAGAGTGAGATAACACAATTATTCTAATATCCCTAGTCAGCTGAGAGGAAAGTGTGAGATAACAAAATTGTTCTAATATACCTGGTCAGCTGAGAGGAAAGAGTGAGAAAACAAAATTATTATAATATCCATAGTCAACTGAGAGTAAAGTGTGAAATAACAAAATTATTATAATATCCCTAGTCAACTAAGAGGAAAGAGTGAGATAACAAAATTATTCTAATATCCCTAGTCAGCTGAGAGGAAAGAGTGAGAAAACAAAATTATTCTGATATCCCCAGTCAACTGAGAGGAAAGTGTGAGATAACAACATTATTCTAATATCCCCAGTCAACTGAGAGGAAAGTGTGAGATAAGAAAATTATTCTAATATCACCAGTCTACTGAGAGGAAAGTGTGAGATAGCAACATTATTCTAATATCTCTAGTCAGCTGAGAGAAAAGTGTGAGATAACAAAATTATTCTAATATCATTAGTCAAATAAGAGGAAAGAGTGAGATAATAAAATTATTCTAATATCACTGGTCAGCTGAGAGGAAAGAGTGAGATAACAAAATTATTATAATATCCCTAGTCAGCTGAGAGTAAAGTGTGAAATAACAAAATTATTCTAATATCCCTAGTCAGCTGAGAGGAAAGTGTGAGATAACAAAATTATTCAGATATCCCTAGTCAACTGAGAGGAAACTGTGAGATAACAAAATTATTCTAATATCCCTAGTCAACTGAGAGAAAAGTGTGAAAAAACAAAATTATTCTAATATCCCTAGTCAGCTGAGAGAAAAGTATGAGATAACAAAACTATTATAATATCCCTAGTCAATAGAGATGAAAGCGTGAGATAACAAAATTATTCTAAAATCCATAGTCAATTGAGAGAAAAGTGTGAGATAACAAAATTATTCTGATATCCCTAGTCAACTGAGAGGAAAGTGTGAGATAACAAAATTATTCTAATATCCCTAGTCAGCTTAGAGGAAAGTGTGAGATAACAAAAGTATTCTAATATTCCTAGTCAATAGAGAGGAAAGTGTGAGATAACAAAATTATTCTAATATCCCTAGTCAACTGAGTGGAAAGTGTGAGATAAGAAAATTATTCTGATATCCCTAGTCAACTGAGAGGAAAGTGTGAGATAACAAAATTATTCTGATATCCCTAGTCAACTGAGAGGAAAGTGTGAGATAGCAACATTATTCTAATATCCCTAGTCATCTGAGAGAAAAGTGTGAGATAACAAAATTATTCTAATATCCGTAGCCAATGGAGAGGAAAGTGTGAGATAACAAAATTATTCTAATATCCCTAGTCAATAGAGAGGAAAGTGTGAGATAACAAAATTATTCTAATATCCCTAGTCAATAGAGAGGAAAGTGTGAGATAAGAAAATTATTATAATATCCATAGTCAGCTGAGAGGAAAGTGTGAGATAAAAACTTTATTCAAATATCCCTAGTCAACTGAGAGGAAAGTGTGAGATAACAAAATTATTCTAATATCCCTAGCCAATAGAAAGGAAAGTGTGAGATAACAAAACTATTATAATATCCCTAGTCAATAGAGATGAAAGCGTGAGATAACAAAATTATTCTAATATCCATAGTCAATTGAGAGAAAAGTGTGAGATAACAAAATTATTCTGATATCCCTAGTCAACTGAGAGGAAAGAGTGAGATAGCAAAATTATTCTAATATCCCTAGTCAGCTAAGAGGAAAGTATGAGATAACAAAAGTATTCTGATATCCCTAGTCAATAGAGAGGAAAGTGTGAGATAGCAAAATTATTCTAATATCCCTAGTCAATAGAGAGGAAAGTGTGAGATAACAAAATTATTCGAATATCCCTAGTCAACTGAGTGGAAAGTGTGAGATAAGAAAATTATTCTGATATCCCTAGTCAACTGAGAGGAAAGTGTGAAATAACAAAATTATTCTAATATCCCTAGCCAATAGAGAGGAAAGTGTGAGATAACAAAATTATTCTAATATCCCTAGTCAATAGAGAGGAAAGTGTGAGATAACAAAATTATTCTAATATCCCTAGTCAACTGAGAGGAAAGCGTGAGATAGCAAAAGTATTATAATATCCCTGGTCAGCTGAGAGGAAAGTGTGAGATAAAAACTTTATTCAAATATCCCTAGTCAACTGAGAGGAAAGTGTGAGATAACAAAATTATTCTAATATCCCTAGCCAATAGAGAGAAAAGTGTGAGATAACAAAACTATTATAATATCCCTAGTCAATAGAGATGAAAGCGTGAGATAACAAAATTATTCTAATATCCCTAGTCAGCTGAGAGAAAAGTGTGAGATAACAAATTATTCTAATATCCCTAATCAATAGAGAGGAAAGTGTGAGATAACAAAATTATTCTAATATCCCTAGTCAGCTGAGAGGAAAGAGTGAGAAATCAAAATTATTCTGATATCCCCAGTCAGCTGAGAGGAAAGTGTGAGATAACAAAATTATTCTAATATCCATAGTCAGCTGAGAGGAAAGTGTGAGATAAAAACTTTATTCAAATATCCCTAGTCAAGTGAGAGGAAAGTGTGAGATAACAAAATTATTTTAATATCCCCAGTCAACTGAGAGGAAAGTGTGAGATAACAAAGTTATTCTAATATCCCTAGTCAACTGAGAGGAAAGTGTGAGATAACAAAACTATTCTAATATCCATAGTCAATAGAGATTAAAGTGTGAGATAACAAAATTATTCTAATATCCATAGTCAATAGAGAGTAAAGTGTGAGATAACAAAATTATTCTGATATCCCTAGTCAGCTGAGAGAAAAGTATGAGATAACAAAACTATTATAATATCCCTAGTCAATAGAGATGAAAGCGTGAGATAACAAAATTATTCTAAAATCCATAGTCAATTGAGAGAAAAGTGTGAGATAACAAAATTATTCTGATATCCCTAGTCAACTGAGAGGAAAGTGTGAGATAACAAAATTATTCTAATATCCCTAGTCAGCTGAGAGGAAAGTGTGAGATAACAAAAGTATTCTAATATTCCTAGTCAATAGAGAGGAAAGTGTGAGATAACAAAATTATTCTAATATCCCTAGTCAACTGAGTGGAAAGTGTGAGATAAGAAAATTATTCTGATATCCCTAGTCAACTGAGAGGAAAGTGTGAGATAACAAAATTATTCTGATATCCCTAGTCAACTGAGAGGAAAGTGTGAGATAGCAACATTATTCTAATATCCCTAGTCAGCTGAGAGAAAAGTGTGAGATAACAAAATTATTCTAATATCCGTAGCCAATGGAGAGGAAAGTGTGAGATAACAAAATTATTCTAATATCCCTAGTCAATAGAGAGGAAAGTGTGAGATAACAAAATTATTCTAATATCCCTAGTCAATAGAGAGGAAAGTGTGAGATAAGAAAATTATTATAATATCCATAGTCAGCTGAGAGGAAAGTGTGAGATAAAAACTTTATTCAAATATCCCTAGTCAACTGAGAGGAAAGTGTGAGATAACAAAATTATTCTAATATCCCTAGCCAATAGAAAGGAAAGTGTGAGATAACAAAACTATTATAATATCCCTAGTCAATAGAGATGAAAGCGTGAGATAACAAAATTATTCTAATATCCATAGTCAATTGAGAGAAAAGTGTGAGATAACAAAATTATTCTGATATCCCTAGTCAACTGAGAGGAAAGAGTGAGATAGCAAAATTATTCTAATATCCCTAGTCAGCTAAGAGGAAAGTATGAGATAACAAAAGTATTCTGATATCCCTAGTCAATAGAGAGGAAAGTGTGAGATAGCAAAATTATTCTAATATCCCTAGTCAGCTGAGAGGAAAGTGTGAGATAACAAAATTATTCGAATATCCCTAGTCAACTGAGTGGAAAGTGTGAGATAAGAAAATTATTCTGATATCCCTAGTCAACTGAGAGGAAAGTGTGAAATAACAAAATTATTCTAATATCCCTAGCCAATAGAGAGGAAAGTGTGAGATAACAAAATTATTCTAATATCCCTAGTCAATAGAGAGGAAAGTGTGAGATAACAAAATTATTCTAATATCCCTAGTCAACTGAGAGGAAAGCGTGAGATAGCAAAAGTATTATAATATCCCTGGTCAGCTGAGAGGAAAGTGTGAGATAAAAACTTTATTCAAATATCCCTAGTCAACTGAGAGGAAAGTGTGAGATAACAAAATTATTCTAATATCCCTAGCCAATAGAGAGAAAAGTGTGTGATAACAAAACTATTATAATATCCCTAGTCAATAGAGATGAAAGCGTGAGATAACAAAATTATTCTAATATCCCTAGTCAGCTGAGAGAAAAGTGTGAGATAACAAATTATTCTAATATCCCTAATCAATAGAGAGGAAAGTGTGAGATAACAAAATTATTCTAATATCCCTAGTCAACTGAGAGGAAAGTGTGAGATAACAAAACTATTCTAATATCCATAGTCAATAGAGATTAAAGTGTGAGATAACAAAATTATTCTAATATCCATAGTCAATAGAGAGTAAAGTGTGAGATAACAAAATTATTCTGATATCCCTAGTCAACTGAGAGGAAAGTGTAAAATTACAAAATTATTATAATATCCATAGTCAATAGAGAGGAAAGTGTGAGATAACAAAATTATTATAATATTCCTAGTCAGCTGAGAGGAAAGTGTGAGATAACAAAATTATTCTAATATCTCTGGTCAGTTGAGAGGAAAGTGTGAGATAACAAAATTATTCTAATATCATTAGTCTAATAAGAGGAAAGAGTGAGATAACAAAATTATTCTAATATCCCTAGTCAGCTGAGAGGAAAGTGTGAGATAACAAAATTATTCTAATATCCCTGGTCAGCTGAGAGGAAAGAGTGAGATAACAAAATTATTATAATATCCATAGTCAACTGAGAGTAAAGTGTGAAATAACAAAATTATTCTAATATCCCTAGTCAGCTGAGAGGAAAGTGTGAGATAACAAAAGTATTCTGATATCCCTAGTCAATAGAGAGGAAAGCGTGAGCTAACAAAATTACTCTAATATCCCTAGTCAATAGAGAGGAAAGCGTGAGATAACAAAATTATTCTAATATCCCTAGTCAGCTGAGAGGAAAGTGTGAGATTACAAAACTATTCTAATATCATTAGTCAACTAAGAGGAAAGAGTGAGATAACACAATTATTCTAATATCCCTAGTCAGCTGAGAGGAAAGTGTGAGATAACAAAATTGTTCTAATATACCTGGTCAGCTGAGAGGAAAGAGTGAGAAAACAAAATTATTATAATATCCATAGTCAACTGAGAGTAAAGTGTGAAATAACAAAATTATTATAATATCCCTAGTCAACTAAGAGGAAAGAGTGAGATAACAAAATTATTCTAATATCCCTGGTCAGCTGAGAGGAAAGTGTGAGATAACAAAATTATTCTGATATCCCCAGTCAACTGAGAGGAAAGTGTGAGATAACAAAATTATTCTAATATCTCTGGTCAGCTGAGAGGAAAGAGTGAGAAAACAAAATTATTCTGATATCCCCAGTCAACTGAGAGGAAAGTGTGAGATAACAACATTATTCTAATATCCCCAGTCAACTGAGAGGAAAGTGTGAGATAAGAAAATTATTCTAATATCACCAGTCTACTGAGAGGAAAGTGTGAGATAGCAACATTATTCTAATATCTCTAGTCAGCTGAGAGAAAAGTGTGAGATAACAAAATTATTCTAATATCATTAGTCAAATAAGAGGAAAGAGTGAGATAATAAAATTATTCTAATATCACTGGTCAGCTGAGAGGAAAGAGTGAGATAACAAAATTATTATAATATCCCTAGTCAGCTGAGAGTAAAGTGTGAAATAACAAAATTATTCTAATATCCCTAGTCAGCTGAGAGGAAAGTGTGAGATAACAAAATTATTCAGATATCCCTAGTCAGCTGAGAGGAAACTGTGAGATAACAAAATTATTCTAATATCCCTAGTCAACTGAGGGAAAAGTGTGAAAAAACAAAATTATTCTAATATCCCTAGTCAGCTGAGAGAAAAGTATGAGATAACAAAACTATTATAATATCCCTAGTCAATAGAGATGAAAGCGTGAGATAACAAAATTATTCTAAAATCCATAGTCAATTGAGAGAAAAGTGTGAGATAACAAAATTATTCTGATATCCCTAGTCAACTGAGAGGAAAGTGTGAGATAACAAAATTATTCTAATATCCCTAGTCAGCTGAGAGGAAAGTGTGAGATAACAAAAGTATTCTAATATTCCTAGTCAATAGAGAGGAAAGTGTGAGATAACAAAATTATTCTAATATCCCTAGTCAACTGAGTGGAAAGTGTGAGATAAGAAAATTATTCTGATATCCCTAGTCAACTGAGAGGAAAGTGTGAGATAACAAAATTATTCTGATATCCCTAGTCAACTGAGAGGAAAGTGTGAGATAGCAACATTATTCTAATATCCCTAATCAGCTGAGAGAAAAGTGTGAGATAACAAAATTATTCTAATATCCGTAGCCAATGGAGAGTAAAGTGTGAGATAACAAAATTATTCTAATATCCCTAGTCAATAGAGAGGAAAGTGTGAGATAACAAAATTATTCTAATATCCCTAGTCAATAGAGAGGAAAGTGTGAGATAAGAAAATTATTATAATATCCATAGTCAGCTGAGAGGAAAGTGTGAGATAAAAACTTTATTCAAATATCCCTAGTCAACTGAGAGGAAAGTGTGAGATAACAAAATTATTCTAATATCCCTAGCCAATAGAAAGGAAAGTGTGAGATAACAAAACTATTATAATATCCCTAGTCAATAGAGATGAAAGCGTGAGATAACAAAATTATTCTAATATCCATAGTCAATTGAGAGAAAAGTGTGAGATAACAAAATTATTCTGATATCCCTAGTCAACTGAGAGGAAAGAGTGAGATAGCAAAATTATTCTAATATCCCTAGTCAGCTAAGAGGAAAGTATGAGATAACAAAAGTATTCTGATATCCCTAGTCAATAGAGAGGAAAGTGTGAGATAACAAAATTATTCGAATATCCCTAGTCAACTGAGTGGAAAGTGTGAGATAAGAAAATTATTCTGATATCCCTAGTCAACTGAGAGGAAAGTGTGAAATAACAAAATTATTCTAATATCCCTAGCCAATAGAGAGGAAAGTGTGAGATAACAAAATTATTCTAATATCCCTAGTCAATAGAGAGGAAAGTGTGAGATAACAAAATTATTCTAATATCCCTAGTCAACTGAGAGGAAGGCGTGAGATAGCAAAAGTATTATAATATCCCTGGTCAGCTGAGAGGAAAGTGTGAGATAAAAACTTTATTCAAATATCCCTAGTCAACTGAGAGGAAAGTGTGAGATAACAAAATTATTCTAATATCCCTAGCCAATAGAGAGAAAAGTTTGAGATAACAAAACTATTATAATATCCCTAGTCAATAGAGATGAAAGCGTGAGATAATAAAATTATTCTAATATCCCTAGTCAGCTGAGAGAAAAGTGTGAGATAACAAATTATTCTAATATCCCTAATCAATAGAGAGGAAAGTGTGAGATAACAAAATTATTCTAATATCCCTAGTCAGCTGAGAGGAAAGAGTGAGAAATCAAAATTATTCTGATATCCCCAGTCAGCTGAGAGGAAAGTGTGAGATAACAAAATTATTCTAATATCCATAGTCAGCTGAGAGGAAAGTGTGAGATAAAAACTTTATTCAAATATCCCTAGTCAACTGAGAGGAAAGTGTGAGATAACAAAATTATTTTAATATCCCCAGTCAACTGAGAGGAAAGTGTGAGATAACAAAGTTATTCTAATATCCCTAGTCAACTGAGAGGAAAGTGTGAGATAACAAAACTATTCTAATATCCATAGTCAATAGAGATTAAAGTGTGAGATAACAAAATTATTCTAATATCCCTAGTCAGCTGAGAGGAAAGTGTGAGATAACAAAAGTATTCTGATATCCCTAGTCAATAGAGAGGAAAGCGTGAGCTAACAAAATTACTCTAATATCCCTAGTCAATAGAGAGGAAAGCGTGAGATAACAAAATTATTCTAATATCCATAGTCAATAAGCAGGAAAGTGTGAGATAACAAAATTATTCTAATATCCCTAGTCAGCTGAGAGGAAAGTGTGAGATAACAAAACTATTCTAATATCATTAGTCAACTAAGAGGAAAGAGTGAGATAACACAATTATTCTAATATCCCTAGTCAGCTGAGAGGAAAGTGTGAGATAACAAAATTGTTCTAATATACCTGGTCAGCTGAGAGGAAAGAGTGAGAAAACAAAATTATTATTATATCCATAGTCAACTGAGAGTAAAGTGTGAAATAACAAAATTATTATAATATCCCTAGTCAACTAAGAGGAAAGAGTGAGATAACAAAATTATTCTAATATCCCTAGTCAGCTGAGAGGAAAGTGTGAGATAACAAAATTGTTCTAATATCCCTAGTCAACTGAGTGGAAAGAGTGAGAAAACAAAATTATTCTGATATCCCTAGTCAACTGAGAGGAAAGTGTGAGATAACAAAATTGTTCTAATATCCCTAGTCAACTGAGTGGAAAGAGTGAGATAACAAAATTATTCTAATATCCCTAGTCAGCTGAGAGGAAAGAGTGAGAAAACAAAATTATTCTGATATCCCCAGTCAACTGAGAGGAAAGTGTGAGATAACAACATTATTCTAATATCCCCAGTCAACTGAGAGGAAAGTGTGAGATAAGAAAATTATTATAATATCCATAGTCAGCTGAGAGGAAAGTGTGAGATAAAAACTTTATTCAAATATCCCTAGTCAACTGAGAGGAAAGTGTGAGATAACAAAATTATTCTAATATCCCTAGCCAATAGAGAGGAAAGTGTGAGATAACAAAACTATTATAATATCCCTAGTCAATAGAGATGAAAGCGTGAGATAACAAAATTATTCTAATATCCATAGTCAATTGAGAGAAAAGTGTGAGATAACAAAATTATTCTGATATCCCTAGTCAACTGAGAGGAAAGAGTGAGATAACAAAATTATTTTAATATCCCTAGTCAGCTAAGAGGAAAGTATGAGATAACAAAAGTATTCTGATATCCCTAGTCAATAGAGAGGAAAGTGTGAGATAGCAAAATTATTCTGATATCCCTAGTCAGCTGAGAGGAAAGTGTGAGATAACAAAATTCTTCTAATATCCCTAGTCAGCTGAGAGGAAAGTGTGAGATAACAAAAGTATTATAATATCCCTAGTCAGCTGAGAGGAAAGTGTGAGATAACAAAATTATTCTAATATTCCTAGTCAATAGAGAGGAAAGTGTGAGACAACAAAATTATTCTGATATCCCTAGTCAACTGAGAGGAAAGTGTGAGATAACAAAATTATTCTAATATCCCCAGTCAACTGAGAGGAAAGTGTGAAATAATAAAATTATTATAATATCCCTAGTCAGCTGAGAGGAAAGTGTGAGATAAGAAAATTATTATAATATCAATAGTCAGCTGAGAGGAAAGTGTGAGATAGCAAAATTATTCTAATATCCCTAGTCAACTGAGTGGAAAGTTTGAGATAAGAAAATTATTCTGATATCCCTAGTCAACTGAGAGGAAAGTGTGAGATAACAAAATTATTCTGATATCCCTAGTCAACTGAGAGGAAAGTGTGAGATAGCAAAATTATTCTTATATCCCTAGTCAACTGAGAGGAAAGTGTGAGATAGCAACATTATTCTAATATCCCTAGTCAGCTGAGAGAAAAGTGTGAGATAATAAAATTATTCTAATATCCGTAGCCAATGGAGAGGAAAGTGTGAGATAACAAAATTATTCTAATATCCCTAGTCAATAGAGAGGAAAGTGTGAGATAACAAAATTATTCTAATATCCCTAGTCAATAGAGAGGAAAGTGTGAGATAAGAAAATTATTATAATATCCATAGTCAGCTGAGAGGAAAGTGTGAGATAAAAACTTTATTCAAATATCCCTAGTCAACTGAGAGGAAAGTGTGAGATAACAAAATTATTCTAATATCCCTAGCCAATAGAGAGGAAAGTGTGAGATAACAAAACTATTATAATATCCCTAGTCAATAGAGATGAAAGCGTGAGATAACAAAATTATTCTAAAATCCATAGTCAATTGAGAGAAAAGTGTGAGATAACAAAATTATTCTGATATCCCTAGTCAACTGAGAGGAAAGAGTGAGATAACAAAATTATTCTAATATCCCTAGTCAGCTGAGAGGAAAGTGTGAGATAACAAAAGTATTCTAATATTCCTAGTCAATAGAGAGGAAAGTGTGAGATAGCAAAATTATTCTAATATCCCTAGTCAACTGAGTGGAAAGTGTGAGATAAGAAAATTATTCTGATATCCCTAGTCAACTGAGAGGAAAGTGTGAGATAACAAAATTATTCTGATATCCCTAGTCAACTGAGAGGAAAGTGTGAGATAGCAACATTATTCTAATATCCCTAGTCAGCTGAGAGAAAAGTGTGAGATAACAAAATTATTCTAATATCCGTAGCCAATGGAGAGGAAAGTGTGAGATAACAAAATTATTCTAATATCCCTAGTCAATAGAGAGGAAAGTGTGAGATAACAAAATTATTCTAATATCCCTAGTCAATAGAGAGGAAAGTGTGAGATAAGAAAATTATTATAATATCCATAGTCAGCTGAGAGGAAAGTGTGAGATAAAAACTTTATTCAAATATCCCTAGTCAACTGAGAGGAAAGTGTGAGATAACAAAATTATTCTAATATCCCTAGCCAATAGAGAGGAAAGTGTGAGATAACAAAACTATTATAATATCCCTAGTCAATAGAGATGAAAGCGTGAGATAACAAAATTATTCTAATATCCATAGTCAATTGAGAGGAAAGTGTGAGATAAGAAAATTATTATAATATCAATAGTCAGCTGAGAGGAAAGTGTGAGATAGCAAAATTATTCTAATATCCCTAGTCAACTGAGTGGAAAGTTTGAGATAAGAAAATTATTCTGATATCCCTAGTCAACTGAGAGGAAAGTGTGAGATAACAAAATTATTCTGATATCCCTAGTCAACTGAGAGGAAAGTGTGAGATAGCAAAATTATTCTTATATCCCTAGTCAACTGAGAGGAAAGTGTGAGATAGCAACATTATTCTAATATCCCTAGTCAGCTGAGAGAAAAGTGTGAGATAATAAAATTATTCTAATATCCGTAGCCAATGGAGAGGAAAGTGTGAGATAACAAAATTATTCTAATATCCCTAGTCAATAGAGAGGAAAGTGTGAGATAACAAAATTATTCTAATATCCCTAGTCAATAGAGAGGAAAGTGTGAGATAAGAAAATTATTATAATATCCATAGTCAGCTGAGAGGAAAGTGTGAGATAAAAACTTTATTCAAATATCCCTAGTCAACTGAGAGGAAAGTGTGAGATAACAAAATTATTCTAATATCCCTAGCCAATAGAGAGGAAAGTGTGAGATAACAAAACTATTATAATATCCCTAGTCAATAGAGATGAAAGCGTGAGATAACAAAATTATTCTAAAATCCATAGTCAATTGAGAGAAAAGTGTGAGATAACAAAATTATTCTGATATCCCTAGTCAACTGAGAGGAAAGAGTGAGATAACAAAATTATTCTAATATCCCTAGTCAGCTGAGAGGAAAGTGTGAGATAACAAAAGTATTCTAATATTCCTAGTCAATAGAGAGGAAAGTGTGAGATAGCAAAATTATTCTAATATCCCTAGTCAACTGAGTGGAAAGTGTGAGATAAGAAAATTATTCTGATATCCCTAGTCAACTGAGAGGAAAGTGTGAGATAACAAAATTATTCTGATATCCCTAGTCAACTGAGAGGAAAGTGTGAGATAGCAACATTATTCTAATATCCCTAGTCAGCTGAGAGAAAAGTGTGAGATAACAAAATTATTCTAATATCCGTAGCCAATGGAGAGGAAAGTGTGAGATAACAAAATTATTCTAATATCCCTAGTCAATAGAGAGGAAAGTGTGAGATAACAAAATTATTCTAATATCCCTAGTCAATAGAGAGGAAAGTGTGAGATAAGAAAATTATTATAATATCCATAGTCAGCTGAGAGGAAAGTGTGAGATAAAAACTTTATTCAAATATCCCTAGTCAACTGAGAGGAAAGTGTGAGATAACAAAATTATTCTAATATCCCTAGCCAATAGAGAGGAAAGTGTGAGATAACAAAACTATTATAATATCCCTAGTCAATAGAGATGAAAGCGTGAGATAACAAAATTATTCTAATATCCATAGTCAATTGAGAGGAAAGTGTGAGATAAGAAAATTATTATAATATCAATAGTCAGCTGAGAGGAAAGTGTGAGATAGCAAAATTATTCTAATATCCCTAGTCAACTGAGTGGAAAGTTTGAGATAAGAAAATTATTCTGATATCCCTAGTCAACTGAGAGGAAAGTGTGAGATAACAAAATTATTCTGATATCCCTAGTCAACTGAGAGGAAAGTGTGAGATAGCAAAATTATTCTTATATCCCTAGTCAACTGAGAGGAAAGTGTGAGATAGCAACATTATTCTAATATCCCTAGTCAGCTGAGAGAAAAGTGTGAGATAATAAAATTATTCTAATATCCGTAGCCAATGGAGAGGAAAGTGTGAGATAACAAAATTATTCTAATATCCCTAGTCAATAGAGAGGAAAGTGTGAGATAACAAAATTATTCTAATATCCCTAGTCAATAGAGAGGAAAGTGTGAGATAAGAAAATTATTATAATATCCATAGTCAGCTGAGAGGAAAGTGTGAGATAAAAACTTTATTCAAATATCCCTAGTCAACTGAGAGGAAAGTGTGAGATAACAAAATTATTCTAATATCCCTAGCCAATAGAGAGGAAAGTGTGAGATAACAAAACTATTATAATATCCCTAGTCAATAGAGATGAAAGCGTTAGATAACAAAATTATTCTAAAATCCATAGTCAATTGAGAGAAAAGTGTGAGATAACAAAATTATTCTGATATCCCTAGTCAACTGAGAGGAAAGAGTGAGATAACAAAATTATTCTAATATCCCTAGTCAGCTGAGAGGAAAGTGTGAGATAACAAAAGTATTCTAATATTCCTAGTCAATAGAGAGGAAAGTGTGAGATAGCAAAATTATTCTAATATCCCTAGTCAACTGAGTGGAAAGTGTGAGATAAGAAAATTATTCTGATATCCCTAGTCAACTGAGAGGAAAGTGTGAGATAACAAAATTATTCTGATATCCCTAGTCAACTGAGAGGAAAGTGTGAGATAGCAACATTATTCTAATATCCCTAGTCAGCTGAGAGAAAAGTGTGAGATAACAAAATTATTCTAATATCCGTAGCCAATGGAGAGGAAAGTGTGAGATAACAAAATTATTCTAATATCCCTAGTCAATAGAGAGGAAAGTGTGAGATAACAAAATTATTCTAATATCCCTAGTCAATAGAGAGGAAAGTGTGAGATAAGAAAATTATTATAATATCCATAGTCAGCTGAGAGGAAAGTGTGAGATAAAAACTTTATTCAAATATCCCTAGTCAACTGAGAGGAAAGTGTGAGATAACAAAATTATTCTAATATCCCTAGCCAATAGAGAGGAAAGTGTGAGATAACAAAACTATTATAATATCCCTAGTCAATAGAGATGAAAGCGTGAGATAACAAAATTATTCTAATATCCATAGTCAATTGAGAGGAAAGTGTGAGATAAGAAAATTATTATAATATCAATAGTCAGCTGAGAGGAAAGTGTGAGATAGCAAAATTATTCTGATATCCCTAGTCAACTGAGAGGAAAGTGTGAGATAGCAAAATTATTCTAATATCCCTAGTCAGCTGAGAGAAAAGTGTGAGATAACAAAATTATTCTAATATCCGTAGCCAATGGAGAGGAAAGTGTGAGATAACAAAATTATTCTAATATCCCTAGTCAATAGAGAGGAAAGTGTGAGATAACAAAATTATTCTAATATCCCTAGTCAATAGAGAGGAAAGTGTGAGATAAGAAAATTATTATAATATCCATAGTCAGCTGAGAGGAAAGTGTGAGATAAAAACTTTATTCAAATATCCCTAGTCAACTGAGAGGAAAGTGTGAGATAACAAAATTATTCTAATATCCCTAGCCAATAGAGAGGAAAGTGTGAGATAACAAAACTATTATAATATCCCTAGTCAATAGAGATGAAAGCGTGAGATAACAAAATTATTCTAATATCCATAGTCAATTGAGAGGAAAGTGTGAGATAAGAAAATTATTATAATATCAATAGTCAGCTGAGAGGAAAGTGTGAGATAGCAAAATTATTCTAATATCCCTAGTCAACTGAGTGGAAAGTTTGAGATAAGAAAATTATTCTGATATCCCTAGTCAACTGAGAGGAAAGTGTGAGATAACAAAATTATTCTGATATCCCTAGTCAACTGAGAGGAAAGTGTGAGATAGCAAAATTATTCTTATATCCCTAGTCAACTGAGAGGAAAGTGTGAGATAGCAACATTATTCTAATATCCCTAGTCAGCTGAGAGAAAAGTGTGAGATAATAAAATTATTCTAATATCCGTAGCCAATGGAGAGGAAAGTGTGAGATAACAAAATTATTCTAATATCCCTAGTCAATAGAGAGGAAAGTGTGAGATAACAAAATTATTCTAATATCCCTAGTCAATAGAGAGGAAAGTGTGAGATAAGAAAATTATTATAATATCCATAGTCAGCTGAGAGGAAAGTGTGAGATAAAAACTTTATTCAAATATCCCTAGTCAACTGAGAGGAAAGTGTGAGATAACAAAATTATTCTAATATCCCTAGCCAATAGAGAGGAAAGTGTGAGATAACAAAACTATTATAATATCCCTAGTCAATAGAGATGAAAGCGTGAGATAACAAAATTATTCTAAAATCCATAGTCAATTGAGAGAAAAGTGTGAGATAACAAAATTATTCTGATATCCCTAGTCAACTGAGAGGAAAGAGTGAGATAACAAAATTATTCTAATATCCCTAGTCAGCTGAGAGGAAAGTGTGAGATAACAAAAGTATTCTAATATTCCTAGTCAATAGAGAGGAAAGTGTGAGATAGCAAAATTATTCTAATATCCCTAGTCAACTGAGTGGAAAGTGTGAGATAAGAAAATTATTCTGATATCCCTAGTCAACTGAGAGGAAAGTGTGAGATAACAAAATTATTCTAATATCCCTAGTCAACTGAGAGGAAAGTGTGAGATAGCAACATTATTCTAATATCCCTAGTCAGCTGAGAGAAAAGTGTGAGATAACAAAATTATTCTAATATCCGTAGCCAATGGAGAGGAAAGTGTGAGATAACAAAATTATTCTAATATCCCTAGTCAATAGAGAGGAAAGTGTGAGATAACAAAATTATTCTAATATCCCTAGTCAATAGAGAGGAAAGTGTGAGATAAGAAAATTATTATAATATCCATAGTCAGCTGAGAGGAAAGTGTGAGATAAAAACTTTATTCAAATATCCCTAGTCAACTGAGAGGAAAGTGTGAGATAACAAAATTATTCTAATATCCCTAGCCAATAGAGAGGAAAGTGTGAGATAACAAAACTATTATAATATCCCTAGTCAATAGAGATGAAAGCGTGAGATAACAAAATTATTCTAATATCCATAGTCAATTGAGAGGAAAGTGTGAGATAAGAAAATTATTATAATATCAATAGTCAGCTGAGAGGAAAGTGTGAGATAGCAAAATTATTCTAATATCCCTAGTCAACTGAGTGGAAAGTTTGAAATAAGAAAATTATTCTGATATCCCTAGTCAACTGAGAGGAAAGTGTGAGATAACAAAATTATTCTGATATCCCTAGTCAACTGAGAGGAAAGTGTGAGATAGCAAAATTATTCTTATATCCCTAGTCAACTGAGAGGAAAGTGTGAGATAGCAACATTATTCTAATATCCCTAGTCAGCTGAGAGAAAAGTGTGAGATAATAAAATTATTCTAATATCCGTAGCCAATGGAGAGGAAAGTGTGAGATAACAAAATTATTCTGATATCCCTAGTCAACTGAGAGGAAAGAGTGAGATAACAAAATTATTCTAATATCCCTAGTCAGCTGAGAGGAAAGTGTGAGATAACAAAAGTATTCTAATATTCCTAGTCAATAGAGAGGAAAGTGTGAGATAGCAAAATTATTCTAATATCCCTAGTCAACTGAGTGGAAAGTGTGAGATAAGAAAATTATTCTGATATCCCTAGTCAACTGAGAGGAAAGTGTGAGATAACAAAATTATTCTAATATCCCTAGTCAACTGAGAGGAAAGTGTGAGATAGCAACATTATTCTAATATCCCTAGTCAGCTGAGAGAAAAGTGTGAGATAACAAAATTATTCTAATATCCGTAGCCAATGGAGAGGAAAGTGTGAGATAACAAAATTATTCTAATATCCCTAGTCAATAGAGAGGAAAGTGTGAGATAACAAAATTATTCTAATATCCCTAGTCAATAGAGAGGAAAGTGTGAGATAAGAAAATTATTATAATATCCATAGTCAGCTGAGAGGAAAGTGTGAGATAAAAACTTTATTCAAATATCCCTAGTCAACTGAGAGGAAAGTGTGAGATAACAAAATTATTCTAATATCCCTAGCCAATAGAGAGGAAAGTGTGAGATAACAAAACTATTATAATATCCCTAGTCAATAGAGATGAAAGCGTGAGATAACAAAATTATTCTAATATCCATAGTCAATTGAGAGGAAAGTGTGAGATAAGAAAATTATTATAATATCAATAGTCAGCTGAGAGGAAAGTGTGAGATAGCAAAATTATTCTAATATCCCTAGTCAACTGAGTGGAAAGTTTGAGATAAGAAAATTATTCTGATATCCCTAGTCAACTGAGAGGAAAGTGTGAGATAACAAAATTATTCTGATATCCCTAGTCAACTGAGAGGAAAGTGTGAGATAGCAAAATTATTCTTATATCCCTAGTCAACTGAGAGGAAAGTGTGAGATAGCAACATTATTCTAATATCCCTAGTCAGCTGAGAGAAAAGTGTGAGATAATAAAATTATTCTAATATCCGTAGCCAATGGAGAGGAAAGTGTGAGATAACAAAATTATTCTAATATCCCTAGTCAATAGAGAGGAAAGTGTGAGATAACAAAATTATTCTAATATCCCTAGTCAATAGAGAGGAAAGTGTGAGATAAGAAAATTATTATAATATCCATAGTCAGCTGAGAGGAAAGTGTGAGATAAAAACTTTATTCAAATATCCCTAGTCAACTGAGAGGAAAGTGTGAGATAACAAAATTATTCTAATATCCCTAGCCAATAGAGAGGAAAGTGTGAGATAACAAAACTATTATAATATCCCTAGTCAATAGAGATGAAAGCGTGAGATAACAAAATTATTCTAAAATCCATAGTCAATTGAGAGAAAAGTGTGAGATAACAAAATTATTCTGATATCCCTAGTCAACTGAGAGGAAAGAGTGAGATAACAAAATTATTCTAATATCCCTAGTCAGCTGAGAGGAAAGTGTGAGATAACAAAAGTATTCTAATATTCCTAGTCAATAGAGAGGAAAGTGTGAGATAGCAAAATTATTCTAATATCCCTAGTCAACTGAGTGGAAAGTGTGAGATAAGAAAATTATTCTGATATCCCTAGTCAACTGAGAGGAAAGTGTGAGATAACAAAATTATTCTGATATCCCTAGTCAACTGAGAGAAAGTGTGAGATAGCAACATTATTCTAATATCCCTAGTCAGCTGAGAGAAAAGTGTGAGATAACAAAATTATTCTAATATCCGTAGCCAATGGAGAGGAAAGTGTGAGATAACAAAATTATTCTAATATCCCTAGTCAGCTGAGAGGAAAGTGTGAGATAACAAAAGTATTCTAATATTCCTAGTCAATAGAGAGGAAAGTGTGAGATAGCAAAATTATTCTAATATCCCTAGTCAACTGAGTGGAAAGTGTGAGATAAGAAAATTATTCTGATATCCCTAGTCAACTGAGAGGAAAGTGTCAGATAACAAAATTATTCTAATATCCCTAGTCAACTGAGAGGAAAGTGTGAGATAGCAACATTATTCTAATATCCCTAGTCAGCTGAGAGAAAAGTGTGAGATAACAAAATTATTCTAATATCCGTAGCCAATGGAGAGGAAAGTGTGAGATAACAAAATTATTCTAATATCCCTAGTCAATAGAGAGGAAAGTGTGAGATAACAAAATTATTCTAATATCCCTAGTCAATAGAGAGGAAAGTGTGAGATAAGAAAATTATTATAATATCCATAGTCAGCTGAGAGGAAAGTGTGAGATAAAAACTTTATTCAAATATCCCTAGTCAACTGAGAGGAAAGTGTGAGATAACAAAATTATTCTAATATCCCTAGCCAATAGAGAGGAAAGTGTGAGATAACAAAACTATTATAATATCCCTAGTCAATAGAGATGAAAGCGTGAGATAACAAAATTATTCTAATATCCATAGTCAATTGAGAGGAAAGTGTGAGATAAGAAAATTATTATAATATCAATAGTCAGCTGAGAGGAAAGTGTGAGATAGCAAAATTATTCTAATATCCCTAGTCAACTGAGTGGAAAGTTTGAGATAAGAAAATTATTCTGATATCCCTAGTCAACTGAGAGGAAAGTGTGAGATAACAAAATTATTCTGATATCCCTAGTCAACTGAGAGGAAAGTGTGAGATAGCAAAATTATTCTTATATCCCTAGTCAACTGAGAGGAAAGTGTGAGATAGCAACATTATTCTAATATCCCTAGTCAGCTGAGAGAAAAGTGTGAGATAATAAAATTATTCTAATATCCGTAGCCAATGGAGAGGAAAGTGTGAGATAACAAAATTATTCTAATATCCCTAGTCAATAGAGAGGAAAGTGTGAGATAACAAAATTATTCTAATATCCCTAGTCAATAGAGAGGAAAGTGTGAGATAAGAAAATTATTATAATATCCATAGTCAGCTGAGAGGAAAGTGTGAGATAAAAACTTTATTCAAATATCCCTAGTCAACTGAGAGGAAAGTGTGAGATAACAAAATTATTCTAATATCCCTAGCCAATAGAGAGGAAAGTGTGAGATAACAAAACTATTATAATATCCCTAGTCAATAGAGATGAAAGCGTGAGATAACAAAATTATTCTAAAATCCATAGTCAATTGAGAGAAAAGTGTGAGATAACAAAATTATTCTGATATCCCTAGTCAACTGAGAGGAAAGAGTGAGATAACAAAATTATTCTAATATCCCTAGTCAGCTGAGAGGAAAGTGTGAGATAACAAAAGTATTCTAATATTCCTAGTCAATAGAGAGGAAAGTGTGAGATAGCAAAATTATTCTAATATCCCTAGTCAACTGAGTGGAAAGTGTGAGATAAGAAAATTATTCTGATATCCCTAGTCAACTGAGAGGAAAGTGTGAGATAACAAAATTATTCTGATATCCCTAGTCAACTGAGAGGAAAGTGTGAGATAGCAACATTATTCTAATATCCCTAGTCAGCTGAGAGAAAAGTGTGAGATAACAAAATTATTCTAATATCCGTAGCCAATGGAGAGGAAAGTGTGAGATAACAAAATTATTCTAATATCCCTAGTCAATAGAGAGGAAAGTGTGAGATAACAAAATTATTCTAATATCCCTAGTCAATAGAGAGGAAAGTGTGAGATAAGAAAATTATTATAATATCCATAGTCAGCTGAGAGGAAAGTGTGAGATAAAAACTTTATTCAAATATCCCTAGTCAACTGAGAGGAAAGTGTGAGATAACAAAATTATTCTAATATCCCTAGCCAATAGAGAGGAAAGTGTGAGATAACAAAACTATTATAATATCCCTAGTCAATAGAGATGAAAGCGTGAGATAACAAAATTATTCTAATATCCATAGTCAATTGAGAGGAAAGTGTGAGATAAGAAAATTATTATAATATCAATAGTCAGCTGAGAGGAAAGTGTGAGATAGCAAAATTATTCTAATATCCCTAGTCAACTGAGTGGAAAGTTTGAGATAAGAAAATTATTCTGATATCCCTAGTCAACTGAGAGGAAAGTGTGAGATAACAAAATTATTCTGATATCCCTAGTCAACTGAGAGGAAAGTGTGAGATAGCAAAATTATTCTTATATCCCTAGTCAACTGAGAGGAAAGTGTGAGATAGCAACATTATTCTAATATCCCTAGTCAGCTGAGAGAAAAGTGTGAGATAATAAAATTATTCTAATATCCGTAGCCAATGGAGAGGAAAGTGTGAGATAACAAAATTATTCTAATATCCCTAGTCAATAGAGAGGAAAGTGTGAGATAACAAAATTATTCTAATATCCCTAGTCAATAGAGAGGAAAGTGTGAGATAAGAAAATTATTATAATATCCATAGTCAGCTGAGAGGAAAGTGTGAGATAAAAACTTTATTCAAATATCCCTAGTCAACTGAGAGGAAAGTGTGAGATAACAAAATTATTCTAATATCCCTAGCCAATAGAGAGGAAAGTGTGAGATAACAAAACTATTATAATATCCCTAGTCAATAGAGATGAAAGCGTTAGATAACAAAATTATTCTAAAATCCATAGTCAATTGAGAGAAAAGTGTGAGATAACAAAATTATTCTGATATCCCTAGTCAACTGAGAGGAAAGAGTGAGATAACAAAATTATTCTAATATCCCTAGTCAGCTGAGAGGAAAGTGTGAGATAACAAAAGTATTCTAATATTCCTAGTCAATAGAGAGGAAAGTGTGAGATAGCAAAATTATTCTAATATCCCTAGTCAACTGAGTGGAAAGTGTGAGATAAGAAAATTATTCTGATATCCCTAGTCAACTGAGAGGAAAGTGTGAGATAACAAAATTATTCTGATATCCCTAGTCAACTGAGAGGAAAGTGTGAGATAGCAACATTATTCTAATATCCCTAGTCAGCTGAGAGAAAAGTGTGAGATAACAAAATTATTCTAATATCCGTAGCCAATGGAGAGGAAAGTGTGAGATAACAAAATTATTCTAATATCCCTAGTCAATAGAGAGGAAAGTGTGAGATAACAAAATTATTCTAATATCCCTAGTCAATAGAGAGGAAAGTGTGAGATAAGAAAATTATTATAATATCCATAGTCAGCTGAGAGGAAAGTGTGAGATAAAAACTTTATTCAAATATCCCTAGTCAACTGAGAGGAAAGTGTGAGATAACAAAATTATTCTAATATCCCTAGCCAATAGAGAGGAAAGTGTGAGATAACAAAACTATTATAATATCCCTAGTCAATAGAGATGAAAGCGTGAGATAACAAAATTATTCTAATATCCATAGTCAATTGAGAGGAAAGTGTGAGATAAGAAAATTATTATAATATCAATAGTCAGCTGAGAGGAAAGTGTGAGATAGCAAAATTATTCTGATATCCCTAGTCAACTGAGAGGAAAGTGTGAGATAGCAACATTATTCTAATATCCCTAGTCAGCTGAGAGAAAAGTGTGAGATAACAAAATTATTCTAATATCCGTAGCCAATGGAGAGGAAAGTGTGAGATAACAAAATTATTCTAATATCCCTAGTCAATAGAGAGGAAAGTGTGAGATAACAAAATTATTCTAATATCCCTAGTCAATAGAGAGGAAAGTGTGAGATAAGAAAATTATTATAATATCCATAGTCAGCTGAGAGGAAAGTGTGAGATAAAAACTTTATTCAAATATCCCTAGTCAACTGAGAGGAAAGTGTGAGATAACAAAATTATTCTAATATCCCTAGCCAATAGAGAGGAAAGTGTGAGATAACAAAACTATTATAATATCCCTAGTCAATAGAGATGAAAGCGTGAGATAACAAAATTATTCTAATATCCATAGTCAATTGAGAGGAAAGTGTGAGATAAGAAAATTATTATAATATCAATAGTCAGCTGAGAGGAAAGTGTGAGATAGCAAAATTATTCTAATATCCCTAGTCAACTGAGTGGAAAGTTTGAGATAAGAAAATTATTCTGATATCCCTAGTCAACTGAGAGGAAAGTGTGAGATAACAAAATTATTCTGATATCCCTAGTCAACTGAGAGGAAAGTGTGAGATAGCAAAATTATTCTTATATCCCTAGTCAACTGAGAGGAAAGTGTGAGATAGCAACATTATTCTAATATCCCTAGTCAGCTGAGAGAAAAGTGTGAGATAATAAAATTATTCTAATATCCGTAGCCAATGGAGAGGAAAGTGTGAGATAACAAAATTATTCTAATATCCCTAGTCAATAGAGAGGAAAGTGTGAGATAACAAAATTATTCTAATATCCCTAGTCAATAGAGAGGAAAGTGTGAGATAAGAAAATTATTATAATATCCATAGTCAGCTGAGAGGAAAGTGTGAGATAAAAACTTTATTCAAATATCCCTAGTCAACTGAGAGGAAAGTGTGAGATAACAAAATTATTCTAATATCCCTAACCAATAGAGAGGAAAGTGTGAGATAACAAAACTATTATAATATCCCTAGTCAATAGAGATGAAAGCGTGAGATAACAAAATTATTCTAAAATCCATAGTCAATTGAGAGAAAAGTGTGAGATAACAAAATTATTCTGATATCCCTAGTCAACTGAGAGGAAAGAGTGAGATAACAAAATTATTCTAATATCCCTAGTCAGCTGAGAGGAAAGTGTGAGATAACAAAAGTATTCTAATATTCCTAGTCAATAGAGAGGAAAGTGTGAGATAGCAAAATTATTCTAATATCCCTAGTCAACTGAGTGGAAAGTGTGAGATAAGAAAATTATTCTGATATCCCTAGTCAACTGAGAGGAAAGTGTGAGATAACAAAATTATTCTGATATCCCTAGTCAACTGAGAGGAAAGTGTGAGATAGCAACATTATTCTAATATCCCTAGTCAGCTGAGAGAAAAGTGTGAGATAACAAAATTATTCTAATATCCGTAGCCAATGGAGAGGAAAGTGTGAGATAACAAAATTATTCTAATATCCCTAGTCAATAGAGAGGAAAGTGTGAGATAACAAAATTATTCTAATATCCCTAGTCAATAGAGAGGAAAGTGTGAGATAAGAAAATTATTATAATATCCATAGTCAGCTGAGAGGAAAGTGTGAGATAAAAACTTTATTCAAATATCCCTAGTCAACTGAGAGGAAAGTGTGAGATAACAAAATTATTCTAATATCCCTAGCCAATAGAGAGGAAAGTGTGAGATAACAAAACTATTATAATATCCCTAGTCAATAGAGATGAAAGCGTGAGATAACAAAATTATTCTAATATCCATAGTCAATTGAGAGGAAAGTGTGAGATAAGAAAATTATTATAATATCAATAGTCAGCTGAGAGGAAAGTGTGAGATAACAAAATTATTCTAATATCCCTAGTCAACTGAGTGGAAAGTTTGAGATAAGAAAATTATTCTGATATCCCTAGTCAACTGAGAGGAAAGTGTGAGATAACAAAATTATTCTGATATCCCTAGTCAACTGAGAGGAAAGTGTGAGATAGCAAAATTATTCTTATATCCCTAGTCAACCGAGAGGAAAGTGTGAGATAGCAACATTATTCTAATATCCCTAGTCAGCTGAGAGAAAAGTGTGAGATAATAAAATTATTCTAATATCCGTAGCCAATGGAGAGGAAAGTGTGAGATAACAAAATTATTCTAATATCCCTAGTCAATAGAGAGGAAAGTGTGAGATAACAAAATTATTCTAATATCCCTAGTCAATAGAGAGGAAAGTGTGAGATAAGAAAATTATTATAATATCCATAGTCAGCTGAGAGGAAAGTGTGAGATAAAAACTTTATTCAAATATCCCTAGTCAACTGAGAGGAAAGTGTGAGATAACAAAATTATTCTAATATCCCTAGCCAATAGAGAGGAAAGTGTGAGATAACAAAACTATTATAATATCCCTAGTCAATAGAGATGAAAGCGTTAGATAACAAAATTATTCTAAAATCCATAGTCAATTGAGAGAAAAGTGTGAGATAACAAAATTATTCTGATATCCCTAGTCAACTGAGAGGAAAGAGTGAGATAACAAAATTATTCTAATATCCCTAGTCAGCTGAGAGGAAAGTGTGAGATAACAAAAGTATTCTAATATTCCTAGTCAATAGAGAGGAAAGTGTGAGATAGCAAAATTATTCTAATATCCCTAGTCAACTGAGTGGAAAGTGTGAGATAAGAAAATTATTCTGATATCCCTAGTCAACTGAGAGGAAAGTGTGAGATAACAAAATTATTCTGATATCCCTAGTCAACTGAGAGGAAAGTGTGAGATAGCAACATTATTCTAATATCCCTAGTCAGCTGAGAGAAAAGTGTGAGATAACAAAATTATTCTAATATCCGTAGCCAATGGAGAGGAAAGTGTGAGATAACAAAATTATTCTAATATCCCTAGTCAATAGAGAGGAAAGTGTGAGATAACAAAATTATTCTAATATCCCTAGTCAATAGAGAGGAAAGTGTGAGATAAGAAAATTATTATAATATCCATAGTCAGCTGAGAGGAAAGTGTGAGATAAAAACTTTATTCAAATATCCCTAGTCAACTGAGAGGAAAGTGTGAGATAACAAAATTATTCTAATATCCCTAGCCAATAGAGAGGAAAGTGTGAGATAACAAAACTATTATAATATCCCTAGTCAATAGAGATGAAAGCGTGAGATAACAAAATTATTCTAATATCCATAGTCAATTGAGAGAAAAGTGTGAGATAACAAAATTATTCTGATATCCCTAGTCAACTGAGAGGAAAGAGTGAGATAACAAAATTATTCTAATATCCCTAGTCAGCTAAGAGGAAAGTATGAGATAACAAAAGTATTCTGATATCCCTAGTCAATAGAGAGGAAAGTGTGAGATAGCAAAATTATTCTAATATCCCTAGTCAATAGAGAGGAAAGTGTGAGATAACAAAATTATTCTAATATCCCTAGTCAACTGAGTGGAAAGTGTGAGATAAGAAAATTATTCTGATATCCCTAGTCAACTGAGAGGAAAGTGTGAAATAACAAAATTATTCTAATATCCCTAGCCAATAGAGAGGAAAGTGTGAGATAACAAAATTATTCTAATATCCCTAGTCAATAGAGAGGAAAGTGTGAGATAACAAAATTATTCTAATATCCCTAGTCAGCTGAGAGAAAAGTGTGAGATAACAAAATTATTCTAATATCCCTAGTCAACTGAGAGGAAAGCGTGAGATAGCAAAAGTATTATAATATCCCTGGTCAGCTGAGAGGAAAGTGTGAGATAAAAACTTTATTCAAATATCCCTAGTCAACTGAGAGGAAAGTGTGAGATAACAAAATTATTCTAATATCCCTAGCCAATAGAGAGGAAAGTGTGAGATAACAAAACTATTATAATATCCCTAGTCAATAGAGATGAAAGCGTGAGATAACAAAATTATTCTAATATCCCTAGTCAGCTGAGAGAAAAGTGTGAGATAACAAAATTATTCTAATATCCCTAATCAATAGAGAGGAAAGTGTGAGATAACAAAATTATTCTAATATCCCTAGTCAGCTGAGAGGAAAGAGTGAGAAATCAAAATTATTCTGATATCCCCAGTCAGCTGAGAGGAAAGTGTGAGATAACAAAATTATTCTAATATCCATAGTCAGCTGAGAGGAAAGTGTGAGATAAAAACTTTATTCAAATATCCCTAGTCAACTGAGAGGAAAGTGTGAGATAACAAAATTATTTTAATATCCCCAGTCAACTGAGAGGAAAGTGTGAGATAACAAAGTTATTCTAATATCCCTAGTCAACTGAGAGGAAAGTGTGAGATAACAAAACTATTCTAATATCCATAGTCAATAGAGATTAAAGTGTGAGATAACAAAATTATTCTAATATCCATAGTCAATAGAGAGTAAAGTGTGAGATAACAAAATTATTCTGATATCCCTAGTCAACTGAGAGGAAAGTGTGAGATTACAAAATTATTATAATATCCATAGTCAATAGAGAGGAAAGTGTGAGATAACAAAATTATTATAATATTCCTAGTCAGCTGAGAGGAAAGTGTGAGATAACAAAATTATTCTAATATCTCTGGTCAGTTGAGTGGAAAGTGTGAGATAGCAAAATTATTCTAATATCATTAGTCTAATAAGAGGAAAGAGTGAGATAACAAAATTATTCTAATATCCCTAGTCAGCTGAGAGGAAAGTGTGAGATAACAAAATTATTCTAATATCCCTAGTCAGCTGAGAGGAAAGTGTGAGATAACAAAATTATTCTAATATCCCTGGTCAGCTGAGAGGAAAGAGTGAGATAACAAAATTATTATAATATCCATAGTCAACTGAGAGTAAAGTGTGAAATAACAAAATTATTCTAATATCCCTAGTCAGCTGAGAGGAAAGTGTGAGATAACAAAAGTATTCTGATATCCCTAGTCAATAGAGAGGAAAGCGTGAGCTAACAAAATTACTCTAATATCCCTAGTCAATAGAGAGGAAAGCGTGAGATAACAAAATTATTCTAATATCCCTAGTCAGCTGAGAGGAAAGTGTGAGATAACAAAACTATTCTAATATCATTAGTCAACTAAGAGGAAAGAGTGAGATAACACAATTATTCTAATATCCCTAGTCAGCTGAGAGGAAAGTGTGAGATAACAAAATTGTTCTAATATACCTGGTCAGCTGAGAGGAAAGAGTGAGAAAACAAAATTATTATAATATCCATAGTCAACTGAGAGTAAAGTGTGAAATAACAAAATTATTATAATATCCCTAGTCAACTAAGAGGAAAGAGTGAGATAACAAAATTATTCTAATATCCCTAGTCAGCTGAGAGGAAAGAGTGAGAAAACAAAATTATTCTGATATCCCCAGTCAACTGAGAGGAAAGTGTGAGATAACAACATTATTCTAATATCCCCAGTCAACTGAGAGGAAAGTGTGAGATAATAAAATTATTCTAATATCACCAGTCTACTGAGAGGAAAGTGTGAGATAGCAACATTATTCTAATATCTCTAGTCAGCTGAGAGAAAAGTGTGAGATAACAAAATTATTCTAATATCATTAGTCAAATAAGAGGAAAGAGTGAGATAATAAAATTATTCTAATATCACTGGTCAGCTGAGAGGAAAGAGTGAGATAACAAAATTATTATAATATCCCTAGTCAGCTGAGAGTAAAGTGTGAAATAACAAAATTATTCTAATATCCCTAGTCAGCTGAGAGGAAAGTGTGAGATAACAAAATTATTCAGATATCCCTAGTCAACTGAGAGGAAACTGTGAGATAACAAAATTATTCTAATATCCCTAGTCAACTGAGAGAAAAGTGTGAAAAAACAAAATTATTCTAATATCCCTAGTCAGCTGAGAGAAAAGTATGAGATAACAAAACTATTATAATATCCCTAGTCAATAGAGATGAAAGCGTGAGATAACAAAATTATTCTAAAATCCATAGTCAATTGAGAGAAAAGTGTGAGATAACAAAATTATTCTGATATCCCTAGTCAACTGAGAGGAAAGTGTGAGATAACAAAATTATTCTAATATCCCTAGTCAGCTTAGAGGAAAGTGTGAGATAACAAAAGTATTCTAATATTCCTAGTCAATAGAGAGGAAAGTGTGAGATAACAAAATTATTCTAATATCCCTAGTCAACTGAGTGGAAAGTGTGAGATAAGAAAATTATTCTGATATCCCTAGTCAACTGAGAGGAAAGTGTGAGATAACAAAATTATTCTGATATCCCTAGTCAACTGAGAGGAAAGTGTGAGATAGCAACATTATTCTAATATCCCTAGTCATCTGAGAGAAAAGTGTGAGATAACAAAATTATTCTAATATCCGTAGCCAATGGAGAGGAAAGTGTGAGATAACAAAATTATTCTAATATCCCTAGTCAATAGAGAGGAAAGTGTGAGATAACAAAATTATTCTAATATCCCTAGTCAATAGAGAGGAAAGTGTGAGATAACAAAAATTATTATAATATCCATAGTCAGCTGAGAGGAAAGTGTGAGATAAAAACTTTATTCAAATATCCCTAGTCAACTGAGAGGAAAGTGTGAGATAACAAAATTATTCTAATATCCCTAGCCAATAGAAAGGAAAGTGTGAGATAACAAAACTATTATAATATCCCTAGTCAATAGAGATGAAAGCGTGAGATAACAAAATTATTCTAATATCCATAGTCAATTGAGAGAAAAGTGTGAGATAACAAAATTATTCTGATATCCCTAGTCAACTGAGAGGAAAGAGTGAGATAGCAAAATTATTCTAATATCCCTAGTCAGCTAAGAGGAAAGTATGAGATAACAAAAGTATTCTGATATCCCTAGTCAATAGAGAGGAAAGTGTGAGATAGCAAAATTATTCTAATATCCCTAGTCAATAGAGAGGAAAGTGTGAGATAACAAAATTATTCTAATATCCCTAGTCAACTGAGTGGAAAGTGTGAGATAAGAAAATTATTCTGATATCCCTAGTCAACTGAGAGGAAAGTGTGAAATAACAAAATTATTCTAATATCCCTAGCCAATAGAGAGGAAAGTGTGAGATAACAAAATTATTCTAATATCCCTAGTCAATAGAGAGGAAAGTGTGAGATAACAAAATTATTCTAATATCCCTAGTCAACTGAGAGGAAAGCGTGAGATAGCAAAAGTATTATAATATCCCCGGTCAGCTGAGAGGAAAGTGTGAGATAAAAACTTTATTCAAATATCCCTAGTCAACTGAGAGGAAAGTGTGAGATAACAAAATTATTCTAATATCCCTAGCCAATAGAGAGAAAAGTGTGAGATAACAAAACTATTATAATATCCCTAGTCAATAGAGATGAAAGCGTGAGATAACAAAATTATTCTAATATCACTAGTCAGCTGAGAGAAAAGTGTGAGATAACAAATTATTCTAATATCCCTAATCAATAGAGAGGAAAGTGTGAGATAACAAAATTATTCTAATATCCCTAGTCAGCTGAGAGGAAAGAGTGAGAAATCAAAATTATTCTGATATCCCCAGTCAGCTGAGAGGAAAGTGTGAGATAACAAAATTATTCTAATATCCATAGTCAGCTGAGAGGAAAGTGTGAGATAAAAACTTTATTCAAATATCCCTAGTCAAGTGAGAGGAAAGTGTGAGATAACAAAATTATTTTAATATCCCCAGTCAACTGAGAGGAAAGTGTGAGATAACAAAGTTATTCTAATATCCCTAGTCAACTGAGAGGAAAGTGTGAGATAACAAAACTATTCTAATATCCATAGTCAATAGAGATTAAAGTGTGAGATAACAAAATTATTCTAATATCCATAGTCAATAGAGAGTAAAGTGTGAGATAACAAAATTATTCTGATATCCCTAGTCAGCTGAGAGAAAAGTATGAGATAACAAAACTATTATAATATCCCTAGTCAATAGAGATGAAAGCGTGAGATAACAAAATTATTCTAAAATCCATAGTCAATTGAGAGAAAAGTGTGAGATAGCAAAATTATTCTGATATCCCTAGTCAACTGAGAGGAAAGTGTGAGATAACAAAATTATTCTAATATCCCTAGTCAGCTGAGAGGAAAGTGTGAGATAACAAAAGTATTCTAATATTCCTAGTCAATAGAGAGGAAAGTGTGAGATAACAAAATTATTCTAATATCCCTAGTCAACTGAGTGGAAAGTGTGAGATAAGAAAATTATTCTGATATCCCTAGTCAACTGAGAGGAAAGTGTGAGATAACAAAATTATTATGATATCCCTAGTCAACTGAGAGGAAAGTGTGAGATAGCAACATTATTCTAATATCCCTAGTCAGCTGAGAGAAAAGTGTGAGATAACAAAATTATTCTAATATCCGTAGCCAATGGAGAGGAAAGTGTGAGATAACAAAATTATTCTAATATCCCTAGTCAATAGAGAGGAAAGTGTGAGATAACAAAATTATTCTAATATCCCTAGTCAATAGAGAGGAAAGTGTGAGATAAGAAAATTATTATAATATCCATAGTCAGCTGAGAGGAAAGTGTGAGATAAAAACTTTATTCAAATATCCCTAGTCAACTGAGAGGAAAGTGTGAGATAACAAAATTATTCTAATATCCCTAGCCAATAGAAAGGAAAGTGTGAGATAACAAAACTATTATAATATCCCTAGTCAATAGAGATGAAAGCGTGAGATAACAAAATTATTCTAATATCCATAGTCAATTGAGAGAAAAGTGTGAGATAACAAAATTATTCTGATATCCCTAGTCAACTGAGAGGAAAGAGTGAGATAGCAAAATTATTCTAATATCCCTAGTCAGCTAAGAGGAAAGTATGAGATAACAAAAGTATTCTGATATCCCTAGTCAATAGAGAGGAAAGTGTGAGATAGCAAAATTATTCTAATATCCCTAGTCAATAGAGAGGAAAGTGTGAGATAACAAAATTATTCGAATATCCCTAGTCAACTGAGTGGAAAGTGTGAGATAAGAAAATTATTCTGATATCCCTAGTCAACTGAGAGGAAAGTGTGAAATAACAAAATTATTCTAATATCCCTAGCCAATAGAGAGGAAAGTGTGAGATAACAAAATTATTCTAATATCCCTAGTCAATAGAGAGGAAAGTGTGAGATAACAAAATTATTCTAATATCCCTAGTCAACTGAGAGGAAAGCGTGAGATAGCAAAAGTATTATAATATCCCTGGTCAGCTGAGAGGAAAGTGTGAGATAAAAACTTTATTCAAATATCCCTAGTCAACTGAGAGGAAAGTGTGAGATAACAAAATTATTCTAATATCCCTAGCCAATAGAGAGAAAAGTGTGAGATAACAAAACTATTATAATATCCCTAGTCAATAGAGATGAAAGCGTGAGATAACAAAATTATTCTAATATCCCTAGTCAGCTGAGAGAAAAGTGTGAGATAACAAATTATTCTAATATCCCTAATCAATAGAGAGGAAAGTGTGAGATAACAAAATTTTTCTAATATCCCTAGTCAGCTGAGAGGAAAGAGTGAGAAATCAAAATTATTCTGATATCCCCAGTCAGCTGAGAGGAAAGTGTGAGATAACAAAATTATTCTAATATCCATAGTCAGCTGAGAGGAAAGTGTGAGATAAAAACTTTATTCAAATATCCCTAGTCAAGTGAGAGGAAAGTGTGAGATAACAAAATTATTTTAATATCCCCAGTCAACTGAGAGGAAAGTGTGAGATAACAAAGTTATTCTAATATCCCTAGTCAACTGAGAGGAAAGTGTGAGATAACAAAACTATTCTAATATCCATAGTCAATAGAGATTAAAGTGTGAGATAACAAAATTATTCTAATATCCATAGTCAATAGAGAGTAAAGTGTGAGATAACAAAATTATTCTGATATCCCTAGTCAGCTGAGAGAAAAGTATGAGATAACAAAACTATTATAATATCCCTAGTCAATAGAGATGAAAGCGTGAGATAACAAAATTATTCTAAAATCCATAGTCAATTGAGAGAAAAGTGTGAGATAACAAAATTATTCTGATATCCCTAGTCAACTGAGAGGAAAGTGTGAGATAACAAAATTATTCTAATATCCCTAGTCAGCTGAGAGGAAAGTGTGAGATAACAAAAGTATTCTAATATTCCTAGTCAATAGAGAGGAAAGTGTGAGATAACAAAATTATTCTAATATCCCTAGTCAACTGAGTGGAAAGTGTGAGATAAGAAAATTATTCTGATATCCCTAGTCAACTGAGAGGAAAGTGTGAGATAACAAAATTATTCTGATATCCCTAGTCAATAGAGAGGAAAGTGTGAGATAAGAAAATTATTATAATATCCATAGTCAGCTGAGAGGAAAGTGTGAGATAAAAACTTTATTCAAATATCCCTAGTCAACTGAGAGGAAAGTGTGAGATAACAAAATTATTCTAATATCCCTAGCCAATAGAAAGGAAAGTGTGAGATAACAAAACTATTATAATATCCCTAGTCAATAGAGATGAAAGCGTGAGATAACAAAATTATTCTAATATCCATAGTCAATTGAGAGAAAAGTGTGAGATAACAAAATTATTCTGATATCCCTAGTCAACTGAGAGGAAAGAGTGAGATAGCAAAATTATTCTAATATCCCTAGTCAGCTAAGAGGAAAGTATGAGATAACAAAAGTATTCTGATATCCCTAGTCAATAGAGAGGAAAGTGTGAGATAGCAAAATTATTCTAATATCCCTAGTCAGCTGAGAGGAAAGTGTGAGATAACAAAATTATTCGAATATCCCTAGTCAACTGAGTGGAAAGTGTGAGATAAGAAAATTATTCTGATATCCCTAGTCAACTGAGAGGAAAGTGTGAAATAACAAAATTATTCTAATATCCCTAGCCAATAGAGAGGAAAGTGTGAGATAACAAAATTATTCTAATATCCCTAGTCAATAGAGAGGAAAGTGTGAGATAACAAAATTATTCTAATATCCCTAGTCAACTGAGAGGAAAGCGTGAGATAGCAAAAGTATTATAATATCCCTGGTCAGCTGAGAGGAAAGTGTGAGATAAAAACTTTATTCAAATATCCCTAGTCAACTGAGAGGAAAGTGTGAGATAACAAAATTATTCTAATATCCCTAGCCAATAGAGAGAAAAGTGTGTGATAACAAAACTATTATAATATCCCTAGTCAATAGAGATGAAAGCGTGAGATAACAAAATTATTCTAATATCCCTAGTCAGCTGAGAGAAAAGTGTGAGATAACAAATTATTCTAATATCCCTAATCAATAGAGAGGAAAGTGTGAGATAACAAAATTATTCTAATATCCCTAGTCAACTGAGAGGAAAGTGTGAGATAACAAAACTATTCTAATATCCATAGTCAATAGAGATTAAAGTGTGAGATAACAAAATTATTCTAATATCCATAGTCAATAGAGAGTAAAGTGTGAGATAACAAAATTATTCTGATATCCCTAGTCAACTGAGAGGAAAGTGTGAGATTACAAAATTATTATAATATCCATAGTCAATAGAGAGGAAAGTGTGAGATAACAAAATTATTATAATATTCCTAGTCAGCTGAGAGGAAAGTGTGAGATAACAAAATTATTCTAATATCTCTGGTCAGTTGAGAGGAAAGTGTGAGATAACAAAATTATTCTAATATCATTAGTCTAATAAGAGGAAAGAGTGAGATAACAAAATTATTCTAATATCCCTAGTCAGCTGAGAGGAAAGTGTGAGATAACAAAATTATTCTAATATCCCTGGTCAGCTGAGAGGAAAGAGTGAGATAACAAAATTATTATAATATCCATAGTCAACTGAGAGTAAAGTGTGAAATAACAAAATTATTCTAATATCCCTAGTCAGCTGAGAGGAAAGTGTGAGATAACAAAAGTATTCTGATATCCCTAGTCAATAGAGAGGAAAGCGTGAGCTAACAAAATTACTCTAATATCCCTAGTCAATAGAGAGGAAAGCGTGAGATAACAAAATTATTCTAATATCCATAGTCAATAAGCAGGAAAGTGTGAGATAACAAAATTATTCTAATATCCCTAGTCAGCTGAGAGGAAAGTGTGAGATAACAAAACTAATCTAATATCATTAGTCAACTAAGAGGAAAGAGTGAGATAACACAATTATTCTAATATCCCTAGTCAGCTGAGAGGAAAGTGTGAGATAACAAAATTATTCTAATATCCCTAGTCAGCTGAGAGGAAAGTGTGAGATAACAAAATTATTCTAATATCCCTGGTCAGCTGAGAGGAAAGAGTGAGATAACAAAATTATTATAATATCCATAGTCAACTGAGAGTAAAGTGTGAAATAACAAAATTATTCTAATATCCCTAGTCAGCTGAGAGGAAAGTGTGAGATAACAAAAGTATTCTGATATCCCTAGTCAATAGAGAGGAAAGCGTGAGCTAACAAAATTACTCTAATATCCCTAGTCAATAGAGAGGAAAGCGTGAGATAACAAAATTATTCTAATATCCCTAGTCAGCTGAGAGGAAAGTGTGAGATTACAAAACTATTCTAATATCATTAGTCAACTAAGAGGAAAGAGTGAGATAACACAATTATTCTAATATCCCTAGTCAGCTGAGAGGAAAGTGTGAGATAACAAAATTGTTCTAATATACCTGGTCAGCTGAGAGGAAAGAGTGAGAAAACAAAATTATTATAATATCCATAGTCAACTGAGAGTAAAGTGTGAAATAACAAAATTATTATAATATCCCTAGTCAACTAAGAGGAAAGAGTGAGATAACAAAATTATTCTAATATCCCTGGTCAGCTGAGAGGAAAGTGTGAGATAACAAAATTATTCTGATATCCCCAGTCAACTGAGAGGAAAGTGTGAGATAACAAAATTATTCTAATATCTCTGGTCAGCTGAGAGGAAAGAGTGAGAAAACAAAATTATTCTGATATCCCCAGTCAACTGAGAGGAAAGTGTGAGATAACAACATTATTCTAATATCCCCAGTCAACTGAGAGGAAAGTGTGAGATAAGAAAATTATTCTAATATCACCAGTCTACTGAGAGGAAAGTGTGAGATAGCAACATTATTCTAATATCTCTAGTCAGCTGAGAGAAAAGTGTGAGATAACAAAATTATTCTAATATCATTAGTCAAATAAGAGGAAAGAGTGAGATAATAAAATTATTCTAATATCACTGGTCAGCTGAGAGGAAAGAGTGAGATAACAAAATTATTATAATATCCCTAGTCAGCTGAGAGTAAAGTGTGAAATAACAAAATTATTCTAATATCCCTAGTCAGCTGAGAGGAAAGTGTGAGATAACAAAATTATTCAGATATCCCTAGTCAACTGAGAGGAAACTGTGAGATAACAAAATTATTCTAATATCCCTAGTCAACTGAGAGAAAAGTGTGAAAAAACAAAATTATTCTAATATCCCTAGTCAGCTGAGAGAAAAGTATGAGATAACAAAACTATTATAATATCCCTAGTCAATAGAGATGAAAGCGTGAGATAACAAAATTATTCTAAAATCCATAGTCAATTGAGAGAAAAGTGTGAGATAACAAAATTATTCTGATATCCCTAGTCAACTGAGAGGAAAGTGTGAGATAACAAAATTATTCTAATATCCCTAGTCAGCTGAGAGGAAAGTGTGAGATAACAAAAGTATTCTAATATTCCTAGTCAATAGAGAGGAAAGTGTGAGATAACAAAATTATTCTAATATCCCTAGTCAACTGAGTGGAAAGTGTGAGATAAGAAAATTATTCTGATATCCCTAGTCAACTGAGAGGAAAGTGTGAGATAACAAAATTATTCTGATATCCCTAGTCAACTGAGAGGAAAGTGTGAGATAGCAACATTATTCTAATATCCCTAATCAGCTGAGAGAAAAGTGTGAGATAACAAAATTATTCTAATATCCGTAGCCAATGGAGAGTAAAGTGTGAGATAACAAAATTATTCTAATATCCCTAGTCAATAGAGAGGAAAGTGTGAGATAACAAAATTATTCTAATATCCCTAGTCAATAGAGAGGAAAGTGTGAGATAAGAAAATTATTATAATATCCATAGTCAGCTGAGAGGAAAGTGTGAGATAAAAACTTTATTCAAATATCCCTAGTCAACTGAGAGGAAAGTGTGAGATAACAAAATTATTCTAATATCCCTAGCCAATAGAAAGGAAAGTGTGAGATAACAAAACTATTATAATATCCCTAGTCAATAGAGATGAAAGCGTGAGATAACAAAATTATTCTAATATCCATAGTCAATTGAGAGAAAAGTGTGAGATAACAAAATTATTCTGATATCCCTAGTCAACTGAGAGGAAAGAGTGAGATAGCAAAATTATTCTAATATCCCTAGTCAGCTAAGAGGAAAGTATGAGATAACAAAAGTATTCTGATATCCCTAGTCAATAGAGAGGAAAGTGTGAGATAACAAAATTATTCGAATATCCCTAGTCAACTGAGTGGAAAGTGTGAGATAAGAAAATTATTCTGATATCCCTAGTCAACTGAGAGGAAAGTGTGAAATAACAAAATTATTCTAATATCCCTAGCCAATAGAGAGGAAAGTGTGAGATAACAAAATTATTCTAATATCCCTAGTCAATAGAGAGGAAAGTGTGAGATAACAAAATTATTCTAATATCCCTAGTCAACTGAGAGGAAAGCGTGAGATAGCAAAAGTATTATAATATCCCTGGTCAGCTGAGAGGAAAGTGTGAGATAAAAACTTTATTCAAATATCCCTAGTCAACTGAGAGGAAAGTGTGAGATAACAAAATTATTCTAATATCCCTAGCAAATAGAGAGAAAAGTTTGAGATAACAAAACTATTATAATATCCCTAGTCAATAGAGATGAAAGCGTGAGATAATAAAATTATTCTAATATCCCTAGTCAGCTGAGAGAAAAGTGTGAGATAACAAATTATTCTAATATCCCTAATCAATAGAGAGGAAAGTGTGAGATAACAAAATTATTCTAATATCCCTAGTCAGCTGAGAGGAAAAAGTGAGAAATCAAAATTATTCTGATATCCCCAGTCAGCTGAGAGGAAAGTGTGAGATAACAAAATTATTCTAATATCCATAGTCAGCTGAGAGGAAAGTGTGAGATAAAAACTTTATTCAAATATCCCTAGTCAACTGAGAGGAAAGTGTGAGATAACAAAACTATTCTAATATCCATAGTCAATAGAGATTAAAGTGTGAGATAACAAAATTATTCTAATATCCCTAGTCAGCTGAGAGGAAAGTGTGAGATAACAAAAGTATTCTGATATCCCTAGTCAATAGAGAGGAAAGCGTTAGCTAACAAAATTACTCTAATATCCCTAGTCAATAGAGAGGAAAGCGTGAGATAACAAAATTATTCTAATATCCATAGTCAATAAGCAGGAAAGTGTGAGATAACAAAATTATTCTAATATCCCTAGTCAGCTGAGAGGAAAGTGTGAGATAACAAAACTATTCTAATATCATTAGTCAACTAAGAGGAAAGAGTGAGATAACACAATTATTCTAATATCCCTAGTCAGCTGAGAGGAAAGTGTGAGATAACAAAATTGTTCTAATATACCTGGTCAGCTGAGAGGAAAGAGTGAGAAAACAAAATTATTATAATATCCATAGTCAACTGAGAGTAAAGTGTGAAATAACAAAATTATTATAATATCCCTAGTCAACTAAGAGGAAAGAGTGAGATAACAAAATTATTCTAATATCCCTAGTCAGCTGAGAGGAAAGTGTGAGATAACAAAATTGTTCTAATATCCCTAGTCAACTGAGTGGAAAGAGTGAGAAAACAAAATTATTCTGATATCCCTAGTCAACTGAGAGGAAAGTGTGAGATAACAAAATTGTTCTAATATCCCTAGTCAACTGAGTGGAAAGAGTGAGATAACAAAATTATTCTAATATCCCTAGTCAGCTGAGAGGAAAGAGTGAGAAAACAAAATTATTCTGATATCCCCAGTCAACTGAGAGGAAAGTGTGAGATAACAACATTATTCTAATATCCCCAGTCAACTGAGAGGAAAGTGTGAGATAAGAAAATTATTCTAATATCACCAGTCTACTGAGAGGAAAGTGTGAGATAGCAACATTATTCTAATATCTCTAGTCAGCTGAGAGAAAAGTGTGAGATAACAAAATTATTCTAATATCATTAGTCAAATAAGAAGAAAGAGTGAGATAATAAAATTATTCTAATATCACTGGTCAGCTGAGAGGAAAGAGTGAGATAACAAAATTATTATAATATCCCTAGTCAACTGAGAGAAAAGTGTGAAAAAAGAAAATTATTCTAATATCCCTAGGCAGCTGAGAGAAAAGTATGAGATAACAAAATTATTCTAATATCCCTAATCAATTGAGAGGAAAGTGTGAGATAACAAAATTATTCTAATATCCATAGTCAACTGAAAGTAAAGTGTGAAATAACAAAATTATTCTAATATCCATAATCAGCTGAGAGGAAAGAGTGAGAAATCAAAATTATTCTGATATCCCCAGTCAACTGAGAGGAAAGTGTGAGATAACAAAATTATTCTTATATCCCTAGTCAACTGAGAGGAAAGTGTGAGATAACAAAATTATTCTTATATCCCTAATCAACTGAGAGGAAAGTGTGAGATAACAACATTATTCTAATATCCCTAGTCAGCTGAGACGAAAGTGTGAGATAACAAAATTATTCTAATATCCCTAGTCAATAGAGAGGAAAGTGTGAGATAACAAAATTATTCTAATATCCTTAGTCAATAGAGAGGAGAGTGTGAGATAACAAAATTATTCTAATATTCCTAGTCAATAGAGAGGAAAGTGTGAGATAAGAAAATTATTATAATATCCCTAGTCAGCTGAGAGGAAAGTGTGAGATAAAAACTTTATTCAAATATCCCTAGTCAACTGAGAGGAAAGTGTGAGATAACAAAATTATTTTAATATCCCCTGTCAACTGAGAGGAAAGTGTGAGATAACAAAATTATTCTAATATCCCTAGTCAACTGAGAGGAAAGTGTGAGATAGCAAAACTATTCTAATATCCCTAGTCAATAGAGATGAAAGTGTGAGATAACAAAATTATTCTAATATCCATAGTCAATTGAGAGAGGAAAGTGTGAGATAACAAAATTATTCTAATATCCCTAGTCAGCTGAGAGGAAAGTGTGAGATAACAAAATTATTATAATATCCCTGGTCAGCTGAGAGGAAAGAGTGAGATAACAAAATTATTCTAATATCCCTAGTCATCTGAGAGGAAAGTGTGAGATAACAAAATTATTCTAATAACCCTAGTCAGCTGAGAGGAAAGTGTGAGATAACAAAATTATTCTAATATCCCTGGTCAGCTGAGAGGAAAGTGTGTGATAACAAAATTACTCTAATATCCCTAGTCAATAGAGATGAAAGTGTGAGATAACAAAATTATTATAATATCCATAGTCAATAGAGAGGAAAGTGTGAGATAACAAAATTATTCTAATATCCCTAGTCAGCTGAGAGGAAAGTGTGAGATAACAAAATTATTCTAATATCATTAGTGAAATAAGAGGAAAGAGTGAGATAACAAAATTATTATAATATCCCTGGTCAGCTGAGAGGAAAGTGTGAGATAACAAAATTATTCTAATATCCCTAGTCAGCTGAGAGGAAAGTGTGAGATAACAAAATTATTCTAATATCCCTAGTCAGCTTAGAGGAAAGTGTGAGATAACAAAATTATTCTAATATCCCTAGTCAGCTGAGAGGAAAGTGTGAGATAACAAAACTATTCTAATATCATTAGTCAACTAAGAGGAAAGAGTGAGATAACACAATTATTCTAATATCCCTAGTCAGCTGAGAGGAAAGTGTGAGATAACAAAATTGTTCTAATATACCTGGTCAGCTGAGAGGAAAGAGAGAGAAAACAAAATTATTATAATATCCATAGTCAACTGAGAGTAAAGTGTGAAATAACAAAATTATTATAATATCCCTAGTCAACTAAGAGGAAAGAGTGAGATAACAAAATTATTCTAATATCCCTAGTCAGCTGAGAGGAAAGTGTGAGATAACAAAATTGTTCTAATATCCCTAGTCAACTGAGTGGAAAGAGTGAGAAAACAAAATTATTCTGATATCCCTAGTCAACTGAGAGGAAAGTGTGAGATAACAAAATTGTTCTAATATCCCTAGTCAACTGAGTGGAAAGAGTGAGATAACAAAATTATTCTAATATCCCCAGTCAGCTGAGAGGAAAGAGTGAGAAAACAAAATTATTCTGATATCCCCAGTCAACTGAGAGGAAAGTGTGAGATAACAACATTATTCTAATATCCCCAGTCAACTGAGAGGAAAGTGTGAGATAAGAAAATTATTCTAATATCACCAGTCTACTGAGAGGAAAGTGTGAGATAGCAACATTATTCTAATATCTCTAGTCAGCTGAGAGAAAAGTGTGAGATAACAAAATTATTCTAATATCATTAGTCAAATAAGAAGAAAAAGTGAGATAATAAAATTATTCTAATATCACTGGTCAGCTGAGAGGAAAGAGTGAGATAACAAAATTATTATAATATCCCTAGTCAACTGAGAGAAAAGTGTGAAAAAACAAAATTATTCTAATATCCCTAGTCAGCTGAGAGAAAAGTATGAGATAACAAAATTATTCTAATATCCCTAATCAATTGAGAGGAAAGTGTGAGATAACAAAATTATTCTAATATCCATAGTCAACTGAGAGGAAAGTGTGAGATAACAAAATTATTCTGATATCCCTAGTCAATAGAGAGGAAAGTGTGAGATAAGAAAATTATTATAATATCCATAGTCAGCTGAGAGGAAAGTGTGAGATAAAAACTTTATTCAAATATCCCTAGTCAACTGAGAGGAAAGTGTGAGATAACAAAATTATTCTAATATCCCTAGCCAATAGAAAGGAAAGTGTGAGATAACAAAACTATTATAATATCCCTAGTCAATAGAGATGAAAGCGTGAGATAACAAAATTATTCTAATATCCATAGTCAATTGAGAGAAAAGTGTGAGATAACAAAATTATTCTGATATCCCTAGTCAACTGAGAGGAAAGAGTGAGATAGCAAAATTATTCTAATATCCCTAGTCAGCTAAGAGGAAAGTATGAGATAACAAAAGTATTCTGATATCCCTAGTCAATAGAGAGGAAAGTGTGAGATAGCAAAATTATTCTAATATCCCTAGTCAGCTGAGAGGAAAGTGTGAGATAACAAAATTATTCGAATATCCCTAGTCAACTGAGTGGAAAGTGTGAGATAAGAAAATTATTCTGATATCCCTAGTCAACTGAGAGGAAAGTGTGAAATAACAAAATTATTCTAATATCCCTAGCCAATAGAGAGGAAAGTGTGAGATAACAAAATTATTCTAATATCCCTAGTCAATAGAGAGGTAAGTGTGAGATAACAAAATTATTCTAATATCCCTAGTCAACTGAGAGGAAAGCGTGAGATAGCAAAAGTATTATAATATCCCTGGTCAGCTGAGAGGAAAGTGTGAGATAAAAACTTTATTCAAATATCCCTAGTCAACTGAGAGGAAAGTGTGAGATAACAAAATTATTCTAATATCCCTAGCCAATAGAGAGAAAAGTGTGTGATAACAAAACTATTATAATATCCCTAGTCAATAGAGATGAAAGCGTGAGATAACAAAATTATTCTAATATCCCTAGTCAGCTGAGAGAAAAGTGTGAGATAACAAATTATTCTAATATCCCTAATCAATAGAGAGGAAAGTGTGAGATAACAAAATTATTCTAATATCCCTAGTCAACTGAGAGGAAAGTGTGAGATAACAAAACTATTCTAATATCCATAGTCAATAGAGATTAAAGTGTGAGATAACAAAATTATTCTAATATCCATAGTCAATAGAGAGTAAAGTGTGAGATAACAAAATTATTCTGATATCCCTAGTCAACTGAGAGGAAAGTGTGAGATTACAAAATTATTATAATATCCATAGTCAATAGAGAGGAAAGTGTGAGATAACAAAATTATTATAATATTCCTAGTCAGCTAAGAGGAAAGAGTGAGATAACAAAATTATTCTAATATCCCTAGTCAGCTGAGAGGAAAGTGTGAGATAACAAAATTGTTCTAATATCCCTAGTCAACTGAGTGGAAAGAGTGAGAAAACAAAATTATTCTGATATCCCTAGTCAACTGAGAGGAAAGTGTGAGATAACAAAATTGTTCTAATATCCCTAGTCAACTGAGTGGAAAGAGTGAGATAACAAAATTATTCTAATATCCCTAGTCAGCTGAGAGGAAAGAGTGAGAAAACAAAATTATTCTGATATCCCCAGTCAACTGAGAGGAAAGTGTGAGATAACAACATTATTCTAATATCCCCAGTCAACTGAGAGGAAAGTGTGAGATAAGAAAATTATTCTAATATCACCAGTCTACTGAGAGGAAAGTGTGAGATAGCAACATTATTCTAATATCTCTAGTCAGCTGAGAGAAAAGTGTGAGATAACAAAATTATTCTAATATCATTAGTCAAATAAGAAGAAAGAGTGAGATAATAAAATTATTCTAATATCACTGGTCAGCTGAGAGGAAAGAGTGAGATAACAAAATTATTATAATATCCCTAGTCAACTGAGAGAAAAGTGTGAAAAAAGAAAATTATTCTAATATCCCTAGGCAGCTGAGAGAAAAGTATGAGATAACAAAATTATTCTAATATCCCTAATCAATTGAGAGGAAAGTGTGAGATAACAAAATTATTCTAATATCCATAGTCAACTGAAAGTAAAGTGTGAAATAACAAAATTATTCTAATATCCATAATCAGCTGAGAGGAAAGAGTGAGAAATCAAAATTATTCTGATATCCCCAGTCAACTGAGAGGAAAGTGTGAGATAACAAAATTATTCTTATATCCCTAGTCAACTGAGAGGAAAGTGTGAGATAACAAAATTATTCTTATATCCCTAATCAACTGAGAGGAAAGTGTGAGATAACAACATTATTCTAATATCCCTAGTCAGCTGAGACGAAAGTGTGAGATAACAAAATTATTCTAATATCCCTAGTCAATAGAGAGGAAAGTGTGAGATAACAAAATTATTCTAATATCCTTAGTCAATAGAGAGGAGAGTGTGAGATAACAAAATTATTCTAATATTCCTAGTCAATAGAGAGGAAAGTGTGAGATAAGAAAATTATTATAATATCCCTAGTCAGCTGAGAGGAAAGTGTGAGATAAAAACTTTATTCAAATATCCCTAGTCAACTGAGAGGAAAGTGTGAGATAACAAAATTATTTTAATATCCCCTGTCAACTGAGAGGAAAGTGTGAGATAACAAAATTATTCTAATATCCCTAGTCAACTGAGAGGAAAGTGTGAGATAGCAAAACTATTCTAATATCCCTAGTCAATAGAGATGAAAGTGTGAGATAACAAAATTATTCTAATATCCATAGTCAATAGAGAGAGGAAAGTGTGAGATAACAAAATTATTCTAATATCCCTAGTCAGCTGAGAGGAAAGTGTGAGATAACAAAATTATTATAATATCCCTGGTCAGCTGAGAGGAAAGAGTGAGATAACAAAATTATTCTAATATCCCTAGTCATCTGAGAGGAAAGTGTGAGATAACAAAATTATTCTAATAACCCTAGTCAGCTGAGAGGAAAGTGTGAGATAACAAAATTATTCTAATATCCCTGGTCAGCTGAGAGGAAAGTGTGTGATAACAAAATTACTCTAATATCCCTAGTCAATAGAGATGAAAGTGTGAGATAACAAAATTATTATAATATCCATAGTCAATAGAGAGGAAAGTGTGAGATAACAAAATTATTCTAATATCCCTAGTCAGCTGAGAGGAAAGTGTGAGATAACAAAATTATTCTAATATCATTAGTGAAATAAGAGGAAAGAGTGAGATAACAAAATTATTATAATATCCCTGGTCAGCTGAGAGGAAAGTGTGAGATAACAAAATTATTCTAATATCCCTAGTCAGCTGAGAGGAAAGTGTGAGATAACAAAATTATTCTAATATCCCTAGTCAGCTTAGAGGAAAGTGTGAGATAACAAAATTATTCTAATATCCCTAGTCAGCTGAGAGGAAAGTGTGAGATAACAAAACTATTCTAATATCATTAGTCAACTAAGAGGAAAGAGTGAGATAACACAATTATTCTAATATCCCTAGTCAGCTGAGAGGAAAGTGTGAGATAACAAAATTGTTCTAATATACCTGGTCAGCTGAGAGGAAAGAGTGAGAAAACAAAATTATTATAATATCCATAGTCAACTGAGAGTAAAGTGTGAAATAACAAAATTATTATAATATCCCTAGTCAACTAAGAGGAAAGAGTGAGATAACAAAATTATTCTAATATCCCTAGTCAGCTGAGAGGAAAGTGTGAGATAACAAAATTGTTCTAATATCCCTAGTCAACTGAGTGGAAAGAGTGAGAAAACAAAATTATTCTGATATCCCTAGTCAACTGAGAGGAAAGTGTGAGATAACAAAATTGTTCTAATATCCCTAGTCAACTGAGTGGAAAGAGTGAGATAACAAAATTATTCTAATATCCCCAGTCAGCTGAGAGGAAAGAGTGAGAAAACAAAATTATTCTGATATCCCCAGTCAACTGAGAGGAAAGTGTGAGATAACAACATTATTCTAATATCCCCAGTCAACTGAGAGGAAAGTGTGAGATAAGAAAATTATTCTAATATCACCAGTCTACTGAGAGGAAAGTGTGAGATAGCAACATTATTCTAATATCTCTAGTCAGCTGAGAGAAAAGTGTGAGATAACAAAATTATTCTAATATCATTAGTCAAATAAGAAGAAAAAGTGAGATAATAAAATTATTCTAATATCACTGGTCAGCTGAGAGGAAAGAGTGAGATAACAAAATTATTATAATATCCCTAGTCAACTGAGAGAAAAGTGTGAAAAAACAAAATTATTCTAATATCCCTAGTCAGCTGAGAGAAAAGTATGAGATAACAAAATTATTCTAATATCCCTAATCAATTGAGAGGAAAGTGTGAGATAACAAAATTATTCTAATATCCATAGTCAACTGAGAGGAAAGTGTGAGATAACAAAATTATTCTGATATCCCTAGTCAATAGAGAGGAAAGTGTGAGATAAGAAAATTATTATAATATCCATAGTCAGCTGAGAGGAAAGTGTGAGATAAAAACTTTATTCAAATATCCCTAGTCAACTGAGAGGAAAGTGTGAGATAACAAAATTATTCTAATATCCCTAGCCAATAGAAAGGAAAGTGTGAGATAACAAAACTATTATAATATCCCTAGTCAATAGAGATGAAAGCGTGAGATAACAAAATTATTCTAATATCCATAGTCAATTGAGAGAAAAGTGTGAGATAACAAAATTATTCTGATATCCCTAGTCAACTGAGAGGAAAGAGTGAGATAGCAAAATTATTCTAATATCCCTAGTCAGCTAAGAGGAAAGTATGAGATAACAAAAGTATTCTGATATCCCTAGTCAATAGAGAGGAAAGTGTGAGATAGCAAAATTATTCTAATATCCCTAGTCAGCTGAGAGGAAAGTGTGAGATAACAAAATTATTCGAATATCCCTAGTCAACTGAGTGGAAAGTGTGAGATAAGAAAATTATTCTGATATCCCTAGTCAACTGAGAGGAAAGTGTGAAATAACAAAATTATTCTAATATCCCTAGCCAATAGAGAGGAAAGTGTGAGATAACAAAATTATTCTAATATCCCTAGTCAATAGAGAGGAAAGTGTGAGATAACAAAATTATTCTAATATCCCTAGTCAACTGAGAGGAAAGCGTGAGATAGCAAAAGTATTATAATATCCCTGGTCAGCTGAGAGGAAAGTGTGAGATAAAAACTTTATTCAAATATCCCTAGTCAACTGAGAGGAAAGTGTGAGATAACAAAATTATTCTAATATCCCTAGCCAATAGAGAGAAAAGTGTGTGATAACAAAACTATTATAATATCCCTAGTCAATAGAGATGAAAGCGTGAGATAACAAAATTATTCTAATATCCCTAGTCAGCTGAGAGAAAAGTGTGAGATAACAAATTATTCTAATATCCCTAATCAATAGAGAGGAAAGTGTGAGATAACAAAATTATTCTAATATCCCTAGTCAACTGAGAGGAAAGTGTGAGATAACAAAACTATTCTAATATCCATAGTCAATAGAGATTAAAGTGTGAGATAACAAAATTATTCTAATATCCATAGTCAATAGAGAGTAAAGTGTGAGATAACAAAATTATTCTGATATCCCTAGTCAACTGAGAGGAAAGTGTGAGATTACAAAATTATTATAATATCCATAGTCAATAGAGAGGAAAGTGTGAGATAACAAAATTATTATAATATTCCTAGTCAGCTGAGAGGAAAGTGTGAGATAACAAAATTATTCTAATATCTCTGGTCAGTTGAGAGGAAAGTGTGAGATAACAAAATTATTCTAATATCATTAGTCTAATAAGAGGAAAGAGTGAGATAACAAAATTATTCTAATATCCCTAGTCAGCTGAGAGGAAAGTGTGAGATAACAAAATTATTCTAATATCCCTGGTCAGCTGAGAGGAAAGAGTGAGATAACAAAATTATTATAATATCCATAGTCAACTGAGAGTAAAGTGTGAAATAACAAAATTATTCTAATATCCCTAGTCAGCTGAGAGGAAAGTGTGAGATAACAAAAGTATTCTGATATCCCTAGTCAATAGAGAGGAAAGCGTGAGCTAACAAAATTACTCTAATATCCCTAGTCAATAGAGAGGAAAGCGTGAGATAACAAAATTATTCTAATATCCATAGTCAATAAGCAGGAAAGTGTGAGATAACAAAATTATTCTAATATCCCTAGTCAGCTGAGAGGAAAGTGTGAGATAACAAAACTAATCTAATATCATTAGTCAACTAAGAGGAAAGAGTGAGATAACACAATTATTCTAATATCCCTAGTCAGCTGAGAGGAAAGTGTGAGATAACAAAATTATTCTAATATCCCTAGTCAGCTGAGAGGAAAGTGTGAGATAACAAAATTATTCTAATATCCCTGGTCAGCTGAGAGGAAAGAGTGAGATAACAAAATTATTATAATATCCATAGTCAACTGAGAGTAAAGTGTGAAATAACAAAATTATTCTAATATCCCTAGTCAGCTGAGAGGAAAGTGTGAGATAACAAAAGTATTCTGATATCCCTAGTCAATAGAGAGGAAAGCGTGAGCTAACAAAATTACTCTAATATCCCTAGTCAATAGAGAGGAAAGCGTGAGATAACAAAATTATTCTAATATCCCTAGTCAGCTGAGAGGAAAGTGTGAGATTACAAAACTATTCTAATATCATTAGTCAACTAAGAGGAAAGAGTGAGATAACACAATTATTCTAATATCCCTAGTCAGCTGAGAGGAAAGTGTGAGATAACAAAATTGTTCTAATATACCTGGTCAGCTGAGAGGAAAGAGTGAGAAAACAAAATTATTATAATATCCATAGTCAACTGAGAGTAAAGTGTGAAATAACAAAATTATTATAATATCCCTAGTCAACTAAGAGGAAAGAGTGAGATAACAAAATTATTCTAATATCCCTGGTCAGCTGAGAGGAAAGTGTGAGATAACAAAATTATTCTGATATCCCCAGTCAACTGAGAGGAAAGTGTGAGATAACAAAATTATTCTAATATCTCTGGTCAGCTGAGAGGAAAGAGTGAGAAAACAAAATTATTCTGATATCCCCAGTCAACTGAGAGGAAAGTGTGAGATAACAACATTATTCTAATATCCCCAGTCAACTGAGAGGAAAGTGTGAGATAAGAAAATTATTCTAATATCACCAGTCTACTGAGAGGAAAGTGTGAGATAGCAACATTATTCTAATATCTCTAGTCAGCTGAGAGAAAAGTGTGAGATAACAAAATTATTCTAATATCATTAGTCAAATAAGAGGAAAGAGTGAGATAATAAAATTATTCTAATATCACTGGTCAGCTGAGAGGAAAGAGTGAGATAACAAAATTATTATAATATCCCTAGTCAGCTGAGAGTAAAGTGTGAAATAACAAAATTATTCTAATATCCCTAGTCAGCTGAGAGGAAAGTGTGAGATAACAAAATTATTCAGATATCCCTAGTCAACTGAGAGGAAACTGTGAGATAACAAAATTATTCTAATATCCCTAGTCAACTGAGAGAAAAGTGTGAAAAAACAAAATTATTCTAATATCCCTAGTCAGCTGAGAGAAAAGTATGAGATAACAAAACTATTATAATATCCCTAGTCAATAGAGATGAAAGCGTGAGATAACAAAATTATTCTAAAATCCATAGTCAATTGAGAGAAAAGTGTGAGATAACAAAATTATTCTGATATCCCTAGTCAACTGAGAGGAAAGTGTGAGATAACAAAATTATTCTAATATCCCTAGTCAGCTGAGAGGAAAGTGTGAGATAACAAAAGTATTCTAATATTCCTAGTCAATAGAGAGGAAAGTGTGAGATAACAAAATTATTCTAATATCCCTAGTCAACTGAGTGGAAAGTGTGAGATAAGAAAATTATTCTGATATCCCTAGTCAACTGAGAGGAAAGTGTGAGATAACAAAATTATTCTGATATCCCTAGTCAACTGAGAGGAAAGTGTGAGATAGCAACATTATTCTAATATCCCTAATCAGCTGAGAGAAAAGTGTGAGATAACAAAATTATTCTAATATCCGTAGCCAATGGAGAGTAAAGTGTGAGATAACAAAATTATTCTAATATCCCTAGTCAATAGAGAGGAAAGTGTGAGATAACAAAATTATTCTAATATCCCTAGTCAATAGAGAGGAAAGTGTGAGATAAGAAAATTATTATAATATCCATAGTCAGCTGAGAGGAAAGTGTGAGATAACAAAATTATTCTAATATCCCTGGTCAGCTGAGAGGAAAGAGTGAGATAACAAAATTATTATAATATCCATAGTCAACTGAGAGTAAAGTGTGAAATAACAAAATTATTCTAATATCCCTAGTCAGCTGAGAGGAAAGTGTGAGATAACAAAAGTATTCTGATATCCCTAGTCAATAGAGAGGAAAGCGTGAGCTAACAAAATTACTCTAATATCCCTAGTCAATAGAGAGGAAAGCGTGAGATAACAAAATTATTCTAATATCCATAGTCAATAAGCAGGAAAGTGTGAGATAACAAAATTATTCTAATATCCCTAGTCAGCTGAGAGGAAAGTGTGAGATAACAAAACTAATCTAATATCATTAGTCAACTAAGAGGAAAGAGTGAGATAACACAATTATTCTAATATCCCTAGTCAGCTGAGAGGAAAGTGTGAGATAACAAAATTATTCTAATATCCCTAGTCAGCTGAGAGGAAAGTGTGAGATAACAAAATTATTCTAATATCCCTGGTCAGCTGAGAGGAAAGAGTGAGATAACAAAATTATTATAATATCCATAGTCAACTGAGAGTAAAGTGTGAAATAACAAAATTATTCTAATATCCCTAGTCAGCTGAGAGGAAAGTGTGAGATAACAAAAGTATTCTGATATCCCTAGTCAATAGAGAGGAAAGCGTGAGCTAACAAAATTACTCTAATATCCCTAGTCAATAGAGAGGAAAGCGTGAGATAACAAAATTATTCTAATATCCCTAGTCAGCTGAGAGGAAAGTGTGAGATTACAAAACTATTCTAATATCATTAGTCAACTAAGAGGAAAGAGTGAGATAACACAATTATTCTAATATCCCTAGTCAGCTGAGAGGAAAGTGTGAGATAACAAAATTGTTCTAATATACCTGGTCAGCTGAGAGGAAAGAGTGAGAAAACAAAATTATTATAATATCCATAGTCAACTGAGAGTAAAGTGTGAAATAACAAAATTATTATAATATCCCTAGTCAACTAAGAGGAAAGAGTGAGATAACAAAATTATTCTAATATCCCTGGTCAGCTGAGAGGAAAGTGTGAGATAACAAAATTATTCTGATATCCCCAGTCAACTGAGAGGAAAGTGTGAGATAACAAAATTATTCTAATATCTCTGGTCAGCTGAGAGGAAAGAGTGAGAAAACAAAATTATTCTGATATCCCCAGTCAACTGAGAGGAAAGTGTGAGATAACAACATTATTCTAATATCCCCAGTCAACTGAGAGGAAAGTGTGAGATAAGAAAATTATTCTAATATCACCAGTCTACTGAGAGGAAAGTGTGAGATAGCAACATTATTCTAATATCTCTAGTCAGCTGAGAGAAAAGTGTGAGATAACAAAATTATTCTAATATCATTAGTCAAATAAGAGGAAAGAGTGAGATAATAAAATTATTCTAATATCACTGGTCAGCTGAGAGGAAAGAGTGAGATAACAAAATTATTATAATATCCCTAGTCAGCTGAGAGTAAAGTGTGAAATAACAAAATTATTCTAATATCCCTAGTCAGCTGAGAGGAAAGTGTGAGATAACAAAATTATTCAGATATCCCTAGTCAACTGAGAGGAAACTGTGAGATAACAAAATTATTCTAATATCCCTAGTCAACTGAGAGAAAAGTGTGAAAAAACAAAATTATTCTAATATCCCTAGTCAGCTGAGAGAAAAGTATGAGATAACAAAACTATTATAATATCCCTAGTCAATAGAGATGAAAGCGTGAGATAACAAAATTATTCTAAAATCCATAGTCAATTGAGAGAAAAGTGTGAGATAACAAAATTATTCTGATATCCCTAGTCAACTGAGAGGAAAGTGTGAGATAACAAAATTATTCTAATATCCCTAGTCAGCTGAGAGGAAAGTGTGAGATAACAAAAGTATTCTAATATTCCTAGTCAATAGAGAGGAAAGTGTGAGATAACAAAATTATTCTAATATCCCTAGTCAACTGAGTGGAAAGTGTGAGATAAGAAAATTATTCTGATATCCCTAGTCAACTGAGAGGAAAGTGTGAGATAACAAAATTATTCTGATATCCCTAGTCAACTGAGAGGAAAGTGTGAGATAGCAACATTATTCTAATATCCCTAATCAGCTGAGAGAAAAGTGTGAGATAACAAAATTATTCTAATATCCGTAGCCAATGGAGAGTAAAGTGTGAGATAACAAAATTATTCTAATATCCCTAGTCAATAGAGAGGAAAGTGTGAGATAACAAAATTATTCTAATATCCCTAGTCAATAGAGAGGAAAGTGTGAGATAAGAAAATTATTATAATATCCATAGTCAGCTGAGAGGAAAGTGTGAGATAAAAACTTTATTCAAATATCCCTAGTCAACTGAGAGGAAAGTGTGAGATAACAAAATTATTCTAATATCCCTAGCCAATAGAAAGGAAAGTGTGAGATAACAAAACTATTATAATATCCCTAGTCAATAGAGATGAAAGCGTGAGATAACAAAATTATTCTAATATCCATAGTCAATTGAGAGAAAAGTGTGAGATAACAAAATTATTCTGATATCCCTAGTCAACTGAGAGGAAAGAGTGAGATAGCAAAATTATTCTAATATCCCTAGTCAGCTAAGAGGAAAGTATGAGATAACAAAAGTATTCTGATATCCCTAGTCAATAGAGAGGAAAGTGTGAGATAACAAAATTATTCGAATATCCCTAGTCAACTGAGTGGAAAGTGTGAGATAAGAAAATTATTCTGATATCCCTAGTCAACTGAGAGGAAAGTGTGAAATAACAAAATTATTCTAATATCCCTAGCCAATAGAGAGGAAAGTGTGAGATAACAAAATTATTCTAATATCCCTAGTCAATAGAGAGGAAAGTGTGAGATAACAAAATTATTCTAATATCCCTAGTCAACTGAGAGGAAAGCGTGAGATAGCAAAAGTATTATAATATCCCTGGTCAGCTGAGAGGAAAGTGTGAGATAAAAACTTTATTCAAATATCCCTAGTCAACTGAGAGGAAAGTGTGAGATAACAAAATTATTCTAATATCCCTAGCCAATAGAGAGAAAAGTTTGAGATAACAAAACTATTATAATATCCCTAGTCAATAGAGATGAAAGCGTGAGATAATAAAATTATTCTAATATCCCTAGTCAGCTGAGAGAAAAGTGTGAGATAACAAATTATTCTAATATCCCTAATCAATAGAGAGGAAAGTGTGAGATAACAAAATTATTCTAATATCCCTAGTCAGCTGAGAGGAAAAAGTGAGAAATCAAAATTATTCTGATATCCCCAGTCAGCTGAGAGGAAAGTGTGAGATAACAAAATTATTCTAATATCCATAGTCAGCTGAGAGGAAAGTGTGAGATAAAAACTTTATTCAAATATCCCTAGTCAACTGAGAGGAAAGTGTGAGATAACAAAACTATTCTAATATCCATAGTCAATAGAGATTAAAGTGTGAGATAACAAAATTATTCTAATATCCCTAGTCAGCTGAGAGGAAAGTGTGAGATAACAAAAGTATTCTGATATCCCTAGTCAATAGAGAGGAAAGCGTTAGCTAACAAAATTACTCTAATATCCCTAGTCAATAGAGAGGAAAGCGTGAGATAACAAAATTATTCTAATATCCATAGTCAATAAGCAGGAAAGTGTGAGATAACAAAATTATTCTAATATCCCTAGTCAGCTGAGAGGAAAGTGTGAGATAACAAAACTATTCTAATATCATTAGTCAACTAAGAGGAAAGAGTGAGATAACACAATTATTCTAATATCCCTAGTCAGCTGAGAGGAAAGTGTGAGATAACAAAATTGTTCTAATATACCTGGTCAGCTGAGAGGAAAGAGTGAGAAAACAAAATTATTATAATATCCATAGTCAACTGAGAGTAAAGTGTGAAATAACAAAATTATTATAATATCCCTAGTCAACTAAGAGGAAAGAGTGAGATAACAAAATTATTCTAATATCCCTAGTCAGCTGAGAGGAAAGTGTGAGATAACAAAATTGTTCTAATATCCCTAGTCAACTGAGTGGAAAGAGTGAGAAAACAAAATTATTCTGATATCCCTAGTCAACTGAGAGGAAAGTGTGAGATAACAAAATTGTTCTAATATCCCTAGTCAACTGAGTGGAAAGAGTGAGATAACAAAATTATTCTAATATCCCTAGTCAGCTGAGAGGAAAGAGTGAGAAAACAAAATTATTCTGATATCCCCAGTCAACTGAGAGGAAAGTGTGAGATAACAACATTATTCTAATATCCCCAGTCAACTGAGAGGAAAGTGTGAGATAAGAAAATTATTCTAATATCACCAGTCTACTGAGAGGAAAGTGTGAGATAGCAACATTATTCTAATATCTCTAGTCAGCTGAGAGAAAAGTGTGAGATAACAAAATTATTCTAATATCATTAGTCAAATAAGAAGAAAGAGTGAGATAATAAAATTATTCTAATATCACTGGTCAGCTGAGAGGAAAGAGTGAGATAACAAAATTATTATAATATCCCTAGTCAACTGAGAGAAAAGTGTGAAAAAACAAAATTATTCTAATATCCCTAGGCAGCTGAGAGAAAAGTATGAGATAACAAAATTATTCTAATATCCCTAATCAATTGAGAGGAAAGTGTGAGATAACAAAATTATTCTAATATCCATAGTCAACTGAAAGTAAAGTGTGAAATAACAAAATTATTCTAATATCCATAATCAGCTGAGAGGAAAGAGTGAGAAATCAAAATTATTCTGATATCCCCAGTCAACTGAGAGGAAAGTGTGAGATAACAAAATTATTCTTATATCCCTAGTCAACTGAGAGGAAAGTGTGAGATAACAAAATTATTCTTATATCCCTAATCAACTGAGAGGAAAGTGTGAGATAACAACATTATTCTAATATCCCTAGTCAGCTGAGACGAAAGTGTGAGATAACAAAATTATTCTAATATCCCTAGTCAATAGAGAGGAAAGTGTGAGATAACAAAATTATTCTAATATCCTTAGTCAATAGAGAGGAGAGTGTGAGATAACAAAATTATTCTAATATTCCTAGTCAATAGAGAGGAAAGTGTGAGATAAGAAAATTATTATAATATCCCTAGTCAGCTGAGAGGAAAGTGTGAGATAAAAACTTTATTCAAATATCCCTAGTCAACTGAGAGGAAAGTGTGAGATAACAAAATTATTTTAATATCCCCTGTCAACTGAGAGGAAAGTGTGAGATAACAAAATTATTCTAATATCCCTAGTCAACTGAGAGGAAAGTGTGAGATAGCAAAACTATTCTAATATCCCTAGTCAATAGAGATGAAAGTGTGAGATAACAAAATTATTCTAATATCCATAGTCAATAGAGAGAGGAAAGTGTGAGATAACAAAATTATTCTAATATCCCTAGTCAGCTGAGAGGAAAGTGTGAGATAACAAAATTATTATAATATCCCTGGTCAGCTGAGAGGAAAGAGTGAGATAACAAAATTATTCTAATATCCCTAGTCATCTGAGAGGAAAGTGTGAGATAACAAAATTATTCTAATAACCCTAGTCAGCTGAGAGGAAAGTGTGAGATAACAAAATTATTCTAATATCCCTGGTCAGCTGAGAGGAAAGTGTGTGATAACAAAATTACTCTAATATCCCTAGTCAATAGAGATGAAAGTGTGAGATAACAAAATTATTATAATATCCATAGTCAATAGAGAGGAAAGTGTGAGATAACAAAATTATTCTAATATCCCTAGTCAGCTGAGAGGAAAGTGTGAGATAACAAAATTATTCTAATATCATTAGTGAAATAAGAGGAAAGAGTGAGATAACAAAATTATTATAATATCCCTGGTCAGCTGAGAGGAAAGTGTGAGATAACAAAATTATTCTAATATCCCTAGTCAGCTGAGAGGAAAGTGTGAGATAACAAAATTATTCTAATATCCCTAGTCAGCTTAGAGGAAAGTGTGAGATAACAAAATTATTCTAATATCCCTAGTCAGCTGAGAGGAAAGTGTGAGATAACAAAACTATTCTAATATCATTAGTCAACTAAGAGGAAAGAGTGAGATAACACAATTATTCTAATATCCCTAGTCAGCTGAGAGGAAAGTGTGAGATAACAAAATTGTTCTAATATACCTGGTCAGCTGAGAGGAAAGAGTGAGAAAACAAAATTATTATAATATCCATAGTCAACTGAGAGTAAAGTGTGAAATAACAAAATTATTATAATATCCCTAGTCAACTAAGAGGAAAGAGTGAGATAACAAAATTATTCTAATATCCCTAGTCAGCTGAGAGGAAAGTGTGAGATAACAAAATTGTTCTAATATCCCTAGTCAACTGAGTGGAAAGAGTGAGAAAACAAAATTATTCTGATATCCCTAGTCAACTGAGAGGAAAGTGTGAGATAACAAAATTGTTCTAATATCCCTAGTCAACTGAGTGGAAAGAGTGAGATAACAAAATTATTCTAATATCCCCAGTCAGCTGAGAGGAAAGAGTGAGAAAACAAAATTATTCTGATATCCCCAGTCAACTGAGAGGAAAGTGTGAGATAACAACATTATTCTAATATCCCCAGTCAACTGAGAGGAAAGTGTGAGATAAGAAAATTATTCTAATATCACCAGTCTACTGAGAGGAAAGTGTGAGATAGCAACATTATTCTAATATCTCTAGTCAGCTGAGAGAAAAGTGTGAGATAACAAAATTATTCTAATATCATTAGTCAAATAAGAAGAAAAAGTGAGATAATAAAATTATTCTAATATCACTGGTCAGCTGAGAGGAAAGAGTGAGATAACAAAATTATTATAATATCCCTAGTCAACTGAGAGAAAAGTGTGAAAAAACAAAATTATTCTAATATCCCTAGTCAGCTGAGAGAAAAGTATGAGATAACAAAATTATTCTAATATCCCTAATCAATTGAGAGGAAAGTGTGAGATAACAAAATTATTCTAATATCCATAGTCAACTGAAAGTAAAGTGTGAAATAACAAAATTATTCTAATATCCATAATCAGCTGAGAGGAAAGAGTGAGAAATCAAAATTATTCTGATATCCCCAGTCAACTGAGAGGAAAGTGTGAGATAACAAAATTATTCTTATATCCCTAGTCAACTGAGAGGAAAGTGTGAGATAGCAAAATTATTCTTATATCCCTAATCAACTGAGAGGAAAGTGTGAGATAACAACATTATTCTAATATCCCTAGTCAGCTGAGACGAAAGTGTGAGATAACAAAATTATTCTAATATCCCTAGTCAATAGAGAGGAAAGTGTGAGATAACAAAATTATTCTAATATCCTTAGTCAATAGAGAGGAGAGTGTGAGATAACAAAATTATTCTAATATTCCTAGTCAATAGAGAGGAAAGTGTGAGATAAGAAAATTATTATAATATCCCTAGTCAGCTGAGAGGAAAGTGTGAGATAAAAACTTTATTCAAATATCCCTAGTCAACTGAGAGGAAAGTGTGAGATAACAAAATTATTTTAATATCCCCTGTCAACTGAGAGGAAAGTGTGAGATAACAAAATTATTCTAATATCCCTAGTCAACTGAGAGGAAAGTGTGAGATAGCAAAACTATTCTAATATCCCTAGTCAATAGAGATGAAAGTGTGAGATAACAAAATTATTCTAATATCCATAGTCAATAGAGAGAGGAAAGTGTGAGATAACAAAATTATTCTAATATCCCTAGTCAGCTGAGAGGAAAGTGTGAGATAACAAAATTATTATAATATCCCTGGTCAGCTGAGAGGAAAGAGTGAGATAACAAAATTATTCTAATATCCCTAGTCATCTGAGAGGAAAGTGTGAGATAACAAAATTATTCTAATAACCCTAGTCAGCTGAGAGGAAAGTGTGAGATAACAAAATTATTCTAATATCCCTGGTCAGCTGAGAGGAAAGTGTGTGATAACAAAATTACTCTAATATCCCTAGTCAATAGAGATGAAAGTGTGAGATAACAAAATTATTATAATATCCATAGTCAATAGAGAGGAAAGTGTGAGATAACAAAATTATTCTAATATCCCTAGTCAGCTGAGAGGAAAGTGTGAGATAACAAAATTATTCTAATATCATTAGTGAAATAAGAGGAAAGAGTGAGATAACAAAATTATTATAATATCCCTGGTCAGCTGAGAGGAAAGTGTGAGATAACAAAATTATTCTAATATCCCTGGTCAGCTGAGAGGAAAGTGTGTGATAACAAAATTACTCTAATATCCCTAGTCAATAGAGATGAAAGTGTGAGATAACAAAATTATTATAATATCCATAGTCAATAGAGAGGAAAGTGTGAGATAACAAAATTATTCTAATATCCCTAGTCAGCTGAGAGGAAAGTGTGAGATAACAAAATTATTCTAATATCATTAGTGAAATAAGAGGAAAGAGTGAGATAACAAAATTATTATAATATCCCTGGTCAGCTGAGAGGAAAGTGTGAGATAACAAAATTATTCTAATATCCCTAGTCAGCTGAGAGGAAAGTGTGAGATAACAAAATTATTCTAATATCCCTAGTCAGCTTAGAGGAAAGTGTGAGATAACAAAATTATTCTAATATCCCTAGTCAGCTGAGAGGAAAGTGTGAGATAACAAAACTATTCTAATATCATTAGTCAACTAAGAGGAAAGAGTGAGATAACACAATTATTCTAATATCCCTAGTCAGCTGAGAGGAAAGTGTGAGATAACAAAATTGTTCTAATATACCTGGTCAGCTGAGAGGAAAGAGTGAGAAAACAAAATTATTATAATATCCATAGTCAACTGAGAGTAAAGTGTGAAATAACAAAATTATTATAATATCCCTAGTCAACTAAGAGGAAAGAGTGAGATAACAAAATTATTCTAATATCCCTAGTCAGCTGAGAGGAAAGTGTGAGATAACAAAATTGTTCTAATATCCCTAGTCAACTGAGTGGAAAGAGTGAGAAAACAAAATTATTCTGATATCCCTAGTCAACTGAGAGGAAAGTGTGAGATAACAAAATTGTTCTAATATCCCTAGTCAACTGAGTGGAAAGAGTGAGATAACAAAATTATTCTAATATCCCCAGTCAGCTGAGAGGAAAGAGTGAGAAAACAAAATTATTCTGATATCCCCAGTCAACTGAGAGGAAAGTGTGAGATAACAACATTATTCTAATATCCCCAGTCAACTGAGAGGAAAGTGTGAGATAAGAAAATTATTCTAATATCACCAGTCTACTGAGAGGAAAGTGTGAGATAGCAACATTATTCTAATATCTCTAGTCAGCTGAGAGAAAAGTGTGAGATAACAAAATTATTCTAATATCATTAGTCAAATAAGAAGAAAAAGTGAGATAATAAAATTATTCTAATATCACTGGTCAGCTGAGAGGAAAGAGTGAGATAACAAAATTATTATAATATCCCTAGTCAACTGAGAGAAAAGTGTGAAAAAACAAAATTATTCTAATATCCCTAGTCAGCTGAGAGAAAAGTATGAGATAACAAAATTATTCTAATATCCCTAATCAATTGAGAGGAAAGTGTGAGATAACAAAATTATTCTAATATCCATAGTCAACTGAAAGTAAAGTGTGAAATAACAAAATTATTCTAATATCCATAATCAGCTGAGAGGAAAGAGTGAGAAATCAAAATTATTCTGATATCCCCAGTCAACTGAGAGGAAAGTGTGAGATAACAAAATTATTCTTATATCCCTAGTCAACTGAGAGGAAAGTGTGAGATAGCAAAATTATTCTTATATCCCTAATCAACTGAGAGGAAAGTGTGAGATAACAACATTATTCTAATATCCCTAGTCAGCTGAGACGAAAGTGTGAGATAACAAAATTATTCTAATATCCCTAGTCAATAGAGAGGAAAGTGTGAGATAACAAAATTATTCTAATATCCTTAGTCAATAGAGAGGAGAGTGTGAGATAACAAAATTATTCTAATATTCCTAGTCAATAGAGAGGAAAGTGTGAGATAAGAAAATTATTATAATATCCCTAGTCAGCTGAGAGGAAAGTGTGAGATAAAAACTTTATTCAAATATCCCTAGTCAACTGAGAGGAAAGTGTGAGATAACAAAATTATTTTAATATCCCCTGTCAACTGAGAGGAAAGTGTGAGATAACAAAATTATTCTAATATCCCTAGTCAACTGAGAGGAAAGTGTGAGATAGCAAAACTATTCTAATATCCCTAGTCAATAGAGATGAAAGTGTGAGATAACAAAATTATTCTAATATCCATAGTAAATAGAGAGAGGAAAGTGTGAGATAACAAAATTATTCTAATATCCCTAGTCAGCTGAGAGGAAAGTGTGAGATAACAAAATTATTATAATATCCCTGGTCAGCTGAGAGGAAAGAGTGAGATAACAAAATTATTCTAATATCCCTAGTCATCTGAGAGGAAAGTGTGAGATAACAAAATTATTCTAATAACCCTAGTCAGCTGAGAGGAAAGTGTGAGATAACAAAATTATTCTAATATCCCTGGTCAGCTGAGAGGAAAGTGTGTGATAACAAAATTACTCTAATATCCCTAGTCAATAGAGATGAAAGTGTGAGATAACAAAATTATTATAATATCCATAGTCAATAGAGAGGAAAGTGTGAGATAACAAAATTATTCTAATATCCCTAGTCAGCTGAGAGGAAAGTGTGAGATAACAAAATTATTCTAATATCATTAGTGAAATAAGAGGAAAGAGTGAGATAACAAAATTATTATAATATCCCTGGTCAGCTGAGAGGAAAGTGTGAGATAACAAAATTATTCTAATATCCCTAGTCAGCTGAGAGGAAAGTGTGAGATAACAAAATTATTCTAATATCCCTAGTCAACTAAGAGGAAAGAGTGAGATAACAAAATTATTCTAATATCCCTAGTCAGCTGAGAGGAAAGTGTGAGATAACAAAATTGTTCTAATATCCCTAGTCAACTGAGTGGAAAGAGTGAGAAAACAAAATTATTCTGATATCCCTAGTCAACTGAGAGGAAAGTGTGAGATAACAAAATTGTTCTAATATCCCTAGTCAACTGAGTGGAAAGAGTGAGATAACAAAATTATTCTAATATCCCTAGTCAGCTGAGAGGAAAGAGTGAGAAAACAAAATTATTCTGATATCCCCAGTCAACTGAGAGGAAAGTGTGAGATAACAACATTATTCTAATATCCCCAGTCAACTGAGAGGAAAGTGTGAGATAAGAAAATTATTCTAATATCACCAGTCTACTGAGAGGAAAGTGTGAGATAGCAACATTATTCTAATATCTCTAGTCAGCTGAGAGAAAAGTGTGAGATAACAAAATTATTCTAATATCATTAGTCAAATAAGAAGAAAAAGTGAGATAATAAAATTATTCTAATATCACTGGTCAGCTGAGAGGAAAGAGTGAGATAACAAAATTATTATAATATCCCTAGTCAACTGAGAGAAAAGTGTGAAAAAACAAAATTATTCTAATATCCCTAGTCAGCTGAGAGAAAAGTATGAGATAACAAAATTATTCTAATATCCCTAATCAATTGAGAGGAAAGTGTGAGATAACAAAATTATTCTAATATCCATAGTCAACTGAAAGTAAAGTGTGAAATAACAAAATTATTCTAATATCCATAATCAGCTGAGAGGAAAGAGTGAGAAATCAAAATTATTCTGATATCCCCAGTCAACTGAGAGGAAAGTGTGAGATAACAAAATTATTCTTATATCCCTAGTCAACTGAGAGGAAAGTGTGAGATAGCAAAATTATTCTTATATCCCTAATCAACTGAGAGGAAAGTGTGAGATAACAACATTATTCTAATATCCCTAGTCAGCTGAGACGAAAGTGTGAGATAACAAAATTATTCTAATATCCCTAGTCAATAGAGAGGAAAGTGTGAGATAACAAAATTATTCTAATATCCCTAGTCAATAGAGAGGAAAGTGTGAGATAACAAAATTATTCTAATATCCTTAGTCAATAGAGAGGAAAGTGTGAGATAAGAAAATTATTCTAATATCCCTAGTCAGCTGAGAGGAAAGTGTGAGATAAAAACTTTATTCAAATATCCCTAGTCAACTGAGAGGAAAGTGTGAGATAACAAAATTATTTTAATATCCCCTGTCAACTGAGAGGAAAGTGTGAGATAACAAAATTATTCTAATATCCCTAGTCAACTGAGAGGAAAGTGTGAGATAGCAAAACTATTCTAATATCCCTAGTCAATAGAGATGAAAGTGTGAGATAACAAAATTATTCTAATATCCATAGTCAATAGAGAGAGGAAAGTGTGAGATAACAAAATTATTCTAATATCCCTAGTCAGCTGAGAGGAAAGTGTGAGATAACAAAATTATTATAATATCCCTGGTCAGCTGAGAGGAAAGAGTGAGATAACAAAATTATTCTAATATCCCTAGTCATCTGAGAGGAAAGTGTGAGATAACAAAATTATTCTAATAACCCTAGTCAGCTGAGAGGAAAGTGTGAGATAACAAAATTATTCTAATATCCCTGGTCAGCTGAGAGGAAAGTGTGTGATAACAAAATTACTCTAATATCCCTAGTCAATAGAGATGAAAGTGTGAGATAACAAAATTATTATAATATCCATAGTCAATAGAGAGGAAAGTGTGAGATAACAAAATTATTCTAATATCCCTAGTCAGCTGAGAGGAAAGTGTGAGATAACAAAATTATTCTAATATCATTAGTGAAATAAGAGGAAAGAGTGAGATAACAAAATTATTATAATATCCCTGGTCAGCTGAGAGGAAAGTGTGAGATAACAAAATTATTCTAATATCCCTAGTCAGCTGAGAGGAAAGTGTGAGATAACAAAATTATTCTAATATCCCTAGTCAACTAAGAGGAAAGAGTGAGATAACAAAATTATTCTAATATCCCTAGTCAGCTGAGAGGAAAGTGTGAGATAACAAAATTGTTCTAATATCCCTAGTCAACTGAGTGGAAAGAGTGAGAAAACAAAATTATTCTGATATCCCTAGTCAACTGAGAGGAAAGTGTGAGATAACAAAATTGTTCTAATATCCCTAGTCAACTGAGTGGAAAGAGTGAGATAACAAAATTATTCTAATATCCCTAGTCAGCTGAGAGGAAAGAGTGAGAAAACAAAATTATTCTGATATCCCCAGTCAACTGAGAGGAAAGTGTGAGATAACAACATTATTCTAATATCCCCAGTCAACTGAGAGGAAAGTGTGAGATAAGAAAATTATTCTAATATCACCAGTCTACTGAGAGGAAAGTGTGAGATAGCAACATTATTCTAATATCTCTAGTCAGCTGAGAGAAAAGTGTGAGATAACAAAATTATTCCAATATCATTAGTCAAATAAGAAGAAAAAGTGAGATAATAAAATTATTCTAATATCACTGGTCAGCTGAGAGGAAAGAGTGAGATAACAAAATTATTATAATATCCCTAGTCAACTGAGAGAAAAGTGTGAAAAAACAAAATTATTCTAATATCCCTAGTCAGCTGAGAGAAAAGTATGAGATAACAAAATTATTCTAATATCCCTAATCAATTGAGAGGAAAGTGTGAGATAACAAAATTATTCTAATATCCATAGTCAACTGAAAGTAAAGTGTGAAATAACAAAAGTATTCTAATATCCATAATCAGCTGAGAGGAAAGAGTGAGAAATCAAAATTATTCTGATATCCCCAGTCAACTGAGAGGAAAGTGTGAGATAACAAAATTATTCTTATATCCCTAGTCAACTGAGAGGAAAGTGTGAGATAGCAAAATTATTCTTATATCCCTAATCAACTGAGAGGAAAGTGTGAGATAACAACATTATTCTAATATCCCTAGTCAGCTGAGACGAAAGTGTGAGATAACAAAATTATTCTAATATCCCTAGTCAATAGAGAGGAAAGTGTGAGATAACAAAATTATTCTAATATCCTTAGTCAATAGAGAGGAGAGTGTGAGATAACAAAATTATTCTAATATTCCTAGTCAATAGAGAGGAAAGTGTGAGATAAGAAAATTATTATAATATCCCTAGTCATCTGAGAGGAAAGTGTGAGATAAAAACTTTATTCAAATATCCCTAGTCAACTGAGAGGAAAGTGTGAGATAACAAAATTATTTTAATATCCCCTGTCAACTGAGAGGAAAGTGTGAGATAACAAAATTATTCTAATATCCCTAGTCAACTGAGAGGAAAGTGTGAGATAGCAAAACTATTCTAATATCCCTAGTCAATAGAGATGAAAGTGTGAGATAACAAAATTATTCTAATATCCATAGTCAGCTGAGAGAGGAAAGTGTGAGATAACAAAATTATTCTAATATCCCTAGTCAGCTGAGAGGAAAGTGTGAGATAACAAAATTATTATAATATCCCTGGTCAGCTGAGAGGAAAGAGTGAGATAACAAAATTATTCTAATATCCCTAGTCATCTGAGAGGAAAGTGTGAGATAACAAAATTATTCTAATAACCCTAGTCAGCTGAGAGGAAAGTGTGAGATAACAAAATTATTCTAATATCCCTGGTCAGCTGAGAGGAAAGTGTGTGATAACAAAATTACTCTAATATCCCTAGTCAATAGAGATGAAAGTGTGAGATAACAAAATTATTATAATATCCATAGTCAATAGAGAGGAAAGTGTGAGATAACAAAATTATTCTAATATCCCTAGTCAGCTGAGAGGAAAGTGTGAGATAACAAAATTATTCTAATATCATTAGTGAAATAAGAGGAAAGAGTGAGATAACAAAATTATTATAATATCCCTGGTCAGCTGAGAGGAAAGTGTGAGATAACAAAATTATTCTAATATCCCTAGTCAGCTGAGAGGAAAGTGTGAGATAACAAAATTATTCTAATATCCCTAGTCAGCTTAGAGGAAAGTGTGAGATAACAAAATTATTCTAATATCCCTAGTCAGCTGAAAGGAAAGTGTGAGATAACAAAATTATTCTAATTTCCCTGGTCAGCTGAGAGGAAAGAGTGAGATAACAAAATTATTATAATATCCATAGTCAACTGAGAGTAAAGTGTGAAATAACACAATTATTCTAATATCCATAGTCAGCTGAGAGGAAAGTGTGAGATAACAAAATTATTCTAATATCCCTAGTCAATAGAGATGAAAGCGAGAGAAAATAAAATTATTCTAATATCCATAGTCAATAGAGAGGAAAGTGTGAGATAACAAAATTATTCTAATATCCCTAGTCAGCTGAGATGAAAGTGTGAGATAACAAAATTATTCTAATATCCCTGGTCAGCTGAGAGGAAAGTGTGAGATAACAAAATTATTATAATATCCCTAATCAATAGAGAGGAAAGTGTGAGATAACAAAATTATTCTAATATCCCTAGTCAGCTGAGAGGAAAGAGTGAGAAATCAAAATTATTCTGATATCCCCAGTCAGCTGAGAGGAAAGTGTGAGATAACAAAATTATTCTAATATCCCTGGTCAGCTGAGAGGAAAGAGTGAGATAACAAAATTATTATAATATCCATAGTCAACTGAGAGTAAAGTGTGAAATAAGAAAATTATTCTAATATCCCTAGTCAGCTGAGAGGAAAGTGTGAGATAACAATATTATTCAGATATCCCTAGTCAGCTGAGAGAAAAGTGTGAGATAACAAAATTATTCTAATATCCCTAGTCAGCTGAGAGGAAAGTGTGAGATAAGAAAATTATTCTAATATCCCCAGTCAACTGAGAGGAAAGAGTGAGATAGCAACATTATTCTAATATCCGTAGTCAACTGAGAGGAAAGTGTGAGATAACAAAATTATTCTAATATCCCTAGTCAATAGAGAGAAAAGTGTGAGATAACAAAATTATTCTAATATCCCTAGTCAATAGAGAGCAAAGTGTGAGATAAGAAAATTATTATAATATCCATAGTCAGCTGAGAGGAAAGTGTGAGATAAAAACTTTATTCAAATATCCCTAGTCAACTGAGAGGAAAGTGTGAGATAACAAAATTATTTTAATATCCCCAGTCAACTGAGAGGAAAGTGCGAGATAACAAAATTATTCTAATATCCCTAGTCAACTGAGAGGAAAGTGTGAGATAACAAAACTATTCTAATATCCATAGTCAATAGAGAGTAAAGTGTGAGATAACAAAATTATTCTGATATCCCTACTCAATAGAGAGGAAAGTGTGAGATAACAAAATTATTATAATATTCCTAGTCAGCTGAGAGGAAAGTGTGAGATAACAAAATTATTCTAATATCCCTGGTCAGCTGAGAGGAAAGTGTGAGATAACAAAATTATTCTAATATCCCTAATCAATAGAGAGGAAAGTGTGAGATAACAAAATTATTCTAATATCCCTAGTCAGCTGAGAGGAAAGAGTGAGAAATCAAAATTATTCTGATATCCCCAGTCAGCTGAGAGGAAAGTGTGAGATAACAAAATTATTCTAATATCCCTGGTCAGCTGAGAGGAAAGAGTGAGATAACAAAATTATTATAATATCCATAGTCAACTGAGAGTAAAGTGTGAAATAACAAAATTATTCTAATATCCCTAGTCAGCTGAGAGGAAAGTGTGAGATAACAATATTATTCAGATATCCCTAGTCAACTGAGAGGAAAGTGTGAGATAACAAAATTATTCTAATATCCCTAAACAACTGAGAGGAAAGTGTGAAATAACAAAATTATTCTAATATCCCTAGTCAGCTGAGAGAAAAGTGTGAGATAACAAAATTATTCTAATATCCCTAGTCAATAGAGAGGAAAGAGTGAGTTAACAAAATTATTCTTATATCCCTAGTCAACTGAGAGGAAAGTGTGAGATAACAACATTATTCTAATATCCCTAGTCAGCTGAGAGGAAAGTGTGAGATAAGAAAATTATTCTAATATCCCCAGTCAACTGAGAGGAAAGAGTGAGATAGCAACATTATTCTAATATTCCTAGTCAACTGAGAGGAAAGTGTGAGATAACAAAATTATTGTAATATCCCTAGTCAATAGAGAGAAAAGTGTGAGATAACAAAATTATTCTAATATCCCTAGTCAATAGAGAGCAAAGTGTGAGATAAGAAAATTATTATAATATCCATAGTCAGCTGAGAGGAAAGTGTGAGATAAAAACTTTATTCAAATATCCCTAGTCAACTGAGAGGAAAGAGTGAGATAACAAAATTATTATAATATCCATAGTCAACTGAGAGTAAAGTGTGAGATAACAAAATTATTCTAATATCCATAGTCAATAGAGAGTAAAGTGTGAGATAACAAAATTATTCTGATATCCCTAGTCAACTGAGAGGAAAGTGTGAGATTACAAAATTATTATAATATCCATAGTCAATGGAGAGGAAAGTGTGAGATAACAAAATTATTATAATATTCCTAGTCAGCTGAGAGGAAAGTGTGAGATAACAAAATTATTCTAATATCTCTGGTCAGTTGAGAGGAAAGTGTGAGATAACAAAATTATTCTAATAAGAGGAAAGAGTGAAATAACAAAATTATTCTAATATCCCTAGTCAGCTGAGAGGAAAGTGTGAGATAACAAAATTATTCTAATATCCCTAGTCAGCTGAGAGGAAAGTGTGAGATAACAAAATTATTCTAATATCCCTGGTCAGCTGAGAGGAAAGAGTGAGATAACAAAATTATTATAATATCCATAGTCAACTGAGAGTAAAGTGTGAAATAACAAAATTATTCTAATATCCCTAGTCAACTAAGAGGAAAGTGTGAGATAACAAAATTATTCTAATATCCCTAGTCAGCTGAGAGGAAAGTGTGAGATAACAAAAGTATTCTGATATCCCTGGTCAATAGAGAGGAAAGTGTGAGATAACAACATTATTCTAATATCCCTAGTCAACTGAGTGGAAAGAGTGAGTTAACAAAATTATTCTAATATCCCTAGTCAGCTGAGAGGAAAGTGTGAGATAACAAAATTATTCTGATATCCCTAGTCAACTGAGAGGAAAGTGTGAGATAACAAAATTGTTCTAATATCCCTAGTCAACTGAGTGGAAAGAGTGAGATAACAAAATTATTCTAATATCCCTAGTCAGCTTAGAGGAAAGTGGGAGATAACAAAATTATTCTAATATCCCTAGTCAGCTGAAAGGAAAGTGTGAGATAACACAATTATTCTAATTTCCCTGGTCAGCTGAGAGGAAAGAGTGAGATAACAAAATTATTATAATATCCATAGTCAACTGAGAGTAAAGTGTGAAATAACACAATTATTCTAATATCCCTAGTCAGCTGAGAGGAAAGTGTGAGATAACAAAATTATTCTAATATCCCTAGTCAATAGAGATGAAAGCGAGAGAAAATAAAATTATTCTAATATCCATAGTCAATAGAGAGGAAAGTGTGAGATAACAAAATTATTCTAATATCCCTAGTCAGCTGAGATGAAAGTGTGAGATAACAAAATTATTCTAATATCCCTGGTCAGCTGAGAGGAAAGTGTGAGATAACAAAATTATTATAATATCCCTAATCAATAGAGAGGAAAGTGTGAGATAACAAAATTATTCTAATATCCCTAGTCAGCTGAGAGGAAAGAGTGAGAAATCAAAATTATTCTGATATCCCCAGTCAGCTGAGAGGAAAGTGTGAGATAACAAAATTATTCTAATATCCCTGGTCAGCTGAGAGGAAAGAGTGAGATAACAAAATTATTATAATATCCATAGTCAACTGAGAGTAAAGTGTGAAATAACAAAATTATTCTAATATCCCTAGTCAGCTGAGAGGAAAGTGTGAGATAACAATATTATTCAGATATCCCTAGTCAGCTGAGAGAAAAGTGTGAGATAACAAAATTATTCTAATATCCCTAATCAATAGAGAGGAAAGAGTGAGTTAACAAAATTATTCTTATATCCCTAGTCATCTGAGAGGAAAGTGTGAGATAACAACATTATTCTAATATCCCTAGTCAGCTGAGAGGAAAGTGTGAGATAAGAAAATTATTCTAATATCCCCAGTCAACTGAGAGGAAAGAGTGAGATAGCAACATTATTCTAATATCCCTAGTCAACTGAGAGGAAAGTGTGAGATAACAAAATTATTCTAATATCCCTAGTCAATAGAGAGAAAAGTGTGAGATAACAAAATTATTCTAATATCCCTAGTCAATAGAGAGCAAAGTGTGAGATAAGAAAATTATTATAATATCCATAGTCAGCTGAGAGGAAAGTGTGAGATAAAAACTTTATTCAAATATCCCTAGTCAACTGAGAGGAAAGTGTGAGATAACAAAATTATTCTAATATCCCCAGTCAACTGAGAGGAAAGTGCGAGATAACAAAATTATTCTAATATCCCTTGTCAACTGAGAAGAAAGTGTGAGATAACAAAACTATTCTAATATCCATAGTCAATAGAGATTAAAGTGTGAGATAACAAAATTATTCTAATATCCATAGTCAATAGAGAGTAAAGTGTGAGATAACAAAATTATTCTGATATCCCTAGTCAACTGAGAGGAAAGTGTGAGATTACAAAATTATTATAATATCCCTAGTCAATAGAGAGAAAAGTGTGAGATAACAAAATTATTCTAATATCCCTAGTCAATAGAGAGCAAAGTGTGAGATAAGAAAATTATTATAATATCCATAGTCAGCTGAGAGGAAAGTGTGAGATAAAAACTTTATTCAAATATCCCTAGTCAACTGAGAGGAAAGTGTGAGATAACAAAATTATTCTAATATCCCCAGTCAACTGAGAGGAAAGTGCGAGATAACAAAATTATTCTAATATCCCTTGTCAACTGAGAAGAAAGTGTGAGATAACAAAACTATTCTAATATCCATAGTCAATAGAGATTAAAGTGTGAGATAACAAAATTATTCTAATATCCATAGTCAATAGAGAGTAAAGTGTGAGATAACAAAATTATTCTGATATCCCTAGTCAACTGAGAGGAAAGTGTGAGATTACAAAATTATTATAATATTCCTAGTCAGCTGAGAGGAAAGTGTGAGATAACAAAATTATTCTAATATCCCTGGTCAGCTGAGAGGAAAGTGTGAGATAACAAAATTATTCTAATATCCCTAATCAATAGAGAGGAAAGTGTGAGATAACAAAATTATTCTAATATCCCTAGTCAGCTGAGAGGAAAGAGTGAGAAATCAAAATTATTCTGATATCCCCAGTCAGCTGAGAGGAAAGTGTGAGATAACAAAATTATTCTAATATCCCTGGTCAGCTGAGAGGAAAGAGTGAGATAACAAAATTATTATAATATCCATAGTCAACTGAGAGTAAAGTGTGAAATAACAAAATTATTCTAATATCCCTAGTCAGCTGAGAGGAAAGTGTGAGATAACAATATTATTCAGATATCCCTAGTCAACTGAGAGGAAAGTGTGAGATAACAAAATTATTCTAATATCCCTAAACAACTGAGAGGAAAGTGTGAAATAACAAAATTATTCTAATATCCCTAGTCAGCTGAGAGAAAAGTGTGAGATAACAAAATTATTCTAATATCCCTAATCAATAGAGAGGAAAGAGTGAGTTAACAAAATTATTCTTATATCCCTAGTCAGCTGAGAGGAAAGAGTGAGATAACAACATTATTCTAATATCCCCAGTCAACTGAGAGGAAAGAGTGAGATAGCAACATTATTCTAATATTCCTAGTCAACTGAGAGGAAAGTGTGAGATAACAAAATTATTGTAATATCCCTAGTCAATAGAGAGAAAAGTGTGATATAACAAAATTATTCTAATATCCCTAGTCAATAGAGAGCAAAGTGTGAGATAAGAAAATTATTATAATATCCATAGTCAGCTGAGAGGAAAGCGTGAGATAAAAACTTTATTCAAATATCCCTAGTCAACTGAGAGGAAAGAGTGAGATAACAAAATTATTATAATATCCATAGTCAACTGAGAGTAAAGTGTGAGATAACAAAATTATTCTGATATCCCTAGTCAACTGAGAGGAAAGTGTGAGATTACAAAATTATTATAATATCCATAGTCAATGGAGAGGAAAGTGTGAGATAACAAAATTATTATAATATTCCTACTCAGCTGAGAGGAAAGTGTGAGATAACAAAATTATTCTAATATCTCTGGTCAGTTGAGAGGAAAGTGTGAGATAACAAAATTATTCTAATAAGAGGAAAGAGTGAGATAACAAAATTATTCTAATATCCCCATTCAGCTGAGAGGAAAGTGTGAGATAACAAAATTATTCTAATATCCCTAGTCAGCTGAGAGGAAAGTGTGAGATAACAAAATTATTCTAATATCCCTGGTCAGCTGAGAGGAAAGAGTGAGATAACAAAATTATTATAATATCCATAGTCAACTGAGAGTAAAGTGTGAAATAACAAAATTATTCTAATATCCCTAGTCAACTAAGAGGAAAGAGTGAGATAACAAAATTATTCTAATATCCCTAGTCAGCTGAGAGGAAAGTGTGAGATAACAAAAGTATTCTGATATCCCTGGTCAATAGAGAGGAAAGTGTGAGATAACAACATTATTCTAATATCCCTAGTCAACTGAGTGGAAAGAGTGAGTTAACAAAATTATTCTAATATCCCTAGTCAGCTGAGAGGAAAGTGTGAGATAACAAAATTATTCTGATATCCCTAGTCAACTGAGAGGAAAGTGTGAGATAACAAAATTGTTCTAATATCCCTAGTCAACTGAGTGGAAAGAGTGAGATAACAAAATTATTCTTATATCCCTAGTCAGCTGAGAGGAAAGAGTGAGAAAACAAAATTATTCTGATATCCCCAGTCAACTGAGAGGAAAGTGTGAGATAACAACATTATTCTAATATCCCCAGTCAACTGAGAGGAAAGTGTGAGATAAGAAAATTATTCTAATATCACCAGTCTACTGAGAGGAAAGTGTGAGATAGCAACATTATTCTAATATCTCTAGTCAGCTGAGAGAAAAGTGTGAGATAACAAAATTATTCTAATATCATTAGTCAAATAAGAGGAAAGAGTGAGATAATAAAATTATTCTAATATTACTGGTCAGCTGAGAGGAAAGAGTGAGATAACAAAATTATTATAATATCCATAGTCAACTGAGAGGAAAGTGTGAGATAACAAAATTATTCTAATATCCCTAGTCAATAGAGATGAAAGCGAGAGAAAATAAAATTATTCTAATATCCATAGTCAATAGAGAGGAAAGTGTGAGATAACAAAATTATTCTAATATCCCTAGTCAGCTGAGATGAAAGTGTGAGATAACAAAATTATTCTAATATCCCTGGTCAGCTGAGAGGAAAGTGTGAGATAACAAAATTATTATAATATCCCTAATCAATAGAGAGGAAAGTGTGAGATAACAAAATTATTCTAATATCCCTAGTCAGCTGAGAGGAAAGAGTGAGAAATCAAAATTATTCTGATATCCCCAGTCAGCTGAGAGGAAAGTGTGAGATAACAAAATTATTCTAATATCCCTGGTCAGCTGAGAGGAAAGAGTGAGATAACAAAATTATTATAATATCCATAGTCAACTGAGAGTAAAGTGTGAAATAACAAAATTATTCTAATATCCCTAGTCAGCTGAGAGTAAAGTGTGAGATAACAATATTATTCAGATATCCCTAGTCAGCTGAGAGAAAAGTGTGAGATAACAAAATTATTCTAATATCCCTAATCAATAGAGAGGAAAGAGTGAGTTAACAAAATTATTCTTATATCCCTAGTCAACTGAGAGGAAAGTGTGAGATAACAACATTATTCTAATATCCCTAGTCAGCTGAGAGGAAAGTGTGAGATAAGAAAATTATTCTAATATCCCCAGTCAACTGAGAGGAAAGAGTGAGATAGCAACATTATTCTAATATCCCTAGTCAACTGAGAGGAAAGTGTGAGATAACAAAATTATTCTAATATCCCTAGTCAATAGAGAGAAAAGTGTGAGATAACAAAATTATTCTAATATCCCTAGTCAATAGAGAGCAAAGTGTGAGATAAGAAAATTATTATAATATCCATAGTCAGCTGAGAGGAAAGTGTGAGATAAAAACTTTATTCAAATATCCCTAGTCAACTGAGAGGAAAGTGTGAGATAACAAAATTATTCTAATATCCCCAGTCAACTGAGAGGAAAGTGCGAGATAACAAAATTATTCTAATATCCCTAGTCAACTGAGAAGAAAGTGTGAGATAACAAAACTATTCTAATATCCATAGTCAATAGAGATTAAAGTGTGAGATAACAAAATTATTCTAATATCCATAGTCAATAGAGAGTAAAGTGTGAGATAACAAAATTATTCTGATATCCCTAGTCAACTGAGAGGAAAGAGTGAGATTACAAAATTATTATAATATCCATAGTCAATAGAGAGGAAAGTGTGAGATAACAAAATTATTATAATATTCCTAGTCAGCTGAGAGGAAAGTGTGAGATAACAAAATTATTCTAATATCCCTGGTCAGCTGAGAGGAAAGTGTGAGATAACAAAATTATTCTAATATCCCTAATCAATAGAGAGGAAAGTGTGAGATAACAAAATTATTCTAATATCCCTAGTCAGCTGAGAGGAAAGAGTGAGAAATCAAAATTATTCTGATATCCCCAGTCAGCTGAGAGGAAAGTGTGAGATAACAAAATTATTCTAATATCCCTGGTCAGCTGAGAGGAAAGAGTGAGATAACAAAATTATTATAATATCCATAGTCAACTGAGAGTAAAGTGTGAAATAACAAAATTATTCTAATATACCTAGTCAGCTGAGAGGAAAGTGTGAGATAACAATATTATTCAGATATCCCTAGTCAACTGAGAGGAAAGTGTGAGATAACAAAATTATTCTAATATCCCTAAACAACTGAGAGGAAAGTGTGAAATAACAAAATTATTCTAATATCCCTAGTCAGCTGAGAGAAAAGTGTGAGATAACAAAATTATTCTAATATCCCTAATCAATAGAGAGGAAAGAGTGAGTTAACAAAATTATTCTTATATCCCTAGTCAGCTGAGAGGAAAGAGTGAGATAACAACATTATTCTAATATCCCTAGTCAGCTGAGAGGAAAGAGTGAGATAAGAAAATTATTCTAATATCCCCAGTCAACTGAGAGGAAAGAGTGAGATAGCAACATTATTCTAATATTCCTAGTCAACTGAGAGGAAAGTGTGAGATAACAAAATTATTGTAATATCCCTAGTCAATAGAGAGAAAAGTGTGAGATAACAAAATTATTCTAATATCCCTAGTCAATAGAGAGCAAAGTGTGAGATAAGAAAATTATTATAATATCCATAGTCAGCTGAGAGGAAAGTGTGAGATAAAAACTTTATTCAAATATCCCTAGTCAACTGAGAGGAAAGTGTGAGATAACAAAATTATTCTAATATCCCTAAACAACTGAGAGGAAAGTGTGAAATAACAAAATTATTCTAATATCCCTAGTCAGCTGAGAGAAAAGTGTGAGATAACAAAATTATTATAATATCCCTAATCAATAGAGAGGAAAGAGTGAGTTAACAAAATTATTCTTATATCCCTAGTCAACTGAGAGGAAAGTGTGAGATAACAACATTATTCTAATATCCCTAGTCAGCTGAGAGGAAAGTGTGAGATAAGAAAATTATTCTAATATCCCCAGTCAACTGAGAGGAAAGAGTGAGATAGCAACATTATTCTAATATTCCTAGTCAACTGAGAGGAAAGTGTGAGATAACAAAATTATTGTAATATCCCTAGTCAATAGAGAGAAAAGTGTGAGATAACAAAATTATTCTAATATCCCTAGTCAATAGAGAGCAAAGTGTGAGATAAGAAAATTATTATAATATCCATAGTCAGCTGAGAGGAAAGTGTGAGATAAAAACTTTATTCAAATATCCCTAGTCAACTGAGAGGAAAGAGTGAGATAACAAAATTATTATAATATCCATAGTCAACTGAGAGTAAAGTGTGAGATAACAAAATTATTCTGATATCCCTAGTCAACTGAGAGGAAAGTGTGAGATTACAAAATTATTATAATATCCATAGTCAATGGAGAGGAAAGTGTGAGATAACAAAATTATTATAATATTCCTACTCAGCTGAGAGGAAAGTGTGAGATAACAAAATTATTCTAATATCTCTGGTCAGTTGAGAGGAAAGTGTGAGATAACAAAATTATTCTAATAAGAGGAAAGAGTGAGATAACAAAATTATTCTAATATCCCTAGTCAGCTGAGAGGAAAGTGTGAGATAACAAAATTATTCTAATATCCCTAGTCAGCTGAGAGGAAAGTGTGAGATAACAAAATTATTCTAATATCCCTGGTCAGCTGAGAGGAAAGAGTGAGATAACAAAATTATTATAATATCCATAGTCAACTGAGAGTAAAGTGTGAAATAACAAAATTATTCTAATATCCCTAGTCAACTAAGAGGAAAGAGTGAGATAACAAAATTATTCTAATATCCCTAGTCAGCTGAGAGGAAAGTGTGAGATAACAAAAGTATTCTGATATCCCTGGTCAATAGAGAGGAAAGTGTGAGATAACAACATTATTCTAATATCCCTAGTCAACTGAGTGGAAAGAGTGAGTTAACAAAATTATTCTAATATCCCTAGTCACCTGAGAGGAAAGTGTGAGATAACAAAATTATTCTGATATCCCTAGTCAACTGAGAGGAAAGTGTGAGATAACAAAATTGTTCTAATATCCCTAGTCAACTGAGTGGAAAGAGTGAGATAACAAAATTATTCTAATATCCCTAGTCAGCTGAGAGGAAAGAGTGAGAAAACAAAATTATTCTGATATCCCCAGTCAACTGAGAGGAAAGTGTGAGATAACAACATTATTCTAATATCCCCAGTCAACTGAGAGGAAAGTGTGAGATAAGAAAATTATTCTAATATCACCAGTCTACTGAGAGGAAAGTGTGAGATAGCAACATTATTCTAATATCTCTAGTCAGCTGAGAGAAAAGTGTGAGATAACAAAATTATTCTAATATCATTAGTCAAATAAGAGGAAAGAGTGAGATAATAAAATTATTCTAATATTACTGGTCAGCTGAGAGGAAAGAGTGAGATAACAAAATTATTATAATATCCCTAGTCAGCTGAAAGTAAAGTGTGAAATAACAAAATTATTCTAATATCCCTAGTCAGCTGAGAGGAAAGTGTGAGATAACAAAATTATTATAATATCCCTAGTCAACTGAGAGGAAAGTGTGAGATAACAAAATTATTCTAATATCCCTAGTCAACTGAGAGAAAAGTGTGAAAAAACAAAATTATTCTAATATCCCTGGTCAGCTGAGAGAAAAGTATGATATAACAAAATTATTCTAATATCCCTAATCAATTGAGAGGAAAGTGTGAGATAACAAAATTATTCTAATATCCATAGTCAACTGAAAGTAAAGTGTGAAATAACAAAATTATTCTAATATCCATAGTCAGCTGAGAGGAAAGAATGAGAAATCAAAATTATTCTGATATCCCCAGTCAACTGAGAGGAAAGTGTGAGATAACAAAATTATTCTTATATCCCTAGTCAACTGAGAGGAAAGTGTGAGATAGCAAAATTATTCTTATATCCCTAATCAACTGAGAGGAAAGTGTGAGATAACAACATTATTCTAATATCCCTAGTCAGCTGAGACGAAAGTGTGAGATAACAAAATTATTCTAATATCCCTAGTCAATAGAGAGGAAAGTGTGAGATAACAAAATTATTCTAATATCCCTAGTCAACTGAGAGGAGAGTGTGATATAACAAAATTATTCTAATATTCCTAGTCAATAGAGAGGAAAGTGTGAGATAAGAAAATTATTATAATATCCCTAGTCAGCTGAGAGGAAAGTGTGAGATAAAAACTTTATTCAAATATCCCTAGTCAACTGAGAGGAAAGTGTGAGATAACAAAATTATTTTAATATCCCCAGTCAACTGAGAGGAAAGTGTGAGATAACAAAATTATTCTAATATCCCTAGTCAACTGAGAGGAAAGTGTGAGATAGCAAAACTATTCTAATATCCCTAGTCAATAGAGATGAAAGCGTGAGATAACAAAATTATTCTAATATCCATAGTCAATAGAGAGAGGAAAGTGTGAGATAACAAAATTATTCTAATATCCCTAGTCAGCTGAGAGGAAAGTGTGAGATAACAAAATTATTATAATATCCCTGGTCAGCTGAGAGGAAAGAGTGAGATAACAAAATTATTCTAATATCCCTAGTCATCTGAGAGGAAAGTGTGAGATAACAAAATTATTCTAATAACCCTAGTCAGCTGAGAGGAAAGTGTGAGATAACAAAATTATTCTAATATCCCTGGTCAGCTGAGAGGAAAGTGTGTGATAACAAAATTACTCTAATATCCCTAGTCAATAGAGATGAAAGTGTGAGATAACAAAATTATTATAATATCCATAGTCAATAGAGAGGAAAGTGTGAGATAACAAAATTAATCTAATATCCCTAGTCAACTGAGAGGAAAGTGTGAGATAACAAAATTGTTCTAATATCCCTAGTCAACTGAGTGGAAAGAGTGAGATAACAAAATTATTCTAATATCCCTAGTCAGCTGAGAGGAAAGAGTGAGAAAACAAAATTATTCTGATATCCCCAGTCAACTGAGAGGAAAGTGTGAGATAACAACATTATTCTAATATCCCCAGTCAACTGAGAGGAAAGTGTGAGATAAGAAAATTATTCTAATATCACCAGTTTACTGAGAGGAAAGTGTGAGATAGCAACATTATTCTAATATCTCTAGTCAGCTGAGAGAAAAGTGTGAGATAACAAAATTATTCTAATATCATTAGTCAAATAAGAGGAAAGAGTGAGATAATAAAATTATTCTAATATTACTGGTCAGCTGAGAGGAAAGAGTGAGATAACAAAATTATTATAATATCCCTAGTCAGCTGAAAGTAAAGTGTGAAATAACAAAATTATTCTAATATCCCTAGTCAGCTGAGAGGAAAGTGTGAGATAACAAAATTATTATAATATCCCTAGTCAACTGAGAGGAAAGTGTGAGATAACAAAATTATTCTAATATCCCTAGTCAACTGAGAGAAAAGTGTGAAAAAACAAAATTATTCTAATATCCCTGGTCAGCTGAGAGAAAAGTATGATATAACAAAATTATTCTAATATCCCTAATCAATTGAGAGGAAAGTGTGAGATAACAAAATTATTCTAATATCCATAGTCAACTGAAAGTAAAGTGTGAAATAACAAAATTATTCTAATATCCATAGTCAGCTGAGAGGAAAGAATGAGAAATCAAAATTATTCTGATATCCCCAGTCAACTGAGAGGAAAGTGTGAGATAACAAAATTATTCTTATATCCCTAGTCAACTGAGAGGAAAGTGTGAGATAGCAAAATTATTCTTATATCCCTAATCAACTGAGAGGAAAGTGTGAGATAACAACATTATTCTAATATCCCTAGTCAGCTGAGACGAAAGTGTGAGATAACAAAATTATTCTAATATCCCTAGTCAATAGAGAGGAAAGTGTGAGATAACAAAATTATTCTAATATCCCTAGTCAATAGAGAGGAGAGTGTGATATAACAAAATTATTCTAATATTCCTAGTCAATAGAGAGGAAAGTGTGAGATAAGAAAATTATTATAATATCCCTAGTCAGCTGAGAGGAAAGTGTGAGATAAAAACTTTATTCAAATATCCCTAGTCAACTGAGAGGAAAGTGTGAGATAACAAAATTATTTTAATATCCCCAGTCAACTGAGAGGAAAGTGTGAGATAACAAAATTATTCTAATATCCCTAGTCAACTGAGAGGAAAGTGTGAGATAGCAAAACTATTCTAATATCCCTAGTCAATAGAGATGAAAGCGTGAGATAACAAAATTATTCTAATATCCATAGTCAATAGAGAGAGGAAAGTGTGAGATAACAAAATTATTCTAATATCCCTAGTCAGCTGAGAGGAAAGTGTGAGATAACAAAATTATTATAATATCCCTGGTCAGCTGAGAGGAAAGAGTGAGATAACAAAATTATTCTAATATCCCTAGTCATCTGAGAGGAAAGTGTGAGATAACAAAATTATTCTAATAACCCTAGTCAGCTGAGAGGAAAGTGTGAGATAACAAAATTATTCTAATATCCCTGGTCAGCTGAGAGGAAAGTGTGTGATAACAAAATTACTCTAATATCCCTAGTCAATAGAGATGAAAGTGTGAGATAACAAAATTATTATAATATCCATAGTCAATAGAGAGGAAAGTGTGAGATAACAAAATTAATCTAATATCCCTAGTCAACTGAGAGGAAAGTGTGAGATAACAAAATTGTTCTAATATCCCTAGTCAACTGAGTGGAAAGAGTGAGATAACAAAATTATTCTAATATCCCTAGTCAGCTGAGAGGAAAGAGTGAGAAAACAAAATTATTCTGATATCCCCAGTCAACTGAGAGGAAAGTGTGAGATAACAACATTATTCTAATATCCCCAGTCAACTGAGAGGAAAGTGTGAGATAAGAAAATTATTCTAATATCACCAGTCTACTGAGAGGAAAGTGTGAGATAGCAACATTATTCTAATATCTCTAGTCAGCTGAGAGAAAAGTGTGAGATAACAAAATTATTCTAATATCATTAGTCAAATAAGAGGAAAGAGTGAGATAATAAAATTATTCTAATATTACTGGTCAGCTGAGAGGAAAGAGTGAGATAACAAAATTATTATAATATCCCTAGTCAGCTGAAAGTAAAGTGTGAAATAACAAAATTATTCTAATATCCCTAGTCAGCTGAGAGGAAAGTGTGAGATAACAAAATTATTATAATATCCCTAGTCAACTGAGAGGAAAGTGTGAGATAACAAAATTATTCTAATATCCCTAGTCAACTGAGAGAAAAGTGTGAAAAAACAAAATTATTCTAATATCCCTGGTCAGCTGAGAGAAAAGTATGATATAACAAAATTATTCTAATATCCCTAATCAATTGAGAGGAAAGTGTGAGATAACAAAATTATTCTAATATCCATAGTCAACTGAAAGTAAAGTGTGAAATAACAAAATTATTCTAATATCCATAGTCAGCTGAGAGGAAAGAATGAGAAATCAAAATTATTCTGATATCCCCAGTCAACTGAGAGGAAAGTGTGAGATAACAAAATTATTCTTATATCCCTAGTCAACTGAGAGGAAAGTGTGAGATAGCAAAATTATTCTTATATCCCTAATCAACTGAGAGGAAAGTGTGAGATAACAACATTATTCTAATATCCCTAGTCAGCTGAGACGAAAGTGTGAGATAACAAAATTATTCTAATATCCCTAGTCAATAGAGAGGAAAGTGTGAGATAACAAAATTATTCTAATATCCCTAGTCAATAGAGAGGAGAGTGTGATATAACAAAATTATTCTAATATTCCTAGTCAATAGAGAGGAAAGTGTGAGATAAGAAAATTATTATAATATCCCTAGTCAGCTGAGAGGAAAGTGTGAGATAAAAACTTTATTCAAATATCCCTAGTCAACTGAGAGGAAAGTGTGAGATAACAAAATTATTTTAATATCCCCAGTCAACTGAGAGGAAAGTGTGAGATAACAAAATTATTCTAATATCCCTAGTCAACTGAGAGGAAAGTGTGAGATAGCAAAACTATTCTAATATCCCTAGTCAATAGAGATGAAAGCGTGAGATAACAAAATTATTCTAATATCCATAGTCAATAGAGAGAGGAAAGTGTGAGATAACAAAATTATTCTAATATCCCTAGTCAGCTGAGAGGAAAGTGTGAGATAACAAAATTATTATAATATCCCTGGTCAGCTGAGAGGAAAGAGTGAGATAACAAAATTATTCTAATATCCCTAGTCATCTGAGAGGAAAGTGTGAGATAACAAAATTATTCTAATAACCCTAGTCAGCTGAGAGGAAAGTGTGAGATAACAAAATTATTCTAATATCCCTGGTCAGCTGAGAGGAAAGTGTGTGATAACAAAATTACTCTAATATCCCTAGTCAATAGAGATGAAAGTGTGAGATAACAAAATTATTATAATATCCATAGTCAATAGAGAGGAAAGTGTGAGATAACAAAATTAATCTAATATCCCTAGTCAGCTGAGAGGAAAGTGTGAGATAACAAAATTATTCTAATATCATTAGTGAAATAAGAGGAAAGAGTGAGATAACAAAATTATTATAATATCCCTGGTCAGCTGAGAGGAAAGTGTGAGATAACAAAATTATTCTAATATCCCTAGTCAGCTGAGAGGAAAGTGTGAGATAACAAAATTATTCTAATATCCCTAGTCAGCTTAGAGGAAAGTGTGAGATAACAAAATTATTCTAATATCCCTAGTCAGCTGAAAGGAAAGTGTGAGATAACAAAATTATTCTAATTTCCCTGGTCAGCTGAGAGGAAAGTGTGAGATAACAAAATTATTATAATATCCATAGTCAACTAAGAGTAAAGTGTGAAATAACACAATTATTCTAATATCCCTAGTCAGCTGAGAGGAAAGTGTGAGATAACAAAATTATTCTAATATCCCTAGTCAATAGAGATGAAAGCGAGAGAAAATAAAATTATTCTAATATCCATAGTCAATAGAGAGGAAAGTGTGAGATAACAAAATTATTCTAATATCCCTGGTCAGCTGAGAGGAAAGTGTGAGATAACAAAATTATTATAATATCCCTAGTCAGCTGAGAGGAAAGTGTGAGATAACAAAATTATTCTAATATCCCTAGTCAACTGAGAGGAAAGTGTGAGATATCAAAATTATTCTAATATCCGAAATGAACCAAGATGGAAAATGTTACGTCTGTTGTTAAAAAACAGGTGTAAGACTGACAGACGTATCCCGTGATGGAATATGCTACTTCTGGTGCTATAAATAGGTGTAAAACTGACAGACGTATCACTTGATGGAACATGTTACTTCTGGTGGTATAAAACAGGTGTAAGACTGACATACGTATCACTTGATGGAACATGTTACTTCTGGTGATATAAAACAGGTGTAAGACTGACAGACCTATCCCGTGATGGAACATGTTTCCTCTGGTGGTATGAAACAGGCGTAAGACTGACCGACGTATCCCGTGATAGAAAATGTTACTGCTGGTGATATGAACCAGGTGTAAGACTGACAGACGTATCCCGTGATGGAACATCAAACTTCTGGTGGTATAAAACAGGTGTAAGACTGATAGACGTATCCCGTGATGGAACATGTTACTTCTGGTGGTATAGTGGTATAAAACAGGTGCAAGACTGACAGACGTATACCGTGATGGAATATATTATTTCTGGTGGTATAAAACAGGTGGAAGACCCGTGATAGAACATGTTACTTCTGTTGATATAAAACAGGTGTAAGACTGACAGACGCATCCCGTGATAGAGCATGTTACTTCTGGTGATATAAAACAGGTGTAAGACTGACAGACGTATCCCGTGATGGAACATGTTACTTCTGGTGGTATTAAACATGTGTAAGACTGACAGACGTATCCCGTGATGGAACATGCTACTTTTGGTGATATTAAACAGGTACAAGACTGACAGACGTATCCCGTGGTAGAACATATTGCTTCTGGTGATATAAAGTAGTTGTAAGACTGACAGACGTATCCCGTGATGGAATGTGTTACTACAGGTGGTATGCAACAGGTGTAAGACTGACAGACGTATCCCGTGATGGAACATGTTACTTCTGGTGGTATAAAACAGGTGCAAGACTGACAGACGTATCCCGTGGGGGAACATGTTACTTCTGGTGGTATGAAACAGGCGTAAGACTGACAGACGTATCCAGTGATAGAAGATGTTACTTCTGGTGGTATAAAACAGGTGTAAGACTGACAGACGTATCCAGTGAAGGAACATGTTATTTTTGGTGGTATAAAACAGGTGTAAGACTGACAGACGTATCCCTTGATGGAACATGTTACTTCTGGTAGTATAAAATAGGTGTAAGACTGACATATGTATCCTGTGATGGAACATTTTACTTCTGGTGGTATACAACAGGTGTAAGACTGACAAACGTATCCCGTGATGGAACATGTTACATCTGTTGGTATACAACAAGTGTAAGACTGACATACGTATCCGTGAAGGAACATGTTACTTCGGGTGGTAGAAAACAAGCGTAAGACTGACAAACATATCCCGTGATGGAACATGTTACTTCGGGTGGTAGAAAACAAGCGTAAGACTGACAAACATATCCCGTGATGGAACATGTTACTTCTGTTGGTATAAAACAGGTGTAAGACTGACAGACGTATTCCGTGATGGAACATGATACTTCTGGTGTTATAAACAAATGGTAGGCTGACATACGTGTCCTGTGATGGAACATGTTACATCGGGTGGAAGAAAACAGGCGTAAGACTGACAAACGTATCCCGTGATGGAACATGATAATATTGGTGATATAAAAAATATGTAACACTGACAGACGTATCAACTGATGGAACATGTTACTTCCGGTGATAAAAAACAGGTGTAAGATTGATAGAGGTATCCCGTGATGGAACATGTTACTTCTAGTGGTATAAAACAAGTGTTAGACGGACACACGTATCCCGTGATGGAACATGTTACTTCTGATGATATAAAACAAGTGTTAGACTGACAGACGTATCCCGTGGTGGAACATGTTACTTCTGGTGGTATGAAACAGGTGTAAGACTGACATACGTATTCCGTGATGGAACATGTTACTTCTGGTGATATGAAACAAGTGTTAGACTGACAGAGGTATCCCGTGGTGGAACATGTTACCTCTGGTGATATAAAATAGGTGTAAGACTGACAGACGTATCCCGTGATGGAAGATGTTATTTCTGGTGGTATAAAACAGGTGTCAGACTGACATACCTATCCCGTGATGGAACATGTTACTTCTGGTGATATAAAACAAGTGTTAGACTGACAGACGTATCCCGTAGTGGAACATGTTAATTCTGGTGATATAAAACAGTTGTAAGACTGACAGACGTATCCCTTGATGGAACATGTTACTTCTGGTGGTATAAAACAGGTGCAAGACTGACAGACGTATCCAGTGAAGGAACATGTTAGTTTTAGTGGTATAAAACAGGTGTGAGACTTACAGACGTATCCCTTGATGGAACATGCTACTGCTGGTGGTATAAATTATGTGTAAGACTGACAGATGTATCCTGTGATGGAACATGTTACTTCTGGTGGTATACAACAGGTGTAAGACTAACAAACGTATCCCGTGATGGAACATGTTACTTCTGGTGTTATGAAACAAGTGGTAGACTGACATACGTGTCCCGTGATGGAACATCATACTTCTGGTGATATGAAACAAGTGTTAGACTGACATATGTGTCCCGTGGTGGAACATGTTACTTCTGGTGGTATGAAACAGGTGTAAGACTGACATACGTATCCCGTGATGGAACATGTTACTTCTGGTGATATGAAACAAGTGTTAGACTGACAGAGGTATCCCGTGGTGGAGCATGTTACCTCTGGTGATATAAAAGAGGTGTAAGACTGACAGACGTACCCCGTGATGGAAGATGTTACTTCTGGTGGTATAAGACAGGTGCAAGACTGACATACCTATCCCGTGATGGAACATGTTACTTCTGGTGGTATAAAACAGGTGCAAGACTGACAGACGTATCCAGTGAAGGAACATGTTAGTTTTAGTGGTATAAAACAGGTGTAAGACTTACAGACGTATCCCTTGATGGAACATGCTACTTCTGGTGGTATAAATTATGTGTAAGACTGACAGATGTATCCTGTGATGGAACATGTTACTTCTGGTGGTATACAACAGGTGTAAGACTGACAAACGTATCCCGTGATGGAACATGTTTCTTCTGGTGTTATGAAACAAGTGGTAGACTGACATACGTGTCCCGTGATGGAACATGTTACTTCGGGTGGTAGAAAACAGGTGTAAGACTGACAAACGTATCCCGTGATGGAACATGATCATTTTGGTGGTATGAAAAATGTGTAAGACTGACATACGCATTTCGTGATGGAACATGTTACTTCTGGTGATAAAACACAGGTGTAAGATTGATAGAGGTATCCCGTGATGGAACATGTTACCTCTGGTGGTATAAAACAAGTGTTAGACTGACATACGTATCTCATGATGGAACATGTTACTTCTGGTGATATGAAACAATTGTTAGACTGACAGACGTATCCCGTGGTGGAACATGTTACTTCTGGTGATATAAGACAAGTGTAAGACTGACAGACGTATCCCGTGATGGAACATCATACTTCTGGTGGTATAAGATATGTGTAAGACACAGTCTTGTTAACTTATATTGAATATTAGGCCGGTCATGAAATCTTTATAACCAAGACGTGGGGCTTGTAGCGACTACATCACAATGTCTGGTCACAAAAACATACATATAAAGCTAATTCCTTATCTATTATAGGTACAGATGTAACAAGAAGTACCATAGAGCCAACCACAACAACATCTCAATCCCCGATGAAAAGCACCGCGAGAACAACTGCCATTGAAACTACAACCACAACTGTCACTCAGACTACAGGTCCAACGGAAAGTACAACAGAGTCATCTACATCTACATCCCAATCAACAGTGAAAAGCACTGCAGCATCAACTACCAATGCAACTACTGGCACCACGGGCACCACAGGCACAACTGTTACTGAGACCACTGGAACAACGGAAAGTACCACAGCCCCAACCAAAACTACATCCCAATCAACGGTGACAAGCACTGGAAGAACAACTGCCACTGAAACTACAGGCACCACGGACATAGCTGTCACTCAGACGACAGGAGCAACAGAAAGTACCACAGAGCCATCCGCAGTTACATCCCAATCAACAGTCACAAGAAGTGCAGAAACAAGTGCCACTGAAACTACTGTCACCACGGGAACAACTGTCACTCAGACTACAGGAGCAACAGAAAGTACCACAGAGCCATCCACAGGTACATCTCAATCAACAGTGACAAGCACAGCAGGAACAACTCCCACTGAAACTACTGGCTCAACAGGCACAACTGTCACTCAGACTACAGGAGCAACAGAAAGTACCACAGATCCATCCATAGCTACATCGCAATCAACGGTGACAAGTACTTCAGGAACAACAGCCACTGCAACTACTGGCACCACTGGCACCACAGGCACAACAGTTACTCAGACCACTGGAACAACGGAAAGAACCACAGAGCCATCCACAGCTACATCTCAATCAACGGTGACAATCACTGCAGCAACAATTGCCACTGAAACTACTGGCACCACGGGCACCACTGTCACTCAGACTACAGGAGCAACAGAAAGTACCACAGAGCCATCCACAGCTACATCCCAATCAACGGTGACAAGCACTGCAGAAACAACTGCCACTGAAACTACTGGCACCACGGTCACAACTGTCACTCAGACTACAGGAACAACGGAAAGTAGCACAGAGCCATCCACAGCTACACTTCAATCAAGGGTGACAAGCACAGCAGGAACAACTCCCACTGAAACTACTGGCTCAACAGGCACGACTGTCACTCAGACTACTGGAGCAATAGAAAGTACCACAGAGTCATCCACAGCTACAGCTCAATCAACGGTGATAAGTACTGCAGGAACAACTGCCACTGCAACTACTGGCACCACTGTCACCACAGGCACAACAGTTACTCAGACCACTGGAACAACGGAAAGTACCACAGAGCCATCGACAGCTACATCTCAATCAAGCGTGACACGCACTGCAGGAACAACTGCCACTGATACTACTGGCACCACGGGAACAACTGTCACTCAGACTACAGGAGCAACAGAAAGTACCACAGAGCCATCCACAGCTACATCTCAATCAACGGTGACTAGCACTGCAGGAACAATTGCCACTGAAACTACTGGCACCACGGGCACCACTGTCACTCAGACTACAGGAGCAACAGAAAGTACCACAGAGCCATCCACAGCTACATCCCAATCAACGGTGACAAGCACTGCAGAAACAACTGCCACTGAAACTACTGGCACCACGGGCACAACTGTCACTCAGACTACAGGAACAACGGAAAGTAGCACAGAGCCATCCACAGCTACACCTCAATCAACGGTGACAAACACAGCAGGAACAACTGCCACTGAAACTACTGGCTCAACAGGCACGACTGTCACTCAGACTACTGGAGCAATAGAAAGTACCACAGAGTCATCCACAGCTACAGCTCAATCGACGGTGACAAGTACTGCAGGAACAACTGCAACTGCAAATACTGACACCACTGGCACCACAGGCGCAACAGTTACTCAGACCACTGGAACAACGGAAAGTACCACAGAGCCATCGACAGCTACATCTCAATCAAGCGTGACAAGCACTGCAGGAACAACTGCCACTGAATCTACTGGCACCACGGGCACAACTGTCACTCAGACTACAGGAGCAACAGAAAGTACCACAGAGCCATCCATAGCTACATCTCAATCAACGGTGACAAGTACTTCAGGAACAACAGCCACTGCAACTACTGGCACCACTGGCACCACAGGCACAACAGTTACTCAGACAACTGGAACATCGGAAAGTACCACAGAGCCATCCACAGCTATATCTCAATCAACGGTGACAAGCACTGCAGCAACAATTGCCACTGAAACTACTGGCACCACGAGCACCACTGTCACTCAAACTACAGGAGCAACAGAAAATACCACAGAGCAATCCACAGCTACATCACAATCAACGGTGACAAGCACTGCAGAAACAACTGCCACTGAAACTACTGGCACCACGGGCACAACTGTCACTCAGACTACAGGAACAACGGAAAGTAGAACAGAGCCATCCACAGCTACACCTCAATCAACGGTGACAAGCACAGCAGGAACAACTGCCACTGGAACTACTGGCTCAACAGGCACGACTGTCACTCAGACTACTGGAGCAATAGAAAGTACCACAGAGTCATCCACAGCTACAGCTCAATCGACGGTTACAAGTACTGCAGGAACAACTGCAACTGCAACTACTGACACTACTGGAACCACAGGCGCAACAGTTACTCAGACCACTGGAACAACGGAAAGTACCACAGAGCCATCGACAGCTACATCTCAATCAAGCGTAACAAGCACAGCAGGAACAACTGCCACTGAATCTACTGGCACCACGGGAACAACTGTCACTCAGACTACAGGAGCAACAGAAAGTACCACAGAGCCATCCATAGCTACATCTCAATCAACGGTGACAAGTACTTCAGGAACAACTGCCACTGCAACTACTGGCACAACTGGCACCACAGGCACAACAGTTACTCAGACCACTGGAACAACGGAAAGTACCACAGAGCTATCCACAGCTACATCTCAATCAACGGTGACAAGCACTGCAGCAACAATTGCCACTGAAACTACTGGCACCACGGGCACCACTGTCACTCAGACTACTGGAGCAACAGAAAGTACCACAGAGCCATCCGCAGCTACATCCCAATCAACAGTCACAAGAAGTGCAGAAACAAGTGCCACTGAAACTACTGTCACCACGGGAACAACTGTCACTCAGACTACAGGAGCAACAGAAAGTACCACAGAGCCATCCACAGGTACATCTCAATCAACAGTGACAAGCACAGCAGGAACAACTCCCACTGAAACTACTGGCTCAACAGGCACAACTGTCACTCAGACTACAGGAGCAACAGAAAGTACCACATATCCATCCATAGTTACATCGCAATCAACGGTGACAAGTACTTCAGGAACAACAGCCACTGCAACTACTGGCACCACTGGCACCACAGGCACAACAGTTACTCAGACCACTGGAACAACGGAAAGAACCACAGAGCCATCCACAGCTACATCTCAATCAACGGTGACAATCACTGCAGCAACAATTGCCACTGAAACTACTGGCACCACGGGCACCACTGTCACTCAGACTACAGGAGCAACAGAAAGTACCACAGAGCCATCCACAGCTACATCCCAATCAACGGTGACAAGCACTGCAGAAACAACTGCCACTGAAACTACTGGCACCACGGTCACAACTGTCACTCAGACTACAGGAACAACGGAAAGTAGCACAGAGCCATCCACAGCTACACTTCAATCAAGGGTGACAAGCACAGCAGGAACAACTCCCACTGGAACTACTGGCTCAACAGGCACGACTGTCACTCAGACTACTGGAACAATAGAAAGTACCACAGAGTCATCCACAGCTACAGCTCAATCAACGGTGACAAGTACTGCAGGAACAACTGCCACTGCAACTACTGGCACCACTGTCACCACAGGCACAACAGTTACTCAGACCACTGGAACAACGGAAAGTACCACAGAGCCATCGACAGCTACATCTCAATCAAGCGTGTCAAGCACTGCAGGAACAACTGCCACTGATACTACTGGCACCACGGGAACAACTGTCACTCAGACTACAGGAGCAACAGAAAGTACCACAGAGCCATCCACAGCTACATCTCAATCAACGGTGACTAGCACTGCAGGAACAATTGCCACTGAAACTACTGGCACCACGGGCACCACTGTCACTCAGACTACAGGAGCAACAGAAAGTACCACAGAGCCATCCACAGCTACATCCCAATCAACGGTGACAAGCACTGCAGAAACAACTGCCACTGAAACTACTGGCACCACGGGCACAACTGTCACTCAGACTACAGGAACAACGGAAAGTAGCACAGAGACATCCACAGCTACACCTCAATCAACGGTGACAAACACAGCAGGAACAACTGCCACTGGAACTACTGGCTCAACAGGCACGACTGTCACTCAGACTACTGGAGCAATAGAAAGTACCACAGAGTCATCCACAGCTACAGCTCAATCGACGGTGACAAGTACTGCAGGAACAACTGCAACTGCAACTACTGACACCACTGGCACCACAGGCGCAACAGTTACTCAGACCACTGGAACAACGGAAAGTACCACAGAGCCATCGACAGCTACATCTCAATCAAGCGTGACAAGCACTGCAGGAACAACTGCCACTGAATCTACTGGCACCACGGGCACAACTGTCACTCAGACTACAGGAGCAACAGAAAGTACCACAGAGCCATCCATAGCTACATCTCAATCAACGGTGACAAGTACTTCAGGAACAACTGCCACTGCAACTACTGGCACCACTGGCACCACAGGCACAACAGTTACCCAGACCACTGGAACAACGGAAAGTACCACAGAGCCATCCACAGCTACATCTCAATCAACGGTGACAAGCACTGCAGCAACAATTGCCACTGAAACTACTGGCACCACGGGCACCACTGTCACTCAGACTATAGGAGCAACAGAAAGTACCACAGAGCAATCCACAGCTACATCCCAATCAACGGTGACAGGCACTGCAGAAACAACTGCCACTGAAACTACTGGCACCACTGGCACAAATGTCACTCAGACTACAGGAACAACGGAAAGTAGCACAGAGCCATCCACAGCTACACCTCAATCAACGGTGACAAGCACAGCAGGAACAACTGCCACTGGAACTACTGGCTCAACAGGCACGACTGTCACTCAGACTACTGGAGCAATAGAAAGTACCACAGAGTCATCCACAGCTACAGCTCAATCGACGGTGACAAGTACTGCAGGAACAACTGCAACTGCAACTACTGACACCACTGTCACCACAGGCGCAACAGTTACTCAGACCACTGGAACAACGGAAAGTACCACAGAGCCATCGACAGCTACATCTCAATCAAGTGTGACAAGCACTGCAGGAACAACTGCCACTGAATCTACTGGCACCACGGGCACAACTATCACTCAGACTACAGGAGCAACAGAAAGTACCACAGAGCCATCCATAGCTACATCTCAATCAACGGTGACAAGTACTTCAGGAACTACAGCCACTGCAAATACTGGCACCACTGGCACCACAGGCACAACAGTTACTCAGACCACTGGAACAACGGAAAGTACCACAGAGCCATCCACAGCTACATCTCAATCAACGGTGACAAGCACTGCAGCAACAATTGCCACTGAAACTACTGGCACCACGGGCACCACTGTCACTCAGACTACAGGAGCAACAGAAAGTACCACAGAGCCATCCACAGCTACATCCCAATCAACGGTGACAAGCACTGCAGAAACAACTGCCACTGAAACTACTGGCACCACGGGCACAACTGTCACTCAGACTACAGGAACAACGGAAAGTAGCACAGAGCCATCCACAGCTACACCTCAATCAACGGTGACAAGCACAGCAGGAACAACTGCCACTGGAACTACTGGCTCAACAGGCACGACTGTCACTCAGACTACTGGAGCAATAGAAAGTACCACAGAGTCATCCACAGCTACAGCTCAATCGACGGTGACAAGTACTGCAGGAACAACTGCCACTGCAGCTACTGGCACCACTGGCACCACAGGCACAACAGTTACTCAGACCACTGGAACAACGGAAAGTACCACAGAGCCATCGACAGCTACATCTCAATCAAGCGTGACAAGCATTACAGGAAAAACTGCCACTGAATCTACTAGCGCCACGGGCACAACTGTCACTCAGACTACAGGAGCAACAGAAAGTACCACAGAGCCATCCATAGCTACATCTCAATCAATGGTGACAAGTACTTCAGGAACAACAACCACTGCAACTACTGGCACCACTGGCACCACAGGCACAACAGTTACTCAGACCACTGGAACAACGGAAAGTACCACAGAGCCATCCACAGCTACATCTCAATCAACGGTGACAAGCACTGCAGCAACAATTGCCACTGAAACTACTGGCACCACGAGCACCACTGTCACTCAGACTACAGGAGCAACAGAAAATACCACAGAGCCATCCACAGCTACATCCCAATCAACGGTGACAAGCACTGCAGAAACAACTACCACTGAAACTACTGGCACCACGGGCACAACTGTCACTCAGACTACAGGAACAACGGAAAGTAGCACAGAGCCATCCACAGCTACACCTCAATCAACGGTGACAAGCACAGCAGGAACAACTGCCACTGGAACTACTGGCTCAACAGGCACGACTGTCACTCAGACTACTGGAGCAATAGAAAGTACCACAGAGTCATCCACAGCTACAGCTCAATCGACGGTGACAAGTACTGCAGGAACAACTGCCACTGCAACTACTGACACCACTGGCACCACAGGCACAACAGTTACTCAGACCACTGGAACAACGGAAAGTACCACAGAGCCATCCACAGCTACATCTCAATCAAGCGTGACAAGCACTGCAGGAACAACTGCCACTGATACTACTGGCACCACGGGAACAACTGTCACTCAGACTACAGGAGCAACAGAAAGTACCACAGAGCCATCCATAGCTACATCGCAATCAACGGTGACAAGTACTCCAGGAACAACAGCCACTGCAACTACTGGCACCACTGGCACCACAGGCACAACAGTTACCCAGACCACTGGAACAACGGAAAGTACCACAGAGCCATCCACAGCTACATCTCAATCAACGGTGACAAGCACTGCAGTAACAATTGCCACTGAAACTACTGGCACCACGGGCACCACTGTCACTCAGACTACAGGAGCAACAGAAAGTACCACAGAGCCATCCACAGCTACATCCCAAACAACGGTGACAAGCACTGCAGAAGCAACTGCCACTGAAACTACTGGCATCACGGGCACAACTGTCACTCAGACTACAGGAACAACGGAAAGTAGCACAGAGCCATCCACAGCTACACCTCAATCACCGGTGACAAGCACTGCAGAAACAACTGCCACTGACACTACTGGCACCACGAGCACAACTGTCACTCAGACTACAGGAACAACGGAAAGTAGCACAGAGCCATCCAGGGCTACACCTCAATCAACGGTGACAAACACAGCAGGAACAAATGTCACTGGAACTACTGGCTCAACAGGCACGACCGTCACTCAGACTACTGGAGCAATAGAAAGTACCACAGAGTCATCCACAGCTACAGCTCAATCAACGGTGACAAGTACTGCAGGAGCAACTGCTACTGCAACTACTGGCACCACTGGCACCACAGGCACAACAGTTACTCAGATCACTGGAACAACGGAAAGAACCACAGAGCCATCAACAGCTACATCTCAATCAAGCGTGACAAGCACTGCAGGAATAACTGCCACTGAATCTACTGGCACCACGGGCACAACTGTCACTCAGACTACAGGAGCAACAGAAAGTACCACAGAGCCATCCATAGCTACATCTCAATCAACAGTGACAAGTACTTCAGGAACAACAGCCACTGTAACTACTGGCACCACTGGCACCACAGTTACTCAGACCACTGGAACAACGGAAATTACCACAGAGCCATCAACATCTACATCTCAATCAACGGTGACAAGCACTGCAGCAACATTTGCCACTGAAACTACTGGCACCACGGGCACCACTGTCACTCAGACTACAGGAGCAACAGAAAGTACCACAGAGCCATCGACAGCTACATCCCAATCAACGGTGACAAGCACTGCAGAAACAACTGCCACTAAAACTACTGGCACCACGGGCACAACTATCACTCAGACTACAGGAACAACGGAAAGTAGCACAGAGCCATCCACAGCTACACCTCAATCAACTGTGACAAGCACAGCAGGAACAACTGCCACTGGAACTACTGGCTCAACAGGCACGACTGTCACTCAGACTACTGGAGCAATAGAAAGTACCACAGAGCCATCCATAGCTACATCTCAATCAACGGTGACAAGTACTTCAGGAACAACAGCCACTGCAACTACTGGCACCACTGGCACCACAGGCACAACAGTTACTCAGACCACTGGAGCAACGGAAAGTACCACAGAGCCATCCACAGCTACATCCCAATCAACGGTGACAAGCACTGCAGAAACAACTGCTACTGATACTACTGGCACCACGGGCACAACTTTCACTCCGACTACAGGAACAGCGGAAAGTAACACAGAGCCATCCACAGCTACACCTCAATCAACGGTGACAAGCACAGCAGGAACAACTGCCACTGGAACTACTGGCTCAACAGGCACGACTGTCACTCCGACTACTGGAGCAATAGAAAGTACCACAGAGTCATCCACAGCTACAGCTCAATCAACGGTGAAAGGCACTGCAGGAACAATTGCCACTGAAACTACTGGTACCACGGACACCACTGTCACTCAGACTACAGGAGCAACAGAAAGTACCACAGAGCCATCCACAGCTACATCCCAATCAACGGTGACAAGCACTGCTGAAACAACTGCCACTGAAACTACTGGCACCACGGGCACAACTGTCACTCAGACTACAGGAACAACGAAAAGTAGCACAGAGCCATCCACAGCTACACCTCAATCAACGGTGACAAACACAGCAGGAACAACTGCCACTGGAACTACTGGCTCAACAGGCACGACTATCACTCCGACTACTGGAGCAATAGAAAGTACCACAGAGTCATCCACAGCTACAGCTCAATCAACGGTGAAAAGCACTGCAGGAACAATTGCCACTGAAATTACTGGTACCACGGTTACCACTGTCACTCAGACTACAGGAGCAACAGAAAGTACCACAGAGCCATCCACAGCTACACCTCAATCAACGGTGACAAGCACAGCAGGAACAACTGTCACTGGAACTACTGGCTCAACAGGCACGACTGCCACTCAGACTACTGGAGCAATAGAAAGTACCACAGAGTCATCGACAACTACAGCTCAATCAACGGTGACAAGTACTGCAGAAACAACTGCCACTGCATCTACAGGGATCACTGACACCACAGGCACAACAGTTACTCAGACCACTGAAACAACGGAAAGTACCACAGAGCCATCGACAGCTACATCTCAATCAAGCGTGACAAGGACTGCCGGAACAACTGCCACTAAATCTACTGGCACCACAGGAACAACTGTCACTCAGACTACAGGAGCAACAGAAAGTATCACAGAGCCATCCATAGCTACATCTCAATCAACGGTGACAAGTACTTCAGGAACAACAGCCACTGCAACTACTGGCACCACTGGCACCACAGACACAACGGTTACTCAGACCACTGGAACAACGGAAAGTACCACAGAGCCATCCACAGCTACATCTCAATCAACGGTGACAAGCAATGCAGGAACAATTGCCACTAAAACTACTGGCACCACGGGCAACACTGTCACTCTGACTACTGGAGCAATAGAAAGTACCACAGAGTCATCCATAGCTACAGCTCAATCAACGGTGACAAGTACTGCAGGAACAACTGCCACTACAACTACTGGCACCACTGGCACCACTGGCACCACAGGCACAACAGTTACTCAGACCACTGGAACAACGGAAAGTACCACAGAGCCACCCACAGCTACACCTCAATCAACGGTGACAAGCACAGCAGGAACAACTGCCATTGGAACTACTGGCTCAACAGGCACGACTGTCACTCAGACTACTGGAGCAATAGAAAGTACCACAGAGTCATCCACAGCTACAGCTCAATCGACGGTGACAAGTACTGCAGGAACAACTGCCACTGCAACTACTGGCACCACTGGCACAACCGTTACTCAGACCACTGGAACAACGGAAAGTACAACAGAGCCATCCACAGCTACATCTCAATCAACGGTGACAAGCACAGCAGGAACAATTGCCACTGAGACTACGGGCACCACTGTCACTCAGACTACAGGAGCAACAGAAAGTACCACAAAGCCATCCACAGCTACATCCCAATCAACGGTGACAACCACTGCAGAAATAACTGTCACTGAAACTACTGGCACCACGGGAACAACTGTCACTCAGACTACAGGAACAACGGAAAGTAGCACAGAGCTATCCATAGCTACACCTCAATCAACGGTGACAAGCACAGCAGGAACAACTGCCACTGGAACTACTGGCTCAACAGGCACGATTGTCACTCAGACTACTGGAGCAATAGAAAGTACCACAGAGTCATCCACAGCTACAGCTCAATCAACGGTGACAAGTACTGCAGGAACAACTGCTACTGCAACTACTGGCACCACTGGCACCACAGGCACAACAGTTACTCAGACCACTGGAACAACGGAAAGTACCACAGAGCCATCGACAGCTACATCTCAATCAAGCGTGACAAGCACTGCAGGAACAACTGCCACTGAATCTACTGGCACCACGGGCACAACTGTCACTCAGACTACAGGAGCAACAGAAAGTACCACAGAGCCATCCATAGCTACATCTCAATCAACGGTGACAAGTACTTCAGGAACAACAGCCACTGCAACTACTGGCACCACTGGCACCACAGGCACAACAGTTACTCATACCACTGGAACAACGGAAAGTACCACAGAGCCATCCACAGCTACATCCCAATCAACGGTGACAAGCACTGCAGAAACAACTGCCACTGAAACTACTGGCACCACGGGCACAACTGTCACTCAGACTACAGGAACAACGGAAAGTAGCACAGAGCCATCCACAGCTACATCTCAATCAACGGTGACAAGCACAGCAGGAACAACTGCCACTGGAAATACTGGCTCAACAGGCACGACTGTCACTCAGACTACTGGAGCAATAGAAAGTACCACAGAGTCATCCACAGCTACAGCTCAATCAACGGTGACAAGTACTGCAGGAACAACTGCCACTGCAACTACTGGCACCACTGGCACCACAGGCACAACAGTTACTCAGACCACTGGAACAACGGAAAGTACCACAGAGCCATCAACAGCTACATCTCAATCAAGCGTGACAAGCACTGCAGGAACAACTGCCACTGAATCTACTGGCACCACCGGAACAACTGTCACTCAGACTACAGGAGCAACAGAAAGTACCACAGAGCCATCCATAGCTACATCTCAATCAACGGTGACAAGTACTTCAGGAACAATTGCCACTGAAACTACGGGAACTACGGGCACCACTGTCACTCAGACTATAGGAGCAACAGAAAGTACCACAGAGCCATCCACAGCTACATCCCAATCAACGGTGACAAGCATTGCAGAAGCAACTGCCACTGAAACTACTGGCACCACGGGCACAACTGTCACTCAGACTACTGGAGCAATAGAAAGTACCACAGAGTCATCCACAACTACAGCTCAATCAACGGTGACAACTACTGCAGGAACAACTGCCACTGGAACTACTGGCACCACTGGCACCACAGGCACAACAGTTACTCAGACCACTGGAACAACGGAAAGTACCACAGAGCCATCGACAGCTACATCTCAATCAAGCGTGAAAAGCACTGCCGGAACAGCTGCCACTGAATCTACTGGAAACACTGGAACAACTGTCACTCAGACTACAGGAGCAACAGAAAGTACCACAAAGCCATCCACAGCTACATTCCAATCAACGGTGACAAGCACTGCAGAAACAACTGCCACTGAAACTACTGGCACCACGGGCACAACTGTCACTCAGACTACAGGAGCAACAGAAAGTACCACAGAGCCATCCACAGCTACATCCCAATCAACGGTGACAAGCACTGGCGAAACAACTGCCGCTGAAACTACTGGCACCACGAGCACAACTGTCACTCAGACTACAGGAACAACGGAAAGTAACACAGAGCCATCCACAGCTACACCTCAATCAACGGTGACAAGCACAGCAGGAACAACTGCCACTGGAACTACTGGCTCAACAGGCACGATTCTCACTCAGACTACTGGAGCAATAGAAAGTACCACAGAGTCATCCACAGCTACAGCTCAATCAACGGTGACAAGTACTGGAGGAAAAACTGCCACTGCAACTACTGGCACCACTGGCACCACAGGCACAACAGTTACTCAGACCACTGGAACAACGGAAAGTAGCACAGAGCCATCGACAGCTACATCTCAATCAAGCGTGACAAGCACTGCAGGAACAACTGTCACTGAATCTACTGGCACCACGGGCACAACTGTCACTCAGACTACAGGAGCAACAGAAAGTACCACAGAGCCATCCATAGCTACATCTCAATCAACGGTGACAAGTACTTCAGGACCAACAGCCACTGCAACTACTGGCACCACTGGCACCACAGGCACAACAGTTACTCAGACCACTGGAGCAACAGAAAGTACCACAGAGCCATCCACAGATACATCCCAATCAACGGTGACAAGCACTGCAGAAACAACTGCCACTGAAACTACTGGCACCACGGGCACAACTGTCACTCAGACTACAGGAACAACGGAAAGTAGCACAGAGCCATCCACAGATACACCTCAATCAACGGTGACAAGCACAGCAGGAACAACTGCCACTGGAACTACTGGCTCAACAGGCACGATTCTCACTCAGACTACTGGAGCAATAGAAAGTACCACAGAGCCATCGACAGCTACATCTCAATCAAGCGTGACAAGCACTGCAGGAACAACTGCCACTGATACTACTGGCACCACGGGAACAACTGTCACTCAGACAACAGGAGCAACAGAAAGTACCACAGAGCCATCCATAGCTACATCTCAATCAACGGTGACAAGTACTTCAGGAACAACAGCCACTGCAACTACTGGCACCACAGGCACAACAGTTACTCAGACCACTGAAACAACGGAAAGTACCACAGAGCCATCCACAGCTACATCTCAATCAACGGTGAGAAGCACTGCAGCAATAATTGCCACTGAAACTACTGGCACCACGGGTACCACTGTCACTCAGACTACAGGAGCAACAGAAATTACCACACAGCCATCCACAGCTACATCCCAATCAACGGTGACAAGCACTGCAGAAACAACTGCCACTGAAACTACTGGTATCACGAGCACAACTGTCACTCAGACTACAGGAACAACGAAAAGTAGCACAGAGCCATCCACAGCTACACCTCAATCAACGGTGATAAGCACAGCAGGAACAACTGCCACTGGAACTACTGGCTCAACAGGCACGACTGTCACTCAGACTACTGGAGCAATAGAAAGTACCACAGAGTCATCCACAACTACAGCTCAATCAACGGTGACAAGTACTGCAGGAACAAATGCCACTGCAACTACTGGCACCACTGGCACCACAGGCACAACAGTTACTCAGACCACTGGAACAACGGAAAGTACCACAGAGCCATCGACCGCTACATCTCAATCAAGCGTGACAAGCACTGCAGGAACAACTGCCACTGAATATACTGCCACCACGGGCACAACTGTCACTCAGACTACAGGAGCAACAGAAAGTACCACAGAGCCATCCATAGCTACATCTCAATCAACGGTGACAAGTCCTTCAGGAACAACAGCCACTGCAACTACTGGCACCACTGGCACCACTGGCACCACAGGCACAACAGTTACTCAGACCACTGGAACAACGGAAAGTACCACAGAGCCATCCACAGCTACATCTCAATCAAGCGTGACAAGCACTGCAGGAACAATTGCCACTGAAACTACTGGCACCGCGGGCACCACTGTCACTCAGACTATAGGAGCAACAGAAAGTACCACAAAGCCATCCACAGCTACATCCCAATCAACGGTGACAAGCACTGCAGAAACAACTGCCACTGAAACTACTGGCACCACAGGCACAACTGTCACTCAGACTACAGGAACAACGGAAAGTAGCACAGAGCCATCCACAGCTACACCTCAATCAACGGTGACAAATACAGCAGGAACAACTGCCCCTGGAACTACTGGCTCAACAGGCACGACTGTCACTCAGACTACTGGAGCAATAGAAAGTACCACAGAGTCATCCACAGCTACAGCTCAATCAACGGTGACAAGTACTGCAGGAACAACTGCCACTGCAATTACTGGCACCACTGGCGCCACAGGCACAACAGTTACTCAGACCACTGGAACAACGGAAAGTACCACAGAGCCATCCACAGCTACATCTCAATCAAGCGTGACAAGCACTGCAGGAACAACTGCCACTGAATCTACTGGCACCACGGGCACAACTGTCACTCAGACTACAGGAGCAACAGAAAGTACCACAGAGCCATCCATAGCTACATCTCAATCAACGGTGACAAGTCCTTCAGGACCAACAGCCACTGCAACTACTGGCACCACTGGCACCACAGGCACAACAGTTACTCAGACCACTGGAGCAACGGAAAGTACCACAGAGCCATCCACAGCTACATCTCAATCAACGGTGACAAGCACTGCAGGAACAATTGCCACTGAAACTACTGGCACCACGGGCACCACTGTCACTCAGACTATAGGAGCAACAGAAAGTACCACAGAGCCATCCACAGCTACATCCCAATCAACGGTGACAAGCACTGCAGAAACAACTGCCACTGAAACTACTGGCACCACGGGCACAACTGTCACTCAGACTACAGGAACAACGGAAAGTAGCACAGAGCCATCCACAGCTACACCTCAATCAACGGTGACAAGCACAGCAGGAACAACTGCCACTGGAACTACTGGCTCAACAGGTACGACTGTCACTCAGACTACTGGAGCAACAGAAAGTACCACAAAGTCATCCACAGCTACAGCTCAATCAACGGTGACAAGTACTGCAGGAACAACTGCCACTGCAACTACTGGCACCACTGGCACCACAGGCACAACAGTTACTCAGACCACTGGAACAACAGAAAGTACCACAGAGCCATCGACAGCTACATCTCAATCAAGAGTGACAAGCACTGCAGGAACAACTGCCACTGAATCTACTGGCACCACGGGCACAACTGTCACTCAGACTACAGGAGCAACAGAAAGTACCACAGAGCCATCCATAGCTACATCTCAATCAACGGTGACAAGTACTTCAGGACCAACAGCCACTGCAACTACTGGCACCACTGGCACCACAGGCACAACAGTTACTCAGACCACTGGAGCAACAGAAAGTACCACAGAGCCATCCACAGATACATCCCAATCAACGGTGACAAGCACTGCAGAAACAACTGCCACTGAAACTACTGGCACCACGGGCACAACTGTCACTCAGACTACAGGAACAACGGAAAGTAGCACAGAGCCATCCACAGCTACACCTCAATCAACGGTGACAAGCACAGCAGGAACAACTGCCACTGGAACTACTGGCTCAACAGGCACGATTCTCACTCAGACTACTGGAGCAATAGAAAGTACCACAGAGCCATCGACAGCTACATCTCAATCAATCGTGACAAGCACTGCAGGAACAACTGCCACTGATACTACTGGCACCACGGGAACAACTGTCACTCAGACAACAGGAGCAACAGAAAGTACCACAGAGCCATCCATAGCTACATCTCAATCAACGGTGACAAGTACTTCAGGAACAACTGCCACTGATACTACTGGCACCACGGGAACAACTGTCACTCAGACAACAGGAGCAACAGAAAGTACCACAGAGCCATCCACAGCTACATCTCAATCAACGGTGAGAAGCACTGCAGCAACAATTGCCACTGAAACTACTGGCACCACGGGTACCACTGTCACTCAGACTACAGGAGCAACAGAAATTACCACACAGCCATCCACAGCTACATCCCAATCAACGGTGACAAGCACTGCAGAAACAACTGCCACTGAAACTACTGGTATCACGAGCACAACTGTCACTCAGACTACAGGAACAACGAAAAGTAGCACAGAGCCATCCACAGCTACACCTCAATCAACGGTGATAAGCACAGCAGGAACAACTGCCACTGGAACTACTGGCTCAACAGGCACGACTGTCACTCAGACTACTGGAGCAATAGAAAGTACCACAGAGTCATCCACAACTACAGCTCAATCAACGGTGACAAGTACTGCAGGAACAACTGCCACTGCAATTACTGGCACCAATGGCGCCACAGGCACAACAGTTACTCAGACCACTGGAACAACGGAAAGTACCACAGAGCCATCCACAGCTACATCTCAATCAAGCGTGACAAGCACTGCAGGAACAACTGCCACTGAATCTACTGGCACCACGGGCACAACTGTCACTCAGACTACAGGAGCAACAGAAAGTACCACAGAGCCATCCATAGCTACATCTCAATCAACGGTGACAAGTCCTTCAGGACCAACAGCCACTGCAACTACTGGCACCACTGGCACCACAGGCACAACAGTTACTCAGACCACTGGAGCAACGGAAAGTACCACAGAGCCATCCACAGCTACATCTCAATCAACGGTGACAAGCACTGCAGGAACAATTGCCACTGAAACTACTGGCACCACGGGCACCACTGTCACTCAGACTATAGGAGCAACAGAAAGTACCACAGAGCCATCCACAGCTACATCCCAATCAACGGTGACAAGCACTGCAGAAACAACTGCCACTGAAACTACTGGCACCACGGGCACAACTGTCACTCAGACTACAGGAACAACGGAAAGTAGCACAGAGCCATCCACAGCTACACCTCAATCAACGGTGACAAGCACAGCAGGAACAACTGCCACTGGAACTACTGGCTCAACAGGCACGACTGTCACTCAGACTACTGGAGCAACAGAAAGTACCACAAAGTCATCCACAGCTACAGCTCAATCAACGGTGACAAGTACTGCAGGAACAACTGCCACTGCAACTACTGGCACCACTGGCACCACAGGCACAACAGTTACTCAGACCACTGGAACAACAGAAAGTACCACAGAGCCATCGACAGCTACATCTCAATCAAGAGTGACAAGCACTGCAGGAACAACTGCCACTGAATATACTGGCACCACGGGCACAACTGTCACTCAGACTACAGGAGCAACAGAAAGTACCACAGAGCCATCCATAGCTACATCTCAATCAACGGTGACAAGTACTTCAGGAACAACACCCACTGCAACTACAGGCACAACAGTTACTCCGACCACTGGAACAACGGAAAGTACCACAGAGCCATCCACAGCTACAGCTCAATCAACGGTGACAAGCACTGCAGTAACAATTGCCACTGAAACTACTGGCACCACGGGCACAACTGTCACTCAGACTACAGGAACAACGGAAAGTAGCACAGAGCCATCCACAGCTACACCTCAATCAACGGTGATAAGCACAGCAGGAACAACTGCCACTGGAACTACTGGCTCAACAGGCACGACTGTCACGCAGACTACTGGAGCAATAGAAAGTACCACAGAGTCATCCACAGCTACATCTCAATCAACGGTGACAAGTACTACAGGAACAACTGCCACTGCAACTACTGGCACCACTGGCACCACAGGCACAACAGTTACTCAGACCACTGGAACAACGGAAAGTACCACAGAGCCATCGACAGCTACATCTCAATCAAGCGTGACAAGCACTGCAGGAACAACTGCCACTGAATCTACTGGCATCACGGGCACAACTGTCACTCAGACTACAGGAGCAACAGAAAGTACCACAGAGCCATCCATAGCTACATCTCAATCAACGGTGACAAGTACTTCAGGAACTACACCCACTGCAACTACTGGCACCACTGGCACCACAAGCGCAACAGTTACTCCGACCACTGGAACAACGGAAAGTACCACAGAGCCATCCACAGCTACAGCTCAATCAACGGTGACAAGCACTGCAGCAACAATTGCCACTGAAAATACTGGCACCACGGGCACCACTGTCACTCAGACTACAGGAGCAACAGAAAGTACCACAGAACCATCCACAGCTACATCCCAATCAACGGTGACAAGCACTGCAGAAACAACTGCCACTGAAACTACTGGCACCACGGGCACAACTGTCACTCAGACTACAGGAACAACGGAAAGTAGCACAGAACCATCCACAGCTACACCTCAATCAACGGTGATAAGCACAGCAGGAACAACTGCCACTGGAACTACTGGCTCAACAGGCACGACTGTCACTCAGACTACTGGAGCAATAGAAAGTACCACAGAGTCACCCACAGCTACAGCTCAATCAACGGTGACAAGTACTGCAGGAACAACTGCCACTGCAACTACTGGCACCACTGGCACCACAGGCACAACAGTTACTCAGACCACTGGAACAACGGAAAGTACCACAGAGCCATCGACAGCTACATCTCAATCAAGCGTGACAAGCACTGCAGGAACAACTGCCACTGAATCTACTGGCATCACGGGCACAACTGTCACTCAGACTACAGGAGCAACAGAAAGTACCACAGAGCTATCCACAGCTACATCCCAATCAACGGTGACAAGCACTGCAGAAACAACCGCCACTGAAACTACTGGCACCACGGGCACAACTGTCACTCAGACTACAGGAACAACGGAAAGTAGCACAGAGCCATCCACAGCTACACCTCAATCAACGGTGACAAGCACAGCAGGAACAACTGCCACTGGAACTACTGGCTCAACAGGCACGACTGTCACTCAGACTACTGGAGTAATAGAAAGTACCACAGAGTCATCCACAGCTACATCTCAATCAACGGTGACAAATACTGCAGGAACAACTGCCACTGCAACTACTGGCACCACTGGCACCACAGGCACAACAGTTACTCAGACCCCTGGAACAACGGAAAGTACCACAGAGCCATCGACAGCTACATCTCAATCAAGCGTGACAAGCACTGCAGGAACAATTGCCACTGAATCTACTGGCATCACGGGCACAACTGTCACTCAGACTACAGGAGCAACAGAAAGTACCACAGAGCCATCTACAGCTACATCCCAATCAACGGTGACAAGCACTGCAGAAACAACCGCCACTGAAACTACTGGCACCACGGGCACAACTGTCACTCAGACTACAGGAACAACGAAAAGGAGCACAGAGCCATCCACAGCCACACCTCAATCAACGGTGACAAGCACAGCAGGAACAACTGCCACTGGAACTACTGGCTCAACAGGCACGACTGTCACTCAGACTACTGGGGCAATAGAAAGTACCACAGAGTCATCCACAGCTACAGCTCAATCAACGGTGACAAGTACTGCAGGAACAACTGCCACTGCAACTACTGGCACCACTGGCACCACAGGCACAACAGTTACTCAGACCACTGGAACAACGGAAAGTACCACAGAGCCATCGACAGCAACATCTCAATCAAGCGTGACAAGCACTGCAGGAACAACTGCCACTGAATCTACTGGCACCACGGGCACAACTGTCACTCAGACTACAGGAGCAACAGAAAGTACCACAGAGCCATCCATAGCTATATCTCAATCAACGGTGACAAGTACTTTAGGAACAACACCCACTGCAACTACTGGAACCACTGGCACCACAGGCACAACAGTTACTCAGACCACTGGAACAACGGAAAGTACCACAGAGCCATCCACAGCTACAGCTCAATCAAAGGTGACAAGCACTGCAGCAACAATTGCCACTGAAACTACTGGCACCACGGGCACCACTGTCACTCAGTCTACAGGAGCAACAGAAAGTACCACAGAGCCATCCACAGCTACATCCCAATCAACGGTAACAAGCACTGCAGAAACAACTGCCACTGAAACTACTGGCACCACGGGCACAACTGTCACTCAGACTACAGGAACAACGGAAAGTAGCACAGAGCCATCCACAGCTACACCTCAATCAACGGTGAAAAGCACAGCAGGAACAACTGCCACTGGAACTACTGGCTCAACAGGCACGACTGTCACTCAGACTACTGGAGCAATAGAAAGTACCACAGAGTCATCCACAGCTACAGCTCAATCAACGGTGACAAGTACTGCAGGAACAACTGCCACTGCAACTACTGGCACCACAGGCACAACAGTTACTCAGACCACTGGAGCAACGGAAAGTACCACAGAGCCATCCACAGCTACATCTCAATCAAGCGTGACAAGCACTGCAGGAACAATTGCCACTGAAACTACTGGCACCACGGGCACCACTGTCACTCAGACTATAGGAGCAACAGAAAGTAGCACAGAGCCATCCACAGATACATCCCAATCAACGGTGACAAGCACTGCAGAAACAACTGCCACTGAAACTACTGGCACCACGGGCACAACTGTCACTCAGACTACAGGAACAACGGAAAGTAGCACAGAGCCATCCACAGCTACACCTCAATCAACGGTGACAAGCACAGCAGGAACAACTGCCACTGGAACTACTGGCTCAACAGGCACGACTGTCACTCAGACTACTGGAGCAACAGAAAGTACCACAAAGTCATCCACAGCTACAGCTCAATCAACGGTGACAAGTACTGCAGGAACAACTGCCACTGCAACTACTGGCACCACTGGCACCACAGGCACAGCAGTTACTCAGACCACTGGAACAACGGAAAGTACCACAGAGCCATCGACAGCTACATCTCAATCAAGAGTGACAAGCACTGCAGGAACAACTGCCACTGAATCTACTGGCACCACGGGCACAACTGTCACTCAGACTACAGGAGCAACAGAAAGTACCACAGAGCCATCCATAGCTACATCTCAATCAACGGTGACAAGTACTTCAGGAACAACACCCACTGCAACTACTGGCACCACTGGCACCACAGGCACAACAGTTACTCCGACCACTGGAACAACGGAAAGTACCACAAAGCCATCCACAGCTACAGATCAATCAACGGTGACAAGCACTGCAGCAGGAATTGCCACTGAAACTACTGGCACCACGGGCACCACTGTCACTCAGACTACAGGAGCAACAGAAAGTACCACAGAGCCATCCATAGCTACATCTCAATCAACGGTGACAAGTACTTCAGGAACAACACCCACTACAACTACTGGCACCACTGGCACCACAGGCACAACAGTTACTCAGACCACTGGAACAACGGAAAGTACCACAGAGCCATCGACAGCTACATCTCAATCAAGCGTGACAAGCACTGCAGGAACAACTGCCACTGAATCTACTGGTACCACGGGCACAACTGTCACTCAGACTACAGGAGCAACAGAAAGTACCACAGAGCCATCCATAGCTACATCTCAATCAACGGTGACAAGTACTTCAGGACCAACAGCCACTGCAACTACTGGCACCACTGGCACCACAGGCACAACAGTTACTCAGACCACTGGAGCAACGGAAAGTACCACAGAGCCATCCACAGCTACATCTCAATCAACGGTGACAAGCACTGCAGGAACAATTGCCACTGAAACTACTGGCACCACGGGCACCACTGTCACTCAGACTATAGGAGCAACAGAAAGTACCACAGAGCCATCCACAGATACATCCCAATCAACGGTGACAAGCACTGCAGAAACAACTGCCACTGAAACTACTGGCACCACGGGCACAACTGTCACTCAGACTACAGGAACAACGGAAAGTAGCACAGAGCCATCCACAGCTACACCTCAATCCACGGTGACAAGCACAGCAGGAACAACTGCCACTGGAACTACTGGCTCAACAGGCACGACTGTCACTCAGACTACTGGAGCAACAGAAAGTACCACAAAGTCATCCACAGCTACAGCTCAATCAACGGTGACAAGTACTGCAGGAACAACTGCCACTGCAACTACTGGCACCACTGGCACCACAGGCACAGCAGTTACTCAGACCACTGGAACAACGGAAAGTACCACAGAGCCATCGACAGCTACATCTCAATCAAGCGTGACAAGCACTGCAGGAACAACTGCCACTGAATTTACTGGCACCACGGGCACAACTGTCACTCAGACTACAGGAGCAACAGAAAGTACCACAGAGCCATCCATAGCTACATCTCAATCAACGGTGACAAGTACTTCAGGAACAACACCCACTGCAACTACTGGCACCACTGGCACCACAGGCACAACAGTTACTCCGACCACTGGAACAACGGAAAGTACCACAGAGCCATCCACACCTACAGCTCAATCAAGCGTGACAAGCACTGCAGGAACAACTGCCACTGAATCTACTGGCACCACGGGCACAACTGTCACTCAGACTGCAGGAACAACGGAAAGTAGCACAGAGCCATCCACAGCTACACCTCAATCAACGGTGATAAGCACAGCAGGATCAACTGCCACTGGAACTACTGGCTCAACAGGCACGACTGTCACTCAGACTACTGGAGCAATAGAAAGTACCACAGAGTCATCCACAGCTACAGCTCAATCAACGGTGACAAGTACTACAGGAACAACTGCCACTGCAACTACTGGCACCACTGGCACCACAGGCACAACAGTTACTCAGACCACTGGAACAACGGAAAGTACCACAGAGCCATCGACAGCTACATCTCAATCAAGCGTGACAAGCACTGCAGGAACAACTGCCACTGAATCTACTGGCATCACGGGCACAACTGTCACTCAGACTACAGGAGCAACAGAAAGTACCACAGAACCATCCATAGCTACATCTCAATCAACGGTGACAAGTACTTCAGGAACAACACCCACTGCAACTACTGGCACCACTGGCACCACAAGCACAACAGTTACTCCGACCACTGGAACAACGGAAAGTACCACAGAGCCATCCACAGCTACAGCTCAATCAACGGTGACAAGTACTTCAGGAACAACACCCACTGCAACTACTGGCACCACTGGCACCACAGGCACAACAGTTACTCCGACCACTGGAACAACTGAAAGTACCACAGAGCCATCCACAGCTACAGATCAATCAACGGTGACAAGCACTGCAGCAACAATTGCCACTGAAACTACTGGCACCACGGGCACCACTGTCACTCAGACTACAGGAGCAACAGAAAGTACCACAGAGCCATCCATAGCTACATCTCAATCAACGGTGACAAGTACTTCAGGAACAACACCCACTGCAACTACTGGCACCACTGGCACCACAGTCACAACAGTTACTCAGACCACTGGAACAACGGAAAGTACCACAGAGCCATCGACAGCTACATCTCAATCAAGCGTGACAAGCACTGCAGGAACAACTGCCACTGAATCTACTGGCACCACGGGCGCAACTGTCACTCAGACTACAGGAGCAACAGAAAGTACCACAGAGCCATCCATAGCTACATCTCAATCAACGGTGACAAGTACTTCAGGAACAACACCCACTGCAACTACTGGCACCACTGGCACCACAGGCACAACAGTTACTCAGACCACTGGAACAACGGAAAGTACCACAGAGCCATCCACAGCTACAGCTCAATCAAAGGTGACAAGCACTGCAGCAACAATTGCCACTGAAACTACTGGCACCACGGGCACCACTGTCACTCAGTCTACAGGAGCAACAGAAAGTACCACAGAGCCATCCACAGCTACATCCCAATCAACGGTAACAAGCACTACAGAAACAACTGCCACTGAAACTACTGGCACCACGGGCACAACTGTCACTCAGACTACAGGAACAACGGAAAGTAGCACAGAGCCATCCACAGCTACACCTCAATCAACGGTGACAAGCACAGCAGGAACAACTGCCACTGGAACTACTGGCTCAACAGGCACGACTGTCACTCAGACTACTGGGGCAATAGAAAGTACCACAGAGTCATCCACAGCTACAGCTCAATCAACGGTGACAAGTACTGCAGGAACAACTGCCACTGCAACTACTGGCACCACAGGCACAACAGTTACTCAGACCACTGGAACAACGGAAAGTACCACAGAGCCATCCACAGCTACATCTCAATCAAGCGTGACAAGCACTGCAGGAACAACTGCCACTGAATCTACTGGCACCACGGGCACAACTGTCACTCAGACTACAGGAGCAATAGAAAGTACCACAGAGCCATCCATAGCTACATCTCAATCAACGGTGACAAGTACTTCAGGACCAACAGCCACTGCAACTACTGGCACCACTGGCACCACAGGCACAACAGTTACTCAGACCACTGGAGCAACGGAAAGTACCACAGAGCCATCAACAGCTACATCTCAATCAACGGTGACAAGCACTGCAGGAACAATTGCCACTGAAACTACTGGCACCACGGGCACCACTGTCACTCAGACTATAGGAGCAACAGAAAGTACCACAGAGCCATCCACAGATACAACCCAATCAACGGTGACAAGCACTGCAGAAACAACTGCCACTGAAACTACTGGCACCACGGGCACAACTGTCACTCAGACTACAGGAACAACGGAAAGTAGCACAGAGCCATCCACAGCTACACCTCAATCCACGGTGACAAGCACAGCAGGAACAACTGCCACTGGAACTACTGGCTCAACAGGCACGACTGTCACTCAGACTACTGGAGCAACAGAAAGTACCACAAAGTCATCCACAGCTACAGCTCAATCAACGGTGACAAGTACTGCAGGAACAACTGCCACTGCAACTACTGGCACCACTGGCACCACAGGCACAGCAGTTACTCAGGCCACTGGAACAACGGAAAGTACCACAGAGACATCGACAGCTACATCTCAATCAAGAGTGACAAGCACTGCAGGAACAACTGCCACTGAATCTACTGGCACCACGGGCACAACTGTCACTCAGACTACAGGAGCAACAGAAAGTACCACAGAGCCATCCATAGCTACATCTCCATCAACGGTGACAAGTACTTCAGGAACAACACCCACTGCAACTACTGGCACCACTGGCACCACAGGCACAACAGTTACTCCGACCACTGGAACAACGGAAAGTACCACAGAGCCATCCACAGCTACAGCTCAATCAACGGTGACAAGCACTGCAGCAACAATTGCCACTGAAACTACTGGCACCACGGGCACCACTGTCACTCAGACTACAGGAGCAACAGAAAGTACCACAGAGCCATCCATAGCTACATCTCAATCAACGGTGACAAGTACTTCAGGAACAACACCCACTGCAACTACTGGCACCACTGGCACCACAGTCACAACAGTTACTCAGACCACTGGAACAACGGAAAGTACCACAGAGCCATCGACAGCTACATCTCAATCAAGCGTGACAAGCACTGCAGGAACAACTGCCACTGAATCTACTGGCACCACGGGCGCAACTGTCACTCAGACTACAGGAGCAACAGAAAGTACCACAGAGCCATCCATAGCTACATCTCAATCAACGGTGACAAGTACTTCAGGAACAACACCCACTGCAACTACTGGCACCACTGGCACCACAGGCACAACAGTTACTCAGACCACTGGAACAACGGAAAGTACCACAGAGCCATCCACAGCTACAGCTCAATCAAAGGTGACAAGCACTGCAGCAACAATTGCCACTGAAACTACTGGCACCACGGGCACCACTGTCACTCAGTCTACAGGAGCAACAGAAAGTACCACAGAGCCATCCACAGCTACATCCCAATCAACGGTAACAAGCACTACAGAAACAACTGCCACTGAAACTACTGGCACCACGGGCACAACTGTCACTCAGACTACAGGAACAACGGAAAGTAGCACAGAGCCATCCACAGCTACACCTCAATCAACGGTGACAAGCACAGCAGGAACAACTGCCACTGGAACTACTGGCTCAACAGGCACGACTGTCACTCAGACTACTGGGGCAATAGAAAGTACCACAGAGTCATCCACAGCTACAGCTCAATCAACGGTGACAAGTACTGCAGGAACAACTGCCACTGCAACTACTGGCACCACAGGCACAACAGTTACTCAGACCACTGGAACAACGGAAAGTACCACAGAGCCATCCACAGCTACATCTCAATCAAGCGTGACAAGCACTGCAGGAACAACTGCCACTGAATCTACTGGCACCACGGGCACAACTGTCACTCAGACTACAGGAGCAATAGAAAGTACCACAGAGCCATCCATAGCTACATCTCAATCAACGGTGACAAGTACTTCAGGACCAACAGCCACTGCAACTACTGGCACCACTGGCACCACAGGCACAACAGTTACTCAGACCACTGGAGCAACGGAAAGTACCACAGAGCCATCAACAGCTACATCTCAATCAACGGTGACAAGCACTGCAGGAACAATTGCCACTGAAACTACTGGCACCACGGGCACCACTGTCACTCAGACTATAGGAGCAACAGAAAGTACCACAGAGCCATCCACAGATACAACCCAATCAACGGTGACAAGCACTGCAGAAACAACTGCCACTGAAACTACTGGCACCACGGGCACAACTGTCACTCAGACTACAGGAACAACGGAAAGTAGCACAGAGCCATCCACAGCTACACCTCAATCCACGGTGACAAGCACAGCAGGAACAACTGCCACTGGAACTACTGGCTCAACAGGCACGACTGTCACTCAGACTACTGGAGCAACAGAAAGTACCACAAAGTCATCCACAGCTACAGCTCAATCAACGGTGACAAGTACTGCAGGAACAACTGCCACTGCAACTACTGGCACCACTGGCACCACAGGCACAGCAGTTACTCAGGCCACTGGAACAACGGAAAGTACCACAGAGACATCGACAGCTACATCTCAATCAAGAGTGACAAGCACTGCAGGAACAACTGCCACTGAATCTACTGGCACCACGGGCACAACTGTCACTCAGACTACAGGAGCAACAGAAAGTACCACAGAGCCATCCATAGCTACATCTCCATCAACGGTGACAAGTACTTCAGGAACAACACCCACTGCAACTACTGGCACCACTGGCACCACAGGCACAACAGTTACTCCGACCACTGGAACAACGGAAAGTACCACAGAGCCATCCACAGCTACAGCTCAATCAACGGTGACAAGCACTGCAGCAACAATTGCCACTGAAACTACTGGCACCACGGGCACCACTGTCACTCAGACTACAGGAGCAACAGAAAGTACCACAGAGCCATCCATAGCTACATCTCAATCAACGGTGACAAGTACTTCAGGAACAACACCCACTGCAACTACTGGCACCACTGGCACCACAGGCACAACAGATACTCCGACCACTGGAACAACGGAAAGTACCACAGAGCCATCCATAGCTACAGCTCAATCAAGCGTGACAAGCACTGCAGGAACAACTGCCACTGAATCTACTGGCACCGCGGGCACAACTGTCACTCAGACTGCAGGAACAACGGAAAGTAGCACAGAGCCATCCACAGCTACACCTCAATCAACGGTGATAAGCACAGCAGGAACAACTGCCACTGGAACTACTGGCTCAACAGGCACGACTGTCACTCAGATTACTGGAGCAATAGAAAGTACCACAGAGTCATCCACAGCTACAGCTCAATCAACGGTGACAAGTACTTCAGGAACAACACCCACTGCAACTACTGGCACCACTGGCACCACAAGCACAACAGTTACTCCGACCACTGGAACAACGGAAAGTACCACAGAGCCATCCACAGCTACAGCTCAATCAACGGTGACAAGCACTGCAGCAACAATTGCCACTGAAACTACTGGCACCACGGGCACCACTGTCACTCAGACTACAGGAGCAACAGAAAGTACCACAGAGCCATCCACAGCTACATCCCAATCAACGGTGACAAGCACTGCAGAAACAACTGCCACTGAAACTACTGGCACCACGGGCACAACTGTCACTCAGACTACAGGAACAACGGAAAGTAGCACAGAACCATCCACAGCTACACCTCAATCAACGGTGATAAGCACAGCAGGAACAACTGCCACTGGAACTACTGGCTCAACAGGCACGACTGTCACTCAGACTACTGGAGCAATAGAAAGTACCACAGAGTCACCCACAGCTACAGCTCAATCAACGGCGACAAGTACTGCAGGAACAACTGCCACTGCAACTACTGGCACCACTGGCACCACAGGCACAACAGTTACTCAGACCACTGGAACAACGGAAAGTACCACAGAGCCATCGACAGCTACATCTCAATCAAGCGTGACAAGCACTGCAGGAACAACTGCCATTGAATCTACTGGCATCACGGGCACAACTGTCACTCAGACTACAGGAGCAACAGAAAGTACCACAGAGCCATCCACAGCTACATCCCAATCAACGGTGACAAGCACTGCAGAAACAACCGCCACTGAAACTACTGGCACCACGGGCACAACTGTCACTCAGACTACAGGAACAACGGAGAGTAGCACAGAGCCATCCACAGCTACACCTCAATCAACGGTGACAAGCACAGCAGGAACAACTGCCACTGGAACTACTGACTCAACAGGCACGACTGTCACGCAGACTACTGGAGCAATAGAAAGTACCACAGAGTCATCCACAGCTACAGCTCAATCAACGGTGACAAGTACTGCAGGAACAACTGCCACTGCAACTACTGGCACCACTGGCACCACAGGCACAACAGTTACTCAGACCACTGGAACAACGGAAAGTACCACAGAGCCATCGACAGCTACATCTCAATCAAGCGTGACAAGCATTGCAGGAACAACTGCCACTGAATCTACTGGCACCACGGGCACAACTGTCACTCAGACTACAGGAGCAACAGAAAGTACCACAGAGCCATCCATAGCTACATCTCAATCAACGGTGACAAGTACTTCAGGAACAACACCCACTGCAACTACTGGCACCACTGGCACCACAGGCACAACAGTTACTCAGACCACTGGAACAACGGAAAGTACCACAGAGCCATCCACAGCTACAGCTCAATCAACGGTGACAAGCACTGCAGGAACAATTGCCACTGAAACTACTGGCACCACGGGCACCACTGTCACTCAGTCTACAGGAGCAACAGAAAGTACCACAGAGCCATCCACAGCTACATCCCAATCAACGGTAACAAGCACTGCAGAAACAACTGCCACTGAAACTACTGGCACCACGGGCACAACTGTCACTCAGACTACAGGAACAACGGAAAGTAGCACAGAGCCATCCACAGCTACACCTCAATCAACGGTGACAAGCACAGCAGGAACAACTGCCACTGGAACTACTGGCTCAACAGGCACGACTGTCACTCAGACTACTGGAGCAATAGAAAGTACCACAGAGTCATCCACAGCTACAGCTCAATCAACGGTGACAAGTACTGCAGGAACAACTGCCACTGCAACTACTGGCACCACTGGCACCACAGGCACAACAGTTACTCAGACCACTGGAACAACGGAAAGTACCACAGAGCCATCCACAGCTACATCTCAATCAAGCGTGACAAGCATTGCAGGAACAACTGCCACTGAATCTACTGGCACCACGGGCACAACTGTCACTCAGATTACAGGAGCAACAGAAAGTACCACAGAGCCATCCATAGCTACATCTCAATCAACGGTGACAAGTACTTCAGGACCAACAGCCACTGCAACTACTGGCACCACTGGCACCACAGGCACAACAGTTACTCAGACCACTGGAGCAACGGAAAGTACCACAGAGCCATCCATAGCTACATCTCAATCAACGGTGACAAGCACAGCAGGAACAATTGCCACTGAAACTACTGGCACCACGGGCACCACTGTCACTCAGACTATAGGAGCAACAGAAAGTACCACAGAGCCATCCACAGATACATCCCAATCAACGGTGACAAGCACTGCAGAAACAACTGCCACTGAAACTACTGGCACCACGGGCACAACTGTCACTCAGACTACAGGAACAACGGAAAGTAGCACAGTGCCATCCACAGCTACACCTCAATCAACGGTGACAAGCACAGCAGGAACAACTGCCACTGGAACTACTGGCTCAACAGGCACGACTGTCACTCAGACTACTGGAGCAACAGAAAGTACCACAAAGTCATCCACAGCTACAGCTCAATCAACGGTGACAAGTACTGCAGGAACAACTGCCACTGCAACTACTGGCACCACTGGCACCACAGGCACAACAGTTACTCAGACCACTGGAACAACGGAAAGTACCACAGAGCCATCGACAGCTACATCTCAATCAAGCGTGACAAGCACTGCAGGAACAACTGCCACTGAATCTACTGGCACCACGGGCACAACTGTCACTCAGACTACAGGAGCAACAGAAAGTACCACAGAGCCATCCATAGCTACATCTCAATCAACGGTGACAAGTACTTCAGGAACAACACCCACTGCAACTACTGGCACCACTGGCACCACAAGCACAACAGTTACTCCGACCACTGGAACAACGGAAAGTACCACAGAGCCATCCACAGCTACAGCTCAATCAACGGTGACAAGCACTGCAGCAACAATTGCCACTGAAACTACTGGCACCACGGGCACCACTGTCACTCAGACTACAGGAGCAACAGAAAGTACCACAGAGCCATCCACAGCTACATCCCAATCAACGGTGACAAGCACTGCAGAAACAACTGCCACTGAAACTACTGGCACCACGGGCACAACTGTCACTCAGACTACAGGAACAACGGAAAGTAGCACAGAACCATCCACAGCTACACCTCAATCAACGGTGATAAGCACAGCAGGAACAACTGCCACTGGAACTACTGGCTCAACAGGCACGACTGTCACTCAGACTACTGGAGCAATAGAAAGTACCACAGAGTCACCCACAGCTACAGCTCAATCAACGGCGACAAGTACTGCAGGAACAACTGCCACTGCAACTACTGGCACCACTGGCACCACAGGCACAACAGTTACTCAGACCACTGGAACAACGGAAAGTACCACAGAGCCATCGACAGCTACATCTCAATCAAGCGTGACAAGCACTGCAGGAACAACTGCCATTGAATCTACTGGCATCACGGGCACAACTGTCACTCAGACTACAGGAGCAACAGAAAGTACCACAGAGCCATCCACAGCTACATCCCAATCAACGGTGACAAGCACTGCAGAAACAACCGCCACTGAAACTACTGGCACCACGGGCACAACTGTCACTCAGACTACAGGAACAACGGAAAGTAGCACAGAGCCATCCACAGCTACACCTCAATCAACGGTGACAAGCACAGCAGGAACAACTGCCACTGGAACTACTGACTCAACAGGCACGACTGTCACGCAGACTACTGGAGCAATAGAAAGTACCACAGAGTCATCCACAGCTACAGCTCAATCAACGGTGACAAGTACTGCAGGAACAACTGCCACTGCAACTACTGGCACCACTGGCACCACAGGCACAACAGTTACTCAGACCACTGGAACAACGGAAAGTACCACAGAGCCATCGACAGCTACATCTCAATCAAGCGTGACAAGCATTGCAGGAACAACTGCCACTGAATCTACTGGCACCACGGGCACAACTGTCACTCAGACTACAGGAGCAACAGAAAGTACCACAGAGCCATCCATAGCTACATCTCAATCAACGGTGACAAGTACTTCAGGAACAACACCCACTGCAACTACTGGCACCACTGGCACCACAGGCACAACAGTTACTCAGACCACTGGAACAACGGAAAGTACCACAGAGCCATCCACAGCTACAGCTCAATCAACGGTGACAAGCACTGCAGGAACAATTGCCACTGAAACTACTGGCACCACGGGCACCACTGTCACTCAGTCTACAGGAGCAACAGAAAGTACCACAGAGCCATCCACAGCTACATCCCAATCAACGGTAACAAGCACTGCAGAAACAACTGCCACTGAAACTACTGGCACCACGGGCACAACTGTCACTCAGACTACAGGAACAACGGAAAGTAGCACAGAGCCATCCACAGCTACACCTCAATCAACGGTGACAAGCACAGCAGGAACAACTGCCACTGGAACTACTGGCTCAACAGGCACGACTGTCACTCAGACTACTGGAGCAATAGAAAGTACCACAGAGTCATCCACAGCTACAGCTCAATCAACGGTGACAAGTACTGCAGGAACAACTGCCACTGCAACTACTGGCACCACTGGCACCACAGGCACAACAGTTACTCAGACCACTGGAACAACGGAAAGTACCACAGAGCCATCCACAGCTACATCTCAATCAAGCGTGACAAGCATTGCAGGAACAACTGCCACTGAATCTACTGGCACCACGGGCACAACTGTCACTCAGATTACAGGAGCAACAGAAAGTACCACAGAGCCATCCATAGCTACATCTCAATCAACGGTGACAAGTACTTCAGGACCAACAGCCACTGCAACTACTGGCACCACTGGCACCACAGGCACAACAGTTACTCAGACCACTGGAGCAACGGAAAGTACCACAGAGCCATCCATAGCTACATCTCAATCAACGGTGACAAGCACAGCAGGAACAATTGCCACTGAAACTACTGGCACCACGGGCACCACTGTCACTCAGACTATAGGAGCAACAGAAAGTACCACAGAGCCATCCACAGATACATCCCAATCAACGGTGACAAGCACTGCAGAAACAACTGCCACTGAAACTACTGGCACCACGGGCACAACTGTCACTCAGACTACAGGAACAACGGAAAGTAGCACAGTGCCATCCACAGCTACACCTCAATCAACGGTGACAAGCACAGCAGGAACAACTGCCACTGGAACTACTGGCTCAACAGGCACGACTGTCACTCAGACTACTGGAGCAACAGAAAGTACCACAAAGTCATCCACAGCTACAGCTCAATCAACGGTGACAAGTACTGCAGGAACAACTGCCACTGCAACTACTGGCACCACTGGCACCACAGGCACAACAGTTACTCAGACCACTGGAACAACGGAAAGTACCACAGAGCCATCGACAGCTACATCTCAATCAAGCGTGACAAGCACTGCAGGAACAACTGCCACTGAATCTACTGGCACCACGGGCACGACTGTCACTCAGACTACAGGAGCAACAGAAAGTACCACAGAGCCATCCATAGCTACATCTCAATCAACGGTGACAAGTACTTCAGGAACAACACCCACTGCAACTACTGGCACCACTGGCACCACAGGCACAACAGTTACTCAGACCACTGGAACAACGGAAAGTACCACAGAGCCATCCACAGCTACAGCTCAATCAAAGGTGACAAGCACTGCAGCAACAATTGCCACTGAAACTACTGGCACCACGGGCACCACTTTCACTCAGTCTACAGGAGCAACAGAAAGTACCACAGAGCCATCCACAGCTACATCCCAATCAACGGTAACAAGCACTACAGAAAAAACTGCCACTGAAACTACTGGCACCACGGGCACAACTGTCACTCAGACTACAGGAACAACGGAAAGTAGCACAGAGCCATCCACAGCTACACCTCAATCAACGGTGACAAGCACAGCAGGAACAACTGCCACTGGAACTACTGGCTCAACAGGCACGACTGTCACTCAGACTACTGGAGCAATAGAAAGTACCACAGAGTCATCCACAGCTACAGCTCAATCAACGGTGACAAGTACTGCAGGAACAACTGCCACTGCAACTACTGGCACCACAGGCACAACAGTTACTCAGACCACTGGAACAACGGAAAGTAGCACAGAGCCATCCACAGCTACACCTCAATCAACGGTGACAAGCACAGCAGGAACAACTGCCACTGGAACTACTGGCTCAACAGGCACGACTGTCACTCAGACTACTGGAGCAATAGAAAGTACCACAGAGTCATCCACAGCTACAGCTCAATCAACGGTGACAAGTACTGCAGGAACAACTGCCACTGCAACTACTGGCACCACTGGCACCACAGGCACAACAGTTACTCAGACCACTGGAACAACGGAAAGTACCACAGAGCCATCCACAGCTACATCTCAATCAAGCGTGACAAGCATTGCAGGAACAACTGCCACTGAATCTACTGGCACCACGGGCACAACTGTCACTCAGATTACAGGAGCAACAGAAAGTACCACAGAGCCATCCATAGCTACATCTCAATCAACGGTGACAAGTACTTCAGGACCAACAGCCACTGCAACTACTGGCACCACTGGCACCACAGGCACAACAGTTACTCAGACCACTGGAGCAACGGAAAGTACCACAGAGCCATCCATAGCTACATCTCAATCAACGGTGACAAGCACAGCAGGAACAATTGCCACTGAAACTACTGGCACCACGGGCACCACTGTCACTCAGACTATAGGAGCAACAGAAAGTACCACAGAGCCATCCACAGATACATCCCAATCAACGGTGACAAGCACTGCAGAAACAACTGCCACTGAAACTACTGGCACCACGGGCACAACTGTCACTCAGACTACAGGAACAACGGAAAGTAGCACAGTGCCATCCACAGCTACACCTCAATCAACGGTGACAAGCACAGCAGGAACAACTGCCACTGGAACTACTGGCTCAACAGGCACGACTGTCACTCAGACTACTGGAGCAACAGAAAGTACCACAAAGTCATCCACAGCTACAGCTCAATCAACGGTGACAAGTACTGCAGGAACAACTGCCACTGCAACTACTGGCACCACTGGCACCACAGGCACAACAGTTACTCAGACCACTGGAACAACGGAAAGTACCACAGAGCCATCGACAGCTACATCTCAATCAAGAGTGACAAGCACAGCAGGAACAACTGCCACTGGAACTACTGGCTCAACAGGCACGACTGTCACTCAGACTACTGGGGCAATAGAAAGTACCACAGAGTCATCCACAGCTACAGCTCAATCAACGGTGACAAGTACTGCAGGAACAACTGCCACTGCAACTACTGGCACCACTGGCACCACAGGCACAACAGTTACTCAGACCACTGGAACAACGGAAAGTACCACAGAGCCATCGACAGCAACATCTCAATCAAGCGTGACAAGCACTGCAGGAACAACTGCCACTGAATCTACTGGCACCACGGGCACAACTGTCACTCAGACTACAGGAGCAACAGAAAGTACCACAGAGCCATCCATAGCTACATCTCAATCAACGGTGACAAGTACTTCAGGAACAACACCCACTGCAACTACTGGCACCACTGGCACCACAGGCACAACAGTTACTCAGACCACTGGAACAACGGAAAGTACCACAGAGCCATCCACAGCTACAGCTCAATCAAAGGTGACAAGCACTGCAGCAACAATTGCCACTGAAACTACTGGCACCACGGGCACCACTTTCACTCAGTCTACAGGAGCAACAGAAAGTACCACAGAGCCATCCACAGCTACATCCCAATCAACGGTAACAAGCACTACAGAAAAAACTGCCACTGAAACTACTGGCACCACGGGCACAACTGTCACTCAGACTACAGGAACAACGGAAAGTAGCACAGAGCCATCCACAGCTACACCTCAATCAACGGTGACAAGCACAGCAGGAACAACTGCCACTGGAACTACTGGCTCAACAGGCACGACTGTCACTCAGACTACTGGAGCAATAGAAAGTACCACAGAGTCATCCACAGCTACAGCTCAATCAACGGTGACAAGTACTGCAGGAACAACTGCCACTGCAACTACTGGCACCACAGGCACAACAGTTACTCAGACCACTGGAACAACGGAAAGTACCACAGAGCCATCGACAGCTACATCTCAATCAAGAGTGACAAGCACTGCAGGAACAACTGCCACTGAATCTACTGGCACCACGGGCACAACTGTCACTCAGACTACAGGAGCAACAGAAAGTACCACAGAGCCATCCATAGCTACATCTCAATCAACGGTGACAAGTACTTCAGGACCAACAGCCACTGCAATTACTGGCACCACTGGCACCACAGGCACAACAGTTACTCAGACCACTGGAGCAACGGAAAGTACCACAGAGCCATCCACAGCTACATCTCAATCAACGGTGACAAGCACTGCAGGAACAATTGCCACTGAAACTACTGGCACCACCGGCACCACTGTCACTCAGACTATAGGAGCAACAGAAAGTACCACAGAGCCATCCACAGATACATACCAATCAACGGTGACAAGCACTGCAGAAACAACTGCCACTGAAACTACTGGCACCACGGGCACAACTGTCACTCAGACTACAGGAACAACGGAAAGTAGCACAGAGCCATCCACAGCTACACCTCAATCCACGGTGACAAGCACAGCAGGAACAACTGCCACTGGAACTACTGACTCAACAGGCACGACTGTCACTCAGACTACTGGAGCAATAGAAAGTACCACAGAGTCATCCACAGCTACAGCTCAATCAACGGTGACAAGTACTGCAGGAACAACTGCCACTGCAACTACTGGCACCACTGGCACCACAGGCACAACAGTTACTCAGACCACTGGAACAACGGAAAGTACCACAGAGCCATCGACAGCTACATCTCAATCAAGCGTGACAAGCACTGCAGGAACAACTGCCACTGAATCTACTGGCACCACGGGCACAACTGTCACTCAGACTACAGGAGCAACAGAAAGTACCACAGAGCCATCCATAGCTACATCTCAATCAACGGTGACAAGTACTTCAGGAACAACACCCACTGCAACTACTGGCACCACTGGCACCACAGGCACAACAGTTACTCAGACCACTGGAACAACGGAAAGTACCACAGAGCCATCCACAGCTACAGCTCAATCAACGGTAACAAGCACTGCAGGAACAATTGCCACTGAAACTACTGGCACCACGGGCACCACTGTCACTCAGTCTACAGGAGCAACAGAAAGTACCACAGAGCCATCCACAGCTACATCCCAATCAACGGTAACAAGCACTGCAGAAACAACTGCCACTGAAACTACTGGCACCACGGGCACAACTGTCACTCAGACTACAGGAACAACGGAAAGTAGCACAGAGCCATCCACAGCTACACCTCAATCAACGGTGACAAGCACAGCAGGAACAACTGCCACTGGAACTACTGGCTCAACAGGCACGACTGTCACTCAGACTACTGGAGCAATAGAAAGTACCACAGAGTCATCCACAGCTACAGCTCAATCAACGGTGACAAGTACTGCAGGAACAACTGCCACTGCAACTACTGGCACCACTGGCAACACAGGCACAACAGTTACTCAGACCACTGGAACAACGGAAAGTACCACAGAGCCATCCACAGCTACATCTCAATCAAGCGTGACAAGCATTGCAGGAACAACTGCCACTGAATCTACTGGCACCACGGGCACAACTGTCACTCAGATTACAGGAGCAACAGAAAGTACCACAGAGCCATCCATAGCTACATCTCAATCAACGGTGACAAGTACTTCAGGACCAACAGCCACTGCAACTACTGGCACCACTGGCACCACAGGCACAACAGTTACTCAGACCACTGGAGCAACGGAAAGTACCACAGAGCCATCCATAGCTACATCTCAATCAACGGTGACAAGCACAGCAGGAACAATTGCCACTGAAACTACTGGCACCACGGGCACCACTGTCACTCAGACTATAGGAGCAACAGAAAGTACCACAGAGCCATCCACAGATACATCCCAATCAACGGTGACAAGCACTGCAGAAACAACTGCCACTGAAACTACTGGCACCACGGGCACAACTGTCACTCAGACTACAGGAACAACGGAAAGTAGCACAGTGCCATCCACAGCTACACCTCAATCAACGGTGACAAGCACAGCAGGAACAACTGCCACTGGAACTACTGGCTCAACAGGCACGACTGTCACTCAGACTACTGGAGCAACAGAAAGTACCACAAAGTCATCCACAGCTACAGCTCAATCAACGGTGACAAGTACTGCAGGAACAACTGCCACTGCAACTACTGGCACCACTGGCACCACAGGCACAACAGTTACTCAGACCACTGGAACAACGGAAAGTACCACAGAGCCATCGACAGCTACATCTCAATCAAGAGTGACAAGCACAGCAGGAACAACTGCCACTGGAACTACTGGCTCAACAGGCACGACTGTCACTCAGACTACTGGGGCAATAGAAAGTACCACAGAGTCATCCACAGCTACAGCTCAATCAACGGTGACAAGTACTGCAGGAACAACTGCCACTGCAACTACTGGCACCACTGGCACCACAGGCACAACAGTTACTCAGACCACTGGAACAACGGAAAGTACCACAGAGCCATCGACAGCTACATCTCAATCAAGCGTGACAAGCACTGCAGGAACAACTGCCACTGAATCTACTGGCACCACGGGCACAACTGTCACTCAGACTACAGGAGCAACAGAAAGTACCACAGAGCCATCCATAGCTACATCTCAATCAACGGTGACAAGTACTTCAGGAACAACACCCACTGCAACTACTGGCACCACTGGCACCACAGGCACAACAGTTACTCAGACCACTGGAACAACGGAAAGTACCACAGAGCCATCCACAGCTACAGCTCAATCAAAGGTGACAAGCACTGCAGCAACAATTGCCACTGAAACTACTGGCACCACGGGCACCACTTTCACTCAGTCTACAGGAGCAACAGAAAGTACCACAGAGCCATCCACAGCTACATCCCAATCAACGGTAACAAGCACTACAGAAAAAACTGCCACTGAAACTACTGGCACCACGGGCACAACTGTCACTCAGACTACAGGAACAACGGAAAGTAGCACAGAGCCATCCACAGCTACACCTCAATCAACGGTGACAAGCACAGCAGGAACAACTGCCACTGGAACTACTGGCTCAACAGGCACGACTGTCACTCAGACTACTGGAGCAATAGAAAGTACCACAGAGTCATCCACAGCTACAGCTCAATCAACGGTGACAAGTACTGCAGGAACAACTGCCACTGCAACTACTGGCACCACAGGCACAACAGTTACTCAGACCACTGGAACAACGGAAAGTAGCACAGAGCCATCCACAGCTACACCTCAATCAACGGTGACAAGCACAGCAGGAACAACTGCCACTGGAACTACTGGCTCAACAGGCACGACTGTCACTCAGACTACTGGAGCAATAGAAAGTACCACAGAGTCATCCACAGCTACAGCTCAATCAACGGTGACAAGTACTGCAGGAACAACTGCCACTGCAACTACTGGCACCACTGGCACCACAGGCACAACAGTTACTCAGACCACTGGAACAACGGAAAGTACCACAGAGCCATCCACAGCTACATCTCAATCAAGCGTGACAAGCATTGCAGGAACAACTGCCACTGAATCTACTGGCACCACGGGCACAACTGTCACTCAGATTACAGGAGCAACAGAAAGTACCACAGAGCCATCCATAGCTACATCTCAATCAACGGTGACAAGTACTTCAGGACCAACAGCCACTGCAACTACTGGCACCACTGGCACCACAGGCACAACAGTTACTCAGACCACTGGAGCAACGGAAAGTACCACAGAGCCATCCATAGCTACATCTCAATCAACGGTGACAAGCACAGCAGGAACAATTGCCACTGAAACTACTGGCACCACGGGCACCACTGTCACTCAGACTATAGGAGCAACAGAAAGTACCACAGAGCCATCCACAGATACATCCCAATCAACGGTGACAAGCACTGCAGAAACAACTGCCACTGAAACTACTGGCACCACGGGCACAACTGTCACTCAGACTACAGGAACAACGGAAAGTAGCACAGTGCCATCCACAGCTACACCTCAATCAACGGTGACAAGCACAGCAGGAACAACTGCCACTGGAACTACTGGCTCAACAGGCACGACTGTCACTCAGACTACTGGAGCAACAGAAAGTACCACAAAGTCATCCACAGCTACAGCTCAATCAACGGTGACAAGTACTGCAGGAACAACTGCCACTGCAACTACTGGCACCACTGGCACCACAGGCACAACAGTTACTCAGACCACTGGAACAACGGAAAGTACCACAGAGCCATCGACAGCTACATCTCAATCAAGAGTGACAAGCACAGCAGGAACAACTGCCACTGGAACTACTGGCTCAACAGGCACGACTGTCACTCAGACTACTGGGGCAATAGAAAGTACCACAGAGTCATCCACAGCTACAGCTCAATCAACGGTGACAAGTACTGCAGGAACAACTGCCACTGCAACTACTGGCACCACTGGCACCACAGGCACAACAGTTACTCAGACCACTGGAACAACGGAAAGTACCACAGAGCCATCGACAGCTACATCTCAATCAAGCGTGACAAGCACTGCAGGAACAACTGCCACTGAATCTACTGGCACCACGGGCACAACTGTCACTCAGACTACAGGAGCAACAGAAAGTACCACAGAGCCATCCATAGCTACATCTCAATCAACGGTGACAAGTACTTCAGGAACAACACCCACTGCAACTACTGGCACCACTGGCACCACAGGCACAACAGTTACTCAGACCACTGGAACAACGGAAAGTACCACAGAGCCATCCACAGCTACAGCTCAATCAAAGGTGACAAGCACTGCAGCAACAATTGCCACTGAAACTACTGGCACCACGGGCACCACTTTCACTCAGTCTACAGGAGCAACAGAAAGTACCACAGAGCCATCCACAGCTACATCCCAATCAACGGTAACAAGCACTACAGAAAAAACTGCCACTGAAACTACTGGCACCACGGGCACAACTGTCACTCAGACTACAGGAACAACGGAAAGTAGCACAGAGCCATCCACAGCTACACCTCAATCAACGGTGACAAGCACAGCAGGAACAACTGCCACTGGAACTACTGGCTCAACAGGCACGACTGTCACTCAGACTACTGGAGCAATAGAAAGTACCACAGAGTCATCCACAGCTACAGCTCAATCAACGGTGACAAGTACTGCAGGAACAACTGCCACTGCAACTACTGGCACCACAGGCACAACAGTTACTCAGACCACTGGAACAACGGAAAGTACCACAGAGCCATCGACAGCTACATCTCAATCAAAGGTGACAAGCACTGCAGCAACAATTGCCACTGAAACTACTGGCACCACCGGCACCACTGTCACTCAGACTATAGGAGCAACAGAAAGTACCACAGAGCCATCCACAGATACATCCCAATCAACGGTGACAAGCACTGCAGAAACAACTGCCACTGAAACTACTGGCACCACGGGCACAACTGTCACTCAGACTACAGGAACAACGGAAAGTAGCACAGAGCCATCCACAGCTACACCTCAATCCACGGTGACAAGCACAGCAGGAACAACTGCCACTGGAACTACTGGCTCAACAGGCACGACTGTCACTCAGACTACTGGAGCAACAGAAAGTACCACAAAGTCATCCACAGCTACAGCTCAATCAACGGTGACAAGTACTGCAGGAACAACTGCCACTGCAACTACTGGCACCACTGGCACCACAGGCACAGCAGTTACTCAGACCACTGGAACAACGGAAAGTACCACAGAGCCATCCACAGCTACATCTCAATCAAGCGTGACAAGCATTGCAGGAACAACTGCCACTGAATCTACTGGCACCACGGGCACAACTGTCACTCAGATTACAGGAGCAACAGAAAGTACCACAGAGCCATCCATAGCTACATCTCAATCAACGGTGACAAGTACTTCAGGACCAACAGCCACTGCAACTACTGGCACCACTGGCACCACAGGCACAACAGTTACTCAGACCACTGGAGCAACGGAAAGTACCACAGAGCCATCCATAGCTACATCTCAATCAACGGTGACAAGCACTGCAGGAACAATTGCCACTGAAACTACTGGCACCACGGGCACCACTGTCACTCAGACTATAGGAGCAACAGAAAGTACCACAGAGCCATCCACAGATACATCCCAATCAACGGTGACAAGCACTGCAGAAACAACTGCCACTGAAACTACTGGCACCACGGGCACAACTGTCACTCAGACTACAGGAACAACGGAAAGTAGCACAGTGCCATCCACAGCTACACCTCAATCAACGGTGACAAGCACAGCAGGAACAACTGCCACTGGAACTACTGGCTCAACAGGCACGACTGTCACTCAGACTACTGGAGCAACAGAAAGTACCACAAAGTCATCCACAGCTACAGCTCAATCAACGGTGACAAGTACTGCAGGAACAACACCCACTGGCACCACTGGCACCACAGGCACAACAGTTACTCCGACCACTGGAACAACGGAAAGTACCACAGAGCCATCCACAGCTACAGCTCAATCAACGGTGACAAGCACTGCAGCAACAATTGCCACTGAAACTACTGGCACCACGGGCACCACTGTCACTCAGACTACAGGAGCAACAGAAAGTACCACAGAGCCATCGACAGCTACATCTCAATCAAGAGTGACAAGCACTGCAGGAACAACTGCCACTGAATCTACTGGCACCACGGGCACAACTGTCACTCAGACTACAGGAGCAACAGAAAGTACCACAGAGCCATCCATAGCTACATCTCAATCAACGGTGACAAGTACTTCAGGAACAACACCCACTGGCACCACTGGCACCACAGGCACAACAGTTACTCCGACCACTGGAACAACGGAAAGTACCACAGAGCCATCCACAGCTACAGCTCAATCAACGGTGACAAGCACTGCAGCAACAATTGCCACTGAAACTACTGGCACCACGGGCACCACTGTCACTCAGACTACAGGAGCAACAGAAAGTACCACAGAGCCATCCATAGCTACATCTCAATCAACGGTGACAAGTACTTCAGGAACAACACCCACTGCAACTACTGGCACCACTGGCACCACAGGCACAACAGTTACTCCGACCACTGGAACAACGGAAAGTACCACAGAGCCATCCACAGCTACAGCTCAATCAAGCGTGACAAGCACTGCAGGAACAACTGCCACTGAATCTACTGGCACCACGGGCACAACTGTCACTCAGACTGCAGGAACAACGGAAAGTAGCACAGAGCCATCCACAGCTACACCTCAATCAACGGTGATAAGCACAGCAGGAACAACTGCCACTGGAACTACTGGCTCAACAGGCACGACTGTCACTCAGACTACTGGAGCAATAGAAAGTACCACAGAGTCATCCACAGCTACAGCTCAATCAACGGTGACAAGTACTACAGGAACAACTGCCACTGCAACTACTGGCACCACTGGCACCACAGGCACAACAGTTACTCAGACCACTGGAACAACGGAAAGTACCACAGAGCCATCCACAGCTACAGCTCAATCAACGGTGACAAGCACTGCAGCAACAATTGCCACTGAAACTACTGGCACCACGGGCACCACTGTCACTCAGACTACAGGAGCAACAGAAAGTACCACAGAGCCATCCACAGCTACATCCCAATCAACGGTGACAAGCACTGCAGAAACAACTGCCACTGAAACTACTGGCACCACGGGCACAACTGTCACTCAGACTACAGGAACAACGGAAAGTAGCACAGAACCATCCACAGCTACACCTCAATCAACGGTGATAAGCACAGCAGGAACAACTGCCACTGGAACTACTGGCTCAACAGGCACGACTGTCACTCAGACTACTGGAGCAATAGAAAGTACCACAGAGTCACCCACAGCTACAGCTCAATCAACGGTGACAACTACTGCAGGAACAACTGCCACTGCAACTACTGGCACCACTGGCACCACAGGCACAACAGTTACTCAGACCACTGGAACAACGGAAAGTACCACAGAGCCATCGACAGCTACATCTCAATCAAGCGTGACAAACACTACAGGAACAACTGCCATTGAATCTACTGGCATCACGGGCACAATTGTCACTCAGACTACAGGAGCAACAGAAAGTACCACAGAGCCATCCACAGCTACATCCCAATCAACGGTGACAAGCACTGCAGAAACAACCGCCACTGAAACTACTGGCACCACGGGCACAGCTGTCACTCAGACTACAGGAACAACGGAAAGTAGCACAGAGCCATCCACAGCTACACCTCAACCAACGGTGACAAGCACAGCAGGAACAACTGCCACTGGAACTACTGGCTCAACAGGCACGACTGTCACGCAGACTACTGGAGCAACAGAAAGTACCACAGAGTCATCCACAGCTACAGCTCAATCAACGGTGACAAGTACTGCAGGAACAACTGCCACTGCAACTACTGGCACCACTGGCACCACAGGCACAACAGTTACTCAGACCACTGGAACAACGGAAAGTACCACAGAGCCATCGACAGCTACATCTCAATCAAGCGTGACAAGCACTGCAGGAACAACTGCCACTGAATCTACTGGCACCACGGGCACAACTGTCACTCAGACTACAGGAGCAACAGAAAGTACCACAGAGCCATCCATAGCTACATCTCAATCAACGGTGACAAGTACTTCAGGAACAACACCCACTGCAACTACTGGCACCACTGGCACCACAGGCACAACAGTTACTCAGACCACTGGAACAACGGAAAGTACCACAGAGCCATCCACAGCTACAGCTCAATCAACGGTGACAAGCACTGCAGGAACAATTGCCACTGAAACTACTGGCACCACGGGCACCACTGTCACTCAGTCTACAGGAGCAACAGAAAGTACCACAGAGCCATCCACAGCTACATCCCAATCAACGGTAACAAGCACTGCAGAAACAACTGCCACTGAAACTACTGGCACCACGGGCACAACTGTCACTCAGACTACAGGAACAACGGAAAGTAGCACAGAGCCATCCACAGCTACACCTCAATCAACGGTGACAAGCACTGCAGGAACAACTGCCACTGGAACTACTGGCTCAACAGGCACGACTGTCACTCAGACTACTGGAGCAATAGAAAGTACCACAGAGTCATCCACAGCTACAGCTCAATCAACGGTGACAGGTACTGCAGGAACAACTGCCACTGCAACTACTGGCACCACTGGCACCACAGGCACAACAGTTACTCAGACCATTGGAACAACGGAAAGTACCACAGAGCCATCGACAGCTACATCTCAATCAAGCGTGACAAGCACTGCAGGAACAACTGCCACTGAATCTACTGGCACCACGGGCACAACTGTCACTCAGACTACAGGAGCAACAGAAAGTACCACAGAGCCATCCACAGCTACATCTCAATCAACGGTGACAAGTACTTCAGGAACAACACCCACTGCAACTACTGGCACCACTGGCACCACAGGCACAACAGTTACTCCGACCACTGGAACAACGGAAAGTACCACAGAGCCATCCACAGCTACAGCTCAATCAAGCGTGACAAGCACTGCAGGAACAACTGCCACTGAATCTACTGGCACCACGGGCACAACTGTCACTCAGACTGCAGGAACAACGGAAAGTAGCACAGAGCCATCCACAGCTACACCTCAATCAACGGTGATAAGCACAGCAGGAACAACTGCCACTGGAACTACTGGCTCAACAGGCACGACTGTCACTCAGACTACTGGAGCAATAGAAAGTACCACAGAGTCACCCACAGCTACAGCTCAATCAACGGTGACAAGTACTGCAGGAACAACTGCCACTGCAACTACTGGCACCACTGGCACCACAGTTACTCAGACCACTGGAACAACGGAAAGTACCACAGAGCCATCGACAGCTACATCTCAATCAAGCGTGACAAACACTACAGGAACAACTGCCATTGAATCTACTGGCATCACGGGCACAACTGTCACTCAGACTACAGGAGCAACAGAAAGTACCACAGAGCCATCCACAGCTACATCCCAATCAACGGTCACAAGCACTGCAGAAACAGCCGCCACTGAAACTACTGGCACCACGGGCACAGCTGTCACTCAGACTACAGGAACAACGGAAAGTAGCACAGAGCCATCCACAGCTACACCTCAACCAACGGTGACAAGCACAGCAGGAACAACTGCCACTGGAACTACTGGCTCAACAGGCACGACTGTCACGCAGACTACTGGAGCAACAGAAAGTACCACAGAGTCATCCACAGCTACAGCTCAATCAACGGTGACAAGTACTGCAGGAACAACTGCCACTGCAACTACTGGCACCACTGGCACCACAGGCACAACAGTTACTCAGACCACTGGAACAACGGAAAGTACCACAGAGCCATCGACAGCTACATCTCAATCAAGCGTGACAAGCACTGCAGGAACAACTGCCACTGAATCTACTGGCACCACGGGCACAACTGTCACTCAGACTACAGGAGCAACAGAAAGTACCACAGAGCCATCCATAGCTACATCTCAATCAACGGTGACAAGTACTTCAGGAACAACACCCACTGCAACTACTGGCACCACTGGCACCACAGGCACAACAGTTACTCAGACCACTGGAACAACGGAAAGTACCACAGAGCCATCCACAGCTACAGCTCAATCAACGGTGACAAGCACTGCAGGAACAATTGCCACTGAAACTACTGGCACCACGGGCACCACTGTCACTCAGTCTACAGGAGCAACAGAAAGTACCACAGAGCCATCCACAGCTACATCCCAATCAACGGTAACAAGCACTGCAGAAACAACTGCCACTGAAACTACTGGCACCACGGGCACAACTGTCACTCAGACTACAGGAACAACGGAAAGTAGCACAGAGCCATCCACAGCTACACCTCAATCAACGGTGACAAGCACTGCAGGAACAACTGCCACTGAATCTACTGGCACCACGGGCACAACTGTCACTCAGACTACAGGAGCAACAGAAAGTACCACAGAGCCATCCACAGCTACATCTCAATCAACGGTGACAAGTACTTCAGGAACAACACCCACTGCAACTACTGGCACCACTGGCACCACAGGCACAACAGTTACTCCGACCACTGGAACAACGGAAAGTACCACAGAGCCATCCACAGCTACAGCTCAATCAAGCGTGACAAGCACTGCAGGAACAACTGCCACTGAATCTACTGGCACCACGGGCACAACTGTCACTCAGACTGCAGGAACAACGGAAAGTAGCACAGAGCCATCCACAGCTACACCTCAATCAACGGTGATAAGCACAGCAGGAACAACTGCCACTGGAACTACTGGCTCAACAGGCACGACTGTCACTCAGACTACTGGAGCAATAGAAAGTACCACAGAGTCACCCACAGCTACAGCTCAATCAACGGTGACAAGTACTGCAGGAACAACTGCCACTGCAACTACTGGCACCACTGGCACCACAGGCACAACAGTTACTCAGACCACTGGAACAACGGAAAGTACCACAGAGCCATCGACAGCTACATCTCAATCAAGCGTGACAAACACTACAGGAACAACTGCCATTGAATCTACTGGCATCACGGGCACAACTGTCACTCAGACTACAGGAGCAACAGAAAGTACCACAGAGCCATCCACAGCTACATCCCAATCAACGGTGACAAGCACTGCAGAAACAACCGCCACTGAAACTACTGGCACCACGGGCACAGCTGTCACTCAGACTACAGGAACAACGGAAAGTAGCACAGAGCCATCCACAGCTACACCTCAACCAACGGTGACAAGCACAGCAGGAACAACTGCCACTGGAACTACTGGCTCAACAGGCACGACTGTCACGCAGACTACTGGATCAACAGAAAGTACCACAGAGTCATCCACAGCTACAGCTCAATCAACGGTGACAAGTACTGCAGGAACAACTGCCACTGCAACTACTGGCACCACTGGCACCACAGGCACAACAGTTACTCAGACCACTGGAACAACGGAAAGTACCACAGAGCCATCGACAGCTACATCTCAATCAAGCGTGACAAGCACTGCAGGAACAACTGCCACTGAATCTACTGGCACCACGGGCACAACTGTCACTCAGACTACAGGAGCAACAGAAAGTACCACAGAGCCATCCATAGCTACATCTCAATCAACGGTGACAAGTACTTCAGGAACAACACCCACTGCAACTACTGGCACCACTGGCACCACAGGCACAACAGTTACTCAGACCACTGGAACAACGGAAAGTACCACAGAGCCATCCACAGCTACAGCTCAATCAAAGGTGACAAGCACTGCAGCAACAATTGCCACTGAAACTACTGGCACCACGGGCACCACTTTCACTCAGTCTACAGGAGCAACAGAAAGTACCACAGAGCCATCCACAGCTACATCCCAATCAACGGTAACAAGCACTACAGAAAAAACTGCCACTGAAACTACTGGCACCACGGGCACAACTGTCACTCAGACTACAGGAACAACGGAAAGTAGCACAGAGCCATCCACAGCTACACCTCAATCAACGGTGACAAGCACAGCAGGAACAACTGCCACTGGAACTACTGGCTCAACAGGCACGACTGTCACTCAGACTACTGGAGCAATAGAAAGTACCACAGAGTCATCCACAGCTACAGCTCAATCAACGGTGACAAGTACTGCAGGAACAACTGCCACTGCAACTACTGGCACCACAGGCACAACAGTTACTCAGACCACTGGAACAACGGAAAGTAGCACAGAGCCATCCACAGCTACACCTCAATCAACGGTGACAAGCACAGCAGGAACAACTGCCACTGGAACTACTGGCTCAACAGGCACGACTGTCACTCAGACTACTGGAGCAATAGAAAGTACCACAGAGTCATCCACAGCTACAGCTCAATCAACGGTGACAGGTACTGCAGGAACAACTGCCACTGCAACTACTGGCACCACTGGCACCACAGGCACAACAGTTACTCAGACCATTGGAACAACGGAAAGTACCACAGAGCCATCGACAGCTACATCTCAATCAAGCGTGACAAGCACTGCAGGAACAACTGCCACTGAATCTACTGGCACCACGGGCACAACTGTCACTCAGACTACAGGAGCAACAGAAAGTACCACAGAGCCATCCACAGCTACATCTCAATCAACGGTGACAAGTACTTCAGGAACAACACCCACTGCAACTACTGGCACCACTGGCACCACAGGCACAACAGTTACTCCGACCACTGGAACAACGGAAAGTACCACAGAGCCATCCACAGCTACAGCTCAATCAAGCGTGACAAGCACTGCAGGAACAACTGCCACTGAATCTACTGGCACCACGGGCACAACTGTCACTCAGACTGCAGGAACAACGGAAAGTAGCACAGAGCCATCCACAGCTACACCTCAATCAACGGTGATAAGCACAGCAGGAACAACTGCCACTGGAACTACTGGCTCAACAGGCACGACTGTCACTCAGACTACTGGAGCAATAGAAAGTACCACAGAGTCATCCACAGCTACAGCTCAATCAACGGTGACAAGTACTACAGGAACAACTGCCACTGCAACTACTGGCACCACTGGCACCACAGGCACAACAGTTACTCAGACCACTGGAACAACGGAAAGTACCACAGAGCCATCCACAGCTACAGCTCAATCAACGGTGACAAGCACTGCAGCAACAATTGCCACTGAAACTACTGGCACCACGGGCACCACTGTCACTCAGACTACAGGAGCAACAGAAAGTACCACAGAGCCATCCACAGCTACATCCCAATCAACGGTGACAAGCACTGCAGAAACAACTGCCACTGAAACTACTGGCACCACGGGCACAACTGTCACTCAGACTACAGGAACAACGGAAAGTAGCACAGAACCATCCACAGCTACACCTCAATCAACGGTGATAAGCACAGCAAGAACAACTGCCACTGGAACTACTGGCTCAACAGGCACGACTGTCACTCAGACTACTGGAGCAATAGAAAGTACCACAGAGTCACCCACAGCTACAGCTCAATCAACGGTGACAAGTACTGCAGGAACAACTGCCACTGCAACTACTGGCACCACTGGCACCACAGGCACAACAGTTACTCAGACCACTGGAACAACGGAAATTACCACAGAGCCATCGACAGCTACATCTCAATCAAGCGTGACAAACACTACAGGAACAACTGCCATTGAATCTACTGGCATCACGGGCACAACTGTCACTCAGACTACAGGAGCAACAGAAAGTACCACAGAGCCATCCACAGCTACATCCCAATCAACGGTGACAAGCACTGCAGAAACAACCGCCACTGAAACTACTGGCACCACGGGCACAGCTGTCACTCAGACTACAGGAACAACGGAAAGTAGCACAGAGCCATCCACAGCTACACCTCAACCAACGGTGACAAGCACAGCAGGAACAACTGCCACTGGAACTACTGGCTCAACAGGCACGACTGTCACTCAGACTACTGGAGCAATAGAAAGTACCACAGAGTCATCCACATCTACAGCTCAATCAACGGTGACAAGTACTGCAGGAACAACTGCCACTGCAACTACTGGCACCACTGGCACCACAGGCACAACAGTTACTCAGACCACTGGAACAACGGAAAGTACCACAGAGCCATCCACAGCTACATCTCAATCAACGGTGAAAAGCACTGCAGGAACAATTGCCACTGAAACTACTGACACCACGGGCACCACTGTCACTCAGACTACAGGAGCAACAGAAAGTACAACAGAGCCATCTACAGCTACATCCCAATCAACGGTGACAAGCACTGCAGAAACAACTGCCACTGAAACTACTGGCACCACGGGCACAACTGTCACTCAGACTACAGGAACAACGGAAAGTAGCACAGAGCCATCCACAGCTACACCTCAATCAACGGTGACAAGCACTGCAGAAACAACCGCCACTGAAACTACTGGCACCACGGGCACAGCTGTCACTCAGACTACAGGAACAACGGAAAGTAGCACAGAGCCATCCACAGCTACACCTCAACCAACGGTGACAAGCACAGCAGGAACAACTGCCACTGGAACTACTGGCTCAACAGGCACGACTGTCACTCAGACTACTGGAGCAATAGAAAGTACCACAGAGTCATCCACAGCTACAGCTCAATCAACGGTAACAAGTACTGCAGGAACACCTGCCACTGCAACTACTGGCACCACTGGTACCACAGTTACTCAGACCACTGGAACAACGGAAAGTACCACAGAGCCATCGACAGCTACATCTCAATCAAGCGTGACAAGCACAGCAGGAACAACTGCCACTGAATCTACTGGCACCACGGGAACAACTATCACTCAGACTTCAGGAGCAACAGAAAGTACCACAGAGCCATCCATAGCTACATCTCAATCAACGGTGACAAGTACTTCAGGAACAACAGCCACTGCAACTACCGGCACCACTGGCACCACAGGCACAACCGTTACTCAGACCACTGGAACAACGGAAAGTACCACAGAGCCATCCATAGCTACATCTAAATCAACGGTGACAAGCACTGCAGGAACAATTGCCACTGAAACTACTGGCACCACGGGCACCACTGTCACTCAGACTACAGGAGCAACAGAAAGTACCACAGAGCCATCCACAGCTACATCCCAATCAACGGTGACAAGCACTGCAGAAACAACTGCCACTGAAACTACTGGCACCACGGGCACAACTGTCACTCAGACTACAGGAACAACGGAAAGTAGCACAGAGCCATCCACAGCTACACCTCAATCAACGGTGACAAACACAGCAGGAACAACTGCCACTGGAACTACTGGCTCAACAGGCACCACTGTCACTCAGACTACTGGAGCAATAGAAAGTACCACAGAGTCATCCACAGCTACAGCTCAATCAACGGTGACAAGTACTGCAGGAACAACTGCCACTGCAACTACTGGCACCACTGGCACCACAGGCACAACAGTTACTCAGACCACTGGAACAACGGAAAGTACCACAGAGCCATCCACAGCTACATCTCAATCAACGGTGACAAGCACTGCAGGAACAATTGCCACTGAAACTACTGGTACCACTGTCACTCAGACTACAGGAGCAACAGAAAGTACCACAGAGCCATCCACAGCTACATCCCAATCAACGGTGACAAGCACTGCAGAAACAACTGCCACTGAAACTACTGGCACCACGGGCACAACTGTCATTCAGACTACAGGACCAACGGAAAGTAGCACAGAGTCATCCACAGCTACACCTCAATCAACGGTGACAAACACAGCAGGAACAACTGCCACTGGAACTACTGGCTCAACAGGCACGACTGTCACTCAGACTACTGGAGCAATAGAAAGTACCACAGAGTCATCCACAGCTACAGCTCAATCAACGGTAACAAGTACTGCAGGAACACCTGCCACTGCAACTACTGGCACCACTGGTACCACAGTTACTCAGACCACTGGAACAACGGAAAGTACCACAGAGCCATCGACAGCTACATCTCAATCAAGCGTGACAAGCACTGCAGGAACAACTGCCACTGAATCTACTGGCACCACGGGAACAACTGTCACTCAGACTTCAGGAGCAACAGAAAGTACCACAGAGCCATCCATAGCTACATCTCAATCAACGGTGACAAGTACTTCAGGAACAACAGCCACTGCAACTACCGACACCACTGGCACCACAGGCACAACCGTTACTCAGACCACTGGAACAACGGAAAGTACCACAGAGCCATCCACAGCTACATCTAATTCAACGGTGACAAGCACTGCAGGAACAATTGCCACTGAAACTACTGGCACCACGGGCACCACTGTCACTCAGACTACAGGAGCAACAGAAAGTACCACTGAGCCATCCACAGATACATCCCAATCAACGGTGACAAGCACTGCAGAAACAACTGCCACTGAAACTACTGGCACCACGGGCACAACTGTCACTCAGACTACAGGAACAACGGAAAGTAGCACAGAGCCATCCACAGCTACACCTCAATCAACGGTGACAAGCACAGCAGGAACAACTGCCACTGGAACTACTGGCTCAACAGGCACCACTGTCACTCAGACTACTGGAGCAATAGAAAGTACCACAGAGTCATCCACAGCTACAGCTCAATCAACGGTGACAAGTACTGCAGGAACAACTGCCACTGCAACTACTGGCACCACTGGCACCACAGGCACAACAGTTACTCAGACCACTGGAACAACGGAAAGTACCACAGAGCCATCCACAGCTACATCTCAATCAACGGTGACAAGCACTGCAGGAACAATTGCCACTGAAACTACTGGCACCACGGGCACCACTGTCACTCAGACTACAGGAGCAACAGAAAGTACCACAGAGCCATCCACCGCTACATCCCAATCAACGATGACAAGCACTGCAGAAACAACTGCCACTGAAACTACTGGCACCACGGGCACAACTGTCATTCAGACTACAGGACCAACGGAAAGTAGCACAGAGTCATCCACAGCTACACCTCAATCAACGGTGACAAACACAGCAGGAACAACTGCCACTGGAACTACTGGCTCAACAGGCACGACTGTCACTCAGACTACTGGAGCAATAGAAAGTACCACAGAGTCATCCACAGCTACAGCTCAATCAACGGTAACAAGTACTGCAGGAACACCTGCCACTGCAACTACTGGCACCACTGGTACCACAGTTACTCAGACCACTGGAACAACGGAAAGTACCACAGAGCCATCGACAGCTACATCTCAATCAAGCGTGACAAGCACTGCAGGAACAACTGCCACTGAATCTACTGGCACCACGGGAACAACTGTCACTCAGACTTCAGGAGCAACAGAAAGTACCACAGAGCCATCCATAGCTACATCTCAATCAACGGTGACAAGTACTTCAGGAACAACAGCCACTGCAACTACCGACACCACTGGCACCACAGGCACAACCGTTACTCAGACCACTGGAACAACGGAAAGTACCACAGAGCCATCCACAGCTACATCTAATTCAACGGTGACAAGCACTGCAGGAACAATTGCCACTGAAACTACTGGCACCACGGGCACCACTGTCACTCAGACTACAGGAGCAACAGAAAGTACCACTGAGCCATCCACAGATACATCCCAATCAACGGTGACAAGCACTGCAGAAACAACTGCCACTGAAACTACTGGCACCACGGGCACAACTGTCACTCAGACTACAGGAACAACGGAAAGTAGCACAGAGCCATCCACAGCTACACCTCAATCAACGGTGACAAGCACAGCAGGAACAACTGCCACTGGAACTACTGGCTCAACAGGCACCACTGTCACTCAGACTACTGGAGCAATAGAAAGTACCACAGAGTCATCCACAGCTACAGCTCAATCAACGGTGACAAGTACTGCAGGAACAACTGCCACTGCAACTACTGGCACCACTGGCACCACAGGCACAACAGTTACTCAGACCACTGGAACAACGGAAAGTACCACAGAGCCATCCACAGCTACATCTCAATCAACGGTGACAAGCACTGCAGGAACAATTGCCACTGAAACTACTGGCACCACGGGCACCACTGTCACTCAGACTACAGGAGCAACAGAAAGTACCACAGAGCCATCCACCGCTACATCCCAATCAACGATGACAAGCACTGCAGAAACAACTGCCACTGAAACTACTGGCACCACGGGCACAACTGTCATTCAGACTACAGGAACAACGGAAAGTAGCACAGAGCCATCCACAGCTACACCTCAATCAACGGTGACAAACACAGCAGGAACAACTGCCACTGGAACTACTGGCTCAACAGGCACGACTGTCACTCAGACTACTGGAGAAATAGAAAGTACCACAGAGTCATCCACAGCTACAGCTCAATCAACGGTAACAAGTACTGCAGGAACACCTGCCACTGCAAATACTGGCACCACTGGTACCACAGTTACTCAGACCACTGAAACAACGGAAAGTACCACAGAGCCATCGACAGCTACATCTCAATCAAGCGTGACAAGCACTGCAGGAACAACTGCCACTGAATCTACTGGCACCACGGGAACAACTGCCACTGAATCTACTGGCACCACGGGAACAACTGTCACTCAGACTTCAGGGGCAACAGAAAGTACCACAGAGCCATCCATAGCTACATCTCAATCAACGGTGACAAGTACTTCAGGAACAACAGCCACTGCAACTACCGGCACCACTGGCACCACAGGCACAACCGTTACTCAGACCACTGGAACAACGGAAAGTACCACAGAGCCATCCACAGCTACATCTAAATCAACGGTGACAAGCACTGCAGGAACAATAGCCACTGAAACTACTGGCACCACGGGCACCACTGTCACTCAGACTACAGGAGCAACAGAAAGTACCACAGAGCCATCCACAGCTACATCCCAATCAACGGTGACAAGCACTGCAGAAACAACTGCCACTGAAACTACTGGCACCACGGGCACAACTGTCACTCAGACTACAGGAACAACGGAAAGTAGCACAGAGCCATCCACAGCTACACCTCAATCAACGGTGACAAGCACAGCAGGAACAACTGCCACTGGAACTACTGGCTCAACAGGCACCACTGTCACTCAGACTACTGGAGCAATAGAAAGTACCACAGAGTCATCCACAGCTACAGCTCAATCAACGGTGACAAGTACTGCAGGAACAACTGCCACTGCAACTACTGGCACCACTGGCACCACAGGCACTACAGTTACTCAGACCACTGGAACAACGAAAAGTACCACAGAGCCATCCACAGCTACATTTCAATCAACGGTGACAAGCACTGCAGGAACAATTGCCACTGAAACTACTGGCACCACGGGCACCACTGTCACTCAGACTACAGGAGCAACAGAAAGTACCACAGAGCCATCCACAGCTACATCCCAATCAACGGTGACAAGCACTGCAGAAACAACTGCCACTGAAACTACTGGCACCACGGGCACAACTGTCATTCAGACTACAGGAACAACGGAAAGTAGCACAGAGCCATCCACAGCTACACCTCAATCAACGGTGACAAACACAGCAGGAACAACTGCCACTGGAACTACTGGCTCAACAGGCACGACTGTCACTCAGACTACTGGAGCAATAGAAAGTACCACAGAGTCATCCACAGCTACAGCTCAATCAACGGTAACAAGTACTGCAGGAACACCTGCCACTGCAACTACTGGCACCACTGGTACCACAGTTACTCAGACCACTGGAACAACGGAAAGTACCACAGAGCCATCGACAGCTACATCTCAATCAAGCGTGACAAGCACTGCAGGAACAACTGCCACTGAATCTACTGGCACCACGGGAACAACTGTCACTCAGACTTCAGGAGCAACAGAAAGTACCACAGAGCCATCCATAGCTACATCTCAATCAACGGTGACAAGTACTTCAGGAACAACAGCCACTGCAACTACCGGCACCACTGGCACCACAGGCACAACCGTTACTCAGACCACTGGAACAACGGAAAGTACCACAGAGCCATCCACAGCTACATCTAAATCAACGGTGACAAGCACTGCAGGAACAATTGCCACTGAAACTACTGGCACCACGGGCACCACTGTCACTCAGACTACAGGAGCAACAGAAAGTACCACAGAGCCATCCACAGCTACATCTCAATCAACGGTGACAAGCACAGCAGGAACAACTGCCAATGGAACTACTGGCTCAACAGGCACCACTGTCACTCAGACTACTGGAGCAATAGAAAGTACCACAGAGTCATCCACAGCTACAGCTCAATCAACGGTGACAAGTACTGCAGGAACAACTGCCACTGCAACTACTGGCACCACTGGCACCACAGGCACAACAGTTACTCAGACCACTGGAACAACGGAAAGTACCACAGAGCCATCCACAGCTACATCTCAATCAACGGTGACAAGCACTGCAGGAACAATTGCCACTGAAACTACTGGCACCACTGTCACTCAGACTACAGGAGCAACAGAAAGTACCACAGAGCCATCCACAGCTACATCCCAATCAACGGTGACAAGCACTGCAGAAACAACTGCCACTGAAACTACTGGCACCACGGGCACAACTGTCATTCAGACTACAGGACCAACAGAAAGTAGCACAGAGTCATCCACAGCTACACCTCAATCAACGGTGACAAACACAGCAGGAACAACTGCCACTGGAACTACTGGCTCAACAGGGACGACTGTCACTCAGACTACTGGAGCAATAGAAAGTACCACAGAGTCATCCACAGCTACAGCTCAATCAACGGTGACAAGTACTGCAGGAACACCTGCCACTGCAACTACTGGCACCACTGGTACCACAGTTACTCAGACCACTGGAACAACGGAAAGTACCACAGAGCCATCGACAGCTACATCTCAATCAAGCGTGACAAGCACTGCAGGAACAACTGCCACTGAATCTACTGGCTCCACGGGAACAACTGTCACTCAGACTTCAGGAGCAACAGAAAGTACCACAGAGCCATCCATAGCTACATCTCAATCAACGGTGACAAGTACTTCAGGAACAACAGCCACTGCAACTACCGGCACCACTGGCACCACAGGCACAACCGTTACTCAGACCACTGGAACAACGGAAAGTACCACAGAGCCATCCACAGCTACATCTAAATCAACGGTGACAAGCACTGCAGGAACAATTGCCACTGAAACTACTGGCACCACGGGCACCACTGTCACTCAGACTACAGGAGCAACAGAAAGTACCACAGAGCCATCCACAGATACATCCCAATCAACGGTGACAAGCACTGCAGAAACAACTGCCACTGAAACTACTGGCACCACGGGCACAACTGTCACTCAGACTACAGGAACAACGGAAAGTAGCACAGAGCCATCCACAGCTACACCTCAATCAACGGTGACAAGCACAGCAGGAACAACTGCCACTGGAACTACTGGCTCAACAGGCACCACTGTCACTCAGACTACTGGAGCAATAGAAAGTACCACAGAGTCATCCACAGCTACAGCTCAATCAACGGTGACAAGTACTGCAGGAACAACTGCCACTGCAACTACTGGCACCACTGGCACCACAGGCACAACAGTTACTCAGACCACTGGAACAACGGAAAGTACCACAGAGCCATCCACAGCTACATCTCAATCAACGGTGACAAGCACTGCAGGAACAATTGCCACTGAAACTACTGGCACCACTGTCACTCAGACTACAGGAGCAACAGAAAGTACCACAGAGTCATCCACAGCTACATCCCAATCAACGGTGACAAGCACTGCAGAAACAACTGCCACTGAAACTACTGGCACCACGGGCACAACTGTCATTCAGACTACAGGAGCAATAGAAAGTACCACAGAGTCATCCACAGCTACAGCTCAATCAACGGTAACAAGTACTGCAGGAACACCTGCCACTGCAACTACTGGCACCACTGGTACCACAGTTACTCAGACCACTGGAACAACGGAAAGTACCACAGAGCCATCGACAGCTACATCTCAATCAAGCGTGACAAGCACTGCAGGAACAACTGCCACTGAATCTACTGGCTCCACGGGAACAACTGTCACTCAGACTTCAGGAGCAACAGAAAGTACCACAGAGCCATCCATAGCTACATCTCAATCAACGGTGACAAGTACTTCAGGAACAACAGCCACTGCAACTACCGGCACCACTGGCACCACAGGCACAACCGTTACTCAGACCACTGGAACAACGGAAAGTACCACAGAGCCATCCACAGCTACATCTAAATCAACGGTGACAAGCACTGCAGGAACAATTGCCACTGAAACTACTGGCACCACGGGCACCACTGTCACTCAGACTACAGGAGCAACAGAAAGTACCACAGAGCCATCCACAGATACATCCCAATCAACGGTGACAAGCACTGCAGAAACAACTGCCACTGAAACTACTGGCACCACGGGCACAACTGTCACTCAGACTACAGGAACAACGGAAAGTAGCACAGAGCCATCCACAGCTACACCTCAATCAACGGTGACAAACACAGCAGGAACAACTGCCACTGGAACTACTGGCTCAACAGGCACCACTGTCACTCAGACTACTGGAGCAATAGAAAGTACCACAGAGTCATCCACAGCTACAGCTCAATCAACGGTGACAAGTACTGCAGGAACAACTGCCACTGCAACTACTGGCACCACTGGCACCACAGGCACAACAGTTACTCAGACCACTGGAACAACGGAAAGTACCACAGAGCCATCCACAGCTACATCTCAATCAACGGTGACAAGCACTGCAGGAACAATTGCCACTGAAACTACTGGCACCACGGGCACCACTGTCACTCAGACTACAGGAGCAACAGAAAGTACCACAGAGCCATCCACCGCTACATCCCAATCAACGGTGACAAGCACTGCAGAAACAACTGCCACTGAAACTACTGGCACCACGGGCACAACTGTCATTCAGACTACAGGAACAACGGAAAGTAGCACAGAGCCATCCACAGCTACACCTCAATCAACGGTGACCAACACAGCAGGAACAACTGCCACTGGAACTACTGGCTCAACAGGCACGACTGTCACTCAGACTACTGGAGCAATAGAAAGTACCACAGAGTCATCCACAGCTACAGCTCAATCAACGGTAACAAGTACTGCAGGAACACCTGCCACTGCAACTACTGGCACCACTGGTACCACAGTTACTCAGACCACTGGAACAACGGAAAGTACCACAGAGCCATCGACAGCTACATCTCAATCAAGCGTGACAAGCACTGCAGGAACAACTGCCACTGAATCTACTGGCACCACGGGAACAACTGTCACTCAGACTTCAGGAGCAACAGAAAGTACCACAGAGCCATCCATAGCTACATCTCAATCAACGGTGACAAGTACTTCAGGAACAACAGCCACTGCAACTACCGGCACCACTGGCACCACAGGCACAACCGTTACTCAGACCACTGGAACAACGGAAAGTACCACAGAGCCATCCACAGCTACATCTAAATCAACGGTGACAAGCACTGCAGGAACAATAGCCACTGAAACTACTGGCACCACGGGCACCACTGTCACTCAGACTACAGGAGGAACAGAAAGTACCACAGAGCCATCCACAGCTACATCCCAATCAACGGTGACAAGCACTGCAGAAACAACTGCCACTGAAACTACTGGCACCACGGGCACAACTGTCACTCAGACTATAGGAACAACGGAAAGTAGCACAGAGCCATCCACAGCTACACCTCAATCAACGGTGACAAGCACAGCAGGAACAACTGCCACTGGAACTACTGGCTCAACAGGCACCACTGTCACTCAGACTACTGGAGCAATAGAAAGTACCACAGAGTCATCCACAGCTACAGCTCAATCAACGGTGACAAGTACTGCAGGAACAACTGCCACTGCAACTACTGGCACCACTGGCACCACAGGCACAACAGTTACTCAGACCACTGGAACAACGGAAAGTACCACAGAGCCATCCACAGCTACATCTCAATCAACGGTGACAAGCACTGCAGGAACAATTGCCACTGAAACTTCTGGCACCACGGGCACCACTGTCACTCAGACTACAGGAGCAACAGAAAGTACCACAGAGCCATCCACAGCTACATCCCAATCAACGGTGACAAGCACTGCAGAAACAACTGCCACTGAAACTACTGGCACCACGGGCACAACTGTCATTCAGACTACAGGAACAACGGAAAGTAGCACAGAGCCATCCACAGCTACACCTCAATCAACGGTGACAAACACAGCAGGAACAACTGCCACTGGAACTACTGGCTCAACAGGCACGACTGTCACTCAGACTACTGGAGCAATAGAAAGTACCACAGAGTCATCCACAGCTACAGCTCAATCAACGGTAACAAGTACTGCAGGAACACCTGCCACTGCAACTACTGGCACCACTGGTACCACAGTTACTCAGACCACTGGAACAACGGAAAGTACCACAGAGCCATCGACAGCTACATCTCAATCAAGCGTGACAAGCACTGCAGGAACAACTGCCACTGAATCTACTGGCACCACGGGAACAACTGTCACTCAGACTTCAGGAGCAACAGAAAGTACCACAGAGCCATCCATAGCTACATCTCAATCAACGGTGACAAGTACTTCAGGAACAACAGCCACTGCAACTACCGGCACCACTGGCACCACAGGCACAACCGTTACTCAGACCACTGGAACAACGGAAAGTACCACAGAGCCATCCACAGCTACATCTAAATCAACGGTGACAAGCACTGCAGGAACAATTGCCACTGAAACTACTGGCACCACGGGCACCACTGTCACTCAGACTACAGGAGCAACAGAAAGTACCACAGAGCCATCCACAGCTACATCCCAATCAACGGTGACAAGCACTGCAGAAACAACTGCCACTGAAACTACTGGCACCACGGGCACAACTGTCACTCAGACTACAGGAACAACGGAAAGTAGCACAGAGCCATCCACAGCTACACCTCAATCAACGGTGACAAGCACAGCAGGAACAACTGCCACTGGAACTACTGGCTCATCAGGCACCACTGTCACTCAGACTACTGGAGCAATAGAAAGTACCACAGAGTCATCCACAGCTACAGCTCAATCAACGGTGACAAGTACTGCAGGAACAACTGCCACTGCAACTACTGGCACCACTGGCACCACAGGCACAACAGTTACTCAGACCACTGGAACAACGGAAAGTACCACAGAGCCATCCACAGCTACATCTCAATCAACGGTGACAAGCACTGCAGGAACAATTGCCACTGAAACTACTGGCACCACGGGCACCACTGTCACTCAGACTACAGGAGCAACAGAAAGTACCACAGAGCCATCCACAGCTACATCCCAATCAACGGTGACAAGCACTGCAGAAACAACTGCCACTGAAACTACTGGCACCACGGGCACAACTGTCATTCAGACTACAGGAACAACGGAAAGTAGCACAGAGCCATCCACAGCTACACCTCAATCAACGGTGACAAACACAGCAGGAACAACTGCCACTGGAACTACTGGCTCAACAGGCACGACTGTCACTCAGACTACTGGAGCAATAGAAAGTACCACAGAGTCATCCACAGCTACAGCTCAATCAACGGTAACAAGTACTGCAGGAACACCTGTCACTGCAACTACTGGCACCACTGGTACCACAGTTACTCAGACCACTGGAACAACGGAAAGTACCACAGAGCCATCGACAGCTACATCTCAATCAAGCGTGACAAGCACTGCAGGAACAACTGCCACTGAATCTACTGGCACCACGGGAACAACTGTCACTCAGACTTCAGGAGCAACAGAAAGTACCACAGAGCCATCCATAGCTACATCTCAATCAACGGTGACAAGTACTTCAGGAACAACAGCCACTGCAACTACCGGAACCACTGGCACCACAGGCACAACCGTTACTCAGACCACTGGAACAACGGAAAGTACCACAGAGCCATCCACAGCTACATCTAAATCAACGGTGACAAGCACTGCAGGAACAATTGCCACTGAAACTACTGGCACCACGGGCACCACTGTCACTCAGACTACAGGAGCAACAGAAAGTACCACAGAGCCATCCACAGATACATCCCAATCAACGGTGACAAGCACTGCAGAAACAACTGCCACTGAAACTACTGGCACCACGGGCACAACTGTCACTCAGACTACAGGAACAACGGAAAGTAGCACAGAGCCATCCACAGCTGCACCTCAATCAACGGTGACAAGCACAGCAGGAACAACTGCCACTGGAACTACTGGCTCAACAGGCACCACTGTCACTCAGACTACTGGAGCAATAGAAAGTACCACAGAGTCATCCACAGCTACAGCTCAATCAACGGTGACAAGTACTGCAGGAACAACTGCCACTGCAACTACTGGCACCACTGGCACCACAGGCACAACAGTTACTCAGACCACTGGAACAACGGAAAGTACCACAGAGCCATCCACAGCTACATCTCAATCAACGGTGACAAGCACTGCAGGAACAATTGCCACTGAAACTACTGGCACCACGGGCACCACTGTCACTCAGACTACAGGAGCAACAGAAAGTACCACAGAGCCATCCACCGCTACATCCCAATCAACGGTGACAAGCACTGCAGAAACAACTGCCACTGAAACTACTGGCACCACGGGCACAACTGTCACTCAGACTACAGGAACAACGGAAAGTAGCACAGAGCCATCCACAGCTACACCTCAATCAACGGTAACAAGCACAGCAGGAACAACTGCCACTGGAACTACTGGCTCAACAGGCACCACTGTCACTCAGACTACTGCAGCAATAGAAAGTACCACAGAGTCATCCACAGCTACAGCTCAATCAACGGTAACAAGTACTGCAGGAACACCTGCCACTGCAACTACTGGCACCACTGGTACCACAGTTACTCAGACCACTGGAACAACGGAAAGTACCACAGAGCCATCGACAGCTACATCTCAATCAAGCGTGACAAGCACTGCAGGAACAACTGCCACTGAATCTACTGGCACCACGGGAACAACTGTCACTCAGACTTCAGGAGCAACAGAAAGTACCACAGAGCCATCCATAGCTACATCTCAATCAACGGTGACAAGTACTTCAGGAACAACAGCCACTGCAACTACCGGCACCACTGGCACCACAGGCACAACCGTTACTCAGACCACTGGAACAACGGAAAGTACCACAGAGCCATCCACAGCTACATCTAAATCAACGGTGACAAGCACTGCAGGAACAATAGCCACTGAAACTACTGGCACCACGGGCACCACTGTCACTCAGACTACAGGAGGAACAGAAAGTACCACAGAGCCATCCACAGCTACATCCCAATCAACGGTGACAAGCACTGCAGAAACAACTGCCACTGAAACTACTGGCACCACGGGCACAACTGTCACTCAGACTACAGGAACAACGGAAAGTAGCACAGAGCCATCCACAGCTACACCTCAATCAACGGTGACAAGCACAGCAGGAACAACTGCCACTGGAACTACTGGCTCAACAGGCACCACTGTCACTCAGACTACTGGAGCAATAGAAAGTACCACAGAGTCATCCACAGCTACAGCTCAATCAACGGTGACAAGTACTGCAGGAACAACTGCCACTGCAACTACTGGCACCACTGGCACCACAGGCACAACAGTTACTCAGACCACTGGAACAACGGAAAGTACCACAGAGCCATCCACAGCTACATCTCAATCAACGGTGACAAGCACTGCAGGAACAATTGCCACTGAAACTTCTGGCACCACGGGCACCACTGTCACTCAGACTACAGGAGCAACAGAAAGTACCACAGAGCCATCCACAGCTACATCCCAATCAACGGTGACAAGCACTGCAGAAACAACTGCCACTGAAACTACTGGCACCACGGGCACAACTGTCATTCAGACTATAGGAACAACGGAAAGTAGCACAGAGCTATCCACAGCTACACCTCAATCAACGGTGACAAACACAGCAGGAACAACTGCCACTGGAACTACTGGCTCAACAGGCACGACTGTCACTCAGACTACTGGAGCAATAGAAAGTACCACAGCGTCATCCACAGCTACAGCTCAATCAACGGTAACAAGTACTGCAGGAACACCTGCCACTGCAACTACTGGCACCACTGGTACCACAGTTACTCAGACCACTGGAACAACGGAAAGTACCACAGAGCCATCGACAGCTACATCTCAATCAAGCGTGACAAGCACTGCAGGAACAACTGCCACTGAATCTACTGGCACCACGGGAACAACTGTCACTCAGACTTCAGGAGCAACAGAAAGTACCACAGAGCCATCCATAGCTACATCTCAATCAACGGTGACAAGTACTTCAGGAACAACAGCCACTGCAACTACCGGCACCACTGGCACCACAGGCACAACCGTTACTCAGACCACTGGAACAACGGAAAGTACCACAGAGCCATCCACAGCTACATCTAAATCAACGGTGACAAGCACTGCAGGAACAATTGCCACTGAAACTACTGGCACCACGGGCACCACTGTCACTCAGACTACAGGAGCAACAGAAAGTACCACAGAGCCATCCACAGCTACATCCCAATCAACGGTGACAAGCACTGCAGAAACAACTGCCACTGAAACTACTGGCACCACGGGCACAACTGTCACTCAGACTACAGGAACAACGGAAAGTAGCACAGAGCCATCCACAGCTACACCTCAATCAACGGTGACAAGCACAGCAGGAACAACTGCCACTGGAACTACTGGCTCAACAGGCACCACTGTCACTCAGACTACTGGAGCAATAGAAAGTACCACAGAGTCATCCACAGCTACAGCTCAATCAACGGTGACAAATACTGCAGGAACAACTGCCACTGCAACTACTGGCACCACTGGCACCACAGGCACAACAGTTACTCAGACCACTGGAACAACGGAAAGTACCACAGAGCCATCCACAGCTACATCTCAATCAACGGTGACAAGCACTGCAGGAACAATTGCCACTGAAACTACTGGCACCACGGGCACCACTGTCACTCAGACTACAGGAGCAACAGAAAGTACCACAGAGCCATCCACAGATACATCCCAATCAACGGTGACAAGCACTGCAGAAACAACTGCCACTGAAACTACTGGCACCACGGGCACAACTGTCATTCAGACTACAGGAACAACGGAAAGTAGCACAGAGCCATCCACAGCTACACCTCAATCAACGGTGACAAACACAGCAGGAACAACTGCCACTGGAACTACTGGCTCAATAGGCACGACTGTCACTCAGACTACTGGAGCAATAGAAAGTACCACAGAGTCATCCACAGCTACAGCTCAATCAACGGTAACAAGTACTGCAGGAACACCTGCCACTGCAACTACTGGCACCACTGGTACCACAGTTACTCAGACCACTGGAACAACGGAAAGTACCACAGAGCCATCGACAGCTACATCTCAATCAAGCGTGACAAGCACTGCAGGAACAACTGCCACTGAATCTACTGGCACCACGGGAACAACTGTCACTCAGACTTCAGGAGCAACAGAAAGTACCACAGAGCCATCCATAGCTACATCTCAATCAACGGTGACAAGTACTTCAGGAACAACAGCCACTGCAACTACCGGCACCACTGGCACCACAGGCACAACCGTTACTCAGACCACTGGAACAACGGAAAGTACCACAGAGCCATCCACAGCTACATCTAAATCAACGGTGACAAGCACTGCAGGAACAATTGCCACTGAAACTACTGGCACCACGGGCACCACTGTCACTCAGACTACAGGAGCAACAGAAAGTACCACAGAGCCATCCACAGCTACATCCCAATCAACGGTGACAAGCACTGCAGAAACAACTGCCACTGAAACTACTGGCACCACGGGCACAACTGTCACTCAGACTACAGGAACAACGGAAAGTAGCACAGAGCCATCCACAGCTACACCTCAATCAACGGTGACAAGCACAGCAGGAACAACTGCCACTGGAACTACTGGCTCAACAGGCACCACTGTCACTCAGACTACTGGAGCAATAGAAAGTACCACAGAGTCATCCACAGCTACAGCTCAATCAACGGTGACAAGTACTGCAGGAACAACTGCCACTGCAACTACTGGCACCACTGGCACCACAGGCACAACAGTTACTCAGACCACTGGAACAACGGAAAGTACCACAGAGCCATCCACAGCTACATCTCAATCAACGGTGACAAGCACTGCAGGAACAATTGCCACTGAAACTACTGGCACCACGGGCACCACTGTCACTCAGACTACAGGAGCAACAGAAAGTACCACAGAGCCATCCACAGCTACATCCCAATCAACGGTGACAAGCACTGCAGAAACAACTGCCACTGAAACTACTGGCACCACGGGCACAACTGTCATTCAGACTACAGGAACAACGGAAAGTAGCACAGAGCCATCCACAGCTACACCTCAATCAACGGTGACAAACACAGCAGGAACAACTGCCACTGGAACTACTGGCTCAACAGGCACGACTGTCACTCAGACTACTGGAGCAATAGAAAGTACCACAGAGTCATCCACAGCTACAGCTCAATCAACGGTAACAAGTACTGCAGGAACACCTGTCACTGCAACTACTGGCACCACTGGTACCACAGTTACTCAGACCACTGGAACAACGGAAAGTACCACAGAGCCATCGACAGCTACATCTCAATCAAGCGTGACAAGCACTGCAGGAACAACTGCCACTGAATCTACTGGCACCACGGGAACAACTGTCACTCAGACTTCAGGAGCAACAGAAAGTACCACAGAGCCATCCATAGCTACATCTCAATCAACGGTGACAAGTACTTCAGGAACAACAGCCACTGCAACTACCGGCACCACTGGCACCACAGGCACAACCGTTACTCAGACCACTGGAACAACGGAAAGTACCACAGAGCCATCCACAGCTACATCTAAATCAACGGTGACAAGCACTGCAGGAACAATTGCCACTGAAACTACTGGCACCACGGGCACCACTGTCACTCAGACTACAGGAGCAACAGAAAGTACCACAGAGCCATCCACAGATACATCCCAATCAACGGTGACAAGCACTGCAGAAACAACTGCCACTGAAACTACTGGCACCACGGGCACAACTGTCACTCAGACTACAGGAACAACGGAAAGTAGCACAGAGCCATCCACAGCTGCACCTCAATCAACGGTGACAAGCACAGCAGAAACAACTGCCACTGGAACTACTGGCTCAACAGGCACCACTGTCACTCAGACTACTGGAGCAATAGAAAGTACCACAGAGTCATCCACAGCTACAGCTCAATCAACGGTGACAAATACTGCAGGAACAACTGCCACTGCAACTACTGGCACCACTGGCACCACAGGCACAACAGTTACTCAGACCACTGGAACAACGGAAAGTACCACAGAGCCATCCACAGCTACATCTCAATCAACGGTGACAAGCACTGCAGGAACAATTGCCACTGAAACTACTGGCACCACGGGCACCACTGTCACTCAGACTACAGGAGCAACAGAAAGTACCACAGAGCCATCCACCGCTACATCCCAATCAACGGTGACAAGCACTGCAGAAACAACTGCCACTGAAACTACTGGCACCACGGGCACAACTGTCACTCAGACTACAGGAACAACGGAAAGTAGCACAGAGCCATCCACAGCTACACCTCAATCAACGGTAACAAGCACAGCAGGAACAACTGCCACTGGAACTACTGGCTCAACAGGCACCACTGTCACTCAGACTACTGCAGCAATAGAAAGTACCACAGAGTCATCCACAGCTACAGCTCAATCAACGGTGACAAGTACTGCAGGAACAACTGCCACTGCAACTACTGGCACCACTGGCACCACAGGCACAACAGTTACTCAGACCACTGGAACAACGGAAAGTACCACAGAGCCATCCACAGCTACATCTCAATCAACGGTGACAAGCACTGCAGGAACAATTGCCACTGAAACTACTGGCACCACGGGCACCACTGTCACTCAGACTACAGGAGCAACAGAAAGTACCACAGAGCCATCCACAGCTACATCCCAATCAACGGTGACAAGCACTGCAGAAACAACTGCCACTGAAACTACTGGCACCACGGGCACAACTGTCATTCAGACTACAGGAACAACGGAAAGTAGCACAGAGCCATCCACAGCTACACCTCAATCAACGGTGACAAACACAGCAGGAACAACTGCCACTGGAACTACTGGCTCAACAGGCACGACTGTCACTCAGACTACTGGAGCAATAGAAAGTACCACAGAGTCATCCACAGCTACAGCTCAATCAACGGTAACAAGTACTGCAGGAACACCTGTCACTGCAACTACTGGCACCACTGGTACCACAGTTACTCAGACCACTGGAACAACGGAAAGTACCACAGAGCCATCGACAGCTACATCTCAATCAAGCGTGACAAGCACTGCAGGAACAACTGCCACTGAATCTACTGGCACCACGGGAACAACTGTCACTCAGACTTCAGGAGCAACAGAAAGTACCACAGAGCCATCCATAGCTACATCTCAATCAACGGTGACAAGTACTTCAGGAACAACAGCCACTGCAACTACCGGCACCACTGGCACCACAGGCACAACCGTTACTCAGACCACTGGAACAACGGAAAGTACCACAGAGCCATCCACAGCTACATCTAAATCAACGGTGACAAGCACTGCAGGAACAATTGCCACTGAAACTACTGGCACCACGGGCACCACTGTCACTCAGACTACAGGAGCAACAGAAAGTACCACAGAGCCATCCACAGATACATCCCAATCAACGGTGACAAGCACTGCAGAAACAACTGCCACTGAAACTACTGGCACCACGGGCACAACTGTCACTCAGACTACAGGAACAACGGAAAGTAGCACAGAGCCATCCACAGCTGCACCTCAATCAACGGTGACAAGCACAGCAGGAACAACTGCCACTGGAACTACTGGCTCAACAGGCACCACTGTCACTCAGACTACTGGAGCAATAGAAAGTACCACAGAGTCATCCACAGCTACAGCTCAATCAACGGTGACAAGTACTGCAGGAACAACTGCCACTGCAACTACTGGCACCACAGGCACAACAGTTACTCAGACCACTGGAACAACGGAAAGTACCACAGAGCCATCCACAGCTACATCTCAATCAACGGTGACAAGCACTGCAGGAACAATTGCCACTGAAACTACTGGCACCACGGGCACCACTGTCACTCAGACTACAGGAGCAACAGAAAGTACCACAGAGCCATCCACCGCTACATCCCAATCAACGGTGACAAGCACTGCAGAAACAACTGCCACTGAAACTACTGGCACCACGGGCACAACTGTCACTCAGACTACAGGAACAACGGAAAGTAGCACAGAGCCATCCACAGCTACACTTCAATCAACGGTGACAAGCACAGCAGGAACAACTGCCACTGGAACTACTGGCTCAACAGGCACCACTGTCACTCAGACTACTGCAGCAATAGAAAGTACCACAGAGTCATCCACAGCTACAGCTCAATCAACGGTGACAAGTACTGCAGGAACAACTGCCACTGCAACTACTGGCACCACTGGCACCACAGGCACAACAGTTACTCAGACCACTGGAACAACGGAAAGTACCACAGAGCCATCCACAGCTACATCTCAATCAACGGTGACAAGCACTGCAGGAACAATTGCCACTGAAACTACTGGCACCACGGGCACCACTGTCACTCAGACTACAGGAGCAACAGAAAGTACCACAGAGCCATCCACAGCTACATCCCAATCAACGGTGACAAGCACTGCAGAAACAACTGCCACTGAAACTACTGGCACCACGGGCACAACTGTCACTCAGACTACAGGAACAACGGAAAGTAGCACAGAGCCATCCACAGCTGCACCTCAATCAACGGTGACAAGCACAGCAGGAACAACTTCCACTGGAACTACTGGCTCAACAGGCACCACTGTCACTCAGACTACTGGAGCAATAGAAAGTACCACAGAGTCATCCACAGCTACAGCTCAATCAACGGTGACAAGTACTGCAGGAACAACTGCCACTGCAACTACTGGCACCACTGGCACCACAGGCACAACAGTTACTCAGACCACTGGAACAACGGAAAGTACCACAGAGCCATCCACAGCTACATCTCAATCAACGGTGACAAGCACTGCAGGAACAATTGCCACTGAAACTACTGGCACCACGGGCACCACTGTCACTCAGACTACAGGAGCAACAGAAAGTACCACAGAGCCATCCACCGCTACATCCCAATCAACGGTGACAAGCACTGCAGAAACAACTGCCACTGAAACTACTGGCACCACGGGCACAACTGTCACTCAGACTACAGGAACAACGGAAAGTAGCACAGAGCCATCCACAGCTACACCTCAATCAACGGTAACAAGCACAGCAGGAACAACTGCCACTGGAACTACTGGCTCAACAGGCACAACTGTCACTCAGACTACTGCAGCAATAGAAAGTACCACAGAGTCATCCACAGCTACAGCTCAATCAACGGTGACAAGTACTGCAGGAACAACTGCCACTGCAACTACTGGCACCACTGGCACCACAGGCACAACAGTTACTCAGACCACTGGAACAACGGAAAGTACCACAGAGCCATCCACAGCTACATCTCAATCAACGGTGACAAGCACTGCAGGAACAATTGCCACTGAAACTACTGGCACCACGGGCACCACTGTCACTCAGACTACAGGAGCAACAGAAAGTACCACAGAGCCATCCACAGCTACATCCCAATCAACGGTGACAAGCACTGCAGAAACAACTGCCACTGAAACTACTGGCACCACGGGCACAACTGTCATTCAGACTACAGGAACAACGGAAAGTAGCACAGAGCCATCCACAGCTACACCTCAATCAACGGTGACAAACACAGCAGGAACAACTGCCACTGGAACTACTGGCTCAACAGGCACGACTGTCACTCAGACTACTGGAGCAATAGAAAGTACCACAGAGTCATCCACAGCTACAGCTCAATCAACGGTAACAAGTACTGCAGGAACACCTGTCACTGCAACTACTGGCACCACTGGTACCACAGTTACTCAGACCACTGGAACAACGGAAAGTACCACAGAGCCATCGACAGCTACATCTCAATCAAGCGTGACAAGCACTGCAGGAACAACTGCCACTGAATCTACTGGCACCACGGGAACAACTGTCACTCAGACTTCAGGAGCAACAGAAAGTACCACAGAGCCATCCATAGCTACATCTCAATCAACGGTGACAAGTACTTCAGGAACAACAGCCACTGCAACTACCGGCACCACTGGCACCACAGGCACAACCGTTACTCAGACCACTGGAACAACGGAAAGTACCACAGAGCCATCCACAGCTACATCTAAATCAACGGTGACAAGCACTGCAGGAACAATTGCCACTGAAACTACTGGCACCACGGGCACCACTGTCACTCAGACTACAGGAGCAACAGAAAGTACCACAGAGCCATCCACAGATACATCCCAATCAACGGTGACAAGCACTGCAGAAACAACTGCCACTGAAACTACTGGCACCACGGGCACAACTGTCACTCAGACTACAGGAACAACGGAAAGTAGCACAGAGCCATCCACAGCTGCACCTCAATCAACGGTGACAAGCACAGCAGGAACAACTGCCACTGGAACTACTGGCTCAACAGGCACCACTGTCACTCAGACTACTGGAGCAATAGAAAGTACCACAGAGTCATCCACAGCTACAGCTCAATCAACGGTGACAAGTACTGCAGGAACAACTGCCACTGCAACTACTGGCACCACAGGCACAACAGTTACTCAGACCACTGGAACAACGGAAAGTACCACAGAGCCATCCACAGCTACATCTCAATCAACGGTGACAAGCACTGCAGGAACAATTGCCACTGAAACTACTGGCACCACGGGCACCACTGTCACTCAGACTACAGGAGCAACAGAAAGTACCACAGAGCCATCCACCGCTACATCCCAATCAACGGTGACAAGCACTGCAGAAACAACTGCCACTGAAACTACTGGCACCACGGGCACAACTGTCACTCAGACTACAGGAACAACGGAAAGTAGCACAGAGCCATCCACAGCTACACTTCAATCAACGGTGACAAGCACAGCAGGAACAACTGCCACTGGAACTACTGGCTCAACAGGCACCACTGTCACTCAGACTACTGCAGCAATAGAAAGTACCACAGAGTCATCCACAGCTACAGCTCAATCAACGGTGACAAGTACTGCAGGAACAACTGCCACTGCAACTACTGGCACCACTGGCACCACAGGCACAACAGTTACTCAGACCACTGGAACAACGGAAAGTACCACAGAGCCATCCACAGCTACATCTCAATCAACGGTGACAAGCACTGCAGGAACAATTGCCACTGAAACTACTGGCACCACGGGCACCACTGTCACTCAGACTACAGGAGCAACAGAAAGTACCACAGAGCCATCCACAGCTACATCCCAATCAACGGTGACAAGCACTGCAGAAACAACTGCCACTGAAACTACTGGCACCACGGGCACAACTGTCACTCAGACTATAGGAACAACGGAAAGTAGCACAGAGCCATCCACAGCTGCACCTCAATCAACGGTGACAAGCACAGCAGGAACAACTTCCACTGGAACTACTGGCTCAACAGGCACCACTGTCACTCAGACTACTGGAGCAATAGAAAGTACCACAGAGTCATCCACAGCTACAGCTCAATCAACGGTGACAAGTACTGCAGGAACAACTGCCACTGCAACTACTGGCACCACTGGCACCACAGGCACAACAGTTACTCAGACCACTGGAACAACGGAAAGTACCACAGAGCCATCCACAGCTACATCTCAATCAACGGTGACAAGCACTGCAGGAACAATTGCCACTGAAACTACTGGCACCACGGGCACCACTGTCACTCAGACTACAGGAGCAACAGAAAGTACCACAGAGCCATCCACCGCTACATCCCAATCAACGGTGACAAGCACTGCAGAAACAACTGCCACTGAAACTACTGGCACCACGGGCACAACTGTCACTCAGACTACAGGAACAACGGAAAGTAGCACAGAGCCATCCACAGCTACACCTCAATCAACGGTAACAAGCACAGCAGGAACAACTGCCACTGGAACTACTGGCTCAACAGGCACAACTGTCACTCAGACTACTGCAGCAATAGAAAGTACCACAGAGTCATCCACAGCTACAGCTCAATCAACGGTGACAAGTACTGCAGGAACAACTGCCACTGCAACTACTGGCACCACTGGCACCACAGGCACAACAGTTACTCAGACCACTGGAACAACGGAAAGTACCACAGAGCCATCCACAGCTACATCTCAATCAACGGTGACAAGCACTGCAGGAACAATTGCCACTGAAACTACTGGCACCACGGGCACCACTGTCACTCAGACTACAGGAGCAACAGAAAGTACCACAGAGCCATCCACAGCTACATCCCAATCAACGGTGACAAGCACTGCAGAAACAACTGCCACTGAAACTACTGGCACCACGGGCACAACTGTCATTCAGACTACAGGAACAACGGAAAGTAGCACAGAGCCATCCACAGCTACACCTCAATCAACGGTGACAAACACAGCAGGAACAACTGCCACTGGAACTACTGGCTCAACAGGCACGACTGTCACTCAGACTACTGGAGCAATAGAAAGTACCACAGAGTCATCCACAGCTACAGCTCAATCAACGGTAACAAGTACTGCAGGAACACCTGCCACTGCAACTACTGGCACCACTGGTACCACAGTTACTCAGACCACTGGAACAACGGAAAGTACCACAGAGCCATCGACAGCTACATCTCAATCAAGCGTGACAAGCACTGCAGGAACAACTGCCACTGAATCTACTGGCACCACGGGAACAACTGTCACTCAGACTTCAGGAGCAACAGAAAGTACCACAGAGCCATCCATAGCTACATCTCAATCAACGGTGACAAGTACTTCAGGAACAACAGCCACTGCAACTACCGGCACCACTGGCACCACAGGCACAACCGTTACTCAGACCACTGGAACAACGGAAAGTACCACAGAGCCATCCACAGCTACATCTAAATCAACGGTGACAAGCACTGCAGGAACAATTGCCACTGAAACTACTGGCACCACGGGCACCACTGTCACTCAGACTACAGGAGCAACAGAAAGTACCACAGAGCCATCCACAGATACATCCCAATCAACGGTGACAAGCACTGCAGAAACAACTGCCACTGAAACTACTGGCACCACGGGCACAACTGTCACTCAGACTACAGGAACAACGGAAAGTAGCACAGAGCCATCCACAGCTGCACCTCAATCAACGGTGACAAGCACAGCAGGAACAACTGCCACTGGAACTACTGGCTCAACAGGCACCACTGTCACTCAGACTACTGGAGCAATAGAAAGTACCACAGAGTCATCCACAGCTACAGCTCAATCAACGGTGACAAGTACTGCAGGAACAACTGCCACTGCAACTACTGGCACCACAGGCACAACAGTTACTCAGACCACTGGAACAACGGAAAGTACCACAGAGCCATCCACAGCTACATCTCAATCAACGGTGACAAGCACTGCAGGAACAATTGCCACTGAAACTACTGGCACCACGGGCACCACTGTCACTCAGACTACAGGAGCAACAGAAAGTACCACAGAGCCATCCACCGCTACATCCCAATCAACGGTGACAAGCACTGCAGAAACAACTGCCACTGAAACTACTGGCACCACGGGCACAACTGTCACTCAGACTACAGGAACAACGGAAAGTAGCACAGAGCCATCCACAGCTACACTTCAATCAACGGTGACAAGCACAGCAGGAACAACTGCCACTGGAACTACTGGCTCAACAGGCACCACTGTCACTCAGACTACTGCAGCAATAGAAAGTACCACAGAGTCATCCACAGCTACAGCTCAATCAACGGTGACAAGTACTGCAGGAACAACTGCCACTGCAACTACTGGCACCACTGGCACCACAGGCACAACAGTTACTCAGACCACTGGAACAACGGAAAGTACCACAGAGCCATCCACAGCTACATCTCAATCAACGGTGACAAGCACTGCAGGAACAATTGCCACTGAAACTACTGGCACCACGGGCACCACTGTCACTCAGACTACAGGAGCAACAGAAAGTACCACAGAGCCATCCACAGCTACATCCCAATCAACGGTGACAAGCACTGCAGAAACAACTGCCACTGAAACTACTGGCACCACGGGCACAACTGTCATTCAGACTACAGGAACAACGGAAAGTAGCACAGAGCCATCCACAGCTACACCTCAATCAACGGTGACAAACACAGCAGGAACAACTGCCACTGGAACTACTGGCTCAACAGGCACGACTGTCACTCAGACTACTGGAGCAATAGAAAGTACCACAGAGTCATCCACAGCTACAGCTCAATCAACGGTAACAAGTACTGCAGGAACACCTGCCACTGCAACTACTGGCACCACTGGTACCACAGTTACTCAGACCACTGGAACAACGGAAAGTACCACAGAGCCATCGACAGCTACATCTCAATCAAGCGTGACAAGCACTGCAGGAACAACTGCCACTGAATCTACTGGCACCACGGGAACAACTGTCACTCAGACTTCAGGAGCAACAGAAAGTACCACAGAGCCATCCATAGCTACATCTCAATCAACGGTGACAAGTACTTCAGGAACAACAGCCACTGCAACTACCGGCACCACTGGCACCACAGGCACAACCGTTACTCAGACCACTGGAACAACGGAAAGTACCACAGAGCCATCCACAGCTACATCTAAATCAACGGTGACAAGCACTGCAGGAACAATTGCCACTGAAACTACTGGCACCACGGGCACCACTGTCACTCAGACTACAGGAGCAACAGAAAGTACCACAGAGCCATCCACAGCTACATCCCAATCAACGGTGACAAGCACTGCAGAAACAACTGCCACTGAAACTACTGGCACCACGGGCACAACTGTCACTCAGACTACAGGAACAACGGAAAGTAGCACAGAGCCATCCACAGCTACACCTCAATCAACGGTGACAAGCACAGCAGGAACAAATGCCACTGGACCTACTGGCTCAACAGGCACCACTGTCACTCAGACTACTGGAGCAATAGAAAGTACCACAGAGTCATCCACAGCTACAGCTCAATCAACGGTGACAAGTACTGCAGGAACAACTGCCACTGCAACTACTGGCACCACTGGCACCACAGGCACAACAGTTACTCAGACCACTGGAACAACGGAAAGTACCACAGAGCCATCCACAGCTACATCTCAATCAACGGTGACAAGCACTGCAGGAACAATTGCCACTGAAACTACTGGCACCACGGGCACCACTGTCACTCAGACTACAGGAGCAACAGAAAGTACCACAGAGCCATCCACAGCTACATCCCAATCAACGGTGACAAGCACTGCAGAAACAACTGCCACTGAAACTACTGGCACCACGGGCACAACTGTCATTCAGACTACAGGAACAACGGAAAGTAGCACAGAGCCATCCACAGCTACACCTCAATCAACGGTGACAAACACAGCAGGAACAACTGCCACTGGAACTACTGGCTCAACAGGCACGACTGTCACTCAGACTACTGGAGCAATAGAAAGTACCACAGAGTCATCCACAGCTACAGCTCAATCAACGGTAACAAGTACTGCAGGAACACCTGCCACTGCAACTACTGGCACCACTGGTACCACAGTTACTCAGACCACTGGAACAACGGAAAGTACCACAGAGCCATCGACAGCTACATCTCAATCAAGCGTGACAAGCACTGCAGGAACAACTGCCACTGAATCTACTGGCACCACGGGAACAACTGTCACTCAGACTTCAGGAGCAACAGAAAGTACCACAGAGCCATCCATAGCTACATCTCAATCAACGGTGACAAGTACTTCAGGAACAACAGCCACTGCAACTACCGGCACCACTGGCACCACAGGCACAACCGTTACTCAGACCACTGGAACAACGGAAAGTACCACAGAGCCATCCACAGCTACATCTAAATCAACGGTGACAAGCACTGCAGGATCAATTGCCACTGAAACTACTGGCACCACGGGCACCACTGTCACTCAGACTACAGGAGCAACAGAAAGTACCACAGAGCCATCCACAGATACATCCCAATCAACGGTGACAAGCACTGCAGAAACAACTGCCACTGAAACTACTGGCACCACGGGCACAACTGTCACTCAGACTACAGGAACAACGGAAAGTAGCACAGAGCCATCCACAGCTACACCTCAATCAACGGTGACAAACACAGCAGGAACAACTGCCACTGGAACTACTGGCTCAACAGGCACGACTGTCACTCAGACTACTGGAGCAATAGAAAGTACCACAGAGTCATCCACAGCTACAGCTCAATCAACGGTAACAAGTACTGCAGGAACACCTGCCATTGCAACTACTGGCACCACTGGTACCACAGTTACTCAGACCACTGGAACAACGGAAAGTACCACAGAGCCATCGACAGCTACATCTCAATCAACGGTGACAAGCACTGCAGGAACAACTGCCACTGAATCTACTGGCACCACGGGAACAACTGTCACTCAGACTTCAGGAGCAACAGAAAGTACCACAGAGCCATCCATAGCTACATCTCAATCAACGGTGACAAGTACTTCAGGAACAACAGCCACTGCAACTACCGACACCACTGGCACCACAGGCACAACCGTTACTCAGACCACTGGAACAACGGAAAGTACCACAGAGCCATCCACAGCTACATCTAAATCAACGGTGACAAGCACTGCAGGAACAATTGCCACTGAAACTACTGGCACCACGGGCACCACTGTCACTCAGACTACAGGAGCAACAGAAAGTACCACAGAGCCATCCACAGCTACACCTCAATCAACGGTGACAAGCACAGCAGGAACAACTGCCACTGGAACTACTGGCTCAACAGGCACCACTGTCACTCAGACTACTGGAGCAATAGAAAGTACCACAGAGTCATCCACAGCTACAGCTCAATCAACGGTGACAAGTACTGCAGGAACAACTGCCACTGCAACTACTGGCACCACTGGCACCACAGGCACAACAGTTACTCAGACCACTGGAACAACGGAAAGTACCACAGAGCCATCCACAGCTACATCTCAATCAACGGTGACAAGCACTGCAGGAACAATTGCCACTGAAACTACTGGCACCACGGGCACCACTGTCACTCAGACTACAGGAGCAACAGAAAGTACCACAGAGACATCCACAGCTACACCTCAATCAATGGTGACAAACACAGCAGGAACAACTGCCACTGGAACTACTGGCTCAACAGGCACGACTGTCACTCAGACTACTGGAGCAATAGAAAGTACCACAGAGTCATCCACAGCTACAGCTCAATCAACGGTGACAAGTACTGCAGGAACAACTGCCACTGCAACTACTGGCACCACTGGCACCACAGGCACAACAGTTACTCAGACCACTGGAACAACGGAAAGTACCACAGAGCCATCCACAGCTACATCTCAATCAACGGTGACAAGCACTGCAGGAACAATTGCCACTGAAACTACTGGCACCACGGGCACCACTGTCACTCAGACTACAGGAGCAACAGAAAGTACCACAGAGCCATCCACAGCTACATCCCAATCAACGGTGACAAGCACTGCAGAAACAACTGCCACTGAAACTACTGGCACCACGGGCACAACTGTCATTCAGACTACAGGAACAACGGAAAGTAGCACAGAGCCATCCACAGCTACACCTCAATCAACGGTGACAAACACAGCAGGAACAACTGCCACTGGAACTACTGGCTCAACAGGCACGACTGTCACTCAGACTACTGGAGCAATAGAAAGTACCACAGAGTCATCCACAGCTACAGCTCAATCAACGGTAACAAGTACTGCAGGAACACCTGCCACTGCAACTACTGGCACCACTGGTACCACAGTTACTCAGACCACTGGAACAACGGAAAGTACCACAGAGCCATCGACAGCTACATCTCAATCAAGCGTGACAAGCACTGCAGGAACAACTGCCACTGAATCTACTGGCACCACGGGAACAACTGTCACTCAGACTTCAGGAGCAACAGAAAGTACCACAGAGCCATCCATAGCTACATCTCAATCAACGGTGACAAGTACTTCAGGAACAACAGCCACTGCAACTACCGGCACCACTGGCACCACAGGCACAACCGTTACTCAGACCACTGGAACAACGGAAAGTACCACAGAGCCATCCACAGCTACATCTAAATCAACGGTGACAAGCACTGCAGGAACAATTGCCACTGAAACTACTGGCACCACGGGCACCACTGTCACTCAGACTACAGGAGCAACAGAAAGTACCACAGAGCCATCCACAGATACATCCCAATCAACGGTGACAAGCACTGCAGAAACAACTGCCACTGAAACTACTGGCACCACGGGCACAACTGTCACTCAGACTACAGGAACAACGGAAAGTAGCACAGAGCCATCCACAGCTACACCTCAATCAACGGTGACAAGCACAGCAGGAACAACTGCCACTGGAACTACTGGCTCAACAGGCACCACTGTCACTCAGACTACTGGAGCAATAGAAAGTACCACAGAGTCATCCACAGCTACAGCTCAATCAACGGTGACAAGTACTGCAGGAACAACTGCCACTGCAACTACTGGCACCACTGGCACCACAGGCACAACAGTTACTCAGACCACTGGAACAACGGAAAGTACCACAGAGCCATCCACAGCTACATCTCAATCAACGGTGACAAGCACTGCAGGAACAATTGCCACTGAAACTACTGGCACCACGGGCACCACTGTCACTCAGACTACAGGAGCAACAGAAAGTACCACAGAGCCATCCACCGCTACATCCCAATCAACGGTGACAAGCACTGCAGAAACAACTGCCACTGAAACTACTGGCACCACGGGCACAACTGTCATTCAGACTACAGGAACAACGGAAAGTAGCACAGAGCCATCCACAGCTACACCTCAATCAACGGTGACAAACACAGCAGGAACAACTGCCACTGGAACTACTGGCTCAACAGGCACGACTGTCACTCAGACTACTGGAGCAATAGAAAGTACCACAGAGTCATCCACAGCTACAGCTCAATCAACGGTAACAAGTACTGCAGGAACACCTGCCACTGCAACTACTGGCACCACTGGTACCACAGTTACTCAGACCACTGGAACAACGGAAAGTACCACAGAGCCATCGACAGCTACATCTCAATCAAGCGTGACAAGCACTGCAGGAACAACTGCCACTGAATCTACTGGCACCACGGGAACAACTGTCACTCAGACTTCAGGAGCAACAGAAAGTACCACAGAGCCATCCATAGCTACATCTCAATCAACGGTGACAAGTACTTCAGGAACAACAGCCACTGCAACTACCGGCACCACTGGCACCACAGGCACAACCGTTACTCAGACCACTGGAACAACGGAAAGTACCACAGAGCCATCCACAGCTACATCTAAATCAACGGTGACAAGCACTGCAGGAACAATTGCCACTGAAACTACTGGCACCACGGGCACCACTGTCACTCAGACTACAGGAGCAACAGAAAGTACCACAGAGCCATCCACAGATACATCCCAATCAACGGTGACAAGCACTGCAGAAACAACTGCCACTGAAACTACTGGCACCACGGGCACAACTGTCACTCAGACTACAGGAACAACGGAAAGTAGCACAGAGCCATCCACAGCTACACCTCAATCAACGGTGACAAACACAGCAGGAACAACTGCCACTGGAACTACTGGCTCAACAGGCACGACTGTCACTCAGACTACTGGAGCAATAGAAAGTACCACAGAGTCATCCACAGCTACAGCTCAATCAACGGTAACAAGTACTGCAGGAACACCTGCCATTGCAACTACTGGCACCACTGGTACCACAGTTACTCAGACCACTGGAACAACGGAAAGTACCACAGAGCCATCGACAGCTACATCTCAATCAACGGTGACAAGCACTGCAGGAACAACTGCCACTGAATCTACTGGCACCACGGGAACAACTGTCACTCAGACTTCAGGAGCAACAGAAAGTACCACAGAGCCATCCATAGCTACATCTCAATCAACGGTGACAAGTACTTCAGGAACAACAGCCACTGCAACTACCGACACCACTGGCACCACAGGCACAACCGTTACTCAGACCACTGGAACAACGGAAAGTACCACAGAGCCATCCACAGCTACATCTAAATCAACGGTGACAAGCACTGCAGGAACAATTGCCACTGAAACTACTGGCACCACGGGCACCACTGTCACTCAGACTACAGGAGCAACAGAAAGTACCACAGAGCCATCCACAGCTACACCTCAATCAACGGTGACAAGCACAGCAGGAACAACTGCCACTGGAACTACTGGCTCAACAGGCACCACTGTCACTCAGACTACTGGAGCAATAGAAAGTACCACAGAGTCATCCACAGCTACAGCTCAATCAACGGTGACAAGTACTGCAGGAACAACTGCCACTGCAACTACTGGCACCACTGGCACCACAGGCACAACAGTTACTCAGACCACTGGAACAACGGAAAGTACCACAGAGCCATCCACAGCTACATCTCAATCAACGGTGACAAGCACTGCAGGAACAATTGCCACTGAAACTACTGGCACCACGGGCACCACTGTCACTCAGACTACAGGAGCAACAGAAAGTACCACAGAGACATCCACAGCTACACCTCAATCAACGGTGACAAACACAGCAGGAACAACTGCCACTGGAACTACTGGCTCAACAGGCACGACTGTCACTCAGACTACTGGAGCAATAGAAAGTACCACAGAGTCATCCACAGCTACAGCTCAATCAACGGTGACAAGTACTGCAGGAACAACTGCCACTGCAACTACTGGCACCACTGGCACCACAGGCACAACAGTTACTCAGACCACTGGAACAACGGAAAGTACCACAGAGCCATCCACAGCTACATCTCAATCAACGGTGACAAGCACTGCAGGAACAATTGCCACTGAAACTACTGGCACCACGGGCACCACTGTCACTCAGACTACAGGAGCAACAGAAAGTACCACAGAGCCATCCACAGCTACATCCCAATCAACGGTGACAAGCACTGCAGAAACAACTGCCACTGAAACTACTGGCACCACGGGCACAACTGTCATTCAGACTACAGGAACAACGGAAAGTAGCACAGAGCCATCCACAGCTACACCTCAATCAACGGTGACAAACACAGCAGGAACAACTGCCACTGGAACTACTGGCTCAACAGGCACGACTGTCACTCAGACTACTGGAGCAATAGAAAGTACCACAGAGTCATCCACAGCTACAGCTCAATCAACGGTAACAAGTACTGCAGGAACACCTGCCACTGCAACTACTGGCACCACTGGTACCACAGTTACTCAGACCACTGGAACAACGGAAAGTACCACAGAGCCATCGACAGCTACATCTCAATCAAGCGTGACAAGCACTGCAGGAACAACTGCCACTGAATCTACTGGCACCACGGGAACAACTGTCACTCAGACTTCAGGAGCAACAGAAAGTACCACAGAGCCATCCATAGCTACATCTCAATCAACGGTGACAAGTACTTCAGGAACAACAGCCACTGCAACTACCGGCACCACTGGCACCACAGGCACAACCGTTACTCAGACCACTGGAACAACGGAAAGTACCACAGAGCCATCCACAGCTACATCTAAATCAACGGTGACAAGCACTGCAGGAACAATTGCCACTGAAACTACTGGCACCACGGGCACCACTGTCACTCAGACTACAGGAGCAACAGAAAGTACCACAGAGCCATCCACAGATACATCCCAATCAACGGTGACAAGCACTGCAGAAACAACTGCCACTGAAACTACTGGCACCACGGGCACAACTGTCACTCAGACTACAGGAACAACGGAAAGTAGCACAGAGCCATCCACAGCTACACCTCAATCAACGGTGACAAGCACAGCAGGAACAACTGCCACTGGAACTACTGGCTCAACAGGCACCACTGTCACTCAGACTACTGGAGCAATAGAAAGTACCACAGAGTCATCCACAGCTACAGCTCAATCAACGGTGACAAGTACTGCAGGAACAACTGCCACTGCAACTACTGGCACCACTGGCACCACAGGCACAACAGTTACTCAGACCACTGGAACAACGGAAAGTACCACAGAGCCATCCACAGCTACATCTCAATCAACGGTGACAAGCACTGCAGGAACAATTGCCACTGAAACTACTGGCACCACGGGCACCACTGTCACTCAGACTACAGGAGCAACAGAAAGTACCACAGAGCCATCCACCGCTACATCCCAATCAACGGTGACAAGCACTGCAGAAACAACTGCCACTGAAACTACTGGCACCACGGGCACAACTGTCATTCAGACTACAGGAACAACGGAAAGTAGCACAGAGCCATCCACAGCTACACCTCAATCAACGGTGACAAACACAGCAGGAACAACTGCCACTGGAACTACTGGCTCAACAGGCACGACTGTCACTCAGACTACTGGAGCAATAGAAAGTACCACAGAGTCATCCACAGCTACAGCTCAATCAACGGTAACAAGTACTGCAGGAACACCTGCCACTGCAACTACTGGCACCACTGGTACCACAGTTACTCAGACCACTGGAACAACGGAAAGTACCACAGAGCCATCGACAGCTACATCTCAATCAAGCGTGACAAGCACTGCAGGAACAACTGCCACTGAATCTACTGGCACCACGGGAACAACTGTCACTCAGACTTCAGGAGCAACAGAAAGTACCACAGAGCCATCCATAGCTACATCTCAATCAACGGTGACAAGTACTTCAGGAACAACAGCCACTGCAACTACCGGCACCACTGGCACCACAGGCACAACCGTTACTCAGACCACTGGAACAACGGAAAGTACCACAGAGCCATCCACAGCTACATCTAAATCAACGGTGACAAGCACTGCAGGAACAATTGCCACTGAAACTACTGGCACCACGGGCACCACTGTCACTCAGACTACAGGAGCAACAGAAAGTACCACAGAGCCATCCACAGCTACATCCCAATCAACGGTGACAAGCACTGCAGAAACAACTGCCACTGAAACTACTGGCACCACGGGCACAACTGTCACTCAGACTACAGGAACAACGGAAAGTAGCACAGAGCCATCCACAGCTACACCTCAATCAACGGTGACAAGCACAGCAGGAACAACTGCCACTGGAACTACTGGCTCAACAGGCACCACTGTCACTCAGACTACTGGAGCAATAGAAAGTACCACAGAGTCATCCACAGCTACAGCTCAATCAACGGTAACAAGTACTGCAGGAACACCTGTCACTGCAACTACTGGCACCACTGGTACCACAGTTACTCAGACCACTGGAACAACGGAAAGTACCACAGAGCCATCGACAGCTACATCTCAATCAAGCGTGACAAGCACTGCAGGAACAACTGCCACTGAATCTACTGGCACCACGGGAACAACTGTCACTCAGACTTCAGGAGCAACAGAAAGTACCACAGAGCCATCCATAGCTACATCTCAATCAACGGTGACAAGTACTTCAGGAACAACAGCCACTGCAACTACCGGCACCACTGGCACCACAGGCACAACCATTACTCAGACCACTGGAACAACGGAAAGTACCACAGAGCCATCCACAGCTACATCTAAATCAACGGTGACAAGCACTGCAGGAACAATTCCCACTGAAACTACTGGCACCACGGGCACCACTGTCACTCAGACTACAGGAGCAACAGAAGGTACCACAGAGCCATCCACAGCTACATCCCAATCAACGGTGACAAGCACTGCAGAAACAACTGCCAATGAAACTACTGGCACCACGGGCACAACTGTCACTCAGACTACAGGAACAACGGAAAGTAGCACAGAGCCATCCACAGCTACACCTCAATCAACGGTGACAAGCACAGCAGGAACAACTGCCACTGGAACTACTGGCTCAACAGGCACCACTGTCACTCAGACTACTGGAGCAATAGAAAGTACCACAGAGTCATCCACAGCTACAGCTCAATCAACGGTGACAAGTACTGCAGGAACAACTGCCACTGCAACTACTGGCACCACTGGCACCACAGGCACAACAGTTACTCAGACCACTGGAACAACGGAAAGTACCACAGAGCCATCCACAGCTACATCTCAATCAACGGTGACAAGCACTGCAGGAACAATTGCCACTGAAACTACTGGCACCACTGTCACTCAGACTATAGGAGCAACAGAAAGTACCACAGAGCCATCCACAGCTACATCCCAATCAACGGTGACAAGCACTGCAGAAACAACTGCCACTGAAACTACTGGCACCACGGGCACAACTGTCATTCAGACTACAGGAACAACGGAAAGTAGCACAGAGTCATCCACAGCTACACCTCAATCAACGGTGACAAACACAGCAGGAACAACTGCCACTGGAACTACTGGCTCAACAGGCACGACTGTCACTCAGACTACTGGAGCAATAGAAAGTACCACAGAGTCATCCACAGCTACAGCTCAATCAACGGTAACAAGTACTGCAGGAACACCTGCCACTGCAACTACTGGCACCACTGGTACCACAGTTACTCAGACCACTGGAACAACGGAAAGTACCACAGAGCCATCGACAGCTACATCTCGATCAAGCGTGACAAGCACTGCAGGAACAACTGCCACTGAATCTACTGGCACCACGGGAACAACTGTCACTCAGACTTCAGGAGCAACAGAAAGTACCACAGAGCCATCCATAGCTACATCTCAATCAACGGTGACAAGTACTTCAGGAACAACAGCCACTGCAACTACCGACACCACTGGCACCACAGGCACAACCGTTACTCAGACCACTGGAACAACGGAAAGTACCACAGAGCCATACACAGCTACATCTAAATCAACGGTGACAAGCACTGCAGGAACAATTGCCACTGAAACTACTGGCACCACGGGCACCACTGTCACTCAGACTACAGGAGCAACAGAAAGTACCACAGAGCCATCCACAGCTACATCCCAATCAACGGTGACAAGCACTGCAGAAACAACTGCCACTGAAACTACTGGCACCACGGGCACAACTGTCACTCAGACTACAGGAACAACGGAAAGTAGCACAGAGCCATCCACAGCTACACCTCAATCAACGGTGACAAGCACAGCAGGAACAACTGCCACTGGAACTACTGGCTCAACAGGCACCACTGTCACTCAGACTACTGGAGCAATAGAAAGTACCACAGAGTCATCCACAGCTACAGCTCAATCAACGGTGACAAGTACTGCAGGAACAACTGCCACTGCAACTACTGGCACCACTGGCACCACAGGCACAACAGTTACTCAGACCACTGGAACAACGGAAAGTACCACAGAGCCATCCACAGCTACATCTCAATCAACGGTGACAAGCACTGCAGGAACAATTGCCACTGAAACTACTGGCACCACGGGCACCACTGTCACTCAGACTACAGGAGCAACAGAAAGTACCACAGAGCCATCCACCGCTACATCCCAATCAACGGTGACAAGCACTGCAGAAACAACTGCCACTGAAACTACTGGCACCACGGGCACAACTGTCATTCAGACTACAGGAACAACGGAAATTAGCACAGAGCCATCCACAGCTACACCTCAATCAACGGTGACAAACACAGCAGGAACAACTGCCACTGGAACTACTGGCTCAACAGGCACGACTGTCACTCAGACTACTGGAGCAATAGAAAGTACCACAGAGTCATCCACAGCTACAGCTCAATCAACGGTAACAAGTACTGCAGGAACACCTGCCACTGCAACTACTGGCACCACTGGTACCACAGTTACTCAGACCACTGGAACAACGGAAAGTACCACAGAGCCATCGACAGCTACATCTCAATCAAGCGTGACAAGCACTGCAGGAACAACTGCCACTGAATCTACTGGCACCACGGGAACAACTGTCACTCAGACTTCAGGAGCAACAGAAAGTACCACAGAGCCATCCATAGCTACATCTCAATCAACGGTGACAAGTACTTCAGGAACAACAGCCACTGCAACTACCGACACCACTGGCACCACAGGCACAACCGTTACTCAGACCACTGGAACAACGGAAAGTACCACAGAGCCATACACAGCTACATCTAAATCAACGGTGACAAGCACTGCAGGAACAATTGCCACTGAAACTACTGGCACCACGGGCACCACTGTCACTCAGACTACAGGAGCAACAGAAAGTACCACAGAGCCATCCACAGCTACATCCCAATCAACGGTGACAAGCACTGCAGAAACAACTGCCACTGAAACTACTGGCACCACGGGCACAACTGTCACTCAGACTACAGGAACAACGGAAAGTAGCACAGAGCCATCCACAGCTACACCTCAATCAACGGTGACAAGCACAGCAGGAACAACTGCCACTGGAACTACTGGCTCAACAGGCACCACTGTCACTCAGACTACTGGAGCAATAGAAAGTACCACAGAGTCATCCACAGCTACAGCTCAATCAACGGTGACAAGTACTGCAGGAACAACTGCCACTGCAACTACTGGCACCACTGGCACCACAGTTACTCAGACCACTGGAACAACGGAAAGTACCACAGAGCCATCCACAGCTACATCTCAATCAACGGTGACAAGCACTGCAGGAACAATTGCCACTGAAACTACTGGCACTACGGGCACCACTGTCACTCAGACTACAGGAGCAACAGAAAGTACCACAGAGCCATCCACCGCTACATCCCAATCAACGGTGACAAGCACTGCAGAAACAACTGCCACTGAAACTACTGGCACCACGGGCACAACTGTCATTCAGACTACAGGAACAACGGAAATTAGCACAGAGCCATCCACAGCTACACCTCAATCAACGGTGACAAACACAGCAGGAACAACTGCCACTGGAACTACTGGCTCAACAGGCACGACTGTCACTCAGACTACTGGAGCAATAGAAAGTACCACAGAGTCATCCACAGCTACAGCTCAATCAACGGTAACAAGTACTGCAGGAACACCTGCCACTGCAACTACTGGCACCACTGGTACCACAGTTACTCAGACCACTGGAACAACGGAAAGTACCACAGAGCCATCGACAGCTACATCTCAATCAAGCGTGACAAGCACTGCAGGAACAACTGCCACTGAATCTACTGGCACCACGGGAACAACTGTCACTCAGACTTCAGGAGCAACAGAAAGTACCACAGAGCCATCCATAGCTACATCTCAATCAACGGTGACAAGTACTTCAGGAACAACAGCCACTGCAACTACCGGCACCACTGGCACCACAGGCACAACCGTTACTCAGACCACTGGAACAACGGAAAGTACCACAGAGCCATCCACTGCTACATCTAAATCAACGGTGACAAGCACTGCAGGAACAATTGCCACTGAAACTACTGGCACCACGGGCACCACTGTCACTCAGACTAAAGGAGCAACAGAAAGTACCACAGAGTCATCCACAGCTACATCCCAATCAACGGTGACAAGCACTGCAGAAACAACTGCCACTGAAACTACTGGCACCACGGGCACAACTGTCACTCAGACTACAGGAACAACGGAAAGTAGCACAGAGCCATCCACAGCTACACCTCAATCAACGGTGACAAGCACAGCAGGAACAACTGCCACTGGAACTACTGGCTCAACAGGCACCACTGTCACTCAGACTACTGGAGCAATAGAAAGTACCACAGAGTCATCCACAGCTACAGCTCAATCAACGGTAACAAGTACTGCAGGAACACCTGCCACTGCAACTACTGGCACCACTGGTACCACAGTTACTCAGACCACTGGAACAACGGAAAGTACCACAGAGCCATCGACAGCTACATCTCAATCAAGCGTGACAAGCACTGCAGGAACAACTGCCACTGAATCTACTGGCACCACGGGAACAACTGTCACTCAGACTTCAGGAGCAACAGAAAGTACCACAGAGCCATCCATAGCTACATCTCAATCAACGGTGACAAGTACTTCAGGAACAACAGCCACTGCAACTACCGGCACCACTGGCACCACAGGCACAACCGTTACTCAGACCACTGGAACAACGGAAAGTACCACAGAGCCATCCACAGCTACATCTCAATCAACGGTGACAAGCACTGCAGGAACAATTGCCACTGAAACTACTGGCACCACGGGCACCACTGTCACTCAGACTACAGGAGCAACAGAAAGTACCACAGAGCCATCCACAGCTACATCCCAATCAACGGTGACAAGCACTGCAGAAACAACTGCCACTGAAACTACTGGCACCACGGGCACAACTGTCACTCAGACTACAGGAACAACGGAAAGTAGCACAGAGCCATCCACAGCTACACCTCAATCAACGGTGACAAGCACAGCAGGAACAACTGCCACTGGAACTACTGGCTCAACAGGCACCACTGTCACTCAGACTACTGGAGCAATAGAAAGTACCACAGAGTCATCCACAGCTACAGCTCAATCAACGGTGACAAGTACTGCAGGAACAACTGCCACTGCAACTACCGGCACCACTGGCACCACAGGCACAACCGTTACTCAGACCACTGGAACAACGGAAAGTACCACAGAGCCATCCACTGCTACATCTAAATCAACGGTGACAAGCACTGCAGGAACAATTGCCACTGAAACTACTGGCACCACGGGCACCACTGTCACTCAGACTAAAGGAGCAACAGAAAGTACCACAGAGTCATCCACAGCTACATCCCAATCAACGGTGACAAGCACTGCAGAAACAACTGCCACTGAAACTACTGGCACCACGGGCACAACTGTCACTCAGACTACAGGAACAACGGAAAGTAGCACAGAGCCATCCACAGCTACACCTCAATCAACGGTGACAAGCACAGCAGGAACAACTGCCACTGGAACTACTGGCTCAACAGGCACCACTGTCACTCAGACTACTGGAGCAATAGAAAGTACCACAGAGTCATCCACAGCTACAGCTCAATCAACGGTAACAAGTACTGCAGGAACACCTGCCACTGCAACTACTGGCACCACTGGTACCACAGTTACTCAGACCACTGGAACAACGGAAAGTACCACAGAGCCATCGACAGCTACATCTCAATCAAGCGTGACAAGCACTGCAGGAACAACTGCCACTGAATCTACTGGCACCACGGGAACAACTGTCACTCAGACTTCAGGAGCAACAGAAAGTACCACAGAGCCATCCATAGCTACATCTCAATCAACGGTGACAAGTACTTCAGGAACAACAGCCACTGCAACTACCGGCACCACTGGCACCACAGGCACAACCGTTACTCAGACCACTGGAACAACGGAAAGTACCACAGAGCCATCCACAGCTACATCTAAATCAACGGTGACAAGCACTGCAGGAACAATTGCCACTGAAACTACTGGCACCACGGGCACCACTGTCACTCAGACTACAGGAGCAACAGAAAGTACCACAGAGCCATCCACAGCTACATCCCAATCAACGGTGACAAGCACTGCAGAAACAACTGCCACTGAAACTACTGGCACCACGGGCACAACTGTCACTCAGACTACAGGAACAACGGAAAGTAGCACAGAGCCATCCACAGCTACACCTCAATCAACGGTGACAAGCACAGCAGGAACAACTGCCACTGGAACTACTGGCTCAACAGGCACCACTGTCACTCAGACTACTGGAGCAATAGAAAGTACCACAGAGTCATCCACAGCTACAGCTCAATCAACGGTGACAAGTACTGCAGGAACAACTGCCACTGCAACTACTGGCACCACTGGCACCACAGGCACAACAGTTACTCAGACCACTGGAACAACGGAAAATACCACAGAGCCATCCACAGCTACATCTCAATCAACGGTGACAAGCACTGCAGGAACAATTGCCACTGAAACTACTGGCACCAGGGGCACCACTGTCACTCAGACTACAGGAGCAACAGAAAGTACCACAGAGCCATCCACCGCTACATCCCAATCAACGGTGACAAGCACTGCAGAAACAACTGCCACTGAAACTACTGGCACCACGGGCACAACTGTCATTCAGACTACAGGAACAACGGAAAGTAGCACAGAGCCATCCACAGCTACACCTCAATCAACGGTGACAAACACAGCAGGAACAACTGCCACTGGAACTACTGGCTCAACAGGCACGACTGTCACTCAGACTACTGGAGCAATAGAAAGTACCACAGAGTCATCCACAGCTACAGCTCAATCAACGGTAACAAGTACTGCAGGAACACCTGCCACTGCAACTACTGGCACCACTGGTACCACAGTTACTCAGACCACTGGAACAACGGAAAGTACCACAGAGCCATCGACAGCTACATCTCAATCAAGCGTGACAAGCACTGCAGGAACAACTGCCACTGAATCTACTGGCACCACGGGAACAACTGTCACTCAGACTTCAGGAGCAACAGAAAGTACCACAGAGCCATCCATAGCTACATCTCAATCAACGGTGACAAGTACTTCAGGAACAACAGCCACTGCAACTACCGGCACCACTGGCACCACAGGCACAACCGTTACTCAGACCACTGGAACAACGGAAAGTACCACAGAGCCATCCACAGCTACATCTAAATCAACGGTGACAAGCACTGCAGGAACAATTGCCACTGAAACTACTGGCACCACGGGCACCACTGTCACTCAGACTACAGGAGCAACAGAAAGTACCACAGAGTCATCCACAGCTACATCCCAATCAACGGTGACAAGCACTGCAGAAACAACTGCCACTGAAACTACTGGCACCACGGGCACAACTGTCACTCAGACTACAGGAACAACGGAAAGTAGCACAGAGCCATCCACAGCTACATCTCAATCAACGGTGACAAGCACAGCAGGAACAACTGCCACTGGAACTACTGGCTCAACAGGCACCACTGTCACTCAGACTACTGGAGCAATAGAAAGTACCACAGAGTCATCCACAGCTACAGCTCAATCAACGGTGACAAGTACTGCAGGAACAACTGCCACTGCAACTACTGGCACCACTGGCACCACAGGCACAACAGTTACTCAGACCACTGGAACAACGGAAAGTACCACAGAGCCATCCACAGCTACATCTCAATCAACGGTGACAAGCACTGCAGGAACAATTGCCACTGAAACTACTGGCACCACGGGCACCACTGTCACTCAGACTACAGGAGCAACAGAAAGTACCACAGAGCCATCCACAGCTACATCCCAATCAACGGTGACAAGCACTGCAGAAACAACTGCCACTGAAACTACTGGTACCACGGGCACAACTGTCATTCAGACTACAGGAACAACGGAAAGTAGCACAGAGCCATCCACAGCTACACCTCAATCAACGGTGACAAACACAGCAGGAACAACTGCCACTGGAACTACTGGCTCAACAGGCACGACTGTCACTCAGACTACTGGAGCAATAGAAAGTACCACAGAGTCATCCACAGCTACAGCTCAATCAACGGTAACAAGTACTGCAGGAACACCTGCCACTGCAACTACTGGCACCACTGGTACCACAGTTACTCAGACCACTGGAACAACGGAAAGTACCACAGAGCCATCGACAGCTACATCTCAATCAAGCGTGACAAGCACTGCAGGAACAACTGCCACTGAATCTACTGGCACCACGGGAACAACTGTCACTCAGACTTCAGGAGCAACAGAAAGTACCACAGAGCCATCCATAGCTACATCTCAATCAACGGTGACAAGTACTTCAGGAACAACAGCCACTGCAACTACCGGCACCACTGGCACCACAGGCACAACCGTTACTCAGACCACTGGAACAACGGAAAGTACCACAGAGCCATCCACAGCTACATCTAAATCAACGGTGACAAGCACTGCAGGAACAATTGCCACTGAAACTACTGGCACCACGGGCACCACTGTCACTCAGACTACAGGAGCAACAGAAAGTACCACAGAGCCATCCACAGATACATCCCAATCAACGGTGACAAGCACTGCAGAAACAACTGCCACTGAAACTACTGGCACCACGGACACAACTGTCACTCAGACTACAGGAACAACGGAAAGTAGCACAGAGCCATCCACAGCTACACCTCAATCAACGGTGACAAGCACAGCAGGAACAACTGCCACTGGAACTACTGGCTCAACAGGCACCACTGTCACTCAGACTACTGGAGCAATAGAAAGTACCACAGAGTCATCCACAGCTACAGCTCAATCAACGGTGACAAGTACTGCAGGAACAACTGCCACTGCAACTACTGGCACCACTGGCACCACAGGCACAACAGTTACTCAGACCACTGGAACAACGGAAAGTACCACAGAGCCATCCACAGCTACATCTCAATCAACGGTGACAAGCACTGCAGGAACAATTGCCACTGAAACTACTGGCACCACGGGCACCACTGTCACTCAGACTACAGGAGCAACAGAAAGTACCACAGAGCCAACCACCGCTACATCCCAATCAACGGTGACAAGCACTGCAGAAACAACTGCCACTGAAACTACTGGCACCACGGGCACAACTGTCATTCAGAATACAGGAACAACGGAAAGTAGCACAGAGCCATCCACAGCTACACCTCAATCAACGGTGACAAACACAGCAGGAACTACTGCCACTGGAACTACTGGCTCAACAGGCACGACTGTCACTCAGACTACTGGAGCAATAGAAAGTACCACAGAGTCATCCACAGCTACAGCTCAATCAACGGTAACAAGTACTGCAGGAACACCTGCCACTGCAATTACTGGCACCACTGGTACCACAGTTACTCAGACCACTGGAACAACGGAAAGTACCACAGAGCCATCGACAGCTACATCTCAATCAAGCGTGACAAGCACTGCAGGAACAACTGCCACTGAATCTACTGGCACCACGGGAACAACTGTCACTCAGACTTCAGGAGCAACAGAAAGTACCACAGAGCCATCCATAGCTACATCTCAATCAACGGTGACAAGTACTTCAGGAACAACAGCCACTGCAACTACCGGCACCACTGGCACCACAGGCACAACCGTTACTCAGACCACTGGAACAACGGAAAGTACCACAGAGTCATCCACAGCTACATCTAAATCAACGGTGACAAGCACTGCAGGAACAATAGCCACTGAAACTACTGGCACCACGGGCACCACTGTCACTCAGACTACAGGAGCAACAGAAAGTACCACAGAGCCATCCACAGCTACATCCCAATCAACGGTGACAAGTACTGCAGGAACAACTGCCACTGCAACTACTGGCACCACAGGCACAACAGTTACTCAGACCACTGGAACAACGGAAAGTAGCACAGAGCCATCCACAGCTACATCTCAATCAACGGTGACAAGCACTGCAGGAACAATTGCCACTGAAACTACTGGCACCACGGGCACCACTGTCACTCAGACTACAGGAGCAACAGAAAGTACCACAGAGCCATCCACAGCTACATCCCAATCAACGGTGACAAGTACTGCAGGAACAACTGCCACTGCAACTACTGGCACCACTGGCACCACAGGCACAACAGTTACTCAGACCACTGGAACAACGGAAAGTACCACAGAGCCATCCACAGCTACATCTCAATCAACGGTGACAAGCACTGCAGGAACAATTGCCACTGAAACTACTGGCACCACGGGCACCACTGTCACTCAGACTACAGGAGCAACAGAAAGTACCACAGAGCCATCCACAGCTACATCTAAATCAACGGTGACAAGCACTGCAGGAACAATAGCCACTGAAACTACTGGCACCACGGGCACCACTGTCACTCAGACTACAGGAGCAACAGAAAGTACCACAGAGCCATCCACAGCTACATCCCAATCAACGGTTACAAGCACTGCAGAAACAACTGCCACTAAAACTACTGGCACCACGGGCACAACTGTCACTCAGACTACAGGAGCAACGGAAAGTAGCACAGAGCCATCCACAGCTACACCTCAATCAACGGTGACAAGCACAGCAGGAACAACTGCCACTGGAACTACTGGCTCAACAGGCACCACTGTCACTCAGACTACTGGAGCAATAGAAAGTACCACAGAGTCATCCACAGCTACAGCTCAATCAACGGTGACAAGTACTGCAGGAACAACTGCCACTGCAACTACTGGCACCACTGGCACCACAGGCACAACAGTTACTCAGACCACTGGAACAACGGAAAGTACCACAGAGCCATCCACAGCTACATCTCAATCAACGGTGACAAGCACTGCAGGAACAATTGCCACTGAAACTACTGGCACCACGGGCACCACTGTCACTCAGACTACAGGAGCAACAGAAAGTACCACAGAGCCATCCACAGCTACATCCCAATCAACGGTGACAAGCACTGCAGAAACAACTGCCACTGAAACTACTGGCACCACGGGCACAACTGTCATTCAGACTACAGGAACAACGGAAAGTAGCACAGAGCCATCCACAGCTACACCTCAATCAACGGTGACAAACACAGCAGGAACAACTGCCACTGGAACTACTGGCTCAACAGGCACGACTGTCACTCAGACTACTGGAGCAATAGAAAGTACCACAGAGTCATCCACAGCTACAGCTCAATCAACGGTAACAAGTACTGCAGGAACACCTGCCACTGCAACTACTGGCACCACTGGTACCACAGTTACTCAGACCACTGGAACAACGGAAAGTACCACAGAGCCATCGACAGCTACATCTCAATCAAGCGTGACAAGCACTGCAGGAACAACTGCCACTGAATCTACTGGCACCACGGGAACAACTGTCACTCAGACTTCAGGAGCAACAGAAAGTACCACAGAGCCATCCATAGCTACATCTCAATCAACGGTGACAAGTACTTCAGGAACAACAGCCACTGCAACTACCGGCACCACTGGCACCACAGGCACAACCGTTACTCAGACCACTGGAACAACGGAAAGTACCACAGAGCCATCCACAGCTACATCTAAATCAACGGTGACAAGCACTGCAGGAACAATTGCCACTGAAACTACTGGCACCACGGGCACCACTGTCACTCAGACTACAGGAGCAACAGAAAGTACCACAGAGCCATCCACAGATACATCCCAATCAACGGTGACAAGCACTGCAGAAACAACTGCCACTGAAACTACTGGCACCACGGGCACAACTGTCACTCAGACTACAGGAACAACGGAAAGTAGCACAGAGCCATCCACAGCTACACCTCAATCAACGGTGACAAGCACAGCAGGAACAACTGCCACTGGAACTACTGGCTCAACAGGCACCACTGTCACTCAGACTATTGGAGCAATAGAAAGTACCACAGAGTCATCCACAGCTACAGCTCAATCAACGGTGACAAGTACTGCAGGAACAACTGCCACTGCAACTACTGGCACCACTGGCACTACAGGCACAACAGTTACTCAGACCACTGGAACAACGGAAAGTACCACAGAGCCATCCACAGCTACATCTCAATCAACGGTGACAAGCACTGCAGGAACAATTGCCACTGAAACTACTGGCACCACGGGCACCACTGTCACTCAGACTACAGGAGCAACAGAAAGTACCACAGAGCCATCCACCGCTACATCCCAATCAACGGTGACAAGCACTGCAGAAACAACTGCCACTGAAACTACTGGCACCACGGGCACAACTGTCATTCAGACTACAGGAACAACGGAAAGTAGCACAGAGCCATCCACAGCTACACCTCAATCAACGGTGACAAACACAGCAGGAACAACTGCCACTGGAACTACTGGCTCAACAGGCACCACTGTCACTCAGACTACTGGAGCAATAGAAAGTACCACAGAGTCATCCACAGCTACAGCTCAATCAACGGTGACAAGTACTGCAGGAACAACTGCCACTGCAACTACTGGCACCACTGGCACCACAGGCACAACAGTTACTCAGACCACTGGAACAACGGAAAGTACCACAGAGCCATCCACAGCTACATCTCAATCAACGGTGACAAGCACTGCAGGAACAATTGCCACTGAAACTACTGGCACCACGGGCACCACTGTCACTCAGACTACAGGAGCAACAGAAAGTACCACAGAGCCATCCACCGCTACATCCCAATCAACGGTGACAAGCACTGCAGAAACAACTGCCACTGAAACTACTGGCACCACGGGCACAACTGTCATTCAGAATACAGGAACAACGGAAAGTAGCACAGAGCCATCCACAGCTACACCTCAATCAACGGTGACAAACACAGCAGGAACTACTGCCACTGGAACTACTGGCTCAACAGGCACGACTGTCACTCAGACTACTGGAGCAATAGAAAGTACCACAGAGTCATCCACAGCTACAGCTCAATCAACGGTAACAAGTACTGCAGGAACACCTGCCACTGCAACTACTGGCACCACTGGTACCACAGTTACTCAGACCACTGGAACAACGGAAAGTACCACAGAGCCATCGACAGCTACATCTCAATCAAGCGTGACAAGCACTGCAGGAACAACTGCCACTGAATCTACTGGCACCACGGGAACAACTGTCACTCAGACTTCAGGAGCAACAGAAAGTACCACAGAGCCATCCATAGCTACATCTCAATCAACGGTGACAAGTACTTCAGGAACAACAGCCACTGCAACTACCGGCACCACTGGCACCACAGGCACAACCGTTACTCAGACCACTGGAACAACGGAAAGTACCACAGAGTCATCCACAGCTACATCTAAATCAACGGTGACAAGCACTGCAGGAACAATAGCCACTGAAACTACTGGCACCACGGGCACCACTGTCACTCAGACTACAGGAGCAACAGAAAGTACCACAGAGCCATCCACAGCTACATCCCAATCAACGGTGACAAGTACTGCAGGAACAACTGCCACTGCAACTACTGGCACCACTGGCACCACAGGCACAACAGTTACTCAGACCACTGGAACAACGGAAAGTACCACAGAGCCATCCACAGCTACATCTCAATCAACGGTGACAAGCACTGCAGGAACAATTGCCACTGAAACTACTGGCACCACGGGCACCACTGTCACTCAGACTACAGGAGCAACAGAAAGTACCACAGAGCCATCCACAGCTACATCCCAATCAACGGTGACAAGTACTGCAGGAACAACTGCCACTGCAACTACTGGCACCACTGGCACCACAGGCACAACAGTTACTCAGACCACTGGAACAACGGAAAGTACCACAGAGCCATCCACAGCTACATCTCAATCAACGGTGACAAGCACTGCAGGAACAATTGCCACTGAAACTACTGGCACCACGGGCACCACTGTCACTCAGACTACAGGAGCAACAGAAAGTACCACAGAGCCATCCACAGCTACATCTAAATCAACGGTGACAAGCACTGCAGGAACAATAGCCACTGAAACTACTGGCACCACGGGCACCACTGTCACTCAGACTACAGGAGCAACAGAAAGTACCACAGAGCCATCCACAGCTACATCCCAATCAACGGTTACAAGCACTGCAGAAACAACTGCCACTAAAACTACTGGCACCACGGGCACAACTGTCACTCAGACTACAGGAGCAACGGAAAGTAGCACAGAGCCATCCACAGCTACACCTCAATCAACGGTGACAAGCACAGCAGGAACAACTGCCACTGGAACTACTGGCTCAACAGGCACCACTGTCACTCAGACTACTGGAGCAATAGAAAGTACCACAGAGTCATCCACAGCTACAGCTCAATCAACGGTGACAAGTACTGCAGGAACAACTGCCACTGCAACTACTGGCACCACTGGCACCACAGGCACAACAGTTACTCAGACCACTGGAACAACGGAAAGTACCACAGAGCCATCCACAGCTACATCTCAATCAACGGTGACAAGCACTGCAGGAACAATTGCCACTGAAACTACTGGCACCACGGGCACCACTGTCACTCAGACTACAGGAGCAACAGAAAGTACCACAGAGCCATCCACAGCTACATCCCAATCAACGGTGACAAGCACTGCAGAAACAACTGCCACTGAAACTACTGGCACCACGGGCACAACTGTCATTCAGACTACAGGAACAACGGAAAGTAGCACAGAGCCATCCACAGCTACACCTCAATCAACGGTGACAAACACAGCAGGAACAACTGCCACTGGAACTACTGGCTCAACAGGCACGACTGTCACTCAGACTACTGGAGCAATAGAAAGTACCACAGAGTCATCCACAGCTACAGCTCAATCAACGGTAACAAGTACTGCAGGAACACCTGCCACTGCAACTACTGGCACCACTGGTACCACAGTTACTCAGACCACTGGAACAACGGAAAGTACCACAGAGCCATCGACAGCTACATCTCAATCAAGCGTGACAAGCACTGCAGGAACAACTGCCACTGAATCTACTGGCACCACGGGAACAACTGTCACTCAGACTTCAGGAGCAACAGAAAGTACCACAGAGCCATCCATAGCTACATCTCAATCAACGGTGACAAGTACTTCAGGAACAACAGCCACTGCAACTACCGGCACCGCTGGCACCACAGGCACAACCGTTACTCAGACCACTGGAACAACGGAAAGTACCACAGAGTCATCCACAGCTACATCTAAATCAACGGTGACAAGCACTGCAGGAACAATAGCCACTGAAACTACTGGCACCACGGGCACCACTGTCACTCAGACTACAGGAGCAACAGAAAGTACCACAGAGCCATCCACAGCTACATCCCAATCAACGGTGACAAGTACTGCAGGAACAACTGCCACTGCAACTACTGGCACCACTGGCACCACAGGCACAACAGTTACTCAGACCACTGGAACAACGGAAAGTACCACAGAGCCATCCACAGCTACATCTCAATCAACGGTGACAAGCACTGCAGGAACAATTGCCACTGAAACTACTGGCACCACGGGCACCACTGTCACTCAGACTACAGGAGCAACAGAAAGTACCACAGAGCCATCCACAGCTACATCTAAATCAACGGTGACAAGCACTGCAGGAACAATAGCCACTGAAACTACTGGCACCACGGGCACCACTGTCACTCAGACTACAGGAGCAACAGAAAGTACCACAGAGCCATCCACAGCTACATCCCAATCAACGGTTACAAGCACTGCAGAAACAACTGCCACTGAAACTACTGGCACCACGGGCACAACTGTCACTCAGACTACAGGAACAACGGAAAGTAGCACAGAGCCATCCACAGCTACACCTCAATCAACGGTGACAAGCACAGCAGGAACAACTGCCACTGGAACTACTGGCTCAACAGGTACCACTGTCACTCAGACTACTGGAGCAATAGAAAGTACCACAGAGTCATCCACAGCTACAGCTCAATCAACGGTGACAAGTACTGCAGGAACAACTGCCACTGCAACTACTGGCACCACTGGCACCACAGGCACAACAGTTACTCAGACCACTGGAACAACGGAAAGTACCACAGAGCCATCCACAGCTACATCTCAATCAACGGTGACAAGCACTGCAGGAACAATTGCCACTGAAACTACTGGCACCACGGGCACCACTGTCACTCAGACTACAGGAGCAACAGAAAGTACCACAGAGCCATCCACAGCTACATCCCAATCAACGGTGAGAAGCACTGCAGAAACAACTGCCACTGAAACTACTGGCACCACGGGCACAACTGTCATTCAGACTACAGGAACAACGGAAAGTAGCACAGAGCCATCCACAGCTACACCTCAATCAACGGTGACAAACACAGCAGGAACAACTGCCACTGGAACTACTGGCTCAACAGGCACGACTGTCACTCAGACTACTGGAGCAATAGAAAGTACCACAGAGTCATCCACAGCTACAGCTCAATCAACGGTAACAAGTACTGCAGGAACACCTGCCACTGCAACTACTGGCACCACTGGTACCACAGTTACTCAGACCACTGGAACAACGGAAAGTACCACAGAGCCATCGACAGCTACATCTCAATCAAGCGTGACAAGCACTGCAGGAACAACTGCCACTGAATCTACTGGCACCACGGGAACAACTGTCACTCAGACTTCAGGAGCAACAGAAAGTACCACAGAGCCATCCATAGCTACATCTCAATCAACGGTGACAAGTACTTCAGGAACAACAGCCACTGCAACTACCGGCACCACTGGCACCACAGGCACAACCGTTACTCAGACCACTGGAACAACGGAAAGTACCACAGAGCCATCCACAGCTACATCTAAATCAACGGTGACAAGCACTGCAGGAACAATTGCCACTGAAACTACTGGCACCACGGGCACCACTGTCACTCAGACTACAGGAGCAACAGAAAGTACCACAGAGCCATCCACAGCTACATCCCAATCAACGGTGACAAGCACTGCAGAAACAACTGCCACTGAAACTACTGGCACCACGGGCACAACTGTCACTCAGACTACAGGAACAACGGAAAGTAGCACAGAGCCATCCACAGCTACACCTCAATCAACGGTGACAAGCACAGCAGGAACAACTGCCACTGGAACTACTGGCTCAACAGGCACCACTGTCACTCAGACCACTGGAGCAATAGAAAGTACCACAGAGTCATCCACAGCTACAGCTCAATCAACGGTGACAAGTACTGCAGGAACAACTGCCACTGCAACTACTGGCACCACTGGCACCACAGGCACAACAGTTACTCAGACCACTGGAACAACGGAAAGTACCACAGAGCCATCCACAACTACATCTCAATCAACGGTGACAAGCACTGCAGGAACAATTGCCACTGAAACTACTGGCACCACGGGCACCACTGTCACTCAGACTACAGGAGCAACAGAAAGTACCACAGAGCCATCCACAGCTACATCCCAATCAACGGTGACAAGCACTGCAGAAACAACTGCCACTGAAACTACTGGCACCACGGGCACAACTGTCATTCAGACTACAGGAACAACGGAAAGTAGCACAGAGCCATCCACAGCTACACCTCAATCAACGGTGACAAACACAGCAGGAACAACTGCCACTGGAACTACTGGCTCAACAGGCACGACTGTCACTCAGACTACTGGAGCAATAGAAAGTACCACAGAGTCATCCACAGCTACAGCTCAATCAACGGTAACAAGTACTGCAGGAACACCTGCCACTGCAACTACTGGCACCACTGGTACCACAGTTACTCAGACCACTGGAACAACGGAAAGTACCACAGAGCCATCGACAGCTACATCTCAATCAAGCGTGACAAGCACTGCAGGAACAACTGCCACTGAATCTACTGGCACCACGAGAACAACTGTCACTCAGACTTCAGGAGCAACAGAAAGTACCACAGAGCCATCCATAGCTACATCTCAATCAACGGTGACAAGTACTTCAGGAACAACAGCCACTGCAACTACCGGCACCACTGGCACCAAAGGCACAACCGTTACTCAGACCACTGGAACAACGGAAAGTACCACAGAGCCATCCACAGCTACATCTAAATCAACGGTGACAAGCACTGCAGGAACAATTGCCACTGAAACTACTGGCACCACGGGCACCACTGTCACTCAGACTACAGGAGCAACAGAAAGTACCACAAAGCCATCCACAGCTACACCTCAATCAACGGTGATAAACACAGCAGGAACAACTGCCACTGGAACTACTGGCTCAATAGGCACCACTGTCACTCAGACTACTGGAGCAATAGAAAGTACCACAGAGTCATCCACAGCTACAGCTCAATCAACGGTGACAAGTACTGCAGGAACAACTGCCACTGCAACTACTGGCACCACTGGCACCACAGGCACAACAGTTACTCAGACCACTGGAACAACGGAAAGTACCACAGAGCCATCCACAGCTACATCTCAATCAACGGTGACAAGCACTGCAGGAACAATTGCCACTGAAACTACTGGCACCACGGGCACCACTGTCACTCAGACTACAGGAGCAACAGAAAGTACCACAGAGCCATCCACAGCTACATCCCAATCAACGGTGACAAGCACTGCAGAAACAACTGCCACTGAATCTACTGGCACCACGGGCACAACTGTCATTCAGACTACAGGAACAACGGAAAGTAGCACAGAGCCATCCACAGCTACACCTCAATCAACGGTGACAAACACAGCAGGAACAACTGCCACTGGAACTACTGGCTCAACAGGCACGACTGTCACTCAGACTACTGGAGCAATAGAAAGTACCACAGAGTCATCCACAGCTACAGCTCAATCAACGGTAACAAGTACTGCAGGAACACCTGCCACTGCAACTACTGGCACCACTGGTACCACAGTTACTCAGACCACTGGAACAACGGAAAGTACCACAGAGCCATCGACAGCTACATCTCAATCAAGCGTGACAAGCACTGCAGGAACAACTGCCACTGAATCTACTGGCACCACGGGAACAACTGTCACTCAGACTTCAGGAGCAACAGAAAGTACCACAGAGCCATCCATAGCTACATCTCAATCAACGGTGACAAGTACTTCAGGAACAACAGCCACTGCAACTACCGGCACCACTGGCACCACAGGCACAACCGTTACTCAGACCACTGGAACAACGGAAAGTACCACAGAGCCATCCACAGCTACATCTAAATCAACGGTGACAAGCACTGCAGGAACAATTGCCACTGAAACTACTGGCACCACGGGCACCACTGTCACTCAGACTACAGGAGCAACAGAAAGTACCACAGAGCCATCCACAGCTACATCCCAATCAACGGTGACAAGCACTGCAGAAACAACTGCCACTGAAACTACTGGCACCACGGGCACAACTGTCACTCAGACTACAGGAACAACGGAAAGTAGCACAGAGCCATCCACAGCTACACCTCAATCAACGGTGACAAGCACAGCAGGAACAACTGCCACTGGAACTACTGGCTCAACAGGCACCACTGTCACTCAGACTACTGGAGCAATAGAAAGTACCACAGAGTCATCCACAGCTACAGCTCAATCAACGGTGACAAGTACTGCAGGAACAACTGCCACTGCAACTACTGGCACCACTGGCACCAAGGGCACAACAGTTACTCAGACCACTGGAACAACGGAAAGTACCACAGAGCCATCCACAGCTACATCTCAATCAACGGTGACAAGCACTGCAGGAACAATTGCCACTGAAACTACTGGCACCACTGTCACTCAGACTATAGGAGAAACAGAAAGTACCACAGAGCCATCCACAGCTACATCCCAATCAACGGTGACAAGCACTGCAGAAACAACTGCCACTGAAACTACTGGCACCACGGGCACAACTGTCATTCACTCTACAGGAACAACGGAAAGTAGCACAGAGCCATCCACAGCTACACCTCAATCAACGGTGACAAACACAGCAGGAACAACTGCCACTGGAACTACTGGCTCAACAGGCACGACTGTCACTCAGACTACTGGAGCAATAGAAAGTACCACAGAGTCATCCACAGCTACAGCTCAATCAACGGTGACAAGTACTGCAGGAACACCTGCCACTGCAACTACTGGCACCACTGGTACCACAGTTACTCAGACCACTGGAACAACGGAAAGTACCACAGAGCCATCGACAGCTACATCTCAATCAAGCGTGACAAGCACTGCAGGAACAACTGCCACTGAATCTACTGGCACCACGGGAACAACTGTCACTCAGACTTCAGGAGCAACAGAAAGTACCACAGAGCCATCCATAGCTACATCTCAATCAACGGTGACAAGTACTTCAGGAACAACAGCCACTGCAACTACCGGCACCACTGGCACCACAGGCACAACCGTTACTCAGACCACTGGAACAACGGAAAGTACCACAGAGCCATCCACAGCTACATCTAAATCAACGGTGACAAGCACTGCAGGAACAATTGCCACTGAAACTACTGGCACCACGGGCACCACTGTCACTCAGACTACAGGAGCAACAGAAAGTACCACAGAGCCATCCACAGCTACATCCCAATCAACGGTGACAAGCACTGCAGAAACAACTGCCACTGAAACTACTGGCACCACGGGCACAACTGTCACTCAGACTACAGGAACAACGGAAAGTAGCACAGAGCCATCCACAGCTACACCTCAATCAACGGTGACAAGCACACCAGGAACAACTGCCACTGGAACTACTGGCTCAACAGGCACCACTGTCACTCAGACTACTGGAGCAATAGAAAGTACCACAGAGTCATCCACAGCTACAGCTCAATCAACGGTGACAAATACTGCAGGAACAACTGCCACTGCAACTACTGGCACCACTGGCACCACAGGCACAACAGTTACTCAGACCACTGGAACAACGGAAAGTACCACAGAGCCATCCACAGCTACATCTCAATCAACGGTGACAAGCACTGCAGGAACAATTGCCACTGAAACTACTGGCACCACGGGCACCACTGTCACTCAGACTACAGGAGCAACAGAAAGTACCACAGAGCCATCCACCGCTACATCCCAATCAACGGTGACAAGCACTGCAGAAACAACTGCCACTGAAACTACTGGCACCACGGGCACAACTGTCATTCAGACTACAGGAACAACGGAAATTAGCACAGAGCCATCCACAGCTACACCTCAATCAACGGTGACAAACACAGCAGGAACAACTGCCACTGGAACTACTGGCTCAACAGGCACGACTGTCACTCAGACTACTGGAGCAATAGAAAGTACCACAGAGTCATCCACAGCTACAGCTCAATCAACGGTAACAAGTACTGCAGGAACACCTGCCACTGCAACTACTGGCACCACTGGTACCACAGTTACTCAGACCACTGGAACAACGGAAAGTACCACAGAGCCATCGACAGCTACATCTCAATCAAGCGTGACAAGCACTGCAGGAACAACTGCCACTGAATCTACTGGCACCACGGGAACAACTGTCACTCAGACTTCAGGAGCAACAGAAAGTACCACAGAGCCATCCATAGCTACATCTCAATCAACGGTGACAAGTACTTCAGGAACAACAGCCACTGCAACTACCGGCACCACTGGCACCACAGGCACAACCGTTACTCAGACCACTGGAACAACGGAAAGTACCACAGAGCCATCCACAGCTACATCTAAATCAACGGTGACAAGCACTGCAGGAACAATTGCCACTGAAACTACTGGCACCACGGGCACCACTGTCACTCAGACTACAGGAGCAACAGAAAGTACCACAGAGCCATCCACAGCTACATCCCAATCAACGGTGACAAGCACTGCAGAAACAACTGCCACTGAAACTACTGGCACCACGGGCACAACTGTCACTCAGACTACAGGAACAACGGAAAGTAGCACAGAGCCATCCACAGCTACACCTCATTCAACGGTGACAAGCACAGCAGGAACAACTGCCACTGGAACTACTGGCTCAACAGGCACCACTGTCACTCAGACTACTGGAGCAATAGAAAGTACCACAGAGTCATCCACAGCTACAGCTCAATCAACGGTAACAAGTACTGCAGGAACAACTGCCACTGCAACTACTGGCACCACTGGCACCACAGGCACAACAGTTACTCAGACCACTGGAACAACAGAAAGTACCACAGAGCCATCCACAGCTACATCCCAATCAACGGTGACAAGCACTGCAGAAACAACTGCCACTGAAACTACTGGCACCACGGGCACAACTGTCATTCAGACTACAGGAACAACGGAAAGTAGCACAGAGCCATCCACAGCTACACCTCAATCAACGGTGACAAACACAGCAGGAACAACTGCCACTGGAAATACTGGCTCAACAGGCACGACTGTCACTCAGACTACTGGAGCAATAGAAAGTACCACAGAGTCATCCACAGCTACAGCTCAATCAACGGTAACAAGTACTGCAGGAACACCTGCCACTGCAACTACTGGCACCACTGGTACCACAGTTACTCAGACCACTGGAACAACGGAAAGTACCACAGAGCCATCGACAGCTACATCTCAATCAAGCGTGACAAGCACTGCAGGAACAACTGCCACTGAATCTACTGGCACCACGGGAACAACTGTCACTCAGACTTCAGGAGCAACAGAAAGTACCACAGAGCCATCCATAGCTACATCTCAATCAACGGTGACAAGTACTTCAGGAACAACAGCCACTGCAACTACCGGCACCACTGGCACCACAGGCACAACCGTTACTCAGACCACTGGAACAACGGAAAGTACCACAGAGCCATCCACAGCTACATCTAAATCAACGGTGACAAGCACTGCAGGAACAATTGCCACTGAAACTACTGGCACCACGGGCACCACTGTCACTCAGACTACAGGAGCAACAGAAAGTACCACAGAGCCATCCACAGCTACATCCCAATCAACGGTGACAAGCACTGCAGAAACAACTGCCACTGAAACTACTGGCACCACGGGCACAACTGTCACTCAGACTACAGGAACAACGGAAAGTAGCACAGAGCCATCCACAGCTACACCTCAATCAACGGTGACAAGCACAGCAGGAACAACTGCCACTGGAACTACTGGCTCAACAGGCACCACTGTCACTCAGACTACTGGAGCAATAGAAAGTACCACAGAGTCATCCACAGCTACAGCTCAATCAACGGTAACAAGTACTGCAGGAACAACTGCCACTGCAACTACTGGCACCACTGGCACCACAGGCACAACAGTTACTCAGACCACTGGAACAACAGAAAGTACCACAGAGCCATCCACAGCTACATCTCAATCAACGGTGACAAGCACTGCAGGAACAATTGCCACTGAAACTACTGGCACCACGGGCACCACTGTCACTCAGACTACAGGAGCAACAGAAAGTACCACAGAGCCATCCACAGCTACATCCCAATCAACGGTGACAAGCACTGCAGAAACAACTGCCACTGAAACTACTGGCACCACGGGCACAACTGTCATTCAGACTACAGGAACAACGGAAAGTAGCACAGAGCCATCCACAGCTACACCTCAATCAACGGTGACAAACACAGCAGGAACAACTGCCACTGGAACTACTGGCTCAACAGGCACGACTGTCACTCAGACTACTGGAGCAATAGAAAGTACCACAGAGTCATCCACAGCTACAGCTCAATCAACGGTAACAAGTACTGCAGGAACACCTGCCACTGCAACTACTGGCACCACTGGTACCACAGTTACTCAGACCACTGGAACAACGGAAAGTACCACAGAGCCATCAACAGCTACATCTCAATCAAGCGTGACAAGCACTGCAGGAACAACTGCCACTGAATCTACTGGCACCACGGGAACAACTGTCACTCAGACTTCAGGAGCAACAGAAAGTACCACAGAGCCATCCATAGCTACATCTCAATCAACGGTGACAAGTACTTCAGGAACAACAGCCACTGCAACTACCGGCACCACTGGCACCACAGGCACAACCGTTACTCAGACCACTGGAACAACGGAAAGTACCACAGAGCCATCCACAGCTACATCTAAATCAACGGTGACAAGCACTGCAGGAACAATTGCCACTGAAACTACTGGCACCACGGGCACCACTGTCACTCAGACTACAGGAGCAACAGAAAGTACCACAGAGCCATCCACAGCTACATCCCAATCAACGGTGACAAGCACTGCAGAAACAACTGCCACTGAAACTACTGGCACCACGGGCACAACTGTCACTCAGACTACAGGAACAACGGAAAGTAGCACAGAGCCATCCACAGCTACACCTCAATCAACGGTGACAAGCACAGCAGGAACAACTGCCACTGGAACTACTGGCTCAACAGGCACCACTGTCACTCAGACTACTGGAGCAATAGAAAGTACCACAGAGTCATCCACAGCTACAGCTCAATCAACGGTGACAAGTACTGCAGGAACAACTGCCACTGCAACTACTGGCACAACTGGCACCACAGGCACAACAGTTACTCAGACCACTGGAACAACAGAAAGTACCACAGAGCCATCCATAGCTACATCTCAATCAACGGTGACAAGTACTTCAGGAACAACAGCCACTGCAACTACCGGCACCACTGGCACCACAGGCACAACCGTTACTCAGACCACTGGAACAACGGAAAGTACCACAGAGCCATCCACAGCTACATCTAAATCAACGGTGACAAGCACTGCAGGAACAATTGCCACTGAAACTACTGGCACCACGGGCACCACTGTCACTCAGACTACAGGAGCAACAGAAAGTACCACAGAGCCATCCACAGCTACATCCCAATCAACGGTGACAAGCACTGCAGAAACAACTGCCACTGAAACTACTGGCACCACGGACACAACTGTCACTCAGACTACAGGAACAACGGAAAGTAGCACAGAGCCATCCACAGCTACACCTCAATCAACGGTGACAAACACAGCAGGAACAACTGCCACTGGAACTACTGGCTCAACAGGCACGACTGTCACTCAGACTACTGGAGCAATAGAAAGTACCACAGAGTCATCCACAGCTACAGCTCAATCAACGGTAACAAGTACTGCAGGAACACCTGCCACTGCAACTACTGGCACCACTGGTACCACAGTTACTCAGACCACTGGAACAACGGAAAGTACCACAGAGCCATCAACAGCTACATCTCAATCAAGCGTGACAAGCACTGCAGGAACAACTGCCACTGAATCTACTGGCACCACGGGAACAACTGTCACTCAGACTTCAGGAGCAACAGAAAGTACCACAGAGCCATCCATAGCTACATCTCAATCAACGGTGACAAGTACTTCAGGAACAACAGCCACTGCAACTACCGGCACCACTGGCACCACAGGCACAACCGTTACTCAGACCACTGGAACAACGGAAAGTACCACAGAGCCATCCACAGCTACATCTAAATCAACGGTGACAAGCACTGCAGGAACAATTGCCACTGAAACTACTGGCACCACGGGCACCACTGTCACTCAGACTACAGGAGCAACAGAAAGTACCACAGAGCCATCCACAGCTACATCCCAATCAACGGTGACAAGCACTGCAGAAACAACTGCCACTGAAACTACTGGCACCACGGGCACAACTGTCACTCAGACTACAGGAACAACGGAAAGTAGCACAGAGCCATCCACAGCTACACCTCAATCAACGGTGACAAGCACAGCAGGAACAACTGCCACTGGAACTACTGGCTCAACAGGCACCACTGTCACTCAGACTACTGGAGCAATAGAAAGTACCACAGAGTCATCCACAGCTACAACTCAATCAACGGTGACAAGTACTGCAGGAACAACTGCCACTGCAACTACTGGCACCACTGGCACCACAGGCACAACAGTTACTCAGACCACTGGAACAACGGAAAGTACCACAGAGCCATCCACAGCTACATCTCAATCAACGGTGACAAGCACTGCAGGAACAATTGCCACTGAAACTACTGGCACCACGGGCACCACTGTCACTCAGACTACAGGAGCAACAGAAAGTACCACAGAGCCATCCACAGCTACATCCCAATCAACGGTGACAAGCACTGCAGAAACAACTGCCACTGAAACTACTGGCACCACGGGCACAACTGTCATTCAGACTACAGGAACAACGGAAAGTAGCACAGAGCCATCCACAGCTACACCTCAATCAACGGTGACAAACACAGCAGGAACAACTGCCACTGGAACTACTGGCTCAACAGGCACGACTGTCACTCAGACTACTGGAGCAATAGAAAGTACCACAGAGTCATCCACAGCTACAGCTCAATCAACGGTAACAAGTACTGCAGGAACACCTGCCACTGCAACTACTGGCACCACTGGTACCACAGTTACTCAGACCACTGGAACAACGGAAAGTACCACAGAGCCATCAACAGCTACATCTCAATCAAGCGTGACAAGCACTGCAGGAACAACTGCCACTGAATCTACTGGCACCACGGGAACAACTGTCACTCAGACTTCAGGAGCAACAGAAAGTACCACAGAGCCATCCATAGCTACATCTCAATCAACGGTGACAAGTACTTCAGGAACAACAGCCACTGCAACTACCGGCACCACTGGCACCACAGGCACAACCGTTACTCAGACCACTGGAACAACGGAAAGTACCACAGAGCCATCCACAGCTACATCTAAATCAACGGTGACAAGCACTGCAGGAACAATTGCCACTGAAACTACTGGCACCACGGGCACCACTGTCACTCAGACTACAGGAGCAACAGAAAGTACCACAGAGCCATCTACAGCTACATCCCAATCAACGGTGACAAGCACTGCAGAAACAACTGCCACTGAAACTACTGGCACCACGGGCACAACTGTCACTCAGACTACAGGAACAAAGGAAAGTGGCACAGAGCCATCCACAGCTACACCTCAATCAACGGTGACAAGCACAGCAGGAACAACTGCCACTGGAACTACTGGCTCAACAGGCACCACTGTCACTCAGACTACTGGAGCAATAGAAAGTACCACAGAGTCATCCACAGCTACAGCTCAATCAACGGTGACAAGTACTGCAGGAACACCTGCCACTGCAACTACTGGCACCACTGGCACCACAGGCACAACAGTTACTCAGACCACTGGAACAACGGAAAGTACCACAGAGCCATCCACAGCTACATCTCAATCAACGGTGACAAGCACTGCAGGAACAATTGCCACTGAAACTACTGGCACCACTGTCACTCAGACTACAGGAGCAACAGAAAGTACCACAGAGCCATCCACAGCTACATCCCAATCAACGGTGACAAGCACTGCAGAAACAACTGCAACTGAAACTACTGGCACCACGGGCACAACTGTCATTCAGACTACAGGAACAACGGAAACTAGCACAGAGTCATCCACAGCTACACCTCAATCAACGGTGACAAACACAGCAGGAACAACTGCCACTGGAACTACTGGCTCAACAGGCACGACTGTCACTCAGACTACTGGAGCAATAGAAAGTACCACAGAGTCATCCACAGCTACAGCTCAATCAACGGTAACAAGTACTGCAGGAACACCTGCCACTGCAACTACTGGCACCACTGGTACCACAGATACTCAGACCACTGGAACAACGGAAAGTACCACAGAGCCATCGACAGCTACATCTCAATCAAGCGTGACAAGCACTGCAGGAACAACTGCCACTGAATCTACTGGCACCACGGGAACAACTGTCACTCAGACTTCAGGAGCAACAGAAAGTACCACAGAACCATCCATAGCTACATCTCAATCAACGGTGACAAGTACTTCAGGAACAACAGCCACTGCAACTACCGGCACCACTGGCACCACAGGCACAACCGTTACTCAGACCACTGGAACAACGGAAAGTACCACAGAGCCATCCACAGCTACATCTAAATCAACGGTGACAAGCACTGCAGGAACAATTGCCACTGAAACTACTGGCACCACGGGCACCACTGTCACTCAGACTACAGGAGCAACAGAAAGTACCACAGAGCCATCCACAGCTACATCCCAATCAACGGTGACAAACACTGCAGAAACAACTGCAACTGAAACTACTGGCACCACGGGCACAACTGTCACTCAGACTACAGGAACAACGGAAAGTAGCACAGAGCCATCCACAGCTACACCTCAATCAACGGTGACAAGCACAGCAGGAACAACTGCCACTGGAACTACTGGCTCAACAGGCACCACTGTCACTCAGACTACTGCAGCAATAGAAAGTACCACAGAGTCATCCACAGCTACAGCTCAATCAACGGTGACAAGTACTGCAGGAACAACTGCCACTGCAACTACTGGCACCACTGGCACCACAGGCACAACAGTTACTCAGACCACTGGAACAACGGAAAGTACCACAGAGCCATCCACAGCTACATCTCAATCAACGGTGACAAGCACTGCAGGAACAATTGCCACTGAAACTACTGGCACCACGGGCACCACTGTCACTCAGACTACAGGAGCAATAGAAAGTACCACAGAGTCATCCACAGCTACAGCTCAATCAACGGTAACAAGTACTGCAGGAACACCTGCCACTGCAACTACTGGCACCACTGGTACCACAGATACTCAGACCACTGGAACAACGGAAAGTAGCACAGAGCCATCCACAGCTACACCTCAATCAACGGTGACAAGCACAGCAGGAACAACTGCCACTGGAACTACTGGCTCAACAGGCACCACTGTCACTCAGACTACTGGAGCAATAGAAAGTACCACAGAGTCATCCACAGCTACAGCTCAATCAACGGTGACAAGTACTGCAGGAACAACTGCCACTGCAACTACTGGCACCACGGGAACAACTGTCACTCAGACTTCAGGAGCAACAGAAAGTACCACAGAGCCATCCATAGCTACATCTCAATCAACGGTGACAAGTACTTCAGGAACAACAGCCACTGCAACTACCGGCACCACTGGCACCACAGGCACAACCGTTACTCAGACCACTGGAACAACGGAAAGTACCACAGAGCCATCCACAGCTACATCTAAATCAACGGTGACAAGCACTGCAGGAACAATTGCCACTGAAACTACTGGCACCACGGGCACCACTGTCACTCAGACTACAGGAGCAACAGAAAGTACCACAGAGCCATCCACAGCTACATCCCAATCAACGGTGACAAGCACTGCAGAAACAACTGCCACTGAAACTACTGGCACCACGGGCACAACTGTCACTCAGACTACAGGAACAACGGAAAGTAGCACAGAGCCATCCACAGCTACACCTCAATCAACGGTGACAAACACAGCAGGAACAACTGCCACTGGAACTACTGGCTCAACAGGCACGACTGTCACTCAGACTACTGGAGCAATAGAAAGTACCACAGAGTCATCCACAGCTACAGCTCAATCAACGGTAACAAGTACTGCAGGAACACCTGCCACTGCAACTACTGGCACCACTGGTACCACAGTTACTCAGACCACTGGAACAACGGAAAGTACCACAGAGCCATCAACAGCTACATCTCAATCAAGCGTGACAAGCACTGCAGGAACAACTGCCACTGAATCTACTGGCACCACGGGAACAACTGTCACTCAGACTTCAGGAGCAACAGAAAGTACCACAGAGCCATCCATAGCTACATCTCAATCAACGGTGACAAGTACTTCAGGAACAACAGCCACTGCAACTACCGGCACCACTGGCACCACAGGCACAACCGTTACTCAGACCACTGGAACAACGGAAAGTACCACAGAGCCATCCACAGCTACATCTAAATCAACGGTGACAAGCACTGCAGGAACAATTGCCACTGAAACTACTGGCACCACGGGCACCACTGTCACTCAGACTACAGGAGCAACAGAAAGTACCACAGAGCCATCCACAGCTACATCCCAATCAACGGTGACAAGCACTGCAGAAACAACTGCCACTGAAACTACTGGCACCACGGGCACAACTGTCACTCAGACTACAGGAACAACGGAAAGTAGCACAGAGCCATCCACAGCTACACCTCAATCAACGGTGACAAGCACAGCAGGAACAACTGCCACTGGAACTACTGGCTCAACAGGCACCACTGTCACTCAGACTACTGGAGCAATAGAAAGTACCACAGAGTCATCCACAGCTACAACTCAATCAACGGTGACAAGTACTGCAGGAACAACTGCCACTGCAACTACTGGCACCACTGGCACCACAGGCACAACAGTTACTCAGACCACTGGAACAACGGAAAGTACCACAGAGCCATCAACAGCTACATCTCAATCAAGCGTGACAAGCACTGCAGGAACAACTGCCACTGAATCTACTGGCACCACGGGAACAACTGTCACTCAGACTTCAGGAGCAACAGAAAGTACCACAGAGTCATCCACAGCTACAGCTCAATCAACGGTGACAAGTACTGCAGGAACACCTGCCACTGCAACTACTGGCACCACTGGCACCACAGGCACAACAGTTACTCAGACCACTAGAACAACGGAAAGTACCACAGAGCCATCCACAGCTACATCTCAATCAACGGTGACAAGCACTGCAGGAACAATTGCCACTGAAACTACTGGCACCACTGTCACTCAGACTACAGGAGCAACAGAAAGTACCACAGAGCCATCCACAGCTACATCCCAATCAACGGTGACAAGCACTGCAGAAACAACTGCAACTGAAACTACTGGCACCACGGGCACAACTGTCACTCAGACTACAGGAACAACGGAAACTAGCACAGAGCCATCCACAGCTACACCTCAATCAACGGTGACAAGCACAGCAGGAACAACTGCCACTGGAACTACTGGCTCAACAGGCACGACTGTCACTCAGACTACTGGAGCAATAGAAAGTACCACAGAGTCATCCACAGCTACAGCTCAATCAACGGTAACAAGTACTGCAGGAACACCTGCCACTGCAACTACTGGCACCACTGGTACCACAGATACTCAGACCACTGGAACAACGGAAAGTACCACAGAGCCATCGACAGCTACATCTCAATCAAGCGTGACAAGCACTGCAGGAACAACTGCCACTGAATCTACTGGCACCACGGGAACAACTGTCACTCAGACTTCAGGAGCAACAGAAAGTACCACAGAACCATCCATAGCTACATCTCAATCAACGGTGACAAGTACTTCAGGAACAACAGCCACTGCAACTACCGGCACCACTGGCACCACAGGCACAACCGTTACTCAGACCACTGGAACAACGGAAAGTACCACAGAGCCATCCACAGCTACATCTAAATCAACGGTGACAAGCACTGCAGGAACAATTGCCACTGAAACTACTGGCACCACGGGCACCACTGTCACTCAGACTACAGGAGCAACAGAAAGTACCACAGAGCCATCCACAGCTACATCCCAATCAACGGTGACAAACACTGCAGAAACAACTGCAACTGAAACTACTGGCACCACGGGCACAACTGTCACTCAGACTACAGGAACAACGGAAAGTAGCACAGAGCCATCCACAGCTACACCTCAATCAACGGTGACAAGCACAGCAGGAACAACTGCCACTGGAACTACTGGCTCAACAGGCACCACTGTCACTCAGACTACTGCAGCAATAGAAAGTACCACAGAGTCATCCACAGCTACAGCTCAATCAACGGTGACAAGTACTGCAGGAACAACTGCCACTGCAACTACTGGCACCACTGGCACCACAGGCACAACAGTTACTCAGACCACTGGAACAACGGAAAGTACCACAGAGCCATCCACAGCTACATCTCAATCAACGGTGACAAGCACTGCAGGAACAATTGCCACTGAAACTACTGGCACCACGGGCACCACTGTCACTCAGACTACAGGAGCAACAGAAAGTACCACAGAGCCATCCACAGCTACATCCCAATCAACGGTGACAAACACTGCAGAAACAACTGCAACTGAAACTACTGGCACCACGGGCACAACTGTCACTCAGACTACAGGAACAACGGAAAGTAGCACAGAGCCATCCACAGCTACACCTCAATCAACGGTGACAAGCACAGCAGGAACAACTGCCACTGGAACTACTGGCTCAACAGGCACCACTGTCACTCAGACTACTGCAGCAATAGAAAGTACCACAGAGTCATCCACAGCTACAGCTCAATCAACGGTGACAAGTACTGCAGGAACAACTGCCACTGCAACTACTGGCACCACTGGCACCACAGGCACAACAGTTACTCAGACCACTGGAACAACGGAAAGTACCACAGAGCCATCCACAGCTACATCTCAATCAACGGTGACAAGCACTGCAGGAACAATTGCCACTGAAACTACTGGCACCACGGGCACCACTGTCACTCAGACTACAGGAGCAACAGAAAGTACCACAGAGCCATCCACAGCTACATCCCAATCAACGGTGACAAGCACTGCAGAAACAACTGCCACTGAAACTACTGGCACCACGGGCACAACTGTCATTCAGACTACAGGAACAACGGAAAGTAGCACAGAGCCATCCACAGCTACACCTCAATCAACGGTGACAAACACAGCAGGAACAACTGCCACTGGAACTACTGGCTCAACAGGCACGACTGTCACTCAGACTACTGGAGCAATAGAAAGTACCACAGAGTCATCCACAGCTACAGCTCAATCAACGGTAACAAGTACTGCAGGAACACCTGCCACTGCAACTACTGGCACCACTGGTACCACAGTTACTCAGACCACTGGAACAACGGAAAGTACCACAGAGCCATCAACAGCTACATCTCAATCAAGCGTGACAAGCACTGCAGGAACAACTGCCACTGAATCTACTGGCACCACGGGAACAACTGTCACTCAGACTTCAGGAGCAACAGAAAGTACCACAGAGCCATCCATAGCTACATCTCAATCAACGGTGACAAGTACTTCAGGAACAACAGCCACTGCAACTACCGGCACCACTGGCACCACAGGCACAACCGTTACTCAGACCACTGGAACAACGGAAAGTACCACAGAGCCATCCACAGCTACATCTAAATCAACGGTGACAAGCACTGCAGGAACAATTGCCACTGAAACTACTGGCACCACGGGCACCACTGTCACTCAGACTACAGGAGCAACAGAAAGTACCACAGAGCCATCCACAGCTACATCCCAATCAACGGTGACAAGCACTGCAGAAACAACTGCCACTGAAACTACTGGCACCACGGGCACAACTGTCACTCAGACTACAGGAACAACGGAAAGTAGCACAGAGCCATCCACAGCTACACCTCAATCAACGGTGACAAGCACAGCAGGAACAACTGCCACTGGAACTACTGGCTCAACAGGCACCACTGTCACTCAGACTACTGGAGCAATAGAAAGTACCACAGAGTCATCCACAGCTACAGCTCAATCAACGGTGACAAGTACTGCAGGAACAACTGCCACTGCAACTACTGGCACAACTGGCACCACAGGCACAACAGTTACTCAGACCACTGGAACAACAGAAAGTACCACAGAGCCATCCATAGCTACATCTCAATCAACGGTGACAAGTACTTCAGGAACAACAGCCACTGCAACTACCGGCACCACTGGCACCACAGGCACAACCGTTACTCAGACCACTGGAACAACGGAAAGTACCACAGAGCCATCCACAGCTACATCTAAATCAACGGTGACAAGCACTGCAGGAACAATTGCCACTGAAACTACTGGCACCACGGGCACCACTGTCACTCAGACTACAGGAGCAACAGAAAGTACCACAGAGCCATCCACAGCTACATCCCAATCAACGGTGACAAGCACTGCAGAAACAACTGCCACTGAAACTACTGGCACCACGGACACAACTGTCACTCAGACTACAGGAACAACGGAAAGTAGCACAGAGCCATCCACAGCTACACCTCAATCAACGGTGACAAACACAGCAGGAACAACTGCCACTGGAACTACTGGCTCAACAGGCACGACTGTCACTCAGACTACTGGAGCAATAGAAAGTACCACAGAGTCATCCACAGCTACAGCTCAATCAACGGTAACAAGTACTGCAGGAACACCTGCCACTGCAACTACTGGCACCACTGGTACCACAGTTACTCAGACCACTGGAACAACGGAAAGTACCACAGAGCCATCAACAGCTACATCTCAATCAAGCGTGACAAGCACTGCAGGAACAACTGCCACTGAATCTACTGGCACCACGGGAACAACTGTCACTCAGACTTCAGGAGCAACAGAAAGTACCACAGAGCCATCCATAGCTACATCTCAATCAACGGTGACAAGTACTTCAGGAACAACAGCCACTGCAACTACCGGCACCACTGGCACCACAGGCACAACCGTTACTCAGACCACTGGAACAACGGAAAGTACCACAGAGCCATCCACAGCTACATCTAAATCAACGGTGACAAGCACTGCAGGAACAATTGCCACTGAAACTACTGGCACCACGGGCACCACTGTCACTCAGACTACAGGAGCAACAGAAAGTACCACAGAGCCATCCACAGCTACATCCCAATCAACGGTGACAAGCACTGCAGAAACAACTGCCACTGAAACTACTGGCACCACGGGCACAACTGTCACTCAGACTACAGGAACAACGGAAAGTAGCACAGAGCCATCCACAGCTACACCTCAATCAACGGTGACAAGCACAGCAGGAACAACTGCCACTGGAACTACTGGCTCAACAGGCACCACTGTCACTCAGACTACTGGAGCAATAGAAAGTACCACAGAGTCATCCACAGCTACAACTCAATCAACGGTGACAAGTACTGCAGGAACAACTGCCACTGCAACTACTGGCACCACTGGCACCACAGGCACAACAGTTACTCAGACCACTGGAACAACGGAAAGTACCACAGAGCCATCCACAGCTACATCTCAATCAACGGTGACAAGCACTGCAGGAACAATTGCCACTGAAACTACTGGCACCACGGGCACCACTGTCACTCAGACTACAGGAGCAACAGAAAGTACCACAGAGCCATCCACAGCTACATCCCAATCAACGGTGACAAGCACTGCAGAAACAACTGCCACTGAAACTACTGGCACCACGGGCACAACTGTCATTCAGACTACAGGAACAACGGAAAGTAGCACAGAGCCATCCACAGCTACACCTCAATCAACGGTGACAAACACAGCAGGAACAACTGCCACTGGAACTACTGGCTCAACAGGCACGACTGTCACTCAGACTACTGGAGCAATAGAAAGTACCACAGAGTCATCCACAGCTACAGCTCAATCAACGGTAACAAGTACTGCAGGAACACCTGCCACTGCAACTACTGGCACCACTGGTACCACAGTTACTCAGACCACTGGAACAACGGAAAGTACCACAGAGCCATCAACAGCTACATCTCAATCAAGCGTGACAAGCACTGCAGGAACAACTGCCACTGAATCTACTGGCACCACGGGAACAACTGTCACTCAGACTTCAGGAGCAACAGAAAGTACCACAGAGCCATCCATAGCTACATCTCAATCAACGGTGACAAGTACTTCAGGAACAACAGCCACTGCAACTACCGGCACCACTGGCACCACAGGCACAACCGTTACTCAGACCACTGGAACAACGGAAAGTACCACAGAGCCATCCACAGCTACATCTAAATCAACGGTGACAAGCACTGCAGGAACAATTGCCACTGAAACTACTGGCACCACGGGCACCACTGTCACTCAGACTACAGGAGCAACAGAAAGTACCACAGAGCCATCTACAGCTACATCCCAATCAACGGTGACAAGCACTGCAGAAACAACTGCCACTGAAACTACTGGCACCACGGGCACAACTGTCACTCAGACTACAGGAACAAAGGAAAGTGGCACAGAGCCATCCACAGCTACACCTCAATCAACGGTGACAAGCACAGCAGGAACAACTGCCACTGGAACTACTGGCTCAACAGGCACCACTGTCACTCAGACTACTGGAGCAATAGAAAGTACCACAGAGTCATCCACAGCTACAGCTCAATCAACGGTGACAAGTACTGCAGGAACACCTGCCACTGCAACTACTGGCACCACTGGCACCACAGGCACAACAGTTACTCAGACCACTGGAACAACGGAAAGTACCACAGAGCCATCCACAGCTACATCTCAATCAACGGTGACAAGCACTGCAGGAACAATTGCCACTGAAACTACTGGCACCACTGTCACTCAGACTACAGGAGCAACAGAAAGTACCACAGAGCCATCCACAGCTACATCCCAATCAACGGTGACAAGCACTGCAGAAACAACTGCAACTGAAACTACTGGCACCACGGGCACAACTGTCATTCAGACTACAGGAACAACGGAAACTAGCACAGAGTCATCCACAGCTACACCTCAATCAACGGTGACAAACACAGCAGGAACAACTGCCACTGGAACTACTGGCTCAACAGGCACGACTGTCACTCAGACTACTGGAGCAATAGAAAGTACCACAGAGTCATCCACAGCTACAGCTCAATCAACGGTAACAAGTACTGCAGGAACACCTGCCACTGCAACTACTGGCACCACTGGTACCACAGATACTCAGACCACTGGAACAACGGAAAGTACCACAGAGCCATCGACAGCTACATCTCAATCAAGCGTGACAAGCACTGCAGGAACAACTGCCACTGAATCTACTGGCACCACGGGAACAACTGTCACTCAGACTTCAGGAGCAACAGAAAGTACCACAGAACCATCCATAGCTACATCTCAATCAACGGTGACAAGTACTTCAGGAACAACAGCCACTGCAACTACCGGCACCACTGGCACCACAGGCACAACCGTTACTCAGACCACTGGAACAACGGAAAGTACCACAGAGCCATCCACAGCTACATCTAAATCAACGGTGACAAGCACTGCAGGAACAATTGCCACTGAAACTACTGGCACCACGGGCACCACTGTCACTCAGACTACAGGAGCAACAGAAAGTACCACAGAGCCATCCACAGCTACATCCCAATCAACGGTGACAAACACTGCAGAAACAACTGCAACTGAAACTACTGGCACCACGGGCACAACTGTCACTCAGACTACAGGAACAACGGAAAGTAGCACAGAGCCATCCACAGCTACACCTCAATCAACGGTGACAAGCACAGCAGGAACAACTGCCACTGGAACTACTGGCTCAACAGGCACCACTGTCACTCAGACTACTGCAGCAATAGAAAGTACCACAGAGTCATCCACAGCTACAGCTCAATCAACGGTGACAAGTACTGCAGGAACAACTGCCACTGCAACTACTGGCACCACTGGCACCACAGGCACAACAGTTACTCAGACCACTGGAACAACGGAAAGTACCACAGAGCCATCCACAGCTACATCTCAATCAACGGTGACAAGCACTGCAGGAACAATTGCCACTGAAACTACTGGCACCACGGGCACCACTGTCACTCAGACTACAGGAGCAATAGAAAGTACCACAGAGTCATCCACAGCTACAGCTCAATCAACGGTAACAAGTACTGCAGGAACACCTGCCACTGCAACTACTGGCACCACTGGTACCACAGATACTCAGACCACTGGAACAACGGAAAGTAGCACAGAGCCATCCACAGCTACACCTCAATCAACGGTGACAAGCACAGCAGGAACAACTGCCACTGGAACTACTGGCTCAATAGGCACCACTGTCACTCAGACTACTGGAGCAATAGAAAGTACCACAGAGTCATCCACAGCTACAGCTCAATCAACGGTGACAAGTACTGCAGGAACAACTGCCACTGCAACTACTGGCACCACGGGAACAACTGTCACTCAGACTTCAGGAGCAACAGAAAGTACCACAGAGCCATCCATAGCTACATCTCAATCAACGGTGACAAGTACTTCAGGAACAACAGCCACTGCAACTACCGGCACCACTGGCACCACAGGCACAACCGTTACTCAGACCACTGGAACAACGGAAAGTACCACAGAGCCATCCACAGCTACATCTAAATCAACGGTGACAAGCACTGCAGGAACAATTGCCACTGAAACTACTGGCACCACGGGCACCACTGTCACTCAGACTACAGGAGCAACAGAAAGTACCACAGAGCCATCCACAGCTACATCCCAATCAACGGTGACAAGCACTGCAGAAACAACTGCCACTGAAACTACTGGCACCACGGGCACAACTGTCACTCAGACTACAGGAACAACGGAAAGTAGCACAGAGCCATCCACAGCTACACCTCAATCAACGGTGACAAACACAGCAGGAACAACTGCCACTGGAACTACTGGCTCAACAGGCACGACTGTCACTCAGACTACTGGAGCAATAGAAAGTACCACAGAGTCATCCACAGCTACAGCTCAATCAACGGTAACAAGTACTGCAGGAACACCTGCCACTGCAACTACTGGCACCACTGGTACCACAGTTACTCAGACCACTGGAACAACGGAAAGTACCACAGAGCCATCAACAGCTACATCTCAATCAAGCGTGACAAGCACTGCAGGAACAACTGCCACTGAATCTACTGGCACCACGGGAACAACTGTCACTCAGACTTCAGGAGCAACAGAAAGTACCACAGAGCCATCCATAGCTACATCTCAATCAACGGTGACAAGTACTTCAGGAACAACAGCCACTGCAACTACCGGCACCACTGGCACCACAGGCACAACCGTTACTCAGACCACTGGAACAACGGAAAGTACCACAGAGCCATCCACAGCTACATCTAAATCAACGGTGACAAGCACTGCAGGAACAATTGCCACTGAAACTACTGGCACCACGGGCACCACTGTCACTCAGACTACAGGAGCAACAGAAAGTACCACAGAGCCATCCACAGCTACATCCCAATCAACGGTGACAAGCACTGCAGAAACAACTGCCACTGAAACTACTGGCACCACGGGCACAACTGTCACTCAGACTACAGGAACAACGGAAAGTAGCACAGAGCCATCCACAGCTACACCTCAATCAACGGTGACAAGCACAGCAGGAACAACTGCCACTGGAACTACTGGCTCAACAGGCACCACTGTCACTCAGACTACTGGAGCAATAGAAAGTACCACAGAGTCATCCACAGCTACAACTCAATCAACGGTGACAAGTACTGCAGGAACAACTGCCACTGCAACTACTGGCACCACTGGCACCACAGGCACAACAGTTACTCAGACCACTGGAACAACGGAAAGTACCACAGAGCCATCAACAGCTACATCTCAATCAAGCGTGACAAGCACTGCAGGAACAACTGCCACTGAATCTACTGGCACCACGGGAACAACTGTCACTCAGACTTCAGGAGCAACAGAAAGTACCACAGAGTCATCCACAGCTACAGCTCAATCAACGGTGACAAGTACTGCAGGAACACCTGCCACTGCAACTACTGGCACCACTGGCACCACAGGCACAACAGTTACTCAGACCACTAGAACAACGGAAAGTACCACAGAGCCATCCACAGCTACATCTCAATCAACGGTGACAAGCACTGCAGGAACAATTGCCACTGAAACTACTGGCACCACTGTCACTCAGACTACAGGAGCAACAGAAAGTACCACAGAGCCATCCACAGCTACATCCCAATCAACGGTGACAAGCACTGCAGAAACAACTGCAACTGAAACTACTGGCACCACGGGCACAACTGTCACTCAGACTACAGGAACAACGGAAACTAGCACAGAGCCATCCACAGCTACACCTCAATCAACGGTGACAAGCACAGCAGGAACAACTGCCACTGGAACTACTGGCTCAACAGGCACGACTGTCACTCAGACTACTGGAGCAATAGAAAGTACCACAGAGTCATCCACAGCTACAGCTCAATCAACGGTAACAAGTACTGCAGGAACACCTGCCACTGCAACTACTGGCACCACTGGTACCACAGATACTCAGACCACTGGAACAACGGAAAGTACCACAGAGCCATCGACAGCTACATCTCAATCAAGCGTGACAAGCACTGCAGGAACAACTGCCACTGAATCTACTGGCACCACGGGAACAACTGTCACTCAGACTTCAGGAGCAACAGAAAGTACCACAGAACCATCCATAGCTACATCTCAATCAACGGTGACAAGTACTTCAGGAACAACAGCCACTGCAACTACCGGCACCACTGGCACCACAGGCACAACCGTTACTCAGACCACTGGAACAACGGAAAGTACCACAGAGCCATCCACAGCTACATCTAAATCAACGGTGACAAGCACTGCAGGAACAATTGCCACTGAAACTACTGGCACCACGGGCACCACTGTCACTCAGACTACAGGAGCAACAGAAAGTACCACAGAGCCATCCACAGCTACATCCCAATCAACGGTGACAAACACTGCAGAAACAACTGCAACTGAAACTACTGGCACCACGGGCACAACTGTCACTCAGACTACAGGAACAACGGAAAGTAGCACAGAGCCATCCACAGCTACACCTCAATCAACGGTGACAAGCACAGCAGGAACAACTGCCACTGGAACTACTGGCTCAACAGGCACCACTGTCACTCAGACTACTGCAGCAATAGAAAGTACCACAGAGTCATCCACAGCTACAGCTCAATCAACGGTGACAAGTACTGCAGGAACAACTGCCACTGCAACTACTGGCACCACTGGCACCACAGGCACAACAGTTACTCAGACCACTGGAACAACGGAAAGTACCACAGAGCCATCCACAGCTACATCTCAATCAACGGTGACAAGCACTGCAGGAACAATTGCCACTGAAACTACTGGCACCACGGGCACCACTGTCACTCAGACTACAGGAGCAACAGAAAGTACCACAGAGCCATCCACAGCTACATCCCAATCAACGGTGACAAACACTGCAGAAACAACTGCAACTGAAACTACTGGCACCACGGGCACAACTGTCACTCAGACTACAGGAACAACGGAAAGTAGCACAGAGCCATCCACAGCTACACCTCAATCAACGGTGACAAGCACAGCAGGAACAACTGCCACTGGAACTACTGGCTCAACAGGCACCACTGTCACTCAGACTACTGCAGCAATAGAAAGTACCACAGAGTCATCCACAGCTACAGCTCAATCAACGGTGACAAGTACTGCAGGAACAACTGCCACTGCAACTACTGGCACCACTGGCACCACAGGCACAACAGTTACTCAGACCACTGGAACAACGGAAAGTACCACAGAGCCATCCACAGCTACATCTCAATCAACGGTGACAAGCACTGCAGGAACAATTGCCACTGAAACTACTGGCACCACGGGCACCACTGTCACTCAGACTACAGGAGCAACAGAAAGTACCACAGAGCCATCCACAGCTACATCCCAATCAACGGTGACAAGCACTGCAGAAACAACTGCCACTGAAACTACTGGCACCACGGGCACAACTGTCATTCAGACTACAGGAACAACGGAAAGTAGCACAGAGCCATCCACAGCTACACCTCAATCAACGGTGACAAACACAGCAGGAACAACTGCCACTGGAACTACTGGCTCAACAGGCACGACTGTCACTCAGACTACTGGAGCAATAGAAAGTACCACAGAGTCATCCACAGCTACAGCTCAATCAACGGTAACAAGTACTGCAGGAACACCTGCCACTGCAACTACTGGCACCACTGGTACCACAGTTACTCAGACCACTGGAACAACGGAAAGTACCACAGAGCCATCGACAGCTACATCTCAATCAAGCGTGTCAAGCACTGCAGGAACAACTGCCACTGAATCTACTGGCACCACGGGAACAACTGTCACTCAGACTTCAGGAGCAACAGAAAGTACCACAGAGCCATCCATAGCTACATCTCAATCAACGGTGACAAGTACTTCAGGAACAACAGCCACTGCAACTACCGGCACCACTGGCACCACAGGCACAACCGTTACTCAGACCACTGGAACAACGGAAAGTACCACAGAGCCATCCACAGCTACATCTAAATCAACGGTGACAAGCACTGCAGGAACAATTGCCACTGAAACTACTGGCACCACGGGCACCAATGTCACTCAGACTACAGGAGCAACAGAAAGTACCACAGAGCCATCCACAGCTACATCCCAATCAACGGTGACAAGCACTGCAGAAACAACTGCCACTGAAACTACTGGCACCACGGGCACAACTGTCACTCAGACTACAGGAACAACGGAAAGTAGCACAGAGCCATCCACAGCTACACCTCAATCAACGGTGACAAGCACAGCAGGAACAACTGCCACTGGAACTACTGGCTCAACAGGCACCACTGTCACTCAGACTACTGGAGCAATAGAAAGTACCACAGAGTCATCCACATCTACAGCTCAATCAACGGTGACAAGTACTGCAGGAACAACTGCCACTGCAACTACTGGCACCACTGGCACCACAGGCACAACAGTTACTCAGACCACTGGAACAACGGAAAGTACCACAGAGCCATCCACAGCTACATCTCAATCAACGGTGACAAGCACTGCAGGAACAATTGCCACTGAAACTACTGGCACCACGGGCACCACTGTCACTCAGACTACAGGAGCAACAGAAAGTACCACAGAGCCATCCACAGCTACATCCCAATCAACGGTGACAAGCACTGCAGAAACAACTGCCACTGAAACTACTGGCACAACGGGCACAACTGTCACTCAGACTACAGGAACAACGGAAAGTAGCACAGAGCCATCCACAGCTACACCTCAATCAACGGTGACAAGCACAGCAGGAACAACTGCCACTGGAACTACTGGCTCAACAGGCACGACTGTCACTCAGACTACTGGAGCAATAGAAAGTACCACAGAGTCATCCACAGCTACAGCTCAAACAACGGTAACAAGTACTGCAGGAACACCTGCCACTGCAACTACTGGCACCACTGGTACCACAGTTACTCAGACCACTGGAACAACGGAAAGTACCACAGAGCCATCGACAGCTACATCTCAATCAAGCGTGACAAGCACTGCAGGAACAACTGCCACTGAATCTACTGGCACCACGGGAACAACTGTCACTCAGACTTCAGGAGCAACAGAAAGTACCACAGAGCCATCCATAGCTACATCTCAATCAACGGTGACAAGTACTTCAGGAACAACAGCCACTGCAACTACCGGCACCACTGGCACCACAGGCACAACCGTTACTCAGACCACTGGAACAACGGAAAGTACCACAGAGCCATCCACAGCTACATCTAAATCAACGGTGACAAGCACTGCAGGAACAATTGCCACTGAAACTACTGGCACCACGGGCACCACTATCACTCAGACTACAGGAGCAACAGAAAGTACCACAGAGCCATCCACAGCTACATCCCAATCAACGGTGACAAGCACTGCAGAAACAACTGCCACTGAAACTACTGGCACCACGGGCACAACTGTCACTCAGACTACAGGAACAACGGAAAGTGGCACAGAGCCATCCACAGCTACACCTCAATCAACGGTGACAAGCACAGCAGGAACAACTGCCACTGGAACTACTGGCTCAACAGGCACCACTGTCACTCAGACTACTGGAGCAATAGAAAGTACCACAGAGTCATCCACAGCTACAGCTCAATCAACGGTGACAAGTACTGCAGGAACAACTGCCACTGCAACTACTGGCACCACTGGCACCACAGGCACAACAGTTACTCAGACCACTGGAACAACGGAAAGTACCACAGAGCCATCCACAGCTACATCTCAATCAACGGTGACAAGCACTGCAGGAACAATTGCCACTGAAACTACTGGCACCACTGTCACTCAGACTACAGGAGCAACAGAAAGTACCACAGAGCCATCCACAGCTACATCCCAATCAACGGTGACAAGCACTGCAGAAACAACTGCCACTGAAACTACTGGCACCACGGGCACAACTGTCATTCAGACTACAGGAACAACGGAAAGTAGCACAGAGTCATCCACAGCTACACCTCAATCAACGGTGACAAACACAGCAGGAACAACTGCCACTGGAACTACTGGCTCAACAGGCACGACTGTCACTCAGACTACTGGAGCAATAGAAAGTACCACAGAGTCATCCACAGCTACAGCTCAATCAACGGTAACAAGTACTGCAGGAACACCTGCCACTGCAACTACTGGCACCACTGGTACCACAGATACTCAGACCACTGGAACAACGGAAAGTACCACAGAGCCATCGACAGCTACATCTCAATCAAGCGTGACAAGCACTGCAGGAACAACTGCCACTGAATCTACTGGCACCACGGGAACAACTGTCACTCAGACTTCAGGAGCAACAGAAAGTACCACAGAGCCATCCATAGCTACATCTCAATCAACGGTGACAAGTACTTCAGGAACAACAGCCACTGCAACTACCGGCACCACTGGCACCACAGGCACAACCGTTACTCAGACCACTGGAACAACGGAAAGTACCACAGAGCCATCCACAGCTACATCTAAATCAACGGTGACAAGCACTGCAGGAACAATTGCCACTGAAACTACTGGCACCACGGGCACCACTGTCACTCAGACTACAGGAGCAACAGAAAGTACCACAGAGCCATCCACAGCTACATCCCAATCAACGGTGACAAGCACTGCAGAAACAACTGCCACTGAAACTACTGGCACCACGGGCACAACTGTCACTCAGACTACAGGAACAACGGAAAGTAGCACAGAGCCATCCACAGCTACACCTCAATCAACGGTGACAAGCACAGCAGGAACAACTGCCACTGGAACTACTGGCTCAACAGGCACCACTGTCACTCAGACTACTGGAGCAATAGAAAGTACCACAGAGTCATCCACAGCTACAGCTCAATCAACGGTGACAAGTACTGCAGGAACAACTGCCACTGCAACTACTGGCACCACTGGCACCACAGGCACAACAGTTACTCAGACCACTGGAACAACGGAAAGTACCACAGAGCCATCCACAGCTACATCTCAATCAACGGTGACAAGCACTGCAGGAACAATTGCCACTGAAACTACTGGCACCACGGGCACCACTGTCACTCAGACTACAGGAGCAACAGAAAGTACCACAGAGCCATCCACAGCTACATCCCAATCAACGGTGACAAGCACTGCAGAAACAACTGCCACTGAAACTACTGGCACCACGGGCACACCTGTCATTCAGACTACAGGAACAACGGAAAGTAGCACAGAGCCATCCACAGCTACACCTCAATCAACGGTGACAAACACAGCAGGAACAACTGCCACTAGAACTACTGGCTCAACAGGCACGACTGTCACTCAGACTACTGGAGCAATAGAAAGTACCACAGAGTCATCCACAGCTACAGCTCAATCAACGGTAACAAGTACTGCAGGAACACCTGCCACTGCAACTACTGGCACCACTGTCACTCAGACTACTGGAGCAATAGAAAGTACCACAGAGTCATCCACAGCTACAGCTCAATCAACGGTGACAAGTACTGCAGGAACAACTGCCACTGCAACTACTGGCACCACAGGCACAACAGTTACTCAGACCACTGGAACAACGGAAAGTACCACAGAGCCATCCACAGCTACATCTCAATCAACGGTGACAAGCACTGCAGGAACAATTGCCACTGAAACTACTGGCACCACGGGCACCACTGTCACTCAGACTACAGGAGCAACAGAAAGTACCACAGAGCCATCCACAGCTACATCCCAATCAACGGTGACAAGCACTGCAGAAACAACTGCCACTGAAACTACTGGCACCACGGGCACAACTGTCATTCAGACTACAGGAACAACGGAAAGTAGCACAGAGCCATCCACAGCTACACCTCAATCAACGGTGACAAACACAGCAGGAACAACTGCCACTGGAACTACTGGCTCAACAGGCACGACTGTCACTCAGACTACTGGAGCAATAGAAAGTACCACAGAGTCATCCACAGCTACAGCTCAATCAACGGTAACAAGTACTGCAGGAACACCTGCCACTGCAACTACTGGCACCACTGGTACCACAGTTACTCAGACCACTGGAACAACGGAAAGTACCACAGAGCCATCGACAGCTACATCTCAATCAAGCGTGACAAGCACTGCAGGAACAACTGCCACTGAATCTACTGGCACCACGGGAACAACTGTCACTCAGACTTCAGGAGAAACAGAAAGTATCACAGAGCCATCCATAGCTACATCTCAATCAACGGTGACAAGTACTTCAGGAACAACAGCCACTGCAACTACCGGCACCACTGGCACCACAGGCACAACCGTTACTCAGACCACTGGAACAACGGAAAGTACCACAGAGCCATCCACAGCTACATCTAAATCAACGGTGACAAGCACTGCAGGAACAATTGCCACTGAAACTACTGGCACCACGGGCACCACTGTCACTCAGACTACAGGAGCAACAGAAAGTACCACAGAGCCATCCACAGCTACATCCCAATCAACGGTGACAAGCACTGCAGAAACAACTGCCACTGAAACTACTGGCACCACGGGCACAACTGTCACTCAGACTACAGGAACAACGGAAAGTAGCACAGAGCCATCCACAGCTACACCTCAATCAACGGTGACAAGCACAGCAGGAACAACTGCCACTGGAACTACTGGCTCAACAGGCACCACTGTCACTCAGACTACTGGAGCAATAGAAAGTACCACAGAGTCATCCACAGCTACAGCTCAATCAACGGTGACAAGTACTGCAGGAACAACTGCCACTGCAACTACTGGCACCACTGGCACCACAGGCACAACAGTTACTCAGACCACTGGAACAACGGAAATTACCACAGAGCCATCCACAGCTACATCTCAATCAACGGTGACAAGCACTGCAGGAACAATTGCCACTGAAACTACTGGCACCACGGGCACCACTGTCACTCAGACTACAGGAGCAACAGAAAGTACCACAGAGCCATCCACAGCTACATCCCAATCAACGGTGACAAGCACTGCAGAAACAACTGCCACTGAAACTACTGGCACCACGGGCACAACTGTCATTCAGACTACAGGAACAACGGAAAGTAGCACAGAGCCATCCACAGCTACACCTCAATCAACGGTGACAAACACAGCAGGAACAACTGCCACTAGAACTACTGGCTCAACAGGCACGACTGTCACTCAGACTACTCGAGCAATAGAAAGTACCACAGAGTCATCCACAGCTACAGCTCAATCAACGGTAACAAGAACTGCAGGAACACCTGCCACTGCAACTACTGGCACCACTGTCACTCAGACTACTGGAGCAATAGAAAGTACCACAGAGTCATCCACAGCTACAGCTCAATCAACGGTGACAAGTACTGCAGGAACAACTGCCACTGCAACTACTGGCACCACAGGCACAACAGTTACTCAGACCACTGGAACAACGGAAAGTACCACAGAGCCATCCACAGCTACATCTCAATCAACGGTGACAAGCACTGCAGGAACAATTGCCACTGAAACTACTGGCACCACGGGCACCACTGTCACTCAGACTACAGGAGCAACAGAAAGTACCACAGAGCCATCCACAGCTACATCCCAATCAACAGTGACAAGCACTGCAGAAACAACTGCCACTGAAACTACTGGCACCACGGGCACAACTGTCATTCAGACTACAGGAACAACGGAAAGTAGCACAGAGCCATCCACAGCTACACCTCAATCAACGGTGACAAACACAGCAGGAACAACTGCCACTGGAACTACTGGCTCAACAGGCACGACTGTCACTCAGACTACTGGAGCAATAGAAAGTACCACAGAGTCATCCACAGCTACAGCTCAATCAACGGTAACAAGTACTGCAGGAACACCTGCCACTGCAACTACTGGCACCACTGTCACTCAGACTACTGGAGCAATAGAAAGTACCACAGAGTCATCCACAGCTACAGCTCAATCAACGGTAACAAGTACTGCAGGAACACCTGCCACTGCAACTACTGGCACCACTGGTACCACAGATACTCAGACCACTGGAACAACGGAAAGTACCACAGAGCCATCGACAGCTACATCTCAATCAAGCGTGACAAGCACTGCAGGAACAACTGCCACTGAATCTACTGGCACCACGGGAACAACTGTCACTCAGACTTCAGGAGCAACAGAAAGTACCACAGAGCCATCCATAGCTACATCTCAATCAACGGTGACAAGTACTGCAGGAACACCTGCCACTGCAACTACTGGCACCACTGGTACCACAGTTACTCAGACCACTGGAACAACGGAAAGTACCACAGAGCCATCGACAGCTACATCTCAATCAAGCGTGACAAGCACTGCAGGAACAACTGCCACTGAATCTACTGGCACCACGGGAACAACTGTCACTCAAACTTCAGGAGCAACAGAAAGTACCACAGAGCCATCCATAGCTACATCTCAATCAACGGTGACAAGTACTTCAGGAACAACAGCCACTGCAACTACCGGCACCACTGGCACCACAGGCACAACCGTTACTCAGACCACTGGAACAACGGAAAGTACCACAGAGCCATCCACAGCTACATCTAAATCAACGGTGACAAGCACTGCAGGAACAATTGCCACTGAAACTACTGGCACCACGGGCACCACTGTCACTCAGACTACAGGAGCAACAGAAAGTACCACAGAGCCATCCACAGCTACATCCCAATCAACGGTGACAAGCACTGCAGAAACAACTGCCACTGAAACTACTGGCACCACGGGCACAACTGTCACTCAGACTACAGGAACAACGGAAAGTAGCACAGAGCCATCCACAGCTACACCTCAATCAACGGTGACAAGCACAGCAGGAACAACTGCCACTGGAACTACTGGCTCAACAGGCACCACTGTCACTCAGACTACTGGAGCAACAGAAAGTACCACAGAGCCATCCATAGCTACATCTCAATCAACGGTGACAAGCACTTCAGGAACAACAGCCACTGCAACTACCGGCACCACTGGCACCACAGGCACAACCGTTACTCAGACCACTGGAACAACGGAAAGTACCACAGAGCCATCCACAGCTACATCTAAATCAACGGTGACAAGCACTGCAGGAACAATTGCCACTGAAACTACTGGCACCACGGGCACCACTGTCACTCAGACTACAGGAGCAACAGAAAGTACCACAGAGCCATCCACAGCTACATCCCAATCAACGGTGACAAGCACTGCAGAAACAACTGCCACTGAAACTACTGGCACCACGGGCACAACTGTCACTCAGACTACAGGAACAACGGAAAGTAGCACAGAGCCATCCACAGCTACACCTCAATCAACGGTGACAAGCACAGCAGGAACAACTGCCACTGGAACTACTGGCTCAACAGGCACCACTGTCACTCAGACTACTGGAGCAATAGAAAGTACCACAGAGTCATCCACAGCTACAGCTCAATCAACGGTGACAAGTACTGCAGGAACAACTGCCACTGCAACTACTGGCACCACTGGCACCACAGGCACAACAGTTACTCAGACCACTGGAACAACGGAAAGTACCACAGAGCCATCCACAGCTACATCTCAATCAACGGTGACAAGCACTGCAGGAACAATTGCCACTGAAACTACTGGCACCACTGTCACTCAGACTACAGGAGCAACAGAAAGTACCACAGAGCCATCCACAGCTACATCCCAATCAACAGTGACAAGCACTGCAGAAACAACTGCCACTGAAACTACTGGCACCACGGGCACAACTGTCATTCAGACTACAGGAACAACGGAAAGTAGCACAGAGTCATCCACAGCTACACCTCAATCAACGGTGACAAACACAGCAGGAACAACTGCCACTGGAACTACTGGCTCAACAGGCACGACTGTCACTCAGACTACTGGAGCAATAGAAAGTACCACAGAGTCATCCACAGCTACAGCTCAATCAACGGTAACAAGTACTGCAGGAACACCTACCACTGCAACTACTGGCACCACTGGTACCACAGTTACTCAGACCACTGGAACAACGGAAAGTACCACAGAGCCATCGACAGCTACATCTCAATCAAGCGTGACAAGCACTGCAGGAACAACTGCCACTGAATCTACTGGCACCACGGGAACAACTGTCACTCAGACTTCAGGAGCAACAGAAAGTACCACAGAGCCATCCATAGCTACATCTCAATCAACGGTGACAAGTACTTCAGGAACAACAGCCACTGCAACTACCGGCACCACTGGCACCACAGGCACAACCGTTACTCAGACCACTGGAACAACGGAAAGTACCACAGAGCCATCCACAGCTACATCTAAATCAACGGTGACAAGCACTGCAGGAACAATTGCCACTGAAACTACTGGCACCACGGGCACCACTGTCACTCAGACTACAGGAGCAACAGAAAGTACCACAGAGCCATCCACCGCTACATCCCAATCAACGGTGACAAGCACTGCAGAAACAACTGCCACTGAAACTACTGGCACCACGGGCACAACTGTCACTCAGACTACAGGAACAACGGAAAGTAGCACAGAGCCATCCACAGCTACACCTCAATCAACGGTGACAAGCACAGCAGGAACAACTGCCACTGGAACTACTGGCTCAACAGGCACCACTGTCACTCAGACTACTGGAGCAATAGAAAGTACCACAGAGTCATCCACAGCTACAGCTCAATCAACGGTGACAAGTACTGCAGGAACAACTGCCACTGCAACTACTGGCACCACTGGCACCACAGGCACAACAGTTACTCAGACCACTGGAACAACGGAAAGTACCACAGAGCCATCCACAGCTACATCTCAATCAACGGTGACAAGCACTGCAGGAACAATTGCCACTGAAACTACTGGCACCACGGGCACCACTGTCACTCAGACTACAGGAGCAACAGAAAGTACCACAGAGCCATCCACAGCTACATCCCAATCAACGGTGACAAGCACTGCAGAAACAACTGCCACTGAAACTACTGGCACCACGGGCACAACTGTCATTCAGACTACAGGAACAACGGAAAGTAGCACAGAGCCATCCACAGCTACACCTCAATCAACGGTGACAAACACAGCAGGAACAACTGCCACTGGAACTACTGGCTCAACAGGCACGACTGTCACTCAGACTACTGGAGCAATAGAAAGTACCACAGAGTCATCCACAGCTACAGCTCAATCAACGGTAACAAGTACTGCAGGAACACCTGCCACTGCAACTACTGGCACCACTGGTACCACAGTTACTCAGACCACTGGAACAACGGAAAGTACCACAGAGCCATCGACAGCTACATCTCAATCAAGCGTGACAAGCACTGCAAGAACAACTGCCACTGAATCTACTGGCACCACAGGAACAACTGTCACTCAAACTTCAGGAGCAACAGAAAGTACCACAGAGCCATCCATAGCTACATCTCAATCAACGGTGACAAGTACTTCAGGAACAACAGCCACTGCAACTACCGGCACCACTGGCACCACAGGCACAACCGTTACTCAGACCACTGGAACAACGGAAAGTACCACAGAGCCATCCACAGCTACATCTAAATCAACGGTGACAAGCACTGCAGGAACAATTGCCACTGAAACTACTGGCACCACGGGCACCACTGTCACTCAGACTACAGGAGCAACAGAAAGTACCACAGAGCCATCCACAGCTACATCCCAATCAACGGTGACAAGCACTGCAGAAACAACTGCCACTGAAACTACTGGCACCACGGGCACAACTGTCACTCAGACTACAGGAACAACGGAAAGTAGCACAGAGCCATCCACAGCTACACCTCAATCAACGGTGACAAGCACAGCAGGAACAACTGCCACTGGAACTACTGGCTCAACAGGCACCACTGTCACTCAGACTACTGGAGCAATAGAAAGTACCACAGAGTCATCCACAGCTACAGCTCAATCAACGGTGACAAGTACTGCAGGAACAACTGCCACTGCAACTACTGGCACCACTGGCACCACAGGCACAACAGTTACTCAGACCACTGGAACAACGGAAAGTACCACAGAGCCATCCACAGCTACATCTCAATCAACGGTGACAAGCACTGCAGGAACAATTGCCACTGAAACTACTGGCACCACGGGCACCACTGTCACTCAGACTACAGGAGCAACAGAAAGTACCACAGAGCCATCCACAGCTACATCCCAATCAACGGTGACAAGCACTGCAGAAACAACTGCCACTGAAACTACTGGCACCACGGGCACAACTGTCATTCAGACTACAGGAACAACGGAAAGTAGCACAGAGCCATCCACAGCTACACCTCAATCAACGGTGACAAACACAGCAGGAACAACTGCCACTGGAACTACTGGCTCAACAGGCACGACTGTCACTCAGACTACTGGAGCAATAGAAAGTACCACAGAGTCATCCACAGCTACAGCTCAATCAACGGTAACAAGTACTGCAGGAACACCTGCCACTGCAACTACTGGCACCACTGGTACCACAGTTACTCAGACCACTGGAACAACGGAAAGCACCACAGAGCCATCGACAGCTACATCTCAATCAAGCGTGACAAGCACTGCAAGAACAACTGCCACTGAATCTACTGGCACCACAGGAACAACTGTCACTCAAACTTCAGGAGCAACAGAAAGTACCACAGAGCCATCCATAGCTACATCTCAATCAACGGTGACAAGTACTTCAGGAACAACAGCCACTGCAACTACCGGCACCACTGGCACCACAGGCACAACCGTTACTCAGACCACTGGAACAACGGAAAGTACCACAGAGCCATCCACAGCTACATCTAAATCAACGGTGACAAGCACTGCAGGAACAATTGCCACTGAAACTACTGGCACCACGGGCACCACTGTCACTCAGACTACAGGAGCAACAGAAAGTACCACAGAGCCATCCACAGCTACATCCCAATCAACGGTGACAAGCACTGCAGAAACAACTGCCACTGAAACTACTGGCACCACGGGCACAACTGTCACTCAGACTACAGGAACAACGGAAAGTAGCACAGAGCCATCCACAGCTACACCTCAATCAACGGTGACAAACACAGCAGGAACAACTGCCACTGGAACTACTGGCTCAACAGGCACCACTGTCACTCAGACTACTGGAGCAATAGAAAGTACCACAGAGTCATCCACAGCTACAGCTCAATCAACGGTGACAAGTACTGCAGGAACAACTGCCACTGCAACTACTGGCACCACTGGCACCACAGGCACAACAGTTACTCAGACCACTGGAACAACGGAAAGTACCACAGAGCCATCCACAGCTACATCTCAATCAACGGTGACAAGCACTGCAGGAACAATTGCCACTGAAACTACTGGCACCACGGGCACCACTGTCACTCAGACTACAGGAGCAACAGAAAGTACCACAGAGCCATCCACAGCTACATCCCAATCAACGGTGACAAGCACTGCAGAAACAACTGCCACTGAAACTACTGGCACCACGGGCACAACTGTCATTCAGACTACAGGAACAACGGAAAGTAGCACAGAGCCATCCACAGCTACACCTCAATCAACGGTGACAAACACAGCAGGAACAACTGCCACTGGAACTACTGGCTCAACAGGCACGACTGTCACTCAGACTACTGGAGCAATAGAAAGTACCACAGAGTCATCCACAGCTACAGCTCAATCAACGGTAACAAGTACTGCAGGAACACCTGCCACTGCAACTACTGGCACCACTGGTACCGCAGTTACTCAGACCACTGGAACAACGGAAAGTACCACAGAGCCATCGACAGCTACATCTCAATCAAGCGTGACAAGCACTGCAGGAACAACTGCCACTGAATCTACTGGCACCACGGGAGCAACTGTCACTCAGACTTCAGGAGCAACAGAAAGTACCACAGAGCCATCCATAGTTACATCTCAATCAACGGTGACAAGTACTTCAGGAACAACAGCCACTGCAACTACCGGCACCACTGGCACCACAGGCACAACAGTTACTCAGACCACTGGAACAACGGAAAGTACCACAGAGCCATCCACAGCTACATCTAAATCAACGGTGACAAGCACTGCAGGAACAATTGCCACTGAAACTACTGGCACCACGGGCACCACTGTCACTCAGACTACAGGAGCAACAGAAAGTACCACAGAGCCATCCACAGCTACATCCCAATCAACGGTGACAAGCACTGCAGAAACAACTGCCACTGAAACTACTGGCACCACGGGCACAACTGTCATTCAGACTACAGGAACAACGGAAAGTAGCACAGAGCCATCCACAGCTACACCTCAATCAACGGTGACAAACACAGCAGGAACAACTGCCACTGGAACTACTGGCTCAACAGGCACGACTGTCACTCAGACTACTGGAGCAATAGAAAGTACCACAGAGTCATCCACAGCTACAGCTCAATCAACGGTAACAAGTACTGCAGCAACACCTGCCACTGCAACTACTGGCACCACTGGTACCACAGGCACAACAGTTACTCAGACCACTGGAACAACGGAAAGTATCACAGAGCCATCGACAGCTACATCTCAATCAAGCGTGACAAGCACTGCAGGAACAACTGCCACTCAATCTACTGGCACCACGGGAACAACTGTCACTCAGACTACAGGAGCAACAGAACGTACCACAGAGCAATCCATAGCTACATCTCAATCAACGGTGACAAGTACTTCAGGAACAACAGCCACTCCAACTACCGGCACCACTGGCACCACAGGCACAACAGTTACTCAGACCACTGGAACAACGGAAAGTACCACAGAGCCATCCACAGCTACATCCCAATCAACGGTGACAAGCACTGCAGAAACAACTGCCACTGAAACTACTGGCACCACGGGCACAACTGTCACTCAGACTACAGGAACAACGGAAAGTAGCACAGAGCCATCCACAGCTACACCTCAATCAACGGTGACAAACACAGCAGGAACAACTGCCACTGGAACTACTGGCTCAACAGGCACGACTGTCACTCAGACTACTGGAGCAATAGAAAGTACCACAGAGTCATCCACAGCTACAGCTCAATCAACGGTAACAAGTACTGCAGGAACACCTGCCACTGCAACTACTGGCACCACTGGTACCACAGGCACAACAGTTACTCAGACCACTGGAACAACAGAAAGTACCACAGAGCCATCGACAGCTACATCTCAATCAAGCGTGACAAGCACTGCAGGAACAACTGCCACTGAATCTACTGGCACCACGGGAACAACTGTCACTCAGACTTCAGGAGCAACAGAAAGTACCACAGAGCCATCCATAGCTACATCTCAATCAACGGTGACAAGTACTTCAGGAACAACAGCCACTGCAACTACCGGCACCACTGGCACCACAGGCACAACCGTTACTCAGACCACTGGAACAACGGAAAGTACCACAGAGCCATCCACAGCTACATCTAAATCAACGGTGACAAGCACTGCAGGAACAATTGCCACTGAAACTACTGGCACCACGGGCACCACTGTCACTCAGACTACAGGAGCAACAGAAAGTACCACAGAGCCATCCACAGCTACATCCCAATCAACGGTGACAAGCACTGCAGAAAGAACTGCCACTGAAACTACTGGCACCACGGGCACAACTGTCACTCAGACTACAGGAACAACGGAAAGTAGCACAGAGCCATCCACAGCTACACCTCAATCAACGGTGACAAGCACAGCAGGAACAACTGCCACTGGAACTACTGGCTTAACAGGCACCACTGTCACTCAGACTACTGGAGTAATAGAAAGTACCACAGAGTCATCCACAGCTACAGCTCAATCAACGGTGACAAGTACTGCAGGAACAACTGCCACTGCAACTACTGGCACCACTGGCACCACAGGCACAACAGTTACTCAGACCACTGGAACAACGGAAAGTACCACAGAGCCATCCACAGCTACACCTCAATCAACGGTGACAAGCACTGCAGGAACAATTGCCACTGAAACTACTGGCACCACTGTCACTCAGACTACAGGAGCAACAGAAAGTACCACAGAGCCATCCACAGCTACATCCCAATCAACGGTGACAAGCACTGCAGAAACAACTGCCACTGAAACTACTGGCACCACGGGCACAACTGTCATTCAGACTACAGGAACAACGGAAATTAGCACAGAGCCATCCACAGCTACACCTCAATCAACGGTGACAAACACAGCAGGAACAACTGCCACTGGAACTACTGGCTCAACAGGCACGACTGTCACTCAGACTACTGGAGCAATAGAAAGTACCACAGAGTCATCCACAGCTACAGCTCAATCAACGGTAACAAGTAATGCAGGAACACCTGCCACTGCAACTACTGGCACCACTGGTACCACAGTTACTCAGACCACTGGAACAACGGAAAGTACCACAGAGCCATCGACAGCTACATCTCAATCAAGCGTGACAAGCACTGCAGGAACAACTGCCACTGAATCTACTGGCACCACGGGAACAACTGTCACTCAGACTTCAGGAGCAACAGAAAGTACCACAGAGCCATCCATAGCTACATCTCAATCAACGGTGACAAGTACTTTAGGAACAACAGCCACTGCAACTACCGGCACCGCTGGCACCACAGGCACAACCGTTACTCAGACAACTGGAACAACGGAAAGTACCACAGAGCCATCCACAGCTACATCTAAATCAACGGTGACAAGCACTGCAGGAACAATTGCCACTGAAACTACTGGCACCACGGGCACCACTGTCACTCAGACTACAGGAGCAACAGAAAGTACCACAGAGTCATCCACAGCTACATCCCAATCAACGGTGACAAGCACTGCAGAAACAACTGCCACTGAAACTACTGGCACCACGGGCACAACTGTCACTCAGACTACAGGAACAACGGAAAGTAGCACAGAGCCATCCACAGCTACACCTCAATCAACGGTGACAAGCACAGCAGGAACAACTGCCACTGGAACTACTGGCTCAACAGGCACCACTGTCACTCAGACTACTGGAGCAATAGAAAGTACCACAGAGTCATCCACAGCTACAGCTCAATCAACGGTGACAAGTACTGCAGGAACAACTGCCACTGCAACTACTGGCACCACTGGCACCACAGGCACAACAGTTACTCAGACCACTGGAACAACGGAAAGTACCACAGAGCCATCCACAGCTACATCCCAATCAACGGTGACAAGCACTGCAGAAACAACTGCCACTGAAACTACTGGCACCACGGGCACAACTGTCATTCAGACTACAGGAACAACGGAAAGTAGCACAGAGCCATCCACAGCTACACCTCAATCAACGGTGACAAACACAGCAGGAACAACTGCCACTGGCACCACTGGCTCAACAGGCACGACTGTCACTCAGACTACTGGAGCAATAGAAAGTACCACAGAGTCATCCACAGCTACAGCTCAATCAACGGTAACAAGTACTGCAGGAACACCTGCCACTGCAACTACTGGCACCACTGGTACCACAGTTACTCAGACCACTGGAACAACGGAAAGTACCACAGAGCCATCGACAGCTACATCTCAATCACGCGTGACAAGCACTGCAGGAACAACTGCCACTCAATCTACTGGCACCACGGGAACAACTGTCACTCAGACTTCAGGAGCAACAAAAAGTACCACAGAGCCATCCACAGCTACATCTCAATCAACGGTGACAAGCACTGCAGGAACAATTGCCACTGAAACTACTGGCACCACTGTCACTCAGACTACAGGAGCAACAGAAAGTACCACAGAGCCATCCACAGCTACATCCCAATCAACGGTGACAAGCACTGCAGAAACAACTGCCACTGAAACTACTGGCACCACGGGCACAACTGTCATTCAGACTACAGGAACAACGGAAAGTAGCACAGAGTCATCCACAGCTACACCTCAATCAACGGTGACAAACACAGCAGGAACAACTGCCACTGGAACTACTGGCTCAACAGGCACGACTGTCACTCAGACTACTGGAGCAATAGAAAGTACCACAGAGTCATCCACAGCTACAGCTCAATCAACGGTAACAAGTACTGCAGGAACAACTGCCACTGCAACTACTGGCACCACTGGTACCACAGTTACTCAGACCACTGGAACAACGGAAAGTACCACAGAGCCATCGACAGCTACATCTCAATCAAGCGTGACAAGCACTGCAGGAACAACTGCCACTGAATCTACTGGTACCACGGGAACAACTGTCACTCAGACTTCAGGAGCAACAGAAAGTACCACAGAGCCATCCATAGCTACATCTCAATCAACGGTGACAGGTACTTCAGGAACAACAGCCACTGCAACTACCGGCACCGCTGGCACCACAGGCACAACCGTTACTCAGACCACTGGAACAACGGAAAGTACCACAGAGCCATCCACAGCTACATCTAAATCAACGGTGACAAGCACTGCAGGAACAATTGCCACTGAAACTACTGGCACCACGGGCACCACTGTCACTCAGACTACAGGAGCAACAGAAAGTACCACAGAGTCATCCACAGCTACATCCCAATCAACGGTGACAAGCACTGCAGAAACAACTGCCACTGAAACTACTGGCACCACGGGCACAACTGTCACTCAGACTACAGGAACAACGGAAAGTAGCACAGAGCCATCCACAGCTACACCTCAATCAACGGTGACAAGCACAGCAGGAACAACTGCCACTGGAACTACTGGCTCAACAGGCACCACTGTCACTCAGACTACTGGAGCAATAGAAAGTACCACAGAGTCATCCACAGCTACAGCTCAATCAACGGTGACAAGTACTGCAGGAACAACTGCCACTGCAACTACTGGCACCACTGGCACCACAGGCACAACAGTTACTCAGACCACTGGAACAACGGAAAGTACCACAGAGCCATCCACAGCTACATCCCAATCAACGGTGACAAGCACTGCAGAAACAACTGCCACTGAAACTACTGGCACCACGGGCACAACTGTCATTCAGACTACAGGAACAACGGAAAGTAGCACAGAGCCATTCACAGCTACACCTCAATCAACGGTGACAAACACAGCAGGAACAACTGCCACTGGAACTACTGGCTCAACAGGCACGACTGTCACTCAGACTACTGGAGCAATAGAAAGTACCACAGAGTCATCCACAGCTACAGCTCAATCAACGGTAACAAGTATTGCAGGAACACCTGCCACTGCAACTACTGGCACCACTGGTACCACAGTTACTCAGACCACTGGAACAACGGAAAGTACCACAGAGCCATCGACAGCTACATCTCAATCAAGCGTGACAAGCACTGCAGGAACAACTGCCACTCAATCTACTGGCACCACGGGAACAACTGTCACTCAGACTTCAGGAGCAACAGAAAGTACCACAGAGCCATCCATAGCTACATCTCAATCAACGGTGACAAGTACTTCAGGAACAACAGCCACTGCAACTACCGGCACCACTGGCACCACAGGCACAACCGTTACTCAGACCACTGGAACAACGGAAAGTACCACAGAGCCATCCACAGCTACATCTAAATCAACGGTGACAAGCACTGCAGGAACAATTGCCACTGAAATTACTGGCACCACGGGCACCACTGTCACTCAGACTACAGGAGCAACAGAAAGTACCACAGAGCCATCCACAGCTACATCCCAATCAACGGTGACAAGCACTGCAGAAACAACTGCCACTGGAACTACTGGCTCAACAGGCACCACTGTCACTCAGACTACTGGAGCAATAGAAAGTACCACAGAGTCATCCACAGCTACAGCTCAATCAACGGTGACAAGTACTGCAGGAACAACTGCCACTGCAACTACTGGTACCACTGGCACCACAGGCACAACAGTTACTCAGACCACTGGAACAACGGAAAGTACCACAGAGCCATCCACAGCTACATCTAAATCAACGGTGACAAGCACTGCAGGAACAATTGCCACTGAAACTACTGGCACCACGGGCACCACTGTCACTCAGACTACAGGAGCAACAGAAAGTACCACAGAGCCATCCACAGCTACATCCCAATCAACGGTGACAAGCACTGCAGAAACAACTGCCACTGAAACTACTGGCACCACGGGCACAACTGTCACTCACACTACAGGAACAACGGAAAGTAGCACAGAGCCATCCACAGCTACACCTCAATCAACGGTGACAAGCACAGCAGGAACAACTGCCACTGGAACTACTGGCTCAACAGGCACCACTGTCACTCAGACTACTGGAGCAATAGAAAGTACCACAGAGTCATCCACAGCTACAGCTCAATCAACGGTGACAAGTACTGCAGGAACAACTGCCACTGCAACTACTGGTACCACTGGCACCACAGGCACAACAGTTACTCAGACCACTGGAACAACGGAAAGTACCACAGAGCCATCCACAGCTACATCTCAATCAACGGTGACAAGCACTGCAGGAACAATTGCCACTGAAACTACTGGCACCACGGGCACAACTGTCACTCAGACTACAGGAACAACGGAAAGTAGCACAGAGCCATCCACAGCTACACCTCAATCAACGGTGACAAACACAGCAGGAACAACTGCCACTGGAACTACTGGCTCAACAGGCACGACTGTCACTCAGACTACTGGAGCAATAGAAAGTACCACAGAGTCATCCACAGCTACAGCTCAATCAACGGTAACAAGTACTGCAGGAACACCTGCCACTGCAACTACTGGCACCACTGGTACCACAGTTACTCAGACCACTGGAACAACGGAAAGTACCACAGAGCCATCGACAGCTACATCTCAATCAAGCGTGACAAGCACTACAGGAACAACTGCCACTGAATCTACTGGCACCACGGGAACAACTGTCACTCAAACTTCAGGAGCAACAGAAAGTACCACAGAGCCATCCATAGCTACATCTCAATCAACGGTGACAAGTACTTCAGGAACAACAGCCACTGCAACTAACGGCACCACTGGCACCACGGGCACAACCGTTACTCAGACCACTGGAACAACGGAAAGTACCACAGAGCCATCCACAGCTACATCTAAATCAACGGTGACAAGCACTGCAGGAACAATTGCCACTGAAACTACTGGCACCACGGGCACCACTGTCACTCAGATTACAGGAGCAACAGAAAGTACCACAGAGCCATCCACAGCTACATCCCAATCAACGGTGACAAGCACTGCAGAAACAACTGCCACTGAAACTACTGGCACCACGGGCACAACTGTCACTCAGACTACAGGAACAACGGAAAGTAGCACAGAGCCATCCACAGCTACACCTCAATCAACGGTGACAAGCACAGCAGGAACAACTGCCACTGGAACTACTGGCTCAACAGGCACCACTGTCACTCAGACTACTGGAGCAATAGAAAGTACCACAGAGTCATCCACAGCTACAGCTCAATCAACGGTGACAAGTACTGCAGGAACAACTGCCACTGCAACTACTGGCACCACTGGCACAACACTTACTCAGACCACTGGAACAACGGAAAGTACCACAGAGCCATCCACAGCTACATCTCAATCAACGGTGACAAGCACTGCAGGAACAATTGCCACTGAAACTACTGGCACCACGGGCACCACTGTCACTCAGACTACAGGAGCAACAGAAAGTACCACAGAGCCATCCACAGCTACATCCCAATCAACGGTGACAAGCACTTTAGAAACAACTGCCACTGAAACTACCGGCACCACGGGCACAACTGTCATTCAGACTACAGGAACAACGGAAAGTAGCACAGAGCCATCCACAGCTACACCTCAATCAACGGTGACAAACACAGCAGGAACAACTGCCACTGGAACTACTGGCTCAACAGGCACGACTGTCACTCAGACTACTGGAGCAATAGAAAGTACCACAGAGTCATCCACAGCTACAGATCAATCAACGGTAACAAGTACTGCAGGAACACCTGCCACTGCAACTACTGGCACCACTGGTACCACAGTTACTCAGACCACTGGAACAACGGAAAGTACCACAGAGCCATCGACAGCTACATCTCAATCAAGCGTGACAAGCACTGCAGGAACAACTGCCACTGAAACTACTGGCACCACGGGCACCACTGTCACTCAGACTACAGGAACAACGGAAAGTACCACAGAGCCATCCACAGCTACATCCCAATCAACGGTGACAATCACTGCAGAAACAACTGCCACTGAAACTACTGGCACCACGGGCACAACTGTCACTCAGGCTACAGGAACAACGGAAAGTAGCACAGAGCCATCCACAGCTACACCTCAATCAACGGTGACAAGCACAGCAGGAACAACTGCCACTGGAACTACTGGCTCAACAGGCACCACTGTCACTCAGACTACTGGAGCAATAGAAAGTACCACAGAGTCATCCACAGCTACAGCTCAATCAACGGTGACAAGTACTGCAGGAACAACTGCCACTGCAACTAATGGCACCACTGGCACCACAGGCACAACAGTTACTCAGACCACTGGAACAACGGAAAGTACCACAGAGCCATCCACAGCTACATCTCAATCAACGGTGACAAGCACTGCAGGAACAATTGCCACTGAAACTACTGGCACCACGGGCACAACTGTCACTCAGACTAGAGGAACAACTGAAAGTAGCACAGAGCCATCCACAGCTACAGCTCAATCAACGGTGACAAGTACTGCAGGAACAACTGCCACTGCAACTACTGGCACCACTGGCACCACAGGCACAACAGTTACTCAGGCCACTGGAACAACGGAAAGTACCACAGAGCCATTGACAGCTACATCTCAATCAAGCGTGACAATCACTGCAGGAACAACTGCCACTCAATCTACTGGCACCACGGGAACAACTGTCACTCAGACTACAGGAGAAACAGAAAGTACCACAGAACCATCCATAGCTACATCTCAATCAACGGTGACAAGTACTTCAGGAACAACAGCCACTGCAACTACTGGCACCACTGGCACCACAGGCACAACCGTTACTCAGACAACTGGAACAACGGAAAGTACCACAGAATCATCCACAGCTACATCTCAATCAACGGTGACAAGCACTGCAGGAACACCAGCCACTGCAACTACTGGCACCACTGGCACCACAGGCACAACAGTTACTCAGACCACTGGAACAACGAAAAGTACCACAAAGCCATCGACAGCTACATCTCAATCAACCGTGACAATCACTGCAGGAACAACTGCCACTCAATCTACTGGCACCACGGGAACAACTGTCACTCAGACTACAGGAGCAACAGAAAGTACCACAGAGCCATCCATAGCTACATCTCAATCAACGGTGGCAAGTACTTCAGGAACAACAGCCACTGCAACTACTGGCACCACTGGCACCACAGGCACAACAGTTACTCAGACCACTGGAACAACGGAAAGTACCACAGAGCCATCCACAGCTACATCTAAATCAACGGTGATAAGCACTGCAGGAACAATTGCCACTGAAACTACTGGCACCACGGGTACCACTGTCACTCAGACTACAGGAGCAACAGAAAGTACCACAGAGCCATCCACAGCTACATCCCAATCAACGGTGACAATCACTGCAGAAACAACTGCCACTGAAACTACTGGCACCACGGGCACAACTGTCACTCAGACTACAGGAACAACGGAAAGTAGCACAGAGCCATCCACAGCTACACCTCAATCAACGGTGACAAGCACAGCAGGAAAAAATGCCACTGGAACTACTGGCTCAACGGGCACCACTGTCACTCAGACTACTGGAGCAATAGAAAGTACCACAGAGTCATCCACAGCTACAGTTCAATCAACGGTGACAAGTACTGCAGGAACAACTGCCACTGCAACTACTGGCACCACTGGCACCACAGGCACAACAGTTACTCAGACCACTGGAACAACGGAAAGTACCACAGAGCCATCCACAGCTACATCTCATTCAACGGTGACAAGCACTGCAGGAACAATTGCCACTGAAACTACTGGCACCACGGGCACCACTGTCACTCAGACTACAGGAGCAACAGAAAGTACCACAGAGCCATCCATAGCTACATCTCAATCAACGGTGACAAGCACTGCAGAAACAACTGCCACTGAAACTACTGGTACCACTGGCACCACAGGCACAACAGTTACTCAGACCACTGGAACAACGGAAAGTACCACAGAGCCATCCACAGCTACATCTAAATCAACGGTGATAAGCACTGCAGGAACAATTGCCACTGAAACTACTGGCACCACGGGTACCACTGTCACTCAGACTACAGGAGCAACAGAAAGTACCACAGAGCCATCCACAGCTACATCCCAATCAACGGTGACAATCACTGCAGAAACAACTGCCACTGAAACTACTGGCACCACGGGCACAACTGTCACTCAGACTACAGGAACAACGGAAAGTAGCACAGAGCCATCCACAGCTACACCTCAATCAACGGTGACAAGCACAGCAGGAAAAAATGCCACTGGAACTACTGGCTCAACGGGCACCACTGTCACTCAGACTACTGGAGCAATAGAAAGTACCACAGAGTCATCCACAGCTACAGTTCAATCAACGGTGACAAGTACTGCAGGAACAACTGCCACTGCAACTACTGGCACCACTGGCACCACAGGCACAACAGTTACTCAGACCACTGGAACAACGGAAAGTACCACAGAGCCATCCACAGCTACATCTCATTCAACGGTGACAAGCACTGCAGGAACAATTGCCACTGAAACTACTGGCACCACGGGCACCACTGTCACTCAGACTACAGGAGCAACAGAAAGTACCACAGAGCCATCCACAGCTACATCTCAATCAACGGTGACAAGCACTGCAGAAACAACTGCCACTGAAACTACTGGCACCACTGGCACCACAGGCACAACAGTTACTCGGACCACTGGAACAACGGAAAGTACCACAGAGCCATCCACAGCTACATCTCAATCAACGGTGACAAGCACTGCAGGAACAATTGCCACTGAAACTACTGGCACCACGGGCACCACTGTCACTCAGACTACAGGAGCAACAGAAAGTACCACAGAGCCATCCATAGCTACATCTCAATCAACGGTGACAAGCACTGCAGAAACAACTGCCACTGAAACTACTGGCACCACTGGCACCACAGGCACAACAGTTACTCAGACCACTGGAACAACGGAAAGTACCACAGCTACATCTCAATTAACGGTGACAATCACTGCAGCAACAATTGCCACTGAAACTACTGGCACCACGGGCACCACTGTCACTCAGACTACAGGAGCAACAGAAAGTACCACAGAGCCATCCACAGCTACATCCCAATCAACGGTGACAAGCACTGCAGAAACAACTGCCACTGAAACTACTGGCACCACGGGCACAACTGTCACTCAGACTACAGAAACAACGGAAAGTAGCACAGAGCCATCCACAGCTACACCTCAATCAACGGTGACAAGCACAGCAAGAACAACTGCCACTGGAACTACTGGCTCAACAGAAACGACTGTCACTCAGACTACTGGAGCAATAGAAGGTACCACAGAGTCATCCACAGCTACAGCTCAATCAACGGTGACAAGTACTGCAGGAACAACTGCCACTGCAACTACTGGCACCACTGGCACCACAGGCACAACAGTTACTCAGACCACTGGAACAACGGAAAGTACCACAGAGCCATCCACAGCCACATCTCAATCAAGGGTGACAAGCACTGCAGGAACAACTGCCACTCAATCTACTGGCACCACGGGCACAACAGTCACTCAGACTACAGGAGCAACAGAAAGTACCACAGAGCCATCCACAGCTACATCTCAATCAACGGTGACAAGTACGTCAGGAACAACTGCCACTGCAACTACTGGCACCACTGGCACCACAGGCACAACAGTTACTCAGACCACTGGAACAACGGAAGGTACCACAGAGCCATCCACAGCTACATCTCAATCAACGGTGACAAGTACTGAAGGAACAACTGCCACTGCAACTACTGGCACCACAGGCACAACAGTTACTCAAACCACTCAGACTACTAGAGAAACAGAAAGTACCACAGAGCCAACCACAGCTACATCCCAATCAACGGTGACAAGCACTGCAGGAACAACTGCCACTGAAACTACTGGCACCACGGGCACAACTGTCAATCAGACTACAGGAACAATGGAAAGTACCACAGAGCCATCCACTGCTATATCTCAATCAACCGTGACAAGCACTGCAGAAACAACTGCCACTGAAACTACTGGCACTACAGGGACAACTGTCACACAGACTACTGGAGCAACCGAAAATACCACAGAGTCATCCACAGCTACATCTCAATCAACGGTGACAAGCACTGCAGGAACAACTGCCACTGAAACTACTGGCACTACAGGGACAACAGTCACTCAGACAATAGTTGAAGAATCCGCTATTAACTCCATTACGGTATCAGAAGGAGATGATATTGTTTCATCTGCTTTAGATATAACTGGTTCTGTACCAGCATTTGGTCAACAGTATCAATGTATACATGTAAGTGTTATATTTATTCTCATTTAAATAACATGGTCTACAATGCAAAATCGTAAAAATCTTATTACAATTAGCTATTGCACTGAACCAAAGTTATGAATAATCTTCAACATACTATATAGTCCGTTTGACTTCTATAAATCTTCAGAAATAAAATTCTTAAAAATCCAGTTTTCAAATCAACATTTATTTTTCTAGATGTATATATCAAATATACGAAAATTTGACAAATAATTTCAAAATGTTTGGTCCATTATTAAAAAAGTTATCCATTTTCTGAAGTGTAAAAATCTAGTAGGAGTGAGTACAAATAACAGACTGTACCATGTGACAGGACATTTGAATATTAAAGGACATTAATAACAATTGACTATCACCTTAATGGTCAGTTGATGAGTAGCCTTTTAATAATCAAATGTCCTATGTCACATGGTACAATGAAATATACATTGATAGCACGTTTTTTATTTTGATTTGATGGTTGGGCTCTTACACTATTTGTATTCACTCCATGCATAATTTTACACTTCAGAAAATATAATTCACATAGAGACCTAATGGGTAACTTTTTTAATAATGTATCAAAATTTTTTTAATTAATTGTCAGAGTTCGTATATATCATATATTTATATACATGTAGAAAAATAATTTGTTGATTTGAAAACTGGATTTTTAAGAATTTTTTTCTGAAGATTTATAGAAGTCAAACGGACTTTAGTATTTTTATAACAACATATTAAGAATAAACTGGTAGAACGTGCTAAAGTGGGTCACGGGTCACTGTGAGTAGCATGTGTAGTCACGTGACTTGTCTCATTGGTAATCGGGAAACAGATACGGTGTTGAAAAAACTGTTGATACTCATAAAAAATTGATAAATGCAATAAAATTTTATGTTTGTCTTCAAGAAATATGATATACAAAACCATGTGTGAAGTTTTATGACGACATATCTACGATTTCTATGTAAATTTACGAGTTGAAGTGGGGAAACACCCACAGGTAATTTTAGCGATGTATTTTAACTTGGACAAGAATAATGAGCGTCTTGATTGGATGACCGATTTAAAATACACTGACTCCACATGTACATGGTTTAGCAAGGTTACTCAGGTCAATAGTTTATAAATATATCTGTATCGAGAAACAGATACGGTGTTGAAAAAACTGTTGATACTCATAAAATATTGACAAATACAATAAAATGTTATGTTTGTCTTCAAGAAATATGATAGACAAAACCATGTGTGAAGTTTTATGACGAAATATCTCCGATTTCTATGTAAATTTACGAGTTGAAGTGGGAAAATACCCACAGGTAATTTTAGCGATGTATTTTTATCTTGGACAAGAATAATGAGCGTCCTGGTTGGATGACCGATTTAAAACACTCTGACTCCGCATGGTTTAGCAAGGTTACTCAGGTCAATAGTTTATAAATTTTATATCCCTTGGGAGGGGGAGGGGGCTAGGATGAAAATTTGAAATAAAAACACAGGACTGGACTTTAAGCAAAAATAATAATCCAGGATTAGTCTTTTATTAAAAAAATCCAGGACCCCTGTGTCCATGATTTTTTTTTTTTTTTTAAGTTAATAATATGAAATATTGACATCCACACTTGCCTTTTGGACAGCACTTTTCTGTGTCCACACTTGTTACGTTTATAAATTACATGTTATCTGCATGTACACATATTGCCTTCAAATGAAACACAAATATTTATGTGTCAGTGCTATGCTATAAAACTGCAAAACAATACATTCTGATAATTACATTATTAAATACAATTGCACTAATTATTATTTGCTTTAGAAATGTTTGAAGATACCAAAGGGTGTAATCAAAAGCCGTATATCGGCAGACAACACAATGGATAAAAGAAAAAAGGATAAAAGGACAAACAACGATCTACAAAACACCACACAGAAAAATAAAGATTGAGCTACACGAACCCCACTAAAAACCGGGGATGAACTCATGTGCTCCGGAAGGGTAGGCAGTGCCTGCTCCACATGTGATATCCGTTGTATTACCGTTAAAAGAAACGAACATCATCTGACATGGAAATGGTGTTGGACACCAGTATACGTAAATAGATACGAAAAACATAAATATACATGAACCTTCTACAAAACAAATGGAAATCGTAGCGGACATTACAACACGGAGCTAAAAACGTGAAGACATAATATTCCACATTTTCAACGGTTGTTATTGTGTGTAGTTATTAGTTTCCATGACCTTCGAATAGTTCCCGGAAGAGGACGTGATTGAATAGTTTTGCGCTTCACTGACGGATGAACTTTCAATTTAAATGTCATGTGACAACCTTTTGACCAATCACATGGGGGCTTCTTAAATGAAAAACACATAACGTAATTATTAACTGTTAAATCCTAAGGATAGATAAAATGTTTACGTTTTTCTTGGAAGCGAACATATGATGGCATGTCTTTACTATGGTGGGTTTTCTTCGGCAAAGACGACAAATGGGTTTCGAGGATAAAAAATAAATGTCAATCTGAGATCAATTTAATAGGACAATCTGAACAATATTTTATATTGCATTGCTCTATGTAAACTTAATTGTTTACATTTTACCAAATAATTGTCTCTTCACTCACTCATATTCTAGCTCGCGGGTTTGATTTTACCCCATCGTTCTACTCATATCTAGATAACGCATATCCATAAAACAAATACGTTTAATAACGCATGCAATAACAATATCCCCTTTTAAAAACTATTATCATGGTGGTCATTTGTCAACCGCGCCATATCAGTAAAGGGGAGCACGTGAGAGGTATGATTATATTCAGATTGGGTAATTTGTATCATGTATCGTTGAATGCTCACTAAACGGTTTTTGTGTAATCTGGAACTACATTTTCCATGCATATAATCCAATATATTTAATTTTCTTATTTAAACAGATAAGTACGAATGGTTTAATTAGCTTGGGTAATAATACTGTTGGCTATACACCCCTGAACTCAACAACCATTGAAATGGCAGATACAGTGTTGTTAGAGCCATACTGGACAGATTTAGACACAACCAACGTTACAGATGCCTCTGTGTATTATACTATGTACGACAATCTTCAACCTACTACAAATTTAACAACGAAATGGCGTCCTTTCTTAGATGCCACATTTGAACCAACATGGGGCTTGGAGGTTTTTTGGTCATATGTTTCACCATTTCCATCTGCTATATATGGTGGTAGTGAGGTAAGCTTTAAGTAGGTAACACGGTCTACCAGCATTATATATTTTAAATCTCAGGTGCTTGTGGCATGTAATAATCCCTCCCCCTTCTTTAACTTCCTGTTTACATATATAATATGTTGTTTCCCTGAAGGGTAGCCGTCGTGGTCGTGATGGTAATGGCAGTTGGATTTACAACTACTTATACAATCAGTGCTTATTACCACTGAAGTTGTGATTTCGAATCCCGCTCAGGCGAGGCAAACTAGAAACAACATTATTTGATAACGTTTGTCAGTGAATTGCGACAGGTCGGTGGTTTTCTCTGGATACTCCAGTTTCCTCCACCAATAAAACTGACCGCCACGATATAAGTGAAATATTGTTGAAAGTGGCGTTAAACACCATAACCCTAACCTCTGAAACCATGATCTACGACTACCAAAAAAAAATCAAAATCTTAGACAAAAAACGGATTTAATAATTATTATTGAGTAAAAAGTCCATTGCTAGGACTAATAATGGACTTCTTATTTTATCTATTAAAAATTCAAATGCATTTCATTATTCTTATATAAATTATATTGTGTGTCAATCATTAAAAAACATTGAACCTCATAAACAGGTCTTTACCCATAATCCTTTTCAATTTTGGAATGTGTCCACACTTACCTCGAAAAATTTATAAATTCAGTCGGTGCTAATAGTCTGTTTGACTTCTATAAATCTTCCGAAAAAAATTCTTAAACATCCAGTTTTCAAATCAACAATTATGTTTTCTAGATGTTTATTGTAATATTAATATATATAATATATACGAACTCTGACAATTAATTTCAAAATTTTAGGTCCATTATTAAAAAAAGTTACCCATTAGATCTAGAGCTGTGTTAATTATATTTTCTAAAGTGTAAAAATCTGGATGGAGTGAGTACAAATAACAGACTGTACCATGTGACATAGGACATTTAAATATTAAAGGACATCAATAACAATAGACTGCAATACCTCAAAAGGTGAGCCGGACGTTAAACCCTCATACTACAACAATAGACTATCACCTAATGACCAGTTAATGTGTAGCCTTTTAACATTCAAATGTCCTATGTCACATGGTATAATGAAATATACATCGAAAGCACATGTCTGTTATTTTGTTTTGGTGGTTGGGCTCTTACACTATTTGTACTCACTCCATGCAGATTTTTACACTTCAGAAAATATAATGGGTAACTTTTTTAATAATGGACCAAAATTTTTGAAAATAATTGTCAGAGTTTGTATATAGCATATATTAATATGTACATCTAGAAAAAAAATGTTGATTTGAAAACTGGATTTTTAAGATTTTTTTCTGAAGATTTATACTGAGAAGTCAAACGGACTATACTATCCTATATGACGATTTGTTGTATATGAACCTGTAGTTTAGTTATTAAACAGTGATCAGTCAACAATTTAAGTTATTTATATTATTTAGAATACAACGTTTCAAGCAGTCATCTTGTCTGATGGGGACAGGACGTACTTGATATACAATTATAATGGAACGTCACTGCCTTTCGATGGTGCACGCACATCATATATTGGTTGGACTGCACCAAAAGATAATTTTCATCATCAGTTATCTGGAACTTCAAATGCAGGCAACATATTTGAAGAACTTGGTAACACGGGTCAGTATATATTTATATTATGTTCATATTTAACTTCTTAATTGAATGTATTGGAATTTACATGCTTTCAAGAATTTGATATGTGACGTCACGAAATAGAATTTACTCCAATTTAACAATTGTTCAGATTGGAACAAATATATTAATAGGTTATTAAACAGTGTTATGTACAATATGGAAAGATATTGTACGAGTCTGTATTGTATTGAAAACCCGTATTGGACGAGACGCCTATACGGACGAGTACAATATATTTTCCATATTGTACATAACACGTCATTATACAGTACTGTATAATGACCTATTTATTATACAGACATAACACGTCATTATACAGTACTGTATAATGACCTATTTATTATACAGCTGAAACGATCAATACTATAACAACAATTTTATGTTTAACTTTTAATACAGTCTAAATAGAACAACTGCACAACAATATTTCGTTAGGAAAATGTTCTGTATACAGATCTCGTAATCTCTAAAATGAATTAAAAACAGGAAAATAACTGATCAACAATTATTCTAAACAGCTTTTTTTCCCTCAAACTGTTAAATACCGAACAAGTTAATTTGATTGTAGATTACAATTAAAAATAATTTACTAGCAGAAAAACCAACGAGTTACTTTCCTTACATAATGTACAATACGGAAAAAATACGGCTTCGGTTGTACAATACGGGAAAAATAATGTACGGTCGTCATATGTCTTAAATGGGTGTTTTTGATTGGATTAAAATTATAGCTGTATAATAATACATATTATTATACTTCTCATACTTTTTTCTATATAAATTTTATTGCAATAAAAATACTATTTCCATATAGTTTCATTCAATTTGTCTGAAAAGTACTATTCACGGGTGAATAGCACAAATGACTATTCACCGGCCGGTGAATAGCACTTTAATCACATTTCCCCACGGATTTTTAATTTATTTGGTTTTCCATTTTTGTTACTTAGATGAAGGTTATTACAGAAACTTGTTTTACTTAGAGCATGTCTGATGAAGGTTATTACAGAAACTTGTTTTACTTAGAGCATGTCTGATGAAGGTTATTAAAGAAACTTGTTTTACTTAGAGCATGTCTGATGAAGGTTATTACAGAAATCCATCAGAAAAGGGCTTACAATTTAGAATTTAAATCTGCAGTTGCTCAGTATAATAAAACACTTATAGACTTGATATTCGGGTAATAGCACTTTTATTGTCCCCTCTGTACCAACTATTTTCCTCTGCGTTGCCTCGGAAAATGGTTGGTACCTTGGGGACAATAAAAGTGTTATTATCCTCATACCCAGTCAATAAGTGTATAATATCTATTCAAACAGAAAAAAATATTACAATATTTACCTCTGACGGAATAACCAGTACATACTATTTGTTTCTTGTAGAAGAAATATCATGGTGTTGTTTATAATCAATTGTCCAAAAGAACAAATATTAGCCATAACAAACTATGTTAGTAGTAGTAATACTAGTACTTTTACCGTAACTGGGACTCTTCCGGATAGAAATCTCCCATAAGATTATAATAGCGCCCCAACAGGTGTGAGGCGCCAATCCAGTCAGGTAGAACACTTCACTTCACCTGTGACGTCATTTTTATTATTCATATTGATGCCTAAAAGCTTCTGAATGGTCACTCTCAACGAAAGCCACGTCCCCATTCAAACAGAGCACGTACGCGTGTACACAATAGAATGGTGTCTTCAACCTATGCCAACATTTTGAAAAAACCATATTCAAGGTATGCCAACAAACATGTTATTACAGGTGTTTATATAACAATTAATGATAGTTACAGGTAAGTAAATTTTGGAAATGCAGGTCTCAAAAGTGAAATTTATAAAGAATTTTTTTTAGTCTAAAAATATGATATAAAAAAATATAAAAATATTAAGTTTTGTAAAAATTTATATATAGAATAATAATTCTGTTAAAATTAAACAAAAATCTGTAAATAAAAAAGATGAAAATCTAAAATTTTAGAACAATTAAAATAAACAATCTTTTTTAAAAAGTCTTAATTTAAAATAGTATATATGATACTTATGCAATTAAACGATTTTCTTAAAATCTAAATTCAAAATTTTAGAATAATACCTATTTATAAATTTAGAATTATCATAATTGTGGACAGTATTTTTTAATTGCTCACTCCAAGCTTAATTAATCATAAGATCAGTCATTTTCACATTGATGTGATTTAGGATAATATTTGATTACAGTAGTTAATGTATAATGATCACTACTTTAACAGTGTTGACCAAGCTAACAAAGGGTTTAAATGGGAACCCAAGTAAGAGTCCAGTGACTCCAGTCATTACCTAAGTTACAATAATGTCCTGATTTATTTTCATAAAGTTTGATATTAAAATATATGTGCTTATAATGTCCTGATTTATTTTCATAAAGATTGATATTCATATATATGTGCTGATATACTGATTTATTTTGTTATTTCCAAAAAATATGCTTTTAAATATTTAATTCTAACTTAGTTTATTCACTCAATACTCACACAAAAACAAGACAACTTCTACATTTAATAAAAGTTAATTGTGGACTTGGAGTACATTGATATCTCCCCCATTTTTACACTAATTATACATGACTAGTCATGTTTATATAACAATTAACCTATTCAACCTATGCCAACATTTTTTCTTACCTTTTTATACCTATTTTTAAAAATCTTGGCATAGGTTGAATGAACCAATAGAATGACGAAACCATTACGAATCCCCCCCCCCCCCCCCCTTAATGTTACGACATACTAAACGAAGCGTGAAACCATGAATATGTAGGTATTCATATTGTATTACAGCTATAGTATAACCCCCATACCCACAGGGCCGTCTTGACAACATTATAAGCACCATATTGTATTACAGCTATAGTATAACCCCCATACCCACAGGGCCGTCTTGACAACATTATAAGCACCAGTTTTTACCGTCTTTTATTTCACATTTGTAAATAGATGTTTTATTAACCGAGCACCCAGGTTGATGTTTGCACAGCAGTATCTGTGCAATGGTTTCCAGTTGCAGATCAACAGTATAGATGTAGATGTAGATAAGCACGGGGCAAAGCAATGCACTGGGGGCCCCTACCTATGACCACTCACAGGAATAAAAAATGTAAATGGTCGATAAAATTAAGCATATCTATTGTATTGGTGCTCCCAACAAAATTAGTGTTTAAACTTTAAAAAAAAAAAACATGCCATACACAACATACACAGATTAGCATGGAGCCAACCAATATCAACAATAACTACCACTATAACTTTGATAAATATTATCCCCACCATTAGTATATGGAGGAAAATTTACCGTCCAGACCAATCGTATACATGTATTTAAAAATTGAAAAGGTCAACCCACTATGACATGTCTGTATGTAACTGTATATGATGTGACCCCCTTCCATAGTATATATCTAGATAGACATTTTGATTACTATATTGTGATTGTAATGGGATTAAAATAATATCACCCGTGTCACTAGCTCATGGAGTCACCACTTTCACAATAATATCACCATTGTCACTAGCTCATGGAATCACCACTTTCACAATTAAATATCACCATTGTGGCATTGTCACTAGCTCATGAATGGAGTGGCCACTTCATCACCCTCTGGAGACTATTACCATTGGCATTAGCTCATGGAGTCCCCACTTCCACTATCGCCCTTTGGAGACTGTCAACATTGTCACTAGCTCATGGAGTCACCACTTCCACTATCACCTTCTGGAGACTCACCATTGTCACTAGCTCATGGAGTCACCACTTTGACTATTGCCCTCTGGAGACTCACCATTGTCACTAACTCATAGTCACCACTTCCACTATCACCCTCTGGAGACTATCACCATTGTCACTAGCTCATGGAATCACCACTTCTACTATCGCCCTCTGGAGACTATTTCAACATGATCATCACATCATTTTTATGATAATTATTTAAAAAACTCAAAAAATGAAGAATTTGAATTTATAAATGTCCTGTATGTAAATCCACATTTAGTACCTTTAAGACAAGCTTTAGTAATATCAGCTCTCTTTCTCTCTCTGCTAACATAAATATATTTTATTTACAGGTCAAAAGGGAATTTGGATTTTCCCTATGTTTGATAAACAAAACTTGCCAACTAACAACTCAGCAATATGTAGGCAATGGAAGAAAGAAGAAGCTAAAAATAGCATTTCTCCTGTACCATCCTGTCCATGTTCATATACACAAGCTCTGACTGACAAGAGATTACATATGAATGAAACAACATCGTGTGCAGAACTGGTTTCCCCTACAGCTAATGGATATAGTGTGGTATGCAATTCTAATATGACGTACTTCTTTCGCTTTGCAAACAAACGAGCGATTAATCAGATGGCAAAATCTCATTAGCACATGTGCGGTGCACATTTAAAGCCAGGTGATAAAATCGCAAAATAAAATTATTTACATGGTTGTTAACTGTTACCGTTTTAAACATCTATATTCACTGCAAATAATCAACATAACCAAAATTAATAATATGCGACGTGCAATTAAAACATGCAAACATATTGTTACGGATGCTCCATCAATAAGACTGACTTTCCTGTCGTAAAAGTATACTAGTATGTGACCTACTTTCCCGTCGTAAAAGTACATGTTGATGAGTTATCGTCTGCTCAAATTTGGCAGCATAAATTGTGTGCGACATTGTTCGCAAGCGTAAATATAAATTACTGTCTTCCAATTAAAGTATACTACCGTATTTGTACTGTTAGACATATCAGAATGGAAATAATTCATGGTAGCTAACGCTCGGGATAAAATACTAATATCCGCCAACCCATGTTAAATTTCAAAACACATTCTGGCTTCCATGATTTATTTCTTAGATAGAACATGAGTCATTGTTACTAATGTGAAGGAGTTTACTGTCCCTGTATAATTTTGATAACTGTTGTGTTATTTTCTTCATTTTTGGTACAATTTCTATTATTTCTGTTTATCTCTTGTTTTATACTCTTTATAACTTTGTTAACCGTGTTTTCTGATGGAACAAATCCAAATATTAGATTGGTGATGTCCAGTGGGACAAATTCTATGGGCATCCAAATCTAAGTCTTATGCCAAGCTGTATTTCAGAAATCACTGGATAAGCTTTAGGATAATACTTACTATAATATATTAAGATAATAACATTATCCACAAAATACAGGCTAAGTTTTAATTTGACAATTTTGATAAATGTTGTTCATAAGCTAAGGTCCTGGCCAGTTGGTTAGTTGAATTTCCTCCCCCCCCCCCCCCCCCCCCTTTCATAAATAAAATACAACTGCACCAAATTCTTTGGAATTTCACCACAATATCATGTTTTACAAAATACAGGTTAAATTTGATGATTTTGATTCTCATTGTTACTGAGTTATGTCCTTGATTGACTAAAAATAGTGATTTTTGAAAATACCTGGCAAGCATTTATTTATGAACCCAGAAGAATCATTACAAAATAGCAAACATTCTGACAAGTTTGTCCTGTAAAGAAAATGTAATATATGTGTTAGATAAAAGATTTAAAAAAAACATTAAAAAGAACATAAAATTATAGATTGTTAATTTATTTCAGTTATGTTGCTATGACCACCCTACCACAGAAGCATTATTGTCGGGTCTAAGAGGACAGAGTAAAGTGTATCGTCACCACCCACGAGTTTTCCCTACAGAGAATAAGCAAAGTGACATAGATCCTGAAACAGCATGTTGTATAATAGACAAAACTTGTGATACATATTACCAATACAGACCATCTCCTACATGTATAGATTATACTCCTCCGAAATGTGGTGAGTAGATTTCTGAAATAAAAATATACAGCGACCATCTCCTACATGTACAGATTATACTCCTCCGAAATGTGACGAGTAGATTTCTCAAATAAAAATATTCACCAACCATCTCTAACATGTACAGACTATACTCCTCCAAAATGTGGTGAGTAGATTTCTGAAATAAAAATATACATCGACCATCTTCTACATGTACAGATTATACTCCTCCGAAATGTGGTGAGTAGATTTCTGAAATAAAAATATACAGCGACCATCTCCTACATGTATAGATTATACTCCTCCGAAATGTGACGAGTAGATTTCTCAAATAAAAATATTCACCAACCATCTCTAACATGTACAGACTATACTCCTCCGAAATGTGGTAAGTAGATTTCTCTCTGAAATACAAGAAACTGCGGGTGTTTGATACATAATTTAACAATAAATGACATTTGGTGATAAAATAATTTATTTTCTCAATTATAGATACCATTCTCTTTACAAACATAATCTATTAATTGAAGTTTCTCACATTAAACACCTATATCTAAACATATGAGGTGAGTCTTTGTTATTAGGAGTTTTACTGCAGGACTTACCAGTAAAGTGTTATTTAGTACATCTTTATTGACTTAAGAACTATTTCAATTGAGATAACTTTCATGGTACATTTTCAAGTTTAATATATAGAAGATTTATTTGCAGGGTAGTTATATAGATATTGCCATATATAAACGCATACTTTTATTTTTAAAATAGCTCATGTGTATGGAACTCCACATGTGACAACATTTGACGGCTTGGACTACACATTCAGTAATAAGGGAGAGTTTATTTTGGCTACCAGTCCATCAGGTCTTGAGATACAAGGAAGACTAGAACATCCATGGCTGAATGGAGCTCCCACTGAACAAAATCAAAACACAACAGTTTATACAGCTTTTGCAATTAACAGCAATAATTCCCCTAACATCACAGTGATGTTTAATGAAAAGAGAACTGGTAAGTTGTACATTAAATGTCTTAGAAGATAGGGTTAACAATTTAAAGTCCTTTGGCTAAACAACTGAATAGAGGTATTTGAGTTTGTCCTGCCACTCTCATTAATACCAGTGAAATATTTATAGAGTTGGTTTTCTGAAAATGTTTCACAACACTGGTAAATTGTGTTCTTTGATGGCATCACCACAGGTGCTTGTGGTATAAGCATTTCTTTATTATTTCATCTCTTTATTATATATAACATGTTCATGTTCATATCCATACAATATTATGATAACAGCAACAGCAGCTTATATACAGTTTATACTCCAATTATCCACATGTAAGCTTACATGTGCCTACAGTCTATGCACCAATTATCCACATGTAAGCTTACATGTGCCGAGTCTATACTCCAATTATCCACATGTAAGCTTACATGTGCCTACAGTCTAAGCTCCAATTATCCACATGTAAGCTTACATGTGCCAAGTCTATGCTCCAATTATCCACATGTAAGTTTACATATGCCAAGTCTATGCTCATATTATCCACATGTAATCTCTCATATGCCGACAGTCTATGCTCATATTATCCACATGAAAGCTTACATATGCCGACAGTCTATACTCCAATTATCCACATGTAAGCTTACAATTTTTGTGCCGACAGTCTAAGCTCCAATTATCCACATGTAAGCCTACATGTGCCGACAGTCTAATCTCCAATTATCCACATGTAAGCTTACATGTGCTGACAGTCTATGCTCATATTATCCACATGTAAGCTTACATATCCAGACAGTCTATGCTCCTATTATCCACATGTAAGCTTACATGTGCCGACAGTCTATGCTCATATTATCCACATGACTAAGCTTACATATGCCGACAGTCTATGCTCCTATTATCCACATGCAAGCTTACGTGTGCTGACACTCTATGCTCCTATTATCCACATGTAAGCTTACACGTGCCGACAGTCTATGCTCATATTATCCACATGTAACTTACATGTGCCGACAGTCTATGCTCCTATTATCCACATGTAAGCTTACATGTGCTGACAGTCTATGCTCATATTATCCACATGTAAGCTTACATGTGCCAACAGTCTACGATCCTATTATCCACATGTAAGCTTACATGAGCCGACAGTCTATGCTCATATTATCCACATGTAAACTTACATGTTAAGTCATTCTTAAGACACAGTTCTTTTTAAAAATGTCAAGTACTTTATCAGACAATTAAGCTCAAAAGTGCAGGTAACTTATATTTATCATATCTGGATTATTTAATGTAATGGTAAGTGGCCAGATTTATTATTATTATAAAAAGAGGTGAAATAATAACAAGATTTTATTGAAGATAAACATGTAATCAGAAAGTTAAAAGGGGGTAATTCCATGCGACAAGAGCCTGTGTGTATCACCAGTAATTAATTACAACTCGATGTACTGATTTTTACATCCTTCAATAAAAAGGTTAATTATAATATCATGTTATTTACATAAAATTGATAATAAAATCCAGTTTACAAATGCTAGTTTTTGATTGGATTTTCAGCAAGCCAAAATGGAGCAAGACCACTGAATTCCATAGGGGTACCTGTTTCAAAAAAAGACTTAATTCACTGGCATGCTATCAATGTACAATTGTGCTTTCTTCTTGTCCATAATATATATGTATCATATAAAGGTTAGTGCATTTGTATTTGTATGTAATACTGAAATGTGCTGCATACTCAAAATGTGTATCAACTTTGATATATGTATTGTGTGTTTCCTTAACATTTTGTGGGAAACCATTAATTTATTTGGTCTGCCTAATAATGTTTTGTATTTGTGATATTTAGGTATTGAAATAATACTAGGTGGAAGAACTATAACAAGTGACATAACATTAGGCGATGTATATGATTTTACAAATGGAGCTGTCAGACAGGATGGTCAGTGCTATGTTGTCACATATAACTCAGGTCAGTAATATTATAGTAACTCATTAAATTTAATACTGATAGCTAGCCGTCAATGTGGAACCGTGTCTACTGATAGCTAGCCTTCAATGTGGAACTGTGTCTGAGGTGAGATATGTGAAATAAACATTAGATAATACCGAAGGGGCAATAAAAAAAAGTACAATCCAGAGAAACTGGCAACATAGGGTACACAAGATGAAAAAAACAAAACAAAAACACAACACAATATGTGTTGGACATCACTATGGCAAATAAACAGAAATAACGTAAATTAGACATGTGTTCTCCGTCTTCCTACAATTAACTGGAGGTAAAGACGAACCGAACATCGTTATTATGGGGAAATTGTAATGAACATAATAACACAGAACTTATTTTTGCAGTCAGTATCATTTATAATGAAATGTAGATATTTAATTTAGTGTCATCAGGTACACTCATAGTCAGAAGATTGGAAAACCAAATAATTCTAAAATATTTGGAAGCTTGTAAGTGAAAGGATCTGTACAGGACAGCAAGCATCATTCAAGGCTACCTATGATCTGTACAGGACAGCAAGCATCATGCAAGGCTACCTATGATCTGTACAGGACAGCAAGCATCATGCAAGGCTACCTATGATCTGTACAGGACAGCAAGCATCATTCAAGGCTACCTATGATCTGTACAGGACAGCAAGCATCATTCAAGGCTACCTATGTTCTGTACAGGACAGCAAGCATCATTCAAGGCTACCTATGATCTGTATAGGACAGCAAGCATCATTCAAGGCTACCTATGTTCTGTACAGGACAGCAAGCACCATTCAAGGCTACCTATGTTCTGTACAGGACAGCACACATCATTCAAGGCTACCTATGTTCTGTACAGGACAGCAAGCATCATTCAAGGCTACCTATGTTCTGTACAGGACAGCAAGCATCATTCAAGGCTAACTATGTCTGAGGGAGTTTGATATTAGTTTTAAGAAGAGTTTGAAGATTACAGGTAATATGAATCTGTATATCGAAGAACAGACAACACAACGGCCAAAAGAAAAAGTACGAAAGGACAGACAACGATCTACAAAACATACACATAAAACTAAAGATTGAGTAACACGAACCCCACTAAAAACCGTGGGGTGAACTACATTAATTATATAGTTAGGAACTGTAAATTTCAAGTATAAAATACATGTAGAGAAATTGAGGATCCTTCTCCTAATAGGATCAAGTATAAATACATGTAGAGAAATTGAGGATCCTTCTAATAGGATCAAGTATAAATACATGTAGAGAAATTGAGGATCCTTCTAATAGGATCAAGTATAAATACATGTAGAGAAATTGAGGATCCTTCTCCTAATAGGATCAAGTATAAATACATGTAGAGAAATTGAGGATCCTTCTCCTAATAGGATCAAGTATAAATACATGTAGAGAAATTGAGGATCCTTCTCCTAATAGGATCAATAGAGCTCAAATAACACAATTATTAGATCTTATGTGTTCTATGTCAAAGTCATTGTTTAGTTAACTGTGATAGGGATTTCGGTGATGACATGAAATTGATTGATATTATTTCAGTAACTTACATATAATATTTTAAATAGCATTGTAAAGTTAAGGTGAATTTGTTTAACTTTGTCATGGATAACTTTTGATATTAGCTTGGATTGGATGTAGGCTTATTTCTGTTAAGAACAGAAAGTCTTAGCTGGTTTTGGCCATCTCGTCAGGAACAAAAAGCCTTGACTGTAGGTTTATGTCCCTTGAGTAAAGATAGCCACACATGTTTTTTGTTATAGTTTTGGACATTTTGCCCTTAAGTGTTTGGTATCTTAGTTTGATTTTCCTACTGTTTGAGTTTTTTGTTTGTTTTTTTATCCTCTTCATCCCCGACATAAGACATCAACAATTTCAATTGTTGACATTTCAGCAACTTGATCTTTTTTACAGGGTGTGGTTGTTAGCCCTACGCCAGACCTACACACAATTGGATCGGGTTTTCTTTCTGGGTTGTCCTTCCCATATATGATTGCATTCACCCTGCTTACCTGGATTTTCTGTTAGGGTTATCTCCCTGAGTCTTTCACTTTCCCAAGTTATCCACAAGGCAGTGAAACTATTTAACCCATAGCTGGGACCCTCTTCTGTTAGCCAGACATTAAGTCTGTTGTCCCCTGCTCACCACAGGGAGGGAAAGTATTTATTACTATTAAACCTAACCTTATATTTGTGTCATATCTTCTTTTTTTTTGCAGGTCTTGTTGCAGAATTTTGTCACTCAGATAAAACTTTACAAATGACTGTATGTTCTGATGCAACATTGTTGGATACGGTAACTGGTTTATTAGGAACAGCAAATGATAACCAAACAGATGATATCCAATCACCATCCGGCATTTTACCCACTAACCAATCAAATCCATTCCTGTTTGATCTTCTGTCACAATGTAAGTATTAAGAGTATGTATATAATGATATAAATATCATTTGGGCAGTTAACGTGAATGTACCAATTTTCATGGTCACTGGTATTGTAATCAAATCGAAACAATAGTTTTAATTAGGAGTGGGTTGTTATTTAATGTTAAGTGAGTAATTTTTCAGCCATATCATGGCAAGAACAAGTTACATTTCAATGAGATGATGATGAGATCTGCTTTATACCAGATCTAAACGTTTGGTTGAATTTTTATAGTTCTATCTCACTGAAATGACAGTCCATGGGTAGACCTGTTGCACCAACTTATCCTGATTCCGAGTCAACACGTCTTCCATCTTACTCTTTAATGCTGCGTGCCTAGTGGAGAAGCAGCAAATACCAATTTTATCGTCTAGTTTTAACTGACCTGGACTGGAACCCAAGATCTACCGTACTCCAGGAAAACACGCTAACTATGACACCACCGTTGCTGTAGCTATGTTGGATTCCAAGTGATTGAAGATATTAGACATTTACCATCATTATTTAATTTCTTTATTTTATAAAATATAAATGAAATAAAACAGAAAATGGAAACATAAAGGGATTCAACGAAATTTGGTACTTTTACATTTTACCCCATCTACAACAAAGGCACAGATATACATCTGTTGGAAATAAAATTTATTAGTTGATCCAAAGATACTTTATAATACACAACATGCATGATGACACAAACTTTATTTTATTTCAGGGGCAGTAACTCCTGACAGTTCAATATTCTGGTATTTGTCTGGGCTTTCAAATGAAAACTTCACACAAGATAATTATGTACCTACTTATCTAGATGATCTTTTGGATGCAGACATTGCACAAGTCAACAGCACATGTGGAGATAACAAGTTCTGTCAATATGATTCTGTAGTCCTAGGATCAGATACACTAGGGGCTAAAACTAAACAGCAATATGATGACATCAAAGAAAATGAGAAAATCAAAGGTACAGCAAAATACATATGAACCCTGTTATATCAAACTCTGATCCCCATAGGCACATAACATGGAACCCTGTTATATCAAGCTCTGATCCCCATAGGCACATAACATGGAACCCTGTTATATCAAACTCTGATCCTCACAGCCACATAATATGGAACCCTGTTATATCAAACTCTGATCCCATAGGCACATAACATGGAACCTGTTATATCAAACTCTGATCCCCAAAGGCACATAGCATGAAACCCTGTTATATCAAACTCTGATCCCCACAGGCACATAACATGGAACCCTGTTATATCAAACTCTGATCCCCACAGGCACATAACATGGAACCCTGTTATATCAAACTCTGATCCCCAAAGGCACATAGCATGAAACCCTGTTATATCAAACTCTGATCCCCATAGGCACATAACATGGAACCCTGTTATATCAAACTCTGATCCCCACAGGCACATGACATGGAACCCTGTTATATCAAACTCTGATCCCCACAGGCACATAACATGGAACCCTGTTATATCAAACTCTGATCCTCACATGCACATAACATGAAGCCCTGTTATATCAAACTCTGATCCCCAAAGGCACATGACATGGAACCCTGTTATATCAAACTCTGATCCTCACAGACACATAACATGGAACCCTGTTATATCAAACTCTGATCCCCACAGGCACATAACATGGAACCCTGTTATATCAAACTCTGATCCCCAAAGGCACATAGCATGAAACCCTGTTATATCAAAATCTGATCCCCACATGCACATAACATGAAGCCCTGTTATATCAAACTCTGATCCCCAAAGGCACATGACATGGAACCCTGTTATATCAAACTCTGATCCTCACAGACACATAACATGGAACCCTGTTATATCAAACTCTGATCCCCACAGGCACATAACATCATTTCAAAGTCAGACTTGGTATCAACATTTGAAATTCATTTGTGTGGTCACAAAAGGAAACTTGGCCCCCCTTCTCCAATTCTCCAAATAAGTCCATCACGGTGTGTCATAAGCAAGGAAGAATCAGTACAACCAAAATGAATTGATGAATTGTGATTTAGAAAACAGTTTTCTACTTGTTTAAACTCATCGGCCCCGGGGCACTGCCCCGGCTGACCCCCACTCAGTGGGCCTGCTGCTGGGATAACTTGTTTCATTAGATAGCTCAAAATTAATATTTGGAGGGGACCTTGTAGTTTATAGTTAAATTTAACTAGGATAAATTGAATACAGGAACAGTATGAGTTCCCTTTAAACAGGAACTGAATGAGTTCCCTTATAACAGGAACAGTATGAGTTCCCTTTAAACAGGAACAGTATGGGTTCCCTTTAAACAGGAACAGTATGAGTTCCCTTAAAACGGGAACAGTATGAGTTCCCTTTAAACAGGAACAGTATGAGTTCCCTTTAAACAGGAACAGTACGAGTTCCCTTAAAAACAGGAACAGTACTAGTTCCCTTTAAACAGGAACAATACGAGTTCCCTTTAAACAGGAACAGTATGAGTTCCCTTTAAACAGGAACAGTATGAGTTCCCTGTAAATAGGAACAGTACAAGTTTCCTTTAAACAGGAACAGTATGAGTTCCCTTTAAACAGAAAAAATACGAGTTCCCTTTAAACAGGAACAGTATGAGTTCCCTTTAAACAGGAACAGTACAAGTTCCCTTTAAACAAGAACAGTACGAGTTTCCTTAAAACAGGAACAGTATGAGTTCCTTTTAAACAGGAACAGTACGAGTTCCCTTTAAACAGAAACAGTATGAGTTCCCTTTAAACAGGGACAGTTTGAGTTCCCTTTTATCAGGAACAATGCAAATTCCCTTTAAACTATTTATTTTTTGTCAGTTACATTTATAACAAAAATCTTTAAAAAGATAACTTTGCATTAACATTTCAGATAAGAATCTACCACCACTCCATGGAACACTGGTAGTTAATGTAACAATAGGCAGCGAAATAGTATTTGAAATACAGAAGCCTACACCAGAAATGTCTATTAATTGTCAGCTGCCATTCAATGCTACTTGTACAAATGAAACAGACACTTCAGTTACAGTCACGTGGCAACCATCAAACGTTGATCCAATAAAACTAAGGTAGGTTATCGCCCCTTGTATATATATGTCTCGTTTTTCTTCTGAAAATATTAAATATTTTACATTTGTGATACGTTATTTCACAATGACATAGACCAATAATGACATGAATAAGTCGATTATTTGCAAAATTTATTTGTAGAAGTCAAAAAGTCTTCATAACAGGTTACTGAAAAGGAGCAATGGTTTATTTTATATTTGTAGTTTCATCAGTTAACAGTTTGTTGTATTTAGTGCTATAGTGCTTCAAATTATGTTTACTATACAGTCAAACGTGTCTTATGTGACCCTCCATGTTTACTATACAGTCAAACCTGTCTTATGTGACCTTCCATGTTTACTATACAGTCAAACATGTCTTATGTGACCTTCCATGTTTCCTATGCATTCAAACCTGTCTTATGTGACCTTCCATGTTTACTCTACAGTCAAACCTGTCTTATGTGACCTTACATGTTTACTATACAGTCAAATCTGTCTTATGTGACCTTCCATGTTTACTATGCAGTTAAACCTGTCTTATGTGACCTTCCATGTTTACTATACAGTTAAACCTGTCTTATGTGACCTTCCATGTTTACTATACAGTCAAATCTGTCTTATGTGACCTTCCATGTTTACTATGCAGTTAAACCTGTCTTATGTGACCTTCCATGTTTACTATACAGTTAAACCTGTCTTATGTGACCTTCCATGTTTACTATACAGTCAAACCTGTCTTATGTGACCTTCCATGTTTACTATACAGTCAAACCTGTCTTATGTGACCTTCCATGGGAACACAAAGGCCCGGGTGGTTCAATGGGTTAGGTAGTTGGATTACCTAACAACTCATACAAGCCTATCACCAATATGGGGTGGGTTCTCGCCCGGCTTTGTAAATTACAGAAAGGGTGCACTCGACTATCAGCCTCAAGTGTTAAAGTTTACCAGTTGTTTGCCCATGGTCGGTGGTTCTCTCCTGGTACTCCGGCTTCTTCCACCACTAAAACTGGTTGCCATGATATTGCTGAAAGTGGCATTAAACACAATCAAAATCAAAATCAAATCCATGGGAACATTGATATAGGGTCACATAAGACAGGTGGTCACTAAATACAGATTTGATTAATATGAAATGCTTTGTGAAGGGAAATTAAAATTAAGGTAACATAATACAAGTTATTGCTTAATAAAGATGGTCACTAAAGCAGGTTTGACTGTAACTTAATAGAGGTGGTCACTAAAGCAGGTTTGACTAACTTAATAGAGGTGGTCACTAAAGCAGGTTTGACTGTAACTTAATAGAGGTGGTCACTAAAGCAGGTTTGACTAACTTAATAGAGGTGGTCACTAAAGCAGGTTTGACTGTAACTTAATAGAGGTGGTCACTAAAGCAGGTTTGACTGTAACTTAATAGAGGTGGTCACTAAAGCAGGTTTGACTGTAACTTAATAGAGGTGGTCACTAAAGCAGGTTTGACTGTAACTTAATAGAGGTGGTCACTAAAGCAGGTTTGACTGTAACTTAATAGAGGTGGTCACTAAAGCAGGTTTGACTGTAACTTAATAGAGGTAGTCACTAAAGCAGGTTTGACTGTAACTTAATAGAGGTGGTCACTAAAGCAGGTTTGACTGTAACTTAATAGAGGTAGTCACTAAAGCAGGTTTGACTGCAACTTAATAGAGGTAGTCACTAAAGCAGGTTTGACTGTAACTTAATAGAGGTAGTCACTAAAGCAGGTTTGACTGTAACTTAATAGAGGTGGTCACTAAAGCAGGTTTGACTGTAACTTAATAGAGGTGGTCACTAAAGCAGGTTTGACTGTAGCTTAATAGAGGTGGTCACTAAAGCAGGTTTGACTGTAACTTAATAGAGGTAGTCACTAAAGCAGGTTTGACTGTAACTTAATAGAGGTGGTCACTAAAGCAGGTTTGACTGTAACTTAATAGAGGTGGTCACTAAAGCAGGTTTGACTGTAACTTAATAGAGGTGGTCACTAAAGCAGGTTTGACTGTAACTTAATAGAGGTGGTCACTAAAGTAGGTTTGACTGTAACTTAATAGAGGTGGTCACTAAAGCAGGTTTGATTGTATTTTGAATTAGTCTTAACATCCTTAAGATGAGAGAATTTGTAATAATAACACAACAGATGATCTTGACAATTGTAAAGGTATGAGCTAGTATAATAACTGTTACAAATAACTAATTGATAATATATATTACAGATTTGTAGGGGAGGACACACAGGGAGCAATAAGCCAAGCCTTTGAGGTTGTAATTAACATTTGTGACTGTAATAACCATGGAACTTGTAATTTTAACAAACTCCTGTACGACCAGAATCCTAACAGCTACTTCCGTAAGGTCAAGTGTACTTGTGATGAAGGCTGGACAGGTTAGTTTATGATCAATTTATAATATGCATTTTAATGACATGCAATAAAGTTTTAAAAACATACCCCACTGTCCAACAGTTCCAAAATCAAAAAGAATTTTCTTAGTAACAGATGCAAAAATCGATACACCTAACTCACATATATATGACTACTCACTTCTCTGGCTTGGTACAGGCACTTCAATAAAAAGTGGCTGGGTTATACTAGCTTTTTGGGCCAGAACTTCACCTCTCAGTGAAATGATGTAATTATACAAGTGATTTCCACATGTGAGTAAATTAATTTTCTGTTTACATCATAGAAGTAAAAAATATGTGTTGTAAACAGGGCTAATATGAGACAGGCAACCTGTTTGAAGGACGAAGTCCTAAAATTTCAATAATACGATGATCCGTACACGTTATTATCTTTTATTTTGAATGAATTTTGTAGCTGATTTGTTATGGCTGTTCCGTTCATTTTACCTACGCCGCTCTCCCGTCGAGAGTTTCGTAGAAAGAGATTTTTTTATTAGAATTTTATTTCAAGTTTATTTCGATTTTGCATAAAGTAAATAATTAAAGAAATGGGAATTTTTCATTGAAATATATTTCTCTTGCATTTCTAAATATCAATTGATCTATTTTTTTAAACTTCTGGTGAACAGATATTTGGCTATCAATATAGAAAGGAGGAAAAATCGGACAGCCTACCGTTAAAAGGACATCGTCCTTTATGATGTCATTATAAATACAATGTAGTTCTAAAATTAACACGTCCTAACAATATGTTCCAGTTCTTATTTCTGTTGATTAATCTAAATGAGGTGTAATTATAGTAATTTTATGTTTGATTATATGTAGTTTCTACATGTCTATGTTTTTGGGAAATTATAAATAAAACTCATACTTATTAGATTTTGGATGTACCTGATGATGACAATTTAATAAAGTTCTCAGGATATTAACCTGTTAATCTAAATTGAACATTATTTTTTTATTGAAGATTAAAACAGTATATGTTTTATTATATGTAGGTACACATTGCGATCTTGACTTTAATGGATGTGAAGGAGCACCTTGTGAATCCAGAGGAACAGTTTGTGAAGATTTGTTACCAGCAGATCACAGAGCTAACAAGTATCCATACCGATGTAATATTTGTGGTAATGGATACAGACAGGGAGGAATCAACAACACCAAATGTTATGGTAATGTTATTCAGTTGTGATTTATGTATATAATAAAATTACTACTTAAAACTAACTACTAGTAACTAGTTTATATGTATAAACCGTTGGTTGACTGACAATATCGAAATTTGCTTCTTGTAAAATATATTTCCTTTTGTTTAAAAAAGAACTCTTGTGTGTGAATTTATTCCATTTAAAGGAGCATGATGAGGTAGTATCCATTTAAAGGAGCATGATGAGGTAGTAGGATTGTGACTCACATTGAAAGGAGCATGATGAGGTAGTATCCATTTAAAGGAGCATGATGATGTAGTATCCATTTAAAGGAGCATGATGAGGTAGTAGGATTGTGACTCACATTGAAAGGAGCATGATGAGGTAGTATCCATTTAAAGGAGCATGATGATGTAGTATCCATTTAAAGGAGCATGATGAGGTAGTAGGATTGTGACTCACATTTAAAGGAGCATGATGAGGTAGTAGGATTGTGACTCACATTGAAAGGAGCATGATGATGTAGTATCCATTTAAAGGAGCATGATGAGGTAGTAGGATTGTGACTCACATTTAAAGGAGCATGATGATGTAGTATCCATTTAAAGGAGCATGATGAGGTAGTAGGATTGTGACTCACATTTAAAGGAGCATGATGAGGTAGTAGGATTGTGACTCACATTGAAAGGAGCATGATGAGGTAGTATCCATTTAAAGGAGCATGATGAGGTAGTATCCATTTAAAGGAGCATGATGAGGTAGTAGGATTGTGACTCACATTGAAAGGAGCATGATGAGGTAGTATCCATTTAAAGGAGCATTATGAGGTAGTAGGATTGTGACTCACATTGAAAGGAGCATGATGAGGTAGTAGGATTGTGACTCACATTGAAAGGAGCATGATGAGGTAGTAGGATTGTGACTCACATTGAAAGGAGCATGATGAGGTAGTATCCATTTAAAGGAGCATGATGCGGTAGTATCCATTTAAAGGAGCATGATGACGTAGTATCCATTTAAAGGAGCATGATGAGGTAGTAGGATTGTGACTCACATTGAAAGGAGCATGATGACGTAGTATCCATTTAAAGGAGCATGATGAGGTAGTAGGATTGTGACTCACATTGAAAGGAGCATGATGAGGTAGTATCCATTTAAAGGAGCATGATGATGTAGTATCCATTTAAAGGAGCATGATGAGGTAGTAGGATTGTGACTCACATTGAAAGGAGCATGATGAGGTAGTATCCATTTAAAGGAGCATGATGATGTAGTATCCATTTAAAGGAACATGATGAGGTAGTAGGATTGTGACTCACATTTAAAGGAGCATGATGAGGTAGTAGGATTGTGACTCACATTTGACAGTCCTCTTGATAGCCAAGAATGTTTGTTTTGTTATAATTTAATTTGATGTGAATATTTATTGGCTGGTCTGCCTTGAGCAACATTGGTTATACTTGATAACCTGGGGTAGTATTGTGACATTGCCATCATATTCATTCACCAACGATAAATTCAAATAGTCCCATGAAATAATCGTAATTAAAATCGAGGAATCATTAAATGTTGTTGTAAAAATTAAATTATGAGGAATATGTTCAATTTTTGAACAGGTTATACTTGCATAACCTGGTTTGGAACAGTTTACTCTTTTCATAGATTATTAAGCGTAAACTGCCCCAAACCAAGTTATATCGTTAAACCTGTTAAAAATTTAAATATTCCTTAATTAACTTCACAATTGTAGTTATTTAATGTTATAGCTATGGAATTGTTTTATTGTGATTTTAACATACCTAACATTGTTAATCCTTCCCATAGCAACCATATATAAGTAATCTCCCATTATAATTATGTGAGGAATATGTCTAATTTGTTCAACTTCATTGTAGATATTAACGAATGCTTTGAAGATACCGGTGTTTGTGGTATCCATAATTGTCAGAATAATAATGGAAGATACCAGTGTTTGTGTACTACAGGATACCTTACTAATGATAATGGAGAATGTGTACCAGGTAACAGTTGACTATATATAATATTCTTCACCTATCTTCATTGTTTCCTAATTTTTTTCAGTTGCCATATTTGCCTAAAGACAAAAATATTGCAGTTATCAAGTTAATGCAACACAATATTATTAAATATCTCTAGTACACAGTAACCCTAACCCTAATATCTCCAGTGCATTGGAAAATATCATATGCAGTAAATTTCTGTTTCAATCTAATTAAATTTAGATCTCTGCACTTGCTCACTATTTAACTACAAAACAACTGATAAAATATAGGGAGCAAGTGGGGATCAAGATCTAATTTTAATTAGATTGCTTACTGTTTATAAGTAAAAATAAAATGGTAATGGACTTTGACAATGTTTTTAATTGTATATTTCAATATAGTACTACTTTAGCATCTGCAGAGAGGCCAGGGTGGCTCAATGAGTTAGGTAGTTGTAGGGCCAGGGTGACTCAATGAGTTAGGTAGTTGTAGGGCCAAGGTGGCTCAATGAGTTAGGTAGTTGTAGGGCCAGGGTGGCTCAATGAGTTAGGTAGTTGTAGGGCCAGGGTGACTCAATGAGTTAGGTAGTTGTAGGGCCAGGGTGGCTCAATGAGTTAGGTAGTTGTAGGGCCAGGGTGGCTCAATGAGTTAGGTAGTTGGAATACCTAACAACTCATTCAAGCCTATCACCAATATGGAGTGGTTTCGCACTCAGCTTTGTAAATTACAAAAAAGGGTGCACACGACTCGCAGCCGCAAGCGATAAAGTTTACTAGTTACTTGCCCATGGTCGGTGGTTCTCTCCGGGTACTCCCGGCTTCCTCCACCACTAAAACTGGTCGCCATGATATAACTGAAATATTGCTGAAAGTGGCATTAAACACAATCAAACAAAAACAATAAACATAAACATAATATATACCCTTGTATTGTGTTGTCTTTTTCTTATATAACAGTTATTAAATGGTTGACTCAGAGTCAGTAAAGATATATCCAAGTGGATTCACTTATCTGTGTTGGGATCTCGCCCATCTGTGTTGGGATCTCGCCCATCTGTGTTGGGATCTTTCACTTATCTGTGTTGGGATCTTTCACTTATCTGTGTTGGGATCTCGCCCATCTGTGTTGGGATCTTTCACTTATCTGTGTTGGGATCTCGCCCATCTGTGTTGGGATCTTTCACTTATCTGTGTTGGGATCTCGCCCATCTGTGTTGGGATCTTTCACTTATCTGTGTTGGGATCTCGCCCATCTGTGTTGGGATCTTTCACTTATCTGTGTTGGGATCTCGCCCATCTGTGTTGGGATCTTTCACTTATCTGTGTTGGGATCTCGCCCATCTGTGTTGGGATCTTTCACTTATCTGTGTTGGGATCTCGCCCATCTGTGTTGGGATCTTTCACTTATCTGTGTTGGGATCTCGCCCATCTGTGTTGGGATCTTTCACTTATCTGTGTTGGGATCTCGCCCATCTGTGTTGGGATCTTTCACTTATCTGTGTTGGGATCTCGCCCATCTGTGTTGGGATCTTTCACTTATCTATGTTGGGATCTCGCCCATCTGTGTTGGGATCTTTCACTTATCTGTGTTGGGATCTCGCCCATCTGTGTTGGGATCTTTCACTTATCTGTGTTGGGATCTCGCCCATCTGTGTTGGGATCTTTCACTTATCTGTGTTGGGATCTCGCCCTGCATGTTAGGTTTAGTACTCAAGAGCATCATGACCAAATAGTAACTTGTAACTTGGTCTCCCCATGATATAGCTGAAAACTTAATTACTCATTAAGCATAAAGTAATGACTCGATTACATTATTCAGCTTCTAAAGAAACTGTTTTACTCAAATTAAAAGAGAAATATGTCAAAATAAATATACAATAACTACAGACCTAAGTATTTCATATTAGATAAAATGTTAATTTAAATCTTAAGATTGAATATTTGTAATGTAATTATATATTCTGACATTGTTTTCCAGAACCTGAGCCGATACGTCAGCACGTACAATTAGAACTAACCCTAGATGGTAAATATGGTGGAGCTGATAATAATAGCATAGCCCAAGCTGTAAGTAATATCATAGACCAAGCTGCAATAGCATAGCCCAGTCTGGAAGTAATATCATACATGCTGTAATAGCATAGACCAAGCTGTAATAGCATAACCCAAGTTGTAATAGCACAGTCCCAGCTGTAATAGCACAGTCCCAGCTGTAATAACATAATCCCAGCTGTAATAGCATAGTCCCAGCTGTAATAGTATATACCAAGCTGTAATAGCATAATCCAAGCTGTAATAGCATAGTCCCAGCTGTAATAGCATAGACCAAGCTGTAATAGCATAGCCCAAGCTGTAATAGCATAGCCCAAGCTGTAATGGCATAGTCCCAGCTGTAATAGCATAGTCCCAGCTGTAATAGCATAGGTCCAGCTGTAATAGCATAGCCCAAGCTGTAATAGCATAGTTCCAACTGTAATAGCATAATCCCATCTGTAATAACATAATCCCAGCTGTAATAGCATAGTCCCAGCTGTAATAGCATAGGCCAAGCTGTAATAGCATAATCCCAGCTGTAATAGTATAGCCCAAGCCAAGCTGTAATAGCATAATCCTATTTGTAATAGCATAGTTCTGGCTGTAATAGCATAGTCCCAGCTGTAATAGCAGAGTCCCAACTGTAATAGAATAGCCCAAACTGTGATAGCATAGTCCCAGCTGTACTAGCATAATCCCATCTGTAATAGCATAATCCCAGCTGTAATAGCATAGCCCAAGCTGTAATAGCATAGTCCCATCTGTAATAGCATAATCCCAGCTGTAATAGCATAATCCCAGCTGTAATAGCATAGCCCAAGCTGTAATAGCATAGTCCCAGCTGTAATATCATAGTCCCAGCTGTAATAGCATAATCACAGCTGTAATAGCATAGCCCAAGCTGTAATAGCATAATCCCAGCTGTAATAGCATAATCCCAGCTGTAATAGCATAGTCCCAGCTGTAATAGCATAGACCAAGCTGCAAGTCATTTATAACATTGTTTTTGATAATGTTTATTTATAAATAATTTTATGGAATGACTTTTTTCAATGTACTCAAAAGATTACATGTAAGAAATACTTATGGAAATAAATGTATGAAATACTTGTTGGAAATCTGTTTGAATGTAGCAGTCACATATACTTTATTATTTTTATTTCAGCTGGCTGCTATATTTGGTATTGTTAGTGGATTAAACTTTTATTATTTTTATTTCAGCTGGCTGATATATTTGGTATTGTTAGTGGATTAAACTTTTATTATTTTTATTTCAGCTGGCTGATATATTTGGTAATATTAGTGGATTAAACTTTTATTATTTTTATTTCAGCTGGCTGATATATTTGGTAATATTAGTGGATTAAACTTTTATTATTTTTATTTCAGCTGGCTGATATATTTGGTAATGTTCGTGGATTAAACTTTTGTTATTTTTATTTCAGCTGGCTGATATATTTGGTAATGTTAGTGGATTAAACTTTTATTATTTTTATTTCAGCTGGCTGATATATTTGATATTGTTAGTGGATTAAACTTTTATTATTTTTATTTCAGCTGGCTGATATATTTGGTAATATTCGTGGATTAAACTTTTGTTATTTTTATTTCAGCTGACTGATATATTTGGTATTGTTAGTGGATTAAACTTTTATTATTTTTATTTCAGCTGGCTGATATATTTGATATTGTTAGTGGATTAAACTTTTATTATTTTTATTTCAGCTGGCTGATATATTTGGTAATGTTCGTGGATTAAACTTTTGTTATTTTTATTTCAGCTGGCTGATATATTTGGTAATGTTCGTGGATTAAACTTTTGTTATTTTTATTTCAGCTGGCTGATATATTTGGTAATGTTCGTGGATTAAACTTTTGTTATTTTTATTTCAGCTGGCTGATATATTTGGTATTGTTAGTGGATTAAACTTTTATTATTTTTATTTCAGCTGGCTGATATATTTGGTAATGTTAGTGGATTAGATTTCAAGTCTATTAATATTCCACCTGAGGCTATCAAGTGAGTACACACTCATTTCATTCATTTTGCACGAGAGCATGCACAAAATATTTCAACAAGGTTTAGTCACTGACATGGTTTATTAGATACATTTATCATTGGCATTTACAGTTCCTACATTATGTAATTGTAATTATTGGGTAAAGCTAAATGTAATTGTAATTATTATTAAAGCTAAATGTAATTGTAATTATTAGTCAAGCTAAATGTAATTGTAATTATTATTAAAGATAAATGTAATTGTAATTATTAGTCAAGCTAAATGTAATTGTAATTATTAGTCAAGCTAAATGTAATTGTAATTATCAGTCAAGCTAAATGTAATTGTAATTATTAGTCAAGCTAAATGTAATTGTAATTATTAGTCAAGCTAAATGTAATTGTAATTATTATTAAAGATAAATGTAATTGTAATTATTAGTCAAGCTAAATGTAATTGTAATTAATATTAAAGCTAAGTGTAATTGTAATTATTAGTCAAGCTAAATGTAATTGTAATTATTAGTCAAGCTAAATGTAATTGTAATTATTATTAAAGATAAATGTAATTGTAATTATTAGTCAAGCTAAATGTAATTGTAATTAATATTAAAGCTAAGTGTAATTGTAATTATTAGTCAAGCTAAATGTAATTGTAATTATTAGTAAAGCTAAATGTAATTGTAATTATTAGTAAAGCTAAGTGTAATTGTAATTATTAGTAAAGCTAAATGTAATTGTAATTATTATTAAAGATAAATGTAATTGTAATTATTAGTACAGCTAAATGTAATTGTAATTATTATTAAAGCTAAGTGTAATTGTAATTAGTAGTAAAGCTAAATGTAATTGTAATTATTAGTAAAGCTAAATGTAATTGTAATTATTAGTAAAGCTAAATGTAATTGTAATTATTAGTAAAGCTGAGGTTCATCTCCCTCAGACATATGTGAACTTGACCAATTTTGGGTTTTTTTCTGTAAAGGCTATTTGTTTTTTCTGTAAAGGCTATTTGGTTTTTTCTGTAAAGGCTATTTGGTTTTTTCTGTAAAGGCTATTTGGTTTTCGTGCTCCCAAAGACTTTTTATTTTTATTTGGCTTTAATTTTATTTGACTTGTGTGTACCTGATGAAGGTTATTCTTGGAGTGTGTTGTATGCACTAAATATGATATCTATGTTTTTTTCTTAGTCCATGACAAGCTAAATAAGCTACTTCTTAACAAATAATTTAAAGACCTTTGGGGAAAATGTACATACTTAATTGTTATTTAAATCAATCTAATTAAAATTGATTGTGTGTTGGATGTTTATACTGTCTCAATGAAATGCCCAACAAACATTAGATTATACTTACATTAGTGTTTTTGGAAAATAATATGTTACGTTCCTCATTTTGTCTTTTTACTTTAAAACTTTATATTTTAGGTTTGACCCAGTTACAAATAAAACAACCTTGAACTATAATGTGATCTTGAACTCTCCTGTTAAACCTAAAGATGAACAGATAATAGCTGGTGCTATGAGTACTGCTGTTCTAGAAAATACACCTTTAGTTATTGACAACACTCCTGTCACAATTATACAGGATTCACCATACATTTTTATTGTTGCAAAAAATGGCACAGTGATCAGAGGTAAATACCGTAGTCTAGAATTATATGTTAAATGTTTTAGTTTACTAAATATAAAATGTACGAGGACAAAGAAATTAGTACCCACAAAGAGATAATCCCTATTATATATGATAGACTCAGATCAGCGTCTGAACTCAAATCGGCATTCACTGACCTCATTATCTCAAATCACAGTCCAATTTAGGGGTATTCTCATATCAGAATCCTTTTCAAATTCTCAGATCTATGGCCAATTTATTGATAAGGTGTTAGGATGTATGTCAATGACGTCGATTGGAGAAAGTGAGAAACGGTCATAGGTTTGAGAATTTGAAAAAGTACATAGATTTGAGAATTTGAAAAAATGACATAGGTTTAATTCTGACATGGATTTGAGGATTGATCTGAAACTTACATATATAACACCATAAAATGACAGTTAGTTAGGGGGTGGTTATAATGTTGATTACATCCACCCCCCCCACCATATAATGGGTGGTGTCTAATGAGAGTGGCGTGGCTGTATACATTTTTATAGGTATGTTGAAACCAGAAAACCAACATTAAGAAAACTTTAATAATAACAGATATCAAATACAAAACATGTATGCTTTCATTAATCTGTTTAAAGACTTCATGTGTGTATATTATATTTCAAATGACTTAGTGCTTTATAATATAGAATTGTTTCCTCCTTATGTTTATTGCCTGTGATACCTGTAATACTGACACACATAGTATTATTGTAATAGTATCCATGATACCTGTAATATTGACACACATAGTATTATTGTTGTAGTACCCATGATACCTGTAATACTGACACACATAGTATTATTGTAATAGTACCCAGGATACATGTAATACTGACACACATAATATTATTGTTATAGTACCCATGATACATGTAATACTGACACACATAGTATTATTGTTATAGTACCCATGATACCTGTAATACTGACACACATAGTATTATTGTTGTAGTACCCATGATACCTGTAATACTGACACACATTGTATTATTGTAATAGTACCCATGATACCTGTAATACTGACACACATAGTATTATTGTCATAGTACCCATGATACCTGTAATACTGACACACATAGTATTATTGTAATAGTACCCATGATACATGTAATACTGACACACATAGTATTATTGTAATAGTACCCATGATACCTGTAATACTGACACACATAGTATTATTGTTGTAGTACCCATGATACCTGTAATACTGACACACATAGTATTATTGTAATAGTACCCATGATACCTGTAATACTGACACACATAGTATTATTGTCATAGTACCCATGATACCTGTAATACTGACACACATAGTATTATTGTTATAGTACCCATGATACATGTAATACTGACACACATAGTATTATTGTAATAGTACCCATGATACATGTAATACTGACACACATAATATTATTGTTATAGTACCCATGATACCTGTAATACTGACACACATAGTATTATTGTTATAGTACCCATGATACCTGTAATACTGACACACATAGTATTATTGTTATAGTACCCATGATACATGTAATACTGACACACATAGTATTATTGTAATAGTACCCATGATACCTGTAATACTGACACACATAGTATTATTGTTGTAGTACCCATGATACATGTAATACTGACACACATAGTATTATTGTAATAGTACCCATGATACATGTAATACTGACACACATAGTATTATTGTCATAGTACCCATGATACCTGTAATACTGACACACATAGTATTATTGTTATAGTACCCATGATACATGTAATACTGACACACATAGTATTATTGTAATAGTACCCATGATACATGTAATACTGACACACATAGTATTATTGTAATAGTACCCATGATACATGTAATACTGACACACATAGTATTATTGTAATAGTACCCATGATACATGTAATACTGACACACATAATATTATTGTAATAGTACCCATGATACATGTAATACTGACACACATAGTATTATTGTAATAATACCCATGATACATGTAATACTGACACACATAGTATTATTGTTGTAGTACCCATGATACATGTAATACTGACACACATAGTATTATTGTCATAGTACCCATGATACATGTAATACTGACACACATAGTATTATTGTTATAGTATCCATGATACCTGTAATACTGACACACAGAGTATTATTGTTATAGTACCCATGATACCTGTAATACTGACACACATAGTATTATTGTTATAGTACCCATGATACCTGTAATATTGACACACATAGTATTATTGTAATAGTACCCATGATACCTGTAATACTGACACACATAGTATTATTGTAATAGTACCCATGATACATGTAATACTGACACACATAGTATTATTGTTATAGTACCCATGATACATGTAATACTGACACACATAGTATTATTGTTATAGTACCCATGATACCTGTAATACTGACACACATAGTATTATTGTTATAGTACCCATGATACCTGTAATACTGACACACATAGTATTATTGTTATAGTACCCATGATACATGTAATACTGACACACATAGTATTATTGTTATAGTACCCATGATACCTGTAATACTGACACACATAGTATTATTGTTATAGTACCTATGATACCTGTAATACTGACACACATAATATTATTGTAATAGTACCCATGATACCTGTAATACTGACACACATAGTATTCTTGTAATAGTACCTATGATACATGTAATACTGACACACATAGTATTATTGTAATAGTATCCATGATACCTGTAATACTGACACACATAGTATTATTGTAATAGTACCCATGATACATGTAATACTGACACACATAATATTATTGTTATAGTACCCATGATACCTGTAATACTGACACACATAGTATTATTGTTATAGTACCCATGATACCTGTAATACTGACACACATAGTATTATTGTTATAGTACCCATGATACATGTAATACTGACACACATAGTATTATTGTAATAGTACCCATGATACCTGTAATACTGACACACATAGTATTATTGTTGTAGTACCCATGATACATGTAATACTGACACACATAGTATTATTGTAATAGTACCCATGATACATGTAATACTGACACACATAGTATTATTGTCATAGTACCCATGATACCTGTAATACTGACACACATAGTATTATTGTAATAGTACCCATGATACATGTAATACTGACACACATAGTATTATTGTAATAGTACCCATGATACATGTAATACTGACACACATAGTATTATTGTAATAGTACCCATGATACATGTAATACTGACACACATAGTATTATTGTAATAGTACCCATGATACATGTAATACTGACACACATAATATTATTGTAATAGTACCCATGATACATGTAATACTGACACACATAGTATAATTGTAATAATACCCATGATACATGTAATACTGACACACATAGTATTATTGTTGTAGTACCCATGATACATGTAATACTGACACACATAGTATTATTGTCATAGTACCCATGATACATGTAATACTGACACACATAGTATTATTGTTATAGTACACATGATACCTGTAATACTGACACACATAGTATTATTGTTATAGTACCCATGATACCTGTAATACTGACACACATAGTATTATTGTTATAGTACCTATGATACCTGTAATACTGACACACATAATATTATTGTAATAGTACCCATGATACCTGTAATACTGACACACATAGTATTCTTGTAATAGTACCTATGATACATGTAATACTGACACACATAGTATTATTGTAATAGTACCCATGCTACATGTAATACTGACACACATAGTATTATTGTTGTAGTACCCATGATACCTGTAATACTGACACACATAGTATTATTGTTGTAGTACCCATGATACATGTAATACTGACACACATAGTATTATTGTTATAGTACCCATGATACATGTAATACTGACACACATAGTATTATTGTAATAGTGCCCATGATACATGTAATACTGACACACATAGTATTATTGTAATAGTACCCATGATACATGTAATACTGACACACATAGTATTATTGTTATAGTACCCATGATACCTGTAATACTGACACACATAGTATTATTGTAATAGTACCCATGATACCTGTAATACTGACACACATAATATTATTGTTGTTGTACCCATGATACCTGTAATACTGACACACATAGTATTATTGTAATAGTACCCATGATACCTGTAATACTGACACACATAGTATTATTGTTATAGTACCCATGCTACATGTAATACTGACACACATAGTATTATTGTTGTAGTACCCATGATACCTGTAATACTGACACACATAGTATTATTGTTGTAGTACCCATGATACCTGTAATACTGACACACATAGTATTATTGTAATAGTACCCATGATACCTGTAATACTGACACACATAGTATTATTGTTGTAGTACCCATGATACCTGTAATACTGACACACATAGTATTATTGTAATAGTACCCATGATACCTGTAATACTGACACACATAGTATTATTGTTATAGTACCCATGATACCTGTAATACTGACACACATAGTATTATTGTAATAGTACCCATGATACCTGTAATACTGACACACATAGTATTATTGTTGTAGTACCCATGATACCTGTAATACTGACACACATAGTATTATTGTAATAGTACCCATGATACATGTAATACTGACACACATAGTATTATTGTTATAGTACCCATGATACCTGTAATACTGACACACATAGTATTATTGTTGTAGTACCCATGATACCTGTAATACTGACACACATAGTATTATTGTTGTAGTACCCATGCTACATGTAATACTGACACACATAGTATTATTGTTATAGTACCCATGATACCTGTAATACTGACACACATAGTATTATTGTTATAGTACCCATGATACATGTAATACTGACACACATAGTATTATTGTTGTAGTACCCATGATACCTGTAATACTGACACACATAGTATTATTGTTATAGTACCCATGATACCTGTAATACTGACACACATAGTATTATTGTTATAGTACCCATGATACATGTAATACTGACACACATAGTATTATTGTTGTAGTACCCATGCTACATGTAATACTGACACACATAGTATTATTGTTATAGTACCCATGATACCTGTAATACTGACACACATAGTATTATTGTTGTAGTACCCATGATACATGTAATACTGACACACATAGTATTATTGTTGTAGTACCCATGATACCTGTAATACTGACACACATAGTATTATTGTAATAGTACCCATGATACATGTAATACTGACACACATAGTATTATTGTTATAGTACCCATGATACCTGTAATACTGACACACATAGTATTATTGTCATAGTACCCATGATACCTGTAATACTGACACACATAGTATTATTGTCATAGTACCCATGATACCTGTAATACTGACACACATAGTATTATTGTAATAGTACCCATGATACATGTAATACTGACACACATAGTATTATTGTCATAGTACCCATGCTACCTGTAATACTGACACACATAGTATTATTGTTGTAGTACCCATGATACATGTAATACTGACACACATAGTATTATTGTTGTAGTACCCATGATACCTGTAATACTGACACACATAGTATTATTGTAATAGTACCCATGATACCTGTAATACTGACACACATAGTATTATTGTAATAGTACCCATGATACATGTAATACTGACACACATAGTATTATTGTCATAGTACTCATGCTACCTGTAATACTGACACACATAGTATTATTGTTGTAGTACCCATGGTACATGTAATACTGACACACATAGTATTATTGTTATAGTACCTATGATACATGTAATACTGACACACATAGTATTATTGTTATAGTACCCATGATACATGTAATACTGACACACATAGTATTATTGTTGTAGTACCCATGATACATGTAATACTGACACACATAGTATTATTGTTGTAGTACCCATGATACATGTAATACTGACACACATAGTATTATTGTTGTAGTACCCATGATACATGTAATACTGACACACATAGTATTATTGTTATAGTACCCATGATACCTGTAATACTGACACACATAGTATTATTGTTATAGTACCCATGATACCTGTAATACTGACACACATAATATTATTGTTGTAGTACCCATGATACATGTAATACTGACACACATAGTATTATTGTAATAGTACCCATGATACATGTAATACTGACACACATAGTATTATTGTTATAGTACCCATGATACCTGTAATACTGACACACATAGTATTATTGTTATAGTACCCATGATACCTGTAATACTGACACATATAGTATTATTGTAATAGTACCCATGATACATGTAATACTGACACACATAGTATTATTGTCATAGTACCCATGATACCTGTAATACTGACACACATAGTATTATTGTTATAGTACCCATGATACATGTAATACTGACACACATAGTATTATTGTAATAGTACCCATGATACATGTAATACTGACACACATAGTATTATTGTTATAGTACCCATGATACATGTAATACTGACACACATAGTATTATTGTAATAGTACCCATGATACATGTAATACTGACACACATAGTATTATTGTTATAGTACCCATGATACATGTAATACTGACACACATAGTATTATTGTTATAGTACCCATGATACATGTAATACTGACACACATAGTATTATTGTAATAGTACCCATGATACCTGTAATACTGACACACATAGTATTATTGTAATAGTACCCATGATACCTGTAATACTGACACACATAGTATTATTGTTATAGTACCCATGATACCTGTAATACTGACACACATAGTATTATTGTTATAGTACCCATGATACATGTAATACTGACACACATAGTATTATTGTTGTAGTACCCATGATACCTGTAATACTGACACACATAATATTATTGTTATAGTACCCATGATACCTGTAATACTGACACACATAGTATTATTGTCATAGTACCCATGATACCTGTAATACTGACACACATAGCATTATTGTAATAGTACCCATGATACATGTAATACTGACACACATAGTATTATTGTTATAGTACCCATGATACATGTAATACTGACACACATAGTAGTATTGTAATAGTACCCATGATACATGTAATACTGACACACATAGTATTATTGTTGTAGTACCCATGATACATGTAATACTGACACACATAGTATTATTGTAATAGTACCCATGATACATGTAATACTGACACACATAGTATTATTGTTATAGTACCCATGATACCTGTAATACTGACACACATAGTATTATTGTTGTAGTACCCATGATACATGTAATACTGACACACATAGTATTATTGTCATAGTACCCATGATACCTGTAATACTGACACACATAGTATTATTGTAATAGTACCCATGATACATGTAATACTGACACACATAGTATTATTGTCATAGTACCCATGATACCTATAATACTGACACACATAGTATTATTGTTGTAGTACCCATGATACATGTAATACTGACACACATAGTATTATTGTTGTAGTACCCATGATACCTATAATACTGACACACATAGTATTATTGTTATAGTACCCATGCTACCTGTAATACTGACACACATAGTATTATTGTAATAGTACCCATGATACCTGTAATACTGACACACATAGTATTATTGTAATAGTACCCATGATACATGTAATACTGACACACATAGTATTATTGTCATAGTACTCATGCTACCTGTAATACTGACACACATAGTATTATTGTTATAGTACCCATGATACCTGTAATACTGACACACATAGTATTATTGTTATAGTACCCATGATACCTGTAATACTGACACACATAGTATTATTGTTGTAGTACCCATAATACATGTAATACTGACACACATAGTATTATTGTTATAGTACCCATGATACATGTAATACTGACACACATAGTATTATTGTTGTAGTACCCATGATACATGTAATACTGACACACATAGTATTATTGTTATAGTACCCATGATACATGTAATACTGACACACATAGTATTATTGTTGTAGTACCCATGATACATGTAATACTGACACACATAGTATTATTGTTGTAGTACCCATAATACATGTAATACTGACACACATAGTATTATTGTTATAGTACCCATGATACATGTAATACTGACACACATAGTATTATTGTTGTAGTACCCATGATACATGTAATACTGACACACATAGTATTATTGTTGTAGTACCCATGATACATGTAATACTGACACACATAGTATTATTGTTGTAGTACCCATGATACATGTAATACTGACACACATAGTATTATTGTTATAGTACCCATGATACCTGTAATACTGACACACATAGTATTATTGTTATAGTACCCATGATACCTGTAATACTGACACACATAATATTATTGTTGTAGTACCCATGATACATGTAATACTGACACACATAGTATTATTGTAATAGTACCCATGATACATGTAATACTGACACACATAGTATTATTGTTATAGTACCCATGATACCTGTAATACTGACACACATAGTATTATTGTTATAGTACCCATGATACCTGTAATACTGACACACATAGTATTATTGTAATAGTACCCATGATACATGTAATACTGACACACATAGTATTATTGTCATAGTACCCATGATACCTGTAATACTGACACACATAGTATTATTGTTATAGTACCCATGATACATGTTATACTGACACACATAGTATTATTGTAATAGTACCCATGATACATGTAATACTGACACACATAGTATTATTGTTATAGTACCCATGATACCTGTAATACTGACACACATAGTATTATTGTAATAGTACCCATGATACATGTAATACTGACACACATAGTATTATTGTTATAGTACCCATGATACATGTAATACTGACACACATAGTATTATTGTTATAGTACCCATGATACATGTAATACTGACACACATAGTATTATTGTAATAGTACCCATGATACCTGTAATACTGACACACATAGTATTATTGTTATAGTACCCATGATACCTGTAATACTGACACACATAGTATTATTGTTGTAGTACCCATGATACCTGTAATACTGACACACATAGTATTATTGTTATAGTACCCATGATACATGTAATACTGACACACATAGTATTATTGTTGTAGTACCCATGATACCTGTAATACTGACACACATAATATTATTGTTATAGTACCCATGATACCTGTAATACTGACACACATAGTATTATTGTCATAGTACCCATGATACCTGTAATACTGACACACATAGTATTATTGTAATAGTACCCATGATACATGTAATACTGACACACATAGTATTATTGTTATAGTACCCATGATACATGTAATACTGACACACATAGTAGTATTGTAATAGTACCCATGATACCTGTAATACTGACACACATAGTATTATTGTTGTAGTACCCATGATACATGTAATACTGACACACATAGTATTATTGTAATAGTACCCATGATACATGTAATACTGACACACATAGTATTATTGTTATAGTACCCATGATACCTGTAATACTGACACACATAATATTATTGTTATAGTAACCATGATACATGTAATACTGACACACATAGTATTATTGTAATAGTAACCATGATACATGTAATACTGACACACATAGTATTATTGTTATAGTACCCATTATACATGTAATACTGACACACATAGTATTATTGTAATAGTACCCATGATACATGTAATACTGACACACATAGTATTATTGTTATAGTACCCATGATACCTGTAATACTGACACACATAGTATTATTGTAATAGTACCCATGATACATGTAATACTGACACACATAGTATTATTGTTATAGTACCCATGATACATGTAATACTGACACACATAGTATTATTGTAATAGTACCCATGATACCTGTAATACTGACACACATAGTATTATTGTTATAGTACCCATGATACATGTAATACTGACACACATAGTATTATTGTAATAGTACCCATGATACCTGTAATACTGACACACAAAGTATTATTGTTATAGTACCCATGATACCTGTAATACTGACACACATAGTATTATTGTTATAGTACCCATGATACCTGTAATACTGACACACATAGTATTATTGTAATAGTACCCATGATACCTGTAATACTGACACACATAGTATTATTGTCATAGTACCCATGATACCTGTAATACTGACACACATAGTATTATTGTTATAGTACTCATGATACATGTAATACTGACACACATAGTATTATTGTTGTAGTACCCATGATACCTGTAATACTGACACACATAGTATTATTGTTGTAGTACCTATGATACCTGTAATACTGACACACATAGTATTATTGTTATAGTACCCATGATACCTGTAATACTGACACACATAGTATTATTGTTATAGTACCCATGATACATGTAATACTGACACACATAGTATTATTGTTATAGTACCCATGATACATGTAATACTGACACACATAGTATTATTGTTGTAGTACCCATGATACCTGTAATACTGACACACATAGTATTATTGTTGTAGTACCCATGATACCTGTAATACTGACACACATAGTATTATTGTCATAGTACCCATGATACCTGTAATACTGACACACATAGTATTATTGTAATAGTACCTATGATACCTGTAATACTGACACACATAGTATTATTGTTATAGTACCTATGATACCTGTAATACTGACACACATAGTATTATTGTTATAGTACCCATGATACATGTAATACTGACACACATAGTATTATTGTTGTAGTACCCATGATACCTGTAATACTGACACACATAGTATTATTGTTGTAGTACCCATGATACATGTAATACTGACACACATAGTATTATTGTCATAGTACCCATGATACCTGTAATACTGACACACATAGTATTATTGTAATAGTACCCATGATACCTGTAATACTGACACACATAGTATTATTGTTGTAGTACCCATGATACCTGTAATACTGACACACATAGTATTATTGTTATAGTACCCATGCTACCTGTAATACTGACACACATAGTATTATTGTAATAGTACCCATGATACCTGTAATACTGACACACATAGTATTATTGTAATAGTACCCATGATACATGTAATACTGACACACATAGTATTATTGTCATAGTACCCATGCTACCTGTAATACTGACACACATAGTATTATTGTTGTAGTACCCATGATACATGTAATACTGACACACATAGTATTATTGTTGTAGTACCCATGATACATGTAATACTGACACACATAGTATTATTGTAATAGTACCCATGATACATGTAATACTGACACACATAGTATTATTGTTATAGTACCCATGATACCTGTAATACTGACACACATAGTATTATTGTTGTAGTACCCATGATACCTGTAATACTGACACACATAGTATTATTGTAATAGTACCCATGATACCTGTAATACTGACACACATAGTATTATTGTTATAGTACCCATGATACCTGTAATACTGACACACATAGTATTATTGTAATAGTACCCATCATACCTGTAATACTGACACACATAGTATTATTGTTGTAGTACCCATGATACCTGTAATACTGACACACATAGTATTATTGTAATAGTACCCATGATACATGTAATACTGACACACATAGTATTATTGTTATAGTACCCATGATACCTGTAATACTGACACACATAGTATTATTGTTATAGTACCCATGATACCTGTAATACTGACACACATAATATTATTGTTGTAGTACCCATGATACATGTAATACTGACACACATAGTATTATTGTAATAGTACCCATGATACCTGTAATACTGACACACATAGTATTATTGTTATAGTACCCATGATACCTGTAATACTGACACACATAATATTATTGTTATAGTACCCATGATACATGTAATACTGACACACATAGTATTATTGTTGTAGTACACATGATACCTGTAATACTGAAACACATAGTATTATTGTTATAGTACCCATGATACCTGTAATACTGACACACATAATATTATTGTTATAGTACCCATGATACATGTAATACTGACACACATAGTATTATTGTTGTAGTACCCATGATACATGTAATACCGACACACATAATATTATTGTTATAGTACCCATGATACATGTAATACTGACACACATAGTATTATTGTTATAGTACCCATGATACCTGTAATACTGACACACATAGTATTATTGTAATAGTACCCATGATACCTGTAATACTGACACACATAGTATTATTGTTATAGTACCCATGATACCTGTAATACTGACACACATAGTATTATTGTTATAGTACCCATGATACATGTAATACTGACACACATAGTATTATTGTAATAGTACCCATGATACATGTAATACTGACACACATAGTATTATTGTAATAGTACCCATGATACATGTAATACTGACACACATAGTATTATTGTTATAGTACCCATGATACATGTAATACTGACACACATAGTATTATTGTAATAGTACCCATGATACATGTAATACTGACACACATAGTATTATTGTTATAGTACCCATGATACATGTAATACTGACACACATAGTATTATTGTAATAGTACCCATGATACCTGTAATACTGACACACATAGTATTATTGTTATAGTACCCATGATACATGTAATACTGACACACATAGTATTATTGTTATAGTACCCATGATACATGTAATACTGACACACATAGTATTATTGTAATAGTACCCATGATACATGTAATACTGACACACATAGTATTATTGTTATAGTACCCATGATACATGTAATACTGACACACATAGTATTATTGTAATAGTACCCATGATACATGTAATACTGACACACATAGTATTATTGTTATAGTACCCATGATACATGTAATACTGACACACATAGTATTATTGTTATAGTACCCATGATACATGTAATACTGACACACATAGTATTATTGTTGTAGTACCCATGATACCTGTAATACTGACACACATAGTATTATTGTTATAGTACCCATGATACCTGTAATACTGACACACATAGTATTATTGTTATAGTACCCATGATACCTGTAATACTGACACACATAGTATTATTGTTATAGTACCCATGATACCTGTAATACTGACACACATAGTATTATTGTTATAGTACCCATGATACATGTAATACTGACACACATAGTATTATTGTTGTAGTACCCATGATACCTGTAATACTGACACACATAATATTATTGTTATAGTACCCATGATACCTGTAATACTGACACACATAGTATTATTGTTATAGTACCCATGATACATGTAATACTGACACACATAGTATTATTGTTATAGTACCCATGATACCTGTAATACTGACACACATAATATTATTGTTGTAGTACCCATGATACCTGTAATACTGACACACATAGTATTATTGTTATAGTACCCATGATACCTGTAATACTGACACACATAGTATTATTGTTATAGTACCCATGATACATGTAATACTGACACACATAGTATTATTGTAATAGTACCCATGATACCTGTAATACTGACACACATAGTATTATTGTTATAGTACCCATGATACCTGTAATACTGACACACATAGTATTATTGTAATAGTACCCATGATACCTGTAATACTGACACACATAGTATTATTGTCATAGTACCCATGATACCTGTAATACTGACACACATAGTATTATTGTAATAGTGCCCATGATACCTGTAATACTGACACACATAGTATTATTGTAATAGTACCCATGATACATGTAATACTGACACACATAGTATTATTGTTATAGTACCCATGATACCTGTAATACTGACACACATAGTATTATTGTTATAGTACCCATGATACCTGTAATACTGACACACATAGTATTATTGTTATAGTACCCATGATACCTGTAATACTGACACACATAGTATTATTGTTATAGTACCCATGATACATGTAATACTGACACACATAGTATTATTGTAATAGTACCCATGATACATGTAATACTGACACACATAGTATTATTGTTATAGTACCCATGATACCTGTAATACTGACACACATAGTATTATTGTTATAGTACCCATGATACATGTAATACTGACACACATAGTATTATTGTAATAGTACCCATGATACATGTAATACTGACACACATAGTATTATTGTTGTAGTACCCATGATACCTGTATTACTGACACACATAGTATTATTGTAATAGTACCCATGATACCTGTAATACTGACACACATAGTATTATTGTTGTAGTACCCATGATACCTGTAATACTGACACACATAGTATTATTGTAATAGTGCCCATGATACATGTAATACTGACACACATAGTATTATTGTTATAGTACCCATGATACCTGTAATACTGACACACATAGTATTATTGTAATAGTACCCATGATACATGTAATACTGACACACATAATATTATTGTTATAGTACCCATGATACCTGTAATACTGACACACATAGTATTATTGTAATAGTACCCATGATACCTGTAATACTGACACACATAGTATTATTGTAATAGTACCCATGATACATGTAATACTGACACACATAATATTATTGTAATAGTACCCATGCTACATGTAATACTGACACACATAGTATTATTGTTATAGTACCCATGATACCTGTAATACTGACACACATAGTATTATTGTTGTAGTACCCATGATACCTATAATACTGACACACATAATATTATTGTTATAGTACCCATGATACCTGTAATACTGACACACATAGTATTATTGTAATAGTACCCATGATACCTGTAATACTGACACACATAGTATTATTGTAATAGTACCCATGATACCTGTAATACTGACACACATAGTATTATTGTAATAGTACCCATGATACCTGTAATACTGACACACATAGTATTATTGTAATAGTACCCATGATACATGTAATACTGACACACATAGTATTATTGTCATAGTACCCATGATACACGTAATACTGACACACATAATATTATTGTTATAGTACCACTTGGTATAAACAGTACCACAGATGGATGTGATATATACAGAACAAGTAGTTCATGTGAAAATGGAAGACCTTGTATATTAGACAGCAATAACCAACCAACATGCGAGTAAGTACATGTATTGATATATATGACTAGTAAGTACATGTATTGATAAATATGACTAGTAAGTACATGTATTGATATATATGACGAGTAAGTACATGTATTGATAAATATAACGAGCAAGTACATGTATTGATAAATATGATGAGTAAGTACATGTATTGATAAATATGATGAGTAAGTACATGTATTGATAAATATAATGATTAAGTACATGTATTGATAAATATAACGAGTAAGTACATGTACAATGTATTGATAAATATGATGAGTAAGTACATGTATCGATAACTATGATGAGTAAGTACATGTATCGATAAATATAACGAGTAAGTACATGTACATTGTATTGATAAATATGACGAGTAAGTACATGTATCGATAAATATAACGAGCAAGTACATGTATTGATAACTATGACGAGTAAGTACATGTATTGATAAATATGATGAGTAAGTACATGTATTGATAAATATGACGAGTAAGTACATGTATTGATTAATATGATGAGTAAATACATGTATTGATAAATATGACGAGTAAATACATGTTTTGATAGATATGACGAGTAAGTACATGTATTGATAGATATGACGAGTAAGTACATGTATTGATAAATATGACAAGTAAGTACATGTATTAATAAATATGATGAGTAAGTACATGTATTGATAAATATAACGAGTAAGTACATGTATTGATATATATGACGAGTAAGTACATGTATTGATAAATATGACAAGTAAGTACATGTATTGATTAATATGACAAGTAAGTACATGTATTGATAAATATGATGAGTAATTAAGTACATGTATTGATAAATATGATGAGTAAGTACATGTATTGATAAATATGAGGTGAACAGATTTTAAAACAACATTGTATTTATAATACAAACTCACAAACTATACTCCCAAATGGTCATTGTCATTGTAAATCATCTTTTCTTTCCATTCAAGGAAACTGCATGGGTAGTGTAATGGTTAGTCTGCTCGCCTCAAGTGCAGTAAATCATGGGTTTGATCCCAGATCGGTTCAAACCAAAGACTATAAAATTGGTAGTTGTTGCTTCTCCACTAAGCAAGTAGCATTAAAGAGAAAGTCTGGTTGGCTTGGAATAAGGATAATATGTCCGAGTGGAGCGACATTTCTATATGCAGACTGTTGTTTTGCAGTGAGCTAGCACTATAAAAATCCAACTAAGCGTATTGTTCTTGTACAAAGCGGACCTCCTCATCATTTCATTGAAAATTAATTTCTTCTCGCTATGATATAGCTGAAAAATTGCTGAGTTAGTGTTAAGCAACAATCACTCACTCACTCACTCCATTCAAGGATCACATGCAAAATATTCATGAGAACAATATCATCTTGTTTTACCCTAGGAGACTGAGAAGAATGTATAATAACTACATAAAACAGTTATATGAATGAAAATTAACTGTGTATTGGTCTATAGTAAGATAATTTGAAATTCATTTGTTTTATTCATCAGAAAAGAAATATACAATATACAATTAGTGTTTGTCTTTTTGAAAAAAAATACCTTTATTATCAGTAAATATTGTATGTTACCTCTAACCTTATCTTCTGTTAACTAATGTTTATTGCCATTTTAGCTGTGGAACTGGTTATACTGGTGAATACTGTCAATATGTCGCTCGAGCTGTTGACACTGCAGAGGATGATTTAGTTAAGGTTGGGGTGCCTATTCTAGTTGCAGCCGCTGCACTCGTTGCACTGACATGTGTGATATTTGCTCTCAGGAGAGCAAATAAAAAGACGAAAAAGGAACCATCTGAATCAAGGTAAATATGTATACATATGTATCTTAACATAAATACAGTGTCATGTGTTAACATAAAAACCAGGAAGAAGAAGCATCTGAATCAAGGTAAATATGTATGCACATGTACCTTAACATAGAAACAGTGTCATGTGTTAACATAAAAACCAGGAAGAAGAAGCATCTGAATCAAGGTAAATATGTATACACATGTACCTTAATATAGATACAGTGTCATGTGTTAACATAAAAACCAGGAAGAAAAACCATCTGAATCAAGGTAAATATGTATACACATGTACCTTAACATAGATACAGTGTCATGTGTTAACATAAAAACCAGGAAGAAGAAGCATCTGAATCAAGGTAAATATGTATACACATGTACCTTAATATAGATACAGTGTCATGTGTTAACATAAAAACCAGGAAGAAGAAGCATCTGAATCAAGGTAAATATGTATACACATGTACCTTAACATAGATACAGTGTCATGTGTTAACATAAAAACCAGGAAGAAGAAGCTTCTGAATCAAGGTAAATATGTATACACATGTACCTTAACATAGATACAGTGTCATGTGTTAACATAAAAACCAGGAAGAAGAAGCATCTGAATCAAGGTAAATAATTGTACCTTAACATAGATACAGTGCCATATGCTAACATAAATACTAATGTTTTTGTTGGCATATTATAAAATGTACAGTACAGTCAGAGACATGCCATGATAAGTCACTGTGATAGACATATCACTCGTCTTAGTGATACTGATATATCTTTTGTTCTGTTTAATATATCTTCAAAATTTCTTTTGTATTTAGAGTGTTACTTGCTATCACCCAAAATGCACAAGAAAGTAAGTAAATAGCTTAAACAGACCAAAATATATATCAGTATCACTAAGAAGAGTGATACAGTATCACTAAGAAGAGTGATACACTAAGAAGAGTGATACAGTATCACTAAGAAGAGTGATACACTAAGAAGAGTGATACAGTATCACTAAGAAGAGTGATACAGTAAGAAGAGTGATACATCTATCACAGTTAGTTATCATGCTATGTATCATACTGTACTGTACATATTGAAATTGTTCAGGTCAGCAAAGTTTTATATAAAAAAAAAATTCTTTATTTGATCATCAAAGATTGAAAAACTTTCATCTCAAAGAATATCATTATATCCAATGTTATGCCATAAATATTTTTAACACTGGCATTTGGAATGTAAGCTTCATAACACTTTCATGATATGGGACAGCATATGCAAGCTATTCCTACACCACATGGTTACGCCCTCCCCCCCATCCCCCATTGTTTCATTTTGGTTTGAGGTGTTCAATGTTTGTAATACTGCTATTTTATCTGAATGGTCTGCGTACCTAAAGATCTATAATTAATTTGAAATTATCTTCATCTTGCCAAGGAATGTGTATTAAAACATAAAGGAATATTGTGCAATTGCTGTTCTTGGTGTTTCATTTAATCAAAGATCTTAAATAATTATCATTAACAATACAGTTTGTCATAGACAAGCGTGTACCTGAGAGTATTAAGACAATTTTATTTGTCATATGTATGCTAACAGACAGATACATTTAAACATATAACCTTATCAAATGAATATGAAATATGGAAAGTGAAGACTAAACTTACACCGCAGTAAAACTGAATATAATTTTCTTTTTTTTCAGTGATGGAATACCTGTGTTTGGTATGCCCTCAACAATGTATTTACCAACTTACACCAAGGCATTTACACCATTCTCTTCCTCTAGTAACTGGGATGGTGATGACTTGTCAGAAGGTCCACTATTTGACTTTCCTATCACTTATCCCTACGATAATGAGGAACTAGGACAATACCCATTACCAGATGATGATATAAGTTTAGATATCCCCAATGATAACTTCAGTAAGTCTAATAAAGTAATGGTGATCAAATGAAAAACTCAAAATACCACACTGCTGAAACAGTTCCAAGCTCTAAAAGAAAAATACCACACTGCTGGAACTGAGTTTCAAAATCTAACAGAAAAATACCACACTGCTGGAACAGTTCCAAAATCTAGAAAAACTCAAAATACCACACTGCTGAAACAGTTCCAAACTCTAAAAGAAAAATACCACACTGCTGGAACAGTTCCAAAATCTAGAAAAACTCAAAATACCACACTGCTGAAACAGTTCCAAAATCTAGAAAAACTCAAAATACCACACTGCTGGAACAGTTCCAAAATCTAGAAAAACTCAAAATACCAAACTGCTGGAACAGTTCCAAAATCTAGAAAAACTCAAAATACCAAACTGCTGGAACAGTTCCAAAATCTAGAAAAACTCAAAATACCTTACTGCTGGAACAGTTATAAATTACATCACTGTCGGAACAGTTCCAAAATCTAATAGAAAATACCACACTGCTGGAACAGTTCCAAAATCTAGAAAAACTTATTATGGTTAAACCTGTCTTTAGAGAACACACCTGCAATAAAAATGTATTCATTCAAGATAGGGGTGTTTCCTATTGATAATGAAGAATTATGTCATTTTTAAGTGGTCTCACAAACAGAGATCGGTCAGCATACTCTATGTTCGTTACAAATTATGTATAATTTTATGACCACCCAATACCTTGTTAAGTTTATTTTTCATTTGATAACATTTTGTTCATTGTATTTCAGGTTTAGACTCAGATTGGTTCAATGATGTACTCGCTAATGAACCAGATGTAAGTTTTTGGTGGTTTTTTTTGTAATTATTAAAATTGATTTGAGTAATCCTACAAAAATATAAAAATTCTTCATATTTTTAGGAAGTTATGGAGTACATTTAAGATGAATGTAAGACCAATGTTAAAGTCAAATCTACATACATGAAAAAATTAAAATTCATACAGAAACAAATGATACACAAAGGGAGCAAGATATACAATCGTTTACGATTAGAAACCTTTACTTGACTAGTGATACCACCATTCAAGTTCAATATCTTTTCTGCATATTATGTTAGATATTCAGGAAATTGAAGCTGAAAAGACAATGAACTGGAAACACAAGACAAACAATGCAATGTCCAAAAGGAAAGGGACAAAAAAAACTAGACAGTGGTGGACAAAGTACTATACAGAAAACTGACGATTAAGCATCATGAATCCCACAATAAACCGGAGGTGAACTTGGTGCTCTGGAAGGATAAGCAGTTCCTGCTCCACTAGCGGCACCTGTCGTGTTACTCTTTGTTACAAATCTGATGTTAAGTCATAAATGAGGAAAGGAAACAGATAGTACACAACAAAATTACATTCTATACATATTTACTAATAACACAATAATTAACAATAAAGTGAAATTTAATATACATTAAAATTCTTCAGATCACACCTTGTTCTAATAGTGTATTGATATTCTATTTGTTTAATAGTTCAGCATTCCCAGACCAAACCTGATTTTAACTGAGTCAATCTTTCCAAATGTAGGTATTTTATGAATAATGTTTTTTTGCTTCCATGTATTTATCCATACATATTATCATGTTTGTGTGTTTAGATTTTTTAGATTAGTAGGAGTAAGTGATTGATGTTGTTGTGCATGTTTATATTGTCTACCTTCAATAATGCAGAGGGCCTGGGTGGCTCAGTGAGTTAGGTAGTTGTAGGTCCTGGGTGGCTCAGTGAGTTAGGTAGTTGGATTACCTAACAACTCATACAAGCCTATCACCAATATGGCGTGGGTTCGTGCCCGATTTTGTAAATTACAAAATATGGTGCACTCGACTTGCAGCCGCAAGTGATAAAGTTGACCAGTTGCTTGCCCATGGTCGTTGGTTCTCTCCGGATACTCCGGCCTCTTCCACCACTAAAACTTGTCGCCATGATATAGTGGAAATATTGCTGAAAGTGGCATTAAAACACCAGAAATCAAAATCAATAATGCATACAATTAAAATAGAGAAAAGTAGATATCGAATTTAGTGTGCATGTCACGTTTCTGAAATAAACTTTATTAGGTACGCTTATATAATAACAAAATATATTGGTGAACTATTCCGGTCATAAACTCTTGGTTTACATGCAATGCTAAATATTTTCTTTCAAGCTAAATTTAAGACACGAATGTATCAAAATTCTGCTTTATACAAGAAAACGGGAAAAAAAAACACCACACTGTCAGAGCAATTCCAAAATCAAATAGAAAAATCACAGAAATAGAGGTAAAATAGATATAACACACAAATATTATAAATAACAGCTCACTCTCATGGATTGGTACACACACTTCAATAAGATGTGGCAGGGTCAAACTAGTTTTACACCAGCAAAGATATGGAAAAATTGAAAATGACAGTTGTGGATTCTGCATCCAATAGACCAGAACTGGTCAGCTGATAACAAACAATTCACTGTCCACAGATTCATTGACAGAAATAGAGTGCATATAGACCTGTAAAATACAGGAATAGAGTACATATATACCTGTATTACCATAATATATATCTAAGAAGAACATTTACGTGTACTGGTAATGGAGAAAAAAATATGTTTTATTAATAAAAGTAAAGATTTGAAAGTAAGTGAACATGACAGAAAAAGTCTATCCAAAAATCAAAAGTTATAAAAACCTAGTTTTCACTGGTCTTCTTCTTCATCTGACGTCAGTCTTCATTGTCATAGTAACTATTACTCATACTTGTAAGATTTTTATTCATTTTATACACCAATACTTTATTTCTTTACAGCTAAGCTCTGAATATTAGACGTAAAGTCAAAGAGAAGTGAATCAAAGAAAAATGAAAATTCAAACTGTTGGAAATATCAATCCTGTCACCATAGCAACCATTACATTACTTTTGTGAAGAGAATATATTTTCTTAGACTTTTATTTTATTGCAAAAAACAGTTTTCATGTTAATTTAAGAAGTATATAATACAACAATATGCTTTAAGCCTTTTCTTTGGTTTGAATGTCCAATTAAAGCTAAATATTCAGCATTATATATTTTAGATAATTTGAGTGTGAGATTAATAGTTTTTGTTTGTGGAATCATATTTCACAAATTTATTTAATGATTGTCTTAACCTTATGTACTAAATACTGCAATGGTTTCATAATTTTATTTATAAAGAATTTTTTTTTTATAGTTTTACAATTTTAAACTTTTATTAAAAAACATTAATAAAATTTTAATTTAGCCCTACATTGGAAGCAATGCAATTTATTTAAGATCAATTTGCAATAATTATTTGAAATGATTTGGGGGGGGGGGGGGGGAGGGGGTCATCTGATATTAAACATTTAAAAAAAAAATGTTTTCCAAAAATGAGAAAAATGACAATTTACTGTATATTCCTTGGAAAATAACATCTTCTGTTCATAGATTATTTTTGGAGAAAAAAAGGGTAATTTTTGTAGTAATAATACATAAATATTATTGACTTATGTGTTCAGAATGAATAATGAATTTTGTAGTTTATTTTTATACATCAGAGATGGGACATGGCAGGTGTGCAACGGATGGGGGGGGGTTCAATAATGTCACGATCTTTGCTACCTTGAAATGCTGAAATACATATTTTCTTAATCCATATACAATACTTAATCATAGATTTCTATACAATCCTAAATACGAATTTATAATTTCCATGCGGTTACATGAAAAGAACATTTACGTCGATAAATTGTTTAACCATCTATGCACCGATGAAATAAATTCAATAACACAATTTTTCAGTAATTGCTTTGTCATATTGAATAATATTTAAATGAAATTGTAAAACTTTATGTCCTGGATGGCCCTTGATATTAAAAATATTTCTGCAACAAATTTCTATGACTGTCCACTCCTAATACTCAGGTAAAAGGGATGTGACGTTAATTTTTCCCATGAGTCAACAAGATATTTCCAACAACCAAATAACTTGACAATGCACAATAACTTCCAATCACCACGATAACTTGATTTAAATAGAAGTTTAAATCCGATTAACGAATTTGACGTGACCATTTTATATGCTTTGATAAAACAAGATTATGACGAATACTAATGAGTAGTACTATTTATCAGTCAACGACTGACACTGTTATGACAATTACCTAATATGGAAGCTTTACAATATTCCTCTGTCATCATTGGTTGTTATGTGATGTAAGACAGGGGAAGTAACTCAGGACTTGACCTAATTAGTGATAAATATTTATTGTTATCATGTGACCATATTTAAATGTAATATTCAAATGTGTCAATTATTTGTTATATTTGTTGATTGTGTTGATGTTCATAAATTATGTTGATGATTATTGTTATTGAAGAATGATTAAATATGATGTTATTTAATATAAAAAGGGGGATACATTATATTTATGATCAAAGAAAAGGCAGCATATGTTCGCATATATTTAAACCATCCCCTAAAATCTATTTACCTTATTTTATCGATTTTGACAGTGACTTCCTGATAAGAAATTGCACCCATTTACATATTGCAATTGTTATGGGTTTTATAAACAAATGTGGGTATAAAATATAATATATATAATGGATTTCATAGAGTTGATATTTTTGGGTTAAATAATGGTATTTTATAGAATTAATTTGGGTTTAAATATATTATTTTTGGTTTAGCAGTAATGATATGTAATCATTATTAAATATACTTGCTTCAAATTTATGTATAAATATGGGAATCCAGTTAGAACTATTACAAGATATTTTAATTGATCAACATACATATTGTGGGAATTTAAAAATAGAAATGCTTAATTTACATTGTGTTGATAAATCTTAGTAGATATATGACAATCTCCTTGTTTCTTTCTTCTTGATTTTTGTAAAAGTATATGATCAAATTGCATTTTATTACAAAATTATCAAAGTTTTTCACGACTGGACATTTTTGGTTATAAATTAAGATTTATTCCTTTTTCAAAAATATACAAATTACAAAAAATAATTAAGATACATTCACACTTTAAATATTTTAAGAAATTGTTTTGGAAGTAATCTTTGCTATTATACAATTTGAAGATATAGATCATTCCTTGTTATATTTTTTAAAGAAATTATTTAATATATATTTTTAAATTATTAATATTTTATTTCTTGTTATGTTCTGAGTATGGCAAGTCAAGATTCAAGTTTGAATTTGATGTACTTAATCATGTTTCATCAGTTTTGTAGAGTTAATATGAAATATACTGGTATGTAAAATAAGAGGAACACATTTTATCTAAATTTACTCAGTTATTGTGGAATGTATACAAAACAGGAGAAATATTTTTGATCAGATTTATTGGGATATAGTAGAAAATGTAAAACTCTTCACATCTATATTTAAAGATACCATAATTTCTTCAAAATATTTTAATGTATTTTTAGATGAAATATTCAATTACAAGGAGACTTAAATATTTTATTTAAATTATTTATTTTATTAGTTCAAATCTTACTAATGTATCTGAACACCTATTGTTTTAAATGATTTGTACTACTTGAGGGAATAAAAATATATTTTCGTACTTTGAGTTGCTTTAGTTTATACCATTGGGATGTTCAGAAAAGTTTGAAGATACCTAAAGGGTAATCAGAAGATACCTAAAGGGTAATCAGAAGATATCTAAAGGGTAATCAGAAGATATCTAAAGGGTAATCAGAAGATATCTAAAGGGTAATCAGAAGATACCTAAAGGGTAATCAGAAGATACCTAAAGGGTAATCAGAAGATATCTAAAGGGTAATCAGAAGATATCTAAAGGGTAATCAGAAGATATCTAAAGGGTAATCAGAAGATACCTAAAGGGTAATCAGAAGATACCTAAAGGGTAATCAGAAGATACCTAAAGGGTAATCAGAAGATACCTAAAGGGTAATCAGAAGCCATAAATCATAGAAAACACAAAACAATGGCTAATGAAAAAGGATAAAAGAACAAACAATGGTTGATCACACAACACTACAAAGAAAACTAAATCTTATGCAACGTGAATCCCATTAAAAACCGGGATTAATTAATTGGTCCACTAGTGACACCCGTCAGGTTACTGTTGTTAAAAATATGGTGATAAGTCATAAAAAGGATAGGCATACCGGATTGTTACTACATGTACAACAAATGAACATATTTGTGGTCATCTGTGACACAGATATAAAATTGCTGATTTTTTCATCTCTACTTTTGAAAGTTTTTCCTTAACATTGTGTATTCTTCATTTTATGAGTATGACAACAAATATATAAATAGTCATGAAGATTGATGACAGTTTTTATAATTTTATTCATATGTTATTAGTATATTCCTGGTGTCTTAACATCTTATTGATCAAATTATAATTACTCTAAACAATAAGAAAATTACATCTGAGGAATTGATTTAGTTTTGATTATGGTGTTAAGCGCCACTTTCAACAATGTATATCGTGGCGGTCCGTTTTATTGGTGGAGGAAACTGGAATACCTGGAGAAAACCACTGACCTGTCGCAAGTAACTGACGAACTTTATCACATAATATTGTATCGAGTACACACCATGAACCGGGTTCAAACTCACAGCATTAGCGGTGATAGGCACTGATTGCACATGTAGTTGTAAATCCAACTACCATATGATCACGACGGCCCCCATCTCTGGAATTAATGAACTGATGGATGGCAAAGCTTGTGTTGTGTTGACCGGAAACTAAGATGTCTGTTAATAGGGGAAACCAGAGTAATGGAGACAACTGCTGACTAACCTGAAAGTATGTCACTGACAAACTTTATCATGAAGAAGAAAAGTTTGAAGATATCAAAGGGGTAATGAGAAGGATAGACAATACAAGAGTCAAAAGACAAAAAATCAAACAACCAAGCGATGATCTATAAAACTAAAGATAGAGCAACATGAACCCCACAAATACCCAGGGGTGAACTCAAGTGCTCTAGAAGGGCAAGCAGTTCCTGTTCCACTAGTTGCACCTGTCAGGTTGCTCTTGTCCAAATCCAGTGGTAAGTTATGAATGAGGAAAGAGGGGGATTATGATTACCACAAACGGAAGATATAATACATGTTCATAGGAGACTAAAACTTTTGAAAGTAATGACTTCAACTTAACCACTATAGCTAGTAATACTTGGTTCAACTTAACCACTATAGCTAGTAATACTTGGTTCAACTTAACCACTATAGCTAGTAATACTTGGTTCAACTTAACCATTATAGCTAGTAATACTTGGTTCAACTTAACCACTATAGCTAGTAATACTTGGTTCAACTTAACCATTATAGCTAGTAATACTTGGTTCAACTTAACCACTATAGCTAGTAATACTTGGTTCAACTTAACCACTATAGCTAGTAATACTTGGTTCAACTTAACCACTATAGCTAGTAATACTTGGTTCAACTTAACCACTATTGCTAGTAATACTTGGTTCAACTTAACCACTATAGCTAGTAATACTTGGTTCAACTTAACCACTATAGCTAGTAATACTTGGTTCAACTTAACCACTATAGCTAGTAATACTTGGTTCAACTTAACCACTATAGCTAGTAATACTTGGTTCAACTTAACCACTATAGCTAGTAATACTTGGTTCAACTTAACCACTATAGCTAGTAATACTTGGTTCAACTTAACCACTATAGCTAGTAATACTTGGTTCAACTTAACCACTATAGCTAGTAATACTTGGTTCAACTTAACCACTATAGCTAGTAATACTTGGTTCAACTTAACCACTATAGCTAGTAATACTTGGTTCAACTTAACCACAATAGCTAGTAATACTTGGTTCAACTTAACCACTATTGCTAGTAATACTTGGTTCAACTTAACCACTATAGCTAGTAATACTTGGTTCAACTTAACCACTATAGCTAGTAATACTTGGTTCAACTTAACCACTATAGCTAGTAATACTTGGTTCAACTTAACCACTATTGCTAGTAATACTTGGTTCAACTTAACCACTATTGCTAGTAATACTTGGTTCAACTTAACCACTATAGCTAGTAATACTTGGTTCAACTTAACCACTATAGCTAGTAATACTTGGTTCAGTAGCTCCTTTGGTAGTAACAACCTTCTATCAAGGAAATCATGATATGAACCACAAGCCATGGAATATCTAGCAACTGATTGATATGTACTCCATATGTGGGTGCTGCTGATTGGTGCTACATATGAATTGGAAATTGATATCTCTTTTGTGGTAAGCTTCGATCTTAACCTGCCATCACTAGTACTGTTAATTTCTAAGTGTAGGTCAAGGTATGGATATAATTTTTAGGTGACATCTCTTATTTCAAGCTCAAATGTATAGATACAATCCACATAATCACCAAGCTTTGAATTATTTTGTGAAAGGACATCGATAATAAAAAGGTAGTTATCAAAATTATTACACACGACGCGTTTCTGGAATAACCTTCATCAGGTATGCTCAAAGTCGAAAGGTTGGAAACCAAATAATTTAAATAGTTTTGGGAGCAAGTAAACCAAAGGATCTAAACATGATCGGCTAAGGTCACCTATGCCTATATAACAGAACATGAAATTAAGGGATCTGGCTGCATAAGGTCTGTCTCATACGAATAAATGAACAAGTCGGCCAAAAGAGTAGCACAGTTAGTACTTATAGCAATGCCAAACTCGAGCATTTTATTAATGTCAGTTTTACATCCAATCAAAGTGGGTTTTTTTTTTAAAAGATTTAATTTATCCCTTACTAAAACAAGGTATTTGTATTTGCGTTGGTCATTCTTTTTAATGAAACAGATTTAAACCAATTATTTTACCTGTCTGTTAGCTTTGAGTGGGGAATAGTTGTGTAGAGGGTAGAGAGGTCAAATGCTTTAAATAATGCCATTGCATGAGAAGAGGAACATTTATTGTATGTACTCTACTGTATCTGGAGAATTTGTTAGAATCCATATCTGATTCACACCACCTCTGGAGTAAATATGACCACATGCTCTTAAGCCCGATTTCTTCTTCTTCCAGGTAAGGAACCGGATTCGTTAATCGAATGTATTTGGTTCCGCTTGAAAAACTCTTCACAGTGTCGGGCAACACAGCAAGTTTAAATATATTTTTTATAATAAATAAATTTTCTATAAACTATTTACATTTAAAATAATCCCCGATTTACAATTAAAATTATGTACACTCTATGTTGTTCATTTTCTTCAAGTGCTTGACTTTAGGGCAGCTCTGAATCCTTCGATTGTGTCTGCCGATGTTGTATTAGTTGGAAGTTGATTTCAATCTCTGATGGTCTTAGGGAAGAATGATTGTCCGTAGGTATCCGTGTTTGATCTTTCTTGGTACCGTAGAAGCGGTTTTTACCTCTGGTCCGGCTGTCATTTGGTGTTAGATATTGCTGTCTATCTATGTCGATAAGGTCATGCTGGATCTTAAATAGCATGCTTAGTTTTGCTGATTTCCTACGATCTTCAAGGTTTTCCCATTTTAAAGATGTTACCATATTTGTGACACATCATGGTGTTCGGTTCAACTTAACCACTATTGCTAGTAATACTTGGTTCAACTTAACCACTATAGCTAGTAATACTTGGTTCAACTTAACCACTATAGCTAGTAATACTTGGTTCAACTTAACCACTATAGCTAGTAATACTTGGTTCAACTTAACCACTATTGCTAGTAATACTTGGTTCAACTTAACCACTATTGCTAGTAATACTTGGTTCAACTTAACCACTATAGCTAGTAATACTTGGTTCAACTTAACCACTATAGCTAGTAATACTTGGTTCAGTAGCTCCTTTGGTAGTAACAACCTTCTATCAAGGAAATCATGATATGAACCACAAGCCATGGAATATCTAGCAACTGAGTGATATGTACTCCATATGTGGGTGCTGCTGATTGGTGCTACATATGAATTGGAAATTGATATCTCTTTTGTGGTAAGCTTCGATCTTAACCTGCCATCACTAGTACTGTTAATTTCTAAGTGTAGGTCAAGGTATGGATATAATTTTTAGGTGACATCTCTTATTTCAAGCTCAAATGTATAGATACAATCCACATAATCACCAAGCTTTGAATTATTTTGTGAAAGGACATCGATAATAAAAAGGTAGTTATCAAAATTATTACACACGACGCGTTTCTGGAATAACCTTCATCAGGTATGCTCAAAGTCGAAAGGTTGGAAACCAAATAATTTAAATAGTTTTGGGAGCAAGTAAACCAAAGGATCTAAACATGATCGGCTAAGGTCACCTATGCCTATATAACAGAACATGAAATTAAGGGATCTGGCTGCATAAGGTCTGTCTCATACGAATAAATGAACAAGTCGGCCAAAAGAGTAGCACAGTTAGTACTTATAGCAATGCCAAACTCGAGCATTTTATTAATGTCAGTTTTACATCCAATCAAAGTGGGTTTTTTTTTTAAAAGATTTAATTTATCCCTTACTAAAACAAGGTATTTGTATTTGCGTTGGTCATTCTTTTTAATGAAACAGATTTAAACCAATTATTTTACCTGTCTGTTAGCTTTGAGTGGGGAATAGTTGTGTAGAGGGTAGAGAGGTCAAATGCTTTAAATAATGCCATTGCATGAGAAGAGGAACATTTATTGTATGTACTCTACTGTATCTGGAGAATTTGTTAGAATCCATATCTGATTCACACCACCTCTGGAGTAAATATGACCACATGCTCTTAAGCCCGATTTCTTCTTCTTCCAGGTAAGGAACCGGATTCGTTAATCGAATGTATTTGGTTCCGCTTGAAAAACTCTTCACAGTGTCGGGCAACACAGCAAGTTTAAATATATTTTTTATAATAAATAAATTTTCTATAAACTATTTACATTTAAAATAATCCCCGATTTACAATTAAAATTATGTACACTCTATGTTGTTCATTTTCTTCAAGTGCTTGACTTTAGGGCAGCTCTGAATCCTTCGATTGTGTCTGCCGATGTTGTATTAGTTGGAAGTTGATTTCAATCTCTGATGGTCTTAGGGAAGAATGATTGTCCGTAGGTATCCGTGTTTGATCTTTCTTGGTACCGTAGAAGCGGTTTTTACCTCTGGTCCGGCTGTCATTTGGTGTTAGATATTGCTGTCTATCTATGTCGATAAGGTCATGCTGGATCTTAAATAGCATGCTTAGTTTTGCTGATTTCCTACGATCTTCAAGGTTTTCCCATTTTAAAGATGTTACCATATTTGTGACACATCATGGTGTTCGGTCTGTGTAGTTGTTGTGCACACATCTTGCTGCTCTTTTCTGTATCTGTTCTATGGATTTGATCTTTTTTTGGTTAGATGGATCCCAAACTGTGCTTACATACTGATTCCACTGTTGGTTTGTTTTGCTTGTCTTCGTTCTGTGTCTTGTGTGCCTAATGTTAATGTTACCAGTGGCTAGATTGTCCATTCTTGATTTCTCCTTCGGTTTTCTCTAACGTTATTTTCATCGCTGACAGTATCGATATGACGTTTTATCATGTGTAGGAGTTTGAACATTAATTATGTGTAAAATCTAAATACCATACGATTGGGGCAACGACGATTCCTTGTATTGATCACTAAAATGATTGACACCTCTTGATATAAGCTAACACATACAGGATGCTACAGTATTCCAAAAACCCAGAGAGAACCTAGACTGTTAACGAGTGATATGCAGTGAACATTTTGTTTATTATATATATATATATGTTGATAAGAAAACCAAGATGACCATATGACCACCACCACTGCACGTATACGTAGAATAACATATTTGGAAATGTGAGAGAGCTTTCTCAGAAATAAAATGAAAAACAAAAAATGTACCACACTGGCGTCAGAATATGTACCACACTGACGTCAGAATATGTACCACACTGACGTCAGAATATGTACCACACTGGCGTCAGAATATGTACCACACCATCGTCAGAATATGTACCACACTGGCGTCAGAATATTTCTAAAGTCCAACCAGAAAATTGTAGAAACCGGTGCAAAAGAAATACCCCGAACAAACTACTTTCCTCTTAGTTACATGAAACTGTCATGCAAGCGTTTTCCACATGTGGGTAATATGACGAACCTCACATATTTATAAATAGTTTGGGCAGTGTTGCTGCAAACAACAAATGGAGTCTCGATCTCCATTTACTCTTCCATAACGCATTAATATTGCATTGATGAAAACCAAGAGTTTACATGTAGGCGGTCCATAAAGAAAATTGACTCTTGAGGGTACAAAGTTTAACAAAGAGTGGATTGGAGAAACTTTATGAAAAAATTTTTAGAACCAGTAATGGGAATATAGTTAATATAGTATTAATCATCATGATCAGTTATATGAGATGCAAATTAAATTTTTACACATAAAAACCTCAATATGTTTATACAATGTATGTGGTTCAAACCCTGAGGTACGCTTTTTCAAATCTAAAGGAACAAATAAAAATAGTATTCTCAAGAGCTACCGATGGAAGTGTAATTGTATTTGCCAACAAAATTCCTTGTGAAATGGAGATTCGACTTATTACAAGTGAACTACCCCAGGGATATGGGGTCAAAAACATGAGAGTCCAAAGCTTATCAAAGATTACAATGAGGAAACTTTTGAAAATGGCTATTGATATGTATATTCAAGCCTGCACAACTGAAGGCTAATTGCTATATTGAGTCTGTGTCCTCTTGGTCCAAACGTTTACATAAGCTGCAATAAAAATAAATAAAAAAATACAATATTTCAAAGAACCAGCAATAGAAATGTAATTATATTTAGCATGTAGAAGGGTTCTTGTCTAATTTCAAATATGTTATTTGTGTTTGTTTGCGAATAGTGGTGTGAAACACGTCTTGACTATATGAGTAACACGGTTGGTGTCTTATAAGAGGCGGGAACTGGTGTGAAACACGTCTTGACTATATGAGTAACACGGTTGGTGTCTTATGAGGCAGGAACTGGTGTGAAACACGTCTTGACTATATGAGTAACACGGTTGGTGTCTTATGAGGTAGGAACTGGTGTGAAACACGTCTCGACTATATGAGTAACACGGTTGGTATCTTATAAGAGGCAGGAACTGGTGTGAAACACGTCTTGACTGTATGAGTAACACGGTTGATGTCTTATAAGAGGCAGGAACTGGTGTGAAACACGTCTTGACTGTATGAGTAACACGGTTGGTGTCTTATGAGGCAGGAACTGGTGTGAAACATGTCTTCACTATATGAGTAACACGGTTGGTGTCTTATAAGAGGCAGGAACTGGTGTGAAACATGTCTTGACTATATGAGTAACACGGTTGGTGTCTTATAAGAGGCAGGAACTGGTGTGAAACACGTCTTGACTATATGAGTAACACGGTTGGTGTCTTATAAGAGGCAGGAACTGGTGTGAAACACGTCTTGACTATATGAGTAACACGATTGGTGTCTTATGAGGCAAGAACTGGTGTGAAACACGTCTTCACTATATGAGTAACACGGTTGGTGTCTTATAAGAGGCAGGAACTGGTGTGAAACATGTCTTGACTATATGACTAACACGGTTGGTGTCTTATAAGAGGCAGGAACTGGTGTGAAACACGTCTTGACTATATGACTAACACGGTTGGTGTCTTATAAGAGGCAGGAACTGGTGTGAAACACGTCTTGACTATATGAGTAACACGGTTGGTGTCTTATAAGAGGCAGGAACTGGTGTGAAACACGTCTTGACTGTATGAGTAACACGGTTGGTGTCTTATGAGGCAGGAACTGGTGTGAAACACGTCTTCACTATATGAGTAACACGGTTGGTGTCTTATAAGAGGCAGGAACTGGTGTGAAACACGCCTTGACTATATGAGTAACACGGTTGATGTCTTATAAGAGGCAGGAACTGGTGTGAAACACGTCTTGACTATATGAGTAACACGGTTGATGTCTTATAAGAGGCAGGAACTGGTGTGAAACACGTCTTGACTGTATGAGTAACACGGTTGGTGTCTTATAAGAGGCAGGAACTGGTGTGAAACACGTCTTCACTATATGAGTAACACGGTTGGTGTCTTATAAGAGGCGGGAACTGGTGTGAAACACGTCTTGACTATATGAGTAACACGGTTGGTGTCTTATAAGAGGCAGGAACTGGTGTGAAGCACGTCTTGACTGTATGAGTAACACGGTTGGTGTCTTATAAGAGGCAGGAACTGGTGTGAAACACGCCTTGACTATATGAGTAACACGCTTGGTGTCTTATAAGAGGCAGGAACTGGTGTGAAACACGTCTTGACTATATGAGTAACACGCTTGGTGTCTTATAAGAGGCAGGAACTGGTGTGAAACACGTCTTGACTATATGAGTAACACGGTTGGTGTCTTATAAGAGGCGGGAACTGGTGTGAAACACGTCTTGACTATATGAGTAACACGGTTGGTCTCTTATAAGAGGCAGGAACTGGTGTGAAACACGTCTTGACTATATGAGTAACACGGTTGGTATCTGATATGAGGCAGGAACTGGTGTGAAACACGTCTTGACTATATGAGTAACACGGTTGGTGTCTTATAAGAGGCAGGAACTGGTGTGAAACACGTCTTGACTATATGAGTAACACGGTTGGTGTCTTATAAGAGGCAGGAACTGGTTACCCTTCGCACCTGGGTTTCCCCGATTTTTGTGGGTCCGTGTTGCTCATCTTTTTATATAATTACTTTTCTGTGTTGTGTTGTGCTTTTCTATTTGCTTTGTTTGTTTTCGTCTTGTGTGTCCAATGTTACCAGTGTTTTTGGATTGTCCATTTTTGACCGCTTTTCTCTAATGTTTATTTATCCTGTTTGAAATGGAGATTCAATCTTGCCATATAGATCATAAGGGGTCAGAATACTTAAAATCCAAAATTTGGTTTTTGGCTTCAATAAGGAAAATGTTTCAGAAAAAAACGTATTCCTTTGTAAAGTCCAGATTCAAAGTCAAAAGTTCATGAACGAAAGTGGCAGGGTGTATTGGGTTTTAAGTCCTGATTGCCCAAGGTATTCTGCAGGCATCAATGGAAAATATTCTCAGTAATCTCAGGGACTGACAATGAACATTGAATCGAATATCATGAAAGTCGGTCCTTATGAAATACGTATACTGTGACTGTGAAATTCAGAGGGACAATAAAAGCTCTGTTTCTTTAATTTAATTTGTGTCTTTACATCCATAACCTTTTTGACTAATAAATTTATTATTTTACAAATGAAAATTCCAGAGTCTATAGAGTCTATAAATATTAACACAGACTGAATTGAGAAAATGTCAAAAATGGCATGAAACATAATTATTACATGCACAATGTATATCAGATTTAAGTCTCCACACACTTAGACCTAAATAACTGTATCCTAGCTAGACTAATTCAAAGTTTAATCAGGATAGACTGCAAGTGGGGAATTTAACAAAAAAATAAAACAGGAAAGGAAAATCATTTGTATTTGCTATGAAGCAGCATAGCGATATGAAGAATCATTTTTGATACACATGTATAAATAAATGGCACGTGGTCTTTTGGATCCGGCAAAGTCACCCTCATTGATAGTGAGGCCCAGATGATTTGTTCAAAAAGGCTTAGGAAGCACAATTGATCCATTCATAAATTCTTTGTTAATTCATTCTAATATTCTATTTTACATACATATAATCTATACAATACTCTGAGTAACTCCTGAAGATTTGAACAAGATTACTTGAATAGTTTCCGAGAACCAGTATGTTAAATTTGAGAATGAAGCTAAATTTAGCATGTCAAAATTGAATTTACAGCAATGGTTTGACTACATTTAGAAAAAAATATACCTTGTTTTACAGTAGATTTTGTTCTAAAAATGTGAAAAGAAACAAACAATCCAAAGATTTAAAAAAAATCAGGGATCTCAAAGCTTTCATATAAAAATCATAATACATGTACTTGTAATAATTGCAAAACGCCATTTTCCGTTAACTGCCAAAAGTTTAAGTCCATGTGTCCAAGGCATACTTTTTTCTGACAACACATTCAACTATCACTGTAATTAAAAAATGTTCTTTTTGATATTGTAACACTTTTTTGCCAAAACAAGATCAGGTAAATGCATATAATGTAGAAGAAATACGGTAGTCATTTTAAAATTGCAGGAAAAATCATAAAGGGAGGTAATTCAAATTTGAAAGAAATAAGATTTCAATCTAAACAAGTCACTGTGGTTACTGTATATTATGATATAGTTTTTTTAATCGATGGTAAAAAAATTTTTTTTAATCACAAAACAACATGAAAGCATAGATTGGTTAATTTTGAAATATTTGAATGATTAATTGCAAAAAACATAACACATATTTGTAACAAGTTCAATAAAAAAAATTCTAAAAATAACATTTTTTTCAATTCTAATTACATATCATGATATTAGAGACATTAAATTATGTTATCATTCTCATTTTGCATACACAGTTATTTGACAATGACTGCATCATGGTATCTTCAAACTTGATCATGCAAGTTTACAACATCATGATCTGCAAATGTCGGGAGCACAATATGGAGCAGAAATTGATAACTGGACTATTTTAATGGTACATTGTGTACTATTTATATACATGTCCAGGGGTCACCACACTTCAGAATGTTTTATTGTAATTTTTAATCTTTTTTATTTTTATTTGGTATTTCATTTTTTTTGTTTTTGTTTTTTGTATTGCAACTTAGAACTTACCTTTACTTACTGATTTTACAGTTTCATTGTCTACTGTGAATGTCCGTAACTTCTCGATATATTTCCTGTATACATTTGGTTTCACTACATCTTCCCATATTGTCACATCTCCAGTAAGAACTTCAGTTGGATCATTACTTCAAAGATCAAGTTTTGTAACAGCAGCTAAGTAATATTGGTTCATTTCAAGTGGAGATTGTACTGATTTTGTTTTTTGAAGCAACGGAGCACATAATTCGTAATAAAGGAGTGCAAAGGCTGCTTCTTCAGCTTGTATATCAGGATCTAGGTAGCCTTGTTTGGACAGACTGTTCTAGACGATTAAGCCGTCCTGGGTTTCCCTTGACATTGAGAGGTCAGAATTTAGCAAATGATACGATTTTGTTCTTGCGTGATACAGTCTCATGCGAACTTAGGATGTAAAACACGCATATTATTTCAACAAAATTGTGCATCAAATACGGATGAATAGAGGAGCCCTCAACGCTCAACCTGCAAATATTAAATAATTTACCGGATATTATTCGCTGACGTATCGTTCTTAATTCAATTATTAGCGTGTTAACTCTACTTCCGGTTAATTCACATGCGTTTAAAAACATGTTTCAAAGTTTGTTGCAGAGATTTTAAACTTCTCAAAGGTTATTTGTAACTGTAAGCTCTATGGCAGATCACACCAACAGTGTAGTAGTTCCGTGGATCAACAGGTACATGTATTAAGAGCAGGCGCGACGTGAAAAGCGAGCTAAATTTACTGTTCGTATCGTCACGGTATGTGTTTTCGTGCGTCATCTGTTTTCGTGGTATCCATTTTATTTTGATTTCCACAGCGCACGCATTATTTTTGACGTGTCTTCTGGTTTCTATTTATGGAACATAAACAATACGAAAGCTGACATCTGTAAAAAATGATAAAGTTTACTTATAAAGACGTAACTTGTAAGTACCAAAAACAGTGAACCTACCTACTTAACCATACTTTTTGTAATGCCAAAAATGTACTTCATTTATAAAGTAGATGGAAAAAAATCCAGAAGGGCTATATAAAATTTAACTATGTCGTCAGACACCTGCTCTTCCTGTCATGTAACTATCATTCATGGGGTCACTGATCGTATTTGTAAACAAAAGAGCCGACTGAAATGTGCCTGTTTCTTATATAAAATACATGTCACTTTGCAGTGCATTGTGGTTTCAGCACTAAAAAAAACGTCAAAAGTAAACACAATTTTGAAAGTGGTCATTTTCAAACATTCTGTTATTTTATTTAGATGTAGTATGATTTGGTAGATGGCCAGAACCATGAAATTTTAAAACCAGCCATTTCGGGATTTTATATTCGTTTCCATCCCGTATATCGGCCTTGTTTTTATTTGCCACGGAAACAGATGACGTAATTTTACTGACAACAAAAGTTGCCAGGTAATCGAGAGTATATTAAAATACAAGAATGGCTTTAAAAACAATCTTATGCATAAAGAAATATTTAACTAGCCATTCTTTGAAAATTCCAATCGTCATATGAATGAAGGGTTAACACTGTTAATCGCTATATCTGAAAATCGATAATAGCACGAAAACCTATAACACGATGCTAAGTTTTAAGAAGAGTTTGAAGATACCAAAGCCTTAAAGGGGCAATCAGAATCCGTATATCGAAGAAGAACAGATGGCCCAATGGCCAAAAGAACAAACAGAGATCTACAAAACATACTCATAAAACTAAAGATCGAGTAACACGAACCCTAATCTCGTTGAGATTAGGATTCCGAAGAAATTTTCTGTCTGTCTGTAGAGCAAATAGTATGTTAAGTTCACGAGTTGAAGGAAGCAGCACATAGATATGTATATATTTTTTAAATTACTTCAATAAGAAAAGTTTGAAAAAGCCAAAGGAGTAATAAAAATCAGTAATTCGAAGGAGGACAAAGAATACAAAAGAAAAATGACGAATGTACAAACAGTGATACTGGTCAAGGACCAATTATCGCCATTTTTTTCTTGTTTTTGTCAGATTATTTCTATGTAGTCCAATACACCCCTTCAAGCACCTCATAATTTTGAATGTTACCAATCGACTTACCTTGGACAGAAATATAAATAATTTTTATGCGCATGCTCGTATCAGGGACCCTTTGTAAAGTTGCTGATTTTTGTCACTGAATCGTGAGGGAAGAGTACCAATTATCGCCATCTTGTTAGATATGGGAAAAAATATATATTAATCAACCATGAAGTTTAAAGAAATGGCCTTACCACAAAAAAATATGGTGTCATCAGTATTTTGCGATCATTAGGACACCAATCTGCTATATTTGTCCATTTAAATAATAGCGACTGGCATCTCCGCTCCGTTTACATGACCCCCAACGAGGTTTATTAGAGGTATGGTTTCTAATGGGGTTTTACCTGATTTCTTTTGAATTAGCCAAGATACAAATGTAGGATTTTGCTGTCTGCTTTGTCACCATTTATTATTGTCGTCTGCAAAAAAGGGCCCGAAAATTTGTGTGCGCTCGCGAGTAACGTGCAAGGTGGCAATAATTGGTCCTCGACCAGTATACATAAAAGTACATAGAAAAATTAAGATCTAACAACACAAACTCCACAAAAAACTGGGGATTAAACTTGTGTGCTTTGGAAGGATAAGCAGTTACTGCTCCACATGTGACGCCCTAATTCCGTTGAAATTAGACTTCCAAAGAAATTTTCTGGTCTGTATCTTGAGCCTAATCTCATCACAAGCCCTATCAAAGGTATTCTAGAAATTTAAAATTTGGCCCTCTGTTGCATTCCAATGCATATTTTGGCATGGACGGATTGTGTCGGACCAAGTGCAGGTAAGCCGTGATATTTGAGACACATTTTCTAGATCAAATCTGCAAAAATAATGATATTTTCTTACCTCTTACAGCATCTACCAGATCAAATAATCCAAATCCACTTCAGACTGTCTGTCATTGCATTTAATTTGAACTCAATAACTGTACCATGTGATCAATTTTTGTGACGTTTTTAGCTATAGTACATTTCTCGATGTCAATAATTGGAAAAGTTATTTAACACCTTTATGAAATCTGACATGGAGAAACGGACTATGCAAAAAAAACGTCATGAATTTGATCACGTTGTCATTTTTAATTCGGTCACAATATGTCTGCCAATACAAACTAAATTTTGTCCTTTATGGATCTTTAACAACTTGAAACAGTAAGAGATTATCATTATTTTTGCAGATTTGAACTAGAAAATGTGTCTACTGTATATATCATGGCTTACCTGCACTTGGTCTGACTCAATACGTCCATGCTAAAAGATGCATCGAAATGCACCGGGGGGTCAAATTTTATATATCCGGAATATCATTGTGACGAGATTAGACTGGAGATACAGAGCAGAAAATTTCTTTGGAAGTCTAATCTCAACGAGATTAGCGACACCCGTCATGTTACTCTTGTTACAAACTCAGTGATAAGTCATGAATGAGGAAAGGAATGGATTGAGATTACTTCAAACTGAACATATCCATTATCATTTGTTACACAGATATTCAGTAACAGTGGTGACGGTAAAACTTTCGAAGTGATGACTTACACTTAAAGGTGAAATGCAAAGGTTTTGAGTATTTGATTTTATTGCTTTACTCTATAAAGATACCTAAATAATTTTCGACACCAAGTGTGTCACCGTTTATATGTAAACACAGGTAAATTTATGGTTTATTGTCGAAGTTTAACGTGATTATCTCCTCTTGGTAAGCCAAGACTGTAACGTCATTCTGTTCTTATCAGTCTGCTGTGCCTACGAGGATAACATAGCTTTTCGATATTCTGATGATGAAAGTGACCAAAGTGACACCATAGGCATCGATTCAACATAGAAAAAAATATATTAAAAACATATAAATTAAAAAAACAAAAACAAAAGCATTTAATTTGAAATAAAAAATATTTAAAAGAAAATACATGCCGAACTTTTGTACTCTAGCTGTTTACTTACATTTAGACAATGTTCACCAGGGAATTTATAAATAGGCTTCTCTCAAAAAATATTGTATAGGGAAAAAAATATGAATGAAAAAATCTAGTAACTCTGGTTATTTGTACATGAACTATTACCTTCACATTTTTCTCCCTTTAATGCATTTTTACATCAAATGTATTACTTATGACTTGTCAGTAATCGTTGAATGGAGAACAGCGAGATGTGGAATTCATAAAGTGTCATTTTACACCTCTCTGAGAGAAACAAAATTCAATAAAAGTTAAATCCTTTTCATAATATATATCTACGATTTTAGGGGACCCACTACCATTAACCATAAAAAAATAATGTGAATCCCCAAAAGTAAATGATCTCTATAATGCCTTAGTGTACTTTAGGAGATCCACTACCTATATATCCACGATTCATATCATAAAACAACAACATTAACCATAGAAAATGATGCGAGTCCCCTAAGGTAAATGATTCCTATAATGCCTTGGTGTACTTTAGGGACCCACTACCCTGTATACCTGCTTCATATCATAAGACAACATTCGTTATAGAAAATAATGTGAGTCCCCTAAAGTACCTAATAAATATCGTGAGACAACAAAACCAAGTCTCATAGAACAATTATGATACATTATATGGTGAGTGCCCGGCTTTGTTTTTTTTGAGGATATGTAGAGCCCCCTAAACTACATGAAGGTCTGACACAGATTCATCAAAACAGAAAATTTTACACAATCTACAACAGAGATCTGCCTATGTATCTCTTAGGGGATGACCATTTGATTCTGAGAAGTATCTGGAAGTTTTTTTTTAGAAATAAATATTCTGGCATGAGCAAAAATAAAATAAATATCCTATCACGCAACAAAACGAAATACAGCATAAATAAACGACTTGATAATAAATGAAAAAAATATATAAAAAATGTCACTTGTAAACAGAGCCAAGGAAGTTTTATTCAGAATTTCTGCGTAAATAAATTTGGTGTTTTGTCATTGTGTTATCCTTGCTAGCTAAGATAATGGCCAAATTTTTTACACGAATATACCTATAAATTTGGTGGTCTATTTAGCATAAAAAACAAACGAGCAACGTGTTAGACAGCAAGATATTTTTGCCGCTAGGGGCAATGTAACCCAATTTCAACATCGAGAGGTGCATTAGGAGGGGCTAATAATGTTTTCAAAGTAAAGAAATGTTGTTTTCTGACAGAAAAAAGGGGATGCTATCGTGCCACCTTTTTGAAAAGACACACACAAATTTTAAGTCAGAATTGAAAATAATTTGAAATTTTTTCACATGGTCTTATACCAAAACGCATCATGGCATGGCAATGACTGTTTGATATTTCACATTTGTTAAGAAGACAGACCCATATGCACAATGAACCCACGGGAGGGTATCCTAGAACCATGATATTTATTCTTTCATTTTAGTATATTTTTACAAGCGAAATGTTTTAATTAGTATATTTAAGCTTTTAACGTTAGCTTTATTAACAGTAAATTTACCAATGTCCACCCACCCAACCGTTTTGCACACAAAGAAGGGATATGGTATGATTGTCTTTGTCCCTGTAAAAAAGAAGAAATGACACGAACGACGTCACGACAGGAGATTATTAAAGGGGAATAAGCATGATTGATATTTCCCCCAGTTTTAAAACATGTAAGTTTACCTGACAATTTCGCACGAACGGCTTGAGAAAATTGAAAGTTATTACGATTTTCTATCAAGATACTAAAATCACTATCTAAAAATGTGTAAATCTGAAAAAAAGTTATGACCTTTGCATTTCACCTTTAACCACTAGCAATCCTTGTTAGCAGCAACCCTTTATCAAAGAAATCATGATATGAACCACAGGCTCTGGAATATCAGAGCAACTGAGAGATGTATACTCCATATGCAGCAGCTGCTGGAATGCCGTAAAGTTTTGTTCTAAACTGGCCCTTACCGTCAATATCTAGTTGTATGTCAATATATGAAGCAGACCTACCTGTAGCTATATCTGTGGTATCCTTTCTTTTAACCTTTATGTGGTTTGCCATTAATTTGTTTAAAATTGTGGAAACTTTAAAATATTATAAATCAAGATTATTCATATATCAATTTAATTATTTCCACAATTCTTTCAAAAATATTTCAAAATGATGAATAGAATGAAAAACAAAAAATACCAACTGTTGGAACATTTCTAAAATCAATACCAACTGTTGGAACATTTCTAAAATCAATACCAACTGTTGGAACATTTCTAAAATCAATACCAACAGTTGGAACATTTCTAAAATCAATACCAACTGTTGGAACATTTCTAAAATCAATACCAACTGTTGGAACATTTCTAAAATCAATACCAACTGTTGGAACATTTCTAAAATCAATACCAACTGTTGGAACATTTCTAAAATCAATACCAACTGTTGGAACATTTCTAAAATCAATACCAACAGTTGGAACATTTCTAAAATCAATACCAACTGTTGGAACATTTCTAAAATCAATACCAACAGTTGGAACATTTCTAAAAATCAATACCAACTGTTGGAACATTTCTAAAAATCAATACCAACTGTTGGAACATTTCTAAAATCAATACCAACTGTTGGAACATTTCTAAAATCAATACCAACTGTTGGAACATTTCTAAAATCAATACCAACTGTTGGAACATTTCTAAAATCAATACCAACTGTTGGAACATTTCTAAAATCAATACCAACAGTTGGAACATTTCTAAAATCAATACCAACTGTTGGAACATTTCTAAAATCAATACCAACAGTTGGAACATTTCTAAAAATCAATACCAACTGTTGGAACATTTCTAAAATCAATACCAACTGTTGGAACATTTCTAAAATCAATACCAACTGTTGGAACATTTCTAAAATCAATACCAACTGTTGGAACATTTCTAAAATCAATACCAACTGTTGGTACATTTCTAAAATCAATACCAACTGTTGGAACATTTCTAAAATCAATACCAACTGTTGGAACATTTCTAAAATCAATACCAACTGTTGGAACATTTCTAAAATCAATACCAACAGTTGGAACATTTCTAAAAATCCAATAGAAAAATTGTAGAAAGGCAAAATCAATATTCATATTTATCAGTAATTTGTTACAGTTTCCTTTGATCTTTATTACCCAATAAATTTAGTAACAACGTTCAGTTGACCACCGACTCGTGATACTAGAAATTATCAGCTGTTGGTCATTTGTCATGCGCGGTCTAACGTGACGTCACTTAACCTTTCATTCAAAAAAAGGTCAAAACACAACAAAAAAATCACAAAGCTGTGTTAAAATTCTGAAATTACCGATAACAAAATTATTAGTATTTTTTTTCGCTCGACAAGGATTATCAGGTCCATATCAGATTCGCTCTTCGAGCTCATCTGATATGGACCTGATAATCATTGTCTTGCAGAAAAAAAACCTAATAATTAATACATATAACACAGAAATACCTGACCTCTCACTTTCCTGGCAGGCACTTTAATCAAATTAGTTTTATGGGCCAAAACCTCCCCTCTCAATGAAATGAATAAAGCAACTTAAATAACTCTTTTCACTAAAGAAAAATATTAAATCATATATTTTGCTGCATTTTAAGAATAAGTCTCAGAAGATTTGAAAATATATGATAACTGACACCAGCATTTTTTTTGCTGTATCCTTTACATTTTAATATACATGTATATATTTGTATTCATAATTACACCATATTTGTATTTTATATTTATAGATAGTCTATATATAAATACAGTCAAACCTGTATTAAGAGGTCACCTTTGGGACAAAGAAAATGTGGCCTTATAGGACAGATGACCTCTTAAAAGAGGTTCAATTCATATGAAATTTTCTATGGTAGGCCAAGAAAAAGGTGACCTTTTAATACAGGTGACTGCTTAAGAGAGGTGACCGCATGAGCAGGTTTGACTGTACTTCATGATATTTTACACTTCTAGTTCAGAATTTCAAGATGTATACAAAGGCTTATTTTATGGAAACACAAAAGCACAGAAATATGCCATAGAAAGAATCAATGTATGGAAAAGCAGGTACATTGTAATAATAGAACCTTCACTGACTTAACTTAATAGTAGAACCTTCAGTGACTTAACTTTTGTTTTTATTATCTCACCAAAACGTCCATGTGAGGTATTGTCATCACTTTGCCTCTGTTGTTGTCTTTCAACTTTTAACCCCGCATAGGCGAGGTCTACTAGATACAACATTCCGGTGGTTTTCTCAGGGCACTCCGGTTTCCTCCACCAATAAAACTGATCCCACGATATAACTGAAATATTGTTGAAAGTGGCATTAAACACCATAAACCAAACCAAACCAATCAACTTTTAACATTTTAATCTGTCAGAAACCACTATCCCAGTTGTAATTAAACTAGGTATAAATGGTACTTGGGTAGTCCTCAGCATTTTACATGATTTTAGTTTTAATTCACAAATTCAACATGGCTGCTGGGGTCAATTATGCTCACTGATTGGCTTAAATTAAAAAATCTTCTTTTCATAGACCTCTTTTGTGATCAAATTGTTCCTTGGTAGGAATATTCCTTATATTGCTCTCTAAAAGGTTAATGATTTTTTTTGTCGATCAAAAATCCAAGATGGCCAGCCGCACAAAACCAAGTATTGACATAAGATCGCTTCAGGAAAATGAAAAGCATAATTTTTCTTAGAAACAAGAAATATGTTTGGCCACAAATGGTACATGATTAATGGTTGGGAGCTCCCTTAAATTTTTTGTGTTGATCAGAAACCCAAGAATATATTCTACAAATGTTAATTTTATAATTAAGAGTCCATCTGTACAACATGTGTACAATCACTCAACTTAGTCAACTGTAATCGTGATAATTTTCTTTATGTCAGAAAATCACCATGTTTATTTTTTTGCCATGATTTTGACTAATAAACTATTATTTTATTTTCATATTTTATAGATCTATTCTTCCCGTGGCTATAGACAGTACATGTGCAATCATTAAAGTGGTCATCAGCCATGTTGAAGGAGAAGATGACAAGACAGATGGGGTCAGAAATGCATACAGTTTAGCTATAATTAGGTACAAAGTTTACTTTGATTAATCACACGAATATCGTAAGCCAACAAATTCTAACAAATAACGCAAAGAATAAAACAAAAACAATTCAACTCTCACAGTTATTATGATGAAAACAATAAATTGAAAATAGATGTGTACTTTGACCATGTCATGACTAATGAACTATGACCATGAAACTACATCAGTAGTGTAATGGGTAGCATGCTCGACACAAGTGGGGTAGATCGTGGGTTTGAGCCCTGATTGGCTCAAACCAAAGACTATAAAATTAGTATTTGCAGCTTCTCCATTAAGCACACAGCATTAGGGAGTTACAACAGAGATGGGTTGACTCAGAATCAAGTTAATGGGTACGAGTGGAGCTAAATGTCTACCCGCAGACTGTTGTTTCAGTGAGCTAGCACAATAAAGATCCAACTAAGCATGTTGGTCTAGTACAAATCATCTTACCGAATGTAACTTGTTCTCATCATGATATACCTGAAAAAATTCCTCATTTGGTTTGGATTAGGGTTTATGGTGTTTAACACCACTTTCAACCACCATCGCAAGTCACTGACAAACTTTACCACATTATGTTGTATTGAGTACACCTTGCCATGAACGGGGTTCGAACTCACAATTTTATTGGTGATAGTCACTGATTGCACTTGTAGTTGTAAATTCATCTACCATACGATCATGACCACGACTCCTCCTCCTCCTCATTTGATGTTAAACAACAATCACTTCCTTGTTGATGACAGAGTTAATGTTTTAACAATCTTCTTACATGAATTTCTCAACAACAGCTGATTCATGTCATATTTATGTTGCTTAGTTAGATGTTCTGAATACAAATGTTCTTAATCTTAATTCCTTTTACAATACATTTTTGTGTGACTGATGATATTTTTTAGGAGAAAAAAATGGTGTATTTATTACATTTTACACAGTACACAGGAAGATACATTATATATACAGCTAAACCTGCCTTAAAGGACACCTCTATATAATGAATCACTATCACATGTTTATAAAGAGGAACTGCTCAGCTCATAAAGAGCACATTTTCAGGTTCCCTTGAGTGTCCTTTACATACAAGTTTGACTGTAATTTTAATGTCATGAGGAATAAGATTGTAATTAGTTAATTTAATTTATTATTAGATTTGTTAATCACATCACAGAAAGAGCTCAAGTTAAACAGTACATGCAGCCAGTTCACAGATTAGCAGGGGAGGTAACTACCAAGTTTTTAAGTTCAACATTTCACATTAATTTTAAGATTGATTGATTGATTAGTTGGTGCTTAATGCCAACTTTAGCAATATTTCAGCTATATCTTGGCATTAATTTTAAGAGACAGAAGAGTTCAGAAAAAGAAAACCTAAGAAATATATACAGTGAAATCTGTCTAAAACGAACCCTGAGTGAACCGAAAACTTGTCTAAACCAAACAGACTTTACAGTCCTATCTACAGTAAAACCTGCCTAAACCAGACACACTTTACAGTCCTATCTACAGTAAAACCTGCCTAAGCCAGACACACTTTACAGTCCTATCTACAGTAAAACCTGCCTAACCCAGACACACTTTACAGTCCTATCTACAGTAAAACCTGTCTAAACCAGACACACTTTTATAGTCCTATCTACAGTCAGCATGCCCATTCACGTGCTGCAGTACGTGTTTCACGTAGAATAAAAATCATGCACGTATAATTGAAAGAACCCTACGTGCGTGCACGTAAAGAACCCGTTGTGAGCACTATGAAAATTACCTTTTGTTTACAATTCACATCAAAGTACGTATTAGAGTTGTTCTGATTAGTTAAATAACCATTTTTGTTGTTTAACCAGCAGCAATGTTTTATTTATTCAACTGCTAGCTTTTTGTCGAAATTGAGAGCAAAGAAGGTAGAAAAACTGCATAATTTGTCATTTTATCGAAAATGAAATACCGGAATCGGATTCCGGAACCGGGAACGACTATTTCCGGTTTTGCCGATAATAACAAAAAAATGAATCCCGAACGACCGACCCTAGATTTTTTTGACATGTGACAGTAAACACACCTTGTGTGGAGAAAATGCAGTTCATTTTCTTTGTACCCCCAAATGAAGAGTTAGAGGGTACATTGCACCCCCAAAAATTTGGATGTAGCCCCAAAAATGAAGGTAAAAGGGTACATGTACCCCCAGATGAAAAAACCTGTGGGCATACTGACAGTAAAACCTGCCTAAACCAGACACACTTTACAGTCCTATCTACAGTAAAACCTGCCTAACCCAGACAGACTTTACAGTCCTATCTACAGTAAAACCTGTCTAAACCAAAAAGACTTTACAGTCCTATCTACAGTAAAACCTGCCTGAGCCAGACAAACTTTACAGTCCTATCTACAGTAAAACCTGTCTAAACCAGACAGACTTTACAGTCCTATCTACAGTAAAACCTGTCTAAGCCAAAAAGACTTTACAGTCCTATCTACAGTAAAACCTGCCTGAGCCAGACAAACTTTACAGTCCCATCTACTAAATGTCTTTGTAATTTGAACCTGTCTAAACTGAACAAATTCTTCAGTCCCGAAGGGGTTCGGTTTAGACAGGTTTTACTGTATATATATATATATATATATTTAATGAATCACCTTGTATCAAATTTTATTTTCAATCTTCAATCCTGTAAATATGTCATTTAGTGTTAGTAGTGCACATCATGTTTATAAAAAGAGGCATTGCCCGACCTAATACCTAATCATCAAGTGGAGTGCTGTTTTATTTTACAGAAGGTTCCTTATTATTTTTGTTAACAAAATTATGTCCAAATGTGAGGAGTTCTAGTAACAAATAATTGTACTGGTGGTGGTCATCTGTGATATTATAGATTAACATTGGGGCCATCGTAGTCATGGTTACTGACCATTACTATTTTAACTTTCTTTTCATAATATGAATATGTATACTATAGAATATGTATTGTATACTATAGAATATGTATTGTATACAATAGAATATATATTATCATTTCAAAAAACGTATATATATGTATACATGTACTGGTGTGTTTAGCAAACTCATGAGCATAGGTTATTTTGCATCTTCACTACTAGAATTTTGTATTTTTGCATGGTATATCTAAGATATTGTTTAATATAATGTCAGACAAAAGACAACAGTAAATAAATATGATAAAAATTTGGTCAGAAAATTTAGCCACATTTTATTAATGCTCAATCAGAATTCAACAATAATTTTCAATTTTGAATCAAGAGAGTGGCCAATAATGTATTTCTTCTTTAATAATATTTTTTTTATCATATATTTTCATATACTTAGACCAACTGGATTTTCATGCAATTTAATTTTCTTTTAATTCTTTAGAGAAACCTTAGTTATCTCCCTTTGCTAAGTTATGTAAGGGGGATAATTTACTAATATTTCTTTTTTGTTCCAGTGGTCTTTATAATACTGTCATATTGTTTACCCCCACATAATATCAGACTTTAATAAAACACTGACTACATTATATATTTCTTGTAGTTAGGTGTACCAGAATGGATTGTTAACTTGAGACATGATGCAACACATGGAAATTTACCATCAATGGATTTGTTAAAGACCGCTGCTGATTGGTGTATTAAATGGCTGAAGGTAAAATGTTTGAGTTATTGTGTTAAACCAGAAACATCCAATCAGCCTGATTGGGAGACATGCACATTAAAATGTCATTATTTATAGTAAAGTAGGCTGGGAGTTACTGATAAACAACAGCTGATAATGGTAAACATAAGCACAATGACATGGATGAGGACTCTTACGTGAATATATAAACACAACATCAAACACATAAAACTAGATTTCTAAATTTTCATACTTAAAATGTTACGTCTTTAAATGAATGTGTCATAACCTAGCATTAGCAAAATAAAATTCTCTACACCAAATAGCATCACAATGACAAAGATGTCCAGAGGTAATGCTTATCTACAAAAGTAAAGAATACCGCTCAATTGCAGGCTACGACTGTTTCACACTAATTTTAGGATTTGAGTTATGTTCATTATGTAAGACCCTACTGTGAACGGTGAAGTAAGAACAGCAATATAAGCACTGTTCCTTTACTTTATTTGTGTCTTAAGTTGGATAGGGTTAGGGTTAGGTTTATGCTGTTTAGCATCACTTTCAACAATATTTCAGTTATATCGTGGTCAGTTTTATTGGTGGAGGAAACTGGAGTGCCTGGAGAAAACCACTGACCTGCGAAAGACACTGACAAACTTTATCACATCATGTTGTATTGAGTACACCTCGCCATTAGCAGAATTCAAATGAAAGTTGGATAGTCTCTCATGTTTATTTACATCCTTTCTTACTAATTGGTAAAGACTTTTTTCTTGTGTTTGTACAATAAATTTTAATTCTAATACAACCTTATGTATGAACACTGATTCTGATGAAACAATGTAGTAAACTTGATATATGCTTTACCTCTTACCTTAGATTGATTGATTGGTTTTTGGTGTTTAGTGCCACTTTCAGCAATATTTCAGCTATATCATGGCGACCAGTTTTAGTGGTGGAAGAAGCAGAGTACCCGGAGAGAACCACCGACCTTGGGCAAGCAACTGGTAAACTTTATCACTTGTGGCTGCGAGTCGAGTGCACCCTTTTTTGTAATTTGCAAAGTCGGGTGCGAACCCATGCCGTATTGGTGATAGGCTTGTATGAGTTGTTAGGTAATCCAACTATCTAACTCATTGAGCCACCCGGGGGGCCCTTCCTCTTGCCTTAGAATAGAGAGATTTGATATGATGGTCTATATTAGACCACCTCAGTATTGTAATGGTTTCGAGTGCGGTAGACCGTCGGTTTTATCCACAGCCACCTCAAACCAAAGAATTTAAAGGGTTATTTACTTCTTCTCAGCATAGCATGCATCATTAAGCAGCAAGAGTGAAGACTGATTTATATAGTGTTTGGATAAAATAAAACTCAGCATGTTGGTCTACCACAAAGCAAACATCCACATCATCTCATCAAAAAGCAACTTGCTGTGATATGGCTGAAAAATTGCTAACTACTGAAAATCACTGCATTCTGTTTTAGATTGAAGAAGTGATAGGAGCCCATATATCTGTGGTAGGGTCGGGTATATGGACAGGATTTTTTTTATAAAATGGCGTCTCTTCATCGCTTCATATTTTTACTCACTTTGAAAAGTAAATTACAATAACTTGAATAAGAAAATGCTAAAATCAATTTTATTTGTACAGATTTTCCCCTCGTATCCTTTCCGATATTAATTTTTCTGTTTGTTAAAAGGGGAGATAATCGAAATTTGTCATCCAGAAAAGGGTCACAGTTTGTGAGTGATTTTTCTAGTGCTAGTTTAATCGGAACACTCCAGTAGAATATAATTGTTATTCAGGCTTTACATGGGATACAGATTCATATTCTCCGTCATATGAACCCATATCCCTAGTGAAGATCTCAAATAAAATATATTATTATACCTCATATATTAATTACCATAAATAGATTAATTTGATTGGACAATGGGTAAAAATCAGAACACGTGATCACACAGGACAAAAATCATATTCCACCCCCTCGGAAGCCTCGCAGGTTCTCCCGCCAGAATTATCGTTACGTCAGAGGCACTCGGAACGCATTGCTTGTGGATGTGGTTTTTAATTGTCAGAAACAATGTTCCAACGGACTTAAAATATGTTTGCCAGCAGTATTTTACATGTATGTGTTTTCTTGGTTTCATTCGGTATAATAAAACATTTATAGCATGCGGGTTCAGGTGAGTGAATAAATTTTCATATTTCACTTACCACCATGCAATAAGTGTATAATATTCTTATTTCTTATTTTGATGAACAAATTATTTTGATATTAAGGAGGAATACTGGGACAAACAAATGGATGGAATCTCATGTCGGAATTCATCTGAAGATCAAGATTGTAAACTGGTTGAGGAAGTTGAAGATTTACTTATTAGATTTAAAGAGCTCAAGGTTTGTTAATTAGTAAGAAATGATATGGATGTAAATGAACATGAGAAACTATCTAACAGTACACTTAGTACTTTTATTGCTGTTCTACATTTTACAGTCACTGTTAGTCTTTGAACAAGCATGCACTATGTAGTGGATTTACTCCATACTGGATACTGTACACCAAAAGCATTTCCTTTATTAACTCACCTTGCCAAAGGCAATGTGAGCTTTTGTCATCACTTGGCATCCGTCGTCTGTCGTCCGTCGTCCGTTAACTTTTCACATTTTAATCTTCTCTTCTGAAACCCCTTAGCCAAATGAACTGAAACTTGGCAGGAAGCATCTATGGAAGGTCCCCTATAAAGATTGCTCATTTTGTCCCGATCCATTAACAAACATGGCCTCCACAGGCAATTCTTGTTTCTGATTGGTCGATTTTAAAAAATCTTCTCTCCTCTGAAACCGCTTGGCCAAATGAACCGAAATTTGGTAGAGAGCATCTATGGAAGGTCCTCTATAAAGATTGCTCATTTCGTCCCGATCTGTTTACAAACATGGCTGCCATAGGCAATTCTTGTTTCTGATTGGTCAATTTTTTAAAAATCTTTTCCTCTGAAGCCGCTTCGCCAAATGAACCGAAACTTGGTAGGAAGCATCTATGGAAGGGCCTCTATAAAGATTGCTCATTTCGTTGCGATCCGTTGTCAAACATGGCTGCCACAGGCAATTCTTGTTTCTGATTGGTCAATTTCTAAAAAATCTATTCCTCTGCAACCTCATGACCAAATCAACCGACACTTGGTAGGTAGCATCCTTGGAAGGTCCTCTATAAAGATTGCTCATTTAGTTCCGATCCGTTAACAAACATGGCCACCACAGGCAATTCTTGTTTCTGATTGGCCAATTTTAAAAAATCTTCTCCTCTGAAGCCACTTCGCCAAATGAGCCGAAACTTGGTAGGAAGCATCTATGTAAGGGCCTCTATAAAGATTGCTCATTTTGTTGCGATCCGTTATCAAACATGGCTGCCACAGGCAATTCTTGTTTCTGATTGGTCAATTTCTAAAAAATCTATTCCTCTGCAACCGCATGGCCAAATGAACTGACATTTGGTAGGTAGCATCCTTGGAAGGTCCTCTATAAAGATTGCTCATTTAGTTAAGATCCGTTAACAAGCTTGGCTGCCACAGGCAATTCTTGTTTCTGATTGGCCAATTTATGAAAATCTTGTCCTCTCAAACCGCTAGGCCAAATGAACCGAAACTTGGTAGGAAGCATCTATGGAAGGTCCTTTATTAAGATTGCTCATTTCGTTGCGATCCGTTATCAAACATGGCCGCCACAGGCAATACTTTTTTCTGATAAGTCAATTTCTAAAAAATCTATTCCTCTGTAACCGCATTGCCAAATGAACTGACACTTGGTAGGTAGCATCCTTGGAAGGTCCTCTTTAAAGATTGTTCATTTAGTTAAGATCCGTTAACAAACTTGGCTGCCACATGCAATTCTTGTTTCTGATTGACCAATTTAAAAAAAATCTTCTCCTCTCAAACCGCTTGGCCAAATGAACCGAAACTTGGTAGGAAGCATCTATGGAAGGTCCTTTATAAAGATTGCTCATTTCGTTGCGATCCGTTATCAAACATGGCCGCCACAGGCAATTCTTTTTTCTGATTGGTTGATTTCTAAAAAATATTCTTCTCTGAAACCGCTTGGCCAAATGAACTGAAACTTGGTAGAAAGCATCATGGAAGGTTCTGTATAAAGTTTCCTCATAGCAGAATGAAAGGTGACCAACACAGGCTCAGCCCACTGAGCCTCTAGTCATTTTTACACATCATTATTTTCTTAAAAGTTTCATTTCAAGTATTAGTGAGGGATAAGATGCAAAGAAAATGATGCCCATGTTAAAATGTCATTCAAACATAAATTATTCTGATTCTAATAGGAAAAATCCAAATTATTTTTGTGTATTTTTATGTTAATGGTATTTCCAATTTGATAGCATATTGTTTTTTTGAGGTTAAGCAAGTCACATGGTAACAAAAATCATAAAATAAATCAACAGCCAGTTGTCAATATTACTAGCCATCAACAATATCTCCAGACAATTTACAAAAGTCAGAGTTGATCCTAGTTGTCTTAAGTATTTTCTTCCCGAGAAATGAATATGTAGAGAAACAGCACAAACATTTTACAAGGACTTTTAATGTTTATATGTTCCACAGTTCTGTATAAATACATGAAATAATTTGTGATGGATCACCATAATTTGCTGGCAATACCATGAATATCCATGTGCGAAGCAAAATATATGGGGAGTTTCTTGGCATTTTATATATAGCCAATGAAGGGCGTCATATTAGAATTCTGCTCAACCTTCTCTTAATTTTAAACCCCTAAAATTTATGAATGTTTATCCCTGTCTGCAATACACACAATAATAGACTGATAAATATGATAAATATTCTTTCCAATTCTATACTGGAAACAAGATTTGTTTTCTTTCTCTTACATGAACCCATAACATGTGAATACAATTTCTCATTAAAGTAATGACCTTTTGAATTGTTATGTAGAACACTGCTACAATGCCAAGGGTTATAGATATTTTATATTGCTACAATGCCAAGGGTTATAGATATTTTATACTGCTACAATGCCAAGGGTAATATATATTTTATACTGCTACAATGCCAAGTGTAATAGATATTTTATACTGCTACAATGCCAAGGGTAATAGATATTTTATACTGCTACAATGCCAAGGGTTATAGATATTTTATACTGCTACAATGCCAAAGGTAATATATATTTTATACTGCTACAATGCCAAGGGTTATAGATATTTTATACTGCTACAATGCCAAAGGTAATAGATATTTTATACTGCTACAATACCAAAGGTAATATATATTTTATACTGCTACAATGCCAAAGGTAATATATATTTTATACTGCTACAATGCCAAGGGTAATAGATATTTTATACTGCTACAATGCCAAGGGTAATAGATATTTTATACTGCTACAATGCCAAGGGTAATAGATATTTTATACTGCTACAATGCCAAGGGTAATAGATATTTTATACTGCTACAATACCAAAGGTAATAGATATTTTATACTGCTACAATCCCAAGGGTAATAGATATTTTATACTGCTACAATCCCAAGGGTAATAGATATTTTATACTGCTACAATGCCAAGGGTAATAGATATTTTATACCATTCATCACCATTCATATAACTATATCTATTGTCAAGTGTGATATGGAAAATTATTGTGATTTTCTATGTGTAACTATTGGAAATTATATTGATATCACCTAGATTAATATACCATTGTTGAAATGTTATGCCCGAAACTGAATTCACATCACATCTCAGGGGCCGTCATGATCATGATCGTATGGTAGTTGGATTTACAACTATCTGTGAAATCAGTGTCTATCACCACTAACGATATGAGTTTGAACCCTGTACATTGCGAGGTGTACTCGATACAACATTATTTGATAAAGTTTGTCAGTGACTTGCGACAGGTCGTAATTTTTTCCAGGTACTCTGGTTTCCTCCACCCATGATATAAAAGCATCACATCTCATATCTCGGACTTTGTCTTTAATGTATTATTGATATGAGAAATCCATTCTTACAAAACATATCAATGATAATATATATGTATCACATTAAAACTTCTTATATCATATTTATTTAATTTTTAAGGAATCAGCCAGTCCAAAGAAAGGAAGAAATAAAAAATTGTCACAGTTACTGAAAAAACTAGAATTAGCCATAGTTTGTAATAGGTAAGTTACATAATCTGTTGATCTATAGGACTGATAAATAGTTTCTTCACATATTAAAATGTGACACATCCTTTTGAAAAAAATTGTGTCAGCTTATGAATAAAAGACTAATATCAATAATGTTACCTTGCCATGACATCACAAAGTACCTGTTCTTTCAACTAGAGTTATTAAAGCATGTCAATATTACCTTTATTGTCTTAGTGTTTATATTTTTGGGCAATAGAGCTGCCCCTTATTGCTACTGTAGATCCATCTGAAAGCAGGCCTCATTATGCAAACGGATATGTATTCACCGGAAAACATAGTGCAAAAAACACATCATTCATCACAGTAATGTATTTTATAACATATTAAAAATTGTACCAAATAATGCAATTTAATGCATAACTGTATATGCAACGTCAAGAACGTATTCTTTTCCCCGTTTACGTCTTTTATGGAACTGATTATGGGCAGCATGCGTATGAATTTAATATTCCCGCCATTTTAACGATAACAACAGAAGAGCATAAAAAAAATCAGTAAAACAGACATTTATTAATCCAACAAGGCAGGGGTTGAAAATAGCACTAGTCCGACACCCAGAGCTAGTATTTCTTACCGCTGGACTACCCATTTGTGTTATGAAATGCCCCCAACGGGCTACTATGGAAGAAATCATGTAGTCATATGTGCGTAATATAAAAATTCTCGGTGATAAATATACCGGTAGCTACTTTTATAATAGCAACCAATAAGAAACGTATATATCTATTTTGGAACTACCCATTATCTCACCAGTGGGGTATCAGTATTGATCAATTGTTACTACCCCACCTGGGTTCCTATGTTAAACATTGCTGTCCAAGTGTGATACAAGTATAGTAAACATGTCTTGAGTCATCAAGTCTGACTTGATTCATCACTGGAAACCCTGCAGTAAACTGTGGAAAATGTAAATATAATGAAACGGAACCATCAAATGTTTCAAAATTGTCAGTTATGACCATGAAAAATATAAAAAAGCATTTCAGCCTCAGTGGAGTCAGTGGTTCCCATGGGACAGTATGACTTGCAATTGCTTCACATAAAATATGCAACTGAAACACAACAAAAGAAAGCATATAAGATTTGTTTGTTTGTTGGTTTTTTTTTGCTTTCTATGCTTAATAAATATGCAGTTTGTTTTATTGATTTAGAACAAGGTTAATATAGATATAATTGATCTAAATATGAGTAGAGGGCCCGGGTAGCTCAATGAGTTAGGTAGTTAGATTACCTAACAACTCATACAAGCCTACCACCAATACGGCGTGGGTTCGCGTCCGGCTTTGTAAATTACAAATAAGGGTGCACTCGACTCGCAGCCGCAAGTGATAAAGTTTACCAGTTGCTTGCCCATGGTCGGTGGTCCTCTCCGGGTACTCTGGCCTCTTCCAGCACTAAAACTGGTCGCCATGATATAGCTGAAAGTGACGTTAAACACAATAAATCAAATCAAATCTAAATATGAATATCTTTATACATGTATGTGCAATCAGTGCCTATCACCACTAAAATTGAACCCTGTTCATGGTGAGGTGTACTTGATACAACATTATGTGATAAAGTTTGTCACTTACTTGCGACAGGGCGTTGGTTTTCTCTGGGTACTGCGGCTTCCTCCACCAATAAAACTGACCGCAAGATATAACTGAAATATTTTTGAAAGTGGCATTAAACACCACAAACCTTTATATTGTTATTTTATACTAGCAAGAGCTCCTTTCTGGTTTATTAAAATGTATTTCAATAACTAAAAATTGAATTCGAAATGATTTGTTAGTTACTGTTACTTTGATATTTTTAACCTCAGGAGTTTTTAGGTATGAATAAATTGTTTTAATATTTTAGAGATGATGCAGTGACGTTGCTAGCTGAACTTATTAAAGAAAATGTTACAGAAAAAATGAATTCAGGTAAATTACTAAAAAAAATAGACTTATTTTTAATGGTACATTGTGATATAAAACAGGTCTCTTATTAGAGGTATAAAAGAAGAAAAAGATAATGGTGGCAGAAATCAAGATTTGACTTGAATGTGTAGACGATCTGAAAAGAAATGTTTTAAAATTAAAGATGACAAAAATGTTTACAATGTACCATCAGAGTTCAGTGGCACAGGATATGTATATATATATATAAATATGGATGTGGTCGAGTGGTCTAGGGTGCTGGACGTAAGGCTAAGCGAATGGTGCTGCAGTGTACAGAGCTCCAGATAAGCTGCGTATTTGCGTTTTTTACGCTATGAAAACGAGTAAAAACGCATGTATTATCAGATCAGAGTGTACACATTACGCATACATATTGCTGTGTAAGCAAACTTTCCAAATTCGAAGCGTACTTGTACAGTCGTGTACATAACAATACATTTTTGTCTTTGAGAAATTCCCAGTAATTACTTCCCTTTATACTTTTCGAAGGAGAGAGCGTATACATCCGAGGGGTACATAATGCTTGCCTTTCTAAGCATCGATGTCAAAAGAGATCTCATTGGATGTTTACGATAAATCATCCAATCGCGGTCAATATTACAAATAAATGCGGTTTACATAATAAGTAAGAACTAAAACGAAAGTAAATTTGGGAACACGTTGTTCATTGAAAATGAGCAAGAACATGAATAAGCATGCTACGGAAAATTATATATTTAAGTTCCTGACAGTTTCATCTGTGTCTTGTGACAGTATAGTTAAGGAATCATTGATGACATTATCAACACGGCTGTGAAAACTGCCGAAGTCGACGAGCAAAAAACAAACTATTTACAACATTTTATTAATAAACAGGACACAATCGTGTCAAATTAAACAGATATACATTTCACTTGCATCCTGTATTTATTGAATAACACTTGTGTCAAACATAATTTTAAAAGTGTACATGTAAGCAATCTTTTCTGAAGTAGAGAGTACAACAGTGCAAAGGAAATATGCAAATACGCATCATTTTCAAAAGTAGGGGGTAATTACCCTTTGGACTTGAAAATTATCTGGAGCTCTGGTGTATCAATGGTGTGGGTTCAAATCCCGTCGAGGGAAGAACAAAAATTTGACAGCTCTAAAATCTAATTCTAACACTGTTTGGTTTAATTTTCAGACGTATATATATAATGGCAGTTTTGAAGGTCAGGACAGACATTATCACAAGTATCATAGTGATTCCGGTAGGACGAGCTGTAATACTCGTGATCATGTATGTTGAGATCTTCAAAATGGACGTTATTGTTTTTTTCGGCATAAAATGTCATCTAACATCACGCTGACCGATAGTTTCCATTATACAAGTCGCTAAGTTGATACTGACAATATCACTCAGTGAGCTAAGTTGATACTGACAATATCACTTAGTGAGATCAAAGTTGATACTGACAATATCACTCAGTGAGATCAAAGTTGATACTGACATATCACTCAGTGAGATCAAAGGTTGATACTGACAATATCACTCAGTGAGATCAAAGGTTGATACTGACAATATTACTCAGTGAGATCAAAGGTTGATACTGACAATATCACTCAGTGAGATCAAAGAAAAAATATTCAATTTACCTGAATATTAAACCCAAGTGTTAGAAGCTGATATACTCAGTTTTTTGTATAGTCGGAGATTTGGGTTTTTTTTTGCACACTTATTTGAGCAGGACTTTCTCAAAAGTATATTAACCGCATCGGTGGTGTAATGGTTAGCATGCTCGCCTCGAGTGCGGTAGGTCGTGGGTTCAAGCCCAAGTTGGGTCAAACCAAAGACTATGAAATTGGTATTTGTTGCTTCTCCGCTAAGCACGCAGCATTAAAGTAAGAGCAAAGACTGGTTGGCTCGGAAGTGAAATTCTCGCCATGATATAGCTGAAAAATTGCTGAGTTGGCGTTAAGCAACAATCACTCACTCACTCAAAAGTATATTATACCTATTAATTTGTATTTTATTGTAGATGAGCATTTTTAACTGTATTGAGTTTGTTTCATTTCAGAATTAGAATTATTATTTTGGGAGCCAGTACTACAGATTTATCATAATGTTGGTCTGTCTCTAGCGTTGTTAAAGTGTCTAGCAGTAACAGAAAACAATCATGTTATAATATCTTCTCTATTATATCAGCTCGCTAATTCAGGTAAATTTAAACAGAAACTAGTAAATAAGTAAGTAAGACTTCTTAATGTAGGTAAAGTCTTATGAATCATTATCTTTTCTACAGTGTACAATCTCTTTATGAATCCTAGAGATACCGACAATCATCCACCATAAGTATTCGTTGAAAAAAAAATGACCACCCAAAAACAAAACAACATCAACAAACAAATAAATGAAATAACAAGCAAACAGGCATACAAACTTAACTTTTTAGATGAAATAATATAATGATTTCACAAATTAGGCAAGGGCATAGAGACATTCAGCAGTTTTTCAGCTACATCATGATTACCAAACAGGTATCTAGATCCTCCCTCTATTCAAGTATCCCTTTCGATTTGGGTCGACCTCATTTCCCTCAAGAAACAGGATGAATTAAATTAATTTTAAGTTATTATTTTAACAGGATTCCAAGAGAAAGTAGTGAATTACATTGACTTCTTATTGAGTTGTCATGACGATTATTCAGTCATCAGTTTGTAAGTATAATATCATGGTTTGTTGATATAAAGTCAAAAGACTGATCAAAATATACATATATACAGTAGAACTTCGATGGCTCCAACTGGAATGGACTGTCAAAATGTGTAAGAGTTATCGGAAGTTCGAGCCAGCAAAGTTCCATAATTTCAGAGAGAAATAAATCTGGTTCTGACACAGGACAGTTTCATTACGTTAAGATAAACTGATGCACAGTATAGTGATTGATTTGATTTGATTTTGGTGTTTTAGTGCCACTTTCAGCAATATTTCAGCTATATCATGGCGACCAGTTTTAGTAGTGGTGGAAGAAGCTGGAGTACCCAGAGAGAACCACCGACCATGGGCAAGCAACACAGTACAGTGAGTCTATTTCGTAAAAAAGTATTTAATTTAAGAAAGTTCTCAAAGAATACGGCTTCTGAATACCTCTGTGGTATCTTTAAACCTTCCATAGAAACGTTTTTTCACTATGTTCACGATCTATTTTATATACAGGAAATAAGAGGTCAGGTATTAACAGTTGGATCGATATCGGTATAATGTTTGATAATTCGGATATATATTTATAATGTCCAATTTTCAAATTTTAGAAAATGATCATTTTCTTTTAAAAAAAAATTAATTGGAAGCAATTGTATTTGTTTCTCTTTAGGATAATATAGACATAAAAAAAAAACTCAGGTTAATCAGAATTTCACTACTAGTACATTTCTATTTTTTTCACTGTTTTTTCCTTTACTGTCTGTAACTAAACTTGTTGTGTTTTCATTGGCTGTGTCTCACCAGGTCAAAAGGTTAAATTGAGTTGTGTCAAATGATAAACAATCATAGTGTATTGAACATATTTTAGTCAGATTGGTGGATATAAATATGTAGGTTTTTTTGTGCACATGTACATGACACTTTTAATTTTCAGCCATTGTCCTGAATATGGACTAATACTAAGACAAATATTCAATGTACTTTTGTTTTTAACAGACTTGAGAGACTTGATCTACATTGTTTGTTACCAGAAAACAAAGCTGAACAATTGACAAGAATGCTGAACTTCCAGTATACTGATGATGTACTTCAGGCTGACAGAATATTCCATTTACAAGGTAGGATACAAGTGACCGAAGGCTCACTTTTCTACCTGTTTCTAAAGCTCGTACAAATAAATATTATATTTTCCGACAATGTATGTATATTGTCTTTTTACCAAAGATTTTTTTATTAATATCTAAATACATTTTCTATATTTCAGATTTGAAGGTTGGTGAAGAAAAGCTTAAAAAGTGTTCCGATTCTCCCTGGAAAATTTGTAGAGGTAAATCTGTAGGAATATATAGTAGTCATTGTAAGACATGTCCATCATTTATAGAAAGCTATTAAACATATAATCAGAGGCAGAATTCTTGTTTGTTTTTCTTATCTAGAATTTGAATTATTGTTGTCAGAGATTAAAAATCTGTTGCATAGAATTTGTCGTTTATATAATTTTTTTCTGAATACATACATGTATAACAGGCATATTTTGACAAAAATTCATCTAAAATCTTGTGATTTTAGATTGTGTAACGTGGAGTGAGTTACCTATAGGAAGTTTGCAGGGATCACTTATCACATATACTAATCTAACATTTGGTGACACAATGACAGAGGAGGATGTTGCTATGGATACCTGTTCTACTTGTTCTGATGAGGAAACTGAATTTATAGAAGATTCAATTCCTACTGAGTGAGTATAATTTATACAATAACAATTCTGTAACCTTGGTGATATTTTGTAGCTGTTTGTCATCAACCATTACATTATATGATTTGTCGTTGTTATGGGGGTAACTAGTTGATTCTCAGGGGCCATTTTTTTCAAAGTAAATCTTCTGGACCTGAAAAGTTTAAAATTAAAATTAAATTGAAATTAAATATTCTGAGCTCATATCCCTACATGTAAATTATTGATCTACTACATTTGTTTCCGTGTCACTTTTCTCAGCAGATGCTACATATCATAGATTATATCAATATTACATGATCAATATAAAGTTGTATATTCTTCATAACTACACGTATCCATTATTTATCCCTTCCAACTTTTACCAGGGAACAAATAGCATACATAAAGAAAACAAATAATCTGACTTACAGTATCATGAAAATAAATTTCCTGTTCTAGACAGGATTGAAAATAAATAATCCAACCCTTGTTATGTAACACCCCACTCTCTCCATGTACTGTCCAATTTGGTCCTGAAATCCTACTTACTAATATATTGAAGTATTCCTGTAGATCTAGCATATGAATGTATAGTAGTTGAAAAGTATCAAATTCCAGAACTTTTTTCTGTTTTTAATTACAAACAACCAACATCTGTTTCTTTTTCAGAGACAATGCACAGAACACTTGGTCTTCTCAAGATTTGGACAGAATTCAACATCTTGTTCATATACTATAATTATATTTTAATTTCTATATGTAATAAATAAAATATGTATGTAAAAAGTTTGACTGACCAATTCCCAAGGGCCAAGAGAGGTATTTTCATCATTTCACATCTGTAACCTTTTACAATTTTTTTACTTTTTCTCCAAAACTGCTTTTCCAATTGAAACCAAGCTTGGTGGAAATGGTAATTGGAGGGTATTCTACAAAATTGATGTTTTTGTTCCATATGTTTTAATTTTAATGAAATTGAATACAGGAACTTAAATTAATCATTGAAAACAAAAAGTTGCTAACCGCATTGATTGCATAATGGTTAGCGTGCTCGCCTCGAGTGTAGTAGATCATGGGTTCAAGCCTCAGTCGGGTCAAACCAAAGACAATGCAATTGGTATTTGTTGCTTCTCAGCTAATCACGCAGCATTAAGGAGTAAGAGCAAAGACTGGTTGGCTCAGAATCAGTATAATGTGTCCGAGTGGAGCAACATGTCTACCCATGGACTGTTGTTTCAGTGAGCTAGCACTATAAAAATCCAACTCAGCGTGTTGGTCTAGAACAAAGCAGACCTCATCATCTCATTGAAAATATGTTGTTCTCGCCATAATATAGCTGAAAAATTGCTGAATTGGCATTAAACAACAACCACTCACTCGTTCACACAGAAAGTTGCAAACTCAGCCATGGCAGTCATCTTGTATAACTGACAGAGTCAATAGACAACATTCTTGAAGGGAACCACACAAGAACTATTGAGATCAAATTTGATTTCATTCCATCCAGTGGTTCTGGAGAAGATTTTCAAAACTTTCCTATTATTCAACCAGTCAGAAGCTATGACAGTCATCTTGGATGTGGGATAAGGTCATTGGACACAAATATCTAAGAGGATGATCCAAGGAGTTTCACTTCCAAGTTTGGTCGAATTTGGTGGACACCAAGTTATGGGGAAACTCACTTAAACCTTTGTTTCTAATTAGCTAAAAACTCTATCAAAGTTGTATAAAAATTAAACATTTTTGGTGATGGCCCCATTTTTACTGCCTTATAAATATCTTTAAAACAGTTAGAGCCTTATATAATTTACTGGCCTACTACATGAAGAGAATTTTATGAGAAACATTAAGAAAAAAATCATCAAAATTGGTTGAAAATTAAATGCTCTGCATACAAAAAACAGAAAAAAATCCTTTTTGTTACATTTGGGCCTCTTGTTTCACAGGTCAATTTGTTATATTCTTCTGGTCTTTCTTCTCCGCAATTTGAGAAAATGTGGAGGTACCAAAGGGGTAATCAGACACCGTAAATCAAATGGCACAATATAATGGACAAAAGAAAAAGGACAAACTATTTATCTACTATAGTACACAGATAACTAATAAGTGAGCAACAGAACCCCACAAACACAAGAGGGTGTTGTAGTATGTACAGCTGTGTTGTAGTAGGTACAGCTGTGTTGTAGTAGGTACAGCTGTGTTGTAGTAGGTACAGCTGTGTTGTAGTATGTACAGCTGTGTTGTAGTATGTACAGCTGTTGTAGTATGTACAGCTGTGTGGTAGTATGTACAGCTGTGTTGTAGTATGTACAGCTTTGTTGTAGTATGTACAGCTGTGTTGTAGTAGGTACAGCTGTGTTGTAGTATGTACAGCTGTGTTGTAGTATGTACAGCTGTGTTGTAGTATGTACAGCTGTTGTAGTATGTACAGCTGTGTTGTAGTATGTACAGCTGTGTTGTAGTAGGTACAGCTGTGTTGTAGTATGTACAGCTGTGTTGTAGTATGTACAGCTGTGTTGTAGTAGGTACAGCTGTGTTGTAGTATGTACAGCTGTGTTGTAGTAGGTACAGCTGTGTTGTAGTATGTACAGCTTCTAATTATCCCTCACTGTATCCTCAAACTTCTCTTACTGCTGACAAATTCCTAACAGAAACCATGAAAACTCATAAACCAATAAATTGTTTTTAATGTATTTTGCACAATTTGAGTATCAAAACATTGAACACAAAAAAGACCATGAAATATGACAATGGAAATCCAGATCCTGGCTCAGGACAGACAGAAATGTGTTGCCGTTAACTCTTCAATGGTATTCCAACCCTTCCCTATTTAATAATTGGATGTATAATGGCAGCACAGATGTCCTTCCAACATATAAAACAAGAAACAAGATCACACACTATCACAAAAAGTTGACTACAGTTGCCAAATTAAACCATTTACGAAGAAGATTTTCAATGATTTTATACGGTTAGATATGTCAGAATTTAATTTTTAAGCTTTGTTAATAAGGTCTAGAATCTATATATATATATGAAAGAACTATACCTTTTAATCAGATCTCTGTATGTGCACTTCTATTTATATACAAGATCTTTATAGTTGAGATAAAATGTATTGCAAGTTTTCAAACTTTTATGAAGACAAATACATATATAGCATTGAGTCCGATATCAGTAGTATCGCAGCTAGGAACGAGCTGTAATAATGTCTGTAAAGACCTTCTAAACTGAATTTATTACTTTTCCGTACAATCATAATGTGTTTGACGTCACTTTTACCGATATTTTTCAATACCAGAATCGGCTACAATCGGTGAGATGAAAGGAACAATGTCTAAATTACCGATTGTTAAGGTGTAATCAGAAGCCATAAGTCGAAGAAAGACAGAAAATACAATAGTCAAAAGAAATAATGATCTACAAGACATTGTACAGAAAACTAAATATTGAGCAACAAGAACCCCACACAAAATCGGGGATAACCCTGGTCCTGTTCCACCAGCTGTATTATACCCGTCTCTTATTCTTCTTACAATCCCAGTGATAAGTTATAAAAGATTTTCCGTTATCAGGAGATTAATGTCTAAAGTCTCGAACATCATTACAAATGTAGCCCGAACCAACTGAGAAATGCAAGGACTTTATGATGGTGTCAAAGGAACGGCACTATCCAAATAAAGAAGGAAAATTTACTATAATTTACTTAAAAGAAATCTCCTCTCTTGTAATGCAATTCAATTAGGTTCTTTGGGATAAATTTACAAAATGTTTTTTATTCAAACTTTTATTTTCGATATTAATTTACCATTATATGTTTGATGTCAACTGGCGCGGGGGGTTCGGATTACAATAATCAGTTTAACCGGTATCCTATGGTATTTTGAACCCCTGAAAAATCGACCCCGGGGTCAATATACCATATGGTATTTTGACCCCGGGATCAAATTTCCGTCATTGTATTTTGAACCCCATCATGCTAAATTGAACCCCTCATTTTTACCAAAAGAAGGTGGGTTCATAATACCATAATAGGGGGTTTGATATACCATGGGTAGGGGATTCGATATGCCATTGGTAGGGGGTTCAATATACCATGGATAGGGGATTCGATATACCAAGGGTAGGGGGGTCAAAATACCATGGGTATGGGGTTCGATATCCCATGGATAGGGGGGGATATACCATGGGTAAGGGGCTCGATATACCATGGGTAGGGGGTCAAAATACCATGGGTAGGGGGTTCGCATTCAAGGTGGCAGTCAAGGGAGTATTCTAAACTTCCATATACTTGTACAGTGTAAACATGTTGTTTCTTTTAAACTTTGAGGCTCTGCTGTGCGCACGTGTAAATATAGTCCTTAGTGAGATGTCTGCTTTCGGATGTTACTAAGTAACCTGATTGAAGTTTAAGTTGAAGTTCGATATAGCATGGATAGGGGGTTCGATATACCATGGGTAGGGGAGGTCAAAATACCATGGGTAGGGGGCTCAATATACCATGGGTAGGGGTTTCAATATACCATATCGAATATAGAACTCCTTACCCATGGTATATCGAACCCCTATCCATGGTATATCGACCCCCCACCCATCGTATTTTGACCCCCTGCCCATGAGATATTAAAACCCCTACCCATAGTATATCGAACCCCCTATCCATGGTATATCGAACCCCCTATCCATGGTAAATTGAACCCCTACCCATGGTATATCGAACCCCCTACCCATGGCATATCGAACCCCCTACCTATGGTGTATTGAAACCTCTACCCATGGTACGGTATATTGAACCCCCTACCCAGGGTATTTTGACCCGCTACCCATGGTATATCGAACCCCTTACCCATGGTATTTTGACCCCCCCTACCCATGGTATACCGAGCCCCCTGCCTATATCTTGATTAGAAATGATGGGTTCAATATACCATGGGGGTTCAATTTACCATACAGGGGGGTTCAGTTTTCAATAAGGGGGTTCAATATACCATGGATGAAAATTGACCCCGGGGTCAATATACCATGGGGTTCAAAATACCATATGACACCGGCACAATTGTTTGTGCCCATCCCAAGACAGTATCTGGATTTCTGTTGGTATATTTCGTGGTCTTTGAATGCAAACTAAAGGGAAAAGAACCATGTCTTGGAATCAAATGAAACGTTTAAAAATGTGTTTAAGGTTTGTAATATCACTAACAATTGGTGGTAAACTAGTCATATTTTCCCGCAAATTATTGAAGAAAACAAAATAAACATGACTGGAAAGAACATAATCCTGGTAATTTTTAGAATATGAATTAAATGTACAAAAGTTTTGTTTTTATCTTCTGCAGTAGATAGATTCCAGTCTTATGATATTACTGAAATTTAATAAGAAGAGTTTGAAGATACCAAAGGGGTAATCAGAATCCGTAAATCGAAGAACAGACTACACAATGGCCAAAAGAAAAAGTACAAAAGGACAAACAACGATCTACAAAACATACACATAGAACTAAAGATCGAGTAACACGAACCCACATAAGTAAACCAATATAACACTATGTACAATAATTGTATGTCCTCTAAATGGAAAACAAATCAGTCATGTCATGAATTATGAAACTATTATGATCTATTATTTACCTATTGTAACATAAATACGCATTTTTCCGTTGATGTTTTTATGCAGTAATCAACTTAAAATAGTGAACTTTTACAAACCATGGTCTAACATGAAAATCATGGAATAATATCAAGATCTTGATGTTATTCCATGATTTTGCGGACCTCGACGAAAGTACCCAATATTGATTTCTGTTACAAACCATATATACCATGGATCTTACTCATGAACTTATTTAAACCAACTCATCCTTCGGATTCGTTGGTTTAAATAAGTTAATTCGTAAGATCCATGGTATATATAATACTTAAACTATAAATTCTGCTGACGATGCATGACTTACAAAGTTATAAAATTAGCTGAATGACTGATACAAAGGGATTACTAACAGTTTAAGTTTGTACAGGATATCAATAACATGGCCTTTGTGGTCTTGATAATACAAGAAAATCGTGTTGTTGCAAAATTATACATAATATTAATATTTGAAACTGTTGATCGTAAAATACAAAAACAATAATTATTTGTTACTCTATATTTCGAGGGGTTAATGCTAGAAGGTCGTGATTGTACATTTTGTAGTTTTGAGAAAATCTAAATTAAAGCTTTTGATCAGCCAGAGTTTGCTTGATACAACATATTCAATAAAGATGAGGAGATACCAAAGGGATAATCAGAAATCATAAATCAAAGAACAGACAATAACCAGAAAATAGAGTACAAAAGGACAAACAACGATCTACAAAACATACGATCGAGTAAGAGGAACCCCACTGAAAACCCGGCGGTGAACTCAGGTGCTCCGGAAGGGTGAGCAGTTGACATGTGAAGACCTTGTGTGACTGTATGTCCTGTGTTTTTGTAACAATGTATTACTAGGTACCATTTCTACTTTTTAATTGTGTCATTCATTTGTCAGTTACGACCTTTTAACAATTTAAAAAATGATTTGCAAGAACAATGAAAACAATTAGCAAGAAAAGTTTGAAGATACCAAAGGTAAGGGCACTTGGGGACTTCAAGGTCAAACTTTCATTTTAATTGTGTATTCTGAAATATGTTCAGTTGTAAGTATGGCATACGATAATTTAACTATCCATCAATGCAATTAAGAAACAATCCATGGAAGTCATGGGCATAGTTTGTATGTAGTTTTAACATGGGTAGTATGATTTTCGTAAAAATATTATTCCGATGAAACGCGAGGGATAAAATGCAAAGAAATAATGTTACCCATGTAAAAACGTAATATTTATAAACTGCATGTGGCTTCCATGAATTATTTCAATTCTAGTAGGAAAATTCTAACTTATTTTTTTAAGTGGAAGTCAGTAATGGACATAGCAAAAAACCTTAATATTTACTGGGTTTTTTTTATCTTTTCTATAAAGTTAGATAGACTGTGTTCAAATTAAATTACCGACATTTTCCAAATTGATGCAATTTTGATTTTAGCAACTTGAACAAGTAAAATGCTCAAATAATCGTAAAATAAACAACTTTAACCAGCGTGTGTCAATGTCACCAGCGGTCCCAGGAAGCTACACCACCAGAAGACGACAATTTACAAAAGTCAAAGTCGATAGATGGTTATTTTTTTTCCGGAAAAATTAATATGCAAGGAAACAAAACGAACATGTGTTTGTATGCACAATGATCCTATATTAATACCCGAAATCACATAGGGATAATGTCCTTAATTTGTCAGACAATACGCATGTGCGAACTAAAATATATCGGGAGTTTTATCGCTGTTTCAGTTGTGTATGAAAGGACGTCATATTAGAATAACAGATTAAAAATGTGATCAAGTACACTTATGACGTTTTTTTTAAGTAATTATGTTCTTATAATAGTTTTTAATTTGTCTATTACGAATGACACTTATGACGTTTAAGTAATTATGTTTTCAAAATATGTTTTTAACTTGTCAATAAAGAAATTTCGTCAACTGCAAAATAGTAAGCGTACCTGTAAGTTTGGTAATTTTTCTTAAAGCTTTTATTTGCGTTGAAAGTTAATATATACCTTCAACACATTTGTATAAAACGTTGCTTGGCGAGATTCGACCACAGAAATGTTAAACAAATAAAGGATAAAAGTTTATACAATTCCAAGATTTTATTGTTAATATCTTCACAAGACTTCAATTCAGTCATCGGTCTCTTATGAGAAAATAAATAGCGTGTTTGCACATCAAATACATTATCGGAAGAAAATTAAATATTGAAAGGTTATCATAATTATCTTATTCATGTTTATTCAATATGAGTAAGGTATACAATATCACATTTATATGAAGTATCTGGGATGGAATGTTTGTCATCCAAGGTTGTATATGAACACCGTTGAATACAGAATTTGCTGTTGTTGTAAGCCTCGAGAATTTGATCAATTAAGTTCCTATACTTGTTGGAAAATATGTATGTATGTATGTATGTGTTTTGGCGAGGGAGGGGTGATCTCAATCAATTATTAAGGGGTTCGAACAATACAGTCTAGAAATATTAAATTCGACCGTCGTGTGCGGTTCATTTCCTGGCACATGATTTTTTCTCTCTCTAACAGTTCGTCATTATATTTAACTTTAAAATCTCGCGTTTCACCAGACATGTTTCCATCTGTCTCTCCTTATGTCTAATGGTGTTGCCTTCATTAAACATTCTTTTTTTTCAGTTCATCTGATTTCCTATTAATATGAAGATCTGCATAAATATTACTGAAATGTAACCCTACCCCCTTTTCAAAGTTACAGGTCGCGCTAACTATATAGAATCGGAACATTAAGATCACCTTTAAACTATTTTGGGAATTTTTTCTTTTAATTTGGTAAAATTTTGGTATAAATATCCGTCAATTTTAAAGCTTCCCTTGAGGAAAGTTACAGGTCGCGATAATAGTATGTCTTATTTTTGAATCTCTCACGGAATTAAATGTCCTTTTGGTAATTGGTTTGTTTATTACAATGAACTTTACCGCTTCCTCCAAAATGACTGGTTCCTAGTTTTATTTTGATCATTGGCTCAGCCTATCACAAAAGCTTTCAAGGTAACAGTGTGTTCTAAATTGTGCATCCTGAACTTACGGATATAATATATAATTTATTGATCACTTCCTGATATGTCTGAACCCCAGAAGAAGAAACCAGCCATGACAACTCTAGACCAACTGAAAAACTTGACTGTCATTGTAGCTGACACCGGGGATTTTGAGTGTTAGTAGTTATTATGTTATCTTATAATTGTTTGCATTCAAAGGATGATATCTCATCCTTGTCAAAAATATGTCACCCATGACCAAATAACGTTGTAACTCACTCAGGAATGTACTACGTGCATTCGTGAGTTACTGCGTTATTTGGTCATGAGCGACATATTTTTGATAACGAAACTCGTCAATACTGACAATAGTCGATAGATAGTTATAGTATCCCCGTCGAACCAGTATTGGTAGGGTGGTCAAGCCAAAAATTGAAATGCTAATAAATCATCCAATTATAGTTTAATATGACAGTACATACAAAATGGGAAATTTTGGTACAAAAATTATTAAAATCGGTTGAGCTGTTCAAAAGTTATGGCCTTTTCGGTGAGCCAAAAGTGGTCGATTTTCTGTTTTTTGGAAAAATGTTAAAAAAAATGACATTTTTGGACCAAAATATATTATTTTTACTACCTAATAGGTTATCATGCTTTCTTCTATAGTAATGTATCCTCCTTATGCTTCGAAAAGAGGTATTATACACACCTGTAGGTGTTATATGAAAAAAATGTCACAGAATTTAAAACATTGAAAATAGCCTTTGGACTTAGTTTTTTTAATTTATGTGTCAGCTGTCTGCTTGTTCAAACTACCAGGTTTGTGGTCAAATATCTTCAAAAACCTTTAACTTGCAAGGCTGAAACATGCAGCACTGTCCACAAAGTGCCCAGTCTCTAGGTAAAAATATCAAGAATATCATTTATTCAATTAATATATATATTTTTTTAATATTATTTCCTTTGTGCAGGCCTCCATAATTTTAACGTCAAATTTTATTCGAAAAATCAAGTTTTTGGTCATAAAAAATCTGAAAAAAGTACTAGAATTTTTCTGAATACTGATTTTGGTAGGGAAAAGAACCCTCTAACAGGGAACACCTATATTTATCAGCAAAACAAATTCTCAAAGTCTGTAGTGCCAGAATTATATACGCTGCAGCTTAATATTTTGAGCTCCGTAAAGTGTAAAAATAAGCTATTTTAGGGAATTAATTATATTTTGTATGCTCAAATTGATATTTTTATGGTAAACAACCTCAATATCCATACATCAATGAAGTTATTATTACAGTTTGTGTAAAAACTGCCATTTTTTCCATTGAAAAGGTCAATTTTCTTTGTTCAATCAAAATTTCAGATAATTCCCGAAATTGATACAATTTCAATAATTGTTGAATATTATAATATTAAATGTTCAAGTGTTTGGTATTATTTTGATCCTATAACTGTATACTACAAGGTGAAAACTATCAGCAACCCCAATTCTGACACTGGTATGAACTATGTCCTGGTTCATTAGCCCTCTACCTGGATATTTAGTATAAATAATATTTCAATTATGGCCCCGTATTCCATGAAAAGTCTTATTTGGATTATCAGATATGTTCTCTGTACAATTTATAAGCCAGCCTTGAAGTTATTTTATCTTTTAAACATTTAATTAGCACATTTTATACATTATTTTCATTTTTTTGTCTGAGAAAAACCTCAAATTTGACAATTTTAGCTGATTTAAGCTAACAGTTCATGCGAGTAGAAAGTCCCAAATTTTCAAAGTTATCATTTTTATTGTCACAAATCAATAAACTGTTATCTTCTACTATTATCTTAATTCATAACAGTCTTCAATGTCACTCTCTTTTCCTTTATATACTATTATTTTACATTTGACGACTACAAATAGTGCTGTGTCCCAGTTCATGACCATCTTATTCCAAATGAAATCTTTGTGATTTCTTTAAATTGTGTGTTTTGTGATCCTATGCATATCCAATGCATATTTGATTAACTGAATCATAATCAACAGCATCAACTTTCAGAAGTGTCATTTTAATGATTTAAAACTCTTAATGATCTACTGAGATGCCACGATCACACCTGTAAAATAAAAATAAACATTTAAAATATGTTATACAGAATAAAAATAAAGAATTAAAAATAATTTATCTTTTCCAGAAATAGTTTATCATACATGTACAAATGAAAAAAAGCTTTAATACAATGCACTCTTCCGACTATAAATTATCTTTATGCATATATGCTTGGTGGCAAATAGATTCTATATGAAAAATAGCATTATTCCAGAAATGTTTGCTGCATGCATCATAAATGTTCTGTCATACCAAACAAGTTTGCATACAGTAATGGTGTAATGAAAAAAATGTAATTAATTAAACTTAGCCCTATCACATGCACTGCCACTGATTACATTGTATATAGCCAGAATGTTAATACATTCACATACTGTAATGTATGCATTAAGCATATATTTCATAAAGCTTCCCTAATAGCACTGAAACATAATAATTATGTTTTATAACAATTTAAATAAATTGTTCAAAAATGTTGCATGGAAATTCATGTTACTATTTTAGTATTTAAAAACAATTGTCCTATGTATTGCTACAATATACACTAGGAACTTAATGAGAAATGCATAAAAAGTTTTCATGTAGACAAATTTCATTTAAAACCAAAAAATATAAAAAATCTTGAACATTTCACAAAAGATCCCCCCTTTTCTAAAAATATCAAAGAATACCGGAACAACTCCTTTATATAGATGTATTAATAAATCCAGATAATTTCCGAACAGCCATGATTACGTCACCAAAGCTCTGCTCGGATAAAGTTATTTATAGATTGGGAGAATTTGACAACTTTATATTGATGCTTGCCGTTTTCGCCATTTTTCGAGTAAAATAATAAAATCGTGAATTAAATCCCATCTCTTTTTCACTTATCGAAGCAAAGATATATATTTATTCAGTTCGTGTAAAGTTTCTGTGCGATTTTTGTGCATCTTTTGTTTTCAAAATTAACCCCCATTTGATCCGGTTGAAAACGATATTTCTTTTGAGAATAAAACTATATTTTAGAAGAAGTTTTGTTACTTACCGTGCATGATTGACCTCCGTGGTCTGAATACATCAATGCTAGATAATTATTGTATCAATTGGTAGAACAATATGTCGGTAAATTCCATTTTTCTTTGGTACGACTCTGAAATTGTCCTGGCCAAGATGGCGGAAGACATACATTTCGGTCATGCGCCACACAACGTCCGATAACTCTTCCCGCTCAACTCTGATTGCAAAGTCGGAAAATATGGACCAACATCCAGTGATTTCCGGGAGCTATTACTGCTTATCCATTGAAACCTTGGCGGGATATCTTTAGAGGAAGGTTCAGATTATTGATATCTGACTGTTAGCTTTTTGCGGAAAAGCGGTAAACGAGTTTAAAACAATGTTTGTAAACTTTTATATTTTACGTTACGATTTTGACTTTTAAAAAATTCTTAACAATCGGATTGGTAAAATTGAAGACTTTCTGCAAATTTTAAGCCATGCATGAAGAATATTGGTTCAGGGATAGCTCCCGGAATTATTTTTGAAAATGGGCTGTTCGTTGACACATAAATCAAGATGGCGTCCGATTTTCTCGAAACGACTTCACTTTGGACGTTCAGTAGTAGTACCCAATCATATTTTTAATGCTTATAACGACAAAATTAATAAAGTTCTAGTTTTCAAGTTTTATCTGATATATTTTTTATCACGAAATAATAAATTTTAGGTGTTTTTCTAATGAAATGAAAAAGGTGAAAATTCGGGTTTTTCTACTCCGACAGAAAATAATAACGCTATCGACGACTACGTTTGTCCTCCCTAGTATTGGGCAGTAATGACACACCTAAAAAACTAAGCAGCTAATTGTTTGTTACCGTTTGACGAAAAAAGGTTTTTTTCAAAAAGTGGCAGAATAGTCAACCAATTGACGGTGGACATTAAATGGAAGAAGAAAGAAGAAGATGATAGATTGTTGTTTTAAAATTTCTGCATAAAAATAAAGAATTTATTCTTTTCTATCGATTTAATTTGCAATATGATTAATAATTATTTTGTTTTCATGGCCATTTTCAATGTTTTGTTGGTACACAGGTAATGTGTTTATATTTTGTTGAGGGACTGGAAATGACGCACTGACCTATTCTAACACAGTGAAAACGAAATACTGTCGGACAGACGAACAAATCCAGTAAAATGACCGCCGGTTCAATAAAAACCCTTGGCTTTCAGGACCGATTGTCCGGTATTGATCTGTCATTTGATTTCGTCAATTTCTGCTATTACAATTGATTTGTCAGTTTCCGGCATAGGATTTCATAAAAACTAAAGTGAAACGCCAGATCAAAACTCTTTCATTGTACATATCATTTTTCGTTCTTCCATGCTATGATAAAGTTCAAGGACATTGACAAAAAAAATCACAATCTCAGAAACGCTTTAATGAACGAAAATATCAATATTTGAAATATAAGAAAAAGACTCACTCTTGACCGGACACGTAAAAATTATCGGATATCAATTTGGCGCCAAATTTGAACTTGTCTTTTGTGCATAATACGATAGAGGACTTGATTTAGTCTTTTGGGACATATTGAAACCTTTGAAATGGACAAATATTACAAACTTTTTCCTGATTAAGACATAAGACAAATGGTTGAAAAGATATCCACTAAAATTTTTATTTCTCTGTGAATTTAAATAATATACTTTGCTTTATTTATATAAAAAAAAAAAATTCTACAAAATGTTTACTTCAAAGCAGATTCAGAAAAATATATATACAGTAAATTTGCATTGCTAAAGCGAGAAATGGAAAATTGGTAGCCCTTGCTTGAAAGCAACCACTGCAGGAAAAGCTTGATATTGACAGTGAGGAAAGTGACCTTCATGCACTGAATATTATATGTGACACAGACAAGGACAATCATGACTTTTGTGCAGATTTTATGGATGAAGAAGATAATTGGAGAGAAGTTTTCCTTCTCTCGGGGAGAGAATGTTAACAATAAAACTATTCGGAATATATATTGTTATGAACATTTATGTTCCCATACCATTCTTCTCCTAGTTGGTTTCATATGACATGGGTATATGAAATAAGAAAACAACCCTAATTAAAATCAATAACAATGAAAAAGGCTTTATACAAGTAAAGAAAACTATACAGGCCAGCCATCAACAATGAAATATTAAAAAAATTACGATTTTCTTTCGGTCTGGTGAATCATCTTGGTTCACCAGACCGAATGTCCTGTAAAACAATTTACAATTTCGTATTCACTGCTAACAATATATTATCACTACAGCTTACCTTGCTAATCGAAAAAATGCTTCCATTCGAAACCACTGTCTTTGACGAATGTCCAAAGTTGTAAAATCCAAACAACAACATCCAAATTAACAACTTGAATGTCAAATCCAAAATTATAAAAAAAACTTGAATGAAACTTCATGAATTACATTTTGGTGAAATCTATTAATTCAATGTTGTTTAACATGTTTAACATGATATATTTTAGATACTGATCAGTGAAAAAATGTCATAACTGTATTAAAATAATTTTCAGTTCTATTCATTAGTTCTTAATTGCTCCAAAGAAAAGATTTATTTAAACAGTTCTTAATTCCTGTTTGTCATATTTCATTATATTCATTGAAAATCATATAAGCGATTGTCACACTTTGACAGTGAATATTTTTTTACTACGGAATGCTCACCACATGACAGTCAAGTAACCTAATATGCCTGTGCAGCCTGTCAGCAGACGGAAACTTTTGACAACACTTTGAAGGGTTTTAGGCCAATCGTGGGTCTATTTTAGTAAACAATCTTTTGGACGTAAGGAAAAATGGCGGTTTTATATGGATAACAAAACTAGATGATTTATTACCTTGTTTATCGGTGATTTCCACATGTTGTAGGATATAACAGCGAACACTGCCGTCAACGTGAAAAAACCTCAAACCTCTGACGTCATAGGTTTTGCGGTTCATAAATAAAACCTGAATGCATCTCGGTGCGTCATTTCTGGTCCACGTCAAAATAGGTACCAGCACGATATAAGTACAAGTTACAACATTAATAATTCATTTTGCAACATTTTAGATACTGGTTTCATTTTTTTTAATGCATTTGGTCAAGGAAAAATTATCACCAGATTATTTCTGAATTGTTCAGTACATTCTTTGAAATGCCCAATTATTTTAAATGTTACCCTAGTAAGACCTAAGGCTAAGACTATCCTTTGATGGAAATATTTATGATTTTTCTGAGCACTCGCATATCAGGGACCCTTCGTAAAGTTGCTGATATTTGGCACTTAATCGAAAGGGAACAGTACCAATTATCGTCATCTTATTAGATGTGGAAAATGAGGTTTAAATCAGCAGTGAAGTTAAAAGAAAAGAAAGGTCTTAAAGCAAAAAGTGATGATGTTTTCATTGTTTAGCGATCTTTAGTGTACCTTTTTTCTATTATTTCCTTTCAAATGGGGCAAAAATGCATAGAGACCCATTACTACATAAAGATGATAATGCAATACAGTGCAGTCAGAGACATAGCGTGATAAAACACTGTGATAGACGTATCACTACTATCACTCCTCTTAGTGATACTGATATACATAACATATATCTTTTAGTCTGTTTAATCTACAATGTATTTACTTATTTTGATATGCCTTTTGGGTGATAGTAAGTAACACTCTAAATGTAAAAGAAATATTGAAGATATATTTAATAGAACAAAAAATATATTCAAATCACCAAGATGAGTGATACATTGTATGTCTATCACAGTGATTTATCACGCTACATGTAAGTCTCTGACTTTACTGTATATATAGAAACCACGAATCAAACATAAGGACTTGTACATATTCATGATACATGGGTTGATTTACTGTTAATATTTGGAAAAGATGATTTTGGAATGTTCCTCAGATGTTGAGGTAAGGTTTAGCTTTCAAAATATCCATTTCTATTTTTAGATTTATGTCCATGTTGTCTTGATATACATGTATATACTATAGTTAAGGGTTCTAATGGTAATCCATTTAATTTCTTTAGAATATGCAAAGATGCAAACATATGATTAGTTGTCTAGCTATCAGCTTGTCACAGTTGTCATCTTCAATAATTGGTAAAAATATTCCTCAGTGCTTGTGTGTGACATGTAATTTGGCGATAATTGGTACTTAGTGATAATTGGTCATCAACCAGTCCCTACCTCAGACATTGGTAAATGATGTTTTCTCTTTTTAACCACTGTGTCAATGAACATGATGAAACATGCATGTGCATTTTATTTTATTGTTGTCTTATTGTGTATTAAATGGATGCAATCAACATCTGAATCTTAATGTTTAAAAATAAGATCATGATCTCAAATGAACCTAAATATATTGATAAAATATTTAAGAAAAAATACATACATGTTTGATCGAAATGATATTTTGATTTTTAAAAATAAGATGTACATGTATTAAATATTATTTCAGCAATGAAAGAATACAGACCAACTGATGCTACCACAAACCCTTCTCTGATAGCAGCGGCTGCCAATATGCCAGCATATCAACATCTTATTGAAGAGGCTGTCACCTTTGCTAAAAAGAGCGGAGGGTCAGTTGTATAAACAATCTTTTAAGTAAAAATAGTGTAAAGTCAGTTAAATCCATATCAAAATCTTTTAAAAATTGTACTTTATAAAGTTATAAATATGTTCATTGTGGCATTCCACTGTAATATACATGTACAGTACAATGTCCTTCATTTTGTAACATGTTCACTCTGACCATTACACTGTATTATCCTTTATTTTGTAACATGTCTCCCCTGACCATTCTACTTTCTTCATTTTGTCGCTTGAACTACAGCTTAGATTTTCAAATGTAGTTGTTAATTAAATAGATAAAAGTTTAAATTTGTTGTTTTATAACTGGTATTAATTTGTTGCTTCTCTGCTAAGAGCTCAGCATTAAGGAGTAAGAGCAAAGACTTGTTGGCTCGGAATCAGTATAATGTGCCTGAGTGGAGCGATATGTCTACCCACAAACTGTTGTTTCAGTGAACTTGCTTTATAAAAATCCAACAATGCATGTTGGTACAAAGCGGACATCAGTGTCTCATGAAAATTTAACTTGTCTTTACTATGATATTAAACAACAATCATTCACTCAGTTTCACACTACAATTCTTTTGCTAAAAATACACATTTTGTACATATACAATGATGTTTAATTCATTTTCCTCAAATACATGTGTAAAATTCATTTGCCTCAAATACATTTTGTAGATTTTCTCTTTAATAGATCAGTAGAGCAACAAATAGAAGCTGCCATGGATAAAGTGTACATTTTATTTGGTATCGAGATCTTGAAGATTGTTCCTGGTCGTGTGTCAACAGAAGTCGATGCCAGGTATGATGATACTCTGTGAAAAAAGAAATGCATAGTGGTTTTTTCAAAATTTTATTCTGTGTACTTCAAATTGATTTTTTCCAGCAATTCCTTGGTATATTGAGCTAAAATTTCACACACGAATGTCATATAGGATACTGAACAAAGATTTGAAGAAGAAAACAATTAACCTTGGTATATTGAGCTAAAATTTCACACACGAATGTCATATAGGATACTAAACAAAGATTTGAAGAAGAAAACAATTAACAAACGATAAATTGGGTAAATTTCTGGTGACGTTAAAATCAGTATCTATATTGTGACCACCATGTGCGGCTAACACTGTTCTGCATCACCTTGGTATGGATCGAATCAAGTTGTGTATTCAGACCTGTGGTATCCTTTGCCATTCATGTTGCAACGCTTGACTGAGTTGGTCTAATGATTGAGGTTGGGGTTGACATTGTCAGACGTGTCTATCAATTTGTCCTAAAGGATGTTCTATGGGGTTCAAATCCTGCGAGTGCAATTAATCTAATTAAGTCTCCCAAACAACGTTTGGAGACTTATTGTTTTTGCTCTGTTTCTTATTATTATTATTCTTCTTTCTTTCCGCGTGACATGAAGGCGTCCGCGGCAGATCTCAGCAACTATTGGACAGAATTTCATGAAACTTGGTGGAGTTATAGATATATGTTTCTAGTTGATCCTAAAGTTTTCAGATTTGTGGTAAAGGGGGTCAAAGCCATATTTTTAGGGATTCAAAGGGGGTGGGGGTTACTATAGAATCCTATGGGAAACTTAAAATTTCGTACATTAATGTTGATAACTTCTAAATGGATAATGATAGAGACATAAAATTTGACATAGTGATAGGTCACCATTAGAGGAGCGATTCTGCATTTTCAAAATTTTCAAGATGTCTGCCATTTTCAAAATGGCTACCAAAACACAGCATAAAAAATGGGCGATAAAAATTCAACATTGTCCGATGTCATCCAAATTTGATATGTGGGTAGATAATGATGTCCCGAATTGATTCCCAACATTGAAAAATTTCTACCGGTCGCCATTTTAAAAATGGCCACCACAATACCGCACAAATTCAACATTGTCCGATATCATCAAAATTTGATATGTGGGTAGATAATGATGTCCCGAATTGATACCTGACATAGAAAAATTTCTACCGGTCATCATTTTCAAAATGGCCGCCACAATACCGCACAAATTCGACATTGTCCGATTTCAACGACATTTCATATGTGGGTAGATTATGATGTCTCGAATTGATTCCTGACATCGAAAAATTTCTACCAGTCGCCATTTCCAAAATGGCCACCACAATACCGCACAAATTCAACATTGTTCGATTTCAACGAAATTTCATATGTAGGTAGATTACGATGTCCCGAATTGATTTCCGACATTGAAAAATTTCTACTGGTCGCCATTTTCAAAATGGCCACCACAATACCACACAAATTCAACATTGTCCGATTTCAACAACATTTCATATGTGGGTAGATAATGATGTCCCGAATTTATTCCTGATATTGAAAAATTTCTACCGGTCGCCATTTTCAAAATGGCCACCACAATACCGCAAATATTCAACATTGTACGATATCATCAAAATTTGATATGTGGGTAGATAATGATGTCCCAAATTGATTCCTGACATCGAAAAATTTCTACCGGTCACCAATTTCAAAATGGCTGCCACAATACCGCACAAATTCAACATTGTCCGATTTCAACGACATTTCATATGTGGCAGGGGTTTCAAAGTGGGCCGGTACCCGGTACTTTTACCCGTCTGAGATCGTGTATAGTATCGGCAGAAATTACTGACCCCCCCCCCCCCAAAATTAGCGGTGGTCAAAACCACAAGTACGATTGGCTTGTGGAATATTTTTCATAAAAAATTAATGATCACGTCAATTGCTGGATTCTCGCATTCAAAGCGAAAAACTGTGTTCAGCCACGACCAAGTTGACAGGATATTCCCTGTTTTAAAAATAACTTTACCTTAGAATCGTATATAGCGGTTTGCGCATGTGGTAAATAGATATGTTTTCGCCCCAATATCTTTTCATCCTTGTGTAAAACTCGGACCGGAACAAAGCTGACATCATTTCAAAATAAAAAATGACCGATTACAAATTATGTTCAAACACAAACTAGTGTAATCTTCAGTAATATAAGTATGATCATTTATGTATTATGAATATATGACTACACAATATGTTGTGCGATTTTTTTTTATCCATTTAAAACCCAGGGTCGAATCATTTTGGGGCGTATTGTCTTGTTGCTTAACTCCGTCCATATTGTTTAACTTCCGGTATAAAAAAATAAAAACCTACATGGCTAATTTATTTACATATTTTGACGGGGCCCTACCACGGTTGTTCACAGAAATGAAAGTGTGCTGAAAAGCATTTTTAAAAGGGGGTACGAGGAGATAAGGGATCGAAAATTACTAGGAATCTTGCAAAAAATCCATTATGCATGGTCTTGGTAAAATCTGAACTCTAAAGAGAAAGTTAATGGGATATTTCTTTCAAAAACACTTAATGTTTTGCAGTCTCTGAAGTACATTTTTTGGTCCACAAAATGCTAGATTTCAGGAGCTTCCGGGGGGAAAAGGCCCCTGGACCCCTTACGGCCCTCAGGCGTGCCCCAGACCCCCAGCCTAATTTTTTAGGTACCTCCTAAAATTTAAGAAGTACCTCCTGTTATAAATAAAAAAACTTTGAAACCCCTGATGTGGGTAGATTATGATGTCCCGAATTTATTCCCGACATTGTAAAATTTCTACTGGTCGTCATTTTCAAAATGGCTGCCACAACACCGCACAAATTCAACATTGTCCGATTTCAACAACATTTCATATGTGGGTAGATAATGATGTCCCGAATTGATTCCTGACATTGAAAAATTTCTACCGGTCGCCATTTTCAAAATGGCCGCCACAATACCGCAAAAATTTTAAATTGTCCGATATCTTCAAAATTTGATATGTGGGTAGATAATGATGTCCCGAATTGATTCCTGACATTGAAAAATTTCTAGCGGTCGCCATTTTCAAAATGGCTGCCACAACACCGCACAAATTCAACATTGTACAATTTCAACGACATTTCATATGTGGGTAGATTATGATGTCCCGAATTTATTCCTGACATTGAAAAATTTCTAGCGGTCGCCATCCCGCCACAACACCGCACAAATTCAACATAGTCCAATTACAATGACATTTCATATGTGGGTAGATTATGATGTCCCGAATTTATTCCCGACATTGAAAAATTTCTAGCGGTCGCCATTTTCAAAATGGCTGCCACAACACCGCACAAATTCAACATTGTACAATTTCAACGACATTTCATATGTGGGTAGATTATGATGTCCCGAATTTATTCCTGACATTGAAAAATTTCTAGCGGTCGCCATCCCGCCACAACACCGCACAAATTCAACATTGTCCAATTTCAATGACATTTCATATGTGGGTAGATTATGATGTCCCGAATTTATTCCCGACATTGAAAAATTTCTAGCAGTCGCCATTTTCAAAATGACCGCTAAAATTCAACATTGTCCGATATCATCAAAATTTGATATGTGGGTAGATAATGATGTCCCGAATTGATTCCCGACATTGAAAAATTTCTAACGGTCGCCATTTTCAAAATGGCCGCCACAATACCGCAAAAATTCAAAATTGTCCGATATCTTCAAAATTTGATATGTGGGTAGATAATGATGTCCCGAATTGATTCCTGACATTGAAAAATTTCTAGCGGTCGCCATTTTCAAAATGGCTGCCACAACACCGCACAAATTCAACATTGTACAATTTCAACGACATTTCATATGTGGGTAGATTATGATGTCCCGAATTTATTCCTGACATTGAAAAATTTCTAGCGGTCGCCATCCCGCCACAACACCGCACAAATTCAACATTGTCCAATTTCAATGACATTTCATATGTGGGTAGATTATGATGTCCCGAATTTATTCCCGACATTGAAAAATTTCTAGCGGTCGCCATTTTCAAAATGACCGCTAAAATTCAACATTGTCCGATATCATCAAAATTTGATATGTGGGTAGATAATGATGTCCCGAATTGATTCCCGACATTGAAAAATTTCTAGCGATCACCATTTTCAAAATGGCCACCACAATACCGCACAAATTCAACAATGTCCGATTTCAACGAAATTTCATATGTAGGTAGATTATGATGTCCCAAATTGATTTCTGAAATCGAAAAATTTCTACCAGTCGCCATTTTTAAAATGGCCACCACAATACCGCACAAATTCAACAATGTCCGATTTCAACGACATTTCATATGTAGGTAGATTATGATGTCCCTAATTGATTTCTGAAATCGAAAAATTTCTACCGGTCGCCATTTTCAAAATGGCCACCACAATACTGCAAAAATTCAACATTGTTCGATTTCAAAGGTAGCTTTTGATTTATTTTTTAAACCTGTTGTCAGTGGCCGGTTTGGGAGACTTGAGACTTCATAATCGTTAGATTATAATCATATCTTGTTTTATATTAAATTTGAATTGAAACATTTTTTTTATCTATATAATAAATACTATAACTAATTGACGAATTTCATTTAAAAAAATATGTCACTCATGACTAAATAACGTTGTAACTCACTCATGTGCTGCACACATTATTGAGTTACTGCGTTATGTGGTTATTATAAATAATAATAATTTTGATAGTACTTTTATCACTGTCAATTTAACAACTTTTGAAAATTTTCTGATATTTTTTTGTCAGGATGTCATTTGATAAGGAAGGTATGATCTCTAAAGCCAAGAAACTGATAGATATGTACAAGGCTGCTGGTATAAGCAAAGACAGAATCCTCATCAAGTTGTCATCAACCTGGGAAGGAATACAAGCTGCTAAGTAAGTAGTGATAACTGTATCTTAAATAAAGGGGGCTAAATGACATGCAAAATTTAAATATTTCACATCAGATATTATTCAAGAGAAATATTAGTTAGAAAGTCAATATGGAATACATTTTAACATGAATTTACTGTTTATTTCAATGTTAGAAAGTCAGTACGGAATACAGTATAACATGACTTTACTGCTTATTTCAGAGTGTTAGAAAGTCAATAAGGAATACAGTAATGTACATTTTAACATGAATTTACTGTTTATTTCAATGTTAGAAAGTCAGTATGGAATACAGTATAACATGACTTAACTGCTTATTTCAGAGTGTTAGAAAGTCAATAAGGAATACATTATAACATGACTTAACTGTTTATTTCAGTGTTTGGTTTAGGTTTTCTGTGTTTAATGCCACTTTCTACAATATTTCAGTTATATTGTGGCGATCAATTTTATTGGTGGAGGAAACCAGAGTACCAGGAGAAAACCACCGACCTGTCGCAAGTTAATGACAAACTTTATCAAATACACCTTGCCATGAACGGGGTTCGAACTCACAACTTTAGTGGTGATAGGTAGTGATTGCACAGGTAGATCACGGCCACCACAGCTCCTATATCAGAGTGTTAGAAAGTCAGTACAGAATACATTTTAACATGAATTTACTGTTTATTTCAGAGTTAGAAGGTCAGTACTGAAGACATTATAACATGAATTTACTGTTTATTTCAGTGTTAGAAAGTCAGTAAGGAATACATTATAACATGACTTTACTGTTTATTTCAGTGTTATAAAGTCAGTAAGGAATACATTATAACATGACTTTACTGTTTATTTCAGAGTTAGAAAGTCAGTAAGGAATACATTTTAACTTGACTTTACTGTTTATTTCAGAGTGTTAGAAAGTCAGTACGGAATACATGTTAACATGACTTTACTGTTCAATTTCTATCAAGTAAGTACCAGAGGTTGTTTTGAATATTTTTTACATGCATTAAAAAAAACCTCTTAGGTCAATATTTTGTGTACATTGGAAATTGCAAAGGAGATATTTTTCCATGTGCTCTTTTGTTAATATGAATATATCACGACCCAGTCTCACAACCGTGTACACATCACCCAAATTAAGTAAATGTACAGCATACAGCTTACTGGTATGACAATTTAACTGGTATTCAAAACATCTATTGTACAACACTGTTATCACACGGAAATCAAGTGGTCAAAATAGATGGTGGCAGTCCCGTAGCATAACAGAATGATGACAGACCTGCACAAATGTAAAATGATATAACAACAAATCTTGCATTTGTGTTTGTTGATCATAGTTTTAAGATCACGATGTGGGACCTTCTTTGAAAACACCATCACATTTTTTTCATAGAACCATACAGAATTATTATGATAGGCTTCAGAAACAAAACTTAAAACTTGATTGATCTGAACTGTACATATATAATCACTTGATGTCCCTAACAAAGTTTACAGTTGTTTTTAGGTACATTGGAAATATTTATGTCTACTACATGTACTGCAAAACAAAATTTAACATATACACCTTTGAGAAAACTGTTTTAACCATATTCCCCTCTTAAACTACTGAACAATTTAAACAGACTTTGATGTAATGGTTCTTGTTTGGACTTCTACAGTATGTTACTTTATAAATGATTTTATAGTGGTTATATAAAAAGGCGAATGGTTAGTTTTGAGCTAGGATTATGTGGAGTAAAGCAATATTTCTACATGCAGACAGTTTTTTTAGTGAGGTTCAGCATGTTGATCTAGTAAAAAAACAGACATCAAATATTAACTTGTTCTCTCCATGGTATTGCTGAACAATAGCCCAATGGGTGTTAAACAGCAATCACTGGTGATATTATTATTTGACAAGAAAACTATTTTCTTGTTTGTTTTTGATTGATTTAGTAAATTTTATTACACATACCTACATATACCGGTATATAAAGGGGCTGCCGTGGCAGTGATAGTATGGTAGTTGGATTTACAACTACCTATGCAATCAGTGCCTATCACCACTAAATTAAAGTTGTGAGTTTGAATTGCGATCAGGGCTAGGTGTACAACATTATGTGATCAAGTTTGTCAGTGACTTGCGACATGATGGTGGTTTTCTCCGGTCCTCTGGTTTCTTCCACCAATAAAACTGACCACCACGGTATAACTGAAATATTGTTGATTGAAAGTGGCATTAAACACCATCAAACAAACAAAACAAACAAACATACATATATATAACATTATTAGCAATGAATATTTTTAAACTTTTTTCTAGGCTGTAGCGTGTGCTGAAGCAGGAGCCACATTAATATCTCCTTTTGTTGGTAGAATTTATGATTGGTATGTTAAAAACTCTGACCAGAAATCTTTCCAGCGTTTAGATGACCCTGGTTAGTAAAAGGTTTCAGTATTTTTTTCATTGTTGATATTATCCTCCTTTGCATATTTTTTTATTTCCAACAAAATGAAGTACAGACGAACTTTGTTACCTTGAACTCAGATAGCTCGAAAACCACGGATCAATTTCTTGAAGAATCAAATTATTTTTATGGTCCCGTAATAATATATAAGTACAAATTACCTTTGCAAACTCGAACTCAAATTCATCCGAAAGTGTCAAATATTTAATTAGGCCTAATTACTATATCCAGATAAAAGAAAAATACCTATTCTGCATAGCTGTTTACATAACAATTAAAGGTTATTACCTGTGGCATGATTTTTAACAGTTAATTACGATTTATTAAAAATTTAAGTCAAAACATAGAACATAAATAAGATTCTTTTGGCGAGAATCTGAAAAAATTGTTTTTTCTTCAAAATGTTTTTTTTTCTGTCCAGTATTGATGTGAACTGATTCATTGAACTATATAAAAAAAGAAATATATTGGTGTGCCTTGTGATCATAAGCTGATACAATCAATTTAACAAACCTCCAATTCTTTTCAGGAGTTAAAAGTGTAACAAACATTTACAATTATTATAAGAAGTATGGATATAGTACAGTAGTAATGGGTGCTTCATTTAGAAACACAGATCAGATACTTGGTCTGGCTGGCTGTGACTTACTTACTATCTCGTGAGTATTGTTTACTGTAGTAATGGGTGCTTCATTTAGAAACACAGATCAGATACTTGGTCTGGCTGGCTGTGACTTACTTACTATCTCGTGAGTATTGTTTACTGACCATTAGCTGTTTACAATAGGGCAAATAATTTTTTTGTTTTAATAAACTAATTTTTATTAGTTATCCAAAATATAATGAAGTCAACCTGTGATTTGTGAATAAGATAATCAAACACAACTGAAGAATACACAATAACAATCCATAGCTAGCTGTACAAGACAACATTATAAAACATTCAAGAAAACAAAGATCACAGACATGTAGAAAATATTATTTTCTCTGTAAATTTTGTTGTCTGTAACTCACAGCTGATCATGCTTCGATACTCTTCACTTATCACCCATATAAAGACCGTAGTTTCAGATTTGTTTTGTAACTGATCTGTAGTACTTTTCATAACAGCATAACATCACATATTTTCTTATTAGACGAAGAGACCGTCGTGGTCGTGATTGTATGGTAGTTGGATTTACAACTACCTGTGCAATCAGTGCCTATCACCACTAAAGTTGTGAGTTCGAACCCCCTGCATGGTGAGGTGTACTCGACACAACATTATGTGATAAAGTTTATCAGTGACTTGTGACATGTCGGTGGTTTTTTTCCGGGTACACCGTTTTCCTCCATCAATAAAACTGACTGCCATGATATAACTGAAATATTGTTGAAAGTGGCATTAAACACCATAAACCATTTAACCTATTAAACTAATTAGACAGATTATGAAAGGTACGGTCTAACTAGTCCATATAGTATTCATCATTGATAACCCATGAGTAATTGTGACTAGTTTATCTCCTCTTATCATTTTAAATTGCAAGGAATTCAAAGCCTTTTTAAACTGTGATTTGATTGGCTGTAAAGCAGTTAGTCAGAATGTATTTTAATGATTCCTGAATAATTGAGGATTAGGAAGATTTCTCTGACACACGGATGATGTGTGGAGAGTTTCAGTGTGTGATTAACCATGGGTTACCAAAGCTGTAGGACTTCTGGTTTCCTCTACCACATCGTAGGCATAGTATAACTGGAAAATTGGTTGAAGTGATGTAAACCAATCATTTAAAATTTTTTTATTCAGATCAGGTGTATTGATATGCTCCCCTTAACATCTGACAAAAAAAGAATAATGGTCATGTCTAGATGAACCCATGATCAGCCAATGAAAACACCTTTGTCAAAATCTTAGCACCACCTTTCATGTTTTTTCTATTATTGCTTCACAATCATAAAGCCCTCTGATTGGTTGATTTTTTAATATGTAATCATATTATGAAAGTTCATTTGAATGTAACCTACAGTCGTGTTCTGTCATGTTGGGTGAGTGTAGCATATTATAACAGCTTTAAAACATATCAAAAACCATTTTAGGTGGGTGAATTTAATTGACTGATTCACATTTCTATTTGTACCGGTATCTTTGAAATTTCTGATAAAAAGTAATATTTATATATAATTTTGATTTGTAGGCCATCTCTCTTGAAGCAATTGTCCCAGTCAAATGAACAGATCTCTGCTGTTTTAACAGAAAAATCAGGTTTGTAGTAAAGTGTTCATCTTAATAATCAGTTTAATTTTCTTCAATAAATATTTTGCATGCACTACCAACATTCTTCAGGGACTTGGACGTGTAAATGAATTAGACACAACATTGATGATACTTACTAAGACTAATCATTCATCATGATGATCAGGTGCTAGCCAAAAAAATCTACCTGTTAAGATGATATTTTCTTGTTAGAAACATTAATTTATTATCATCCGTGGTCAAGTAATTTAAATGGGTCAAACTTACGACTGTAAAATAGGTATTTGCTGCTTCTCTGCTAAAAACCCAGATTTAAGGAGTAAGAGCAAAGACTGGTTGGTTCAAATTCAGGATAATGTGTCCGAGTGCAGTGACATGTCTAAATCATCGTTGAATGTAATTTGTATTTGCCATGATATAGCTGTAAAATTACTCATTTGATGTTAAGTAACAATTACTCACTCACTTGAAGTTAATTAAAGACTTTTATAGTTCCACTGGGACATTTGGCAGACATAAGACAGCTAACAAAGTTCAGACGACAGTTCATGTATTATTAATCAGTTAGGAGTGTCCATTTTGCCTCTTTCTATGATTTTTCTCTTGGATTTTAAAAGTGTTCAGACTATGTGGTAAAAGTGTTCAGGCTATGTGGTAAAAGTGTTCAGACTATGTGGTAAAAGTGTTCAGGCTATGTGGTAAAAGTGTTCAGACTATGTGGTAAAAGTCTTCAGACTGGTAAAAGTCTTCAGACTATGTGGTAAAAGTCTTCAGACTATGTGGTAAAAGTCTTCAGACTATGTGGTAAAAGTTTTCAAACTATGTGGTAAAAGTCTTCAGACTATGTGGTAAAAGTCTTCAAACTATGTGGTAAAAGTGTTCAGACTATGTGGTAAAAGTCTTCAGACTATGTGGTAAAAGTCTTCAGACTATATGGTATTTTTAGCTCACCTTGCCAAAGACAATGTGAGCTTTTGCCATCACTTGGCATCCGTCGTCCGTTAACTTTTCACATTTTAATCTTCTCCTATGAAACCGCTCATTTCAAGTGATACTTGGTAGGAAGCATCTATGGAAGGTCCGCTCTAAAGATTGCTAATTTTGTCCCGATCCATCAACAAACATAGCCACCATAGGCAATTCTTGTTTCTGATTGGTCGATTTTTTTAAATCTTCTCATCTGAAACCGCTTGGCCAAATGAACCGAAACTTGGTAGGAAGCATCTATGGCAGGTCCTCTATAAAGATTGCTCATTTCATCCTGATCCGTTAACAAACATGGACACCACAGGCCATTCTTGTTTCTGATTGGTTGATTTCTAAAAAATCTTCTCCTCTGAAACCGCTTGGCCAAATGAATCGAAACTTGGTAGGGAGCATCCTTGGAAGGTCCTCTATAAAGATTGCTCATTTCGTCCCGATTCATTAACAAACATGGCTGCCACAGGCAATTCTTGTTTCTTATTGGTCGATTTCTAAAAATCTTCTCCTCTGAAACCGCTTGGCCAAATGAACCAAAACTTGGTAGGAAGCATCTATGGAAGGTCCTCTATAAAGATTGCTCATTTTGTCCCGATCGATTAACAAACATGGCCGCCACAGGCAATTCTTGTTTCTGATTGGTTGATTTCTAAAAAAATCTGTTAAAAGAAGGATAACTCTTGTTTAAATATAGATATCTGTATTCAAAATGCAGTTATCTCTATACAGCTATTGCTGATTTAAAAAAATTTCTACTCTGAAACCGCTTGGCGAAATGAATTGAAACTTGGTAGTAAGCATCTATGGGCGGTCCTCATATAAAGAATGCCCATTTCGTCCCGATCCATTGACAAACATGGCCGCCACAGGCAATTCTTGTTTCTGATTGGTTGATTTCTAAAAATATTCTCCTCTGAAAACGCTTGTCCAAATGATTCGAAACTTGGTAGGAAGCATCTATGGAAGGTCCTCTATAAAGATTACTCATTCTGTCCCGATCCGTTAACAAACATGGCCGCCACAGGCGATTCTTGTTTCTGATTGGCTGATTTTTTAGATTCTTCTCCTCTGAAACTGTTTGGCAAAATGAACCGAAACTTGGTAGGAAGCATCTATGGAAAGTCCTCTGTTACGATTGCTCATTTCGTCCCGCTCCGTTAACAAACATGGCCGCCACAGACAATTCTTGTTTCTGATTGGTTGATTTCTAAAAAATCTTCTCCTCTGAAACCACTTTGCCAAATGAACCGAAATGTGGTAGGATGCATCTATGGGAGGTCCTCTATAAAGATTGCTCATTTCGTCCTGATCCATTAACAAATATGGCTGCCATAGGCAATTCTTGTTCCTAATTGGTCGATTTCTAAAAATCTTGTCTTCTGAAACCGCTTTACCAAATGAACCGAAACTTGGTAGGAAGCATCTATGGAAGGTTCTCTATAAAGATTGCTAATTTTTTCCCAATCCATTAACAAACATGGCTGCCACAGGCAATTCTTGTTTCTGATTGGTCGATTTCTAAAAATCTTCTACTCTGAAACAACTTGGCCAAATGGACCGAAACGTGGTAGGAAGCATCTATGGAAGGTCCTCTATGGGAATTGCTCATTCTGTTTTGATCCGTTAACAAATATGGCCGTCATAGGCAATTCTTGTTTCTTATTAGTTGATTTCTAAAGCAGCTTTTCCTCTGAAACCGCTTGGCTAAATGATATGAAACTTGGTAAGAAGCATCTATGGAAGATCCTCTATAGAGATTGCTCATTTCGTTTTAATCCATTAACAAACATGGCTGCCACAGGCAATCCTTGTTTTAGATTGGTCGATTTCTAAAAATCTTCTCTGAAACTGCTTTGCCAAAATGAACCGATATTTGGTGGGAAGCACCTATGGAAGGTTCTGTATTAAGTTTCCTCAAAGCTGAATGAAAGGTGAGCGACACAGGCTCAGCTCAGTGCTGAGCCTCTAGTCTTGTTTTTCATTTTATTAGAATTTAGTGGTGAACATTATAAATTGTGTTGTTTTGGCTCAGTGTCATCAAATATGATTTTTTTTTTTGATTTAATACAAATTTGGAGCAAAGAACCTCCTTTGATATTACTAATTGATTTATTTACACTAGATGAAGATTTTGATCACTTTTATCTTACCAGTAGTTGTAATGTTGAATATATGGGAAGCAAATACATACAATACATTTTAGACCACAAAAAAAAACCCAAAATATGTGTATTGAATATTTCTTAGAATTGAAATTTGAGACATGTGTTGTCATATTGCCCTTTACCTCAATTTCATTGGATATTCTGGTTGAGTGAATATTTGTAGAGTACATGCATGTAAACCTGTTGTATAAACTGTTTTGATGGTCAAGGGGAGATTACTCTAATATGTTGTTTTTCTATGAATCAATCCTGAACTTTATTTTGTTCTCTTGTTATTTGTATTAATTTTCATGTAAGGTCATATTTACTTTAATACCAGATTTAACTTCTTTTTCCAATTAAGCTTAAAAAATTCACCAAATTTGCTGTTAATGGAACCTTTATGTGTACTTACTTTAATACCAGATTTAACTGCTTTTTCCAATTAAGCTTAAAAAATTCACCAAATTTGCTGTTAATGGAACCTTTATGTGTACTTACTTTAATACCAGATTTAACTTCTTTTTCCAATTAAGCTTAAAAAATTCACCAAATTTGCTGTTAATGGAACCTTTATGTGTACTTACTTTAATACCAGATTTAACTTCTTTTTCCAATTAAGCTTAAAAAATTCACCAAATTTGCTGTTAATGGAACCTTTATGTGTAATGCAAACCAAATATACAAATAGTTGTCATAGAAATGAAAATGTTATTTCATTGCTATGGGACTGAAGTCAAATTGGGTAATACAGTTTGTAAAGATATTCCAACACATATTTTCTTGTGGCAATTAGATGACTCACAACAGGATGGCATTTTATGTATTTTCCACTGAAATGCATTATATTGAACAAATCCCTTCATTCCTGAAATAAATTAGCTGAATGAATTCCTAGTTAAAGCACAGCAGATTCTTATTTAGAAATACTTAATATACAATACCTATATGCAATTTCAACCAATTTTTACAATTATTTGTCAATTTCTGTAATCATTTATTTTTATCAAATAACTTACATCAACTTATGAAACTTATAAAAAAGAAAGGTAGTAAAAAATTTATCTTGAAAATTTCTCAAATTTTAAACCTCTTGAATGATTTTCAAAATCTGAAGACCATTTTAATTGTCTCCATCACCTCAGTTTATCTGATAACATTACAAAATATACTTTGTACTTTTAAATTATGTTATATAAATAAACCCTAGCCTTTCTTCTACTAGTATATTAGATTTCTATGACAAATGCTTTTTTTGTGTCATGTACAGATCATGTAGAAATATTTATTAAACTTTGCTTGAAATTGTTTTTTAATTTTAATTTTACAGCTAAAGTATGTGATCTTGAGGAAGTTTCCGTTGATGAGAATAAGTTTCGCTGGGAGATGAACGAGGATGCTATGGCAACAGATAAATTAGCTGATGGAATAAGGAAATTTGGTGTTGACGCTGTCAAGTTGGAGAATCTCTTCAGACAAAAGTTGCAAAGTTAAAAAAAAAATCAAGTCGTCATAAATTTCTATTTAGAGGAAAAATATATATTTTTTTGCAATTTCTTCTTGGGAATTTAGTGTTGATTTAATATGCAAATAGAAACAATGAAGCTAGATCATGTATTTAATTGACTGTAAACATATAAAATAGCTGATTTTGTAAATATCATAGATCATTTTCAAAGAAGAATATTCTTTATGAAAAAAATATGATTAAATATGACTCATTCATCTATTTGTCTGAGATTGAAAAATGTTTTGTTGATATTAAATGTTGAAAATCAAATGACAATATTTTTTCTTGCATGACAATGCAATGTTGTAGATTATTGAAATTATGCATATTTAATAAAATAATACTTTAGTAGAAAGCATTACACTTTTCTTGTCTACGAACAATATTAGAGAAATATATAGTCAACCCTGCCTTAAAGGGTACCTGTATATAGCAAATCACTGTCTAACAAGGGCAACTTCAGTTTCTCCGTTTAATGAATAATGTATATAATTTACACTCCTCATAAAGAACACTGTTTCAGGTTTCTTTCAGTGACCTTTATATACAAACTGTATTATTATTCTATTTTACGTTGGTTACAGTATGTGTATACACCCACAACTAAAAGTCCTAGGACATTTTGTTTTACCACCGTCTGTCTGTTTGTCCATCCCTCCACATATAGCATGTACCGGTATGTTTTGTCTACCTAGCTCCTCTTACAGTTCTCAAGCTAGAAGTTTTTTTTATTTTTACAGGATAATTGTACATACAACAAAGGTCTGCATTTTATCAGAGTTATGATTTCTTCATTTTTTCACCAAATTGTGGGCTGTTGAACTTGAGCCCAATTTTTTTATACTTTTACTTATGCTTACTCCTCTTTTCAACTTTATTTTACAGGATATTTGTACATGTGCCAAATGTGTGCATAATACCAGGATTTGTATTTTCATCAATTTCACAAAATTTTCATACAGTCAAACCTGCTTTAGTGACCACCTCTATTAAGCAAAAACTTGTATTACTTGCGACCTTGATTTTAATTGCCCTTCACAGTGCATTTCATATCAAATAAGCCTATATTAACTTTATTTAAGTGACCACCTGTCTTATGTGATCATATTTAAATGTTCCCATGGAAGGTCATGTAAGACAGGTTTTACTATATGCTATATCTACCTTACTCATCTCATATTTTCAAGGTAGAAACTTTTGCCATCACTTGATGTCTGTCGTCCATCCATCATACGACATAAACTTTCACATTTAGATCTTCTCATCTGAAACCACTGAACCTCATTAAACAAACCTTGGCTGGGAGGTTCCTTTTCAACATTATGTCTGACAGTCATGCTTCTCCATTCAAGATGGCAGTCGTTATTAAAAATAGAAATTTCATTAATTGTCTATTGCTGCTTTATTTTAAGTCAAAATGAGGCCAATGTTTAACATCAGCTACATTGCAATGAGTAGTTAGTATATTCCCAGTTTTTCTCTGAGCCAATTTACATTGATTGTGCAAATTAGGCATAGTTTGATTAAAGATCACATTTAAATCTTCTACTCTGAAACCACTAAGCCAAATTAGAACAAAGGTGGCCGAGATGGTGCGTAGGTTACCTATTTCAAAAATCTCTCCCACAGCCCATCCTCAATTCAAGATGGTGTCTGTTGCTAAAAATAGAAATTTCTGTATAAGTCAAAATGAGCTCAAATTTTAACTGCAGCTACATGGCAATGACTACTTCAACATATGTTTAAGTTTTTTCTGTGGATTTATCCCAATTATTCATGTTTTGAGAAATAAAATCACATTAAAATCTTCTGCTGATAGAATTGAGATGAAATGAGATTTGGTTGCCCCACTTTCAAAATTTATTGAGTTTGAAACCCCACCCTCCAACTGGCTGGAATTTTCAATAAATTTTAGAAAATAATTATAGATGTCTAAAATGTTAATAACAATGTAAATAATTTTATTTTGTGATTTTATCACCTGCTTTAAATGTGTGCACTACGCATGTGCTAATAACATTTTGCCATCTAAATAAATCACTCGTTTGTTAATGTTTACAAAGCAAAAGAAGCATGTCATATGACAATAACAGAATAATATTCCATGTAGAATGTAGCCAAAAATGAGTGTGCAATTACTCCCGATATTTGCACTAGCTATGTATATATATTGCAATATGGCTTCAAATCATGATGATGCTATCAACAATGAAAATGGTGCTGTCATCATGTCTGTTATACAATACAAGAGTTATTGTGCCAATATTTATGGATGTTGTCTCTTGCAGAATATACATAAGTGGTATACATCCAGAGCCTTTTAAGTAGTATAAATCCAGAGCCTTTCAAGTGGTATACATCCAAAGCCTTTTAAGTGGTACACGCCCAGATCCTTTTAAATGGTAGACACCCAGATCCTTTTTAAGTGGTATACATCCAGAGCCCTTTAAGTGTTATACACCCAGATCCTTTTAAGTGGTATACACCCAGAGCCTTTTAAGTGGTATACATCTAGAACCACTTAAGTGGTACACATCCAGAGCCTTTTAAGTGGTACACATCCAGAGCCCTTTAAGTGGTATATATCCAGAGTCTTTTAAGTGGTATACATCAGGAGCCTTTTAAGTAGTATACATCTAGAGCCTTTTAAGTGGTATACATCCAGAGTCTTTTAAGTGTTATACATCTAGAGCCTTTTAAGTGGTATACATCCAGTCTTTTAAGTGGTATACATCCGGAGCCTTTTAAGTGTTATACATCTAGAGCCTTTTAAGTGGTATACATCCGGAGCCTTTTAAGTGTTATACATCTAGAGTCTTTTAAATGGTATACATCTAGAGCCTTTTAAGTGGTATACATCCAGAGTCTTTTAAGTGGTATACATCTAGAGCCTTTTAAGTGGTATACATCCGGAGCCTTTTAAGTGGTATATATCCAGAGTCTTTTAAGTGGTACACATCAGGAGCCTTTTAAGTGTTATACATCTACAACCATTTAAGTGGAACACATCCAGAGCCTTTTAAGTGGTACACATCCAGAGCCCTTTAAGTGGTATATATCCAGAGTCTTTTAAGTGGTACACATCAGGAGCCTTTTAAGTGGTATACATCTAGAGCCTTTTAAGTGGTATACATCCAGAGCCCTTTAAGTGGTAGACACCCAGAGCCCTTTAAGTGGTATAAATCCAGAGTCTTAAGTGGTATACATCTAGAGCCTTTTAAGTGGTATACATCTAGAGCTCTTTAAGTGGTATACACCCAGAGCCCTTTAAGTGGTATACATCCAGATTCTTTTAAGTGGTATACACCCAGAGCCTTTTAAGTGGTATACACCCAGAGCCCTTTAAGTGGTATACATCCAGAGCCTTTTAAGTGGTATACACCCAGAGCCTTTTAAGTTGTACACACCCAGAGCCTTTTAGGTGGTATACATCCAGAGCCCTTTAAGTGGTATACACCAGAGCCTTTTAAGTGGTATACATCTAGAACCATTTAAGTGGTATACATCTAGAGCCTTTTAAGTGGTATACATCCAGAGTCTTTTAAGTGGTATACATCTAGAGCCTTTTAAGTGGTATACATCTAGAGCCTTTAAAGTGATATACATCCAGAGTCTTTTAAGTGGTATACATCTAGAGCCTTTAAAGTGATATACATCCAGAGTCTTTTAAGTGGTATACATCTAGAGCCTTTTAAGTGGTATACATCTAGAGCCTTTTAAGTGGTATACACCCAGAGCCCTTTAAGTGGTATACACCCAGAGCCTTTTAAGTGTTATAATCTAGAGCCTTTTAAGTGGTATACATCCGGAGCCTTTTAAGTGGTATACATCCAGAGTCTTTTAAGTGGTATACATCCAGAGCCCTTTAAATGGTAGACACCCAGAGCCTTTTAAGTGGTATAAATCCAGAGCCCTTTAAGTGGTATACATCCAGTCTTTTAAGTGGTATACATCTAGAGCCTTTTAAGTGGTATACATCCGGAGCCTTTTAAGTGTTATACATCTAGAGTCTTTTAAATTGTATACACCCAGAGCCTTTTAAGTCTTATACATCTAGAACCATTTAAGTGGTACACATCCAGAGCCTTTTAAGTGGTACACATCCAGAGCCCTTTAAGTGGTATATATCCAGAGTCTTTTAAGTGGTACACATCAGGAGCCTTTTAAGTGGTATACATCTAGAGCCTTTTAAGTGGTATACATCCAGAGCCCTTTAAATGGTAGACACCCAGAGCCTTTTAAGTGGTATAAATCCAGAGTCTTAAGTGGTATACATCTAGAACCTTTTAAGTGGTATACATCCAGAGCTCTTTAAGTGGTATACACCCAGAGCCCTTTAAGTGGTATACATCCAGATTCTTTTAAGTGGTATACACCCAGAGCCTTTTAAGTGGTATACACGCAGGGCCCTTTAAGTGGTATACATCCAGAGCCTTTAAAGTGGTATACACCCAGAGCCTTTTAAGTGGTACACACCCAGAGCTTTTAAGTGGTACACACCCAGAGCCTTTTAAGTGGTATACATCCAGAGCCCTTTAAGTGGTATACACCCAGAGCCTTTTAAGTGGTATACATCTAGAACCATTTAAGTGGTATACATCTAGAGCCTTTTAAGTGGTATACATCCAGAGTCTTTTAAGTGGTATACATCCAGAGTCTTTTAAGTGGTATACATCTAGAGCCTTTTAAGTGGTATACATCCAGAGTCTTTTAAGTGGTATACATCTAGAGCCTTTTAAGTGGTATACATCTAGAGCCTTTTAAGTGGTATACATCCAGAGCCCTTTAAGTGGTATACACCCAGAGCCTTTTAAGTGTTATAATCTAGAGCCTTTTAAGTGGTATACATCCAGAGTCTTTTAAGTGGTATACATCCGGAGCCTTTTAAGTGGTATACATCCAGAGTCTTTTAAGTGGTATACATCCAGAGCCCTTTAAATGGTAGACACCCAGAGCCTTTTAAGTGGTATAAATCCAGAGCCCTTTAAGTGGTATACATCCAGAGCCCTTTAAGTGATATACATCCAGAGCCTTTTAAGTGGTATACACCCATAGCCTTTTAAGTGGTATACGCCCAGAGCCTTTTAAGTGGTACACACCCAGAGCCTTTTAAGTGGTACACACCCAGAGCTTTTTAAGTGGTATACATCCAGAGCCCTTTAAGTGGTATACACCCAGAGCCTTTTAAGTGGTATACATCTAGAACCATTTAAGTGGTATACATCCAGTCTTTAAGTGGTATACATCTAGAGCCTTTTAAGTGGTATACATCTAGAGCCTTTTAAGTGGTATACATCCAGAGTCTTTTAAGTGGTATACATCCAGTCTTTTAAGTGGTATACATCTAGAGCCTTTTAAGTGGTATACATCTAGAGTCTTTTAAATGGTATACATCTAGAGCCTTTTAAGTGGTATACATCTAGAGCCTTTTAAGTGGTATACATCCAGAGTCTTTTAAGTGGTATACATCCAGTCTTTTAAGTGGTATACATCTAGAGCCTTTTAAGTGGTATACATCCAGAATCTTTTAAGTGGTATACATCCAGAGTCTTTTAAGTGGTATACATCTAGAGCCTTTTAAGTGGTATACATCCAGAGTCTTTTAAGTGGTATACATCCGGAGCCTTTTAAGTGTTATACATCTAGAGCCTTTTAAGTGGTATACACCCGGAGCCTTTTAGGTGGTATACATCCAGAGTCTTTTAAGTGGTATACATCCAGTCTTGTAAGTGGTATACATCCGGAGCCTTTTAAGTGGTATACATCCGGAGCCTTTTAAGTGGTATACATCCAGTCTTTTAAGTGGTATACATCCGGAGCCTTTTAAGTGGTATAAATCCGGAGCCTTTTAAGTGGTATACATCTGGAGCCTTTTAAGTGGTATACATCTAGAGCCTTTTAAGTGGTATACATCCAGTCTTTTAAGTGGTATAGATCCAGAGCCTTTTAAGTGGTATACATCTAGAGCCTTTTAAGTGGTATACATCCAGAATCTTTTAAGTGGTATACATCTAGAGCCTTTTAAGTGGTATACATCTAGAGTCTTTTAAGTGGTATACATCCAGAGCCCTTTAAGTGGTATACACCCAGAGCCTTTTAAGTGTTATAATCTAGAGCCTTTTAAGTGGTATACATCCAGAGTCTTTTAAGTGGTATACATCCGGAGCCTTTTAAGTGGTATACATCCAGAGTCTTTTAAGTGGTATACATCCAGAGCCCTTTAAATGGTAGACACCCAGAGCCTTTTAAGTGGTATAAATCCAGAGCCCTTTAAGTGGTATACATCCAGAGCCCTTTAAGTGATATACATCCAGAGAATTTTAAGTGGTATACACCCATAGCCTTTTAAGTGGTATACGCCCAGAGCCTTTTAAGTGGTACACACCCAGAGCCTTTTAAGTGGTATACATCCAGAGCCCTTTAAGTGGTATACACCCAGAGCCTTTTAAGTGGTATACATCTAGAACCATTTAAGTGGTATACATCCAGAGTCTTTTAAGTGGTATACATCTAGAGCCTTTTAAGTGGTATACATCCAGAGTCTTTTAAGTGGTATACATCTAGAGCCTTTTAAGTGGTATACATCCAGAGCCCTTTAAGTGGTATACACCCAGAGCCTTTTAAGTGTTATAATCTAGAGCCTTTTAAGTGGTATACATCCAGAGTCTTTTAAGTGGTATACATCCGGAGCCTTTTAAGTGGTATACATCCAGAGTCTTTTAAGTGGTATACATCCAGAGCCCTTTAAATGGTAGACACCCAGAGCCTTTAAGTGGTATAAATCCAGAGCCCTTTAAGTGGTATACATCCAGAGCCCTTTAAGTGATATACATCCAGAGAATTTTAAGTGGTATACACCCATAGCCTTTTAAGTGGTATACGCCCAGAGCCTTTTAAGTGGTACACACCCAGAGCCTTTTAAGTGGTATACATCCAGAGCCCTTTAAGTGGTATACACCCAGAGCCTTTTAAGTGGTATACATCTAGAACCATTTAAGTGGTATACATCCAGAGTCTTTTAAGTGGTATACATCTAGAGCCTTTTAAGTGGTATACATCCAGTCTTTTAAGTGGTATACATCTAGAGCCTTTTAAGTGGTATACATCTAGAGTCTTTTAAGTGGTATACATCCAGAGTCTTTTAAGTGGTATACATCCAGAGTCTTTTAAGTGGTATACATCTAGAGCCTTTTAAGTGGTATACATCCAGAGTCTTTTAAATGGTATACATCTAGAGCCTTTTAAGTGGTATACATCTAGAGCCTTTTAAGTGGTATACATCCAGAGTCTTTTAAGTGGTATACATCCAGTCTTTTAAGTGGTATACATCTAGAGCCTTTTAAGTGGTATACACCCGGAGCCTTTTAGGTGGTATACATCCAGAGTCTTTTAAGTGGTATACATCCAGTCTTGTAAGTGGTATACATCCGGAGCCTTTTAAGTGGTATACATCCGGAGCCTTTTAAGTGGTATACATCCAGTCTTTTAAGTGGTATACATCCGGAGCCTTTTAAGTGGTATAAATCCGGAGCCTTTTAAGTGGTATACATCTGGAGCCTTTTAAGTGGTATACATCTAGAGCCTTTTAAGTGGTATACATCCAGTCTTTTAAGTGGTATAGATCCAGAGCCTTTTAAGTGGTATACATCTAGAGCCTTTTAAGTGGTATACATCCAGAGTCTTTTAAGTGGTATACATCTAGAGCCTTTTAAGTGGTATACATCTAGAGTCTTTTAAGTGGTATACATCCAGAGCCCTTTAAGTGGTATACACCCAGAGCCTTTTAAGTGTTATAATCTAGAGCCTTTTAAGTGGTATACATCCAGAGTCTTTTAAGTGGTATACATCCGGAGCCTTTTAAGTGGTATACATCCAGAGTCTTTTAAGTGGTATACATCCAGAGCCCTTTAAATGGTAGACACCCAGAGCCTTTTAAGTGGTATAAATCCAGAGCCCTTTAAGTGGTATACATCCAGAGCCCTTTAAGTGATATACATCCAGAGAATTTTAAGTGGTATACACCCATAGCCTTTTAAGTGGTATACGCCCAGAGCCTTTTAAGTGGTACACACCCAGAGCCTTTTAAGTGGTATACATCCAGAGCCCTTTAAGTGGTATACACCCAGAGCCTTTTAAGTGGTATACATCTAGAACCATTTAAGTGGTATACATCCAGAGTCTTTTAAGTGGTATACATCTAGAGCCTTTTAAGTGGTATACATCCAGAGTCTTTTAAGTGGTATACATCTAGAGCCTTTTAAGTGGTATACATCCAGAGCCCTTTAAGTGGTATACACCCAGAGCCTTTTAAGTGTTATAATCTAGAGCCTTTTAAGTGGTATACATCCAGAGTCTTTTAAGTGGTATACATCCGGAGCCTTTTAAGTGGTATACATCCAGAGTCTTTTAAGTGGTATACATCCAGAGCCCTTTAAATGGTAGACACCCAGAGCCTTTTAAGTGGTATAAATCCAGAGCCCTTTAAGTGGTATACATCCAGAGCCCTTTAAGTGATATACATCCAGAGAATTTTAAGTGGTATACACCCATAGCCTTTTAAGTGGTATACGCCCAGAGCCTTTTAAGTGGTACACACCCAGAGCCTTTTAAGTGGTATACATCCAGAGCCCTTTAAGTGGTATACACCCAGAGCCTTTTAAGTGGTATACATCTAGAACCATTTAAGTGGTATACATCCAGAGTCTTTTAAGTGGTATACATCTAGAGCCTTTTAAGTGGTATACATCCAGTCTTTTAAGTGGTATACATCTAGAGCCTTTTAAGTGGTATACATCTAGAGTCTTTTAAGTGGTATACATCCAGAGTCTTTTAAGTGGTATACATCCAGAGTCTTTTAAGTGGTATACATCTAGAGCCTTTTAAGTGGTATACATCCAGAGTCTTTTAAATGGTATACATCTAGAGCCTTTTAAGTGGTATACATCTAGAGCCTTTTAAGTGGTATACATCCAGAGTCTTTTAAGTGGTATACATCCAGTCTTTTAAGTGGTATACATCTAGAGCCTTTTAAGTGGTATACATCCAGAATCTTTTAAGTGGTATACATCCAGAGTCTTTTAAGTGGTATACATCTAGAGCCTTTTAAGTGGTATACATCCAGAATCTTTTAAGTGGTATACATCCAGAGTCTTTTAAGTGGTATACATCTAGAGCCTTTTAAGTGGTATACATCCAGAGTCATTTAAGTGGTATACATCCGGAGCCTTTTAAGTGTTATACATCTAGAGCCTTTTAAGTGGTATACACCCGGAGCCTTTTAGGTGGTATACATCCAGAGTCTTTTAAGTGGTATACATCCAGTCTTTTAAGTGGTATACATCCGGAGCCTTTTAAGTGGTATACATCCGGAGCCTTTTAAGTGGTATACATCCAGTCTTTTAAGTGGTATACATCCGGAGCCTTTTAAGTGGTATAAATCCGGAGCCTTTTAAGTGGTATACATCTGGAGCCTTTTAAGTGGTATACATCTAGAGCCTTTTAAGTGGTATACATCCAGTCTTTTAAGTGGTATACATCCAGAGCCTTTTAAGTGGTATGCATCTAGAGCCTTTTAAGTGGTATACATCCAGAGTCTTTTAAGTGGTATACATCTAGAGCCTTTTAAGTGGTATACATCTAGAGCCTTTTAAGTGGTATACATCCAGAGCCCTTTAAGTGGTATACACCCAGAGCCTTTTAAGTGTTATAATCTAGAGCCTTTTAAGTGGTATACATCCAGAGTCTTTTAAGTGGTATACATCCGGAGCCTTTTAAGTGGTATACATCCAGAGTCTTTTAAGTGGTATACATCCAGAGCCCTTTAAATGGTAGACACCCAGAGCCTTTTAAGTGGTATAAATCCAGAGCCCTTTAAGTGGTATACATCCAGAGCCCTTTAAGTGATATACATCCAGAGAATTTTAAGTGGTATACACCCATAGCCTTTTAAGTGGTATACGCCCAGAGCCTTTTAAGTGGTACACACCCAGAGCCTTTTAAGTGGTATACATCCAGAGCCCTTTAAGTGGTATACACCCAGAGCCTTTTAAGTGGTATACATCTAGAACCATTTAAGTGGTATACATCCAGAGTCTTTTAAGTGGTATACATCTAGAGCCTTTTAAGTGGTATACATCCAGAGTCTTTTAAGTGGTATACATCTAGAGCCTTTTAAGTGGTATACATCTAGAGCCTTTTAAGTGGTATACATCCAGAGCCCTTTAAGTGGTATACACCCAGAGCCTTTTAAGTGTTATAATCTAGAGCCTTTTAAGTGGTATACATCCAGAGTCTTTTAAGTGGTATACATCCGGAGCCTTTTAAGTGGTATACATCCAGAGTCTTTTAAGTGGTATACATCCAGAGCCCTTTAAATGGTAGACACCCAGAGCCTTTTAAGTGGTATAAATCCAGAGCCCTTTAAGTGGTATACATCCAGAGCCCTTTAAGTGATATACATCCAGAGAATTTTAAGTGGTATACACCCATAGCCTTTTAAGTGGTATACGCCCAGAGCCTTTTAAGTGGTACACACCCAGAGCCTTTTAAGTGGTATACATCCAGAGCCCTTTAAGTGGTATACACCCAGAGCCTTTTAAGTGGTATACATCTAGAACCATTTAAGTGGTATACATCCAGAGTCTTTTAAGTGGTATACATCTAGAGCCTTTTAAGTGGTATACATCCAGTCTTTTAAGTGGTATACATCTAGAGCCTTTTAAGTGGTATACATCTAGAGTCTTTTAAGTGGTATACATCCAGAGTCTTTAAGTGGTATACATCCAGAGTCTTTTAAGTGGTATACATCTAGAGCCTTTTAAGTGGTATACATCCAGAGTCTTTTAAATGGTATACATCTAGAGCCTTTTAAGTGGTATACATCTAGAGCCTTTTAAGTGGTATACATCCAGAATCTTTTAAGTGGTATACATCCAGAGTCTTTTAAGTGGTATACATCTAGAGCCTTTTAAGTGGTATACATCCAGAATCTTTTAAGTGGTATACATCCAGAGTCTTTTAAGTGGTATACATCTAGAGCCTTTTAAGTGGTATACATCCAGAGTCTTTTAAGTGGTATACATCCGGAGCCTTTTAAGTGTTATACATCTAGAGCCTTTTAAGTGGTATACACCCGGAGCCTTTTAGGTGGTATACATCCAGAGTCTTTTAAGTGGTATACATCCAGTCTTTTAAGTGGTATACATCCGGAGCCTTTTAAGTGGTATACATCCGGAGCCTTTTAAGTGGTATACATCCAGTCTTTTAAGTGGTATACATCCGGAGCCTTTTAAGTGGTATAAATCCGGAGCCTTTTAAGTGGTATACATCTGGAGCCCTTTAAGTGGTATACATCTAGAGCCTTTTAAGTGGTATACATCCAGTCTTTTAAGTGGTATAGATCCAGAGCCTTTTAAGTGGTATACATCTAGAGCCTTTTAAGTGGTATACATCCAGAGTCTTTTAAGTGGTATACATCTAGAGCCTTTTAAGTGGTATACATCTAGAGTCTTTTAAGTGGTATACATCCAGAGCCCTTTAAGTGGTATACACCCAGAGCCTTTTAAGTGTTATAATCTAGAGCCTTTTAAGTGGTATACATCCAGAGTCTTTTAAGTGGTATACATCCGGAGCCTTTTAAGTGGTATACATCCAGAGTCTTTTAAGTGGTATACATCCAGAGCCCTTTAAATGGTAGACACCCAGAGCCTTTTAAGTGGTATAAATCCAGAGCCCTTTAAGTGGTATACATCCAGAGCCCTTTAAGTGATATACATCCAGAGAATTTTAAGTGGTATACACCCATAGCCTTTTAAGTGGTATACGCCCAGAGCCTTTTAAGTGGTACACACCCAGAGCCTTTTAAGTGGTATACATCCAGAGCCCTTTAAGTGGTATACACCCAGAGCCTTTTAAGTGGTATACATCTAGAACCATTTAAGTGGTATACATCCAGAGTCTTTTAAGTGGTATACATCTAGAGCCTTTTAAGTGGTATACATCCAGAGTCTTTTAAGTGGTATACATCTAGAGCCTTTTAAGTGGTATACATCCAGAGCCCTTTAAGTGGTATACACCCAGAGCCTTTTAAGTGTTATAATCTAGAGCCTTTTAAGTGGTATACATCCAGAGTCTTTTAAGTGGTATACATCCGGAGCCTTTTAAGTGGTATACATCCAGAGTCTTTTAAGTGGTATACATCCAGAGCCCTTTAAATGGTAGACACCCAGAGCCTTTAAGTGGTATAAATCCAGAGCCCTTTAAGTGGTATACATCCAGAGCCCTTTAAGTGATATACATCCAGAGAATTTTAAGTGGTATACACCCATAGCCTTTTAAGTGGTATACGCCCAGAGCCTTTTAAGTGGTACACACCCAGAGCCTTTTAAGTGGTATACATCCAGAGCCCTTTAAGTGGTATACACCCAGAGCCTTTTAAGTGGTATACATCTAGAACCATTTAAGTGGTATACATCCAGAGTCTTTTAAGTGGTATACATCTAGAGCCTTTTAAGTGGTATACATCCAGTCTTTTAAGTGGTATACATCTAGAGCCTTTTAAGTGGTATACATCTAGAGTCTTTTAAGTGGTATACATCCAGAGTCTTTTAAGTGGTATACATCCAGAGTCTTTTAAGTGGTATACATCTAGAGCCTTTTAAGTGGTATACATCCAGAGTCTTTTAAATGGTATACATCTAGAGCCTTTTAAGTGGTATACATCTAGAGCCTTTTAAGTGGTATACATCCAGAGTCTTTTAAGTGGTATACATCCAGTCTTTTAAGTGGTATACATCTAGAGCCTTTTAAGTGGTATACATCCAGAGTCTTTTAAGTGGTATACATCTAGAGCCTTTTAAGTGGTATACATCTAGAGTCTTTTAAGTGGTATACATCCAGAGCCCTTTAAGTGGTATACACCCAGAGCCTTTTAAGTGTTATAATCTAGAGCCTTTTAAGTGGTATACATCCAGAGTCTTTTAAGGGGTATACATCCGGAGCCTTTTAAGTGGTATACATCCAGAGTCTTTTAAGTGGTATACATCCAGAGCCCTTTAAATGGTAGACACCCAGAGCCTTTTAAGTGGTATAAATCCAGAGCCCTTTAAGTGGTATACATCCAGAGCCCTTTAAGTGATATACATCCAGAGAATTTTAAGTGGTATACACCCATAGCCTTTTAAGTGGTATACGCCCAGAGCCTTTTAAGTGGTACACACCCAGAGCCTTTTAAGTGGTATACATCCAGAGCCCTTTAAGTGGTATACACCCAGAGCCTTTTAAGTGGTATACATCTAGAACCATTTAAGTGGTATACATCCAGAGTCTTTTAAGTGGTATACATCTAGAGCCTTTTAAGTGGTATACATCCAGTCTTTTAAGTGGTATACATCTAGAGCCTTTTAAGTGGTATACATCTAGAGTCTTTTAAGTGGTATACATCCAGAGTCTTTAAGTGGTATACATCCAGAGTCTTTTAAGTGGTATACATCTAGAGCCTTTTAAGTGGTATACATCCAGAGTCTTTTAAATGGTATACATCTAGAGCCTTTTAAGTGGTATACATCTAGAGCCTTTTAAGTGGTATACATCCAGAATCTTTTAAGTGGTATACATCCAGAGTCTTTTAAGTGGTATACATCTAGAGCCTTTTAAGTGGTATACATCCAGAATCTTTTAAGTGGTATACATCCAGAGTCTTTTAAGTGGTATACATCTAGAGCCTTTTAAGTGGTATACATCCAGAGTCTTTTAAGTGGTATACATCCGGAGCCTTTTAAGTGTTATACATCTAGAGCCTTTTAAGTGGTATACACCCGGAGCCTTTTAGGTGGTATACATCCAGAGTCTTTTAAGTGGTATACATCCAGTCTTTTAAGTGGTATACATCCGGAGCCTTTTAAGTGGTATACATCCGGAGCCTTTTAAGTGGTATACATCCAGTCTTTTAAGTGGTATACATCCGGAGCCTTTTAAGTGGTATAAATCCGGAGCCTTTTAAGTGGTATACATCTGGAGCCCTTTAAGTGGTATACATCTAGAGCCTTTTAAGTGGTATACATCCAGTCTTTTAAGTGGTATAGATCCAGAGCCTTTTAAGTGGTATACATCTAGAGCCTTTTAAGTGGTATACATCCAGAGTCTTTTAAGTGGTATACATCTAGAGCCTTTTAAGTGGTATACATCTAGAGTCTTTTAAGTGGTATACATCCAGAGCCCTTTAAGTGGTATACACCCAGAGCCTTTTAAGTGTTATAATCTAGAGCCTTTTAAGTGGTATACATCCAGAGTCTTTTAAGTGGTATACATCCGGAGCCTTTTAAGTGGTATACATCCAGAGTCTTTTAAGTGGTATACATCCAGAGCCCTTTAAATGGTAGACACCCAGAGCCTTTTAAGTGGTATAAATCCAGAGCCCTTTAAGTGGTATACATCCAGAGCCCTTTAAGTGATATACATCCAGAGAATTTTAAGTGGTATACACCCATAGCCTTTTAAGTGGTATACGCCCAGAGCCTTTTAAGTGGTACACACCCAGAGCCTTTTAAGTGGTATACATCCAGAGCCCTTTAAGTGGTATACACCCAGAGCCTTTTAAGTGGTATACATCTAGAACCATTTAAGTGGTATACATCCAGAGTCTTTTAAGTGGTATACATCTAGAGCCTTTTAAGTGGTATACATCCAGAGTCTTTTAAGTGGTATACATCTAGAGCCTTTTAAGTGGTATACATCCAGAGCCCTTTAAGTGGTATACACCCAGAGCCTTTTAAGTGTTATAATCTAGAGCCTTTTAAGTGGTATACATCCAGAGTCTTTTAAGTGGTATACATCCGGAGCCTTTTAAGTGGTATACATCCAGAGTCTTTTAAGTGGTATACATCCAGAGCCCTTTAAATGGTAGACACCCAGAGCCTTTAAGTGGTATAAATCCAGAGCCCTTTAAGTGGTATACATCCAGAGCCCTTTAAGTGATATACATCCAGAGAATTTTAAGTGGTATACACCCATAGCCTTTTAAGTGGTATACGCCCAGAGCCTTTTAAGTGGTACACACCCAGAGCCTTTTAAGTGGTATACATCCAGAGCCCTTTAAGTGGTATACACCCAGAGCCTTTTAAGTGGTATACATCTAGAACCATTTAAGTGGTATACATCCAGAGTCTTTTAAGTGGTATACATCTAGAGCCTTTTAAGTGGTATACATCCAGTCTTTTAAGTGGTATACATCTAGAGCCTTTTAAGTGGTATACATCTAGAGTCTTTTAAGTGGTATACATCCAGAGTCTTTTAAGTGGTATACATCCAGAGTCTTTTAAGTGGTATACATCTAGAGCCTTTTAAGTGGTATACATCCAGAGTCTTTTAAATGGTATACATCTAGAGCCTTTTAAGTGGTATACATCTAGAGCCTTTTAAGTGGTATACATCCAGAGTCTTTTAAGTGGTATACATCCAGTCTTTTAAGTGGTATACATCTAGAGCCTTTTAAGTGGTATACACCCGGAGCCTTTTAGGTGGTATACATCCAGAGTCTTTTAAGTGGTATACATCCAGTCTTGTAAGTGGTATACATCCGGAGCCTTTTAAGTGGTATACATCCGGAGCCTTTTAAGTGGTATACATCCAGTCTTTTAAGTGGTATACATCCGGAGCCTTTTAAGTGGTATAAATCCGGAGCCTTTTAAGTGGTATACATCTGGAGCCTTTTAAGTGGTATACATCTAGAGCCTTTTAAGTGGTATACATCCAGTCTTTTAAGTGGTATAGATCCAGAGCCTTTTAAGTGGTATACATCTAGAGCCTTTTAAGTGGTATACATCCAGAGTCTTTTAAGTGGTATACATCTAGAGCCTTTTAAGTGGTATACATCTAGAGTCTTTTAAGTGGTATACATCCAGAGCCCTTTAAGTGGTATACACCCAGAGCCTTTTAAGTGTTATAATCTAGAGCCTTTTAAGTGGTATACATCCAGAGTCTTTTAAGTGGTATACATCCGGAGCCTTTTAAGTGGTATACATCCAGAGTCTTTTAAGTGGTATACATCCAGAGCCCTTTAAATGGTAGACACCCAGAGCCTTTTAAGTGGTATAAATCCAGAGCCCTTTAAGTGGTATACATCCAGAGCCCTTTAAGTGATATACATCCAGAGAATTTTAAGTGGTATACACCCATAGCCTTTTAAGTGGTATACGCCCAGAGCCTTTTAAGTGGTACACACCCAGAGCCTTTTAAGTGGTATACATCCAGAGCCCTTTAAGTGGTATACACCCAGAGCCTTTTAAGTGGTATACATCTAGAACCATTTAAGTGGTATACATCCAGAGTCTTTTAAGTGGTATACATCTAGAGCCTTTTAAGTGGTATACATCCAGAGTCTTTTAAGTGGTATACATCTAGAGCCTTTTAAGTGGTATACATCCAGAGCCCTTTAAGTGGTATACACCCAGAGCCTTTTAAGTGTTATAATCTAGAGCCTTTTAAGTGGTATACATCCAGAGTCTTTTAAGTGGTATACATCCGGAGCCTTTTAAGTGGTATACATCCAGAGTCTTTTAAGTGGTATACATCCAGAGCCCTTTAAATGGTAGACACCCAGAGCCTTTTAAGTGGTATAAATCCAGAGCCCTTTAAGTGGTATACATCCAGAGCCCTTTAAGTGATATACATCCAGAGAATTTTAAGTGGTATACACCCATAGCCTTTTAAGTGGTATACGCCCAGAGCCTTTTAAGTGGTACACACCCAGAACCTTTTAAGTGGTATACATCCAGAGCCCTTTAAGTGGTATACACCCAGAGCCTTTTAAGTGGTATACATCTAGAACCATTTAAGTGGTATACATCCAGAGTCTTTTAAGTGGTATACATCTAGAGCCTTTTAAGTGGTATACATCCAGTCTTTTAAGTGGTATACATCTAGAGCCTTTTAAGTGGTATACATCTAGAGTCTTTTAAGTGGTATACATCCAGAGTCTTTTAAGTGGTATACATCCAGAGTCTTTTAAGTGGTATACATCTAGAGCCTTTTAAGTGGTATACATCCAGAGTCTTTTAAATGGTATACATCTAGAGCCTTTTAAGTGGTATACATCTAGAGCCTTTTAAGTGGTATACATCCAGAGTCTTTTAAGTGGTATACATCCAGTCTTTTAAGTGGTATACATCTAGAGCCTTTTAAGTGGTATACATCCAGAATCTTTTAAGTGGTATACATCCAGAGTCTTTTAAGTGGTATACATCTAGAGCCTTTTAAGTGGTATACATCCAGAATCTTTTAAGTGGTATACATCCAGAGTCTTTTAAGTGGTATACATCTAGAGCCTTTTAAGTGGTATACATCCAGAGTCTTTTAAGTGGTATACATCCGGAGCCTTTTAAGTGTTATACATCTAGAGCCTTTTAAGTGGTATACACCCGGAGCCTTTTAGGTGGTATACATCCAGAGTCTTTTAAGTGGTATACATCCAGTCTTTTAAGTGGTATACATCCGGAGCCTTTTAAGTGGTATACATCCGGAGCCTTTTAAGTGGTATACATCCAGTCTTTTAAGTGGTATACATCCGGAGCCTTTTAAGTGGTATAAATCCGGAGCCTTTTAAGTGGTATACATCTGGAGCCTTTTAAGTGGTATACATCTAGAGCCTTTTAAGTGGTATACATCCAGTCTTTTAAGTGGTATACATCCAGAGCCTTTTAAGTGGTATGCATCTAGAGCCTTTTAAGTGGTATACATCCAGAGTCTTTTAAGTGGTATACATCTAGAGCCTTTTAAGTGGTATACATCTAGAGCCTTTTAAGTGGTATACATCCAGAGCCCTTTAAGTGGTATACACCCAGAGCCTTTTAAGTGTTATAATCTAGAGCCTTTTAAGTGGTATACATCCAGAGTCTTTTAAGTGGTATACATCCGGAGCCTTTTAAGTGGTATACATCCAGAGTCTTTTAAGTGGTATACATCCAGAGCCCTTTAAATGGTAGACACCCAGAGCCTTTTAAGTGGTATAAATCCAGAGCCCTTTAAGTGGTATACATCCAGAGCCCTTTAAGTGATATACATCCAGAGAATTTTAAGTGGTATACACCCATAGCCTTTTAAGTGGTATACGCCCAGAGCCTTTTAAGTGGTACACACCCAGAGCCTTTTAAGTGGTATACATCCAGAGCCCTTTAAGTGGTATACACCCAGAGCCTTTTAAGTGGTATACATCTAGAACCATTTAAGTGGTATACATCCAGAGTCTTTTAAGTGGTATACATCTAGAGCCTTTTAAGTGGTATACATCCAGAGTCTTTTAAGTGGTATACATCTAGAGCCTTTTAAGTGGTATACATCTAGAGCCTTTTAAGTGGTATACATCCAGAGCCCTTTAAGTGGTATACACCCAGAGCCTTTTAAGTGTTATAATCTAGAGCCTTTTAAGTGGTATACATCCAGAGTCTTTTAAGTGGTATACATCCGGAGCCTTTTAAGTGGTATACATCCAGAGTCTTTTAAGTGGTATACATCCAGAGCCCTTTAAATGGTAGACACCCAGAGCCTTTTAAGTGGTATAAATCCAGAGCCCTTTAAGTGGTATACATCCAGAGCCCTTTAAGTGATATACATCCAGAGAATTTTAAGTGGTATACACCCATAGCCTTTTAAGTGGTATACGCCCAGAGCCTTTTAAGTGGTACACACCCAGAGCCTTTTAAGTGGTATACATCCAGAGCCCTTTAAGTGGTATACACCCAGAGCCTTTTAAGTGGTATACATCTAGAACCATTTAAGTGGTATACATCCAGAGTCTTTTAAGTGGTATACATCTAGAGCCTTTTAAGTGGTATACATCCAGTCTTTTAAGTGGTATACATCTAGAGCCTTTTAAGTGGTATACATCTAGAGTCTTTTAAGTGGTATACATCCAGAGTCTTTAAGTGGTATACATCCAGAGTCTTTTAAGTGGTATACATCTAGAGCCTTTTAAGTGGTATACATCCAGAGTCTTTTAAATGGTATACATCTAGAGCCTTTTAAGTGGTATACATCTAGAGCCTTTTAAGTGGTATACATCCAGAATCTTTTAAGTGGTATACATCCAGAGTCTTTTAAGTGGTATACATCTAGAGACTTTTAAGTGGTATACATCCAGAATCTTTTAAGTGGTATACATCCAGAGTCTTTTAAGTGGTATACATCTAGAGCCTTTTAAGTGGTATACATCCAGAGTCTTTTAAGTGGTATACATCCGGAGCCTTTTAAGTGTTATACATCTAGAGCCTTTTAAGTGGTATACACCCGGAGCCTTTTAGGTGGTATACATCCAGAGTCTTTTAAGTGGTATACATCCAGTCTTTTAAGTGGTATACATCCGGAGCCTTTTAAGTGGTATACATCCGGAGCCTTTTAAGTGGTATACATCCAGTCTTTTAAGTGGTATACATCCGGAGCCTTTTAAGTGGTATAAATCAGGAGCCTTTTAAGTGGTATACATCTGGAGCCTTTTAAGTGGTATACATCTAGAGCCTTTTAAGTGGTATACATCCAGTCTTTTAAGTGGTATACATCCAGAGCCTTTTAAGTGGTATACATCTAGAGCCTTTTAAGTGGTATACATCCAGAGTCTTTTAAGTGGTATACATCTAGAGCCTTTTAAGTGGTATACATCTAGAGCCTTTTAAGTGGTATACATCCAGAGCCCTTTAAGTGGTATACACCCAGAGCCTTTTAAGTGTTATAATCTAGAGCCTTTTAAGTGGTATACATCCAGAGTCTTTTAAGTGGTATACATCCGGAGCCTTTTAAGTGGTATACATCCAGAGTCTTTTAAGTGGTATACATCCAGAGCCCTTTAAATGGTAGACACCCAGAGCCTTTTAAGTGGTATAAATCCAGAGCCCTTTAAGTGGTATACATCCAGAGCCCTTTAAGTGATATACATCCAGAGAATTTTAAGTGGTATACACCCATAGCCTTTTAAGTGGTATACGCCCAGAGCCTTTTAAGTGGTACACACCCAGAGCCTTTTAAGTGGTATACATCCAGAGCCCTTTAAGTGGTATACACCCAGAGCCTTTTAAGTGGTATACATCTAGAACCATTTAAGTGGTATACATCCAGAGTCTTTTAAGTGGTATACATCTAGAGCCTTTTAAGTGGTATACATCCAGAGTCTTTTAAGTGGTATACATCTAGAGCCTTTTAAGTGGTATACATCCAGAGCCCTTTAAGTGGTATACACCCAGAGCCTTTTAAGTGTTATAATCTAGAGCCTTTTAAGTGGTATACATCCAGAGTCTTTTAAGTGGTATACATCCGGAGCCTTTTAAGTGGTATACATCCAGAGTCTTTTAAGTGGTATACATCCAGAGCCCTTTAAATGGTAGACACCCAGAGCCTTTAAGTGGTATAAATCCAGAGCCCTTTAAGTGGTATACATCCAGAGCCCTTTAAGTGATATACATCCAGAGAATTTTAAGTGGTATACACCCATAGCCTTTTAAGTGGTATACGCCCAGAGCCTTTTAAGTGGTACACACCCAGAGCCTTTTAAGTGGTATACATCCAGAGCCCTTTAAGTGGTATACACCCAGAGCCTTTTAAGTGGTATACATCTAGAACCATTTAAGTGGTATACATCCAGAGTCTTTTAAGTGGTATACATCTAGAGCCTTTTAAGTGGTATACATCCAGTCTTTTAAGTGGTATACATCTAGAGCCTTTTAAGTGGTATACATCTAGAGTCTTTTAAGTGGTATACATCCAGAGTCTTTTAAGTGGTATACATCCAGAGTCTTTTAAGTGGTATACATCTAGAGCCTTTTAAGTGGTATACATCCAGAGTCTTTTAAATGGTATACATCTAGAGCCTTTTAAGTGGTATACATCTAGAGCCTTTTAAGTGGTATACATCCAGAGTCTTTTAAGTGGTATACATCCAGTCTTTTAAGTGGTATACATCTAGAGCCTTTTAAGTGGTATACATCCAGAGTCTTTTAAGTGGTATACATCTAGAGCCTTTTAAGTGGTATACATCTAGAGTCTTTTAAGTGGTATACATCCAGAGCCCTTTAAGTGGTATACACCCAGAGCCTTTTAAGTGTTATAATCTAGAGCCTTTTAAGTGGTATACATCCAGAGTCTTTTAAGTGGTATACATCCGGAGCCTTTTAAGTGGTATACATCCAGAGTCTTTTAAGTGGTATACATCCAGAGCCCTTTAAATGGTAGACACCCAGAGCCTTTTAAGTGGTATAAATCCAGAGCCCTTTAAGTGGTATACATCCAGAGCCCTTTAAGTGATATACATCCAGAGAATTTTAAGTGGTATACACCCATAGCCTTTTAAGTGGTATACGCCCAGAGCCTTTTAAGTGGTACACACCCAGAGCCTTTTAAGTGGTATACATCCAGAGCCCTTTAAGTGGTATACACCCAGAGCCTTTTAAGTGGTATACATCTAGAACCATTTAAGTGGTATACATCCAGAGTCTTTTAAGTGGTATACATCTAGAGCCTTTTAAGTGGTATACATCCAGTCTTTTAAGTGGTATACATCTAGAGCCTTTTAAGTGGTATACATCTAGAGTCTTTTAAGTGGTATACATCCAGAGTCTTTAAGTGGTATACATCCAGAGTCTTTTAAGTGGTATACATCTAGAGCCTTTTAAGTGGTATACATCCAGAGTCTTTTAAATGGTATACATCTAGAGCCTTTTAAGTGGTATACATCTAGAGCCTTTTAAGTGGTATACATCCAGAATCTTTTAAGTGGTATACATCCAGAGTCTTTTAAGTGGTATACATCTAGAGCCTTTTAAGTGGTATACATCCAGAATCTTTTAAGTGGTATACATCCAGAGTCTTTTAAGTGGTATACATCTAGAGCCTTTTAAGTGGTATACATCCAGAGTCTTTTAAGTGGTATACATCCGGAGCCTTTTAAGTGTTATACATCTAGAGCCTTTTAAGTGGTATACACCCGGAGCCTTTTAGGTGGTATACATCCAGAGTCTTTTAAGTGGTATACATCCAGTCTTTTAAGTGGTATACATCCGGAGCCTTTTAAGTGGTATACATCCGGAGCCTTTTAAGTGGTATACATCCAGTCTTTTAAGTGGTATACATCCGGAGCCTTTTAAGTGGTATAAATCCGGAGCCTTTTAAGTGGTATACATCTGGAGCCCTTTAAGTGGTATACATCTAGAGCCTTTTAAGTGGTATACATCCAGTCTTTTAAGTGGTATAGATCCAGAGCCTTTTAAGTGGTATACATCTAGAGCCTTTTAAGTGGTATACATCCAGAGTCTTTTAAGTGGTATACATCTAGAGCCTTTTAAGTGGTATACATCTAGAGTCTTTTAAGTGGTATACATCCAGAGCCCTTTAAGTGGTATACACCCAGAGCCTTTTAAGTGTTATAATCTAGAGCCTTTTAAGTGGTATACATCCAGAGTCTTTTAAGTGGTATACATCCGGAGCCTTTTAAGTGGTATACATCCAGAGTCTTTTAAGTGGTATACATCCAGAGCCCTTTAAATGGTAGACACCCAGAGCCTTTTAAGTGGTATAAATCCAGAGCCCTTTAAGTGGTATACATCCAGAGCCCTTTAAGTGATATACATCCAGAGAATTTTAAGTGGTATACACCCATAGCCTTTTAAGTGGTATACGCCCAGAGCCTTTTAAGTGGTACACACCCAGAGCCTTTTAAGTGGTATACATCCAGAGCCCTTTAAGTGGTATACACCCAGAGCCTTTTAAGTGGTATACATCTAGAACCATTTAAGTGGTATACATCCAGAGTCTTTTAAGTGGTATACATCTAGAGCCTTTTAAGTGGTATACATCCAGAGTCTTTTAAGTGGTATACATCTAGAGCCTTTTAAGTGGTATACATCCAGAGCCCTTTAAGTGGTATACACCCAGAGCCTTTTAAGTGTTATAATCTAGAGCCTTTTAAGTGGTATACATCCAGAGTCTTTTAAGTGGTATACATCCGGAGCCTTTTAAGTGGTATACATCCAGAGTCTTTTAAGTGGTATACATCCAGAGCCCTTTAAATGGTAGACACCCAGAGCCTTTAAGTGGTATAAATCCAGAGCCCTTTAAGTGGTATACATCCAGAGCCCTTTAAGTGATATACATCCAGAGAATTTTAAGTGGTATACACCCATAGCCTTTTAAGTGGTATACGCCCAGAGCCTTTTAAGTGGTACACACCCAGAGCCTTTTAAGTGGTATACATCCAGAGCCCTTTAAGTGGTATACACCCAGAGCCTTTTAAGTGGTATACATCTAGAACCATTTAAGTGGTATACATCCAGAGTCTTTTAAGTGGTATACATCTAGAGCCTTTTAAGTGGTATACATCCAGTCTTTTAAGTGGTATACATCTAGAGCCTTTTAAGTGGTATACATCTAGAGTCTTTTAAGTGGTATACATCCAGAGTCTTTTAAGTGGTATACATCCAGAGTCTTTTAAGTGGTATACATCTAGAGCCTTTTAAGTGGTATACATCCAGAGTCTTTTAAATGGTATACATCTAGAGCCTTTTAAGTGGTATACATCTAGAGCCTTTTAAGTGGTATACATCCAGAGTCTTTTAAGTGGTATACATCCAGTCTTTTAAGTGGTATACATCTAGAGCCTTTTAAGTGGTATACACCCGGAGCCTTTTAGGTGGTATACATCCAGAGTCTTTTAAGTGGTATACATCCAGTCTTGTAAGTGGTATACATCCGGAGCCTTTTAAGTGGTATACATCCGGAGCCTTTTAAGTGGTATACATCCAGTCTTTTAAGTGGTATACATCCGGAGCCTTTTAAGTGGTATAAATCCGGAGCCTTTTAAGTGGTATACATCTGGAGCCTTTTAAGTGGTATACATCTAGAGCCTTTTAAGTGGTATACATCCAGTCTTTTAAGTGGTATAGATCCAGAGCCTTTTAAGTGGTATACATCTAGAGCCTTTTAAGTGGTATACATCCAGAGTCTTTTAAGTGGTATACATCTAGAGCCTTTTAAGTGGTATACATCTAGAGTCTTTTAAGTGGTATACATCCAGAGCCCTTTAAGTGGTATACACCCAGAGCCTTTTAAGTGTTATAATCTAGAGCCTTTTAAGTGGTATACATCCAGAGTCTTTTAAGTGGTATACATCCGGAGCCTTTTAAGTGGTATACATCCAGAGTCTTTTAAGTGGTATACATCCAGAGCCCTTTAAATGGTAGACACCCAGAGCCTTTTAAGTGGTATAAATCCAGAGCCCTTTAAGTGGTATACATCCAGAGCCCTTTAAGTGATATACATCCAGAGAATTTTAAGTGGTATACACCCATAGCCTTTTAAGTGGTATACGCCCAGAGCCTTTTAAGTGGTACACACCCAGAGCCTTTTAAGTGGTATACATCCAGAGCCCTTTAAGTGGTATACACCCAGAGCCTTTTAAGTGGTATACATCTAGAACCATTTAAGTGGTATACATCCAGAGTCTTTTAAGTGGTATACATCTAGAGCCTTTTAAGTGGTATACATCCAGAGTCTTTTAAGTGGTATACATCTAGAGCCTTTTAAGTGGTATACATCCAGAGCCCTTTAAGTGGTATACACCCAGAGCCTTTTAAGTGTTATAATCTAGAGCCTTTTAAGTGGTATACATCCAGAGTCTTTTAAGTGGTATACATCCGGAGCCTTTTAAGTGGTATACATCCAGAGTCTTTTAAGTGGTATACATCCAGAGCCCTTTAAATGGTAGACACCCAGAGCCTTTTAAGTGGTATAAATCCAGAGCCCTTTAAGTGGTATACATCCAGAGCCCTTTAAGTGATATACATCCAGAGAATTTTAAGTGGTATACACCCATAGCCTTTTAAGTGGTATACGCCCAGAGCCTTTTAAGTGGTACACACCCAGAACCTTTTAAGTGGTATACATCCAGAGCCCTTTAAGTGGTATACACCCAGAGCCTTTTAAGTGGTATACATCTAGAACCATTTAAGTGGTATACATCCAGAGTCTTTTAAGTGGTATACATCTAGAGCCTTTTAAGTGGTATACATCCAGTCTTTTAAGTGGTATACATCTAGAGCCTTTTAAGTGGTATACATCTAGAGTCTTTTAAGTGGTATACATCCAGAGTCTTTTAAGTGGTATACATCCAGAGTCTTTTAAGTGGTATACATCTAGAGCCTTTTAAGTGGTATACATCCAGAGTCTTTTAAATGGTATACATCTAGAGCCTTTTAAGTGGTATACATCTAGAGCCTTTTAAGTGGTATACATCCAGAGTCTTTTAAGTGGTATACATCCAGTCTTTTAAGTGGTATACATCTAGAGCCTTTTAAGTGGTATACATCCAGAATCTTTTAAGTGGTATACATCCAGAGTCTTTTAAGTGGTATACATCTAGAGCCTTTTAAGTGGTATACATCCAGAATCTTTTAAGTGGTATACATCCAGAGTCTTTTAAGTGGTATACATCTAGAGCCTTTTAAGTGGTATACATCCAGAGTCTTTTAAGTGGTATACATCCGGAGCCTTTTAAGTGTTATACATCTAGAGCCTTTTAAGTGGTATACACCCGGAGCCTTTTAGGTGGTATACATCCAGAGTCTTTTAAGTGGTATACATCCAGTCTTTTAAGTGGTATACATCCGGAGCCTTTTAAGTGGTATACATCCGGAGCCTTTTAAGTGGTATACATCCAGTCTTTTAAGTGGTATACATCCGGAGCCTTTTAAGTGGTATAAATCCGGAGCCTTTTAAGTGGTATACATCTGGAGCCTTTTAAGTGGTATACATCTAGAGCCTTTTAAGTGGTATACATCCAGTCTTTTAAGTGGTATACATCCAGAGCCTTTTAAGTGGTATGCATCTAGAGCCTTTTAAGTGGTATACATCCAGAGTCTTTTAAGTGGTATACATCTAGAGCCTTTTAAGTGGTATACATCTAGAGCCTTTTAAGTGGTATACATCCAGAGCCCTTTAAGTGGTATACACCCAGAGCCTTTTAAGTGTTATAATCTAGAGCCTTTTAAGTGGTATACATCCAGAGTCTTTTAAGTGGTATACATCCGGAGCCTTTTAAGTGGTATACATCCAGAGTCTTTTAAGTGGTATACATCCAGAGCCCTTTAAATGGTAGACACCCAGAGCCTTTTAAGTGGTATAAATCCAGAGCCCTTTAAGTGGTATACATCCAGAGCCCTTTAAGTGATATACATCCAGAGAATTTTAAGTGGTATACACCCATAGCCTTTTAAGTGGTATACGCCCAGAGCCTTTTAAGTGGTACACACCCAGAGCCTTTTAAGTGGTATACATCCAGAGCCCTTTAAGTGGTATACACCCAGAGCCTTTTAAGTGGTATACATCTAGAACCATTTAAGTGGTATACATCCAGAGTCTTTTAAGTGGTATACATCTAGAGCCTTTTAAGTGGTATACATCCAGAGTCTTTTAAGTGGTATACATCTAGAGCCTTTTAAGTGGTATACATCTAGAGCCTTTTAAGTGGTATACATCCAGAGCCCTTTAAGTGGTATACACCCAGAGCCTTTTAAGTGTTATAATCTAGAGCCTTTTAAGTGGTATACATCCAGAGTCTTTTAAGTGGTATACATCCGGAGCCTTTTAAGTGGTATACATCCAGAGTCTTTTAAGTGGTATACATCCAGAGCCCTTTAAATGGTAGACACCCAGAGCCTTTTAAGTGGTATAAATCCAGAGCCCTTTAAGTGGTATACATCCAGAGCCCTTTAAGTGATATACATCCAGAGAATTTTAAGTGGTATACACCCATAGCCTTTTAAGTGGTATACGCCCAGAGCCTTTTAAGTGGTACACACCCAGAGCCTTTTAAGTGGTATACATCCAGAGCCCTTTAAGTGGTATACACCCAGAGCCTTTTAAGTGGTATACATCTAGAACCATTTAAGTGGTATACATCCAGAGTCTTTTAAGTGGTATACATCTAGAGCCTTTTAAGTGGTATACATCCAGTCTTTTAAGTGGTATACATCTAGAGCCTTTTAAGTGGTATACATCTAGAGTCTTTTAAGTGGTATACATCCAGAGTCTTTAAGTGGTATACATCCAGAGTCTTTTAAGTGGTATACATCTAGAGCCTTTTAAGTGGTATACATCCAGAGTCTTTTAAATGGTATACATCTAGAGCCTTTTAAGTGGTATACATCTAGAGCCTTTTAAGTGGTATACATCCAGAATCTTTTAAGTGGTATACATCCAGAGTCTTTTAAGTGGTATACATCTAGAGACTTTTAAGTGGTATACATCCAGAATCTTTTAAGTGGTATACATCCAGAGTCTTTTAAGTGGTATACATCTAGAGCCTTTTAAGTGGTATACATCCAGAGTCTTTTAAGTGGTATACATCCGGAGCCTTTTAAGTGTTATACATCTAGAGCCTTTTAAGTGGTATACACCCGGAGCCTTTTAGGTGGTATACATCCAGAGTCTTTTAAGTGGTATACATCCAGTCTTTTAAGTGGTATACATCCGGAGCCTTTTAAGTGGTATACATCCGGAGCCTTTTAAGTGGTATACATCCAGTCTTTTAAGTGGTATACATCCGGAGCCTTTTAAGTGGTATAAATCCGGAGCCTTTTAAGTGGTATACATCTGGAGCCTTTTAAGTGGTATACATCTAGAGCCTTTTAAGTGGTATACATCCAGTCTTTTAAGTGGTATACATCCAGAGCCTTTTAAGTGGTATACATCTAGAGCCTTTTAAGTGGTATACATCCAGAGTCTTTTAAGTGGTATACATCTAGAGCCTTTTAAGTGGTATACATCTAGAGCCTTTTAAGTGGTATACATCCAGAGCCCTTTAAGTGGTATACACCCAGAGCCTTTTAAGTGTTATAATCTAGAGCCTTTTAAGTGGTATACATCCAGAGTCTTTTAAGTGGTATACATCCGGAGCCTTTTAAGTGGTATACATCCAGAGTCTTTTAAGTGGTATACATCCAGAGCCCTTTAAATGGTAGACACCCAGAGCCTTTTAAGTGGTATAAATCCAGAGCCCTTTAAGTGGTATACATCCAGAGCCCTTTAAGTGATATACATCCAGAGAATTTTAAGTGGTATACACCCATAGCCTTTTAAGTGGTATACGCCCAGAGCCTTTTAAGTGGTAAACACCCAGAGCCTTTTAAGTGGTATACATCCAGAGCCCTTTAAGTGGTATACACCCAGAGCCTTTTAAGTGGTATACATCTAGAACCATTTAAGTGGTATACATCCAGAGTCTTTTAAGTGGTATACATCTAGAGCCTTTTAAGTGGTATACATCCAGAGTCTTTTAAGTGGTATACATCTAGAGCCTTTTAAGTGGTATACATCTAGAGCCTTTTAAGTGGTATACATCCAGAGCCCTTTAAGTGGTATACACCCAGAGCCTTTTAAGTGTTATAATCTAGAGCCTTTTAAGTGGTATACATCCAGAGTCTTTTAAGTGGTATACATCCGGAGCCTTTTAAGTGGTATACATCCAGAGTCTTTTAAGTGGTATACATCCAGAGCCCTTTAAATGGTAGACACCCAGAGCCTTTTAAGTGGTATAAATCCAGAGCCCTTTAAGTGGTATACATCCAGAGCCCTTTAAGTGATATACATCCAGAGAATTTTAAGTGGTATACACCCATAGCCTTTTAAGTGGTATACGCCCAGAGCCTTTTAAGTGGTACACACCCAGAGCCTTTTAAGTGGTATACATCTAGAACCATTTAAGTGGTATACATCCAGAGTCTTTTAAGTGGTATACATCTAGAGCCTTTTAAGTGGTATACATCCAGTCTTTTAAGTGGTATACATCTAGAGCCTTTTAAGTGGTATACATCTAGAGTCTTTTAAGTGGTATACATCCAGAGTCTTTTAAGTGGTATACATCCAGAGTCTTTTAAGTGGTATACATCTAGAGCCTTTTAAGTGGTATACATCCAGAGTCTTTTAAATGGTATACATCTAGAGCCTTTTAAGTGGTATACATCTAGAGCCTTTTAAGTGGTATACATCCAGAGTCTTTTAAGTGGTATACATCCAGTCTTTTAAGTGGTATACATCTAGAGCCTTTTAAGTGGTATACATCCAGAATCTTTTAAGTGGTATACATCCAGAGTCTTTTAAGTGGTATACATCTAGAGCCTTTTAAGTGGTATACATCCAGAGTCTTTTAAGTGGTATACATCCGGAGCCTTTTAAGTGTTATACATCTAGAGCCTTTTAAGTGGTATACACCCGGAGCCTTTTAGGTGGTATACATCCAGAGTCTTTTAAGTGGTATACATCCAGTCTTTTAAGTGGTATACATCCGGAGCCTTTTAAGTGGTATACATCCGGAGCCTTTTAAGTGGTATACATCCAGTCTTTTAAGTGGTATACATCCGGAGCCTTTTAAGTGGTATAAATCCGGAGCCTTTTAAGTGGTATACATCTGGAGCCTTTTAAGTGGTATACATCTAGAGCCTTTTAAGTGGTATACATCCAGAGTCTTTTAAGTGGTATACATCCAGAACCTTTTAAGTGGTATACATCTAGAGCATTTTAAGTGGTATACATTCATATCCTTTTAAGTTGTATATAGTGGTTTATGAACAATTATATATTACATCTATCTGTACCTACACAATTTGGTCAGATTTTTCTTATTTTAAAAAAAATTTAATTGACTGCTTGAAGCAGCTCGTTTTCGGTGGCATCAGGGTATATAACTTTACATAACTGGCATGAACCTACATTTCACATATCATAAAATAAAGTATATTTCTATAAAAACAAATGGCCAGTGGTTACCCTGCATTTTAACTGTTATCTCCACTCATGTCATGGTGTTCATGAAGGTGTAATACCACTAGAAAGTAGTACTAAACACAAAATGGATTCATACATTGTTGGATAAAAAATAAACCCTATTAGATACTGCAAAATACTGAATGTCAGCAGAAACCTACATATTTTAGGATGATTTTAAGTACATATTAGATGTCCTTGTGGTTTTGAATAAAAAAAATGATTGCATTGGAAAGAAACCACCTGAATTTGTGTTAGATCGAAAGTGAAAGTAGGATTTTTGACGGTAGACATCTTCAGACTGTCTGTTTTTTCTTATATGCCATTAAATGTATGTTGATTTTCGGAGTTAAGCTTCCAATTAGGTACCCCTTCCATGAGATATGAGTGTCACTTAGATTAAACTTAAGATGAATTCTGTATGAAAGCTTAATTATTATTTTTTTAACATAGAAGGCTACAGAGAATTCTTTAGTGGTATTACTCCTTCAGGTCAGAAAAATTGGAATACACGTCAAAGCACCTCCTTTACCTACATTGTAGATGTCCCTTTCCAAAATGCCACCATTTTTTTTGCAAAACGTCCCCACATTTTTTCAAAATAAACATTATTTGACCAAAAAGGCCCCGGGTTTTTTTTACCAAAAAGTCCCCAAAATATGTTGCTTAATAAATATTTATTTTTGCTAAAACGATGATATGATTTGTGATGTTTTATAATTTCTAACTATAAACAAGAAGATTATTGATTATTTCTTCTTCTATTTCCAATCAATCTTGTATTATGTTGGGATATTTGTGGTGTTGTCAAGATGAACGTTAATACAGGTATAAAAATATAGTGTGTTGTTTTTTTATATGTTAAAGGCTGTCAGAATTGGAAAAAAAATTCATATTAAAAGTTGCCAATATTCGATGTTTTATACTAATTGCAGTTGAAATTTTTCATAATATCATACGTAAATAGCCTAGAGCGAAGGAAATACGTCGCTGTTTGATTTTCTTACATCCAGTAAAGAATTCAATGTTGACCCGCGCAATATTCATATGACCTGACAGTGAACTCATTCGGGAAAGCGTTTGCGCATGTGCGAAATTGTTTGTTGATGAAGAAAATGTCGGATGAGCAAAAATTGAATCGTGGAAGAACAAAAACATAAATTTCTTAAATTCTATTAATTCTAATACATTTACATGCAACATGCTTACCTCATTATCCATCCTCAGTTATTCATAGCAGTTACCACACGCTGTTAGGCAAACTTCGGAAATGCAGCCAATTTATAATTAGGTCGTGTTTATGGCGATTCTATCAACAGATGATGCTAAACATTCGAATTCTTTTCACTGATTACGCCATTATAACAGATTTTTTAAACCTGGATTTTGTTCAGAACATTTTATTAGTATAAAACATCGAATATTGGCAACTTTTAATACAAACAAAAAATTCAATTCTGACAGCCTGTATGCCTTTAAGATTGAGAAGTTACAAAACAGAAATATCATAATAATTTATCACTCGCTCACTTTTTGTTTTATTATATCTCATTTAATCTTAGGGGGTCGTCGTGGTGGTGATCGTATGGTAGTTGGATTTACAACTGCCTATGCAATCAGTGCCTATCACCACTGATGTTGTGAGTTCGAATCTCGACCAGGGCGAGGTGTACAACATTATGTGATAAAGTTTGTCAGTGACTTGCGACAGATCGGTGGTTTTCTCCGGGTCCTCCCGTTTCCTCCACCAATAAAACTAACCACCATAATATAACTGAAATATTGTTGAAAGTGGCGTTAAACACCATCAAGCAAACAAACAAACAACAAACATTTAATCTTATATATAACGTTATCTTCTTGGTGAACAGTGCCAAAGGACATGCTAATGATGATGGACCCGTCAGGCAGGTCTTGTGGCTCTGTATCTGAGTCTGGTTGGTCTACTGTTGACAGGTCTATATGTGCAGGGAGTCTGGTGTTCTCTGTTGTTAGTCTTGGGTAACAGGTATTACACCACCAGGTCAAGTTCACGATAGCTTGGACCAAACGTCTGTGTGTCTCTCTTGTGATGTAGTTATTACATGTTCTGTGTTGCAGCATGTCACACCCATCTCACTGGACTGCCTCCTGTCGTGATCAAACTATCTGATTGTAACCGAGACAGCATTCCATTTTCATGATAAATGTATAATGTTATTACTCTATTTTCTGGATTTTGACGGCGACTTTCTGTTAAGAAATTGCGGCTATAAATTAAACTTGATAAATTTATATCTATTTGAAATTGTATCGTTTTGTGTTTTTCTGGACTGAGATTTAATTATTTTTTCTAATGCTAAAGTATTGATTTATCATCATTATTTAATTTGTATGCTTGTACAAATTTTCCCCTTAATTTATGGATGTATGTTGCGTGTGGTTTTCTTTCGTTTTCTGTAATAAAAATGTATCTAAATTAGTGCCCATGGTGCGTTTCTGGAGTAACCTTCATCAGGTACGTTTCTGGAGTAACCTTCATCAGGTACGTTTCTGGAGTAACCTTCATCAGGTACGTTTCTGGAGTAACCTTCATCAGGTACGTTTCTGGAGTAACCTTCATCAGGTACGCTCAAAATCGAAAGATTGGAAAGCCAAATAATTTTAAAGTGCTTGGGAGCAAGAAAGCCAAAGAGCCTCAACAGACTAAAATCGGTTTAGGTCACCTATACCTGAGGAGGAAGAACCTTAGTTTTATATATTAAAAAAAAACAAAAAAACAAACAAACAAACAAAACAAATCAAACAAACACACAAACAAACAAAACAAATCAAACAAACAATAAACATTTATTATTTAGGAAACTGAACATTTCAATAATACATATTAATAAATCTTTCATTCATTCCATTTCCCATACTATCGTAGGGAGTTGTTCTTGACTTTTTTGTCCCTGTCACTGTACAAAGGTTTTTAATTAAATGGCCCATGCAGTTTGCTCCTTGATCGGAATGTATGTTCTATGGTATACAATAATAGACTATGAAGCTGTGAAATAAAGCATCTTCAGTTGTTTTAGCTGTTTGATATTTGGTTACTATTGCTTGCCCATATTTGGCTAAATGGTCTGTTATGACTAAGATGTTATGTTATCCTCCTTTAGAAGGTTCAAGAGTTAAATAATCAATGCATATACAAGTTCCACGAGTTGTGTTGAGAAATTCCAACAAAAACGAATCGCGGGAAGACATTTAGATCTAATAATATAACAACTTTTGAATCACAAAATATGATAATATATATATATGGGGCCGTTTTTGGTCAAATGATATTTATTTTGGAAGAAAAGTAGGCGTTTTGGTAATAAATGTGAGCGTTTTTGGTAGTGGGAGCGTTTTGACCTTTTACCCAAACTATGTATGTAAAAAGAGGATCACACTAACACAGTCTGTACGTGTCACGGGATGTCATCATTGTCATTGAGTCAAATTAAGCCCAAGAACCAATCCAATGCAATCTAATTATAATTAGATCTCCGCACGTTTTTTCTATAATTGGGATTGGCCGCTGCTGAGAAAATGATGAGATATAATATTAATTAGATTGAATCCATAATATATGTGCAAACCATATTATCGACGTAATGACGTATTAAGGTAATTTGTTATCCGAGGAAATGTCAGAAATACCGGCAAGTGAAATAATCGAAAGCAAAAGCAATACCAACATGCAAGATGACAACATGACCGTCTCTTGTGCAGCTGCAACATAGAACTCGAAAAGAAGTATGCCCCCGCACTTGATAATTATGGACAAAATTGTTTTGTTAGGTGTGAATTTTTAAAATTGAAGTGTGTCTGCAAGACACAAATGATGTCCCCGCCTGACCATCAAAATCCTGTTGACATGCACACCTCCATTATGTGTATAAATATCCTACAAAATATTAAAGCTGTAGCTCCAAAACTGTATGAGGAGATAGCCGGACAAACCATGTATCTATATCCGGACGGACGAACAAAATGACTAAGTCCAACTACCTGTCATTTTGAAAATATTTGATGAAAATCAAAATCCTGTGGACATGCACACCTCCATTATGTGTATAAACATCCTAAAAATTAAAACAAGACATAATTTAGGCTTCCTTGTTCACAGTACATGATTAACGTTGATAAAAACAAAGGACGACGGAAGAGCATTGATCTAAATGCCAAGATTCAAAGAAACCGACATTTGTGATTGTAAGTTATCTTTTATATTGGCAATAAACATATCTTATCTTATCTTATCTTATCTTATGCCCATTGTCATACCTATTAGATTCCAACGTCCATGTGCTTTTGACAAGAAGAGTTTGAAGATACCAAAGGGGTAAACAAAATCCGTACATCGAAGAAGAAAAGACAACACAATGACCAAAAGAAAAAGGAGAAACAACGATCGATTTACGGATTCTGATTACCTCCCTTTGGTATATTCAAACTCTTCTTAAACGGACCAGCTCGGTGCAATTGGTTCATTTTTAATATCTTCACAGGCTTCGTACTGCCTTTTTCACAATTTTAACTACGTTATGATTGCCAATATATAACGTTTTACCATTTCCCCCTTCAAATATTGAATAAAGAGTCTAAGACATTGCTAACATCTCCATGTACCACTTGTCGTTCTATCTTCCTTTTCCAACATAAACTCAACTACATTTTTGTAGTACTAATGTATAACCTGCTCCTGTATATTTACTGGTCAGGAAAAATAACACGCATTCATTATCTATAAAAAGATGTAACCCATCTAAAATAAATGCTCTCAGTATGAAAGTAACAAATTCTAAGTTCTCGTACAATATTTTCATTAAATTCAACCAATATTCCCAATAATCTCTATCTTAAATTGCCATGCACATTTCTAGTTATAATTTGACATATATTACCCAACACTGGCATCAAAGATATGTAGAGTTTAAAGCTAGCAAAGGAGTAATCAGAATCCGTATATCGAGGAAGAACAGACGACACAATGGTCAAAAGAAAATGGACAAAAGGACAAACAACGATCTACAAAACACTACACGGAAAAAAGTTGTGACACCGATATTCAGTAACAGTTAACCAAGTCATGGTGGCGACCGTCAAAACTTTTCGAAGTGATGATTTAAACAGACTACATTATTTATCTATATGAGAGGTCAAATAGACTTGGGTTCTGTCAATCATTTGTGGTATCAATGATTTTCTTCTGCTTGAGAAAACAATTCTTGCAATTCCTGATAGATTCTGTTGGAGTATTAAAGTTTCGCCTACATGATGGCTGATATCAAAAGTAGTGTACATTTGTTCTTTCATCATTTCTTCCATATACATGTACCTACCAAATCCTTAATTATCAAATTTAGAAAATAATGTGAACAAACTTAAAATGAGAGGAAGATTGAAATATTGAATGTGAAATACAAAAATGAAAAGTTGAATTCGTAAAGCAAATAAGTAACATCTTCAAAAAAAAAGTCTAAAAGATGAAAGTAAACTTCTGGAATTTCAACAAATTAAAAAGAAAAAAAGAATAGAAACACAGGAAAATCTGATTTTATTTCTAAGAATGTGATGGAATGTAGATATCAATGTACCCAATCGTAGAACAAGTCACATGGTACAGCCATGGCGTAAACTAGAAAAGTATGTTATCTGCAGGAAATCCATCACGCAGACGTGTATATTCTCAAATAAGATTGATCTTTCATCTCACTTAAACATATACATAGTTATACCATGTAAAACATTGCCATAAGGAAAATAGTCTTAATGTTATTATGATAAGGGTAATAACAAAATTACCGAACTCCGAACAATCTTACAAAGGGAAAGTCAAAACTCATAATTATATAAACAGACAAAATCAGTCAACAACCGGAAAACTGTGAAAACCGTGATGACCCTGACTTGGTACAGGCATTTCTAAAGAAATGGTGGGTTGAGCCATTGGAGTGTTGTTTTCCAGACGAATTACGTAGTTGTCTCCCTTGAGGGGAAAAGTGTAATGTCTGGAGGGTACCAATAGTGATCGTTAGCTTTTTTAAAAACAGTTAAGTTCGGTTTTTTTTCATCCAATGAGGATATTTTAAAATATAATAATTATATAATAATGTGTACTATCTGTATCGTATATTGATTTTGTCATAAATCTAAATAGGTGTTAGTCTGCCTTTAGCTGTTTTCACTCTTACAGAGGGAACAGCGTGTTTTTTTACATTTCTCACTATACCGCCACGGAAATTAATCCTTTCCACGTTTGCTCCGTCGCGGAAAACAGGACGGAAATCAATCATACAGGTAAACTGATATTTTTCATCCGCGGTGGTATCATCGTGGAAAGGATTATCTTTTATCAATTCAATCAATATGTGTGTTTTTACCACGCTATAGCGTGAAATCATCGTGGAAAAGATTAATATGTGTGCGTTGAACACGATATAGCGTGGAAATCATCGTGGAAAAGATTAATATATATATTTGTACGATGTTGCATTTATCTTACGACCTATGATTGGATAAAATCATTCCTAAAAATAACGATAGTTCTTGAAGGCAGAACCATATATGGAAATATTGAGAATAAGATTAATACACTTTACTTGCCAGTGGAAAATTCCATTCATAAAAATAACGATGCAGACGATAGATAAACGTGCAGTCCTAAAAATAACGATAGTTCTTGAAGGCAGAGCCATATATGGAAATCTTGAGAATAAGATTAATACAATTTACTGGCCAGTGGAAAATTCCATTCATAAAAATAACGATGCAGACGATAGATAAGCGTGCAGTTACGAAGCGATGCAGACGGAAAATTACAGAAAGTCAGTGGGCAGTGCTTCATTTTGTCTAGTGACTATTTACGTCTTTAGCCTTAGAACTTCCAAGAAAGTCCGTCAAATATAGTTCGTGGAAAAAACTTAGTTACTGTTTCAAGTTATAGATCAGCAACATCGTACAAAAATGTTCTAAGCTCCCGTGACCGACTATGATTATTTGGACGGTCAGTAAATTGTTGAGGGTTCCGCTAACCCTTCAACTATTTACTGACCGACCAAATAATCATAGTCGGTCACGGGAGCTTAGAACTTATAATATATATATATATGTTACAGGCATTTTCTAAATTCAGGCATTTTGTAAAATGCCTGAAATTTCAGGCAATTTATAAAATGCCTAAAGTTGTCTGGCATTTTATAAAATGTCTGAAAAAAGCCAGTCATTTTATAAAATGCCTGAAATATAAGTATATTTAAATAAATCAACAAAGAAGTATATTTGACTAGCCAAAAGATAGAAGTTTAAAAGAGTGTAATTACTTTTAACATTCATTCATAAAAAAAGTGAGTAAATCTTTTGAAATGTGCAAATTTTGTACATGAGCTTTGTTCAAAAGCATGCACACCTGAAAGTGTAACTTGCAATCTTTGTTCAATTGAGAAAAATATAACATCGGAGAGAAGGAATGCTTCTGAGTCAATGAAAAGGCAAGCAACCAGAATGAGAAATCTGTCAGAGAGAATACTGTCAGACGTTGATATTGGAACCAATGTCTTGATCCCAATTCCAAATGTGGATCGGGGAAAAGGAGACCCACGTAACGTACTAGTCTTTGTGATCAATAAAGATGAACTTGGTTATAAGCTGGGAACAAAAGCTGGAACATTATGAGGATTGTACACACGAAATCAGTTTGAGCTCTCTGATAGCAAATTTTTAGACATCGGATCTATAAACAATGAAAACGAACCGGCTGTCAGAATTGTTTCGTTATGTGATTGACAGGGCTTCACACGATGTGGTTGTAGTACGACCGGAAAGACCCGCTGCAACACAAAACGGTGTTTATGTAAAAAATGTGGAATTTTGTGCAATAGTCGTTGTCATCCAAACATGTCGATGTATAATCATCACGAGTCATGGAACATCGTAGGAAGTAGAAGTAGAAATAACATGTAGCAACAAATAACTGTGGTTTATCGGGTATTTCGATTGAAAGTATTTTGTGTTTAATAAACATTAAATTTATTATTTTGCATTGTGTTAAAACTCCTTTTTGCTATTTTTTCCAATAAGGTTCAGTGCTTTTAGGCATTTTGTAAAATGCCTGGCATTTTTTCAGGTAAAAATGTTTCAGAAACATCCCAGGGTAGATAATTTCTGTCAAAGTTTTTTTCTTGTGTAAAAAAGTGTATAACTTTCATCAGGTATGCTCGAGCTCGAGGTTAAACAAGATTGGAACCCTAAATAAGTGTTTAAGAGTTGGAAAACCAAGAACGGTGCGTCTAAACACTGCTAAGACCGTCTGTATACACCAAGACTCTACAAACTGTCGCTAAGGACATGAAGGAATTGTTTTTTGTGCATAATGATCCCTTTAGATGAAAAATATATTATTCAAGATAATTATGAATTTTGATGGAAAACGGTTATGTTAAATGTAAATATGTGCCGACTTTAAATACATGTTGATGTTGATGTTTGTGGGGGTTTTACGTCCGTCTACCCTGCTCAGGTATTTCTTTTTCTTGCTGGGTCTTCGCCCGCTACATATTTCATGTGTTGGTGTTGGTGGTCTATCACCAATATCTATATCAGGTGTATACTCTGGAAAGCGATCGATGAGTGCTGGATCGTCCGGGTAGAATTTGTTCGGTGTTGGTAGCCAACCAGTATATGTGCATCTTGTCTGTGTCGATCGCTCCTTGTTTTTGTCGATACTGTTGGAATGTTGATGGCTTGGGTGTCGCTGTTGAGCTGCTCTGTTTGCGTTGTTTCATCTGTAGAGAGGTTGATGTCGGCTATCTGTGTTTGAACACAAGTTGTATTGTCACCAACGGCTTCCCTTTTCGCCTTCCACTGGTCCATACGTTGGGCGTTTCTTCTCCTGGTGGAAGGTGAGAAGTGCTTCTTTTTTTGGGGCCTGGCGGGTAGTTTCTCCTGTTTTTTCAACGGGTTTTCCAGCCTTGAACCACACCAGCTTCACCGATACAGCGTTGGAATTAACTTGCAGGTCCCAAGTTAATATCTTCCCATCTATCCCTGCGTGTTTGAGAAGTCCAACCAATTCGACAGGTAAATCCATTGTTGAATTGAGTTGTTTTTTTATTTCTGCTCACTGTAGAGATGTATCCGCTAGCTATATTCAAGTCTAGATCCGAATACAGTAGTATTATGTGAGTTTTACGTCCGACTCACCTAATCAGGTATTGCGGACAAATTTTTCTTCTTTTTGCAAGCCTTTCGCTTGCTGTTTTCATCCCGTTGTTGTGTGGGTGTTGGCGGTCTGACACCAAGGTCTGTTTCTATGGTATAATCTGGGTAGCGATCTATTAATGCTGGGTCGTCCGGGTCGAATGACTCTGAGAAGGACACCGATCCGTCTTTGAATTCTGTCTTATAGGCTAGTTTACCTCTGATGTACGGACTTCGTACAGCTGTAAAGTTATTCCATGGTGTCTGAGGTTCTTCCGTATCGAGGTATTTTGTAGGCGTTAATTGCCTGCCAATGAAATTACTTCTTGTCTGGGTCGATCGCTCCCTTATTTGTGTCAATGTTGTTGGTTTGTGGATGGCTTGTTCGTCGCTGTGTAGTTGCTCGGTTTGTGTAGTTTCGTCTGTTATGGAATTACTGTCGTCTGTCTGTGTTTGAGCACATGTTTTACTGTCACCAACGGCTTCATTCCTTTTCGCCTTCCACTGGTTGATGCGTTGAGCATTTCTTTTCCTGGTGGAAGGAGAGAGGTGTTTCTTTTTCTGGGCCTGGCTGGTAACTTGTCCTGTTTTTTCAACGGGTTTCTCAGCCTTGATCCACGTACATCAGCTTGACTGATATAGCGCTGGAATTAACCTGTAGGTCCCAAATTAATTTTTTTCCATCTATCCCTGCGTGCTTGAGAAGTCCAACCAATTCAACAGGTAATTCCATTGTTGAGTAGTTTTGTTGATTCCTGTTCACTGTAGAGAAGTATCCGCTAGTCAAGTCTAGATCCGAATACAATTTACTTTACTGTATTTTATAAGCAATTTAATAGGCACGTGTCGGCTATCACCGTTTATTACCTGTTGATTAACAATTTTACCTGTTTGATTGGCAATCAACTCCGAACAAATAAACAATCAGATCGTTTGATCTACCTGATTAAAGCTATTTATTAAACAAACATAGAAAGACAAATGTAGGAGCTTGATAACACTATTTTACAAAGAAATTACGTTTGAAAAACAATAAAGTAAACGTTAATTACTGATAAGGTATATGTTTTGTTTTATTTTATACGGAAATAGTTATATAAACTGTTGTGTTTATTTAGCATTTTTGAGTAATAACATAATTTTATAATGGTATGAAAATTTCCTTTATTAAATTCATTTCAAACATACTTTCATGCGAAGAAGTTAGCTTTTTTCAGGGAAGTCTCACGTAAAATAACACCAATACCTGTACATTGACATGAGAAGAGCGGGAAAATAAAACAAAAACACAAGGATTTCACAAGACATAGCATTTTCTTAACTACACATTTCATTATAACAGGTTTATAAATAATACAAAGGACAGATAAACTTATTACTTTTCAAATACACAGTCACCACACTTGAGTGATTTTCTTTATGCTCTTTATGTATTTGCCAAATTCAGATGTGGTGTAGCACCATTAAAACTAAAAACTGGACGTGATTTTTAATGAAATATCATAATAAATATTTTCTTTCTTTTTCAAACATGAGTTTATTTATACAGGATTCACTGTAAGCCTAATTACAGGTAAATTTCTTTAATCCCTTTAACACATTAGCCCATACTTTCTTTGTCTAGTGTTATTGAATATTTTTCATATACCACAGTTTTTAATGCCCGTAGGCATCAGTGCATATTTGTGTTGATTTAATTAGGTGAATGTGTTTGTAAACATGGTAAAGGTGGAATAAGGAAAACCCCTTGAGGAATATATACATATATTTCGGTAAATGCTGCAAATTTTGCTATGTTGTAACAATTTAAAGATTATGAATCCCCCCCTTTTTTTCATTCATATGTTAAGCATACATAACAGTTGTACGAATCCCTTATTCTTTACTTACTGACATACATGTTTGTACCTCTGTTTAGTTGTTTAGTTGAACCAAAATTTCAAACTTTATTTTCCAGTAGTGCAAGTTTTGTTATACAGAGCAGGGTTGAGTAGGGAAAATTTGGAGACTGTGCATAGGGAATGTAGTCACTAATTTACCCAAACAATCCAAGTTAATTAATTCATCCACCTGAGATATATTGTAAAAACATTAGCAAGTCAATAACAATAACTAAAATAAAACAAAAGTTTCAACAATCCCAAACCTTAGATTTTATTGTTATAAGGGAGATAACTCCAAATAATTTCCAAATTATGTGTGTGTTTGGGAGGAGGGGTGGTGATGGACATTACAATCTGACTTTTATATAGGAAAGAAGTGAGTGAGTTCAAATTCACTAAACCCAGGGACAACAACTGATTACAATAGAAAAAAACTTTGTGGGTGAGGTAAATGATAAACTCTGACATTTATTAGGAAAAAAGTGAGTGAGTTGAAACTCACCGAATTCAGGGACAATAATTGAAAATGATAGAAAAAATATTATTTTTAGTATTTTATTAGAAAAAAATCTTAATTACTTATAATTTCTTTAATTAATATTTAATGTTATCATGATTACTTGATCTACATATTTTAATGTTATTATCAAACATTATAAAACTTGGCTACATATCTTTTTGTTAAAACACAGGCATCTTATACAGTACATATGTTGTAGTTGAAGGAAATGCTGTTGAGCTGATACTCATTCAAACTAATCTGGCTTAGACTGCCTAAATTAGTAATAATTGGTAATATATATTATATATATATATATTCTTTATTTGCCTCCATTAGGAGAGTAAAGTTGTACAAACAATATATCAAATGACAATGTTACAATTAAAAGAAAAAATGCAGTTTATAAGGAATGAAACAAAAAAAGAGAGATAATCCAATAATTGACTGTTAATTCAATATTCAAGTATAATAAGACTTTCGACAGTATTCGAGTTCATTGGCAGTTAAATCCGTTACAACATCTGTATACGTAGGTAACACATAGTAATTGAAATCTGGCCATATTATCATTGTCAAGTTCAAAATCAGTGTCGCACGATAGTAAGATGAAACATAGTTCGTCATCAGATTTACATCCCAGAAAAGCACTGAATGTTATAGGGTCCAAACTTATAATTTCAGTCCAAAATTTATCGCGAATGTTTGATAAATAGTCGCATGATGTTGTGGCGTGAATACACGGGTCATTGAAAAATTTACCACACTTGTCACATAAAAAGTTATTAGTGGTATTACGTATTAAGCAGCACAGTGATACAATATAGTGCGCTTGTTTGCGGAGATGTGGATGACTTAAAGCGACTGTCCAAGCCGGATGAGGTTGGTATACTTGATGTATACTCTTGAAACTGTCAAATTCATTATCGTCATTAAGTCGTTGTGTCCACTCACTAAGTTCGTACTTACGAATGGTATCATACACTAAATGTTTCCAAATCCGCATCAATGGAAATGTCCCATTCATTAGAAATACATCATATATTATGACCAGGTATTAAATAACCTATACGTTCCAACTCTTTATAAGATTGATCTCACGGTTTTACAGGTCATAGGGTCAAACCTATAAATGTCCTGGTATGACTAGACATAACATAAGTAGTGCTACATTAAGAAGAATGGGAACGACCAACTCTCGGATCAGATATAATATTTATGTGGGATATAATGTTAAAAAAGCATTACGGTAGAAACGGTAAATGTTTATTTATCTTAGCAACTGGTGTTCTAATAGTATGTATTGTGTATTTAACAAATAAAACGTCTCTAAATATACCACAAGTTAACCGTGTGAGAAATTATATACCGGTAATAAGATTTATAAGTAATGAACAAAGAATAACAATCAGACCATCAGAAGTTAAACAAGACATAGAAAAGTTTAAAAGAAATCATTTCATGACAGTTAATGGAGATGGCCGCCTTGGAAATCAAATGTTTCAAGTTGCATCATTGATTGGAACAGCCTTTAGATATAACTATACACCTATCATTCCTCCACGTTACCGTCTTCTTAATAATAGCTTTGACTTGCTACAGCCCCAAGATATACATATGAACAATGCCGGCATATTTCATGAAGAAAAGTCTGGAACATATGACATAAACATTGAATCTTTGTCTTATGGTAAAAACTGGTCATTGAATGGATACTTTCAATCATGGAAATACTTTCACAATTACAGAGAAAAAATCCTAGCTTTATTTAAATTCAATGACAGAATAAAAAGTAAAGCAATAGAAGTGTTGAAAGGACTAGTCACGGACGGTAGGACATCTGTCGGTGTTCACGTTAGACGTGGTGATAAAGCTCAACCAGGTGAACAAAAACTGGGAAATAGTGTGGCAACATCGCTATATATGATGAAAGCATTACATTTTTTCCGAAAGAACATCACAAACCCTATTTTCGTTGTAGTTTCTGACGATCGTTTATGGCCAAGAGCACATGTCAAAGGACCAGATATTGTATACGCCGTAACGGGATTTCCTGAAATAGACATGGCCATACTAACACTTTGTAATCACACAATAATCACCGTGGGGTCATTTGGTTGGTGGGGGGCATACATCAGTGGTGGTATTACTGTCTACTTTAGTAATTATCCTCATCGTGGTAGTTTCTTGGCAACGCAGTTCGACAATAGTGGTTATTATCTTCCTGAATGGATCGGAATGGAATAATATGTGCCTAATGTTTAATATCCAGTTGTCGATGCCGTTAGCAAGCACATACAGATACATAAATGTTAGAGAAAACCGAAGTTCAATCAAGAATGAACAATCGAGAGACACTGACAATGTTTGCCGAGCGTTGTTAAACAAAATGACAGGATAATCGTATGCGACATTTAAACATCATTCGCAAGCTATAAACAGTAACTTTATATGGCTATTATGTGATTCACAATGTAAGTTAAAACACCCCCTTTATAAATATGTTTGAATGCGATTCAGTACACTAGTTCAGCGTTCGTAATAGACATAAACACGTGACTCCCACATACTTATCTGACTGTTTGCCAACTACTATTGGAGAAACAGTAACATATAATCTCCGTAATAATGATGACTATCACACTCAGGTGTCGTCTGCAAACTAGTTCCAAGTCTTTCTTTCCTTCCACTATAAAGTTGTGGAATTCCTTACCTGATAGTGTAAAATCTCTACCCACTTTTTCCAAATTTAAAAAAGCCATTCAGCCTGTCCAAATTCCGGTGGCTTCATTTTACAATATTGGCGATAGGAAAACTAACATAATACATACTAAGCTAAGACATAGATGTAGTGGCCTTAATGCCGATTTATTTAGAGTAAATTTGAAGAATGATCCACGTTGTGTATGTGGTCATTTATTTGAGGATGATATTCATTTTTTTCTTGAATGTCCACTTAACAACACGATAGAACTTCTCTGTTTAACTATTATAATAACATTGTTCCCATCTCTATAGAATATATACTCTTTGGATGTAACGAAATTAGTGAAGAATTGAATACTTTATTGTTTAAATCAGTGCAAAAATTTATTCGACCAACTTTTAGATTTAATAATTATTATCCCCAACCGTGATATTATCTCAACACAAATTATTAGTTTTACCCCCCCCCACCCCCCCCCCCCTCCCCCCCCCCCCTCCTTTTTTTCTGTTAAATATTAAAACAATATTTAATATGTATGCTTAGTTTGACATGTTACTAATTATAATTGATATAGCCTGTACATTTGCTGTCATTTGATTTGTTTTTGTTTATGCTATTAATGTATTTGTATGGAGAGGGACTAGTAAGTTGTAAAAACTTGTTCCCAATCCAATTGTATATATATATTGACAATAAAATCATTATAAAGTAAGCTCGGGAAGGATATTATTAAGTTCTCACTTAACATAAATTCTCGATTTGTGAATTTTTAGTCTGTAAGATCGATTCAATTTATTCTACAATTTTTACCTGGTCTTATAATCTGCAGGTGATGCTTTTGTTAACCGTAATATATGTTCGAAGTTATTTTAATGAATACTTTTCCTCTATTAGAATAAAACGTAGATATCAAATTTAGTGGCCGGTATATGACCGTATATGGGCACAACGCGTTTCTGGAATAACCTTCATCAGGTACGCTCAAAATCGAAAGATTAGAAAGCCAAATAGTTTAAAGTTTTGGGAGCAATAAAACCAAAGGGTCTAAACAGGATAGCCAAATTCGGCTAAGGTCAGCGATGCCTGAGGGAGGAGAACCTTAATGTGGAAATAATATTATATTGCATCGACATTATACAAGTAGGAAATAAATAAAATACCTGTCAAAGAAAAAAGATGACTAGAATATTTGTCTGAACATAAACCAAGCACTGGTATTATATCCTAATGTACCCATAATCTGTTGGAATTTATACCGATGCAAAGATCAACTGAATTCAAATTAACCACAAGAACTGTTTTAGCTAGCATGACCTAACGGGGTCATATAAGCTTTTGTCATCACTTGGCCTCCGTCGTAAACCTTTCAAAACAAAATATTTTCCTCTGACACCACTCCGCCAAATTCAACCAAAGTTTGTCTGAATCATAGGGTGTCTTCTCTCCAAATTGGATCCGATTTTCTCGCCAATCGTTCAACATAACTAATATTGCTATACATTGATCACAGTAGTTGAATAAACCTGCAAAGCCGGTAGCGCATATCATCCAACCATTCGAGCTGATATTAATTTTACAATAGTTCCCAGTAAATGAAAAATATCACATATACTATGTGGAGTAGGAACTGTTGACCCTTCCGTAACACCTGAGTATTTATTGGGATACGTGTTGCTTGATTTTTAGTTTTCTGTGTGGTGTGTTGTAGATCGTTATTTATCCTTTTGGCCTTTTTCTTTTGGCCATTGTACTGTCTGTTCTTCTGTCTTTTGGCCATTGTACTGTCTGTTCTTCGATTTACGGCTTCTGATTACTCCTTTGGTATCTTCAAGCTTTAGATATATTTGAAAATATTCTTCTTTAAAACCACTGAGCTAACCTAATCCACACAAAGCTTGGATAGTACTAGAGAAGCCATCTTTTAAAATTGTACCCGAAAGCCTCGACCACCATATAAAATTTTAATATTTAAATAATAATATTGAAAAACATATGCAATATAAAAATTAAGGACTTTTTACTCTGTATTCCACTTGTTTATTGTTATCTAATTCAACAAATAAATCATTTTCATCAGTTTTTCTACAATATATGGATGAATATATTTAAGTCATGTCCGCTACCTTGCTTCTGTTTAATTAGGAAATAAAATAGTTATTTAATGGGTGTGGATGCAATAGACCAAACTACACATTTGTATTTGTCCTTCAGTGCTGGGAATGACCCAGTGTTCTATTGCATTCGGCCGTTGGCCTCGTGCAATAGAACACTTGGTCATTCCCAGCACCTCAGGACAAATAGTTTGGTCTATTGCATCCACACCCATTAAATAACTGTATAGTATTGTCTGTTTAATCGCCATCTTTGTTATTCACAATATTGTACCTGGAGATAAAAAAAAATATGCACAATTTTAAGACTGTAATAATACGCTTACACAACAGACAATCTTGTTTTGTAACCCGATATCATGATAACTTCTACATTTAAATAGTGGGTACAATGAGCATCGTGCTGAATCTGACATGAATAAATATAGTAATACTAAATGTATTTGAAATTCAGAGTAAACATTTGTGTGCGTGTTGCCCAATCTTTAGTTGTTTGTGTAATATTTTGTCGCCCATTGTTTGTCTTTTGTTTGGCCATTGCATTGTCTGTCATTCTTAGATGTAGAATTGATGATTAACTCTTTGGTGCATTCATTATTCTAGGTAATTATAATTATTCTCCCTGTCGTTCTAGGTTGGTGGGGTAAAAGGATGCTTATCATAAATATAATAGTTATTGATAGTCATCACAAACAAGTCTGCACATAGAATCGATCATGTTGAAATAATGGATAGCATGATCCCTTCTCAATGCTACCTGCGTATTAAAATGGAGGAGTGACAGGTCTCCGGTGGGAGCAGGACAATAGCCCCCCGGATAAATTGCCCCCCGGACAATTGCCCCCCCCCCCCTAGGACAATAGCCCCCCTAGGATAATTGCCCCCCACAAATTTTTTTCAGTTTTATATTTAGTTTCTGATTACCTCTTTCTGACTCTATGAACTCCATTGCACTACTATACTTTCACTTCAAAATACACTCCTATTTAAGCCAGTTCTAAGCTTATACTTAGCTTGCAATCATTTTTTCTCAAAATTCTTTTTAATTATTAACCTTTGTACTTAGCTTTGATCATTGTTTAATCAAATTCCTTTTTATAATTTTTCTTTGAAGACCAATTTTGTAAGGTAATTAAACTTAATTGGGAAATCATTAAACTCTATCTAAAAATAAAATATCTATATATAATAAGAGAAAGTTATTTTTATCATAGCTTGTCCAAGCAGTATAATCCTTTTGATGATTAATATCACAAGGGCTTGAATCGCTTTCATAGAGGTCACACGGCCTATATACCATATCTATAGCTTGAATCGCTAAATAGAAAATGCAAATATGCCCGGTAAAATGCAAATAATTAAAGATTACCAGTTATATTAGCGCTTACCAGTTAAATTAGCGAATTGTCTTGTTATATTTGCGTTTTACCTTTTAAATTTGCATTGTCCTGGCATTTTAGCGTTTTTCCTTTTAAATTTGCATTGTCGTGGCATTTTAGCGTTTTTCCTTTTAAATTTGCATTGTCGTGGCATTTTAGCGTTTTTCCTTTTAAATTTGCATTGTCATGGCATTTTAGCGTTTTTCCTTTTATATTTGCATTGTCGTGGCATTTTAGCGTTTTTCCTTTTATATTTGCGTTTTTCCTTTTAAATTTGCATTGTCGTGGCATTTTAGCGTTTTTCCTTTTATATTTGCGTTTTTCCTTTTAAATTTGCATTGTCGTGGCATTTTAGCGTTTTTCCTTTTATATTTGCGTTTTTCCTTTTAAATTTGCATTGTCGTGGCATTTTAGCGTTTTTCCTTTTAAATTTGCATTGTCGTGGCATTTTAGCGTTTTTCCTTTTATATTTGCGTTTTTCCTTTTAAATTTGCATTGTCGTGGCATTTTAGCGTTTTTCCTTTTATATTTGCGTTTTTCCTTTTAAATTTGCATTGTCGTGGCATTTTAGCGTTTTTCCTTTTATATTTGCGTTTTTCCTTTTAAATTTGCATTGTCGTGGCATTTTAGCGTTTTTCCTTTTATATTTGCGTTTTTCCTTTTAAATTTGCATTGTCGTGGCATTTTAGCGTTTTTCCTTTTATATTTGCGTTTTTCCTTTTAAATTTGCATTGTCGTGGGATTTTAGCGCTTTTCCTTTTATATTTGCGTTTTTCCTTTTAAATTTGCATTGTCGTGGGATTTTAGCGTTTTTCCTTTTAAATTTGCATTTTACCAGTTAAATCGCACGGTCTCTAAATCACCCGCTGAGTAGAGAGATTACGTAATACTGTAGTCGTCACTAGCTCATTGAATATGACGATCTATAGTATTATATTATCGTGTATCTATACGTATTTATTTATTTATTTATTTATTTATTTATTATTATTATTTATGTCATACTAGTCTGGCCCTTAATAAATTTAGTGTATTCAATACACAATAATCCATCAATTGTTGCGTATTTGATTTTCATGTCATATTTTAACTTAATGCGATGTTTATTAAGAAATGTGACTTTAAATGTATTAAAATATTAGCAAAGTGTGATACACGTACAGAATACGTATACTGTTGTCACTTCACTATTACTTGTTTTTGATTATCATGCGAGAAACACATTAACCTTGTATTACCTATGCTGAGACTATTTACTAAAAAATGAATTAAGTATATATTAAACTATCGGTCTCTATTAAGCTATTTATGTCTTGTTTTATAGCACAGGATTGTGTATGTACAGCCTCAAAGTTATTGTGCTTTAAAAGTTCTGATTATTGTAATGAGGCACCTTAATGAACAATAAATATTTTTGTTTATGATATAAAACAAATAATCATATCCCTATGTAAACGCCGTAAAGCGAGAGACCATATTTTAATTTGAAATATTTTATTCTTCAATAAATTAAGGCAAATAATTTCTGAAATAAGAAGTGAAAGGCGGGTTTACTTATTTTTATTTTCATTCTGAAAACGACAGGTACATTCACACCGGTTCACTCAGCAGGGTACCTAATATTGCCAGGCAGAATATACAAGTGTCATCTTACATCCGGTCGACGGGACTCTACATGAATACATGTGTCACAATCTTTGGCAATAATCAAAAACGCAATACACATTTTGTGACCATTTAACGGTACCCGTCACTAGAATAGGAGATGCAATACACATTTTAAAGGTTCTAATAGGTGATCAAGTATACATGAGGAATGGGTGCATATTAATGCACACTGGCGGATCAAGGGGGTGTTCGACAATTTAGTTAAATTCGTGTATAAATTGGGTAAAAATTGGCAAACAAGAGCCTGGGTCCCCGTTTTCAAAACTGTTGGATCTGCGCCTGATGCAGCAATGATTCTGGGGCTATTTTCACAAAAAAATCTTAAGATTAACATTGATCGTAAGTTGTATTGGATTGTTCATTTTTATCTTGATTTTTTTGTGCATCATCAGAATGATATAGCAACAACCAAAATTATGAAGTAAAGCAGGGTGAACAGAGCAGGGTAGAACATTCTTCTTGCAAACCCCAAAAAGCAAAATAGACAAAAAACATTCATATGCAATTTTTCCTTATAAAAACAACAATCATATTTTTTATGACTATTCTGAGATTAATCAGAAGGGTCCGCCAGTTCGAAAGACGTTATTAAAATAAACAAAAAATGTTTTCTTTACGCAGACATATTATATGTTACGCTTTGTTCAAATCAGAAATAACCGTTATGAAAACAGATTAATCTTTTTACTGTTGGCAAGTAAGAATATTGTATTTCCATAAACAAATTATTATATTACGTAAGAGATGTACCCTGAAGTTTTGTATAATATACTTTAAAAGTATTTATAATACGCATCGTCTGTAATTGTCAAATGAAAACTATTACAAATCATATGTTTACATAATCCTCTCAATTTTATGGCTTCCTACCCTGTAACTTTCTGTGCTTTTAGCTAAGAAGCAGAGCTTATGTGTAGCTTTATTGTAGTGCATGAACGATCGATTACAAAGTGCGATCTTATAAATAATAGCATTAAAACAATTTTGCTCCGTAGCATAGGCCTATTTTTATTTTTTTACGAATTCATGGCATTGTTCCGATGTCTGTTCTTTTTTTTTCACATAATTTCGTAGTTCTTCAATTTTCGAAAAAAATCTTTTGTAAATGTGTCTCATTAAAGACGGATCGTTTTCTCCGATTCGTTTGTTTTGCCATAAGTATATAGAAACAAAACGTAAATCTGCAAAAAGTGATTGTGTAATAAATTCATAAAAGATGTTAAAGTTTGCTTTTAAAGACGCAAGTACCAAAAACAGTGAACCTACCTACTAAACCGTATTTTTTGTAATGCTAAAAATTTACTTCATTTATAAAGTAGCTGGAAAAAAATCCAGAAGGGCTATATAAAATTGAACTATGTCGTCTGCCTCTCAGGCACCGGCTCTTTCTGTCATGTAACTGTCATGGGGTCACTGATCGTACTTGTAAGCAAAAGAGCTGACTGAAATGTACCTGTTTCTTATATAAAATACATGTCACTTTGCAGTGCATTGTGGTTTCAGTACTAAGAAAAACATCAAAAGTAAACACAATTTTGAAAGTGGTCATTTTCAAACATTCTGTTATTTTATTTAGATGTAATATGATTTGGTAGATGGCCAGAACCATGAAATTTTAAAACCAGCCATTTCCGGATTTTATATTCGTTTCCATCCCGTATATCGGCCCTGTTTTTACTTCATACGAAAACAGATGACGCCATTTTACTGACAGCAAAAGTTGCCAGATAATCGAGTATATTAAAATACAAGAATGGCTTTAAAAACAATCTGATGTACAAAGAAATATTTAACTAGGCATTCTTTGAAAATTACAATCGTCATATGAATGAAGGGTCAACACTGTTAATCGCTATATCTGAAAATCGATAACACGATGCTAATAATCGAATATTCTTCTACATATTTTTGGACAGGAAGAGCTCAGATCACATACTCCATTCATTATTGTATTTTTATTCAATAAAATATTTTAAAAAGTTATACTTCAATTTTCTATTTCATTAGTTAACGACATTTTTTTTTTTTTTTTTTGATAGCGTCACGTGTTTTGTTGGTTATGCATGTTGTTTGTTGACATCCTAGTTTTTGTAATATTTTGATCTCGGGGTGAAATTTAAATGTATAACAAGCTTGCTTGCTGTATTTATCCTTTCTTAAGAAAAGAATGTCATTATTCCTACAATGTAGCGTCAATTTATGTGTTTTCATCCGTATTTTTACATCCGACATTTTTTTTTTATTGACATGTACAAGGTTACATAATATAGTCTCTGATCCATTCATACACTTTGCTAATAAGTAATATTTTCTTTACAATAGTTTATTTTTGTTAATAAAATAGACGAATTATTGAATAACGATTTATATAAATGAAACGATTAAAATTGATTGCTAAAAAAAAGTGTTATTATTAAATACCCGGATATGTTTGGATAAGAGAATAGCATTCGGGTCATCGAGGGGTCATGTAGTCTCGTGGTTATAAATGCGAAAACGTTTCTCAAATTTTGATTATATAAATCCTTGCCTTCTATAAATTTTAATTTCTTATCTAATTCTTATTCTTATTTAACAATATGGTCAGGTTGTTATTTTCATTGAATTGCTTCACAGTAGGGGCTCTTCCTGTATATTGGTTACATCCTGTATATTACAACTGACTGCTAATGCATGACAAACAATTTTAATCAGCCATCATTATCATGAAATACATTTTTTAATCTTTATTTTGATGATGGCACCTAATTCCAATCACCTAATCCAAATTAGTATAATAGAGGAGTACCGTATTTTTCGGACGATAAATCTAGATAAAAATGACGATTTTGTTCACAGTACAAAAAATGTATACCTTTATTTTGCTGTAGGTTTATTTCTGAATAAGAAGACTCGTATCGTCGATGTTCTTGGTGTTATTTTTTTTTTAATAAAGCAATAAAAGTATACTAACAGGGGGGTGCAATTCTGGGGATAAAATATTCAACATTCGAAAAAATCAATATTCAGTGGTTGAAGTGTTATCGAAAATCAGTTCAATATTGTATTTTATAATAATGTATCTTGTTGAAAAAAATCACAGGGTGGATCGATTTACAATATAAAATTATTATCACAAAATATCTAAATATAGCTATAGCTTTCCATCAAACACGAGTATGCGCACGTGATTGTAGTTAAAAATGGCGGTTGCAATACATCTCACAGTGAACGTGTAGAACAAGCTTTTTATACTAAATATACTGGAAAATAATTTATATCAATTTCGTTACTTAATCGATATTTTATTGCAATAATTTATATGAGGCTATGGGTGTTTAAACGTCACTTTTCAACAATATTTCAGTTATATATTGACCTTTGAGCTACCTTTCCTGGCGCGAATATGGTGCAAGGTAGAAATAAACTAGGGTATTTACGTAACCGGACATTCTACTTACCGGAAAGAAAGTACGCTTACAAATAAACATCGATCACAAAATGTTTGACATGTTCACCTCGAGAAATGTAAAAAAAAATCTTTAAATATCCACTCTCACGTCGGACTTAGTGTTGACTCTCAAATTAAATTTACTTCAATGATTGCAAATGTACCTACAAACAAATAGTATTAAAAAACAACAACATTAAATAGAATTAATTATAATTGTTCTCCCACTGGCACCTGGAAATTTGTGTCGACAAGTGTTCCTTCCACTATTGACACCTGTAACCTGAGCTAATTAATTCATATCAAGCTGGCTCTAATACCTAGTCCAATACACATATTGCCGTCACAGATGAACAAGTATAGGGACTTGAAATATTTGTAAACGGAATATTGTGTAACTTTAGCCGGTGATTTTTGCATCCGTTATTTCACCTTTATATGGATATCACACTCCGAAAGAATTATTTCTTATTCATTCATGTACACAGCCGTACCGGCCTCATTGACTGTTTTAAGTGACAACAGATTATTTTTTTTTAAATCGTCAGTGGTTTCTCCAAACAAAGTCAAAACGCAAACTTAAGTCGAGTTTTTACTCAAATTTAATTTGGTTTGTTAAGAAAACTTTTTTCGAGAAGTCCAAGCCAGGGCTGGACTCTGCGTATATAATTTTAAAGCTTAGATTTCGGAAAAGTTACGATATTTCTAGCATTCCGATTGTAATCGTAAAATTTAAATGTACTAGAAAGATCTATTAAAATTAAACAGATTAAAGAAACACAAACGGTGTAACTCGAAATTATTGTACAATTCTTTGATTATGAGGTGCTCCTATGCATCGAACGACTGTTGTGCCCGAGCGTGACAAATATTGACCTTGGAGCTACCTTTCCTGGCGCGAATATGGTGCAAGGTAAAAATACACTAGGGTATTTAACACTAGGGTATTTACGTACCCGCACATTCTACACACCGGAAAGAAAGTACGCTTACAAATACGCATCGATTACAAAATGTTTGACATATTCACCTCGAGAAATGTAAAAAAAAAATCTTTTAATATCCACTCTCACGTCCGACCAAAATGTCCGACCAAGACCAAAATGTCCGACCAAATAGTCGGACTTAGAGAGTGTTGACTCTCAAATTTGTCGGACATTTGTCGGACATTTTGGGAGGAATATGTCGGACCTGAGAGTTTGATCGTTGATACACTTGGAGTGTACTGTATGTTATAGTTAGAGTATATTAAGTGAAATTTTAATGGTTAAGAAGGCGGAGCGAGCGAAGCGATGCGACCCCCTTCTTAACCAATAAAATTTCACTTAATATACTCTAACTTTCACGTGCATTGCTTGACCACTTCAATACATACATACATATATAAATAAAACTGAAGTCGTATCAAAATCTTTAACTATTAAACATGTCCAAGAGAAAGCCAAACTGGACTGATTGAGAGAAGATGATATTAATGGAGGAATACGAGAAAAGAAAGGACGTTTTAAGAGCAAAATTTTCGTCAACAATTACAATGTATATTTCTTTAAAATTTAGGTACATGTATGTTTAACAGGGACACAATCATAATGTTCCTCAACTTCCCACTTTTGAGTTTGGATGCACCTCCCTCATCTATTTGGAGGATTTTACGTTCAACAGTTATATACGAAGCTAATTTTAATGACTGTATGGAAATATCATGTAAATAAAACATAAAAAAAAAATAGGCTCGATTCCTAAATGTACTGCTTTCTAAGTCATCCTGTAACATATCACATATCATCATAATAGACTGTCGGTCAAATCTGTATTTGTCTATTAACTCGAAGTCATCGTAGACATCAAGAGGTTTTGTACGATCTCTGAATACTCGCTCTCTACGTAAAGCTCTTCTCCCAGCATGAAACAACCGAAAACGTCCGACATGGAACATGTTTGTATTGGTAATAATGCAATACTAATATGCTTTAATTATACCTATTTCATATACCCGCAAAGCACGTGCCATCAAATGGTACGGTTGTAAAAATATTTACTCATCCGGAAAATGACCTTGATGGTGAATTTTATGTACATGTAAGATATGATATGGATTTGATGATAAACTCGAATGCCTATGAAATATTGCTAATATGGTTTGTTGTTATCTTTTTATTCATACAATATCACTTTCATAACTCACAATCAATATAAAATAGCAATTCAAGAAAACTTAAGGAACCTACCCATCTACCTTAAAGTTAAGGGAAATCTTACGTGTTTTCTTAGTTTAAGGACGTTTATGAATACCACTTAAGTATGATGGGAGGAGTTTCCTTAACTTAAGGTTATTCTTAGGAAATACTTAAAATAAGAAGTTTTATGAATACCACTCAAGTAATATGGGCGGAGTTTCCTTAACTTAAGTGTTTCCTTAGGAAAATCTTAACTTAAGTGGCTTTATGAATACGGGCCCAGCTGCATTAAAAATGAAACGCATGTGCGCGAAGCAGAAGGAATTTTTTTTTTTAAATTGAAGTGCCCGACAACGTAATTTTGGTATCAAATAATCGTAAATCTCTATAAATCAATATAGAGAGAAAGAAATAGTAGATTTATGATTATTTGATACCAAAATTATGTTGAGAAGTGTATGGGGAAAAAAAAGAAAAGAAAGGGGGGGGGGGGGGGGGTAATGTAGGTCATGACCCCATGTACCTGTGCTTTTACGATCACAATTTTCCTTACGTTGTCAGGCACTTCAATTTAAAAAAAAATCTTCGGCTTCGCGCACACGCGTTTCATTTTTAATGCAGCTGTTATGTGGGGATGTCAAGTAGTTGAGACAAAGATATATTTTCGCTTTCGTCATTCAACACGTCCTCCATCATGCCGTGGTAAAATCCGTGCCGCGCACTTTCCAGCAAACGTTTAGGGAGTGACGTATGAAATGTCTGGAACATTGAACCAATGAAAAAGTAGGTTACATTCTAAGTCAGTTAGAGTATATTAAGTGAAATTTTATTGGTTAAGAAGGGGGTCGCATCGCTTCGCTCGCTCCGCCCCTTCTTAACCATTAAAATTTCACTTAATATACTCTAACTATAACTTGGCCTTGAGGGATACACGAAATCATAAAATTTTATTACTTTGGTATAAATTCATTACTTACAGCTCACTCCAATACAATATACACTTTAGCAGTAAACACAACAGATGGTACACCTGAGGAAAAGGCCTCTAGGCATGTAACTCTTGTGGGGACAACAAATGTGTTCTCTCTCTGAATTATAGAAAATTCAATTGTTTTACACTATTTCAACACATATTTTAATACAAGGCCTATAAAACAGATGTTTACAGAAGTGAATTTCATTTTTTTAAACGTTAAACTTAACGTAAAATATTCATATGAATAATTTCTTAGCTCCGAGCTTTGCTTTCAGATGCATACAAATCTATGTTTAACACTGTATTAGCGATTATTTAAAAAAAATATCCATATACATATTTTTTTTTATCGAAAACAAGCCCGTAATAAATTACAGAGTTATCGAAGCGAATCATGATTAAGTTGGATATAATGTCGCACAATAGGCTACCCGATTTGTAAGGCTTGAAGTAATTTACCATATAACAATATGTTCGTAATGATGAATGGTAAGGCCACTAAAATGCATCAATCGCCTGTAAAATAAATAAACATAAATTATAATGTTGAATCTCCGTGAAAATATTAAACGTTTACATTTAATTCAACATCAAATTGAAATAAATATGAGTGCATAGTTCTAGATCCTGAAAAACAAAATCAAGAAATAAAATATACATAACTACTGTAAAATACACAACGATTGATGGATTATTGTGTATTGAATAGCTAAAGTTATTATCATCCAGAATGGTACAAATAAATAAACAATAATATAATACTATTATAGATTGTTCTTATATTTATCAGAGAATTATATAAACATTTGAAGAATTTGAAGAAAATCCTGTATTTATTGATCAATCTAATTAACTGACAAAATAGTGTTTACATGTAAATTGCATATTTCTGTGGGATCGGACAAGGGCGCGTACGTTACGTATACGGCGTTTACATAGGGTTATGATTATTTGTTTTATATCATAAACAAAAATATTTATTGTTCATTAAGGTGCCTCATTACAATAATCAGAACTTTTAAAGCACAATAACTTTGACGCTGTACATACACAATCCTGTGCTATAAAACAAGACATAAATAGCTTAATAGAGACCGATAGTTTAATATATACTTAATTCATTTTTTAGTAAATAGTCTCAGCATAGGTAATACAAGGTTAATGTGTTTCTCGCATGATAATCAAAAACAAGTAATAGTGAAGTGACAACAGTATACGTATTCTGTACGTGTATCACACTTTGCTAATATTTTAATACATTTAAAGTCACATTTCTTAATAAACATCGCATTAAGTTAAAATACGACATGAAAATCAAATACGCAACAATTGATGGATTATTGTGTATTGAATACACTCAATTTATTAAGGGCCAGACTAGTATGACATAAATAATAATAATAAATAAATAAATAAATAAATAAATACGTATAGATACACGATAATATAATACTATAGATCGTCATATTCAATGAGCTAGTGACGACTACAGTATTACGTAATCTCTCTACTCAGCGGGTGATTTAGAGACCGTGCGATTTAACTGGTAAAATGCAAATTTAAAAGGAAAAACGCTAAAATCCCACGACAATGCAAATTTAAAAGGAAAAACGCAAATATAAAAGGAAAAACGCTAAAATCCCACGACAATGCAAATTTAAAAGGAAAAACGCTAAAATCCCACGACATTGCAAATTTGAAAGGAAAAACGCAAATATAAAAGGAAAAACGCTAAAATCCCACGACAATGCAAATTTAAAAGGAAAAACGCAAATATAAAAGGAAAAACGCTAAAATCCCACGACAATGCAAATTTAAAAGGAAAAACGCAAATATAAAAGGAAAAACGCTAAAATGCCACGACAATGCAAATTTAAAAGGAAAAACGCTAAAATCCCACGACAATGCAAATTTAAAAGGAAAAACGCTAAAATCCCACGACATTGCAAATTTAAAAGGAAAAACGCAAATATAAAAGGAAAAACGCTAAAATGCCACGACAATGCAAATTTAAAAGGAAAAACGCAAATATAAAAGGAAAAACGCTAAAATCCCACGACAATGCAAATTTAAAAGGAAAAACGCAAATATAAAAGGAAAAACGCTAAAATGCCACGACAATGCAAATTTAAAAGGAAAAACGCTAAAATGCCATGACAATGCAAATTTAAAAGGAAAAACGCTAAAATGCCACGACAATGCAAATTTAAAAGGAAAAACGCTAAAATGCCACGACAATGCAAATTTAAAAGGTAAAACGCAAATATAACAAGACAATTCGCTAATTTAACTGGTAAACGCTAATATAACTGGTAATCTTTAATTATTTGCATTTTACCGGGCATATTTGCATTTTCTATTTCCTAGTGTCGACGTTAGTATATATATATATATGGTATATAGGCCGTGTGACCTCTATGAAAGCGATTCAAGCCCCTGTGATTAGTATACAAAGAAGAAAATCCAACTTAAAAGTTATTTGAATAATTTAATCTGAGTTTATGCATATTTATTTCTCATTTAAAAAATAAATAAAAATGAAATCAAAAAATTGGGGGATGGGGGGCAATTGACCGGGGGGGGGCTATTGTCATAGGGGGCAATTGTCCGGGGGGCTATTGTCCGGGGGGCTATTGTCCGGGGGGGGGGGGCTATTGTCCTAGACCCCTTCTGGCTCCATGCTTGATATTATTTTGTATAAATCAGTCTTTTTGTTACATATACTTTGAAAGTTTATAACCAAACAATTTGCGAGGTTCGATCCACTTATAGTGTGTGGTGAGGATACAATAGGATGAAGGATGAAGGGCCGTTCTTCCTTATCGTTATCTTTCTTTATTCGATTAAATTTTTATTTCTATAGCAGGAAGTTGTTAAAAATCTTTTCACAAATAAACTTTTCTGTCGTTTTACACATACATGTACATTCAAAATCAAATCATTAAAAAAACCATGTTCACGTGGATTATAGCCCATTAAAAGGCATGCTCGTACTCGAGGTCAAACTGTTTACCAAGTTTCATTGTTCATTGGATTGTTAATTTCGTGGATCAGCCTACCAACGATAACCACGAAAAGTGGTATCCCACGAATAAAAGTGATTTCACAGTAAATCGAATAAGGACATACAAAGCAATGGCCAAAAGTAAAAGTGATTTCACAGTAAATCGAATAAGGACAGACAAAGCAATGGTCAAAAGTAAAAGTGATTTCACAGAAAGTCGAACAAGGACAGACAAAGCAATGGTCAAAAGTAAAAAGACAAAGGAACAAACCTACAAACCATTACATAGAAAACTAAAAATAGATCATCAATTAAAACAATTAAAGATTTGAATTAAATGAATACCAGAGAAAATACACCTGAAACTCAGGCAAGGATTTACTTTAAAAAACGTTTGTCGTGAGGTGGGGTGCTCTGAGGTACTCAATCGTCAAACTTGTAAAATAGGCAGTGTATAAGATATCCTTGCCATGCAGTAACAATAGACGACTATGAGATCTCCTGTCCTAGGCCTACGCTAACATTTGACGACTATAAGAACCCCTGTCCTTCGGTGACATTAGACGACTATGAGACCCAGTCTGCGCCAAAAACCACTAGCCCTATGCCCAAGTCTAGCAAAGTAAAAACTGGTTCGGGCTAGTAAAAATTGCATAAAATTTACTCAACCAAATATAAACAAATTTACTAAAATGCAGTTCGGGCTAGTTTGTCAAAATGTTTTTGGCACAGAATGTGAGACCTCAGGTCTTGCAGCGCCATTAGACGATTATTTAACCTCCTGTCATATATGCCTTCAGTGACATCGATGATTATGAGACCCCCCTGTCCTATGCCTTCAGTGACATTAGACGATTATGTGACCCCCTGTCCTGCAATGACAGTAGACCATTATGAGACTTCCTGTCCTAGAACTGAAGCAACAATAAACGATTATGAGATCCCACTGTCCTGCAGTAATAATGGACGACTATGAGATCCTCCTGTTCTAGGCCTGCAGTAACATTAGACGTGGTTAACGCCACTTTCAACAATATTTTATTTATATTGTGGCGCCCAGTTTTTGGTGGAGGAAACGGGAGTACACGGAGAAGCCCATCGACCTAACATAAGTGCTTGACAACTTTATCACCTAATGTTTTATCGAGTACACCTCTCCGTGAGCGGGATTCGAACTTACAACTTAAGTGATGATAGGTACTGATTGTACGTGTATTTGTAAATTCAACTACCATACATGTGTACTACATGTGTATGTCAATGTATCTAGTTATTAGTCTATATACTATTTGCCAACACAACACCCAACATATATGTATGCAAGCATTTTTGAAAATGACATACATGTACTAGTACAATAGATACAATACATATGTTCTATAGTCAAACAGTGACCTAACAGTATCAAAACATATCAATTACATTACTTTTTGTACCCTTTGTCTAGCATGGGTTGGTCTCGTATCAATTACATGACTTTTTGTACCCTTTGTCTAGCATTGGCTGGTCTCGTATCAATAACATGACTTTTTGTACCCTTTGTCTAGCATTGGCTGGTCTCGTATCAATTACATGACTTTTTGTACCCTTTGTCTAGCATGGGCTGGTCTCGTATCAATTACATGACTTTTTGTACCCTTTGTCTAGCATGGGCTGGTCTCGTATCAATTACATGACTTGTACCCTTTGTCTAGCATGGGCTGGTCTCGTATCAATTACATTACCTTTTGTACCTTTTTTCTAGCATGGGCTGGTCTCGTATCAATTACATGACTTTTTGTATCCTTTGTCTAGCATGGGCTGGTCTCGTATCAATTACGTGACTTTTTGTACCCTTTGTCTAGCATGGGCTGGTCTCGTATCAATTACATTATTTGTGTACCCTTTGTCTAGCATGGGCTGGTCTCGTATCAATTACATTATTTGTGTACCCTTTGTCTAGCATGGGCTGGTCTCGTATCAATTACATTACTTTTTGTACCCTTTGTCTAGCATGGGCTGGTCTCGTTTACTTCTCCTACCTTGTTTTCTTGTATTGTTGTTAATATTATCTACAGTTATTAGAGACCTATCACTTAACGGTGATATTACACTTTCCACATACCTCGGTCACCTTTCCTTCCGTCTGACCCAGGAAAGCCTACGAAAATAAATAAATATATATATACTGGTATACAAGATATTAATAACAAACACTAGTAATTTGTACACAAATAAAATTTATCAAATAAGGATTAACTGATTTAATAAAAGGGAATTTTGGGATATGTTGTTGTCAACTATCCGGAATCTAAATCCGATGGTTGCTCTTTATTTATTCCGAACCTCGTTTTGCCGTCTGAACTGTGACGTTACTACATGCATTAGCAAGTTTATAGATGCCGGCATTCTAAAGTCCATTTGAATCCTGCTGCTTGATACAATGCAGCCACCCAAGAGGCATAGACAACCATCAACAAGAGCTCCAACGACATTACAAAATACTTCTAAGATGAGTTTGAAAATATCAAAGGGGTTATCAGAATCCGTAAGCCGAAGGAGACAGACAACACAATGGCCAAAAGAAAAAGTACAAAAGGATAAACAACGATCTATGAAACATACACATAAAAACTAAAGATCGAGTAACACGAGCCTCACAAAAAACAGGGAGTGAACCCAGGAACTCCGGAAGGGTGAGCAGTTCCTGCTCCACTAGTGGCACCTGTCGTGTTAATCTTGTTACAACCCCCGTGATTAGTCATGAATGAGGAAAGGACCGTAAGTGTTTACGACAAGTGGAACATATCCGTGGTCTTTTGAGACATAGATATTCCATAACGGTAAACCAAGTCATGGTGGCGACCGCAAAACTTTCGTAGTGATGACTTCAACTTAACCAAGAGGAACCCTTGGTTCAGTAGCTTCCTTGTTGGCAGCGACCCTTAATCAAGTAAATCCTGATAGGAACCACAAGCCCTAGAATATCATATCAACTGAGAGATATATGCTCCTTATGTAGGTGATGCTGGAATGTTGCTAAAAATAAATGGAAAGTTCACAATGGGAAAATTGAAATCATCTCTTTTGTTGCAAAGTTTCGTTCTTAACCGCCCTCACTGCCAATTTCGAGGTGTCTGTCAAGGTATCAAGCAGACCTATCTGTATCTGTGGTATCCTTTATTTCCAAGCGACGCAAAGTTTCTTCTGAACAGAAGAAACCAAGCTGAAATGACAATTGACAATTCTGTCGCTGACCATGCCGTTTCTAGATTTGGCCATGTTACATCAGCCCAAAGCACCAGTCGTAGGAATTTGATATCATATATAATGAAAGAAATATCGTTCTATCTTCACTGTTTTCGGCTGGAGAGCAGCGCAATGTTAGTAACGATCCCATCGTGGAAGTGCAGATTGGTGCCCACGGACCAGAGGTCAACCTAGATCTTTGCACAATTTTCATAACGAGCAACCGCGATAGAACACCAACCTTCTTCCAGTGGTATTTCACAGCACAATGTTGTCAGCGGATCTCCTGTAGTAACTTCTGGTCCATTAGTGTCTCCAGGCGCAACTCAGCAGAACGCGGGTACGCTTTATCAGGATGTAGACATATTGGGTACAGGGGTGTCTCAGGGATCGATGGTTTGGGTATTTTTCAAGTTAGTCAAACGTCAGTTTGTACCTCAAGTATGCTTGATCCTGTCAGTGGACATATTCCCGTTAAAATTAAAGAAAAAATCTGGGGAATATGTAGATATGAGCATTTTGCTGAAATCTGCAAAGGATTTAGTCACAGATTCTCATCTTAATGGAGATCTGGCAGTAAAAGGTGGTCAGTTAACCTTATTACAGCATAAACAAACCCCCAACACACACATACACGTATGGACTCTAGCCTTTTATGATTTGTATGGGTATAATGCTTGAAAAATGGCCGAGTAAAGGACAGAAATGATAAAAATACATGTATAATGTTAGGTTAGCTGCCTCGCGCGTTTCTGAGATAGGGTTGTCTGTATATGATGAACAATGTCGCCTCCGTAAGGCGCGTTTCCCACATTCTTTTTGGGGAGATGTGGATATGCAGCTGTGGCTCTTGTACGTTTCCACACCACAGAGTGGTATGCATCCAGTCGTTAACCAATCGTTGCTAACCAGTAGAATTCATGGAAGTGATCATAAATTAACACCAAATCTCCAGAAAAGGAAAGCTAGAATTAAATTCCCAAAAGGGTTTCGTACATGTGCACGAGCCTGTTGGGGTTGCAACAAAGGGTGGTACGTGCCAGTTCGGAGGGAGTTGTAAATTCACACACAAATGCTCTAAGTGTTTTGGAGACCACCCCCTTACAAACTGTAACAGCAGGTAAACATTTTCAGTTATATTCATTGAGGCCAGCTCCTGTTTGTGTAAATGAGGTAGAGAAATCATTGTTATTGCATCCGCTACATGAAGTAGAAAAATAATTAATAGAAGGTCTGAGATTTGGATTTAAATTAAAGTATACAGGCACACGATTACCAGTTTTGACAAAAAACTCAAAAAGTGTGTCCGAACACAACAAAGTCGTTTGTCGAAAAATCAATAAAGAAATTACAATGGGTAGAGTTGCTGGCCCTTTTAGTCACGCCCTATTGCACTGCACTCTGCGAACTTCGCCGAACTTTTAGACCACTAAAAATAACGGAGATGTTCGTTTGATTCATAATTTTTCTAAACCTGCAGAACATTCGGTTAATGATTTTATTAATAGTAAATTTAGTTCTGTGAGATATTCAAGTATTGACGATGTTGTGAGGTTGGTTAAGCGCATCGGAAATGAAGGAAGGTTGGCAAAGGCCGATGTTCAAAGCGCTTTCCGTTTATTAAGAGTGACCCCATCATATTTCGATCAGTTAGGTTTTGTTTTTAATAACACGTATTATTTTAACAAGTGCCTTCCTATGGGAGCGTCAATCTGTTGTTCCCTTTTCGAGAAATTTTCCTCCGCTCTTCACTGGTTTACAGAAATTAAAAGCGGGAATGAAAATATTCTTCACTATCTGGACGATTTCCTTTATGGTGGTTATCATTTAACGGAGGGCTCAATGAGTTAGGTAGTTGGATTACCTAACAACTCATACAAGCCTATCACCAATACGCCGACTTTGTAAATTACAAAAAAGGTTGCATTCGACTCGCAGCTGCAATTGATAAAGTTTACCAGTTGCTTGCCCATGGTCGGTGGTTCTCTCCGGGTACTCCGGCTTCTTCCACCATTAAAAACTGGTCGCCATGATTTAGCTGAAATATTGCTGAAAGTGGCGTTAAACACCAAAAATCAAATCAAATCAATCATTTAACGGTGATATTAAACTTTCTAAATACCTCTGTCACCTTTCCTTCCGTCTAACCCAGTAAGGCCTACGAAAAAAAAAATATATATACAAGACATTAATAACAAACACTAGCAATTTGTACACACCAAAAAACACGTTAACGACACTACTGTGTATTTGTAATAGTGGTTATAGCCGCTGAATAAAACAATGACTCTACCACTTTTACCACACATACGGTTCAAATAATATAATCATCGTCAACTTATATATGTACATTTTATATTGATACATACAGATTAATACATGACCTTTTCCATATAGGCCCGAGTACAATCCCGAGACCCCTATATTAGCCCGAGACGCAGTCGAGATATGATAGCCATGACGATATGGATAAGATCATGCATTAATCTTTTTATCGTATACTTCTGACAAATTGTTTTTAGGAGGCAAATAAAAAAAAAGAAATACTAAAAATAAATGACTTTATATGGAAGCTAAACAGATAAATTTTCAGAACACTAAAAAATATTGTCAAACAAGACCATCGATATTATAATATTATAATTATAAAGGCAAAATGCAATTGTGAAGAATTATGTTATTCGTTTTAGTCGCTTTTTGTGTATTGTGAATCGTGACGAGGACATTGACCATGAATCGTCTTCATTCAAAAATATTCTACGTTCTCCGCGATAATCGTCTATCATCTAATGTTTTCATGAAGCCTTCTTGACGACATGTGTGTTTTTTCTCAGCTCGATTTGTCAATAGTACAGGCACCCTTCTTTGCCTTTCTGGGCACCTCCACTGAAGCTTGTTGATACAGAAGAACCGACGAGGCTGTAGGGAATAAGGAGAGAACGTACTATTTGGTAAAATTAGCTGATTTCCCTCTCATTATTATAAATGTTTATGAAAAGATAGTTTACAGTGATAGTCATCAATTCTACCAATATCAAAGAAAACGAACAATCACCTCTCGGCATAACTGATCTCACTGCACACAATGACCTCGACATATATGTTGGAAATCCAAGTCCTTGCTTGGGAAAGGCGCAAAAATGTGGCGGGATTAAACCGGTAAATGGGATTTCATTTCCAACCCTCCCCTCTTGATAACTGGATCTCCAACAGTAATACATATATAAACAAACGATAAAAAAAAACGTGCACTTCCATTCAAAAAGACCACATGCTATCACAAAAATGAATGACAACATAATCATAGACAGTACAATAGCAGAGTCAGTGAATACTCGTAGATGGTTCATTGTTTGCATATGATGTTCGTGTTGTTTAGCAATAACACTGAGAGACACTAGTGGACCAGGAACTGCTTGCCCTTCCGGATCACCAGAATTAATTCCCGTTTTAGAAGCGGTTGGTGTTGCTCAATATAGTTTTCTGTGTAGTGCTTTGTTGACTATTGTTTGAGTCTTTACATGGGTATTGTGTTGTCTGTCCATTTTCACTGTACACGTTTTCTGATTATCCTTTCCGTATAGACTTCAAGCATTTCCTCTATTGGTTGTTGCTTGTCTGATAGGATTGTGAATGTCTGTAATGTATCTTAGAATTGGTATTGTAATGTTGCCAGTTTTTTTACAGTTAATATTCTAAAATGGACACTTCTCGTTTCTATGGTTTTTCGATTGGATTTTTTCGACAACGTGCTATTTTTTGTTCAATTTATTTCTCTTGTCAGCTTTTTGTTAGTGGTCGTCGCAACTATCACTATAAGAAAACTACAGTATGCATGTACTATTAAACTTTCAACATACGTGGTAACCTTTCATTCCCTGCATACCAGGTAGACCTATACAAATAAATAGAATACAAAATTAACAGTTTTCAGTATTTGTGAGGTAAAACATCTATCAATCAGGATATTGAAATACAAACTGAATGCTTCTCTGGAATGTTCCTCCGTACGAGATTTCATTGGTAAAACGCGACATTTGGTTGCAAGATTTACTTATTATAAACACCACGAAAAGGTCAGACGAAACAGCATTTGTAGGCTCAAAGAAAGTATGACACCATTAACTTACATTCTTCCATGGAAATAATTGACCGGAATACCCGGAGTACCCGAAGAAAACTATCGACCTGGCCCAAGTCACTGACAAATATTATCACACAATGTGATCGAGTACACCTCGCCATGAGCGGGATTCGAACTCACAGATTCAATTGTGATAGGCACGGACTGCATAGATAGTTGTAAATACAACTACCATACGATCACGACCACGACGGCACATTCAAATAATATGTTAATAATCAAGCAATACTTTACATTTGTATATACAATGTACATGTAGTAGACCAAAACTTACCTTGACATCTAAACACATTTACTAGTAAAAAGAAGAAGACAATGGTAGGTAGAGTAGAGACAAACATTTCGTTAAACTTTAATAATAGTACTGGTACTACCACGGTATTCTATATTATAGTTAGTTTACGTCATCAACAGAGGACTGCGTCATCATAAGAAGTGGTAATAGGACGTACAAAGTATATAACACTAGTGATATTATACAATTAATTACTATGTAAAGATTTATTAACCCAAGAAATTCATATTCACTGAGACGAAGTCGAATATCTTATTTCATGGGTTTATAATATGATAGACTCAGATCGACGTCCGGACTCAAATCGACGTCCACTCCTCAAATCGACGTCCAATCCTCAAATCGGCGTCCACTGACGTCATTATCTCAAATCACGGTCCAATTTTAGAATATTCTCAAATTGGCGTCCTTTCCAAACTCGCATATCTACAATAGGTCCGTTTGTACGTTCAAAATTTACTGTTAAAAATAATTGTAATGACAGTTTTGTTTTGAGTTGTTTTTTTTTTTTTTTATCTGTTTCTTAAAGTTGTTGCATACTTTTTTTTAAAGCATTTTCGCATTCATTAATATTATTGAGGGTTAGGGTTTGGTTTAGGGTTAAGGTTAAGGTTAGGGTGAGAGTTAGGTTTAGGTTTAGGGTTAGGGTTAGGAATATATGGTTAGGGTTATGTTTAGGTTTAAGGTTCGGGTTAGGGCTAGGGATAAGGTTAGGGTTAAGGTTAGGTTTAGGGTTATGGTGAGGGTTAGGTTTAGGTTTAGGGTAAGGGTTAGGGTTAGGAATATATGGTTAGGGTTAGGGTTATGTTTAGGTTTAAGGTTCGGGTTAGGGCTAGGGATAAGGCTAGGGTTAAGGTTAGGTTTAGGGTTATGGTGAGGGTTAGGTTTAGGTTTAGGGTTAGGTTTAAGGTTAGTGTTAGGGTTAGGAATATATGGTTAGGGTTAGGGTTTAGGTCATAGTTAGGGTTGGGGTTAAGGTTAGGTTTAGGGTTAGGGTTAAGGTTAGGTTTAGGGTTAGGGTTAGGGTTTGGGTTAGGTTTAGGGCTAGGGCTAAGATTAAGTTAGGATTAGGGTTAGGGTTCGCTAAAGTAGAATGTACAATGTACTCTGAATCTGGTCTAGTCCCTTCTCAATCATTGTTTCAAAACCATGTCCTAACGGGTGTGACGTATTTTGGAGTATACATCAATGACGTAATATTGAACGTCGATTTGAGAATTGGACACCGATTTGAGGATTGGACGTCGATTTGAGTCCGGACGTCGATCTGAGTCTTACATATATACTTTTATTATGATCTCATATTATTTAAAAGCTATGATTTGTCAAATCGCTTCCCATGATTTTATTTTAAAACACGTATAAACAGAGTCTTACTAAAAATATATATGTATCAACCTTAGATTACTAAAAATAGATAATAAATATCCAGGATGTAATCACTAATTTTAGATTGTATTCTCGTTTGGAAATCAGACCAATCAAAATGGAGCTTTCATTAGCACTTTGGTTTACTGCATTCTTGACATAAACAAAAAACGGCAACAGAAAGTGAAGGTATCTGATTTACCATATTAAATTAAAAGTAAATAAACTTTAGGAGAATGTTGAATGATACAACACTAAGAGAGCATGGAGAATGTTTAATGATGCAACACTAAGAGAGCATGGAGAATGTTTAATGATACAACACTAAGAGAGCATGGAGAATGTTGAATGATACAACACTAAGAGAGCATGGAGAATGTTGAATGATACAACACTAAGAGAGCATGGAGAATGTTGAATGATACAACACTAAGAGAGCATGGAGAATGTTTAATGATACAACACTAAGAGAGCATGGAGAATGTTGAATGATACAACACTAAGAGAGCATGGAGAATGTTGAATGATACAACACTAAGAGAGCATGGAGAATGTTTAATGACGCAAAACTAAGAGATCATGGAGAATGCTGAATGATACAACACTAAGAGAGCATGGAGAATGTTGAATGATACAACACTAAGAGAGCATGGAGAATGCTTAATGATACAACACTAAGAGAGCACGGAGAATGCCTAATGATACAACACTAAGAGAGCATGGATAATGTTGATTGATACAACAATAAGAGAGCATGGAGAACGTTTAATTATACAACACTAAGAGAGCATGGAGAATGTTTAATTATACAACACTAAGAGAGCATGGAGAATGTTGAATGATTCAACACTAAGAGAGCATGGAGAATGTTGATTGGTACAATAAGAGAGCATGGAGAACGTTTAATTATACAACACTAAGAGAGCATGGAGAATGTTGAATGATACAACACTAAGAGAGCATGGAGAATGTTTAATTATACAACACTAAGAGAGCATGGAGAATGCTTAATGATACAACACTAAGAGAGCATGGAGAATGTTTAATGATACAACACTAAGAGAGCATGGAGAATGTTTAATGATACAACACTAAGAGAGCATGGAGCATGTTGAATGATACAGCACTAAGAGAGCATGGCGAATGTTGAATGATATGTCTAAGAGAGCATGGAGAATGTTGAATGATATGTCTAAGAGAGCATGGAGAATGTTGAATGATACAACACTAAGAGAACATGGATAATGTTTAATGATACAACACTAAGAGAGCACGGAGAATGCCTAATGATACAACACTAAGAATGCATAGAGAATGCTTAATGATACAACACTAAGAGAGCATGGAGAATGTTTGATGATACAACACTAAGAGAGCATGGAGAATGTTTAATGATACAACACTAATAGAGCATGGAGAATGTTTAATGATACAAAACTAAGAGAGCATGGAGAATGTTTAATGATATAACACTAAGAGAGCATGGAGCATGTTGAATGATACAGCACTAAGAGAGCATGGTGAATGTTGAATGATATGTCTAAGAGAGCATGGAGAATGTTGAATGATATGTCTAAGAGAGCATGAAGAATGTTGAATGATACAACAATAAGTGAGCTTGATAATGTTTAATGATACAACACTAAGAGAGCACGGAGAATGCTTAATGATACAACACTAAGAGAGCATGGAGAATGTTGATTGATACAACAATAAGAGAGCATGGAGAATGCTTAATGATACAACACTAAGAGAGCATGGAGAATGCTTAATGATACAACACTAAGAGAGCACGGAGAATGCCTAATGATACAACACTAAGAGAGCATGGAGAATGTTGATTGATACAACAATAAGAGAGCATGGAGAACGTTTAATTATACAACACTAAGAGAGCAGGGAGAATGTTTAATTATACAACACTAAGAGAGCATGGGGAATGTTTAATGATACAACACTAAGAGAGCATGGAGAATGTTTAATGACACAACACTAAGAGAGCATGGAGAATGTTTAATGATGCAACACTAAGAGAGCATGGAGAATGTTGAATGATACAACACTAAGAGAGCATGGAGAATGTTTAATGATACAACACTAAGAGAGCATGGAGAATGTTTAATGATACAACACTAAGAGAGCATGGAGAATGTTTAATGACACAACATTAAGAGAGCATGGAGAATGTGTAATGACACAACACTAAGAGAGCATGGAGAATGCTTAATGATACAACACTAAGAGAGCATGGAGAATGTTTAATGATGCAACACTAAGAGAGCATGGAGAATGTTGAATGATACAACACTAAGAGAGCAGGGAGAATGTTGAATGATACAACACTAAGAGAGCATGGAGAATGTTGAATGATGCAACACTAAGAGAGCATGGAGAATGTTGAATGATACAACACTAGGAGAGCATGGAGAATGTTTAATGACGCAACACTAAGAGAGCATGGAGAATGTTGAATGATACAACAATAAGAGAGCTTGATAATGTTTAATGATACAACACTAAGAGAGCACGGAGAATGCTTAATGATACAACACTAAGAGAGCACGGAGAATGCCTAATGATACAACACTAAGAGAGCATGGAGAATGTTGATTGATACAACAATAAAAGAGCATGGAGAATGCTTAATGATACAACACTAAGAGGGCATGGAGAATGCTTAATGATACAACACTAAGAGAGCACGGAGAATGCCTAATGATACAACACTAAGAGAGCATGGAGAATGTTGATTGATACAACAATAAGAGAGCATGGAGAACGTTTAATTATACAACACTAAGAGAGCATGGAGAATGTTTAATTATACAACACTAAGAGAGCATGGAGAATGTTGAATGATTCAACACTAAGAGAGCATGGAGAATGTTGATTGGTACAATAAGAGAGCATGGAGAACGTTTAATTATACAACACTAAGAGAGAATGGAGAATGCTGAATGATACAACACTAAGAGAGCATGGAGAATGTTTAATTATACAACACTAAGAGAGCATGGAGAATGTTTAATGATACAACACTAAGAGAGCATGGAGAATGTTTAATGGTACAACACTAAGAGAGCATGGAGAATGTTTAATGATACAACACTAAGAGAGCATGGAGCATGTTGAATGATACAGCACTAAGAGAGCATGGCTAATGTTGAATGATATGTCTAAGAGAGCATGAAGAATGTTGAATGATATGTCTAAGAGAGCATGGAGAATGTTGAATGATACAACACTAAGAGAACATGGATAATGTTTAATGATACAACACTAAGAGAGCACGGAGAATGCCTAATGATACAACACTAAGAATGCATAGAGAATGCTTAATGATAAAACACTAAGAGAGCATGGAGAATGTTTGATGATACAACACTAAGAGAGCATGGAGAATGTTTAATGATACAACACTAATAGAGCATGGAGAATGTTTAATGATACAAACTAAGAGAGCATGGAGAATGTTTAATGATATAACACTAAGAGAGCATGGAGCATGTTGAATGATACAGCACTAAGAGAGCATGGAGAATGTTGAATGATATGTCTAAGAGAGCATGGAGAATGTTGAATGATATGTCTAAGAGAGCATGAAGAATGTTGAATGATACAACAATAAGAGAGCTTGATAATGTTTAATGATACAACACTAAGAGAGCACGGAGAATGCTTAATGATACAACACTAAGAGAGCACGGAGAATGCCTAATGATACAACACTAAGAGAGCATGGAGAATGCTTAATGATACAACACTAAGAGAGCATGGAGAATGCCTAATGATACAACACTAAGAAAGCATGGAGAATGTTGATTGATACAACAATAAGAGAGCATGGAGAACGTTTAATTATACAACACTAAGAGAGCACGGAGAATGTTTAATTATACAACACTAAGAGAGCATGGAGAATGTTGAATGATTCAACACTAAGAGAGCATGGAGAATGTTGATTGGTACAATAAGAGAGCATGGAGAACGTTTAATTATACAACACTAAGAGAGCATGGAGAATGTTTAATGATACAACACTAAGAGAGCATGGAGAATGTTTAATGATACAACACTAAGAGAGCATGGAGCATGTTGAATGATACAGCACTAAGAGAGCATGGAGAATGTTTAATTATACAACACTAAGAGAGCATGGAGAATGTTTAATTATACAACACTAAGAGAGCATGGAGAATGTTGAATGATACAACACTAAGAGAACATGGATAATGTTTAATGATACAACACTAAGAATGCATAGAGAATGCTTAATGATACAACACTAAGAGAGCATGGAGAATGTTTGATGATACAACACTAAGAGAGCATGGAGAATGTTTAATGATATGTCTAAGAGAGCATGGAGAATGTTGAATGATATGTCTAAGAGAGCATGAAGAATGTTGAATGATACAACAATAAGTGAGCTTGATAATGTTTAATGATACAACACTAAGAGAGCACGGAGAATGCTTAATGATACAACACTAAGAGAGCATGGAGAATGTTGATTGATACAACAATAAGAGAGCATGGAGAATGCTTAATGATACAACACTAAGAGAGCATGGAGAATGCTTAATGATACAACACTAAGAGAGCACGGAGAATGCCTAATGATACAACACTAAGAGAGCATGGAGAATGTTGATTGATACAACAATAAGAGAGCATGGAGAACGTTTAATTATACAACACTAAGAGAGCAGGGAGAATGTTTAATTATACAACACTAAGAGAGCATGGAGAATGTTTAATGATACAACACTAAGAGAGCATGGAGAATGTTTAATGACACAACACTAAGAGAGCATGGAGAATGTTTAATGATGCAACACTAAGAGAGCATGGAGAATGTTGAATGATACAACACTAAGAGAGCATGGAGAATGTTTAATGATACAACACTAAGAGAGCATGGAGAATGTTTAATGATACAACACTAAGAGAGCATGGAGAATGTTTAATGACACAACATTAAGAGAGCATGGAGAATGTGTAATGACACAACACTAAGAGAGCATGGAGAATGCTTAATGATACAACACTAAGAGAGCATGGAGAATGTTTAATGATGCAACACTAAGAGAGCATGGAGAATGTTGAATGATACAACACTAAGAGAGCAGGGAGAATGTTGAATGATACAACACTAAGAGAGCATGGAGAATGTTCAATGATGCAACACTAAGAGAGCATGGAGAATGTTGAATGATACAACACTAGGAGAGCATGGAGAATGTTTAATGACGCAACACTAAGAGAGCATGGAGAATGTTGAATGATACAACAATAAGAGAGCATGGAGAACGTTTAATTATACAACACTAAGAGAGCACGGAGAATGTTTAATTATACAACACTAAGAGAGCATGGAGAATGTTGAATGATTCAACACTAAGAGAGCATGGAGAATGTTGATTGGTACAATAAGAGAGCATGGAGAACGTTTAATTATACAACACTAAGAGAGCATGGAGAATGTTTAATGATACAACACTAAGAGAACATGGAGAATGTTTAATGATACAACACTAAGAGAGCATGGAGCATGTTGAATGATACAGCACTAAGAGAGCATGGAGAATGTTTAATTATACAACACTAAGAGAGCATGGAGAATGTTTAATTATACAACACTAAGAGAGCATGGAGAATGTTGAATGATACAACACTAAGAGAACATGGATAATGTTTAATGATACAACACTAAGAATGCATAGAGAATGCTTAATGATACAACACTAAGAGAGCATGGAGAATGTTTGATGATACAACACTAAGAGAGCATGGAGAATGTTTAATGATATGTCTAAGAGAGCATGGAGAATGTTGAATGATATGTCTAAGAGAGCATGAAGAATGTTGAATGATACAACAATAAGTGAGCTTGATAATGTTTAATGATACAACACTAAGAGAGCACGGAGAATGCTTAATGATACAACACTAAGAGAGCATGGAGAATGTTGATTGATACAACAATAAGAGAGCATGGAGAATGCTTAATGATACAACATTAAGAGAGCATGGAGAATGCTTAATGATACAACACTAAGAGAGCACGGAGAATGCCTAATGATACAACACTAAGAGAGCATGGAGAATGTTGATTGATACAACAATAAGAGAGCATGGAGAACGTTTAATTATACAACACTAAGAGAGCAGGGAGAATGTTTAATTATACAACACTAAGAGAGCATGGGGAATGTTTAATGATACAACACTAAGAGAGCATGGAGAATGTTTAATGACACAACACTAAGAGAGCATGGAGAATGTTTAATGATGCAACACTAAGAGAGCATGGAGAATGTTGAATGATACAACACTAAGAGAGCATGGAGAATGTTTAATGATACAACACTAAGAGAGCATGGAGAATGTTTAATGATACAACACTAAGAGAGCATGGAGAATGTTTAATGACACAACATTAAGAGAGCATGGAGAATGTGTAATGACACAACACTAAGAGAGCATGGAGAATGCTTAATGATACAACACTAAGAGAGCATGGAGAATGTTTAATGATGCAACACTAAGAGAGCATGGAGAACGTTTAATTATACAACACTAAGAGAGCATGGACAATGTTTAATGATACAACACTAAGAGAGCATGGAGAATGTTTAATGATACAACACTAAGAGAGCATGGAGCATGTTGAATGATACAGCACTAAGAGAGCATGGAGAATGTTTAATTATACAACACTAAGAGAGCATGGAGAATGTTTAATTATACAACACTAAGAGAGCATGGAGAATGTTGAATGATACAACACTAAGAGAACATGGATAAAGTTTAATGATACAACACTAAGAGAGCACGGAGAATGCCTAATGATACAACACTAAGAATGCATAGAGAATGCTTAATGATACAACACTAAGAGAGCATGGAGAATGTTTGATGATACAACACTAAGAGAGCATGGAAAATGTTTAATGATACAACACTAAGAGAGCATGGAGAATGTTTAATGACACAACACTAAGAGAGCATGGAGAATGTTTAATGATGCAACACTAAGAGAGCATGGAGAATGTTGAATGATACAACACTAAGAGAGCAGGGAGAATGTTAAATGATACAACACTAAGAGCGCATGAAGAATGTTAAATGATACAACAGTAAGAGAGCATGGAGAATGTTGAATTATACAACAATAAGAGAGCATGGAGAATGTTGAATGATAAAACACTAAGAGAGCATGGAGAATGTTGAATGATACAGCACTAAGAGAGCATGTAGAATGCTGAATGATACAACACTAAGATAGCATGGAGAATGATTAATGATACAACACTAAGAGAACATGGGGAATGTTTAATGATACAACACTAAGAGAGCATGGAGAATGTTAAATGATACAATACTAAGAGAGCATGGAGAATGTTAAATGATACAACACTAAGAGAGCATGGAGAATGTTAAATGATATAACACTAAGAGAGCATGGAGAATGTTAAATGATACAACACTAAGAGAGCATGGAGAATGTTTAATGATACAACACTAAGAGAGCATGGAGAATGTTTAATGATACAACACTAAGAGAGCATGGAGCATGTTGAATGATAAAACACTAAGAGAGCATGGAAAATGTTGAATGATACAACACTAAGAGAGCATGGAGAATGCTTAATGACACAACACTAAGAGAGCATGGAGAATGTTTAATGATACAACACTAAGAGAGCATGGAGAATGTTTAATGATACAACACTAAGAGAGCATGGAGAATGTTGAATGACACAACACTAAGAGAGCATGGAGAATGCTTAATGACATAACACTAAGAGAGCATGGAGAATGTTTAATGATACAACACTAAGAGAGCATGGAGAATGTTTAATGATACAACACTAAGAGAGCATGGAGAATGTTGAATGATACAACACTAAGAGAGCATGGAGAATGTTGAATGACACAACACTAAGAGAGCATGGAGAATGTTGAATGATACAACACTAAGAGAGCATGGAGAATGTTGAATGATACAACACTAAGAGAGCATGGAGAATATTTAATGATATAACACTAAGAGAGCATGGAGAATGTTGAATGATACAACACTAAGAGAGCATGGAGAATGTTGAATGATACAACACTAAGAGAGCATGGAGAATGTTGAATGATACAACACTAAGAGAGCATGGATAATGTTGAATGATACAACACTAAGAGAGCATGGAGAATGTTGAATGATACAACACTAAGAGAGCATGGAGAATGTTGAATGATACAACACTAAGAGAGCATGGAGAATGTTGAATGATTCAACACTAAGAGAGCACGGAGAATGCCTAATGATACAACACTAAGAATGCATAGAGAATGCTTAATGATACAACACTAAGAGAGCATGGAGAATGTTTGATGATACAACACTAAGAGAGCATGGAAAATGTTTAATGATACAACACTAAGAGAGCATGGAGAATGTTTAATGACACAACACTAAGAGAGCATGGAGAATGTTTAATGATGCAACACTAAGAGAGCATGGAGAATGTTGAATGATACAACACTAAGAGAGCAGGGAGAATGTTAAATGATACAACACTAAGAGCGCATGACGAATGTTAAATGATACAACAGTAAGAGAGCATGGAGAATGTTGAATTATACAACAATAAGAGAGCATGGAGAATGTTGAATGATAAAACACTAAGAGAGCATGGAGAATGTTGAATGATACAACACTAAGAGAGCATGTAGAATGCTGAATGATACAACACTAAGATAGCATGGAGAATGATTAATGATACAACACTAAGAGAACATGGGGAATGTTTAATGATACAACACTAAGAGAGCATGGAGAATGTTAAATGATACAATACTAAGAGAGCATGGAGAATGTTAAATGATACAACACTAAGAGAGCATGGAGAATGTTAAATGATATAACACTAAGAGAGCATGGAGAATGTTAAATGATACAACACTAAGAGAGCATGGAGAATGTTTAATGATACAACACTAAGAGAGCATGGAGAATGTTTAATGATACAACACTAAGAGAGCATGGAGCATGTTGAATGATAAAACACTAAGAGAGCATGGAAAATGTTGAATGATACAACACTAAGAGAGCATGGAGAATGCTTAATGACACAACACTAAGAGAGCATGGAGAATGTTTAATGATACAACACTAAGAGAGCATGGAGAATGTTTAATGATACAACACTAAGAGAGCATGGAGAATGTTGAATGACACAACACTAAGAGAGCATGGAGAATGCTTAATGACACAACACTAAGAGAGCATGGAGAATGTTTAATGATACAACACTAAGAGAGCATGGAGAATGTTTAATGATACAACACTAAGAGAGCATGGAGAATGTTGAATGATACAACACTAAGAGGGCATGGAGAATGTTGAATGACACAACACTAAGAGAGCATGGAGAATGTTGAATGATACAACACTAAGAGAGCATGGAGAATGTTGAATGATACAACACTAAGAGAGCATGGAGAATATTTAATGATATAACACTAAGAGAGCATGGAGAATGTTGAATGATACAACACTAAGAGAGCATGGAGAATGTTGAATGATACAACACTAAGAGAGCATGGAGAATGTTGAATGATTCAACACTAAGAGAGCACGGAGAATGCCTAATGATACAACACTAAGAATGCATAGAGAATGCTTAATGATACAACACTAAGAGAGCATGGAGAATGTTTGATGATACAACACTAAGAGAGCATGGAAAATGTTTAATGATACAACACTAAGAGAGCATGGAGAATGTTTAATGACACAACACTAAGAGAGCATGGAGAATGTTTAATGATGCAACACTAAGAGAGCATGGAGAATGTTGAATGATACAACACTAAGAGAGCAGGGAGAATGTTAAATGATACAACACTAAGAGCGCATGAAGAATGTTAAATGATACAACAGTAAGAGAGCATGGAGAATGTTGAATTATACAACAATAAGAGAGCATGGAGAATGTTGAATGATAAAACACTAAGAGAGCATGGAGAATGTTGAATGATACAGCACTAAGAGAGCATGTAGAATGCTGAATGATACAACACTAAGATAGCATGGAGAATGATTAATGATACAACACTAAGAGAACATGGGGAATGTTTAATGATACAACACTAAGAGAGCATGGAGAATGTTAAATGATACAATACTAAGAGAGCATGGAGAATGTTAAATGATACAACACTAAGAGAGCATGGAGAATGTTAAATGATATAACACTAAGAGAGCATGGAGAATGTTAAATGATACAACACTAAGAGAGCATGGAGAATGTTTAATGATACAACACTAAGAGAGCATGGAGAATGTTTAATGATACAACACTAAGAGAGCATGGAGCATGTTGAATGATAAAACACTAAGAGAGCATGGAAAATGTTGAATGATACAACACTAAGAGAGCATGGAGAATGCTTAATGACACAACACTAAGAGAGCATGGAGAATGTTTAATGATACAACACTAAGAGAGCATGGAGAATGTTTAATGATACAACACTAAGAGAGCATGGAGAATGTTGAATGACACAACACTAAGAGAGCATGGAGAATGCTTAATGACATAACACTAAGAGAGCATGGAGAATGTTTAATGATACAACACTAAGAGAGCATGGAGAATGTTTAATGATACAACACTAAGAGAGCATGGAGAATGTTGAATGATACAACACTAAGAGAGCATGGAGAATGTTGAATGACACAACACTAAGAGAGCATGGAGAATGTTGAATGATACAACACTAAGAGAGCATGGAGAATGTTGAATGATACAACACTAAGAGAGCATGGAGAATATTTAATGATATAACACTAAGAGAGCATGGAGAATGTTGAATGATACAACACTAAGAGAGCATGGAGAATGTTGAATGATACAACACTAAGAGAGCATGGAGAATGTTGAATGATACAACACTAAGAGAGCATGGATAATGTTGAATGATACAACACTAAGAGAGCATGGAGAATGTTGAATGATACAACACTAAGAGAGCATGGAGAATGTTGAATGATACAACACTAAGAGAGCATGGAGAATGTTGAATGATTCAACACTAAGAGAGCACGGAGAATGCCTAATGATACAACACTAAGAATGCATAGAGAATGCTTAATGATACAACACTAAGAGAGCATGGAGAATGTTTGATGATACAACACTAAGAGAGCATGGAAAATGTTTAATGATACAACACTAAGAGAGCATGGAGAATGTTTAATGACACAACACTAAGAGAGCATGGAGAATGTTTAATGATGCAACACTAAGAGAGCATGGAGAATGTTGAATGATACAACACTAAGAGAGCAGGGAGAATGTTTAATGACACAACACTAAGAGAGCATGGAGAATGTTTAATGATGCAACACTAAGAGAGCATGGAGAATGTTGAATGATACAACACTAAGAGCGCATGACGAATGTTAAATGATACAACAGTAAGAGAGCATGGAGAATGTTGAATTATACAACAATAAGAGAGCATGGAGAATGTTGAATGATAAAACACTAAGAGAGCATGGAGAATGTTGAATGATACAACACTAAGAGAGCATGTAGAATGCTGAATGATACAACACTAAGATAGCATGGAGAATGATTAATGATACAACACTAAGAGAACATGGGGAATGTTTAATGATACAACACTAAGAGAGCATGGAGAATGTTAAATGATACAATACTAAGAGAGCATGGAGAATGTTAAATGATACAACACTAAGAGAGCATGGAGAATGTTAAATGATATAACACTAAGAGAGCATGGAGAATGTTAAATGATACAACACTAAGAGAGCATGGAGAATGTTTAATGATACAACACTAAGAGAGCATGGAGAATGTTTAATGATACAACACTAAGAGAGCATGGAGCATGTTGAATGATAAAACACTAAGAGAGCATGGAAAATGTTGAATGATACAACACTAAGAGAGCATGGAGAATGCTTAATGACACAACACTAAGAGAGCATGGAGAATGTTTAATGATACAACACTAAGAGAGCATGGAGAATGTTTAATGATACAACACTAAGAGAGCATGGAGAATGTTGAATGACACAACACTAAGAGAGCATGGAGAATGCTTAATGACACAACACTAAGAGAGCATGGAGAATGTTTAATGATACAACACTAAGAGAGCATGGAGAATGTTTAATGATACAACACTAAGAGAGCATGGAGAATGTTGAATGATACAACACTAAGAGGGCATGGAGAATGTTGAATGACACAACACTAAGAGAGCATGGAGAATGTTGAATGATACAACACTAAGAGAGCATGGAGAATGTTGAATGATACAACACTAAGAGAGCATGGAGAATATTTAATGATATAACACTAAGAGAGCATGGAGAATGTTGAATGATACAACACTAAGAGAGCATGGAGAATGTTGAATGATTCAACACTAAGAGAGCACGGAGAATGCCTAATGATACAACACTAAGAATGCATAGAGAATGCTTAATGATACAACACTAAGAGAGCATGGAGAATGTTTGATGATACAACACTAAGAGAGCATGGAAAATGTTTAATGATACAACACTAAGAGAGCATGGAGAATGTTTAATGACACAACACTAAGAGAGCATGGAGAATGTTTAATGATGCAACACTAAGAGAGCATGGAGAATGTTGAATGATACAACACTAAGAGAGCAGGGAGAATGTTAAATGATACAACACTAAGAGCGCATGACGAATGTTAAATGATACAACAGTAAGAGAGCATGGAGAATGTTGAATTATACAACAATAAGAGAGCATGGAGAATGTTGAATGATAAAACACTAAGAGAGCATGGAGAATGTTGAATGATACAACACTAAGAGAGCATGTAGAATGCTGAATGATACAACACTAAGATAGCATGGAGAATGATTAATGATACAACACTAAGAGAACATGGGGAATGTTTAATGATACAACACTAAGAGAGCATGGAGAATGTTAAATGATACAATACTAAGAGAGCATGGAGAATGTTAAATGATACAACACTAAGAGAGCATGGAGAATGTTAAATGATATAACACTAAGAGAGCATGGAGAATGTTAAATGATACAACACTAAGAGAGCATGGAGAATGTTTAATGATACAACACTAAGAGAGCATGGAGAATGTTTAATGATACAACACTAAGAGAGCATGGAGCATGTTGAATGATAAAACACTAAGAGAGCATGGAAAATGTTGAATGATACAACACTAAGAGAGCATGGAGAATGCTTAATGACACAACACTAAGAGAGCATGGAGAATGTTTAATGATACAACACTAAGAGAGCATGGAGAATGTTTAATGATACAACACTAAGAGAGCATGGAGAATGTTGAATGACACAACACTAAGAGAGCATGGAGAATGCTTAATGACACAACACTAAGAGAGCATGGAGAATGTTTAATGATACAACACTAAGAGAGCATGGAGAATGTTTAATGATACAACACTAAGAGAGCATGGAGAATGTTGAATGATACAACACTAAGAGGGCATGGAGAATGTTGAATGACACAACACTAAGAGAGCATGGAGAATGTTGAATGATACAACACTAAGAGAGCATGGAGAATGTTGAATGATACAACACTAAGAGAGCATGGAGAATATTTAATGATATAACACTAAGAGAGCATGGAGAATGTTGAATGATACAACACTAAGAGAGCATGGAGAATGTTGAATGATACAACACTAAGAGAGCATGGAGAATGTTGAATGATACAACACTAAGAGAGCATGGATAATGTTGAATGATACAACACTAAGAGAGCATGGAGAATGTTGAATGATTCAACACTAAGAGAGCATGGATAATGTTTAATGATACAACACTAAGAGAGCATGGAGAATGTTTAATGATACAACACTAAGAGAGCAAGGAGAATGTTTAATGATACAACACTAAGAGAGCATGGAGCATGTTGAATGATACAGCACTAAGAGAGCATGGAGAATGTTGAATGATATGTCTAAGAGAGCATGGAGAATGTTGAATGATATGTCTAAGAGAGCATGGAGAATGTTGAATGATACAACACTAAGAGAGCATGGATAATGTTTAATGATACAACACTAAGAGAGAACGGAGAATGCCTAATGATACAACACTAAGAATGCATGGAGAATGCTTAATGATACAACACTAAGAGAGCATGGAGAATGTTTGATGATACAACACTAAGAGAGCATGGAGAATGTTTAATGATACAACAATAAGAGAGCATGGAGCATGTTGAATGATACAGCACTAAGAGAGCATGGAGAATGTTGAATGATATGTCTAAGAGAGCATGTAGAATGTTGAATGATACAACACTAAGAGAGCATGGAGAATGTTGAACGATACAACACTAAGAGGCATGGAGAATGCTTAATGATACAACACTAAGAGAGCATGGAGAATGTTTAATTATACAACACTAAGAGAGCATGGAGAATGCTTAATGATACAACACTAAGAGAGCATGGAGAATGTTTAATGATACAACACTAAGAGAGCATGGAGCATGTTGAATGATACAGCACTAAGAGAGCATGGAGAATGTTGAATGATATGTCTAAGAGAGCATGGAGAATGTTGAATGATACAACACTAAGAGAGCATGTATAATGTTTAATGATACAACACTAAGAGAGCACGGAGAATGCCTAATGATACAACACTAAGAATGCATGGAGAATGCTTAATGATACAACACTAAGAGAGCATGGAGAATGTTTAATGATATATGATATAACACTAAGAGAGCATGGAGCATGTTGAATGATACAGCACTAAGAGAGCATGGAGAATGTTGAATGATATGTCTAAGAGAGCATGGAGAATGTTGAATGATACAACACTAAGAGAGCATGGATAATGTTTAATGATACAACACTAAGAGAGCACGGAGAATGCCTAATGATACAACACTAAGAGAGCATGGAGAATGTTGATTGATACAACAATAAGAGAGCATGGAGAATGCTTAATGATACAACACTAAGAGAGCATGGAGAATGCTTAATGATACAACACTAAGAGAGCATGGAGAATGTTGATTGATACAACAATAAGAGAGCATGGAGAACGTTTAATTATACAACGCTAAGAGAGCATGGAGAATGTTTAATTATACAACACTAAGAGAGCATGGAGAATGTTGAATGATTCAACACTAAGAGAGCATGGAGAATGTTGATTGGTACAATAAGAGAGCATGGAGAACGTTTAATTATACAACACTAAGAGAGAATGGAGAATGTTGAATGATACAACACTAAGAGAGCATGGAGAATGTTTAATGATACAACACTAAGAGAGCACGGAGAATGCCTAATGATACAACACTAAGAATGCATGGAGAATGCTTAATGATACAACACTAAGAGAGCATGGAGAATGTTTGATGATACAACACTAAGAGAGCATGGAGAATGTTTAATGATACAACAATAAGAGAGCATGGAGCATGTTGAATGATACAGCACTAAGAGAGCATGGAGAATGTTGAATGATATGTCTAAGAGAGCATGGAGAATGTTGAATGATACAACACTAAGAGAGCATGGAGAATGTTGAACGATACAACACTAAGAGGCATGAAGAATGCTTAATGATACAACACTAAGAGAGCATGGAGAATGTTTAATTATACAACACTAAGAGAGCATGGAGAATGCTTAATGATACAACACTAAGAGAGCATGGAGAATGTTTAATGATACAACACTAAGAGAGCATGGAGCATGTTGAATGATACAGCACTAAGAGAGCATGGAGAATGTTGAATGATATGTTTAAGAGAGCATGGAGAATGTTGAATGATATGTCTAAGAGAGCATGGAGAATGTTGAATGATACAACACTAAGAGAGCATGTATAATGTTTAATGATACAACACTAAGAGAGCACGGAGAATGCCTAATGATACAACACTAAGAATGCATGGAGAATGCTTAATGATACAACACTAAGAGAGCATGGAGAATGTTTAATGATATATGATATAACACTAAGAGAGCATGGAGCATGTTGAATGATACAGCACTAAGAGAGCATGGAGAATGTTGAATGATATGTCTAAGAGAGCATGGAGAATGTTGAATGATACAACACTAAGAGAGCATGGATAATGTTTAATGATACAACACTAAGAGAGCACGGAGAATGCCTAATGATACAACACTAAGAGAGCATGGTGAATGTTGATTGATACAACAATAAGAGAGCATGGAGAATGCTTAATGATACAACACTAAGAGAGCATGGAGAATGCTTAATGATACAACACTAAGAGAGCATGGAGAATGTTGATTGATACAACAATAAGAGAGCATGGAGAACGTTTAATTATACAACGCTAAGAGAGCATGGAGAATGTTGAATGATTCAACACTAAGAGAGCATGGAGAATGTTGATTGGTACAATAAGAGAGCATGGAGAACGTTTAATTATACAACACTAAGAGAGCATGGAGAATGTTGAATGATACAACACTAAGAGAGCATGGAGAATGTTTAATTATACAGCACTAAGAGAGCATGGAGAATGTTGAATGATTCAACACTAAGAGAGCATGGAGAATGTTGATTGGTACAATAAGAGAGCATGGAGAACGTTTAATTATACAACACTAAGAGAGCATGGAGAATGTTGAATGATACAACACTAAGAGAGCATGGAGAATGTTTAATTATACAACACTAAGAGAGCATGGAGAATGTTGAATGATACAACACTAAGAGGGCTACAGTTTAATAAATGTAATAGATATTTAAAGGTGGAATGCAAAGTTACACAACTTTTATTGAGTTTTACCCTTTTTTAGATAGTGAATTTTAGTACCTTGAAAGAAAATCGTAATAATTTTCAATTTTCTCAAGCCGTTTGTGCGAAATCGTCATGTAAACTTACCTGTTTAAAACCGCGGGAAATATCAATCATGCTTATTTCCCTATACAAATGTCCTGTCGTGACGTCATTCGTGTCCTTTCTGAATGTTATTGATTTCTTTTTTGTGAGGACAAAGATAACTTCTTTGTGTGCAAAACGGTTGGGTGGGAGGACATTGGTAAATTTACTGTTAATAACGCTAACGTTAAAAAGTAAAAGTATACTGATTACAAAATTTCGCTTGTAAAAATATACTAAAATGAAAGAATAAATACCGTTTTCATGGGCGGATCCAGGATTTCAAGTTAGGGGGGGGGGGCGCACTTTAAAAAAATTGCGCCGAGCGAAGGGAGGCGCAACATTTGTTGTGGTATTTCGTGTGAAAAATCACGATTTTACGCCAAAAAATCATATTTTTTCCAATTTTAGGGGGGGGGGGGGGGCGCGCGCCGGGTGCGCCCCCCTGGATCCGCCCCTGGTTTTTGCATTGGTTCTAGGATATCCTCCCGTGGATTCATCGTGCTTAATGGGTCTGTCTGTGTAATATCAAACAGTTATTGCCGTGGCATGACGCGTTTTGGTATAAAACCGTATGAACAAATTTCAAATTATTTTCAATTCCGACTTAAAATTTGTGTCTGTCCTTTCAAATGTAGACCGTAAATATTATACCGTTCAGCTTTCAGAGCGGAGATATACTCACATTAAATGTCAAGCTCTTGGCTCCTACAAAGAAGAGGGGGCACGAGTGGCACGATTGCATCCAATTTTGTTCTGGTAGAAAAAAAAATCTTTACTTTGAAAACATTATTATCCCCTCCCAACGCATTTCTCGATGTCGAAATTGGGTTACATCGCCCTAGTTGCAAAAATATCTAACACGTTGCTCTTTTGTTTTTTATGCTAAATAGATCACAAAATTTATAAATTTATAAGTATATTCATGTAAAATATTTGTCCATTGTCTTAGCTAATAAGGATTTCTGTGTAAATAAATTCGGGGTTTTAATTGCCATTACCATGGCTTGGAAATGAGTAATGGCAATTAAAACTCCGAATTTAATTTCGCAGAAATTCTGAATAAAACCTTCTTGGCTCTGATGTTTACAAGCGACATCTTTAAAATATATTTCTAATTTATTATCAAGTCGTCTATTTAAGCCGTATTTCGTTTCATTTCGTTGCGTGACAGGATATTTATTTTGTTTTTGCTCATGACCTGGCTAGAATATTTATTTCTAAAAACTTCCAGATCCCTCTCAGAAGCAAATGGTCATCCCCTAAGAGATACATAGATGGATCCAGAGGAGGCAGTCCCTCCCTTTTTGAGCTAGGTTATAGATGGGTAAAAACGTATTTTAACAAAAATATTTCCAGTTTCGGACTTGTCATTATTTTTTTTACCATGTTTTGTAATTTTCGCTTTGAATTACGTCTCGGTATCTTTTGATATTTCTATAAAAAAAATGGTTTTGAAATCCGATTTTTTTTTTTCTGAAAAAAAGACGCCCCCCCCCCCACCCTCCCCCTTATGGAAATGTCTGGACCTGCCTCTGAGACACATGCAGAGTGTGGACTGTCATCAATTGTTGAAGACGGTACAACGATCTCTGTTGTATAGTGTGTAAAATTTTCTGTTTTGATAAATCAGTGTGGCAGGTCTTCATGTAGTTTAGGGGGCTCTACATATCCTCAAAAAAAAAAAAAAAAAAAAACAATAACAAATTTAAAAAAACCCACCAACAAACAAACAAAGGGACCCACCATATATGTATGTTTTTTTTTCTATGAGACTTGGTTTTGTTGTCTCAGGATATATTTGGGTACTTTAGGGGACTCACATTATTTTCTATAAAGAATGTTGTTGTCTTATGATATGAACCAGATATATATGGTAGTGGGTCCCCTAAAGTACACCAAGGCATTATAGGGAGCATTTACCTTAGGGGTCTCGCATCATTTTCTATGGTTAAAGTTGTGTTATTATATGAATCGTGGATATAGGTATCAGGGGCGAATCCAGGATTTCAAGTTGGGGGAGGGGGCGCAATTAAAAAAATTGCGCCGAGCGGAGGGAGGCGCGAAAATTTTTTGGGTATTTCGTGTGAAAAATCACGATTTTACGCCAAAAAAATCATATTTTTTCCAATTGCGGAGGGAGGCGCAACAATTTTTGGGGTGTTTCGTGTGAAAAATCACGATTTTACGCCAAAAAATCATATTTTTTCCAATTTTAGGGGGGGGGGGTGTCGCACCCGGCGCCCCCCCTCTGGATCCGCCCCTGGGTATAGTGGGTCCCCTAAAGTACACTACGGCATTATAGGGATCATTTACTTTTGGGGACTCGCATTATTTTTTCGTATGGTTAATGGTAGTGGGTCCCCTAAAATCATAGACATATATTATGAAAAGGTTTTACCTTTTATTGAATTTTGTTTCTCTCGGAAAGGAAAGGTGTACAATAAGGTGTACAATGACACTTTATTGGACGAGCCCCTTAAAGTAAACATTGGAAATTACGACTAAAGTAAATGAAGGCTATATAACTGACTTAGTGTGTCACAGACATGAATTCCACATCTCGCTGTTCTTCATTCAACGATTACTGACAATAAGTAATACATTTGATGTAAAAATACATTAAAGGGAGGAAAATGTGAAGGTAATGTTTCATGTACAAATCACCAGAGTTACTAGTATTTATCATTCATAATTCATACAATATTTGTTGAGAGAAACATATTTATAAATTCCCTGGCGAATATTGTCTAAATGTAAGTAAACAGATTTTCTGCATTTCTTCATATTTTATTGCATAAATGTTCGCATTATCATTATATTTCAAGAACAAATCTTGTGATTTGTGTAATTCTGTGCCATATTCTTCGTCAGTTTGCAAAGCGCCAGCTTATTCAGAAGATTATCAGTTACAAGAAACCTACATACAGACAAATTATATGCGAGCGTGAGCGAGCTCTTTATGGTATAAAATGTGTACTTAGGATTTTTTGACAAACATGGCTGCACATACTGGTGGTTAAATTTTTTTTCGACGCATTGTAAACACGTTCCGTGTAACACATTAACACACTCAACTAATGAAGATCTTCTTAGCATAAGGCACAAAGGTGATCATGAAGTCTCGTACCCTCTCTCGTACGTCCGATACCACTGAAACCAAGTGTGACCATTCGTTTTATCTACAGTCTACGGTACGCCACTTTGGCACTAGCAATATCCGGTGTACGGGTATGCTTTGTAGTCATTTCTGGTTTATGTCAGCAACTGGTGGTGATATGCAATCTTTATTATGGTAAGTATTTATTTAACAAGAAAATTAATTTGATAGGAATTCTTTAAAATGCGTATTTTTTGTGTAGCGATCGGGTCCGTAATACTCGTTTTAAAGGTTACCGTCTTGGTACTTCCGTAAACAGTGAAGGGTTGTGGGATCGAAATTCCAGCGAACTTCTGCAAAGCGAAGGCGGAAAAATGTATGTTCTGGACCTCTATTAAGTTTCTTTATAAAACCTGTGGCCATTATTTAATAACCATATTGTAATAATGTTCTTTATTCTTATTTAAATATTTGTACCATTCAGGAGTAGGACATATATTCTCCAAAAATATATAAAATCCAAATCGGCAAATGTATTGTAAGTCAAGACTCAAGAGCAACTTAACTTAAGCAAGTGCGAGCTGAGGACCAAGCGATAGATAGACCACATAGCGTCATAAGACTTTCGCTTAGTCCAGTGTACAATTTCTATGTAATGTATGTACACTGAAAGGAACATGTGTAAACTATTTTTCCTCTTAAAAAAACGGGAGATCATTTCCCCCCCCTCAGATTTGCTTCTTGAAGTTATTTTGTGCACTATATCTCATGTCAAATCTTGTTACTAGTCCAAGGAAAAGTATTCAAATTTTTAAAGTCTTTTTATTCTATTTTATTCACATTACATTTGCTACTTGTAATGCCACTAATGTAATGGAAAAATCTTAGGGAACTATTTTTAAGTAATGACTTCTTTTTGAATTTTTAAATTAAATTCTACTTGTACAAATTTTTTGATAAATCTAATACTATAGTATATTCTGATACAGTATGAAAAGAAAGTGATGGTTAACAATTCCCCAATATCTACAAAACAAATAAACACTTCTCACCTCAGATAATAAAACATAAAAAAGACCAACACATATGATGTTGGAAACCGAGGTCCTGGCTTGGGACAGGCATACAAATGTAGCAGGATTAAATATATGTATCGTGCATATAATAAAGGAAATATTTATTTGGACATTTACAATCTGCGATGTTAAGCGGTATCCCGAAGCTCCCTGTCTAGTAAAAATTACCTCAGACTAGTAAACATTTACTGCCGACAGTCCGACTGGTGTAGTGCACATCCGTGGGCACATTTTTTTTACTCTTTACAGTAACTGCAGAATTTGTCTCTGTCAAAGTCAATAAACTGATACCACTTCTTCATAGAAACCAGTCGCTGAGGTCTTCATAATAACCAAGCGTCGTAAATTTAAAAAAAAATGGTCGTAACTGCATGTGTTTTTCCCCATTTAAAATTTTTATAATCTTTGATTGATTTTTGTCTTTATTTTTTGTGCTGACCAGCTGAATCTGAAAAATATATCATATTGTGATATTGACACTATTTTAGGACCAAAATTATGTCAATTTGTCCAATTTGAAATTTCACCTTCTTCGTCACACTTTGTCTTCATTTTTTTTAAATAACCCAAATTGTAAGAGCGTCAGAAATATGTAGAATTTCGCATTTCTGGAAATATTTTACGTCCTTCGTTAGTCCAATTTAAAACTTTCCTTACTGTGTGTATATTCTTTGAGACTTTCTGTAATAGAAGGACCACTTTGGTCTTCTGTTAAAAGTTTTCTGAGAAATTATAATTTAGATGCTAATATTGAAAGCAATACAAATGCATTGTTTACGCATGTGCAATGAAAATGAAGCTAGTTTGCTAAGGAAGAATTTTTTTTCGTAAGTGTAATTTTTATTGTACGATTAACATTTGTCATACAACAACCTTTGTGAAAATCACTTAAGAATTATCGTATGATAATCGTAAGTGAAAAATTTATGACTATAAACTTGCGAAATTTTGTGAAAATAGCTACTGAGGTACAGTATGTACAGTGTGATTTTTGTTGTAGATGAATCGCATGAACATGATGGAACATACAAATTTAGCTGGAGAAGATGAAGATGAGATGTACTCGGGGTTTAATGATTACAATGCTACCTTAGATACTGATGTAGGTACTAAATCTAATAATATGTAAACCTATTAACACTTGTAGTTGTAATATAAATAGTTCTGTGATAATTACTTGAATTTTAAGAGTACAATAGACTAGTTTGTATTTTACAGTTTTGTAAGTGTACTTTTGTACATTAATATATAAAGCTTATTGGTCTTCTATCATATTGTTCTCTGAAAAAAACCAACTTTATTGCAAGTTGACTTGATAAATTTTCATGCAACACATTTTCATATTGTGGCAAATAAAGACGGAATCTACTAGTATATAATAAAACGAGGAAAAAGTGGAGGAATCTTCTTAAATTGTAGGTTTGTATGAACCTCCTTATATTGTAGGTTTGTTATGTATGAACCTCCTTAAATTGTAGGTTTGTATGAACCTCCTTAAATTGTAGGTTTGTATGAACCTCCTTAAATTGTAGGTTTGTATGAACCTCCTTAAATTGTAGGTTTGTATGAAACTCCTTAAATTGTAGGTTTGTAAGAACCTCCTTAAATTGTAGGTTTGTATGAACCTCCTTATATTGTAGGTTTGTATGAACCTCCTTAAATTGTAGGTTTGTATGAAACTCCTTAAAATGTAGGTTTGTATGAACCTCCTTAAATTGTAGGTTTGTATGAACCTCCTTATATTGTAGGTTTGTATGAACCTCCTTAAATTGTAGGTTTTCTTGTTATTTACAGGATTTACAACATGATGAGAATTTTCAGAAAGCAGTGATGAGGACAAGTCATGGAAGACGTCCACCTCCGGTAAGAATTTTTATCATGATTAGATCTATGCATTTAAAATAGAATAGTATTGTATAAGAAAAGTTTGACGATACCAAAGGGGTAATCAGAAGCCGTGAATCGAAGAAAGATAGATACATGTAACACAATGGCCAAAAGAAAAAGTACAAAAGGACAAACAACGATCTATAAAACATTACACAGAAAACTAAAGATCGAGCAACATGAATCCCACTAAAAACTAGGGGTGAACTCAGGTACTCTTGAAGGGTAAGTAGTTACTGCTCCACATGTGGCACCTGTCATGTTACTCTTGTCTTAACAATTGTCTTAAGAAGATGTTTGTTGGATTTGTACTATGCAAATTCAAATTCTAATGTTTATGATACAGCATAATCACACTTTTATTGTCTACAATTCTATATTGTCTATTCCTAAAGGAATTGCAGGAAAAAGTATGATCATTTGTTTTTCAAATTCAAAGGGAAGGTCAGAGTACATGTATGAACAGTTGTCTGTATCTCATTCTCATTAAAGGGAAGGTCAGAGTACATGTATGAACAGTTGTCTGTATCTCATTCTCTTTAAAGGGAAGGTCAGAGTACATGTATGAACAGTTGTCTGTATCTCATTCTCTTTAAAGGGAAGGTCAGAGTACATGTATGAACAGTTGTCTGTATCTCATTCTCATTAAAGGGAAGGTCAGAGTACATGTATGAACAGTTGTCTGTATTTCATTCTCATTAAAGGGAAGGTCAGAGTACATGTATGAACAGTTGTCTGTATCTCATTCTCTTTAAAGGGAAGGTCAGAGTACATGTATGAACAGTTGTCTGTATTTCATTCTCATTAAAGGGAAGGTCAGAGTACATGTATGAACAGTTGTCTGTATCTCATTCTCTTTAAAGGAAAGGTCAGAGTACATGTATGAACAGTTGTCTGTATCTCATTCTCTTTAAAGGGAAGGTCAGAGTACATGTATGAACAGTTGTCTGTATCTCATTCTCTTTAAAGGGAAGGTCAGAGTACATGTATGAACAGTTGTCTGTATTTCATTCTCATTAAAGGGAAGGTCAGAGTACATGTATGAACAGTTGTCTGTATCTCATTCTCTTTAAAGGGAAGGTCAGAGTACATGTATGAACAGTTGTCTGTATCTCATTCTCTTTAAAGGGAAGGTCAGAATACATGTATGAACAGTTGTCTGTATCTCATTCTCTTTAAAGGGAAGGTCAGAATACATGTATGAACAGTTGTCTGTATCTCATTCTCTTTAAAGGGAAGGTCAGAGTACATGTATGAACAGTTGTCTGTATCTCATTCTCATTAAAGGGAAGGTCAGAGTACATGTATGAACAGTTGTCTGTATCTCATTCTCTTTAAAGGGAAGGTCAGAGTACATGTATGAACAGTTGTCTGTATTTCATTCTCTTTAAAGGGAAGGTCAGAGTACATGTATGAACAGTTGTCTGTATCTCATTCTCTTTAAAGGGAAGGTCAGAGTACATGTATGAACAGTTGTCTGTATCTCATTCTCTTTAAAGGGAAGGTCAGAGTACATGTATGAACAGTTGTCTGTATCTCATTCTCTTTAAAGGGAAGGTCAGAATACATGTATGAACAGTTGTCTGTATCTCATTCTCTTTAAAGGGAAGGTCAGAGTACATGTATGAACAGTTGTCTGTATCTCATTCTCTTTAAAGGGAAGGTCAGAGTACATGTATGAACAGTTGTCTGTATCTCATTCTCTTTAAAGGGAAGGTCAGAGTATATGTATGAACAGTTGTCTGTATCTCATTCTCATTAAAGTATTTTGAATAGTAATTAAATAAATTGAAATTAAGCAAATTTTGATGTTGATTTATTTACAGACAGCTAAGATTCCTGGAACAGCTGCTAGAGGTAGAGGTGCAATGCCTTCTTCTATGGGACGTCTAACTACTGGACAAGCTGGGGGAGAGATGGCTAGACCTATGACAGCTGTCAGAGCTGCAGGGTATACTTCAGCTGGGGGTAGAGGTTTGTATGATACTACAGAGAGTTGGTTATATACAGACATCATGTCAGTGTTAGACTTATAGATGTTTTAACACCACTTTAAGCAATGCTTCAGTTATATTGTGGCAGGCAGCTTTATTGGTGGAGAAAATCAGAGTACCAGGAGACAACTTTCGTCCTGCCACTAAACATTGTCAAACTCAAACTTTATCACTTTAATTCCGCAAGACACATGCCTGTTATGGGCAATTCTTTTTTTTAATGGCTAAATGTTTTCTAACTTTGTACAAATGATGTTTGTCAGGTCTTCTACAAAGATTCCTTATTTCATCATGGCCAGGCAAATATAGTTTTCAAATAAGCATCTTTAGAGATATTTGGAAACCTGGTTTATGATATCAAGAATACATGTTATATGATATATTTATGATCTGTGGTTTTTGATGTTCTGTTAGCTATATATTTTCTTGGAAAATGTGTTGTGTATTTTTAAAGAAAGATTTTTTATTGTTTGAATTTGACTTTATAACTTAGGTGGAGGATTTGATCCTTTAAATCAGGCTGGACCTGCTCCTCCGCTTGAACCAAAGCCAGAAGACACGTAAGTAACTTCTTTATTAAACTGTTTGCATGGTATAATTGTGGGATTTTATCATATAAATCAGAATGGACTTGTCCTCTCTCCTCTTGAATTAAAGCTAGAAGACATATTAGTAAATTGTTAATTATTCTCTATCATTATGTAAAAAAGGTCAAATTTAAAGGGATAGTCTCTGAAATGTTAGGTTCTTTTCCTCTGTAGGGGTCACTTCAGAGTTCATATTTTAAAATGACCAATCAGCAATGAACCTACTAAATCTTCAGGCATGAAAACCCAGTAAACTCCAAGAGCTGTTTTCCGATTGGTCAATATATTTAACTGTCTTGCATGTGACTGAACAGTCAAAAATGAGTGAAAGGTTACATGACACCACCCCAATATAGATATTGTTAGATGTTAGTGTATCACAAAACAAATTATAAAAAGTTGCAACAAATATCTAATTTTAATTATATTGGAGTCTAGGACATAAGTCCCCTGGACAAAAGCCCCCCAATAATGAAAAGTCTAAGTTAATGTTTTTTTGTGCCATATGTATTTATTTTTATTTCTGTTTCTTTGTTTAACTGTTTGGATATGTAAAATTTTCTTTGTATTTTATAACATGATTCAAGACTTTTTTTTACCTCAAACCATATTTATATATTTGTATCTTTGCACACATTTCGGACTTATTGTAACATTATTTTTGAATATTATTTTTCATAATAAGTTATTTTTGGAACTTGAAGATATGATAAACAATTGAAGCATTTGTTTAAGAATTACAATAACCCTCATCAAGAAAATAAGTCACTGATTACTTTTAATAACTTCAAAGGTTAAAAAGGTAATTATCTATTGTTTATCAATAAAAACAATTTCTGATTAACTTTACATGATTAATTTCAATTTAAACATTTAAGCAGTACTTTTTTTTAACTTACACTTTATAAATGAACATAGCAATGAACAATATGTGGAAAAAAATGTTTTTAAAGTACAGGTGAATCTCATTATCTTGAAGTTCACGGGACCGTTGCAAAAGTTCGAGTTATCCGAAATTCGAATTAAGGGGAGTAAGGGATTAAGTTTGATAGGCAATTCTGTCAGGTAATTTTGACAAAAATGGATGCAAACTATTGTTGTCAGTCATTTACAATATTTTGATCATCATTTGTACGTATTGTGTACGTATTTTTAACACGTGCGTAAGTATTGATTTTTTTTTTAAAATAAATAAAAACATTGTCTGATGAGGTGTTATTATCTGAATTTTACCAAGTATAGATTCAATAATTGTCAGGAAACTTCTAGAGAAAAAAGAAACATGCATTTGATTACATCATGTAAATGTACACAAAGCACGGCAATGCAAAATCGTGTATTAAAAAATTATGAAATTGTCAACAAAGCGATCTTTCATAGAAATCTATAAATACCACGTAATTGAACACTAATGAAAAAAACTATCTTTCAATATTCTGTTGTAAAAGCTGATCTTCAACTTGACAAAATGTTGAAATGTTATTAACAGAGGGTTCAGCGTATTTAAATGAATATTGTTTAATAAATTGTTTTAGTGATATCGATGTACACAACAGGCTGTTTAATGGCTTCAGAGTTTTCTCTACACTCAAGGTGTCACGACATCAAACGCTTTCAAATTTATCATTAAATGATATTTCATTCATGATTATGACTTCAAGGCTTCAATTAAGAAATCCAATTGTTTTCTTTACAAATGATAATAGCAGTTATCAAAATAAATATCACTTGATGCGGTAAACACCGGAGGCCATGCTGTTGACGCCTGGACAGGTTTGTTAATTGATTTAATTTATAATTTTGACATAAAGAACATAATTTGAATGGATTTGAATATTTGGGACTGAAAAGCTACTTCGAGATACCCGAAATTTCGACACATCGAAATTTGAGATAAGAGGAGTAAATTAAGTTGAAAAGCACTAAGTTTAAAATGGGACTTCAGAAAAAATTTGACTTAACCGAAATTTCGAATTAACCGAGTTTGACATAACGAGATTCAACTGTATTTTATTTTTTGTATTAATTCTTTAAGATATCTTTTATTATCACCATCAATATAAAACAAATGTAATAAGATTGTATGATTATTTCATTATTGGGGGGCCTTTGTCCGGGGGGGGGGGGGGGGGGGGGCTTATGTCTCGTTCCCATTGTATTGATACATGTTTAAATTGGATCAACAAAATGGCATATTAATGGAGATAAAACAGTAAACATAATTTATTTGTTTTGACAGCCCTGAAGAGAAAATAAAACAGCTGGAGAAAAAAGTTAATGAACTTATAGAAGAAAGCTGTTTTGCCAACAGTACAGGGGATCTAAGTCTGGTAAAATTATAAATTTATATATTAAAATACATTGTAACTGCTATGTTGTTGAAACCAAAAACCAATCATTACCTCTGGTGTATGGTAAAATTTCTATGAGTCAAGTAAAATGAGAATATTTGGAAACCACCTTCAGCAATTGTCTTGTTTTACATCAAACAGATAGCACCTTTTTTCCATGTGTTGATGGTTATCGTATATATATTGATAAAATACTGATAACTTGAGGTTAAATAAAAATAGATAAATGTTTATAACAAAAATATAAACAAACAATGAAAAGAAGTATAATATATTTAACTAAAATCTATATGCCCATTAAGATTTATGATATCTGTACATCCGTCCCACATTTGGTTTCCATTCAATAACATATATACCTTATGCAAATCATGTGAAATTTATGCACAAGGTGGGGAATCATACAGGGAAGGCAAAGTTTGATTTCTGAATTTATTTCTTTTTCCATTTTGAGTTATGCTCCTTGATTTGCCGAAAGAAAAATGTTTGTTTACTATAGCAGGAAGTGAGATCATCTGTGTCCTAGGGATACATTCTTACATTATATTTGTTTACTATGAAAGGCCATTAACTAGATTAAACTGATGACACAACATGGCTTACTATTGTACAAATTACAGTTATAATTGTGACAATAAAGTCTTAACAATATTAAATCAAAGGTCATAACCTTATATGAAAGGGAGATAACACACACATTTGTATTTGTGTTACAACACCAGTTCTGTTTTGTTTCATTGAAATTTGATAACCTTGTAATTTTTTTTTTTAAAAACTGTTCTATGCAAATATTTGTTTCTCTATATTTATTTTACTATTACATATTTATTGATATTTTAATTTTTAGGCATTAGAGAAAGCAAAAGAAGCTGGTAGAAAGGAAAGGGTGTTAGTTAGACAAAGAGAACAACAGTCAATGGGGGACCAGATCAACCTTGATCTTACATATTCTGTAAGTTTACAAATCTTCTTTTCTTGATGACATATATATATAAATTTTGTAATTTTGTCTTGTTTTATTTAATTTGACTAACCAGTATACTATTGACGACATATAAAATGATGTTTTGTAATTTGTTACATTGTATTTTTCCAATCAAAATTTCCCCCTGTTTTTGATTTGATTTAACCTGGCTAAACAGTATGCTGATGACGACATATATAATGAGGTTTTGTAATTTGTGCTCTATGCTTCCAATTAAAATAAAAATTTCCCTTGTTTTTTTTATAGGTTTTATTTAACTTGGCTAAACAGTACGCTGATGACGACATATATAATGATGTTTTGTAATTTGTGCTCTATGCTTCCAATTAAAATTAAAATCTCCCTTGTTTTTTTTATAGGTTTTATTTAACTTGGCTAAACAGTACGCTGATGACGACATATATAATGATGTTTTGTAATTTGTGCTCTATGCTTCCAATTAAAATTAAAATCTCCCTTGTTTTTTTTATAGGTTTTATTTAACTTAGCTAACCAGTATGCTTCTAATGAGATGTATAATGAAGCTCTCAACACATACAATGTTATAGTAAAGAACAAGATGTTCTCTAATGCTGGTAAGGAAGAAAGAGTTTATCATTCTATCAAATTGTCTGTTTAATCTCAAACTTTTGTTCAGATAGTGAGGATAAGGTTAAATGTCAACAGCTGTTAATTTGAATACATCTTATTTGAGGTACCAATCTCTGAATATATATACAGTGAAACTTGTCTAAACCGAACCCTTTTCGGACTAAAACCTTTGTTCGGAATAGACAGGTGTTTGGTTTAGACAGGTTAAATTCACTAAAATTTTAAATATTAGGACTAAATCTTATGTTCAGTTTACACAGGATTTCCGTTTATTCAGGGTTGGGTTTAGGCATGTTTTACTGTATTTGATTAGATACAATCAGAACAATTTTATCTTTATAAGCTAAAGCTAAGAGAGAGATGAAACAAATCGGAAGCCTTTTCTACAAAAGATATGAATGACTAAACATGGAGATTTTCTCCAGTTTGTTAAGTAACATCCACAATTTAAACTGAGTGCACCAATATAACTGTAGTGACATTAAACACAAGTTTTATTAAGTTTCTTGTATTATAAGAGAAGCATTGTTAAAACTCTGATTTTATTCAAAATGACAAAACAAACATTTTGGTATATATTTAACAGTATAATATAATATTGTAGGACGTCTGAAGGTCAACATGGGAAATATATACTTTAAGCAGAGAAACTTCCCTAAAGCCATCAAGTTTTATAGAATGGCTTTAGATCAAGTTCCTAATGCCCACAAAGAAATGAGGTAAATCACTTGTATTAACAGTAGTTTGTTCCATTAGTTTTACATAAGTATGATTTCTGTATACAATCCAACATTTTACAATTGTACCGGTGGTGTAATGGTTAGCGTGCTCGCCTCAAGTGTATAGTCGATCGTGGGTTCGAGCCCCGATCGGGTCAAACCAAAAGACTATAAAATTGGTACATTTGTTTGTATTTGTTGCTTCTCCCCTAAGCATGCAGCATTAAGGAGAAAGAGCAAAGACTGGTTGGCTCAGAATCAGGATAATGTGTCAGAGTGGGGCGACATGTCTATCATCGGACTGTTATTTCAGTGAATTAGCACTATAAAAATCCAAAGTAAGTGTGTTGGTCAAAGCAAACCTCATCATCATTTCATTGCAAATATTTGTTCTCGCCATGATATAGCTGAAAAATTGCTGAGTTGGCATTAAACAACAATTACTCAAACATTTTGCACATCATTATTTTGTATTAATTACTGAGCTGTTAAATATGTATAATACCGGTAAGTATATGGAGATTTAGAAAGTAAATAAATTTAGTCTAAATTAAAAACATTTCTGTGGTACCAAACTGACCATACCAGAGTTCAGAGTTTTCAAAAACTTCAATTGTTTTTGTCCAAGAAGAGTTGAGGATATCAAAGTATATCATTTAGGTTGTTTGTAGAATGTTATACCTGTTAATCTTCTACTATCTGATAAATCTGTCAATATCAGCATCAAAACTAATCATTTTTAAACACCAACCAATCAATCAATTTGTTGACCATATTTATTGTGTAATTCTACACTTATAGCAGTATTGTGTATGTCATACACTTATAGCAGTATTGTGTAATTCTACACTTATAGCAGTATTGTGTAATTCTACACTTATAGCAGTATTGTGTATGTCATACACTTATAGCAGTATTGTGTATGTCATACACTTATAACAGTATTGTGTATGTCATACACTTATAGCAGTATTGTGTATGTCATACACTTATAGCAGTATTGTATATGCCTTTAGACTATGTTTTATGTAAGGGAAAGGGACTATGTTTTATGTAAGGGAAAGGAAAATGTTTTTCTTAATTTAGATTGTGGAAATGAACTTTTGAAACAAAAATAGATTGAATGCTAGTTTTTTGTTTAATTATAGCAACAGTTTCCCCACTCTTCTATAAAGAGAAATATTCAAGACAATATTGATTTGATTTACAAAGAAGTCTATGTTTTACTTTAGGACAAAGATCATGCAAAATATTGGTATAGTTTTTGTGAAGATGGGACAATACAATGATGCTATCACTTCATTTGAACACATCATGTCAGAAGCACCTAGCTTTAAGACAGGTTTTAACTTGATTCTTTGTTACTTTGCTCTGGGAGATCGGGAGAAGATGAAGAAAGCATTCCAGAAATTACTGACAGTTGATCTTAAGGTTGATGATGAAGACAAATACTTGACTCACAGTGTAAGTATATCATACAAGTATAGGGATAGGGTTATGGTGTTTATACAAGTATAGGGTTAGGGTTATGTTGTTTAGCACCACTTTCAACAATATTTCAGTTATATCTTGATGGCCAGTTTTATTGGTGGGGGAAACCAGAGTACCAGGAGAAAACCAATGACCTGCCATAAGTCACTAACAAACTTGATCACATAATCTTGTATCGGATACAGGAATTCTTTTTTTCTACGATTAGAAATAACTGACTGACAATATCCTTCAGTGAAATCAGAGGGAAAATGTATAAAATACAGATAATGTAACATATTAAAACACACATTAGAGACAATATATCAGATAATATTGACCATGGTGATTGTAAGGAAAGGTTATACACTTTTACCAACAGTGCCTACATTAGAGACAATATATCAGATAATATTGACCATGGTGATTGTAAGGAAAGGTTATACACTTTTACCAACAGTGCCTGCATTAGAGACAATATATCAGATAATATTGACCATGGTGATTGTAAGGAAAGGTTATACACTTTTACCAACAGTGCCTACATTAGAGATAATATATCAGATAATATTGACCATGGTGATTGTAAGGAAAGGTTATACACTTTTACCAACAGTGCCTACATTAGAGACAATATATCAGATAATATTGACCATGGTGATTTTAAGGAAAGGTTATACACTTTTACCAACAGTGCCTACTCGTTGCAAAAAGAAGAAAATAATTGAAGCTTTCAGATGGTAATCTGGAATTGGTACAATCACAAAATTATGAAAATGTTAATAGTCAGTTTTGTAAATTGTAATTTCTCTTTTCAGGATGATAAACAATATAATTTGGTTGTAGAAGTTATTAAAAATGATTCCCTTAGGCAGGATGAAAGAGGAAGGTATATATATATTATCTAAATTAATATACCATAGCATTATATATATTATCTAAATTAATATACCATAGCATGCTACATTTGTTATTAAGAAAACAGTTGATGGTATACAATTTCATGTAAGCTGAAAATGTTTTGAATTGCTGAAGATAAGATATTTTAATTATCATTTGTTTAAAATTCAAAAAGTGTAAACAGTAATGAATAACAGTATAGCAAACCAGAACAACAGGATATATTCCTCTGTCTAATATCAAACTTCTGAACACAGAAATGACAGATATATGTACTCTTTTTAATAACAAATCTAAATATGGTGCTTTTCTTTTGTATTACATTAATATTGAGTTGACAATTAGTTTGAATAGGCAGTAGATATTGCTGCCTCCTAAGAACTTTTTTTTACATATATAATTATTAGTGGTGTACCGATCATCGGAAACACCGACTAATTAGTCGGACGTCATCATACGATCTGATGATCGATTCTTAAACCTTGTGGTCGATTCTGATTCTAAAGTGTCTAAAATATATATGCTTAACTTTGTTCTTTGGTTGTTTTTTTTCCCGTCTCTATACTGACAAAAATATTGCAGTTTTATCCCAGCTGTTTTTTTTTGCCCTCATACTGACAAACATCTGGCAATTTTGTCCAAGCATACTTTTGACACTCAGTCAATACACATATTTGGACTAGTCTATTATTTATCTACTTACTGGAATAGTCCATTTTATATCAGGTGTTACACATATGGAAAACGATCTTTTGTTTTGTTCTAAGTTAATGTTTACAAATGGAAATATTGTAGTTTGTAAATATATTATTTGATTTTATTCAAATCTTTACTTTTGTCAAACACATATTTGGACTAGTCTATTATTTATCTATCTATATCAGGTGTTACACATATGGAAAACGATCTTTTGTTTTGTTCTATTTTAAAGTTAATGTTTACTAATGGAAAAATTATAGTTTATTAATTTATGATAAAAGTCTTAAAAGGTGAAACTACAATAGTACCAGAATGTAGAGTTACCTTAAATATCAACGATAAGCTACAATTTTTAAATGAGTCAAATACAACTATATCACCTGATACATTGAAAATAAAAGTAATTCAGGGAATCTTTAAACAAAATATAAAACCAAAATGTCAGATTAAGTGGGAAGAACAGTACAGGGGTAAAATTGATTGGACACAAATTTGGAAAAAATTAAAGAAAATCAAAGTTACTAATAAGGTCAAAGAATTCCAGTGGAAATGTCTCCATAATATAAATTATACAGAACATAGATTGAAAAAAATGAATTTGTCAAACGGAAGATGCCATCTCTGCCAAATAAGAGACAACGATGAAACGATGCAGCATCTATTTTTTAAATGTCCTTCTGTGTACAAAATTATAAAAGAAATAGAAGAAATATTTAACAGATCTGGATTAACAGCTAATATAGAAATCAAGGAATTAAATATAATGTTAGGGCTATATGGGGGTGAGGATTTAGACGTCATTTTTAATACCGTAATATTTATCTCAAAGTGGGAAATATGGAAAATACGTAACAAGGTGAAATATAACCAATCCCGAATTGGAGGTCAAACAATTTTCAACACTTGGAAAAATAATTTTAAAAAACATTTACAATGCACATTACAAACTTCGCATATTAATGAAAATGATAAAAACAAATTAGAACTTTTTCGGAATAACATATGAGTATTTATTATTTATGAACATAAAGCTAATGCATGGTAATAATTGTATCGTCTAATTGTGTATATTATAATGAAATGTAAAAACAAATGAATATGAAATATGAAATATGTTTAAGTAAAACAGGGACCCTTAATGTTCACTCCTGGGCCATTAAGGTTATTGTAAACAGGAGATTTTGAATAAACTATATTATGATTAAAAAAAAAAATTATGATACAATTTTATTCATATCTTTACTTTTGTCAATCATACTCTTGAAATAAAGGCTATTTGATTAATTATAGTCAGTAAATACATTTAGCAGGCAATTGTCACCGATGATCGATCATCGGTCGATGTTGATATAACGATCATCGATCTGGAAAATGTTACCGATTCCCATCATTAATAATTTTATCTTATAAATATTATTTATAAGCTATGCCTGTTGAAGATGGAGATTAAATTGATTTTGTTGTTTTTTAGGAAATATGAAGCTGAGAATTGTATAAAGACAGCAGCTAAGATAATATCGCCTGCTATTGAACCAACATTTGCTTCAGGATACGACTGGTAACGTTTAACATTACTTCATGTTTATTAGTATTCAAAATTGATATTATCTCCCTTTATGGGAAAAAATCCTGCACATGGCAAGGTGTGCTTAATACAACTTTATATGATAAAATTTGTCAGTTACTTACAGCAGGTTATATAGTTTTATCTGTGCACTCTGATTTCTTCAACCAGTAAAAATGACAGCTGTGATAATGCTGAAATAATATTAAAAGTTCATCCATTATTTGACATCTTATATACTGGTAATTATTAAAAAAGGATGTGGATGTAAATGAACATGAGAGAATATCTAGCATTACACATAGACACATATTACGGTAAAGGAACAGTTCAAGTGTGTTAAAAGAATCCTCCTTTGAATCATTTAGATAAACATGGTCTGCCTATATAGATGAAACTCTTAATACACATCATTCAACCATTAGAGAACTGCATCTGTGGTGTAATGGTAGCGTGCTCGTCTCGAATGCGGTAGAGTGTGGGTTCGAGCCCCGATCGGGTCAAATCAAAGACTATAAAATTGGTATTTGTTGCTTCCCCGGTAAGCAGGCAGCATTAAGGAGAAAGAGCAAATACTGGTAGGCTCAGATTCAGGATAATGTGTCCGAGTGGGGCGACATGTGTATCTGCGGACTTGTTTCAGTGAGCTAGCACTATAAAAATCCAACTAAGTATGTTGGTCTAGTACAAACCGATCATCATCTCATTAAAAATTAACTTGTTCTCGCCATGATATAGCTGAAAGATTGCTGATTTGGCATTAAACAATCACTCACTCACTCACTCACTCAACCATTAGAGTGCTACACTATTTATAGATATATTATGTATAGTCTACTCATATTTTATGTTAATGTAAAATTAATGGGAGATTCATTTCAAATTACAATATTTTTTTTAAATATCATAGACAGATGGCATTAACAAAATATTAAAAAGTCTGGTCAGTGTGGTATTATAAATGGTATATAGATCTATATTGGAAAAAAATGGTCAATTGTAGCACATTATATAAATCATATATTATATTTACAGGTGTGTTGACCAGGTAAAGAATTCTCAGTACCTAGATATAAATCATATATTATATTTACAGGTGTGTTGACCAGGTAAAGAATTCTCAGTACCTAGATATAAATCATATATTATGTTTACAGGTGTGTTGACCAGGTAAAGAATTCTCAGTACCTAGATATAAATCATATATTATATTTACAGGTGTGTTGACCAGGTAAAGAATTCTCAGTACCTAGATATAAATCATATATTATATTTACAGGTGTGTTGACCAGGTAAAGAATTCTCAGTACCTAGATATAAATCATATATTATGTTTACAGGTGTGTTGACCAGGTAAAGAATTCTCAGTACCTAGATATAAATCATATATTATATTTACAGGTGTGTTGACCAGGTAAAGAATTCTCAGTACCTAGATCTGGCACATGATTTAGAAATAGACAAGGCTATAATGTACCTGAAACAGAAGGACTTTAATCAGGTAAAGTTCAAAGTCAAAAGTACAATTAAAGAATTTTGTCTGGTTATGGTTATTCTATTTAAACATGCGCTGTGGCTGGGGGTGGAATTTTGACATCAGTTTCGTGGGTAGGCATCTATAACAGATTTACCTAGTAAGAATTGCTACCATGGTTAGACATCCTATTTTCAACATGGCAACTCTGGTTAACATATATGCGTAATTCTAACATGACCTCCATCTTTCGCTTTGTTAACAAACGAGCGAGTTATCCATTCAGTATAATCTCATTAGCACATGCGCCGGTGAATGTGACTGACTTTTCCATTGGCAGCCTAAATTGTGTGCGACATTTTCCGCAAACGTAAATATAAATTACCGTCTTCCAATCAAAGTATACAAAGTGTACTCTTAGACATATCAGAATCAAAATAAATCAGGGAAGCCAGAATTTTTTTTGAGTTTTAACATGGATTGGCAGATATTAGTAAATTTTATCCCTCACTTCTGGCTCGGGATAAAATACTAATATCCGCCAATCCATGTTAAAACTCCCAACACATTCTGGCTTCCATAATTTATTTCTTAAATGGTTCCTTATTAACAAAGGAGACCAGGCATGGTTTTTACAAAAAATCATTTATCAGATTTGAGGCTTAGATTTGGTTTCGAATCTATTACATGGAATAAGCTCAGTTTTATTATTTTGAAGCCAGCATTCTGTTATTTGACATCAGTTTTTTGTAGAATTTTATTTAAATATATATATATACATATATAAATAATTCATGGCAGCCATAGTTTGTAGGAAATTTTAACAAGGGTAACATTATTTCATAAATTTTTTATCCTGAATGATAATGTCTGTTTCAACCTTCATAACTGATATTATTCTATATTTATTGCTATTTTGTGTACTTTTCCTTTGATGTTTAAAACCAATATGTTTCATATCACGTAAGCGCTGAGAAGATTCAAATTATCGCTAAGCGTTGTCAAGGACTCATAGTAATATCGCTGTTTTCTAATATGACGTTATAATGACGTCACACTACCAAATCCTTAATAAACATACTATCATAGCGATAAAATAATTAAAGATGTTTATTAAAACTCAGTCATCTCGTTTTAAAAAACATCTTTAATCACTTATTATCGATGATTTGTACATTTTGCCTTTGATCTCTACAAGCGATAATATTTATTATCAAGCAACTATCATGATATTAACATAATATCCTGTTTTTTTTGTAATGTGATGCTATACTGTGTCATCCCACCAAATCCTTGATAAACATACTATTATTGATATGTTTTGCTTGAAATCGACTTCTCATCACATATCAGGCTTGACCTTCACCTTCAATGCGAGATTGTTCTGAGAAACAAATCAACGATTGTATATGTCTTTTACTTCAGCCAATCAAATCATTTTCTGAGTAATTAAATGAGTGCTATATGCAACAGATACCAGTATTTCACTAAACGATATTGACTATTTAAAAGATACCTTGTTTTAAACAGGCAATAGAAACATTGAAGTCATTTGAGAAGAAAGATTCTAAAGTGGCCAGCACAGCAGCTACTAATCTGTCCTTCCTGTATTTCCTGGTAAGTATTGTATTTATACTGAATGTGTCAAAGTGATTGTATGTGTTTCACTTTGCATGGAAGTAGCCTGATATTTATACTTGGTTTGTCAGATCACTTTTTATCACACATTACAGCTGACTTTGTAATTAAATATATGAACCACAACCTACATACAAATATTTCTAACTCGTAGCATTATAGCTAACACAGAACATAAATGATTTAAGAATGTATAAGGTCAGTATTTATTTTTTCAATATATTCAAATATTTTTCGACATTACAGTAAAACAAAGCTACGCTCTTGTTCAGCGTCGCCGGTAAAACTACATTTGCCACTGTTAAATCCCTAATTGATGCCAGCAACTCTTCAAATACTATACTTCTATTCCTTAAGTCTAATGATAGACATTTTTTACTAGCCAAAGCTTAAAAATTCCTGATGGTAATTGATTATTGAAAGATTTGTAGCATAGAAAATTGAACTTTTAATGTATTTTAGGATCTAGACCCTAGATTAAACATTATCTTTCTAATCACACAAAAACTTACAAAAAAGGGACATAACTCTTGGAAAAATAAAATAGTGGCAATTCACATGATTTTAAATGGCTTCTTAATTTAAAAGCCCAAGAAAATGGAGTAGAAGGTCTATGTGATATAACTTCTTTGTTTGATAAAAAAAAACAGCTTGGGAAAGTTTTTTATGACCTTAAAAAAGAATCATTATTACAGATATATACTTTAGTTGTACAGTCATTACTGTCCAAAAAAATGAAGTCTTATAAATTTCAAATTGTTTCCTTTCAAGGTCAATATTGATATTGTTTTCATCATACAAGTCATATAAGAATTAAGATTAAAATGTTATGACGTAATCAGCAAGAGATTGTAATAACACATTTTATCCTGTAATTGTGTGATTTTGAGTACTAATAAAGGGGGTCAAATAAACTTCAGTGTTATTTAGCCATTGACCTAATAAAGCATTTCTGGTACCAGATTCATGTAGAGCGGAGAAATGGTAACAGTATATGTGCTGACGTCACAGATGACACAATGGAAAACTATTAGAACGACGCTTGTTTCAGCTATTTTCAGACAATTTGGCAGTATTTTTGGACTTTTTGATATTGCAGGATAAACACAATATATGTACATTATCGTTAAGTATAAAAATAATTTGCACTCGTTGTGAAACAAACTAGAAAACCTGTTTCTAAAACTCTTACAAATAAATTTTATATTTCCCTTACGACTGGAAAAATGGTACTTGTTTTAGTAAATCAATGGAATGGACAAAGATAATTTTCTTATAATTTGTACATATTTGAACCTTGTAAAAAGTCTCATAGGACCTTCACATGAAAATGTTATTACTGTTAAACCTGTCTAACTGAACCTTAAATAAACCAGAAACCTGTCTAACTGAACCTTAAATAAACCAGTAACCTGTCTAACTGAACCTTAAATAAACCAGAATCCTGTATATACTGAACCTTAAATAAACCAGAAACCTGTCTAACTGAACCTTAAATAAACCAGAAACCTGTCTAACTAAACCTTAAATAAACCAGAAACTTGTCTAACTGAACCTTAAATAAACCAGAATCCTGTATATACTGAACTTAAAAAAAAGTCCCATTGTAGGAAATCTTTCTAAATTCTGTTAAAACCCATCTATTCTGAAGACAAAATCTGGTGATATGGAGGTTCAGGTAGATAGGTTTCACTGTATATAAGTGATCATTTGTTTCACTTTTCAGTATTTATCACATCCAGAACAGTACATGATCAAATATCCTGTCATTAAGGTGTATTTGATGAACTCCTTAAATCTTGGCTACTTCCAAAGCTAATTATATCACAGTTAAACCAGAAACATCCGATCAGCCTGATCGGGAGACATGTGCATTAAAATGTCATTATTTATAGTAAAGTGGGCTGGGAGTTACTGATAAACAACAACTGATAACGGTAAACATAAGCACAATGACATGGATGAGGAAGGACTCTTACGTAAATATATAAACACAACATCAAACACATAAAATTAGATTTCTAAATTTTCATACTTAAAATGTTACTTCTTTAAACTCTAGTTGTTTCTATGACTAGTTATTTGGGTTGTTTAGCTGTAAATTGACAGAGAATCATTGAATGTGTATAAAGTATAATGTTGTTTTCTATAAATACATGTAGTTATTTGGGTTGTTTAGCGGTTAATTTACAGAGAATCATTGTATGTGTATGTTAAAGTATAATGTTGTTTTCTATACAGCGTGGAGAGGTATTGTACACCTTAGTTTGTTGTATATCTTATGTTCTTTTTATTCCTTTAGCTGTCTGAAAATGCTATACAATATCCTGCTTTATATTAATTGACCATTCATGAAGATATTACTTCATAATACCATGATAGGGAGGGGGGTGCTACACATCACCTGATCATTACGGGGTTATTGCTACACATCACCTGACCATTGAGGGTTTGGGGTTCTGCTATGCTGGTATGTCACAGCATAGGTGATCTGAACAAACCCCATTATGGCCGACATGCAAAAGACCGTATGCCATGAATATGTATAAACCGTATAGTATTAAATAACTTTGAAACACTTTCATAGTTCCTCAAGCAACATTTTAATTGGACAACAAAGGTCATGACATAGGCTCATTTGCATGTGACCTGTAACAGGGTTTCTTTGGATCTCCCACATAGTGATATATTAGAGATACTGCCATTACTGGATCCTGTGTCAATATTAGACAATGTAATAGCAAGAATACATTAGTTATTACATGCCAGTTCAATAGTGTTTCATATTTCCTTTGAAGGAAAAATGCTTCATGTCATTTTATCATTAAGGGGGGAAATACCAGTGACATTATAGTAGAATTCTTCGTTTCTTTAAATCAAAATGAGGCATTCATAACTATAAAATATGTATACTATAGTTATATTTCATAAACTTTTTCATTCAAGTTTATTGAAATTTTATGGATGGGGGTGATGTGCAATGTTGGCTTTATTCATCTTCGATTAAATTAAATGTTCAGGAAAGTTTTTTTTTCAAAAGTCTAGTGATATATTTGTGATCATTATCATGAATATCATAAATTTTGGCTGCCCAAAGAATCTTTTTTTTTTTACATTATTTTGATATTTTTTTATCAGCAATTTAAAAAAGTCCTATGCTGACCTAGTTTTTCTGAAGTAGAGTGTTGCATGTCTGAATATCTTCACCAAATCACTGATGTATTATGCACAAACTACAAAAATTAGATGCATTATTTGTTTAATTTAAGTTTTTTTTTAAATATTTTCTAAATGTTTCAAAGGAAAAAAATACTAGATGTAGATTTTTAGACTTTTTGTTAAGATGCACAATAATTAGGATAATAGTTATTTATTTAAAGACATAGATGTGGTTGGTATTGACACAATTTTGACATCAATTTCAGTGAAATATTTGTTAATATCATTACAATTAACACATTTTGTACAAGAAAGAAAAAAATTGCTACAAGTTTTGTGCAAGAAAGAAACGAAATTGGTACAAGTTAGAAATAAAAATGTAGATCTCTAGGTTAGTGTATACAACACTTTTATTAATTAACCTTTATCAGGTTTAAAGTCTGAAACATTGGATAGCCAAGTAAATAAGAAGTCCTTGGTTCTGAGTTATGTCCCTTGTTGACTGACCTTCTGAGTTCTCTCCCTTGTTGACTGGTACCATTAGTTACAATTACTATTTTTTAATAGCTTTTTTCATTTTTACCAGGACAATGAAAGAAAACTGATAGTGTACAAAGTATTGATGTTTACTATTAAACAATTCAGTAAATATTTTATTTTAATAAATTTCAAGGATAGAATTCATGATCATCTGCATTCCATTTTACTTCCATAACAAAATATGTACGATGTATAAAGTTATAGCTTGTATTTAATAATTTGCTACATGTTTTATGTCATTTTAAGTTTGACATTAAGTTCAGTAGCTAGGGATTTTTTTTTCTTCATATTTTGCTGCACTACAGATTTTTGTTTCAGTTTAATTGTTGTTTATCATATGCCGCCATGAAATAACTGAAATACTGTTGAAAGTGGCATTAAGCAACATAACCCCCCTGTTTATCATATGATTGTCATCAGATATAAATGACCTTTCTAAAAGCAAAATCAACATGTTAGGGTCTACTAATGCAAAAATATAGAGCTTTCTAAAAGCAAAGTCTAATAATGCAAAAATATAGACCTTTCTAAAAGCAAAGTCTAATAATGCAAAAATATAGACCTTTCTAAAAGCAAAGTCTAATAATGCTAAAATATAGACCTTTCTAAAAGCAAAGTCTAATAATGCAAAAATTTAAACCTTTCTAAAAGCAAAGTCTACTAATGCAAAAATATAGAACTTTCTAAAAGCAAAATCTACTAATGCAAAAATATAGACCTTTCTAAAAGCAAAGTCTAATAATGCAAAAATATAGACCTTTCTAAAAGCAAAGTCTAATAATGCAAAAATATAGAACTTTCTAAAAGCAAAATCTACTAATGCAAAAATATAGACCTTTCTAAAAGCAAAGTCTAATAATGCAAAAATATAGAACTTTCTAAAAGCAAAATCAACATGTTAGGGTCTACTAATGCAAAAATATAAACCTTTTTAAAAGCAAAATCAACATAATTATTAGTGTCTCCTAATGCAAAAATATATTTCTCTAACAGTAGTTATATATATAGATACTATATACTGTATTTAAATATGATAATAATCTGTAGAATGACTTATTTTATATAATGAAGATTTATTTATTCATAATGTTAGGAAAGAGAAAAATAATATTTTCAAATTTGCATATTTATTTGTTTTTCTTCAAAAAGATGAGTTACCCCAAAATAATTAATTAATTTGTTCTTCTCATTCTAATTAAACATACACATTATTATGTGATTTTTTTTTGTTCTGTATGTAGGTCAGTAAATATTTATTAATTGTTTTGTGTTAGGCCATTTAAGCTGAATATGCAATAGTGTCTGTGAATTATAAGGTACAATAAAACCTTGAAGTCTTGAAAATCGACAAGTTTCAGGTTGTCGTTTTGTATAGTATAAAATAATATTTGATTTGAATGGTGGGGATATCTTCTGTTATCAGTAATTTGAATGGTGGGGATATCTTCTGTTATCCGTAATTTGAATGGTGGGGATATCTTCTGTTATCCGTAATTTGAATGGTGGGGATATCTTCTGTTATCTGTAATTTGAATGGTGGGGATATCTTCTGATATCCGTAATTTGAATGGTGGGGATATCTTCTGTTATCTGTAATTTGAATGGTGGGGATATCTTCTGTTATCTGTAATTGGAATGGTGGGGATATCTTCTGTTATCTGTAATTTGAATGGTGGGGATATCTTCTGATATCCGTAATTTGAATGGTGGGGATATCTTCTGTTATCTGTAATTTGAATGGTGGGGATATCTTCTGTTATCTGTAATTGGAATGGTGGGGATATCTTCTGTTATCTGTAATTTGAATGGTGGGGATATCTTCTGATATCCGTAATTTGAATGGTGGGGATATCTTCTGTTATCCGTAATTTGAATCGTGGGAATATCTTCTGTTATCCGTAATTTGAATGGTGGGGATATCTTCTGTTATCCGTAATTTGAATGGTGGGGATATCTTCTGTTTTCCGTAATTTGAACATTTTTCCTTTGATCTCACAGATTAATATTGTCATTACCAACGAACTGGCAGTAATACTGAAAATTATCTGTTAGTGTGATGTCAAGCACATTATGATGTTACTGATAAAAACAATAATCTTAAAACTGCTGTTATTTATAGTGGATACTCTTATTGTTTTATTTATCTGTTAACATATTCCTGATCAATTTTGACAAATAAATACTGTTTTAATCAATGTTATTATTTTACATATGCATTAAATGTTTCAAAAGTATGAATGAGAAAAGAAGCAAAAAATAAAATAAAATTGGGTGTGACATTTTTGGAGTAGTGTGCCGAGTTCAGAATCTTGCGTATTTTTTTTTATCCATATTATATGTTATGTAAAGCATTTTCAGTCAGAAGTTGACATTTTAGTGTCAGTTTCTTTATGGTTGTTTTAAATGGATTTGACTGAAATTTGATAGAATTGTGTGTCTTTCTACATCTACCACATTATGGTTCTCATCTCCTATGTTTCTGGTGGGTACTCTTTTTTATACTGTTCAAAGTCTTCTTACTTTACAACTCATTGTAGTCTTTAGTTGAACACTACCCAGAGTTAATAAAAAAAATGTACATAACTAACTTAGTTTCCATGACCTGTTTCTGAAATGACCTTCATCAAGTACGCTCAAAGTCTAATGATTGGAAAGCCAAATAAGGAACAATAAACAGGCAATAAATCACTTTTATATTTGTAGTTGATTACAGTCATTTTTAAAATAATCTTTAGATTGGTTTAATCAAGAACAAGAAATCTTTAGACTGGCTTAATCAAGAACAAGAAATCTTTTAGACTGGTTTAATCATGTTTAATCAAGAGCAATAAATCTTTAGACTGGTTTAATCAAGAACAAGAAATCTTTTAGACTGGTTTAATCATGTTTAATCAAGAACAATAAATCTTTAGACTGGTTTAATCAAGAACAATAAATCTTTTAGACTGGTATAATCATGTTTAATCAAGAACAAGAAATCTTTAGACTGGTTTAAACAAGAAATCTTTTAGACTGGTTTAATCATGTTTAATCAAGAACAAGAAATCTTTAGACTGGTTTAATCAAGAACAAGAAATCTTTTAGACTGGTTTAATCATGTTTAATCAAGAGCAAGAAATCTTTAGACTAGTTTAATCAAGAACAAGAAATCTTTTAGACTGGTTTAATCAAGAACAAGAAATCTTTAGACTGGTTTAATCAAGAACAAGAAATCTTAAGACTGGTTTAATCAAGAACAAAAAATCTGTAGACTGGTTTTAAATCATGTTTAATCAAGAACAAGAAATCTTTAGACTGGTTTAATCAAGAACAAGAAATCTTTTAGACTGGTTTAATCAAGAACAAGAAATCTTTAGACTGGTTTAATCAAGAACAAGAAATCTTGAGACTGGTTTAATCAAGAACAAAAAATCTGTAGACTGGTTTTAAATCATGTTTAATCAAGAACAAGAAATCTTTAGACTGGTTTAATCAAGAACAAGAAATCTTTAGACTGATTTAATAAAGAACAAGAAATCTTTAGACTGATTTAATAAAGAACAAGAAATCTTTAGACTGGTTTTAAATCATGCTTAAAACAAGAACAAGAAATATTTAGACTGGTTTAATCAAGAACGAGAAATCTTTAGACTGGTTTAATTATGTTTAATTAGTCTACAGACCAAATATTTATTAAATTTGATCATTAAAATTTCTAAATATTGTAGATACTTCAGATGTGATTGTTTTTATTTAATTTTAAAGTAGGTTACTACAATGTATTGAATTAAGCTGCCTTTCATATCTCAATGTTCCAGTATACTTGACCAGATACCACCTTCTTCTGAATTGAAAATTTTACATTGTTAAAAATATCTGTACTAAGTGATAGATGGAATTTTGAAATGCATCTCTGCATGTTTGACACTCTTTTTAAATCACTATATTATATATAATGCATGTGGGTACTGTCTTTCACTATCTAAATACCACCATAGTAATATAACAATATACACAATGTTACTGTCAATCTGTATTACAAAACATGTATTGCTGCTCTATTCAAATTATAGAAACCATTTATAAGTCATTTTAATATTAATATCTTGTTTATTTACTCCAGATAAAAAAAGGTGAAATTATGTAGCATTAAATTATTTGTAATTGTGATTATGGATAATAAATACATTAAATAAAACAGGAATTAATATTTTATTTATGTTAATTTTAAAACAAAAATGTTCAATTATAATTTGTTTCTTTGTTGTTGCTAGGAGAATGACATGGCCCAGGCTGATAAGTATGCTGAGGTTGCTATGCAGGCTGATAGATATAATCCAGCAGGTATTGAATACTTTTGTAGATGTAGTGTCACTTATGAGAAATGAGGTGTCCTCACATATGTCACCTATTGAATAAAATGTATATAAACAAAATACATGAGTTTTTACACATAGACAAGCCAGTCGTGTGAGACACTTAAAACCCTCATCATCAACATACAAGATAATAAAGATGTTCAGCCAGTAAATCTGCAATATTTTCTTGCACAAATAGTCTGGTTTTAGTTGGACCGACATTTAACAAATTTGATTAGTTAGATATATTGATTTTCAGTTAGTATCACATTGTATCAGTCATCTGTTAGTTAACTGTTATATTTATGTTATTTTACTATCACATTGTATCAGTCATCTGTTAGTTAACTGTTATATTTATGTTATTTTACTATCACATTGTATCAGTCATCTGTTAGTTAACTGTTATATTTATGTTATTTTACTATCACATTGTATCAGTCATCTGTTAGTTAACTGTTATATTTATGTTATTTTACTATCACATTGTATCAGTCATCTGTTAGTTAACTGTTATATTTATGTTATTTTACTATCACATTGTATCAGTCATCTGTTAGTTAACTGTTATATTTATGTTATTTTTGTCAGGTCTTGTCAATAAAGGAAATGTACTGTATACAAAAGGAGACTATGAAAAAGCTAGAGAGTTTTATAAGGAGGCATTACAGAATGATTCATCTTGTGTGGAAGCTCAATATAACCTTGGTAACCATTTATATCTTTTAGAGTACCTAATTTTCTAGGTTGATTATAGATGGCATAGCTATCAATAATGTCCAAACATTATAGATTATTATATAACATTGTCTATATCTTCCCTGGCATCATCATGGGGAACCGCATCGGTGGCGTAATGGTTAGCGAGCTCGTATCGAGTGTGGTAGATCGTGGGTTCGAGCCCCAGTCAGGTCAAATCAAAGACTATAAAATTGGTATTTGTTGCTTATCCGCTAAGCGCGCAGCATTAAGGACAAAGAGCAAAGACTGGTTGGCTCGGATACAGTATAATGTGTCTGAGTGCCAGTGGGGCTACATGTCTATCCGTGGACTGTTGTTAGTTCACCTGGACCAAAGGTCCATGTGAACTATTGCCATCACTTGGCGTCCGTCGTCTGTCGTCTGTAAACTTTTCACATTTCAAGCTTCTTCTCCGAAACCACTTGGCCGATTGGAACCGAACTTAACAGGAATGTTCCTTGGATGGTCCTCTACAAAGTTACTGTTTTTCGTTCCAGTCGGATATTCAATATGGCTGCCAGGGCCAATAATATGCTCTGATTGGCTGAAATTTCAAAGATCTTCTTCTCTGAAACTAATGATATGACTGAACCCAAACTGTAAAGGAAAGATCATTGGAATGTCCTTTACCAAGTTACTGTTTTTTATGCCGATCGGAAATCCAAGATGGCCGCCATCGCAGGACATAGATTAACATTGGACCCTATGGGAAAATGTTCAAATGCCTTCTTCTCAGAAACTACAAATATGATTAAAGCCAAACTGTACATGAATGTTCATTGGATGGTCCTCTACAATCTTAAGGTTTTTTGTTCCGATATGAAATTCAAAATGGCGGCTACGGCAGGACTTAGTTTAACATTGGACCCTATGGGAAAAATGTTTCAAAATGCTTCTTCTCTGAAACCACTTGGACAGTTGAAACCAAACTGCCCATGAATGATCATTGGAAGGTCCTCTACAAATTTTGTGTTTTTTATGCCGGTCGGAAATCCAAGATGGCCGCCACCGCAGGACATAGATTAACATTGGACCCTATGGGAAAATATTCAAATGCCTTCTTCTCAGAAACTACAAATATGATTAAAGCCAAACTGTACATGAATGTTCATTAGATGGTCCTCTACAAACTTTACGTTTTTTGTTCCGGTATGAAATTCAAAATGGCGGCTACGGCAGGACTTAGTTTAACATTGGACCCTATGGGAAAAATGTTTCAAAACGCTTCTTCTCTGAAACCACTTGGATAATTGAAACCAAACTGCATAGGAATGATCATTGGAAGGTCCTCTACAAATTTTTTGTTTTTTATGCCGATCGGAAATCCAAGATGGCCGCCACCGCAATACATAGATTAACATTGGACCCTATGGGAAAATGTTCAAATGCCTTCTTCTCAGAAACTACAAATATGATTAAAGCCAAACTGTACATGAATGTTCATTGGAAGGTCCTCTACAATCTTAAGGTTTTTTGTTCCGATATGAAATTCAAAATGGCGGCTACGGCAGGACTTAGTTTAACATTGGACCCTATGGAAAAAATGTTTCAAAATGCTTCTTCTCTGAAACCACTAGGACAGTTGAAACCAAACTGCTTAGGAATGATCATTGGAAGGTCCTCTACAAATTTTGTGTTTTTTATGCCGGTCGGAAATCCAAGATGGCCACCACCGCAGGACATAGATTAACATTGGACCCTATGGGAAAATATTCAAATGCCTTCTTCTCAGAAACTACAAATATGATTAAAGCCAAACTGTACATGAATGTTCATTAGATGGTCCTCTACAAACTTTACGTTTTTTGTTCCGGTATGAAATTCAAAATGGCGGCTACGGCAGGACTTAGTTTAACATTGGACCCTATGGAAAAAATGTTTCAAAATGCTTCTTCTCTGAAACCACTTGGACAGTTGAAACCAAACTGCTTAGGAATGATCATTGGAAGGTCCTCTACAAATTTTATGTTTTTTATGCCGGTCGGAAATCCAAGATGGCCGCCACCGCAGGACATAGATTAACATTGGACCCTATGGGAAAATATTCAAATGCCTTCTTCTCAGAAACTACAAATATGATTAAAGCCAAACTGTACATGAACGTTCATTGGATGGTCCTCTACAAATTTACGTTTTTTGTTCCGATATGAAATTCAAAATGGCGGCTACGGCAGGACTTAGTTTAACATTGGACCCTATGGGAAAAATGTTTCAAAACGCTTCTTCTCTGAAACCACTTGGATAATTGAAACCAAACTGCCCAGGAATGATCATTGGAAGGTCCTCTACAAGGTGTGTGTTTTTTATGCCGATCGGAAATCCAAGATGGCCACCACCGCAGGACATAGATTAACATTGGACCCTATGGGAAAATGTTCAAATGCCTTCTTCTCAGAAACTACAAATATGATTAAAGCCAAACTGTACATGAACGATCATTGGAAGGTCCTCTACACATTTTATGTTTTTTATGCCGATCGGAAATCCAAGATGGCCGCCACCGCAATACATAGATTAACATTGGACCCTATGGGAAAATGTTCAAATGCCTTCTTCTCAGAAACTACAAATATGATTAAAGCCAAACTGTACATGAATGTTCATTGGATGGTCCTCTACAATCTTAAGGTTTTTTGTTCCGATATGAAATTCAAAATGGCGGCTACGGCAGGACTTAGTTTAACATTGGACCCTATGGGAAAAATGTTTCAAAATGCTTCTTCTCTGAAACCACTTGGACAGTTGAAACCAAACTGCCCAGGAATGATCATTGGAAGGTCCTCTACAAATTTTCTGTTTTTTATGCCGGTCGGAAATCCAAGATGGCCGCCACCGCAGGACATAGATTAACATTGGACCCTATGGGAAAATATTCAAATGCCTTCTACTCAGAAACTACAAATATGATTAAAGCCAAACTGTACATGAATGTTCATTAGATGGTCCTCTACAAACTTTACGTTTTTTGTTCCGGTATGAAATTCAAAATGGCGGCTACAGCAGGACTTAGTTTAACATTGGACCCTATGGGAAAAATGTTTCAAAACGCTTCTTCTCTGAAACCACTTGGATAATTGAAACCAAACTGCCTAGGAATGATCATTGGAAGGTCCTCTTCAAATTTTATGTTTTTTATGCCGATCGGAAATCCAAGATGGCCGCCACCGCAATACATAGATTAACATTGGACCCTATGGGAAAATGTTCAAATGCCTTCTTCTCAGAAACTACAAATATGATTAAAGCCAAACTGTACATGAATGTTCATTGGATGGTCCTCTACAATCTTAAGGTTTTTTGTTCCGATATGAAATTCAAAATGGCAGCTACGGCAGGACTTAGTTTAACATTGGACCCTATGGGAAAAATGTTTCAAAATGCTTCTTCTCTGAAACCACTAGGACAGTTGAAACCAAACTGCTTAGGAATGATCATTGGAAGGTCCTCTACAAATTTTCTGTTTTTTATGCCGGTCGGAAATCCAAGATGGCCGCCACCGCAGGACATAGATTAACATTGGACCCTATGGGAAAATGTTCAAATACCTTCTTCTCAGAAACTACAAATATGATTAAAGCCAAACTGTACATGAACGTTCATTGGATGGTCCTCTACAAATTTACGTTTTTTGTTCCGATATGAAATTCAAAATGGCGGCTACGGCAGGACTTAGTTTAACATTGGACCCTATGGGAAAAATGTTTCAAAACGCTTCTTCTCTGAAACCACTTGGATAATTGAAACCAAACTGCCCAGGAATGATCATTGGAAGGTCCTCTACAAGGTGTGTGTTTTTTATGCCGATCGGAAATCCAAGATGGCCACCACCGCAGGACATAGATTAACATTGGACCCTATGGGAAAATGTTCAAATGCCTTCTTCTCAGAAACTACAAATATGATTAAAGCCAAACTGTACATGAATGTTCATTGAATGGTCCTCTACAAAATTTACGTTTTTTATTCTGATATGAAATTCAAAATGGCGGCTACGGCAGGACTTAGTTTAACATTGGACCCTATGGGAAAAATGTTTCAAAATGCTTCTTCTCTGAAACCACTTGGACAGTTGAAACCAAACTGCCCAGGAATTATCATTGGAAGGTCCTCTACAAGGTGTGTGTTTTTTATGCCGAGCGGAAATCCAAGATGGCTGCCACCACAGGTCATAGTATTAACACAGAACCATATGGGGAAAATACAGAAATATATTCTTCTCGGAAGCTATTGCACTGATTGAACCTAAACTGTGCATCAATCATTGGAAGGTCCTTTACAAACTTTGTGTTTTTTATGTTGATCGTAATTCCAAGATGACTACCACTGCAGGACATAGTTTTTACATAGGACCAATTGTTTTTTTTTATTACCAGGTGAACGATACAGGCTCTTGAGAGCCTCTGGTTTAAATGAGCTAGCACTATAAAAATCCAACTCAGCGTGTTAGTCTAGTACAAAGCAGACCTCATCATCATTTCATTGAAAATTATCTTGTTTTCGCCATGATATGACTGAAAAATTGCTGAGTTGGCATTAAGCAACAATCATTCACTCTCTCCCTGGTATCATCCTGAGACTTCCATATAGGACCTCAGATTAAAGCTGCAGTCTGATATTGAAGTCACAGGATGATACTCTATGGAATATGACTTGTAATTATCTATTTATCACATCCTTTCATGTATGACTTCAAATTATCACCTCGGTGGTGTGTTGATGCCTATACACAGAATTATAGAGATAGGAGTTACAAGATTAGGAGAAATTCAAATATTATATATTAATTGATATGAAAAAAAATATAGCATTCAACTGCATATTCACTATATTGAAAAATGAGAATACAATTGTATGTATGACTATTGGATAATTGATATGTTGTGAGCTATTTTGTTGCTGATTGATAAACTATCTTTTGTTTCAACAGAAGCCAGGTGGATTTAGCTCATTATAGTCACTATTTATGAAAAGAAAGTTTAAACAGTGATGGTCAACAATTTCACCAATATCTACAAAACAAACAACCACCTCTCACCTAAAGAAAGTTTAAACATTGATGGTCAACAATTTCACCAATATCTACAAAACAAACAATCACCTCTCACCTAAAGAAAGTTTAAACATTGATGGTCAACAATTTCACCAATATCTACAAAACAAACAATCACCTCTCACCTGAAATCATTGTATAAAAGACTTTAACATATTTACTATTTCTATATTATTATTGGTAAATTATATTTTAGGTCTGACTAATAAGAAGCTTAACCGTCTAGAAGACGCTCTGGATTGTTTCTACAAACTTCATGCTATTCTAAGAAACAGTCCTCAAGTTATGTACCAGATTGCTGATATGTATCCTTTATTATTTAATACATCATTACATAGGGGGCAGCTATTGTTAGTGTACATTACACAACAAACAAAATAGATATATTTACATGTTTTTATTACTTTTGTCATTTTATATAAAAATCAACAGTGATAACATACAGTAAAACCCCGCTTTATTGCCCCTCGATTCACCGCCAAACTCGCGTATCGCCAATAATTTCTGCAGTCCCGTTTTCCGTATGTAGTAATAACCCCGTTAAAATGCCAAACTCGCATACCGCCATGGTAATTGAAGATCAAACGGTCAATTTACTGTTATTTAAACCTCGATCATAATGCCAATCAATAATGTCACACCTCTGTGATTTTAGAATGCCTGTCAATCAAGGTAAGTAAACAAGCAGTCAAGGCAAATAGATATCGCTGTGAAAACAGTTAATTGTTTTCTTTACAATAAAATTTTACAACCCTGAACTGATTACTTTTCATTCTGAATAAAGCTTAATAAATTTGTTTGTGTGTTCTTTCATTTGTGTTGAAAATGTCGACGCCTAAACGTAAAAGAAATTTGCTTGATTTTCGACAGAAAAGAGAAATTGTAGAAATTAAGAATCCATCGATATATTGGAAAATGATGTCCTCCAGTGACCTCGACTTTCTGAACATTAATGAAGAAATAAGTGCAAGCCTTCCTTGTAATGGGTTATAATCCACGTGAACATGTTGTGAATTATTTGATTGTGAATGCATGCGTAAACACGACAGAAATGTTTATATGTGAATAGATTTTTAACAACTTCTGGTTATAGAAATCAAATTTACTTCCAAACCATACACTGACGGTGACACGCTTCTAAGTGTTGTATAAACATTTTTCAATTAAAGTATAACACCCTTGCTTCTATAAACATATTTTATCACCTTTCTTTAAACAATTAATGATCAATTATCCATAAGTTAACTGTACATTTGCCCCGGGGACAGAATTAATCTTGTGACACGACAACGAGTGAGAAAAAAAACGTTATTGTTCTTTTTTAAGTTGTGATAAACAAAAATTGAAAATAAAATGGAGAGTAAATATTTGTAAGACGTAAAAACGAATTTAATATATATTAAAGGAAATTGCTAGTATACGTGCTAACAACGTAATTTCAGTAGATTTTTTTTCTTTTCAAATTCGATAAAATAAATTCTGCTAAATTTACAAATGCCGAAATTTTCTACAACTGTCAAAATGAAACTTATATATTAGATGTGATGTGGCCAACAATGTCATAGTCGACGACATTTAATTATTATTATAATTATCATTAGTATGAGTATTTAGTATATTTTATGGGCAGATTTGTTCATTGTAGCGTACAATATTTATATTTTTATTTTGTAATGAATCACTGTATTGACTTTGCCCCTTGTGGGCCCTCTATTGGACAATAAAAAAAATTCTTATTCTTATTCTTATATTAGAATATATATTAAAATTTAAATTGTAAGTGATAATACTCCTTTCCGGTAAACTTGTCAAAATCAAACCGTCAGTCATTCCAAATTTAAAATCAAACTGTTGACTTTCGGTTTTCTGTCCTTACTCAGTTTATCGCCAAACTCGTTACAATGCCAAAATCTGGCTGGACAGATGGTGGCGGTTTAACGAGGTTATACTGTATATATTGTTTGTACCAGGATGTCTGGAATAGAAATTCAATGTGGTTGTCATGGTTTCTATTCCAGACATCTCTATACCTCATCGTTTGAACTATTACAGGTTCAAGTTTATGTCTTGTTTAATTGTACTGACATCAATGGAAGCTATTTTCAACCAATTGCCTAATCTATGTTATTAAAAGACATTAGTAGTCTCCCTTTCTGATTTTTACAAAAATTAAATATTCAAATATTGTTGCCATTAAGCATATTTATTGATTTATAAAGAATTTATTTTAGATAGATTTGGATATTTGAAGGTTAAAAAGTGACATTTTGAGAAATTATAAATGCTCAGAATTTTATATTTGCAAAATTAACAACGTAATAATATATGTATAGATAAAGGAGGGTATTATTTTTAAATTTTTAAATTTTTAAATGCAACTTTGCAAAGTTTTAAGGAGTTTTTAGAAACCCTCATTTCCATTAGGGAGTGAATTAAAATTAATTAGTGGATTGATGTGATTAGAATTAATTTAATATAGGTAATAAATTTGAGAAATAAAAGGGTTGAGTTTAAATTTGGTAAAGTATATACATTTATATATTAAAATGCAAGCTTAGTTGTCATATATGTTTGTATCAACATTATGAAATAGCCCAAAAATGTAAGCAATAGTTAGCTGTATTCTTTTAATCTATCTCTTGCTCAAGTCAGTATAAAAGACATGAGTTATTTCCCTTTATGTGTTTACAGAAATACAAAATTCAAATAGTGTTGCCTTAAAACTTATTTATTTATTAATGTAGTGTATATTTAAGATAAAATGGTACATTTGAATGGTACAACAAGACATTGTAGGACATTATAAATGTTCAGAAGTTTATAGTAGCAAATATAAGATCAACATTATATAGGTATAGATTAACAAGTGTATTATTTTAAGTTTTAAATATTTTATAATGTATTAACTTTGTAAAGTTTTAAAGTTTTTAGAAGTTGTCATATTTAAATATAGTATAAAGGATTAGTAGTTTTATGGTAATACATTGACTGTCTTGTTTAGTTTTGTCCAGCACATCATAATTGAAAGAGCTAGTTAAGGGGGCATTATCTGCCAAATCGTAAATTTTTGTTACCCGTAAAAACTATCAGATATGATTGATGCCTTAATAAAACGTGTTTCTGTAACTTATAAATGTTATGAAATGTACGTGCATCGGGGAAAAATCGTGCAACTGCTCATGTTTTGAGATCGATCAAGAGATGGACGCCATCTTATTAATTATCGACATTGTTTACGGAGTTTGTCGAATCGTAATTAAATCAGTACAACAATGCACTTATTTCTTATTTTTTGTGAATCTGCTTTTAGTCGGTGTTAATTACAGACAAAGAACCATGCAAGTTTGCAGTTAATAAGCGACAATATACAAATTATTCGTTTTTACCTGTCACTAGTAAGGTCAGTTGCATACGGAAAAAGCGAGGTCAAATTATTTTCTTGCAAGGAAATAACTAATTGATGGTAATTTTCGTTCTCAAAAGGCGAAAAGTGGTTCGATAAGCTGTTTAATGTGAAATATTTACCTTTATTTCATCATTTTAAAGCTATTTACCAATTTCCAAAACATATAATTTTTTTGGTCAAAATCGTAGCTAATGTCCCTTTAAGTAATTACTTTCAAGCAGATTTCTGATCTGATCCATCATGTGTCCAACACCTAGTAATCTCCTTTATAATTTTTATACATTAAAAATCTTTAGAAAAAAAGTTGCCATGATTTCTTACTGAGGAATGTAGATTATGCACAGGCGCTTGTGTAGAGTCAAAAATATGCTCGCTATGTACCTAAAATACCACAAGGCCGGACTCACTCCTACTACCCCTGTCACTTCAATCGCTATTTCCCCTGTCAAAATGTCGTTAGGACGCAAATCGCTTACTAATTTGCGTAGTGAAATGATTTTTCTTCAAGGAAAACCCGTTTTTTAGATCTTCCTACCATCTACACCCCCATACTGACAGATAATCCTCAGATTTTGTTGACAATGGACACCTAAGTGGCAGCAAAGCGAAAGTAGGTCGCGTGTGAAATATTTCCGCCTTTCGGTCGTTCTCGGGTTTTATCATATATAATTACTAAACACTAGAAACATGACAAGGCGCCAAAATATGACTGACAAAATGAATGAAAACTTCAGTGCTTCTTGGTATGCAAATAATACTAAAAATAAGGCATAGGAAATAATTGTATTTAAAAAACATTATAATTATACAGTAACAATACTGATATATAATTACGTTTCCCGAACTTTTCTTTCTGAACTTCTCAGGTATGTTTCGTAAGGCAATGATAAAACCCGAGAACGACCGAAAGGCGGAAATATGTCGCACGTGACCTACTTTCGCTTTGCTGCCACTTAGGTGTCCATTGTCAACAAAATCTGAGGATTATCTGTCAGTATGGGGGTGTAGATGGTAGGAAGATATAAAAAACGGGTTTTCCTTGAAGAAAAATCATTTCACTACGTAAATTAGTAAGCGATTTGCGTCCTATCGACATTTTGACAAGGGAAATAGTGATTGAAGTGACAGGGGTAGTAGGAGTGAGTCCGGCCTTGTGGTATTTTAGGTACATAGCGAGCATATTTTTGACTCTACACAAGTGCCTGTGGATTATGTAAGATAACATGATTTATTATTTGAAGTCAACAAACCACATCAGTGGTTTAATGGGTATTGGAAGGTTAAAAAGTTACATTTTGAGAAATTATAAATGCTCAGAATTTTATGTTTGCAAAATTAACAATGTAATAATATATGTATAGATGGAGGGTATTATTTTAAATTTTTTAAATGCAACTTTGCAAAGTTTTAAGGAGTTTTTAGAAACCCTCATTTCCGTTAGGGAGTGAATTAAAATTAATTAGTGGATTGATGTGATTAGAATTAATTTAATATAGGTAATAAATTTGAGAAATAAAAGGGTTGAGTTTAAATTTGGTAAAGTATATACATTTATATATTAAAATGCAAGCTTAGTTGTCATATATGTTTGTATCAACATTATGAAATAGCCCAAAAATGTAAGCAATAGTTAGCTGTATTCTTTTAATCTATCTCTTGCTCAAGTCAGTATAAAAGACATGAGTTATTTCCCTTTATGTGTTTACAGAAATACAAAATTCAAATATTGTTGCCTTAAAACTTATTTATTTATTAATGTAGTGTATATTTAAGATAAAATGGTACATTTGAATGGTACAACAAGACATTGTAGGACATTATAAATGTTCAGAATTTTATAGTAGCAAATATAAGATCAACATTATATAGGTATAGATTAACAAGTCTATTATTTTAAGTTTTAGATATTTTATAATGTGTTAACTTGTAAAGTTTTATTGTTTTTAGAAGTTGTCATTTCCTGTAGGGAGTGATATATTTAAATATAGTATAAAGGATTAGTAGTTTTATGGTAATACATTGACTGTCATGTTTAGTTTTGTCCAGGCAGCACATCATAATTTAAAGAGCTAGTCAAAGTAATCACTTTTAAGCAGATTTCTGATCTGATCCATCATGTGTCCAACACCTAGTAATCTCTTTTATTATTTTTATACATTAAAAATCTTTAAAAAAAAAGTTGCCATGATTTCTTACTGAAGAATGTAGATTATGTAAGATAACATGATTTATTATTTGAAGTCAACAAACCACATCAGTGGTTCTATGGGTTGCATGCTCACCTCGAGTGCAATAGATCATGGATTTGAGTCCTGATCGGGTCAAACCAAGGACCAAAAAATTGGTATTTGTTGCTTCTCCGCTGAGCACGCAGCATTAGGTAGAAATTTATCTGAGTGGGGTGGCATGTCTTTCCTCGGACTGTTGTTTCAGTGAGCTAAGCACTATAAAAATCCAATTAAGCATGTTGGCCTAGTACAAAGCAGACCTCATCATTATCCCGTTGAAGATTAACTTGTTCTTGCCATGATGAAAAATTGATGAGTTGGCGTTAAACAACAATCACTCATTTGATGTCAACAATGTGACATTTACAGACATAATGGCCGTTCTGAGTGACAAAATAACTATTAAAACAAAACAAGATGGTAAAAGAACTAGAATTAAAAAGACACAATTTGCCTGGAATTTTTCAAACCAACTTTTAAGTCAAAACTTGTACTCAAATTTAAGCTGGTTTTTTTTCTGGCAAAACTCAGATCTGATTTTTTTTTTTTTTTTTTTAAGAAATCAGGACCTGACTTTATGGTCATAAAACTTTTGTGTGTATAAAGTATGTTAGTTGTATCCTTAACATTATAACAGTCATGATCAGTTAGAAGATACAGCACAGGCCACAGAATGGTGAGTATATTGTAGATTAACACTTACAGTAATAATATATATGACACTAGTATAAACACATTAAGATGCAAACGGTTTTCTTTCATTTTAGCTTTAAATGTAATTAAGCTTTAAAATTTGGGTTATGGGTTTGGTTTATGGTGCTTAACATCACTTTCAACAATATTTCAGATATATCGTGCTTGTCAGTTTTATTTGTGGAGGAAACCAGAGTACCCGGGAGAAAACCACCAACCTGCCACAAGTCACAGACAAACTTTATCACATAATGTTGTATCGGGTACACCTTGCCTGAGTGGGATTCGAACTCGCAACGTTAGTGGTGATATACAATCATTGCAACTACTATATGTTCATGACCACGACAACCCCTCTTTAAAATTTGCGGTATGTGGTTACTTTAATATTAGGTTAAATAATGTTTTTGCTTTTAAGGCTGAACCACAATTATTCTCTCTGCTCTGAACAGTGCACGATGGAAGTTATGCCCCTTAAGCATTTTTGTGTCCGTGATGCAGAATGTGCACATTTTTACTGTGGTGAATGATGGGTAGGCAGATTTGGGGATTGAAAATTAATCGATATCTTGTGTAAACAAGAGGCACAAATGTGCTAACTATGGTTGACCTGCTGCAGTCATACTGAGTCACCACCAGCCAATAACACTTTATTTTCAAATACTAAAAATTAGGATATAAAAGTATTGTAAAAAGATTTTTTTTTATATTGTAGGTTTATGCAGTTAATTGGTGTTGTACCAACAGATACTTCAGTACTGGCTAGAACAGGAGAAATCTATGACAATGAAGGGGACAAGTCTCAAGCTTTCCAATACTATTATGATGTATGTATCATTTCTGTCAGGTCTGTTTGTTACACCCTTACATAGACTGATAAGTATTGTAAGTCTGTACACCAATATTGCTTCCGCTTTTGTTTCTAATGTACAGCAAGTTCCCACCATCCAAATATCATATCTGTCACTGACATTTTGCCCCAATTTTGCATTCCAAGCTTTCCATACCTGTTACAGGAAGTAATGTGCAGACTTGTAAAACAGGTCAACAAAAAACGTAGGGTATGTACATTTTTTCCATGTTTTATTAGTTATTGTTCTTGTTATTTTAAAATTTTTACATCGTTGAAAAAAAGAATGATTTATGTATTATGTTAATACTGATTTCTACCAAAATAACAACTAAATCACCAACCCATTGAGAGGCTCTGGTTTCTGTAAACCCAAATGCAAAAAATTGAAGATTTTATCAAACCTATACCTAAATTACACATACAGTCAATTGCTATAAATGTATCATATTTATTTTATTTCAGTCGTACAGATATTTCCCATCAAACATTCCTGTGATAGAATGGCTAGGAGCTTATTACATTGACTCTCAGTTCTGTGAGAAAGCTATTCATTACTTTGAAAGAGCAGCAATTGTCCAGTAAGTTTTATTTTTTTCTACTGGTGGTATTTTATTATCATAACAAGACAAAAATATAAAATAGTCGATATTTTAAAACATATCATTGAAGATGTAGATGTTAATTAATATTCAAGAAGCTGTTATTTGATTGAATTGTATTTATTTTATTCATCTTTTGATTCCCAAATTCAAACATTTGGTCAAAGACGGATAAATTTTCAGACGCATATAAAAATTTAGTATAGATGTATTAATCTAGTTTTTCCACAGGCGCTCGTGGCACGGACTTACAACCCCCCTTTTTCTAACTTTCTGTTTACAAATTTATTTTCAATAAAATTTCTTTATCTGCATTTCTTTATTATTTCATCTCTTTTTCCTTATTTTAACTTGTTCGTGACAATATTCATACAATCTTATGTTAACATCAAATTGCATGTGTCGACTGTAATGATACCGACTGCACCTACATAACCTTGATAACTGTAACATTATATTTTGTTTATATAACAATAAAATATTTTTAAAGTAAGCGTCATCGAGAATATGTAACGTTCCGATAACCACTTATGGACAACAGCGACTTTTGTCGTAAAAAAATTTTTGAATGATCCCCATTGTTCTTATCTGTTGATCTATGCACGCACTATTAAGATATCCCAATTATCATTACATGTATCTTTATTCTCAAAAAGCCGACGCATAACATCGGTACAGGGATAACTCGATACTTCCTAATATACAATAACACATAAGCCTGGATTTTGAGATAAATGGTGAAATCTTATCACAGCAGGATAATCTTGTATGTCAATTATCAATTACTGGACACACTTTACACTGATTTAATAATATGACAGGAATAGGAAAATTCTGTAAACTCGTTCTCACGACTTTTCTTTTATTTTATAAAAAAATTCATGGACACAGGGGTCCTGGATTTTTTTAATAAAAAACTAATCCTGGATTATTATTTTTGCTTAAAGTCCGGTCCTGTGTTTTTATTTCAAATTTTCATCATAGCCCCCCTCCCCCTCCCAAGGAATATAAAATTGTATCATTAATAATAAATTAATAAATAATAAATTCAGATTTTCTATTTAAAATAAATCTCATTTACAAAACCACTGATATTTGTTCAATTTTTAACGCTGATTTAAGCTTTAGTCGCAACAATTTTTTATTTTTCTCTTTAAACTGTCGAAACATAACATTTATTTAACTGTAAAATTCACTAATAAAATTCACCCCCCCCCCCCTTTTTTTCTTGTTTAAATCAATGATCAACAATATTCCAGAATCAAACAAATGAATAAATATAACATAGATTTATTTTACATGCATCTTTTTACCATGAGGAGTTAGTGTGTTTTAAATTGGTCATCCAATCAGGACGCTCATTATTCTTGTCCAAGATAAAAATACATCGCTAAAATTACCTGTGGGTGTTTCCCCACTTCAACTTGTAAATTTACATAGAAATCAGAGATATTTCATCATAAAACTTCACACATGGTTTTGTCTATCATATTTCTTGAAGACAAACATAAAATTTTATAGCATTTATCAATATTTTATGAGTATCAACAGTTTTTTCAACACTATCTGTTTCTCGATACAGCCGCCCGATTACAGTGACCCGTGACCCAGATTAGCGCATCCCAGCAGTTTTTTTTTAATAAGGTTGTTTAATTATCACACATCCCTTTATTTCTTTTGGCCATTGTATATATTATATATCCTTCTTTGATATATGGCTTCTGATTACCCCTTTGATGTCTTCAAATTAATTTAAATGAGCACATAATGTAAGGATAATGTCACATTCCTTGTACAAAAACAAATTGTGGTTACTGCTAATAATTGACTGTATTTTAGAAGTGGTCGTTGGTTGCTTTTAACAAGGACAAGGTGCCAACTTTTCTGACCCTATCCATTTAATCTTTTCTGACCCTATCCATTTAACCTTTTCTGACCCTATCCATTTAATCTTCTTTTTTTCTGTGGCAATCTAATCTTCCATTCATTGACCCATCTAAATAACACCGCTTTGTCTCCTAATTCATTGTTAGCTCACCTCTTTCCCCTACTAGTGCCTTGGACCCACATGGGGACATGCACAGACACTATTTAGACCCTAAAACATTTCCTGTTACTCCAAATTTAGGGAAGCACTGGTTATATATTTATATATTGCTGGGTTCTATTGAAGCATACATGTTGATAATGAATGATTGGTTGAGTAGATTGTTGTAGGTAAATTTAAACCTTGTTTTCTAACTTTCACTTTCAAATAATAACATTTCAATAACATTATAGTTGTAATTATATCACACTGTTTATGTGTGAAGCTTTACTGGTTAAAGACACCAGATGACTACAAAAAACATACAGTTATAATTATGTGTGAAGCTTTATTCTAGTAACATATGACATACAAAAAAACAGTTATTATTATGTCACACTGACTGTTAATTATGTTGCATTGTTAAATATGTCAATCTTTATTCTAGTAACATATGACATATAAAAACTACAGTTATAATTATGTCACACTGTTAAATGTGTGAATCTTTATTTTAATAACATGTGACATACAGACAACCTACAGTTATAATTATGTCACACTGTTAAATATGTGAATCTTTATTTTAGTAACATATGACATACAGACAACATACAGTTATAATTATGTCACACTGTTAAATATGTGAATCTTTATTTTAGTAGCATATGACATACAGACAACATACAGTTATAATTATGTCACACTGTTAAATGTGTGAATCCTTATTCTAGTAACATGTGACATACAGACAACATACAGTTATAATTATGTCACACTGTTAAATATGTGAATCTTTATTTTAGTAACATATGACATACAGACAACATAGTTATAATTATGTCACACTGTTAAATATGTGAATCTTTATTCTAGTGACATATAAAAACATACAGTAATAATTATGTCACACTGACTATTAATTATGTCACACTGTTAAATGTGTGAATCTTTATTTTAGTAACATGTGACATACAGACAACATACAGTTATAATTATGTCACACTGACTCTTAATTATGTCACACTGTTAAATATGTGAATCTTTATTCTAGTAACATGTGACATAAAAACATACAGTAATAATTATGTCACACTGACTATTAATTATGTCACACTTAAATAGGTGAATCTTTATTCTAGTAACATGTGACATACAGACAACATACAGTTATAATTATGTCACAGACTCTCTTAATTATGTCACACTGTTAAATATGTGAATCTCTATTGTAGTAACATGTGACATATAAAAAACATACAGTTATATTTATGTCACACTGTTAAATGTGTGAATCTTTATTTTAGTAACATGTGACATACAGACAACATACAGTTATAATTATGTCACACTGACTCTGTTAATTATGTCACACTGTTAAATGTGTGAATCTTTATTCTAGTAACATATGACATACAAAAAACATACAGTTATAATTATGTCACACTGACTCTGTTAATTATGTCGCACTGTTAAATGTGTGAATCTTTATTCTAGTAACATATGACATACAAAAAACATACAGTTATAATTATGTCACACTATTAAATGTGTGAATCTTTATTCCAGTAACATATGACATACAGACAACATACAGTTATTATTATGTCACACTGTTAAATGTGTGAATCTTTATTCTAGTAACATATGACATACAGTTACAATTATGTCAGAGAATCAGGTATATTTTATATATCATCTATTTCAGACCTAATCAAGTCAAATGGCAGTTGATGATAGCTAGCTGTCATAGAAGAAGTGGAAATTATCAACAAGCTTTAGAAACATATAAACATATACATAGAAAATTTCCTGATAATGTTGAATGTATGTATTATCTAAATACTTAGAAACATATAAACATGTACATAGAAAATTCCCTGATAATGTTGAATGTATGTATTATCTAAATACTTAGAAACATATAAACATGTACATAGAAAATACCCTGATAATGTTGAATGTATGTATTATCTAAATACTTAGAAACATATAAACATGTACATAGAAAATACCCTGATAATGTTGAATGTATGTATTATCTAAATACTTAGAAACATATACATAGAAAATACCCTGATAATGTTGAATGTATGTATTATCTAAATACTTAGAAACATATAAACGTGTACATAGAAAATTCCCTGATAATGTTGAATGTATGTATTATCTCAATGTGTTGGCCCTACTGTAGTCTTTATTGTTGACTTGTCACTGTAGTTAATTTTGACTTATGGTACATAAGTTTGAACCGATCAACAATTTGACTTACTATTAATCCCAGTAGTCAGGTTTTTAAGATTTTTTACTGTAAATTATTATTTTTAAAAACAAGATATAGTTTATTCAACAATACTTTTTACAACAATGCTTGTTACACTATATCTTCAAAGCCCAAGCTCGTTTGAAGTTACCCTGTAAAACCAATGTTGATTATTAAGGGAAATAATCAAGATATAGGAACATGTAATATATATTGTGAATTGTTTGCAATGTTCTATTTTAGTGAAAAAATTAAAATTAGTATAATTTCTTCTTCTTGACTTAGAACAATCGTGTCAAGCCAACCCAAAGACTATAGAATTGTTATTAGAACAATCGTGTCAAGCCAACCCAAAGACTATAGAATTCTTATGGGCGGCTTCTCCTGTAATCTCTAATACTTTTATGATATTTGTGGAATGTAAAGTTTATTCAAAATTGCCAAATTTAAATACATAAAAAAATAAAAAGCCAATTGATCATGATTGTGAAAATATTTATGCACCCACTGCTTGATGTCAATGTTGATCTTTGACTTTAACAGTTAAGTTTACTGTTCTGGAGTTATGCCCCTGTATTCTTTAGCTGGAATCGGGACTTCCGTGTGATAAGGACACATTCATTCATTTAAGTACTTCCCAATATAAACCACTACACAGTAGTCAATTTGTATCTCTATGTATAATTCTTACTTAACCACTAAATTGTAAGGGCCCGGGTGGCTCAATGAGTTAGGTACATGTAGTTGGATTACTTAACAACTCATACAAGCCTATCACCAATACAGCGTTGGTTTGCGCCCAGCTTTGTAAATTACAAAAAAGGGTGACTTGACTGGCAGCCGCAAGTGATAAAGTTTACTAGTTGCTTGCCCATGGTCAGTGATTCTCTCTGGGTAATCCGGCTTCTTCCACCACTAAAACTGGTCTTGATATAGCTGAAATATTGCTGAAAGTGGTGTTAAGCACAATAAAACCAATCAAGCAATCAAATCCACTAAATTGTATTGAAACAAATGTTACAGTACAATAACACAGTATATCACTGATTACTCTTGTTATATATACAGGTTTGAAGTTTCTGGTGAGGATCTGCTCTGATCTTGGATTGAAGGAAGCACAGGAGTATGCTACAAAATTAAAGAAAGCTGAAAAGGCAAAGGAACTGAAAGAACAGGTGGGTCTTAGAAAATGATCTTTAATGGATACAACTTTTCATCAATGCAGGCAGCAGTCTGATGTTCATAAATACAAAGAAATACTAGACCTATACATAGTTTTTATCCTGCCCCTAGTTTTACCCATGAACGTCCGTACGTCTGTCCAAAATTTGGTTTTGCTCTGTAACTTAAGTTCCCCTTGAGCAAATCATCTGCAATTTAAGCACAAGGTCAGAAACTATATCAGGAAGGCCAAGTAATGTTTCAGACTTTACTGATTTTTCTGTTTTGGATTAAGGCCCCTTGATTTGCCAAAAAATCCATATTTATTTTAGCTGGAAATGAAGGCATCGGTGTCCTGTGGACACATTCTTTATTTCATGTATAATGACTGTGTCATCAATCAATGACAAAAACAGACTTGTAAATGTTTTAATATGATAAAGGTATACTGTATTCTAATCAATGACAGATATAAAAACATACTTGTAAATGTTTTAATATGACAAAGGTATATTGTATTCTAATCAATGACAGATATAAAAACAGACTTGTAAATGTTTTAATATGATAAAGGTATACTGTATTCTAATCAATGACAGATATAAAAACATACTTGTAAATGTTTTAATATGACAAAGGTATATTGTATTCTAATCAATGACAGATATAAAAACAGACTTGTAAATGTTTTAATATGATAAAGGTATACTGTATTCTAATCAATGACAGATATAAAAACAGACTTGTAAATGTTTTAATATGACAAAGGTATATTGTATTCTAATCAATGACAGATATAAAAACAGACTTGTAAATGTTTTAATATGATAAAGGTATACTGTATTCTAATCAATGACAGATATAAAAACAGACTTGTAAATGTTTTAATATGACAAAGGTATACTGTATTCTAATCAATGACAGATATAAAAACAGACTTGTAAATGTTTTAATATGATAAAGGTATACTGTATTCTAATCAATGACAGATATAAAAACATACTTGTTAATGTTTTAATATGATAAAGGTATACTGTATTCTTTAGTTAGAAATTCAAAGAAATTACAAATGTTCAATATCTTCTAGTAAATTTAAGTAGGCTATGCAGAATAAATAGTTGTTTTCTCAAGTCCATCCAGTAGATGCTTTACTAAGTAGAGAATAGTTTGTGTGTGAACTTTTGCTCTTTCCATGGGTAACTTATGTTTGTATACAACTGATTGGACTGTTTCTTTTACAGAGAGCCAGTAGTGGTACCAGGAGAGGGAGTGGTAGAGCACGTAGAGATGGTAGTGCAGGAAGTGGTAGGTGTAACCAATGGATACAAATTACATATAGACTATGATTGATCATTGTTGTTTGATATTTATCTTTGACAGTTGGATATTTTCAACTTACGTGTGAACTTTAGGCAGGTTAAGTTCATATTGAATGATTTTGATTCTAAATTTAGCAGAAATATGTACCAAAAGGTGTAATATATAAGTCAATTAGAACAAGGTAATGGTAGATGAATGTGTTGATAGCTACAACGTTTCTAGTAACTCTTTTTGATGTAAAACAAGGAAGGCCAAAGGTAATATGTTTTTCAATTGTAAAGAAATAGCTAACTGATGATAAAGAAATTATTTTATGATTACTGATGTTATTTCTTATTATCCTGCAATTGGGTTATTTTTTGTCATAATAAATGGGTTGAAATAAACTGTTGCTGTATTATGACAGTGTCATAATAACACTTTCACATTAGCCTAATAAAGCTATTAAGCCGCACTCCTGTCATAATAACACTTTTCACATTAGCCTAATAAAGCTATTAAGCCACAGCCTTTATCAGAACTACTATTGAGGTATCGATGGGGTTTCCGTTTATTACTAAATTAACTAACTTTTTTTTGTTGCAAATTTTATTGTAGGATAAATGCAATATTTAATATAAGTACACTAATTTAAATGACTAGTATTTTTGTTATCAGATCATGAAGGTGGTGGAGGAGGGAACAGGAAGTCAAGTTCTAAGGGTCATAGAGGAGGACGTAGCAGACCTACGTTTGAAGACGATGACGGAAAACCATATCAAATGAGTAATAAACAGGAAATAGGTGAGATTTGTCATCATATTCATTTAAATAGCTGATGTATCTTTTATGAGAGAAAATAATTCACATATCAAATGAAAATATTCATGCATGAGTATGAACTGTGCTAAATACCTTCTTTTATAATATAGTATCAAATTCTTCATGTATATCTCTTTGTAAAATAAAAATGCAATATTTGCCGATATTAATTTACTAGTCTCCCTTTATAAATATACATAAAAAGTAGAGCATTTCTGATGAGTTAAAAATATTGCATCTTAAAATATAGCATTCTATACTTTCTCTTTAAAGTATGCACTACAAAGGTTCAGAGTAAAACTATATTTGCACGTAAGCAGACGCAAGATAAACAAGATAGCGGAAATATATTGAATACATGTTGCAAAGAAATATGATGAAATGTAATTGTCAGATTGAAATATTTGGTACTATATTATAAAATGGTTATTGCACTAACAGACTTTTTGAAATTTGTCGGACCGAGTGGGCAGAAAATCACAAGGACCGGCAATACTGCCAAGTATGCCAGTCCAGGTGTCCGACAACATTTTTTGTTTGTGTATTTTGTTTTGCACCGGAAATCGGAAATGCAACTGGTATGCCAGAACGATCACGGTCAACTCGGAATTAGATTCTGCTTCAAATGACATTTACTTTTTAAACATGCAACTGTTTCCATGGTAATTCTATTAATCATTGTATTTTTATAGTTTAAACTGGCTGTGATGTATCAATGCGACCATTTCGTGTGTTTATATTTGAAAACATGGCGGGTCGAGTTTTTATTGTTTGTTCCCCATCACCGATTCCGTTTAAATTTTAGAATTTTGTAAATTCCGGTCCTGCACAATTTCAGTAGGTCCTGCAGAAAATTATTGGGTGCAGGACTGCATATTGAAACATTTTTTCAAAAAGTCTGCTCTAATATTTAGGAATATTTTCCCTCGCAGTATATCATATTGCACTTGCAAGCTCGTGCAATATGATATACTGCTGGGGACAATATTCCTCAATATTAGTGCAATATAATACCTCCTTTTATTGTACAACAGTATACTATTTACATGTAAAACAATCTCTATAGATAGCTTAAAATGTTACGATGTGTCTAGAAAACTATAAACCTATATACACTCGGAATGTATAGATTATATATATCTTGCTCAGGTGTATAAATATATGTGCCTTTTGATGTTATGGTGAAATTTTAGATCAAAATGATTTTTATTTATTTAATTACACTTAAACTTTCTTTTTAAAACCATATCTTATACCACCTTTAAATCTTGATAATGTCATTAAATTTCATTTTATATTTGGATGAGCTAAATATTTTAAGGAAAACGTCAGATTTTGAGAATCCATCCACTTTCTTATTAACAAAATATGTTATAAAACTACTCTTCCTATGTAGTTTCCTGTAGAACTTTATATTACTTTTTGATGCTATATTCACTTTTAAACATTTGGTAAATATTAATATTTATAAAAACTCAGATTTTGAGAATAATTATATAGTAAGTTACTCATACATGTAGTTCTTCTACTTCTACTTTAGCGGACCCTAACTTTTTTTGTTGTCATATCCGCATGGTAATGAAATGAAAGGTTATGGGTCATGCACGTTGATTATTACAATATCTGACTTCCAGGGTCTGCCAAAGTAGATTCTACCCGATTTTTTTATATGTAAAATTCTTGGTAGTATTTTTTTTTTAAGGCAGACCAGATAATAAGATTTTTTGTCAGCATTGTGTATGCCTAACAACATACAATTCCCAAGCTCACCAATAATGTTGGGCATATATATATCTATAGATAACAATATCATGGTGATAAATCTAACTATAGATAACAATATCATAGTGATAAATCTTATTTTGCATGCATTACAGGTACCCCTGGTAAGTTTAAACATATATTTATTTATTTGTTTTGTTATAACATGTTTAATTGTTATGTTATATATCAGTCCTTCTTTATTTTGTTATAGTTTTGTTATATTCAGACAGCACATGTTTCTTTTAATTCACTTTTTAGAATAAAATCTGCCAAACTTGAAATCTGGAATGTCTCTTTTGTATAATTTGCAGATTCAATTTTAAAAATTATATAAATATTGAACATTTTTGATTGCTTCTTAAAGCAATTGTCAAAAAGAGTCAGTTGATGTTTTATGGAAGAATCAGAGTATTTAGAATGACAAAACTTGACATGGAGTAGAAAATTGATACCAAATATTAGACTACATCTAATAGTAGAATGGATGCTCAAAGGGAAATAATTCATTCATGTTTGGAAGTTTCTTTTCCAAATGCCAAGTGAACTTTTCCATCACCCTTGGTTTAGTTGATAAAGAGTCTACTTTTTCACATTTTAAAGATAGAGACCACTTTCATATTTTCCCGCTTGGAATGGGTCAACTTCAATATCACCTTTCAAATCTAAGACTGGGTCGTAGATAATTAACTTCCATATAAGAATGGGAGGAGATTTATTAGGTATGATGCACATGTATCAATAGGTTTTATAAATTTATAGAAAAATTTTTTAGTTTTTCCTAAAATATTTTATGCTTCTTATGACCTTGTTCAAATTTGAGATAAAATATTGCCTATTTAATTCAGAGAAGTCTCAGGATTTTCTGAAGAATTTGTATAGACAAGTTTGATTTCTGTGTTGTAGGTCATATTCACAAGTGTATACAAATATCAATGTTTTCTGTGTTGACTATTTTCTATGGGTACTGGAATAATCTCTCAAACGGTTCTATATATATATAGAGAGTCTTTCTGTTCAATGACATATGTGTGTATCTCTGTGTGTGTGTTAAAGCAGTGTCAGTACTCTCTGTAATGATCTTGATTTTCTAACCAAAGGTGGAAGCTGTCATGGCTTTGCTTCAATATAAACTGTAAGATACACATCTTCATGCTTTTTAACCTAATTAAGTTTACCAATATAGTTGATCACGATTATTTTGGCTGCTTTTTACTATATAACATTCATATACACCCTCAACTTTAGATATAGAATAGATAATACATGATGTCCAACGTTGTCATGGAAACAAAAAGTGTACTCTTTTCTTTGAAAATCTTGTTAAAATATCAATGTTTTTGTGAATACCATTGAATAATACAAAATGTATATGTGTATTATGTAGATGCCATTATAAGAAATAAAGACAGAAAAATAGTATTTTCTTCAAGCATTCCCATATTTTGGAAACGTAACATAAATTTTCGACATCACATTAGTTCTGATTTGTCCACATTCATTTTTAGTTCATGCAAGTATAAAATGGTCGTCCAAGATAATTCCCTATTCTCCATGTATTATTCAGGCTACTGTTTTAGTGTACATAAAAAGTATTACCTATGATTAAATGTATTTGAAGAAATCTCCATTTTTGGGGATGTGGTAGATAAAGACTTTCATTAAATTTTAATTAATCATGATCCTTCAGTGGTTTAAACTGGTATTAGTTTTAGAATAAATTAAATCATACTGTAATTATTGTGTAGAGGATAATATTTATGTGAACATTGTTTCAGATTCCTCTTACTCTGATCCGTTAGGACCACAGATGGAGAGGCCTAAGACTGCAGCCAAGCGTATGGAGCATGATGATCTGTTTGATGATGACGTAGGAGAAGATTTACTACCAGAATAGACTTATAGACAAGCTAGAACACTATTACATACTTGATTTATATTTTGTTAATTTATTTCTGTCTTTCATAGTGAAACATGTTTGTGTTAGAAATAAGTTTATATCTGTCAAAGTATTATAACTCTTTAGTTTTTGACAATGAAATATTATATATTTTTACAGAAAGAATGTTTTTTCTAATTGTATAATTTATTCTATATCCAGTACCAGTATTGGTGATACTGTAAGATGAAATTCTATCAATATTGTAAAATGTTACACATATTTCTTACCTGTTTCAATAAAACTTAGAAACTCTTTAAGTGTTTGCTTTGTTCACATATTTGTAAATACTTCATCCATCACATTTACACCATCTCTTCAAAGCTCTGGCCATCCGTCACATTTACACCATCTCCTCTGAAAGCTCTGGCCATCCGTCACATTTACACCATCTCCTCTGAAAGCTCTGGCCATCTGTCACATTTACACCATCTCCTCTGGCCATCCATCACATTTACACCATCTCCTCTGAAAGCTCGGGGGTTCTGTCACATTTACACCATCTCCTCTGAAAGCTCTGGCCATCCGTCACATTTACACCATCTCCTCTGAAAGCTCGGGGTCAAATTAAATCAAACTTGGCAAGAATGTTCCTTAGATTGTCCCCTTATGTGTATTGGCAATGTCTGTTTTTTAAACCAGTTCATGAACTTACAAATGGTAATTATTATCAGGGGGCCATCGTGGTCGTGATCATATGGTAATTGGATTTACAACTATGCAATCAACGCCTATCACCACTCATGGCTAGGTGTACTTGATACAACATTATGTGATAAATTGTCAGTGACTTACAGCAGGTCTGTGGTTTTCTCTAGGTTCTCCCACCAATAAAACTTTCTGCCACGATATAACTAAAATATGGTTGAAAGTGGCATTAAACACCATAACCATAACCCCGTAATTAACATTAGGTGTTTAATGCCACTTTCCACAATATTTCACTAATTTTTGCTAGATTATTGTGTCAGTCGGTTTCATTGGTGTAGGAAACCGTAGTACCAGGAGAAAAACCACTGACCTGCCACAGGTTACTGACGAACGTCATTGCCTAAAGATATATCCAAAACACAGGAATCTAACTCACAACTTTAGTCGTGATAGGCACCGATTGCATTAGTAGGTGTTAATTCAACTACTATACAAGAATGGCCACACTCCCTCACTATACTCATGAGTAAAATATGTTTGAAAGTAGAGTGAACTGTCTTATTCTTCTACCAACTAGTGACCACCTTCAACAAGTTGAAGATTGAAACTTTTACATGTTTCATAGATTAGTATTTGATGGAGACAACAGCCTTGGATGTTTCAACCATGGAACTCATATGTGTTGTGACAGCCGGTTCCATCAGATAGTGATGAGGTTCAGGTTCATGGTGTTTAATGCCACTTTCAACACTATATCGTGGCGGTCAGTTTTATTGGTGGAGAAAACCAGAGAAAACCACCAACCTGTTGCAAGTCGCTGATAAACTTTATCACATCATGTTGTATCGAGTATGCCTTGCCATCAACGGGTTCAAACTCGCAACTTGAGTGGTGACAGGCACTGATTGCATAGGTAGTTGTAAATCCAACTACCATACGATCATGACCACGACGACCACCGAGTGATAGTGATGAGGGGAAATGATTATGATTAACAGTTAAATATTAATGTTGAAAAATATTGTATTAGTTCTTTTGAAGTGCAGTTCTGAACAGTCATACTGACAAAGAAATCAGAAACAAGAATTGCCTGTGGCGGCAATGTTTGTAAATGGATTGGGGACAAAATGAGCAATCTTTATAGAGGACCTTCTAAGGATGCTTCCTACCAACTTTCAGTTCATTTGGCTAAGGGGTTTCAGAGGAGAAGATTAAAATGTAAAAAGTTAACAGACGACGGATGCAAAGTGATGGCAAAAGCTCACATTGCCTTTGGCAAGGTGAGCTAAAAAGATGTTTAAAATATCTATATATTATGGATTGTTTATACAGCTGGTTACAGGCTTTATATACTTTATCCATCATTTGTCATTTGGTAGCTTTACACATTATAATATCACTGATCCATTGCTAAAATGGTCTCCTTTCAATGTTTGTCAAAAATGGAGATCATTACTAAAAATACAAGTTTTTTTTTAAATGGCCAAAATGTTTGCATTTTCATTTTAAAATATCTATAATATAAACAAAGACTACATTACATGGTGATAAGAAGTTTGATTATGAATGGAAATTTAATCAGTGATGGTCAACAATGTGATCAATCACATCTCACCTCAAATCATTGAACACAAAAAAGACCATGACACATGTTGATGGAAAACTCCTCCCATTTTGGTCCCTTTTAATTATGTCAAAATCAGTAATAGTTACATAATAATTCTATCATTTTTTCTGAAAAGGATTTCCCTAAAAAATTCATTAAAATAAACCTCATCAAAATCAGATGAACAACAAAGTATCAAGATCAATTTATATGGAAACAGCCTATTTTTCCCTCTTTTTTTTCTATGGTGGATTTCTGATCTGAACAAAATACATGGCCTATGTAGAGAACCTTCCAATGAACAGTCCTACCAATCTGATTCCAATTGGCCAAATGATTTCAGAGAAGATTAAAATGTAAAAGTTTAAAGATGAGAATGACGATGGACACAAAGTGATAATACCTCATGGGACCCTTTTGGTCAGGTGAAATAAAAAGGACCAAAAATTATCCACAAAATTCTAAAACACAGAAAACTAAAGATTGAGCAATGTATAGACAACATCGAGACAGTTTGACAAGGTGACAACAAATACAAATCCATTGCAATACATCACCTTGTAGGTCAGGTGAACCAATAAAAGCTCACATAGCCTATGGCCAATGATATAACTATTAAAAGACAGATTTTTATTTTCAATGATTTTAATATCATCACAAAAATATTGTGTGAAATATACATAAATATTGATTGTATAATCACATGAATACAAAATAATGACAAAAATTCAACTACCAATACACACACTAATAAAATATCAAACAATTTGATCAACAACAGTAACTTCTTCTGTAAAATATAAGCTGCACATTGTTACAGAGCTCTAGATAGACAATTACCGTGAACAAATAATAAGGACATTGTTTTGGGAATGATTATTTATTATTTCAATTTTTACTTTTTATATATACATTATGTAACGTCATCACTGAGAAGCCACAAGTTTAACCTGGACAACAAGAACAAACATTTTTAAAATTTGACTAAATTTTATGAATGTGTTGGATAAATATGTCTTTCCATCAATAAATTTAGATTTATGCTTTTTATTAAAAAACATTTTTTGCCACAAATAAACTAGAGGCTCAGGTGAGCCTGTATCGCTCACCTGACATAAATAAGTCCTCTTAAAAATGTCTGCATGCCGAATACATCTAAGTTACTATTCAAATCCCATACTGCCATAGGGTTCTATGTTAAAATTATGTCTGCTCAAGGCAGCCATCTTGGATGGAGGTCGTGGTCACCGGACACAAATTTGAAAGTATACTACCCAAGGACCATCCATGCCATGTTTGCTTTAAATTGGCTGACTGGTTTCAGAAGAGAAGACTTTTAAACAATTTTCCCATAGGGTCCTATGTTAAAACTATGTCTGCTGACGGCGGCCATTTTGAACCGAGACCGGGATCATTGAACACAATTTTGGAAGTTGACCACCTAAGGACCATCGATGACATGTTTGCTATATTGGCTTACTGGTTTCAGAGGAGAAGATTTTAAAACATTTTTTCCCATAGGGTCCTATGTTAAAACTACAGTATGTCCGCTGAAGGCGGCCATCTTGGATGGAGGTCAGGGTCACTGGACACAATTTTGAAAATTGACCACTTAAGGACCATCCATGCCACGTTTGCTTTAAATTGGCTTACTGGTTTCAGAGGAGAAGATTTTTAAACATATTTCCCATAGGGTCTTATGTTAAAACTATGTCCGCTGATGGTGGCCATCTTGGATGGAGGTTTGGGTCACTGGATATAACTTTGAAAGTTGACCATTTAAGGACCATTCATGACATGTTTGCTTTAAATTGGCTTACTGGTTTCAGAGGAGAAGACTTTTAAACATTTTTTCCATAGGGTCCCATGTTAAAATTAAGTCGAGTCATGGTGGCCATCTTGAATTTCCGATCAGCAAACGATTCACAAATTTAGTACAGGACCACCCAATGATCATTCCTGCAAAGTCACAATTCAATTGGCTTAGTGGTTTCTAACAAGAAGATTTAAAAAATTTTGACCAATCAGAACACATTTTGGGCCCTGGTAGCCATGTTGGATTTCCGATCAGCGCCAAAAACAAAAATCTTGTATATGACCACCCAATGAACATTTCTGCCAAGTTTGGTTCAAATCTGTTTTGTGGTTTCAGAAAAAAAGATGAAAATGTGAAATTCCCATAGGGTCCAATGTTAAACTAAGTCGAGTCATGGCGGTCATCTTGAATTTCCGATCAGCAAACGATTCACAAGTTTAGTACAGGACCACCCAATGATCATTCCTGCAAAGTCACAATTCAATTGGCTTAGTGGTTTCTGACAAGAAGATTTTTTAAATTTCAGCCAATGAGAACACATTATGGACCCTGGCAGCCATGTTGGATTTCAAATCAGCACCAAAAACACAAATCTGGTAAAGGACCATCCAATGAACATTTCTGGCAAGTTTGGTTGAAATCTGTTCAGCGGTTTCAGAGAAGAAGATTTAAATGTGAAAAGCTAACGGACGGACAGACGACGGACGCTTACCCATGACAAAAGCTCACATGGCCTATGGCCAGGTGAGCTAAAAATATAAAAAAAATAGGACAACTGAAATCTATATCAATTTAAGTGTTATACTAAACTAAGTCTACCAGTATAGAACGTTCTTTTTACCGGTAAACTTTAAAACATAATAAAAAAAATGTGAACATTTTATTTTTTCTTGGGACTGCAGGAATTCCTTATACATAGTATATACCTGAACAATACACAACTTTTCTGTACATTAGAACATATATACCATATAAAAATAATAGCAACTGCTAGTGCTATCAACGGTAATATTGGACGGAAGCCCCAATGAAAACGGACAAGCTTATCTTCATTTAATTCTTTATACAATTACAAAAATTACATGTTTGTAATTGAAAAAATGCCATTGGATTCTAATGAACTGGACTGACAAACTAAAAGTGACACTGAACATGAATCTTTATAAATATCATGTAAAAAGCACTTGGGATGTATATTGTATAAATATATATATATATATAGATATATGTTTAGTCAAAACCTTATGTCAATCTCAAAAGGACTAATTATTATGTGTAGAAAAGGTATAAAACTTAACAGGTACCCATGCACTACAAAGTCAAGAAATTCTGAATAGACCAGTTTTTGTGCCATAAATTCTGAAAAAGTCTGAACATTGACTGAAAATTCAGAACAGATTCTGAACATTGTCTGAAAAGAATGTTCAGAATCTGTTGACTTTTTCAAAATTTCTAGCACAAAAACTGGTCTATTCAGAATTTCTTGACTTGTAGTGGGCCAGTAGCCCAAGAGCACAATTTGGCCTTGGACCCTGATATCTGTCAGATAGTAGCTCAGCTGGTACTGAAATTTTTATATTTCATTTGAAAAGTCAGTTACTTGTTCCCAAAAATTTTTAGTGAGCTACTAAAATTTCTATTTTAGAGAGTTCAGCTTTAATCCTGTAAAACTATGTGTAAGTAAAGAGTTATCTGGGATAGATTAAACTTGAAGCTACTACATACAGACCAAATTGTTACTTTGAGATACTGAAGTAATTAAATAACTTTTACTTTTACACTCGCTGTGAAACAGGCTAGAATAGCTCACCAAATATATTGTATATATAATTAATATAACTTGTGCATTTGCTGTCATTTGATTTATGTTATTAATGTATTTGCATGGAGAGAGATTAGTAAGTTGTAAAAGCTTGTTACCAATCCATTTGAATAAATATTGACAATAAAATGATTATAAAGTAAAGTAGGTTACAGTCACCAAATACGTAAATAACAGTTTGACATCAAAATAAACAATACAATCTACATCTTAGTGCATAGAACAAAGTTTGTTTGGTATGGCCATGTTTGTTTTTATTTAAAGCACCATACATATATAAAAACCTTTGGTACAACCAGATTTTTATTTGGTACCTTTGCAACTAATAAATTGGACTAAAACATTTTGAATGGAAACTTAAAGTTACACCCATGCTGTTCTTTATACTTATCTTACATTGTTACAGATGGACCATGTCATGTCACAAGTTATTCAAGATAGTATTAGTTATCTCCAAGATGTCTTTACTAACTATAGACTGGGTGTGACGGTCCGTGACTTGATAACCAAAAGTTGTCCATTGTAATGTAATTGACTTATAAAACAGTGTACAAATAGTTGTAAACTTTAATAAATATAAAATAAATAAAAACTAGCTCACCTTTCATTCTGCTTTGAGGAAACTTAATACAGAACCTTCCATACATGTAGATGCTTCCTACCAAGTTCATATGACTAAGCAGTTTCAAAGGAGAAGATTTTTTAGAAATCGACCAATCAGAAACAAGAATTGCATGTGGTGGCCATGTTTGCTAACCGATCGGGACGAAATGAGCAATCTTCATAGAGGACATTCCATAGATGCTTCCTACCAAGTTTCGGTGGTAGCCATGTTTGTTAACCGATTGGGACGAAATAAGCAATCTTCATAGAGGACATTCCATAGATGCTCCCTACCAAGTTTCGGTTCATTTGGCCAAGCGGTTTCAGAGAAGATTTTAAAAAATCGGCCAATCAGTAACAAGAATTGCCTGTGGCAACCATGTTTGGTAATGGATCATAACAAAATGTGCAATCTTTAGAGAGGACCTTCCATAGATGCTTCCTACCAAGTTTCAGTTCATTTGGCAGAGGGTTTTCAGAGGAGAAGATTAAAATGTGAAAAGTAAACGGATGACAGACGACAGACACCAAGTGATGGCAAAAGCTCATATTGCCTTTGGCAAGGTTTGCTAAAAAGAATATTAAAATGTCAATACCTACTTCTAATGTATAGAATAAACATGTTACATGTACACTAGATCAGCATTAGCTAATTTCTAAGGGAGATAATGGCAAGAGATATTTCTTTTAACAGTTTAGGCAAGAGTTATCTTTCTTTTAACAGAGGAGAAGATTTTTAGAAATCAACCAATCAGAAACAAGAATTGCCTGTGGTGGCCATGTTTGTTAATGAATCAGGACGAAATGAGCAATCTCTATAGAGGACCTTCCATAGATGCTCCCTACCAAGTTTCGGTTCATTTGGCCAAGCGGTTTCAGAGGAGAAGATTTTTAGAAATCGACCAATCAGAAACAAGAATTGCCTGTGGTGGCCATGTTTGTTAATGAATCAGGACGAAATGAGAAAATTTATAGAGGACCTTCCAAGGATGCTCCCTAACAAGTTTCGATTCATCTAGCCAAGCGGTTTCAAAGGAGAAGATTTTTTTAGAAATCAACCAATCAGAAACAAGAATGGCCTTTGGCGGCCATGTTTGTTAATGGATCGGGACGAAATGAGCATTCTTTATAGAGGACCTGCCATAGATGCTTCCTACCAAGTTTCGGTTCATTTGGCCAAGCGGTTTCAGAGGAGAAGATTTTAAAAAATCGGCCAATTAGAAAGAAGAATTGCCTATGGCGGCCATGTTTGTTGATGGATCGGGACAAAATGAGCAATCTTTGGAGAGGACCTTCCATAGATGATTCCTACCAAGTTTAACTTCATTTGGCTGAGGGGTTTCAGAGAAGAAGATTAAAATGTGAAAAGTTAACGGATGACAGACAACAAGTGATGGCAAAAGCTCACATTGCCTTTGCCAAATTGGCAAGGTGAGCTAAAAATACAACACTGTCAGAACAGTTCCAAAATCCAATAAAAAAAATCACATAATGAGGCAAAATCGATACCTCTTAACACACATATAAAAGTGTGCTGAATCTAATAAAAATTGTTTGATCTTTTCAAAACAAATGTAAATTGTCCAATTTTTTTAATTTTTTTTCAAAATTCATTTATAAGCATTTAAGACTTAAGCAGTTCTCTGATCAATTGTGACATATATTATAGTTATACAATATCAGGATAGTTAAATGTGTACACCACATGTAAAAAAAGTACAATGTATCAAAAATCTTTATATATTCAACATCTTTGGCTATATTTTTTTTATGTTACCATGATTACAGGCTACTTCACGTTGACTAATTTGACGTTGATTATCAAAATTAATTTGACAACATACTTTCAGTGTGAGGTAGATGGTGTTATAAAACACAGAGATTTAAGAGGTCAACAAAAGAAATATTAACAAGGGGGAGATAACTTAGATGTTTAAATTCTAGCTGTATACCACAGATCAATGGTGTGTGATCAGGTTTTACAACTTGATGATCCGACTACTATGACACATAACAGTGATCAAATCATGTAAGCTTGATTCTAAAATATATTACTAACAATATTATGTATATTTTTACAGATTGGTAGCAAAACTACAGAACTGAAATTCACCAAAAAGGGGAGCTAACTCTTTAAATGTAGAAAATTAGTAGTTCTTTCATTTTGGATTAAACTTCTCTACGTTCACCTTAACCATAATTGTTCTATTCTAACTGGTCTAGTTTGTCAAACAAATGTAAATTTGCGAGTGGCTGGTTACCCAAACTGATACTGAAATCATAGTTATTTTTATCAGAACCAACTATGAACTATTAAAAACAAATTATAGATCAATAACATACAAAACTTAAATCATGTCTTCTGACGGGAAAAATCATGAAGGAACAGTTTTTGTTGTTGTAAATTTGTGTGGACCATAAACAGTGTGAAGAAGACAGATCTATAAAAAGTACAATAGTCTAGTATTTCTATGCTTTTTTTTCCATGACAAAAATATTTTCAGCCATGGAATATAAATTAAAATAAAAGGCTTTCCTCGACAGTTGGAGTGATGAACCATTTGGACGATAAGCTAAAATTGTCTAGCCAAAATATTAAAAGAAACCAATAGAAATGAAAGAAAGGTGGTGCTATATTTTGATTTAAAGAAACTTGCGACCACCTTTTCTTCTTAAAATGATTTTCTTTATACAGTAAGTTAAGTTTTCAACAACACTTTTGTCAATCAAATCTCCATGGTAATATTTGTGGTATCTAAATCTATTACATTGCAATAGTTATTTATGTGAACATTGTTTTAATATTTATATAACATATATAACAATAACATGAATAAAAATTATGTATACTTAGAAACTTAGTTATCTCCCTTCTTATAATGCACTTAGTAACACAATACAATATACATGTAATATTGGTTTAGAGTTATCTCCCTTTTTATAATGCACTTAGTAACACAATACAATATACATGTAATATTGGTATAGAGTTATCTCCCTTCTTATAATGCACTTAGTAACACAATACAATATACATGTAATATTGGTATAGAGTTATCTCCCTTCTTATAATGCAATACCTTTTACAGTGAAAGAAGGCCAGATAAGTATGGCCTTTCTTGAGAGGGACAATTTAGTATTAATGTAACACATTCTACAGTGAAAGACAGCCTGATTAGTATGTCCTCTCTTAAGAAGGGACAATTTAGTAGTATTTTACTATCTCAGTGTATTTGAAAACTGGCCTAATAAGAGGGATGGTCTCTCTTTAGAGGGGCAGTTTAGTATAAAATGTAGTATTCTACCATCTCAGTGCATTTGAAAACAGGCCTAATAAGAGCAGTGACCTTTGGTGGGAGTGGTCGTATAAGAGGGGAGCTATTAAATATAACATGTACAAATATATTGCGACTTAAACAAAATATTTATCACAACTGAATATAACAGGGTATTATTTAAACTGACAGATATATGGTACTCTAACACACAATATTATATACAATTTACAAACATATAACAAAAAATACAATAGTTTGTACTTAAATATTATAATAAATGACAAAACCCTCTTCAACCATGAAATTCTTTAAAATAAGGGACTAAAACTCAGTATCAGTATCAACTAACTGTCTCTGATACTTAAAATTATAGGTCAATGTGACCTCAAACAAATAATGATATTACATGTACCAATAAAAAGTCTGTTTTGAAGTTCTCCACATACATTATCACTAGTATTACTAGTATTGCTGCATTACTAGAGATAATGTTTGTCTCTGCCTTCAAAACTGCAGCTATTCTATATGCATAGGATAAGATTAACATAGTGTTAAACACCATCTTCAACAATGCTTCCATTATATCCTTGAGGTCAAGATAACTAAATACAGTCACACCTGTCTAAACAGAACCCTGTATAAACTGGAATCCTGTGTAAACATAACTTTAAAAAATAAATAAAGTCCTAATTAAAAAAATGTGTTTTTATTTTTCTAATTTCACAATTAATTACAAAAAAACTATGTCAAACAATGTACTATATTTTCTTTAACCCTTACTACGCTGTATACATAATATTCCAAATGGCTGCTGCTGCCGCATTCTTTTTGTTTCAAAGTAGAATAAAGATACAGTATCTTAAAACTGCAATAACTTCTTTATTTTTTAGAATACAGAAAAACTTTTATGTATGAAAATTATTCTCCAAACAACGACCTTTCCAAATGTTTACTTTATGGAATGGTATTTTGTAATTCGACACCTGTATTTTCAGGTAAAATGTGTCAAATGTAATATTTTGTTTTACAACTGTTTAAATACAGAAATATGTTGATACATGTACATGTTGTTTTTCTCTTCTCCATTTAATGAATGAATGTTAGTCAATCAATATATGTATATCTTGTAACAATTTGACAGGTAATACAGGTAAGCCAGATTGACGAAATAAAGATTATTACCTGAAAATTTGCTTTGTCTTTATTACTTTCAATACTTTTTTCATGATTTTGTTCATGGTAAGCAACTGTTGATACCAAATATTAGGCTTTAATTCGGAAAATCTTACAAGTATCAAGTTTAATGTTTTATTCAGGAAAGTACAGGTAAGTCTTTGATCTTCTGGAGTGTGGTCGTTATCCACCAAAGGAAGGTTTGATAAAATAGCATAAAATCTGTCCTTGGCCATCATTTTACCAAAAAAGGGAGTTGCTATAACTTCATCAGTTGCCCAGTAGGCATCTATATCTCCCTTATGAGTCAAACCCATACCAATTACAAGAGAAAGGAACACCTTCATTTCATCAACAATGACTGGTCGCCATTTTTACAGTCTCGATTTGTCCTTCAACAGTCCATTTTCAATGTGTTTTAAAAAAGAAAATAGGTTTAGGGGTCCCCCGTTAGTTGCATATTCAGCCCTGGTGTTGCGGTAAATGGTGCACATAGCGGTGGAGAATCATCTCGAAGCCAACCGAATTCGTCATATTGTTGAACATTTCTATCCTTTAATGACTGTTGTAAGTCAATTTCTCTTAAAATCTCATAATTAGGTATTAGGTCTTCAGGTCCAAAGCCTTTGAATTCGTTCTTGTCATCCGAATCTTCGAATATTTTAATAAATTCATCATCATCAATTTCCGATTCATCACTGTCTGCCATTTTGATGCCATGCAGTTTACTTCAGTTCATATTTTCCTTTTTCTGCTGTATTTTTTTTTACATACAACTTACCTAGATTTCAAACGCAAATCCGACCTGAATCACTTTACTATACATTTACGATAAATTTAGAGGTATTCCAAACTTTTGAGATTACGCTATGTGGAACCTACATGTATCTAAACAAACCACTGCCAGGACATAAAATGATGCTTTACTAATGTGGGACCTATCTAAGCAGACTGTCAGGACAGAATATATAAATCAGGCTTGCTTCATACAATCTTTAAGCACAATTTTGTGTACTTGTACTCAAAAGACAGCCAATCAGTACCCTATCATCGGGCCTATGTTCAATAAATTGAGTGTCCTAATTGGATAAATTTAGAGTACAAGTATAATAAATCATGCTCAAAATTTTTATGCAGTTAAAATGAAATTATAAATTGATCTGAATACATTATACCCTTATAACATGATGTAACTTACAAACAATAAGGAGATCAGAAATAGAGATAAAATCACACATCAGAAATTGACAATAAAAATTACAATGAAATCAAATATTGACTGCTTAAAATAGTCTTATTAAGTATTCTGAGTAGTTAAGAGAGAACTAAGATCATGGTCTTACATTCTGTTGGTATTCTACGGTCTTACATTCTGTTGGTATTCTACGGTCTTAGACTCTGTTGGTATTCTACGGTCTTAGACTCTGTTGGTACTCTATATCACTTTCATCACTATCTGCTACAGATAACAAAGTTTTACCATTAGATCCAGTTTTTATCAATCTTTTCATACAATGTTCATCTTCTTTATAACCATGAACTTTTCTGTTGAAGATAGCAACAGTGCATCCTATCGCTAGCATTATCAGAAAATTAATCCCACAATGCCATGTAAAATACATTGTTACCATCATAAATTCCACATGATCATCTGGTTTCCATTTTTCTGCATATGGATCTGGATTGTACAATATAAAGCCTACCTGCCAAAACCATGTTCCTTGTACAAGAAAGAAATAAGTTCTAGACAGGGCTGCCAAGATGTTATGACGATATTTCATTTCTAAAATGATACCTATGATGTTGAAGACAATAGCATATATAAGTAACGTGTGAAGTTGTATGTCTAACACATCTCTACCATGAAGATGGTAATGAAACAATAAACCTTCCACGCCCAGTGCCAATACAACAATAACATAATCCAGATCCTTAGGAATCGGTGATTTGAAATAAACTAGAATATCTAATATGCCACTCATCCCAAAAAAGAAGAACATAGTAGCATGCTGAGCATTTCCAGGAGTTGTAAACTTGTGTACATGAAAATTATATCCAGTGTATATCTCTATGGTAAATCCTACAACTGCAAAAAAGATCTTTACTATGGATTCCACAGGAAAATCTTTAAAACGGACACAGCAGTAGCTGCCTGGATATGTGATAGTTGACGTAAACTGTGAATTCCTTCGTAAACATTTGTAGTATCTGTGAAACATCTGAACAGTCCACCATAAGCCAAACGCCATGAAGAATGTTCCAGGTAAAGCATGGCCAACAAAAGATCCCATCTTAACTTGAGTTTCTAAAAAAGATAGGTATCATTTGATTTATACAACAATATTATACTTGTATTAGAAACAATGTAAGTCATCATATATATCTACCTATAATATCACAATTAAACTACAGTCAAACCCACCCTTGAGGTCACCTCTATTAAGCAGTCACCTGTATTATAAGGTCATGTTTATCTTATCCTGCTATAGAAAATTTTATGTGAATGGAACCTCTTTTAAGAGGTCACTTGTCTTATAAGGCCATTTTTTCATTGTCCTAAAGGTGACCTCTTAATACAGGTTTGACTGTATATCAGTAGTACAATGGTTAGCATTGTATCTACATCCAGAGGACAATAGTGATGACGACAAATCAATAACATAATATGAGCACAAATATTTTGCAGTTGTATAAAAATCAAGTTTTTAACATTGATTTTGCTGCCGTTCTACATCTTACACTTACTGTAAGGTCTTCAATGACGAGTACAAATCATACCTCTAGTTTATCATCTTCTACATTGTATATGTATATATAGTATTAAAAGATCATCAAATAATTATGTGTATATGTGAAATTATTTGTAGGATTAGGGTTGTGGTGTTTAATGCCACTTTCAACAATATTTAAGTTATATCATGGTGGTCAGATTTACTGGTGGAGGAAACCAGAGTACCCGGAGAAAACCACTGACCTGTCGCAAGTCACTGACAAACTTTATCAAATAATGTTGTATCGAGTACACCTTGCCAGGTACGGGATTTGAATTCACAACTTTAGTGGTGATAGGCACCAATTGCATAGGTAGTTGTAAATCCAACTACCATACAATCATGACCATGACGGTCTCTAAGTTATTTGTATATTATATTTGTATTTATTACTGTTGTCATATAAATATATTATGTCTTGACTTTATACGTGACATTATTGTAATTTAAATCAAATAAAACTTGAATTATCTATTTATATAGTCAAACCTGTGTTAAGAGGTCACCTTTGGGACAAAGAAAAAGTGGCCTTATAAGACAGGTGACCTCTTAAAAGAGGTTCAATTGATATGAAATTTTCTATGACAGGACAAGAAAAAGGTGACCTCTTAATACAGGTGACTGCTTAATAGAGGTGACCACATGGACAGGTTTGACTGTATATAAATACCTACAGTATATATATATGTTAGTGGCAATAAGCAAAATTAGGCATTAAGCTTAATTCCTAGGCAATAAGGCTAATGCCTAAATGTTGTTAGACATTAAGCTTAAATCCTAGGATTTAGGCTTAAATCCTGAAAAATACGTCCAGGCATTAGGCTTAATGCCTAAACAGTAACTATCAATCATTGTATGTGTACATGTATGTTTTTTTTTTTTTTTTTATTCAAAATCATTACATAAAACACAATGTCTTAAAATGTCAATGTCAAGTACCTACAATAAAACAATTATCACATAAACGTTAGATAAAAATTGATCAACATTGTTAAAAAGTATCAAGATAAAATATAAAGACATCATTTATTATCACAGGATCCAGAATTATGGCACCGACTATTGCACAGTTTTCCATTTTTCTTACACTTGCTTCTGTTGCATGAACATTTAGATTTACAGGAACATTTTAAAAACCCTTGTCCACCAGATAAAGACTGGTTAGAAGCTGCCTCACGAACACTTATGGTTGTTTCACAATTAATTTCCTCTTGTCCTGTATACAGATGCTCATCTCATTTGCCCCAAATGTACCTTGAAGTTGTCCAAAACGTGTTCCCACTACAGCGTTGCCTTTATTATTAACCTTAAAGAAAAAAAAGATATAAGGAAATGCGATAGCAAAGTTTTAAAGATTTTCAGTTATTTCTTTTTCGTTGATGTGCTTAATACAAAGTAGATTATTTCAACTTTATTCAGAGTACGTAGAAATCGCCATTGATTTTGTTTAGTTAGCCTGGTATCCCTGAAAATAAAACTATTCAATCAGTTTAGTATACTTCTATGAAATTATTTGATATTTAAAAATGTTGATAGAAAAAGTGTTTGCTACTGTTTAATAACTTTATTTTGGTAATGTTTAAGGACCATAACTTCACATACAATGTAGGTCAAGTTCAATTTTGAGTAGAATATCTTTTTTCCTGAGTTATTGTAATCTTTTTCTATTTGTTCACTCATATACATGTAGTTATTATGCTATTTGTATTATTTGAAGAAAAAATATGTTATTTGATAACTTACCTGCGATATATCAACACTACCAGGGCTGCAGGAATTAACTGTGTCATCAATATCATCATGTAACACGTTCACTAAAGGGGTATCCACATGAGTTGTAGAATCTGTGGTAGAATGTAATGAATCATCCTGCAGTCGTAGTAAATCTTCCTCCTTTTCTAAGGTTGAAAACACATGAGTTGTAGAATCTGTGGTAGAATGTAATGAATCATCCCACAGTCGTAGTAAATCTTCCTCCTTTTCTAAGGTTGACAACACATGAGTTGTAGAATCTGTGGTAGAATGTAATGAATCATCCTGTAGTAGTAGTAAATCTTCCTCCTTTTCTAAGGTTGACAACACATGAGTTGTAGAATCTGTGGTAGAATGTAATGAATCATCCTGTAGTAGTAGTAAATCTTCCTCCTTTTCTAAGGTTGACAACACATGAGTTGTAGAATCTGTGGTAGAATGTAATGAATCATCCTGTAGTAGTAGTAAATCTTCCTCCTTTTCTAAGGTTGACAACACATGAGTTGTAGAATCTGTGGTAGAATGTAATGAATCATACTGTAGTAGTAGTAAATCTTCCTCCTTTTCTAAGGTTGACAACACACGAGTTGTAGAATCTGTGGTAGAATGTAATGAATCATCCTGAAGTCGTAGTAAATCTTCCTCCTTTTCTAAGGTTGACAACACATGAGTTGTAGAATCTGTGGTAGAATGTAATGAATCATCCTGTAGTAGTAGTAAATCTTCCTCCTTTTCTAAGGTTGACAACACATGAGTTGTAGAATCTGTGGTAGAATGTAATGAATCATCCTGTAGTAGTAGTAAATCTTCCTCCTTTTCTAAGGTTGACAACACATGAGTTGTAGAATCTGTGGTAGAATGTAATGAATCATCCTGTAGTAGTAGTAAATCTTCCTCCTTTTCTAAGGTTGACAACACATGAGTTGTAGAATCTGTGGTAGAATGTAATGAATCATCCTGAAGTCGTAGTAAAACTTCCTCCTTTTCTAAGGTTGACAACACATGAGTTGTAGAATCTGTGGTAGAATGTAATGAATCATCCTGAAGTCGTAGTAAATCTTCCTCCTTTTCTAAGGTTGACAACACATGAGTTGTAGAATCTGTGGTAGAATGTAATGAATCATCCTGTAGTAGTAGTAAATCTTCCTCCTTTTCTAAGGTTGAAAACACATGAGTTGTAAAATCTGTGGTAGAATGTAATGAATCATCCTGCAGTAGTAGTAAATCTTCCTCCTTTTCTAAGGTTGACAACACATGAGTTGTAGAATCTGTGGTAGAATGTAATGAATCATCCTGTAGTAGTAGTAAATCTTCCTCCTTTTCTAAGGTTGACAACACATGAGTTGTAGAATCTGTGGTAGAATGTAATGAATCATCCTGTAGTAGTAGTAAATCTTCCTCCTTTTCTAAGGTTGACAACATATGAGTTGTAGAATCTGTGGTAGAATGTAATGAATCATCCTGTAGTAGTAGTAAATCTTCCTCCTTTTCTAAGGTTGACAACACATGAGTTGTAGAATCTGTGGTAGAATGTAATGAATCATCCTGTAGTAGTAGTAAATCTTCCTCCTTTTCTAAGGTTGACAACACATGAGTTGTAGAATCTGTGGTAGAATGTAATGAATCATCCTGTAGTAGTAGTAAATCTTCCTCCTTTTCTAAGGTTGACAACACATGAGTTGTAGAATCTGTGGTAGAATGTAATGAATCATACTGTAGTAGTAGTAAATCTTCCTCCTTTTCTAAGGTTGACAACACATGAGTTGTAGAATCTGTGGTAGAATGTAATGAATCATCCTGAAGTCGTAGTAAATCTTCCTCCTTTTCTAAGGTTGACAACACATGAGTTGTAGAATCTGTGGTAGAATGTAATGAATCATCCTGTAGTAGTAGTAAATCTTCCTCCTTTTCTAAGGTTGACAACACATGAGTTGTAGAATCTGTGGTAGAATGTAATGAATCATCCTGTAGTAGTAGTAAATCTTCCTCCTTTTCTAAGGTTGACAACACATGAGTTGTAGAATCTGTGGTAGAATGTAAAGAATCATCCTGAAGTCGTAGTAAAACTTCCTCCTTTTCTAAGGTTGACAACACATGAGTTGTAGAATCTGTGGTAGAATGTAATGAATCATCCTGAAGTCGTAGTAAATCTTCCTCCTTTTCTAAGGTTGACAACACATGAGTTGTAGAATCTGTGGTAGAATGTAATGAATCATCCTGTAGTAGTAGTAAATCTTCCTCCTTTTCTAAGGTTGACAACACATGAGTTGTAGAATCTGTGGTAGAATGTAATGAATCATCCTGCAGTAGTAGTAAATCTTCCTCCTTTTCTAAGGTTGACAACACATGAGTTGTAGAATCTGTGGTAGAATGTAATGAATCATCCTGTAGTAGTAGTAAATCTTCCTCCTTTTCTAAGGTTGACAACACATGAGTTGTAGAATCTGTGGTAGAATGTAATGAATCATCCTGTAGTAGTAGTAAATCTTCCTCCTTTTCTAAGGTTGACAACATATGAGTTGTAGAATCTGTGGTAGAATGTAATGAATCATACTGTAGTAGTAGTAAATCTTCCTCCTTTTCTAAGGTTGACAACACATGAGTTGTAGAATCTGTGGTAGAATGTAATGAATCATCCTGTAGTAGTAGTAAATCTTCCTCCTTTTCTAAGGTTGACAACACCTGAGTTGTAGAATCTGTGGTAGAATGTAATGAATCATCCTGAAGTCGTAGTAAATCTTCCTCCTTTTCTAAGGTTGACAACACATGAGTTGTAGAATCTGTGGTAGAATGTAATGAATCATACTGTAGTAGTAGTAAATCTTCCTCCTTTTCTAAGGTTGACAACACATGAGTTGTAGAATCTGTGGTAGAATGTAATGAATCATCCTGTAGTAGTAGTAAATCTTCCTCCTTTTCTAAGGTTGACAACACCTGAGTTGTAGAATCTGTGGTAGAATGTAATGAATCATCCTGAAGTCGTAGTAAATCTTCCTCCTTTTCTAAGGTTGACAACACATGAGTTGTATAATCTGTAGTAGAATGTAATGAATCATCCTGCAGTAGTAGTAAATCTTCCTCCTTTTCTAAGGTTGACAACACATGAGTTGTAGAATCTGTGGTAGAATGTAATGAATCATCCTGTAGTAGTAGTAAATCTTCCTCCTTTTCTAAGGTTGACAACACATGAGTTGTAGAATCTGTGGTAGAATGTAATGAATCATCCTGAAGTCATAGTAAATCTTCCTCCTTTTCTAAGGTTGACAACACATGAGTTGTAGAATCTGTGGTAGAATGTAATGAATCATCCTGCAGTAGTAGTAAATCTTCCTCCTTTTCTAAGGTTGACAACACATGAGTTGTAGAATCTGTGGTAGAATGTAATGAATCATCCTGTAGTAGTAGTAAATCTTCCTCCTTTTCTAAGGTTGACAACACATGAGTTGTAGAATCTGTGGTAGAATGTAATGAATCATCCTGAAGTCGTAGTAAATCTTCCTCCTTTTCTAAGGTTGACAACACATGAGTTGTAGAATCTGTGGTAGAATGTAATGAATCATCCTGCAGTAGTAGTAAATCTTCCTCCTTTTCTAAGGTTGACAATATTTCTTTCGAAATTTTGGTTTCTGATGTTAAGCTTTCCCAAAAAGTGCTTCTTAAGGCGTTCGTCCAATTCCTTTATTAAGTGCTGAATTTTTTTGGAACTGGACAAATTTAATCCCAACTGATCACTTATTCGATTCATTATCCCTCATCCAAGCTGTTAACATATCATGAATGTCCCTGTTAGACCTTTCAATGCTACCTTGATACTGGGGGTGTCTAGGTTTTCCATGGACAATAACCAGTTCTGGCCACATAAGTTTCAATTCAGATATTACCAAGGCTGTCAATTCATGCCCGTTGTCACTTTGTAAGATGTGTGGTGCACCGAAGATAGTAAAAACGTCAATCAAGTTGAAGGCAACTTCAGAAGCTTTCTTTGAAGTTAGTGGTTAGATATTACAAAACTTTGTGAGATGGTCTTGATACACCATAATACGTTTGTACTTGCCATCAGGGTTAGACTGAAAATCCATTAAATCAACATGTCCCCTACTATTAAACTTTTTTGACAAGACAGGTTTTACTACAACTCCTTTAGAGATGTGCTTTTTTTTCATATTGCAGTTTTCACATAGTGATAGAAAGAGTTCGATACAATCTCTTGAAATATTTGCATAACCATTATTCAAATGCTTAATCATTCTGTCTCTGCCGCCATGACCAGTTTCTTTGTGTGATTTCTCTAAGATGCCATAAAGTTCTTCAAGAAACACATATATTTTTTAATTGCTCTCATCATGTTCTTTAACTTTAGTAATAAGTCTTTCAAAACCTCCAACAATGAAAATATCATACATGTACCTATTTAAGTTGTAGTAGTCTCCTGTTGATTTCTTTTCAGCTGATTTAAGGCTTTTTATTTTTGATAACAGGTTGTTGTAGTTATCTCTGGGATAAATATTCCTGGTCTTCCCCGACTCAAATTTAGATTTTAAAGTAGAAATCAATTTTTCTTCACCATGTTTACACATTCAGAAACACAAACAAAATTGAGATCAATACTTCAAATCACACTTTATATATCATTAAATCTACTCACCAATAAATATAGAAATAGCCTAAGCCAATTTGTAATCTATTTAAACTGGTAGAAAACAAAATGAAAATTTGTTCCCCCTTAAAAAGAGTTCCTACAGTACAATTATCATAAGTATTTGTTCCTATGGACCAACTAGAAAAACAACAACAGAAATTAAATATTTATTTTTCACTTAATACAGATATTTTATTGCCAAGGAAATACCGGTAAGTGAAATATTCATTAATCATTTTCAGGAAATAAGCTTAATGCCTGAAAATTTCAGGCATTAAGTTAATCCCTAGGCATTAGCTTATTGCCGCTAACATATATATTGATATCGATACAAAAATCTGGTAACTGGTTCATTTTCTTTCTATGGAATTCTATTTCTAATAAAACGTGGTATACATGAAATTGAAATCATAATATTTATTTACCATTAAGTTCAAAATCAAATACCAAAGGTAATATTACAGAACAAGTTTGATACCTAGAGTGATATTCTAATATCAAATGTCAAACTGAAGGTCATCGGTTTTTTTTTAAATGATTTAAATCATTTTCAATGGTAACATAAAAAAGTCAATTTCCTAAACCTAGCAGGTGTCTGTATTTTTTTCTGCAATAAGAAAATGTCCACTTACAACAACATGGATATTTATTACAACACAAAGAAATCTATTGATTTTTCATCAGAGTATTTTATCTGTGGCCAATATGACATAAGACACATGACAAACACACATACTATCACATAAGACACATGACAAACACACATACTACCAACTTGTTTTGATTCTTTCTTCCCATGTAAGACACATGACAAACACACACATATTACCAACTTGTTTTGATTCTTTCTTCCCATGTAAGACACATGACAAACACACATACTACCAACTTGTTTTGATTCTTTCTTCCCATGTAAGACACATGACAAACACACATATGCTATCAACTTGTTTTGATTCTTTCTTCCCATGTAAGACACATGACAAACACACATACTACCAACTTGTTTTGATTCTTTCTTCCCATGTAAGACACATGACAAACACACATATACTACCAACTTGTTTTGATTCTTTCTTCCCGTGTAAGACACATGACAAACACACATGCTACCAACTTGTTTTGATTCTTTCTTCCCATGTAAGACACATGACAAACACACATACTACCAACTTGTTTGGATTCTTTCTTCCCATGTAAGACACATGACAAACACACATACTACCAACTTGTTTGGATTCTTTCTTCCCATGTAAGACACATGACAAACACACGTACACACATACTATCAACTTGTTTTGATTCTTTCTTCCCATGTAAGACACATGACAAACACACACATGCTACCAACTTGTTTTGATTCTTTCTTCCCATGTAAGACACATGACAAACACACACATGCTACCAACTTGTTTTGATTCTTTCTTCCCATGTAAGACACATGACAAACACACACATGCTACCAACTTGTTTTGATTCTTTCTTCCCATGGCAAACACAAATACAACCAACTTGTGTGTGTGTGTGTGTGGGTGGGGGGGGGGGGGGGGGGGGGGGGGGCAAATTTGATAGACAACAATATTTTACCTGAAAGATGTAAAAAATAAGTAATCTGACCATGCAGTTTTCAACACAACATTTTCTGAAAATATGAATAATTTTATTTATTTGCAAACAAAAATCCAATTGGGTTATAGCAATACAATTTACAAATAAACGAAACGACAATAAAAGAGATGTACTGTATAATTATATAAAAAATTTCAATAAAACATACCATCTAATGTCCTAAGAAGAAAAAATATCATTTTTGCTTATTTTGCAAAAAAAAATTGCTCAGCGGTAAAAAGATTAGCCCCCTTAAAAGTTAAATTATCAGTCCCTTAATTGTACTAAACTTACCAATTTAAAAATGTTTTCAACTTTTCTTTCCTTTGAAACCATCAAATATTCATATTTCTAGAATAGATAAATAAGTGTACATTAAATATTAATACATAGACTCAAACAATATTATTATTGTTGCTATAATTACCAATATTAATAATGAAAGCATCCATAGAACCTGGATTTTCCTAAATGAATTTAAAAGATCACATTACTTAAATATAACATGACATTTAATTCTATTTCTAAAGTGAGTACTAAAGAAACTTAAAACATTTACAAATATTGGGTATGCTGGAAAATTAATATAACAAAAAACATGCTTGGTTTTAAATCAAAGAATTATATGTTACATTTAGGAGTTTGGGGTTTGACAGACGTTGTTGATGTTGTTGATACATTTAGGGGTTGACAGAGATGTAATCTGTGTTGTTGGTGAACACCGTTTATTTCTTTAATTTCAATGCACATATTTTCCCCTTGAATATGTAGCATCAATGATGAATCAACTGCATCGTTGGTGCAATGGTTAGCATGCTCGAAAGACAATAATTGATATTATCTGCTTCTAATTTAAACAATATTTATTTAGAAAATAATCAGAAAATACAGTACATCAAACACAGTACCTGTAAATACAGACAGGATTCAGAAACAAGCTGCTTCTACGCTAAAGCACACAGCTTTAAGGAGCAAGAGCAAAAAATAGATGGCTCGGAATCAGAATAATGTATCAGCATGGAGAGATATTTCTACCAGCCAACTTCCTCCATTAATAAAACTGACAGTTATGATATAAATGATATATTGTTGTAAGTAGTAATTAAACAACATAACCCTGATGTAGGTACAGAAATTATGTCATTTTACACAGGTTCATTTTATGTTATAAATAAAATTCATATTTTCTATTGAAATAGAGGGAAAATCCTGCAGACACTTGCTGGCTTTACCTCTTACAACTAACAAATGTCAGGATGTGTGTATCATAAAATCTAGTACAAAATTACAGTAAAATCTTTATGCAGTAAAAAAAAATACTTGAATTTTCAGTAATAACAACATTTTATTCAGCCATAGACAGTTGATAGATATGTTTTATTTCATTTCTGTGATACTTTATTTATGCAGGCAGGCTAAGATATAGCTGAGATATTGCTAAATTTGGTGCTGAACACCAATCAGTCAATCAATCACATTTATGCAGGCTAGTCTAAATGTCAATAATAAATATTTACCTCAATAGAGTATACATGTACATAAGCTTCAAAAGACCTTTTTTTCATTTTAAGTCCTATCATTTAATCTCATAACGGTTCAATAATTATCATCAACAATTTACATTTTGTGCCCGAGCCATTCTTCCATTACACTAATTACAGGTACGGTACATTAAATAATTATTAGATGTGAATGTTTACAACAAAGTGAAATGACAGAAAATCTGAAAACTCGGGTAAAAATCACTTTAATGTCCTGATAAATTATTCATCTGTAAATAAAACTAGCTTCTGATACAGATTGATTATTTCCTATCTCTTCATTGGTTAAATATTTCATGTACTTAGTTACAACTTAATAAGGATTACAAAGAGATCATACATATTCTTTTGTCAAAACCTCAATTAAAAAAAATTGAGAACCTAGCTGTCAATTAATGGTATAAAATAACTTGTAACAGAGACGTTTTCTTGATTCTTCATCCTGTGTAAAGTGCCTAGCTTGTACCCTACAGAACCTGGTTCTTCATCCTGTGTAAAGTGCCTAGCTTGTACCCTACAGAACCTGGTTCTTCATCCTGTGTAAAGTACCTAGCTTGTACCCTACAGAACCTGGTTCTTCATCCTGTGTCAAGTACAAGTGTGTACCCTACAGAACCTGGTTCTTCATCCTGTGTCAAGTACAAGTGTGTACCCTACAGAACCTGGTTCTTCATCCTGTGTAAAGTCCTTAGCTTGTACCCTACAGAATCTGGTTCTTCATCCTGTGTAAAGTCCCTAGCTTGTACCCTACAGAACCTGGTTCTTCATCCTGTGTAAAGTGCCTAGCTTGTACCCTACAGAACCTGGTTCTTCATCCTATGTAAAGTGCCTAGCTTGTACCCTACAGAACCTGGTTCTTCATCCTGTGTAAAGTCCCTAGCTTGTACCCTACAGAACCTGGTTCTTCATCCTGTGTAAAGTCCTTAGCTTGTACCCTACAGTACCTGGTTCTTCATCCTGTGTAAAGTGCCTAGCTTGTACCCTACAGAACCTGGTTCTTCATCCTGTGTAAAGTGCCTAGCGTGTACCCTACAGAACCTGGTTCTTCATCCTGTGTAAAGTGCCTAGCTTGTACCCTACAGAGCCTGGTTCTTCATCCTGTGTAAAGTGCCTAGCTTGTACCCTACAGAATTTGGTTCTTCATCCTGTGCAAAGTGCCTAGCTTGTACCCTACAGAACCTGGTTCTTCATCCTGTGTAAAGTGCCTAGCTTGTACCCTACAGAACCTGGTTCTTCATCCTGTGTAAATTGCCTAGCTTGTACCCTACAGAACCTGGTTCTTCATCCTGTGTAAAGTCCCTAGCTTGTACCCTACAGCACCTGGTTCTTCATCCTGTGTAAAGTCCCTAGCTTGTACCCTACAGTACCTGGTTCTTCATCCTGTGTAAAGTCCCTAGCTTGTACCCTACAGAACCTGGTTCTTCATCCTGTGTAAAGTGCCTAGCTTGTACCCTACAGAACCTGGTTCTTCATCCTGTGTAAAGTGCCTAGCTTGTACCCTACAGAACCTGGTTCTTCATCCTGTGTAAAGTCCCTAGCTTGAACCCTACAGAACCTGGTTCTTCATCCTGTGTAAAGTCCTTAGCTTGTACCCTACAGTACCTGGTTCTTCATCCTGTGTAAAGTGCCTAGCTTGTACCCTACAGAACCTGGTTCTTCATCCTGTGTAAAGTGCCTAGCGTGTACCCTACAGAACCTGGTTCTTCATCCTGTGTAAAGTGCCTAGCTTGTACCCTACAGAGCCTGGTTCTTCATCCTGTGTAAAGTCCCTAGCTTGTACCCTACAGAATTTGGTTCTTCATCCTGTGCAAAGTGCCTAGCTTGTACCCTACAGAACCTGGTTCTTCATCCTGTGTAAAGTGCCTAGCTTGTACCCTACAGAACCTGGTTCTTCATCCTGTGTAAATTGCCTAGCTTGTACCCTACAGAACCTGGTTCTTCATCCTGTGTAAAGTCCCTAGCTTGTACCCTACAGCACCTGGTTCTTCATCCTGTGTAAAGTGCCTAGCTTGTACCCTACAGCACCTGGTTCTTCATCCTGTGTAAAGTCCCTAGCTTGTACCCTACAGAACCTGGTTCTTCATCCTGTGTAAAGTCCATAGCTTGTACCCTACAGAACCTGGTTCTTCATCCTGTGTAAAGTCCCTAGCTTGTACCCTACAGAACCTGGTTCTTCATCCTGTGTAAAGTCCCTAGCTTGTACCCTACAGAACCTGGTTCTTCATCCTGTGTAAAGTCCCTAGCTTGTACCCTGCAGAACCTGGTTCTTCATCCTGCGTAAAGTCCCTAGCTTGTACCCTACAGAGCCTGGTTCTTCATCCTGTGTAAAGTGCCTAGCTTGTACCCTACAGAACCTGGTTCTTCATCCTGTGTAAAGTGCCTAGCTTGTACCCTACAGAACCTGGTTCTTCATCCTGTGTAAAGTGCCTAGCTTGTACCCTACAGAACCTGGTTCTTCATCCTATGTAAAGTGCCTAGCTTGTACCCTACAGAACCTGATTCTTCATCCTGTGTAAAGTGCCTAGCTTGTACCCTACAGAACCTGGTTCTTCATCCTGTGTAAAGTCCCTAGCTTGTACCCTACAGAACCTGGTTCTTCATCCTGTGTAAAGTCCCTAGCTTGTACCCTACAGAACCTGGTTCTTCATCCTGTGTAAAGTCCCTAGCTTGTACCCTACAGAACCTGGTTCTTCATCCTGTGTAAAGTCCCTAGCTTGTACCCTACAGAACCTGGTTCTTCATCCTGTGTAAACTAGATTCTGCATGTGCATCAAACTGATTATTTCTGTTACTGGGTTTTATCTATTTTTTTTAATATTCCTTATTGCAGCATTCATGCATATATGAAACTTTGGAGCCCATGTCTTGATCCCTACTAGTCCCTCCCAGTGGAATGGTTTGGTTTGGTTAATGGTGTTTAATGCCAATTTCAACAATATTTCAGTTATATCGTGGTGGTCAGTTTTATTGGTAGAGGACCCCGGAGTACTCAGGAGAAAACCACCGACCTGCCGCAAGTCACTGACAAACTTTATCACATAATGTTGTATCGAGTACATCTCGCCATGAAGGGGTTCGAACTCAAAATTTTAGTGGTGATAGGCACTGATTGCACAGGTAGTTGTAAATCCAACTACCATGCGATCACGACCCCGATGCCCCCATCCCTCCCAGTGGAGGATCAATTTCATTTGTATATATATCTAAATCTCCTCTTCCTAGGGACCATTCCATTCGGTTGAAAAGTTGACTGAAGATTTAAAACGTCAAAACGTTAATGACAACTGACAGACAGACGACATTGGACAACAATGATACAAACAACTCATTTGACCTTCAGGTAGGTGAGCTAAAAATGTTCAAGTTGAAAAACCTAGAATAGTATTTAGGTTACAGTACAGGATCTATATTATATTGTACAGGGCGTAATATGTTATCTGGATGTGAATTGATTGATACCAAAAATATCCGCCTGTTGAGCCAGAATATGAAGTTTGTTGGCGAGTGATCGAAGCAAACGAGTCACAAACTTCATATTCTGTCGAGCAGGCTGATATTTTTCAGTATCAATCATATTCACATTCAGATGACATGGTTTATCATCCTTAAATCAAACATAAACACAGATGCATCTATATTTGTATTTTTGCTGGAAAAATCACACGATTCAAAATATTCAAAATACGCTTCCCCAAAACATAGTTCATAAGTAGTTTGCAAAAATACCATTCATTTTTACAGGTTTATATAAATGTTAAGATTGATGAATTTTTCCTTTAATGGTGATATTCATTGGGTTTTTTTATTACAAACATCAAAGTCGGCAATAGGATTCACCCATTTTCATTAAAGGTTTTGTTTACCAATGCCGTTTCAGTTTAGAAAACACAAAGGTCACGACCTCGCTTAAGACGTAAAAATTATGATGTCTCAGCAGAGGTTATCAAGAATTGTGTCAAGTACATTTTTGAAGGACGATGTTTCTTGATATTGCTGACACGACAGTTCCTAATTTGATATATGTTTAAAAAAATTAAATGTTAACTAGCCATTGGTGTTGATGAATTTTATTTACTTCTGTCATCTTCACATGAATTATCGTTTAAATGTTGGGAGAATTTGGTGATAACTCCTGCTCACTGTTGATAAGTCCAGTTCAGTTCACACGAACGTTGATACAAGTTTTGCTTATGGAGTCAGCAGGTAGATATAGCAGGAGGGAAGGATGATAACTTATGGTTACAGTACAAGTACAGGATCTATAATATATTGTACAGGGAGTAATATCTTATTGATCAATTGTTATAAAGAACAGACTCAACAGTGGTTATGAAAACAATCACACATTCTGTTAAGATACTATCAACAATGTTAAACACTCTTAATTAAGATTATTATACCTCACTAACTTCTCATTGGCTTAAATTAAATCACATGACCTGAAACAATTTTAATGTTATGTGAAAATTAACCCAAATGGGAAACAACTGGTTGTTTACCGGGTAACAACCCTATTGTTCCCTGGTAAACAACCTATTGCGTGCCTCAAAAGGGAAACAACTCTTTCCGGAAGTGACATTATCGTCTATTATTAAACACACATTTTAAATCTGTTGAAAATATTACTGATGGCCTGTTTGTGCACTATATCACTGGTTGTGTTTAATATAAACATGAAATAGTTTAACATTTGTTAAAAATTTGTCAAATGTTCACGGCTTACAATGTACAGACAAATGTCCATAGCTTACAATGTACAGACAAATGTTCATGGCTTACAATGTAGAGACAAATGTTCAAGGCTTACAATGTACAGACAAATGTTCACGGCTTAAAATGTACAGACAAATGTTCACGGCTTACAGTGTACAGACAAATGTTCATGGCTTACAATGTACAGACAAATGTTCATGGCTTACAATGTAGACAAATGATCATGGCTTACAATGCACAGACAAATGTTCACGGCTTACAGTGTACAGACAAATGTTCACGGCTTACAATGTACACAGACAAATGTCCATAGCTTACAATGTACAGACAAATGTTCATGGCTTACAATGTACAGACAAATGTTCATGGCTTACAATGTACAGACAAATGTTCACGGCTTACAATGTACAGACAAATGTTCACGTCTTACAATGTACAGACAAATGTTCATGGCTTACAATGTAAAGACAAATGTTCACAGCTTACAATGTAGACAAATGTTCATGGCTTACAATGTACAGACAAATGTTCACGGCTTACAATGTAGACAAATGTCCATGGCTTACAATGTACAGACAAATGTTTATGGATTACAATGTACAGACAAATGTTCACGGCTTACAATGTACAGACAAATGTTCACGGCTTACAATGTACAGACAAATGTTCACAGCTTACAATGTACAGACAAATGTTCATGGCTTACAATGTACAGACAAATGTTCATGGCTTACAATGTACAGACAAATGTTCACAGCTTACAATGTACAGACAAATATTCATGACTTACAATGTACAGACAAATGTTCACGGCTTAAAATGTACAGACAAATGTTCACGGCTTACAATGTACATATAAATGTTCATGGCTTACAATGTAGAGACAAATGTTCACGGCTTACAATGTACAGACAAATGTTCACGGCTTACAATGTACAGACAAATGTTCATGGCTTACAATGTACAGACAAATCTTCATGGCTTACAATGTACAGACAAATGTTCACGGCTTACAATGTAGACAAATGTTCATGGCTTACAATGTACAGACAAATGTTCACAGCTTACAATGTACAGACAAATGTTCATGGCTTACAGTGTACAGACAAATGTCCATAGCTTACAATGTACAGACAAATGTTCATGGCTTACAATGTACAGACAAATGTTCATGGCTTACAATGTAGACAAATGTTCACGGCTTACAATGTACAGACAAATGTTCACGGCTTACAATGTACAGACAAATGTTCATGGCTTACAATGTAAAAACAAATGTTCACAGCTTACAATGTAGACAAATGTTCATGGCTTACAATGTACAGACAAATGTTCACGGCTTACAATGTAGACAAATGTTCATGGCTTACAATGTACAGACAAATGTTTATGGCTTACAATGTACAGACAAATGTTCACGGCTTACAATGTACAGACAAATGTTCACGGCTTACAATGTACAGACAAATGTTCACGGCTTACAATGTACAGACAAATGTTCATGGCTTACAATGTACAGACAAATGTTCATGGCTTACAATATACAGACAAATGTTCATGGCTTACAATGTACAGACAAATGTTCACAGCTTACAATGTACAGACAAATATTCATGACTTACAATGTACAGACAAATGTTCACAGCTTACAATGTACATATAAATGTTCACGGCTTACAATGTACAGACAAATGTTCATGGCTTACAATGTACAGACATATGTTCACGGCTTACAATGTACAGACAAATGTTCACAGCTTATTAAGGAATTTGTAAAATTATTGTCATTTTGAATCAATTCCTTACTGAACTATTGGTATTTATTAAACATTCAATATAACATGAAATATTACACAAATTTTCCCTTCACTTCACAACAATTAATTAAACAGATAAGAAATACTTCATACTAATTAGTCATTGTCAGTCATAAGTAATATTAAACCACTTTCATTAAATCTTCCTTACCTTAAATAAAACATCTTTATTTGTGCTATTTATAGATTTATCAGGACTTTGTTATAAAGATGTTATGCCACTCCTTCAAACAAATTATCACATTATTGATTTTAAATGCTACATTTTACTAAGTTACATATCAGTAAATTGATAAAGAAAAGATAACCTTCAACAGGTTTAATATTAGACAATCTTATTATTGGCCTGGCACTAAAACTTAATCTTATATATAATTACCTGTTAATTACAGATCCTTACTTTTAAACAGTCTGTCTTCAAATTAATATTATTTGCACCTTTTAACTTAACGGTCTATTTTTTTTTAAACATTGAATCAGTAATAGTAACGTACCTGACAAACAGATTGTAATATAAACTCTATAATACTGAGAAACACCAATTTATGTGATGCATTGATTGACAAAGGGAGGTAATCCTATACAGTAAATATTTAAACTTGTTCCAATACTGATATATTATCATCTGTCAGGGGAGAAAATGAGTCTGGAATTATATTACCACAAGAATAAATAATGTTTTTATATGCCATATAAAGTCTACATTATTTACATGTACATGTATTTGTATAATGTGGTGTAATATTAATGTCTTCTTGTAAATACATGTACTTCTAAAAATAAATATAGATTATTGAGTATTAATTATTAATAAATATACCATAAAAACATCAGATGTTATAAACAAACAAAAGATGGTTAATAAAGAGACAATAAACAACTTATGTTATACAAACACACTCTTCAGATTTGTGACATATTGTAAAGTACAAATTGGATTGAATTGGTGGAGGGGTATTTAATCCCCCCCCCCCCCATTCCATTAACAGATGTTAATGGAAACACCCACACAAAACTTAAATACAGAAAAAAAAAAAAAAAAAAAATATTATTATTATGAAGACATCTAAGTTTAATTTGACTGGTTATACAAATCACCTTAGACTTCATTATAGTGACAAAATTGATATAGTTTAATTACACAATTAACAATATTATAAATGTTGATTTTCATGAACAGAAAAAGTATCAGAAATTATTTTTTTCTGGCTGTAAAAGTTTAATATGTAAATATCAAATTGGAAGTTTTTAAAGGTAATTAACAAATATACATACAAGGCCATTATTATATTAGAAAAAATACCTGCCTGGTATTGTTCATTATCTTATACATGTATAGAGATCTCATTAGTCATTGTACTAGTCTATGGTATACTGTTTTAGAAAGTCTCTGTTCTTGACATCTTTAGAAATCAAATAACCAGATTAACATATCACAGTCCTTGAAATGAAAATTTGAATTTACTGGTCCGAACAAAGTTTTACCGGTCTTGGGGCGGGGACCAGTGCTCATCGTGAGGACTAATATCAATTAATTGTTTACACATTAAACCCACAGTAAGATAACGAATACCTAACTACCTGTATATAGACTTCAGCAGTATCTTATATTCAGGAATGTTTGTATCAACATACTATTATACTCCCCTACAGGAGGATTAATAAAGGTATATATTATATACATGTCACTCATGGTACTTTGTAGTTTTATTTCTGTTGGACAGACCTGACTATCTGCTTCCTTCTACAAACATTCAGTTAGAATATATCACATTCCACAATACACTACAGATTTTACTACCTTCTACAAACATTCAGTTAGAATATACCACATTCCACACTACACTACAGACTTTACTGCCTTCTATAAACATTCAGTTAGAATATACCACATTCCACACTACACTACAGACTTTACTGCCTTCTATAAACATTCAGTTAGAATATACCACATTCCACAATACACTAGACTTTACTGCCTTCTACAAACATTCCATTAGAATATACCACATTCCACAATACACTACAGACTTTACTGCCTTCTACAAACATTCAGTTAGAATATACCACATTCCACAATACACTACAGACTTTACTGCCTTCTACAAACATTCAATTAGAATATACCACATTCCACACTACACTACAGACTTTACTGCCTTCTACAAATGTTCAATTAGAATATACCACATTCCACAATACACTACAGACTTTACTGCCTTCTACAAACATTCAGTTAGAATATACCACATTCCACAATACACTACAGACTTTACTGCCGTCTACAAACATTCAATTAGAATATACCACATTCCACACTACACTACAGACTTTACTGCCTTCTACAAACATTCAGTTAGAATATACCACATTCCACACTACACTACATACTTTTCTGCCTTCTACAAACATTCAATTAGAATATACCACATTCCACAATACACTGCAGACTTTACTGCCTTCTACAAACATTCAATTAGAATATACCACATTCCACAATACACTACAGACTTTACTGCCTTCTACAAACATTCAGTTAGAATATACCACATTCCACACTACACTACAGACTTTACTGCCTTCTATAAACATTCAGTTAGAATATACCACATTCCACAATACACTAGACTTTACTGCCTTCTACAAACATTCCATTAGAATATACCACATTCCACAATACACTACAGACTTTACTGCCTTCTACAAATGTTCAATTAGAATATACCACATTCCACAATACACTACAGACTTTACTGCCTTCTACAAACATTCAGTTAGAATATACCACATTCCACAATACACTACAGACTTTACTGCCTTCTACAAACATTCAATTAGAATATACCACATTCCACACTACACTACAGACTTTACTGCCTTCTACAAACATTCAGTTAGAATATACCACATTCCACACTACACTACATACTTTTCTGCCTTCTACAAACATTCAAATAGAATATACCATATTCCACAATACACTGCAGACTTTACTGCCTTCTACAAACATTCAATTAGAATATACCACATTCCACAATACACTAGACTTTACTGCCTTCTACAAACATTCAGTTAGAATATACCACATTCCACAATACACTACAGACTTTACTGCCTTCTACAAACATTCAATTAGAATATACCACATTCCACACTACACTACAGACTTTACTGCCTTCTATAAACATTCAGTTAGAATATACCACATTCCACACTACACTACAGACTTTACTGCCTTCTATAAACATTCAGTTAGAATATACCACATTCCACAATACACTAGACTTTACTGCCTTCTACAAACATTCCATTAGAATATACCACATTCCACAATACACTACAGACTTTACTGCCTTCTACAAACATTCAGTTAGAATATACCACATTCCACAATACACTACAGACTTTACTGCCTTCTACAAACATTCAATTAGAATATACCACATTCCACACTACACTACAGACTTTACTGCCTTCTACAAATGTTCAATTAGAATATACCACATTCCACAATACACTACAGACTTTACTGCCTTCTACAAACATTCAGTTAGAATATACCACATTCCACAATACACTACAGACTTTACTGCCTTCTACAAACATTCAATTAGAATATACCACATTCCACACTACACTACAGACTTTACTGCCTTCTACAAACATTCAGTTAGAATATACCACATTCCACACTACACTACATACTTTTCTGCCTTCTACAAACATTCAATTAGAATATACCACATTCCACAATACACTGCAGACTTTACTGCCTTCTACAAACATTCAATTAGAATATACCACATTCCACAATACACTACAGACTTTACTGCCTTCTACAAACATTCAGTTAGAATATACCACATTCCACACTACACTACAGACTTTACTGCCTTCTATAAACATTCAGTTAGAATATACCACATTCCACAATACACTAGACTTTACTGCCTTCTACAAACATTCCATTAGAATATACCACATTCCACAATACACTACAGACTTTACTGCTTTCTACAAATGTTCAATTAGAATATACCACATTCCACAATACACTACAGACTTTACTGCCTTCTACAAACATTCAGTTAGAATATACCACATTCCACAATACACTACAGACTTTACTGCCTTCTACAAACATTCAATTAGAATATACCACATTCCACACTACACTACAGACTTTACTGCCTTCTACAAACATTCAGTTAGAATATACCACATTCCACACTACACTACATACTTTTCTGCCTTCTACAAACATTCAATTAGAATATACCATATTCCACAATACACTGCAGACTTTACTGCCTTCTACAAACATTCAATTAGAATATACCACATTCCACAATACACTAGACTTTACTGCCTTCTACAAACATTCAGTTAGAATATACCACATTCCACAATACACTACAGACTTTACTGCCTTCTACAAACATTCAATTAGAATATACCACATTCCACACTACACTACAGACTTTACTGCCTTCTACAAACATTCAATTAGAATATACCACATTCCACAATACACTACAGACTTACTGCCTTCTATAAACATTCAGTTAGAATATACCATATTCCACAATACACTACAGACTTTACTGCCTTCTACAAACATTCAATTAGAATATACCACATTCCACAATACACTAGACTTTACTGCCTTCTACAAACATTCAGTTAGAATATACCACATTCCACAATACACTACAGACTTTACTGCCTTCTACAAACATTCAATTAGAATATACCACATTCCACACTACACTACAGACTTTACTGCCTTCTACAAACATTCAGTTAGAATATACCACATTCCACACTACACTACAGACTTTACTGCCTTCTACAAACATTCAATTAGAATATACCACATTCCACAATACACTACAGACTTTACTGCCTTCTACAAACATTCAATTAGAATATACCACATTCCACAATACACTACAGACTTTACTGCCTTCTACAAACATTCAGTTAGAATATACCACATTCCACAATACACTACAGACTTTACTGCCTTCTACAAACATTCAGTTAGAATATACCACATTCCACAATAGACTTTACTGCCTTCTACAAACATTCAGTTAGAATATACCACATTCCACAATACACTACAGATTTTCTGCCTTCTACAAACATTCAATTAGAATATACCACATTCCACAATACACTACAGACTTTTCTGCCTTCTACAAACATTCAGTTAGAATATACCACATTCCACAATATACACTACAGACTTTACTGCCTTCTACAAACATTCAGTTAGAATATACCACATTCCACAATACACTACAGACTTTACTGCCTTCTATAAACATTCAGTTAGAATATACCACATTCCACAATACACTACAGACTTTACTGCCTTCTATAAACATTCAGTTAGAATATACCACATTCCACACTACACTACAGACTTTTCTGCCTTCTACAAACATTCAGTTAGAATATACCACATTCCACAATACACTACAGACTTTACTGCCTTCTACAAACATTCAGTTAGAATATACCACATTCCACACTACACTACAGACTTTACTGCCTTCTACAAACATTCAGTTAGAATATACCACATTCCACAATACACTACAGACTTTACTGCCTTCTATAAACATTCAGTTAGAATATACCACATTCCACACTACACTACAGACTTTACTGCCTTCTATAAACATTCAGTTAGAATATACCACATTCCACACTACACTACAGACTTTACTGCCTTCTACAAACATTCAGTTAGAATATACCACATTCCACAATACACTACAGACTTACTGCCTTCTACAAACATTCAATTAGAATATACCACATTCCACACTACACTACAGACTTTACTGCCTTCTATAAACATTCAGTTAGAATATACCACATTCCACACTACACTACAAACTTTACTGCCTTCTATAAACATTCAGTTAGAATATACCACATTCCACAATACACTACAGACTTTACTGCCTTCTACAAACATTCAGTTAGAATATACCACATTCCACAATACACTACAGACTTTACTGCCTTCTACAAACATTCAACCTAATTGATATCAAAATGTGACTTGCTTCAACCTCATTTAAAATAAACATTGAAATTCTTTCCAACTTATACATCAGTACATAATATTTAATTACAACACTATTTCACTCAGGTGTTCATTTTTTTCTGTTCCAGTTAAAGGTCTTTATCAAACAGCATCATACAGTTTACATGTAATGCAGTTAGTAGGTATTTAAATCACATAAGGATATTTCTGTTTTTCACATGTTGGAGAGAGGGGGAGGGAATGATTTATCAAGTACATCAATCTGTCCTGTTTTCATGTTGGGGGGATGTGGCTATTGTACATTCGAAATATTAATTGCGAACTCCATTGACAAGCGTCTGGAATCTAATTATTTTGCTGTTAATTAAAATAATATGCAACTGACAACAACTAAATTTAGGATTTATCAAGTACGATGTACATGCTACCTGTCTAGTATATTATCTTTTTTTCCTCGATCGACAGTTCAGAGGAGATGTGGCTATACTGGTATTTCTTAAGACAATGGCATGTTATAATCCAACTAGTTTAACCCCGTCACTTTTTACTGAAGTACCTGTACTAAGTCAGGAAAGTGAGCGGTCATGTATATGTGTGTTAGGGATATCCAATTTGCCTATTTCTACGATTTTTCTATTGAATTTTTGGAACTTTTCCGACAGTGTGATATTTTTTTCCCATTTTATTATAGGTTGTGAAAACAGAATTATGATGATGTACCGACAACAGGGCCTCCAAAAGAAATATTGCAAGGTGGAACAATACTGCTTTGGGGCCCGAGGACAGGCTGAAACTTCTCTCAAAATTGTGGATTTGAGTTGAAAATACCAAATAAATAATGAACAAATCAAAATAAAACGTCAATGGCTAAGTCCATGGGGCACTTCAGATATTCATGGCTCTCCGGGCCCTGTACCGATGCACCTCTCAAAGGCCCTACTTTGTACCACACTAGATTCTGTAAATGCAGTTCTCTATCCTTCTACAGATACAATATTATGTGTTTTGTTAAACATGCCAGCAGCAAGCTAAAATGTCATTTAGTGTACTGAGATGTTTGAAAACTTGTGTTAGTTTGGCTATGAAGAATGACAGGCTATCTTCTCTGGGATTGATGCATATTCACCGAGATGTTGAAGTGGACTTGTACAAAGCAATGGAAGTGTTCGTATCTGCCAAGACACGAAGGGCAGATTTTTGACAATTCTAAGATATTCTTGTCTATCAGTCATTAAAATTGTCCTTGATTCTATGAAACCCTGAAATGGCCCCAGATCGCACCATTTTGCATCTCGTCAAAAATAATTATGGCGTGCACACTATTAAGCCTCATCTACGCCCCTGGTCTATACTGAAAAATATCGCTCAGTCTTGAATTAGTGAGTGATTGTTGTTTAACGCCAATTCAGCAATTTTTCAGCCATATCATGGTAAAAACAAGTTAATTTTTAATGAGATGATGATGAGATCTGCTGTGTACTAGACCAACACGCTGAGTTGGATTCTTACAACTGCTAGCTCACTGAAACAACACTTTTACAGTCTGTGTGGTAGACATGTCGCTCCACTCAGACACATTATTCTGATTCCGAGCCAACCAGTCTTTGCTCTTTCTCCTTAATGCTGCGTGCTTAGCGGAGAAGCAACAAATACCAATTTTATAGTCTTTGGTTTGACCCGACCAGGGCTAGAACCCTATAATGATCTACCGCACTCGAAGAGAGCATGCTAACCATTACACCACCGATGCGGTTACCTCAGTCTTGAAAAGAAAAACAAATAATATTTTAAACAGATCACCACTCTGACGACTTTATTGAACGATTTGATTGAACTGAATTGTTTTCTCTGTCTAATATTTAAATTACTACTACCTCGTAGAGTTTTCATATTTCTCATATAATAATTCTATCTGATTTCAACATGAATTTAAAACCAAACAAGTCAGTTCATATTTAGTTATTTGTATGGTTTCTTATTCTCAGAATATGACAATTCTGTACTGTTACATAATTATTATCAACTCAATGTTATACAATTTCAAAAATCCTTTTTTTTTTTCTCATTGTTTGTTCTAAAATGTAATTATTATTTAAATACATTATTACTTGCTGGTGCATGGAATATAAAATTTGCATGTACCGGTAAATATGTAGTAAGTTGGCATAACTTGTACCCAATCCAAATGTTATATAGTTAACAATAAAATATGAAGTCTAATGAGTTTTGGTAAATTTGTACAACTGTTTTGTCTTTGTTCCATCTTGTTATTGGAGAGGATTTGTGTAGTCCTAGCCTGTTATCTAATGTATTTGAGTTTATCAATAAAATATTGGAAATGAAATGAAATGAAATAAAATTTAATTTCATACATTATCTAAATGGGTGTCTTCAACCTATGCCAACATTTTGAAATATCATATTCAAGGTATGCCAACAAACATTTTATTACAGGTGTTTATTTAACAATTAATGATAGTTACAGGTAAGTAAATTTGGAAATGCAGGTCTCAAAAGTGAAATTTATAAAAAAAAAAAAAAAAAAAATTAATCTAAAAATATAAGAAGATAGTTAACATTTAAAAAAAAAGTTTTGTATATTCATATAAAAAATTCTAAATTTATAAGATATGAATAATTCTTTAAAAAAATAAGTGATTGTTAACTTGAAAAAAAATAAAATATATATTAAGCTTTGTAAAAATTTATATATAAAATAATAATTAATTAGTTCTTATTATGTAATGTATATAGCTGAATATTGTAATGTTATATTGAATTAATTAATAAAATATGTTTAAACTAAAAAAGTTTTGTAAAATTTATAGATAAAATAATAAGTCTGTTAAAATTAAACAAAAATCTGTATATATAAAAAAGATGAAAATCTAAGATTTTAGAATAATTTAAATAAACAATGCATTAAAAAGTCATAAAATAAAATATTATATGATACTTATGCAATAAAAAAATTTCTTAAAATATAAATTCAATATTTTAGAATAATATTTATTTATAAATTTAGAATTATTAGAATTTTGGAGAGTATTTTTTAATTGCTCACTCCAAGCTAATTAATCAGAAGATCAGTCAAAATGATGTGATTTTGGGTAGGATTTGATTACCGTAATTAATGAAAAAGGATCACTACTTTAAGGATTTGACCAAGCTAACAAAGGGTATATATGGGAACCCAGTAAGAGTCCAGTAAGTTACAATAATGTCCTGATTTATTTTCATAAAGTTTGATATTAAAATATATGTGCTTATAATGTCCTGGTTTATTTTCATAAAGTTTGATAATAAAATATATGTCCTCATAATGTTGTGATTTATTTTCATAAATATTTACTTCTAACTTAGTTTATTCACTCAATACTCACACAAAAACAAGACAACTTCTACATTTAAAAAAAGTTAATTGTGGACTTGGAGTACATTGATATCTCCCCCGATTTTACACTAATTATAGCAATTAACCTATTCAACCTATGCCAACATTTTTTCTTACCTTTTTATACATATTTTTCAAAATGTTGGCATAGGTTGAATTAACCTCTAAATCGATTGTTGAAGAGGTTCTGTAGATTTACAATTCAACCTGTCAGATCATATGGCTCTATATACCGGTAATCTAATATTGCTAGCATTTAAAAAAAAACTGATAACAAATTATAAACTTGTTGTTTACTACTACAGGAATACAAGGCATTATAATGAAGGAAACATTTATACAAACCATAATCTTCTTTATGACACATCCATTAAAATCAAAATCAATTTCTGAGATTTACCTATAAATATCCCCCAGGCAGATTAGATAAATAAGTTTGATATGGTTCTTTATATACAAATGTATTTATTCATTTTCACATGTTTAAAGCAATGACTATTATTTGTGTATCTTCATATTAATACAATTTATCCAAGCGCACATGAATAGTAACATTAAGAAACCTGTAGCTTGAACCATTAAATTATCTTTAAGATACACATTATTCATACAATTTCATTGTACATTGTACAATCATAAATTCAGAAGGGCGTGGGTGACTCAATGAGTTAGGTAGTTGGATTAATTTACCTAACAACTCATACAAGCCTATCGTCAATACGGTGTGTGTTCGTGCACGGCTTTGTAAATTACAAAAAAGGTGCACTCGACTCGAAGCCACAAGTGATAAAGTTTACCAGTTGCTTGCCCATGGTCGGTGGTTCTCTCCATGTACTCCGGCTTCTTCCACCACTAAAATGGTCGCCATGATATAGCTGAAATATTGCTGAAAATGGCATTAAGCACAATAAATCAAATCAAATAATAAATTCAGTGACCACTTCAATGTAAAATGTATCCTGGTGAACTTGAAATTACAGACCTGACCAGCAGGCATGGCTGGTCTGCTTCATATACTTACAATTTCAGGAATGTGACACAATGGGACAATTCAGTTTTATAATATCACTAATAATAATTTTCAGTTTTCCTATTGTGTATTTTCCATTTTTTGTAACATCCCTGTTTTCCCTAGCCAGCATATATCATTGGGTCGGGTCTAGGACAAAAGCCCCCCCCCCCCCCCCCCCCATAATGAAAAGTATAAGTTAATGATTTTTTGCGACATATATATTTTTTTTTCTGTGTCTTTGTTTAACTGCTTGGATATGTAAAATTTTCTTTGTATTTTATAACATGATTCAAGACTTTTTTTAACCTCTGTATTTTAATTCCTTGTACATCTGTATTTGACCTCAAACCATATTAATATTTGTATCTTTGCACTTCTTGTACTGCTATTTATGGATTAACATTATTTTTGATTACTTTTAATAACTTCAAACGTTAAAAGGGTAATTATCAATTATCAATTGTTTATCAATGAAAATAATTCCTGCTCAACTTTACATAATTAGTTTCAATTTAAACAATTAAGCAAGTGTTTTTTTTATTTACACTTTTTAAATGAACATTTAACAAGAACAAAAAGTTTTTTTTTGGTATTAACTATTAATTCTTTAAGATATCTTTTAATATCACCATCAATATAAAACTAACATAATAAGATTCTATGATTATTTCATTATTGGGGGGCTTTTTGTCCAGTTCCCCATTGGGTCTACATATCCCAGTGATACACTATTCTACAGCATGTCAATTGCTAGTTCTTTCTAATCAGGAAACTATACATATACATCTCTCAAATATGTTATTTGTTCAAAGATTTAAGCCAACACTCAAATAAAACCATCTATAAAAAGTATATTGGTAATCATCAAGATCTTATTGACCAATATGTGATTTAAGTGCCTCATTTTACTATCAAATACTTTCAGACATATCTCCAAGGTAACAATTATTAGACGCTTGCCACACTACTGCCACACGATCATAATATAACTATAGTCTAAGAGATTGCTATGTCAGGACCTAGTCTAAGAGACTGCTATGTCAGGGCCTAGTTTAAGAGATTGCTATGTCAGGACCTAGTCTAAGAGATTGTTATGTCAGGGCCTAGTTTAAGAGACTGCTATGTCAGGACCTAGTCTAAGAGATTGCTATGTCAGGGCCTAGTCTAAGAGATTGCTATGTCAGGGACTAGTCTAAGAGACTGCAATGTCAGGGCCTAGTCTAAGAGACACATATGTCAGGACCTAGTCTAAGAGATTGCTATGTTAAGGCCTAGTCTAAAAGATTGCTATGTCATGGCCTATTCTAAAAGACTGCTATGTCAGGGCATAGTCTAAGAGACTGATATGTCAGTGCCTAGTCTAAGAGACTGCTATGTCAGGGCCTAGTCTAAGAGACACATATGTCAGGGCCTAGTCTAAGAGACTGCTGTCAGGGCCTAGTCTAAGAGATTGCTGTCAGGGCCTAGTCTAAGAGATTGCTATGTCATGGCCTAGTCTAAGAGACACATATGATATATCAGGACCTAGTCTAAGCGATTGCTATGTCAGGGCCTAGTCTAAGAGACTGCTATGTCAGGGTCTAGTCTAAGAGACTGCTATGCTAGGGCCTAGTCAAGAGACTGCTATGTTAGGACCTATTCTAAGAGACTGTTATGTCAGGGCCTAATCTAAGAGATTGCTATGTCAGGGTCTAGTCTAAGAGACACATATGTCAGGGCCTAGTCTAAGAGACTGCAATGTCAGGGCCTAGTCTAAGAGACATATGTCAGGACCTAGTCTACGAAATTGCTATGTCAAGGCCTAGTCTAAGAGATTGCTATGTCATGGCCTATTCTAAGAGACTGCTATGTCAGGGCCTAGTCTAAGAGACTGCTATGTCAGGGCCTAGTCTAAGAGACACATATGTCAGGGCCTAGTCTAAGAGATTGCTATGTCACGGCCTAGTCTAAGAGACATATGATATGTCAGGACCTAGTCTAAGAGATTGCTGTCAGGGCCTAGTCTAAGAGATTGCAATGCCAGGGCCTAGTATAAGAGACTGCTATGTCAGGGTCTAGTCTAAGAGACTGCTATGTCAAGGTCTAGTCTAAGAGACTGCTATGTTAGGGCCTAGTCTAAGAGACTGCTATGTCAGGGCCTAGTCTAAGATACCGCTATGTCAGGGCCTAGTCTAAGAGACATATATGTCAGGGCCTAGTCTAAGAGACTGCTATGTCATGGCCTAGGGCAAATTTGGTGCATTCAAACCGCTTTCACCATTTGTTGCATAAAACCGGTTTTAAACCAGTTCGAAACCATAACCGGTTTTTTTAATTTGTTTTCAACAAACTGAAACTGGTTTCCGAAACTGACCAAACTGCCTCGTGGTGCAGTTTTAGCGGTTTGTTTTCCAAACAAGATGGCGGAAGGGAAAGCATTAGATGAGAATGAAAATATTAACTTCGATGGATTGCAGTGTGGTCAATGTGAAATCCAATTTCAAATCCTTTATTAAAGGTGAAGGTATTCGTATACTGAGAAACACCAGTAATGAAATTGAATTTCATAAGAGAATAAAACTATTTACAGAAAAACTGAAAGTAAGAGAATATAAAATCCAAATGATAGAAAACATTTTTTCAGAAATCAATTTCAAAGATAGACAAACAAACTAAAGAAAAAGATAAAATGTGAAAACAGGTATAATATAACATTCATTACACATTATTACCCTAAAGCTGAAATACTTCAAATGACCCTACAATAGGTACAAAGTTCAAGAAAAATCTAACTATTGGATTCAAAAGAAACAGAAACATTGGCGAATTAGTGAAACGAGCCACAAGATAAATCTTATAATTCCTGCTGAAGATATAATCATGCAGAACTAATTGATGTGTATCATCAAAACCACAAGAATAGACAAATATGTTAATTACGAAACTAATTGACATATTAAATAAATGGTGCAGGTGATTAAACAATCGATTTCAATATACCAACTAAAAATATTAATTAATAAAAAAACAAATAAAATAAAACAAAAAGCAAAAAAGAAATAATAAAATAATACACAAAAAACAAAAAAACTAAACAAAACAACGAAACTAAATATACAAACAAAACTTGTCTCTTCAATGGAAAACAAGGGGAGAGATAACTAAAGAAAAATATATATCTATATAAATATTATTACTAAAACGAAATAAAGGGTGGTCCTCTGATGAAAGTTTCCCTGGAATAAATTATAATTCCGAAATAACCCGAAACATTGTACACGTACATGTAGCATGTTATCAATGTAAGGCCAGATATATGATTCACACCAGAAATGGGTGGATATTGGATCAATATCTATGAAAAAAAGAAACTGATTTAAAACTATCTATTTGTTTTTGTAGTACCAAACTGTAACCAGTTTTAAAACCGGTTTTAAACTGTTATCAAAACTTAAAACCGAAACTGGTTTGAATGCACCAAATTCGCTCCTAGTCTAAGAGACTACTATGTCAGGGTCTAGTCTAAGACACTGCAATGTCAGGGCCTAGTCTAAGAGACACATATGTCAGGGCCTAGTCTAAGATACTGCTATGTTAGGGCCTAGTCTAAGAGACACATATGATATGTCAGGACCTAGTCTAAGAGATTGTTATGTCAGGGCCTAGTCTAAGAGTCGCATATGTCAGGACCTAGTCTAAGAGACCGCTATGTCAGGGCCTAGACTAAGAGACACATATGCCAGGGCCTAGTCTAAGAGACTACTATGTCAGGGCCTAGTCTAAGACACTGAAATGTCAGGGCTTAGTCTAAGAGACACATGTCAGGGGCCAATATAAGAGACTGCTATGTCAGGGCCTAGTCTAAGAGACATATGTCAGGGCCCATTCTAAGAGACTGCTATATCAGGGCCTAGTCTAAAACATTGCAATGTCAGGACCTAGTCAAAGAGACACATATGTCAGGGCCCAGTCTAAGAGACTTCTATGTCGGGCCTAGTCTAAGAGACTCCTATTTCAGGATCTAGAAACAGTAGTTGCATAAGGAATAGCTGCAACATGATTTTTTCTGAATGCTGATTACACAGAAGTCAGTTATTTATAAAACAATATTTATTCAGCCAGCTGATATATTTCAAATTCACATTTTACAAATACTGCCACACAAAATAAAAGAATGTTGTCTCCTTTAACACACAGATATAATCATAATTTGTTCAAATTTTTAAACCATAGCAAACAAGACTACATTCTGTCATTAAATATTATGAAATGAAGAATTTCTCATATGAGATGGACAAGACAGTAATAAAAATTAAAATTTCTAAGTTACAAGCAAGGGCCATGGGTGTTTTGGACATTGGAGAAAAAAATAATTTTCAAACCTGAATAACATCCATACATATAAATGATTGAAGAATTTCTATGTTCCAAGGGACATAACTTTTGTAAATTAACACTTTGAAACAAATATACTAGTATGTAAAAATAAAGAGCAATGGCAAGCCTAAAACTGTAGAAAAGCTATGCTTTAAGGACCATAACTTGATTAAAACTGGGTGGATCATTACCCTCTTGTTTCATGACACTCCCCAAGTGATAAACATTAATTATTGGCAGTTTAAATGAAATCCATTCTTAAATATAGAAGAAATTACCCTTTGAGTACATACAGATAGACAGACGGACATGATGAAACCAGTACCCCTTTGATTTACAACAGATGGTAAGAAAGGGACCAAAACTTGCCTAAAATTTACCAATCAGCGGTTCAAATTAATGTATAAACATCATTACAATAAAAGAGTGCATTCTATAGACAATTTAAAATGACCTAAGCTTCAAACACAAGATTATGGGCAGGTCAACCAGATGGCTGAACAAAAAGATAAACTGATTGATTAAGAAATAAATCATGGAAGCCAGAATGTGTTTTTATTGATTAAGAAATAAATACGGTAATATATTTTGATTGGAAGACGGTTATTGCCAAATTTGAGTATACGATAATTCATCAGCATGTACATTTACGACGAGAAAGTCAGTCACATGCACCGGTGCATGTGCTAATGAGATTATACCCAATCGATAAATTGCTCGCTTGTTTACAAAGCGAAAGAAGAACGTCATGTCAGAATAGTTGTTTAATCATATGATAATCTCTAGTGAGCAGTATTTCAGCTATGGGTAAAATGTGGTGCTGGGATGAGCCTTCGTAGTTTGGACAGACACAAGAAATAGGGGAAATAACGGATATGTCAGATGATTTTGCACTGAAATGAGCCACCAACAACCTCTTCTTACAAATGTCTCTCTTCCTTAAAAAGGACTACAAACAACGCGGTCATCTTTGTTACATGCACATAGGCTTACGATTTACAACAGACACATGCATACCACCACTCTTAACTTTGCGATCACCTTTTATCGCAAGTCGTAAATAATTGTTTAGTGAAACGGTTGCAATTCTTGAGAGTGCACGTACATCTACGTTTATGACTTACAACCTTTTGTGAAATGGTCGTCTGGAGCTATCTTAATAATTATAATGTATATATACTATAGAATCAATCATATTATTATACCTCACTAACTTCTCATTGGCTTAAATTAATTCACATGACCTGAAACAATTTTAATGTTTTGTGAAAATTAACCCAAACAGGAAACAACTAGTTGTTTACTGGGTAACAACCCTATTGTTTCGCGGTAAACAACCCATTGCGTGCCTCAAAAGGGGGGTTACACTAATGTCCTGAAAAGTACATAAAGGCTTATATCTTTTTTATTATCCAATGGATTGAGTTCATATTTGAAAATCTTAAATACATTAGCATATATGTAACGAATATTTAAAAAAAAATTAAAAAAAGATAATTTTAGGTGGAAATAATTTGACCTGAAAATTGTCATGAAATGTCCTGAAAAGTACATAAAGGCCTATATATTTTTTTTTATTATCCAATGGATTGAGTTCAAATTTGAAAATCTTAAATACATTAGCATATATTTAAAGAATATATATATATAAAAAAACGTTTTTTAGGTGGAAATAATTTGACCTGAAAATTGTCCTCTTTGTTATGATGCGATGGATTGCGTTCAAATGTGGAAATGTTATAGATATTAGCATATATTTGGATCGACTGAAAATGCATGTTGGAAATGGACAAGTTGAAAAAGAAAACAGACTTACCTAAAGAAGTTTGGAAAAATATATCCCAATAAAAATACAACTTAAAAGATAGCTAGAGAACATAAAAATGAACAGAACAAAAGAATATGACTGCTAATGGCTTGTTGTGAGTACTGTTAACTGATAGATAGTAATCAGTATGTTTTGATAGTAACATTTTGTAATTTAATTAACAGATTAAATACCAGTAATTTAACGAGTTATTCAATTGACCAAGTATAATCTGATGGCTTCCATAAATCATCGTGAACACTTTTTGGAATATGAACAGTTATCACTTACTGTTATAAAATACACTTTTTGGAATATGAACAGTTATCACTTACTGTTATAAAATACACTTTTTGGAATATGAACAGTTATCACTTACTGTTATAAAATAAATGTGAATTTCACTTTAGTTCATTATTACAGAAAGTCATCATAGTGCTTTTGTGAAAAAAAAAAAAAAAAGAAAAGAAAAGAAAAGAGAGAGAAACATCGTGACTGTTTAGAATTTTTAATTTTCTGTTTTATGTATTTTTACTAAACTTGTGTCGTTTTTACATGTAAAAAAGTTTTTATTATGTTTTCACATGTTTTATATGTTTGTGCATTGATTTTCTATGACTTATAAATGTATTATGTTTATTTATTAATGTAATTGTAACCATTCATTAAAAATAAAAACTGCCCAGCCCACCTGTCACTGTGTCTAGCCATGCCAGTCTAATTAAGGTAAAATCAAATTTAAAAAAAGAGACCAATAAACCAATAAACAAACAGGTGAATATGTGTTGACAGTAATTACTAGCCAATTTAAGAGGGGTATGGTTTTAAAATCCTTCATAAGTCCATGTTTTCTTTCCATCAGTTTTTGGCCTTTCTATTCTTCTGTTCTCTTCATTTTTATGATCTCTAGCTATCTTTTAAGTTGTATTTTTATTGGGATATATTTTTCCAAACTTCTTTAGGTAAGTCTGTTTCCTTTATCAGGTCAAATTATTTCCACCTAAAAAATTGTTTTTTTATATATTTTTTTTAATATTCTTTAAATATATGCTAATGTATAAAACATTTCCAAATTTGCACTCAATTCATTGGAAAATAAAAAAGATATAAGCCTTAATGTACCTTTCAGGACATTTCAGGTCAAATTATTTCCACCTAAAAAAAAATTTCATATATTTTTTTTAAATATTCTTAAATAAATTAAGCTAATGTATTTAACATTTTCAAATTTGAGCTCAATCCATTGGTTGATAAAAAAAAAAAATTAAGCTAATGTATTTAACATTTTCAAATTTGAGCTCAATCCATTGGTTGATAAAAAAAAAAAATTAAGCTAATGTATTTAACATTTTCAAATTTGAGCTCAATCCATTGGTTGATAAAAAAAAAAAAAAAAAAAAAATAAGCCGTAATGTACTTTTCAGGACATTTTCAGGACATTTCATGACAATTTTCAGGTCAAATTATTTCCACCTAAAATTATCTTTTTTTAATTTTTTTTTAAATATTCGTTACAGATATGGGATCTCCTGTACTTGGCGATCACTAGTATAAAAATTTGTTCCAGTATTGTGAATTTTTTTTAAATTTTGTACAATACTGGTATACCAGTATTGTAATTCAATTATTAAAATATGAAATTGCATGGATTTTTTATAGTGTATTGGATTGCTTCATATTAGAAGGTTCATGTTATCAACTGTTGAAAAGCATACTAAAAGTACAAGTTCATTGTGTATCATTTTATTGGCATTTATAACATCGTATCAGTAATACATCACAATACACAACAATCCGTTATGGATAGAGTCAAGATTATTATACAGCGACACAAGAACAAGTACTTCAAGAACTGGTCTACCCAGGAACTAACATTTCCACAATACCTATTACAATACTTACTACAATACTATACACAAGTAAAAAAATTTTTTTTTTTAAATCACAATACTGGTACAATACTGGAACAAATTTTTATTCCAGTATTGTGCACAATACCACTGGTATTAAACTGATGTTCGTAACTTAAGTTACCTACATCCCAACATGGCGGACACGGAAAATGGTAAATTAGAATATCCTTGTTTTCTCTTTATCAGTAGTGCTTATTAGTAAGTCCAACGGTATGATTACAGGTGGGAATATTAGATACTCGAATGCATACATAAAAATGACGAAACTCTTATGAGAGCATTGAAATATTAACTTGAAAAAATTTGAAGGATGTACGTAACTCTTTGAAGTGATGTTCGTAACGTTAGAAAGATATTTAAAGAGATGTCCGTAACTGCAGATTTCTATAACTGTTAAATAATAAGATGGTGTTTAATTGCTCGTTAAGAAACTCTTGGTTTCAATTTAAAAGCAAAATTAAGCATGCAGACAACTTAAAAGTAAAAAGAACAACAAGCAACGAAACGAAAGCATATAGAACGAGTATTAAGAAGAAAAACAATTCAGGGTCGCATACATGTACAGTATTCTACCTTTCTCACATTTTTAGGATGTTGATTTGTTTTAACGTCACATGCGACTTATTGACAGTTGAAGACTTGTTGATCCATGAAACATCGTAATCATGTCAATGTAAACAATTATAGACTTGCTACAATAAGTCCCTTTCTAACCTATGTGTATCTTGTGCGTACCCCTTTAATACGTTTGCTGCTGAAAGCAATGTATCTGTACTACATAAATATTGTCGGTAGAGATATATTATCTATATAGCAACATATTTACTAAAGTATACAAGAATATAGATAAGGGACTTGTAGGAAATCTATGTGTATAATTATATTTAACATGGGCGAAGGAAATTCATGTATGCGATCCTGATTTAAACTAGAACTGTGAGTGACCTCACTGAGTGATACCCCCCGCTTGCAATACTATGATGTTCAAACTTTGGAATACAGGTATATTAGCAAGTTACCTGTGAAAAATGAACGGATATGGAGTTATGTCAAGGAGACAACATCCCATCTCCAAAATAAACTAACCAAGAACATACATCTAGGGGTCGCCACAAGTACACGACCCCCCTTTTCGTGAAAGTATAAGTTGAATTATCTCCCCTTCTAAATTTTAGACAGCAACGGTATTCCTTCACGCACATCTCACATCTGCAGGTTGTGTACTACAACTGTGTAAAGTTTCATAAAAATTCAATAAACGGTTTAGGAGGAATTGCGCTTACAAGGTACATGGACGGACGGACAGACGGACGGACAGGGTGATTCCTATATACCCGCCCAAACTTTGTTTGTGGGAGGTATGGGTATAAAAACTATTGATATTAAACTAATTTGTTTATATACCGTCAAGACTGTTCAGACTAACATCCTGTCAATTTCAATGCATATTTATAAATGTATATGTATTTGTAAAACTTGAAATGGTATGATATAAAAAAAAAATGAACTTTTCGAAAACAGCTTTACCATAGATTAATCCAATTTTAATACTTACAAATTATAGATTCGTTAAAAAGTATTATAAATCTTTATTTATCTGTATTTAATACAATAGTCTAACAAATTAATGATAAATTAATCTGGTTTCATTTCAGCATTAAAGGGAAATAATTAGATATGTCATTCTTAAAATACTTGATCTGGTGTGTCCATTTTTTATTAAAATAAGCAAAAAAACACAAAGGACAATTAATTTGGTAATAATTCACGGCATATTTACACATAGAACTGTTAATTTACATACAAATATACTTTGTTAGAATTTATATACGAGAACCAGAATGGCCCTAATCGAATTTAATGATGATGTCGGAGGTCGCCATCCATGGGAGGTCCTAAACACCCAAAGGTCGGAAGTCTAAACGCCCTATTGCAAGGTCGTAGTTTATGAAAGACCCTTCTAGAGCACACAGTCCAAGACCAAATAGAAATATCAATATAATACTAAACAACTACATATGTTGTATCGACTGCCGCATCGGCCTCAGCACTATTAATTATCTGGTCATTTTCGATATCCATCGCTGTAAGATTACAAAAGATTACAGGAAACGCAAAGCCACGTGTTTATTATTGCTAATTGGAAACGAGCGTTGGACAAGGTGTTCTTCTCCCGCTACCCTCATCTTTCGTTCATCTCACTCATTCATAACCCTCTCATCCTCCGCTCTGTTTTGTTTTTCTCTCGTGCATTATATAATCTCTCCCACCTCTATTACCCTCTCTATCACTTCAGGGATGTTTTTCTTTGTTTTCAAATTTTATTTATTACAAAAGCGTTGTTCTTTAAATGTTTTAAACATGATTTTAGAAACACCAAACTTTAAAGTTACCAACATCATATTTGAAAGTTAGGAACATCGTTCAAAAATAATTCTACAGTTACTTACATCATTTGTATTTCTTAAAGTAGGTTTTGTGCCACATAGGAGAATTAACAGTTGATTTAAGCATATCACTACAGTTAATTGTTAAAATATCTATACATTTGAAATGAAAATATTTGAAAATAAACTAAAAACAAATAGAAAACAAGGATATTCTAATTTACCATTTTCGGTGTCCGCCATGTTGGGATGTAGGTAACTAAAGTTACGAACATCAGTTTAATACCAGTGAATACTAGTATACCAGTATTGTGATCGCCAAGTACAATGTATTTAAGATTTTCAAATATGAACTCAATCCATTGGATAATAAACAAGATATAGGCTTTTATGTACTTTTCAGGACATTTCATGACAATTTTCAGGTCAAATTATTTCCACCTAAAAAATGGGTTTTTTTTAATTTTTTTTTCAATATTCATTAAATATATGCTAATGTATTTAAGATTTTCAAATTTGAACTCAATCCATTGGATAATAAAAAAAGATATAAGCCTTTATGTACTTTTCAGGACATTAGTGTAACCCTCAAAAGGGAAACAACTCTTTCAAAAATTTCATAATATTTCAAAATTCTAAAATCAATAAAATTTCAAATTCAACATTTTCAAAAAATTCCAATATTTCAAAAATTTCAAAATTTCAAAATTTTCATAAGAAATCATTCCCCCCCCCCCCCAATATTTCAAATCTGTTGAACATATTACTGATGGCCGGGTTTGTGCCCTATATCACTGGTTGTGTTGTGAACTTTAATATAAACATGAAAAAGTTTAACATTTGTTAAAAGTTATTAAACACACATTTTGTTTAAATACATGTATTTATTTAAATGCCCAATCCTTGGTCTGTTGTTCGGTATAATAAAACAGTTATTGCCTTCAATGGATTGTAAACATCAGAATTGTCAACCCTCAAGGGGTTGTTTCCCTCGGGAAAACAACCCCTTCAGGTTAACAATTCTGGATGTTTACATCCATTGAAGGCAATAATTGTTTAATATGTATCATCTGTAATTTGTCACCAAATCAAATTTTCTGATGTGAAAGAGCAATCCTTATGGTTTTTTGTTTCTTTCAGAATTTTTTTTCCGGACAACACGAGAGTTAGAATATTTATTTTTTTTGTCGCAAACAGAATCAGATTTTTTTTTATCCTCCACCAAAATCAGAATATTTTTTTCAGCAACATTGAGAATCAGAATATTTTTTTAGAAAAAAAAAACATACCCCCCCCCTTCAAGTTAAATGGTAAATGGTCGTTCCCTTAAGGTTATGACGAATGAATCCAACTGTAGAAGATGCTTTCTTGCATATGTTGTTTATGTGGTGTCCATTTCAAATCGTTTGATATTGAGAGACCCAAATACGGATTGTTATCGACTTCTTTAAGTATAGTGTTGTTAAGTCTATAGAAGTATGTTGTTGATTTCTTGACATTTGGTCGCATTAAAACGCATGCCCCATGTTGAAGCCCACTTTTCAAGGTTGGTAAGATCATTTTGTAACGTAATGTGATCTTTATGCATCTTGATCGGTCGGTATAACAGGCAATCGTCTGCAAATAGACGGACTTGTGATGACACTGATTCAGGCAAGTCATTTATGTGGCAAAGAAACAAAAGGGGTCCCAGCCCAGTGCCTTGGGATACCCCCGATGCAACGTGAACATCACTTGAGTTATGGCCTTCCACCAATACTCGCATTTTCTTGTAGCATAAGAAGGATTTAATCCACTGGTACAAGTTGCCCCTTATACCATAGGCTTCAAGCTTGTGGAGGAGTTTATTATGCGGTACCGTATCAAAAGCCTATGAGAAGTCCAATATAGCTATATCGGTTTGTAAGTTGTTGTCAAAGTTTCGGGCTAGGTCGTCAATAGTTATTGCTAATTGTGTCTCGCAAGAATATCCTGTTCTGAAGCCATGATTTAATGATGTAAGAATATGGTTTTATGTGTTCCAAAAGTTTTGAGAGTACTGAAGTTAAAGATACACTACAGCCAGCATGGATTACGCCAAATGAGTAGGCGGAAATGAAGAAGCTTGGCATGCGAAGATGTACATACATATTATTGAACTGCAAAGTGCAAATGCCTGTAAAAACCCGATTATACATGTATCGTCCCGGTATATGTTTTCGTATCATTCATGTTATTTTGATTTCCATAGTGCACGCGTTATTTTTGACGTGTCTTCCGGTTTCTATTTCTGGAACGTAAACAGGACTCCAACACGACATCTGTCAAAAATGTTCAAGGTTGCTTTTAAAGACGTAAGTACCAAAAATAGTGAACCTACCTACTGAACCATACTTTTTGTAATGCTAAAAATTTACTTCATTTATAAAGTAGCTGGAAAAAAATCCAGAAGGGCTATATAAAATTGAACTATGTCGTCTGCCTCTCAGACACCGGCTCTTCCTGTCATGGGGTCACTGATCGTACTTGTAAACAAAAGAGCTGACTGAAATGTGCCTGTTTCTTATATAAAATACATGTCACCTTGAAAATTAATGTATTTCAGTGTCAACTTTTATTTTATATTACTGTAATAAAATGACATAAAAACAGCCTGATTTTTTATATTTCAACTCTGATCTTTAAAACAAGTCTGGATAAAAAAAATCATTTATTATTGTCATATTTATTGTAGAAATCCACTGCCAAGAGGCACAGATACAGGCAATACTCTCCAACAACTTTAGGGAATTATTGTTTGTAATATTTCACTTTATACATCTAGTCGTAGTACTACAATGTATGTCAATTCATTGTATCTTTGACAAAAATACATAAAATGATTAACACTTATATATATATTTGTTTCTTTTTAGCCAAATAAATACTAAACACTAAATATTATAACTATTAACTGTGCAAAACATTAGCAGTGCATGTGGTTTCAGCACTAAAAAAACATCAAAAGTAAACACAATTTTGAAAGTGGTCATTTTCAAACATTCTGTTATTTTATTTAGATGTAGTATGATTTGTAGATGGCCAGAACCATGAAATTTTAAAACCAGCCATTTCCGGATTTTATATTCGTTACCATCCCGTATATTGGCTCCGTTTTTACTTCATACGAAAACATATGACGCTACCGACAGCAAAAGTTGCCAGATAATCGAGAGTATATCAAAATATGTTTTATAGTCAACTCGTACCATTGCAAACTCGTACTACCGGAAGTCAACTCGTATCAATGTACACTCGTAACACAGTAAACTCATACCAGCATTGTAATTATATTGAACGTATGGGAAATACTCGTCACTTTCGAAAATCAATCGTCAATGACGAAAGTGACGAGCGCTAGCTGAACCACTGCTTGAAAAGACACTTACTGAAAGAGAACACAAACAAACGACTTCTACGGCATATCTAGAAATTGATGGTACTAGCTAGAAATATGAGGTTTGTGAATAGTAATTTATCCAGAGTTCCGGCAAGTTAATAAATAAATAAATAAATAAGCTTTATTTAGAGTCAGCATGGTTAAAACAACATACAACATAAGCTCTGTTGAGCTTTTAACCGACATACACAGACACAGAATAAATAACAAATAACAAGCATGCAACATACAACTAAAATACAAGACTAAGTTAGCACTACATGTAAAATACTAACAGTTACAAGTTAAGCAAACCAGAGGCTCCCAGGAGCCTGTAATCGCTCACCTGGATCAAAGCTGCTTTCAATAACAACGCAACTGCACTGTGGCTGCCATCTTGGTGGGAGAGCGCAACTGCCGCACACAATTTCGGAAGAGGACCATCTAATGACTATTCCATCAAAGTTTGGTTCTAATTGAGCTACTGGTTCCAGACAAGATGGTTTTTATGTGAATTTCCCATAGGATCCTATGTTAAACTAAGTACAGCTGTGCAGCCATCTTGGTCAGAGGGCGGGACCACCAGAAACACTTTTGGAAGAGGACCATCCAATGACTATTTTATCAAAGTTTGGTTCCAACTGGTTCCAGACAAGAAGATTTTTATGTGAATTTCCCATAGGTTCCTATGTTAAACTAAGTTCGGCTGTGGGGGCCATCTTGGTCGAAGGGCCGAACCGCCTGACATATTTTTGGAAAAGAACCATCCAATGACTATTTCATCAACATTTAGTTCTTATTGAGCAAATGGTTTCAAACAAGAAGATATTTATGGGAATTTCCCATAGGGACCTATGTTAAATTAAGTTCGGCTGTGGTGGCCATCTTGGTCGGAGGTCTGAAATGCCAGACATAATTTTGGAAGGGGACCACCCAAGGATCATTTCAGCAAAGTTTGGTTGAGATTGGCTCAGTACTGCAGTAGTTTCAGAGGAGAAGATTTTTTTTTTAATTTCATCCCCCCTTTTTTTTAATTTTTAGCTTGGCGGCCATCTTGGTTGGAAGTCGGGATCACTGGACACATTTTTGGAAGGGGGCCATCCAAGGACTATTCCACCAAAGTTTGGTTGCAATTGGCCCAGTGGTTTCTGAGGAGAAGATTTTTATGTGAATTTCCCATAGGGTCCTATGTTAAGCTAAGTTCGGCTGTGGGGGCCATCTTGGTCGAAGGGCCGAACCGCCAGACATAATTTTGGAAGAGAACCATCCAATGACTATTTCATCAAAAATTTGTTCTTATTGAGCAAATTGTTTCAGACAAGAAGATTTTTCTGGGAATTTCCCATAGGGTCCTATGTTAAATTAAGTTCGGCTGTGGTGGCCATCTTGGTCGGAGTTCTGAAATGCCGGACATAATTTTGGAAGAGGACCACCCAAGAATCATTTCAGCAAAGTTTGGTTGAGATTGGCCAGTAGTTTCAGAGGAGAAGATTTTTTTTAAATTTCATCCCCCCTTTTTTCTAATTTGCATAATCAGTCAAAATCGGCAAAAGTTCAAAGTTCATAAAAAATCCTGTAATATATGTTAAAAAGCTCATCATTATGCTTATACAGTTCAAATTTGGGCACATTCTGGCTTACAATAGAGCAGTTTTGGCCATTTGAAGAAATTTCTATTTTTAGTAACGATGGCCATCTTGGATACAGGACGGCGTTGACGGACACAATTTGAAAGTGACCCACCCAGGGACCATCCCTGCCAGTGTTGGTTTAATTTGGTTCAGCGGTTTCAGAGGAGAAGATTTAAATGTGATCTTTAATCAAAATATGCCTAATTTGCATAATCGGTATAAATCGGCTGAAAGAAAAATTTCAAACAAAAACCCCGAACATATGCTAAACTACTCCTTGCCATGTAGCTGCAGTTAAAATTTGAGCTCATTTTGACTTATACTAAAGCAGCAATGGACAATTGAAGAAATTTCTATTTTTAGTAACAGCAGCCATCTTGAATGGAGGGTGGGGCTGTCGGACACAATTTTGAAAGGGACACACCCTGGGACCATCCCTGCCAGGTTTGGTTTAATTTGGTTCAGCGATTTCAGAGGAGAAGATTTAAATGTGATCTTTTATCAAAATATGCCTAATTTGCATAATCGGTATATATCGGCTGAAAGAAAAATTTCACAAAAAAACCCAGAATATATGTTAAACTACCCCTTGCCATGTAGCTGCAGTTAAAATTTGAGCTCATTTTGACTTACACTATTGACTAAAGCAGCAATGGCCAATTAAAATTTCATCCCCCCTTTTTTCTATTTTTAGCTTGGCAGCCATCTTGGTTGGAAGTCAGGATCACCGGACACAAATTTGGAAGGGGGCCATCCAAGGACCATTCCACCAAAGTTTGGTAGAAATTTAAACAAATTTAAAAGTCAGCACAAACTGAACATTTATTTACATTTCCATTCCAAGATTTTAAAATATTCTTAAACTGATTAAAATTGGAAATTTTTCTAAAATCATCAGGTAGGTCAACCTGAATATTGAAAGGGGTAGATACATCAAACTTCCAGTGGAAAAGAGAATATGTCCTCTGTGTAATATAGAACCAGAGGATGAAATACATTTCATTTTAAAATGTCCCAAATTGGATGAATGTCGTAAAGAATTATTTTCTAATATAAGTTCAGTGGTTCCTTCATTTAATGATATGGATGAGTTCCAAAAATTTAAATTCATAATGAGTAGTAATGATTTTGATATATGTAAAATATGTATTTTAGGTGTGAATAAATTGTATTCTATCAATCAAGATCTGAAAGGGAAGTTATAACTTAATTATTATGCAAAATTATTATTACAGTATATACAGAATTATTTAAATATTTTTATATACATTGAGCGACAGTTTTGTACAATGGGAGATAATTCATACACTCCTCAGCTGTGATAACATCTTCTTTGAACATGTATTGTATGTATTTAGCTTAGTTTTGTCTTTTGATGATTGTTCAATGTTTGGACTTTAAATCAATAAAATTATTACTATTATTATTATTACACTCCAGGAACCTCGAATATTTCACGGTTGTCATTCATTTTGATCTCATTTAATAGTTCAAAGAGGACTTAAGAAAACATGATCACCTAATTAATTAATAATATGAAGATCAAAAGAAATCAATTAATCATAATTATTTTGCAACTGCTTTCAACTGTCATTAAAAAAAAAATGCAAATATTAAAAGCCAATCAATTAATTGGTAGGAGTTCGAATTGGTATGAATAAGAATAAGAATACTTTATTGACCAATTAAGGACCAACAAGGGGCATAGCAATTACAATGATTGACAATATGGAATACAAACATACAATGTACATAATAACAACAAGGAAATATTGATAATGTCATATAATTATATAAGCCACCAGTGCAATTTGTTTGAATATAAATAGTTTTATTTCCAGTAAAATCAACTTTTAACAACAACTGTCAGTAGATCAGAGATGTGCAATCAATAATGATATTATTAATAAATAAGGAAAAAATAAAAAATAAAATATACACATATATATAATTGCCCAGGGGACTCTTCCAAATATTATACTCATCAGAGACATAGATATGTTTAGTACTAATGTACCAATTTCTGCAAATTGCTTGTTTGTATACTGTTTATTACATTTATGTATTAGAATGTTTATTGTTTTTTTTTGTGTGTAATATAAACCACTGTAATAACTCTGCCCCTTGCTGGGTCCTTGATTGGACAATAAAATGTTATCTTATCTCATCTTATATATATAATATATACATACATATAAAAAAATTATCATATACACACTATAATCTATATTTAACCTTTACCAACAATACAGACACAGCATGGCTGTCCCCTCCGTGACCAATGCACAAGGACAAGTATCAGTTATCCAAATGCAGTGGTCACCAGAGGGCAGGTGCTAAAAGGACCTTTGACCAAGCCGACCATACTTCCATAGTACATATTAGCAATAATAAAAAAAAAACACCCCAAAAACCACTTACTTTAGTTTCTTTTATATATATATATATAATGTCAACTCGTATATATATATATGTATACAAATGATATCCTCCTCGTGACCAGTGCACATAAACCATTAAACATTATTCAAATGCAACGGTCACGGACAAATTGGAAGTCGTACGAGTTGATCATGACGATGGTACGAGTTTGCAAATTTTGGCACGAATTGACATGGTTATACTAATGTCCTGAAAATTGACCTGAAAAGTACATAAAGGCTTATATCTTTTTTATTATCCAATGGATTGAGTTCAAATTTGAAAATGTTAAATACATTAGCATATATTTAACGAATATTTAAAAATAAATAGAAAAAAAATATTTTTAGGTGGAAATAATTTGACCTGAAAATTGTCATGAAATGTCCTGAAAAGTACATAAAGGCCTATATCTTTTCTATAATCCAATGGATTGAGTTCAAATTTGAAAATATTAAATACATTAGTATATGTTTAACGAATATTTAAAAAAAAATAAAAAAAAATATTCTAGGTGGAAATAATTTGACCTGAAAATTGTCATGAAATGTCCTGAAAAGTACATAAAGGCCTATATCTTTTCTATAATCCAATGGATTGAGTTCAAATTTGAAAATGTTAAATACATTAGTATATGTTTAACGAATATTTAAAAAAAAATTAAAAAAAATATTCTAGGTGGAAATAATTTGACCTGAAAATTGTCATGAAATGTCCTGAAAAGTACATAAAGGCCTTCAAATTATTTCCACCTAAAAATATTTTTTTTAATATCTTTTTTTAATATTCATTAAATATATGCTAATGTATTTAACATTTTCAAATTTGAACTCAATCCATTGAATAATAAAAAAAATATAGGCCTTTATGTATTTTTCAGGACATTGTCATTTCAGGTCAATTTTCAGGACATTAGTGTAACCCTCACGTGACATACTTTCAAAACAAGTCAATCTGAAGCGGCGGCTGGGAATGATAAGCTGTATCTGGCGTCATAGATAGGTGATCATGATTCTATTTACATATTTATGCAGCAAAATATGTCTACTTTTGAATACCCCAGCGCCGGTTGGCACGACATTGAGGTGCAGGCGTAATTCACGCCGGTTACAGACGGGGGTACCTGAAAAAAATTTATATATTTATTTTAAAAGTCATGAATAAACAACATTTATTCGAGTTGTCCAATTGGTGGTGTTATTGTCTTTCATCCAGCTTACGAGCATATCGTGAATATCACCATTAGATCTGAGAATGAGAGTGTCTTGGCTTACCATGAACATTTTTTTTTATAGCTTTCGCATGACCTCTTCAATATTATACGATTTGATCTGGGCCCGATTTGCCTTCTCTATTCTAGTGAGTTATTGGTTGTTCTTTAATGCCAAATAACAGTCATTTCCAAGATGCGTCGGATATGTGGCAATATTGGATCTCCTGTACTTGGCGATCACAATACTGGTATACCAGTATTGTTGACAATACTGGTATAAAAAATTATTCCAGTATTGTAATTTTTTTACAAAAAAAAATACAATAGTCAATACTGTTATAAAATCATATTCCAGTATTGTTAACAATACTGTTTGTAAATAAAAATATGCAATACCAGGATATATAATAATTGATAAAACAACATGTCATAATTTACATTTTATTTATTTTATAGATGATCATACATTTTTGTAGATGGCATCAAATTTTTAATAATCTTTGATGAACAACATGATTTATATAATAATAACATCACATTCACAATATAATGTACTAGCACTAGAATTATAAAGAGTCCATCATGTCCATAATAAATATCACTTTTACACAGGATATTGTTCTGAAATATGTATGAGAATGTTTATAAATGCATTGTCACCTGTGGTACCCCATCTGTCTCTCCACATTCTTTCATCTAGGTAACTGGGTAGTAGATGTGATGACACACCTTTCATCTCTTTAAACTTCTGTTTGGCTTTAGCCCAGTACGACTCGATTGCTTGAGTGTGTATGCCAGTTGCAGGGTCCACGAAGTTGAGCGAATGATTAACTGTGCCATGGCTAAGCTGCAGTCGTGAGCTGATGTTATGGTACGCTTTCCACTGATCTGAATGGATGATTGTCCCTGGTTTTACAACACGTTGTATAATAGGTAAAAGAGTTGAGGCATCTCTTTTGTCAACAGTTTCCATGTAGGTAATGGCAGGCTTGCTGGATGTATCTGCTAAACCAAAAACCCACTGCTCTTTGCTGGCCCGTCGCCCTCTGTTGTATTTTGATTTGTGATTAAAAAGACTCATCAATTTGGACAATCACACCTGGTCCACCTAATTCAACTGGAGTTGATAGTAGTTTAATGGAGCAGACATCTCTCAAGTATTGAAACAACTGTATTACGGTCTTCTCGCCAATCTGTACTTGTCTTTCTACGGAATTAACTTTTGTTCCTTGACTCCATATGTATGTGACGTATAACCATTTATCTAAGGTGATGTGAGACCTTTCGAAAAATGATCCAGCACGAATGGTACGGTATGTACGGCGTTTCGGACATCTTTGGTTGGCACAGTGCCATCCAAAACCGTCTTTAGTGGATGTTGTCGGTCTGGTTGCCATTTCCATTGAACTCTGGCATGTTGGACAATTGCACACATCTCCTAGTAGTTTGTGTTGTACATAGTAGTCAATAACTGCTGTTGGATCTTTGCTAAATATTACATTTGGTGCAATATCAGTGAAAAAGTTAGCCATGATGACTTATCTGACTCATCCTTGATATTTGGAACCCTTTATATTTTAAAATTATAGCTTGTGTTGTTGTAACTGAGTTAATACAGTTAAAGCAAGATCAAAGGTATTATTCCTTAAATACCAACTATTTGAAACATCAAAGGACATTAATTAATCCAATTAAAATGGCCCAATTAGGTTATAATTAAAATTTTTATTATTTAACAATTATCATGATTATATTTATATTAGTAATAATCAACCATAAATAATTTTATGCGATTTTAAAATTACATCCAAGCTTATTAATTAAAGAACAAACGATCAAAGACATCCTTTGATTTATTGTTTAAATTATTTTTGAATGTTTATTTTACACTTACCTGTTTATTTTAGTGAGTATGATTTTTCTTGATGAAACAAGATCAAAGTGCTTATACAAGCTGAAGTGAACAAATTCGGCCATAAATATCACCTCTAAACCATTGTCAATTCATTATACAATTGTAAACATGACTGGTATATCACCTTTATTCCCTACTTTTCCAAAGCAGATGTCTATTTTAGATAGAGTTAACATCACTGTAGCAAGACACAAAAATGACTATTTTAAAAACTGAACATCACAGCAACTTGATGACATAGACAACATCACCAGACCCATAGAACCAGTAATGCCAGAAATTTATTCTGAGAGAATTAAGAAAAATGAGGTCAGCCGAAACAAGAAGTTGACTCACTGCATCAATATGGCAACATAAGAGAATGCACCAAACTGGGCAAAAGACTTTCTACAAGAATTGTCGTCGGGGGCTATCAACTCTACAACTAGAGCCAAAGATCAAGCAACCATACTGTGGCGGGAAAATTCATCCAGCTACGACAACAAAAGAGCCGTCCAAGTGCCATCACAGCAACCTACTGGACATGCTGTAAAACGGAAACGGCAAGATGACGAAACAGAGTACCAGTATCGGAAGAGATTACTTGCAAGTACACAAGACAACAATGAGGATGACATCGCTGATGATCCAAATATAGAGACGGCTATCTCAATCAAAAATTCTTTACACAATATTATGAGAATGACCAAACAACAACTACAGCAAAATATCAGCAATTCTCAAGAAACTGCGGATGTCCTACGCCAACATACCGTTTTTTAAAACAAAACCATTGAAGATTTGAGAATTTGCCTGATAAACAGCTGTGTATGAACATTTGAATAATTAACATTATTATTGAAAACTTGCAAATATGTTAACCCAATACTTATATAATGAAATAGTGAATAGTGCTTAAATCAATAAAAAAAATAAGATAATGTTTTTTTGTGTTTTTTTGCTTTTGAAAAAGTGTCAATTCATGTTGCCATTTCCTGTCCTACAATACACAATGACAACTTGACACATTGTTATCAATTTATTCCAATATCGTATTCTAGTATTGTTCTAGTATTGTTAATATATACAATACTCCCAAAAATAACTAATTTAACAATACTAGAATACAATACTGGAATATATTTGTATACCAGTATTGTGCACAATACTAGTATACCAGTATTGTGATCGCCAAGTACAGGAGATCTGCAATATCCAGTAAAAATTGGTTTGTTCCAGTAAAAGGCTATTCAATGCTGGACAAAATGACCAGTAGGAATCTGAGCACCTCCTCTGTGGAGTAAGCGAATGTCCTGTAAACTTGATGCTAGGTCCAGTAATTCATACTCCTTTACTGGTCCAAATCTCCATTCAACTTCAATTTACCTTGGGAAACACTGAAATAAATAATTTTTAGGTTATAGTGCCTATCAGGTTGAGAACAAGTTAATTTTTGAGAAATGAGGATGATAATATCTGTTTTGTACTAGATCAGCACTGAAAATTTGATATTTATAATGCATATCACTGGAACAACAATCCACAGGTGAGACATATTGCTCCACTTAGACACAATACTGACTGAGCCTACACGTATTTGCTTTTACTCCTTAGGGCTGCATACTTAGCAGAAAAGCAACAAATACTAATTTTATTGTCTGGTTTGACTTGACAGTGGAAAAAAGTCACAACCTACCACACTTCTCAGATCTCTTCACTAGTTTAAGATCTATCAATAGTGTTTACAAACATCATGGCAACAAATCTCATCACTGTTTCCACTACCAAGTTTACAACTATTTGTAAGTCTAATGTATGTTTGTTTGTTTGTTTGTTTTACCTCTAATGTAAGATTGATATTATTCTATATAGGTACATGTAGCTGGTACATCAAATAGTCCTTTATTCCAGTATTATACTAATGGACCATACATACAGTGTCAAATCAGGTAAAGTTTATAAACTCTAAAGATTTTAGCAAATTTACTAAGTAAGGAGAGTCAGACTTTTTTTGAAAATGTGTTAAAATATCTTAAAGTAGACACCAATGATCGGATCTCCTTAAGATATTTACAGTGGTGTTTATTTTTTTTAAATCTGTTAAGCGGTTCAAAAGTTATGACAATTTGAAGTTTGGAAAATGACCACTTATATTTTATAATGGTGGTCATTTTGAATTTTATCTGTCTTTACCAAGAAATAGAATATCAGAAATTATTTGAAAACAATAATGAAATCTAATGAAACTGTACTTGATAAATGTAGTTTAGACATTGTTCTAAAAGAAATTGCATAGTTGTAGTCTTTGTTTCATCAGCAACATGTGTTTCCAAACACATTTTTAAAATTATTTTTACCATGCTTTTCAATGGGAAAATTGAAAACGGAACCAAAATTGGATAAATTTTACCCATAAAATTGAACGTATAAATTTTCTCATCAAACTGTATGAGATTATTAAAACCTAGCCTACTATCCACTACAGAAGAGTTTTACTTTCAGTCTAACTGGTCAGCAACATGTGTTTCAGGAAATAAATAGTTTCAAAATAGCAGTGCCATTTCCAAAGTTTCCATTCAATTTTGGTCGCTTCTGTCCAGTTTAAATATAAAAAAATTGTGACATATGAAGAATTTTCTCCAAACATGTGCATTATTTATTTATTTCAACATGTCACCTTATAAATAAACATTAAATAATAATGTTCTATTGCATTGTCACTGCAGCTGTCTCCAAATGTAAGACAGAATTACAGAATTTGCCATTGTGTAAGGGACCGACCATTTAACTTGCAGGAGGGGGGGGGGGGGGGGGGTTTATGGGTTTTTTGTTTCATTCAGAATTTTTTTTTCGAACATCAGTTAGAATATTTTTTTTTTTGTCGTGCAAAGCACAAATTTTTTTTCTCCAGAATTTAACATTATATTAGGTTAAATGACAAAAACTCTGAATCAGATTTTTTTTTCCTCCACCAAAATCAGAATATTTTTTTCAGCAACATTGGGTATCAGAATATTTTTTTATAAAAAAAACCATAACTCCCTCACCCTTCAAGTTAAATGGTCGTTCCCTAAATAAAATTGAAAAATGTCTGACCTCCCTACTAAGTAAATTAATATGACCTGAGGACATGGTAGCAAAGACATTTACATTGTAACTTAATAGAGGTGGTCACTAAAGCAGGTTTGACTGTAGTTAATAGAGGTGGTCACTAAAGCAGGTTTGACTAGTTAATAGAGGTGGTCACTAAAGCAGGTTTGACTAGTTAATAGAGGTGGTCACTAAAACAGGTTTGACTAGTTAATAGAGGTGGTCACTAAAGAAGGTTTGACTAGTTAATAGAGGTGGTCACTAAAGCAGGTTTGACTAGTTAATAGAGGTGGTCACTAAAGCAGGTTTGACTGTAGTTAATAGAGGTGGTCACTAAAGCAGGTTTGACTAGTTAATAGAGGTGGTCACTAAAGCAGGTTTGACTAGTTAATAGAGGTGGTCACTAAAGAAGGTTTGACTAGTTAATAGAGGTGGTCACTAAAGCAGGTTTGACTAGTTAATAGAGGTGGTCACTAAAGCAGGTTTGACTAGTTAATAGAGGTGGTCACTAAAGCAGGTTTGACTAGTTAATAGAGGTGGTCACTAAAGCAGGTTTGACTAGTTAATAGAGGTGGTCACTAAAGCAGGTTTGACTAGTTAATAGAGGTGGTCACTAAAACAGGTTTGACTGGTTAATAGAGGTGGTCACTAAAACAGGTTTGACTAGTTAATAGAGGTGGTCACTAAAGCAGGTTTGACTAGTTAATAGAGGTGGTCACTAAAGAAGGTTTGACTAGTTAATAGAGGTGGTCACTAAAGCAAGTTTGACTAGTTAATAGAGGTGGTCACTAAAGCAGGTTTGACTAGTTAATAGAGGTGGTCACTAAAGAAGGTTTGACTAGTTAATAGAGGTGGTCACTAAAGCAGGTTTGACTGTAGTTAATAGAGGTGGTCACTAAAGCAGGTGTGACTAGTTAATAGAGGTGGTCACTAAAGCAGATTTGACTAGTTAATAGAGGTGGTCACTAAAGCAGGTTTGACTAGTTAATAGAGGTGGCCACTAAAGCAGCTTTGACTAGTTAATAGAGGTGGTCACTAAAGCAGGTTTGACTAGTTAATAGAGGTGGTCACTAAAACAGGTTTGACTAGTTAATAGAGGTGGTCACTAAAGCAGGTTTGACTAGTTAATAGAGGTGGTCACTAAAGCAGGTTTGACTAGTTAATAGAGGTGGTCACTAAAGCAGGTTTGACTGTAGTTAATAGAGGTGGTCACTAATGCAGGTTTGACTAGTTAATAGAGGTGGTCACTAAAGCAGGTTTGACTAGTTAATAGAGGTGGTCACTAAAGCAGGTTTGACTAGTTAATAGAGGTGGTCACCAAAGCAGGTTTGACTGTAGTTAATAGAGGTGGTCACTAAAGCAGGTTTGACTAGTTAATAGAGGTGGTCACTAAAACAGTTTTGACTAGTTAATAGAGGTGGTCACTAAAGCAGGTTTGACTAGTTAATAGAGGTGGTCACTAAAGAAGGTTTGACTAGTTAATAGAGGTGGTCACTAAAGCAGGTTTGACTGTAGTTAATAGAGGTGGTCACTAAAGCAGGTTTGACTAGTTAATAGAGGTGGTCACTAAAGCAGGTTTGACTAGTTAATAGAGGTGGTCACTAAAGCAGGTTTGACTAGTTAATAGAGGTGGTCACTAAAACAGGTTTGACTGTAGTTAATAGAGGAGGTCACTAAAGCAGGTTTGACTAGTTAATAGAGGTGGTCACTAAAACAGGTTTGACTAGTTAATAGAGGTGGTCACTAAAACAGGTTTGACTAGTTAATAGAGGTGGTCACTAAAGCAGGTTTGACTAGTTAATAGAGGTGGTCACTAAAGAAGGTTTGACTAGTTAATAGAGGTGGTCACTAAAGCAAGTTTGACTAGTTAATAGAGGTGGTCACTAAAGCAGGTTTGACTAGTTAATAGAGGTGGTCACTAAAGAAGGTTTGACTAGTTAATAGAGGTGGTCACTAAAGCAGGTTTGACTGTAGTTAATAGAGGTGGTCACTAAAGCAGGTGTGACTAGTTAATAGAGGTGGTCACTAAAGCAGATTTGACTAGTTAATAGAGGTGGTCACTAAAGAGGTTTGACTAGTTAATAGAGGTGGTCACTAAAGCAGGTTTGACTGTAGTTAATAGAGGTGGTCACTAAAGCAGGTTTGACTAGTTAATAGAGGTGGTTACTAAAGCAGGTTTGACTAGTTAATAGAGGTGGCCACTAAAGCAGCTTTGACTAGTTAATAGAGGTGGTCACTAAAGCAGGTTTGACTAGTTAATAGAGGTGGTCACTAAAACAGGTTTGACTGTAGTTAATAGAAGTGGTCACTAAAGCAGGTTTGACTGTAGTTAATAGAGGTGGTCACTAAAGCAGGTTTGACTAGTTAATAGAGGTGATCACTAAAGCAGGTTTGACTAGTTAATAGAGGTGGTCACTAAAGAAGGTTTGACTAGTTAATAGAGGTGGTCACTAAAGCAGGTTTGACTAGTCAATAGAGGTGGTCACTAAAGCAGATTTGACTAGTTAATAGAGGTGGTCACTAAAGCAGGTTTGACTAGTTAATAGAGGTGGCCACTAAAGCAGCTTTGACTAGTTAATAGAGGTGGTCACTAAAGCAGGTTTGACTAGTTAATAGAGGTGGTCACTAAAACAGGTTTGACTAGTTAATAGAGGTGGTCACTAAAGCAGGTTTGACTAGTTAATAGAGGTGGTCACTAAAGCAGGTTTGACTAGTTAATAGAGGTGGTCACTAAAGCAGGTTTGACTGTAGTTAATAGAGGTGGTCACTAATGCAGGTTTGACTAGTTAATAGAGGTGGTCACTAAAGCAGGTTTGACTAGTTAATAGAGGTGGTCACTAAAGCAGGTTTGACTAGTTAATAGAGGTGGTCACCAAAGCAGGTTTGACTGTAGTTAATAGAGGTGGTCACTAAAGCAGGTTTGACTAGTTAATAGAGGTGGTCACTAAAACAGTTTTGACTAGTTAATAGAGGTGGTCACTAAAGCAGGTTTGACTAGTTAATAGAGGTGGTCACTAAAGAAGGTTTGACTAGTTAATAGAGGTGGTCACTAAAGCAGGTTTGACTGTAGTTAATAGAGGTGGTCACTAAAGCAGGTTTGACTAGTTAATAGAGGTGGTCACTAAAGCAGGTTTGACTAGTTAATAGAGGTGGTCACTAAAGCAGGTTTGACTGTATATATTAGTAATCAAATATGTCTATCTATCTGTCAACTGGCCAGGGCCTCAAGAGAAATTATGCAAGGAGGAACAAGGCTGCTTTGGGGCTCTGGAGACAGGGTGAGACTTCTCTCAAAATTAAGGATCCAATAAAGCCACCGGTAAACTTTCATCAATGCCAATATTTCCTGTGCAGCAGAATGTTCAGAAAACATATACTTTATACAAAGCAGTGACAAACATAATCAGTTATAGGCCAGCGGCGAAATCTAAAAAGTCGCTTATTTAAAGAGTTAAATCAACCCATCGACTACACACCTAAATATACTTTCAAATGCTAGATTATGCTTTTAGCTAATAAATTTAACATGCCGTAATACAATCGTATGGTCACGTTATCACGAAAACTACATTTTTCTAGGATTACTGCGTTTTTGGAGAAAGTCCGATCATACTCAGTAAAATCAATATTATACATGATTTATGCATCTTAAATAAATAAAATAATTCAAAATATCTTATTAAAATAACTTTTATTTCATCAGTTTGGCTTCTTTGAAACCAGCAGATGTGTTAAATATTTTAACGGTCACTTTTAAAATTATGTCAGAAGAAATGCTTTCATTAAATTGATCTCAAACTTTTTTAAAAACAAAAGTGTAAACATAGTTTACATAAAACATTATCATTATAGCACCAATTTCTACTAGTTTAAGAGGTTTGGACTGTTTTTAAATGCACATCAACATATCGAAAGTAGAAAATGATTCCGGATATTTTACCCGTGACTTTTTAAAATTATAATCCTCAGTCCGATCAAATCTTATTGCATCGAGACCAAAGCATATTTTCTTAATAATTACTTATATTCTTGTGTTATCTGTATTTAATTGTTGTCACCCTTCATTGTTAACATTTGCTGTTTTTAATTGTAACGTTTTAGTTACAAAAGATGGTTTGAAATATTGTTTGTAGAGAATTTAATTAATGTTTACAAGTTGTTAGAAAATCATTTGTCGGAACTGTTGTGAGTGTTTTCCGGAAAATGGCACAGTTTAGTAGCCAACTTAAACTTCTGCCATCTAGGGAAGTTCAAGAATCATTATTGAATTGTGTTGAAGAAGGTACAACAATGATCACATCACTTGTTGATGGTTTTTTGTCTGAGGGCTAGTCTCGTAGTTTCTACAATCCTAGTACACGGTCCAAGTTGAAGTCATTCGAAGATATGACTCACAAAACTAAGCTGAAGTGTCGTTCTGGGGACACAGTGAATCCTGAGCTAGTTATTAGTCGGGAACTGGTTTTTGCAAATTGTCGAGAGGACGTTACTGTTGAAAAGGTTTTGTCTTTTCCAATTGGTCCGATTCCAACATAATTGTTTCACGATGATGGCACAATGCGCAAAACCAGTAAGACAGATCTTGTACATCAACTGGAACAGAACTTTTCTATAATACAAACACTGCCCATTTTTTGATATATCCAGAACAACTCTGATCAGAGATGACATGCCTTTGTTGCAGTCAATAAATACAAAAAGGTTTAGAACCTTTGGTGAGATGGCACTTGATTTTGTAAAAAATCAGATCTCTTGTTTTCAGTTTACATCCGTTGTCATCGATATCTTTGATAGATATGACATTCAAAACTCTATCAAAAAGGCAAAACGGGACCGTCGATCCAAGTCTGTTTTCACTGCATTTGATTGAAGGTAGGGTTATTCCTGACTGGAAAAAGTTTATTAGTTCTGGTGAAAATATTATTAGATTTCTCGGCGATTACATTGCCAAACATATTCGTCAGAACAGTTCTCTCCAAGAAGGGCAATCTCTTTACCTGACCGGTTTATTTTCTAATCCTGAAACAGTTAAAATGTTGAATCAGAATGGTATGTTACATTGCAGTTGTTTGGCAAGCACACAAGAAGAGGCGGATACCCGCATAATTTTGCATGCACTGTATTCTGACAAACTGTATCAAGAGAATAACGTTCAAGGTCGCATCGTTGTGAAATCCCCAGATACAGACGTTCTTGTCCTTTTAGTACATTATTTTCAAAATATGAAAAACACAAGTGAGCTTTGGTTTCAAACAGGACTTATTACGAGCACTAAGGATTGTAGACGTTATATCCCTGTACACGACTTATGCAAGTCATTGAGCTCCGTTGTGTGTGAGATCTTGCCAGCTGATCATGCTCTAACTGGGTGTGATACCACTTCTTCGTTCTTTGGTATCGGGAAGAACTCTATGTTCAAAGCTCTGAAAGAGCCACCCAATCAGTTTAGTGATTTGTCTCGAATAGAATGATTCAGTCGATCTAAGCCGAAAACTAATATCAAGGCTGTATGATCCGAAGGGAAAGTCGAAACGATGCCATATCGATCTGAACAAATTGTGGGTAGAATTGGAAACTGTCAAAGATTCTACTTTGGTGAGACTTCCTCCGAGTGAAGACACATTTAAACAGCATGTTCTTAGATCTTCGTACCAAACAAAGATATGGTTAATTGCACATATTCCAAAGCCAGCAGTTGGATCACCTCTTGAACATGGTTGCAAAGATGGAAAGTTTGGTCTTGAACCAATATTGTTTGAAGGTCAAATGTCATCTGACTTTTTGCAGGACCTCGTATGAAACGGAAGATCCGTTTGTAGTAAAGGTTGTTTGTTTTGAACAGAATTTGTCTTGCACAAAACTTTGTCCTTGCCAAGCATTAGACCTCTGTCACAATGTGATTACACACAGGACAGATATCGAAGATGACGATAAAACAACTGTATTTATTTGATTCCCTGAATATCTCCATATGCGATTGAACAGATCAAATGCATTATCCAAACACCCCAATTTTCTGATAATAATTGGGTTTCGGATTACGATGGTGAATGAAACATGTATATTTACGTTTTAAACGTTCAAAATGTCTAAAAGGGTGTTTTTATTTATGAATTACTTTAATAAAAAAAAACTACAAGGGTTCACATGAGATGTACAATGCTCATAGCTATTTAGGGACTGACAAAATACAGACTTACAAAAAATACCTGTGTTGGGCGAATCGGGTATGTTTTGATTTACTTCCTTGTATCGAACAGTATATATACAAAATATAATGAAACACAAATAAACGTCATTATTACATAAATAGGGATGACCTTGGGTCAACGTCATTGTTTTATGGAAGCAAATACGAGTCACTTACATTGAAAAATCACATTCCCATCCAAAAACAGTCATTTCGACGTCAATTGACGTCATTCATTTCTGAATTTTGGTTCAATAATCTAATTTAATATGTGGCCCATCAAATAAAAACCATCAAACTTGTCGAATTGAATTTCATTTTTAAGGAAAATGCACTTTTCGGTCGAAAGCGAATAAAAAAAATTCTTGACCTTTGACCTTAATTATGCAAAAACGTGACCACTTCCGACTTTTACGGCATCATTATTCTGAGAGTCCCGTCATTCCTTTTTCCAATGACATATGATATAGGTGTGTAGCCCATGGGTTCATTACATTTTATTTTTTGATTTTCTGCCGCTGGTCTATTAATGCTGCAAGGTGTTACTTGTTAAGTTGGCCCTGCAGAGTTTCACAGGCCTCTTCTTGGCTCTCTGGGCCCCGGACCAATGTACCGACTGAACCCCCTCTCATAGGCCTTATCTGTCACAGTCTATCATAACCTGTTAACAAATTGAACATAGATGTATGTATGACAATATCAGGAACCACAACAACAGAAACAACTGAACGTGATAAATTCAAACTTCTGATATCAGCATTTATTATGACAGATCTAAGCTGATAGAAATCTAGGTCCTCTGCTAGGCTTTTGTCATTCACAAATATGTATCTAGTGAGTGAGTGAGTGATTGTTGTTTAATGCCAACTCAGCATTTTTCAGCTATATCATGGCGAGAACAAGTTAATTTCAATGAAATGATGATGAGGTCTGCTTTGTACTAGACCAACACGCTGAGTTAGATTTTATAGTGCTAGCTCACTGAAACAACAGTCTGCAGATAGACATGTCGCTCCACTCTGACACATTATTCTGATTCTGAGCCAACCAGTCTTTGCTCTTACTCCTTAATGCTGCATGCTTAGCGGAAAAGCAACAAATACCAATTTTATAGTCTTTGGTTTGATCCGACCGGGGCTCGAACCAACAATCTACCGCACTCAAGATGAGCACGCTAACCAATACGCCACCGATGCGGTTTAAATATGTATCTAGATCTCCATTATTTTTACACCTGTATATTAGTTTACTGATTGCAGGATAAAATCAAATGTGTTGTTTAGTAGCACAGGATTAATGCTATTAGGGTTGATTACTTGCGTGGTCTATGCATGTTGTTGAATACATAAAATGTTGAACTGATAAAATAGAGAACCAGTACCAATAAAGTAAGTTGTTGTTTAAAGAGTTGTTTAGATTTTTTTTTTAAACTTCACGGAGAGACAACATTCTGAATTACATTTAAGAGAATTACTTGAATGTATTGGTGTGTAAAACTTGGTTTGTTGTAAATTCATGATGTTTTTGAATTTTTCTTTATTATTGTAGCTTTGATAGCATCAAATGAATGGACACCAAAAGCATACAAACAACTAGATAATGTCATCATAGATTTCATGGTCCAGCAAGATATCCCTGGTGCTTCCCTAGCAGTGTCCTTGAATAACAAACTGATTTACACACAAGGGTATGGTGTAGCTAATACTGGACAGAGAGTACTTTCTACATCCTTCTTCAGACTGGCCAGTATTAGTAAACCAATTACAGCTGTTGCTATAATGAAATTAGTAGAAAATGGGCAGTTACAACTTGACCAGAAAATCTTTGGAAGAAAAGGAATATTGACAGAATATAGGCCAACTGGTAAAGGAGATAAAAGAATATTGAATATTACAGTAAGACACTTGTTACAACATTCGGCAGGCTGGGATAGGGATCAAGTCGGTGATGCCGTCTTTTGGAAGTTACATAAAGTGACAAAGGAACCAACCAAAGACGATGCTGTCATCAGATATATCATGACAAAAAAACTCCAGTTTACCCCAGGTATATAATGAAAGCATAAAACTCGAGTTTACCCCAGGTATATAATGAAAGCCTAAAGCTCCAGGTTACCCCAGGTATATAATGAAAGCATAAAACTCCAGTTTACCCCAGGTATATAATGAAAGCATAAAACTCCAGTTTACCCCAGGTATATAATGAAAGCTTAAAGCTCCAGGTTACCCCAGGTATATAATGAAAGCCTAAAGCTTCAGGTTACCCCAGGTATATAGTGAAAGCCTAAAGCTCCAGGTTACCCCAGGTATATAATGAAAGCATAAAACTCCAGTTTACCCCAGGTATATAATGAAAGCCTAAGGCTCCAGGTTACCCCAGGTATATAATGAAAGCATAAAACTCCAGTTTACCCCAGGTATATAATGAAAGCCTAAAACTCCAGTTTACCCCAGGTATATAATGAAAGCCTAAAGCTCCAGGTTACCCCAGGTATATAATGAAAGCATAAAACTCCAGTTTATCCCAGGTATATAATGAAAGCCTAAAACTCCAGGTTACCCCAGGTATATAATGAAAGCCTAAAACTCCAGTTTACCCCAGGTATATAATGAAAGCCTAAAGCTCCAGGTTACCCCAGGTATATAATGAAAGCCTAAAGCTCCAGGTTACCCCAGGTATATAATGAAAGCCTAAAACTCCAGTTTACCCCAGGCATATAATGAAAGCCTAAAGCTCCAGGTTACCCCAGGTATATAATGAAAGCATAAAACTCCAGTTTACCCCAGGTATATAATGAAAGCCTAAAGCTCCAGGTTACCCCAGGTATATAATGAAAGCCTAAAGCTCCAGGTTACCCCAGGTATATAATGAAAGCCTAAAGCTCCAGGTTACCCCAGGTATATAATGAAAGCCTAAAGCTCCAGGTTACCCCAGGTATATAATGAAAGCCTAAAGCTCCAGGTTACCCCAGGCTGGTATAATATAATGAAAGCCTAAAACTCCAGTTTACCCCAGGTATATAATGAAAGCATAAAACTCCAGTTTACCCCAGATATATAATTAAAGTCTAAGATATGCTTGGGTAATATTTTGATGAACCGCATGTGGGTAGTAAAGCTTTCTACAGGTACATCTGTTAGATTTGCTGAATTGTCCAATACACCACTTGTCATCCAATCAGACAAGAGGATTCCAGTTTATCAGTGTTTAGAAAATAAACAAATTGTCATTTATAACTCATACTAAGCATACTTATGATATGACATTAGTCAAGCTTGAATAGGGGGCCGTTGTGGCCGTGATCGTATGGTAGTTGGATTTACAACTACCTATGCAATCAGTGCCTATCACCACTGATGTTGTGGGTTCGAATCTCGATCAGGGCGAGGTGTACAACATTATGTGATAAAGTTTGTCAGTGACTTGCGACAGGTCAGTGGTTTTTTACGAGTCCTCCGGTTTCCTCCACCAATAAAACTAACTGACACAATAGAACTGATATATAGTTGAAAGTGTCTTTAAACACCATCAAGCAAACTTCAATATTATACAGATATATCATGTTTGAGAGGGGTATTTGCGAAAAATACCGGTCGAGAGATGAAAAATTTCGGCTCGGGAAATTTAGTCTCAAGACTGGTATTTTTCGCAAATACCCCTCCCAAGCATGATATATCTGTTTAATTACACCGAATATTATTTAGAACACTGGCTAAATAAATAATACCTTTTGTTTGTCGTTTTCAGGACCTAACATGTTGTATCTGTTTAATTCTACCGAATGATGTTACATAAAGCGGACAACTGATAACGTTTTACAAATTTTGTTACAAGCGTCTTGGTGAAGGATAAAAACGGCAAATACGATTGTTGCATAAAACGCACAACTGATAACACTTTACAAATTTTGTAACAAGCGTCTCGGTGAAGGGTAAAAACGGCAAATACGATTTTGCAAATACCATGAAAAAAAGTTAAATCTTATGCAAATACACCTACATGAAGTAAAAATTCTACAAATTCACAATGCAAGGCCTGAATTTGTAAGAAATATCACGGCTATTAACCAATCAGAATCCAGCATTCTTATATAAGGTATAATTAAGGAGATAAACCCATGTTTATAGGACTTCATGTTGTCCTTTATGGAACATCTGTGTCCCATATTCCTTTTCTCATTCATGACATATTACAGAATTTTAACAAGAGTAGCATGGCAGGTGCCAGTAGAGGAGCAGGAACTGTTTACCATTCCTGATGACTTGAGTTGCTCAATCTTTAGGTTTTTGTGTTTTATAGATCATTATTTGTCTTCGTATCTTTTCTTTTGGCCATTGTATTGTCTGTCCTTCTTTGATTACACCAGATTACCCGTTTGGTATCTTTTGGCCATTGTATTGTCTGTCCTTCTTTGATTACACCAGATTACCCATTTGGTATCTTTTGGCCATTGTATTGTCTGTCCTTCTTTGATTACACCAGATTACCCCTTTGGTATCTTTTGGCCATTGTATTGTCTGTCCTTCTTTGATTACACCAGATTACCCCTTTGGTATCTTTTGGCCATTGTATTGTCTGTCCTTCTTTGATTACACCAGATTACCCGTTTGGTATCTTTTGGCCATTGTATTGTCTGTCCTTCTTTGATTACACCAGATTACCCCTTTGGTATCTTTTGGCCATTGTATTGTCTGTCCTTCTTTGATTACACCAGATTACCCCTTTGGTATCTTTTGGCCATTGTATTGTCTGTCCTTCTTTGATTACACCAGATTACCCCTTTGGTATCTTTTGGCCATTGTATTGTCTGTCCTTCTTTGATTACACCAGATTACCCCTTTGGTATCTTTTGGCCATTGTATTGTCTGTCCTTCTTTGATTACACCAGATTACCCCTTTGGTATCTTTTGGCCATTGTATTGTCTGTCCTTCTTTGATTACACCAGATTACCCCTTTGGTATCTTTTGGCCATTGTATTGTCTGTCCTTCTTTGATTACACCAGATTACCCGTTTGGTATCTTTTGGCCATTGTATTGTCTGTCCTTCTTTGATTACACCAGATTACCCCTTTGGTATCTTTTGGCCATTGTATTGTCTGTCCTTCTTTGATTACACCAGATTACCCCTTTGGTATCTTTTGGCCATTGTATTGTCTGTCCTTCTTTGATTACACCAGATTACCCCTTTGGTATCTTTTGGCCATTGTATTGTCTGTCCTTCTTTGATTACACCAGATTACCCCTTTGGTATCTTTTGGCCATTGTATTGTCTGTCCTTCTTTGATTACACCAGATTACCCCTTTGGTATCTTTTGGCCATTGTATTGTCTGTCCTTCTTTGATTACACCAGATTACCCCTTTGGTATCTTTTGGCCATTGTATTGTCTGTCCTTCTTTGATTACACCAGATTACCCCTTTGGTATCTTTTGGCCATTGTATTGTCTGTCCTTCTTTGATTACACCAGATTACCCCTTTGGTATCTTTAAACTTGTCTTCTAAACAGGATATAACTTATTGCAGAAAGATATTTCATGCATACTATTGTTTTACTTTCCACAGGATCTGCTTCACATTACAGGTAAAAGACATGCCTATTCCAACCTTGGTTATTTAATCCTTGGCAGAGTAATAGAAACAGTAACTGGTATACCTTATGTTAACTTTGTACAGGAAATTTGTGGACCAGTGACAATACTTCCTGGATGTGCTAAGCAGTCTGATTGTCACCCCTTAGAGGTATGTTGTTTGTATGAGAGATTTTTAGACCAGTTATGATACTCCCTGGATGTGCTAAGCAGTCTGATTGTCACCCCTTAGAGGTACATTTGTATACTGTTTTTATGAGAGATTTTTAAACCAGATATACCGTATGGGACGGACCATTTAACTTGAAGGGGGGGGGGGGGGGATTTATGGTTTTTTTCTAAAAAAATATTCTGATTCCCAATGTTGCTGAAAAAAATATTCTGATTTTGGTGGAGGAAAAAAAAAATAATATGATTCAGAGTTTTTGTCATATAACCTAATGTTAAATTCTGGAAAAAAAATTTGTGCTTCACGTGACAGAAAAAATAAATATTCTAACTCTTGTGTTGTGCGAAAAAAAAATTCTGAACGAAACAAAAAACCGTAACCCCCCCTGCAAGTTAAATGGGCGTTCCCTATATGAATTATATAAATATTTGTGTCAAGGTTAGTGCTATGGTAATTTTTAGAATAATGACGTGTTTAAATGTGTGATTAGATGACATAGAAACAATCTGGCAAAAGCAAGTAAATATATGGTGATGATTGGTCTTCTATCAGTATCATTATATTGTTCTGTATAAGGATCACCTAGAGTAATTTCTTACATATAATTGAGAGATAATTCTTGATCATTAGGGGTACCTAATTCATATCGTAGATAATTTGATAAAATCAAAGGTAAACCGTACATTTATGAAAACAAACTTGACAATCATAACAACCCCTCAAAATGGCTGACACTAACATAAGCAAACTTGACAATCATGACAACCCCTCAAAATGGCTGAACCCCGCGGGAACCCTGGAGTATAGAAATGGGACCGAGAGCTTCTTCGGCTTGAAGGGGCGTCCGTCGGTTGTGCGGGATGTAAAAATTCACAACCAACCCATCCTGCGGATGAGACGTAAATAAAACCGAGGTCCCGTGTTGAGAGATTGCCACCCTCTCCGCACGTTAAAAAACCCAGTGTAACAGCTCATTATGAGCAATATGCTCATGATGAGTGGTCCATAAGAGACCTGTTGCACTGGCAAAATTATCCGTCCCTACCCATCATCTTTCCTTGTTTCGAGTCCCGTGGCGTTTAAATTTTTAAATGTTCTCGTCCTGAATATAGCTGAAAAATTGCTCGCTGGACGTTAAACAACAATCAATCAATCAATCAAAATGGCTGACACTAACCTAAACAAACTTGACAATCATAACAACCCCTCAAAATGTCTGACATTAACCTAAGCAAACTTGACAATCATAACAACCCCTCAAAATGGCTGACATTAACCTAAGCAAACTTGGCAATCATAACAACCCCTCAAAATGGCTGACACTAACATAAGCAAACTTGACAATCATAACAACCCCTCAAAATGGCTGACACTAACATAAGCAAACTTGCTAATCATGACAACCCCTCAAAATGGCTGACACTAACCTAAACAAACTTGACAATCATAACAACCCTTCAACATGGCTGACATTAACCTAAACAAACTTGACAATCATAACAACCCCTCAAAATGGCTGACACTAACATAAGCAAACTTGACAATCATAACAACCCCTCAAAATGGCTGACACTAACCTAAGCAAACTTGACAATCATAACAACCCCTCAAAATGGCTGACACTAACCTAAGCAAACTTGACGACCATAACAACCCCTCAAAATGGCTGACACTAACCTAAGCAAACTTGACAATCATGACAACCCCTCAAAATGGCTGACACTAACCTAAGCAAACTTGACAATCATGACAACCCCTCAAAATGGCTGACACTAACCTAAGCAAACTTGACAATCATAACAACCCCTCAAAATGGCTGACACTAACCTAAGCAAACTTGACGACCATAACAACCCCTCAAAATGGCTGACACTAACCTAAGCAAACTTGACAATCATATTCTGATTCCCAATGTTGCTGAAAAAAATATTCTGATTTTGGTGGAGGAAAAAAAAAATAATATGATTCAGAGTTTTTGTCATATAACCTAATGTTAAATTCTGGAAAAAAAATTTGTGCTTCACGTGACAGAAAAAATAAATATTCTAACTCTTGTGTTGTGCGAAAAAAAAATTCTGAACGAAACAAAAAACCGTAACCCCCCCTGCAAGTTAAATGGGCGTTCCCTATATGAATTATATAAATATTTGTGTCAAGGTTAGTGCTATGGTAATTTTTAGAATAATGACGTGTTTAAATGTGTGATTAGATGACATAGAAACAATCTGACAAAAGCAAGTAAATATATGGTGATGATTGGTCTTCTATCAGTATCATTATATTGTTCTGTATAAGGATCACCTAGAGTAATTTCTTACATATAATTGAGAGATAATTCTTGATCATTAGGGGTACCTAATTCATATCGTAGATAATTTGATAAAATCAAAGGTAAACCGTACATTTATGAAAACAAACTTGACAATCATAACAACCCCTCAAAATGGCTGACACTAACATAAGCAAACTTGACAATCATGACAACCCCTCAAAATGGCTGAACCCAGCGGGAACCCTGGAGTATAGAAATGGGACCGAGAGCTTCTTCGGCTTGAAGGGGCGTCCGTCGGTTGTGCGGGATGTAAAAATTCACAACCAACCCATCCTGCGGATGAGACGTAAATAAAACCGAGGTCCCGTGTTGAGAGATTGCCACCCTCTCCGCACGTTAAAAAACCCAGTGTAACAGCTCATTATGAGCAATATGCTCATGATGAGTGGTCCATAAGAGACCTGTTGCACTGGCAAAATTATCCGTCCCTACCCATCATCTTTCCTTGTTTCGAGTCCCGTGGCGTTTAAATTTTTAAATGTTCTCGTCCTGAATATAGCTGAAAAATTGCTCGCTGGACGTTAAACAACAATCAATCAATCAATCAAAATGGCTGACACTAACCTAAACAAACTTGACAATCATAACAACCCCTCAAAATGGCTGACACTAACATAAGCAAACTTGCCAATCATGACAACCCCTCAAAATGGCTGACACTAACCTAAACAAACTTGACAATCATAACAACCCTTCAACATGGCTGACATTAACCTAAACAAACTTGACAATCATAACAACCCCTCAAAATGGCTGACACTAACATAAGCAAACTTGACAATCATAACAACCCCTCAAAATGGCTGACACTAACCTAAGCAAACTTGACAATCATAACAACCCCTCAAAATGGCTGACACTAACCTAAGCAAACTTGACGACCATAACAACCCCTCAAAATGGCTGACACTAACCTAAGCAAACTTGACAATCATGACAACCCCTCAAAATGGCTGACACTAACCTAAGCAAACTTGACAATCATGACAACCCCTCAAAATGGCTGACACTAACCTAAGCAAACTTGACAATCATAACAACCCCTCAAAATGGCTGACACTAACCTAAGCAAACTTGACGACCATAACAACCCCTCAAAATGGCTGACACTAACCTAAGCAAACTTGACAATCATATTCTGATTCCCAATGTTGCTGAAAAAAATATTCTGATTTTGGTGGAGGAAAAAAAAAATAATATGATTCAGAGTTTTTGTCATATAACCTAATGTTAAATTCTGGAAAAAAAATTTGTGCTTCACGTGACAGAAAAAAATAAATATTCTAACTCTTGTGTTGTGCGAAAAAAAAATTCTGAACGAAACAAAAAACCGTAACCCCCCCTGCAAGTTAAATGGGCGTTCCCTATATGAATTATATAAATATTTGTGTCAAGGTTAGTGCTATGGTAATTTTTAGAATAATGACGTGTTTAAATGTGTGATTAGATGACATAGAAACAATCTGGCAAAAGCAAGTAAATATATGGTGATGATTGGTCTTCTATCAGTATCATTATATTGTTCTGTATAAGGATCACCTAGAGTAATTTCTTACATATAATTGAGAGATAATTCTTGATCATTAGGGGTACCTAATTCATATCGTAGATAATTTGATAAAATCAAAGGTAAACCGTACATTTATGAAAACAAACTTGACAATCATAACAACCCCTCAAAATGGCTGACACTAACATAAGCAAACTTGACAATCATGACAACCCCTCAAAATGGCTGAACCCCGCGGGAACCCTGGAGTATAGAAATGGGACCGAGAGCTTCTTCGGCTTGAAGGGGCGTCCGTCGGTTGTGCGGGATGTAAAAATTCACAACCAACCCATCCTGCGGATGAGACGTAAATAAAACCGAGGTCCCGTGTTGAGAGATTGCCACCCTCTCCGCACGTTAAAAAACCCAGTGTAACAGCTCATTATGAGCAATATGCTCATGATGAGTGGTCCATAAGAGACCTGTTGCACTGGCAAAATTATCCGTCCCTACCCATCATCTTTCCTTGTTTCGAGTCCCGTGGCGTTTAAATTTTTAAATGTTCTCGTCCTGAATATAGCTGAAAAATTGCTCGCTGGACGTTAAACAACAATCAATCAATCAATCAAAATGGCTGACACTAACCTAAACAAACTTGACAATCATAACAACCCCTCAAAATGTCTGACATTAACCTAAGCAAACTTGACAATCATAACAACCCCTCAAAATGGCTGACATTAACCTAAGCAAACTTGGCAATCATAACAACCCCTCAAAATGGCTGACACTAACATAAGCAAACTTGACAATCATAACAACCCCTCAAAATGGCTGACACTAACATAAGCAAACTTGCTAATCATGACAACCCCTCAAAATGGCTGACACTAACCTAAACAAACTTGACAATCATAACAACCCTTCAACATGGCTGACATTAACCTAAACAAACTTGACAATCATAACAACCCCTCAAAATGGCTGACACTAACATAAGCAAACTTGACAATCATAACAACCCCTCAAAATGGCTGACACTAACCTAAGCAAACTTGACAATCATAACAACCCCTCAAAATGGCTGACACTAACCTAAGCAAACTTGACGACCATAACAACCCCTCAAAATGGCTGACACTAACCTAAGCAAACTTGACAATCATGACAACCCCTCAAAATGGCTGACACTAACCTAAGCAAACTTGACAATCATGACAACCCCTCAAAATGGCTGACACTAACCTAAGCAAACTTGACAATCATAACAACCCCTCAAAATGGCTGACACTAACCTAAGCAAACTTGACGACCATAACAACCCCTCAAAATGGCTGACACTAACCTAAGCAAACTTGACAATCATATTCTGATTCCCAATGTTGCTGAAAAAAATATTCTGATTTTGGTGGAGGAAAAAAAAAATAATATGATTCAGAGTTTTTGTCATATAACCTAATGTTAAATTCTGGAAAAAAAATTTGTGCTTCACGTGACAGAAAAAATAAATATTCTAACTCTTGTGTTGTGTGAAAAAAAAATTCTGAACGAAACAAAAAACCGTAACCCCCCCTGCAAGTTAAATGGGCGTTCCCTATATGAATTATATAAATATTTGTGTCAAGGTTAGTGCTATGGTAATTTTTAGAATAATGACGTGTTTAAATGTGTGATTAGATGACATAGAAACAATCTGACAAAAGCAAGTAAATATATGGTGATGATTGGTCTTCTATCAGTATCATTATATTGTTCTGTATAAGGATCACCTAGAGTAATTTCTTACATATAATTGAGAGATAATTCTTGATCATTAGGGGTACCTAATTCATATCGTAGATAATTTGATAAAATCAAAGGTAAACCGTACATTTATGAAAACAAACTTGACAATCATAACAACCCCTCAAAATGGCTGACACTAACATAAGCAAACTTGACAATCATGACAACCCCTCAAAATGGCTGAACCCAGCGGGAACCCTGGAGTATAGAAATGGGACCGAGAGCTTCTTCGGCTTGAAGGGGCGTCCGTCGGTTGTGCGGGATGTAAAAATTCACAACCAACCCATCCTGCGGATGAGACGTAAATAAAACCGAGGTCCCGTGTTGAGAGATTGCCACCCTCTCCGCACGTTAAAAAACCCAGTGTAACAGCTCATTATGAGCAATATGCTCATGATGAGTGGTCCATAAGAGACCTGTTGCACTGGCAAAATTATCCGTCCCTACCCATCATCTTTCCTTGTTTCGAGTCCTGTGGCGTTTAAATTTTTAAATGTTCTCGTCCTGAATATAGCTGAAAAATTGCTCGCTGGACGTTAAACAACAATCAATCAATCAATCAAAATGGCTGACACTAACCTAAACAAACTTGACAATCATAACAACCCCTCAAAATGGCTGACACTAACATAAGCAAACTTGCCAATCATGACAACCCCTCAAAATGGCTGACACTAACCTAAACAAACTTGACAATCATAACAACCCTTCAACATGGCTGACATTAACCTAAACAAACTTGACAATCATAACAACCCCTCAAAATGGCTGACACTAACATAAGCAAACTTGACAATCATAACAACCCCTCAAAATGGCTGACACTAACCTAAGCAAACTTGACAATCATAACAACCCCTCAAAATGGCTGACACTAACCTAAGCAAACTTGACGACCATAACAACCCCTCAAAATGGCTGACACTAACCTAAGCAAACTTGACAATCATGACAACCCCTCAAAATGGCTGACACTAACCTAAGCAAACTTGACAATCATGACAACCCCTCAAAATGGCTGACACTAACCTAAGCAAACTTGACAATCATAACAACCCCTCAAAATGGCTGACACTAACCTAAGCAAACTTGACGACCATAACAACCCCTCAAAATGGCTGACACTAACCTAAGCAAACTTGACAATCATATTCTGATTCCCAATGTTGCTGAAAAAAATATTCTGATTTTGGTGGAGGAAAAAAAAAATAATATGATTCAGAGTTTTTGTCATATAACCTAATGTTAAATTCTGGAAAAAAAATTTGTGCTTCACGTGACAGAAAAAAATAAATATTCTAACTCTTGTGTTGTGCGAAAAAAAAATTCTGAACGAAACAAAAAACCGTAACCCCCCCTGCAAGTTAAATGGGCGTTCCCTATATGAATTATATAAATATTTGTGTCAAGGTTAGTGCTATGGTAATTTTTAGAATAATGACGTGTTTAAATGTGTGATTAGATGACATAGAAACAATCTGACAAAAGCAAGTAAATATATGGTGATGATTGGTCTTCTATCAGTATCATTATATTGTTCTGTATAAGGATCACCTAGAGTAATTTCTTACATATAATTGAGAGATAATTCTTGATCATTAGGGGTACCTAATTCATATCGTAGATAATTTGATAAAATCAAAGGTAAACCGTACATTTATGAAAACAAACTTGACAATCATAACAACCCCTCAAAATGGCTGACACTAACATAAGCAAACTTGACAATCATGACAACCCCTCAAAATGGCTGAACCCCGCGGGAACCCTGGAGTATAGAAATGGGACCGAGAGCTTCTTCGGCTTGAAGGGGCGTCCGTCGGTTGTGCGGGATGTAAAAATTCACAACCAACCCATCCTGCGGATGAGACGTAAATAAAACCGAGGTCCCGTGTTGAGAGATTGCCACCCTCTCCGCACGTTAAAAAACCCAGTGTAACAGCTCATTATGAGCAATATGCTCATGATGAGTGGTCCATAAGAGACCTGTTGCACTGGCAAAATTATCCGTCCCTACCCATCATCTTTCCTTGTTTCGAGTCCCGTGGCGTTTAAATTTTTAAATGTTCTCGTCCTGAATATAGCTGAAAAATTGCTCGCTGGACGTTAAACAACAATCAATCAATCAATCAAAATGGCTGACACTAACCTAAACAAACTTGACAATCATAACAACCCCTCAAAATGTCTGACATTAACCTAAGCAAACTTGACAATCATAACAACCCCTCAAAATGGCTGACATTAACCTAAGCAAACTTGGCAATCATAACAACCCCTCAAAATGGCTGACACTAACATAAGCAAACTTGACAATCATAACAACCCCTCAAAATGGCTGACACTAACATAAGCAAACTTGCCAATCATGACAACCCCTCAAAATGGCTGACACTAACCTAAACAAACTTGACAATCATAACAACCCTTCAACATGGCTGACATTAACCTAAACAAACTTGACAATCATAACAACCCCTCAAAATGGCTGACACTAACATAAGCAAACTTGACAATCATAACAACCCCTCAAAATGGCTGACACTAACCTAAGCAAACTTGACAATCATAACAACCCCTCAAAATGGCTGACACTAACCTAAGCAAACTTGACGACCATAACAACCCCTCAAAATGGCTGACACTAACCTAAGCAAACTTGACAATCATGACAACCCCTCAAAATGGCTGACACTAACCTAAGCAAACTTGACAATCATGACAACCCCTCAAAATGGCTGACACTAACCTAAGCAAACTTGACAATCATAACAACCCCTCAAAATGGCTGACACTAACCTAAGCAAACTTGACGACCATAACAACCCCTCAAAATGGCTGACACTAACCTAAGCAAACTTGACAATCATAACAACCTCTCAAAATGGCTGACACTAACCTAAACAAACTTGACAATCATGACAACACCTCAAAATGGCTGACACTAACCTAAGCAAACTTGACAATCATGACAACCCCTCAAAATGGCTGACACTAACCTAAGCAAACTTGACAATCATAACAACCTCTCAAAATGGCTGACACTAACCTAAACAAACTTGACAATCATGACAACCCCTCAAAATGGCCGACACTAACCTAAACAAACTTGACAATCATGACAACCCCTCAAAATGGCTGACACTAACCTAAGCAAACTTGACAATCATGACAACACCTCAAAATGGCTGACACTAACCTAAGCAAACTTGACAATCATAACAACCCTTCGACATGGCTGACACTAATCTAAACAAACTTGACAACCATAACAACCCCTCAAAATGGCTGACACTAACCTAAGAAAACTTGACAATCATGACAGCCCCTCAAAATGGCTGACATTAACCTAAACAAACTTGACAATCATGACAACCCCTCAAAATGGCTGACACTAACCTAAACAAACTTGACAATCATAACAACCCTTCAACATGGCTGACATTAACCTAAACAAACTTGACAATCATAACAACCCCTCAAAATGGCTGACACTAACATAAGCAAACTTGACAATCATAACAACCCCTCAAAATGGCTGACACTAACCTAAGCAAACTTGACAATCATAACAACCCCTCAAAATGGCTGACACTAACCTAAGCAAACTTGACGACCATAACAACCCCTCAAAATGGCTGACACTAACCTAAGCAAACTTGACAATCATGACAACCCCTCAAAATGGCTGACACTAACCTAAGCAAACTTGACAATCATGACAACCCCTCAAAATGGCTGACACTAACCTAAGCAAACTTGACAATCATAACAACCCCTCAAAATGGCTGACACTAACCTAAGCAAACTTGACAATCATAACAACCTCTCAAAATGGCTGACACTAACCTAAACAAACTTGACAATCATGACAACACCTCAAAATGGCTGACACTAACCTAAGCAAACTTGACAATCATGACAACCCCTCAAAATGGCTGACACTAACCTAAGCAAACTTGACAATCATAACAACCTCTCAAAATGGCTGACACTAACCTAAACAAACTTGACAATCATGACAACCCCTCAAAATGGCCGACACTAACCTAAACAAACTTGACAATCATGACAACCCCTCAAAATGGCTGACACTAACCTAAGCAAACTTGACAATCATGACAACACCTCAAAATGGCTGACACTAACCTAAGCAAACTTGACAATCATAACAACCCTTCGACATGGCTGACACTAATCTAAACAAACTTGACAACCATAACAACCCCTCAAAATGGCTGACACTAACCTAAGAAAACTTGACAATCATGACAACCCCTCAAAATGGCTGACATTAACCTAAACAAACTTGACAATCATGACAGCCCCTCAAAATGGCTGACATTAACCTAAACAAACTTGACAATCATGACAGCCCCTCAAAATGGCTGACACTAACCTAAACAAACTTGACAATCATAACAACCCCTCAAAATGGCTGACATTAACCTAAACAAACTTGACAATCATGACAGCCCCTCAAAATGGCTGACACTAACCTAAGCAAACTTGACAATCATAACAACCCCTCAAAATTGCTGACATTAACCTAAACAAACTTGACAATCATAACAACTCTTCAAAATGGCTGACATTAACCTAAGCAAACTTGACAACCATAACAACCCCTCAAAATGGCTGACACTATGTACCCTAAGCAAACTTTTAATCACATTTGATAATTGTTACCTCTATGAATATACATGATGAAGGTGGTTCCAGAGACGTGTGTCGTGTACACTAGATTAGATATCTACCTTTATTTTGCCTATTTACAAATCAATTTACTGTTCTATTAAGAAAATATTAAAATATATATTATTTTTACCTAAAGGCTTACTTTCTTTACTTATCATCTTCATCCCCGGTGGGACATAAGGCATCAACAATTTGCTGTCATCTTCCTCTGTCCTTTGTAATATACTGAGCCTGGCCCATAGAAAAACCCATTTCCTCCAGCTCTGATGTAATTGTCCTCCTCCATGTTGTTCTTGGTCTGCTTATTTTAAAGTAGAATTTAATTCTTTAGTTAACTTGTAATAATAAAGATTACAAAAAATTAGATTGATAATTATGTTTGCTTGGCCTTGCATTCATTTTTAAATAGTTTATTGGATACAGTACAGTAATGTACATGTAAGTATTCAAAGTATATATAAACTAATATAAGGGCCCGGGTGGCTCAATGAGTTAGGTAGTTGGATTACCTAGCAACTCATACAAGCCTATCACCAATACGGCGTGGGTTCGCGCCCAGCTTTGTAAATTACAAAAAAGGGTGCACTCGACTCACAGCCGCAAGTGATAAAGTGATTATTTCATGGAGGACATTATTTTATGTTACAGAAGAAGCCGGAGTACCCTGAGAGAACCACCGACCATATGGGCAAGTAACTGGTAAATCTTTGCTAGCCAAGGGTTACGATCCGCTCTACTCATCTTCACCCTTAGCATCGTTAGACGGATTTTCGAGGTCACACGGTGACGGTTTATATGTAATGCAGCTAGTGGTTGCTGCAACCAATCAGAACGCGCTTTACAAAAAGCACATGTTCTGTAGGAAAAATGTCAACAAAATAAAAATGCGTGTACATATAAAATAATGTTGTAAGTTTGAAATAAAAGCACTGGCTTACCATTGAATAACAGTATGAGCCTCGTCAATTCTTCGCTTGAAAATCAGCCATATTATAATCTTGAGTCAATTTTCAGGGCATTCAAACGAAAGGAAATGAAAGCCTCGCGTCGATTGGCTGAAAATGACATCATTACAAGAGGCGTAACTGTCAAAATCCAGCAGGTGACAGTGTGCGGGAATTACAAAAATCAGACTAGCGATGCCAAGGGTGAAGATGAGTAGAGCGGATCGTAACCCTTGGCTAGCGAAGATGTGAAATAATGTCCTCCAGACAAAATATCATATGAAATATTGTCCATGGACATTATTTCATAATGAAATTGTGTTCTCCATCATGAGATATTGTCCATTCTTACTGGACATTATTTAACTGTGAAATAATGTCTGACATCAACTTGATATATGATATTTTTATGCTTAACATATTTATACTATACTTTATTTCAAAATATAAGAGATTTCTTTGTCATAGAAATGATATTTATTACACTATATTTGATTCAATTTGAAATATATTAACAACCATTGTCAAATTGCTCAACCCAAAACAAATACATATATATTCCAGAAATATATAAATTTATACAAAATCAGAAAATTTAATAACAATATTCATAAATACTAGATTGGCGAAGTTTTTTTAATTTTCGTGCACGTTTCGGAGGGAGTGGTGTAACTGGTATGTCAGATTCTAAAACTTCAATTTCACTAAGTAAATTATTGTTACTTTCATTCAATAGAAAGTTGTCTTTCAATGAATTATCAGATTTGCTATAGCCTATACAAATCAAATGTCCAAGTTTTGAATTAGAATGATCTCCCTTTTTAGGACACAGTTTCACTATGATATATTGTCCATAACATGACATTATACTGTCCAGATAAAGGACAAAATATCATAGATAAGACAAAATTCCATGACAATATAATCATGAAATATTGTCCTGGAGCCCTGAGCCTGGAGGACATAATTTCACAGGACATAATTTTGCTTTACACTTCCACCACTAAAACTTGTTGCCATGATATAGCTGAAATATTGCTGAAAGTGGCATTAAGCACAAAACAAATCTATCAATCAATCAATATAAACTAATAAGTAGATGGCATATTTCATATAATAACTGCAGTTATGAAGGTCCAGACACACACAATCAGTGAGTTCACTAAGGACAAGCTGTGTGATACTATTGCTAATGTATGTCAAAAACCTTCAAAACTGATGCTATTTATTTTATGGTTACTTTCATAATTTGTGTTTGACGTCACCTCAGCTGACAATTTCTGATATCATAATCAGTTTGTTTATACTGACAATATCAGATTTTAAGGAAAAAATTTCCAAATTACGGATAAATGAATATATTGACAATGGAGTTGGTTTAGTACAGTAAAACTTCTCCAAGCCAGGCCTGTTAGATTTCTGCAGTTTATCAGGCATTTGGTTTGGTCTAAAATCTTAAAATGATTTAATTCTTGCACAGTAAAATGGCCAGCTCTTTATAATAATTATTGTGCCAGTAAATACTACAGTGTAAGTTCTAATTTTATTGACAGGTGAAATATTTCAATAATCGTGACAATGTCTTGGAGCCATCTGTGTTTCCCGATGAAAGCCTCGTCCAGCCTCAGTATGGTGCTCTTAAAATGGAAGGAACAGAGTCGTATGGTGGCTGGGTGATGTCTGCTGTTGATCTGTTACAACTGTTTAATTATATTGGCAGGTAAACATTGTTATGGTCAATTTAAAAAAGAAGGTTAATTCTCATAAATAAAGATAAAACCAGGTGCTTCAAAAACATTTCCTGCTTCATTTATGTTACATGTCTTGTGTGTAAAGGACAAGCACATGCTTTTAGCACAAAAATAATATTGCACATCATAATACATAATGACAAGAAATTGTTTTGAAATGACATTATTTAGAAATAAAACATGAACAGTCATTGTATATGTGTAGGGATCTAAAACATGAACAGTCATTGTATATGTGTAGGGATCTAAAACATGAACAGTCATTGTATATGTGTAGGGATCTAAAACATGAAGTCATTGCATATGTGTAGGGATCTAAAACATGAACAGTCATTGTATATGTGTAGGGATCTAAAACATGAACAGTCATTGTATATATGTAGGGATCTAAAACTTGAACAGTCATTGTATATGTGTAGGGATCTAAAACATGAACAGTCATTGTATATGTGTAGGGATCTAAAACATGAACAGTCATTGTATATGTGTAGGGATCTAAAACATGAACAGCCATTGTATTTGTGTAGGGATCTAAAACATGAACAGTCATTGTATATGTGTAGGGATCTAAAACATGAACAGTCATTGTATATGTGTAGGGATCTAAAACATGAACAGCCATTGTATATGTGTAGGGATCTAAAACATGAACAGCCATTGTATATGTGTAGGGATCTAAAACATGAACAGTCATTGTATATGTGTAGGGATCTAAAACATGAACAGTCATTGTATATGTGTAGGGATCTAAAACATGAACAGCCATTGTATATGTGTAGGGATCTAAAACATGAACAGTCATTGTATATGTGTAGGGATCTAAAACATGAACAGTCATTGTATATGTGTAGGGATCTAAAACATGAACAGTCATTGTATATGTGTAGGGATCTAAAACATGAACAGTCATTGTCTATGTGTAGGGATCTAAAACATGAACAGTCATTGTATATGTGTAGGGATCTAAAACATGAACAGTCATTGTATATGTGTAGGGATCTAAATTTTGACTCTGTTTCTATGATTTATGAATTGGATTTGGAAATTGTTCAGAAAGTGTGGTATTTTTTAATTTGGAAATTGTTCAGAAAGTGTGGTATTTTTTAATTTGGAAATTGTTCAGAAAGTGTGGTGTTTTTTTGTTTTTCATAAATTACATCATCCTAAAAGCAAAATTTTAATGACTTTTTTGCAGGGGATCACAAACATTAGTTAGTGAGGAAAGTTTTAAATTAATGATACAGAAACCTTCTTATGAACATGGACAACAATGGTATGGATGTGGACTGGATGTTCAGGATAACAGTCTAAGTTGGGGCCACACAGGGGCCATGGATGGGACCTCCACAACCGTTCACCATCACAAATCAGGACTCAGTTGGGCTTTACTTTTCAATTCTTGGTCTAAAGATATGGACATGGATGGACTTATAAAATATGCCTTGTCTATGATATCAGATCTACCTTTATGGACAGGTTCAAATATATTTAACAAGACTATTGTCAAATCTGAAAAGCAAATTGTTTATGTACTAGTCCCTATTCAAGATATTTATAATATTATGAAGACACTAGAGGGTTATTTTATATCACATATTAACATGATAGACTATGGTGGATCATTGTGTGTTAATGTAGTGTGGACAAAAACTCTTAATAAACATCTTATATTTATTGATAAAAATATAAAAGACATTCAGCACTTTGTTAAAACTTGTAATTTTTGTAATACATATGTTTATTTATTTGAATCATATTATTTTAGAAATGATATATATTACATTGTTGGTTTAAGAGACAATTCTGTTAATGTTATACAAGAAATTTATGTAAATTTAGATGTACAGGAACATCTGAAACAACTGGAAACTATGAAAAAATTAAGATATACATTAAAGCATCAGTCAGTAGTTGTTTCTGTTGATTCCTTGTCTGTTTCCTCTGTTTATGATAAAGAGGAGTCAAACACTATTTCTTGGCTTCAGCTTACAATGGAAAATTTTGTTTTTGAACTTGGTAAAAATTCTGTCAAAAATTTAGCCCCCATCTATGTTAATTGTTTTACTATTAAAGATGAACCTTATGTTTCTGCAATTTGGTTTCCTGGACAACATAAAACATATTTTCAAAGACACGACGTTTCTATTTATGGATTTTTATATGAAATTTTTGAAACTGCTAAGGATAATATTTATGCAGAAAAAATGTGTGGATATTATAATGAAGGGGTTCTAAATTTCCTTGCTGTTTGGTCCACTGATTTGTCAGATTAAGTCAATATGTTTAGCATATTGTCATTATTTTCTCAATTGAATCAAAATGACTATGATTGTTTCTTCATTGCAGTAATGAGTTATGAGTTATGCTCATTATTGAAGACATTACAATGGCCTTGAGATAAAGATGAAGAACAGCAATACAAGTGGTGTTCCTTATTAACTTTTCATTTCAGGTCACATGGCCAATAACCAGGTGAGCTTTTAATATGACCTGGTGTCAGTTATCGTCTGTCATCGTTAATTTTCAAATTTTATTAGCTCACCTTGCCAAAGGCAATGTGAGCTTTTGCCATCACTTGGCATCTCCGTCCGTTAACTTTTCACATTTTAATCTTCTCCTCTGAAAACCCTCAGCCAAATGAATTGAAACTTGGTAGGAAGCATCTATAGAAGGTCCTCTCTAAAGATTGCACATTTTGTCCCGATCCATTGACAAACATGGCCACCACATTGGCCGATTTTTAATAATCTTCTCCTCTGAAACCGCTTGGCCAAATGAACGGAAACTTGGTAGGAAGCATCTATGGAAGGTTCTCTATAAAGACTGCTCATTTTGTCCCGATCGGTTAGCAAACATTGCCACCACAGGCAATTCTTGTTTCTGATTGGTTGATTTCTAAAAAATCTTCTCCTCTGTTAAAAGAAAGATAACTCTTGCCCTTAGAAATTAAATAATGCTGATATAGCGTAACATGTTTATTCTATACATTACAAGTAGGTATTCACATTTTAATATTCTTTTTAGCAAACCTTTGCAAAGGCAATATGAGCTTTTGCCATCACCTGGTGTCCGTCGTCTGTCATCCATTTACTTTTCACATTTTAATCTTCTCCTCTGAAAACCCTCAGCCAAATGAACTGAAACTTGGTAGGAAGCATCTATGGAAGGTCCTCTCTTAAGAGTGCACATTTTATAATGATCCATTACCAAACATGGCCGTCACAGGAAATTGTTGTTTCTGATTGGCCGATTTTTAAAAATCTTCTCCTCGGAAACTGCTTGGCCAAATGAACCGAAACTTGGTAGGAAGCATCTAATCTATGGAATGTCCTCAATGAAGAATGCTCATTTCATCCCGATCGGTTAACAAACATGGCTACCACCGAAACTTGGTAGGAATCATCTATGGAATGTCCTCTATGAAGATTGCTCATTTCGTCCTGATCGGTTAGCAAACATGGCCACCACATGCAATTCTTGTTTTTGATTGGTTGATTTCTAAAAAATCTTCTCCTTTGAAACTGCTTAGCTATATGAACCGAAACTTGGTAGGATGCATCTACATGTATGGAAGGTTCTGTATTAAGTTTCCTCAAAGCAGAATGAAAGGTGAGCGACACAGGCCCAGCCCACTGAGCTTCTAGTATTTCTACTACTAACTGCTCTACCAAATGAACCATCTTGGCTGGAACGACTCATTGGAGATTCAGACTTATGGACATGAAATTGTTTCTCCATCGGTAGGGACTAGTATGGACCTAGAAGGGGTAATCGTTGTTAGGTAGATATCTGGCTGGTCTTCTCATCAATATTTAATCAATATATGACTTTTACGACAAAAAAATATGTCACATTCTATTTTAAGATGATGCCTTTTGAAAACTTCATGATTTTTTTTAAGTGTATTTTTAAAAAACATCATTATTCTTTTTGCCTGAAAGGATTTTGAACAAACGTTTGTTTGTGATAATATCTTTCACAGCTTAAAATTTTTCTTCTTATACATGTATTGTTCAATAATAAGAGATTGATTATATAATGACACATCAAATATTTACTTATTTATTTGATATTAGATATTATTCTGGTAGAATACTTAATAAGCAAAAATAAAATGAATTATGTTCTACTTGTCGTAAGCACTTCCCTGTCCTTTCCTCGTTCATGACCAGGGCAGGATTAAAGCCAATTTATGCCCTAAGCACAGGCCAACCTTAGTGACCCCGCACCTTCCACTGGCATAATGTAAAAACTAACACGACCCCTTGATGCCAAGACTCAACATAATTGTCAAATGTCTAACATTAAATTCACAATTTAATTTTCAGTCAGGCAAAACCTCTTTATTAAAATCATTTATATATCTGTTTTTCATATTTATTTAACTGTGCTTCAGAGTGACTGCTTCAGAGCAGACAACATTATAAACAGATTATTTACTTATAACTAGGACAACTGATACAATGCAAGTCTTTTAACTTGCTATTATATCTAGGACAACAGATACAATACAAGTCTTTTAACTTGCTATTATAACTAGGACAACAGATACAATACAAGTCTTTTAACTTGCTATTATATCTAGGACAACAGATACAATACAAGTCTTTTAACTTGCTATTATAATTAGGACAACTGATACAATGTAAGTCTTTTAACTTGCTATTATAACTAGGACAACAGATACAATACAAGTCTTTTAACTTGCTATTATAACTAGGACAACAGATACAATACAAGTCTTTTAACTTGCTATTATAACTAGGACAACAGATACAATACAAGTCTTTTAACTTGCTATTATAACTAGGACAACAGATACAATACAAGTCTTTTAACCTGCTATTATAACTAGGACAACAGATATAAGTCTTTTAGCTTGCTATTATAACTAGGACAACAGATACAATACAAGTCTTTTAACTTGCTATTATAACTAGGACAACAGATACAATGCAAGTCTTTTAACTTGCTATTATAACTAGGACAACAGATACAATGCAAGTCTTTTAACTTGCTATTATATCTAGGACAACAGATACAATGCAAGTCTTTTAACTTGCTATTATAACTAGGACAACAGATACAATACAAGTCTTTTAACTTGCTATTATAACTAGGACAACAGATACAATACAAGTCTTTTAACCTGCTATTATAACTAGGACAACAGATACAATGCAAGTCTTTTAGCTTGCTATTATAACTAGGACAACAGATACAATACAAGTCTATTAACTTGCTATTATAACTAGGACAACAGATACAATACAAGTCTTTTAACTTGCTATTATAACTAGGACAACAGATACAAGTCTTTTAACTTGCTATTATAACTAGGACAACAGATACAAGTCTTTTAACTTGCTATTATAACTAGGACAACAGATACAAGTCTTTTAACTTGCTATTATAACTAGGACAACAGATACAATACAAGTCTTTTAACTTGCTATTATGACTAGGACAACAGATACAATGTAAGTCTTTTAACTTTCTATTCAATTTTTAAATGTTATTAAGGGAACAGCTACAAACAGAAATACTAAAAATTGTGTCTTTCAACAGGAGAAAGTATTGTCAATATTTAAAAATAAAAAAATAAATTAAAATTACACTTTAAAGAGTTTTCTCCTACATTTCTTATTTGCAAAGTCTTTGATTAAATCTTCAAAGTTGATTTGGCACAACAAATCTGCTTCAATCATGAGCAGGGATAAGGATTCCAGCCTCTCTTGTCTCATCGTTTTTCCGTTTGGATTTTTTTGTTTTTATTTCTAGACTAATGTAAATAGAAACGTTTTTTCGTAGCATTTTAAACTTGTAATATATTTTTCGTATTGAATGTAATATTTTAGCATTAATGTACGTAGTTTTTTATTCGTTTTTAATAAACTTACATTTAATGGAAAACAACTATCCTTTTCCTTGTGACGTCATCGTCAGCCATTTCAGACATACATGATTTTATCAACTTTTTGATGTAAATACATTGTAAATATCATTTTAAGTCATTTGAATTAATTGTTTTCATTGCTTTAACATGTATAAATAAAGCCTATAACAATTATTAGTGCTTTATTTTATTTTTCCTACATTTTTCTGATTTTTGGTGTGTTTTAAGCCTAATATCTGGTTGATAAAATAAATTGCCTTGTGGTCGGTTATTTGTGGTGTCCATTTGCCCCTTGATGCCCTTAGCATGTGCTTATTTTGCCTAAGAGTTAATCCAGGCCTGTTCATGACTTATCACCGGGTTTGTAACTAGATTAACACGACAGGTGCCATAAGTGGAGCAGGAACTGCTTACCCTTCCGGAGCATCTGAGTTCAGTCCAGGTATTTAGTGGGGTTCCTGTTACTCGATCTTTAGTTTTATATGTATGTTTTGTAGATCGTTGTTTGTCCTTTTGGCCATTGTGTTGTCTGTTTTTCTTCAATATGCGGATTCTGATTACCCCTTTGGTAGTTTCAAACTCTTCTATAAATAGATCAATAGATCCCCTTTAAATAGTAAAGACATCATTGTTCAAAGATGAAGTCTTCAGTATATCTATAAGCATATCTTATTGAAGAATACATTAATTTGTTTATTTTGTAAGAACCACATGTCAGACTAAAATTTTCTTCCAAATTTAATCTTCATTTTGTATATTTTAGGGAAAAAATTAAATAAAACAATAATGTTTGTTTGATGGTGTTTAACCACCGACCTGTCGCAAGTCACTGACAAACGTTATCATATAATGTTGTACACCTCACCCCGATCGAGATTCGAACTCACAACATCAGTGGTGATAGACACTGATTGCATAGATAGTTGTAAATCCAACTACCATACGATCATGGCCACGACGACCCCCTAAAACAATAATGATGGACTATATAAACAAAACTATTGGAACCTCTTGTTTAGTATTTACTTGTTGCTTACATACATTTTTCTTGATGATTTGATACTTGATAACATTTTTAGCTCACCTTGCCAACATAGATTATGTTCTACATTCTTGTAGTTAACAGAGTTATCTTTCTTTGTCAAGATAAATATAACTAGATCAATGATTATTAGAAGACATGTTTTACTACAGGTACAGTTTTCTATGACAGAGGATTAAAACCATGTGAGCATTTGCCATCGCATGAATTGATAAGATAGATTAATGGGGTTTAACACCACTTTATGCAACATTATAGATATCGTTGTGTTCAGTTTTATTGGCTGAGAAGGTGTGCAAAATACTGACTGCTGCAAGTCAATGACAAACTTTATCATATACAGTTAAATTGATTGAAACTTAGACCTTTTAGTTTTTGTAGACAAAACTAGGTAGATTTAAATTCAAGTACTATATGATCTTCGTAAATCTATTCCCTCCATCACGTGGCGTCCATCTTCTGTCGTAAACATTTTAAATTGTATGATATACAAAGTGTATTTATTAATGAAATTTAGAGTTCATAAGTAATGTAATTATTGTCAAATCTAAGGTTCTCCTTCAGGCATATGTTTGGCTTGGTTTGGTTTATGGTGTTTAATGCCACTTTCAACAATATTTCAGTTATATCGTGGCAGTCCGTTTTATTGGTGGAGGAAACCGGAGTACCCAGAGAAAACCACCAACCTGTCGCAAGTCACTGCCAAACTTTCTCACCTAATGTTGTACATCTCGCCCTAAGCTGGAGTTGAACCCACAACATCAGTGGTGGTAGGCACTGATTGCATAGGTATTGTAAATCAAACTACCATGCAATCATGGCCACTACGGGCCCTCAGGCATAAGTAACCTTAGCTGATTTTGGCTATCCTGTTTAGGCCCTTTTGTTTGAATGCTCCCAAAACTTTAAATTATTTGACTTTCCAATCTTTCGATTTCGAGCATACGTGATGAAGGTTATTTCAGAAACTAAATTTGAAATCTAAGTTTTTTATTCATGATTGGATGTAACCAAGACTTCATTGGAATACTCTATGTAAGGTCATTTACTGGATAAGAAGTTATATCTTGTGATTGGCCATCACAGCATGAAGCCATATGAAAGTATATAGATATCATTTATACCTATGTGAGTGATAAACACACGAGAGACATCTTGGTTTTACCATTATCAGACAGCAGAGAATATTCTAATAATACTTAATAGTCATAGACAGTATTTCTGTTGTCACAAAATGTATTGCCTTCCTCCATGTTTGTTACTGTGTATTAATACTGTTTAATGAAATATTACAGATAATATCCAGAGCAAAGTTGTGTCTCATAGCAATAAATAGAAAATAATTTAATTGTATTTGATTTAATTGTATGACATAAGAAAAAAAATGTGGTCATGCAATTGGTTTTGTTTTGATTTGTATACAAAATTGTACGTTCAAAAACCCAATACTCATTCATGACTTATCACAAGGTTTGTAACAAAAGTAACACAATGGGTGACACTAGTGGAGCAGGAACTTGTTACCCTTCTGGAACACATGGGATCACCCCAAGTATTTAGTGGGGTTTTTGTTGTTCAATTGTTAGTTTTATGTGTAGTGTTTTGTAGATTATTGTTTGTCTTTTTTTCCTTTTTCCTTTGGCCATTGTTTTTTCTGTCCTTTGATTTAAAGCTTCTGTCTTCCATTGGTCTCTTCAAACTTTTCTTAAGATTGGTTGGTACTCAGTACTGTTGTAAATGGTTTGACTTGTTGTAAATGGTTTGACTTGTTATAAATGGTTTGACTTGTTGTAAATGGTTTGACTTGTTATAAATGGTTTGACTTGTTGTAAATGGTTTGACTTGTTGTAAATGGTTTGACTTGTTGTAAATGGTTTGACTTGTTGTAAATTGTTTGACTTGTTGTAAATGGTTTGACTTGTTGTAAATGGTTTGACTTGTTATAAATGGTTTGACTTGTTCCATGTACTATTGTAAATGGTTTGACTTGTTGTAAATGTTTTGACTTGTTGTAAATGGTTTGACTTGTTCACTGTTGTAAATGGTTTGACTTGTTCCATGTACTGTTGTAAATGGTTTGACTTGTTCTGTGTACTGTTGTAAATGGTTTGACTTGTTCACTGTTTTAAATTGTTTGACTTGTTGTAAATGGTTTGACTTGTTATAAATGGTTTGACTTGTTGTAAGTGGTTTGACTTGTTGTAAATGGTATGACTTGTTATAAATGGTTTGACTTGTTGTTAATTGGTTGACTTGTTGTAAATTGTTTGGTTTGTTGTAAATGGTTTGACTTGTTGTAAATGGTTTGTACTGTTGTTAATGGTTTGACATGTTCACTGTTGTAAATGGTTTGACTTGTTCACTGTTGTAAATGGTTTGGCTTGTTCCATGTACTGTGGTAAATGGTTTGACTTGTTCCATGTACTGTTGTAAATGGTTTAACTTGTTCCATGTAGTGTTGTAAATGGTTTGACTTGTTCACTGTTGTAAATGGTTTGACTTGTTCCATGTACTGTTGTAAATGGTTTGACTTGTTCCATGTACTGTTGTAAATGGTTTGACTTGTTCCATGTACTGTTTTAAATGGTTGGACTTGTTCCATGTTCTGCTGTAAATGGTTTGATTTGTTCCACGTACTGGTGTAAATGGATTGACTTGTTCCATGTACTGTTGTAAATGGTTTGACTTGTTCCATGTACTGTTTTAAATGGTTTGACTCGTTCCATGTACTGTTGTAAATGGTTTAACTTGTTCCATGTACTGTTGTAAATGGTTTGACTTGTTCACTGTTGTAAATGGTTTGACTTGTTCCATGTACTGTTGTAAATGGTTTGACTTGTTCTGTGTACTGTTGTAAATGGTTTGACTTGTTCACTGTTTTAAATGGTTTGACTTGTTGTAAATGGTTTGACTTGTTATAAATGGTTTGACTTGTTGTAAGTGGTTTGACTTGTTGTAAATGGTATGACTTGTTATAAATGGTTTGACTTGTTGTTAATTGGTTGACTTGTTGTAAATTGTTTGGTTTGTTGTAAATGGTTTGACTTGTTGTAAATGGTTTGTACTGTTGTTAATGGTTTGACATGTTCACTGTTGTAAATGGTTTGACTTGTTCACTGTTGTAAATGGTTTGGCTTGTTCCATGTACTGTGGTAAATGGTTTGACTTGTTCCATGTACTGTTGTAAATGGTTTGACTCGTTCCATGTACTGTTGTAAATGGTTTAACTTGTTCCATGTACTGTTGTAAATGGTTTGACTTGTTCACTGTTGTAAATGGTTTGATTTGTTCCATGTACTGTTGTAAATGGTTTGACTTGTTCCATGTAGTGTTGTAAATGGTTTGACTTGTTCACTGTTGTAAATGGTTTGACTTGTTCCATGTACTGTTGTAAATGGTTTGACTTGTTCCATGTACTGTTGTAAATGGTTTGACTTGTTCCATGTACTGTTGTAAATGGTTTGACTTGTTCCATGTACTGTTTTAAATGGTTGGACTTGTTCCATGTTCTGCTGTAAATGGTTTGATTTGTTCCATGTACTGGTGTAAATGGATTGACTTGTTCCATGTACTGTTGTAAATGGTTTGACTTGTTCCATGTACTGTTTTAAATGGTTTGACTCGTTCCATGTACTGTTGTAAATGGTTTAACTTGTTCCATGTACTGTTGTAAATGGTTTGACTTGTTCACTGTTGTAAATGGTTTGATTTGTTCCATGTACTGTTGTAAATGGTTTGACTTGTTCCATGTAGTGTTGTAAATGGTTTGACTTGTTCACTGTTGTAAATGGTTTGACTTGTTCCATGTACTGTTGTAAATGGTTTGACTTGTTCCATGTACTGTTGTAAATGGTTTGACTTGTTCCATGTACTGTTGTAAATGGTTTGACTTGTTCCATGTACTGTTTTAAATGGTTGGACTTGTTCCATGTTCTGCTGTAAATGGTTTGATTTGTTCCATGTACTGGTGTAAATGGATTGACTTGTTCCATGTACTGTTGTTAATGGTTTGACTTGTTGTTAATGGTTTGACATGTTCACTGTTGTAAATGGTTTGACTTGTTCACTGTTGTAAATGGTTTGGCTTGTTCCATGTACTGTGGTAAATGGTTTGACTTGTTCCATGTACTGTTGTAAATGGTTTGACTCGTTCCATGTACTGTTGTAAATGGTTTAACTTGTTCCATGTACTGTTGTAAATGGTTTGACTTGTTCACTGTTGTAAATGGTTTGCTTTGTTCCATGTACTGTTGTAAATGGTTTGACTTGTTCCATGTACTGTTGTAAATGGTTTGACTTGTTCACTGTTGTAAATGGTTTGACTTGTTCCATGTACTGTTGTAAATGGTTTGACTTGTTCCATGTACTGTTGTAAATGGTTTGACTTGTTCCATGTACTGTTTTAAATGGTTGGACTTGTTCCATGTTCTGCTGTAAATGGTTTGATTTGTTCCATGTACTGGTGTAAATGGATTGACTTGTTCCATGTACTGTTTTAAATGGTTTGACTTGTTCCATGTACTGTTGTAAATGGTTTGACTTATTATAAATGGTTTGACTTGTTGTAAATGGTTTGATTTGTTATAAATGGTTTGACTTGTAAATGGTTTGACTTGTTGTAAATGGGTTGACTTGTTGTAAATGGTTTGACTTGTTGTAAATGGTTTGGCTTGTTGTAAATGGTTTGACTTGTTGTTAATGGTTTGACTTGTTCACTGTTGTAAATGGTTTGACTTGTTCACTGTTGTAAATGGTTTGGCCTATTCCATGTACTGTTGTAAATAGTTTGACTTGTTCCATGTACTGTTGTAAATGGTTTGACTCGTTCCATGTACTGTTGTAAATGGTTTGACTTGTTCCATGTACTGTTGTAAATGATTTGACTTGTTCGATGTAGTGTTGTAAATGGTTTGACTTGTTCACTGTTGTAAATGGTTGGATTTGCTTGTTCCATGTACTGTTGTAAATGGTTTGACTTGTTCCATGTACTGTTGTAAATGGTTTGACTTGTTCCATGTACTGTTGTAAATGGTTTGACTTGTTCCATGTACTGTTGTAAATTATTTGAATTGTTCGATGTAGTGTTGTAAATGGTTGGACTTGCTTGTTCCATGTACTGTTGTAAATGGTTGGACTTGTTCCATGTTCTGCTGTAAATGGTTTGATTTGTTCCATGTACTGGTGTAAATGGATTGACTTGTTCCATGTACTGTTGTAAATGGTTTGACTTGTTCCATGTACTGTTTTAAATGGTTTGACATGTTCCATGTACTGTTGTAAATGGTTTGACTTGTTCACTGTTGTAAATGGTTTGACTTGTTATAAATGGTTTGACTTGTTGTAAATGGTTTGACTTGTTATAAATGGTTTGACTTGTAAATGGTTTGACTTGTTGTAAATGGGTTGACTTGTTGTAAATGAGTTGACTTGTTGTAAATGGTTTGACTTGTTGTAAATGGTTTGGCTTGTTGTAAATGGTTTGACTTGTTCACTGTTGTAAATAGTTTGACTTGTTCACTGTTGTAAATGGTTTGGCTTATTCCATGTACTGTTGTAAATGGTTTGACTTGTTCCATGTACTGTTGTAGATGGTTTGACTTGTTCCATGTACTGTTATAAATGGTTTGACTCGTTCCATGTACTGTTGTAAATTATTTGACTTGTTCGATGTAGTGTTGTAAATGGTTTGACTTGTTCACTGTTGTAAGTGGTTGGACTTGCTTGTTCCATGTACTGTTGTAAATGGTTTGACTTGTTCCATGTACTGTTGTAAATGGTTTGACTTGTTCCATGTACTGTTGTAAATGGTTTGACTTGTTCCATGTACTGTTGTAAATGATTCGACTTGTTCGATGTAGTGTTGTAAATGATTCGACTTGTTCGATGTAGTGTTGTAAATGGTTTGACTTGTTCACTGTTGTAAATGGTTGGACTTGCTTGTTCCATGTACTGTTGTAAATGGTTTGACTTGTTCCATGTACTGTTGTAAATGGTTTGACTTGTTCCATGCACTGTTGTAAATGGTTTGACTTGTTCCATGTACTGTTGTAAATGGTTTGACTTGTTCCATGTACTGTTTTAAATGGCTTGACTTGTTCCATGTACTGTTGTAAATGGTTTGACTTGTTCACTGTTGTAAATGGTTTGACTTGTAAATGGTTTGACTTGTTATAAATGCTTTGACTTATTGTAAATGGTTTGACTTGTTATAAATGGTCTGACTTCTTGTAAATGGTTTGACTTGTTGTAAATGGGTTGACTTGTTGTAAATGGTTTGACTTGTTGTAAATGGTTTGGCTTGTTGTAAATGGTTTGACTTGTTGTAAATGGTTTGACTTGTTCACTGTTGTAAATGGTTTGACTTGTTCACTGTTGTAAATAGTTTGACTTGTTCACTGTTGTAAATGGTTTGGCTTGTTCCATGTACTGTTGTAAATGGTTTGACTCGTTCCATGTACTGTTGTAAATGGTTTGACTTGTTCCATGTACTGTTGTAAATGGTTTTACTTGTTCCATGTAGTGTTGCAAATGGCTTGACTTGTTCACTGTTGGAAATGGTTTGACTTGTTCCATGTATTGTTGTAAATGGTTCGACTTGTTCACTGTTGTAAGTGCTTTGACTTGTTCCATGTACTGTTGTAAATGGTTTGACTTGTTCCATGTACTGTTGTAAATGGTTTGACTTATTCCATGTACTGTTGTAAATGGTTTGACTTGTTCCATGTACTGTTGTAAATGGTTTGACTTGTTCCATGTACTGTTGTAAATGGTTTGACTTGTTCCATGTACTGTTGTAAATGGTTTGACCTGTTCCATGTACTGTTGTAAATGGTTTGACTTGTTCCATGTTCTGTTGTAAATGGTTTGATTTGTTCCATGTACTGTTGTAAATGGTTTGAGTTTTTCCATGTAGTGTTGTAAATGGTTTGACTTGTTCACTGTTGTAAATGGTTTGACTTGTTCACTGTTGTAAATGGTTTGACTTGTTCCATGTACTGTTGTAAATGGTTTGACTTGTTCCATGTACTGTTGTAAATGGTTTGACTTGTTCCATGTACTGTTGTAAATGGTTTGACTTGTTCCATGTTCTGTTGTAAATGGTTTGACTTGTTCCATGTTCTGTTGTAAATGGTTTGACTTGTTCCATGTACTGTTGTAAATGGTTTGACTCGTTCCATGTACCGTATTTCTTCTATTAGACGCCCCGGGGGCGAATGCATTTTTAAAATAGGGGGCGTCAATTAGAGAAACGAATTTCCGACTTTTATAGCCGTTAGATGAGGTTAATTTGATGAAACAGACTATAGCAATATACATTACCTAATGAAATGTCTCTGATATCGGTTAATCGGTGCGTGTTCGGTTGGTCTGATCTTAATTTATAAATTCTATCTAGAAACGTGCATGGAGCAGCAAATGGAGTTTAATTTTGAAAGTTCTATTCGAGGTTATCACGTATATAAATCAATCTGGACATACGAGATCAGCGAGAAACTTCGTTGTGACAGAGAAGAAAATAATGCAAATGACAAATTTGCTGTGAAACTCGTTTGAAATGATGGAAATAAAGAACAATGTGTAGGACACGTGCCCATCGAACTCAGCAAAGTATTTAAGTTTTTTCTTAAAAGAGGTGGCAAAATATTTGCAACTGTAACCGGCAACAAGTTTTTCAATATAGGATTAGAATTACCGTGTACGTAGTACGTACACATTTTAGGGACAAGCTGCTGATGTTGAAAAATTAAGAACTTTACTAAAACCCACTGCTACTTAAAACGGAATCTAAGAATAAAGCTAGACACAAATATAATTTTTCTTTTAAGTTGAAAGTAATTAAATTTGCCGAAGAAAAGGGAAAACATGCGGCAGCCAAGTTCTTTAATGTTTACAGAAAACGTGTTTGTTTACCTGGACAATTATTGCTGATTAGTGATGCGTAAAACTCTTCACACGCTGTAACTATTTTGGGAACTCTTACACGCTGTGTTGTTGATTAGGTACTGTTAAGTGGAGTTTACATTTTATGAAATGGGGGCGTTAATTAGAAGTCAAAATGTTCTATAGGCCAGAATAAGGGAGGGGGGTGAGGGGGCTTTAAATAGAAGAAATACGGTACATATTAAGATTGGTTGGTACTGTTGTAAATGGTCTAACTTGTTCCATGTACATATTAAGATTGGTTGGTACTGTTGTAAATGGTTTGACTTGTTCCATGTACATATTAAGAATGGTTGGTACTGTTGTAAATGGTTTAACTTGTTCCATGTACATATTAAAATTGGTTGGTACTGTTGTAAATGGTTTGACTTGTTCCATGTACATATTAAGATTGGTTGGTACTGTTGTAAATGGTTTGACTTGTTCCATGTACATATTAAGATTGGTTGGTACTGTTGTAAATGGTTTGACTTGTTCCATGTACATATTAAGTATTTGAACAACACCATGATGTTGGTGTGTATTGTTATCGTTTTAGTATTTGAACAACACCATGATGTTGGTCTGTATTGTTATTGTCTAAGTATTTGAACAACACCATGATGTTGGTCTGTATTGTTATCGTCTAAGTATTTGAACAACACCATGATGTTGGTCTATATTGTTATCGTTTTAGTATTTGAGCAACACCATGATGTTGGTCTATATTGTTATCGTTTTAGTATTTGAACAACACCATGATGTTGGTCTGTATTGTTATTGTCTAAGTATTTGAACAACACCATGATGTTGATCTGTATTGTTATCGTCTAAGTATTTGAACAACACCATGATGTTGGTCTGTATTGTTATTGTCTAAGTATTTGAACAACACCATGATGTTGGTTTGTATTGTTATTGTCTAAGTATTTGAACAACACCATGATGTTGGTCTATATTGTTATCGTTTTAGTATTTGAACAACACGATAATGTTGGTCTGTATTGTTATTGTCTAAGTATTTGAACAACACCATGATGTTGGTCTATATTGTTATTGTCGAAGTATTTGAACAACACCATGATGTTGGTCTATATTGTTATCGTTTTAGTATTTGAACAACACGATAATGTTGGTCTGTATTGTTATTGTCTAAGTATTTGAACAACACCATGATGTTGGTCTATATTGTTATTGTCGAAGTATTTGAACAACACCATGATGTTGGTCTATATTGTTATCGTTTTAGTATTTGAACAACACGATAATGTTGGTCTGTATTGTTATTGTCTAAGTATTTGAACAACACCATGATGTTGGTCTATATTGTTATTGTCGAAGTATTTGAACAACACCATGATGTTGGTCTATATTGTTATTGTCTAAGTATTTGAACAACACCATGATGTTGGTCTATATTGTTATCGTCTTAAGTATTTGAACAACACCATAATGCTGGTCTGTATTGTTATCGTCTAAGTATTTGAACAACATCATGATGTTGATCTGTATTGTTATCGTCGAAGTATCTGAACAAGACGATGATGTTGATCTGTATTGTTATCGTCTAATTAAAGTATCACAGACCTTGAAATTGTATACATTGATCTTTGGCAATATATGGGAGTTGGTCCAACTGTGTTTCAATAAAATGAATGGCCAATTAATGTAGATAAAATTACCTTGTGCTAGAAAGGGACAGATCCTATTTTGTAAAAAATAAAACACTGATTCTACCAAAACGTTCTCTGAAACTGATATCATCCACATGCTCGAGGTTTTGATTGACAACATATTTGCTATGTTTGGTGGACGTGTTTTTCAACAGACATTCGGCATATCTATGGGTACAAATTGTACTCCTCTTCTCGCCGACTTGTTCCTTTATTCGTATGTGAGGAAGACTTCATACAGGGGCTTCTCAAGTAAACTGAAAAGGAGCTAGCCCGATCCTTTAATTTCAGGTTCCGCTATATAGATGATGTCCTTTCACTAAATAATTCTAGGTTTTGTGATTTCGTCGATTGCATATATCCCATCATTGAGCTTGGAATGATCAACAATTACACTAATATCAACAAAACAAAGGAAAGTGTAAACAGTGATGGTCAACAATTACACCAATATCAACAAAACAAACGAAAGTGTAAACAGTGATTGTCAACAATTACACCAATATCAACAAAGCAAAAGAAAGTGTAGACAATTACACCAACAACAAACAATCACCTCCAACCTCAAATCTATTAAAGTTATAAAAATACCAGAGCATATGACGTTGGAAATCCAGTCCCTGGCTTGGGATACGCAGAAAAATATGGTAGTGCTAAACCGGTTAATCCGTTGCCAACACTCCCCTCTTGATAACTGGACCTCCAATGGCAATACATTTATAAAAAAAGATAAAACAAAATCTGCAAACATTTGTTTCCATTCAAAAGACCACAATGTACTTATGTGACGGTTTGGTTTTCAGTTATCTAGTCTATGTTTTGTATTTGGTTTTCCTATTGTGTTATTTGTCAATCAGTATGTGTGGTATTTTTGCTTTGTATTTGGTTTTCCTATTGTGTTATTTGTCTATCAGTATGTGTGGTATTTTTGTTTTGTATTTGGTTTTCCTATTGTGTTATTTGTCAATCAGTATGTGTGGTATTTTTGCTTTGTATTTGGTTTTCCTATTGTGTTATTTGTCAATCAGTATGTGTGGTATTTTTGCTTTGTATTTGGTTTTCCTATTGTGTTATTTGTCTATCAGTATGTGTGGTATTTTTGCTTTGTATTTGGTTTTCCTATTGTGTTATTTGTCTATCAGTATGTGTGGTATTTTTGCTTTGTATTTGGTTTTCCTATTGTGTTATTTGTCTATCAGTATGTGTGGTATTTTTGTTTTGTATTTGGTTTTCCTATTGTGGTATTTGTCTATCAGTATGTGTGGTATTTTTGCTTTGTATTTGGTTTTCCTATTGTGTTATTTGTCTATCAGTATGTGTGGTATTTTTGCTTTGTATTTGGTTTTCCTATTGTGTTATTTGTCAATCAGTATGTGTGGTATTTTTGTTTTGTATTTGGTTTTCCTATTGTGTTATTTGTCAATCAGTATGTGTGGTATTTTTGCTTTGTATTTGGTTTTCCTATTGTGTTATTTGTCTATCAGTATGTGTGGTATTTTTGCTTTGTATTTGGTTTTCCTATTGTGTTATTTGTCAATCAGTATGTGTGGTATTTTTGCTTTGTATTTGGTTTTCCTATTGTGTTATTTGTCTATCAGTATGTGTGGTATTTTTGTTTTGTATTTGGTTTTCCTATTGTGTTATTTGTCAATCAGTATGTGTGGTATTTTTGTTTTGTATTTGGTTTTCCTATTGTGTTATTTGTCAATCAGTATGTGTGGTATTTTTGTTTTGTATTTGGTTTTCCTATTGTGTTATTTGTCAATCAGTATGTGTGGTATTTTTGCTTTGTATTTGGTTTTCCTATTGTGTTATTTGTCTATCAGTATGTGTGGTATTTTTGTTTTGTATTTGGTTTTCCTATTGTGTTATTTGTCAATCAGTATGTGTGGTATTTTTGCTTTGTATTTGGTTTTCCTATTGTGTTATTTGTCTATCAGTATGTGTGGTATTTTTGCTTTGTATTTGGTTTTCCTATTGTGTTATTTGTCAATCAGTATGTGTGGTATTTTTGCTTTGTATTTGGTTTTCCTATTGTGTTATTTGTCTATCAGTATGTGTGGTATTTTTGCTTTGTATTTGGTTTTCCTATTGTGTTATTTGTCAATCAGTATGTGTGGTATTTTTGCTTTGTATTTGGTTTTCCTATTGTGTTATTTGTCTATCAGTATGTGTGGTATTTTTGTTTTGTATTTGGTTTTCCTATTGTGTTATTTGTCTATCAGTATGTGTGGTATTTTTGCTTTGTATTTGGTTTTCCTATTGTGTTATTTGTCTATCAGTATGTGTGATATTTTTGCTTTGTATTTGGTTTTCCTATTGTGTTATTTGTCTATCAGTATGTGTGGTATTTTTGTTTTGTATTTGGTTTTCCTATTGTGTTATTTGTCAATCAGTATGTGTGGTATTTTTGCTTTGTATTTGGTTTTCCTATTGTGTTATTTGTCTATCAGTATGTGTGGTATTTTTGCTTTGTATTTGGTTTTCCTATTGTATTATTTGTCTATCAGTATGTGTGGTATTTTCGTTTTGTATTTGGTTTTCCTATTGTGTTATTTGTCTATCAGTATGTGTGGTATTTTTGCTTTGTATTTGGTTTTCCTATTGTGTTATTTGTCTATCAGTATGTGTGGTATTTTTGCTTTGTATTTGGTTTTCCTATTGTGTTATTTGTCTATCAGTATGTGTGGTATTTTTGTTTTGTATTTGGTTTTCCTATTGTGTTATTTGTCTATCAGTATGTGTGGTATTTTTGCTTTGTATTTGGTTTTCCTATTGTGTTATTTGTCTATCAGTATGTGTGGTATTTTTGCTTTGTATTTGGTTTTCCTATTGTGTTATTTGTCTATCAGTATGTGTGGTATTTTTGCTTTGTATTTGGTTTTCCTATTGTGTTATTTGTCAATCAGTATGTGTGGTATTTTTGCTTTGTATTTGGTTTTCCTATTGTGTTATTTGTCAATCAGTATGTGTGGTATTTTTGCTTTGTATTTGGTTTTCCTATTGTGTTATTTGTCTATCAGTATGTGTGGTATTTTTGCTTTGTATTTGGTTTTCCTATTGTGTTATTTGTCAATCAGTATGTGTGGTATTTTTGCTTTGTATTTGGTTTTCCTATTGTGTTATTTGTCTATCAGTATGTGTGGTATTTTTGTTTTGTATTTGGTTTTCCTATTGTGTTATTTGTCAATCAGTATGTGTGGTATTTTTGTTTTGTATTTGGTTTTCCTATTGTGGTATTTGTCAATCAGTATGTGTGGTATTTTTGTTTTGTATTTGGTTTTCCTATTGTGTTATTTGTCTATCAGTATGTGTGGTATTTTTGCTTTGTATTTGGTTTTCCTATTGTGTTATTTGTCTATCAGTATGTGTGGTATTTTTGTTTTGTATTTGGTTTTCCTATTGTGTTATTTGTCAATCAGTATGTGTGGTATTTTTGCTTTGTATTTGGTTTTCCTATTGTGTTATTTGTCTATCAGTATGTGTGGTATTTTTGCTTTGTATTTGGTTTTCCTATTGTGTTATTTGTCTATCAGTATGTGTGGTATTTTTGCTTTGTATTTGGTTATCCTATTGTGTTATTTGTCTATCAGTATGTGTGGTATTTTTGCTTTGTATTTGGTTTTCCTATTGTGTTATTTGTCAATCAGTATGTGTGGTATTTTTGCTTTGTATTTGGTTTTCCTATTGTATTATTTGTCTATCAGTATGTGTGGTATTTTTGTTTTGTATTTGGTTTTCCTATTGTGTTATTTGTCTATCAGTATGTGTGGTATTTTTGCTTTGTATTTGGTTTTCCTATTGTGTTATTTGTCTATCAGTATGTGTGATATTTTTGCTTTGTATTTGGTTTTCCTATTGTGTTATTTGTCTATCAGTATGTGTGGTATTTTTGTTTTGTATTTGGTTTTCCTATTGTGTTGTTTGTCAATCAGTATGTGTGGTATTTTTGCTTTGTATTTGGTTTTCCTATTGTGTTATTTGTCTATCAGTATGTGTGGTATTTTTGCTTTGTATTTGGTTTTCCTATTGTATTATTTGTCTATCAGTATGTGTGGTATTTTTGTTTTGTATTTGGTTTTCCTATTGTATTATTTGTCTATCAGTATGTGTGGTATTTTTGTTTTGTATTTGGTTTTCCTATTGTGTTATTTGTCTATCAGTATGTGTGGTATTTTTGCTTTGTATTTGGTTTTCCTATTGTGTTATTTGTCTATCAGTATGTGTGGTATTTTTGCTTTGTATTTGGTTTTCCTATTGTATTATTTGTCTATCAGTATGTGTGGTATTTTTGCTTTGTATTTGGTTTTCCTATTGTGTTATTTGTCTATCAGTATGTGTGATATTTTTGCTTTGTATTTGGTTTTCCTATTGTGTTATTTGTCTATCAGTATGTGTGGTATTTTTGTTTTGTATTTGGTTTTCCTATTGTGTTGTTTGTCAATCAGTATGTGTGGTATTTTTGCTTTGTATTTGGTTTTCCTATTGTGTTATTTGTCTATCAGTATGTGTGGTATTTTTGCTTTGTATTTGGTTTTCCTATTGTATTATTTGTCTATCAGTATGTGTGGTATTTTTGTTTTGTATTTGGTTTTCCTATTGTGTTATTTGTCTATCAGTATGTGTGGTATTTTTGTTTTGTATTTGGTTTTCCTATTGTGTTATTTGTCTATCAGTATGTGTGGTATTTTTGCTTTGTATTTGGTTTTCCTATTGTGTTATTTGTCTATCAGTATGTGTGGTATTTTTGCTTTGTATTTGGTTTTCCTATTGTGTTATTTGTCTATCAGTATGTGTGGTATTTTTGTTTTGTATTTGGTTTTCCTATTGTGTTATTTGTCTATCAGTATGTGTGGTATTTTTGCTTTGTATTTGGTTTTCCTATTGTGTTATTTGTCTATCAGTATGTGTGGTATTTTTGCTTTGTATTTGGTTTTCCTATTGTGTTATTTGTCTATCAGTATGTGTGGTATTTTTGCTTTGTATTTGGTTTTCCTATTGTGTTATTTGTCTATCAGTATGTGTGGTATTTTTGCTTTGTATTTGGTTTTCCTATTGTGTTATTTGTCAATCAGTATGTGTGGTATTTTTGCTTTGTATTTGGTTTTCCTATTGTGTTATTTGTCTATCAGTATGTGTGGTATTTTTGCTTTGTATTTGGTTTTCCTATTGTGTTATTTGTCAATCAGTATGTGTGGTATTTTTGCTTTGTATTTGGTTTTCCTATTGTGTTATTTGTCTATCAGTATGTGTGGTATTTTTGCTTTGTATTTGGTTTTCCTATTGTGTTATTTGTCTATCAGTATGTGTGATATTTTTGTTTTGTATTTGGTTTTCCTATTGTGTTATTTGTCAATCAGTATGTGTGATATTTTTGTTTTGTATTTGGTTCTCCTATTGTGTTATTTGTCAATCAGTATGTGTGATATTTTTGTTTTGTATTTGGTTTTCCTATTGTGTTATTTGTCAATCAGTATGTGTGGTATTTTTGTTTTGTATTTGGTTTTCCTATTGTGTTATTTGTCAATCAGTATGTGTGGTATTTTTGTTTTGTATTTGGTTTTCCTATTGTGTTATTTGTCAATCAGTATGTGTGGTATTTTTGTTTTGTATTTGGTTTTCCTATTGTGTTATTTGTCAATCAGTATGTGTGGTATTTTTGTTTTGTATTTGGTTTTCCTATTGTGTTATTTGTCAATCAGTATGTGTGGTATTTTTGCTTTGTATTTGGTTTTCCTATTGTGTTATTTGTCAATCAGTATGTGTGGTATTTTTGTTTTGTATTTGGTTTTCCTATTGTGTTATTTGTCTATCAGTATGTGTGGTATTTTTGTTTTGTATTTGGTTTTCCTATTGTGTTGTTTGTCAATCAGTATGTGTGGTATTTTTGCTTTGTATTTGGTTTTCCTATTGTGTTATTTGTCTATCAGTATGTGTGGTATTTTTGCTTTGTATTTGGTTTTCCTATTGTATTATTTGTCTATCAGTATGTGTGGTATTTTTGTTTTGTATTTGGTTTTCCTATTGTGTTATTTGTCTATCAGTATGTGTGGTATTTTTGCTTTGTATTTGGTTTTCCTATTGTGTTATTTGTCTATCAGTATGTGTGGTATTTTTGCTTTGTATTTGGTTTTCCTATTGTGTTATTTGTCTATCAGTATGTGTGGTATTTTTGTTTTGTATTTGGTTTTCCTATTGTGTTATTTGTCTATCAGTATGTGTGGTATTTTTGCTTTGTATTTGGTTTTCCTATTGTGTTATTTGTCTATCAGTATGTGTGGTATTTTTGCTTTGTATTTGGTTTTCCTATTGTGTTATTTGTCTATCAGTATGTGTGGTATTTTTGCTTTGTATTTGGTTTTCCTATTGTGTTATTTGTCTATCAGTATGTGTGGTATTTTTGCTTTGTATTTGGTTTTCCTATTGTGTTATTTGTCAATCAGTATGTGTGGTATTTTTGCTTTGTATTTGGTTTTCCTATTGTGTTATTTGTCTATCAGTATGTGTGGTATTTTTGCTTTGTATTTGGTTTTCCTATTGTGTTATTTGTCTATCAGTATGTGTGATATTTTTGTTTTGTATTTGGTTCTCCTATTGTGTTATTTGTCAATCAGTATGTGTGATATTTTTGTTTTGTATTTGGTTTTCCTATTGTGTTATTTGTCAATCAGTATGTGTGGTATTTTTGTTTTGTATTTGGTTTTCCTATTGTGTTATTTGTCTATCAGTATGTGTGGTATTTTTGCTTTGTATTTGGTTTTCCTATTGTGTTATTTGTCTATCAGTATGTGTGGTATTTTTGTTTTGTATTTGGTTTTCCTATTGTGTTATTTGTCAATCAGTATGTGTGGTATTTTTGCTTTGTATTTGGTTTTCCTATTGTATTATTTGTCTATCAGTATGTGTGGTATTTTTGTTTTGTATTTGGTTTTCCTATTGTGTTATTTGTCTATCAGTATGTGTTGTATTTTTGCTTTGTATTTGGTTTTCCTATTGTATTATTTGTCTATCAGTATGTGTGGTATTTTTGTTTTGTATTTGGTTTTCCTATTGTGTTATTTGTCTATCAGTATGTGTGGTATTTTTGCTTTGTATTTGGTTTTCCTATTGTGTTATTTGTCTATCAGTATGTGTGGTATTTTTGCTTTGTATTTGGTTTTCCTATTGTGTTATTTGTCTATCAGTATGTGTGGTATTTTTGTTTTGTATTTGGTTTTCCTATTGTGTTATTTGTCTATCAGTATGTGTGGTATTTTTGCTTTGTATTTGGTTTTCCTATTGTGTTATTTGTCTACCAGTATGTGTGGTATTTTTGCTTTGTATTTGGTTTTCCTATTGTGTTATTTGTCTATCAGTATGTGTGGTATTTTTGTTTTGTATTTGGTTTTCCTATTGTGTTATTTGTCAATCAGTATGTGTGGTATTTTTGTTTTGTATTTGGTTTTCCTATTGTGTTATTTGTCAATCAGTATGTGTGGTATTTTTGTTTTGTATTTGGTTTTCCTATTGTGTTATTTGTCAATCAGTATGTGTGGTATTTTTGTTTTGTATTTGGTTTTCCTATTGTGTTATTTGTCTATCAGTATGTGTGGTATTTTTGTTTTGTATTTGGTTTTCCTATTGTGTTATTTGTCAATCAGTATGTGTGGTATTTTTGCTTTGTATTTGGTTTTCCTATTGTGTTATTTGTCAATCAGTATGTGTGGTATTTTTGTTTTGTATTTGGTTTTCCTATTGTGTTATTTGTCAATCAGTATGTGTGGTATTTTTGCTTTGTATTTGGTTTTCCTATTGTGTTGTTTGTCTATCAGTATGTGTGGTATTTTTGCTTTGTATTTGGTTTTCCTATTGTGTTATTTGTCTATCAGTATGTGTGGTATTTTTGCTTTGTATTTGGTTTTCCTATTGTGTTATTTGTCTATCAGTATGTGTGGTATTTTTGCTTTGTATTTGGTTTTCCTATTGTATTATTTGTCTATCAGTATGTGTGGTATTTTTGTTTTGTATTTGGTTTTCCTATTGTGTTATTTGTCTATCAGTATGTGTGGTATTTTTGCTTTGTATTTGGTTTTCCTATTGTGTTATTTGTCTATCAGTATGTGTGGTATTTTTGCTTTGTATTTGGTTTTCCTATTGTGTTATTTGTCTATCAGTATGTGTGGTATTTTTGCTTTGTATTTGGTTTTCCTATTGTGTTATTTGTCTATCAGTATGTGTGGTATTTTTGCTTTGTATTTGGTTTTCCTATTGTGTTATTTGTCTATCAGTATGTGTGATATTTTTGCTTTGTATTTGGTTTTCCTATTGTGTTATTCGTCTATCAGTATGTTTTTTATTCTTAGCTTTTCATTTTATTCCTTCCATATCGTTCACCAGTTCGATCACTGACATGGTGATATTTTATCTTCATCTTCAATCAGTGTTATCCGTCACTTTCAGAGAAGAGGTAGAATTGATGTGTGATTTATTTGTTCCTTATTATTATTCTGATTGTATGTCGATATATAGCTACAGTAAAGAAACCATACTTGACGTATTAGCTTGTCCTTGAATAACAAGAATTTGTATTTATATTTGGCTTCCCATATAGTAATGTGTAATCACTGCTATATAATGACGTTTTATAAATTGGTAGTTTTTCTTTGTACAAATGATGTATGTATATAATTGGGTTACCAGAGATACATATAACGAAGGCAAACTTTGATGATATCAAATAACTAATGTGTCATGATCGTGGATATTTCAGTTCCTACTATTTTCATAAAAAAAATATATTACAACAGAAAATAAGAATTATATGCATAGTTCGAACTGCACAGATTGTGAACTTGTGTGCCCGCCTCGAGTGCGGTACATTTTGGGTTCGAACCAACGACTTATAAAAATGGATATTTGCTGCATCCCCTATAAGCACGTGGCATTAAGGAGTAAGAGTAAGCACTGATTGATTCTGAATTAGGATAATGTGTTTCAGTCTGCTAGGTCATTAAAAATCCAACTAAGCATGTTGGTCTTATTGAAATGTAATTTGTTCTCGTTGTCGTTAAACAACAATCACTCAATCACTACGCATAGTTGACCTCACACACATGCATTGTGTTGGGCAGCTGTTATATTACAATTTAAAGTCCAATTTCATTTGATCATGAGTTAGAATAAACATTTTGTCATATCTGATGTGTATTAAAATAAACATTGTGTCATATCTGATGTGTATTATAATAAACATTGTGTCATATCTGATGAGTATTATAATAAACATTGTGTCATATCTGATGTGTATTATAATAAACATTGTGTTTATATCTGATGTGTACTATAATAAACATTGTGTCATATCTGATGTGTATTATAATAAACATTGTGTTTATATCTGATGTGCATTATAATAAACATTGTGTTTATATCTGATGTGTATTATAATAAACTCTGTGTCATATATGATGTGTATTATAATAAACATTGTGTTTATATCAGATGTGTATTATAATAAACATTGTGTCATATCTGACGTGTATTATAATAAACATTGTGTCTATATCTGATGTTTATCATAATAAACATTGTGTTTATATCTGATGTGTATTATAATAAACATTGTTTTTATATCTGAAGTGTACTATTATAAACATTGTGTTTATATCTGATGTGCATTATATTAAAAAAAACAAATTGTGCTTATGTCTGATGTGTATTATAATAAACATTGTGTTTATATCAGATGTGTATTATAATAAACATTGTGTTTATATCAGATGTGTATTATAATAAACATTGTGTTTATATCAGATGTGTATTATAATAAACATTGTGCTTATATCAGATGTGTATTATAATAAACATTGTGTTTATATCTGATGTGTATTATAATACACATTGTGTCATATCTGATGTGTATTATAATAAACATTGTGTCTATATCAGATGTGTATTATAATAAACATTGTGTCATATCTGATGTGTATTATAATAAACATTGTGTTTATATCAGATGTGTATTATAATAAACATTGTGTTTATATCTGATGTGTATTATAATAAACATTGTGTTTATATCTGATGTGTATTATAATACACATTGTGTCATATCTGACGTGTATTATAATAAACATTGTGTCTATATCTGATGTTTATCATAACAAACATTGTGTTTATATCTGATGTGTATTATAATAAACATTGTTTTTATATCTGATGTGTACTATTATAAACATTGTGTTTATATCTGATGTGCATTATATTAAAAAAAACAAATTGTGCTTATGTCTGATGTGTATTATAATAAACATTGTGTTTATATCAGATGTGTATTATAATAAATATTGTGTCATATCTGATGTGTATTTTAATAAACATTGTGTCATATCTGATGTGTATTATAATAAACATTGTGTTTATATCAGATGTGTATTATAATAAACATGTTGTCATATATGATGTGTATTATAATGAACATTGTGTTTATATCTGATGTGCATTATAATAAACCTTGTGTTTATATCTTATGCGTATTATAATAAACATTGTGTTTATATCTTATGCGTATTATAATAAACATTGTGTTTATATCTGATGTTTATTATAATAAACATTGTGTTTTTATATGATGTGTATTATAATAAACATGTGTTTATATCATATGCGTATTATAATAAACATTGTGTTTATATCTGATGCGTATTATAATAATCATTGTGTCATTTCTGATGTGCATTATAATAAACATTGTGTTTATATCTGATGTGCATTATAATAAACATTTTGTCATATCTGATGTGTATGATAATAAACATTGTGTCATATCTGATGTATATTATAATACACATCTGATGTGCATTATAATAAACACTGTGTTTATTTCTGATGTATATTATAATAAACATTGTGTTTATATGAGATGTATATTATAATAAACATTGTGTTAATATCTGATGTTTATTATAATAAACATTGTGTCTATATCTGAGGTGTATTATAATAAACATTGTGTTTACATCTGATGTTTATTATAATAAACACTGTGTTTATATCTGATGTGTATTATAATAAACATTGTGCTTATATCTGATGAGTATTATAATAAACATTGTGTCATATCTGATTTGTATGATAATAAACATTGTGTCATAGCTGATGTATATTATAATGAACATTGTGTTTATATCTGATGGGCATTATAATAAGCATTGTGTTTATATCTGATTTGCATTATAATAAACATTTTGTCATATCTGATGGGCATTTTAATAAACATTGTGTCATATCTGATGTGTATTATAATAAACATTGTGTTTATATCTGATGTGCATTATAATAAACATTGTGTTTATATCTGATGTGTATTATAATAAACAGTGTGTCATATCTGATGTGTATTATGATAAACATTGTGTCATATCTGATGTGTATTATAATAAACATTGTGTCATATCTGATGTGTATTATAATAAACATTGTGTTTATATCTGATGTGTATTATAATAAACATTGTGTTTATATCTGATGTGCATTATACAAAACATTGTGCTTAAATCTGATGTTTATCATAATAAACATTGTGTCATATCTGATGTGTATTATAATAAACATTGGGCTTATATCTGATATGTATTATAATAAACATTGTGTCATATCTGATGTGTATTATAATAAACATTGTGTTTATATCAGATGTGTATTATAATAAATATTGTGTTTATATCTGATGTGTATTATAATAAATATTGTGTTTATATCAGATGTGTATTATAATACACATTGTGTTTATATCTGATGTGTATTATAATAAACATTGTGTTTATATCAGATGTGCATTATAATAAACATTGTGTTTATATCTGATGTGTATTATAATAAACATTGTTTTTATATCAGATGTGCATTATAATAAACATTGTGTTTATATCTGATGTGTATTATACTAAGCATTGTGTTTATATCAGATGTGTATTATAATAAACATTGTGTTTATATCTGATGTGTATTATAATAAACATTGTGTTTATATCTGATGTGTATTATAATAAACATTGTGTTTATATTAGATAAGTAATATAATAAACATTGTGTCATATATGATGATTATAATAAACATTGTGTCATATCTGATGAGTATTATAATGAACATCGTGTCATATCTGATGTGTATTATAATAAACATTGTGTCATATCTGATGTGTATTATAATAAACATTGTGTCATATATGATGTGTATTATAATAAACATTGTGTCATGTCTGATGTGTATTATAATAAACATTTTGTAATGACGCTAGTTGATAAATATAAACAATCAATGCTCCATTACTGATGGGTTAGAATACCACATTATTTAACATGGCTGTTAAATTGGAATATAAATTGTGTCCTATTTCTGGTGAACTCGGGTGCTTCGGAAGGGTATGCAGTTCCTGCCACCAGTGGCATCCGTCGTGTTAATCTAGTTACAAACCCGGTAATAAGTCGTAAATGAGGAAAGGACCGGGAAGTGTTTACGACAAGTGAAACATATCCGTGGTCATTTGTGACACATATATTCCATAACGGTCAACCAAGTCATGGTGGCGATCGCAAAACTTTCGAAGTGATGACTTCAACCTAACAATAGGATACAAGAAACATACACACAAGTTGTCGCTTATGAAAGTATGTTGTGTGTCTATATAAATACGTTATTAACCACACAGAAGTTAATGTATAAGCTCCATGTTTGGTGTAATTATTAGTGTACTCCAATCTGGTGTGACATATTGTTGATTCACTCCCTGGTCGTATCCAGCAAAGTATATAGTCCATACTTCATCAAAAAATAACAATTTTTAAGGTGAAATAGAACTGCACGTTTGTTTTCTTGGAGTTAAACAAGAACTGTTTGCTATTTACTGACTACAAGATCAGGAATTTGACCATATTTTTTGTCCATCACATTCGTTTCTAACCAACCTCTTTTGTATATAAAAAACCCCCAGCATCATCAGCGTACAGAGTTTACATTTTGCAACTCGTTAGTTATTCTGGAACATGTGCCCAGTACGGCAATTATCTTGACAGAGACCGGCTGCCGAATCAAAAACTGCTCAAACAAAGCTACGTACGTGGTGCTCCTATCTGGAAGTAATCGCTACAAAACTTCTACGCTCGTAATCACGATCTGGTTGACCGCTACGAAATATCTATATCTCACACTACAATGGATATATTCCTTTTTACGTAGTTTTTTCCTCTATCACTGGTCAGACTTTATCGAACTTCACTATATATATATGAGTAACACGGCGAGTTCCTTATAAGAGAAGAGTTTGAAGATACCAAAGGGGAAATCCGAATCCGAACTGCTTACCCTTCGCGAGCACCTGGATTCACCTCGGTTTTTGGTGAGTCTGTGTTGCTAATCTTTTCAGGTTCCTGTGTTGTGTTGTGTTTTTGAGTTTTGTTTCGTCCTGTGTCTATTTGTCCAGTGTTGCCTTTGTCTATTTGTCCAGTGTTGCCTGTGTCTATTTCTCCAGTGTTGTCTGTGTCTATTTGTCCAGTGTTGCCTGTGTCTATCTGTCCAGTGTTGCCTGTGTCTATTTGTCCAGTGTTGCCTGTGTCTATTTGTCCAGTGTTGCCTGTGTCTATTTCTCCAATGTTGCCTGTGTCTATTTGTCCAGTGTTGCCTGTGTCTATCTGTCCAGTGTTGCCTGTGTCTATTTGTCCAGTGTTGCCTGTGTCTATTTGTCCAGTGTTACCTGTGTCTATTAGTCCAGTGTTGCCTGTGTCTATCTGTCCAGTGTTGCCTGTGTCTATTTGTCCAATGTTGCCTGTGTCTATTTGTCCAGTGTTGCCTGTGTTTATTTGTCCAGTGTTGCCTGTGTCTATCTGTCCAGTGTTGCCTGTGTCTATTTGTACAGTGTTGCCTGTGTCTATTTTTCCAGTGTTGCCTGTGTCTATTTGTCCAGTGTTGCCTGTGTCTATTTTTCCAGTGTTGCCTGTGTCTATTTCTCCAGTGTTGCCTGTGTCTATCTGTCCAGTGTTGCCTGTGTCTATTTCTCCAGTGTTGCCTATGTCTATTTGTCCAGTGTTGCCTGTGTCTATTTGTCCAGTGTTGCCTGTATCGATCTGTCCAGTGTTGCCTGTGTCTATCTGTCCAGTGTTGCCTGTGTCTATTTGTCCAGTGTTGCCTGTGTCTATCTGTCCAGTGTTGCCTGTCTGTGTCTATTTGTCCAGTGTTGCATGTGTCTATTTGTCCAGTGTTGCCTGTGTCTATTTGTCCAGTGTTGCCTGTGTCTATTTCTCCAATGTTGCCTGTGTCTATTTGTCCAGTGTTGCCTGTGTCTATTTGTCCAGTGTTGCCTGTGTCTATCTGTCCAGTGTTGCCTGTGTCTATCTGTCTAGTGTTGCCTGTGTCTATTTCCCCAGTGTTGCCTGTGTCTATTTGTCCAGCGTTGCCTGTGTCTATCAGTCCAGTGTTGCCTGTTTCTATTTCTCCAGTGTTGCCTGTGTCTATTTGTCCAGTGTTGCCTGTGTCTATTTGTCCAGTGTTGCCTGTGTCTATCTATCCAGTGTTGCCTGTGTCTATTTGTCCAGTGTTGCCTGTGTCTATCTATCCAGTGTTGCCTGTGTCTATCTGTTCAGTGTTGCCTGTGTCTATTTGTCCAGTGTTGCCTGTGTCTTTGGATTGTCCATTCTTGATTGACCCTTCGGTTTTCTCTAATATTTATTACTAGTATCCACATACATTTAGATTCCTTTGTCTTTAAGTGTTTTCTCTGTTTACTTTACAAGTTTTATTCTTAGTACATGATAAACGACTAGTGGAGCAGGAACTGCTTACCCTTCCGGCGCACCTGAATTCACCCCCGATATTTAGTGGGGTTTGCGTTACTCAATCTTTAGTTTTATGTGTATGTTTTGTAGATCATTATCTGTCCTTTTGTATTTGTTCTTTTGGCCATTGTGTTGTCCGTTCTTCTGATTACTCCTTTGGTATCTTCAAACTCTTCTGATCTGATATATAAATCATGTTGAACTGTGTATTAATAAGATAAAGTCAATAAATATTTTTTAATGATTGTATTTGTATAAAATTGAAGTGGAATTACATTTCTCTGAGTACTTTGTATATATTGTTATTGTATATAATAATCTCCAACGTTAATTTACCAATTCCTACATCTGTATTGTGTGGTAATGTATAATACTAATTAAATAAAGTTAATATCAATATATTAGTAACATTTCTAGTTAAATCAAATGTTATACACGCGACCTATGACTGACTGTCTGGTAACATTTCTAGTTAAACCAAATGTTATACGTCCTATAACTGGTTGTCTGTTAACATTACCAGTAAAACAAAATGTTAGACGCCCTAAGACTGTCCGTCTAGTAATATTTGTATAGTAAAATGATTGTCAACAAACTTCAACTGGCATAATCTAGTACTAACTACCAACAAACTCGGTGGGTTTTTGTTATATAAGTTGTACCATTTATAAACTTTGCATCGGTCAATATTTTACATACATTTCACACTCTAAATCTATAAATAGTTATTCTTACTAAAAACTAACTTGAGTTCATATATTATAAAATTGAAATTTACAAGTAATATCATCTGAGTTTTTGGCCCCTTTGACTCATTTCAATCTCTGTAACATTTACTAAAACTCTTTTGACTCATTTCAATCTCTGAGTAACATTAGCTAACGCTACAGCGAATGCCTGTAACGCTGTGAATGGGTACTGGAAGTCTAACGTATAGGCATTACTATCTATCCTCCCAAACTGCATCACCTGTAAAAAAGGTAACATCAACTGTTTTATTTCTTGTCACCATGGCAACCAGTTGTTTTATTTATTAGTCTGGTTTAAATTAATTGCTTTACTCATTATAATATTCATGAAAATGAAACTTTAGTTTAATTTATTTCTATTTGATATTTATTTTCTGAATTATTTGTTTAATTAATTTAAATTAACTAAAAAATAAATATGATCCTGATTACATGCACACCATTCTTTATTCATAATGTATGTGTACAATCTGCCGATTTTGAGTGTACCCGATGAAGGTAATTCTAGAAACGTACCTGATGAAGGTAATTCTAGAAACGTACCTGATGAAGGTTATTCTAGAAGCGTACCTGATGAAGGCAATTCTAGAAACGTACCTGATGAAGGTAATGCTAGAAACGTACCTGATGAAGGTATTTCTAGAAACGTACCTGATGAAGGTAATTCTAGAAACGTACCTGATGAAGGTAATTCTAGAAACGTATCTGATGAAGGTTATTCTAGAAACGTACCCGATGAAGGTTATTCTAGAAACGTATCTGATGAAGGTTATTCCAGAAACGTACCTGATGAAGGTTATTCTAGAAACGTACATGATGAAGGTTATTCCAGAAACGTACCTGATGAAGGTAATTCTAGAAACGTACCTGATGAAGGTTATTCCAGAAACGTATCTGATGAAGGTTATTCCAGAAACGTACCTGATGAAAGTTATTCTAGAAGCGTACCTGATGAAGGTTATTCCAGAAACGTACCTGATGAAGGTTATTCCAGAAACGTGTCATGTACACTCATTTTGATGTCTATGTTTTATTACATTTAACTACACCAATATATTTATTTGAAACATTGTTTGTTTCCTCTATTGTCATATAATATTTTATATATTGTAAGAGGAACGCTTACATTTGTGAAAAAAGGTTATTTAATTTAATTTAACATCACAAAACAAAATTAATGTGAAGTAGTAAATGAGGCAACTTAATACCTACAGGATATAACATGACCATAATAGGCTAAAACGTACAATAATGTCTCCTTTTCTTAATGTGCTTAGCCAGTTAATTAAATAATCGTAATATTTTAATCGCCATGGTGGTTAAATATCTATACGAGAATCGCGGCCAATTTCCTTTCGACAATCATAACGACGGAAATTAACAACTTACAAATATTTTGAGGTGCTGGGTTACAAAAATAAAGTTTAACAGTGATGATCAACAGTTCCACCAATATCAACTTGGCAAACAATCACCTCTCACCTCAACCCATTGAACATAAGAAAATCTATATTTCTAATGACAAGATATAAATGAGAAAAGGGAGATGTTTTGAGAATAAACATTGCTTAACAGCAAAAATGACACATTCGTGCTTCTGTCAACATAATTAATGCAGATTATGTTGTCTGTTCTATATCAGTATCTTCACAAGTAGTCTGAATGTTATCCAGCTGTCTTAATTCTACTATTTTGTCTTGACTGTATATTTTGTGGCGGTCTTTGAAGGATTGTTTTGTCATCTCGTTTTACTTTTTATCTAATTACAATCTAGTATCTAAGGCTTCTTGTAAGATGAAGTATAAAAGTAAGGCGACAACAAAGCTCTTATTTATATGCTGTTAGTTCCAAACGGCTGCAGATTAGAGGATTTCGAAGGGTTTGAAGGAAAACAATCGATGTTAACCGAATAAACTGTCACCTGAAGCTGTTATATATTGTAGCTGATTGTATAAATCAGACAGAAAGTCGTCAGAAAACCAGCAACATTTATCTCCTCAAGACTAGAGTAACAGCTTAGAATTCTATTATGTATATGTTTTATAATGGAAATAGCTATAAGTTACTAGCTTAATTGAAGGATGGAATAATATAAAGTGACAGTACTTCAGAATAAAAACGAAAGCAAGGCTTTAAAATATTATTACAAAAGACGAAGGAAGAACACCAACATTTCAGCGAGTCAACCGGATACACTACAACGTTATACAAGACGTTACGAAGCTTGCAGAAACATTGAGCGAGATCTACACCGCTAAGATAATTATGATGACCCACAACTAACCTAGAGTGACATCAGATTCATCGAAACACTTAACACCTCTTGCTCTAGTAATACAATAATAAACTTACTTGCTTCCCACAAAATTCGATTTGAAAGTTTTTTGCTGATTCTTGTGTGACTCTTCCACCAAAATCTAGTTGATATACTTGACTATTTTCATTCCACATTGGGGCTTTATTATGCATAACAAACTGTGGTAATCTGTCCTGGCTGCCACGTCTGACCTTTTTCATCTAAAACATTATATTATTCATTAATGTCCATTAACGTAAATTTTAATGATTAATGATACTTAAAAGTAAACAAAAATACCACACTGCCATGTCAAAATATTGGAAAACAATGATCAAACCATATTTGTCTTTTTGTGCAATTTCAAATAAAAGGTTGTAGGGATGGACACAAACATGAGGGAGGAAGTTATCTGGGTTCCAAATTTTATACAGCTCTCATTGTGTCTACACAACAGACATTTGTGGTGACGTAAATGTGTTATTAATGGGAATTTGACTTTTGACGAAAAAAGGCACTGAATTTTATGAAAACCTAACATGAAAATCATATTACATAAATTCGTTCTGTTATAGGTAATCATATAGAGTAGCGGCGTAAATTGGATACCTTGACCGAACTATAGAATAGCGGCGTAAATTATTAAAGCAATTTTAAAGGTTGTATATTGACAAAACACATGAAATAATATTGTTACAGTCAGTAGGACAACATATGATATAATTATATCAAGTTATACAACATATAAGTCAGCGATGCACCACAAGAGTGCATTGAACTTGTCATCTTTCCGGTGGAAGTTACTCAATCGAAATTCGGAAAGGTATGTCTGAAACAGAGCCCTGGACGTTTCAAATTGTCGACGTAGTTTTCGTTTCACGCGCATCCACATATTCTCTATATTTTGAGTGTGGATATCTGGATTGTCTGGATTGACAAAGTTAGCATCATGAATGACAGTTTCATATGTGTAATTTACGCCGTCCATTTGAAAAATACGAATTTACACGGCTACTATATCAGATTACCCTGTTATAGAAAAATAACAATGAATAGTACATGTATTTTAAAATAACAATGAATAGTACATGTATCTTAAAATAACAATGAATAGTACATGTATTTTAAAATAACAATGAATAGTACATGCATTTTAAAATAACAATGAATAGTACATGTATTTTAAAATAACAATGAATGGTACATGTATCTTAAAATAACAATGAATAGTACATGTATCTTAAAATAACAATGAATAGTACATATATCTTAAAATAACAATGAATAGTACATGTATCTTAAAATAACAATGAATAGTACATGTATCTTAAAATAACAATGAATAGTACATGTATCTTAAAATAACAATGAATAGTACATGTATCTTAAAATAACAATGAATAGTACATGTATCTTAAAATAACAATGAATAGTACATGTATTTTAAAATAACAATGAATAGTACATGTATTTTAAAATAACAATGACTAGTACATGTATCTTAAAATAACAATGAATAGTACATGTATTTTAAAATAACAATGAATAGTACATGTATCTTAAAATAACAATGAATAGTACATGTATCTTAAAATAACAATGAATAGTACATGTATTTTAAAACAACAATGAATAGTACATGTATCTTAAAATAACAATGAATAGTACATGTATTTTAAAATAACAATGAATAGTACATGTATTTTAAAATAACAATGAATAGTACATGCATTTTAAAATAACAATGAATAGTACATGTATCTTAAAATAACAATGAATAGTACATGTATCTTAAAATAACAATGAATAGTACATGTATCTTAAAATAACAATGAATAGTACATGTATCTTAAAATAACAATGAATAGTACATGTATCTTAAAATAACAATGAATAGTACATGTATCTTAAAATAACAATGAATAGTACATGTATCTTAAAATAACAATGAATAGTACATGTATCTTAAAATAACAATGAATAGTACATGTATCTTAAAATAACAATGAATAGTACATGTATCTTAAAATAACAATGAATAGTACATGTATTTTAAAATAACAATGAATAGTGCATGTATTTTAAAATAACAATGAATAGTACATGTATTTTAAAATAACAATGAATAGTACATGTATTTTAAAATAACAATGAATAGTACATGTATTTTAAAATAACAATGAATAGTACATGTATTTTAAAATAACAATGAATAGTACATGTATTTTAAAATAACAATGAATAGTACATGTATTTTAAAATAACAATGAATAGTACATGTATCTTAAAATAACAATGAATAGTACATGTATCTTAAAATAACAATGAATAGTACATGTATCTTAAAATAACAATGAATAGTACATGTATTTTAAAATAACAATGAATAGTACATGTATTTTAAAATAACAATGAATAGTACATGTATTTTAAAATAACAATGAATAGTACATGTATTTTAAAATAACAATGAATAGTACATGTATCTTAAAATAACAATGAATAGTACATGTATTTTAAAATAACAATGAATAGTACATGTATTTTAAAATAACAATGAATAGTACATGTATCTTAAAATAACAATGAATAGTACATGTATCTTAAAATAACAATGAATAGTACATGTATTTTAAAACAACAATGAATAGTACATGTATCTTAAAATAACAATGAATAGTACATGTATTTTAAAATAACAATGAATAGTACATGTATTTTAAAATAACAATGAATAGTACATGCATTTTAAAATAACAATGAATAGTACATGTATCTTAAAATAACAATGAATAGTACATGTATCTTAAAATAACAATGAATAGTACATGTATCTTAAAATAACAATGAATAGTACATGTATCTTAAAATAACAATGAATAGTACATGTATCTTAAAATAACAATGAATAGTACATGTATCTTAAAATAACAATGAATAGTACATGTATCTTAAAATAACAATGAATAGTACATGTATCTTAAAATAACAATGAATAGTACATGTATCTTAAAATAACAATGAATAGTACATGTATCTTAAAATAACAATGAATAGTACATGTATTTTAAAATAACAATGAATAGTGCATGTATTTTAAAATAACAATGAATAGTACATGTATTTTAAAATAACAATGAATAGTACATGTATTTTAAAATAACAATGAATAGTACATGTATTTTAAAATAACAATGAATAGTACATGTATTTTAAAATAACAATGAATAGTACATGTATTTTAAAATAACAATGAATAGTACATGTATTTTAAAATAACAATGAATAGTACATGTATCTTAAAATAACAATGAATAGTACATGTATCTTAAAATAACAATGAATAGTACATGTATCTTAAAATAACAATGAATAGTACATGTATTTTAAAATAACAATGAATAGTACATGTATCTTAAAATAACAATGAATAGTACATGTATCTTAAAATAACAATGAATAGTACATGTATCTTAAAATAACAATGAATAGTACATGTATCTTAAAATAACAATGAATAGTACATGTATCTTAAAATAACAATGAATAGTACATGTATTTTAAAATAACAATGAATAGTACATGTATCTTAAAATAACAATGAATAGTACATGTATCTTAAAATAACAATGAATAGTACATGTATCTTAAAATAACAATGAATAGTACATGTATCTTAAAATAACAATGAATAGTACATGTATTTTAAAATAACAATGAATAGTACATGTATTTTAAAATAACAATGAATAGTACATGTATTTTAAAATAACAATGAATAGTACATGTATTTTAAAATAACAATGAATAGTACATGTATCTTAAAATAACAATGAATAGTACATGTATTTTAAAATAACAATGAATAGTACATGTATTTTAAAATAACAATGAATAGTACATGTATCTTAAAATAACAATGAATAGTACATGTATCTTAAAATAACAATGAATAGTACATGTATTTTAAAATAACAATGAATAGTACATGTATTTTAAAATAACAATGAATAGTACATGTATCTTAAAATAACAATGAATAGTACATGTATCTTAAAATAACAATGAATAGTACATGTATCTTAAAATAACAATGACTAGTACATGTATTTTAAAATAACAATGAATAGTACATGTATCTTAAAATAACAATGAATAGTACATGTATTTTAAAATAACAATGAATAGTACATGTATTTTAAAATAACAATGAATAGTACATGTATTTTAAAATAACAATGAATAGTACATGTATTTTAAAATAACAACGAATAGTACATGTATTTTAAAATAACAATGAATAGTACATGTATCTTAAAATAACAATGAATAGTACATGTATTTTAAAACAACAATGAATAGTACATGTATCTTAAAATAACAATGAATAGTACATGTATTTTAAAATAACAATGAATAGTACATGTATTTTAAAATAACAATGAATAGTACATGCATTTTAAAATAACAATGAATAGTACATGTATCTTAAAATAACAATGAATAGTACATGTATTTTAAAATAACAATGAATAGTACATGTATTTTAAAATAACAATGAATAGTACATGTATCTTAAAATAACAATGAATAGTACATGTATTTTAAAATAACAATGAATAGTACATGTATCTTAAAATAACAATGAATAGTACATGTATCTTAAAATAACAATGAATAGTACATGTATCTTAAAATAACAATGAATAGTACATGTATCTTAAAATAACAATGAATAGTACATGTATCTTAAAATAACAATGAATAGTACATGTATTTTAAAATAACAATGAATAGTACATGTATCTTAAAATAACAATGAATAGTACATGTATCTTAAAATAACAATGAATAGTACATGTATTTTAAAATAACAATGAATAGTACATGTATCTTAAAATAACAATGAATAGTACATGTATTTTAAAATAACAATGAATAGTACATGTATTTTAAAATAACAATGAATAGTACATGTATTTTAAAATAACAATGAATAGTACATGTATTTTAAAATAACAATGAATAGTACATGTATCTTAAAATAACAATGAATAGTACATGTATCTTAAAATAAAAATGAATAGTACATGTATTTTAAAATAACAATGAATAGTACATGTATTTTAAAATAACAATGAATAGTACATGTATCTTAAAATAACAATGAATAGTACATGTATCTTAAAATAACAATGAATAGTACATGTATCTTAAAATAACAATGACTAGTACATGTATTTTAAAATAACAATGAATAGTACATGTATCTTAAAATAACAATGAATAGTACATGTATTTTAAAATAACAATGAATAGTACATGTATTTTAAAATAACAATGAATAGTACATGTATTTTAAAATAACAATGAATAGTACATGTATTTTAAAATAACAACGAATAGTACATGTATTTTAAAATAACAATGAATAGTACATGTATTTTAAAATAACAATGAATAGTACATGTATTTTAAAATAACAATGAATAGTACATGTATTTTAAAATAACAATGAATAGTACATGTATTTTAAAATAACAATGAATAGTACATGTATTTTAAAATAACAATGAATAGTACATGTATTTTAAAAAAACAATGAATAGTACATGTATTCTAAAATAACAATGAATAGTACATGTATTTTAAAATAACAATGAATAGTACATGTATTTTAAAATAACAATGAATAGTACATGTATTTTAAAATAACAATGAATAGTACATGTATTTTAAAATAACAATGAATAGTACATGTATTTTAAAATAACAATGAATAGTACATGTATTTTAAAATAACAATGAATAGTACATGTATTTTAAAATTCTCCTCATATTCACACATGAATATGTGTGCATTACATTCCCACGAGTTCTCGATTCGTCTGTTTTTAAAAGACGTTTTCAGTACAAAATTCGATGTCTATATCAACTGGAAGTACATTCTGTATCTTCAAAATATTTCATTTTCAATATTACTTCTAAACAAGCTTAATTCAGTTGTATAAATAATAATAATAATAATAATAATAATAATATATATTTATATACATAGAAAACACAGAAAGCGAATATTTGTTTTACAAGTGTCAGTGTATACTCTACTAAATAAGCTGTGTCATTCTAGAACACCAGGAAACAAATACAGAAGTAATGTGATGGGGAATACAAAGCATTATCCCAGTTTACATGTATATTAAGAAAGGTCGTTTCACAATTCTACTTTAAATATATTGGAAAGGTTCCGACGGTGTGGTTTTTATTCTTATTTTGTAATTCTTGTTTTATTAAAAAAAAAAAAAAAAAACGTCTAGAGATCAAGTGGGTACGACTATTGTAACGTCACAACTACACAATATATGAGAAATCTTATAAAGTTTTTATGATTAAGAAAACGGATATCTATTATAAGTAATAAATAATAAAACTGTTGATATATTGTTAACGTAATATACTTACTTTTTGCTTAAGTTGAGATTTTTGAAAGGATTCCAGATTTTTATAACTGTAGCTTTGATTATTTTCTTTAAGAGCAGTAGCGAGAGATTCTGCAGTAATATCATGTTGTCGTGGATACTTTGACTTCCGCTTAAATATTGGACTGTGATGTTTACATTTACTTTTCATTACTTCTTCACGAAATTTGTGTGTCGGGGAATCTGGATTATCTAACCTCCGTAACGGGGAAGCCGGCAGAGAAGCACTTTCACGAAGTTTATGTCCACTGGGGAAAAAATCCTGATTTGTTAGAATATTATTTACACTTTTGTCCAAATTTATGGCAACCTGCATTTCAACATTGTTGTCAGTATCAGAAGTCACAGAACACACACTCTCTCTCCGGTCAAACGATAGAGCTGCTTGCTGTTTCGTTGTATCAGTAGCATTGTTTGATGAGAAGTACAACCTCCTTTCCTTGCCTGAGTTAGTACGTAATAACTGGCTGGAATCACATATCAACATAGACTCCTGGGAGTTTACCCGTCGTATACTCATGTTGTCCTCGTCTATGTATTTGATTGGACAATTAGCCAGATCCGCCCACCGATTGTCTTCGTCACTCTTCAGTAACTTTTGCACATCTTCATACAAATTGTTACTTGTGTTTGAACATGGTGAGCCAGGCGAGCTGGTCTCTGATTTAATGTCCGTGAACAGTGTGCTTTGAGCAATACTGTTTACATTACAATTTTCTGATTTCCCACCTTTAAAGTACGTGCTGCCATCATGACTATTTGATGAAGATGAACACCCGGCTAAAGCACGTATTTTAGGAATAGCACCTTGACTTGAGAATTTGTCTTTAATGATATCTTGTGATTCACATGAAAATGCCTTATTGTGAGCAAATGAGTCAGTAGCAGGGGATAATACTCTGTTCTTTATATTTGATCCCCTAGTACCATGTTTGTCTGAGCCATTTATTCCATTTGAGAGTGGTGTATCTGTGAATGTGTCTATATACAAATTATCTTCTCGTGTCACATTTAATGTCATTTGAGTATTAAATCCATTTTCTGTTTCTACAACAACTAGACTCTCCTCCTCCATACCGTCAATCTCTCCTAAATTGAGCGCTGAAAAATATGTTGAAGATCAGTTTGATACGACGTTGTAAGAAAAGTATGGAGATATCAAAGGGGTTATCAGAAGCCGTTAACCAAGAAAGGGCAGACAATGCAGTGGCCAAAAGACAGACAATACAGTGTCCAAAAGACAAACAATACAGTGGCCAAAAGACAGACAATACAGTAGTCAAAAGACAGACAATACAGTGGCCAAAAGACAAACAATACAGTGGCCAAAACACAGACAATACAGTGGCCAAAACACAGACAATACAGTGGCCAAAACACAGACAATACAGTGGCCAAAACACAGACAATACAGTGGCCAAAACACAGACAATACAGTGGCCAAAACACAGACAATACAGTGGCCAAAACACAGACAATACAGTGGCCAAAACACAGACAATACAGTGGCCAAAACACAGACAATACAGTGGCCAAAACACAGACAATACAGTGGCCAAAACAGACAATACAGTGGCCAAAACACAGACAATACAGTGGCCAAAATACAGACAATACAGTGGCCAAAATACAGACAATACAGTGGCCAAAACACAAACAAAACAGTGGCCAAAACACAGACAATATAGTGGCCAAAACACAGACAATACAGTGGCCAAAAGAAAAAGGACAAAAATAATCTACATAGCCATACATAGAAAACTAAACATTGAACAACACGAACCCCACAATGAACCTGAATGAACATGGGTACTAGGGAATGATAATTAGTTCCTGCTCCACCAGTGGCACCCGTCATGTTACTCTGGTCAGAAATCCGATGGCAAGTTATGGATGGGAAAAGACGGGATTGTGATTACGACAAACGGAACATAGCTGTGGTCAATTGTAAAACAGATCTTCCGTAGTGGTTAACCAAGTGATGACTTCAACTTAACCACAAGACTCTCCTTGACATTTAGTGGCATACTATTAGATATTCAATGGACACACGAGTCACAGGTAAAATGACACAATGTAATGTCCTGAAACGTTTGATACTAGTAAATATATTTGTTTAATGCATTGTATCTAGATTGTTTATTTATTATAGCATCAATTCTGGATTATATCTAGATTGTTTATTTATTATAGCTTCAATTCTGGATTGTATCTAGATTGTTTATTTATTATAGCTTCAATTCTGGATTGTATCTAGATTGTTTATTTATAATAGCATTAATTCTGACCTTGAGACTGTGATGTAGTATATATGGCACACAAGACGATTTTGGATGTAAATGAATAGAAATTACAATCTATTCAAGACTCAGTTAAAGTATAATGTCTGCGATTTGCGTTATTGTTTTTTTTATATTCATTTATGTTATATTTAAACAAGCAATAATATTATTACAAACATAAATTAACACCAAATAGACAGTCTTCAACATATATATCAACCTATTGCCGATTTTGTCGTGAGAGCATCACCCGAAAATCGGCACATCTAATTTATATTTGTTCGCTTAACTTTCCCATGAGAAATCGTCCAATTGTTATTGATTAGAAAATGAGAGATAATTTATATGTTGTACGTGAATTTTAACGGAGTCAACTTGAAATGGAAACAGGAAGGTTTTACTCAGATATAATAAAACAATAATCAATATAATTCATCATTGCTTGGAGCTAAAGGACGATGTTAAGGTGTTTATCTCGATCACTACTCGTGTAAGTCATGTTTAAATAGCGATAATTGCATGATTTGCATCCAGTACACGTCGTATTACTTAAGTTATCAATCGAAAATTGCACAGATTATCACGTATATGTTTTTTTAATAAATGGTCTTCATCACTTATAAACCGGCTTTATTCTTTGCTCAGAAAGATATAGGTATGCTATATAGTCTAAATGTCGTGTCTTATTGGAATAGTATTGCCTGAGTTTATTTATATTCTTGTGTTTGCTTTTGTTGCATCGTTCCGGTTTGTTTGTTGCTTGTACTGCTATCTTTGGTATACAGAGTTAATCGTTAATCGTCAACAATCTCATCGTACTTGATATTCTATGTTCATTCAAGGAATCGATATCGAAAAGATAATGGTTGACATTTATATAACTACGTCGGAAATCCAGGTAGGTATCAGCAGAAAATCTATTTCATTGGCATAATTTATATTCTTTCGCTTTCTGATTGTCTAAAAACTATTTTGCTGACATAATTTATATTCTATCGCTTTCTGATTGTCTAAAAACTATTTTGCTGACATAATTTATATTCTGTCGCTTTCTGATTGTCTAAAAACTATTTTGCTGACATAATTTATATTAATGGTTTAATGGTAAACAACAACATACATAAAACCTCTAATCATCTTACATATGTAATCATCGTCAGTACTACTTCCTGCTGGCGTGAAGTTAAAGTCTCGCGAGAGTTGCTGATGACTCGACTGTAGTCCTGTGACTGTGATTGTCATCTGCCGAGGTTGTAAATGAAGAAGACTTGTTTTATATACAATGCTCCCAAGATCCTCTGGTAAAAATGGTGCTATACCATTAATCTGGAATTTTGTTCCCCAAATGTTCGATGTTACTTCAACCAAACGACTACTCTGAAACGACACAATTAATTTACATCTAAACTTCATGAAAATGTATTTTTAAAAATATAACAAACATGCATGTCTAGAAAACGAGCTGTCTATATGTCTTTACACTTTCATTCTTTAGGCCCTTTCAATTGAAAAATTGAGCAACACGAACATCACTAAAAACCACTTCTGATTACCCCCTTAATATCTTCACACTTTTCAGGTATTCCGGAAGGTTAGGTAAATCCTACTCCACTAGTGGAACTCGTCGTGCTTCATTAACTCGTCGTGCACACTGAATTAGATATCTACGTTTTTCATTGTATAATATTAGCTAGTAGATATTATTATCTATTTAGTTTTCTGTGTTGTGTTTGTTGTTCTACTTGGCCTCGTTCTTGATTGTTCTGTGTTGTGTTTGCTGTTCTGCTTGGCTTCGTTCTTGATTGTTCTGTGTTGTGTTTGTTGTTCTACTTGGCCTCGTTCTTGATTGTTCTGTGTTGTGTTTGTTGTTCTACTTGGCTTCGTTCTTGATTGTTCTGTGTTGTGTTTGTTGTTCTGCTTGGCTTCGTTCTTGATTGTTCTGTGTTGTGTTTGTTGTTCTACTTGGCTTCGTTCTTGATTGTTCTGTGTTGTGTTTGTTGTTCTGCTTGGCTTCGTTCTTGATTGTTCTGTGTTGTGTTTGTTGTTCTACTTGGCCTTGTTCTTGATTGTTCTGTGTTGTGTTTGTTGTTCTACTTGGCCTCGTTCTTGATTGTTCTGTGTTGTGTTTGTTGTTCTACTTGGCTTCGTTCTTGATTGTTCTGTGTTGTGTTTGTTGTTCTGCTTGGCTTCGTTCTTGATTGTTCTGTGTTGTGTTTGTTGTTCTACTTGGCTTCGTTCTTGATTGTTCTGTGTTGTGTTTGTTGTTCTGCTTGGCTTCGTTCTTGATTGTTCTGTGTTGTGTTTGTTGTTCTACTTGGCCTTGTTCTTGATTGTTCTGTGTTGTGTTTGTTGTTCTGCTTGGCTTCGTTCTTGATTGTTCTGTGTTGTGTTTGTTGTTCTACTTGGTCTCATTCTTGATTGTTCTGTGTTGTGTTTGTTGTTCTACTTGGCTTCGTTCTTGATTGTTCTGTGTTGTGTTTGTTGTTCTACTTGGCTTCGTTCTTGATTGTTCTGTGTTGTGTTTGTTGTTCTACTTGGCTTCGTTCCTGATTGTTCTGTGTTGTGTTTGTTGTTCTACTTGGCCTTGTTCTTGATTGTTCTGTGTTGTGTTTGTTGTTCTACTTGGCTTCATTCTTGATTGTTCTGTGTTGTGTTTGTTGTTCTACTTGGCCTTGTTCTTGATTGTTCTGTGTTGTGTTTGTTGTTCTACTTGGCTTCGTTCTTGATTGTTCTGTGTTGTGTTTGTTGTTCTACTTGGCTTCGTTCTTGATTGTTCTGTGTTATGTTTGTTGTTCTACTTGGCCTTGTTCTTGATTGTTCTGTGTTGTGTTTGTTGTTCTACTTGGCTTCGTTCTTGATTGTTCTGTGTTGTGTTTGTTGTTCTACTTGGCCTCATTCTTGATTGTTCTGTGTTATGTTTGCTGTTCTACTTGGTCTCATTCTTGATTGTTCTGTGTTGTGTTTGTTGTTCTACTTGGCTTCGTTCTTGATTGTTCTGTGTTGTGTTTGTTGTTCTACTTGGCTTCGTTCTTGATTCTTCTGTGTTGTGTTTGTTGTTCTACTTGGCTTCGTTCCTGATTGTTCTGTGTTGTGTTTGTTGTTCTACTTGGCCTTGTTCTTGATTGTTCTGTGTTGTGTTTGTTGTTCTACTTGGCTTCATTCTTGATTGTTCTGTGTTGTGTTTGTTGTTCTACTTGGCCTTGTTCTTGATTGTTCTGTGTTGTGTTTGTTGTTCTACTTGGCTTCGTTCTTGATTGTTCTGTGTTATGTTTGTTGTTCTACTTGGCCTTGTTCTTGATTGTTCTGTGTTGTGTTTGTTGTTCTACTTGGCTTCGTTCTTGATTGTTCTGTGTTGTGTTTGTTGTTCTACTTGGCCTCATTCTTGATTGTTCTGTGTTATGTTTGCTGTTCTACTTGGGCTTGTCCTTGATTGTTCTGTGTTGTGTTTGTTGTTCTACTTGGCCTCGTTCTTGATTGTTCTGTGTTGTGTTTGTTGTTCTACCATACTTGGCTTCGTTCTTGATTGTTCTCTGTTGTGTTTGTTGTTCTACTTGGCCTCGTTCTTGATTGTTCTGTGTTGTGTTTGTTGTTCTACTTGGCCTCGTTCTTGATTGTTCTGTGTTGTGTTTGTTGTTCTACTTGGACTCGTTCTTGATTGTTCTGTGTTATGTTTGTTGTTCTACTTGGCTTCGTTCTTGATTGTTCTGTGTTGTGTTTGTTGTTCTACTTGGCTTCGTTCTTGATTGTTCTGTGTTGTGTTTGTTGTTCTACTTGGCTTCGTTCTTGATTGTTCTGTGTTGTGTTTGTTGTTCAACTTGGCTTCGTTCTTGATTGTTCTGTGTTGTGTTTGTTGTTCTACTTGGCCTCGTTCTTGATTGTTCTGTATTGTGTTTGTTGTTCTACTTGGCTTCGTTCTTGATTGTTCTGTGATGTGTTTGTTGTTCTACTTGGCTTCGTTCTTGATTGTTCTGTGTTGTGTTTGTTGTTCTACTTAGCTTCGTTCTTGATTGTTCTTTGTTGTGTTTGTTGTTCTACTTGGCTTCGTTCTTGATTGTTCTGTGTTGTGTTTGTTGTTCTACTTGGCTTCGTTCTTGATTGTTCTGTGTTGTGTTTGTTGTTCAACTTGGCTTCGTTCTTGATTGTTCTGTGTTGTGTTTGTTGTTCTGCTTGGCTTCGTTCTTGATTGTTCTGTGTTGTGTTTGTTGTTCTACTTGGCTTCGTTCTTGATTGTTCTGTGTTGTGTTTGTTGTTCTACTTAGCTTCGTTCTTGATTGTTCTGTGTTGTGTTTGTTGTTCTACTTGGCTTCGTTCTTGATTGTTCTGTGTTGTGTTTGTTGTTCTACTTGGCTTCGTTCTTGATTGTTCTGTGTTGTGTTTGTTGTTCAACTTGGCTTCGTTCTTGATTGTTCTGTGTTGTGTTTGTTGTTCTACTTGGCCTCGTTCTTGATTGTTCTGTATTGTGTTTGTTGTTCTACTTGGCTTCGTTCTTGATTGTTCTGTGATGTGTTTGTTGTTCTACTTGGCCTCGCTCTTGATTGTTCTGTGTTGTGTTTGTTGTTCTGCTTGGCTTCGTTCTTGATTGTTCTGTGTTGTGTTTGTTGTTCTACTTGGCTTCGTTCTTGATTGTTCTGTGTTGTGTTTGTTGTTCTACTTAGCTTCGTTCTTGATTGTTCTGTGTTGTGTTTGTTGTTCTACTTGGCTTCGTTCTTGATTGTTCTGTGTTGTGTTTGTTGTTCTACTTGGCTTCGTTCTTGATTGTTCGGTGTTGTGTTTGTTGTTCTACTTGGCCTCGTTCTTGATTGTTCTGTGTTGTGTTTGCTGTTCTACTTGGCCTTGTTCTTGATTGTTCTGTGTTGTGTTTGTTGTTCTACTTGGCCTTGTTCTTGATTGTTCTGTGTTATGTTTGTTGTTCTACTTGGCTTCGTTCTTGATTGTTCTGTGTTGTGTTTGTTGTTATATTTGGCCTCGTTCTTGATTGTTCTGTGTTGTGTTTGTTGTTTTACTTGGCTTCGTTCTTGATTGTTCTGTGTTGTGTTTGTTGTTCTACTTGGCTGCGTTCTTGATTGTTCTGTGTTGTGTTTGTTGTTCTACTTGGCTTCGTTCCTGATTGTTCTGTGTTGTGTTTGTTGTTCTACTTGGCCTTGTTCTTGATTGTTCTGTGTTGTGTTTGTTGTTCTACTTGGCTTCATTCTTGATTGTTCTGTGTTGTGTTTGTTGTTCTACTTGGCCTTGTTCTTGATTGTTCTGTGTTGTGTTTGTTGTTCTACTTGGCTTCGTTCTTGATTGTTCTGTGTTATGTTTGTTGTTCTACTTGGCCTTGTTCTTGATTGTTCTGTGTTGTGTTTGTTGTTCTACTTGGCTTCGTTCTTGATTGTTCTGTGTTGTGTTTGTTGTTCTACTTGGCCTCATTCTTGATTGTTCTGTGTTATGTTTGCTGTTCTACTTGGCCTTGTCCTTGATTGTTCTGTGTTGTGTTTGTTGTTCTACTTGGCCTCGTTCTTGATTGTTCTGTGTTGTGTTTGTTGTTCTACCCTACTTGGCTTCGTTCTTGATTGTTCTGTGTTGTGTTTGTTGTTCTACTTGGCCTCGTTCTTGATTGTTCTGTGTTGTGTTTGTTGTTCTACTTGGCCTCGTTCTTGATTGTTCTGTGTTGTGTTTGTTGTTCTACTTGGCCTTGTCCTTGATTGTTCTGTGTTGTGTTTGTTGTTCTACTTGGCTTCGTTCTTGATTGTTCTGTGTTGTGTTTGTTGTTCAACTTGGCTTCGTTCTTGATTGTTCTGTGTTGTGTTTGTTGTTCTACTTGGCCTCGTTCTTGATTGTTCTGTATTGTGTTTGTTGTTCTACTTGGCTTCGTTCTTGAACGTTCTGTGATGTGTTTGTTGTTCTACTTGGCTTCGTTCTTGATTGTTCTGTGTTGTGTTTGTTGTTCTACTTAGCTTCGTTCTTGATTGTTCTGTGTTGTGTTTGTTGTTCTACTTGGCTTCGTTCTTGATTGTTCTGTGTTGTGTTTGTTGTTCTACTTGGCTTCGTTCTTGATTGTTCTGTGTTGTGTTTGTTGTTCAACTTGGCTTCGTTCTTGATTGTTCTGTGTTGTGTTTGTTGTTCTGCTTGGCTTCGTTCTTGATTGTTCTGTGTTGTGTTTGTTGTTCTACTTGGCTTCGTTCTTGATTGTTCTGTGTTGTGTTTGTTGTTCTACTTAGCTTCGTTCTTGATTGTTCTGTGTTGTGTTTGTTGTTCTACTTGGCTTCGTTCTTGATTGTTCTGTGTTGTGTTTGTTGTTCTACTTGGCTTCGTTCTTGATTGTTCTGTGTTGTGTTTGTTGTTCAACTTGGCTTCGTTCTTGATTGTTCTGTGTTGTGTTTGTTGTTCTACTTGGCCTCGTTCTTGATTGTTCTGTATTGTGTTTGTTGTTCTACTTGGCTTCGTTCTTGATTGTTCTGTGATGTGTTTGTTGTTCTACTTGGCCTCGCTCTTGATTGTTCTGTGTTGTGTTTGTTGTTCTGCTTGGCTTCGTTCTTGATTGTTCTGTGTTGTGTTTGTTGTTCTACTTGGCTTCGTTCTTGATTGTTCTGTGTTGTGTTTGTTGTTCTACTTAGCTTCGTTCTTGATTGTTCTGTGTTGTGTTTGTTGTTCTACTTGGCTTCGTTCTTGATTGTTCTGTGTTGTGTTTGTTGTTCTACTTGGCTTCGTTCTTGATTGTTCGGTGTTGTGTTTGTTGTTCTACTTGGCCTCGTTCTTGATTGTTCTGTGTTGTGTTTGCTGTTCTACTTGGCCTTGTTCTTGATTGTTCTGTGTTGTGTTTGTTGTTCTACTTGGCCTTGTTCTTGATTGTTCTGTGTTATGTTTGTTGTTCTACTTGGCTTCGTTCTTGATTGTTCTGTGTTGTGTTTGTTGTTATATTTGGCCTCGTTCTTGATTGTTCTGTGTTGTGTTTGTTGTCCTACTTGGCTTATTTCTTGATTGTTCTGTGTTGTGTTTGTTGTTCTACTTGGCTTCGTTCTTGATTGTTCTGTGTTGTGTTTGTTGTTCTACTTGGCTTCGTTCTTGATTGTTCTGTGTTGTGTTTGTTGTTCTACTTGGCCTCGTTCTTGATTGTTCTGTGTTGTGTTTGTTGTTCTACTTGGCCTCGTTCTTGATTGTTCTGTGTTGTGTTTGTTGTTCTACTTGGCTTCGTTCTTGATTGTTCTGTGTTGTGTTTGTTGTTCTACTTGGCTTCGTTCTTGATTGTTCTGTGTTGTGTTTGTTGTTCTACTTGGCTTCGTTCTTGATTGTTCTGTGTTGTGTTTGTTGTTCTATTTGGCCTCGTTCTTGATTGTTCTGTGTTGTGTTTGTTGTTCTACTTGGTCTCATTCTTGATTGTTCTGTGTTGTGTTTGTTGTTCTACTTGGCTTCGTTTTTGATTGTTCTGTGTTGTGTTTGTTGTTCTCCTTGGCTTCGTTCTTGATTGTTCTGTGTTGTGTTTGTTGTTCTACTTGGCCTCGTTCTTGATTTTTCTGTGTTGTGTTTGTTGTTCTACTTGGCTTCGTTCTTGATTGTTCTGTGTTGTGTTTGTTGTTCTACTTGGCTTCGTTCTTGATTGTTCTGTGTTGTGTTTGTTGTTCTACTTGGCTTCGTTCTTGATTGTTCTGTGTTGTGTTTGTTGTTCTACTTGGCTTCGTTCTTGATTGTTCTGTGTTGTGTTTGTTGTTCTACTTTTCCTCGTTCTTGATTGTTCTGTGTTGTGTTTGTTGTTCTACTTGGCCTCGTTCTTGATTGTTCTGTGTTGTGTTTGTTGTTCTACTTGGCTTCGTTCTTGATTGTTCTGTGTTGTGTTTGTTGTTCTACTTGGCTTCGTTCTTGATTGTTCTGTGTTGTGTTTGTTGTTCTACTTGGCTTCGTTCTTGATTGTTCTGTGTTGTGTTTGTTGTTCTATTTGGCCTCGTTCTTGATTGTTCTGTGTTGTGTTTGTTGTTCTACTTGGTCTCATTCTTGATTGTTCTGTGTTGTGTTTGTTGTTCTACTTGGCTTCGTTTTTGATTGTTCTGTGTTGTGTTTGTTGTTCTACTTGGCTTCGTTCTTGATTGTTCTGTGTTGTGTTTGTTGTTCTACTTGGCCTCGTTCTTGATTGTTCTGTGTTGTGTTTGTTGTTCTACTTGGCTTCGTTCTTGATTGTTCTGTGTTGTGTTTGTTGTTCTCCTTGGCTTCGTTCTTGATTGTTCTGTGTTGTGTTTGTTGTTCTACTTGGCTTCGTTCTTGATTGTTCTGTGTTGTGTTTGTTGTTCTACTTGGCTTCGTTCTTGATTGTTCTGTGTTGTGTTTGTTGTTCTACTTGGCTTCGTTCTTGATTGTTCTGTGTTGTGTTTGTTGTTCTACTTGGCCTCGTTCTTGATTGTTCTGTGTTGTGTTTGTTGTTCTACTTGGCTTCATTTTTGATTGTTCTGTGTTGTGTTTGTTGTTCTACTTGGCTTCGTTCTTGATTGTTCTGTGTTGTGTTTGTTGTTCTACTTGGCTTCGTTCTTGATTGTTCTGTGTTGTGTTTGTTGTTCTATTCGGCATTGTTCTTGATTGTTCTGTGTTGTGTTTGTTGTTCTGCTTGGCTTCGTTCTTGATTGTTCTGTGTTGTGTTTGTTGTTCTACTTGGCCTCGTTTTTGATTGTTCTGTGTTGTGTTTGTTGTTCTACTTGGCCTCGTTCTTGATTGCTCTGTTTTGTGCTTTTTGTTCTACTTGGCCTCGTTCTTGATTGCTCTGTGTTGTGCTTTTTGTTCTACTTGGCCTCGTTCTTGAGCCCCTTCACTTTTTTCTAACGTTTATCTATATTATACGTGACATATCTATTTATAGTATTCATACAATTATGTAAACTATTTACCTCCGGCAGATTATCATCAAATAGAAGATCATGAAGGGTTCTAAATGTGATTGATCTTTCCACTTTCTCCGCTCGGAATTGTTTCGGTCGTTTCCGCCTTTGCATTCGTGGAGAACCACAACCCTCTGACGACAGGTCATCGTCCGAGTCAGTAGATGATTCAATGTCATATTCATTGTATGGTGTTCCTGGTAAAACATAAATGACCAAAATAATTTATTCACATTTATATACAAATAATAAATATTTATTTTTATATACATAATGATTTTATCTTTGATAATACATTGTACGAGCATATCTCCCTTTTTGTGTTAATTGTACTTATTCTCATCAAATGTCCCTAATAAAATTAGAATGGTTATAAATTACGTCTAAAAATTAAACGTTTTAACAGTATACAACTTTTTAAAATTCTATTTAGACATGTACCTGTGTTGCCATCTTCTAACCCGCAATTCAGTATATTATTTAGCAACGGCTGTTTTTTAAATAACTAGCATGAATTGTATTTCTTTTTTCAATTCTAAAATTGTATTGATATGTAAAGAAAAGTTTGAAAATACCAAAAAGGATAATCAAAGACGGACAGACAATGAACACTTCAAAACAAAAAGACAAAAAGACAAAGAACGATCTACAAAACATTAAACAGAAAATCAAAGATCGAACAACACAAATTCTATTGAAACCGGAGGTGAACTCGTGTGCTCTGGAAGGGTAAGTAGTTCCTGCTTCACATGTGACACCCGTCGTGTTACTCTTGTTACAAACCGGGTGATAAGTCATGAATGAGAAAAGAACCGTATATTAACATGAATAATAAATACCTATGTTAAAGAAAATGTACACAATTGTAGGACTATTGAAACATCAAATTAATATGAGAGATAAAAAGAGAAACACAAACTTCTACAACATCTGCAAAAGCACTAAGAGCAGTTTAGTAAAGGTAATCGTCTCCAATGTGACTTAAAAGAAAAAGTGTAATTCATTTAACGATTGTATACCTTTAATTATTAGAATTTTATTCATAAAATCATTCGTTACTCTCAATTACTGTCTGATTACAAATATATAACTTTAAAATAGAGTCCATGAAATTATGTAAGAAACCTTTAGGAAAATAATGTTTTAAGTGAGATTTTAACTTTCATATGGAATTCTTTAATTTTAATCGGTTGATGAAGTAATCACTGATTTTGTGTTAGTTTATTTATGGGAGTGCCTGTACCAAGCCAGATAAGTGAGCGGTCATGTATTTGTGTGTTAGGGTATCGATTTTGCCCCTTTCTAAGGTTTTGATATATGATTTTGGAATTGTTCCGACAGTGTGGTATTTTTCTTGTTTTTCATTTGATCAATTTAATATAAATAAACAATTACTATTTTATTTTGTGGTTTTCAAGCGACAATATCTTTCCTACTATAAAGTAATACATTATCAAGTATGGTATTAAGTTGTAATTGTTTTAACACTTTTGGAAACATTAAGAAGTCAAAACAATTATTTTGATAGCAAAGGAGGAAACGGTTTACAGTGATGTAATATAAATGGAGAATTAAATAGAGCAATCAATGAAAGTATACCTTTTAATTTAATTTGTGATCGGAAATTATATTTTCTACAGTTAAATCGTGTAATCATAACCTCAGTTTAATCGTTTCCTCGGATACCTCGAAGATCAAAATATTATTTGTACTAGTAGATGTCAGCTTAATGCATTCATCATAACTCGAACTCTCGGCTAATTGGAAATAAAGGTAATAACAAAATTACCGAACTCCGAACAATCTTACAAAGGGAAAGTCAAAACTCATAATTATATAAACAGACAAAATCAGTCAACAACCGGAAAACTGTGAAAACCGTAATGACCCTGACTTGGTACAGGCATTTCTAAAGAAATGGTGGGTTGAATCAGATTTTAAGGCGCCAAACCTCCCGCTCTCATTGAAGTAAACTCTTCAATCCATTCTACCTCGATACATTGTGATTCGATGGTATATCATTGTCGACATGTATGAAATGGGAGCCAATAAATGGAGAAATAAGTGAGTAAAGTAATGAAACAAATAGTCCTTAAAAACTGATTAGACAATGTAATGAAACAACAAATGTTGGTATATATACATATACTAATGTAAACTGTTTATTATAAGGTGTAACCTTACCGTTACTTACACATGTTGGTATATATACACATAATAATGTAAACTGTTTGTTATAAAGTGTAACTTACCGTTACCTACATATGTTGGTATATATACACATAATAATGTAAACTGTTTATTATAAGGTGTAACCTTACCGTTACCTACACATGTTGGTATATATACACATAATAATGTAAACTGTTTATAATAGGTCTTAGCTTACCGTTACCTACACATGTTGGTATATAGACACATGATAATGTAAACTGTTTATTATAAGGTGTAACCTTGCCGTTACTTACACATGTTGGTATATATACACATAATAATGTAAGCTGTTTATAATAGGTTTTAACTTACCGTTACCTACACATGTTGGTATATATAACTATATACTAATGTAAACTGTTTATTATAAGGTGTAACCTTACCGTTACTTACACATGTTGGTACATATGACTATATACTAATGTAAACTGTTTATTATAAGGTGTAACCTTACCGTTACTTATACATGTTGGTACATATAACTATATAATAATGTAAACTGTTTATAATAGGTCTTAGCTTACCGTTACCTACACATGTTGGTATATAGACACATAATAATGTAAACTGTTTATAATAGGTCTTAGGTTACCGTTACCTACACATGTTGGTATATAGACACATGATAATGTAAACTGTTTATTATAATGTGTAACCTTACCGTTACTTACATGTTGGTATATATACACATAATAATGTAAACTGTTTATAATAGGTCTTAGATTACCGTTACCTACATATGTTGGTATATAGACACATGATAATGTAAACTGTTTATAATAGGTCTTAGCTTACCGTTACTTACACATGTTGGTATATAGACACATGATAATGTAAACTGTTTATTATAAGGTGTAACCTTGCCGTTACTTACATATTGGTATATATACACATAATAATGTAAACTGTTTATAATAGGTCTTAGCTTACCGTTACTTACACATGTTGGTATATATACACATAATAATGTAAACTGTTTATAATAGGTCTTAGCTTACCGTTACTTACACATGTTGGTATATAGACACATGATAATGTAAACTGTTTATAATAGGTCTTAGCTTACCGTTACCTACACATGTTGGTATATAGACACATGATAATGTAAACTGTTTATTATAAGGTGTAACCTTGCCGTTACTTACATGTTGGTATATATACACATAATAATGTAAACTGTTTATAATAGGTCTTATCTTACCGTTACTTACACATGTTGGTATATAGACACATAATAATGTAAACTGTTTATAATAGGTCTTAGGTTACCGTTACTTACACATGTTGGTATATACACATAATAATGGAAACTGTTTATAATAGGTCTTATCTTACCGTTACTTACACATGTTGGTATATATACACATAATAATGTAAACTGTTTATAATAGGTCTTAGCTTACCGTTACCTACACATGTTGGTATATAGACACATGATAATGTAAACTGTTTATTATAAGGTGTAACCTTGCCGTTACTTACATGTTGGTATATATACACATAATAATGTAAACTGTTTATAATAGGTCTTATCTTACCGTTACTTACACATGTTGGTATATATACACATAATAATGTAAAGTGTTTATAATAGGTCTTAGCTTACCGTTACTTACACATGTTGGTATATTTACACATAATAATGTATACTGTTTATAATAGGTCTTAGCTTACCGTTACTTACACATGTTGGTATATATACACATAATAATGTAAACTGTTTATAATAGGTGTTAGCTTACCGTTACTTACACATGTTGGTATATTTACACATAATAATGTATACTGTTTATAATAGGTCTTAGCTTACCGTTACTTACACATGTTGGTATATAGACACATGATAATGTAAACTGTTTATAATAGGTCTTAGCTTACCGTTACTTACACATGTTGGTATATATACACATAATAATGTAAACTGTTTATAATAGGTCTTAGCTTACCGTTACCTACACATGTGGTATATAGACACATGATAATGTAAACTGTTTATCATAAGGTGTAACCTTACCGTTACTTACACATGTTGGTATATATGCAAATAATAATGTAAACTGTTTATAATAGGTCTTATCTTACCGTTACTTACACATGTTGGTATATATACACATAATAATGTAAACTGTTTATAATAGGTCTTAGCTTACCGTTACCTACATATGTTGGTATATAGACACACGATAATGTAAACTGTTTATTATAAGGTGTAGCCTTGCCGTTACTTACACATGTTGGTATATATACACATAATAATGTAAACTGTTTATAATAGGTCTTAGCTTACCGTTACTTACACATGTTGGTATATTTACACATAATAATGTAAACTGTTTATAATAGGTCTTAGCTTACCGTTACTTACACATGTTGGTATATTTACACATAATAATGTAAACTGTTTATAATAGGTCTTAGCTTACCGTTACCTACATATGTTGGTATATAGACACATGATAATGTAAACTGTTTATTATAAGGTGTAGCCTTGCCGTTACTTACACATGTTGGTATATATACACATAATAATGTAAACTGTTTATAATAGGTCTTAGCTTACCGTTACCTACACATGTGGTATATAGACACATGATAATGTAAACTGTTTATCATAAGGTGTAACCTTACCGTTACTTACACATGTTGGTATATATGCAAATAATAATGTAAACTGTTTATAATAGGTCTTATCTTACCGTTACTTACACATGTTGGTATATATACACATAATAATGTAAACTGTTTATAATAGGTCTTAGCTTACCGTTACCTACATATGTTGGTATATAGACACACGATAATGTAAACTGTTTATTATAAGGTGTAGCCTTGCCGTTACTTACACATGTTGGTATATATACACATAATAATGTAAACTGTTTATAATAGGTCTTAGCTTACCGTTACTTACACATGTTGGTATATTTACACATAATAATGTAAACTGTTTATAATAGGTCTTAGCTTACCGTTACTTACACATGTTGGTATATTTACACATAATAATGTAAACTGTTTATAATAGGTCTTAGCTTACCGTTACCTACATATGTTGGTATATAGACACATGATAATGTAAACTGTTTATTATAAGGTGTAGCCTTGCCGTTACTTACACATGTTGGTATATATACACATAATAATGTAAACTGTTTATAATAGGTCTTAGCTTACCGTTACTTACACATGTTGGTATATTTACACATAATAATGTATACTGTTTTTAATAGGTCTTAGGTTACCGTTACTTACACATGTTGGTATATATACACATAATAATGTAAACTGTTTATAATAGGTCTTAGCTTACCGTTACTTACACATGTTGGTATATTTACACATAATAATGTATACTGTTTATAATAGGTCTTATCTTACCGTTACTTACACATGTTGATATATAGACACATGAAAATGTAAACTTTTATAATAGGTCTTATCTTACCGTTACTTACACATGTTGGTATATAGACACATGATAATGTAAACTGTTTATAATAGGTCTTAGCTTACCGTTACTTACACATGTTGGTATATATACACATAATAATGTAAACTTTTATAATAGGTCTTATCTTACCGTTACTTACACATGTTGGTATATAGACACATGATAATGTAAACTGTTTATAATAGGTCTTAGCTTACCGTTACCTACATATGTTGGTATATAGACACATGATAATGTAAACTGTTTATTATAAGGTGTAGCCTTGCCGTTACTTACACATGTTGGTATATATACACATAATAATGTAAACTGTTTATAATAGGTCTTAGCTTACCGTTACTTACACATGTTGGTATATTTACACATAATAATGTATACTGTTTATAATAGGTCTTAGGTTACCGTTACTTACACATGTTGGTATATATACACATAATAATGTAAACTGTTTATAATAGGTCTTAGCTTACCGTTACTTACACATGTTGGTATATTTACACATAATAATGTATACTGTTTATAATAGGTCTTATCTTACCGTTATTTACACATGTTGATATATAGACACATGAAAATGTAAACTTTTATAATAGGTCTTATCTTACCGTTACTTACACATGTTGGTATATAGACACATGATAATGTAAACTGTTTATAATAGGTCTTAGCTTACCGTTACTTACACATGTTGGTATATATACACATAATAATGTAAACTTTTATAATAGGTCTTATCTTACCGTTACTTACACATGTTGGTATATAGACACATGATAATGTAAACTGTTTATAATAGGTCTTAGCTTACCGTTACCTACATATGTTGGTATATAGACACATGATAATGTAAACTGTTTATTATAAGGTGTAGCCTTGCCGTTACTTACACATGTTGGTATATATACACATAATAATGTAAACTGTTTATAATAGGTCTTAGCTTACCGTTACTTACACATGTTGGTATATTTACACATAATAATGTATACTGTTTATAATAGGTCTTAGGTTACCGTTACTTACACATGTTGGTATATATACACATAATAATGTAAACTGTTTATAATAGGTCTTAGCTTACCGTTACTTACACATGTTGGTATATTTACACATAATAATGTATACTGTTTATAGTAGGTCTTAGGTTACCGTTACTTACACATGTTGGTATATACACATAATAATGTAAACTGTTTATAATACGTCTTAACTTACCGTTACCTACATATGTTGGTTTTATCTTAGGGTCATACACAACGAAGTCTGGACGTAATTTACTGGCTCTCTTGCCCTTCAACAGCGGAATGAGACCACCCAGATACTCTAGATACAGTATATAATGACCACCAGAACTCTCCTCGCCATGACGAACCATAGTACAGTATAATCTTTCGATGCCTGGTGGAGGTGTACTAATAAACTCTCGTAGTTTAAATGGATCTGGAATGTAACTCTGTTACCAAAGAAAAGAAAATAAGCATATTGTGAACTAAAAGTCTGGCGAAAATCAACTGGCTTTTATATGCCAGTGATTCTACCTACATAATGTATATGATGTATGTTTAATTTATATAATATTTTGAATACCTTGGTCACACACATTTGTCTTTATACGTATCTGTACAATCCACAAGAATATCTGTACATTTGTGTGGATAGTAAAGATATGAGACAAGTGTATGTAAGAAGAGTTGGCTGATACCAAAGGAGTAATTACAGTCTAGAAATCGAAAGACAGACAACAAAATGGGAAAATGAAAAAAAAACAAAAACAAAAACAAAAAACAAAAAACAAAAGGGCAAACAACTACACTGAACACTAAAGATAGTGCAACACGAAACCCACTAAAACATGGGCGTTAGCTCAGGCGCTCCGGAAGGGTAGGCAGTTCCTATTCCACTAGTTGCACCCGTCGTCTTACTCTAGCTACAAACCCGGTTAAAAGTCATGAATGAGGAAAGGACATGAAAATGCTTACATATCTGTGGTCATTTGTCACACCGATATTCCGCAGAAATTAACCAAGTCATAGTGGCGATCGTAAACCTTTCAACTTAATTAATAGAAATCCTTGCTTCAGTAGCCTCCTTGTTAGCAGCAACCCTCTATCACAGAAATCCTGATAAGAACCACAACTGACAGATATATACTCCATATTCAGGTGCTGCTGGAATGTTGCTACATATAAATGGAAACCCTACCCCTAACATTGGTTCTGAATTGAGATGAAATAAAATCATAACTCTACAATGTAGTGCATGTTAATGATAACAATTTTCGGTCGGAAGCTTACGGTAGTTGTGTTGGTAATAACTGTCTACCACAACTGATGTCAGTGAGTTCGAACTCTGCCACGGGTGAGTTGTCATCGTACTCAATCCTATCTTATGTAATAACAATTTTCAGTGAAAGGTCAGTGGTTTTCTCAGGGTATTTCGGTTTCCACATCAATAAAACGAACAGCCACGACATAAGACATAATTAAAATATTTCTAAAAATATGTTAAACAGTATATATAATATTGTATTCGTACTAACTCTTTAATCCGAGAATATCAATTCTTTATTTGAGCAACATTTAAATGATAAGATAAATTAGCTTGAAAGAGGTTGATAATGAATGGCTATCATATAAATTGATCTAAGATACTGGTATTTATGAGGGTACAGTTTCTTATTCCATAAACACACTGCTAAAACTAAAATTTAGATGAGGCTTTCTCTATCACTTGTCAATTATTGGTTACGGTACCACATACTACTGATATATCAATGGGTCTATTACGTAGACGTTTGTCTTCCCGTTATCACAGACAACACCTTTAGTGGATATGACTATGTGTAATACTGGGAATGTCTTATAAGAAACAGGAACTGCTCACTCTTAGAGGCAACTGGGTTCACTCCCTGTATTTCAGTGTGTCCACAGGAACTTCTCACTCTTAAAGGCACCTGGGTTCACTCCCTGTTTTTCAGTGTGTCCACAGGAACTGCTCACTCTTAGAGGCACCTGGGTTCACTCCCTGTTTTTCAGTGTGTCCACAGGAACTGCTCACTCTTAGAGGCACCTGGGTTCACTCCCTGTTTTTCAGTATGTCCACAGGAACTGTTTACTCTTAGAGGCACCTGGGTTCACTCCCTGTTTTTCAGTGTGTCCACAGGAACTGTTCACTCTTAGAGGCACCTGGGTTCACTCCCTGTTTTTCAGTGTGTCCACAGGAACTGTTCACTCTTAGAGGCACCTGGGTTCACTCCCTGTTTTTCAGTGTGTCCACAGGAACTGCTCACTCTTAGAGGCACCTGGGTTCACTCCCTGTTTTTCAGTGTGTCCACAGGAACTGCTCACCCTTAGAGGCACCTGGGTTCAATCCCTGTTTTTCAGTATGTCCACAGGAACTGTTCACTCTTAGAGGCACATGGTTTCACTCCCTGTTTTTCAGTGTGTCCACAGGAACTGTTCACTCTTAGAGGCACCTGCGTTCACTCCCTGTTTTTCAGTGTGTCCACAGGAACTGTTCACTCTTAGAGGCACCTGGGTTCACTCCCTGTTTTTCAGTGTGTCCACAGGAACTGTTCACTCTTAGAGGCACCTGGGTTCACTCCCTGTTTTTCAGTGTGTCCACAGGAACTGTTCACTCTTAGAGGCACCTGGGTTCACTCCCTGTTTTTCAGTGTGTCCACAGGAACTGTTCACTCTTAGAGGCACCTGGGTACACTCCCTGTTTTTCAGTGTGTCCGTGCTGCTGATCTTTTTAGTTTTCTGTGTTGTATGTTTTGCTTTGTTTGTCTTTGTTCTGTGTCTTGTGCCCAATGCTACCTATGTCTCTGGATTGTCTATTTTTCATTGCCGCTCCAGCTTTCTCTAAGAAATGTTTATTGAACTTGACTGTTGCTATAATATTGATACAATATGTACCTTGTGTACTATAATGTACCTACATATTTAATGACATGTATAATACTTTACAGATGTCTAATCCAATTAAACTCATTAGGTATAGGATTTATATAGATTTTTTTCATATAACAAAAGGACAATTGCTGACAACTTGTAACTGTGATCATCGTGTAATTTTACCAACAACTTGTTACTGTGATCATCGTGTAATTTTACCGACAACTTGTTAGTGTGATCATCGTGTAATTTTGCCGATAATTTGTTACTGTGATCATAGTGTAGTTTTACCGACAACTTGTTACTGTGATCATCGTGTAATATTACTGACAACTTGTTACTGTGATCATCATGTAATTTTGCCGACAACTTGTTACTGTGATCATCGTGTAATTTTACCGACAACTTGTTACTGTGATCATCGTGTAATTTTACCGACAACTTGTTACTGTGATCATCGTGTAATTTTGCCGACAACTTGTTACTGTGATCATCGTGTAATTTTGCCGACAACTTGTTACTGTGATCATCGTGTAATTTTGCCGACAACTTGTTACTGTGATCATCGTGTAATTTTACCGACAACTTGTTACTGTGATCATCGTGTAATTTTGCCGACAACTTGTTACTGTGATCATCGTGTAATTTTACCAACAACTTGTTACTGTGATCATCGTGTAATTTTACCGACAACTTGTTACTGTGATCATCGTGTAATTTTGCCGACAACTTGTTACTGTGATCATTGTGTAATTTTACCGACAACTTGTTACTGTGATCATCGTGTAATTTTACCAACAACTTGTTACTGTGATCATCGTGTAATTTTACCGACAACTTGTTACTGTGATCATCGTGTAATTTTGCCGACAACTTGTTACTGTGATCATCGTGTAATTTTGCCGACAACTTGTTACTAGTGATCGTCGTGTAATTTGATTTACACCTACCTGCCCATAAATTGAGTTATTGTACTAAATAGTTGTACTGAACTAACAATGGATTATAGTACACTACACCCAGTAGTATCAGTCATAGAAGATAACATTGTAAACAAGCCAAAGACAAGAAATATCATCCTTAACTCTATAATCTTGAGAAAGGTTTGTTCACATACTTTAATAAGAACTTGATTGTAACAAACACGTGGCAGTGTGAATGTGTTTTGATCAGATTCCGGTATACAATTCTGTTATTGATTCAATATTATAAACCTTTTTTTATTTGATGATTGGATTATTCTGTTTCAAAGACTGTCAGTAATGTTATAGATTGTATTACAAACTAATTCACGTTTGTTAAATGAATTATTTATACAGAGAAACATGCTTTATATTGAATGTCATTGTAGAAACAAAGGCTTTGGTTTTATTAGACAGCGAGTACAATGTGGCATGGTGAAGGAAATATGTGTGAATCAGTAAAACCTAATTGATTTTATTAGAACGTTCGTCATTGAATGTCACGAAGTAAATTATTCAACAAATGAACCAGCGGCATCATATATATTTATTTATATATATATAGTAAAACCTGCTTTAGTGACCACCTCTATTAAGCAATAACTTGTACTATGTGACCTTAATTGTAATTTCTCTTCAGAGTGCATTTCATATCAAATAAACCTGTATTAAGTGACCACCTGTCTTATATTACCCTCTTTCACTGTTCCCTGGAAGGTCACATAAGACAGGTTTGACTGTATAATAATGACAATGTGAAGGTCGAGACAGACATTATCGCTAGTATTACAGCGAGTCCGATAGTACGAGTAATACATGTTATATATGTCGAGACCTTCAAAACTGACGTTATTGTTATTATAGATAACGCTATAATGTGATTTACGTCACACTGATCGATAATTTACAGTATCCGAGATAGGCCACTGATACTGAAAATATCCACCAATGAGATGACAGGACAGATGTATAATTACCGATAACTGTTTTTATCCTTACCTTAATTGTCGGTGAAAACAAAGACTGTACACCATGTCGTAAACTTGGAGGCAGTGGTAAAATATGGGTATTTTTCTCACTACGAACACAATTCTGAATTGTTCTTTGGCACATAAATTGCAAAGGGGCTGTTTGTTTTATAACCCACGCCACAAATAAATTAAATCCGGCTGCTAGAAATAATCGTCTGTCATTGTGACCCCAACACATGGCCGTCAATGGTTTTCCCTGCAAAATTTAAAAACAATCCTTATTAGGGAATACAATAAACAGCAAGAACATGTCATTATTGTGAATTAGCAATTTTGTTTCTTTCTATGATTTTTTATTGGGTTTTGGAACTGTTCCGACAGTGTGGTATTGTTTGTTTTATTTTTCTATTGCATTGGGTTTTGGATGAAGAGTTTGAAGATACCAAAGAGGTAATAAGAATCTGTATATCGAAGAAGAACAGACAACACAATGGGCAAAAGAAAAAATACAAAAGGACAAACAACGATCAACAAAACACACATATAAAACTAAAGGACGAGTAACACAACTGTTTCGACGGCATGGTATTGTTTGTTTTTTTATTTCATTATCTTTAATGTTTGCTTAAATGAAACAAAAAGTAATTAAGAATGAGCTGGTATAGGTTGCTGTATGGATAGGTTGTATTTGTATTGTAGTTGGACATCCAATTAACCGATGTAACCCCACCACTGTGTTGTGCCTCTCCCAATCCAGGACCTAGATGTGTGAATACGCAAATGCCTTTGCTTAATATTTTGAGGTGTGAGATAGTTGTTCAGTTCGTTAATATTAGCAGATTTGCTAACCCTGCTGATAAAACTTTCTTCTTAATATAGGACAATCATGTTGTGTTATCTTCAAAGTTCAATCGGATGTAGATATGACACTTACAACATGACATTTAGATAAATGATTTAAATGTTTGTAATGGGCATCTCTAATTCTATCTTTTCTGTAGTAGTCTCAATGCTCTCTCACAAGACTTTATTCCAAGAAAGTTTAAACAGTGATTGTCAACAATTCCACCAAGATCAACAAAAAAGAACAACCACCTCTCACACCAAATCATTAAAAACAAATAAACCACGACATATGGCTTAAAAAAACAGGTATTGGCTTGGGCCGCGAAGAAAAAACAGGTATTGGCTTGGGCCGCGAAGAAAAAAACAGGTATTGGCTTGGGCCGCGAAGAGAGAACAGGTATTGGCTTGGGCCGCGAAGAAAAAACAGGTATTGGCTTGGGCCGCGAAGAAAAACAGGTATTGGCTTGGGTTGCGAAGAAAAACAGGTATTGGCTTGGGCCGCGAAGAAAAAAACAGGTATTGGCTTGGGCCGCGAAGAAAAAACAGGTATTGGCTTGGGCCGAGAAGAAAAAACAGGTATTGGCTTGGGCCGTGAAGAAAAAACATGTATTGGCTTGTGCCGCGAAGAAAGACAGGTATTGGCTTGGGCCGCGAAGAAAAAATAGGTATTGGCTTGAGCCGCGAAGAAAAACAGGTATTGGCTTGGGCCGCAAAGAAAAAACAGGTATTAGCTTGGGCCGCGAAGAAAAAACAGGTATTGGCTTGGGCCGCGAAGAAAAAACAGGTATTGGCTTGGGCCGCGAAGAAAAAACAGGTATTGGCTTGGGCCGCGAAGAAAAACAGGTATTGGCTTGGGCCGCGAAGAAAAAACAGGTATTGGCTTGGGCCGCGAGGAAAAAACAGGTATTGGCTTGGGCCGTGAAGAAATAACAGGTATTTGCTTGGGCCGCGAAGAAAAACAGGTATTGGCTTGGGCCGCGAAGAAAAACAGGTATTGGCTTGGGCCGCGAAGAAAAAACAGGTATTGGCTTGGGCCGCGAGGAAAAAACAGGTATTGGCTTGGGCCGTGAAGAAATAACAGGTATTGGCTTGGGCCGCGAAGAAAAACAGGTATTGGCTTGGGCCGCGAAGAAAAAATAGGTATTGGCTTGAGCCGCGAAGAAAAACAGGTATTGGCTTGAGCCGCGAAGAAAAAACAGGTATTGGCTTGGGTCGAGAAGAAAAAACAGGTATTGGCTTGGGCCGCGAAGAAAAAACAGGTATTGGCTTGAGCCGCGAAGAAAAATATATCGAGGTAGGACTGTTATTGGGATCCCAATTGCATCAATAAACATTGCTTCTTCAATACAAGGTCATTTCAATAGATAATTAACATCGGTGTATGATCATTTGTCATGAGAGTAAACCGTATGAAACAAATAAACGGAATAACGTACCGTCCATTGTATGTGTATAACAAGTATCATTTTCACTGTACATCAATTATTGTTACACGTGTATAAACTGTCATCTCATTAAAGCAGAAATCTAATTTTCTGTGGTTTCTCATATTTTAAAATCATAATTTTTTCAAATATGTACAGCAATATACCAGCTTCTCCTGCATATGGTGTTTACATCTCGCAATTGATTCGTTATGCAAGGGTCAGTAGCAATTATTCTGATTTCCTGAAACGTCATCTTCATCTGAGAAACAGGCTACTGGACCAGGGCTATACAAAGATACGCCTTATTCGATCTCTTAAAAAGTTTATATTCCGATACCAAGATCTTGTCGAAATATATTACGTCTCTGCAGAGACGATAATAAACGATGCATTTTCATATAGTGAAAATGTATAAAGATAAGGAAGACAACAAAAATGTCAAAAATATTTTTTTTTATCAATGTGTGACGTAAAAGTGTTTTTGACATTTACTTCACTGAATTTGGTACTGCTTTGACAACTATTTTACCTATTTTGCTCCAGTATTGTTATAAATACTGCTATAGTGACAGCCGGAACCTTTGAGCCGTAATGAAAGCGGGAGGTTTGGCGCTTTAAAATCTGATTCAACCCACAATTTCTTTAGAAATACATATATCAAGTCAGGGTCATTACGGTTTTCACAGTTTTCCGGTTGTTGACTGATTTTGTGTGTTTATATACTTATGAGTTTTGACTTTCCCTTTGTAAGATTGCTCGGAGTTCGGTAATTTTGTTATTACCCTTATTTATAACAATTAAGTTAGATTTAGACTTAAATCAATTTTCAGTGAATTTACGTTATATTCTGACATTACATTTTATGTATACCTGCTATCTGAAGTTAGCTTTCAAATGTTTCCAGTCGCCATGATATAGCTGAAATATTGCTGAAAGTGGCGTTAAACACACACAAAAGACAATAAAATGTTTCCAGAGAAGATGGTTGTTAAAAGAGAAATCAGCATATGTTCTATTTCGTGGATGTATGTAACTGCTTGTAATTATGTTGCACATGATATTACGTTGTCAACTGTAACGTTATAACAACCCGGGGAATTGACGAAATAAATATTGTATTATGTCTTGATCAAATATGTATCTCAATCAATTCGTCTTGTTTTAAGAGTCTGTAACGTGAACTATCAGTTGTATAATGAATTTACCTGAGATGGAAGGTGTGTTTGATGTAAAAATGTTCCTTCTGAGCTGAAAAAATGTATTTCATTTTGGCACTGTAAATTTGGCAGTCTTGTAAAGCCACCTAATGCTAAAACGTTACCACAGTTAGACCATTCCATCCTTAAACCTACAATATTAGAACAATACCATTAGAAATGTCAGAGTGATTGATAAATTGACGAATTTGATAATATTTTCTTAATTCAACAATCTAAAATATTTCTAAAATATATTTAAGAAATAAATCATGGAAGCTAGAATGTGTTTTGAGTTTTAAACATGGGTTGGCGGATATTTGTATTGTATCCCGAGCGTTAACGTTGGATAAAATTTACTAATATCCTGCCAACCCATGTTAAAACTCAGAGCACATTCTGGCTTCCATTAATTATTTCGATTCTGCTATGTCAACAGTACAAATACGGTAGTTTACTTTGATTGGAAGACGGTAATCTATCTTTACGTTTGCGGACAATGTCGCGTACAATTTATGCTGCCAAATTCGAGCAGACGATAACTTTTCAACATGTACTTTTACGACGGGAAAGTCAGTCGTATTGATGAAGCATCCGTAACAATAATATTGTGTTTGTATGTTTTAATTGCACGTCGCATATTATTAATTTTGGATATGTTGATTATTTTCAGTAAATATAGATGTTTAAAACGTTAGCAATTTTTTTAATTTTATCACCTGGCTTAAATGTGTACAGCGTATGTGGTAATGAGATTTTGCCATCTGATTAATCGCTCGTTTGTTTGCAAAGCGACAGAAGGACGTCACATTATAATTATGATTCCATATGCCTTGTAAACTAATAATACAGTATACATATTCTGTCTCGGGGTAAATGATATTGTATGATTTTTTTCATTTCTTTTTCATTTCTATTTTAAGTTTATTCACCGACATAAAATGTATTTGATTACATGCATGTCTCTGAATACATTTCGATGTTTTCTACCTGTTAACTATAACTCACCTGTGAGAACCGTTTGTATTACATTAGGACAAGGGTCATCAGGCCCTGACATGAGGTATACTGCACCGTATCTGAAGCACACTGCCAACGTAAGGGATTCATCTGTAAGAATTAAAATAATAAATCAAATTGTAACAACATATACGAGAACATTGTGAAAATCAGCAGAAATATGGCTATAAAATATCCTTGTTAATTGCTAAATTTAAGGTTGCATTGTTCCTGTAAAATCCTTCATTCCAATATTCCTCTTGACTTGAAGGATATTCTGCGTTCGTCTTACAACAATACTAAATAAGTAAATATTACGTGTACAGTATAACGGAAATGATAACAAAAGAAACAACGGGTTTAATCTCTCCACATGTGTGTGCCTATCCAATACCAGAACCTGGATATTGATCGTCATATGTCGTGTACTTTTGTGTTATGTTCGATGAGTTGAAGAGAGATGTGATTGTTCGTTTTGTTGATTAGTCGATTTGTTGATTGATGGATTTGTTGATTGGTGGATTTGTTGATTACTGTATTTGTTGATTGGTGGATTTGTTGATTGCTGTATTTGGTTATTAGTGGATTTGTTGATTGGTAGATTTGGGGATTTTTCGTTTTGTTGATTGGTGGATGTGTTGTCCATCACAGTTTAAACTTTATTTTCATAAACAACCGACATATTTACTTAGTTGAATGTGAAATGATACAAATTTTTTTGTAAAATGTTAATTTCTCCTGTTTTATGTGATATATTTTACCCATTTCAATATTCTTGCCTATATTACATTACAGGAATCAGAGGTGTAAACTTTTGATCTTAGTTAGTTAGAATCTCTGTATATGTAATCAAATGAACAACAAACAATACACACTGTCGGAACATTTCCAAAGTTTAATATTAAATCGTAAAGAGGCAACTTCGATACTCCTAACACATAAGTACGTGACCGCTCAATTTCATAGCGTGGTACGGACACTTCAATAAAAATGTCATGGTTAAACTAGTTTGATGCGCCCAAATCTCCCCTCTGAGGGAAATGATGTGTCATGCAAGTGCCTTCAAGCATGCGCATGCAATTTCAGAAGTTCTTATTTTGTGGATTTCTAACATTATAAATCAATTCTGTGACATCGATAAAGCTTAATATTTTTATCATATATCGGACGTCAAAAAATATTAAATTTATTTCTTGTATGGGCTGGTATGAGAGGCTTCCGTTTTCAAGCAGAGAAATATAAAATATGGCCTTTACTCTGAACAAAGCAGGGTTTAATGTACTGAAACATAATCAGTTACAGGACGGTAATTGGCTACTTATCACTTTTAATCAATATTTGTTTCACATTTAAGTGTGTAATCAGCATACTCTCTTCTCACCTGAAGGTGATTAATTACTCGCTTTGTTTCTACTTAATGTGACTAATCAAATATGACTGCTTTGATGAAGATATAACTCTGACGAGACCTCATATGTAACACAATCTGATTACACTTCTAATTAGTGTGGCACACGTCAACCTCATATATGTCAAAGGAGGAAAACGGAAGGAAAACACGAACAGAGGACGGATTACAAGAATATCAGATTGATGATACGAAATAGCAGATTAAAGACGGATGATTTCAAATAGAAGACTCAAGACACAAAACGGCGGAAAATAACAAGAAATAGGAGACGGATGACTTGAATAAAAAACACCATTAAATACACGAAATAGGAGGTGGGCGATTGAAATAGCAGATTGAAGACATGAAATAGGAGACGGATGACTTAAAATAGCAGATTAAAGACATGAAATAGGAGACGGATGACTTAAAAGAGCAGATTAAAGACATGAAATAGGAGACGGATGACTTTAAATAGCAGATTAAAGACACAAATTAGGAGACGAATGACTTGAAGTAGAAGATTGAGGACAAAAAATAGAGGAGAAAGACACACGATAGCGGAAAGACGACACGAAATAAGGGAATGCAGACTTGAAGTAGCAGATGGAATACAGGGAACAGCGTAGGAAAGACACAAAACATAGGAATTGAACTGGAAGATGGAAGACTTATCGTAACAGACAAAAGACACGAAATATCGGAAAAAAGACACGAAATAACGGAGGAAAGACACGAACTATTTCGGAGGAAACACACGAAATATCAGAAGAAAGACACGAAATAGCACAAAAAAGACAAAAAATGACAGAGGAGCAGGAAGACACATAACATAGGAATGAAGAATCGAACTAGAAGATGGAAGACTTATCGTAGCAGACGAAAGACACGAAATATCGGAAGAAAGACACGAAATATCAGACGAAAAACACGAAATAGCGGAGGAAACACACGAAATGACAGAAGAGAAGGAAGACACAAAATACTAGGCAGAACAAACATCACAAAGGGGGATGGAAGACACCAAATTACTGATGAAAGATTTTAAATAGCGGATGACAAAGTATAAATAGTGGAATGAAGAAATAAAAACGGGGAGGAGTATATCTAATCGTATTATCTGTACAAACATATTATTTTGCATCACAAGAGATATACACAGCATACAAAATGACAATATAAGGTGGTCACTAAAATCTGAAGATACAACATAGAGAGAAGAAGAAATAGCAGAGGGCAAACACTAAATAGCAGAGGGTAGACAAGAAACAGCAGAGGGTAGACACGAAATAGCAGAGGGCAAACACTAAATAGCAGAGGGTAGACAAGAAACATCAGAGGGTAGACACGAAATAGCATAGGGTAGACACGAAACAGTAGAAGGTAGACATTAAATAACAGAGGGTTTACACTAAATAACAGAGGGTAGACACGAAACAGTAGAAGGCAGACACAGAGGGTAGACACTAAATAACAGAGGGTAGACACTAAATAACAGAGGGTGGACAAGAAATAGCAGAGGGTATACACGAAATAGCAGAGGGCAAACACTAAATAGCAGAGGGTAGACAAGAAACAGCAGAGGGTAGACACGAAATAGCAGAGGGTAGACACGAAACTGTGGAAGGTAGACACTAAATAACAGAGGGTAGACACTAAATAACAGAGGGTAGACATGAAACAGTAGAAGGTAGACACAGAGGGTAGACACTAAATAACAGAGGGTAGACACTAAATAACAGAGGGTGGACAAGAAATAGCAGAGGGTATACACGAAATAGCAGAGGGCAAACACTAAATAGCAGAGGGTAGACAAGAAACAGCAGAGGGTAGACACGAAATAGCAGAGGGTAGACACGAAACTGTGGAAGGTAGACACTAAATAACAGAGGGTAGACACTAAATAACAGAGGCTAGACATGAAACAGTAGAAGGTAGACACGAGACAGTAAGAAGGTAGACACGAGACAGTAAGAAGGTAGACACGAGACAGTAGAGGGTAGACAAGAATTCCTGTGTGAGTTCGTGTATTAATACATGATAGTGGTACATACATTAAAACACTCGTGGTTTTTTTTCATTTTTACAGAAATATAATTAAAGGAAACTGCTTATGGATTCAAACTTTTGTAAATTGTTAAGAGATGTATTTCTCACACAGCTGTTTGCTTCAAAACAAAAGTTATACCTTCTGAAATAATTCATGGAATTTATAAGTTAGTGTGATGTTGCCACATGTGTAACATTATTTTCTTTGCAATTAATACCGTTTTAAAAAATTATAACAATGTATGGCTTCCATGAATTATGTTTAACTAGAATCCTGTAGTTGATAATTTATCAAACATTTTTGGTATTAGTTGTACATGTATTTCACTGTGGGGAAAATCTTCAAATGTAGAACATAATTCCTGAAATTTGTCATAATCTTATTTACCTTTAGAGGATGATGATAATCTACTTGATGGTGTAGTTCCATCCGTTTCATCCATGCTGAACTTTTCTGATGACCATGCCATAGATATTATCTCCATTCCTAACTGTATAGATATCTGTGTCAACATAACCCCTGCTGAACTCATCAAGATAATCTGACCATCGGTGGTTCCGAACATTACCTTGAATAACAACAAAGTGAAACAATCAGTGTTTTTACTTTAATTCTTACAATTAACAGAATTTCCTGTCTATAACCAATTATTCATATTTACTGTAACCTTTAATAAAAATGCAAAGAATAAGCGTTAGAGAAAACTGAAGGGATAATCAAGAATGGACACTCCAGAGACACTGGCAACACTGGACACACAAGACACGGAAATAAGACACTCCAGAGACACTGGCAACACTGGGCAGACAAGACACGAGACTAAGACATTCCAGAGAAACTGGCAAAACTGGGCACACAAGACACGGGACTAACACACTCCAGAGACACTGGCAACACTGGGCACACAAGACACGGGACTAAGATACTCCAGAGAAACTGACAACACTGTGCACACAAGACACGGGACTAACACACTCCAGAGACACTGGCAACACTGGACACACAATACACGGGACTAAGACACTCCAGAGACACTGGCAACACTGTGCACACAAGACACGGGACTAACACACTCCAGAGACACTGGCAACACTGTGCACACAAGACACGGGACTAAGACACTCCAAAGAAACTGACAACACTGTGCACACAAGACACGGGACTAACACACTCCAGAGACACTGGCAACACTGGACACACAAGACACGGAAATAAGACACTCCATAGACACTGGCAACACTGGGCAGACAAGACACGAGACTAAGACATTCCAGAGAAACTGGCAAAACTGGGCACACAAGACACGGGACTAACACACTCCAGAGACACTGGCAACACTGGGCACACAAGACACGGGACTAAGATACTCCAGAGAAACTGACAACACTGTGCACACAAGACACGGGACTAACACACTCCAGAGACACTGGCAACACTGGACACACAATACACGGGACTAAGACACTCCAGAGACACTGGCAACACTGTGCACACAAGACACGGGACTAAGACACTCCAGAGAAACTGGCAACACTGGGCACACAAGACACGGGACTAAGACACTCCAGAGAAACTGGCAACACTGGGTACACAAGACACGGGACTAAGACACTCCAGAGAAACTGGCAACACTGGGCACACAAGACACGGGACTAAGACAATCCAGAGAAACTGGCAACACTGGGCACACAAGACACGAGACTAAGACACTCCAGAGAAACTGGCAACACTGGGCACAAGAGAAACGGGACTAAGACACTCCAGAGACACTGGCAACACTGGGCACACAAGACACGGGACTAAGACAACCCAGAGACACTGGCAACACTGGGCACACAAGACACGGGACTAAGACACTACAGAGACACTGGCAACACTGGGAACACAATACACGGGACTAAGACACTTCAGAGACACTGGCAACACTGGGCACACAAGACACGGGACTAAGACACTCCAGAGAAACTGGCAACACTGGGCACACAAGACACGGGACTAACACACTCCAGAGACACTGGCAACACTGGGCACACAAGACACGGGACTAAGAAACTCCAGAGACACGGGCAGCACTGGGCACACACGACACGGGACTAAGATACTCCAGAGACACTGGCAGCACTGGGCACACAAGACACGGGACAAAGATATTCCAGAGACACTGGCAGCACTGGGCACATAAGACACGGGACTAAGATACTCCAGAGACACTGGCAGCACTGGGAACACAAGACACGGGACTAAGATACTCCAGAGAAACTGACAACACTGTGCACACAAGACACGGGACTAACACACTCCAGAGAAACTGGCAACACTGGGCACGCAAGACACGGGACTAAGACACTCCAGAGAAACTGACAACGCTGTGCACACAAGACACGGGACTAACACACTCCAGAGACACTGGCAACACTGGACACACAATACACGGGACTAAGACACTCCAGAGAAACTGGCAACACTGGGCACACAAGACACCGGACTAAGACACTCCAGAGAAACTGGCAACACTGGGTACACAAGACACGGGACTAAGACACTCCAGAGAAACTGGCAACACTGGGCACACAAGACACGGGACTAAGACAATCCAGAGAAACTGGCAACACTGGGCACACAAGACACGGGACTAAGACACTCCAGAGAAACTGGCAACACTGGGCACACAAGACACGGGACTAAGACAATCCAGAGACACTGGCAACACTGGGCACACAAGACACGGGACTAAGACACTCCAGAGAAACTGGCAACACTGGGCACACATGACACGGGACTAAGACACTCCAGAGACACTGGCAACACTGGGCACACAAGACACGGGACTATGACACTCCAGAGAAACTGGCAACACTGGGCACACAAGACACCGGACTAACACACTCCAGAGACACTGGCAACACTGGGCACACAAGACACGGGACTAACACACTCCAGAGACACTGGCAGCACTGGGAACACAAGACACGGGACTAAGATACTCCAGAGACACTGGCAGCACTGGGCACACAAGACACGGGACTAAGATACTCCAGAGACACTGGCAACACTGTGCACACAAGACACGGGACTAAGATACTCCAGAGAAACTGGCAGCACTGGGAACACAAGACACGGGACTAAGATACTCCAGAGACACTGGCAGCACTGGGCACACAAGACACGGGACTAAGATACTCCAGAGACACTGGCAACACTCTGCACACAAGACACGGGACTAAGATACTCCAGAGACACTGGCAGCACTGGGCACACAAGACACGGGACTAAGATACTCCAGAGACACTGGCAATACTGGGCACACAAGACACGGGACTAACACACTCCAGAGACACTGGCAGCAGTGGGCACACACGACACGGGACTAACACACTCCAGAGACACTGGCAACACTGGGCACACAAGACACGGGACTAAGATACTCCAGAGACACTGGCAGCACTGGGAACACAAGATACGGGACTAGGATACTCCAGAGACACTGGCAACACTGGGCACACAAGAGACTAAGATACTCCAGAGACACTGGCAACACTGTGCACACAAGACACGGGACTAAGATACTCCAGAGAAACTGGCAGCACTGGGAACACAAGACACGGGACTAAGATACTCCAGAGACACTGGCAGCACTGGGCACACAAGACACGGGACTAAGATACTCCAGAGACACTGGCAACACTCTGCACACAAGACACGGGACTAAGATACTCCAGAGACACTGGCAGCACTGGGCACACAAGACACGGGACTAAGATACTCCAGAGACACTGGCAATACTGGGCACACAAGACACGGGACTAACACACTCCAGAGACACTGGCAGCAGTGGGCACACACGACACGGGACTAACACACTCCAGAGACACTGGCAACACTGGGCACACAAGACACGGGACTAAGATACTCCAGAGACACTGGCAGCACTGGGAACACAAGATACGGGACTAGGATACTCCAGAGACACTGGCAACACTGGGCACACAAGACACGGGACTAACACACTCCAGAGGCACTGGCAACACTGGGCACACAAGACACGGGACTAAGATACTCCAGAGACACTGGCAGCACTGGGAACACAAGACACGGGACTAAGATACTCCAGAGACACTGGCAGCACTGGGCACACAAGACACGGGACTAAGATACTCCAGAGACACTGGCAGCACTGGGTACACAAGACACGGGACTAAGATACTCCAGAGACACTGGCAGCACTGGGAACACAAGACACGGGACTAAGATACTCCAGAGACACTGGCAGCACTGGGCACACAAGACACGGGACTAAGATACTCCAGAGACACTGGCAACACTGCACACAAGACACGGGACTAACACACTCCAGAGACACTGGCAGCACTGGGCACACAAGACACGGGACTGCGACACTCCAGAGACACTGGCAGCACTGGACACACAAGACACGGGACTAGGACAAATAAATCATTACACACAACACAACACAGAAAATTAAAAGGATGAGCAAGAACAAAAGAACCGAAGGTGAACTGTTAATCCCCCAGAATTATTAAGGTTTTCTTATTGAGGCATCGTATTCTAGGTACAAGTGTCTGTAATTAATTGTCGTAATGTAATTAGTATGATTTTTAGGGAGGACTTCACATGATTCATTCAAGTTCTAAAAGAATGCATAGAAGGACGTTTTTGTCGAAGAACTGTACCAGCGTACTCAAGTCATTTAATTATTGTTTTTATTATGGTTATTCTCTTGACAATTTAATAATAATTTAAATTATAATTAACCAATCAAAACCATGATCATGATAAACCACTCAAATACCATCATGCTATCATTAGCCAATCAAATAACATAATGTTATAATTAACAAATAAGATCATATAATTTAACTGACGTTAATAGCTTTTTTACATCTCACTGCTGTTCTTTTGGAGAAACACATTGTTGATCCCATGCAGAGTTTTAATATTTGTAATATTGTAGTGTCGTGACGACGAATTATAATTGTCAATTTATATGTGTTAAGAGGACACATCTGCCTTAGTGCTTCTATTGTTCTAAATAACTGAATTGATTTTTAATTTCCTTCTTATATCTCTGCCACTCTGTGTTATCTGTTTGATTTTTTTTGTATCTTAGTTCCATAGTTTTGTACCAGAAACATAGCACCTGTTTACTGAATATTAATGTTCACATCATGCACGGTCAATTATATATTTACGTTGTTATTCACTGCATTTTATATGAATATCAATAGCACTCTTCCTAAAAGTACACTTAAAATAAAAATAAAAGTACTTCACTTGTGTGTATTGTTTACGTGTCTAAAGTCTTTAAAGACAACAACCCGATAACGATAGACCAAAATGACATTATTGGTCTTTAGCATGATTCATGAATTTCATATCGACGACGGAAATCTCCTACATAAAATACTACTTAAAGGAACATGCTTTTATATGTACCACACCATAATCAGATTTACTTCTTTCAATTATTTACTATTGTAACTGTACAGACATATCTCTACATACACCTACTGTAATAAAACATCATTAAGGAATACATGTTATATAGATAATTGTTGGTCGCTCTTGTTAAAGGGTTTTACTTTTCCACTAAATATTTTTCTTTCTTTTTTTTTTAACAATATAATATCTGTTATTCAAATGCTTGCTACAATTAACAAGCCAAAAGACCAAGCTCTTTTTGGTGTTTCCCTGTTACATCCTGTTCTGATTATCCAGGGCTATAATCAGAATTACATGAAATATATATACAACCTAAATACAATTTCTATTTAATACCTTTTGGAAACATTTATTTATTTTCCATTTAGTATATAATTGTTTACCTTCATTAAAAATGTATTCTTTTAAAGTGTTTTATTTTCTTTTATTCTTTTAATATATTCATTGACAAATATTCTATAAACATTAATATACTTTGTTTTCTGTTCAGATATATAATACGATTTGTAGAAGGAAAACCCTACAACTGTTATCAAAATATTTAATGCAAGATAGTTTTTATCATCTATCTTATATCCAAGTACTATATGTTTCAAAGTAATTTTGGTTTCGATACCCAAACCCTTCATTAAATTCTGAAATGTTGTCCAAAACTCTTTTAGAAAGGCACAAGTAATAAAATAATGAAAGTAATCTTCATCTAATTTGCAGAAATTACATAAACTATTCCCAACAATTTTCCATTTGAAAAGTAAAACTTTATTTGGAATAATAAAATGAAAAAGTTTCCATCTGAACATTTTAAGTTTGTTTTCTTCAAGAAATTTAAAAATGAAAGCATATAGACTACTTGTATTTGGGTTTTCAGACAACACTAAATAATTAATCCAATAATGTGTACCAATAGGTTTTGAAAATTTAACATTCACCAGTTTATTATATAATAAATTATTAGACAATGTAGATAAATTAATAAACCAGATGAAATAATCTTTTTTGATATTTACAATACTTTTAACTGAGCTTTCTGTTTTTAAAATTTCTATCCAATTCTTTGGGAAAGCTTTCTTAAGAATACTAAATTCAGATATCCAATTAGATTTATTTTTTAATTTTTGAAGAATAAATTCTTGTGTAATTTTACCATTTTTATCTATAATATCATTAACAAAAAATATTCCACTAATAATCCATTCTTTAAAAAATAAATATTTATTTTCAAATGTAATAAATCTATTTCCCCATAAAATTTGCTTTCTTACATTACTAAATGTTTATGGTGAATTTAATTGACCACCACCTGTTTTTATCCAACTGGTCAAAACATTTTTGTAGAATTTGGGGATATTATTTAGAAACTTATTATGTTTTTTCACATCTATGTTCATATAAAAAATAAGCCATTTTTTCCCAAATACATTAAAATATTTTATTGGTATCAGTTTCCAATTCGAAAATTTTTAGTCAGTTAGTCTACTTACCCATGTTGCCTTCAAAGATATAAAATAACTTTCTATATCTATCATTTTCAGTCCACCCTTCTCAAAATCTTCTATCATTGTATTTCTTTTGACCTTATCTGGTTTCCCATTCCATATAAATTTAAAACACTTACTCTCTATCTCTTTTTTGTATTTTTCCGGAATGACACATGAACTAACAATAAAAGTAAAAATAGGTTTATTCAAAGCTTTAATGATTAGTACTTTACCCAACATTGAGAGATTTCGATTTGACCATGACAAAAATAAGCTATTCATTTTTTTAATCTTTTTTTTTCCCAATTAAGTTTTTCACATTCTATGTAATTATAACCATAATAAATACCTAAGGACTTTATTGGTTTGTTTGTCCATTTAATATTTTCTACCTTATCTTTACTGTGTCTTAGTTTCCCAATCCACAACCCCTCTGTCTTATTTCTATTTATCATTAAACCTGAAAAGGTACCAATCATTTCAATTTCGTTCATAGCAACAGATATATCGTTTTTAGAGTTAAAATATAGTGCTGTGTCATCTGCTAATTGCGAAATTTCTATACTATGTGTTTGTTCATCTATTTTTATCTGAAAACCCTTGATATCCTAATTATTTCTTATTCGAAGAGCCATGATTTCAACTGATAAAACAAATAGCAAAGCAGATAAAGAATATCTTTGACGTATTCCGCGCGAGTTTTTGAAAATCTCTGATATCCAGCCATTGTTCATTACACAAGTTTGAATATTACTGTATAAAGTTTGAACCCAAATTATAAACGATTCATTAAACCCAAAATGTTTTAAAGTTGTCAAAATAAATGTCCATTCAAGTGAGTCAAACGCTTTTTTTAAATCAACAAAGACTATTGCCCCTTCAACGTTATAAGATTCAGCATAATCAATTATGTCTTGTATTAGTCTATGATTGAAGCCAATGAACCTGTTTTTAATATATCCCGTTTGGTCATTATTTATAATTTTTTCCGAAACTTTTTTTAAACGCTGTGCTAGAACATAAGAAAGAAGTTTTAAATCAACATTTAAAAGAGAAATTGATCTATAATTGTCTAGAACTAAGGGATCCCCCTTTTTAAATAATAATGATAAAACACTAGTCCGCTGAGAAAAACTCAGTAGTTTTTCATCATAACTTTTATTTAGAACATCTATTAAAAAATATTTGACTTTCCCTCAAAATTCTCTATAAAATTCTACTGTTAGTCCATCCAAACCTGGGGATTTATTTGATTTCACGTTATTTATTGCACTAGAACACTCTTTTTCATTTACCTTTCCATCACAAATTGATTGATTCTGATCCTGAAGCCTATTTTCTAATTTTGTATCGAAAATATAATTTCTGGTAAGATTTTCATCAGGATATGTTGTAGTATACAATTTTTCATAATAAGATTTAACAGCACAAAGAATGTGCATCTGGTCAGTTATTTTTTCATTGTTTTCATCTATTAATTCGTTAATTTACTTTTTAATTTGCCTCTGTTTTTACAGACCTAGAAAATAAGAATTATTCCCCCCCCCCCCCCCCCCCCCCAAATTCCACCCATTTCTCACATCTAATTTGTGCTCCTTTAGCTTTTTGGTCATATATTTTTACAAGTTCCGTTTCAATATTATGAATAACTTTATTTAAATTATCGTTTTCCTCGCTTTGATTATCCCTCACCCTAATATTTTTTTCTAATTCACTTTCCAATGTATGTCTAAGTTCTCTAGTTAATTTTGATTTGTTTTTACAATACATAATGGTTACTTCTCGAATTTCAATTTTCATAGCGTCCCATAATAATCTTATGTCGATCTTATTATTATGATACTGTATTAAATATCTATCAATTACTTTATTTATTAACTGTTTATAATCATATTCCTGTATTACAATTAATTTTCCAATACCCTCTTCCCTTTTCAGATACCCCCGACCGAAAGGTTAAAACCACACTTTGATGAACAGTATCCTGTATGACCGCAGGTTTAATTTTACAACCTTGAACAAGCGATAAAAAATCGTTTCCTTACAGAATCATATCAATCCGACTAGCTTGTGCTTTGTCTTTCCTACGCCATGTAAACTGTTGTGCGTTTACATTATCTAAAATCCACCTGTGATGTAAATCTATTGTCAAAACTCTCCATTATTTTTAAGGAATGGAGAGTTATTGTTCTCTTTGTACTTTTAAGGTCCCACAAGGGGCAAACAATTTAATACTTTGTACTTTAGATACTATACACAGACTTTTTTTTGTTACAAGATTAATAATTAATAAAATTAATAAAGTACAACGGGTGGCTTTTAAGTTGGAGAATGTCCTCGTATCTCTCCATTCCTTAAAAACAATGGACGTCGGCCCCTTCGGGGCCTCGGCTCCATTATCTTTAAGGAATATAGAGTTACTTGGACATTCTCCTATACATATCCTCCAGACATCAATTAACTTATTAGTTTTTATAAAGGACTTTAAACTATTTACTGATGGCTTACAAACATTACCTGTACGTAAACTTCTACGATCTATGTCTTGCATTATCTCGTTATAATCTCCCCCGACCACAAGAATACCCGTCCCATGTTCTTTACAGAAATTACTTACCATTTTAAAAAGCATGTTTCTTAAGGTTTTGCTATTTGGTGCATAAATGCATACTAACGAAAAAACTGCATCATCTATCTATAAATTTAATAAGACAATTTTGCCATTTTCATCAGTAAACTTATCTATGACTTTATAATTGACTGCTTTATTAATAAATATTAAATATATACTATATATACTACCATAAACGTTAAAATCTGTATTGAAATTTATTTCGCTTTCAATATTCTGATCGAAATGTGTTTCTTGAAAATAAGCTATATCACATTTTATTGACCTGACCCATTCTATAGCTCGACCTCGTTTCTCTCTGTTTTGCAAACCGTTTACATTTAAGGGACATAAATTTATCATATTTTTGACAGACATTTTTTATGAGATGAGATTTGTATTTGATATATAACAATTCTAATTTTTTTAACCACAAAAAAGTCATTAATATCCCATTTTTACACACTATCATGATTATTTGGTTTTTTATATATATATATATATATATATAACAATTCTAATTTTGTCAAATAGAAAAAAAACATAATTAATCTACAATATCTACACAATATTACAAATATGCAACATTTAATATCTAAATATATTCTTGCTCTAACGTAAGATTTAGTTTTATTGATCATTTGGACATTTTTCATTTGATCTCGCCGAATGATATTGTTATTATCAACGAACTATCTCTGATACTGAAAATGGCTGCCAGAGTCACATCAGTATTGAAGGTCTCAACAAACATTATCACTAGTATCCTAGATCGTCCAGACTCGCTGCGATACTAGTGATAATGTCTGTCTCGAACTCCAAAACTGCCGTTATTCTATATTTATTGCACATTTTGGTACATGTTTTGAATGTAATTTCATTTTGGTACAAATTGACAATATCTACCGGGTACTACAGTGTATGGCCAGAAGTGAATCATCAAAATGGCCGACAAAGATAAAAAAAATAAAATGATGACATTTATTTCCTTTATTGTTCCTAAATCTTGAAATAAGCAAGGCGATTTAATGACGTCGCGGTGGACATTGACCTTTCTGTTTTTTGAAAATCGTCTGCTGAAACAATGGCCGGAAGATGTAAACAAATGTCAACACCGGAGAAGCAAGTTGTTATATCTTTGTTTGAGGATGGAGTAAACCAGCGCTGAATTGCAGAAATATTAGGAGTAAGTCAATCAGGTATGTCAAAAAAATTTAAGCGATTCAATCAGCGTGAAAGATGTGAAAATGAACGACGAAGTGGTCTACCAAGAAAAACTGATGACCCAGGTGACAGGAAGATCTTACGTTGTATGAAACGACAATGTTTGACGGAAATAACGAACAATGTGAATAATGTCTTGCCAAACACGATTTCTTCAAGGGCTGTTCGCAGACGATTACGATTCCATGGGTTCACAAGGAGAACAATTCGTAAGACCCTTACCATTCGGACTGAAAACAGACATTGGTGTAGATCAAAGCTTAGATTGACTTTAAATAGAGACTGGGAAAGGGTTATATTCCGTGATGAAGCACAGGTGGTGGTTGATTCAAACAATCGTGTTTATGTGTGGAGACGCCCTGATGAAGCTTGGCGACCTGAAATGTCTCGGACTTCGTGGTAATTGTAAATGTTTTGCTATGTTCTGGGGTTGTATCACTTATCAAGGAGTCGGTACTTTTACGGAAGTTGAGGAAAATATTAACTCGCGGAAGTATATTAATATTTTATACACATATCTATGGCCTGTAATTGCTGGCCATTTCCCAACTGACGAATATCTGTTCCCAGATGACAATGCCCCCCGTACACGCTTATAGGGAGACAAAACGATGGAAACAGGAAAATGTATGGTGTACCATTAAGATCCGCTTACAAAGTCAGATAACCGACGTCAAAAACAGAACCCAACTTGTGGCCAAAATGAAAGAAATATGGACCTCCCTTCCACAGCATTACATACGGAGTTTATATGCAACAATTCCAAAAAGACTTAGTCAGGTTATCAGATCAAAAGGTCACGCAACAAAATATTAGGAACAAGGGGTAAGTAATGTTTTTTTATTGATGAAATAGTCCATTGAATCCGTTGACATCACTGGTTAATATGTCTGACGTTGGACATTTTGATGACTCACTTTTGGCCATGTACTCTACCGTAGTACCATTTAGAAATACACAGAATGATAACGGAACCAGTGCATAGTCGTATATCTAACTTAACCAAGGAATGTAACCATATACAATTAACAGAAGAATAGAATTATACCATGTAACATTAAATGGATGGGGGTTAGGGTTATGGTGCTTAATGCCACTTTCAACAATACTTCAGTTATATCATGGCGGTAAGCTTTAGTGGTGAAGGAAACCGGAGTATCCAGAAAAAACCACCGACCTGCGGCATGCCACTGACAACTTTTATCACATAACGTTATATCAAGCGCACCTCGAATGATAATTATGATAATTGGTGAATTTTTCCAGTATTCATGACTAAAGACCAACAATGTCCATGTGTATTATTCTCAATACCATTAATGATCAAGTTCACCTTATACGTGAAATATCGCAATTAACGAAAATACCTTTGTATCATCAGGCGTCCATATTCCGCATGTCACAGACGAGTTGTCTAAATTAAGCATGTATGACCAATATCGTTGCCCAGCAACAGATCCTACTAATACAAATCCATCACAGTAGCAAATTAATGCCATACGACCATCATGAGACCAAGCAAAATCTGTAACCTATTATTAAATAAATGAATAAAATACATTTTGTAATTGCTTAACCTTACTATGAGTTCAGTTGAGATGTTGTTGTTCGCTTATATGTTCAATGAGTTGAGGTGAGAGGTGATTGTTCGTTTCCATGTTTAATGAGTTGAGGTGAGAGGTGATTGTTCGTTTCCATGTTTAATGAGTTGAGGTGAGAGGTGATTGTTCGTTTCCATGTTTAATGAGTTGAGGTGAGAGGTGATTGTTCGTTTCCATGTTTAATGAGTTGAGGTCAGAGGTGATTGTTCGTTTCCTTGTTTAATGAGTTGAGGTGAGAGGTGATTGTTCGTTTCCATGTTCAATGAGTTGAGGTGAGAGGTGATTGTTCGCTTCCATGTTCAATGAGTTGAGGTGAGAGGTGATTGTTCGTTTTCATGCTTAATGAGCTGAGGTGAGAGGTAATTGTTCGTTTCCATGTTTAATGAGTTGAGGTGAGAGGTGATTGTTCGTTTCCATGTTTAATGAGTTGAGGTGAGAGGTGATTGTTCGTTTCCATGTTTAATGAGTTGAGGTGAGAGGTGATTGTTCGTTTCCATGTTTAATGAGTTGAGGTGAGAGGTGATTGTTCGTTTCCATGTTTAATGAGTTGAGGCGAGAGGTGATTGTTCGTTTCCATGATTAATGAGTTGAGGTGAGAGGTGATTGTTCGTTTCCATGTTTAATGAGTTGAGGTGAGAGGTGATTGTTCGTTTCCATGTTTAATGAGTTGAGGTGAGAGATGATTGTTCGTTTCCATGTTTAATGAGTTGAGGTGAGAGGTGATTGTTCGTTTCCATGTTTATTGAGTTGATGTAAGAGGTGATTGTTCGTTTCCATGTTCAATGAGTTGAGGTCAGAGGTGATTGTTCGTTTCCATGTTTAATGAGTTCAGGTGAGAGGTGATTGTTCTTTTTTATGTTCAATGAGTTGAGGTTAGATGTGATTGTTCGTGTCCATGTTCAATGAATTAAGGTGAGAGGTGATTGTTCGGTTGAATGTTCAATGAGTTGAGATGAGAGGTGATTGTTCGTTTTTAAGTTTAATGAGTCGAGGTGGGAGGTGATTGTTCGTTTGTTAATACTATACAAATATTGACTTTGGAATAGGTTGCTATCTGGATTTTATCAACCTGAAAAAATGTAATATTCACCGAGCTGCAGGCGAGGTCAATATACGTTTTTAAAGGTAACCAGATTCCAAGGTCAATGATTGTTTTATTTCATGAAAATATTTTATTGATATCTACTTACAAATTCATTGTCATACCAATAAAATATCGTGATTTTGGAGGGTTTGTTTATCACTTGATGATTAAGCCGAAAAAGAAATGTTAAATGCAATCTCATTGGTTAATTATTGAACAACGAAATAACGAATTTGATAGGATAACAAAAGTCTGTTTTTCCCCCATCTATTTTTATGCCTTGCGAGGGTGATATTACTTTCCGGACACCTGCCAGGATCTATTTTTAGCCGTGAGGGTGATATCGCAAGTACTCAAAACCTCTTAATCAGTTTTAAGTCAATCATATGCAAGCTAAATTACAGTCATGTAATAATGTGAATTGTTGACCTTCACTGTTTAAACTCTCTTTTGATAAAGTTAATATATAAGATGCTAATTGAAAGAAATGCAAATTTTGAACAGTATAAGTGTACAATGAAATAAAATACGTACTTCTAATAGTAAAAGGGCATATTTTATTAAAAGGCAGATTGTACTGAAATGGGTGGAACTGAATAATACATAATTTATCTGTATAATGAAATATGTAAATACAAAAACAGTCAAGTTGACAATATAAACCAGCACAATAATGGTATATCTTTTTTTGGTCAATAATTAATCATTTTAATTTACTTTACATAAATTAGCATGTCATTATTATTCTTGAACAAGATCGAGGAAAATATAGACTGTCTATTGTACACAAAATGCTTAATGTGTTTCCTAAAGTAAAGTAAGTTTTAAAGTAAGTTTTCTACTTACAATGATTGACATTTGATCATTCTGTTAATTCTGTAAACAATAGTTGTATCCTTATCCTACACATTGGTGATGTTTTTACTGCCATAAGAAGGGCTTGAAGATACCAAAGGGGTTATCAGAATTCGTAAATCGAAGCAGAACAGACAACACAATGGCCAAAAGGAAAAGCACAAAAGGAAAAACAACGATCTACAAAACATTACACATAAAACTAAAGATCGAGTAATACGAACCCCACTAAAAACTGGGGTGAACTCAGGTGCTCCGGAAGGGTAGGCAGTTCCTGCTCGACTAGTGGCATCCGTTGTGTTAATTTAGTTACAAATCCGGTGATAAGTCATGAATGAGGAAAAGACGGGGAAGTGTTTACGATAAGTGGAACACATCCGTGGTCATTTGTGACACAGATAAATGCATCCAAAATCACAGAAGAAAGACCTGTACTTAATAAATTATACTAATAGAACGTAAAGGCTGAAAAATCACAGAAAAATCACCTGTACTTAACATATAATAATAATAATAAAAAGACCCACCTGATTATTTCTGTCATTGATAAGCTCTATAGACCACCTCCCCTCGTGTTTAATCCATACAAATATTACTCCCTGGGAGTCACACGACGCTAGCTTCTGGTAAGGTTCGTTCCATTTGACAAGAACAACCTAGAAATAAAGACAAAACAAATATATAAAATATATAATACAATGGAAAAGAAACAAACAAATAAAAAAAAAAATTGTTGATTTGGTACAAAATATCGCTGATATCACTACAACATTAAATTTGTGTAAGAGAAGATCCTAAAGGGGTAATAAATCAAAAGAAGGATAGACAATACAATGGCCAAAAGAAAAACGACAAAAGGACAAACAATGATCTACAAAACACTACACAGAAAACTAAGGATTGAGGACCACGAAGATTTACACAAAATAGCTATCAAATTTGCATTAGTTATTCCTTAAAAACCTCCTATGAAAATCGAATTAAGCAATATCTAAGACAATGTATTATGTCGTTAAATGTGTTATTGTGTTAAATCTAAGAGATGTATTATTGCGTAGCGAGAATAGCAAGTATCATAGCAGCACAAATAATAACATACATGTAGAAAGAAAAGATATATCACACTACCGGAGCTGCCCCAAAATAAAATAGCAAAAATCGTAGAAAGAGGAAAAAGGATACCCCTAACCCATATATACATGACTACCCACTATTATTACTTGATACAACAAAGAAACCAATGTTTAAAGGATATCAGAGACGACATTCATACCAAATGTGTAGGACGTTTAATGAATTGCAAAGCTAAATGACTACGGAATGAACCCATATATCTTCAAAGACTTGATGAAAATATTTCAGAAAACTAGCGTATTTTAATCAATGTTCGTGATGTCGTACTCTACTTCCTTGTTGCATCATTAGGAGAAACTTAGTCTGACATCTTGTATAAATGCAATGATGTCATGGATTTATGTTTTTGACACAGAATAAAATCATTCCGGAAATTGTTTCTCTGATTGACAATTAGGCAAATTCGTGCTACAAACTAATCATCGCCATTTTATCGTAAGTAGTGCCATCAATAATATTCCAGTAAAAAACTGAGTTTTTCTCCTAGTAATGGCCTTGTAAATCTAATATCGTAGACAAAAACAACGTTTCAAGAAACATGATAAAATCCCATTATATCTTCACACAAGTACTTTAACCTTTTAAGTTGAAAACTTTAAAGATTTTCTTAAGGTCTCAGTATCAATTAGACCATATACTCCAGACTCCATCTTGTCATCATTTCAAGCTTCCGCGAAAAATAGACAATTTCCATCAATTTTGTTGTCAAATGGATTAACACACATAATCTCGACATAGGATAGTATTTCACTCTCTTGTATTTTTTTCTCATTTAATTTGAGATATTGGTGAGTACTTGGCCTATAGTATACTGTAAAGATGATTAAGAAATAATTAACGGTAGTCATATATTTATATTGTTTTTACCACGGGTTGGCACTTTATGCCGAATATTTACCACAAGAGGTATGGCTACCGGTAATTATTTCGATTCTAATAGGACAATTACGGAACATTTTCAAATCGAAGCAGCCTAGGTCATCCAGTATTTTTAGCTGTTCCGTTAATTGACCCGACTGAAATGTTACAATAATATTCCGTTTTTTTCCAAAGATGTTTGAAATGACAACCGAAAAGGTGTTTCATGCCGATGACAAATATGTTTTGAGATTACTAAATGTTGTCATTCATGAACATCAATTCAAAAGAAAGGGAAAATACTACAAATTCCACTTCGACAAGGAGGGGTACACGAAGCCAAAAAACGTCAGGATCTTTATGTTCTAAACAGGAAGTCTTCATATGACGTCATGTTGTTTACGTGCCAAAATCGTCAACAACATTTCGCGGAATTTTAATTTGTGTGATTTTTATACCAAGGGATATGCAAGAATACTATATGTTATTCGGGATCTTCGCAATGGATGTGGGTTTATATTCCCTGTCTGTTTTCTATATCGCCTGAGCCGATTTCCAATACACGAATGCTTAGTTATTTTGTGTATTGCATACTTATCATTGTGTACCTTTTACAGGGAAGTGTCATGGAACAGCCGCTTATAAAGCACAGACCACGTCTATCTATGACGTAATCGGTCATAGATAAATTAAGAAATAATTCATGGAAGCCATATGTATATATTGTATTTACCACGGGTAGGCCTTTATGTTACGAAGTTCTACCCGAGCGTTAGCGAGGGGTAAAAAGCTGATATAAAGGCCTACCCGTGGTAAAAACAATATATGCATATGGCTTCCATGAATTATTTCGATTCTAATATGTAAAAATTGGTAAAATATCGTTATAAATTGTCGAAGACGTCATAAATTTAATCGGTCATAGATTAATATTATTTTTACCACGGGTTTGGACTCAAGCGTTTGAAGGACGTCATATTAGAATATTATTTTTACCACGGGTTTGGACTCAAAGTGTTTGAAGGACGTCATATTAGAATTAGTAATTATATATCCAGACCAATTTTCTATTTTAGCTGACATTTTACAAATTTATTAGAAACAAATTCCATTTGTCTTTCTTTACAGTATTCCTACCATGTAGCACGGAGATGTACAGACTGTGTGATATATCTTTTATTTGACACAATAATTAGTAAGAGTGATTGTTTCATGCAAATACTTTTCTTTTTATATATTGATCAATTTCACAGAGATACATTAAACCTATATCAATAATTATCTATCATCCTTATATGGTCGTTTACTTGTCTGTACCATACACCAATAATAAATCATGGAACTTCTAAAAAGTGCATAATAATAATCATAAAATCTTGAACATATCAAAGGGGTAATCAAAACACTGTAAATCAAAGAAGGACAGACAAATACAATGACCAAAAGAAGGACAGACAAATACAATGACCAAAAGAAGGACAGACAAATACAATGACCAAAAGAAGGACAGACAAATACAATGACCAAAAGAAGGGCAGACAAATACAATGACCAAAAGAAGGACAGACAAATACAATGACCAAAAGAAGGACAGACAAATACAATGACCAAAAGAAGGACAGACAAATACAATGACCAAAAGAAGGACAGACAAATACAATGACCAAAAGAAGGACAGACACATACAATGACCAAAAGAAGGACAGTCAAATACAATGACCAAAAGAAGGACAGACAAATACAATGACCAAAAGAAGGACAGACAAATACAATGACCAAAAGAAGGACAGACAAATACAATGACCAAAAGAAGGACAGACAAATACAATGACCAAAAGAAGGACAGACAAATACAATGACCAAAAGAAGGACAGACAAATACAATGACCAAAAGAAGGACAGACAAATACAATGACCAAAAGAAGGACAGACAAATACAATGACCAAAAGAAGGACAGACAAATACAATGACCAAAAGAAGGACAGACAAATACAATGACCAAAAGAAGGACAGACAAATACAATGACCAAAAGAAGGACAGACAAATACAATGACCAAAAGAAGGACAGACAAATACAATGACCAAAAGAAGGACAGACAAATACAATGACCAAACGAAAGAAAAAAGGACAAATGAACAAACAACGATCTACAAAACACTGCAAAGAAAACTAAAGATTGATCAACATGAACTCCACATAAAACAGGGGATGAACCCCAAAAGTATAAGTAGTTCCTGTTCCATCAGTGTTACTATAGTTACAAAAAAGTGATAAGTCCAGAATGACGAAAAACAACAAAACGGAACATATTCGTGGTCATTTGAGCCTAATCATATACATCATTGTGTATATATGGGTTAATATTTGTGTCCAATATAAAGTAAGTCATCATATTCCTCATTAATAGGGATATTCACTGCTGAAGAAAAACTATTAGAAACAGAGGCAAGACCGGTATCGTTAACACATATTATTGAATACTTCTAAGCAATGTACAGATATAAGCTCCCTAGTGACCGTCTATCGTTATTTGGACGGTCAGTAAATTGTTGAAGGGTGAGCGTTTTATATACATCAAGTGACGTGGAGAATGTCAACATAATATCCTCAGTTTTCAGTTTTATATATTGGATGTTTTGAATATTTCCTGTCCGAATAATATCATGTTCTAAAATCAATTTGAAACTACTTGTTAGAGAAAAAGTAATAAAGATTTGATATTGACAAATGTAGTAGAAATGATGTCAAATAAAAATATATTTTGTCTTAATCAGAGAGAATGGTTGTCGGTAAAATATCAGAGGTTTATTGGAATACTGACATACAATGACAAATTGAACATTTGTAAGAACGAGGACAAAAAATTTACTAATTGATAATCAAAAACAACAACAACAAAAACTCAGCTAGACGAGTGACCATTCGAGTCAAAAACCATTCGAGTAATGTCAAACATTCGAGTAATGTCAAAAACCATTAATAAAGACAATCTTTGTCAATCTCATTATCAGAGTCAAGAATGAACAATCCAGAGACACAAAGCAAAAACACAAAATATGAGCAACACGGACCCTACTAAAATAACTGGAGGTGAACCCAGGTGCACGTGAAGAGTAAGCAGTACCTGCTTCGCGTAAGACACACGCCATGTTACTCATATATACAGCCAAGTAAGGTAGTGATAGAGGAAATACAAAATCTACGTAAAATGTAAAAGACCCATGGTCATTTGATATATTTATATTTCGTAACCGTGGTCAACCAGATTGTGATGACGACCGTATAATGTTTGTAGCGATCACTTCAACCTAGCAAGAACGTAGTCTTGCTTGAGGTTTTTGTGTCAGCATCCGATGTCTGTGCAGAAAATTATTGTTTATTATTAGAATTATTATTGAACACAAACTACATAAATTATCACTGTATGATCGATAACAATTTCGGTAATTTTTTTAGGACTTTTTGTTACTTGCTCCCATATTCTATTACATTAAATTTTATTTGGCTTCCAAATCTTTGCTTTTGAGTGAACCTGAAGAATACGTCGTGTGCGTTATATTATCTATCACGCTTTTATTACTATGTGCAAGCCCACTGAGAGAGAGGTCAGCCGGGGAGGCGCCCCGGGGCCCACGAGTTTAGGGGGCCCACAAGCCAAACGAGGAAAAAAACGAGGGTGTACCTTGAGCAAGGCAAACAAAATAATATGTATGCTTTCGCGAATATGTGAATGACAATCTCGTGTAGTGGATATAAAATTCTTCATATAGAAGTAGCCCCAAGTTTCAGGAAGGAGCCCACTAATGACTTGCATAGGGCCTTGATGATGTATAACAACTTTCTATTACGGTGTATGGGGCACTGGACCATGTACATATATTTAGTGATTTTCGACTTGTAAATGTATATTAAATGACTCAAATGAGGGCCAAGTCCAATTGCGTGGGATCCCATAAGAACAACCATTGAAACCCGCAGATCGAGGGTTGACGGTGGAGGGCCCACTAATTCTTTTATATAAGGGCTCTGAAATATGTAGGTCTAAGTGATTTGCTATAGACAAATACATAGGAAATGGGGTCTCGGGCTAAGTCCCTAAGAATTACCTCTGAGAGTAGCAGATCGAGGATTGCAGGGCGAGGGGCTCATTAATGGTGAGTAGACGTGATCAGGCTTTTGTTTAACTCAATTGATTCCGTTCAGGTGAGCCTTTATTATTTATTTATTTATTAATTTCACTTCGTCACTCACCACATGTTCATTGTTACACATTGCAACATGCAAATTAAACAAATTGTAATCAAGGTATACTGAGCGGGTCGGCACAAAAGAGGTCGAGAGAGAGACAGAGAGATTAAAAAAAAGGATGACATCTCGGACACGCACAAGTCAACTGACCAAAGAAGGCCTACAATAGTTGTTGGTATCAAGATTAGTTTCTACTAAATTTTGGTATATTGACTTCAGTGTAACTTTAAACCGATTAATATTCTTATGAAGGCAAATGGGTAAAACGAGGCACGAGGGTTCCTCTTGGTAATATTTTCCAAAACCTCTGAATCCTATCTGAGTAAAATTTTGTGCTGAAATTGTTTTTACCCTATGCTTTTTCAAATAAAAATGTTGTAGATTTAGACTAAAACGTGTTCTGAGAGTGAGAGTGTGGAATGAGACTATGCTACGAACTTACGATTGCGAATATTGAAATATATGAGGTTATGAAGAGACTTGTTAAAAAAACCATATTACTTATTCAGCTGCCTAAAGCATTAAATTAGGAAATATATGTTTTATATTTGGTTTTCGACAGAATAATTTGACTATTTTTTAGTTTATAAAAATACATCTATTAATAAATTACTAGATCATTATAATTAAGGGTCCAGACAAATAAACAAGTAGAAAGCTGTTTTCTAAATCACAATTCATCAATTCATTTTTGTTGTACTGATTTCTTGTTTATGACACACCGTGGTGGATTTAGTTTGAGTATCATTATTTGGAGAATTGGAGGAGGGGGGCCAAGTTTTGTTTGCCCTGGGGCCTAAAAATTCTCTTGGCGGCCCTGACTATGTGCGCAAGTAAAATCCACCATAAACATACTCTTTCATCTAATCTAAAATTCTCTCTTTTTTGTCTTTATTTGTGTATATTAAAAAGTAGCAAAGAGATTTAATGTAAGAGAATGTTATCGCGTGGGATGCTGGATTTAATCCAAAATAATATTCTTCTGTACTGTTCGATTTGTTATTTCGTTATCACATCCGTGCCAAAAGGGTCTTGTAAAGACTTTATGACTCCATTGGAAGTAATCTTAGTCGTAAAATTTGTGGTAAATTAAGGCGATGGTTTAGAAAAATCGTTAATTCCTCGTCTTTGGAAGACAAGGCAAACATAAAAATGCCAAATTTTGTCAAATCAAGCTTGAAGTCTATTAACAGGTCCACACGGCAGTTTAAATTGGAAGAATTTCTTGAACATTCAGACATTATATGGTTATACCCTTCATGTGTTTTGTTACTAGTAAATAGGAATTACCATAATATCTGTCTTGTAATGCAGAAAATCAACTGACTATCATTGATTTCAGACATGATATAATAACCGCTGTAGATTTTATGTTCTGATTTTAATATCTACACGTAACACCATGTCATTTCTAACGATTTATAAATAATAAAATCTGACTCATCTCTTTTTCATTACAGTCGGTGTGCTGCATGGTAATAAAATGAACAACAAAAAATACCAAACTGTCTGAACAGTTCCAAAATCTATAATAACTAAAAAATACCACACTGTCCGAACAGTTCCAAAATCTAATAGAAAAATACCAAACTGTCTGAACAGTTCCAAAATCTATAGAAAAATACCACACTGTCTGAACAGTTCCAAAATCTATAGAAATATACCACACTGTCTGAACAGTTCCAAAATCTATAGAAAAATACCACACTGTCTGAACAGTTCCAAAATCTATAGAAAAATACCACACTGTCTGAACAGTTCCAAAATCTAGAATAACTAAAAAATACCACACTGTCTGAACAGTTCCAAAATCTATAGAAAAATACTACACTGTCTGAACAGTTCCAAAATCTAGAATAACTGACAAATACCATACTATCTGAACAGTTCCAAAATCTAGAATAACATAAAAATACCACTCTGTCTGAACAGTTCCAAAATCTAGAATAACATAAAAATACCACACTGTCTGAACAGTTCCAAAATTTAGAATAACTAAAAATACCACACTGTCTGAACAGTTCCAAAATCTAGAAAAGCTAAAAATACCACTCTGTCTGAATAGTTCCAAAATCTAGAAAATCTAAAAATACCACACTGTCTGAACAGTTCCAAAATCTAGAAAAGCAGAAAAAATACCACTCTGTCTGAACAGTTCCAAAATCAAGAAAAACTAATAATACCACACTGTCTGAACAGTTCCAAAATCTAGAAAAACAAAAAATACCACTCTGTCTGAACAGTTCCAAAATCTAGAAAAACTAAAAATACCACACTTTCTGAACAGTTCCAAAGCTAAAAATATCACACTGTCTGAACAGTTCCAAAATCTAGAAAATCTAAAAATACCACTCTGTCTGAACAGTTCCAAAATCTAGAAAAACAAAAAATACCACACTGTCCGAACAGTTCCAATATCTAGAATAACTAACAAATACCACACTGTCTGAACAGTTCCAAAATCTAGAATAACATAAAAATACCACTCTGTCTGAACAGTTCCAAAATCTAGAATAACATAGAAATACCACACTGTCTGAACAGTTCCAAAATCTAGAAAAACTAAAAATACCACTCTGTCTGAACAGTTCCAAAATCTAGAAAAACTAAAAATACCACTCTGTCTGAATAGTTCCAAAATCTAGAAAAAAAATACAACACTGTCTGAACAGTTCCAAAATCTAGAAAAACAAAAAAATACCACTCTGTCAGAACAGTTCCAAAATCAAGAAAAACTAATAATACCACACTGTCTGAACAGTTCCAAAATCTAGAGAACCTAAAAAATACCACTCTGTCTGAACAGTTCCAAAATCTAGAAAAAACTAAAAATACCACTCTGTCTGAACAGTTCCAAAATCTAGAAAAACAAAAAATACCACTCTGTCTGAACAGTTTCAAAATCTAGAAAAACTAAAAATACCACACTCTCTGAACAGTTCCAAAACTAAAAATATCACACTGTCTGAACCGTTCCAAAATCTAGAAAATCTAAAAATACCACTCTGTCTGAACAGTTCCAAAATCTAGAAAAACAAAAAATACCACCTGTCTGAACAGTTCCAAAATCTAGAAAAACAAAGAATATCACACTGTCTGAACAGTTCCAAAATCTAGAAAACCTAAAAATACCACACTGTCTGAACAGTTCCAAAATCAAATGTCAAAATCGTAGAAAGAAGCAAAAATGATACGACTAACACAAATACATGATGGCTCATTTTCCTGGCTTGGTACAGGTACATTTCCCTGGCTTGGTACAGGTACATTTCCCTGGCTTGATACAGGTACTTCTATAAAACGTCTTGGTACAGATAATTCTATAAAACGTCTTGGTACAGGTAATTCTATAAAACGTCTTGGTACAGGTAATTCTATAAAACGTCTTGGTACAGGTAATTCTATAAAACGTCTTGGTACAGGTAATTCTATAAAACGTCTTGGTACAGATAATTCTATTAAACGTCTTGGTACAGGTAATTCTATAAAACGTCTTGGTACAGGTAATTCTATAAAACGTATTGGTACAGGTAATTCTATTAAACGTCTTGGTACAGGTAATTCTATAAAACGTCTTGGTACAGATAATTCTATAAAACGTCTTGGTACAGGTAATTCTATAAAACGTCTTGGTACAGGTAATTCTATAAAACGTCTTCGTACAGGTAAATCTATAAAACGTCTTGGTACAGGTAATTCTATAAAACGTCTTGGCACATTGTACTTCCATAAAACGTCGAAGAGTTAAATTAGTTTTATGGGCCCAAACCTCCCCTCTTCATGAAATGGAAAGAATATGTTGACTCTGCCAAAACATTTGGTCTCTCTACTTTTGTAAGAATCTATATTGGATCTTCTGGAATGTTCACTGTTTATGCTTCATTTATTCATATATATTTGTCTTCTTGTACTGTTGCTCTGATTTTACCATAACAGTTAACTATGTGAGAACAAGTATAAGTATTATTGGTAATAGGGGTACATCTATGGGTTTTACAAGTACAATGGAAACCAATTGGTTTAATCGCACACATCATCACCACTAACCACTCTCTCTCTCTCTCATTCCTTTCTTCATTCTCTCTTTTTGCTCAATCTACACATATTAATGTAAGAAATATTTATATACATGCATGCTCTATCAAATAATGTTGTAGCTTGTTGTATAAAGGAGAAGACTTCATCAGTTTGTTTAACTTGTGTCTTATCCTTTTTGTACATTTGAGCAAATAAAATATGCCTAAATTAAACCAATTGGTTTTATAATAATTGATCACTCATTCATATATTTATTTCTTAATTCGTTCAAGACTTTGTGATTGGTAAACTCCACATTGTTCTTATATAAAAATTGAAATAATGTATCATTATTCACGAATAATTATATTATTTGCCAACAAGTTCAATATTCTTCAATATATTTAGAAAATTAATTTAATTGTTGCATGAATACTTAATATTGCAATCATCAATACACCACTGGATACAAGAATAATGTATGATATATGACCATAGTCACATCCTGAGATACATAACAGTAATCAGGTACGCTCAAAGACAAAATATTGGAAGCCAAGTAATTTAAAAATCTTTGCGGGGGATAAAACCACAAGCTCTAAACAGGGGAGCCAACATCTGCTAAGGTCACCTATGTCTGAGGATGGAGAACATTGGTTTTAATAACAGGAGAGCCCAAATCTGCTAAGGTCACCTATGTCTGGGGATAGAGAACATTGGGTTTAATAACAGGAGAGCCCAAATCTGCTACGGTCACCTATGTCTGAGGATGGAGAACATTGGTTTTAATAACAATTATACGATTACAAATGCAAGCTAGGACAGTATATAATTACTACAATATTATCATGAATTATAACATTCCATTTTACTATGTGCATACAAAATGAATGCTATTCCACAATTAGATAGAGATTCATTGGAGACTGATCATCACTGTTTTGTCTAAACCTATGTATATATGACTTATTGATTTCCATACCAAGTGTAATCTTGTGGAAGCCATATTCATTTGATAGTAAAAAAGAACATGTGAACATATACAGTAGGTAGCACAGATATTGATTGATTGGTTAATTGTTGCTTAGCACCAGAAGAACATCATTACAGTCGTAATATAAAATATTCATTGTAATAGCAGAAGTCATCAATATGCTAAAGTAATATAAAATAATGTAATAGCAGAAATCATCTATATGTTTAAGTAATATAGAATATTGTAATAGCAGAAATCATCTATATGCTTAAGTAATATAGAATATTGTAATAGCAGAAATCATCTATATGCTTAAGTAAGATAAAATATTGCAATAGCAGAAATCATCTATATGCTTTAGTAATATAGAATATTGCAATAGCAGATATAATCTATATGCTTAAGCAATATACAACATTGTAATACCATACATCATCTATATGTTTTAGTAATATAAAATATTGTAATAGCAGAAATCATCTATATGTTTTAGTAATATAAAATATTGTAAGAGCAGAAATCATCTATATGCTTAAGTAATATAAAATATTGTAAGAGCAGAAATCATCTATATGTTTTATTAATTTAGAATATTGCAATAGCAGAAATCATCTATATGCTAAAGTAATATAAAATATTGTAATAGCAGAAGTCATCTATATGTTTTAGTAATATATAATATTGTAATAGCAGAAATCATCTATATGTTTTAGTAATATAGAATATTGTAATAGCAGATATAATCTATATGCTTAAGCAATATACAACATTGTAATACCATACATCATCTATATGTTTTAGTAATATAAAATATTGTAATAGCAGAAATCATCTATATGTTTTAGTAATATAAAATATTGTAAGAGCAGAAATCATCTATATGCTTAAGTAAGATAAAATATTGCAATAGCAGAAATCATCTATATGTTTAAGTAATATAAAATATTGTAATAGCAGATATCATCTATATGTTTTAGTAATATAGAATATTGCAATAGCAGATATAATCTATATGCTTAAGCAATATACAACATTGTAATACCATACATCATCTATATGTTTTAGTAATATAAAATATTGTAATAGCAGAAATCATCTATATGTTTTAGTAATATAAAATATTGTAAGAGCAGAAATCATCTATATGCTTAAGTAATATAAAATATTGTAAGAGCAGAAATCATCTATATGTTTTATTAATTTAGAATATTGCAATAGCAGAAATCATCTAAATGCTAAAGTAATATAAAATATTGTAATAGCAGAAGTCATCTATATGTTTTAGTAATATATAATATTGTAATAGCAGAAATCATCTATATGTTTTAGTAATATAGAATATTGTAATAGCAGATATAATCTATATGCTTAAGCAATATACAACATTGTAATACCATACATCATCTATATGTTTTAGTAATATAAAATATTGTAATAGCAGAAATCATCTATATGTCTTAGTAATATAAAATATTGTAAGAGCAGAAATCATCTATATGCTTAAGTAATATAAAATATTGTAAGAGCAGAAATCATCTATATGTTTTATTAATATAGAATATTGCAATAGCAGAAATCATCTATATGCTAAAGTAATATAAAATATTGTAATAGCAGAAGTCATCTATATGTTTTAGTAATATAAAATATTGTAATAGCAGAAATCATCTATATGTTTTAGTAATATAGAATATTGTAATAGCAGATATAATCTATGTTTTAGTAATATAAAATAGTGTAATAGCAGAAATCATCTATATGCTTAAGTAATATACAATTACTGCACTTGAACGAGATCAATATGAGGTTTTATGGAGCAGAGTACAACAATATTGAACGAGGCAAATAAAGGTAATAACAAAATTACCGAACTCCGAACAATCTTACAAAGGGAAAGTCAAAACTCATAATTATATAAACAGACAAAATCAGTCAACAACCGGAAAACTGTGAAAACCGTAATGACCCTGACTTGGTACAGGCATTTCTAAAGAAATGGTGGGTTGAATCAGATTTTAAGGCGCCAAACCTCCCGCTCTCATTACGGTTCAAAGGTTCCGGCAGTCATTGCTACATACAGTCATTGCTACATACAGTCATTGCTACATACAGTCATTGCAGCCGAGTTCAATATTGTTGTACTCTGCCCCATAAAACCTCATATTGATCAAGTTCAAGTGTAGTAATTGTTTTATTACATATGGCTCTATTTTACTCTAATTTTGAAATGTTATGAAAACTGAAATTTTTTACTTTTTGAAAATTTTATCATTTTGAATTTTTTTGAAATCTTATGAAATTTTTGAAAGTTTTGAAATTTTATGAAAATTTTGAATTTTTAAAAAAATATTTGAAATTTTATGAAATTTTTGAAATTTTGAAATTAAAAAAAAAAATTGAATTTGAATTTTTATTAATTTCTAATTTTATTATTTTGAAAATTTTAGAAAATTTTGAAATTTTATGAAATTTTCTAACATTGATTAGCAAAAAGCAATTTCTGTGCAATAAAAAACCATATTGCACTCTCGTGCCACGTAATTTCATTCATTAATTTTGCACGAGAGTGCAATATGATTATTTATTGCACAGAAATTGCTTTTTGCTAATCAATATGTTAGAAAATGGAATGTCACGTGTATTGCTTCTGGCCAATAGAAAAACAGTAAAATAGAGCCTTATGTAATAATATAAAATATTGTAATAGTAGATATCATCTATATGTTTTGGTAATATAAAATATTGTAATAGCAGAAATCATCTATATGTTTAAGTAATATAGAATAGTGTAATAGCAAAAATCATCTATATGTTAAAGTAATATAAAATATTGTAATAGCAGATATCACCTATATGTTTTAGCATAGCGACACATAAGGTGATGATATCTTTTATGTACAAAATTATCTCCTAGAAGGAAATACCCCGTTTTAAGTAAATAATTGTGTCTGTGTTCATCTGTATGTAACAATGACTGTATGTAACAATGACTATGTAACAATGACTGTATGTAGCAATAACTATATGTAACAATGACTGTATGTAGCAATGACTGTATGTAACAATGGTTGTATGTAACAATGACTGTATGTAACAATGACTGTATGTAACAATGACTGTATGTAGCAATGACTGTATGTAGCAATGACTGTATGTAACAATGGTTGTATGTAACAATGACTGTATGTAACAATGACTGTATGTAACAATGACTGTATGTAGCAATGACTGTATGTATCAATGACTGTATGTAACAATGACTGTATGTAACAATGACTGTATGTAACAATGACTGTATGTAGCAATGACTGTATGTAGCAATGACTGTATGTAGCAATGACTGTATGTAGCAATGACTGTATGTAGCAATGACTGTATGTAACAATGACTTGATTCTATTACTACAATACCGCCAGTCATTCACGATTCTCAGATGACAGTTTTCATTTATCAATATTGAAAGCCATCAAAAACTTATCGATGAGTATCGATTAATGCCTTTTATATCTTTATCAACCTATTTGATAGAGCGTGAAATACAAACACAACAATAATCATAAACAATTAATATTTAATTTACTGGGTTAAAAAAGTAGTCCGGAAATAACTGGTATAACCTGGCACGTGTGACAAGATACACAGAAACGGGTTTTTTTTCAGTGATTTGGAAATAGGGAAAATGTTAATATTTACATTAAACAAGAATATAGCCTGTGTAAACATTTACCATATCAGATTAAGTACAGACATATTTATAGTGTGTTCAAACGGGCTTTCAATGTGGTTTTTAATCTACTGAAAAAAATGTATGTATTTGATATGTAATGACATCATATAATCAATCAAGGCGTTATTCAAAAGTAAATTATTTCCATTATTTATACAATTGTCAGTGTGATATATTAATTGAGGTGGATTGGAGATGACAATAGGCATGCGAAAGTGATACAGAGAACGAAAAATGTATGCGCTTCTTTTATCTACAGAGAACGAAGAATGTATGCATTTCTTTTATCTACAGAGAACGAAGAATGTATGTGTTTCTTTTATCTACAGAGAACGAAGAATGTATGTGTTTCTTTTAACTGTTGATGGTGTGCGGTATATTTGTTTGATTGATAGTGTTTAACGCCACTTTCAATAATATTTCAGTTATATCGTGGCGGTCAGTTTTATTGGTGGAGGAAACCGGGGGATCCTGAGAAAACTACCGACTTGTCGCAAGTCGCTGACAAACTTTATCACATAATGTTGTATACCTCGCCCTGATCGAGATTCGAACTCGCAATATCAGTGATGATAGGCACTGATTGCATAGGTAGTTGTAAATCCAACTACCATACGATCACGGCCACGACGCCCCCTGTTTGTGGTATAGTATGAGCCACACAAATATAAGCTCGTCTCAACCAAAATCTATAAATTAATGGCTCATTTAATCGAAGAAATATTTAGTTAATTGTCTTTAACTTTTAAATTATTTGGCTTTCTAATAATTTGGCTTTGAGTTTATACTTGAATAATGTTATTCCAGAAACGCGTCATATCCACTGAATTACATATATACTTCTTTTATTGAAATATCTCAGAGTAAGTATACTATTACTAGTATCTTAAACTGGCTACTTTCTTTTAACCCAGTAAATTAAATATTAAACTGGAAGGAAAATAAATGGTATTGACGTGTGTGAAAATGGTCTTATAAATATCGTTTACCCTTTTGTCCGATTTTTTGTGGCCATTGTATTGTCTACCATTCTTTTATTTGTGGTAGCTGATTATAGTTTTGGTATCTTCAAGCTTAACATGATGAAAATATGTTGATTTCGTTGGATTGACAATTTTAATTACTTTCAGTGTCTTGTACTTAAAAGTAAGATTTCTAACGTTTTATGTAATATTTCATTTATCTGGTGTACTTAAGAACGAGTAAGTTGTATTTGGTAATAGACAAAAACAGAGTAGAGTAGAGTAAACTCAGAAGGCAATATATATATAGATTCGCCTTACGAGACAAGGTGACACTTGACAATTGAAGCTACATTTTAATAAAGAGGATGTGGCTGAGCGGTCTAGTGCGCTGGACATAAATCCCGTCGACGGATAACAAAATATGTGTTAGCTTAAAAATCTAACTCTTAACACTGTTGGGTTAAATTGTCAGATATTTTATATCGTCTAGAAACTAGACAACAATCAATCTTACAGGATGTTCAATCTGACGATACTGCACAAATGCAAAATAATATACACTTATTGCCTTGTTAGGGGGTGGATATACAGAATTATCAACCCATGTAAGGTTATTTCCTCGCAGGTTGATAATTCTGGATATCCACCTCCTAGCTAGGCCACACATGTTTTATAATACCGAAATAAACTTTTGAAACTCCACATGAACCAAATCTGATATTATGCCAATTTCATCTCATTCAAACCAGTGTAGACAGTTTTCGTCAGACTTCCCTTGCTAACTGGATTGAATTTGATAGTTGGAGTTTTAATGCCACTTTAGACACATTTGCATAATCTCATGACAGACAGTTTCATTGGAGGAAACATATTACCCAGTGAAAACCACCATCCTTCGGCGAGTAACCTTCGACAGCCATTTTTCAGCAGACGACTGATGACGTAATCATTATCTCCCTTTGACGGAACGTTTTATCCTACGGCAGTCGAGATTTTGAAAAAAAATATCCGAATAAAAAAATGTCACGTAGTGCTATCTAAACTAATCGTATTCTTTTATAATATGTGAGGTATTATTATGTATATAATCAAATTGCGCACTAAACTTCTGCAAAATGATAAGGCGTACATCAATTAGGACCATTTTATTATTGATTTAAATTTCATACATAAAAATACATGAAATGCTGTTATTTAAATATATTCAACATTCTGTTTAGCAGAGAACGCAAGTACAATTTGATATGACATATAATAATAAAGACTAGTTAAAGGCATACAGGCTGTCAGAATTGATTTTTTTGTTTATACTAAAAGTTGCCAATATTCGATGTTTTATACTAAATGCAGTTGAAATTTTTCATAATATCATACGTAAATAGCCTAGAATGAAGGAAATACGTCGCTGTTTGATTTTCTTACATCCAGTAAAGAATTCAATGTCCGCGCAATATTCATACGACCTGACAATGAACTCATTCGGGAAAGCGTTTGCGCATATGTGCGAAATTGTTTGTTGATGAAGAAAATGTGCTCAAATCGAATCGTGGAAGAACAAAACATTGACGAATTCTACACGAAAACGACATAAGAAGGAGGATTCAGCAAGCTTTGTGTAAAAATTAAAAAAAAAGATGTTATACCGACCTACTCCATTTTTCAACACGTATACGGTAAGCATAATTTAGTGGTTTTTTCGGCCGAATCGTATTTTGACAGTAGAATTGCAACGTAGTTTTTTTATATATTCTTTTTTCAGGAGAAAACGCTAGGTGATATCTCTTTTAAATTAGAGACTAAATTATTGTACTTCATGTCTGTTTTTTTCTGATAAAAAATATAACCAAGTAAACTCAAGTGTTATCAATAATATGCAATACAATTTGCTTACAATTTTCCCTTTATCGGGCCCCTTTGCAGAGTTTGGGTTTGCTTTTATTGATTTCATCACGTATTTCCGATTGTAAGTGTCATTCTTACTAAATACCATTATATAATATTAACTGATTACCCCGGGATCCAATTTCATAGATATATTTCTTAAATTGTATTAATATCTAACGAATTTACATTTAACATGCTTCCTGGTTATTGATAGCAGTTATCATTATTCAGCAAACCTCGGAACTGCAGCCGACTTATAATTAGGTCGTGTTAATGGCGATTCCACCAACAGATATTCGAATTCTTTTCACTAATTACGACATTATAGCATATTTTTTAAACCTGGCCTTTTGTTCAGAACATTTTATTAGTATAAAACATCGAATATTGGCAACTTTTAACATAAACAAATAAAGTCAATTCTGACAGCCTGTATTCCTTTAAGGAAACGTGGATGTATAATACTAATTCAATGTAAATCATGGAAAGGCTATCGTGCTGTTCGCAGTTCTGCCTTGATAGGTTCACTTAATCTGTCTACATTACATATATGAAATGTAAAAAAAAACTTTCACAAATTAACTTATATTCTAACCATAATCTGATTTGTTTTTTGTCAAACTCTCCATTAGTAATATTTGTAAAGGAATTCAACATTCTCTGTTTCGTTACTTCACAAAACGAGATGATTGCGTAATTGAAGATGTATTCGATTCACGTCACATAATGACATTTTGTTACAAAATAACAAATCTTTGTAGTTATTTGTATCGATTATTATCTTGTAATTCAACACTGATCACATTCATCTCTATTTCAATAAATAGCATGATTCATTCATCTCTTAAAGAAGTTGTCATTTTACAAACTGGTGCCTTCTAACACTTCCGTTAACAAAATTAACATTACAAAATGGATACTTACACTATGATAAGTAATTACCATTGATCAATAACGTAAGGTTAATTTAAAATTGTAAAGTACATACTTTGCAAATTAAGCGTGCTGCATTAGCTTCTAAAATGGATAAACACAACTGCTTCAGTTCACAAATACAGCTTAAGATATCATATGTGCAATTATACAGGAGAAGTTTGTATTACGTACCATTGGGTATTGTAATACGTCAAGTATCGATGAATCACATTTCTTTGTTGAAATATTGATGATTAGAAAATGACACATTTTGAAAAGACAGTTTAAAATGGCGATTAAAAACACCTTGATACAATCAGTAGACTGTACAATATCACTTATTTCAATTGAAACAAAGATATCATGTTCTAATGATGTATCATCATGCATTATATATGAGTAACACGGCGGGTGTCTTATAAGAAACAGGAAATGATTACACTTTGCGAGCATTTGAGTTCACACCCGGTTTTTTATTGGGGTCCGTTTTGTTCATCTTTTTTTTTTTGTGTTGTCCTATTATGTGTCTTTACGAACTGAGTTCCGTGTTGTGATGTCATATATGATTTCCGCATAAAAATTATGTTCGATTCTTTACCTTCAATTGTTTGTAGGAGTGCTCATGTCTTATTTACGTTATTTGTGTTTGCTTGCGCATAGTGGAGTCCAACACATATTGTGTTGTGTGTTTCTTCGTCTATGTTGTCAGTTTCTCTGGATTGTTCATTTTCGATTGCCCCTTCGGTATTCTCTATCTTTTATGTAAGACATATTGTAAATCTGATAGTAGTAAGTCGTACGTAATAGGGACGGACACCATATTCTTACGAGCTGGAAGCTAACGCAACAACAGTGGATACACAGCTATGAAGTATAATTATTTTGACTAAGCACGACATTGACATATAATGTATTGTCTAGAAACTAGTCAATGATCAATCTCACGGGATTTTGGATCGCCCAAAATATGACGATACCGTGCAAATAAAAAGTCATATATACGTCTAAAAAGTTTGAACAAAAGAATGCATATCTAAAGTAGCAACAAATAGTTACTGGTTTAAAGTCACAGAATTGTCGTCTCACCGAGAGACTATACCAATGTCAATCTTCGATCTGTAGCGTCGATCTTAAAGTGAAATTCAATCTCTGTTTTGTCCGTGTAAAATTGTTTGACATTACTGTCTGTGTCTATGATACTTGTATAGGGACACACATCTATTGATCTATATAGATATTATATTATATTACAAAATTTATGTAAAATGTAATATTACATAAAATATTACATGAATTAAATAATACACAAGATATAATATAAATGATAGCAATAATTATGGTAAAGACTACAATACAGTTGGAATCAAAAAGTATTTTGATGTTGCAAGTCAAAAAGTTATATAACATAACTGACTGACAACGGACTAAAACTGAATAATTTACTGTTTTTGTGTCCAAAAATATATACTCGTTTTAGATATATCACGAGTGAATGTTTTGGAGGAATGGGTATTATTTGCATGCATCAAACAAACGATAGAGATATTCCTCAGTGTCTGTCCATTGCATGTCAACATCGTCTATAAATCTAAACCAGGCGAGAGGTTGGTGAGGGGAGGATTGTAGAATGTGATTCTCAAGTTTCCCCCATGAATATATTGGCGTATGTTTGTGAAACTTTTGTACCTGTTTGCAGTGCCATTTATCGGCAAGTAGTTGTCTTCATTGAAAGTGAAGTTATTATGCTTTAGGACGAGAGTTAGTAGCTTGACTAAGCATTATGTTGTTGGATATTTAACTGACCGCTATTCCCAAACTTCTTTACATGCTGCTATATCATCGACTTGGGGGATATTGGTGTAAATTGACGATACATCCATAGAAACCAGAATCGTGTTTTGAGGGAGTGAATTCATAGATGTCATTTTGTTCAAGCAATCAGCAGTGTCTTTTATATGGGATGGCAAATTTTCGACATGAATTCTTATATGAAAGTTTACAAACTCGGATATTTTCTCCCTCCGATACAGACACTATTGGTGTACCTGAGTTGTTTTCGTTGCAGATTTTAGGTAACGGATAAAAACGACCAGCTTTTGGCATGTATGGTTTCAGATATTCAAGAATATCTTTGTCAATGAATCCATTATCATTCATAGATGTAAGTTCATGCATGATTTTATTGGCGTATTCGTTATTTGTATCATGATCTCATTATTTGCAAAATCTAGTATCGACAAATTATCTACCTGTTTCTTTTATGTAGTTTATTTTGTCCATAACCACGTAAGTTCAGCTATGGATGCTCAAAGCCAAAAGATTTGAATCCCCAATAATTTAAAAGTCTATTTCAAATGCAAAAGGACCGGTTTAAAATAAACAAACAAACAAAAAACAAACATCCATCATCAATACAGCACTGTTTCTCCTACATATGATGAAAAGATCAGTGGGAATAATGGACGACAATAATGTCCCATAACATCGTTTTATTTCTGAATGAGTTCATTTTAATGTTATCGTGTTTGGAAAAGGGAGAATGGCTGCTTGACAGTTATTTAATTATCTTGCGCGACTACCTTGCCTGAGTTGAATAAATTTACTTAACTTTGTTTCTTTCCATTAACAATTGAAGACATTGTAAAATAAAAAGATTGTGATTTATTACAAATTGCATAGGTTGTTACTTATCGCTTCAAATTCTGACAAATCGCTACAAGAACACAAAAATATCTTCAGACATTTATATCGATTATTTTGATATTGAAATGCATATATAGCTGATCGTTCCGCCGAATCTCGTATAAATTTCCATTAATTAATCTGATGTTTGGCGCTATTATAGGAAAACTCTAGTTAGTATTTATTTCAAACATGAATGCAAGATTAGATTCGATCTTCCTTGGGAATATTTGTTTGGTGAAGATAAAATCAACATATTTCTTGTTGATCCCTAGTTTACAGAAATGCCATCAAAACATACTCATCCTTAATTAGACTAATTAGACTGTGGCTAAACATCACATGACGATACATTGAAGGCTGATCATCGTTAGCGACTTCTAAGACACGTTTGTGTACAATGAAGGCTGGTCATCGTCAGCGACTTCCAAGACATGTCTATGTACATTGAAGGCTGGTCATCGTTAGCCACTTCTAAGACACGTTTGTGTACATTGAAGGCTGGTCATCGTTAGCGACTTCTAAGACACGTTTGTGTACACTGAAGGCTGGTCATCGTTAGCGACTTCTAAGACACGTTTGTGTACATTGAAGGCTGGTCATCGTTAGCGACTTCTAAGACACGTGTGTGTACATTGAAGGCTGGTCATCGTTAGCGACTTCTAAGACACGTTTGTGTACATTGAAAGCTGGTCATCGTTAGCGACTTCTAAGACACGTTTGTATACATTGAAGGCTGGTCATCGTTAGCGACTTCTAAGACACGTCTATGTATATTGAAGGCTGGTCATCGTTAGCGACTTCGAAGACACGTTTATGTACATTGAAGGTTGGTCATTGTTAGCGACTTCGAAGACACGTTTGTGTACATTGAAGGCTGGTCATCGTTAGCGACTTCTAAGACACGTTTATGTACATTGAAGGCTGGTCATCGTTAGCGACTTCGAAGACACGTTTGTGTACATTGAAGGCTGGTCATCGTTAGCAACTTCTAAGTAACGTTTGTGCTTTTGTCTACATTACCTAGCTACATATTGTGTGAATTCTTCAGACAGTTAGAGGTCTATAAAGACGTCATTTATTAGGGTGTGTATATTACATACATTACCTAGCTACATATTGTGTGAATTCTTCAGACAGTTAGAGGTCTATAAAGACGTCATTTATTAGGGTGTGTATATTACATACATTACCTAGATACATATTGTGTGAATTCTTCAGACAGTTAGAGGTCTATAAAGGCGTCATTTATTAGGGTGTGTATATTACATACATTACCTAGATACATATTGTGTGAATTCTTCAGACAGTTAGAGGTCTATAAAGACGTCATTTATTAGGGTGTGTATATTACATACATTACCTAGCTACATATTGTGTGAATTCTTCAGACAGTTAGAGGTCTATAAAGACGTCATTTATTAGGGTGTGTATATTACATACATTACCTAGATACATATTGTGTGAATTCTTCAGACAGTTAGAGGTCTATAAAGAGGTCATTTATTAGGGTGTGTATATTACATACATTACCTAGATACATATTGTGTGAATTCTTCAGACAGTTAGAGGTCTATAAAGACGTCATTTATTAGGGTGTGTATATTACATACATTACCTAGATACATATTGTGTGAATTCTTCAGACAGTCAGAGGTCTATAAAGACGTCATTTATTAGGGTGTGTATATTACATGCATTACCTAGATACATATTGTGTGAATTCTTCAGACAGTTAGAGGTCTATAAAGACGTCATTTATTAGGGTGTGTATATTACATACATTACCTAGCTACATATTGTGTGAATTCTTCAGACAGTTAGAGGTCTATAAAGACGTCATTTATTAGGGTGTGTATATTACATACATTACCTAGCTACATATTGTGTGAATTCTTCAGACAGTTAGAGGTCTATAAAGACGCCATTTATTAGGGTGTGTATATTACATACATTACCTAGATACATATTGTGTGAATTCTTCAGACAGTTAGAGGTCTATAAAGACGTCATTTATTAGGGTGTGTATATTACATACATTACCTAGCTACATATTGTGTGAATTCTTCAGACAGTTAGAGGTCTATAAAGACGCCATTTATTAGGGTGTGTATATTACATACATTACCTAGATACATATTGTGTGAATTCTTCAGACAGTTAGAGGTCTATAAAGACGTCATTTATTAGGGTGTGTATATTACATACATTACCTAGCTACATATTGTGTGAATTCTTCAGACAGTTAGAGGTCTATAAAGACGCCATTTATTAGGGTGTGTATATTACATACATTACCTAGCTACATATTGTGTGAATTCTTCAGACAGTTAGAGGTCTATAAAGACGTCATTTATTAGGGTGTGTATATTACATACATTACCTAGATACATATTGTGTGAATTCTTCAGACAGTTAGAGGTCTATAAAGACGTCATTTATTAGGGTGTGTATATTACATGCATTACCTAGATACATATTGTGTGAATTCTTCAGACAGTTAGAGGTCTATAAAGACGTCATTTATTAGGGTGTGTATATTACATACATTACCTAGATACATATTGTGTGAATTCTTCAGACAGTTAGAGGTCTATAAAGACGTCATTTATTAGGGTGTGTATATTACATACATTACCTAGCTACATATTGTGTGAATTCTTCAGACAGTTAGAGGTCTATAAAGACATCATTTATTAGGGTGTGTATATTACATACATTACCTAGCTACATATTGTGTGAATTCTTCAGACAGTTAGAGGTCTATAAAGACATCATTTATTAGGGTGTGTATATTACATACATTACCTAGCTACATATTGTGTGAATTCTTCAGACAGTTAGAGGTCTATAAAGACATCATTTATTAGGGTGTGTATATTACATACATTACCTAGCTACATATTGTGTGAATTCTTCAGACAGTTAGAGGTCTATAAAGACGTCATTTATTAGGGTGTGTATATTACATGCATTACCTAGCTACATATTGTGTGAATTCTTCAGACAGTTAGAGGTCTATAAAGACGTCATTTATTAGGGTGTGTATATTACATACATTACCTAGCTACATATTGTGTGAATTCTTCAGACAGTTAGAGGTCTATAAAGACATCATTTATTAGGGTGTGTATATTACATACATTACCTAGCTACATATTGTGTGAATTCTTCAGACAGTTAGAGGTCTATAAAGACGTCATTTATTAGGGTGTGTATATTACATACATTACCTAGCTACATATTGTGTGAATTCTTCAGACAGTTAGAGGTCTATAAAGACGCCATTTATTAGGGTGTGTATATTACATACATTACCTAGCTACATATTGTGTGAATTCTTCAGACAGTTAGAGGTCTATAAAGACGTCATTTATTAGGGTGTGTATATTACATACATTACCTAGCTACATATTGTGTGAATTCTTCAGACAGTTAGAGGTCTATAAAGACGTCATTTATTAGGGTGTGTATATTACATGCATTACCTAGCTACATATTGTGTGAATTCTTCAGACAGTTAGAGGTCTATAAAGACGTCATTTATTAGGGTGTGTATATTACATACATTACCTAGCTACATATTGTGTGAATTCTTCAGACAGTTAGAGGTCTATAAAGACGTCATTTATTAGGGTGTGTATATTACATACATTACCTAGATACATATTGTGTGAATTCTTCAGACAGTTAGAGGTCTATAAAGACGTCATTTATTAGGGTGTGTATATTACATACATTACCTAGATACATATTGTGTGAATTCTTCAGACAGTTAGAGGTCTATAAAGACGTCATTTATTAGGGTGTGTATATTACATGCATTACCTAGATACATATTGTGTGAATTCTTCAGACAGTTAGAGGTCTATAAAGACGTCATTTATTAGGGTGTGTATATTACATACATTACCTAGCTACATATTGTGTGAATTCTTCAGACAGTTAGAGGTCTATAAAGACGTCATTTATTAGGGTGTGTATATTACATACATTACCTAGCTACATATTGTGTGAATTCTTCAGACAGTTAGAGGTCTATAAAGACGTCATTTATTAGGGTGTGTATATTACATACATTACCTAGCTACATATTGTGTGAATTCTTCAGACAGTTAGAGGTCTATAAAGACGTCATTTATTAGGGTGTGTATATTACATACATTACCTAGATACATATTGTGGGAATTCTTCAGACAGTTAGAGGTCTATAAAGACGTCATTTATTAGGGTGTGTATATTACATACATTACCTAGCTACATATTGTGTGAATTCTTCAGACAGTTAGAGGTCTATAAAGACGCCATTTATTAGGGTGTGTATATTACATACATTACCTAGATACATATTGTGTGAATTCTTCAGACAGTTAGAGGTCTATAAAGACGTCATTTATTAGGGTGTGTATATTACATACATTACCTAGCTACATATTGTGTGAATTCTTCAGACAGTTAGAGGTCTATAAAGACGTCATTTATTAGGGTGTGTATATTACATACATTACCTAGATACATATTGTGTGAATTCTTCAGACAGTTAGAGGTCTATAAAGACGTCATTTATTAGGGTGTGTATATTACATACATTACCTAGATACATATTGTTATTGCTTTGTTTGGGGCCCTCGATTTAATCGCTCCTAAAGACATTTAAATTGCTGGCTTTCCAGTGTTTTGACTATGATCACATGATGAAAGTTAATAAAGAAACGCGTTATGCGCACTAAATTAGATAGGTACGTTTGCGTTAGTAGAATTCCTGAGAGAGATGGACAGCTATATGTCTATAACATCTTTCTTTGTTGTGTTTCTCTGTATTATCTAGGTTCCCTGGGTACCTATTGTTAGTAGTCTTCACACGATGGAGGGTCAGATGTCTATAAAGTGGTACTTTGTTCGTTGGTCTGTATTATCTACATTCTCTAGGTACCTATTGTCAGTATTCGTGAGACCGATGAACAGTCAGATGTCTATGAAATCGTTCTTTGACTACAATATTGTATGTGTTTAAATAGAAATGCATGAGACAATTTCTTATAGGCGTAGACAATTATGGTGATATATGGTCCTTCTTGTTTTACGTTTAGCTTTATCATATAGAAATATGATTGTATGCAACAACTAATCACGAATGATATAAATATTTATAACGAAAATTCAATTGACGCATTTTAGGTTTGAAGACAACGTGTCAAGGAGCAAATAACGAATCACAATCAGGCTTCTAACTGGACATACGGGCGAGTGATTAATTGCCAAATCTTTAGTTCTCTGTGTAGACGATTGTCTGTCCTTTTTTGGGGGGTCATTGTATTTTCTGTCCTTCGATTTACGACTTCTGATTACATATTTGATACCTTGAAACTGATGAAGGTTATTCCAAAAACACGTCCTAAGCTCTAAATTAGATATCTACATTTATTTTGCTCGATATATATGTTTTCTTGGGCAAAAATACTTTTGGTTAAATATTGAAATTAAACGTTACCATCAAATGATCATATTTACACATTTGTGTACATGTATATATGGATTACCTTTATACTTCTATACAACCTTATTCATGGCTAAATTTCTAAATTAAAACATACCTTAATGACATGACATAGGTCTCTCTTAATTATTAAATCTACTTTTTTATTACGGTGAGGTGACGTTCCTGTTGTAGCATGTTATAGAGAGTATATGTCTTAACCTGTTCGTGAATCATGTTTTGTAATAATGTTCAGACTTTTCAAGGTACGGCATAAAAGAAATAAAAATAACGCAGTTTTCTTGCTTCAATAAAAACATTTTACGGCTATAAACATTTCATACAAATATTAGTTAAAAGTTTTCTACATTCATATCCGTATATATAGAGATTGTAACCTCCTGGGGTACCACAGTACGCCCTGGGGAAAAACCCGAAAAGTGTACAGGGGTACTGAGGATGATGCAATTTCCACTTCTACAGAAATGAAGGTATTCAACAAATTTATCTCCGGTCTTAATTTAGGGGGGTAAGTGGAAACAAATGTACAATTTTAAAGTAAAGTTTGAAATTAGAAACATTTAGACACTGTTTGCAATGTATAGAGTACTACCTTATGGTAGAACCATAGAGCCATCCCAGTAGAATTCTATAGAATTCTATAATGACAGGAAAGCTTAAACTGTGCTAGTCAATAATTCTACCAATATCAACAACAAAACTAGAGGCTCAGTGGGCTGAGCCTGTGTCGCTCACCTTTCATTCTGCTTTGAGGAAACTTAATACAGAACCTTCCATATGTTCTTCCCACCAAGTTTCGGTTCATTTGGCTAAGTAGTTTCAGAAAAGAAGATTTTTAGAAATCAATCAACCAGAAACAAGAATTGCGTATGGCAGCCATGTTTGTTAACAGATGAAATTAGCAATCTTTATAGAGGACCTTCCATAGATGCTTCCTACCAAGTTTCGGTTCAATTGGCTAAGAAGTTTCAGGGAAGAAGATTTTTAGAAATCGACCGATCAGAAACAAGAATTGCCTGTGGCGGCCATGTTTGCTAATGAATTGGGACGAAATGAACAATCTTTATAGAGGACCTTCCATAGTTGCTTTCTACCAAGTTTCAGTTCATTTGGTAAAGTGGTTTCAGAGGAGAAGATTTTTAGAAATTGACCAATCAGAAACAAGAATTGCCTGTGGCAGTCATGTTTGTTAATGAATCGGAACAAAATGAGCATTCTTTATAGAGGGCCTTCCATAGATGCCTTCTACCAAATTTCAGTTCATTTGTGAAAGCGGTTTCAGAGGAGAATATTTTTTAGAAATCAACCAATCAGAAACAAGAATTGTCTGTGGCGGCCATGTTTGTTAACAGATCAGGACGAAATGAGCAATCGTTATAGAGGAACTTCCATAGATGTTTTGTACCAAGTTTAGGTTCAATTGGCTAAGCAGTTTCAGGGAAGAAGATTTTTAGAAATCGACCAATCAGAAACAAGAATTACCTGTGCCGGCCATATTTGTCAGCGAATCTGGACGAAATGAGCAATCTTTATAGATGACCTTCCATAGATGCTTCCTACCAAATTTCAGTTCATTTGGGATAGCGGTTTCAGAGGAGAAGATTTTTTAGAAATCGATCAATTAGAAACAAGAATGACCTGTGGCGGCCATGTTTGTCAACGGATCGGAACTAAATGAGCAATCTTTATAGAGGACCTTCCATAGATGCTTCCTACCAAGTTTCGGTTCATTTGGCCAAGTGGTTTCAGAGGAGAAGATTAAAATGTGAAAAGTTAAAGGACGACAGACGACGGACGACGGACGACGGACGCCTTGTGATGGCAAAAGCTCACATTGCCATCGGCAAGGTGAGCTAAAAAGAAAGTTTAAACTGTGATGGTCAACAATTCTACTAATATCAACAAAACAATGAACGAACAACCACCTCTCACCTTAACTCATTGAACACAAAAAAAAACTATTATATGTTCACTTTTTCAACAGCATAGAAAATCCCATGACATTCCCTGGATTAACGGTTAGCAACGTCCGCGTATACCTTTTTATTATTGACGTTAGCCAATAACAATACGAGAGTTTTACTAAGCCGAGGATAATATACCTTTTTTTAACAGATATATTGACGTCAGTGGTTCTATTTTCATACTGTAAAAACTATTTAAGGTTATTAAAAATATAGATCAAGTTCTATAATACTAACATTATTAATTTCTTATACGTATTGATACATGTTGTCTAGGTAATAAGATAATAATATGGAAAAAAAATAGCACACTGTCGGAACAGTCGGGTGGCTCAATGAGTTAGGTAGTTGGATTATCCAACAACTCATACAAGCCTATCACCAATACGGCGGGGGGTTTGCGCCCGGCTTTGTAAATTACAAAAAAGGGTGCACTCGACTCACATCCGCAAGTGATAAAGTTTACCAGTTGCTTGCCCATGGTCGGTGATTCTCTCCGGGTACTCCAGTATCTTCCATCACTTAAATTGGTCGCCATGATAAAGCTGAAATATTGCTGAAAGTGGCGTTAAAACATCAAAAATCCCCCCAAAAAATCAAATCAACCCTCACATATCACCTGGCAATGGATAATACACTTTAATTACTATTGTTTCTATTTCATAAATATATTTGAGGGTTAGTGCTATGGTGTTTTACGCCACTTTCAACAATAATTCAGTTATATCGTGGCGGTTAAATATTTTTGACTTAATAAATTTACAAATGTCAATTTCAAATATTTGATATATTTGGTGAGGTATGTCATGAATTAGTACTTATTATTAATTAAACAACATTAATAAGAAAAAATTGCTGGAACGAGCTAATCTGGGTCACGGGTCACAGTAATCGGACGGCTGTATCGAAAAACAGATACGGTGTTGAAAAAACTGGTCATACTCATAAAATATTTATAAATGCAATAAAATGTTATGTTTGTCTTCAAGAAATATGATAGACAAAACCATGTGTGAAGTTTTATGACGAAATATCTCCGATTTCTATGTAAATTTACTAGTTGAAGTGGGAAAACACCCACAGGTAATTTTAGCGATGTATTTTTATCTTGGACAAGAATAATGAGCGTCCTGATTGGATGACCGATTTAAAACACACTGACAACGCATGGTAAAAAGATGCATGTAAAAGAAATCTATGTTATATTTATTCATTTGTTTGATTCTGGAATATTGTTGATCATTGATTTAAACAAGAAAAAAGGGGGGGAATTTTATTTGTGAATTTTACAGTTAAATAAATGTTATGCTTCGACAGTTTAAAGAGAAAAATAAAAAATTGTTGCTACTAAAGCTTAAATCAGCGTTAAAAATTGAACAAATATCAGTGGTTTTGTAAACGAGATTTATTTTAAATAGAAAATCTGAATTTATTATTTATTAATCTATTATTAATGCTACAATTTTATATCCCTTGGGAGGGGGAGGGGGGCTATGATGAAAATTTGAAATAAAAACACAGGACCAGACTTTAAGCAAAAATAATAATCCAGGATTAGTTTTTTATTAAAAAATCCAGGACCCCTGTGTCCACGAATTTTTTTTTTAAGTTAATAATATGAAATATTGACATCCACACTTGCCTTTTGGACAGCACATTTCTGTGTCCACCCTTGTAATATTAATAATATATATTACATCTCACAATTATCAATTTTGCTTTTGTGTTAACAGTCCTACAGTTAGTTGTTTGTTGTCTACCACGTTGTGGCTATTCTGTTGTCATGATAGTCAGCGGTAGTCTTGTATATTACGGTTTATGTAAGGGAGTGTTCATTCTTTGTATATATCTTTTTGGCCGCTGGCAATCTACTTATGAAAAGGGATGGTTTTGATCCCACTTTCTCATGTAACACGCTACATTTTTGTGCTTGTTTTAAAGGGCGTATATTTTTCCATTGGCGTCTATCGTAGTTGATATTTTGTGCTTAAGAACTTAGTATGTGCTGGAGGAGGAATGGTTCGTGTTGCTAGTTGATCCGGTATTACTATTATACGTCTCCTTCATCCTATAACAATGTTCAGTTTATCCATTGTTTTAATAACAGCTCATATAAGACATCACGTTTTAAATGTTACGCACATGTTTTTTTTACATCATGTTTATTTTATTTCCTTTTTGTTGTTTATTTTTATGTTTTCAAGAAAACTTACAGTGTAAAAATAAAGATTTGGCTATTTCAGTATAACGAAGTGTCATTAGTGTGAATCAATTGTTCTATATCCCGAGTTTGTTATCTGTATATGTATATCTGGTTGTTTTCAATCCCAAATACCATTTTGCACAAATATCAATTCCAACTTAAATAATGTCGGTTTCGTCTTTGAATTTAAAACAAAACATGTATATCGGATTTGGCAGCTCGTCAATAATTTGAATAGTGTACTTTTCCAGCTATTCCTCGGTAGCTTTATTACATATAATATATTATTTATCAAATGGACAACCAAAAAAGCATATAAATAGACTGCGAAGCACGATGGGAGCATGTCTGTTAACAAAGTGATCTACTGACACAACATTGAAAACTAAATAAGAGGTTGATATATATAATCCTGAGAAAACGGAAAATATCAGGAATGATATACAGATATGTGTCTCCCATAGCAACAACAACGTGATATTCTACTTTAAAGACTAGTTATATTTCTCATTATGTACTGATGCTGATGCAAAATCATATAATATGTATGGATGCATTCTGGTATGGGTTTAACAAAGCAAGTTGTTTCTCCTCGATGCATTCTAGTATGGGTTTGACAAAGCAAGTCATTTCTCCTCGATACATTATGGTATGGGTTCGACAAAGCAAGTCATTTCTCCTCGATGCATTATGGTATGGGTTTGACAAAGCAAGATGTTTCTCCTCGATGTATTCTAGTATGGGTTTAACAAAGCAAGATGTTTCTCCTCGATGTATTCTAGTATGGGTTTGACAAAGCAAGTTGTTTCTCCTCGATGCATTCTGGTATGGGTTTAACAAAGCAAGTTGTTTCTCCTCGATGCATTCTAGTATGGGTTTAACAAAGCAAGTTGTTTCTCCTCGATGCATTCTAGTATGGGTTTGACAAAGCAAGTTGTTTCTCCTCGATGCATTCTGGTATGGGTTTAACAAAGCAAGTTGTTTCTCCTCGATGCATTCTGGTATGGGTTTGACAAAGCAAGTTGTTTCTCCTCGATGCATTCTGGTATGGGTTTGACAAAGCAAGTTGTTTCTCCTCGATGCATTATGGCATGGGTTTACCAAAGCAAGTTGTTTCTCCTCGATACATTCTAGTATGGGTTTAACAAAGCAAGTTGTTTCTCCTCGATGCATTCTAGTATGGGTTTGACAAAGCAAGTCATTTCTCCTCGATACATTATGGTATGGGTTCGACAAAGCAAGTCATTTCTCCTCGATGCATTATGGTATGGGTTTGACAAAGCAAGATGTTTCTCCTCGATGTATTCTAGTATGGGTTTAACAAAGCAAGATGTTTCTCCTCGATGTATTCTAGTATGGGTTTGACAAAGCAAGTTGTTTCTCCTCGATGCATTCTGGTATGGGTTTAACAAAGCAAGTTGTTTCTCCTCGATGCATTCTAGTATGGGTTTAACAAAGCAAGTTGTTTCTCCTCGATGCATTCTAGTATGGGTTTGACAAAGCAAGTTGTTTCTCCTCGATGCATTCTGGTATGGGTTTAACAAAGCAAGTTGTTTCTCCTCGATGCATTCTGGTATGGGTTTGACAAAGCAAGTTGTTTCTCCTCGATGCATTCTGGTATGGGTTTGACAAAGCAAGTTGTTTCTCCTCGATGCATCATGGTATGGGTTTGACAAAGCAAGTTGTTTCTCCTCGATGCATTATGGCATGGGTTTACCAAAGCAAGTTGTTTCTCCTCGATGTATTCTAGTATGGGTTTGACAAAGCAAGTCATTTCTCCTCGATACATTATGGTATGGGTTCGACAAAGCAAGTCATTTCTCCTCGATGCATTATGGTATGGGTTTGACAAAGCAAGATGTTTCTCCTCGATGTATTCTAGTATGGGTTTAACAAAGCAAGATGTTTCTCCTCGATGTATTCTAGTATGGGTTTGACAAAGCAAGTTGTTTCTCCTCGATGCATTCTGGTATGGGTTTAACAAAGCAAGTTGTTTCTCCTCGATGCATTCTAGTATGGGTTTAACAAAGCAAGTTGTTTCTCCTCGATGCATTCTAGTATGGGTTTGACAAAGCAAGTTGTTTCTCCTCGATGCATTCTGGTATGGGTTTAACAAAGCAAGTTGTTTCTCCTCGATGCATTCTGGTATGGGTTTGACAAAGCAAGTTGTTTCTCCTCGATGCATTCTGGTATGGGTTTGACAAAGCAAGTTGTTTCTCCTCGATGCATCATGGTATGGGTTTGACAAAGCAAGTTGTTTCTCCTCGATGCATTATGGCATGGGTTTACCAAAGCAAGTTGTTTCTCCTCGATGTATTCTAGTATGGGTTTGACAAAGCAAGTTGTTTCTCCTCGATGTATTCTAGTATGGGTTTAACAAAGCAAGTTGTTTCTCCTCGATGCATTCTGGTATGGGTTTGACAAAGCAAGTCATTTCTCCTCGATGCATTCTGGTATGGGTTTAACAAAGCAAGTTGTTTCTCCTCGATGTATTCTAGTATGGGTTTAACAAAGCAAGTCGTTTCTTCTCGATGCATTCTGGTATGGGTTTGACAAAGCAAGTCATTTCTCCTCGATACATTATGGTATGGGTTCGACAAAGCAAGTCATTTCTCCTCGATGCATTATGGTATGGGTTTGACAAAGCAAGATGTTTCTCCTCGATGTATTCTAGTATGGGTTTAACAAAGCAAGATGTTTCTCCTCGATGTATTCTAGTATGGGTTTGACAAAGCAAGTTGTTTCTCCTCGATGCATTCTGGTATGGGTTTAACAAAGCAAGTTGTTTCTCCTCGATGCATTCTAGTATGGGTTTAACAAAGCAAGTTGTTTCTCCTCGATGCATTCTAGTATGGGTTTGACAAAGCAAGTTGTTTCTCCTCGATGCATTCTGGTATGGGTTTAACAAAGCAAGTTGTTTCTCCTCGATGCATTCTGGTATGGGTTTGACAAAGCAAGTTGTTTCTCCTCGATGCATTCTGGTATGGGTTTGACAAAGCAAGTTGTTTCTCCTCGATGCATCATGGTATGGGTTTGACAAAGCAAGTTGTTTCTCCTCGATGCATTATGGCATGGGTTTACCAAAGCAAGTTGTTTCTCCTCGATGTATTCTAGTATGGGTTTGACAAAGCAAGTTGTTTCTCCTCGATGTATTCTAGTATGGGTTTAACAAAGCAAGTTGTTTCTCCTCGATGCATTCTGGTATGGGTTTGACAAAGCAAGTCATTTCTCCTCGATGCATTCTGGTATGGGTTTAACAAAGCAAGTTGTTTCTCCTCGATGTATTCTAGTATGGGTTTAACAAAGCAAGTCGTTTCTTCTCGATGCATTCTGGTATGGGTTTGAAAAAGCAAGTCATTTCTCCTCGATGCATTCTGGTATGGATTTGACAAAGCAGGTTGTTTCTCCTCGATGCATTATGGTATGGGCATAACAAAGCAAGTTGTTTCTCCTCGATACATTCTAGTATGGGTTTAACAAAGCAATTTGTTTCTCCTCGATGCATTCTGGTATGGGTTTGACAAAGCAAGTTGTTTCTCCTCGATGCATTCTGGTATGGGTTTAACAAAGCAAGTTGTTTCTCCTCGATGTATTCTAGTATGGGTTTAACAAAGCAAGTCGTTTCTTCTCGATGCATTCTGGTATGGGTTTGAAAAAGCAAGTCATTTCTCCTCGATGCATTCTGGTATGGATTTGACAAAGCAGGTTGTTTCTCCTCGATGCATTATGGTATGGGCATAGCAAAGCAAGTTGTTTCTCCTCGATACATTCTAGTATGGGTTTAACAAAGCAATTTGTTTCTCCTCGATGCATTCTGGTATGGGTTTGACAAAGCAAGTTGTTTCTCCTCGATGCATTCTGGTATGGGCTTAACAAAGCAAGTTGTTTCTCCTCGATGCATTCTAGTATGGGTTTAACAAAGCAAGTGGTTTCTCCTCGATGCATTCTGGTATGGGTTTGACAAAGCAAGTCGTTTCTTCTCGATGCATTCTGGTATGGGTTTGACAAAGCAAGTCATTTCTCCTCGATGCATTCTAGTATGGGTTTGAAAAAGCAAGTCATTTCTCCTCGATGCATTCTGGTATGGGTTTGACAAAGCAAGTTGTTTCTCCTCGATGCATTCTGGTATGAGTTTGACAAAGCAAGTTGTTTCTCCTCGATACATTCTGGTATGGGTTTGCACAAAGCACGTTGCTTCTCCTCGATGCATTCTGATATGGGTTTGACAAAGCAAGTCGTTTCTCCTCGATGCATTCTGGTATGGGTTTGACAAAGCACGTCGTTTCTCTTCGATGCATTCTGGTATGGGTTTGAGAAAGCAAGTCATTTCTCCTCGATACATTCTGGTATGGGTTTGCACAAAGCACGTTGCTTCTCCTCGATGCATTCTGATATGGGTTTGACAAAGCAAGTCATTTCTCCTCGATGCATTCTGGTATGGGTTTGACAAAGCAAGTTGTTTCTCCTCAATGCATTCTGGTATGGGTTTGAAAAAGCAAGTCGTTTCTCCTCGGTGCATTCTGGTATGGGTTTGACAAAGCAAGTTGTTTCTCCTCGATGCATTCTGGTATGGGTTTGACAAAGCAAGTCATTTCTCCTCGATGCATTCTAGTATGGGTTTGAAAAAGCACGTCATTTCTCCTCGATGCATTCTGGTATGGGTTTGACAAAGCAAGTCATTTCTCCTCGATGCATTCTGGTATGGGTTTGACAAAGCAAGTCGTTTCTCCTCGGTGCATTCTGGTATGGGTTTGACAAAGCAAGTCGTTTCTTCTCGATGCATTCTGGTATGGGTTTGACAAAGCAAGTCATTTCTCCTCGATGCATTCTAGTATGGGTTTGAAAAAGCAAGTCATTTCTCCTCGATGCATTCTGGTATGGGTTTGACAAAGCAAGTTGTTTCTCCTCGATGCATTCTGGTATGAGTTTGACAAAGCAAGTTGTTTCTCCTCGATACATTCTGGTATGGGTTTGCACAAAGCACGTTGCTTCTCCTCGATGCATTCTGATATGGGTTTGACAAAGCAAGTCGTTTCTCCTCGATGCATTCTGGTATGTGTTTGACAAAGCACGTCGTTTCTCCTCGATGCATTCTAGTATGGGTTTGAGAAAGCAAGTTGTTTCTCCTCGATACATTCTGGTATGGGTTTGCACAAAGCAAGTTGCTTCTCCTCGATGCATTCTGATATGGGTTTGACAAAGCAAGTCATTTCTCCTCGATGCATTCTGGTATGGGTTTGACAAAGCAAGTTGTTTCTCCTCAATGCATTCTGGTATGGGTTTGACAAAGCAAGTCGTTTCTCCTCGGTGCATTCTGGTATGGGTTTGACAAAGCACGTTGTTTCTCCAATTCATGCCAATAATCTACTTAGTAATTGAAGTGAACAATATAACACTACAACACATTGATAAATGACAAAATACAGATGATTGGAAGCGTCAGTGTGTTCCGAACGGTAATTGATATCACAGGCAAATATCCCTGGAGAGAATCTGCCTTTTCTTCTCTTGGCTTTGTCTAATCATAGTTTGACAAAATAGCATTGGACATCACAGTTGTTTATTGAATCGATAGTAATTTGTTCCTTTTGCTTGCCTCATATAGAATGAGGATAATAAAACAAAGCTATTTTCTAACGAGGATTTTCCAGTAATGGAGTTTCTAAAACATCTAATGAAAAGTATATGGCTAATATGGTCGTAGTTTGATGGTCAACAAAGCATGATGGGATCTTGTAGATATAACTATCAATAAATCACCATGGGTGTCGATAAGATGACCAACTGAATTATGTGACTGAAATGGAAACTAGATCACATTCTTTACAGTCAATCTGTCTACATCGAAAAAAGGCGGTGAAATTACTTACCAATTTATTAGGGCTTAATGGATTCCCGATTACAAATCAACCCATTAATGTGGTCCATAATAGGGTATAGAATATATATGTATAAACAATCATTATACTAATCTAATCTATCAATACACTGATGTTTAAAACTCGATTTAAATACCGATTTGTCGAAGGAGCTGTGTCGTTCTACGACCATCCATAGATGCTTTCCTAGCTCCATCACTGACGGACGCATTTGAATAGACATATTTCGATGAAACAAATTGTTTATAGAGAGTAGAAATATTCTCAGTTTTATTGGTGGTGTAAAATGAAGTAATCTGAGAAAATTACCGGCCTGCAACAAGTCAATGACAAACTTAATCACATAAATTTGATTTGTATGCACCTCGTTACGAGTGGGAATCGAACTCATAACTTTGCGGGTTAGTGACACTGATTGCATATGTAGATGTAAATCAAACTACCCTACAATCGTTGTTATGACCACCCTCAAGCCAAATACAGTCAGACATGTATTAAGATGTCACATTTGGAACAAAGAAAAAGTGGCCTTATAAGACATGTGATCTCTTAAAAGAGGTTCAAATGACGTGAGGTTTTTATATAACAAAACAAGAAAAAGGTGACCTTTTAATACATGTGACTGCTTAATAGAGGTGACCTCGTGGGCAGATTTGACTGTATGTCTTTATTCATACATTGACCTTTCATAAAAGCATTAGAAAAAAATTCAAATATTCGTTGGTATTTATTCTATTAAATAAATCTTCTACAACTTTGGGAACTAGAGGTTCACATGATTTTGTATCGCTCAACTAGTTATAAAGTTCCATTTATGAACTAGTTTGTATTAAGAACAGTTGAATGAGTACCAAAGGGGTAATCAGAATCCGTAAATCTAAGAAGGACAGACAACGCAATGGCCAAAAGAAAAGGTACAAAAGAACAAACAACGATCTACAAAACACTACATTATGTTTGTGATTTCAGAGAGGATATTTTGTCTTTTTCTTACTACTACTTAATTTTTTATAATTACATTACTTCCGTTTTTCATTGAAATGTTACAATATGATTGGTTATGAAGTGGTCACATGAATATAAAAGAGATGTTTCACATCCCAATGAAACTCAAATCCGAACTTGCACGTGCCTCCATGACGACGTCAGATGTAAACAATCAATGGCGTAGTAATTTCCAACAGCAAATAATCTAACACAAATAAAATTCACAACGAAAAATTCAACTATATTAAATTTTAGTGTGATTTAAATATAATTATAAGAATTGAATGCATTCTTTTGAAGTTTCATTGGGGTATGAAAGCGTTGATCGAACTACATTTTCAACATGAAGCGCGATAATTCTTAGATCAACGTGCACATGAATATGTCAACCAAGTTTGTTTTCAAATAGCTATTCTGGTTTTAAATGTTATTTTTAATGCCCTATTTTGAATAAAACGTAGATATAACATTTAGTGCGCATGATGCGCTCCTGGAATAACCTTCATCAGGTACACTCAAAATAGACAGATTGGAAAGAAAAATAATTTAAAATTGTTTGAGATCAATAAAACCAAAAGGCCTTAACGAACTTTGTTCTTCTCATTTTTTAGTCTTCACGATAAAGATCTTATTATATTTTCCTGAAAATCGGCTGTAAACCGATGTTATGCGATGACAAATGGGATCATTAACAAAATTTATTTTCAAATAACAATAAAATTTGACAAATATCCAATCACATTGTATTAGTGGCTCTGAGTTCACCCCCGGTTTTTAGTGGGGTTCATGTTACTCGATCTATAATTTTATATGTATGTTTTGTAGATCGTTGTCTGTCCTTTTGTACTTTTTCTTTTGGCCATTGTATTGTCTGTTCTTCTTCGATATACGGATTATGATTACCCCTTTGGTATCTTCAAACTCTTCTTCCAAAACACAACAAAGCACAATAATCGTTCAAATTGATATTTTGAATCTGGTCAGCCATTTTGGATTTCGAATCGGTATCTAAATCACCAACATATACAAAATCCACAACATGAATATCCAAGATTCTTACCATTTGTCCCAGTATTTAAAAAGAAGATGTTCATGTACGTTATTGACGACAGCGTAGTGATGACAATATATTATAAATATAGAGTGGAGATAGGAATGTTGCTACCTATGCTGAACATGTACAATGGGAAATTAAAAATGTACAATCCAACCAAATAAACGTGTTTTATACTTTTATACAATGTAATGGAAATAAAATCTAGGATGAACTGTTGATGACTTGTATTCATTGAAAAGGACATATTTCCCAATAGAAGACTGTTTTAAATACAATACACGGTGTGATAACCAATAAAATTACTGAAAACAACTGTAAATCCAATCTATATAATTGTACTTCCTGTGTTTGTGTGTGGACATTTATTGTGGACAAGACCATTAGTCTTGTACGTTGTTGTTTACTACTATTTAATTAATTGTTGGTCTTATGTTGTCACTGTATGTCTTATTACCACCAGATCAATGTTTACATGTATGTTTTCACTATTTTCTAGATTGTAGTTATTTACTTAAGCATAATAACCATTATCCCATGGGTTAATGTTTTATGTTCAATGTCTTCCCAACAGGCGCCATGTTTGAGTCATTGGTTTAGCATTTCATTGCTGTTGTTTGTATCCATGGATTGTGGAATCTTGGCTCCTTAGATTTATATCTGTCTTTATTACAAATCACTAATTTAGAAATAATTTATATGTTCATTTTTGGTAAAACATTTTGTAGATTTCATTTGCATAACAATGTCATTTGCGAAACTATGACATAATTTGGACCACCCCCTTCTACTTTGCTATAATTCTTTATATTTCAATTATGTAATGCAAATGCATGGAAATACATTTTTATTAAAATACACTTTTTTGACTGGAATTTGATTTTTGGATTTTCAATTTATTAATACATTAATATGTTCTTTTTACATTAAACAGTAAAAAAACATCCTATTTTCAGATATGATAATAGTTTACCCTATGGTAATTTTAATTGGGGTTTTCAAATTAAGAATGAATTGTTATACTTTATATCCCTTTATCGTGTTATGTCAAGGTCATAATTTATGTCCATATGCCATTTTCTTTCAAGGCTATAATTTATTTTCAATGCCATGTCAAGGTTATAATTTATGGTGTTTTTTGTCATTTAATGTCAAGGTTATATTTTTGTCAGTAAATAAAAATCAAATACAAGGTTCATTCACCCTTTGAGTTAAATGTATTTTCTGGGAATTTACAACATTAATTACGTTTATTCGGAGATAGTTCTACAATATCACGTGTGAGTGAAGTCTTTGGAAACAGTGTTCCTTGATCATTTATGTTCAAACATAATAAAGGCATGTTCAATTTAATTGATTTCCTTATTGCGTAAGTCTATCACATTGACAAAAATGCAAAAATACACTATATTTTACCTGATAAAATTACCTAAAAACATATATATTTGATCAAATATAATTCATCAAAAATCAGATCCGTTCTTTCCGAAATTGCGTAGCACAGAGTAGAAACGGACTAATAAATGCAGGGAAAAGGAGATACTTTCTAACAGAAATAGCGCCTCAAAAACGTAAATACCTTCTAATATAAATAGCATAGCAAAAGGTATAAACGTTCTATCAGAAACAGTACAGTACAGGGAAAATAATGTGCTCGAATAGTATTGCTGCAAAAAAACATATTTGTTCTAACATTAAAAAACAAAACAGGTCCGAAATAGCGTAGCAAAGAGCAAAAACATCTTAATAAGGACATCAAAGTAAGGCTCAGTGGGCTGAGCCTGGATCGCTCACCTTTCATTCTGTTTTGAGGAAACTTTATACAGAACCTTCCATGGATGCTTCTTACCAAATTTCAATTAATTTGGCCAAATGGTTTTTACAGAAGGCATTTTTTGAAGTTGACCAACGAGAAACAAGAATTGCTTATAGTGGTCATGTTTGTAAACGGATTGGAACGAAATTAGCAATCCTAATAGAGGACCTTTAATAGATGCTTCCTACCTAAGTTTCCATTCATTTGGCCAAGTGGTTTCAGAGTGTGTGTCACTAAAATTTATCTTATTCTTAATTTGAATCTCAATAAAATAAAAAAACAAAGAATACCACACTGTGCAACAATCATTTACTACATTTGTATATGTTAAATGTATGTTTAGACCCGAAATACCCCAAATAAAATTGCATTTGCTTTAGGCTTGAAATAAAAACATAGTGCAGACCAAAAGCGATTATTACCTATTCAATAACACATTTAATTAAACAAAATGCAAATTAGATGAAATACACCAAGGTATTTATTTTGTTCTTAGTTTTAATCTACAATATGTCTTCTCTAAGAGTAGAAATAATAATTATGGATATAGTAGTAGTAGTATGAGGGTTTAACGTCCGGCTCACCTATTGAGATATACACTTCTGAGTTAGCTCTTATTTACTCTGTGTTTGTCTACTACCAGATAACGTTTACTCTTTATCAAGTAAGGAATGATACAAATAAAACACTAGAAATATTTCTTTATAAGTACAAGACAAACAGAGTAATTGAAATTGTCATTCCAACAAAATCAACACATTTTCATCATACATATTTTATCTGTGTTTAAATCCCGTTGTTTGCGACTTTTATTGTTTTTTGGCGTAATACATCATTAGTACGAACTTCATATTATTATTTTACTACGCCAATGTGCAGCGACTCTGTTTTGGGTGAAAAATTTATCAACTTGTTTACCAAAATTAGTAATTCATTTCAATATTACATAAAAAATTATTTACGAACGTCGACTTTGTAAATTAGAATTAAGAAATAATTCATGCCGACCATACTTTATTGTTATTCAAATACGGGTAGGCATTATATTCATGAATATTTAACCCCGAACGATAGGGTTAAATATTCATGAATATAATGCCTACCCATATTTGAATAACAATAAAGTATGGCCGGCATGAATTATTCAGATTCTAATAGGACAACTACGGTAATTTTAAAATTCGAGGCGGTCAAGGTGATGCGCTGGTAGTGGCTATTCCATCAATCTCCTACGGAATTTTAAAAATGGTAAAATTGGGAATTAAGAGATGGAAAGCGAAATTGTGGTTGAAACTGTGGCTTAAAATACCGAAAAGAATTTTATTGACAAGGTTCAATATAAATTGTATTACAAATAAACAACTTTAAATGATTAACAACCAAATTACCAGTTGAACGCAGCCTGTCGGATCGGAGAATCTCTGCATCACAGAATTGATGTCTAAACACTCTTTTGGTCTCCCCAGTGCTTAAAGATTGTATGATGTATTGATTAACAGAGTTCTGTTTTCTGTAAAAGTTGATTATTTTGTAGTAGGCTCCCTCGTGTTCCACTTTAAGTCCTATTTTTAACGGTAAATTTACTAGTGTTGACATATTGACGGATGTTGTCAGCAGACGATGACTCATCATAACAAAGCCGTGTCTATAAGAGTTTAATTATGATAAGACTTGATTAGGATTTATTTAATTTTAACTTCATTTATATCAACAATTTGTAGATAAACAATAATAGAAAATCGCTAAACGATGAAGAATTTTCTGAAAATAGTCAGTGTTTATGTAGGTGGGGTTTTTTTTTTTAGCTCAGCGTGCATGAGTGGCCTATATTTGATTGTTATTCCAATATGCGTTTATTTGTATACCGAATACGGGACGTCATATTATAATCTTTATTTTATTTCTTTATTAAGGTATATATTTTTATTCATATATTGTTGTCAGCAATTTTTGCTTAACGTCAATTGCGTATTTGGTCAGCTATATTAAGACAAGAACATATCGTCTTTTGATGAGGTGATGTCTGCTCTGACCAGATCAACGCACTTGGTTGAATTCTTAAAGTTGAAATCTTCTCAGTCAAACAACATGCACTATTTGCTGATGCTCTTTGTGAAGTGTCAGTTACAGATAATATAGTCTTTGGTTTGGGTCAGACGGTAACCAAACCACGATAAAGCACTCACGAGGCGAGTTCGTCAGCCATTATTGTCCCTTGGTTTTCTCTTAGATTATATTGTTGTTGATACGGTAAGCTAATTGTTCAATCATATAAAACCTTTGTTACGCTTATTTCTATCATAATATTAATGTACGCTAATAAATTCGTTATAAATCCATGCATAGCTGACTGATATACAATACAGTCTTTGATACATAGATGCGTCCTTGCATTCAACATCTATCAAGATGTCTGTACAATGATACGTTTCGTAAGTTCCCGTTTTAGATTCCTATTACTTTAACATCTGTATATAAGTGTCGTACATTTAAGATTTATTACTTTTTCTCGGTAAATCTTCAAAGAATCCTTTGCTTGACGTATTTCCCTTCTTTTGTCTATTTTTCACGCGTTTGTAAATCCTCTTAATAATCTGTGTAAATGCTTTTTATGTTTTCTTTCTTTCGTATTGATTAAACTTTAATCAAATTTTACAATGTTATCTCCTGAGAATTTCAATCAATATTACAATGCGATATCTTAATATGAAAAAGGTTAAGAAAAATCAGTTTTGTTTTGGATTATTTCACGTTTAATAAAACTTTGTCATTAAATCCGTTTCCACTCGGATAGCGTATCAGAATTTCCAATTTAATTAAGTTAAATGGCTTAAGAAACATAACATACGACTATGTTACATTACTAAAATCGTTACCATGATTTCTAATTTCTGTTCAAATCACTGTTTTATTATTATTGCAGTATCATAGTTTCATACAAAAACAATGTCAAATTTTCACCCAGAGAAAACCGAATTGACAATTTTATGCATTGAAGCTCTTGAGGTGATGATACTAAATATCCATCAGCTAAATAATTACATTTTAAACATACACATATTGAGAATCAGCAGTCACCATTACAGTCCACAAAACACAGACCATTCCTTCCACAATTCTCAATAAGTTCATATTTAGCACGAAAGGATGTGGATGTACATGTAAATAAACATGAGAGACTACTCAACATTACACTTAGAAACAAATTAAAATAAAGGAACATGAGAGACTATCCAACATTACAATTAGACACAAATTAAAGTAAAAGAACATGAGACAGTGTCCAACATTACAATTAGACACAACTTAAAGAAAAGGAACATGACAGACTGTCCAAAACATTACAATTAGACACAAATTAAAGTAAAAGAACATGAGAGACTGTCCAACATTACAATTAGACACAAATTAAAGTAAAAGAACACGAGAGACTATCCAACATTACAATTAGACACAAATTAAAGTAAAAGAACACGAGAGACTATCCAACATTACAATTAGACACAAATTAAAGTAAAAGAACATGAGAGACTGTCCAACATTACAATTAGACACAAATTAAAGTAAAAGAACATGAGAGACTATCCAACATTACAATTAGACACAAATTAAAGTAAAAGAACATGAGAGACTATCCAACATTACAATTAGATACAAATTAAAGTAAAGAAACATGAGAGACTATCCAACATTACAATTAGACACAAATTAAAGTAAAGGAACATGAGAGACTATCCAACATTACAATTAGATACAAATTAAAGTAAAGAAACATGAGAGACTGTCCAACATTACAATTAGACACAAATTAAAGTAAAGGAACCTGAGAGACTATCCAACATTACAATTCGACACAAATTGAAGTAAAGAAACCTTGAGAGACTATCCAACATTACAATTAGACACACATTAAAGTAAAAGAACATGAGAGATTATCCAACATTACAATTAGACACAAATTAAAGTAAGAGAACATGAGAGACTGTCCAACATTACAATTAGATACAAATTAAAGTAAGGAAACATGAGAGACTGTCCAACATTACAATTAGATACAAATTAAAGTAAGAGAACATGAGAGACTATCCAACATTACAATTAGATACAAATTAAAGTAAAAGAACATGAGAGATTATCCAACATTACAATTAGACACAAATTAAAGTAAGAGAACATGAGAGACTGTCCAACATTACAATTAGATACAAATTAAAGTAAAGAAACATGAGAGACTGTCCAACATTACAATTAGATACAAATTAAAGTAAGAGAACATGAGAGACTATCCAACATTACAATTAGACACAAATTAAAGTAAAAGAACATGAGAGATTATCCAACATTACAATTAGACACAAATTAAAGTAAGAGAACATGAGAGACTGTCCAACATTACAATTAGATACAAATTAAAGTAAAGAAACATGAGAGACTGTCCAACATTACAATTAGATACAAATTAAAGTAAAGGAACCTGAGAGACTATCCAAAATTACAATTCGACACAAATTAAAGTACAGAAACCTTGAGAGACTGTCCAACATTACAATTAGACACAAATTAAAGTAAAAGAACATGCGAGATTATCCAACATTACAATTAGATACAAATTAAAGTAAGAGAACATGAGAGACTGTCCAACATTACAATTAGATACAAATTAAAGTAAAGAAACATGAGAGACTGTCCAACATTACAATTAGATACAAATTAAAGTAAAGGAACCTGAGAGACTATCCAACATTACAATTCGACACAAATTAAAGTAAAGAAACCTTGAGAGACTGTCCAACATTACAATTAGACACAAATTAAAGTAAAAGAACATGAGAGATTATCCAACATTACAATTAGACACAAATTAAAGTAAGAGAACATGAGAGACTGTCCAACATTACAATTAGATACAAATTAAAGTAAAGAAACATGAGAGACTGTCCAACATTACAATTAGATACAAATTAAAGTAAAGAAACATGAGAGACTGTCCAACATTACAATTAGATACAAATTAAAGTAAGGAAACATGAGAGACTATCCAACATTACAATTAGACACAAATTAAAGTAAGAGAACATGAGAGACTATCCAACATTACAATTAGACACAAATTAAAGTAAGGAAACATGAGAGACTATCCAACATTACAATTAGACACAAATTAAAGTAAAGAAACATGAGAGACTATCCAACATTACAATTAGACACAAATTAAAGTAAGAGAACATGAGAGACTATCCAACATTACAATTAGACACAAATTAAAGTAAAGAAACATGAGAGACTGTCCAACATTACAATTGGACACAAATTAAAGTAAAAGAACATGAGAGACTATCCAACATTACAATTAGACACAAATTAAAGTAAAGAAACATGAGAGACTGTCCAACATTACAATTAGACACAAATTAAAGTAAAGGAACATGAGAGACTATCCAACATTACAATTAGACACAAATTAAAGTAAGAGAACATGAGAGACTGTCCAACATTACAATTAGACACAAATTAAAGCAAAGGAACACGATAGACTGTCCAACATTACAATTAGTCAAATGAAAGTAAAGGAATATGATAGACTATCCAACATTACAATTAGACACAAATTAAAGTAAAGGAACATGAGAGACTGTCCAACATTACAATTAGATACAAATTAAAGTAAAGGAACCTGAGAGACTATCCAACATTACAATTAGACACAAATTAAAGTAAAGAAACATGAGAGACTATCCAACATTACAATTAGACACAAATTAAAGTAAAGGAACCTGAGAGATTATCCAACATTACAATTAGATACAAATTAAAGTAAAGAAACATGAGAGACTGTCCAACATTACAATTAGACACAAATTAAAGTAAAGAAACATGAGAGACTATCCAACATTACAATTAGACACAAATTAAAGTAAAGAAACATGAGAGACTGTCCAACATTACAATTAGACACAAATTAAAGTAAAGGAACCTGAGAGCCTATCCAACCTTACAATTAGACACAAATTAAAGTAAGAGAACATGAGAGACTGTCCAACATTACAATTAGACACAAATTAAAGCAAAGGAACACGATAGACTGTCCAACATTACAATTAGACACAAATTAAAGTAAAGGAACCTGAGAGACTATCCAACATTACAATTAGACACAAATTAAAGTAAAGAAACATGAGAGACTATCCAACATTACAATTAGACACAAATTAAAGTAAGAGAACATAAGAGACTGTCCAACATTACAATTAGACACAAATTAAAGTAAAGAAACATGAGAGACTGTCCAACATTACAATTAGACACAAATTAAAGTAAAGAAACATGAGAGACTATCCAACATTACAATTAGACACAAATTAAAGTAAGAGAACATGAGAGACTGTCCAACATTACAATTAGACACAAATTAAAGTAAAGAAACATGAGAGACTGTCCAACATTACAATTAGACACAAATTAAAGTAAAGGAACCTGAGAGACTATCCAACATTACAATTAGACACAAATTAAAGTAAGAGAACATGAGAGACTGTCCAACATTACAATTAGACACAAATTAAAGTAAAGAAACATGAGAGACTGTCCAACATTACAATTAGACACAAATTAAAGTAAAGGAACCTGAGAGACTATCCAACATTACAATTAGACACAAATTAAAGTAAGAGAACATAAGAGACTGTCCAACATTACAATTAGATACAAATTAAAGTAAAGAAACATGAGAGACTGTCCAACATTACAATTAGATACAAATTAAAGTAAAGGAACCTGAGAGACTATCCAAAATTACAATTCGACACAAATTAAAGTACAGAAACCTTGAGAGACTGTCCAACATTACAATTAGACACAAATTAAAGTAAAAGAACATGCGAGATTATCCAACATTACAATTAGATACAAATTAAAGTAAGAGAACATGAGAGACTGTCCAACATTACAATTAGATACAAATTAAAGTAAAGAAACATGAGAGATTATCCAACATTACAATTAGATACAAATTAAAGTAAGAGAACATGAGAGACTGTCCAACATTACAATTAGATACAAATTAAAGTAAAGAAACATGAGAGACTGTCCAACATTACAATTAGATACAAATTAAAGTAAAGGAACCTGAGAGACTATCCAACATTACAATTCGACACAAATTAAAGTAAAGAAACCTTGAGAGACTGTCCAACATTACAATTAGACACAAATTAAAGTAAAAGAACATGAGAGATTATCCAACATTACAATTAGACACAAATTAAAGTAAGAGAACATGAGAGACTGTCCAACATTACAATTAGATACAAATTAAAGTAAAGAAACATGAGAGACTGTCCAACATTACAATTAGATACAAATTAAAGTAAAGAAACATGAGAGACTGTCCAACATTACAATTAGATACAAATTAAAGTAAGGAAACATGAGAGACTATCCAACATTACAATTAGACACAAATTAAAGTAAGAGAACATGAGAGACTATCCAACATTACAATTAGACACAAATTAAAGTAAGGAAACATGAGAGACTATCCAACATTACAATTAGACACAAATTAAAGTAAAGAAACATGAGAGACTATCCAACATTACAATTAGACACAAATTAAAGTAAGAGAACATGAGAGACTATCCAACATTACAATTAGACACAAATTAAAGTAAAAAAACATGAGAGACTGTCCAACATTACAATTGGACACAAATTAAAGTAAAAGAACATGAGAGACTATCCAACATTACAATTAGACACAAATTAAAGTAAAGGAACCTGAGAGACTATCCAACATTACAATTAGACACAAATTAAAGTAAGAGAACATGAGAGACTGTCCAACATTACAATTAGACACAAATTAAAGCAAAGGAAAACGATAGACTGTCCAACATTACAATTAGACAAATGAAAGTAAAGGAATATGATAGACTATCCAACATTACAATTAGACACAAATTAAAGTAAGAGAACATGATAGACTATCCAACATTACAATTAGACACAAATTAAAGTAAAGGAATATGAGAGACTGTCCAACATTATAACTAGACACAAATTAAAGATAAGGAGCATGACAGACTGTCCAACATTACAATTAGATACAAATTAAAGTAAAAGAACATGTGAGACTGTCCAGCATTACAATTAGACGCAAATTAAAGAAAAAGAACATGTGAGACTGTCCAGCATTACAATTAGACGCAAATTAAAGTAAAAGAACATGTGAGACTGTCCAGCATTACAATTAGACACAAATTAAAGTAAAGAACACGGGAGACTGTCCAACATTACAACTAGACACAAATTAATGTTAAGGAACATGACAGACTGTCCAACATTACAATTAGACACAAGTAAAGGAACATGAGAGACTGTCCAACATTGCAATTAGACACAAGTAAAAGAACATGAGAGACTGTCCAACATTACAATTAGACACAAGTAAAAGAACATGAGAGACTGTCCAACATTGCAATTAGACACAAATTAAAGTAAAGGAACATGAGAGACTGTCCAACATTACAATTAGACACAAATTAAAGTAAAGGAACATGAGAGACTGTCCAACACTACTTTCAGACACAAATTAAAGTAAAGGAACATGAGAGATTATCCAACATTACAATTAGACACAAATTAAAGTAAAGAAACATGAGAGACTGTCCAATATTACAATTCAACACACATTAAAGAAAAGGAACATGAGAGACTATCCAACATAAAGCTTAGGCACAAATTAAAGTAACGGAACACGAGAGACTGTCCAACATTACAGTTAGACACATATTAAAGTAAAGGAACATGAGAGACTGTCCAACATTACAATTAGACACAAGTAAAAGAACATGAGAGACTGTCCAACATTACAATTAGACACAAGTAAAAGAACATGAGAGACTGTCCAACATTGCAATTAGACACAAATTAAAGTAAAGGAACATGAGAGACTGTCCAACACTACTTTCAGACACAAATTAAAGTAAAGGAACATGAGAGACTATCCAACATTACAATTAGACACAAATTAAAGTAAAGGAACATGATAGACTATCCAACACTACTCTCAGACACAAATTAAAGAAAAGGAACATGAGAGACTATCCAACATAAAGCTTAGGCACAAATTAAAGTAACGGAACACGAGAGACTGTCCAACATTACAGTTAGACACAAATTAAAGTAAAGGAACATGAGAGACTGTCCAACATTACAGTTAGACGCAAATTAAAGTAAAAGAACATGACAGACTGTCCAACATTACAATTAGACACAAATTAAAGTAAAGAACACGAGAGACTGTCCAACATTACAACTAGACACAAATTAATGTTAAGGAACATGACAGACTGTCCAACATTACAATTAGACACAAGTAAAAGAACACGAGAGACTGTCCAACATTACAATTAGACACAAGTAAAAGAACATGAGAAACTGTCCAACATTACAAATAGACACAAGTAAAAGAACATGAGAGACTGTCCAACATTACAATTAGACACAAATTAAAGTAAAAGAACCTGAGACTGTCCAATATTACAATAATACACAAATTAAAGTAAAGAACACGAGAGACTGTCCAACATTACAACTAAGCACAAATTAAAGTAAAAGAACATGAGAGATTATCCAACATTCCAATTAGATACAAATTAAAGTAAAGAAACATGAGAGACTGTCCAACATTACAATTAGACGCAAATTAAAGTAAAAGAACCTGAGACTGTCCAATATTACAATTATACACAAATTAAAGTAAAGAACACGAGAGTCTGTCCAACATTACAACTAAACACAAATTAATGTTAAGGAATATGACAGACTGTCCAACATTACAATTAGACACAAGTAAAAGAACATGAGAGACTATCCAACATTGCAATTAGACACAAGTAAAAGAACATGAGAGACTGTCCAACACTACTTTCAGACACAAATTAAAGAAAAGGAACATGAGAGACTATCCAACATTACAATTAGACACAAGTAAAAGAACACGAGAGACTGTCCAACATTACAAATAGACACAAGTAAAAGAACATGAGAGATTGTCCAACATTACAATTAAACACAAATTAAAGCAAAGGAACACGAGAGACTCCAACATTACAATTAGATACAAATTAAAGTAAGGGAACATGAGAGACTATCCAACACTACTCTCAGACACAAATGAAAGTAAAGGAATATGAGAGACTGTCCAACATTACAATTAGACACAAATTAAAGTAAAGGAACATGAGAGACTGTCCAACATTACAATTAGACACAAATTAATGTAAACGAACACGATAGACTGTCCAACATTACAATTAGACACAAATTAAAGTAAAGGAACATGATGGACTATCCAACATTACAATTAGACACAAATTAAAGTAAAGGAGTATGAGAGACTGTCCAACATTACAATTAGACACAAATTAAAGTAAAAGAACAGGTGAGACTGTACATCATTACAATTAGACGCAAATTAAAGTAAAAGAACCTGAGAGACTATCCAACACTACACTTAGACACAAATTAAAGTAAAGGAACATGAGAGACTATCCAACACTCCTTTCAGACACAAATTAAAGTAAAGGAACATGAGAGACTATCCAACACTACTCTCAGACACACATTAAAGTAAAGGAACATGAGAGACTATCCAACACTACTCTCAGACACAAATTAAAGTAAAGGAACATGAGAGACTATCCAACACTACTCTCAGACACAAATTAAAGTAAATAACACGAGAGACTATCCAACACTACTCTCAGACACAAATTAAAGTAAAGGAACATGAGAGACTATCCAACACTATTCTCAGACACAAATTAAAGTAAAGGAACATGAGAGACTATCCAACACTACTCTCAGACACAAATTAAAGTAAAGGAACATGTGAGAGAGTCCAACATTACTCTCAGACACAAATTAAAGTAAAGGAACATGAGAGACTATCCAACATTACACTTAGACACAAATTAAAGTAAAGGAACATGAGAGACTATCCAACATTACACTTACACACAAATTAAAGTAAAGGAACATGATAGACTATCCAACACTACTCTCAGACACAAATTAAAGTAAAGGAAAATGATACACTATCCAACACTACTCTCAGACACAAATTAAAGTAAAGAAACATGAGAGACTGTCCAACACTACTCTCAGACACAACTTAAAGTAAAGGAACATGAGAGACTGTCCAACATTACAATTAGACACAAATTAAAGTAAAGGAACACGAGAGACTGTCCAACATTCCACTCAGACACAAATCAAAGTAAAGGAACATGAGAGACTGTCCAACATTACACTCAGACACAAATTAAAGTAAAGGAACATGAGAGACTGTCCAACATTACACTTAGACACAAATTAAAGTAAAGGAAAATATTCAATATAAGAGATATCTCTTCGCGATTTTCTTAAAAGTGTATTCGCTATTATTAGCCATATTTATTTGCCTTCATTATGTTTAAAATCCCTAGATATTATTATTCCTATGTATTGCCAGTCAGACGTCCGTTGGTATTAGACTTCATTAGGTCAAACCATTTTAACTATGTTCCGTTCAATTCAATAGACTGTTTAATGTAAAGGTTCACCAGTCTCCAGATAGTTTTCTTTGTAATTCCTTGTGATTCGTCAGTCATTCAATATACCACGTTTATAAAGTATTTGAATGGAACTAAGTTATTGATATGTTGTTTTCACCAGTATATAATACATGTATTCATATGTTATTTGACTTTGAAGTCTTGATCGTAATACTTACTTTTAATTTCATTCATTCATCAACATTATTAAAACCGTTAAATACAGAAACTTAAATATTAATATTTATGTATACTGAATACACGTTAGAGAAACCCGAGGTGACAATCAAGAATGGATAATCCAGAGAAACTGGCAACATTGGGTACACAAAACGAAGAAAAGCACAAAAAAACACAACACAATATGTGGTGGACACCACTATACGAAAACAAACACAAATAAAGTAAATAAGACATGAGCCCTCCGTCAAACAACTGAGGGTAGCAACGAGCTGAACATAGTTTTATGCGGAAATCGTAACGGACAGCACAACACGGAACTAAGAACGTAAAGACACATACTAGGACAACACAATAAATAGATCAGCAACACCGACCCCACCAACAAAAACGGGTGTGAACTCAGATGTCCGCGAAGGGTTAAGTAGTTCCTGTTCCATCTCAAAATGTTAAAACAAAATATAATCTGTGAGAGTGTTCTTCAGTATGAAGGGCTAGTGACTCACACATAAACATGTTTTTCGGTATCAAGTGCTTTTGACTCTTAAATAGGGGGTCTCTCAACACTCAAAAAGGTAAAATTACGTAAAAAAAAAACAATTGAAAGTTTTTAAAGGTAAACGGTTGATAAGATATAATTAAAGAAATACACGTAATATATAATTTATTTTGATGTTATATCTTTATCTATGTATGTACTTTTTGTTGAATATGACCTTATCTACAGTGTATACATTTTTGATAAATATATATATATATATATATATATATATATAAACGTCTGAAAAAGTAGCCAATGTATGAAGCTACGGGATGTCGGATCGGAAACAAGTGCTAACGATTCTGTGCAAACAAACAAAATGATAAATAAACGTCTAAAATGTAGAACAACAACACCAAAAAAAGACGCTAAAATATAACAAAAATAACTATAAGTCTACAAAAAGACTATAATTATAATCAAGTTGACGGATATTTCGCTTGACCGACAAGCTTCATCAGCGTCTGTAATTTGATTTGAAAAATAGTCACGTGACCATCAGTTATCGTGACGTAAATCATAATCTTGAACTTTATACTTTATATTATTCAAATATATATGTACACTAATTTATAAACAATATGAAAGAATGAGAAAATGTAATGATGAAAGTTACCAACTAGCTAAGGACCAGGCAATGGCTAAAAAGTTAAAAAAAAAAAAAAAAAGATTTAGGCCTTTTTGTTTATGCCCTCCGGATGTAATGTTTGTAACTCGTGGATCCAAAAACTCTCTCTTTTATGTCTTTGATTCTCTTTCCAACTTAGATTGTGGTCAATGATATACATTTTGGATCTGACAAAGTCATCCAATGAGTGCCCCGGCGACACAAAGTGTTGACTCACGGGCAAGAGCGTCTTTTTTGTAAGGTCACTTCTGTGTCCATTCATTCTTTTGTTGAATGGTTGGACACTTTCTCCTACGTATTGCGACCCGCAGACGTGACAGTCAAGGAGGTAAACCACATTAGGCGTTTTGCAATTGACATTGCAAAAGATCTTATACTCTTTCCTGTCGTCTTGTTATGGAACACTTGTGCGCGTTGCCATTGGGGACAGCACTTGCAACGCTTGTCACCACATGGTTTACACTGGCCGACCGTCGATGAAGGTCTAGATACTGTAGCTCTGACCAGTGTATCCTTAATGCTTTCAGGTCGCCGGAACGCTACAACAGATGGTTCAGGGAACATCTTGGTCAGCGTTTCACTTTTTTGAATTTCTTTCCAATGATGACGGACAATGCCTGAAATGTTCTCTAAAGAGGGATGGTAAGTGAGAACAAGGGGAACCCGTTTGTTGATCTTTTTTTCTTTGTACTCCAGGAGTTCATTTCTGTCAATTTCACTGGCCTTTGAAAACCCACTCTCTATAACTTTGTCATTATATCCCTGTCTCTTCAAATGATGGCGTAAATCTCCTAGTCTTTGCTTGGTGGTTTCAACAGTGGAGCATATTCGTTTTACCCCAATCCTAATGGCTTGGCTGAATGGAATACTCTTAAAACAGTGCTTAGTATGGCAACTACTGTGTGAAAGGTATTGATGTGTGTCTGTGGGTTTAGAGTATAAATCAGTTGTCATGTTGCCCTCCTTGACCGTGGTGGTAGTATCAAGGAAGTACATTTTGGTTTTCGACACTTCGTGTGTGAATTTTATAGACGGATGGATACTGTTGGCATATTCGAAAAATTCATCAAGCTCTTTATCGCTATGTATCCACTTCATGTCAACGTCATCTATAAATCGGAACCATGAATCAACGAACGGCCGAAGGTGAAAGTCAATAAATTCCGATATCTTTTCAGTTGGGTGACCATTGGCTGACATAATAGGTCCCCCGGGTTGTTTTGCTTGTGAATTTTAGGCAGAAGATAGAAACGGCCTGGCTTGGGATCCTCTGGAGTAAGGTACTCAATGGTCTTATCGTCTATGTGGCCACGAGCATGCATAGTCTCTAAGGCTCGCGTGATCTTCTGCGTAAAATCCAGTGTAGGGTCAGAATCTAATTTTTCGTAGAATCAACAATCGGACAGTTGTCTTTCTGCTTCTTGTAATTATGTCGTTTTATCCATGACTACTACTGCACTCCCTTTATCTGCTGGTTTAATAATGATATCATCCCTTTCCTGTATATCCCTAAGGGCTGATCTTTCTGCCTGTGTTAAGTTGTCGGTCTTGGGGATATGTACGTCAACATTGTGTTTGATATCTGACCTAATTAGGTCAATGACCGATTCTAGCCTGGTATTTTTGCTAGGTTTCGGGATCCAATTACTTTTCTTGAATTTATTGATTTTCACCTTCGGCCGTTCGTTGAAAACCTCCCATCACACATCAAAGATACTACCGACTACTTGAAGAAAATGGAAAATTTAACCATTCCAGAAAATACCACGCTTGTTACCATGGATGTTACTTCCCTTTACACGAACATTCCCCATGATGATGGAATTGCCGCATGCAGAAAAAGATGGGAACAACGAACAGTTCATGAACCTCCGACAGAATGTTTAGTGGAGATGCTTACACTGGTTCTAAAAAACAACAATTTTACTTTTGACGGAAGCCACTATCTTCAAATAAATGGGACAGCTATGGGAACCAAAAAGGCACCCTCCTATGCCAACATTTATATGGGGGACCTAGCAGAACTATTACTCCTCTCGTCCCTTAAACAACCACTTTCATTGTTCCGGTTTATAGATGACGTTGGCCTGAAGTGGATACATAGCGATAAAGAGCTTGATGAATTTTTCGAACATGCCAACAGTATCCATCCGTCTATAAAATTCACACACGAAGTGTCGAAAACCAAATTGTACTTCCTTGATACTACCACTACGGTCAATGAGGGCAACATGACAACTGATTTATACTCTAAACCCACAGACACACATCAATACCTTTCACCCAGTAGTTGCCATCCTAAGCACTGTTTTAAGAGTATCCCATTCAGCCAAGCCATTAGGATTAGGGTAAAACGAATATGCTCCACTGTTGAAACCACCAAGCAAAGACTAGGAGATTTACGCCATCATTTGAAGAGACAGGGATATAATGACAAAGTTATAGAGAGTGGGTTTTCAAAGGCCAGTGAAATTGACAGAAATGACCTCCTGGAGTACAAAGAAAAAAAGATCAACAAACGGGTTCCCCTTGTTCTCACTTACCATCCCTCTTTAGAGAAAATTTCAGGCATTGTCAGTCATCATTGGAAAGAAATTCAAAAAAGTGAAACGCTGAACAAGTTGTTCCCTGAATCGACGGTTGGCCAGTATAAACCATGTGATGACAAGCGTTGCAAGTGCTGTCTCCAATAGCAACACACACAAGTGTTCCGTAGCAAGACGACATGAAAGGAGTATAAGATCTTTTGCAATGTCAATTGCAAAACGCCTAATGTGGTTTACCTCCTTGACTGTCACGTCTGCGGGTCGCAATACGTAGGAGAAAGTGTCCAACCATTCAACAAAAGAATGAATGGACACAGAAGTGACCTTACAAAAAAGACGCTCTTGCCCGTGAGTCAACACTTTGTGTCGCCGGGGCACTCATTGGATGACTTTGTCAGATCCAAAATTTATATCATTGACCACAATCCAAGTTGGAAAGAGAATCAAAGACATAAAAGAGAGAGTTTTTGGATCCGCGAGTTACAAACATTACATCCGGAGGGCATAAACAAAAAGGCCTAAATCTTTGTTTTTTAACTTTTTAACCAGTGCCTGGTCCTTAGCTAGTTGGTAACTTTCATCATTACATTTTCTCATTCTTTTCATATTGTTTATACATTAGTGTACATATATATTTGAATAATATAAAGTATAAAGTTCAAGATTATGATTTACGTCACGATAACTGATGGTCACGTGACTATTTTTCAAATCAAATTACAGACGCCGATGAAGCTTGTCGGTCAAGCGAAATATCTGTCAACTTGATTATAATTATAGTCTTTTTGTAGACTTAAAGTTATTTTTGTTATATTTTAACATCTTTTTTTGGTTTTGTTGTGCTACATTTTAGACGTTTACATATATATATATATATATGTAGTCGAGTGGTCTAGGGCGCTGGACGTAAGGCTAAGCGAATGGTGCTGCAGTGTAACAATGGTGTGGGTTCAAATCCCGTCGAGGGAAGAACAAAAATTTGACAGCTCTGAAATCTAATTCTAACACTGTTTGGTTTAATTTTCAGACGTATATATATATATATATATATATATATAGGAAAAACAGTATCATAAACGTTAGAGAATACCGAAGGGGTAATAAAATGGACAATCCAGAGAAACTGGCAACACAGGGTATACAAGCCGAAGAAAAACAAAACAAAAACACAACACAATGTGTGCTGGACACCACTATTCGCAAACAAACACAAATAACGTAAATATAGCATGAGCCCTACTACAACTGGCCTCATAAACATCTAGAAACAAATCGGTGAATAGTGCAGCACAATTCGTACCAATTAAAACTCTTCTTAAGAACATTGGGCTATAGTTGTGTCCAAGATAAATATTATTTAAGAACATAGAAATGAAGCGAACATTGGTAAATATTTATTTAACATTTACAGATCTTCCAAATATTTGAAAACAAATCGCATAAATAATATGAAAATAAATAATCTATTTTTTCGGTACAATTTATGCAGTTCGACTGAAAATTGAGATTGTTTTCATTTCTCTAATAACACTTTCGGAGGTAAACGAATTCATACCCGAATCAGAAAAAAAACTATGGTTGTTTTAGTAAGACGTTTGTCTCTCTACTTTTTATTCGTTACAAGTCCCAGGTATTGATTATTAATCATAAAGGATATTTTCCAAAAGCCCACACCTTCTGATCATATAATTTGTCACATTAGACTATGCTGTCCTACATTAAAATACCACCATTTGAGTCCTAGAAAATGAATAACGTCAAGTCCTATTGTGGTGCTAAGAAGTTGATGAAGCCCAATGATGCCTAATTTTCTAATGCCAAAACTTCCTCTCTACTATAAATATGTTCAAGGACCCAATGTCTTACTCTTTGCGTTCCCTACATGTCAAATCATGAGTTTCAGCGTTTTAAAATTTTGATTTTCTATACCAGGTTTTTTTCAACCGATGCATTAATTTCTAGAATGAAATTGACAGTATTTTTCCTTTATTACAATTAATACATTTTCTTACTTTCACTCAACAAATAAAACTGAAATTACAAATGTCAATAATATTTGTTTTCTATGTAATATTTCTTGCAGGAAAAAATAATATTGAGGTAGACACTCATATGTTGATGTAGATACACATGAAATGATACAGGAACACATACTTTCAAATAACAATGGCTTTTAACATTTGTACAAAAAAATGTATCTAGTTTGTTGGAAAGATGTTTCCAGTGGGCATGTGTAAATAGTCATTTGCGATAATACACCAGAGGTAGATTGCAAATTAATGGAAGAAGAAAAAGAAGAAGAAGAAGAAAAAAGGTACTCACCTCACTTCTGTGACCTCTGAGGTTAAAGTTGGATCTTTGAGGAGGATCATATTTGTTGCAGTGACTAGTGGTAAATGTAACTCCGACCACTCCTTTTCCATTCCCTCCTGCTAACCATCCCTCCATGTAGTACTGATTTCGGTTTAATTTCCAGCCACCTTCGTCCTCCGGTAAAGTATCGGGAACTTTCCCCATCCATGACAAGGAGTGGATGGTACATTCAGAACGTGTAGTGTTATTTTGCTCAAAATGTACGTGCATGATTCTTCCGTTACATTTTTTTCTGAAATCATAGAAAACTAACTAGTTATTGTTAGCAAGCAACAAGTCTCACAGTAGATTATTGATCACCTTATTACATAAGCCGTAAATAGATATTGACGAACCAAACACATCCTCATTTAGACACATCTTCATGATATATACTCTTGCAGACCATTTTATCCTACATACAATACCATACAAATTAATTATCTAATTTTATAATCTGTTTTTAATGGTAGGAGAACAGCACCGAGACAGAAAATTCCGTGAATATTCTACATATTATCTCTGTGCTTCAGATACAAATGGTTGTCAAACAGAAATCCTTCATTTACTCAGACAATATATACATATAATAAAACATTAATGGCACGTTGCTGAGGAAATGTTTATAATCAGATTGTAAATGAAAATGATGGTACGCTGTTACACTGGTTGTATAAGGTGTAATAATGATGGTACGCTATTACACTGGTTGTATTAGGTGTAACAATGATGGTACGCTATTACACTGGTTGTATTAGGTATGATAATGATGGTACAATATTACAATACTATAGTATTAATAAATCTGTGTTTTCATAATGGCCCTGTAATGTGTCCAAGTTCTTTAATAATGGCCCAAGGAGACTTCGAGGGCCATTATTACAGACCTAGGACACATAACAGGGCCATTATGAAAACACCCTTTTCTTAATACTTTTATTAACCATCTTACGCCATTATTTATGTATGCCTCACCAGGTGTTCGAAAATCGTATTTTCAGAATTTGTCTCCAGTAAAATATTAAACAATCTTCATTTATAGCACTCAATTGCGAAAAATATTCTACGGGTTCAGTTTATTTAGGCAGTGCCGAGTGTTTTGCTCCAATAGGTATAGATAGGTTGACTGAGGACAATAACTGCATGCGGAAAAATAAATTCATCAGGATTTGATACTGTTCACAAATTTATAGAGGACATCTTGATGGACAGTATCATCGTCCAACTCTTCCAAACTATGTTCCCATAGGCATAGGTTGACTGAGGATAATAACTACATGCGGAAAAATAAATTCATCAGGATTTGATTCTGTCCACAAATTTATAGAGGACATTTTGATGGACAGTATCATCGTCCAACTCTTCCGAACTATCTCCGCCTATTTCATTATCTGAACCTTGATTGACATTATCGATTTCGTCGTCACTGTTCACTTTTCTGGAGACCTCTTTATGACCCTTTCAGCTGTGTGACATCATTTTAACAAAATTGTGGCGTTTCTTACCGTTTCTTTTTAATTTTCAAGAAGTTCTATATGTGCAACATATATATTTGATTTCAAATTGTGCAATCTAATTATTATGTATTTGCGTAACTTATTCATAAAGAAAATAAACGTAAATTTCTTTCTCGAGGGACATATTATATGTCCCTAGCGCAGTCAAAGGGTTATCACAACATATCATGGTCGTCTGTCCTGCTGACCTTTGCACACGATGACATATCGAAATTTATAGTCTATTTCACTAATTCCGATTCTTAGAAAATCCACTGTTATCTATTTAAAAAAAATGACGATTTTTAAGTCAAAAACGAAAGAAGCAAAACTCAAGTGAACGTGTTAAAATTAGACGCCATTTTTTTCCATTGTGGACCACTTTTTTCCATAATGGCCTTGTATTAATGCCCCGTAAATCCTGTAATTATTCTAAGCAAAACTCAAAGTTTTATTACAGGGTAAAATTTTAGCTTTATCAACTACAAGTATATGATAAATACTTTTATTAACCAACTTACTATATTATGACTATAAATGCCTATGTTTGTACCAGATGAGTCTGGTTATTATCTATAGCGACCTACATGTTTGTACCAGATAAGCCTGGTTATTTTTTTTATAGCCACCTACATGTTTGTACCAGATAATCCTAGTCATTTTTTTATAACCACCTACATGCTTGTACCAGATAAGCCTGGTTATTTTTATAGCCACCTATATGCTTGTAACAGATAAGCCTGGTTATTTTTTTATAACCACCTACATGTTTGTACCAGATAAGCCTGGTTATTTTTTTTAATAGCCACCTACATGTTTGTACCAGATAATCCTAGTCATTTTTTATAGCCACCTACATGTTTGTGCCAGATAAGCCTGGTTATTTTTTTATAGCCACCTACATGCGTGTACCAGATAAGCCTGGTTAATTTTTTATAACCACCTACATGCTTGTACCAGATAATCCTGGTTATTTTTTATAACAACCTACATGTTTGTACCAGATAAACCTAGTTAGTTTGTATACAACTGTTAACGACCTATTAGTTATATTCATTATTCATGCTCTCGTTTGATGGATGATATATATAACATTTAATTATCTGCAATCGTTACTCGGCTGTGACTTACACAGTTGAAATAATGATTTTAAAATGTAAACATAGTTCATATAGGTTACAATACTATTAACAATTTAACTTTATAGGAATTATTTTAGTTTTATAGATTTACTGTGAAGAGAAATAAAATAATTGATCTGAATGTTGTATATATATGATCACGTCATCCAACCACGTGACATGTGGTATCCACAGATCAAGGTTTAATACATCCAGGAATCGGGTGCATAAAGTCAGAACGCCAAAAGCAAAATTTATCAATTTCGGTTTACATTACATGTACTTGTTTGAATAAAACGATATGCAACCCGCCCCTTTTGGTTCTGTCTCAAAGGTGATAGTGCAAAGAGTTTTGTCATCTACTAATATAGACTCTCGGGTCTTACCATATAAAATCCCACCTCATTTTATGGGACGATTTCCATAAACTATAAATTTGAACGCTTTAAATCATGTGACTTAGCGAAGGAAAATTATACGTTCCTATGGTAATATACCAAGTTAGAACGACACAATTACAATGTTCAGTGGTGCTGGCCATAGATAGATGGATCAACAAAATTGCTATATTCAGTGTTGCTAGACTCTAAAATGTTGCAACAACAGCATTATAATCTTCAGTGTTGCTAGACTCTAAACTGTTGCAACAACAGCATTATAATCTTCAGTGGTGCTCATTATAAAACACTTGGAGAAAGCTAAATTAAAATACCAAACGTCAACGGGTAGAAAAACAACAAAATGCCGTAACTGTATTCAGTTCAAATATACCATTGGTTAGACACCAACTGTAAATTCCTTCTACAAGTAAGCTATTTAGAATGTCCAGAATTATTTTTATTTTCTGGTCTGCCTTCTCGTGATACATATATTTTGATTCAATCGACCAATTAGGTAATGTAAATTTCTCTCTAATGATGGAATTGATTATTTAGAATTTTATTGTCGTTGAGTGACATCACTTAATTACAGATTAGATTTATATAAAGTTTTAATGAAATCTTCTCCGCAGAAGTATGATCAGAATAAAGAAGACTTTCTCCAATATTTACTGTAAGTGAGTAGTCATTGGGGATTGATGCATCTTACTGATCAGGATTTACTACAGGAAAGACCTTGATTTGTCAAACTATTGGTAATCAATTACGACGTCACTTAACCAGTGTTACCAGCACCCGTAATGCTGTATATACTATTACTCTGAACATGTAACATGGCAATTGAAATGTTACTATGAAAACGTTTAGTGATATTCGTTGGATTATTGTAGAAATTTTGTAAACATGCGCATAGAATGACGTTTGTTTTCTGAACACTAATCAATACTACAGAATTTTCCCAATGCCCCCAGTTTCATTACGCAAATTAAAAAACGGACAGAGAATCTGTCTTGTATACTCTAGCACCCATTTAACAACCATGAAGCGGTAAAAGCTCTTAGAGCTTCACAGTCTACGTAATTAAAAAGGGAAACAAATTGATCGCATGTTAACGAAAGGAACTGTTAATCAAATTTGCATGATCCAAATTACTTATCCACGCGGATGTCATATACCTAGATGCGTGCATGGATGGAAAATGTTCACACATGACAATATAAAAGGAAAATATCAACAAGAAACATGATATATAATTTGAATGAACTCATTTCATTTGTTTCATATTTTGTGGAGTAGTCTTCACAGCAGACGAACGTCATTACCAATGGCGGTAATTGAAGACTTGCAGATAATAAGTAATACAGTACTAGAGTACAGTTTAATCTCACACTTTCATTGTAATTAATTGCTTTGCCTCTATTGCCGTTACAACTAGTGGATGAAAGTATTCATGTTTTCTTGGTGGATTGGGTTATATGCTGTTATTTCATTCTTTTTTAATCCATCTTAGTCTTATACGTTTTGTTGCAGAAGTATACAGAAATACAAAAAATGATCAACAAAGAATACCACACCATGAGACCAGTTCTACAATTATATAGAAAAATCACAGAAACAGAGACAAACTAGATACCTCTAAAAAAAAAGCATGTACATAACCGTTTATTTTGCTGGTATGGTACAGGCACTTCAAATAAAAGTGGCAGGGTTTAACAAGTTTAATGGCCCAAAACATCCCCTGTTAGTGAAATAGTGTATCTATGCCAGTGTTTTCGCCATCTGAGTAGCATGCCTACCCTCACATATAACTGGGTGAACAGTGTTGTTCTATAGACAATTCTAACATGACGTCCTTCATTGGCTATATAAATAATACAATGATAAAACTCACGATATATTTTAATTCGCTCATCATGCGCATTGACGAACAAATTACAAACATCATTCCTTAGTGAATTCGTGTATTCATACAGGACCGTGGTGCATAGCAAACATAAAAATGCCCGTATTGATTTTACCTATATTTTTTTCCGGACTAAATACTTAAGACAACCGTCTATGGACTTTGACTTTTGAAATTTAAGCATAAAAATTCCCGTATTGTTTTTACCTATATTTTTTTCCGAACTAAATACTTAAGACAACCATCTATGGACTTTGACTTTTGAAATTCAACGTCTTCCGGTGACGTCGTTTAGAAAGGAAAACGGATGACGTTAACAAACATGGTTATTTTACGATTTTGTGAGCATTTTACTTGTTTAAGTTGCTAAATTCAAAATGCCATCAAGTTGGAAAATATCAGTAACTTCATAGCATCACAGTCTAGTTATACATATAAGAAAAACAACAGTAAACATGAAGGTTGGTGGATTTTGTTATCAAATGCATTTCCATTATTGACTTCCACTTCAAAAAATAAGTTAGATTTTTCCTACTAGAATCGAAATATCTAGAACCATGTATGTCAATATTACGATTTAAAAAGAGAGGGAAAACAACAATGAACTTCACATGTTCGTTATCCTTTCCATCTGAGGGATTGTGTGGTTTATCTCATGAGTGACTTTTGTTACAGTTGGTTATATTATCGATATTACTGTTTGAAGAAGAAAAAATGCTTATCCATGAAATGATTCATTTTATTTTGGTTGTTTTGTCGACAATTACAAATGTACCTGTTGATGTTTAATGAGTGGAGCATAGTTCATACTAGTTGATTATATTTTCAAAATGTCCAAAGATCACATTTCGCTTTGCTTTGATTTGAATGAGTCATGGGTGATTATTACATCCCTTTCAACAATATTTCAGTTCCATCCGGACGGTCTGTTTTATTGGAGGAAGAAAGCGGTGTACTCAGAGAAACTACTGGTCATTGGCAAAGTTGAATACACTAAGTTGAGTAAAATATTGTTCGTCACAAACAAAGATACACATCTTAGCTAGCCTATGAACTGGGTTAACCGTTAACCGTTACGAAATATCTGTGTCACAAATGACCACGGATATTTTCGGTTTGTCGTAATCACAACTCGGTCCTTTCCTCATTCAAGACTTATCACCAGGTTTGTAACAAGAGTAACACGACTGGTACAAAATGTGGAGCAGGTACTACTTACCTTTCCGGAGAACCCGAGTTCCTACAAAACACGGTTTTTTAGTGGGGACTAATTAGATACACTCACGTCTATTGAAACATAAACAAAATGTAGATAGAAAGGCGATACTGAAATTTGCATAGGTAATATTACAGCAGCTCGTTGTGAGCAATGGCTTGTTAAGAATGGTCGTTGAATTCCCGCTACAAGGCAACCATTTTTCCGACCCTTTCCAATATATATGGCTTTTTTTATGTGTCAATCTAAATGTCTACTAACATATATCTATCAGTGCCTCATTGGTTTTACCTGCAGGATGCATTGTTTGTAACTTTGCTATAGTCATGAATATATCTAGAATACTGATCACTTGACGTTAAGCAACAATCAATCACATAGACCAATAGCAAATGTTCAGAACAAAGAAAACGAAGGCAATAATAATAATAGAAGATACTATTTACTAAAGGAAAATAATATTAATAGAAGATAATATTTACTAGAGGGCAATAATAATAATAGACGATACTGTTTAGTAGTGGACAATAATATTAATAGAAGATAATATTTACTAGAGGGCAATAATAATAATATAGGATACTATTTACTAGAGGACAATAATAATAATAGAAGATACTATTTACTAGAGGGAAATAATAATAATAGAAGATAATATTTACTAGAGGGCAATAATAATAATAGAAGATAATATTTACTAGAGGACAATAATAATAATAGAATATACTATTTACTAGTGGACAACAATAATAATAGAAGATATTATTATACCTCAGTATATACTTTCTTAAAGCTTTTTTAAAGAAATAAATATGCTATTGTTTCACATTTTTAACACTGAGACTATTGACCGGTCCATAGTTTTCAAGATTATTGACTGCCGCTGAACTATTTACTGGCAATTTAAACAACTTTCGCGGAATTTTTAATTGGACTTTGCTTATTGGATAAACTACGGTAATTGTTATGCGTGATCCTCTGGCGTTATCGTCGCTATCGAGAATCTCGGATTTTTTTTTCAAAATTTCAAAATTTTCAAAAAATTCAGTTTTCATAAAATTTCATGAAATTTCAAAATTTTCAAAAAAAATTCAAGATTATAAAAAAAAAAAAAAAAATTAAAGTTCAAAATTTCAAAATTTTCACAAAATTTTAAAATTTCAAAAAATTTCAAAATTTTTATAAAACTTGTAGTCACCATGTACATTTATGTTGAAGTCTACTTTCTCAAAAGAATCAGACTCTTATGAATGACTGGGGAAATAGCATAACAATGTCCATGAAACAATATTCAGATTTATAATGCAAAATACTGGCAAAAGATGCGTGATTTTATTGGTCTTTATCATTTTGAGGTGATCATTCAACTATGAATCTAATGTTTTTCGGTATAATAAAATACTTATAGACTGTGTATTCGGGAATAGCAAGTTTGTTATCCCCTCGACCCTTACTATTGACCTCGGCTTCGCCTCGGTCAATAGTCAGTGTCTCAGGGACAACAAACTTGCTATTCCCTCATACCCAGTCAATAAGTATATACTATTTACTAGAGGGCAATAATAATAATAGAAGATACTGTTTACTAGTAGGCAATAATAATAATAGAAGATACTGTTTACTAGTGGGCAATAATAATAATAGAAGATACTATTTATTAGAGGGAAATAATAATAATAGAACATAATATTTACTAGAGGGCAATAATAATAATAGAATATACTATTTACTAGTGGACAATAATAATAATAGAATATACTATTTACTAGAGGGCAATAATAATAATAGAAGATATTTTTTACTAGTGGGCAATAATAATAATAGAAGATACTATTTACTAGAGGGAAATAACAATAATAGAACATAATATTTACTATTTTAAAGTCGCCACTGTTTAAGTAAAGCGTAGATATCAAATTTAGTGCGCACGACGCGTTTCTGGAATAACCTTCATACGCGCAATATCGAAATATTGGAAAGCCAAATAATTTAATAATTTAAAATTAAATGTTAGTCTTGGTTTAATTAATCATATAAAACTACGCTGTAAAATTTAGGAGGCATCCATAAAGCTCGATTATTTTCACTAGCAATTAAAAATTAAGAATGCAATGATATCTAAGAACTGGTTAACGATTGTTTTAAGACATTTAATAGATATTGCTGAAGACTTAGATGACATCTAATCACAGCTATTAGCAGTATGTCAGTCAATTCACGCTTAGACAAGATGGCTGACACACATATTATTGAACGCCCATATATATCTAATTAACTGTCATTTTTGTCTCATTTTTGTGCACATGATTGACTAAACCCAGAAAAACGAGAACTCAAGACAAGAATAAAATATTATGGTATCGTCATATATGGCTATCGTTTATATGCCATTAAGTTTTTTATTCTCCCAAAAACGTTTTAATAACTAGGTGTTCCTATCGTTTTGACCATGATTGTACGTGGAGAAGGTTATTCAAGAAACGACTCGTGCGCATGTCATTATATATCTACGTTTTTATGATACAACAGTCGCCATTGCAATCGAAAAATTGTAAGAAATCTGACTTCTTTGTGAATATATACTGTTCGTCAGCATAATATTGCCGTTAAATCATGACTCTTCAACCATGCTCAAATATAAATGAACACTTAGACATCATTTTCCTAATTTTATATGTGAGTTTTTATATCTACTATATATCCTAAACAACGTGGGGACTGAAGAAAATTTACTCAGAAGAAAGTATGCCTCTACTTCGTAGTACCTGTCGTGATGTTCGAATTCAACATATGTCAGCAGTCATATGTCAAGTATAAACATTGAAATTGTCCTATGGTTGACTAAATCATGTTGGCAACCAAATAAAAAGAAACGTTTAGAATAACAAAGGAGTAATCAGAATCAGTGATTCGAAAACGAACAGACAATACAATAGCCAAACACGTAACAGGGCAAACTATATATCACTTGCTTCTAGACGTTTGTATAATACACTTTATTTCCTGTGACTGTATAGTGAATAATTCTTCATTATCCTATCCAATATATTAAAAATTGCTGAGTTAGATTGCTGTCAAATTATAATATTAAGTATATATTATGTACCATCTACACACGCTTATACACATGTCTTACGCCTATCCCTAGATTTGCCTTACGAGACAAGGTAACACTACGACTATTGAAGCTCCTTTTTAAGGGAGTGGATGTAGTCGAGTGGTCTAGGGCGCTGGACGTAAGGCTAAGCGAATGGTGCTGCAGTGTAACAATGGTGTGGGTTCAAATCCCGTCGAGGGAAGAACAAAAATTTGACAGCTCTAAAATCTAATTCTAACACTGTTTGGTTTAATTTTCAGACGTATATATATATATATATATATATTATATTTATTTATATATAGGACTAAAGTGTTTAAAACCACTTTTAACAATATTTCAGTTATATCGTGGTGTTCAGTTCTGTTGGTGAAGGAAACCAGAGAACCCGGAGAACACCACCGACCTCTCACAATTAAATTACATAGGTATAGAGAAGACATGTATGTATAACTGGCATACAAGCCTAAGCATTGCCTGTATCAAGCCACGAAAGTTAGTGGCAGGGGCTATCGATTTTGCCTCTGTTGATACGATCATTCGATTGGGTTTTGGATTTCTTCCTACATTAGGGTATTTTCTTTACAGGTGATGTAATTCGTTAGAAAACCTAGCATTCTAAATCATACAATGCCAACCCTCCAAAATGACTTAGTGATGTTGTTGTATGGCTGTAAGAAATAAACATTGTAGTTATTTTGTTTGACTTTTAAATGGTATTTCAATGTTATTGGTTTGAGTTGAAAATCTACTTCTGAAATACACCACTGGGACAGTATTCTCAATAGGGAAAACTTTTGATATTATATTGTTTTGGTCCTGACGATACAGAAGTATGAATTATGTATATGTGTTTCATAGACAGATATAATCCTTTGGTAAACACGCTGTATAACGTTTGTGTAATGTATGTTTCCAGTATCTCATTGGTATTAATATCGAGAGAGAATACAATGACAGATTTGTGATTATGTAGAAATCCCATGAGTTTTGAATTCTAAATAGTATATTCGTTTGTTCAAATGTCACGGACAATCTTACTGACAACTTGCAGTGATATTGTGCGTCCTCTGTTTGGTTAACAACTCCTATCGTTAATGATTCAATACTTCTTTCAATATGACTGTGCTAAATATTGTTACTAGAGGCTATTTGATATTTTACAACGATTAACAACTGAGGATATACTTGCAGGAAATGATAAAACTTATACAATAGTCCAGCATGATCTGAAGAGAATATCAAAGCCCATCATGATCTGAAGAGAATATCATAGTCCAGCATGATCTGAAGAGAATGTCATAATCCAGCATAACCTGAAGAGAATATCATCGTCCAGCATGATCTGAAGAGAATATCATAGTCCAGCATGATCTGAAGAGAATACCGTAGCCCAGCATGATCTGAAGAGAATATTATAGTCCAGCATGATCTGAAGAGAATATCATAGTTCAGCATGATCTAAAAAGATATAATAGTCCAGCATGATCTGAAGAGAATATCATATTCCAGCATGATCTAAAGAGATATAATAGTCCAACATAATCTGAAGAGAATGTCATAGTCCAGCATGATCTAAAGAGGTATAATAGTTCAGCATGATCTGAAGAGAATATCATAGTCCAGCATGATCTGAAGAGAATATCATAGTCCAGCATGATCTGAAGAGAATGTCATAGTCCAGCATGATCTGAAGAGAATATCATAGTCCAGCATGATCTGAAGAGAATATCATGGTCCAGCATGATCTGAAGAGAATATCATAGTCCAGCATGATCTGAAGAGAATACCATTGTCCTGCATGATCTGAAGAGATAAAATAGTCCAGCATGATCTGAAGAGAATATCATAGTCCAGCATGATCTGAAGAGAATATCATAGTCCAGCATGATCTGAAGAGAATGTCATAGTCCAGCATGATCTGAAGAGCATATCATAGTCCAGCATGATCTAAAGAGAATATCATAGTCCAGCATGATCTGAAGAGAATATCATAGTCCAGCATGATGTGAAGAGAATATCATAGTCCAGCATGATCTGAAGAGAATATCATAGTCCAGTATGATCTGGAGAGAATATCATAGTCCAGCATGATCTGAAGAGAATATCATAGTCCAGCATGATCTGAAGAGAATATCATAGTCCAGCATGATCTGGAGAGAATATCATAATCCTGCATGATCTGAAGAGAATATCATAGTCCAGAATGATCTGAAGAGAATATCATAGTCCAGCATAATCTGAAGAGAATATCATAGTCCAGTATGATCTGAAGAGAATGGCATAGTCCAGCATGATCTGAAGAGATATAATAGTCCAGCATGATCTGAAGAGAATATCATAGTCCAGCATGATTTGAAGAGAATATCATAGTCCAGCATGTTCTGAAGAGATATAATAATCCAGCATGATCTGAAGAGAATATCATGGTCCAGCATGATCTGAAGAGAATATCATAGTCCAGCATGATCTGGAGAGAATATCATAGTCCAACATAATCTGAAGAGAATATCATAGTCCAGCATAATCTGAAGAGAATATCATATTCCAGCATGATCTGAAGAGAATATCATAGTCCAGTATGATCTGAAGAGAATGGCATAGTCCAGCATGATCTGAAGAGATATAGTAGTCCAGCATGATCTGAAGAGAATATCATAGTCCAGCATGATCTGAAGAGAATATCATAGTCCAGCATTATCTGAAGAGAATGCCATAGTCCAGCATGATCTGAAGAGAATATCATAGTCCAGCATGATCTGAAGAGATATAATAGTCCAGCATGATCTGAAGAGAATATCATAGTCCAGCATGATCTGAAGAGATATAATAGTCCAGCATGATCTGAAGAGAATATCATAGTCAAGCATGATCTGAAGAGAATGTCATTGTCCTGCATGATCTGAAGGAATAAATTAGTCCAGCATGATTTGAAGAGAAAGTCCAGTCTGGTCTGAAGAGAATATCATAGTCCAGCATGATCTGAAGAGATAACATAGTCCAGCATGATCTCAAGAGAATATCATAGTCCAGCATGATCTGAAGAGATAAAATAGTCCAGCATGATCTCAAGAGAATATCATAGTCCAGCATGATCTGAAGAGATATAATAGTCCAGCATAATCTGAAGAGAATGTCATAGTCCAGCATGATCTGAAGAGATATAATAATCTAGCATGATCTGAAGAGAATATCATAGTCCAGCATGATCTGAAGAGAATATCATAGTCCAGCATGATCTGAAGAGAATATCATAGTCCAGCATGATCTGAAGAGATATAATAGTCCAGTATGATCTGAAGAGAATATCATAGTCCAGCATGATCTGAAGAGAATATCATAGTCCAGCATGATCTGAAGAGAATATCATAGTTCAGCATGATCTGAGGAGAATATCATAGTCCAGCATGATCTGAAGAGAATATCATAGTCCAGCATGATCTGAAGAGATATAATAGTCCAGCATGATCTGAAGAGAACATCATAGTCCAGCATGATCTCAAGAGAATATTATAGTCCAGCATGATCTGAAGAGATATAATAGTCCAGCATAATCTGAAGAGAATGTCATAGTCCAGCATGATCTGAAGAGATATAATAATCTAGCATGATCTGAAGAGAATATCATAGTCCAGCATGATCTGAAGAGAATATCATAGTCCAGCATGATCTGAAGAGAATATCATAGTCCAGTATGATCTGAAGAGATATGATAGTCCAGCATGATCTGAAGAGAATATAATAGTCCAGCATGATCTGAAAAGAATATCATAGTCCAGCATGATCTGAAGAGAATATCATAGTCCAACATGATCTGAAGAGAATATCATAGTCCAGCATGATGTGAAGAGAATATCATAGTGCAGCATGATCTGAAGAGATATAATAGTCCAGCATGATCTGAAGAGAATGTCATAGTCCAGCATTATCTGAAGAGAATGCCATATTCCAGCATGATCTGAAGTGAATATCATAGTCCAGCATGATCTGAAGAGAATATCATAGTTCAGCATGATCTGAAGAGAATATCATAGTCCAGCATTATCTGAAGAGAATGCCATAGTCCAGCATGATCTGAAGAGATATAATAGTCCAGCATGATCTGAAGAGAATATCATAGTCCAGCATTATCTGAAGAGAATATCATAGTCCAACATGATCTGAGGAGAATGTCATAGTCCAGCTTGATATGAAAGCATGATCTGAAGAGAATATCATAGTCCAGCATGGTCTGAAGAGAATATCATAGTCCAGCATGATCTGAAGAGAATGGCATAGTCCAGCATGATCTGAAGAGATATAATAGTCCAGCATGATCTGAAGAGAATATCATATTCCATCATGATCTGAAGAGAATATCATAGTCCAGCATGATCTGAAGAGATATAATCGTACAGCATGATCTGAAGAGAATATCATAGTCCAGCATGATCTGAAGAGAATATCATAGTCCAGCATGATCTGAAGAGAATGTCATAGTCCAGCATGATCTGAAGAGAATATCATAGTCCAGCATGATCTGAAGAGAATATCATGGTCCAGCATGATCTGAAGAGAATATCATAGTCCAGCATGATCTGAAGAGAATACCATTGTCCTGCATGATCTGAAGAGATAAAATAGTCCAGCATGATCTGAAGAGAATATCATAGTCCAGCATGATCTGAAGAGAATATCATAGTCCAGCATGATCTGAAGAGAATGGCATAGTCCAGCATGATCTGAAGAGATATAATAGTCCAGCATGATCTGAAGAGAATATCATAGTCCAGCATGATCTGAAGAGAATGGCATAGTCCAGCATGATCTGAAGAGAATATCATAGTCCAGCATGATGTGAAGAGAATATCATAGTCCAGCATGATTAGAAGAGATATAATAGTCCAGCATGATCTGAAGAGAATGTCATAGTCCAGCATGATCTGAAGAGATATAATAGTCCAGCATGATCTGAAGAGAATATCATAGTCCAGCATGATCTGAAGAGAATGTCATAGTCCAGCATGATCTGAAGAGAATATTATAGTCCAGCATGATCTGAAGAGAATATCATAGTCCAGCATGATCTGAAGAGATATAATAGTCCAGCATAATCTGAAGAGAATGTCATAGTCCAGCATGATCTGAAGAGATATAATAATCTAGCATGATCTGAAGAGAATATCATAGTCCAACATGATCTGAAGAGAATATCATAGTCCAGCATGATCTGAAGAGAATATCATAGTCCAGCATGATCTGAAGAAATATAATCGTGCAGCATGATCTGAAGAGAATATCATAGTCCAGCATGATCTGAAGAGAATATCATAGTCCAGCATGATCTGAAGAGAATATCATAGTCCAGTATGATGTGAAGAGAATATCATAGTGCAGCATGATATGAAGAGATATAATAGTCCAGCATGATCTGAAGAGAATGTCATAGTCCAGAATGATCTGAAGAGAATGTCATAATCCAGCATGATCTGAAGAGATATAATAGTCCAGCATGATCTGAAGAGAATATCATAGTCCAGCATGATCTGAAGAGAATATCATAGTCCAGCATGATCTGAGGAGAATGTCATAGTCCAGCTTGATATGAAGAGATATAATAGTCCAGCATGATATGAAGAGAATATCATAGTCCAGCATGATGTGAAGAGAATATCATAGTCCAGCATGATCTGAAGAGAATATCATAGTCCAGCATGATCTGAAGAGAATGCCATAGTCCAGCATGATCTGAAGAGAATATCATAGTCCAGCATGATCTGAAGAGATATAATCGTGCAGCATGATCTGAAGAGAATATCATAGTCCAGCATGATCTGAAGAGAATGTCATAGTCCAGCATGATCTGAAGAGAATATCATAGTCCAGCATGATCTGAAGAGAATATCATGGTCCAGCATGATCTGAAGAGAATATCATAGTCCAGCATGATCTGAAGAGAATACCATTGTCCTGCATGATCTAAAGAGATATAATAATCCAGCATGATCTGAAGAGAATATCATAGTCCAGCATAATCTGAAGAGAATGGCATAGTCCAGCATGATCTGAAGAGAATGGCATAGTCCAGCATGATCTGAAGATGTTGTTGTTTATAAGCAGACGATCTCTGATTCAGATACAAGTGATGTCATTATTGAGCGAGGAACCATGATAGGAATTCTAGGAGGCTGTTTTGAGGGTGATAATACTATTTTCACACCACTATTGAAACGAATCAGAAAGAATTGGTGGGATACACAGATGAGTTGTCTACCAGTGTAAAAGAAAAGAAGTATTTTTTATTTTTTATTTTATTTTCTAATTATGATGCCGTGGAATAAACGTAAAAAGAAAACAAATTCATTGCTCAATAACATAACGAAAGAACGTCTGACTGGCGAAACTAATACGAGTCACAATGAAGATATCAGTAGGAAATGACATCGTCGTAGGAGGAATTGCATTCTGTTGATGTTTTGTGTACAATCACGTAGATCTCATTAACTCAACCATATTCATTATTTTTTTAGAAAGGAATTAATGACCAATCAAACAATTTCAGTGATCGTATTCACAATCTCTAAGACATAAATGTGTCATAATTACTGGACACAATCTATCGGGAAATTGAGAATTGAGTGGGTCAGCTACCTCGAGGACATCAGCCTGACAATACCAATAGAATCACATGTCTAGATACGGCTAGAGAAGTCATTTATTAACTCCGTAATTAGAAGTTCCTGAACAATCAAACAAACATTTATTATCATCCAATCAAATTAGAATACAAATGATATAGCTCACATTAATAAAGACAAATGAATTGGACTGTAATATAATATTGGGTCAAGTTTAATTAAGATATATACTCTTGTCATTATATATCTAACCCTGGATTAATTGTTTGTACGATAAAAATAACTGAATAAAATATATATTTAATATTCATCAAAATGCATTTATAAAGAGAAAGACAGAAGATACCAAGACGTGATCAAACAGATTTTACGATCTTACACGTTTCACGGTGTTTGACTTTTTCGCACACCCCTTTCTACTGTGTCAACGTTTGTTAACTTTTTGTATGCTTTCAGATAAAAATAAATTACCTCCCTTTGACCAAATTCTAAGCAAAGAAGTTCCGGGAAAGGCGAAATGTGGATCAAATAAATGTTATAGGTATTGATCGCTGTTGTAGTAGCATTTAAGGATACGGTCTATATATTGTATTATGAAATGCATGTACAATGCTGTCAAGACACGTATGTGCATCGACAAATCGACAATTTACTTCAGCAACGGAAAACAATTTTGCGAGAAAACGCTCGTGTAGCTTGTCATATTCACCTAAATTAACGGAATGCTTTCAGTGAGAAACAATGATCAATAACAACAATCTTACAAAACTAGAGACGACCCAAACATACATCGGGATGAACTCAAATACAAGTAGCACCCGCCGTGTTACTCCAGTAAATGTCATGAACGATGTTAAATGGATGGAAAGAGATTACGACAGTCCGAACAGATTCTCAGTGATCTGTGAAATAGATACTGTATTGCGACCAACCTATCTTAACAAGCCTACAGTGAAGACTTCTATCTGTATATCATAGAACCATGTGTGCTTGAGTTGCTGTTCAGCAGCAATACACGATCATGAAAATTCAGATACATTATAGGATGTAAAAAACCAATGAATATTATCTTTCTACATTAACCTGTATAACAAATAATTTATTGTCTGTAATTTGGTTAGTCCAACTTTCACTTTTTGTAATTATGAAAGAAAGTTAAAACAGCGATGGTCAACAATTCCACAACTGTCAGTAAAATGGAAAAAAAACTCTTATCTTAAATGATTTAAACCTTTTATGAAATTTAATCATACAACAAAGCATCACTATTCAATACGTGTAAAAAAAAACTTCCTGGTTAAAAAAAAACCTTTGTCTTCTGTTTTCTGTAAACATTAGATCTCTATGGACATTACAAGCCAAGTTTCAGATATGTACAAAGAAACTTCTATTTTCCACGAGAACAACATCCAATAAATAAACGTTATCTACGTTAATAATAGAGGGTCTATAATAATTTTAAAAAATGGTGTCCTTAATATTCCATTCACTCGTAATTTATGTCAATTTTTCAAAGTTATTGCAATGTTATGTATAAAACATGAAATCGATCATCAAAGCGCTATAACACAAGCTATATTTGTATCTATATGTACTAGTTTTGTTTTCAATAAGAAAAGTTTGAAGATACCAAAGGGGTAAACAGAAGCCGTAAATCTAAGATAACAAAGGGGTAATCAGAAGCCGTAAATCTAAGATACCAAAGGGGTAATCAGAAGCCGTAAATCTAAGATACCAAAGGGGTAATCAGAAGCCGTAAATCTAAGATACCAAAGGGGTAAACAGAAGACGTAAATCTAAGATACCAAATGGGTAATCAGAAGCCATAAATCTAAAATACCAAAGGGGTAATCAGAAGCCGTAAATCTAAGATACCAAAGGGGTAAACAGAAGACGTAAATCTAAGATACCAAAGGGGTAAACAGAAGACGTAAATCTAAGATACCAAATGGGTAAACAGAAGCCGTAAATCTAAGATACCAAAGGGGTAAACAGAAGGCGTAAATCTAAGATACCAAAGGGGTAAATAGAAGTCGTAAATCTAAGATAACAAAGGGGTAAATAGAAGTCGTAAATCTAAGATAACAAAGAGGTAAACAGAATCGGTAAATCTAAGATACAAAAGGGGTAAACAGAAGACGTAAATCTAAGATACCAAAGGGGTAAACAGAAGACGTAAATCTAAGATACCAAAGGGGTAAACAGAAGCCATAAATCTAAGATACCAAAGGGGCAATCAGAAGCCGTAAATCTAAGATACCAAAGGGGTAATCAGAAGCCGTAAATCTAAGATACCAAAGGGGTAATCAGAAGCCGTAAATCTAAGATACCAAAGGGGTAATCAGAAGCCGTAAATCTAAGATACCAAAGGGGTAAGCAGAAGCCGTAAATCTAAGATACCAAAGGGGTAAACAGAAGACGTAAATCTAAGATACCAAATGGGTAATCAGAAGCCATAAATCTAAAATACCAAAGGGGTAATCAGAAGCCGTAAATCTAAGATACCAAAGGGGTAAACAGAAGCCATAAATCTAAGATACCAAAGGGGTAAACAGAAGACGTAAATCTAAGATACCAAAGGGGTAAACAGAAGCCGTAAATCTAAGATACCAAAGGGGTAAACAGAAGGCGTAAATCTAAGATACCAAAGGGGTAAATAGAAGTCGTAAATCTAAGATAAAAAAGAGGTAAACAGAATCGGTAAATCTAAGATACAAAAGGGGTAAACAGAAGCCGTAAATCTAAGATACCAAAGGGGTAAACAGAAGACGTAAATCTAAGATACCAAAGGGGTAAACAGAAGACGTAAATTTAAGATACCAAAGGGGTAAACAGAAGCCGTAAATCTAAGATACCAAAGGGGTAAACAGAAGCCGTAAATCTAAGATACCAAAGGGGTAAACAGAAGACGTAAATCTAAGATAACAAAGAGGTAAACAGAATCGGTAAATCTAAGATACCAAAGGGATAAATAGAAGTCGTAAATCTAAAATACCAAAGGGGTAATCAGAAGCCGTAAATCTAAGATACCAAAGGGGTAAACAGAAGCGTAAATCAAAGATACCAAAGGGGTAATCAGAAGCCGTAAATCTAAGATACCAAAGGGGTAAACAGAAGCCGTAAATCTAAGATACCAAAGGGGTAAACAGAAGCCGTAAATCTAAGATACCAAAGGGGTAAACAGAAGCCGTAAATCTAAGATACCAAAGGGTTAAACAGAAGCCGTAAATCTAAGATACCAAAGGGGTAAACAGAAGACGTAAATCTGAGATACCAAAAAGGTAAACAGAAGCCGTAAATCTAAGATACCAAAGGGTTAAACAGAAGCCGTAAATCTAAGAAACCAAAGTGGTAAACAGAAGACGTAAATCTAAGATACCAAAAGGGTAAACAGAAGACGTAAATCTAAGATACCAAAGGGGTAAATAGAAGTCGTAAATCTAAGATAACAAAGAGGTAAACAGAATCGGTAAATCTAAGAAACCAAAGGGGTAAATAGAAGTCGTAAATCTAAGATACCAAAGGGGTAAACAGAAGCGTAAATCAAAGAAGGTCAAACAATGGAATGGCCAAACGAAAAAGAAAAAAGGACAAACAATAATCAACAAAACACTACACAGAAAACTAAAGATCGAGCAACATGAACCCTATGAAAATTCGGGGGTGAACTCGGGTGCTCCAGAAGGGTAATCAGGACCTGCTCCACTAGTGGCACCCATCGTGTTATTCTTACTGTAATCCTGGTGATATGACATGAATAAAGAAAGACCTGATTAACAAACCTTTTATAGAAAGACGAACAGTAGCAATCAAACGGGGGGACAAATACAAACGAAGGTTAAAGGGAAAAAACAGAAAACTGGGCAACACAGACCTCATCAAAAACCGGGGGTATAGGTCCAGTTATTAAGAGTAATAGATCACTAGTTACTCGTTCCCGCTTCTGCTTACTGATCTATGACTCATTAGTTCCTTATTGATAGACCTCTTTTGATGGCAGCGGGGTTTTATTTTGTTGTTTTTTCTTGTTGGTTTTTTTTGTGTGGAATAAATGGTTCGTAATCCTTGTGTCGTCACAATTGCTGAACTATCAAATATTGTATCCCTTGTGTTCAAAATTCTTGTCGTACATATCAAATGGTCTTAGTACCAGAAAGAATAGTTTGAAGATAACAAAAGGGGTAATCAGAATCCGTAAATCGAATAAGGACAGACAACACAATGACCAAACTAAAAATGACAAAAGGACCACCATCGATCTACAAAACACTACACAGAAAACTAAAGATCGAGCAACATGAACCCCACTAAAAACACGGGGGTGAACTCAGGTACTCAAGAAAGGTAAGTAGTTCCTGGTCCACTAGTTGAACTCCTGTTACTCTAGTTACAAACCCGGTGATATGTAATGAATGCGGAAAGAATCGGGAAATGCTTACGACACGTGGAACACATCCGTGGGCATTTATGACACAGATATTTTATAAGGGTTAACCAAGTCATGGTGGCGACTGTAAAACCTTCGAAATGATGAATTCAACTTAGCCAATAGGAACCCTTGGTTCTATAGCTTCCCTGTTAGAGACAATCCTCTATCAAGGACATTCTGATAGGAACCACACCCTCGGGAATATCAGATCAACTGAGAGATATATACTCCATATGCAGGGGGTGCTGGAATGGTGCTACATATAAATGGAAAGTTCAGAATATGAAAATTGAAATCATCTCTTTTGTCGTAAAGTTTCGTTCTTAACCGGTCGTCATTGTCCATTTCAAGGTGTAGGTCAAGGTATGAAGCAGACCTATCTGTATATGTGGTATCCTTTATATCAAGCTCAGTGATAGATACGATCAACAAAATCGCCAAACTTGGAAATTTTTAGTGAAAGAACATTATCTCTATAGCGGAACATGACATTAAAGGATCGGGCTAGCTTCTTTTCGTTTTTCTTGAGAAGCTCCTGTATGAAATCTGTCTCGTACGAATAAAGGAATAAGTCGATGAGAAGAGTAGCACAGATTGTACACATAAGTATGCCTACTGTGTGTTGAAAAATACGTACACCAAACATAGCAAATATGTTGTGAATCAAAAGCTAGAGCATTTTCATGATATCAGTTTCAGATTACTTTTTTGGTAGAATCAGAGTGGTTATTTATTTCAAAAAAGATGTGTTCCTTCCTAAGACAAGATATGTGTAACTACGGTAGCATTCATTTTTATGAAACACAGTTGGGCTAATTTTTTTAATCTTTCTTTTAGCTTTGAGTGAGGAAAAGCTATGTAGAGGGTAGATAAGACAATTTTTTAATGCTACTGCTTTGCAAGAGGAGGAGATGGCCTTTGATTGCATATACTCTTAACAGATCTTTAGAGGTCTTCAGAAGCTACATCTAATTCACACCATCCATTGAGTAGCTAGTATCAAAGTAACTCTGAAACCGGTTTTGACCGTTGATAGAAAAAATGTTAATAATTTAGAAAGAGGTTTCGTGGAACATTTGGCAGACCCAGCAATATACGCTTTTTGTAAGGACAAATTTCGGAATACAGTAGAGTGACGGTAAATCCAATTCGTTATCTTTGGTTGAAATTCCAAAGGAACACAAAACAGACCTAGGATTGCCCAGGATTTCCTTTTTCGCAAACGTTCTTAGTGGGTTCGTGTAACTCGATCTTTTGTTTTATGTGTATGTTTTGTAGTCCTTTTGTCCTTTTTCTTTTGACCATTGTGTTGTCTGTCTTTCTTTTGACCATTGTGTTGTCTGTCTTTCTTTTGACCATTGTGTTGTCTGTCTTTCTTTTGACCATTGTGTTGTCTGTCTTTCTTTTGACCATTGTGTTGTCTGTCTTTCTTTTGACCATTGTGTTGTCTGTCTTTCTTTTGACCATTGTGTTGTCTGTCTTTCTTTTGACCATTGTGTTGTCTGTCTTTCTTTTGACCATTGTGTTGTCTGTCTTTCTTCAATTTACGGATTCTGATTATCCCTTTGGGATCTTCAAACTCTTCTTGTCGGTGTATATGTAAAGTTGCCAAGTGAATTCCTAACACCTAATTCCTTTATCAAACAGTCTATATATGTGATTTACACACGAAAACAATATTGTTAGGGGCTTTGTAGGCAGGGACAACAACATATTTGTCATGGGTTGTTAAAGATTAATGTCGTGCGAGTGTACATTGCCCATTGAGTTTATAGGTGCAGACTTATCTTTACAATATGAAGGAATTTTATATTTGACTGATTTATGATAAAGGATATTACCTAAGTCAATGGCATCAAGATCTTTGTTGGCAAATGAAAGTTTAAGAAAGGACCAGGTTTGAAAAGTTTGTGACGGGCAATATCCAAGATGATTGCCGGATTTGTCAAGTGGTTTTCCAAACATGAGTTGTACAAGACATGTAGTTTTGATAGGTGGGTCCATTATAATTCTAGATTTCATATTACAATAACATTTCACTCCCCTCTGGTTTCCTGTAGATTGATTTAGATATTGATTTTGCTTTGTTATTTCTCTTTCCATATAAATTTAATAGGACGACCGAAAGACAGCCGTATTTAATATTTCATGATGTCCCAAAGGTACAGGGTCTGTAAATGCACTAACAAATGCTACCAGTTTGCACAGACCGGTTGTGTCTATGATAAAACTACACAAGTTGTCTTCTTTGACGTCGTTATCAGGTTTAGATATTCCAACATCAATATACTTTTCTGAAATATTCATTTCTTTATCTGTGTTCAGGGAATTCTAACTAATTCAGACTGATGGAATATTTGTCTCATACAATGAATGGATCTCTTAAATCAAAACGGTATATTTATGGTAATCTCTACTTGGAGTGTAAAATGTTAACATTAAGTCACGAAACCCATTCTAACTGTCTATGTATGGTATGGACTAGCAGTTCTTTGCATAATGCATACATATCTTGAGTTGTCAATTTACTCCCATTTCGCATATTTGATACAATAAAATAAATATTTTAACAATTGGATTGGACACAAGTTATATCAACTTACAAGGGTCCTTTTCACATAATAAATAATAACAATAATATATAACGTCAGCAATAGTAGAATACAATATACAACATAATAAATTCTTGTCAAATGAAAATTTCACTAATAATTATATATTTGATTGTAGCTATTCATTGTATTACAGTAGACATATTCCACTTGTGAAAAATGAAATAAAAAGACAAAACAAAAAGCATGGAGTTATACAATATAAGCATTTTTTTTTAAATATTCTTGCATGTGAAATGAAAGTAAAGGGGAATTATTGAAAAATTAATGGGACGGGGGTTATGGGTAAAACGTTTTGCTCGTTCGTCAATTGTACATATTTGAAAATTTGAAAATTTTGCATATCAGTTAAGGTGTCATCACCAAAAAAATAGAGCTTCAATGGTTAATCCATGAAGAAAAACTAGTGTTAATTTCAATTCTTCCCTTGCTGCATTGCAAAGACAACATTCTAGAATAAAATGAAGTGCATCTTCAAATGCACAACCACAGATACAGTTTGGATCATTAACGAAATGAATAAGGAACAAATCAGCATTCAAGCTACTAGATATATGTCTTAGTCTAGTGTGAATTATATCCAAAATTCTACAATCAGAATTCTAAAATTTGGTGCGTATTATTATTTGATTTTTAGGTGCTTTCTTAAATCTATTTAAAATAGGTGCATTTCTTAATTGCGGAATTAATTTATTTCATGATTTAATAGAAGAAGGAAAAACGAATTTGCGAATAAATGTAATCTAGTGAGCGGATTTCTAAATTCGGTTTTGGGTGCACAAATTTAAATCATTTTCCTCTCGTATAAAAGGCACTAAACAGTCATATAAATATAATCCACTATCATTATTACGTATTGTGTAAAATATGTTTAATATTCTACTATGTCTACGAGAATGGAAGGGTTCCTTCCCAGTTTCAAAATATAGGGATTCTATGCTTGCAAATTTTGGCAACCCAGATGAGCAATTGAGAAAGGTCGACACTGATAAGAAATGGCTTAAAATATTTTGTCAAATAATAACTTGATGTTTTTGGTTTTTGACGTTGATTTCACCTGATGTTTTTCCAATTTTATCTTCATTGTTTACTCCTTTCATACATTTGTACATTAAAGTTTACATACAAAAAAGTAACATTTTCAATATTCCCCCAAATTGTGTTGTGAAACTAGTATTGTTTTCATAAGGATATTGCGTGATACAATGTAGCTAAATTTTATCAGAATATCTACAAATTCACATCAGCTAACTAAATTTCCATTTTCCTGCGTAGCATATTTCTTCTATACCTTAGTTAACTCCCTGAACTATTGGCTATATCAACATTCCCCGATAATTTCAAGGTCAAAGATCCAATTCTTTCTTAATAAGACTGATGATACCATTCCTACACGTTTTGATGAAGAGTTTTATCATATGAACCATCAACAGTGGTTTTCACGATTACTTTGTCATTTGTAGAATCATATTTTTAACAGATATTAGTTCATTGAGCAAATAGAAAAATGTATCAGCTAAATTATGATGTTTCTTTAAACAAGCGTTAGAGAAAACCGAAGGGGTAATCAAGAATGGACATTCCAGAGAAACTGGCAAATAAACGTTAGAGAAAACCGAAGGGGCAATCAAGAATGGACAATCCAGAGAAACTGGCAAATAAACGTTAGAGAAAACCGAAGGGGCAATCAAGAATGGACAATCCAGAGAAACTGTAAATAAACGTTAGAGAATACAGAAGTGGTAATCAAAAATAGACAATCCAGAGAAACTGTAAATAAACGTTAGAGAATACAGAAGGGATAATCAAAAATAGACAATCCAGAGAAACTGTAAATAAGCGTTAGAGAATACCGAAGGGGTAATCAAAAATAGACAATCCAGAGAAACTGTAAATAAACGTTAGAGAATACAGAAGTGGTAATCAACAATAGATAATCCAGAGAAACTGTAGATAAACGTTAGAGAATACAGAAGTGGTAATCAAAAATGTACAATCCAGAGAAACTGTAAATAAACGTTAGAGAATACAGAAGGGGTAATCAAAAATGGACAATCCAGATAAACTGTAAATAAACGTTAGAGAATACAGAAGGGGTAATCAAAAATAGACAATCCAGAGAAACTGTAGATAAACGTTAGAGAATACAGAAGTGGTAATCAAAAATGTACAATCCAGAGAAACTGTAAATAAACGTTAGAGAATACAGAAGGGGTAATCAAAAATAGACAATCCAGAGAAACTGTAAATAAACGTTAGAGAATACAGAAGGGGTAATCAAAAATGTACAATCCAGAGAAACTGTAAATAAACGTTAGAGAATACAGAAGTGGTAATCAACAATAGACAATCCAGAGAAACTGTAAATAAACGTTAGAGAATACAGAAGTGGTAATCAAAAATGTACAATCCAGAAAAACTGTAAATAAACGTTAGAGAATACAGAAGTGGTAATCAAAAATAGACAATCCAGAGAAACTGTAAATAAACGTTAGAGAATACAGAAGGGGTAATCAACAATAGACAATCCAGAGAAACTGTAAATAAACATTAGAGAATACAGAAGTGGTAATCAAAAATGGACAATCCAGAGAAACTGTAAATAAACGTTAGAGAATACCGAAGTGGTAATCAAAAATAGACAATCCAGAGAAACTGTAAATAAACGTTAGAGAATACAGAAGGGGTAATCAACAATAGACAATCCAGAGAAACTGTAAATAAACATTAGAGAATACAGAAGTGGTAATCAAAAATGGACAATCCAGAGAAACTGTAAATAAACGTTAGAGAATACCGAAGTGGTAATCAAAAATAGACAATCCAGAGAAACTGTAAATAAACGTTAGAGAATACAGAAGGGGTAATCAACAATAGACAATCCAGAGAAACTGTAAATAAACGTTAGAGAATACAGAAGTGGTAATCAAAAATGGACAATCCAGAGAAACTGTAAATAAACGTTAGAGAATACAGAAGTGGTAATCAACAATAGACAATCCAGAGAAACTGTAAATAAACGTTAGAGAATACAGAAGGGGTAATCAAAAATAGACAATACAGAGAAACTGTAAATAAACGTTAGAGAATACAGAAGTGATAATCAAAAATAGACAATCCAGAGAAACTGTAAATAAACATTAGAGAATACAGAAGTGGTAATCAAAAATAGACATTCCAGAGAAACTGCAAATAAACATTAGAGAATACAGAAGTGGTAATCAAAAATGGACAATCCAGAGAAACTGTAAATAAACGTTAGAGAATACAGAAGGGGTAATCAAAAATAGACATTCCAGAGAAACTGTAAATAAACGTAAGAGAATACAGAAGTGGTAATCAAAAATAGACAATCCAGAGAAACTGTAAATAAACGTTAGAGAATACCGAAGTGGTAATCAAAAATAGACAATCCAGAGAAACTGTAAATAAACGTTAGAGAATACAGAAGTGGTAATCAAAAATAGACAATCCAGAGAAACTGTAAATAAACGTTAGAGAATACAGAAGGGGTAATCAAAAATAGACAAACCAGAGAAACTGTAAATAAACGTTAGAGAATACCGAAGTGGTAATCAAAAATAGACAATCCAGAGAAACTGTAAATAAACGTTAGAGAATACAGAAGGGGTAATCAAAAATAGACAATCCAGAGAAACTGTAAATAAACGTTAGAGAATACAGAAGGGGTAATCAAAAATAGACAATCCAGAGAAACTGTAAATAAACGTTAGAGAATACAGAAGGGGTAATCAAAAATAGACAATCCAGAGAAACTGTAAATAAACATTAGAGAATACAGAAGTGGTAATCAAAAATAGACAATCCAGAGAAACTGTAAATAAACATTAGAGAATACCGAAGTGGTAATCAAAAATAGACAATCCAGAGAAGCTGTAAATAAACGTTAGAGAATACCGAAGGGGCAATCAAAAATAGACAATCCAGAGAAACTGTAAATAAACATTAGAGAATACAGAAGTGGTAATCAAAAATGTACAATCCAGAGAAACTGTAAATAAACGTTAGAGAATACAGAAGGGGTAATCAAAAATGTACAATCCAGAGAAACTGTAAATAAACGTTAGAGAATACAGAAGTGGTAATCAAGAATGGACAATCCAGAGAAACTGTAAATAAACGTTAGAGAATACAGAAGGGGTAATCAAAAATAGACAATACAGAGAAACTGTAAATAAACGTTAGAGAATACAGAAGTGATAATCAAAAATAGACAATCCAGAGAAACTGTAAATAAACATTAGAGAATACAGAAGGGGTAATCAAAAATAGACAATCCAGAGAAACTGTAAATAAACGTTAGAGAATACAGAAGTGGTAATCAAAAATAGACAATCCAGAGAAACTGTAAATAAACGTTAGAGAATACAGAAGGGGTAATCAAAAATAGACAATCCAGAGAAACTGTAAATAAACGTTAGAGAATACAGAAGGGGTAATCAAAAATAGACAATCCAGAGAAACTGTAAATAAACGTTAGAGAATACAGAAGTGGTAATCAAAAATAGACAATCCAGAGAAACTGTAAATAAACGTTAGAGAATACAGAAGGGGTAATCAAAAATAGACAATCCAGAGAAACTGTAAATAAACGTTAGAGAATACAGAAGGGGTAATCAAAAATAGACAATCCAGAGAAACTGTAAATAAACGTTAGAGAATACAGAAGGGGTAATCAAAAATAGACAATCCAGAGAAACTGTAAATAAACGTTAGAGAATACAGAAGGGGTAATCAACAATAGACAATCCAGAGAAACTGTAAATAAACGTTAGAGAATACAGAAGGGGTAATCAAAAATAGACAATCCAGAGAAGCTGTAAATAAACGTTAGAGAATACAGAAGTGGTAATCAAAAATAGACAATCCAGAGAAACTGTAAATAAACGTTAGAGAATACAGAAGGGGTAATCAAAAATAGACAATCCAGAGAAACTGTAAATAAACGTTAGAGAATACAGAAGTGGTAATCAAAAATAGACAATCCAGAGAAACTGTAAATAAACGTTAGAGAATACAGAAGGGGTAATCAAAAATAGACAATCCAGAGAAACTGTAAATAAACGTTAGAGAATACAGAAGTGGTAATCAAAAATAGACAATCCAGAGAAACTGTAAATAAACGTTAGAGAATACAGAAGTGGTAATCAAAAATAGACAATCCAGAGAAACTGTAAATAAACGTTAGAGAATACAGAAGTGGTAATCAAAAATAGACAATCCAGAGAAACTGTAAATAAACGTTAGAGAATACAGAAGTGGTAATCAAAAATAGACAATCCAGATACACTAGCTATATTGGGAATACAAGACACAGAACGAAGACAAACAAACCAAAAAACCCACAATACAATACAGCAGACTAAAAAGATGAGCAATACGGTCCCCATCAGAAACTGGGGGTGAACCAGGAGATCGTGAGGGGTAAGTAGTTCATGCTTCTTATCAGACACCCGCCGTGTTACGCAGACATATAATCAAATCCGACAGAAGTAACATATTTGTTGAAAGTTTTTGTTTGCGCTAAAGGTTAATGTATGCCTTCAAAACATGAGTATAAAACGTTGTTTGGCGAAATTCGACCAAAAAAAACCGTGTATTTTCGTTGTTTTTTGTGTGCATCTTGTATCCCAGCATCATTAATTATGCATGTCCCAATTTCCGAACTACATTCGCAATGGCACTGATGCTTACACTTCAGCATAAGTTTGAACTCCCAACGCTTCCTTAAATTCCATCAACCGGTCATGTTGGTGGTCTATGTTAATTCTTGTTTTATTATAATTCGCCAACACTTCTTTCCTGTTTCTTTTTCTAGCAGAATCAACTAAAATTCTAGTACGACCACTTGCATGTTTTCCATCGGCAGACGTCACATTATTGTTATCAGTTTATTCTTTGTTCTTGTGTAGATGAACTTTGACCGTTTACCATTTTAGTCTTAAATATGTTGAGACTTGTGGGTATTTAACCCCTTCTTTGAAGTTTAGAAACCTCCATCTAACCACACGGCTACATTGATCATACTGCTATACAATATAGGACTCTTAATAGTAAACTTTATTTAAAAAAAATATCAACATTTTTTACTTGCGTAATTGATACAAGGCACGATACAAGTATTTCAAATCTGACATAATTTATGTTCAGAACTGACGAGTACGTGAACATCTAAAAAAGATTCTCGCAATACAAACAATAAGTAACGAACCGACCGCAAATAATGACAAAGCAGACAGACCAAAGAGAACATTTGGGACACCTTGAAAGACCTTGAAATATCTAAATATAAACCAGAATAGAAAGAACATATGCTAATAAAAATTTATCGTTTTAGTTTTGTTAATTGTTATCTAATTTGGGTCTCTAAATACATTTTTGTATTAAAAAAAAATTAAATATAAAGTAATTACTCTTTTGCATATTAAAATGTATTTTCAATTACAGAACTAACAGGACCCGTCGTGGCCGTGATCGTATGGTAGTTGGATTTATTTTAAATGTAAACATGGCCAGTTTACTTAATATGAAAAATAAATAAATAACTTTTCTAAGCGTTTTGAAAAGCTGCTGCAAAAATGTAACATCAAAAAAGTAGTTTTAATTATGGCAGGAATTAACATGACATCTTTAATATATACACGAACTACATAGCTACAGCTAAACAACAGACTGGTGTGTCTATATGTTTTATACTGGAGTCGTTTTAATATAATTGATTGTACTCACAAAGACATTATCACTGGTGTTCTATGAAATCTGATATCGATTTCAGATTTAGAATTAGTTTCAATCCAGTATTTCAGATTTTAATGAACGGATGTTGATGTTATTAGTTATATTTAGACGACGGTATTAACAATGATCTAATGTATTTATATTAAGTATTGTATTATTAACATGACAGATTTTATAATTATCTTCCTTAATCATATGTCGATTAAAGACTTATGCTAAATAACCAATAGAGAAGAAGGCGTAGTGAACAGTTCACGTATTACAAAATGTCTATCATATCAGCTGCTAAGTGAGATTTTTAATCCAGGTCATTTCCATTTTAAATATATTTTTTTATTCACGTCACCTTATAAGAAGCCGGAGGATAAGTTAGCATGGAATTATCTTTATATATTGACATAATTCGCTAATAATCTGTTTAAATTTTGTATAATTCAATAATTGTTAAGATTAACCTTCTCTGTTATCGACCACCTGTTTGAAAATGTTCCTATACGAGAACTTAATAAGGAAATTATGTATATGGAAACGGTCATATTTTAAAATACTACGATTTCCCTGTTGTGTTTAAATGATAATTAATTGATAACAAAAAAAGAATAATTTCTAAATTATTATATTTTAAATATGATTGTATTTTTACATATTATATATATTTGATATGTATACTATAATTGACATATAAGCATTTCCCATTATTTATCCAAATTACTACCATAAAAACACGGACATATAAAGGTTTATATTTTTCATATTTAACGTAAACAGATTTGTACATTGTTCATCAATAATTCTAGTCACCTTAGGGTGTAAATAAACAGTGCACGTGTTACTACATATATATACTTACAGTAGGTTGTACCAGTTTATATTGTTCTCACATGGGTCGATTTTTTAAATCACTTTCCCTATGTAACATACATACACAAAGCCATTGGCTATGTAAAGATGTTTCCAATGAAAACATTCATGATAGAATGATGCGGCTCCCAATAAAATCGATATACACTGAGTCATTTTATTCCTCTAAAAGAAGCATGCCTAGGAGGCGAACAGAATATTTCATAAAACTGCCGTATATATTAGAAAATAGTCTTGAATATATTTTGAGACTGTCAACAATTGATTCATGGTGGTTGAGTATAAAATCTAGGATAAGTCAATACGACAATCAATTCTTTCACTGTAGATCAGATTACCGCTTAAGCATTAATGTGATTGTACAAACGCTATATTTAGCTCAAATAAACTTTGATCCATCTATCTCCAAATACTTACATTTTTGTGATTTATATTATAAGCATTATGATATTCATAAATGTATTACATATAGTGTATCAGAAATATTTATTTTGTATTTTGTGTGATTCAAGGAATAGTTTTTTCCCGGAAAAATTGACACGCGTTATTATTGTGTAAATATCTGAGATTATTTGTATAGAAGTACAACATTTATATGAGGAAACTAGATTGTCTGATTAATTAAGCGATTCTTCCAAGAAATTTATGTTAATTAAGAATTGAATGCATTTTTTTGTAGTTTTATTGGCGTGTAAAAGCGCGGACAGAAGCACATTTTATTAAAAAAAAAAAAAATGTGCCTCGGTCCACGCTTTTACACGCCTATAAAACTACAAAAAATACATTCAATTCTAAAAATTACATTTAAATCACACCACAATTTAACATAGGTGAATTTTTCGTTGTGAATTTTATTTGTGTTAGATTATTTGCTGTTGGAAATTACTACGCCATTAATTGTTTACATCTGACGTCGTCATGGAGGCACGTGCAAGTTCGTGTTTGAGTTTTATTGGGATGTAAAACATCTCTTTTGTAATCATGTGACCACTTCATAACCAATCATAATTGTAACATTTCAATGAAAGACGGAAGTAATGTAATTATGTTTACACACAAACATGCGAGGAAGATGTTACAGAAATCAAAAACAATATAGCCGATTTTGGCTATACTGTTTAGACATTGGTTTCCTTTTTAAATTATTTTATTTTCCAATTTTTAGACTTAAACCGATGAAAGTTATTTCAGAAACGCGTCGTGCTTACTAAATTAGATATCTACGTTTTTATTACTATCACTGGGTCGATACCTCTGCTGGTTGACTATTAGTCCTGGAGGGTATCATCCGCCCAGTAGTCAGTGTTTCAGTGCTGACATGGTTTATTAGATATATTTATTATTAGAATATACAGATTCTAAGTAATGTAATTATTACTAAAACTAAGGTTCTCCTCCTCAGGCACACGTGACCTTAGTCGATTTTTTGCTATCCAGATTAGGCCATTTGATTTTCTTTCTCCCAAAGAATGTTTGCTATCCAATCTAGGCCATTTTATTTTCTTTCTCCCAAAGATTTTTTGCTATCCAGTTAAGACCATTTTATTTTCTTGCTCCAAAAGATTTTTTGCTATCCAGTTTAGGCCATTTGATTTTCTTGCTCCAAAAGATTTTTTGCTATCCAGTTTAGCCATTTGATTTTCTTGCTCCAAAAGATTTTTTGCTATCCAGTTTAGGCCATTTGATTTGCTTGCTCCAAAAGATTTTTTGCTATCCAGTTTAGGCCAGTAGTATATCAGCACGGACAAAGTCACACTTGCGGTCACATCGTGCCCAGCATGAGAGACCAGAGGCCAAGCAGAGACCACCGATGAAGAGAGCAGTAGCACCTGAACCAGGACCCGTGACGAAGCAGCGACGTACCGTGTCACCAACAGCCAGAACTCCCATGGAGAATCTTGTTGGACCTGACGTGTTGCCAGAGGATCCAGAGACCAGAGTCCTGTACCTTAGGCATTGGAAGTCCATCCGGACAGAGGAAGCGACCGGCAACCGTATCCAAGACCGGTACAACTTTACCCTGCATGAGATGACAGCGTCCACCTTTCCAGAGATGGTACGGTACCTGTACAGACAGCAGGCAGACCACTGCCTTCAAGATCAACCTGTCTTTTGGTTTTATCCTACGGCACATCGAGACTGGAGTGTTGCGGTGTTACCATGCTAGCCAGAACAACGCCAGATTCTTCGAGACGCCACTCCTCATCAGAACAGATGAAGACTTGGAGAGGTTTTTGGAGGAGTTGAGCCGGCATGACACCCTGGAGTACATCCGGCAACAGAGACCCGATACCAAGTGGGTCGTTCATCTACAGCACCTTCTACCGCACCTTGAAGAACGGCAACATTTCAGCGGAGGAGTACCAGCTGTGCCAGAAAGTATGGGAAGACAACAATATGACCAGCATGAAAGAGTTCCTGATATGATACAACAACAAAGACGTGGAGCCCATGTTAGAAGCCATAGAGAAGATGTACCTGTACTACCAGAACCAGAACGTAGACATCTTTAAAGACGGGATCAGTGTTCCAGGGCTGACTCTGAAGTACATGTTCCAGGATCTACCCAATTATCTTACGGTATCCGACGAGAAAAACAAGACTTGTACCAGCTGTACAAGAACAACATCGTTGGTGGACCAAGTATCGTGTTTCATCGTTACCATGAGATAGATGTGACGTCGATCCGACCCAGAGACTACGAGGAGCCGAAGGCCTGCAAGAAGATCATTGGATACGATGCCAACGCCCTCTACCTTTGGAGCATAATGTAGGAGATGCCAACGGGACATTTTGTACGCCGGAAGAGTGAGTTGAAGTGGTATGGCCAGCATGGTTTGAAGGTGACGAAGATACATCAATTGGTGGAGTACACGCCTGCACACTTTGTCAGGATATTCGTACACAATATCCGACATATGATGACCCCAATACCGGATCACATCTTGTAGTGTTATGGAGAATACCAGACGTTATACGAACCGTAGATGGGGTGGAATTTCAACAAGGTTTACCGGATATGGATAATTAAGATCCAAGAGAAAAACATTTAATCATCCTAGACGATTTAATGGACGAAACGGATCAAAGAGTAGCTTCTCTGTTTACGAAGAAGAGTCACCATAGAAACATTAGCGTCATGTACATCGTTCAGAATCTGTTTCATCGAGGAAAACACCATAGAACCATAAGTCTCAATGCCCATTACATGGTCGTCTTCAAAAATCCGAGAGACGTATCACAGATCATGGCCTTGGCGCATCAAATGTATCCCCAAAGGACGAAATACTTTTTGGAAGCCTACATTGCAGCCACTGCTCAACCCCACGGCTATTTAATCATCGATATGAAACAAGAGACACCGGACATATTGAGACTAAGAAGTTATATCTTCCCCGGGGAGAAACAGATAGCGTACGCCGATATTTAGTTATATATCCCAGTCTATCCAAGATTCATTCAGTTTTACGAGAGATGTAGAAGGAGTAGCATGGTCTCTCAGCGTCTGTGTGAGTGTGCCGATACTATTTTAAGAGGCAACGTCCCCAGAAGGAAAAACTCAAGAGAAATAAGGCCGGATTGAGAGCACTGACGAAAAAGTCGGTCTCTCTCAAAAAGAAGAAAGCGATCTTACAGAAAGGTGGATTTTGAGGATCCCTACTAGCACCGATTACATCTGTAGTAGCACCGTTGTTTTCTACATTATTTCAATGAAACTCCTGGAACTGATGAAACAAGGCGGTCAGCTACCACGTCCCAAACCTCCAGTGGATCAACGCGTGAAAGTCATGGACACCTTGGATAAGAAGATGCAGACCATACTAGATAGAGAAGACCTGTCGTCAGACGAACGTCTCAAGCTAAACAGGACCTGGTCGACGACGAAATTTTGGAAAGCGTACCAAAAACAATGAAGGCCAAGGCACAACTCTTGTTGAAAAAAATGAAGAGCAGTCCCGACATTAGCTAGAACGAGAAAGGGGAACTGAAATACAAGGGAGAAACCGTTCAAGGAAGCAACGTGGTGGATTTAGTCAACGACGTGCTGCGCAAAAGGAAATATTTCAACCCACAAGGATGGGAAACATTCGGAGAAGCATTATGAGAAGCAAATGTTCCACAAGATTTGATTGGTCACGAGGACCGCTGGAGATACATCACTCAGACGAAAAGAACACCGAGATCTTGCAAACGACAACAGAGTCCCTCCCCTATTAGACCGTACTCCCCAAACAAGAAACTGCAGCAGAGCTGTGAGAGGAGTCGATTAAAAAATAAAATAAAACATAAATTAAATCAAAGTATCCAATATCTCATTTTATCTAACTAAAGATTTTTCCTCGTATTTCAAGATTAAATGGGATAATTCCATCAAACGGAAACATTTTGTTTGACGGAAAGGCCCGAAAAAGTCCGATTGCCTAAACAACGTGAATTATTACATTTTAACATTGATAGCATATTTAGTGCCTTCGGCGCGAATGCCAATCAGTATGACATGACGAATTTTTGGTACGAATTTGCTTGGTAAATACCTGTTACAATTAACTTCCGGCAATGTGTTGCCATGTGATTTATTCCGACTATACTGTTTTCGTGACTTCGGCACGAAGACTTTTGAAATTGTGTTCGTAATGGTCGTGCCTTCGACTAGTAGATTAATTTTACTATATAAGATATGCCTTCGGAACGAAAACTTAATGTTTCTTTGTCTATGAAAATAAAGGACGAATCAACTTCCGTCAAGGTGTTGCCATGGGACCCATTTGCAACATTTAATGTGGCCATGCTGATTCATTCTTTTGTTCATATCGGGTGTGCCCTCGGCACGACGATTTTATTTCTTTATTCGTAGTGTTCGTGCCTTCCGCGCGACACAAAGTTTATTATTTATTTCATTTATGAAACCTTTAATGACAACCCTGTCTTCTTCAAGTTCGAAAGTAAAACCCTGTTTTCTATTTGAATGATGTAGTCGTGTCTTCGGCACGAAATGTAAGTTTTAATTCTCAATACAATTTTAAAGTCATTATTTTATTTTATTTGTTTCATGTTGGTAGCGCCATCGGCGCGACAAAGATGTTCAATTACGAAAACAGGCAAATGATTTAAGCTCCTCACACTTCCGCTACCGATTTCAAAGTGTTTACAAGTATCAACCATGTTCGCTTCGCTCACAGCTGGGTTGAAAAAACACCAAGAAGCAGAAGGTAGTACAAAATGTACCAGTTGCGCATGCGCACGCGATCACTTCCTGTTCCGGGGAGGGTCTCTTCCAGTCACGTGACTGACGTCACTTCCGGTCAGGGCCGGTCACGTGACTTCCGGTAGATCCATGGCATGGATCCACCGCAAATGTGACTTTGTCCGTGCTGATATACTACTTAGGCCATTTGATTTTCCTGCTGTTGGTACATAGTATTTCTTTACCTTTTCACATTCTTTTTATAAATAAGTTTTGCTTTCTTTTTGTTTTTTTCTTTGTCTATATTCCTTATGGATCTCTGTGCGACATTTAGCCATATCTAAATTTCAAAATTTACGTTGCTTAAGCCAGGAAAGCAAAACATAAACATTTTGAATTACGTTACCATACTAGTGACTTCCGTTACCGCATGAACTACATACATTAAAAAAACAATCGTGTATTCTGGTAGACGTACGACACCTAGTTATCAAACAATGTTAATATAGTTATTTTATTTTCACAAAAAATTAATTATGAAATAAAACAAAAATGAAAGATTTTCGATAGAAGAAAAAGTATGCTGATACATACCACGATTTTTCAAACCAGCCAAATCTAAATTCGTCCATAAGAAGTCGCAATTCTTTTTTTTTTTTTTTATTTTTTTTTTTGTAAATTTTCATTTTTTTTTACAGACAACACATTCATCACATCACATGCACAGAACAATACAAACATATTACAAGTGTAAATGACAGTTATTGCTATTTGTGTGCTCAGCAATTGTAATTGTAATTACCGCCCTATTCCCAATAAACCATTATTTATTTATAAATATATAAATTAATCTAAAAATTAAGTTTACAATGATCAGAATGATTAAACTGTTACAAATAGTTTATATAATTTGTTTCTGCTAAGGGTATATAACAGCAATAACAATGCTAAATTACAGTAATTTCAGCCACCTATCCTCATGGTCTTTCAACTTATCCTTAAAGATTGAATTTGATCTCTCCATTTTTTCCCTACTTTTTAATTTTGCTTTAAGTACTTCTATTGTTGGCAAATTATTTGACCACTTACAGCAATGGATATAATATTTTGTGAATAGCATCACAAATTCGATGATCTCGAATGGATATTCATTGACATTTGTAATAAACACTATATTTGCCATATTTAACTCAATAGGAATGTCAAAAATTTCTTCTAACCATGTTTTTACCCGATTCCAAAACAGTTTTACTACAGGGCAAAGCCAGATATAATGAAGAATTGAGTCAGTGTCATTTTTACAAAAGTTACAAAGGTCCGAGTTCTTTATCCCAATTTTAACCAAGAATGTGTTTGTCGGTAAAGTTCTATGAAGAAGTTTGTACTGGAAATGTTTTAGTTTCGAATCATTTGTGACAAGATATAAATTACGGAAGACGTCACTGATATTAATATCTGTCTCCATATCTGATTTCCACTTAGAAATGCCTTTTATTGAATCAACTTCTAAATTTTCCAGTGGGCTAAGTTTGTTATATATTTCCTTTGATAAGCTCTTGGAATTCAGAATTGTGTTAATTAAATGGCTTCTATATTCTGCATTTGTTATGTTGGTTACATTCTTACTTTTAATCATGGATATTAGACTAAAGTACTTCAAAAAGTTAAGTTTGCAATTAAGCTGATTTTTTAATTCATCATAAGTTTTAAATTTATTTTCTTCATCTAAGATATCTTTGATAAATATGATATTATTATCAAACAATTCTTTGTAAAAAAGTGTTTTTCCTTCAATTTTTAGAGATGAGTTTTACCAAATAATACTGTCAACATTAAGAGGTATCTTTTCTTTTGTTTTTAATTCAAAGAAAAATTTCAACGAATCTGTCCAAAATATATCTCTCATTTTTATGTTGTCAATATCAGAGGTATTTAGATCACAATTAAAAATAAAATTTTGATTAAATATGTGATATCGCAATTTTATAATATCCTTCCAAGAGCTTTCAAATGAACTATCCAACAGCTTTTTGATCCACTGAAATTTTACAGATTTGCTGTAAGTATATATATCGGTGATGTTTAAACCTCCTTGATTTGCCTTTTGCAGAATTACTTCCCTCTTTATTTTTGGCGGTTTATTATCCCACAGAAAATTGAAAATTAAGCTATCAATATCTTTAAGGTAGTTTTGTCCTGGATTTGGTAATACAGATAAGAGATATGTTAGCTGTGGTACAATTAAACTTTTTATAATTGTTACCTTTCCAAATAAAGTCAAGCTTCTTTTATTCCACGACTGAATGATATTTTTTATTTTTACCTTTTTTTCATCATAATTTAACTTTATCAAGTCTTCATATTTCCCATTTGTTGGTATAGTGATTCCCAATATTTTCATTTTATCAACTGTAATTTTCATACCTGGTGAGAAATTATGTGTGTAAATTTCCATTTCGCAATTTGCAATTTTGGTAGATGGCAGGTGCTAGATATGATATATTAAGAACGATGCCTCTTTGAAAGTATCACACAGGAACAATAATTTTCTGATTTTTCTTTACGGACGGTAGCATAATTCACTGTAACGTAGTTCACAAATTATTGGTAAATACAAGTTCAACAGAAAACTGCATCGAATAAAAGTATTTAGTAATAACAATATACTGACGGTAGCTCAATGTTAATTTATGTGTACACGTTTACCGACGGTAGCTCAATGTTAATTTATGTGTGCACGTTTTCCGACGGTAGCTCAATGTTACTTTATGTGTACACGTTTTCCGACTGCTCTGTTTCTTCGTAACTGTTATATATATGGTAACGTAATTCACATTTTAAGTGTAGATTGAAGGCCCGGGTGGCTCAATGAGTTAGGTAGTTGGATTACCTAACAACTCATACAAGCCTATCACCAATACGGCGTGAGTTCGCGCCCGGCTTTATAAATTACAAAAAAGGGTGCACTCGACTCGCAGCCGCAAGTGATAAAGTTTACCAGTTGCTTGCCCATGGTCGATGGTTCTCTCCGGGTACTCAGGCTTCTTCCACCACTAAAGTGGCGTTAATCAATCAATAAGTGTAGAATGTAAAATTCTATACTTATAGCTGGAATAGTTCTCTGTAAAGAATTGTATATTGTGTTTTGCTTTACATTCATGTATATGTTAATTATTACTGTAAACTTACTAACGCCCAGATAGTGGTTGTATTCATGTATATGTTAATTATTACTGTAAACTTACTAACGCCCGGATAGTGGTTGTATTCATGTATATGTTAATTATTACTGTAAACTTACTAACGCCGGATGTTAATTATTACTATAAACTTACTAACGCCCGGATGTTAATTATTACTGTAAACTTACTAACGCCCGGATAGTGGTTGTATACGATGTAAAAGTTTAGTTTTCAATATAGATATATCACCATCACACAGAAGTGATTATATAATATCTTCATTATCATCCAAATTCAATATTTCTAATTAATTTTGAACACAGATGGCAGATTTCATCCTCTTTTCTTTGCTGAACTACTCTTTTGTTAATCAATATTAAATGGAATAAAACTATAAATAAATAGAAAGAGTTGTTACTACTGTAGAAATCGTGGGATATTTCGATCCATACTTGTATTGTTTTATGATCATATTGGGGATGTTTCTATTGATGACTCAGTGCCAAGGTTCCAATAAACATTTATCTTAGTAATCTAATGAAGTTATCTTGATCACAATATAATGTTATGTTCATTATAACATTATTCATGTCTACTGAGCTATATAACAGTTCTAGCATAGAATTGCAATGAGAGTTCGATAGTCTCGGGAAGCGAGTCTGTCAACTCCTGAAAAGGTCTTGTGCCAGTGGCCAAAATCCAGCCTTAAATAGACATAGCTAATTAAAATCTTGTCTTCTTGGTTTTAAATAGGGGTTGATTGCCTAAGAATGTGTCCAGAGTTTTGTTATTATGTCACCTTACATCTATTAGCGGGATTGAATTGTATAAGTAATTCATTGCATCAAAAATACTAGTTATTTGTAATTGTGGATTTATATTAATATTCCGTGAACAAAAACACGGTATAATGTTCATTGTATCCGTCGCTTTGCCCGGGTTCATTTTCTGCACAAAACTAAATAATGTGACATTTTATACTCACTTGTACTACACTATGTCAGGGCAGTAACTAGGGGTTTAAATCAGGGGAGGCAGGGGTGTGGGGGCGGTCGATTGAAACTCTTTTGTAAGGGTGTGCGTGGGGTTAAGTCCCCCTGGCCGGAAAAAACGCATTTTTAATGGATTTCTATATTATTGAGACGCTTTATATACCAGTTACTATTGTAAATACGTCGATAGTATCATTACAGTGGACGTGAATCATCTCAAACCCACTGGCGATCTTCAGTCGTTGTTGCTATGCACAAAGTCCTGGGCGCCGAAGAGACGAGAAAGACCTCTCACATGTAGGAACCTACTGATAATGTTAGAAGTAGCTTTAGACTCACATGAATATTTGGGGACAAATCAGCGTCAGCATAAGAAATTGAGTCTGTAAGTGTGTTGACAAAGTGTAAGTTTCAGCGGTTAGATTTTGCCACCCATCTGTCAACATTTTGTGGAAGATCATTTGGGTATGGCATGTCATTTTAATTGAAGTTTGTATGATACGTCCTTTAGTCTGATCAAATGTCACCTGAAAGTAACTGGAAAATTACCATTCTTAATGGGAAGCCTATGAAATATGCATTTTGCAGTAGTACATGTATAATGATCTATTATATATTGTTTTTTAAACAACATATTAAGAATAAACTGATAGAACGTGCTAAAGTAGGTCACGGGTCACTGTGAGTAGCATGTGTAGTCACGTGACTTGTCTCATTGGTAATCGGGCGGCTGTATCGAGAAAAAGATACGGTGTTGAAAAAACTGTTGATACTCATAAAATATTGATAAATGCAATAACATTTTATGTTTGTCTTCAAGAAATATGATAGACAAGACCATGTGTGACGTTTTATGACATATTAAGAATAAACTGGTAGAACGTGCTAAAGTGGGTCACGGGTCACTGTGAGTAGCATGTGTAGTCACGTGACTTGTCTCATTGGTAATCGGGCGGCTGTATCGAGAAACAGATACGGTGTTGAAAAAACTGTTGATAATCATAAAATATTGATAAATGCAATAATAGTTTATGTTTGTCTTCAAGAAATATGATAGACAAAACCATGTGTGAAGTTTTATGACGAAATATCTCCGTTTCTATGTAAATTTACGAGTTGAAGTGGGGAAACACCCACAGGTAATTTTAGCGATGTATTTTTATCTTGGACAAGAATAATGAGCGTCCTGATTGGATGACCGATTTAAAACACACTGACTTCGCATGGTTTAGCAAGGTTACTCAGGTCAATAGTTTATAAATATAGAATCTTGACATCTCCAGCTTTCCAACCATGTAAGTATGTTTGCTCTACGGTGAGGAAAAGCATATTACTGAGTGAATTAAAGGTTAAAATGTTATTATTTTTTTAATATAATTTTTTTTTTTAAAGAAAAACAGCTATAAATGTGTTCTTTGGTTCACATGCGCGTAGCAACCGTACGCAAAAACGCAGTTGCGTACACATCGAAAATGTTGACAAAAATGAAAACATGGTAAATCTAGGACATAAGGTAGAATAAAACTAAATTAATAAACTAAGTCAAATTCAAACAAATACAAACATGTTAAAAATTACTTAATGTACCTATTTTCAATTCCGGAAACTACGCTTATCATTTACAGAATCAGCATCGTGATTCCGTTGATGATGCAAACAATTAAAATGGCTGAGTCCATGGAGTATTAATATCAAATTTGTTTATCCAATTTTATTTTGTTATTACTAGTAATCATATCAAATAGAACGGTGTGTGTTATATAAGTGCAATGCCGATCGATGGTCGTGCAAGTGTTTTAGGAATGGGGTTTGGGGTGGGGGATTTGTTGTTAAAGTATGATTTTTTTTATTTTGCTTGAACAAACAAACTAATCGTATTTCTTTTTAAAGGAAAACCACAACGCACACCCAAAAACAAATAGCACATGGGATCGTTAACGTTATTGGAAGCATATTGATAGTTTACTTTTAGTAAACTTTTAAAATCTTCTGGTAACCTGGATACGTATCATATGGAACGAACCGGAATAAGAAAAAAAGTATTGATTTAACGTGATTAGAATTTGCATTTTCCAGTTTGTGCAGCCGGTGCATATCGACATCGTTTCGAATTGATTGAGATTACAGTTTATCTGGGCTTGATTTATTGAACATATACCGTGAAAATCAAATCTCAGCAGACACGGTTTTGGACATGTTTAGTAGAAGAAAGGAAAGGAAATGGTCCTTGATTTTTCAGGATTAACTTTGACAATTGAGTTGAAATAAAGACTACCAATTTACTTCCGAAATAAAAACATTGAGAAATGTGCTTCAATTTATTTATGTATTTTCTCAAAAATGATATGAAAAAACTATCCTTGCACCATATGTTAATTGTATTTGATTCCAAATCAAGCTTAACCCACTACACATTTAACAAAATAAAATTTCTAAGTCAACTACATATTTGTATTGCTCTACTTAATATTTTATTTCTCAGAATTTATGTTCAAAAGTTGACTTGTTCCTCATGATAATTGGGTTTCCGGGGGATCATTTTTAGTGCCAGAAAATTGCGAGAATGCAGGATTTTGCACCATTTACCCCAGAGCTTCTGGGGACCTTAAGCGGCCCCCAGACCCCCTTCTGTAAGGCCACCTCTGCGAGGTGGGGGAGGGTCGTGACCCTCCACCAGACTCTTAAACAGATTTGAGTACACTTCATTGTGGGGTAGCTACGCCCCTGGGTTCATATAGGAAAGGAAAATACCGGACTTTTAACATTGAAACGGAACCATCTTACGCGGAAACCCACCCGAAACCCTACCCTCACTTGAATTTGATGAATGTTACAGCCACCATTTTCTTGATATGATAATGTAAAACAAAAATATGCATGTAAAAGAAATCTATGTTATATTTATTCATTTGTTTGATTCTGGAATATTGTTGATCATTGATTCAAACAAGAAAAAAGGGGAAAAGGGGGGGGGGTGAATTTTATTTGTAAATTTTACAGTTAAATAAATATTATGCTTCGACAGTTTAAAGAGAAAAATAAAAATTTGTTGCGACTAAAGCTTAAATCAGCGTTACAAATTGAACAAATATCAGTGGTTTTGTAAAATAAGATTTATTTTAAATAGAAAATCTGAATTTATTATTTATTAATTTATTATTAATGATACAATATTATATCCCTTGGGAGGGGGAGGGGGGCTATGATGAAATTTTGAAATAAAAACACAGGACCGGACTTTAAGCAAAAATATTAATCCAGGATTAGTTTTTTATTAAAAAAAAATCCAGGACCCCAGTGTCCATGATTTTTTTTTTTTTTTTAAGTTAATAATATGAAATATTGACATCCACACTTGCCTTTTGGACAGCACATTTCTGTGTCCACACTTGCCCTCAGGCAACACTTGTTCAGGAAATAAAAGATATTATACTAAATTCTATGGAAAGTCCTAGATTTAGAGACCCACTAAATCGGAGCACTTTCAAAATAGAGAAAACAATGACGGATCCAGCGGGGTCTAAATTAACGGAACCAAACTCTGGAATTTTTCCTTCTCCAGAAAATCAGACGTCTGCCTCAATGATAGTTACGCCCTGTATGTAAACGGTGTCCTCTATGAAATGTGCCTTGGCGTTTTTAGTGTAATGTGACTTCTGTTTGTGCACTCTTGAAATATCTTTTTATTAGGAAAATGAAATATTTGTATGCTCAATAAGGGTAATAACAAAATTACCGAACTCCGAACAATCTTGCAAAGGGAAAGTCAAAACTCATAAGTATATAAACAGACGAAATCAGTCAACAACCGGAAAACTGAAAACCGTAATGACCCTGACTTGGTACAGGCATTTCTAAAGAAATGGTGGGTTGAATCAGATTTTAAAGCGTCAAACCTCCCACTTTCATTACAGCTCAAAGGTTCCGGCTATCACTATCACAGTATTTATAACAATACTAGAAAAAAATAGGCAAAATAGTTGTCAAAGCAGTACCAAGCCCAGTGAAGCAAATGTCAAAAACAATTTTACGTCACACATTGATAAAAAAATATTTTTGACATTTTTGTTGACTTCTTTATCTTTATACATTTTGACTATATGAAAATGCATCGTTTATCATCGTCTCTTCCGAAACGGAAAATATTTCGACAAGATCTTGGTATCGGAATATTCTATAGTAAGTTGTGATACTTAAAATGGAAAAAAATAATACAAATTCTAACATAACGTCCTTCTTTCGCTTTGTAAAAAACGAGCGATTTATCGATTGGGTATAATCTCATTACCACATGCGCCGGTGCATGTGACAGACTTTCTCGTCGTGAATGTACATGTTGATGAATTATCGTCTGCTCGAATTTGGCAGCATAAATTGTGTGCGACATATTCCGCAAAATAAAGCTATATGTCTGTCCTGTCGTCAAGAGTGTTAACAAAAAAGAAGTCACAATACACTTAAAACGCGAAGGCACAATTCATAGAGGACACCGTTTACATAGTATATATACGCACATAATGACATAAAGCATGGCTGCTTGTACATTCAAAGCATACACCATATATTGATTTAATCTAAAATAACATTTAAAAGACAGACAGACCGGTAAATAAGGGGCACTCAAGAGGACCTGACAATTTGCCCTTTATAGGTAGTTCTCCTTTATGTATAGTTTAAATGTGGATATAAAAAAAACTCAAAAAGACTTGCTGGAGACTCTAAGTTCTAGATCTCAGTTTGTTTGTAACAACATTAAAACGTTTGACTTCTCTACCTTATGTACCACCATTCCACATAAACTACTAAAATCTAGGATAAAAACGCTGATTCAGCTGCTTCTCCAAGAAGAACGGAAAACAAAAGAATCTGTATCTTGTTCTTGGGAGAGACAAGTCTTACTTTGTCAAAAGCCATTCAAAATCTAATAATAAATATAAACAGGACGAGATCATTCAAATGTGAGATTTTTTATGCACAAGATATTAGTTCTATTTGGTAGACGAGTGTTTCAACAAAAGATTGGTATTCCTAATAAGTTTGTACGATGTTGATATAGGAACTATGTCTGTACGGTGTTGATGCAGGGCCTATGTCTGTACGATGTTTGTAACATGTAGCATCTCGAAACGATGTTCATACGTGTATTGTGATTTTATAGGTGTCTTATAAGACACAGGATCTGCTTACCATTCGTGAGACCTGGGATCACCCACCGGTTTTTTCGTGAGGTCAGTGTTGGTCATCATTTAAGTTTTCTGTATCGTTTTTATTTTTCTTCTTGTGGATATCATTTCATGTTTCTCTGGAGTCCATCATAAATTTCTCCTTCTGGTTTATCTAACATTTATCAATACATGAATTATGTCTGTACGATGTTGATACATGGCTTAAGTCTGTACGATGTTGATACATGAATTATCAATGGTGAAACGTTCTTGTCATAATTACATACATCATCATATAAATTAATTTTAGAGTCACATGTCATTTTATACGTGTTTTGATTGGTTTAAAAAGTTGAGGTTATTTGTCAATGTACAGAATATAGACAATAACAGTGCATTGACTTGACATAAAATCGATATATGGTTGAGGCTTAGAATCGGGGAAAATGCGAGGGTTTCCCGAGCATTTTCCCCGATTAGTGCCGAATACGTATATCAAATTTTATGTCATGTCAATGCACTGTTATTGTCTTTATACTGCAATCATTAGTGACATTAATGGATATTACTACCAATATTCAAATTATTAAAAAAGTTAGTTACCCCCCAAGAAGCCCCAACTGATTTTGCGGAGTAATATGATTAGACGGAGAACTCAACTTTTCAAAGATCGATGCACAGGTAAATATACTATTGATATTCGGATAAGATTTTTGAAAATAAACAACAGTTTCGCTGAAAATATTTTTTAACAATAAAATATAAGTGACAAGAGAATAAGTATCAAACTTTGGTTCTAGGATTGAAGTCAATAAGATTGTTCATTTCAATGCTCATTTCATGTGACGTAAACACGAATATTGTCAATGGCGATCGCACATGTACACATTCATGGAGTTTACATGAAGATTGGCTCCGTAAAACATGGAGGATATCCTGTTCGAGGTGTTAGTTTGGGAGCAGATAGAAGGATGTTCGGGTAAGTTTATGTCAGCTCCTGTAGATGCTGCAATTGCTCGTGATACGTTGGTCGAGGCTGGAGTTGTAGTTTGGATCGGAACAAGTGCGCGAGCACCCACGAGTACATTTGAGATGCGTTTGTGTTTCCCTTCGCTAATAGCGCTGTAGTTTCTTTTTTTTTTAAATACGGGAAAATGAAATGTTTTTAACTCTTTATAACGTCACACAAGTAACGTTGGATTTCAAACGTTGCGGTTTGAAAAAAAAGTAGTCCCGTCAATCAGGTCAAGTAGGCGTGGCTTAAATGTTATAAACGATCAGTGACCGTTTATCACTTGTAAATATACTGTCAACGCATTTTGACTGCTCAAATAGAACGATTGCAGTATAAATAAAAATAAACGTCGTGCTCAAGGCGTCGCGTGCCGTTGTCATCGGGATTGCGTTCAATATCGTAGCAGCTATCCTAGCTGCTAGGTAAAATAGCAATAACGTTATTGAACGATTAGCTACGTAGTAGTGCTAGCAAATATAGCGCCAATCATATGGAATATATTTCTTGGAACATTTTAGCTAATCGTATTTGTCTAGTTACCTTAATAAATTATCATCCGTATTAAAAGCGTTGCCTTTTTTTTTACCTTATGAAATCAAATTTCGGGATGGGAAGGTCATGGTTTGGAGAGAAATTGCAGAGTTTATCATTTATTTTATACCTATGTGCACATTTTTTTTTGTTTAACAAACGTGTCTGGATATAAATAATTGATTAAAACTACTTTCACTTCATGGTAAAAAAAAAAAAAAAAAAAAAAGTAATTGTCGCCATCTTGGATTCAAAAGCTAGAAGAAATTTCTTAAGCTAGCGAGAGCTATGTAGCGGCTAGGCTAGCTTTCCGTTCAGTAGGATTGTTCTTCGTAGCTCAACCTAGCAGCTATGATATCATAACAAAAAAAGTTTGAATTTATTTATAAGGGTTGATCGAAATTATTTGTTCGGTTCATTCGAAATAACCTCAATCAGGTTGTACACACCCTTGCGTAACCCGCTACACGGTGTGTACAACCTGATCAAGGTTATTTCTTCATGAACCGAACAAAAATTGCGATCAATCCTTAATTGTTTTCTTTCTCAGTCTATATAAGGTCAATGTCCACCCTGACGTATAAAATCTGTGATAAATGGGGAGGTATCGTTGTAATGGTTAATTAGCATGATATGTTTTGACATAATGGCTATTTTATCATGTATATTGCTAATATGGAATTGTGTCTAACTGTCAAGATAGATAGTCTCTCATGTTCGTGTACATCCATATCTTTTCTTACTAAATGTGTTTATGATCACAGGGAGTTGGGTTAATAGTCCCTGAATATAGTCAAAAGAAACTTAATATGCTTCAAGTCAATGTCTTCCTCTATAGTACCTACGTAGTCACGTCAATACCATTAATATATATATACTGAATGTGTTTAATAGCTGGCATAGACTTCTTCAAATATCATCAGAATCAAATCTTGTACATTCTTGTTCAACGATGCTTCTAATAGCGATAACTGTTCTGTTTCTCTCTGTTATAAATTGATACTATTTTGAGAAAGTGATTTCGTGCCATTTCCGCCCACATGTCAACGGAAACAAACAAAGAGACAAACGAGGAATATGGAGGATATCTACATACAATGTCGAAAACATAAGCAATGTCGACCATGTTTATACCTGTTACCATGGCAGTTTTAATATCTGTATCGGATGATATCCGATTTATACAGAAATGCCATGTAAAGGCTCTTTATAGGCAAATGTGGTAATTGAAGATCATGGAGCTGATGGCTAATTTTTAAGTTTATTGACTTTGATCTTATCATCTATTGTATTTTGTTTCCGAAATACTAGTACCTAAAATCACGAGTATTTAAATAAAAGTCTTAATAAAAACGGTAGATATCCAATTTAGTGCCAACGGTGTGTGTCTGGAATTAGTGAATTTAACGTCTCCTGTGTTAAATTCTGTTATCTAAGGAATCGTGGTTCTTTAATTATGTATTTCACTTTTGGATAGTAGGTTACTCTAGCTAAACATAGACGGGAATTACACTTGCTTGTTCGGGAAGATTTGACAATGTGAATGCAAAAAATTATTTCGCGAAAGCATTTATGTTTTAATACCTCATCACTAACTACTTTAAGCTAATATATTATTGTATTGTATTAAATTGATATTGTATGTGATGTCATTTATTTTAATTGCACCGATACTGCTGATTTGCTTTGTGTATTTTCAAGGTCATGGTGCAAACCTTTACATGCTTTTTATTCTGTAATGACTGTTGGTTGGATTAGTTGAAATTTGGTAATTTGATGGCTACAGACGAACTATATGAACAGAAGAGATGGTACAGACCTAATCTGCGGATTTATCATGTACCTCTTGATGAACTGTAAAACTACATGTTCATTGATCTGCAGTGACCTCTGTTTCACCGAAAGACTTTTTCAATGTTTAATGTCAAACAAATATGGCGACTCTATTGGTTTGACATTAGACATTGAAAAGTCTCTCGGTGAGATAAAAATTTTGCCATTCTACAAAGTGTTTAATTCTTTATCACTTTGCTTTGTGTACTTGGTGTTGTTTTACAAACCATTTAAGACGTTTATAATTTATTTTACTTGTATAGTATCGTTATACCGTAACGATCCAACACCCCGTAAGATTGATCGTTGACTGGTTTTGCAGACGTTGCATATACATATATATATACTTGAAAAATATATAAACAATTGTACTATTAATAATAAAGCTGTGGCCAAATACTGACAATAATAGGTATTCTGTCTGTTTTCAAGATCATCTGTGTTAGCCTCCATCAGCTACACATAAGTTCTAAAACGGCGATAACAAGTTACATTAGATTATGATGCTGGATATATTCGCATTGTACTACACACACACGCGCGCTTAGTTTGATGTTTATAGTGCTAGCTCACTGAAACAACAGCCCGCGGGTAGACATGTCGTTTCACTTTGACACATTATCCTGATTCCGAACCAACCAGTCTTTGCTCTTTCTCCCTAGTGCTATGAGCTTAGCGGAGAAGCAACAAATACAATTGTTATAGTCTTTGGTTTGCCCGACTGAGATTAAAACCACGACCTATCCCACCCGAGACTGTACTGTAACCATTACGCCACCGAAGCGGTTCACATTATTTAGGAACTGTAAATTTGAAACAAAATCTATACATAAATCTGTGGACGTATATGAAACGACCCTACATATATCATGCATAGAAAAGATGGAGATATTACAATAATGACCCAATAATGGGTTAATAATGCACGACAGTGGGATCTTGACATGACCAATAGGACGATTTACATTTACTTTTACAACAACAAATATTTATGTATTCTGTATAAATTGCTGTGTGTTCAATCCTATTGTTTATTTACTATAAAAATATTATCTAATTAATTCTGTAAACCCAATTTGTTTGTAATAAATAAATGTTTTGAGGGATAAAGACAAATGTATTCATAATTATAGAGACAACCTCTTGTCGTTGGTATTTGTCCATTGTATATTTTTGCATTTTTTGTTATAGAAATTGTTTATCTGGTACAAATTTGTTGAATAATCACTCAACTTCCGAGATACATGAGGCATAGATTTGGTTAATGTGTTAAGTCAAGCTTCTATTAATATACAATACATTAGATATCTACTTTTTTATTTATTTATGATATAAATCATTGATCATTTGAAAAGGAATTCCACCTTTAACAAACAAACGAACAAGTATTTATGACGTGGAACGGGCACAAATAGGTTGTTCTTCGTCAAGGTTATGACTTGGAACATGGACAAATAGGTTGTTCTTCGTCAAGGTTATGACTTGGAACATGGACAAGCAAGTTGTTCTTCGTTAAACGTTTTAAATGAGGATTTAGCAAAAATATATAAAATGTATAATATGGTGTTAATGTTTTTAATACACATAGGATGATGAGTGTACATGTAATCAGTACCTTCTACAGCATTGATATTGATTTATATATATATATATATATATATCTTTATGATTGAAATTAACAGTTTCGAATTAATTATTAGTAAAACTAAGTTTCACTCCCTAAGGCATCTGTAACGTTAATCATTTCTGGCTAGCCTGCTTAGGCCACGGTACCCTAGCAATACACTAGATACATGTCTTTATAACCGCACCCAAGGTTCGGTAGCACAATCATGAAAGCAATTTTTTCAGTAGCATATACTAATGAGTTCGAATTATTGTTTCATGTACTTTGCAATTTGAAAACCATTGCTTTCTTGACAAATAATAGAAGTTCGAGAATTGGAGAGAAAACAAATAAGAAATTATATACAATTCAATACACTTCTAGACAGATGAAATATATCATTTTTTTTATTATCTTTGTTGTTCATATTCCGGCGATATATGTCATAAAAGAAATGCTAGAACGAGTAACTTCATAAAACATATAATAAAGCATTAGATTGTTCTGAAGAAATCGATCAACAAGATATATTAGAATTCATATCACTTCATATCACTTCTTAAAACAGAAACAATAATACATTTATTAAAATAGACGATTCTATAATATTCCTCTGAGTAAACAATCAAATACTTATATGTTATTCGCCCGTTTCTTAAATTAAAGTATATTTCTTCATTTTCTCTAAAAATGTCAAGTTTGTCTTTTTGCCACTTTTGTTTTGACGGTTGTATTGTCTGTACATCTACAAATTACAGTGTCTGATTGTCTCATTGGTATCTTCAAAAACTTTTCAACAACATTATATAAACTTTGTAATATATATTTCAAAAAATTTAATAGACAAATAGAACTTTGAAGTGACTTTGTAATGCTCATGCTATTTAAAAAAAATGATGAGAAATAACATTGAATCTGTTTAAGAAAAATTTGAAGATACCAAAGGGGCAATAAGAATCCGTATATCTGTGTCACAAATGACTACGGATATGTTCCACTTGTCGTAAACACTTCTCAGTCCTTTCCTCAATCATGACTTAACAACGGATTTGTAACTATATTAACACGACGGGTGTCACTAGTGGAGCAGGAACTTCTTACCCTCCCGGAACATCTGAGCTCACTCCCGTGTTTTAGTGGGGTTCGTGTTACTCGATCTTTAGCTTTATGTGTATGTTTTGTAGATCGTTGTTTGTCCTTTTGTACTTTATCTTTTGGCCATTATGTTGTCTGTTCTTATTCGATATACGGATTCTGATTACCCCTTTGGTATCTTCAAACTCTTTTTTTTCCGTTTGACGTCATCATACTCCTGTACTTTCTTCATTCATGACATATTATTGGGTTTATAACAAGTCTAACACAACGGGTGTCACATGTGAAATAGGAACTGCTTACTCTTTCTCAGCACCTGAGTTCACCCCCGATTTTTAGTAGGGTTCGTGTTGCTCAATCTTTAGTTTTCTGTGTAATGCTTTGTAGATCGTTGTTTGTCCATTTGTCCTTTTTTAATTTGACCAGTTTGTTGTCTGTCCTTCTTCGATTTACGGCTTCTGATTACCCCTTTGGTATCTTCAAACTTTGAATAGGAGAACAGAAATTATTGTGGTAGAGCATTTGTTCGAAGTTGATATAAAGCGAATTTTGAAGTGTTGCTTATGTAATTTAAGTAGTCAGTACACAGTAGGGATATTTCTGTGAGTGAATGTTACGTTTATAGGTTGAGTAGATAAATCATGTTTATTGATGATATCTATCTGCATTTTGATCGGTTTTGAGTTGACAATCTCATCTTTTAAAATAAGGACATAATATTTACGTCAATCGAAAACAATATTGTTAGTTGCTTTATCAGCTGGAACAAAAACAAATGATTCACCCAATTCTTTTTATCTATGTTTAATTCTAGTGACTAACAAATGTTATACTTGATTAGGTATGAAACTATTATCAAATTATGTAATTCGTATATTCGCAATGTTCATAAATTTAGTCATAAAACTGCTCAAAGATGTTTTTATCAACACTATCCCTCTTGTATCACTTATTACAATAAAAACGTCGACAGATGACATTACGACAGTTTTCCAGTTAATTTTAGAAAGAGGGTGATATGTTGGCTCCTTTTGTAGAAAACGTTTATTCTCTTTGTATTTAACAATATTTAAATCTCCAGTTGCAACATTGCCGCATGGTTGATATATGAATTTATAATTAACACAACTACAAGATTTGGGACAATTATTTTTAATGTTTTCGTCCGCAGAAACTGAAGTGTAATTAAAAATCATACCTCTACTAGATATTGTGTAAGAGCATGATAACATGAGTGTTCCAATATTATCAAAATAAGGTGGTATAAGTTTTTGAATTTCAGGGTTCCTAAGTATTCCTGATATATTTATGAAGTCTAAGCCATTATTTATGCATTTAATTTTCAAAATATGTTTCCTGTGATCGCCTGGTTTGTCTATTTTAGGAAAATATTGATGCTGCTAAAAGGCTTCAATAATCAAATGCCCTTCATACATGGGGCTAATTGCGGACACATTCTTTGTAGATTGAGTGAAGATGTGAAATATCTATGGAACTCAATCTACAAAAAAGATATTTGCAAGACTTATATATACATTGTATTCCTAAGAAACGTCCACAGAATAAGGAAGATAGATTAGCACAATATATTATAATTCTACACCTATTTGATATTAATTATGAGAAAACCATTTTACAAAGCTTCGTGTGTGTACTCAAATATTGGTTCTAGAACAAAGGAAAATGAACAAAACAAGATGACGTATATTACATAAAAGGATTCATTGCTATTTTACAACACATATAAATAAAATAACGAAATATGGATTACTTAACATTAGGTCTCTTGCTAATATATATATAGCCAAGCAATTACTTTATGACCAATTCTCGGCAATTGGAATTGAAGTAAAATAGAGCAGTTAGGAATGTAGTATTATTTATGTGTGCTGTTATTGATTTATCATTGGCTACAATAACTTATTTACATGTTGGAATCTATTTTTACACGTTAACTTTAGAATGGTTTTTTTTATCAGGACATTATCATATCAATATCATATCAAAATCATATCATATCAAAATGATACAAAACATATCAATCAAGCTTTTGTCATTGTAGTCAAATGATAATTAATAAAAAAAAAAATTAAATACACATCCTAAAAGATGAACCCTAAGTTCAACATCGGAAGCCTTGGTAAAAAATCCGCATTATAACTTTTGTTATGAAGTTCGGAGAAAACGAGCTTTATACCTACAACATATTTTTGTTTTCACTGACACTTTATCTATGTTGTGCTGACATAACCTAAATACCCTGATATCACAATTCATATATAGGAGCATCGGAGTACAGCAGAAAGACCTATTTTCTAGGCTGGTTGGCACAGCTATTCCGTAGGGGTTGAGCTGGACTACAGCAATCAGACCTACTTTCCAGATTGGCTGGTACATCCTTTCTGTAGGTGGATGGGTCGGAGTACAGAATTAAGACCTAAATTCTAGGCTGGCTGGTATAGCAGTAAGACCTACATTCTAGGCTGGCTGGTACAGCAGTAAGACCTACATTCTAGGCTGGCTGGTACAGTAGTAAGACCTACATTATATGCTAGTTGGTACAGCAGTAAGACCTACATTCTAGGCTGGTTGGTACAGCAGTAAGTCCTACATTCTAGGCTGGCTGGTACAGCAGTAAGACCTACATTCTAGGCTGGCTGGTACAGCAGTAAGACCTACATTCTAGGCTGGCTGGTACAGCAGTAAGACCTACATTCTCGGCTGGCTGGTACAGCAGTAAGACCTACATTCTAGGCTGGCTGGTACAGCAGTAAGGCCTACATTCTAGGCTGGCTTGTACAGCAGTAAGACCTACATTCTAGGCTGGTTGGTACAGTCGTAAGACCTACATTCTAGGCTGGCTGGTACAGTAGTAAGACCTACATTCTCGGCTGGCTGGTACAGCAGTAAGACCTACATTCTAGGCTGGTTGGTACAGCAGTAAGTCCTACATTCTAGGCTGGCTGGTACAGCAGTAAGACCTACATTCTAGGCTGGCTGGTACAGCAGTAAGACCTACATTCTCGGCTGGCTGGTACAGCAGTAAGACCTACATTCTCGGCTGGCTGGTACAGCAGTAAGACCTACATTCTAAGCTGGCTTGTACAGCAGTAAGACCTACATTCTAGGCTGGTTGGTACAGTCGTAAGACCTACATTCTAGGCTGGCTGGTACAGTAGTAAGACCTACATTCTAGGCTGGCTGGTAAAGCAGTAAGACCTACATTCTAGGCTGGCTGGTACAGCAGTAAGACCTACATTCTAGGCTGGCTGGTACAGTAGTAAGACCTACATTCTAGGCTGGCTGGTACAGCAGTAAGACCTACATTCTCGGCTGGCTGGTACAGCAGTAAGACCTACATTCTAGGCTGGCTGGTAAAGCAGTAAGACCTACATTCTAGGATGGCTGGTACAGCAGTAAGACCTACATTCTAGGCTGGCTGGTACAGCAGTAAGACCTACATTCTAGGCTGGCTGGTATAACAGTAAGACCTACAATCTAGGCTGGCTGGTACAGCAGTAAGACCTACATTCTAGGCTGGCTGGTATAGCAGTAAGACCTACATTCTAGGCTGGCTGGTACAGCAGTAAGACCTACATTCTAGGCTGGCTGGTACAGCAGTAAGACCTACATTCTAGGCTGGCTGGTACAGCAGTAAGACCTACATTCTAGGCTGGCTTGTACAGTCGTAAGACCTACATTCTCGGCTGGCTGGTAAAGCAGTAAGACCTACATTCTAGGCTGGCTGGTACAGTAGTAAGACCTACATTCTAGGCTGGCTTGTACAGCAGTAAGACCTACATTCTAGGCTGGTTGGTACAGTCGTAAGACCTACATTCTAGGCTGGCTGGTACAGTAGTAAGACCTACATTCTAGGCTGGCTGGTAAAACAGTAAGACCTACATTCTAGGCTGGCTGGTACAGTAGTAAGACCTACATTCTATGCTAGCTGGTACAGCAGTAAGACCTACATTCTAGGCTGGTTGGTACAGCAGTAAGTCCTACATTCTAGGCTGGCTGGTACAGCAGTAAGAAATACATTCTAGGCTGGCTGGTAAAGCAGTAAGACCTACATTCTAGGCTGGCTGGTACAGCAGTAAGACCTACATTCTCGGCTGTCTGGTAAAGCAGTAAGACCTACATTCTAGGCTGGCTGGTACAGCAGTAAGACCTACATTCTAGGCTGGTTGGTACAGCAGTAAGTCCTACATTCTAGGCTGACTGGTACAGCAGTAAGTCCTACATTCTAGGCTGGCTGGTACAGCAGTAAGACCTACATTCTAGGCTGGCTGGTAAAGCAGTAAGACCTACATTCTAGGCTGGCTGATACAGCAGTAAAACCTGCATTCTAGGCTGGCTGATACAGCAGTAAAACCTACATTCTAGGCTGGCTGGTACAGCAGTAAGACCTACATTCTAGGCTGGCTGGTAAAGCAGTAAGACCTACATTCTAGGCTGGCTGGTACAACAGTAAGACCTACATTCTAGGCTGGCTGGTACAGTAGTAAGACCTACATTCTAGGCTGGCTTGTACAACAGTAAGACCTACATTCTAGGCTGGCTGATACAGCAGTAAGACATACATTCTAGGCTGGCTGGTATAGCAGTAAGACCTACATTCTAGGCTGGCTGGTACAGCAGTAAGACCTACATTCTAGGCTGGCTGGTACAGCAGTAAGACCTACATTCTAGGCTGGCTGGTAGAACAGTAAGACCTACATTCTAGGCTGGCTGGTACAGTAGTAAGACCTACATTCGAGGCTAGCTGGTACAGCAGTAAGACCTACATTCTAGGCTGGCTGGTACAGCAGTAAGACCTACATTCTAGACTGGTTGGTACAGCAGTAAGACCTACATTCTAAGCTGGCTGGTACAGCAGTAAGACCTACATTCTAGGCTGGTTGGTACAGCAATAAGTCCTACATTCTAGGCTGGCTGGTACAGCAGTAAGACCTACATTCTAGGCTGGCTGGTACAGCAGTAAGACCTACATTCTAGGCTGGTTGGTACAGCAGTAAGACCTACATTCTAGGCTGGCTGATACAGTAGTAAAACCTACATTCTAGGCTGGCTGGTACAGCAGTAAAACCTACATTCTAGGCTGGCTGGTACAGCAGTAAGATCTACATTCTAGGCTGGCTGGTACAGCAGTAAGACCTACATTCTAGGCTGGCTGGTATAGCAGTAAGACCTACATTCTAGGCTGGCTGGTACAGCAGTAAGACCTACATTCTAGGCTGGCTTGTACAGCAGTAAGACCTACATTCTCGGCTGGCTGGTAAAGCAGTAAGACCTACATTCTAGGCTGGCTGGTACAGTAGTAAGACCTACATTCTAGGCTGGCTTGTACAGCAGTAAGACCTACATTCTAGGCTGGTTGGTACAGTCGTAAGACCTACATTCTAGGCTGGCTGGTACAGTAGTAAGACCTACATTCTAGGCTGGCTGGTACAGTAGTAAGACCTACATTCTATGCTAGCTGGTACAGCAGTAAGACCTACATTCTAGGCTGGTTGGTACAGCAGTAAGTCCTACATTCTAGGCTGGCTGGTACAGCAGTAAGACCTACATTCTAGGCTGGCTGGTACAGCAGTAAGACCTACATTCTAGGCTGGCTGGTACAGCAGTAAGACCTACATTCTCGGCTGTCTGGTAAAGCAGTAAGACCTACATTCTAGGCTGGCTGGTACAGCAGTAAGACCTACATTCTAGGCTGGTTGGTACAGCAGTAAGTCCTACATTCTAGGCTGACTGGTACAGCAGTAAGTCCTACATTCTAGGCTGGCTGGTACAGCAGTAAGACCTACATTCTAGGCTGGCTGATACAGCAGTAAAACCTACATTCTAGGCTGGCTGGTACAGCAGTAAGACCTACATTCTAGGCTGGTTGGTACAGTCGTAAGACCTACATTCTAGGCTGGCTGGTACAGTAGAAAGACCTACATTCTAGGCTGGCTGGTAAAACAGTAAGACCTACATTCTAGGCTGGCTGGTACAGTAGTAAGACCTACATTCTATGCTAGCTGGTACAGCAGTAAGACCTACATTCTAGGCTGGCTGGTACAGCAGTAAGACCTACATTCTAGACTGGTTGGTACAGCAGTAAGACCTACATTCTAAGCTGGCTGGTACAGCAGTAAGACCTACATTCTAGGCTGGTTGGTACAGCAATAAGTCCTACATTCTAGGCTGGCTGGTACAGCAGTAAGACCTACATTCTAGGCTGGCTGGTACAGCAGTAAGACCTACATTCTAGGCTGGTTGGTACAGCAATAAGTCCTACATTCTAGGCTGGCTGGTACAGCAGTAAGACCTACATTCTAGGCTGGCTGGTACAGCAGTAAGACCTACATTCTAGGCTGGTTGGTACAGCAGTAAGACCTACATTCTAGGCTGGCTGATACAGTAGTAAAACCTACATTCTAGGCTGGCTGGTACAGCAGTAAAACCTACATTCTAGGCTGGCTGGTACAGCAGTAAGACCTACATTCTAGGCTGGCTGGTACAGCAGTAAGACCTACATTCTAGGCTGGCTGGTATAGCAGTAAGACCTACATTCTAGACTGGTTGGTACAGCAGTAAGACCTACATTCTAAGCTGGCTGGTACAGCAGTAAGACCTACATTCTAGGCTGGTTGGTACAGCAATAAGTCCTACATTCTAGGCTGGCTGGTACAGCAGTAAGACCTACATTCTAGGCTGGCTGGTACAGCAGTAAGACCTACATTCTAGGCTGGTTGGTACAGCAGTAAGACCTACATTCTAGGCTGGCTGATACAGTAGTAAAACCTACATTCTAGGCTGGCTGGTACAGCAGTAAATCCTACATTCTAGGCTGGCTGGTACAGCAGTAAGACCTACATTCTAGGCTGGCTGGTACAGCAGTAAGACCTACATTCTAGGCTGGCTGGTATAGCAGTAAGACCTACATTCTAGGCTGGCTGGTACAGCAGTAAGACCTACATTCTAGGCTGGCTTGTACAGCAGTAAGACCTACATTCTAGGCTGGCTGGTAAAGCAGTAAGACCTACATTCTAGGCTGGCTGGTACAGTAGTAAGACCTACATTCTAGGCTGGCTTGTACAGCAGTAAGACCTACATTCTAGGCTGGTTGGTACAGTCGTAAGACCTACATTCTAGGCTGGCTGGTACAGTAGTAAGACCTACATTCTAGGCTGGCTAGTAAAGCAGTAAGACCTACATTCTAGGCTGGCTGGTACAGTAGTAAGACCTACATTCTATGCTAGCTGGTACAGCAGTAAGACCTACATTCTAGGCTGGTTGGTACAGCAGTAAGTCCTACATTCTAGGCTGGCTGGTACAGCAGTAAGACCTACATTCTAGGCTGGCTGGTACAGCAGTAAGACCTACATTCTAGGCTGGCTGGTACAGCAGTAAGACCTACATTCTCGGCTGTCTGGTAAAGCAGTAAGACCTACATTCTAGGCTGGCTGGTACAGCAGTAAGACCTACATTCTAGGCTGGTTGGTACAGCAGTAAGTCCTACATTCTAGGCTGACTGGTACAGCAGTAAGTCCTACATTCTAGGCTGGCTGGGACAGCAGTAAGACCTACATTCTAGGCTGGCTGATACAGCAGTAAAACCTACATTCTAGGCTGGCTGGTACAGCAGTAAGACCTACATTCTAGGCTGGTTGGTACAGTCGTAAGACCTACATTCTAGGCTGGCTGGTACAGTAGAAAGACCTACATTCTAGGCTGGCTGGTAAAACAGTAAGACCTACATTCTAGGCTGGCTGGTACAGTAGTAAGACCTACATTCTATGCTAGCTGGTACAGCAGTAAGACCTACATTCTAGGCTGGTTGGTACAGCAGTAAGTCCTACATTCTAGGCTGGCTGGTAAAGCAGTAAGACCTACATTCTAGGCTGGCTGGTATAGCAGTAAGACCTACATTCTAGACTGGTTGGTACAGCAGTAAGACCTACATTCTAAGCTGGCTGGTACAGCAGTAAGACCTACATTCTAAGCTGGTTGGTACAGCAATAAGTCCTACATTCTAGGCTGGCTGGTACAGCAGTAAGACCTACATTCTAGGCTGGCTGGTACAGCAGTAAGACCTACATTCTAGGCTGGTTGGTACAGCAGTAAGACCTACATTCTAGGCTGGCTGATACAGTAGTAAAACCTACATTCTAGGCTGGCTGGTACAGCAGTAAAACCTACATTCTAGGCTGGCTGGTACAGCAGTAAGACCTACATTCTAGGCTGGCTGGTACAGCAGTAAGACCTACATTCTAGGCTGGCTGGTATAGCAGTAAGACCTACATTCTAGGCTGGCTGGTACAGCAGTAAGACCTACATTCTAGGCTGGCTTGTACAGCAGTAAGACCTACATTCTAGGCTGGCTGGTATAGCAGTAAGACCTACATTCTAGGCTGGCTGGTACAGCAGTAAGACCTACATTCTCGGCTGGCTGGTAAAGCAGTAAGACCTACATTCTAGGCTGGCTGGTACAGTAGTAAGACCTACATTCTAGGCTGGCTTGTACAGCAGTAAGACCTACATTCTAGGCTGGTTGGTACAGTCGTAAGACCTACATTCTAGGCTGGCTGGTACAGTAGTAAGACCTACATTCTAGGCTGGCTAGTAAAGCAGTAAGACCTACATTCTAGGCTGGCTGGTACAGTAGTAAGACCTACATTCTATGCTAGCTGGTACAGCAGTAAGACCTACATTCTAGGCTGGTTGGTACAGCAGTAAGTCCTACATTCTAGGCTGGCTGGTACAGCAGTAAGACCTACATTCTAGGCTGGCTGGTACAGCAGTAAGACCTACATTCTAGGCTGGCTGGTACAGCAGTAAGACCTACATTCTCGGCTGTCTGGTAAAGCAGTAAGACCTACATTCTAGGCTGGCTGGTACAGCAGTAAGACCTACATTCTAGGCTGGTTGGTACAGCAGTAAGTCCTACATTCTAGGCTGACTGGTACAGCAGTAAGTCCTACATTCTAGGCTGGCTGGTACAGCAGTAAGACCTACATTCTAGGCTGGCTGATACAGCAGTAAAACCTACATTCTAGGCTGGCTGGTACAGCAGTAAGACCTACATTCTAGGCTGGTTGGTACAGTCGTAAGACCTACATTCTAGGCTGGCTGGTACAGTAGAAAGACCTACATTCTAGGCTGGCTGGTAAAACAGTAAGACCTACATTCTAGGCTGGCTGGTACAGTAGTAAGACCTACATTCTATGCTAGCTGGTACAGCAGTAAGACCTACATTCTAGGCTGGTTGGTACAGCAGTAAGTCCTACATTCTAGGCTGGCTGGTACAGCAGTAAGAAATACATTCTAGGCTGGCTGGTACAGCAGTAAGACCTACATTCTAGGCTGGCTGGTACAGCAGTAAGACCTACATTCTCGGCTGTCTGGTAAAGCAGTAAGACCTACATTCTAGGCTGACTGGTACAGCAGTAAGACCTACATTCTAGGCTGGTTGGTACAGCAGTAAGTCCTACATTCTAGGCTGACTGGTACAGCAGTAAGTCCTACATTCTAGGCTGGCTGGTACAGCAGTAAGACCTACATTCTAGGCTGGCTGGTAAAGCAGTAAGACCTACATTCTAGGCTGGCTGATACAGCAGTAAAACCTGCATTCTAGGCTGGCTGATACAGCAGTAAAACCTACATTCTAGGCTGGCTGGTACAGCAGTAAGACCTACATTCTAGGCTGGCTGGTAAAGCAGTAAGACCTACATTCTAGGCTGGCTGGTACAACAGTAAGACCTACATTCTAGGCTGGCTGGTACAGTAGTAAGACCTACATTCTAGGCTGGCTTGTACAACAGTAAGACCTACATTCTAGGCTGGCTGATACAGCAGTAAGACATACATTCTAGGCTGGCTGGTACAGCAGTAAGACCTACATTCTAGGCTGGCTGGTAGAACAGTAAGACCTACATTCTAGGCTGGCTGGTACAGTAGTAAGACCTACATTCGAGGCTAGCTGGTACAGCAGTAAGACCTACATTCTAGGCTGGCTGGTACAGCAGTAAGACCTACATTCTAGACTGGTTGGTACAGCAGTAAGACCTACATTCTAAGCTGGCTGGTACAGCAGTAAGACCTACATTCTAGGCTGGTTGGTACAGCAATAAGTCCTACATTCTAGGCTGGCTGGTACAGCAGTAAGACCTACATTCTAGGCTGGCTGGTACAGCAGTAAGACCTACATTCTAGGCTGGTTGGTACAGCAATAAGTCCTACATTCTAGGCTGGCTGGTACAGCAGTAAGACCTACATTCTAGGCTGGCTGGTACAGCAGTAAGACCTACATTCTAGGCTGGTTGGTACAGCAGTAAGACCTACATTCTAGGCTGGCTGATACAGTAGTAAAACCTACATTCTAGGCTGGCTGGTACAGCAGTAAAACCTACATTCTAGGCTGGCTGGTACAGCAGTAAGACCTACATTCTAGGCTGGCTGGTACAGCAGTAAGACCTACATTCTAGGCTGGCTGGTATAGCAGTAAGACCTACATTCTAGGCTGGCTGGTACAGCAGTAAGACCTACATTCTAGGCTGGCTTGTACAGCAGTAAGACCTACATTCTCGGCTGGCTGGTAAAGCAGTAAGACCTACATTCTAGGCTGGCTGGTACAGTAGTAAGACCTACATTCTAGGCTGGCTTGTACAGCAGTAAGACCTACATTCTAGGCTGGTTGGTACAGTCGTAAGACCTACATTCTAGGCTGGCTGGTACAGTAGTAAGACCTACATTCTAGGCTGGCTGGTAAAGCAGTAAGACCTACATTCTAGGCTGGCTGGTACAGTAGTAAGACCTACATTCTATGCTAGCTGGTACAGCAGTAAGACCTACATTCTAGGCTGGTTGGTACAGCAGTAAGTCCTACATTCTAGGCTGGCTGGTACAGCAGTAAGACCTACATTCTAGGCTGGCTGGTACAGCAGTAAGACCTACATTCTAGGCTGGCTGGTACAGCAGTAAGACCTACATTCTCGGCTGTCTGGTAAAGCAGTAAGACCTACATTCTAGGCTGGCTGGTACAGCAGTAAGACCTACATTCTAGGCTGGTTGGTACAGCAGTAAGTCCTACATTTTAGGCTGACTGGTACAGCAGTAAGTCCTACATTCTAGGCTGGCTGGTACAGCAGTAAGACCTACATTCTAGGCTGGCTGATACAGCAGTAAAACCTGCATTCTAGGCTGGCTGATACAGCAGTAAAACCTACATTCTAGGCTGGCTGGTACAGCAGTAAGACCTACATTCGAGGCTGGCTGATACAGCAGTAAAACCTACATTCTAGGCTGGCTGGTACAGCAGTAAGACCTACATTCTAGACTGGTTGGTACAGCAGTAAGACCTACATTCTAAGCTGGCTGGTACAGCAGTAAGACCTACATTCTAGGCTGGTTGGTACAGCAGTAAGTCCTACATTCTAGGCTGGCTGGTACAGCAGTAAGACCTACATTCTAGGCTGGCTGGTACAGCAGTAAGACCTACATTCTAGGCTGGTTGGTACAGCAGTAAGACCTACATTCTAGGCTGGCTGATACAGTAGTAAAACCTACATTCTAGGCTGGCTGGTACAGCAGTAAAACCTACATTCTAGGCTGGCTGGTACAGCAGTAAGACCTACATTATAGGCTGGCTGGTATAGCAGTAAGACCTACATTCTAGGCTGGCTGGTACAGCAGTAAGACCTATATTCTAGGCTGGCTGATATAGCAGTAAGACCTACATTCTAGGCTGGCTGGTACAGCAGTAAGACCTACATTCTAGGCTGGCTGGTACAGCAGTAAGACCTACATTATAGGCTGGTTGGTACAGCAGTAAGACCTATATTCTAGGCTGGCTGATATAGCAGTAAGACCTACATTCTAGGCTGGCTGGTATAGCAGTAAGACCTACATTCTAGGCTGGCTGGTACAGCAGTAAGACCTATATTCTAGGCTGGCTGATATAGCAGTAAGACCTACATTCTAGGCTGGCTGGTACAGCAGTAAGACCTACATTCTAGGCTGGCTGGTACCTCCATTCCGTATGGGGAGTGAGATCTCTTATTATGTTGCACAAATGAAATACCAAACGTAAGGTCGTAAATGATTGTGTCGTATTTTGATTTGATTTGATTAGATTTTTTGTGCTTAACGCCACTTTCAGAAATATTTCAGCTATATCATGGCCACCAGTTTTAGTGATGGAAGAAGCGAGTACCCGGAGAACACCACCGACCATGGGCAAGCAACTAGTAAACTTTATCACTTGCGGCTGTGGGTGGAATGCACCCTTTTTGTAATTTACAAAGCCGGGCGCGAACCCATGCCGTATTGTTGATATGCTTGTATGAGTTGTTAGGTAATCCAACTACCTAACTCTTTGAGCCACCCGGGCCCTTCGTATTTTGACAATGTGACAAAAGACAAATTGTTGGTGCTCCAAAAGAAGTATAGGCATACTAATACAGCTGGTATACATGGAGGGTTTTCCAATGGTAACGTAATATTGCTATGCTATTATAGCTAGTAAACAGGGAGAACCTACCAATGGTAACGTACTATTCCTATACTATTATAGCTGATATACATGGAGGGCCTTCCAATGGTAACGTACTATTCCTATACTATTATAGCTGGTATACATGGAGGGCCTTCCAATGATAACATATTATTTCTATGCTATTATAGCTGGTATATGGAGGCCTTTCCAATGGTAACCTACTATTCCTATACTATTATAGCTGGTATACATGGAGGGCCTTCCAATGATAACATACTATTTCTATGCTATTATAGCTGGTATATGGAGGCCCTTCCAATGGTAACGTACTATTCCTATACTATTATAGCTGGTATACTGTACATGGAGGGCCTTCCTATGGTAACCTACTATTCCTATACTATTATAGCTGGTATACATGGAGGGCCTTCCAATGATAACATATTATTTCTATGCTATTATAGCTGGTATATGGAGGCCCTTCCAATGGTAACCTACTATTCCAATACTATTATAGCTGGTATACATGGAGGGCCTTCCAATGGTAACCTACTATTCCTATACTATTATAGCTGGTATACATGGAGGGCCTTCCAATGATAACATACTATTTCTATACTATTATAGCTGGTATATGGAGGCCCTTCCAATGGTAACGTACTATTCCTATACTATTATAGCTGGTATACATGGAGGGCCTTCCAATGATAACATATTATTTCTATGCTATTATAGCTGGTATACATGGAGGCCCTTCCAATGGTAACATACTATTCCTATACTATTATAGCTGGTATACATGGAGGGCCTTCCAATGATAACATACTATTTCTATACTATTATAGCTGGTATATGGAGGCCCTTCCAATGGTAACGTACTATTCCTATACTATTATAGCTGGTATACATGGAGGGCCTTCCAATGATAACATATTATTTCTATGCTATTATAGCTGGTATATGGAGGCCCTTCCAATGGTAACGTACTGTTCCTATACTATTATAGCTGGTATACATGGAGGGCCTTCCAATGATAACATACTATTTCTATACTATTATAGCTGGTATATGGAGGCCCTTCCAATGGTAACGTACTATTCCTATACTATTATAGCTGGTATACATGGAGGGCCTTCCAATGATAACATATTATTTCTATGCTATTATAGCTGGTATATGGAGGCCCTTCCAATGGTAACGTACTGTTCCTATACTATTATAGCTGGTATACATGGAGGGCCTTCCAATGATAGCATATTATTTCTATGCTATTATAGCTGGTATATGGAGGCCCTTCCAATGGTAACGTACTATTCCTATACTATTATAGCTGGTATACATGGAGGGCCTTCCAATGGTAACCTACTATTCCTATACTATTATAGCTGGTATACATGGAGGGCCTTCCAATGATAACATATTATTTCTATGCTATTATAGCTGGTATACATGGAGGCCCTTCCAATGGTAACATACTATTCCTATACTATTATAGCTGGTATACATGGAGGGCCTTCCAATGGTAACCTACTATTCCTATACTATTATAGCTGGTATACATGGAGGGCCTTCCAATGATAACATACTATTTCTATACTATTATAGCTGGTATATGGAGGCCCTTCCAATGGTAACGTACTATTCCTATACTATTATAGCTGGTATACATGGAGGGCCTTCCAATGATAATATATTATTTCTATGCTATTATAGCTGGTATACATGGAGGCCCTTCCAATGGTAACATACTATTCCTATACTATTATAGCTGGTATACATGGAGGGCCTTCCAATGGTAACCTACTATTCCTATACTATTATAGCTGGTATACATGGAGGGCCTTCCAATGATAACATACTATTTCTATACTATTATAGCTGGTATATGGAGGCCCTTCCAATGGTAACGTACTATTCCTATACTATTATAGCTGGTATACATGGAGGGCCTTCCAATGGTAACGTACTATTCCTATACTATTATAGCTGGTATACATGGAGGGCCTTCCAATGATAACCTACTATTCCTATACTATTATAGCTGGTATACATAGAGGACCTTCCAATGATAACATACTATTCCTATACTATTATAGCTAGTGTATATGGGGGGAGGGGGGGGCTTCTAATAGCAACCTTTTCTTATATTACTTGCATTTTAGTGATGATTTCGGTGAAAAATGGCTGGTCGTGCAGATGTGACAAAGATCTGAAAATAATCATGATATAGCAGTTCATTTTTGGTTGAATATTCATAATCTTGTACAATATTTATCCTTCGTGAGCCCCTAGGTTACAATATGTATCCTTCGTGAGCCCCTAGGTTATAATATTTATCCTTCATGAGCCCCTAGGTTATAATATTTATCCTTCGTGAGCCCCTGGGTTATAATATTTATCCTTCGTGAGCTCCTAGGTTATAATATTTATCCTTCGTGAGCCCCTAGGTTATAATATTTATCCTTCGTGAGCTCCTAGGTTATAATATTTATCCTTCACATGAGCCCCTAGGTTATAATATTTATCCTTCATGAGCCCCTAGGTTATAATATTTACACTTCGTGAGCCCCTAGGTTATAATATTTATCCTTCGTGAGCCCCTAGGTTATAATATATACCCTTCGTGAGCCCCTAGGTTATAATATTTACTCTTCGTGAGCCCCTAGGTTATAATATTTATCCTTCGTGAGCCCCTAGGTTATAATATATACCCTTCGTGAGCCCCTAGGTTATAATATTTACTCTTCGTGAGCCCCTAGGTTATAATATTTATCCTTCGTGAGCCCCTAGGTTATAATATTTACTCTTCGTGAGCCCCTAGGTTATAATATTTATCCTTCGTGAGCCCCTAGGTTATAATATATACCCTTCGTGAGCCCCTAGGTTATAATATTTACTCTTCGTGAGCCCCTAGGTTATAATATTTATCCTTCGTGAGCCCCTAGGTTATAATATTTACTCTTCGTGAGCCCCTAGGTTATAATATTTATCCTTCGTGAGCCCCTAGGTTATAATATTTACCCTTCGTGAGCCCCTAGGTTATAATATTTACCCTTCGTGAGCCCATAGGTTCATCCCGGTCCGTGTTGTTCATCTTTTTAGTTTTATGTGTTGTGTTTTGTTTTTCTTCGTCCAGTGTCTTGTGTACTCAATGTTGCCAGTGTCTCCCGATTGTCCATTCTTGATTTGCGGTTTTCTCTAACGTTTATGTTTCAACATACAAATATTTATTCATTTAATCGTTTTAGAATTTATCCTTTACTGTTAATTTCCTACAAGAATAATAACGGAAGTTAATACATTATAGTTTATAGTTTAAGTACGTTTGTTACATAACAAACAATGGTACTATATATTGATTTTCTAATATCACTGATTTGTACTAATTTGGTGTTTCCTGCTTTTTTCCTTAAAGATTTTTACTACTTGTTAAAATCAATTTCATTAAATCCATCTGAGTAAATCAGAAAATATTATGGATAACAAAGGTTATCTCCCTTGTATACCGAAGTCGTTTTTTAAAGATTCATTGTGTGTGATTGTCTAAATTTCAAGGTAATTCAGAATTCACTAATAAGAATGGTGTCATTTCCGAAGCACCTGAGTTCACTTCCGGTTTTTAGTTTGACTCGTCTTGCTCTATATTTTTCTTTCTGAATATTGAGTGTCAGTGTTTCATATTCTTGAATTGATATGACTAGTGGAGCATGAACTCCTCTCCGTTCCGAAGAACATGAGTTCGTCCATGGTTTTAGTGGGGTTAATGTTGCTCGATCTTTTGTTTTCTGTGGAGTCTTTTGTTCATTGTGTTGGCTGTACTTCTTCACAAGTGCCAAAGAAAAAGATCAAAAGGACAAGCAACGATCTGCAAAATGTAACACACAAAACTTAAGATCGAGTAACACGAATCCCACTAAAAACTGGGGTGAACTCATGTGCCTCAGAAGGGTAAGCAGTTCCTGCTCCACATGATACACCTGTCGTGTTACTCTCGCTACACACTCGATGAAAAGTCATGAACGAGGAAAGAACCTGATTGTGATTACGACAAATAGAACATATCCGTGGTTATTTGTGAGACAGATATTCTTTAACGGAAAACCAAGTCATGGTGGTGACCGTAAAACTTTCGAAGTGATGACTTCAACTTAACCACTAGCAACCCTTGGTTCAGTAGCTTCCTTGTTACCAGTAACACTCTATCAAGGAACTCATGAGAGAAACCACAATCTCTGGAATATTGAATCAATTGAGATATATATACTGCACATGCAGGTGCTGCTGGAATGTTACTACTGGTTAAACACTTTTGGATGCTACAATGTTAACCAAGCATAATTTTATCATTAAGCAAATTGACCAGTCCATTAATAATGATCTCGCATAACATTATTTAGCTTAGATTTCGAAGAGTTTATTTGGTAGGGGGGGGGGGGGGGGGGGGGGGGTCTGCCACAGGGTAATAAATCCGAGAGAAAATCGTTTTCTATATTCCGAATTATTTGTTGCCTTCTGTTTATCATCTTTCAATTATCTATTCAGTGTCCTGCAATGTACTTCTATTTTTTTTCTATTCTCTGTGTCACATGATCAGCGTAGATTGCTTCCGAAGAACAAATGGCTTACACAGGGCAGTGGTTTGTGACATTTAGAATGAAGTCTTCACTGCGGAATCATTAAGCTTGCCCTCGTGAATTGATATATCGATACACACTGACTGTCTCGTAGATGATAGAAGAACTTTTTCCACACTCGCAATCTTGTCCATCCCTTGATATATTGATACACACTGACTGTCTCACAGATGATATAAGAACCACACTCTCAATCTTATCCATCCCTTTACGATATTTTTCTGGGTTAAAGTTGCTCATCTTTAGCTTCCTCTCTTGGTTCTTGTTGTTTATTGTTTGTCTTTGTCTAGTTTTACTTTTTGAACGTATTTGTATATATGCCTTTCTTATGTATACCCTTATGGAAAATAAATAAGTGCACGCTAAATTAGATGTTTTCATTTTTATTTGAATATTAGTATTCATTACCAATTATCTTCCTGTATGAGTATAATATTTCTACAGGGAGGTATCTTATAGCATAATTATCGTTGTTGCACAATAAACAGTAATAATATGTATTGATTATTATTTAATGTCATCAATTTACGGTAATCGGTAGTTTCCGGCATATGATTGAATGTTTAATTTTAAAATATTTATCACGTTAGATCTAATGTTTAATGATACTAAACAAGTGTAGAATTGAGTGTCATTGACAAGGTTAAATACAAATATGTACATCTACCTCATGAAAAGCTTAAAGATATTAAAACAGTAATACATTAGAAGCAGTATATCGAAGAACAATAGACAATATAATAACCAGATGATACAGAAGAACAATAGACAATACAATGACTAGATGAAACAGAAGAACAATAGACAATACAATGACCAGATGAAACAGAAGAACAATAGACAATACAATAACCAACTGAAACAGAAGAACAATAGACAATACAATAACCAAATGAAACAGAAGAACAATAGACAATACAATGACCAGATGAAACAGAAGAACAATAGACAATACAATGACCAGATGAAGCAGAAGAACAATAGACAATACAATGACCAGATGAAACAGAAGAACAATAGACAATGCAACGACCAGATGAAACTGAAGAACAATAGACAATACACTGACCAGATGAAACAGAAGAGAACAATAGACAATACAATGACCAGATGAAACAGAAGAACAATAGACAATACAATGATCAGATGAAACAGTAAAACAATAGACAATACAATGACCAAATGAAACAGAAAAGAACAATAGACAATACAATGACTAGATGAAACAGAAGAACAATAGACAATACAATGACCAGATGAAACAGAAGAACAATAGACAATACAATGACCAGATGAAACAGAAGAACAATAGACAATACAATGACCAACTGAAACAGAAAAGAACAATAGACAATACAATGAACAGATGAACAGAAGAACAATAGACAATACAATGACCAGATGAAATAGAAAAGAACAATAGACAATACAATGACCAGACGAAACAGAAGAACAATAGACAATACAATGACCAGATGAAACAGAACAACAATAGACAATACAATGACCAGATGAAACAGAACAACAATAGACAATACAATGACCAGATGAAACAGAAGAGCAATAGACAATACAATGACCAAATGAAACAGAAGAACAATAGACAATACAATGACCAGATGAAACAGAAGAACAATAGACAATACAATGACCAGATGAAACAGAAGAACAATAGACAATGCAATGACCAGATGAAACAGAAGAACAATAGTCAATACAATTACCAGATGAAACAGAAGAACAATAGACAATACAATGACCAAATGAAACAGAAAAGAACAATAGACAATACAATGACCAGATGCAACAGAAGAACAATAGACAATACAATGACCAGATGCAATAGAAAAGAACAATAGACAATACAATGACCAGATGAAACAGAAGAACAGTAGACAATACAATGACCAGATGAAACAGAAGAACAATAGACAATGCAATGACCAAATGAAACAGAAGAACAATAGACAATACAATGACCAGATGAAACAGAAGAACAATAGACAATACAATGACCAGATGAAACAGAACAACAATAGACAATACAATGACCAGATGAAACAGAACAACAATAGACAATACAATGACCAGATGAAACAGAAGAACAATAGACAATACAATGACCAGATGAAACAGAACAACAATAGACAATACACTGACCAGATGAAACAGAACAACAATAGACAATACAATGACCAGATGAAACAGAAGAACAATAGACAATGCAATGACCAGATGAAACAGAAGAACAATAGACAATACAATGACCAAATGAAACAGAAGAACAATAGACAATACAATGACCAGATGAAACAGAACAACAATAGACAATACAATGACCAAATGAAACAGAAGAACAATAGACAATACAATGACCAGATGAAACAGAACAACAATAGACAATGCAATGACCAGATGAAACAGAAGAACAATAGACAATACAATGACCAGATGAAACAGAAGAACAATAGACAATACAATGACCAAATGAAACAGAAGAACAATAGACAATACAATGACCAGATGAAACAGAACAACAATAGACAATACAATGACCAAATGAAACAGAAGAACAATAGACAATACAATGACCAGATGAAACAGAAGAACAATAGACAATACAATGACCAGATGCAATAGAAAAGAACAATAGACAATACAATGACCAGATGAAACAGAAGAACAGTAGACAATACAATGACCAGATAAAACAGAAGAACAATAGACAATGCAATGACCAAATGAAACAGAAGAACAATAGACAATACAATGACCAGATGAAACAGAAGAACAATAGACAATACAATGACCAGATGAAACAGAACAACAATAGACAATACAATGACCAGATGAAACAGAACAACAATAGACAATACAATGACCAGATGAAACAGAAGAACAATAGACAATGCAATGACCAGATGAAACAGAAGAACAATAGTCAATACAATTACCAGATGAAACAGAAGAACAATAGACAATACAATGACCAAATGAAACAGAAAAGAACAATAGACAATACAATGACCAGATGAAACAGAAGAACAATAGACAATACAATGACCAGATGCAATAGAAAAGAACAATAGACAATACAATGACCAGATGAAACAGAAGAACAGTAGACAATACAATGACCAGATGAAACAGAAGAACAATAGACAATGCAATGACCAAATGAAACAGAAGAACAATAGACAATACAATGACCAGATGAAACAGAAGAACAATAGACAATACAATGACCAGATGAAACAGAACAACAATAGACAATACAATGACCAGATGAAACAGAACAACAATAGACAATACAATGACCAGATGAAACAGAAGAACAATAGACAATACAATGACCAGATGAAACAGAACAACAATAGACAATACACTGACCAGATGAAACAGAACAACAATAGACAATACAATGACCAGATGAAACAGAAGAACAATAGACAATGCAATGACCAGATGAAACAGAAGAACAATAGACAATACAATGACCAAATGAAACAGAAGAACAATAGACAATACAATGACCAGATGAAACAGAACAACAATAGACAATACAATGACCAAATGAAACAGAAGAACAATAGACAATGCAATGACCAGATGAAACAGAACAACAATAGACAATGCAATGACCAGATGAAACAGAAGAACAATAGACAATACAATGACCAGATGAAACAGAAGAACAATAGACAATACAATGACCAAATGAAACAGAACAACAATAGACAATACAATGACCAGATGAAACAGAAGAACAATAGACAATACAATGACCAGATGCAATAGAAAAGAACAATAGACAATACAATGACCAGATGAAACAGAAGAACAGTAGACAATACAATGACCAAATGAAACAGAAGAACAATAGACAATGCAATGACCAAATGAAACAGAAGAACAATAGACAATACAATGACCAGATGAAACAGAAGAACAATAGACAATACAATGACCAGATGAAACAGAACAACAATAGACAATACAATGACCAGATGAAACAGAACAACAATAGACAATACAATGACCAGATGAAACAGAACAACAATAGACAATACACTGACCAGATGAAACAGAACAACAATAGACAATACAATGACCAGATGAAACAGAACAACAATAGACAATACAATGACCAGATGAAACAGAAGAACAATAGACAATGCAATGACCAGATGAAACAGAAGAACAATAGACAATACAATGACCAAATGAAACAGAAGAACAATAGACAATGCAATGACCAAATGAAACAGAAGAACAACAGACAATACAATGACCAGATGAAACAGAAGAACAATAGACAATACAATGACCAGATGAAACAGAACAACAATAGACAATACAATGACCAGATGAAACAGAACAACAATAGACAATACAATGACCAGATGAAACAGAACAACAATAGACAATGCAATGACCAGATGAAACAGAAGAACAATAGACAATACAATGACCAAATGAAACAGAAGAACAATAGACAATACAATGACCAGATGAAACAGAACAACAATAGACAATACAATGACCAGATGAAACAGAAGAACAATAGACAATACAATGACCAGATGAAACAGAAGAACAATAGACAATACAATGACCAGATGAAACAGAAGAACAATAGACAATACAATGACCAGATGAAACAGAAGAACAATAGACAATACAATGACCAGATGAAACAGAAGAACAATAGATAATACAATACAATGACCAAATGAAACAGAAGAACAATAGACAATACAATGACCAGATGAAACAGAAGAACAATAGACAATACAATGACCAGATGAAACAGAAGAACAATAGACAATACAATGACCAGATGAAACAGAAGAACAATAGACAATACAATGACCAGATGAAACAGAAGAACAATAGACAATACAATGACCAGATGAAACAGAAGAACAATAGATAATACAATACAATGACCAGATGAAACAGAAGAACAATAGACAATACAATGACCAGATGAAACAGAAGAACAATAGACAATACAATGACCAGATGAAACAGAAGAACAATAGACAATACAATGACCAGATGAAACAGAAGAACAATAGACAATACAATGACCAAATGAAACAGCAGAACAATAGACAATACAATGACCAGATGAAACAGAAGAACAATAGACAATACAATAACCAGATGAAACAGAAGAACAATAGATAATACAATACAATGACCAAATGAAACAGAAGAACAATAGACAATACAATGACCAGATGAAACAGAAGAACAATAGACAATACAATAACCAACTGAAACAGAAGAACAATAGACAATACAATGACCAGATGAAACAGAAGAACAATAGACAATACAATGACCAAATGAAACAGAAGAACAATAGACAATACAATGACCAAATGAAACAGAAGAACAATAGACAATACAATGACCAGATGAAACAAAAGAACAATAGGCAATACAATGACCAAATGAAACAGAAAAAGGACAAAAGGACATACAATTGTTCACAAAACACTACGCAGATAGCTTAAGATGAGCTATACGAACACATTTTATATCGATGGAGAACTCCAGAAGGGTCAGCAATTATTTTCCCACTAGTTGCACTCGTTGTGTTACTTATGTTAAAATGCGGTGGTTAGTTTAGAACGAGAATTAAGGACGGAAATTTGACTACGACAAATGGAATATATCGGTGGTATTTTATGACACAAACATTCCGTAGCGTTTTATATCCTCATGATGGTCACAGTGCAACTTTTGAAGTGATGACTTTACCTCGGGGAACGCATGGTCTAGTAGCTTACCATTTCGTGGCAACCATTTATCAAGAAAATCCTTACAGGAAACACATGCTCAGGTATATCGTATCAGTTGAGTGTGAATTTTGCTATTTGTAAATGGAAAGTTTACATTAATAAAACTGATATCATTTCCTTGGATGTAAAGTCTTTTACCTGAAGTTTTGTTCTCAACCAGACTTCACTGTCCATTTTTAAATGTAGATCAAGGTAGGATGTAGATCTATCTGTATCTGTGTCATCATTCATTTCAAGTGCATTGGCATAGATACAATTAACATATTCACCGAACTTCTTCCATTTACGGCTTTTGATTACCCCCTCGGTATCTTCAACTTTCCTTTGAATTATTCAGTGAAAGGACATCATCTATATCGCGGAACATGAAATCAAAGGACGGAGCTATCTTTTTTGCTTCACTTGAGAAACTTGTGCATGAAATGTGTCTCATACGAATAAAGGAACAAGTAGAAGAGAAGATGAGCACAGTTCGTGTCCATTGGAACGTTCTCTCTCATTTGATCTCCAATATTTCACATTTCATTCTGCGACATAAAACAGATAACATATGTTTTCTCTCCGTTGTTCTCCTTTGTTTGGTATATTCAAACTTATCTTAGTGCTAAGTGGTTCATACTAATATAAAGACATGGTCAATTACAGACTGTATAGGGTACCATTTCATCTGATTTATCTTATTTCCGATCTTAGAAAATTACAGGAACATGAATGTGTGTACGTCTTTGATGAATTGCACGGAAGAATTCTACTATAACTTTTTTGTACTCAGTTACTTGTTTACCACTAGCATTGCGACATTTGAATAGGTCCAAAGACGAACATAAATCATAGTCCAGACGCAATAATACACAATGTCGGAAGTAAATAATAAAAATATCACACTGAAAATTCCAGCGGATACAACCAATCAGAGATCATCAATATGAACTTTAAACCTGAAATAGTTATTATATTGAAAGAAATACTATTTCATTATCTTGGAAATCTTAGTTTAAGTTCATGGAAAAACATTTAGACAATAAATTAAAATAGGCAGATCCCATGTAAACATCAAATTTAATTACAATGAAGTAAAGTAGATATTAAACCCATATTATCTTAGACAATAGACAGTGTGTAATATATTTATTATCTAACTCAGGTCAACGTCCATAACATTTCCTGGTATATTATATTGATGCGCCACATATTCATTACGATGCTTCCTGTTTCTACTATCTGTGGTCCAGTACACATAATTATAAAACAACGGTGTCGTATTTACACCTATGTTTAATGCGTGATACAAAAAACGCAACAGCCTTGATACAAGACAAAATTTAGACAAAAAATCAAAAAGGAACCCCAAAAACATCAAGAAATAAAAAATAGTTTATAAACTAAAAAAAAAGAGATTAAGATCAGTTGTTCCGGAAGTGAAGCACACTTTATGAAGTCAACATTCTTTTAACCGGTACAAGGTAACGCCAAGTCGAAACGTATGGCTCTAAATCACATGAACAAGGTAACGCCAAGTCGAAACGTATGGCTCTAAATCACATGAACAAGATAACGCCAAGTCGAAACGTATGGCTCTAAATCACATTAACAAGGTAACGCCAAGTCGAAACGTATGGCTCTAAATCACATGAACAAGGTAACGCCAAGTCGAAACGTATGGCTCTAAATCACATGAACAAGGTAACGCCAAGTCGAAACGTATTGCTCTAATTCACATTAACAAGGTAACGCCAAGTCGAAACGTATGGCTCTAAATCACATGAACAAGGTAACGCCAAGTCGAAGCGTATGGCTCTAATTCACATTAACAAGGTAACGCCAAGTCGAAACGTATGGCTCTAAATCACATTAACAAGGTAACGCCAAGTCGAAACGTATGGCTCTAAATCACATTAACATTTTGGGTCCACCTACGGACAAACCTATTTCATTCTCTACTAACCGTGTATTAAAAAACTGTTCGTGTATTGAAAATCCACGGCTTCCACATGTTTACAATGAATCAATAATATTCATAGAAGTATGTAGAAAGTACGATATAACAAGTTACCAATTGATATTATATAACGTTCTATATGTGTTTAATGGATATCTTTAATTTTGAACTACAGAAAAAAATAATGCAAGACGAAATTATCATTGTGTTATTGTTGCGTCTTATGTAGGGATGTTGTACACGGTAATACTAAATTGTATCGTGAGTGTCTTTATGGAAGTATTATATTTCATTTCGGCTTAATTAGGTATTAATGTTGTAGATTTAACTAGGTTATAATGTAGTAGATTTAACTACGCTAGAATGTGGTAATATTGTAATTGCATGGTTATCTTCTGGGAATGCTGTAAATGTCAGGAATACCTCCATTACGTTTGCGTGTAGATACAAAAGCACAAGATTGATCAACATATAATATAATATAAGTTAAAAATCAATTGAGAACGCCTATAATGTCATAATCATCCGAGTGTCATCTACTTACCAGAATCAGTATGATGATACCAGGCACTTTATAAACTATCATGAAATAACTCAATTAACAACTTGTAACTGATCAGTAATCTCTACTATTTAAATCGATCACGTGGAATGTCACACGACCCCATGTTATATTTTGTTTACTGTAGTATACACCTACGTTTCTACCCAATGTTAAACGACCCCACGTTATATTTGTTTACTGTAGTCTAAATCTACGTGTGTACCCAATGTGAAACGACCCAACGTTATATTTGTTTACTGTAGTCTACACCTACGTGTGTACCCAATGTTAAACGACCCCACGTTATATTTGTTTACTGTAGTCTACACCAATGTTTGTATCCAATGTTAAACGACCCCACGTTATATTTGTTTCCTATAGTCTACACCTACGTGTGTACCCAATGTTAAACGACCCCACGTTATATGTGTTTACTGTAGTTTACACCTACGTGTGTACCCAATGTTAAACGACCCCACGTTATATTTGTTTCCTGTAGTCTACACCTACGTGTGTACCCAATGTTAAACGACCCCACGTTATATTTGTTTACTGTAGTTTACACCTACGTGTGTACCCAATGTTAAACGACCCCACGTTATATTTGTTTACTGTAATCTACACCTACGTGTGTATCCAGTGTTAAACGACCCCACGTTATATTTGTTCATTGTAGTCTACATCTACGTGTGTACCCAATGTTAAGCAACCCCACGTTATACTTGTTTACTGTAGTCTACGCCTACGTGTGTACCCAATGTTAAACGACCCCACGTTATATTTGTTTACTGTAGTCTACACCTACGTTTCTACCCAATGTTAAACGACCCCACGTTATATTTGTTTCCTGTAGTCTACACCTACGTGTGTATCCAATGTTAAACGACCCCACGTTATATTTGTTTACTGTAGTTTACACCTACGTGTGTACCCAATGTTAAACGACCCCACGTTATATTTGTTTACTGTAGTCTACACCTACGTGTGTACCCAATGTTAAACGACCCCACGTTATATTTGTTTACTGTAGTCTACACCTACGTGTGTACCCAATGTTAAACGACCCCACGTTATATTTGTTTACTGTAGTCTACACCTACGTGTGTACCCAATGTTAAACGACCCCACGTTATATTTCTTTACTGTAGTCTACACCTACGTGTGTACCCAATGTTAAACGACCCCACGTTATATTTGTTTCCTGTAGTCTACACCTACGTGTGTATCCAATGTTAAACGACCCCACGTTATATTTGTTTACTGTAGTTTACACCTACGTGTGTACCCAATGTTAAACGACCCCACGTTATATTTGTTTCCTGTAGTCTACACCTACGTGTGTATCCAATGTTAAACGACCCCACGTTATATGTGTTTACTGTAGTTTACACCTACGTGTGTACCCAATGTTAAACGACCCCACGTTATATTTGTTTCCTGTAGTCTACACCTACGTGTGTACCCAATGTTAAACGACCCCACGTTATATTTGTTTACTGTAGTTTACACCTACGTGTGTACCCAATGTTAAACGACCCCACGTTATATTTGTTTACTGTAATCTACACCTACGTGTGTATCCAGTGTTAAACGACCCCACGTTATATTTGTTCATTGTAGTCTACATCTACGTGTGTACCCAATGTTAAGCAACCCCACGTTATACTTGTTTACTGTAGTCTACGCCTACGTCTGTACCCAATGTTAAACGACCCCACGTTATATCTGTTTACTGTAGTCTACACCTACGTTTCTACCCAATGTTAAACGACCCCACGTTATATTTGTTTACTGTAGTCTAAACCTACGTGTGTACCCAATGTTAAACGACCCCACGTTTTATTTGTTTCCTGTAGTCTACACCTACGTGTGTATCCAATGTTAAACGACCCCACGTTATATTTGTTTACTGTAGTCTACACCTACGTGTGTACCCAATGTTAAGCGACCCCACGTTATATTTGTTTACTGTAGTCTACACCTACGTTTCTACCCAATGTTAAACGACCCCACGTTATATTTGTTTACTGTAGTCTACACCTACGTGTGTATCCAATGTTAAACGACCCCACGTTATATTTGTTTCCTGTAGTCTACACCTACGTGTGTATCCAATGTTAAACGACCCCACGTTATATTTGTTTACTGTAGTTTACACCTACGTGTGTACCCAATGTTAAACGACCCCACGTTATATTTGTTTACTGTAGTCTACACCTACGTGTGTACCCAATGTTAAACGACCCCACGTTATATTTGTTTACTGTAGTCTACACCTACGTGTGTACCCAATGTTAAACGACCCCACGTTATATTTGTTTACTGTAGTCTACACCTACGTGTGTACCCAATGTTAAACGACCCCACTTTATATTTCTTTACTGTAGTCTACACCTACGTGTGTACCCAATGTTAAACGACCCCACGTTATATTTGTTTCCTGTAGTCTACACCTACGTGTGTATCCAATGTTAAACGACCCCACGTTATATTTGTTTACTGTAGTTTACACCTACGTGTGTACCCAGTGTTAAGCGACCCCACGTTATATTTGTTTCCTGTAGCCTACACCTACGTCTGTACCCAATGTTAAGCGACCCCACGTTATATTTGTTTACTGTAGTCTACACCTACGTGTGTACCCAGTGTTAAACGACCCCACGTTATATTTGTTTACTGTAGTCTACACCAATGTTTGTACCCAATGTTAAACGACCCCACGTTATATTTGTTTACTGTAGTCTACACCAATGTTTGTATCCAATGTTAAACGACCCCACGTTATATTTGTTTCCTGTAGTCTACACCTACGTGTGTATCCAGTGTTAAACGACCCCACGTTATATTTGTTTACTGTAGTCTACACCTACGTGTGTATCCAATGTTAAACGACCCCACGTTATATTTGTTTCCTGTAGTCTACACCTACGTGTGTACCCAATGTTAAACGACCCCACGTTATATTTGTTTACTGTAGTCTACACCTACGTGTGTATCCAATGTTAAACGACCCCACGTTATATTTGTTTACTGTAGTCTACACCAATGTTTGTATCCAATGTTAAGCGACCCCACGTTATATCTGTTAACTGTAGTCTACACCTACGTGTGTATCCAATGTTAAGCGACCCCACGTTATATTTGTTTACTGTAGTCTACACCAATGTTTGTACCCAATGTTAAGCGACCCCACGTTATATTTGTTTACTGTAGTCTACACCTACGTGTGTACCCAGTGTTAAGCGACCCCACGTTATATTTGTTTACTGTAGTCTACACCTACGTGTGTACCCAATGTTAAACGACCCCACGTTATATTTGTTTACTGTAGTCTACACCTACGTGTGTACCCAATGTTAAACGACCCCACGTTATATTTCTTTACTGTAGTCTACACCTACGTGTGTACCCAATGTTAAACGACCCCACGTTATATTTGTTTCCTGTAGTCTACACCTACGTGTGTATCCAATGTTAAACGACCCCACGTTATATTTGTTTACTGTAGTTTACACCTACGTGTGTACCCAATGTTAAACGACCCCACGTTATATTTGTTTACTGTAGTCTACACCTACGTGTGTACCCAATGTTAAACGACCCCACGTTATATTTGTTTACTGTAGTCTACACCTACGTGTGTACCCAATGTTAAACGACCCCACGTTATATTTGTTTACTGTAGTCTACACCAATGGTTGTACCCAATGTTAAACGACCCCACGTTATATTTGTTTACTGTAGTCTACATCTACGTGTGTACCCAGTGTTAAGCGACCCCACGTTATATTTGTTTCCTGTAGCCTACACCTACGTCTGTACCCAATGTTAAGCGACCCCACGTTATATTTGTTTACTGTAGTCTACACCTACGTGTGTACCCAGTGTTAAACGACCCCACGTTATATTTGCTTACTGTAGTCTACACCAATGTTTGTACCCAATGTTAAACGACCCCACGTTATATTTGTTTACTGTAGTCTACACCAATGTTTCTATCCAATGTTAAACGACCTCACGTTATATTTGTTTACTGTAGTCTACACCTACGTGTGTATCCAATGTTAAACGACCCCACGTTATATTTGTTTACTGTAGTCTACACCTACGTGTGTACCCAGTGTTAAGCGACCCCACGTTATATTAGTTTCATGTAGCCTACACCTACGTCTGTACCCAATGTTAAGCGACCCCACGTTATATTTGTTTACTGTAGTCTACACCTACGTGTGTACCCAGTGTTAAACGACCCCACGTTATATTTGTTTACTGTAGTCTACACCAATGTTTGTACCCAATGTTAAACGACCCCACGTTATATTTGTTTACTGTAGTCTACACCAATGTTTGTATCCAATGTTAAACGACCCCATGTTATATTTGTTTCCTGTAGTCTACACCTACGTGTGTATCCAGTGTTAAACGACCCCACGTTATATTTGTTTCCTGTAGTCTACACCTACGTGTGTACCCAATGTTAAACGACCCCACGTTATATTTGTTTACTGTAGTCTACACCTACGTGTGTATCCAATGTTAAACGACCCCATGTTATATTTGTTTCCTGTAGTCGACACCTACGTGTGTACCCAATGTTAAACGACCCCACGTTATATTTGTTTACTGTAGTCTACACCTACGTGTGTATCCAATGTTAAACGACCCCACGTTATATTTGTTTACTGTAGTCTACACCAATGTTTGTATCCAATGTTAAGCGACCCCACGTTATATCTGTTTACTGTAGTCTACACCAATGTTTGTACCCAATGTTAAGAGACCCCACGTTATATTTGTTTACTGTAGTCTACACCTACGTGTGTACCCAGTGTTAAGCGACCCCACGTTATATTGGTTTACTGTAGTCTACACCTACGTGTGTATCCAGTGTTAAACGACCCCACGTTATATTTGTTTACTGTAGTCTACACCTACGTGTGTATCCAATGTTAAACGACCCCACGTTATATTTGTTTACTGTAGTCTACACCAATGTGTGTACCCAATGTTAAACGACCCCACGTTATATTTGTTTACTGTAGTCTACACCTACGTGTGTACAAAATATTAAACGACCCCACGTTATATTTGTTTACTGTAGTCTACACCTACGTGTGTACCCAATGTTAAGCGACCCCACGTTATATTTGTTTACTGTAGTCTACACCAATGTTTGTACCCAGTGTTAAACGACCCCACGTTATATTTGTTTACTGTAGTCTACACCTACGTGTGTACCCAGTGTTAAGCGACCCCACGTTATATTTGTTTACTGTAGTTTACACCTACGTGTGTATCCAATGTTAAACGACCCCACGTTATATTGGTTTCCTGTAGTCTACACCTACGTGTGTACCCAATGTTAAACGACCCCACGTTATATTTGTTTACTGTAGTCTACACCTACGTTTCTACCCAATGTTAAACGACCCCACGTTATATTTGTTTACTGTAGTTTACACCTACGTGTGTATCCAATGTTAAACGACCCCACGTTATATTGGTTTCCTGTAGTCTACACCTACGTGTGTACCCAATGTTAAACGACCCCACGTTATATTTGTTTACTGTAGTCTACACCTACGTGTGTATCCAATGTTAAAAGACCCCACGTTATATTTGTTTACTGTAATCTACACCAATGTTTGTATCCAATGTTAAACGACCCCACGTTATATCTGTTTACTGTAGTCTACACCTACGTGTGTACCCAATGTTAAGCGACCCCACGTTATATTTGTTTACTGTAGTCTACACCTACGTGTGTACCCAGTGTTAAGCGACCCCACGTTATATTTGTTTCCTGTAGTCTACACCTACGTGTGCACCCAATGTTAAACGACCCCACGTTATATTTGTTTACTGTAGTCTACACCTACGTGTGTATCCAATGTTAAACGACCCCACGTTATATTTGTTTACTGTAGTCTACACCAATGTTTGTATCCAATGTTAAACGACCCCACGTTATATCTGTTTACTGTAGTCTACACCTACGTTTGCAGGGGCGGATTCAGGGGGGGGGGGGGGGGCGTAAAATCGTGATTTTTCACACGAAACACCCCAAATATTTTCGCGCCTCCCTCGGCAATTGAAAAAAATATGATTTTTTGGCGTAAAATCGTAATTTTTCACACGAAATACCCCAAAAATGTTCGCGTCTCCCTCCGCTCGGCGCAATTTTTTTAAGTGCGCCCCCCCTAACTTGAAAACCTGGATCCGCCCCTGGTTTGTACCATATATCAACCCCAACCCCCGTTGTTCTTTACTTATTAGCCAACTCAATATAGTAACAAAACATTAAAACAATTCAAATGTTTGTTGTTGTGTACACTGATCTGATCAATTACCGTTTAGCCACTCACATCAGAATTACATCCTCGGCCTAAATAGTTTTAGATGGGTGTGACACCGTTTAGTCACTCACATCAGAATTACACCCTCGGCCTAAATAGTTTTAGATGGGTGTGATACAGTTTAGCCACTCACATCAGAATTACACCTTCGGCCTAAATAGTTTTACATGGGTGTGAAACCGTTTAATCACTCACATCAGAATTACACCTTCGGCCTAGATAGTTTTAGATGAGTGTGACACCGTTAGTCACTCACATCAGAATTACACCTTCGGCCTAGATAGTTTTAGATGAGTGTGACACCGTTTAGCCATTCACATCAGAATTACACCCTCGGCCTAGATAGTTTTAGATGAGTGTGACACCGCTTAGTCACTCACATCAGAATTACACCCTCGGCCTATATAGTTTTAGATGGGTATGACACCGTTTAGCCACTCACATCAGAATTACACCCTCGGCCTAGATAGTTTTAGATGGGTATGACACAGTTTAGTCACTCACATCAGAATTACACCCTCGGCTTAGATAGTTTTAGATGGATGTAATACCGTTTAGCCACTCACATCAGAATTGCATCCTCGACCTAGATAGTATTAAATGGGTGTAATACCGTTTAGTCACTCACATCAGAATTACACCCTCGGCCTAGATAGTTTTAGATGGATGTAATACCGTTTAGCCACTCACATCAGAATTACACCCTCGGCCTAGATAGCTTTAGATGGATGTAATACCGTTTAGCCACTCACATCAGAATTATATCCTCGGCCTAGATAGCTTTAGATGGATGTAATACCGTTTAGCCACTCACATCAGAATTACATCCTCGGCCTAGATAGCTTTAGATGGGTGTGACACAGTTTAGCCACTCACATCAGAATTACACCCTCGGTCTAGATAGTTTTAGATGGATGTAATACCGTTTAGCCACTCACATCAGAATTACACCCTCGGTCTAGATAGTTTTAGATGGGTGTGGTACTGTTTAGTCACTCACATCAGAATTGCACCCTCGCCCTAGATAGTTTTAGATGGGTGTGACACAGTTTAGTCACTCATATCAGAATTACACCCTCGACCTAGATAGTTTTAGATGGGTATGACACCGTTTAGTCTCTCACATCAGAATTACACCCTCGGTCTAGATAGCTTTAGATGGGCGTGATACTGTTTAGACTTGTTACACCTTATGTAGAAGTACACAAGTACACGTGTATTCAATTTTGAAATGATTTTTTTGATTGGTTTGTTCTTCCAAATAATATTATACTGTTAGAAATATATTGTTTTCTTTGCAAAATTTGAAAGTAGATAATTACTGTATTACATTCACAGTGTGATATAGAGAATGTCTAGGAAATCATGACAGACTGTTGTAGAAAAAAACATGTTTGTTTAGTGATCTAATGTTCTTTCTCGACATTATCAATTGATCTGTTTTATAACTGTGTAAATATTAGAACTGGTGTATTTACTTATTAACACGGATGATCACAGGTTAAAATAAAATATAATCTACTGATTGTTTACACAATTGTATTGTCTCTAATGGGTTTGGGTTTAATTTATCTTTTTTTAACAATAAAAATGTGATAAAACTGATATGTGTAAAAGCGTCCCGTTTATGGGCCTGTGAACGATTAAGTATGTGAAGGTGGTTAACAAGGGCTAACATTAGATTACATCGCTCAGGTGCGTTATGTAATGAATTATAATAAGTCTTAATAATAATAATAAGTCTCGTTAGTGGCCAATCTAAATAAAAGTAGATGTTTGTTGCATTTTCTTTCTCCAAGTTAGTTTTTGCAATATATTAACATTTTACGACATCCCATATGGTGTCAAATCAGGAAACCTTTCATTAGTTTTCGACCATCCAATCATATACAAGGCAATAAATCAAACAATTGAGCAACAGCTCCCAGTGTGTTCTCGATTTTAATACTGGTAGGCTCGTCGCTGATTGGTCGGTTGAAAATATGAGTCTGACGTGACTCCAGATGCGAGGAACGATATCAAACGTGGTGATTATATATATAGTTAGAGAAAACTAAAAGGCCAATAAAGAATAAAAAATAAAAAAAAAAACATCACACTGTCAGAAGAGTTTCAAAATCAAATCGAAAATCGTAGAAACAGAGGCAAGCAAAATGGATACTTCTTACACACATATAGATGACACTCTTACACACATATAGATGACACCTCATTTTCCTGATTTGGCACACAACAAATTAAAGCGTGGTGGAGTTTAATTAGTTTTTCGGGCACTACCTCCCTTATATGTTAAACGATATGATCATGGAAGTGTTTCAACGTGCGAGGTAAACACCACCTGAACATTGGTTTGAAAAATATATCCTTTGTTTATAAGATTCTTAAATAATATAATAACTATATAACAATGTCTAGATGTCAAAATACAGTAAAACTGCATATAAAGGTATTGTATTACCTATTTTTGTCATGATTTCCCTTTCACATAGATTTTTTTCTTTTTATCGCCCATTTTATTTACAGAACTTTATTTTGACTAACACGGTGGGTGTCTTATAAGAAACAGGAACTACTTATCCTTCGCGATCATCTGGGTTCGTCTCAGTTTTTGATGGGGGTCCGTCTTCCTCATCTTTTTAGCTCTGTGTAGTTCTTTTTTGTATTGTTTTTTTCTTTTCATCCTGTGTATTGTTTTGCCTGTGTCACTTTATTGTCCATTCTTGATTTGTTGTGTAAATAGCCTTTCAGATTTCTCTAACGTTATGTTTGATCAGATATATCAATGATATAATCATTTCTACCTCCAAGGTAAGTTCTATTTCTATGAATGACAGTTGTTTTTATTTCAATTTGTGTTTTTTCGTTTGTAATGTGTTGTCTTAGTTCAGTCAATCTATCAGAAAAATAGCCGAACCGGGGACAAATTACAAAAGAATTTCTAAGTGGTGTTTTAGCAACTTTACTGCATCCCCTTTAACAAAAAAAAAGTCGCCATCGATATATTGAGGATTAAGTATATTTTTTAGCCTTTATAATTTGGTACATTTTTACCCTTTAAAGGGAGATAATTTCTTCAGTTCTGTAGAGGATAGAGTATATTTTCCTGATTAAGAAATATTTGGAGAAATATAAATATTAACCTTTTACTTAAAGAGATAGCTTATTTTCATCTGCCATTGTTTTGGTGTGAAGTTTAAACATTAAAAAGATTTAAAAAAATAATAATAAATGAATTGTTGTGATTCGGTTGAAAAGTATGCTTTTAGCACTATATAGACATGCCTACATGTGAATTGATAGATACTGATGATGTAATATGGAGGAATTAGTTATCATGTTTATATTGTTATATTGAAAAAATGTTATCAACGTTTACACCATTTTCGGTAGGAATGGAAGAATATGTGTTCAAATATGATACAATGCTATGATACCTGTTTGAAAACAATTGTATTTGTCTAGAACATTGAAGAAATTTGGAAGACTCTCTTGCAAACAAATTCCAAAATAGAAAGGGGTATGGAAAGGGGTTATTAGTTTTTAGTACCTAACCAAGGATTTGTATAGTAGAACTATACAAATCCTTGACCTAACATATGAAAATGCTGTATTTTGATTGGATAATCAGTGTGAACTATTTTTGAACAGTACACTTGACAACGGGTGACTATACGTAGCGACAGGAACTATACCAGTTTCAAACGATTTCCAGCGGGGACTATACCTGTGGCATAGATTTTCCCGCGTAATTTTTGTATTTTTGTCAAGATTTATCGCCCTTAAAATAGACTCACGCTGTAGTCTGCTGTCAACATGGCCAGGTTTGGCAATGCAAATATAATGTTACATTGTAAATTTTATTATTATTATTATATTGAATTTGAGTGTGTTTTTCTTTTATGTCTGGAATGGGATGTTATGTACTAAATATATTATTGTCTTCTCCCTCGAGAACAGTTTTCCTAGTGTTGTCTGTTGAGGTATAGTGCCCTCGCCGTTGGCTCAGGCACTATATACCTCAACAGATAACACTATAGGAGAACAGTTCCCTCAGGAGTAGACAATAATAGAATAATAACACTTGATATGAGAACCTTAAGTACAATAACTTAATACCAACGGTCATATTGGTGCCCTCTATGTTGAATTCTAGTGCAATTGGTTATGTAACAAGCAATTTCATTGGTCAGTTGCATTTACATGTCCGAGTAATATTTACATTTTACGATGTTGGAAACTGTGTCAGAATATTGATTTAAAGAGACACACATTAAATTTGTTATTAAAATTGTTATTTAAACTAAAAAAACACATTTTAGAGTTGATAGTTTCGGTTATGATTGCATAAAAGATTATTGAATATTTTATTAAGCGTTTGATTTCTCATCCAAAAGGTTTGTACCTACGGAACTATTTTGTGAAAAGGCCCAATGAAATTAGTTTAAACATATTTTATTTGCATACCAGTTGCAAATGGGATTGGACACAAGATATGACAACATTAGTGAAGTCCTTTCCCTTTTACAAAGATATAAACAAAAAATAATTGTACATAATGGCGATAATTATACAAATAAATTTTTACAACACGGTATATTTAGACGTTAATAATAAAGTAAATATAAAGAAAAATAAGGTGAAATAAAATGTTCAAAACATAGGGATAGAAAGAAGAAGAAAAGTTTCAAACAAACAAAAACAACATGGACTGAAGTGAGTAAGCTAGTATATTAGTTAAAGCGCTGGGTGCTTCTAATAAAAGAATAAACAGCAGAGAAGATTTCAATGTTTTGGTTAGGAGTCAAATTTTCATCACCAGCTAATATCAATTCAATTGTAACTATGTAATTCTTTAATTTATTTAACAAGATTGCCCTATTTTCATTGTAAAAGGAACATTCAAGGAAAGTGTATACAGTCTTCGAAACCATGACCACAGATGCATGCAGGACTAGGCTTTAAATTGACAAGGTGCAAATCTGCATTTAGCGAACTACACATATTTCTAAGTCTGCTATGAATAATATTTAGTTTTCTATCACCCCAACCGAACTAAAAAGGCACTTTTTCAAGCAATATTTTAATTTTTCTTTTAAATATGTTAATATTACCAGAATTTCTAATTTCTGGACTTAGATTGTTCCAGTCCCGGGTAGTAGAAGGGAAGAAGGACTTTTTGGTAATTTCTAATCGACAATTAGGTAAAACATAATTATTACTATATCGTAAATTATACTGAGAAACACTACCAACCAGAAGGGTCATCAAATCACAAAGATAGTCTGGGGCAGATTTGTTGTGAAATTGATTAATAACATCTGACAATTGTAAACAAATGTTATCTATGTGAGAATTTCATTAGAATACGAATAACCGTATTGTATTTGAAGTGTTACCGGCGTAAATCGTCAGTTTTACTGTCACAACTATCCATTTACACGGCTTCGCTACAGAAATAGGTAATTGCTTGTCATGTCATGTTTGTTTTATTTTTCTTTACTGATACAATATCGTATAAATGTCTTTCTGTTTGACAATATTAATTTTTCTGTTTCTGAGAGTTTTATTGAAAACATTGAAAAACGTTCGGTTGCATTTAACAACTGTATCTGTAAAATCAACTTCTGCCAATCTAGGCACACTTCCTTGACCGGGAAGTACGGTTTCACATAAAATCCAATAATTAAAACGAATCAGTGTTGTAAATCCACTTCCATAAAACGTATTATATACACACATGCACAATAATAAAACTTCAGTGTTACCAAGGACATATACGTCCTTGGTGTTACTGTACACTATACACTATTTACGCCGTTTAAAATTATTGCGGAATATCCTTAGACAAATTTAAAATCTAAAATGTCACTTCAGGTCAAATTAATGTAGGGCCCTATCAGGGTGCGATCAAACCCAAGACACCCATTCACAGTTCATGTCTTCGCACCACCACCCTTCCTCATCTTCTTTGACGTCAAACCTAAAAGTTCATAGCGCTTAGTATGAAGTCTATAGCATAGGAACCTACAGAGGCTCTAAATGTTCGCTAATGATGTTAGTAAATTCTCCACTATTAGAGTAGAAATATGGATTCACCAAAACTTGTATTAAATTAACGTTCCCATCCAACTTATTCTTTGCGAATAGAGCGCTACAAGTGTTAATTATATCTTTAACTAACGATGCACGGATGCCATCTAAACGGTCACATGTTAGTAAGAAATGATCTAAAGTTTCTTCACCATTTCCACAGAGAAGACATATTGGATTTAGTTGAGATCTATTGAATGAGGCTGTTTGCTTGTAAAATGTACGTACCGGTGGCGATTTTTAGGCGTATTCTCATATCCGAACATCCGGGTATCTAATAATTCATTGGGGTGAGGTCAGCAGGAATCCTATAGATTTTACCTAGATTACAATGGAAAATTTGAATTTTATTTTCCTAATTTAAAATAAACCCGTCGGATATAAATTGACGAAAATCAAACTAGATATCTGATTTAGTGTCTATAAGGACCAGAGGTGATTTTAACTAAAATATTTAACTTCTGTTGGAAGATAGCAATAAATTAATATACATTAGAGTCTATGTAGAATCCAGAGAATTTTGCTTGGCTTCACCTCAAATATGTTCTTCATCTCAAAATTGATAATCATTGATTGGTCAATTACATTGTGTGATGTCACTCCGAAATCGAGAATTGGTATTCTTATAATATCTCTCATGTTAACACTGATCGTCGTTGCTAGCAGATGACACTGACCAATTTTGTAAGATCCTTTTAGGTACTTCAATGGAGAATATAAGTTGCATACCTCTGAGAAGGTTGAAATCCAATAGCTATGTACTTTGCTCTTTATCAGGCTTTTCCATTGATATTTTTATAACTCAGTCTGTTACCTTTTAACACAGTTGAAGAGAATTCAGTATACTACAATCATATTTCATATACTTTTCTCTTTGCATTGTAGAAATAAACCTACATGTATACATTGTCTCTAAATCTATATTTGTAAAATTGTACATTCTACCACACAAATTTAAAGAAGATTTCAACATGTTCAATAGACAAACAGACAACTTTCACTATGCAACGTGACCAGGGGGGGGGGGGACTTCATGACTTCACATTCAATAATCACATTAAACTTTACTGATATATTTTATTAACACAATTTCTAGCCCTGCCATGATGGCAAAAAGATTTCTCCAGTCACTTCAGTATAACAGTCTGGACCCCCTTCCCCTAAAAAAAAAAGTTTCGTGCCACAATATAGCTGAACAATTGCTGAATCCAAATCTATGAACATGATTGGTGGCAGCTCTAAACAGATTATTGTCCATGCTATTGTACAGTTTATGTTGCAGTTTTGTGTAGTACATGGTCTTCTTGAGTGGAAGTGAAGCTGTGAAGATTTTGTATCACTTGTTTTATATGTATTGTAGTTGGAGATCCAATTATCAATTATCGAGGTCCCGTGTTGAGAGATTGTCACCCTCTTCGCACGTTAAAGAACCCAGTGTAACAGCTCATTATGCTCATGATGAGTGGTCCATAAGAGACCTGTTGCACTGGCTAAATTATCCGTCCCTACCCATCAGCTTTCCTTGTTTCGAGTCCCGTGGCGTTTACATTTTTAAATGTTCTCGTCCTGATTATAGCTGAAAAATTGCTCACTGGACGTTAAACACCAATCAATCAATCAATCAATTAATCAATCGATCGATCAATCAATCAATCAATCAATCAATCAATCAATCAATCAATCAATCAATCAATCAATTATCAAGATGGGAGGGTTGAGATTTTATTAACAGTCTAACACCGCCATATTTGTGCCTGTTCCAATCCAAGACCTGGATTTCCAACATCATATGTTGTGATCTTTTTGTGTTCAGTGAGTTTAGTTGAGAGATGATTGTTCTTTTTATTGATATTTGTGGAATTGGTCACCATCACTGTTTAAACTTTCTTTTCCTAAAGACAAGAAAGCAATAGCATGGCTTTCTTTTGAAAGTGAAGACATGATTTATATATCCTACCGTGACATCTGCTCGGTCATGCAATAAAGTCATCACTTGTTTAGATTCACAATTCTCGCGCAGCACGAGACCAATGACGTCATTCTGTATATTCATAGCGTACATAAACAGTGAGGGAATACTTTTCAATGTCAATATTACAAGATGAGATTAAAACAGAGAAGTTTGAATTGAATAAATTCCATGCAAGTAAAAAAGATCCTTTTTACTAATGTCTTTTTTTCCTGATCATTATGCTTGTTAAATATCTTTCCATCGATGGTATTCCCCAAACATTTGTATTTTTCCGGTTTGTTGACATAATCGTCATCACAGTTCATGACCGTTTCTGGAATGTAGGCCAAGCAAATTGTATTTTAAAATACTTTGAAAATATGATGATTGATCATTCAGATTCCACCATTTTCTAGAAAATGGCAGATTTTACCGGGAAAATACATGCAAGTGCTCTCCATTAGTCACAAAATGGCAGATTATTTTGCATTTCCACTGCTGCTTTAATAACAAATATACCCCTTACTTCTTGGGGTATTGAAATGAAATTCACAGAGAAGATAGAAAAAGAATTAATTTAACAGCAATAATCAAAATTTATAGCATAAATTGAACAGAGAATTAAATTAAACCAGACAGAAAAATGAGATTATCTGGGTTAAAAAAAAACTGTCATTATTACAAATAGCATCAACAAAACTGTATTGTTACCACTCTGTGATAATAAATGTGATTAAAATAAATTGAAATCAGTCATTAATTGTTTTACCAAAATATGTCAGTCTAATAGATTGTATTGACAAAAGCAAAAACACAAAATTCACTGGATTAAATACTTTTTATGTGGGTAAGCAAGTTTAATTTTTGCATCACATAATTAATTTTTAATACTTCAATTTCAAACTATTTAAAAAAAACCATCTTTTGAAATTTTTCAGACAAATCAATTACACTGAAAAAGCTAAAATACTGTACTTTCTTAATCTGGTTTACTTTTTAAGTTTGGTTGGCCTATGACAAAATCATGTGCTTTATTGAACTTTGACCGGCTTTATGTGACGTCATACGACGCCATTTGGAAAATGGATGGTAAACAAATACAGGTCAGTGTGTTATTATTATCGATCTTTTTTCCATGGAACTTTACACATGTGAGCAAGAATAGATGAGGAACATAATTAAAAAGAAAAAAATGTTTACTTTTCAAACATGAAAACAATAATCAAACATTATCCAATGACTGACCGACTTATTGTCAGACGAGGATACAATTGATATAATACAGTTAAATACAATTTTATTTTCAATATATAAATTGACAAAATTGTTACAAGATAAAATTTTAGACTTAGATGATGTGGTAGCTTTCAGGTACAGATATTACCCCCAGACATAAATCAATTCAAATCTTACATATACATAATTTTTCAATCCTTGAAGTGAATATTTTTTTTTACCAAAAATAAAGAAATTGTATACTCATGGACGACACAGACTTTGATTTTACTTTAAATTAACCATGTATTCGAAAGACAAAATACAGGGGGTTAGGGCTTTAGTGTTTAATGCCACTTTAAACAATATTTCAGTTATATCTTGGCAGTCATTTTTATTGGTGGAGGAAACCAGAATACCCGGAGAAAACCACCGAACTGTCGCATGTCACTAGCACACTTTACCACATAATGTTATATCGAGTACAACTCTCCTGAGTGGGATTCGAACTCACAACGTTAGTGGTGATAGGAACTGATTGCATAAGTAGTCATAAATCCAACTACCATATGATCACTACCACGGCGGCCCCGATGAAATACATATATGCTTTTATTTTGAATTATTCGGATATTCAAGAGACGAAATAGACCTACGTTTTGACTTTGAATCATGTAAATATTCAGGTTATCCAGCAACCACTACAAACATATCATATTTTGACTTCTGACTAATCCAAGCAAATTATTTATAACCATGTTAAACTGTATTATTTTATTTTTATTGAATTCTGTTCTTTATTTTTATCAATATGTTTATCTGTGTGGTAGAGATTTACATTTTTGTTTAGCATGAGGAGGTTATAATTATCTACAGCACATTAATTCAAACTGTACTCATACTCATCTGCACATTTCTTATAAGATCATATTAAAGTCGAGGGCCTGGGTGGCTCAATGAGTTAGGTAGTTGGATTACCTAACAACTCATACAAGCCTATCACCAATACGGCGTGGATTCGCACCCGCCTTTGTAAATTACGAAAAAGGATGCACTCGACTCGCAGCCGCTAGTGATAAAGTTTACCAGTTGCTTGCCCATTTTCGGTGGTTCTCTACGGGTACTCCGGCTTCTTCCACCACTAAAACTGGTCGCCATGATCTAGTTGAAATATTGATGAAAGTGGCATTAAACACAATAAATCAAAATCAAATCAAATCATATTAAAGTCTGTGTAATAAATCATGGTAATAATAAAACGCTTCAATAGTAATTATTACACTAAATCTAAAATCATTAATTCAATGTAAATCACATTAAATAAACATTATAAGTATATTGTCAGCTATTCTGACCTGTTTCGAAACAAGTGCCCCAAAAAAATGTAATATTGGGGCATATGTAATATTGACCAACAATGTACGTATATTGTGTTTAACCTTCAATGTCAAAAAGTAAAAAAAAAAACCTGCCAAATTTGGTGAAAAAAGCAGACATAAGTTTCCTTCTAATTGATTTCAATGGTTTCCTCTATTATGTCTGCACTTAAAATGTTATAAGATTTAGAAGATACCAAAGGAGTAATTAGAATCCGTTTCTTACAGTCGTTCTATATGAATCAGTCACCAGAAAGCTATAATTTACTCAGTGACCGTATATATATAAATATATCCAGTCAATACAATTTGACTTCTTAAATAGAAGCAGTATATGATAAATCACAGAATTCAATTAATTGTCAAACCACTTTGATGTAGACTTCGAAGACATTATTTTCTTTTTATAAGAATTCACAAGATTGTCAAAACTATCAACTGTCTCTGCTTTCTTTCTTCTTTTCTGTTTAACTGGAGTCTAAAATTAAAAATTTAATATTTGTTTATTTTCCACTAATAACATGTACAGTTTGGGTACAATCTGGTTTGTGTTGTCTGAAAAGTTAATATTTGTTTATTTTCCAATAATAACATGTACAGTTTGGGTACAATCTGGTTTGTGTTGTCTGAAAAGTTAATATTTGTTTATTTTCCAATAATAACATGTACAGTTTGGGTACAATCTGGTTTGTGTTGTCTGAAAAGTTAATATTTGTTTATTTTCCAATAATAACATGCATAGTTTGGATACAATCTGGTTTGTGTTGTCTGAAAAGTAAATATTTGTTTATTTTCCAATAATAACATGTACAGTTTGGGTACAATCTGGTTTGTGTTGTCTGAAAAGTAAATATTTGTTTATTTTCCAATAATAACATGCATAGTTTGGATACAATCTGGTTTGTGTTGTCTGAAAAGTAAATATTTGTTTATTTTCCAATAATAACATGCACAGTTTGGGTACAATCTGGTTTGTGTTGTCTGAAAAGTTAATATTTGTTTATTTTCCAATAATAACATGTACAGTTTGGGTACAATCTGGTTTGTGTTGTCTGAAAAGTAAATATTTGTTTATTTTCCAATAATAACATGCATAGTTTGGGTACAATCTGGTTTGTGTTGTCTGAAAAGTAAATATTTGTTTATTTTCCAATAATAACATGCATAGTTTGGGTACAATCTGGTTTGTGTTGTCTGAAAAGTAAATATTTGTTTATTTTCTAATAATAACATGTATAGTTTGGGTACAATCTGGTTTGTGTTGTCTGAAAAGTAAATATTTGTTTATTTTCTAATAATAACATGTATAGTTTGGGTACAATCTGGTTTGTGTTGTCTGAAAAGTAAATATTTGTTTATTTTCTAATAATAACATGTATAGTTTGGGTACAATCTGGTTTGTGTTGTCTGAAAAGTAAATATTTGTTTATTTTCCAATAATAACATGTATAGTTTGGGTACAATCTGGTTTGTGTTGTCTGAAAAGTAAATATTTGTTTATTTTCTAACAATAACATGTATAGTTTGGGTACAATCTGGTTTGTGTTGTCTGAAAAGTAAATATTTGTTTATTTTCTAACAATAACATGTATAGTTTGGGTACAATCTGGTTTGTGTTGTCTGAAAAGTAAATATTTGTTTATTTTCTAACAATAACATGTATAGTTTGGGTACAATCTGGTTTGTGTTGTCTGAAAAGTAAATATTTGTTTATTTTCTAACAATAACATGTACAGTTTGGGTACAATCTGGTTTGTGTTGTCTGAAAAGTAAATATTTGTTTATTTTCTAACAATAACATGTATAGTTTGGGTACAATCTGGTTTGTGTTGTCTGAAAAGTAAATATTTGTTTATTTTCTAACAATAACATGTACAGTTTGGGTACAATCTGGTTTGTGTTGTCTGAAAAGTAAATATTTGTTTATTTTCTAACAATAACATGTACAGTTTGGGTACAATCTGGTTTGTGTTGTCTGAAAAGTTAATATTTGTTTATTTTCTAACAATAACATGTACAGTTTGGGTACAATCTGGTTTGTGTTGTCTGAAAAGTTAATATTTGTTTATTTTCTAACAATAACATGTACAGTTTGGGTACAATCTGGTTTGTGTTGTCTGAAAAGTAAATATTTGTTTATTTTCTAACAATAACATGTACAGTTTGGGTACAATCTGGTTTGTGTTGTCTGAAAAGTAAATATTTGTTTATTTTCTAACAATAACATGTACAGTTTGGGTACAATCTGGTTTGTGTTGTCTGAAAAGTTAATATTTGTTTATTTTCTAACAATAACATGTACAGTTTGGGTACAATCTGGTTTGTGTTGTCTGAAAAGTTAATATTTGTTTATTTTCTAACAATAACATGTACAGTTTGGGTACAATCTGGTTTGTGTTGTCTGAAAAGTTAATATTTGTTTATTTTCTAACAATAACATGTACAGTTTGGGTACAATCTGGTTTGTGTTGTCTGAAAAGTTAATATTTGTTTATTTTCTAACAATAACATGTACAGTTTGGGTACAATCTGGTTTGTGTTGTCTGAAAAGTTAATATTTGTTTATTTTCTAACAATAACATGTACAGTTTGGGTACAATCTGGTTTGTGTTGTCTGAAAAGTTAATATTTGTTTATTTTCTAACAATAACATGTACAGTTTGGGTACAATCTGGTTTGTGTTGTCTGAAAAGTTAATATTTGTTTATTTTCTAACAATAACATGTACAGTTTGGGTACAATCTGGTTTGTGTTGTCTGAAAAGTTAATATTTGTTTATTTTCTAACAATAACATGTACAGTTTGGGTACAATCTGGTTTGTGTTGTCTGAAAAGTTAATATTTGTTTATTTTCTAACAATAACATGTACAGTTTGGGTACAATCTGGTTTGTGTTGTCTGAAAAGTTAATATTTGTTTATTTTCTAACAATAACATGTACAGTTTGGGTACAATCTGGTTTGTGTTGTCTGAAAAGTTAATATTTGTTTATTTTCTAACAATAACATGTACAGTTTGGGTACAATCTGGTTTGTGTTGTCTGAAAAGTTAATATTTGTTTATTTTCTAACAATAACATGTACAGTTTGGGTACAATCTGGTTTGTGTTGTCTGAAAAGTTAATATTTGTTTATTTTCTAACAATAACATGTACAGTTTGGGTACAATCTGGTTTGTGTTGTCTGAAAAGTTAATATTTGTTTATTTTCTAACAATAACATGTACAGTTTGGGTACAATCTGGTTTGTGTTGTCTGAAAAGTTAATATTTGTTTATTTTCTAACAATAACATGTACAGTTTGGGTACAATCTGGTTTGTGTTGTCTGAAAAGTTAATATTTGTTTATTTTCTAACAATAACATGTACAGTTTGGGTACAATCTGGTTTGTGTTGTCTGAAAAGTAAATATTTGTTTATTTTCTAACAATAACATGTACAGTTTGGGTACAATCTGGTTTGTGTTGTCTGAAAAGTTAATATTTGTTTATTTTCTAACAATAACATGTACAGTTTGGGTACAATCTGGTTTGTGTTGTCTGAAAAGTAAATATTTGTTTATTTTCTAACAATAACATGTACAGTTTGGGTACAATCTGGTTTGTGTTGTCTGAAAAGTTAATATTTGTAGATATCTAATTTAGTATGCACAACATGTTTCTGTAATAACCTTCAACAGGTATGGCACACAACATGTTTCTGTAATAACCTTCAACAGGTATGGCACACAACATGTTTCTGTAATAACCTTCAACAGGTATGGCACACAACATGTTTCTGTAATAACCTTCAACAGGTATGGCACACAACATGTTTCTGTAATAACCTTCAACAGGTACGGCACACAACATGTTTCTGTAATAACCTTCAACAGGTACGGCACACAACATGTTTCTGTAATAACCTTCAACAGGTATGCTAAGAAACATTGGAAAGCCAAATAATCTAAAAGTGTTGGGGAGCAAAAAAACCAAAGTGCCTAAACAGGAGAGACAAATTGGCTAATAACTCATTGCCATGTAGCTGTGCCTAAACAGGAGAGCCAAATTGTATAATAACTCATTGTCATGTAGCTGTGCCTAAACAGGAGAGCCAAATTGGCTAATAACTCATTGCCATGTAGTTGTGCCTAAACAGGAGAGCCAAATTGGCTAATAACTCATTGCCATGTAGCTGTGCCTAAACAGGAGAGCCAAATTGGCTAATAACTCATTGCCATGTAGTTGTGCCTAAACAGGAGAGCCAAATTGGCTAATAACTCATTGTCATGTAGCTGTGCCTAAACAGGAGAGCCAAATTGACTAACAACTCATTGCCATGTAGTTGTGCCTAAACAGGAGAGCCAAATTGGCTAATAACTCATTGCCATGTAGCTGTGCCTAAACAGGAGAGCCAAATTGTCTAATAACTCATTGTCATGTAGCTGTGCCTAAACAGGAGAGCCAAATTGGCTAATAACTCATTATCATATAGCTGTGCCTAAACAGGAGAGTCAAATTGGCTAATAACTCATTGCCATGTAGCTGTGCCTAAACAGGAGAGACAAATTGGCTAATAACTCATTGTCATGTAGCTGTGCCTAAACAGGAGAGCCAAATTGGCTAATAACTCATTGCCATGTAGTTGTGCCTAAACAGGAGAGCCAAATTGGCTAATAACTCATTGTCATGTAGCTGTGCCTAAACAGGAGAGCCAAATTGGCTAATAACTCATTGTCATGTAGTTGTGCCTAAACAGGAGAGCCAAATTGGCTAATAACTCATTGTCATGTAGCTGTGCCTAAACAGGAGAGCCAAATTGGCTAATAACTCATTGCCATGTAGCTGTGCCTAAACAGGAGAGCTAAATTGGCTAATAACTCATTGTCATGTAGCTGTGCCTAAACAGGAGAGCTAAATTGGCTAATAACTCATTGCCAGGTAGCTGTGCCTAAACAGGAGAGCCAAATTGGCTAATAACTCATTGTCATGTAGTTGTGCCTAAACAGGAGAGCTAAATTGGCTAATAACTCATTGCCATGTAGCTGTACCTAAACAGGAGAGCCAAATTGGCTAATAACTCATTGTCATGTAGCTGTGCCTAAACAGGAGAGCCAAATTGTCTAATAACTCATTGTCGTGTAGCTGTGCCTAAACAGGAGAGCCAAATTGGCTAATATCTCATTGTCATGTAGCTGTGCCTAAACAGGAGAGCCAAATTGTCTAATAACTCATTGCCATATAGCTGTGCCTAAACTGGAGAGCCAAATTGGCTAATAACTCATTGTCATGTAGCTGTGCCTAAACAGGAGAGCCAAATTGTCTAAAACTCATTGCCATATAGCTGTGCCTAAACAGGAGAGCCAAATTGGCTAATAACTCATTGCCATATAGCTGTGCCTAAACTGGAGAGCCAAATGGCTAATAACTCATTGTCATGTAGCTGTGCCTAAACAGGAGAGCCAAATTGTCTAATAACTCATTGTCATGTAGCTGTGCCTAAACAGGAGAGCCAAATGGCTAATATCTCATTGTCATGTAGCTGTGCCTAAACAGGAGAGCCAAATTGGCTAATAACTCATTGTCATGTAGCTGTGCCTAAACAGGAGAGCCAAATTGGCTAATAACTCATTGTCATGTAGCTGTGCCTAAACAGGAGAGCCAAATTGTCTAATAACTCATTGCCATATAGATGTGCCTAAACTGGAGAGCCAAATTGGCTAATAACTCATTGTCATGTAGCTGTGCCTAAACAGGAGAGCCAAATTGGCTAATAACTCATTGCCATATAGCTGTGCCTAAACTGGAGAGCCAAATTGGCTAATAACTCATTGTCATATAGCTGTGCCTAAACAGGAGAGCCAAATTGGCTAATAACTCATTGCCATGTAGCTGTGCCTAAGCTGGAGAGCCAAATTGGCTAATTTCTCATTGTCATGTAGCTGTGCCTAAACAGGAGAGCTAAATTGGCTAATAACTCATTGTCATGTAGCTGTGCCTAAACAGGAGAGCCTAATTGTCTAATAACTCATTGCCATGTAGCTGTGCCTAAACAGGAGAGCCTAATTGTCTAATGACTCATTGCCATGTAGCTGTGCCTAAACAGGAGAGCTAAATTGTCTAATAACTCATTGTCATGTAGCTGTGCCTAAACAGGAGAGCTAAATTGGCTAATAACTCATTGTCATGTAGCTGTGCCTAAACAGGAGAGTCAAATTGGCTAATAACTCATTGTCATGTAGCTGTGCCTAAACAGGAGAGACAAATTGGTTAATAACTCATTGCCATGTAGCTGTGCCTAAACAGGAGAGCCAAATTGGCTAATAACTCATTGTCATGTAGCTGTGCTTAAACAGGAGAGCCAAATTGTCTAATAACTCATTGCCATGTAGTGTGCCTAAACAGGAGAGTCAAATTGGCTAATAACTCATTGCCATGTAGCTGCTGTTAAAATTTGAGCTCATTTTGACTAATAATAAAGAAAAAGACAATTAATTAATAAAATTTCTATTTTTAGTAACAGCAGACCTCTTGAATGGAGGTCAGGGCTGTCAGACACAATTTTAAAAGGGGACTACATAAGGACCATCTCGGCCAAATTTGGTGTAGCAATTTCAGAGGAGAAGATTTAAATATAATGTATCTTTTATCAAAATATGCCTAATTTACATATTCGGTATAAATCGACTTAAAGAAAAATTTCACAGAAAAACCCGGAATATATGGAGTCAGACCTGTTGAAACTATCATTTTTTTTAATAATTTTTATGCATTTTTCGATCTCAACCCCACCAATTTTTTTCTAAACAATTTACATGCCTTGAAAAACCCACTGAACCAAGCCAAATAGCACAAATCTGCTAAAAACGGAAAAAATCCTCACTGATAAAGAATTACAAGGTTGTTAATGATCTTTAAGTAATGATTCATTTGTTGTGTTTACAACAAATGTTTACTTGACAATGCAGCATTACCTGATCAAACTGATTCTTGCGTTTTTCTGGTATTGGCCCCGACTGTTTCCGTCCTGACTGTTGTGGACCCTTCTGAGGTCTAGGTTTATGTCTTATTTTTGGACCCCAGTGAGATGGCAGTACATTCTTGTTACTCTGTCCTGCAGGTAACTTCACATTACCGATGTATCTCTCAGTTATTTTATCTTTTTGTTTGTCTTTATTATTTTGTTTATTCTTTTTCGTGTCTTTATTATCTCCTTTGTTCGTTCCTCCTACAAACGTGTTCTGCTTCAGCTGTTTTTGTCTCGTCTGTAAAAAGGAGAAATAAGTATATATTGTCTGCTTCTCTATATATAGATATAATCAAGCATCAGTCATCTATATATAGATATAATCAAGCATCAGTCATCTATATATAGATATAATCAAGCATCAGTCATGAGCAGGAATATGAAACTTTTAAGTAGTGAGTTAGTTTTAGTGAACAACCCAATAAGCTTCATATTTGGAGGAATATTTCATATTCATTATATTTAGATAGAATGAGTGAGTGATTGTTGCTTTATGCCAACTCAGCAATTTTTTAGCTATATCATGGTGAGAACCTGTTAATTTTCAATGAGATGATGATGAGGTCCGATTTGTATTAGACCAACATGCTTAGTTGGATTTTTATAGCGCTACCTCACTGAAACAACAGACATGTCACCCTACTCGGACACATTATCCTGATTCTAAGCCAACCAGTCTTTGCTCTTTCTCCTTAATGCTGCGTGCTTAGCGGAGAAGCAACAAATACCAATTATATAGTCATTGGTTTGACCCGATCAGGTCCCTGACTCACAATCTACCACACTCGAGGTAGATGTAGATTGATAGAGCCGTTTCTAGTCTCTAACTATTCATTATAGAAGTAAAGAGAAACCAGTCTATAATTTTATTGTAATGTCATGTACATTTCAGTATAAATATCTGCTGATGTTCAATTGGCCATTATCAGTCTCCTGTTACATAAGAATCAGGGAATGATTTTTTTTTTATAAAATGACAAAATTTTCTTTACAACATGTAGAACATTCTAAAAAAAAACTAAATTAATGTGGTGATAAAACATTTAAATAGTCAAACCTGCTTTAGTGACCACCTCGATTCAGCAATAACTTTATGTTGTGACGTTAATTTCAATTTCTTTTCCAGTGGATTTCATATTAGTTAAACCTGTATTTAGTGACCACCTGTCTTAGGTGATCTTATTTCAATGTTCCCTTGGAAGGTCATATAAGACAGGTTTTACTGTATATCTACAGCATTATAACATGTTTATTTGCTATATCTAGTAAGTATTTTAACACTATGTACCCATGTTATACATATTACATGTACTTTATCACTAAACTTTACCTGAAATCTTTCTAGTCTCTTCTCTTTAGCCAAAAGGGCATTCTTATTTTCTAATGAAAATTCAACTATCAACCGCTGAAATATAAAATGATATTACATTGTACGTAACATGAGAAAACACCCTAGAAGAAAAGCAATAAGGCAATAAAGCCTGTCTGTCAACACATATATAAACAAATATAATTGCTTCCAATTCCAATTTGTTTTAAACAAAATGATCATGTGCTAAAATTTGAAGATTGGACATAAAGCATATATCAGAATTATCAAACATTATACCGAAATCGATCAACTGTTAATACTCGACCTCATATTTCCTGTATGTAAAATAGATCACGAATACAGTGAAAAAAATGTTTTTAAGGAACGTTTGAAGATACCAAAAAGGTATTCAGAAGTCATAGTCTGAGATCTTTCTACAGGATTAACTATTTTTTACAAAAAAAGGTCCACTGTACTGTGTATCAGTTTATCATAGCTAATGAAACTGTCCCAGGTCAGAACTGGATTTTTTTCTTTCTGAAATTACGGAACTTTGCTGATTCAAACTTCGATCACTCAAACAAATGTTGAAAGTCCCTTCGAGTTGAAGCCATCGAAGTTCTACTGTATTTGTTTAATTATTGAGTGGAATATGTAGCAAATGAATCAGATTTAATTTATATTCTCTACTGTAGAGCTTGAGTAAGTGAGTGATTGTTGCTTAATGCCAACTCAGCAATTTTTCAGCTATATTACGGCGAGAACAAGTTAATTTTCAATGAGATGATGATGAGGTCCGCATTGTTCTAGACCAACACGCTGAGTTGGTTTTTATAGTGCTAGCTCACTGAAACAACAGTCCGCGGGTAGACACATTATTCTGATTCCAAGCCTACCAGTTTTTGCTCTTACTCCTTAATGCTGCGTACTTAGCGGAGAAGCAACAAATACCAATTTTATTATCTTTGGTTTGACACGACCAGGGTTCGAACTCACGATCTACCACACTCGAGGCGAGCATGCTAATCATAACACCACCAATGCGGTTCTGTAGAACTTTTGAGAAGTTTAACTTACCCTTCCATCATTAAACAGACTAGGGTTATTATTGGTATTCTTTAGACCTTGTATAGCATGGTGATGATCTGTAAAGTTGATAAAGGCGTATCCACGAGACTTAGCTATACCTTTAGTATTTACTCTATCTTTATCTCTCATTATACGACACTGTAATAATCAATATAAACATTATTGTACAGTACACCAATAGATATCCAGGTCTGATTAAAGAAGTGATTACCACCATATTGGAAATTTGTCAATGAAGTTGAGAGTGAAGGAAAATTCAGTTTATCGAAAATTGAGGTTTTCAAATATCCTACCGTGACATCTGCTCGGTCATGCAATAAAGTCGATCACTTGTTTTGATTTACAATTCTCGCGCAGCACGAGACCAATGATGTCATTCTGTATATTCATAGCGTACATAAACAGTGAGGGAATACTTTTCAACGTCAAAATTACAAGATGAGATTAAAACAGAGAAGTTTGAATTGAATAAATTCCATGCAAGTGAAAAAGATCCTTTTTACTAATGTCTTTTTTTCCTGATCATTATGCTTGTTAAATATCTTTCCATCGATGGTATTCCCCAAACATTTGTATTTTTCCGGTTTGTTGACATAATCGTCATCACAGTTCATGACCGTTTCTGGAATGTAGGCCAAGCAAATTGTATTTTAAAATACTTTGAAAATATGATGATTGATCATTCAGATTCCACCATTTTCTAGAAAATGGCAGATTTTACCGGGAAAATACATGCAAGTGCTCTCCATTAGTCACAAAATGGCAGATTATTTTGCATTTCCACTGCTGCTTTAATAACAAATATACCCCTTACTTCTTGGGGTATTGAAATGAAATTCACAGAGAAGATAGAAAAAGAATTAATTTAACAGCAATAATCAAAATTTATAGCATAAATTGAACAGAGAATTAAATTAAACCAGACAGAAAAATGAGATTATCTGGGTTTAAAAAAACCTGTCATTATTACAAATAGCATCAACAAAACTGTATTGTTACCACTCTGTGATAATAAATGTGATTAAAATAAATTTAAATCAGTCATTAATTGTTTTACCAAAATATGTAGGTCTAATAGATTGTATTGACAAAAGCAAAAACACAAAATTCACTGGATTAAATACTTTTTATGTGGGTAAGCAAGTTTAATTTTTGCATCAAATAATTAATTTTTAATACCTCAATTTCAAACTATTTAAAAAAAACCATCTTTTGAAATTTTTCAGACAAATCAATTACACTGAAAAAGCTAAAATACTGTACTTTCTTAATCTGGTTTACTTTTTAAGTTTGGTTGGCCTATGACAAAATCATGTGCTTTATTGAACTTTGACCGGCTTTATGTGACGTCATACGACGCCATTTGGAAAATGGATGGTAAACAAATACAGGTCAGTGTGTTATTATTATCGATCTTTTTTCCATGGAACTTTACACATGTGAGCAAGAATAGATGAGGAACATAATTAAAAAGAAAAAAATGTTTACTTTTCAAACATGAAAAAAATAATCAAACATTATCCAATGACTGACCGACTTATTGTCAGATGAGGATATATAGAGAATGTATAATCTTATCTGGCAATGAATTATATTTACATTTAAATCAATTATATACATGATTATTGATCTATTAAGTTATTTTCAGATATTTTGTGTGATAGCCCGACTATTTAACCATTTCAAAAATAGTCATAAAAACCCAATGTTGGTTTTTTGGATTTGTTTTGCACACAATTAATATTCTTATTTATCTATAAACATTTATATTATTTCTAAATACAATAGACTATACATGAATTTGTTCAGAATAATGAATATAAAAAGAATTAATAGATGTGTTGTTTACATATGAAAGCTAGGGAGATTATGTGGCCATCATATCAGTGTCTATCAAGTACACAATAAACTCCCCTATCTATCTCCCCTGCTAGATCCTGACATGGAACAGGACCAAAAAAGTGGCTGGGTTAAACTACAGAAGCTAATCAGATTCCAACACACTATGGATATATTTATGATTTGATTTAATGATTTGATTTATTGTTTTTAACGACACTTTCAGCAATATTTCAGCTATATCATGGCGACAAGTTTTAGTGGTGGAAGAAGCCGGAGTACCTTGAGAGACCCAAACATGGGCAAGCAACTGGTAAACTTTATCACTTGCGGCTGTGAGTCGAGTGCACCTTTTTTGTAATTTACAAAGCCAGGTGCGAATCCACGCCGTATTGGTGATAAGGTTTGCAGGATTTGTAAGGTAATCCAACTACCTAACTCATAGAGCCACCTCATAATTAAAAATCAGAGCATCATAAAGCCATGCTTATCTTTTTCTTATAATCAGATTAGAGCATCATAAAGCCATGCTCCTTCTGCTACCAGTGGGTTACTATATTTTTCTACTTGAGAAAATTAATGTTCAAAGCTCAAGCCTAGTGAGTTTTAAATTTGAAAATTTAACAATTGAGAGTGGAGAATTATCATAATCCACTTGTAGTAGAGTAGATAATTATCATAATCCACTTGTAGTAGAGTAGAGAATTATCATAATCCACTTGTATTAGAGTGGAGAATTATCATAATCCACTTGTAGTAGAGTGGAGAATTATTATAATCCATTTGTAGTAGAGTGGAGAATTATCATAGTCCACTTGTAGTAGAGTAGAGAATTATCATAATCCACTTGTAGTAGAGTGTGGAATTATCATAATCCAGTTGTATTAGAGTGGAGAATTATCATAATCCACTTGTATTAGAGTGGAGAATTATCATAATCCACTTGTAGTAGAGTAGAGAATTATCATAATCCACTTGTAGTAGAGTGGAGAATTATCATAATCCACTTGTAGTAGAGTGGAGAATTATCATAATCCACTTGTAGTAGAGTGGAGAATTATTATAATCCATTTGTAGTAGAGTGGAGAATTATCATAGTCCACTTGTAGTAGAGTAGAAAACTATCATAATCCATGTGTAGTAGAGTGGAGAATAGTTTGTAATAGTGGGGAATTATCATAATCCACTTGTAGAGTGGAGAATTATCATAATCCACTTGTAGTAGAGTGGAGAATTATCATAATCCACTTGTAGTAGAGTGGAAAATTATCATAATCCACTTGTAGTAGAGTGGAGAATTATCATAATCCACTTGTAGTAGAGTGGAAAATTATCATAATCCACTTGTAGTAGAGTGGAGAATTATTATAATCCACTTGTAGTAGAAGGAGAATCAAAATGTCAAAAATATTTTTTTATTTGTTAATTTCTGTCGTTAATAACGTCGAAAGGAAATTGGCAGGAATTCTTATGCAGAAATTTAGCCACCTTGGTGACAAAATTTATTACTAAAATTTAACCAACTAGTTTAAACACGATTAAGAATAGAAAAAAACGTGTTGACTGTAGAGAAGAATTTTGACCATCATTACCTCAGTAATTCTAGCTTTGTTACCAGCAGCAGTAAGGAAGATCTTCTTTAATTCTTTTTCATCTATAGATGTAGGTAAGTTATGAACACATAATCTGGTCGTTGATACAAAGATGTTAGGATTTTTTAATCTTAGTCTTTTCACATTTTCTATCTAAAACAAAAAAAATGACAGAAATATCAACAATATAAATTCACAGACTTAGGCATATTATATAAGTATCTGAATATAAAAAGGGAAATAATAATTACTGGCAATATAACTAACCATAATAACATGAACAACTTCTCTGACAATATAACTAACCATAATAACATGAACAACTTCTCTGACAATATAACTAACCATAATAACATGAACAACTTCTCTGACAATATAACTAACCATAATAACATGAACAACTTCTCTGACAATATAACTAACCATAATAACATGAACAACTTCTCTGACAATATAACTAACCATAATAACATGAACAACTTCTCTGACAATATAACTAACCATAATAACATGAACAACTTCTATGACAATATAACTAACCATAATTACATGAACAACTTCTCTGGCAATATAACTAACCATAATAACATGAACAACTTCTCTGACAATATAACTAACCATAATAACATGAACAACTTCTCTGACAATATAACTAACCATAATAACATGAACAACTTCTCTGGCAATATAACTAACCATAATGACATGAACAACTTCTCTGACAATATAACTAACCATAATAACATGAACAAATTCTCTGACAATATAACTAACCATAATAACATGAACAACTTCTCTGACAATATAACTAACCATAATAACATGAACAACTTCTCTGACAATATAACTAACCATAATAACATGAACAAATTCTCTGACAAAGTGTGAACAGCCTAACTATGGGCCACAGAGTGAGTGAATGATTGTGGTTTAATGCCAAATGAGCAATTTTTCAGCTATATCATGGCAAGAACAAGTTACATTCAATGAAATGATGATGATGTCTGCTTAATGCTAGACCAATTGGCTTAATTGCATCTTAATAGTTCTAGCTCACTGAAACAACAGTCCATGGGTAGACATGTCACTCCACTCTGACACATTATCCTGATTCCGAGCCAATCAGTCTTTGCTCTTTCTTTTTAATGCTGCATGCTTAGCAGAGAAGCAATAAATACCAATTTTATAATCTTTGGTTTGACCGGACCAGGACTTGAACTCACGATCTACCACACTATAGGCGAGCACCCAGGACTTGAACTCACGATCTACCACACTATAGGCGAGCACCCAGGACTTGAACTCACGATCTACCACACTATAGGCGAGCACCCAGGACTTGAACTCACGATCTACCACACTATAGGCGAGCACCCAGGACTTGAACTCACGATCTACCACACTATAGGCGAGCACCCAGGACTTGAACTCACGATCTACCACACTATAGGCGAGCACCCAGCTCACGATCTACCACACTATAGGCGAGCACGCTCACCATTACATCACTGATGTGGTTTCATTCTAATGATTACATTGCTTTGCATATAAATTCAAGTACAGATGATATTATAGCTTTGTGTAAAAATTCTTGGACATTTTCCATTTTCTGTAAATGTCAAATATTCATACAATTGTAAATAATTTAATATAAAATGTCAACTTGTCAAGTCTTCACCACTACTTACCTTATTTCTTTTAATAAGATCTTCTTTAGCAAGGCCTTCTGCATCTTTAGTTCCTTGTCTTATTACTAGAATAAAAGTTTTACATATTATATAGATGAATCAAAATTCACAATTTCACTTTAATATGTTTATGTGGACAGAGTTAAGATCATTATTCAAACTATTGATAAGGAAACAAAATTAAAAACCAATCTGATCACCTAGTTTACCTGGAATGTAACTCTGCTAATTACTCATAGTAAGTTACAGTTAAACCTACTTAAACCATATACATATGATCCTATAATAACTACTTTGAATTAGACAGATTAACTTCATATTTCGAGATATTTTAATGAAAATAATGTTACCCATATTAAAACTAAAAACAAATTATTTCTTCCTAGAATTATTTCTTAATTCTACCCATGGTATACAAGTCATAAGACAAGACTAACAGAATCTTATTGTAAACATTTCTATAAATAACTTACATCCCTCACGAACAAGATGTACATTTCTTTTATCTTCTTTCGTTTTCTCTTCTTTCTTTTTTAATTCTGTAGCTTTCTGTCTACTGACTGCTTTAGTTATAAACAGCTTACGTCCACCTACTATAATACCTGGTCCCTGAAGTCAACAATCTTACTTTATTACATTTCAAATTAAAACAATTTAATAGTTAGACAATCAAACCTGTCTTAACTGAACCCTGAATAAACAGGAAAACTGTCTAAACTGAACCCTGAATAAACAGGAAACTTGTTTTAAACAGGAAACATATCTTAACTGAACCTTGAATAAACAGGAATCCTGTCTAAACTGAACCCTAAATAAACAGGAAAACTGTATAAACTGAACCCTGAATAAAAAGGAAAACTGTCTAAACTGAACCCTGAATAAACAGGAAACCTGTTTTAAACAGGAAACATATCTTAACTGAACCCTGAATAAACAGGAATCCTGTCTAAACTGAACCCTAAATAAATTGGATTCCTGTATAAACCAAACTATAAATAAGTCCCAATGTCTTAATTCTTGGTTAATTTATCCTGTATAAACCAAACTATAAATAAAAAATTCATCCAAAACAAAAGCTGTGTGGGTTGGAAACAAGAAGTATTCAGATCAAATTATTTGTCCAAATATGAAACTAAATTGGTCTCATGAAAACTTTAAGGTTTTGGGAATTGATTTTTCACTTGATTTAAACTGTATTACAGATATAAATTTTACCAAAAAAATCAAGGAGGTTAAGGCAATACTAAAAAGTTGGCAGCATAGAAAACTGACATTACTTGGTAAAATTACAGTTATAAAAAGTCTTGCACTACCAAAGCTAATTCATTTACTGACATCTCTACCAAATTTACCTCAGACAAAAATAAATGATTTAAATTCACTTTTTTATAAATTCATATGGAACGGGAAGTCAGATAAGATAAAGCGAAGTACTTTAATCGGTGATATATATCAGGGGGGTTTGAAAATGATAGATCTTCAATCATTTAATATTTATCTGAAAGTAGGTTGGATTAAACGATTATTTTCCAATTTAGATGGTGATTGGCAAAAAGTATTATTATTCAATCTTCAAAGCTATGTTGGTGAAAGAATTTTAACTTTTCAGAAAGAAAAGCTAAAGGAAGTTGCTATGAAGCTTACAAATCCTTTTTGGAAAGATGTTCTGTCTAGCTATCATTTTGCAAAACCTTATACAAAGATGAATACTAATGAACTATTGTCTCTTGATATCCTTAATTTTGTACCAGTAACTGATTTAAATTATTATATTAGATGGATAGAACATAATGTGCAGTATTTATGTGATCTTATTGACCCACATTCTGGTAATTTTTATACTTTTGAACAGACTAGAAATAAACTGAATACCAATAATTTTTTGAAGTACTATAGTCTGGTGTCAAATGTTCCCAAGTACATCAAAGATCATCTGAAGGAAAACTGTGTAAATGTAAATTTCGACATACTTAGTAAAAAGGATGCCTATTTAGAGAGAATAGTTCATAGTAAAAATGTTAGGTTTGTTTATAAAGGTCTTGTGAATGCAATCATTTCTTTACCAACAGAAAAAATTTCCAAATGGGAAAAACTTCTTAATTGTGAAATAACAAATTGGTCAAAATATTTTATTATTTTAAAAAAATCTTGTAGAAACTCATATCTTCAAAATTTTCAATTTAAATTGTTACACAGGATCATTCCTACCAATTCCTTTTTACATAAAATAAAGCTCAAGAATACTAATTTATGTACATTTTGCAAAATTCATGATGAAACTATTGAACATCTATTCTTTGACTGTCCTGTGACACAAATTTTTCTCAAATCTTTGTCAAAACAATTAAAACAATATTACAAGAATTTGATTTTTGACAAAAAAGAATATTTCTTTGGTTTTGAGTCAGGGGATCTTCTTGTTAATTTGATTTCAATTATGGCAAAAAATTACATCTTCAAGTGCAAACTCAATGAACAAAGGCTAAATATTGTAGAATTTAAACATAAAATTATGTGGTACCGTTCACTTGAACAATATATATCAAAGAAAAACAATACCATTTTAGCATTTGAAAAAATGTGGACCCCCTTACAATATATTTTCAACTAATCATAATATTTTTTGTTTGTTTGATTCATATAGTGATGAGATTCTTTTTTCAGCTTTTTTGATTAAGTACAAAATGTCAGGAGCAATCAAATATTTTAGAAAAACAAAATGGTAAGAGAGTGTGTGTGAAAGATGAATGAAAGTGTTTATTACTATTATATATTATTATTTCTTTATTTTGTTTATCAAAATGTAAAACCAATGTAGTCACAAAACTTATTTTTGAAAACTCCTGTCACACCCTAGTCAGGTGGTGATGTAAGGGAATTTATAAAATCCTGACTATAGGAAAAAATAAATAAAAAAAAAAAAAAAAAACTATAAATAAAACATATCTACCAATCAGAAACAAGAATTGTCTATGGTGGCCATGTTTGTTAACAGATTGGAACAAAATGAGTATATCGGAATGGAACGAAATGAGTAATCCTAATAAAGGACCTTCCATAGATTTTACCTACCAAGTATCAGTTCATTTCGCTAAGCGGTTTCAGAGGAGAAGATTAAAATGTGAAAAGTTAACGAACACCAGATGACAGACTCTCTGCACGGTGAGCTACAGTACACTCAAGGACATATTGTGGTAGATCACCTTCAGAGACGGACTGCCTGTCATGTCTGACTTGGAGTCTACAGGTGTTTGTTGATTGCACACCTGTTGTGTGAATTTCTGATAGTGGCTAAATTGGGGGGTCGTAAATTTGTACCTGAAGGTGATAAAGCTATGACTTACATGTACCTGTTCTTGTATTTATTTAATCACACATTACAATTTTAATTCAATAATTTTAGACAAATAAAAAAAATAATTATGGTTTTTTTTTCAAGTATTCATGGCCATGTTTGTGAAAAAAGATGAATAAAATAAAATTGGTTATTCTCATTTGTTTTCTTTTTACTGAAAAAAAGATGTAATTCAATATTTATAAATACTGATAAAAGACAATTTTAACATCAATATACTACTTGAATTTTTACATTTTTATCACCTTACTTTGATCATTTACATTAAAAGAATTATTAGTTTCAAATTAATCAAGCTGTCTTAAAACAAGTTACAGATGTTTTTTTACAGGTAAAGCTACTAAATGTGTAAAATAATTTGTATTTTTTCTAATAATGAAGAATGAATGAATAAAGATGATTATTAAAAATTAAAGCAATGAATGTGTATTTACTTTAAATAGTAAAGAATGATTTATCAAAATTGATTGCACAGAAAAACTAATATGGTTAAAAATCATATAATCCACTTAATTTATCACTTCAAAACTAGTCCTATAGAAGTTTAATAAATATGGTTTTTTTTACACATTCATGTACACATATATTGCAAAATAAAGGACCATAGTCAGACAAAATGATTTATTCAAACAATTTTTTTTTTGGTATGTCAAATAGTATTTCAAATTTAAAAGAGAAAGAGACAGTCAGATGGGGGCTGGGGAAAAGCTAACATTAATTTGAGAATTGACAACAACTTTTGTTACTTTTTGAAATATTTGTGTAGCCCTGAAAAGGGCTGTTTTTCTTGTGTAGTCCTGAAAAGGGCCATTTTCTGTAAACGTTGTTACTGCTGTTTGATGCCAGTGATCTTTGCTTGGAATTCTGGTTGCTGAAGCTTTTCTGCAAAGTACTTGAGCGATCTGTGTCGGGATCTTTCAGGGAAAACTTGTTTCAATTTTGGTTGTTGATTCCCGGATTTGTCTGTTTCACAGACTTCGATTTTTTTCCGTATTTTGTATTATTTTTTTCACTCTAGACAGCTTCCTTAGTCAGTTAGTGATCCGTATTTTGTTGTTACTTCCATTGTGGCAAAATTTGATGACTTTCAGAAGTATGATCGTTTTTTGGTTTTACAGGTGTGTCATTTGCGTCAAACATTTAAACCTACAGCTGAATCGTGTATTTTTTCGTTCACATAATTTTACAAGAGACTGAAGAGTGTAAAATGTGACCTAAATTTATATGTACATTTTTTCGGTTCGCAACTAAATTTCAGCAGATTTTATCTTAAAAATACAAAACTTTTTAATGTTGTTTGATGTGAAGGTTTGCAATTTTTAAATTTAAATCGGCTGAAACTTATTGATTTACCCAACCGATATAATAACACCGCAAGATTAAATCTAAAAATAGATAGATTCCAGGTAAATAATGAATATTCAAGAGATGGGATGCGAACGGAACAAATACACATCGAAATTTTAAATCATATTTCACACACTTGTAAAATTATGTGCAGGAAAAAACACAATTCAGCTGAAGGTTGAAAATATTCAAAACGCAAACAACACACATATATATAACAAAAAAACGATCGTACTTCTAAATGTCAGCAAATTTTGCCACAATGGAGTAGTGTAGATTCAGTGAGAAAAGACTGCTAAATAAGGTCTAAAAATAGATAGATTCCAAGTAAAAAATGAATATTCAAGAGATGAGCTTAGAGTTGGAAAAAAACCACGAAAATAGAACAAATTGTAAAATATATTTAGTGAAGGACTACTGATTTTCATAAAATTCGACAGAAATAGATTATTTTCTACATGCTTCCACAAACAAGAATAGTTTGATTCTAATAAATATTGATGACCCTTGACCCATGTCTCATTTTATCCAAACCACGCTACATGAAAAAGAAATTTTATTCAAAATTAACCTAATCGGGTCATATCCTGTCACAGGTAGCAATTAAAGTCAATTAAATATTTAATCTTGTTAACTACACCTGTTGGCTCAACTCTTTAGTTTTATGACCCTTTTTATTGCACCTGTCTCCATCCGACCTGTTGTCTGACATGTCGAATCCGACATGTCGGACGTCGGACATCTATCACAATATGTCCTTGAGTGTACTGTAATTAACTTCATATAAACAAGTACTCTTTCTGAATTAACATTAATGTTTGATTTTTTTTAAATACCATGATATCATCAACTGTGCGACCATTATTTTTACCTCATCATCAGATTTGTGTAAACAGGCATCAGCAGCTTGTACGTTCCTGAACTGTACAAAACCAGAACCTAAAACAACAGATAGGGATGTATTCAACGTTTAATTGTGTCAATGCGTGCAGATTGACTGCAGTCATTCAAGCAACAGGTGGCCATACTCGTTACTAACTTTTCAATGTGAGGTTTCGAAAATGTCAGTTTCCGATAACTCGTGCAATACAACAAATGATTTTTTACCAAGTTTGTTTGTTGATTTTGCATGCTTGAATGTTAATTTATATCAATATATTTGTTGCCTAAAATTTTGTTAAAAATTAAATTATTTATCTTTGTAAACAAATTGGTATCATTTCTTTTTTGGCCTAGTATATATTAAAACATCAGATAGTAATGTATGTTAAAACATCAGATAGGAATGTATGCTAAAACATCATATAGGAATGTATGTTAAAACATCAGATAGTAATGTATGTTAAAACATCAGATAGGAATGTATGCTAAAACATCATATAGGAATGTATGTTAAAACATCAGATAGTAATGTATGTTAAAACATCAGATAGGAATGTATGCTAAAACATCATATAGGAATGTATGTTAAAACATCAGATATGGATGTATATTAAAACATCAGATAGGGATGTATGTTAAAACATCAGATAGTAATGTATGTTAAAACATCATATAGGAACGTATGTTAAAACATCAGATAGGATTGTATGTTAAAACATCAGATAGTAATGTATGTTAAAACATCAGATAATAATGTATGTAAAAACATCAGATAGTAATGTATGTTAAAATATCAGATAGTAATGTATGTTAAAACATCTGATAGTAATGTATGTTAAAACATCAGATAGGGATGTATATTAAAACATCAGATAGGGATGTATGTTAAAACATCAGATAGTAATGTATGTTAAAATATCAGATAGGAATGTATGCTAAAACTTCAAATAGCAATGTATGTTAAAACATCAGATTACAATGTATGTTAAAACATCAGATAGGAATGTATGTTAAAACATCAAATAGGGATGTATGTTAAAACATCAGATAGGGATGTATGTTAAAAAATCAGATAGGGATGTATGTTAAAACATCAGATAGGAATGTATGTTAAAACATCAGATAGGAATGTATGTTAAAACATCAGATAGGAATGTATGTTAAAACATCAGATAGGGATGTATGTTAAAACATCAGATAGGAATGTATGTTAAAACATCAAATAGGAATGTATGTTAAAACATCAGATAGCAATGTATGTTAAAACATCAGATAGCAATGTATATTAAAACTTCAGATACGGATGTATGTTAAAACATCAGATAGGAATATAATTAATGTTACATACCTTTAGAATGTTCTAATTAATGTTACACACCTTTAGAATGTTATAATTAATGTTACATACCTTTGAAATGTTCTAATTAATGTTACACACCTTTGGAATATTATAATTAATGTTACATACCTGTAGAATGTTCTAATTAATGTTAAACACCTTTAGAATGTTCTGATTAATGTAACATACCTTTAGAGTGTTCTAAATAATGCTACATATGTTTAGAATGTTCTAATTAATGTTAAATACCTTTAGAATGTTCTTATTAATGTTACACACCTTTAGAATGTTCAGTTTTTGGATCAAAAACAATCCTACAATAATTAACATTTCCAAATTCTGACATAACATCTGATAACGTGTCCTCTTCTGTTTCATATGACAAATTTCTGTAATCAAAAATGCATACGTAAGATCAGTCAATTAATCTTCTCTCAAACAGAGATATTATAATAGTTGAATGTGTCTAGTCAGTAACAAATCAGTCTAAAATGCAACATAACAACATCAAAAAAGATGTTAAAATATAACAAAAACAAGATATGATTATAATCTAACGATTATGAAGTCTCAAGTCTCCCAAACCGGCCACTGACAACAGGTTTAAAAAATAAATCAAAAGCTACCTTTGAAATTGAACAATGTTGAATGTTTGCAGTATTGTGGCAGCCATTTTGAAAATGGAGACTGGTAGAAATTTTTCGATGTCGGGAATCAATTCAGGTCATCATAATCTACCTACATATGAAATTTCGTTAAAATCGAACAATGTTGAATTTGTGCGGTATTGTGGTGGCCATTTTGAAAATGGCGACTGGTAGAAATTGTTCGATGTCAGGAATCAATTCAGGACATCATAATCTACCTATAAATGAAATGTCGTTGAAATCAGACAATGTTGAATTTGTGCGCTATTGTGGTGGCCATTTTGAAAATGGCGACCGGTAGAAATTTTTCAATGTCGGGAATCAATTCAGGTCATCATAATCTACCTACATATGAAATTTCGTTAAAATCGAACAATGTTGAATTTGTGCGGTATTGTGGTGGCCATTTTGAAAATGGCGACTGGTAGAAATTGTTCGATGTCAGGAATCAATTCAGGACATCATAATCTACCTATAAATGAAATGTCGTTGAAATCAGACAATGTTGAATTTGTGCGCTATTGTGGTGGCCATTTTGAAAATGGCGACCGGTAGAAATTTTTCAATGTCGGGAATCAATTCGGGACATCATTATGTACCCACAGTTCAAATTTTGATGATATCGGACAATGCTGAATTTTTGTGGCCATTTTGAAAATGGTGACCGCTAGAAAATTTTCAATGTCGGGAATAAATTCGGGACATCATAAACTACCCACATATGAAATGTCGTTGAAATCAGACAATGTTGAATTTGTGCGGTATTGTGGCGTCCATTTTGAAAATGGCGACCGCTAGAAATTTTTCAATGTCGGGAATCTATTCAAGACATCATAATCTACCCACATATGAAATGTCGTTGAAAGCGGACAATGTTGAATTTGTGCGGAATTGTGGTGGCCATTTTGAAAATGGCGACAGATAGAAATTTTTCAATCTCGGGACATCATAATCTACCCACATATAAAATTTAGATGATATCGGACAATGTTGATTTTTGCGGTATTGCGGTGGCCATTTTGAAAATGGCGATCGGTAGACATTTTTCAATGTCAGGACATCATTATCTACCCACATATCAAATTTTGATGATATCGCACAATGTTGAATTTTTACCGCCCATTTTTTATGCCGTGTTTTGGCAGCCATTTTGAAAATGGCAGATATTTGGAAAATTTTGAAAACGCAGAATTTCTCCTCTAATGGTGGCCTATCACTATGTCAAATTTTATGTCTCTATCATTATCCATTTAGAAGTTATCAACATTAATGTACGAAATTTCAACTTTCCTATAGGATTCTATAATAACCCCCACCCCCTTTGAACCCCTCAAAATATGACTTTGACCCCCTTTACCACAAAGCTGGAAACTTTAGGACCAACTAGAAACATATATCTATAACTCCACCAAGTTTCATGAAAATCTGTCCAGTAGTTCCTGAGATCTGCCATGGACAAGTTCATGTGCCAAAGAAAGAAAGACAGAAAGAAAGAAAGGAGAATAATAATAATAATAATAAGAAACGGAGCAAAAACAATAAGTCTCACAAATGTTGTTTGGGAGACTTAATAACTATAAAACATAACATCTTTTTTGATGTTGGTGTGCTGCATTTTAGACACTTATTTATCATTTTTGTTTGTTTGCACAGAATCGTTAACTACTTGTTTCCAGTCTGACATCCTGTAGGTACCATTGGCTACTTTTTCAGACGTTTATACATATATATCAAAATTCAAACCTTCTCTTACATTTTAATATTGGTCCAATTTGGGTTGACACCTAAAAATATGATTTTTCCTACAATAATGATAGACTTTAAGCAAAAATACATAAAACAAAATATTCTGAGATTTAAAAAAGTTCATTTTGTGCCCAAAATTACATTTTTGACAATTTCAACTAAATTTTGAGATAATAATGTCAGCTAAGAGAAAAATCTTTCATTTTAAGAAAGATTTAATCAATTCATTTAAATCTCAAAAAATACATGTTCAAAGGAAATTTGTGAATTTGAAAATTGACCCTGTGTTTTAAGATTGTGATAATAGATTTTACTGCTGCATTACTTGACATTGCTTTGAAAAATTACTCATGAAATAATGCATAAAACTTGATTTTTAGATTTAAAAGTATTCTTTTATATAATTAGATCAAATGTGTTTCCAATCTACTTTAAAATTGGAACTTTTAATTGCCCCCCTTTTCTGATATGTGTTGCATAAAGATCAAATGAAATCTTGTAAAGGGTAATGTTCAGAGGACCTTTACTCCTCCAATCAAATAGAAGCTTATCAAAAGTTGAGAGTAAAACTTATCAAAAGTTGAGAGTAAAACTTATCAAAAGTTGAGAGCAAATCTGAAGTCTTATTTGTTGACGTTAATTAATCTTGATCCATTTGATGGTACCTAACAAATGTTTCATGTCTATAACACATACAGTTTGTAGTAATATATACTGGCATTAACCCAAACAATAATAGTGTCTCAAAGCCAGACAAAATTTCTGCAATTTAAATTCTTTAAAGTATAAAATTTTACCTGATAAACAGTGTACGACCATCTTCTACTTTATTGTCTACTAGTATTTCTGTAACAAAAAATAAATAATCTAAATTTTATTTTGTTGAATAGCATGTCTAGCCTAAAGTAAATGTACTTTTCTATGACTTTGTGAAGAAAACATGCTTCTTAAACGGGTAATGTCGTTGATTTTGGTGATTTTTTTGTCCAGATATTTTTTACAAGGAGTACATTAAAAACAAATTAAAACTAATAATAGAGTTTTAAAGTAAAACTCCATCCATTCTCTTTTATTTTCCTGAAAACACATCTCGAACATAAATATGGGCCCTTTTAATATATGACTTTATGGTGACCTTTTACTACGCATGCACAAAGTCTGTTGTTGGGGAAAAGTGTCTGTCGATGGAAAACCTGCAAGCGGTTGTACAAGAATATTAACCGATTCTGCTAGAAAAAGAAACAGGAAAGACGTTTTGGCGAAATATAATAAAGCAAAAAATAACATAGGCCACCAACATGACCATTGGATGGAATTGAAGGAAGTGTTAAGAACTTAAACTCATGTTGAAGTGTAAACATCAAGTCATTGTAAATGTAGTTTGGAAATTAGCATATGCATAATTAATGATGCTGGGAGACAAGCTGCACACAAAAAAAACAACAAAAATACATATTTTTAAAATGACCTATCTTACAGGCACTATCCCTTTAATGATACTTCTAAAGATGATACATGGGATTATATTAAAGATTATCGGGATTGTATTAATTTAATACATTTCCCTAATTTTGGAATGAATGTCAGAAAATTCTATATTTTTACAGTAATTTTATTTCAGATTTTTTTTGCAAATTGTAGAAGAAGTTGATAACACAAAGTAGTTATAAGTTCTGTAAAACAATTGATGATCGTTCTAATACACAACTTAGATATCTCCCTAGCTGTGTAGGCTAAAGTAAACTGTAAGAGGAGTTATTTACATAGCTACCATTTTCCCCACAGCCTAAACTACCATTCTGCCATCACTAAAATTATACCGAAAATACAGATGTCATGGATAGTTCCTAAATGGTGCAATTATTATTAAAACTAAAGTTCTCCAGACTCAAGCATAGGTGACCTCAGTTGATTTTGACTACTAAGGTTCTCCAGACTCAAGCATAGGTGACTCAGCTGATTTTGACTACTAAGGTTCTCCAGACTCAAGCATAGATGATTCAGCTGATTTTGACTACTAAGGTTCTCCAGACTCAAGCATAGGTGACTCAGCTGATTTTGACTACTAAGGTTCTCCAGACTCAAGCATAGGTGACCTCAGTTGATTTTGACTACTAAGGTTCTCCAGACTCAAGCATAGGTGACTCAGCTGATTTTGACTACTAAGGTTCTCCAGACTCAAGCATAGGTGACTCAGCTGATTTTGACTACTAAGGTTCTCCAGACTCAAGCATAGGTGACCTCAGTTGATTTTGACTACTAAGGTTCTCCAGACTCAAGCATAGGTGACTCAGCTGATTTTGACTACTAAGGTTCTCCAGACTCAAGCATAGCTGACTCAGCTGATTTTGACTACTAAGGTTCTCCAGACTCAAGCATAGGTGACTCAGCTGATTTTGACTACTAAGGTTCTCCAGACTCAAGCATAGGTGACTCAGTTGATTTTGACTACTAAGGTTCTCCAGACTCAAGCATAGGTGACTCAGCTGATTTTGACTACTAAGGTTCTCCAGACTCAAGCATAGGTGACTCAGCTGATTTTGACTACTAAGGTTCTCCAGACTCAAGCATAGGTGACTCAGCTGATTTTGACTACTAAGGTTCTCCAGACTCAAGCATAGGTGACTCAGCTGATTTTGACTACTAAGGTTCTCCAGACTCAAGCATAGGTGACTCAGCTGATTTTGACTACTAAGGTTCTCCAGACTCAAGCATAGGTGACTCAACTGATGTTGACTACTAAGGTTCTCCAGACTCAAGCATAGGTGACTCAGCTGATTTTGACTACTAAGGTTCTCCAGACTCAAGCATAGGTGACTCAGCTGATTTTGACTACTAAGGTTCTCCAGACTCAAGCATAGGTGACTCAGCTGATTTTGACTACTAAGGTTCTCCAGACTCAAGCATAGGTGACTCAGCTGATTTTGACTACTAAGGTTCTCCACACTCAAGCATAGATGACTCAGTTGATTTTGACTACTAAGGTTCTGCAGACTCAAGCATAGGTGACTCAGCTGATTTTGACTACTAAGGTTCTGCAGACTCAAGCATAGATGACTCAGCTGATTTTGACTACTAAGGTTCTGCAGACTCAAGCATAGGTGACTCAGCTGATTTTGACTACTAAGGTTCTGCAGACTCAAGCATAGGTGACTCAGCTGATTTTGACTACTAAGGTTCTCCAGACTCAAGCATAGGTGACTCAGCTGATTTTGACTACTAAGGTTCTCCAGACTCAAGCATAGGTGACTCAGCTGATTTTGACTACTAAGGTTCTCCAGACTCAAGCATAGGTGACTCAGCTGATTTTGACTACTAAGGTTCTGCAGACTCAAGCATAGGTGACTCAGCTGATTTTGACTACTAAGGTTCTCCAGACTCAAGCATAGGTGACTCAGCTGATTTTGACTACTAAGGTTCTCCAGACTCAAGCATAGGTGACTCAGCTGATTTTGACTACTAAGGTTCTCCAGACTCAAGCATAGGTGACTCAGCTGATTTTGACTACTAAGGTTCTCCAGACTCAAGCATAGGTGACTCAGCTGATTTTGACTACTAAGGTTCTCCAGACTCAAGCATAGGTGACTCAGCAGATTTTGACTACTAAGGTTCTCCAGACTCAAGCATAGGTGACTCAGCTGATTTTGACTACTAAGGTTCTCCAGACTCAAGCATAGGTGACTCAGCAGATTTTGACTACTAAGGTTCTCCAGACTCAAGCATAGGTGACTCAGCTGATTTTGACTACTAAGGTTCTCCAGACTCAAGCATAGGTGACTCAGCTGATTTTGACTACTAAGGTTCTCCAGACTCAAGCATAGGTGACTCAGCTGATTTTGACTACTAAGGTTCTCCAGACTCAAGCATAGGTGACTCAGCAGATTTTGACTACTAAGGTTCTCCAGACTCAAGCATAGGTGACTCAGCTGATTTTGACTACTAAGGTTCTCCAGACTCAAGCATAGGTGACTCAGCAGATTTTGACTACTAAGGTTCTCCAGACTCAAGCATAGGTGACTCAGCAGATTTTGACTATCCTATTTAGGTCCTTTGGTTTTCTTGCTCTGAAATCCTTTTAAAATATTTGGTTTTCTACATTTTTGACCTTGAGAACACCTGATGAAGGTTATATCAGAAACATGCTAACTAAATTAGATATCTACATTTTTAGAAATGAACATACCCCAGTACATGTGTAAAAACAGCTATGTCACTATATTTCAAACTACATTCTTTTGGAATCCTATTTTAAATTTGAATTTGACATTTAAAATAGGATTGCAAAAGAATGCAGTTTGAAATATAGTAACAGAGCTGTCTTTACACATTTAAATTTGTTATAATTGTATTAAAAAAATTGAGTTATTTATTGATATACATGTGATTGTCTTTTGTTATATTTAACCTTGATGTATTTATTTCCCCCTAAACTTACCTTTCTTCTGTTTTGACTTTATATCATTTGATTCATCGAACCCTTCATCTGTAGAATCATCTAATGATTTATCATCTTCATTGTCCTCGTCACTGCTGTGTTCAGAGTCACTACTAGACGATGAGTCATCTGACAATTCACCATCAGATTCTTCTGACTTTTCATCATCACTTTCTTCGTCTTCTGATTCATCTATAATATTTATTAATTAAAGGGTTTATTATATAGATAGTTGTGATTAATGGGGATTTATCCGTGAAATAAATTCCGGTATCTCACATGTGAGATATCAGTTCTTTCCCGCCCGAACTACTTTTACACAACTATAAGTGTGGTGGCTATGTCCCTTGTTGTGTTACGGTGAATACACACACGATTGTAAACAGAAAAAATTCCGCGAAATATCATCGACGACTTTGGCACATAACCAACATGTCGTCATATGAAGACTTCCAGTTTGAAAAGTAAATATTAGACGTTATCCCCAGCTTGAAAATTATAACAACTTTTGATTGCTTAAATCCCCGGGTATAAAAAACCCATATTTCCGGGTGTTGCTAGGCCATATTACCGGGTGTAACTAGCCATTAACTAATCAAATGTTGTTATATTTTTCAAAACGGGGATAATATGACGTCAAAGCTTGCGACATTACACTCCAAAATCAAATTTAGTTAATTTTGGTTATATATTGAATAAAAAGCTGTTAATTTGATCAATTGAAGGGTTCTACCCTACGGTTCTACCAAAGGTAGTACCCTACACTGTGTAAAAAACACTCGAAACTTTCATATTTTCTACTTATTCTTTCCAAAAACAAAGAAAACGTCACTTTTACGTGGCCCACCGGGATCCAAAATGTCTTATTTTTTACTATAGCCGGGGATAAATTCGTTATTTACGTTCCTATCCATAGATATGGAGATTTTAACACCCCTCAGTAGCATGTACACCCTTCAGCTGCGCCTCAGGATGTACTTGGCTACTTCAGGGTGTTAAAATCTCCATATCTACGGATAGGAACGTAAATAACGTATATTATTTGGCTTCGTGTACGCTTCAATTTTGATCAAATTTAACCAAAATAAGTTTTCAAGGTAGGCATTTTAATTATTTTTGTGCACTGTTTTAAATATGACATGTAGGATTAAACATTTTCAAGATGGCGAATCCTTCCAGCTGAACCCCTTAGTTACAACTTGTAGATTGAGAATTTTACACTATCATTGCTCGTAGATTCATACGAATGGAATGAAAAATTTTGGAAGTCTATATAATAAACAGTATAACTAAATCGTACATTTTGAATATCAAAATAAGATCACTCGTGACCGAATACGCATTAAGGATTAAACTCGTGGGCGGACAAGTTCTGCCCACTCGTTTAATCCTTATGCGTACTTCGTTCACTCGTGGTCTTATATTGATATTTAAAATCTACGATTAGCTATACTATATTTAACATTATCCAAAACATATCATACAGTGAACCCTGTCTTAACATTGAGCTATAATATATTAATTAGTACTAACCTTCTTCTTCACTACTCCCATCTTTATATGACCGATTATCTTTCTCAAATTTAATCTTAGCTACAGCCCAATCTACTGCTACAGTGCGACCTAAAATCAGAAACAAAACAATGCTGCAGAAATTAGAATAAAGTCCATTTAAGACTGACAAAAAGACACTTTTTAAATTTTCACATATTCAGTTTAGCGATGTTCAAAATAATAATCGTGTTTTAATTGAAATCATAAAAATGACATCTTAAGTGATTTAATCCAGATTTGAAGCATATGAAATGTTAAAAACACAACCTATCTGTGTTTCTAGTCGACTGTCAGGTTTGTTATTTTTGAGTAATGCTGTAAACTTGTCTATGACATCAACATTTCATATTTTTTAACTTATTCTATGAAATATTTTGTTTCGTTGCTTTCAAAAACAGATATATTTTTCTCCATTTTTTAAACTAAAATTCAACGACATGTACAAATAAACATTAGTAGAATAGAATTATCAACGTGTAAAGTTTATAAATTTTGCTGTTTCGTCCAAGGAAATACAAAGAAACAGAAATGTGCAAATTAAAATGGAATTATAATTATGGGAAGACAAATCTGAAAGTAATTAAGAAATCATACCACAAATCTGAAGTAATTAAGAAATCATACCATAAATCTGAAGTAATTAAGAAATCATACCATAAATCTGAAGTAATTAAGAAATCATACCATAAATCTGAAGTAATTAAGAAATCATACCACAAGTAGCAATAAACATTTGTCTTCATCACAATATGATTGTCATGGTTTATCATATGTAATAATTTGGTCTACTTTAAATCTTCAAAATAGTAATTATAAAATAATAACTGGTACCTCTTATCATCCTGGAATTCATTTCCTTCAGAGCTCTTTCAGCAGATGATACCAATGAGAACTGAACAAATCCAAAGCCACACAGCTTACCATCTATTAAATATTAAAACAAATCATATATTCTATTTTCTTTGCATTTGATTTGAATTTTGGTGTTTTATGCCACTTTCAGCAATATTTCAGCTATATCATGGCAGACAAGTTTTAGTGGTGGAAGAAGCAGTAGTACCCGGAGAGAACCACCGACCATGGGCAAGTAACTGGTAAACTTTATCACTTGCGGCTGCGAGTCGAGTGCACCCTTTTATGTAATTTACAAAGCCGGGTGCGAACCCACGCCGTATTGGTGATAGGCTTGTACGAGTTGCTAGGTAATCCAACTGCCTAACTCATTGAGCCACCCGGGCCCTTCTTTGCATTTGAAGCTCCACAGTACAATTACAGTACTCAAATTATTTGTAGTGTGTTCTTCTTGAAATATTAATTTTCTGAACTTTTCCCCCATCACATACAATGTATAATTTATGACTGCTTTCCTTCTACCCCAAAAAGCCCTGGGATCTTTTTTGTTACAGTTTTAATCAATAGTACATATATATTGTAATTATCTTGTTTTAATCTACTGAGTATGAGATGGCACATATACATTGTAATTATCTTGAGATTTAACATTTTACGTACAGACTTTATAAACTGATATCTTGGTGATATTTCACTTACCAGGTTTTGTTGGTATCTTCACTTCTGATACTTCACCATACTTGCTGAAGACTTCATGTAGATGTGACTGGGTACACTGAAAACAGCCAATAATAATAAACCACAAATAAATTACTGACATAATTACACCTTATATCAGAATGCTGTCTTCTGATTGGTTGATGAAAGGGGTATTTTTTTTTACCAATTCTTAGTTTTTTTCAGCTTTTCCACAATTGCCGGGGTATTTGCCTAAAAATTACCCTTCACAGAGTGTAACAAACTGTCTTTTCATTTTTTATCATTTAATTACGTTTATTTTAGCCAGTCTGATAACATACGATAAGTTGGAAAAATCAATACAGGTAGGTATTTAAATCCAGCTATCGAGAGCTAATTACAGGTAATTAGTTACCGCCAAACAAAATCACGTGACTGGTCAGTTGAGGTAGGACACACGAGGTATACCAGATATACCGTACTGAACACTGGACGAGGATAGACCTTAAATGTCTTACATGGAATAAATGGTTGGTGAAAGTTCATAATTGTCAAATACAGGACATGGAATTATCACAGGATACGTTTTATTTCCACTCAGGTAAGTCATTTTATTTATTTTCGTTCAGTCATATTTACCAGTCGAACACACCGCAGGTTTATAAAAGAACTGAAGTTCTGTTGATATAAAAGGTAAAATATTGATTATTTTCGTATACTTTCAGGGGTTGGTTGTCATGTTGAATTTGGGTTCGAGAAATGTTTGGATAAATGGTAGATGTTGCGTGCTGGTATAATATTTAATGAAGTTATTGAGTACCAGAGGTTATAGTCCATACTTTGAGAAGTGGAAGTTAGTCCGTGGTTGTACACCGGAAGTTATTCCGTAGTTGTTAACCGGAAGTAAGTCCGTGGTTGGAAACCGGATATTGTGAGCCGGGTGTTGTAAACTGGAAGTTATTCCGTAGTTGGAAATCAGATATAGTGAACCGGAAGTTGAAAACCGAATTCGTAAACTGGAAGTTATAGTCCGTGGTTGTGAACCAGATGTTATAGAAGTTGTATACCGGAAGTCAACAGTTGAGTATCGGAAGTGAGAGTTCTTAATTTTAATTTTTGCTGAATCAGAACTTAACTTGAAGTGTATAACATTGCAAGCATATCGTTATTTATTTTATTATCTGCTCAGCTACCAAGAACATTAAATTTAATACTTGAAAATAATTTGGTTTCATTTGAATATTTTTCTTTTTGACAGTGAACTGAACTGATTTGTATTTTTGTTTGTATTAATTTTGTTTATTTTTTGTGTCAAGAATTATGATTGTTTTATGTTCATTTTTTTTCACTTAATTTTTTTCTAGTAAAATATTTAATTTGTTTTATTATGTATTGGCCAACCGACAATTCCGATATCCTACATCTTTACACCGAGACACTTGTAACATAATTTGTAAAACGTTATCAGTTGTGTGTTTTATGTAACATCATTCGGTAGAATTAAACAGATACATCATGTTAGGTCCTGAAAACGACAAACAAAAGGTATTATCTATTTAGCCAGTGTTCTAAATAATATTCGGTGTAATTAAACAGATATATCATGTTTGGGAGGGGTATTTGTGAAAAATACCAGTCTTGAGACTAAATTTGCCTCGCCATTCGGCTCAGGAAATTTGTCATCTCTCGACTGGTATTTTTCACAAATACCCCTCCCAAACATGATATATCTGTATAAAATAGTTCAACAATTAGTACAGTAGTCCTCATGTAAGGATACCTCTTCTCCTATTAAGTTTTGGCTGATAAGAGAGGTGGCCTTCTTGAGGGAGACAATTTATTAATATTTTACCATCTCAGTACTTCTGAAATCTGGCCTGATAAGAGGAGTGGCTTTTAGTGGGAGTGGCCTTATAAGAGGGTAGCTACTGTAGTGAAAATGTAAAGCGTAAAATGACTTTCTTAAACGGGTAATGTCGTTGATTTTGGTGATTTTTTTGTCCAGATATTTTTTACAAGGAGTACATTAAAAACATAAATTAAAACTAATTATCAAGTTTTAAAGTAGAAAGTTCATCCATTCTCTTTTATTTTCATGAAAACACATCTCGAACATAAATTCCTGTCTGTACAATGATATATGCCCCTATTCATATGACCTTAGGCAGACCTGTTTACCCCCAGTTGGTGTCGTCAGTAGTTAATGACCAACTTATCAGTAGTTTTACATTGCTGTCGGTAGTTTTGAGAAAATTGTTGTAAACGAAAAGAAACTTTTATATATACAGCAATAAATTGTCATTTTCATTGTTATTTCCTAATTCATAGCTAAAGAAGCATAATAATTCAAATCTTAAATAAAACAATGACCATTATAATGAAAAAAAAATTGGCAGCACAGCCCCTAGAAAAAGATTAAATTTAAAACCACCATAATTAGGTTTCGGTCTGAATTTTGGACAAAGAGAGAGAAATAATACAAAGAATTGGGACAGTTCCCCTTATCCTAAAGAAACATATTCTTTGCAAAGAGATAGATCAAGATCAAACATTTTTCTCAGCAGAGGCTATTTTGGAATCAGGAAACATAACTTTGAAATATTTTGATAAAAAGGTCGGCACTTGACGATGATAGATTCAATATTGTTATCGGTTGGTACATCATTTTCTCTTCTTTTGTCACTGCTCATATTCTATCAAGTTCTGCAGTTTAACAAAACGAAGACAAAAGCTTTTGTTTCATCTTCAGCTTTTCGAAATCAAAGTGTGATTTGGATTAAACGTGTTGTTTACATTGAAAATGGCGAAAGCAATCATTCTTTCCAGCAGGGGCTTGTTACGAATTATTTTTATTCCTCGACTGACAACTCTAAAAAAAACACAAGGTTATTTTTCAGTTAGGTAGCGATTGTCTCCCCTTTATACTTTATACACAGGAAGTGTTTCTATTTTCTTTAAAAAAAAACAAAATGAACTGTGAGCTAATGCTCACCTATGATACCCCCGCTCTTTGGCAAACAGGAAGTAGGAATCTGACGGGTCAAAAAACGCTTCCCACGATATGGGGTACCTATATGAAGCTTGTGACCAAATATCAGATCTCTGCCATCAATAGTTGCTGAGAAAATGTGACGAAAAATGTGCATATATGTTCAATGTGTATAGAAACCAACTAAGTCAGCAAACAGGTAGTAGGAATCTGACGGGTCCAAAAACGCTTCCCACAATATGGCATACCTATATGAAGCTTGTGACCAAATATCAGATTCCTGTCATCAATAGTTGCTGAGAAAAATGTGACGAAAAATGAGCATATATGTTCAATGTGTATAAAAATCAACAAAGTCGGCAAACAGGAAGTAGGAATCCGATGGGTTCAAAAACGCTTCCCACGATATGGGGTACCTATATGAAGCTTGTGACCAAATATCAGATTTCTGCCATCAATAGATGCTGAGAAAAATGTGACGAAAAATGTGCATATATGTTCAATGTGTATAAAAACCAACTAAGTCGGCAAACAGGAAGTAGGAATCTGATGGGTCCAAAAACACTTCCCACGATATGGGGTACCTATATGACGCTTGTGACCAAATATCAGATCTCTGTCATCAATAGTTGCTGAGAAAAATGTGACGAAAAATGTGCATATATGTTCAATGTGTATAAAGACCAACTAAGTTGGCAAACAGGAAGTAGGAATCTGACGTGTCCAAAAACGCTACCCACAATATGGTATACCTATATGATGCTTGTGACCAAATATCAGATTTCTGCCATCAACAGTAACTGAGAAAAATACGTCGAAAAATATCTTGGACGGACGGAAGGACGGACGGACAGACGGACAGAGGTAAAACAGTATACCCCCCTCCCCCTTCGGGGAACGGGGGTATAATTACCAAACAACATTGGTGAACTTATCTTTATAAAATTTCAATGTTTCTTTTCCTTACTAACACCAATTGTTAATATATAATGTATGTAATTTTAGCTTGGATCTTACACTGTTATTTCGATAAAATACTGATCATGTGATTATGCGAAACGAAATGAATGCTTCAAAAATATAAAAATACCAAAAAATCATAGTAAAAGAACTGCCTATAATAGAGTGCATGAATGTGGAACAAACTCTCCCTATTGTTGCACCAAATAATAGTTCTGAGAGACTTTCAGGAAGTTCACCAAATTTGGAATTCCAATATTTTGAAATTCAATTGTTCTATGTCACTGCTTTCATTCTTCTTATATCATACAATTTCACAAATTTGAGAATCTTCATCTTTAATGGTAGGTAAAGAAATCTTAAGGTTTAATTAAGGTAAGTCGAGTGGTTTATGAGATACAGCTTGGCCCAAAACCTTAACATTTTGGGTGCCTTTCTGTCCACCATCTCACCAAGCTTATAACTAGATGTTTCCTTCGTAAAACCCAGAAAAAAAAAAGAACTTTACCCGGAAAGACAAGTTTCTGATGATAAGTCTAGCTTGTTTTAACAAATTCTGTGGAATAATCTTGTTTTCTTTAGATATCTGAACTACATGTAAACCTGCAATATAACAATAAATACATTTTAGTTTAGATTAATGCTGTTTCAATTTTGTTTTATTGTTGATACACGTCGCTGACTGTGTGTATGTTTTCTTAGGTCCCATGATACTAAATGTAACATATTCTATTTCAGTAGATGTTACATGCATGTATAAACAAATGTAAGCTTTAATTAATACAATCTTGGTCTAGTAAATAAAAACACTCACAGAATCTTCTGAATTACAGTATTTCTGTTTCCCAATAAAAACAATATTTTAATCAAGTTGAAAAAATATAAGTTTTTTTTTTTGTAACACAAATTATACCAATACCTTTGCTTTCTAATATTTTCTGTCCTTTCTTTAAATCTCTGATTGACTTGAACCTCATAAATACTGTCAGTTGATCTCTTCCTTTTACTGGGAATTCTGTTCTGGTGATTTTCTTAATATTTCTACAATAAGATTCATACTAATATATTAAAACCTTTACATGTATATAATACCACTTTCAACAATATTTCAGTTATATGGTGGTGGTCAGTTTTATTAGTGGAGGAAACCGGAGGACCAGGAGAAAACCACCAACCTGTTACAACTGACTGATAAACTTTATCACATAATGTTGTATCGAGTACACCTCGCCATGAACGGGGTTCAAACTTTAGTGGTGATAGGCAATGATTACACATGCAGTTGTAAATCCAACTACCATACGATCACAACCACGACGACTCCCGCTTTATATTAGGTATATTACTAACTACTAAAGTTTAATAATAAGAAATAATTACAATTTATCTATAGTTGTCTGCACTTTGTCTTCCTCTGTAAATCCTGTCACTAATAATGATTTAGCCTTTAAATAAGATATTTCTTCTTTCTTTACATCTGAAAAGTTATAAATATAGAACTCTAAATGTAGCTCATAAATTCATGGAAGTGCTATAATACATATCTGATAAACCTGAGAAAATTTCCCTTATAGACATTTCACTGAGGAAAAGAACATATTGCTGATAAGAAAATTTAGCTGCACCAAATGTAATAATGAAGATTAAATCTATCTTCAAAAATACTAAAACACTGACAAAAGATTACTTTGTTTCAATTTTCTCCTTTTTTACCACTTTTCTGGTATGTGTAGGTTTAACTTTTTAAGGACCTTTCAACAATGAAAGTCTGAAATAATAGAGGTGGACTGATCATCGGAAACACTGACTAATGATTTTCAAGGCCAAGAGGGGGCACTTTATAGACACAGTTTGCCTTTTTCTGGGGATTTTCAAGACCAAGAGGGGGTGTGCATCATTCAACCCTAATGACGGCAACTTTATTCTTTGTTTTTGTCTTCATTCTGAAGAAACATCTTGCAGTTTTATCCTATATTTCACCACTGTCTTCAGACTCTCAGTCAATATATACAATAGTCTATTATTTATCCACTGTCCGGACTAATCCATATTATGTCAGATGTTACACATGTGGAAAGTGATGTTTTGCTTTGTTCTTAGTTAATGTTTACAAATAAATTGTAACAGTCCTCTCTGAAGATGATTACTCTTGAATAAAAGAAAATAAGCTATTATTCAGATTCTATCTACTCTTGAATAAAAGAAAATAAGCTATAACATATTCAGATTCTATCTAACAGAAATGTTTTAACATCCATGTTTTCTTACCTTTGTTGCTATATATAGTGTTCCAGTCAGTATATTTGAAAATCACCCGCCAGACATATCGAAATATGCCGGACCGTCGGACCTGACAAGTAAAAATCAAGGCGGTCCGACAATGTTTTCGGCATATCGGTCCGAAAGTCCGGTAAAAATTTGCTCTCTACTTTGGTCAGGAAACAATTTTCTCTTTGTCGGTCCGTCAAACAGTGTTTTTAAAAGTCAATCTTTCTTGCAATAGCATGTTTATTTCTTTAAATAAGTGTTTTCTGTGAATAACTTCCCTTGACAATTGCGTAATCCTAATCGAGTAACTTCCCTTAAAGAAATATAATTCGTCCCAAACATAGATCGGCATTCGACTAGATCGGTCTTTAAAATAAACCAAAATGATTTTCATTTTAGCTATTTGTATTTTGAAAATATATATTCGTAAGTTTCGTTAGGTTGATAAAGTTCGTATTCTTCATTAAATATGTTCTTAAAACCTAATTTCTTGGTACATTGTAATTTGTAAAAAAAAAATCTGAACTTAATGGTCCGACATGGTTAGGTACGAAAGATTCATGACTTGAGAGAAGGTGTTTGATTGGTCAAGTCCTTTCGACACAAATAATGACCGATTCCTCAAAATGTCGCTGTTGAGATTCTATCCTGGGGCGACCCCAGGAAAAAAAGGAAACAAATTGAAAATGACGATGAAAAACAGAAAAAGAAACAGGAGTATGAAAAAAATCGTCCTGACAGGAAGAAGTTTTTAACGAGGAAAAAAACGTGATGACATGCACTACATGCATTGAATTTTTCCAAAGTGACAAAATCAGTAACCCCTTCATAAGCTGTTGCTCAAACTTAAGAGCATCGGCTGTTATTGATCATGAGCAGTCCAAAACCCACAATTAAGTGCTAAGGGGAAATCAACAAATGAAAAAATGGTATCTGACTCTGAGGCAGGAAAGACATTGAAACTACTAAAATCTTCAGAGGTTCACAGATTGGCTTACCTTTTCAGAAATGCACATGCTATTGCAAACTAAAAGACCATTAACTGACTATAAATGGCTGTGCCAAGTTGACAAATCCAAAGGACTTGACATTGGTAATACTTACCAAACAGAGCATGTGGCTCGTGATTTCATTGGCTGTATAGCAAAATATGAAAGAGTTTTTAATGGCGATGCGGAATATATGGTGGCATTTTAATTTATTTTTTTCGTCTGACAAATTTTCTATCGGTCAGACAGTTTTTCTAAATTGCCTGACCGAATGTCAGACAAATTGTCTTAGATTTTCGATATGTCTGCCAGCAACAACAGCAATTGAACAATTTTTTTCTCATGATAAGCAATAAATGATTTAATACCATGACTTTTTTCTGTTATCTTTTCTTCTGTCTTTATGTTATCCTGAGTAACATCGTGTTCTTCTGTCTTCGTGTTATCCTGTATTACTTTATGTGATAAAGATTTTTTTATCTTCGTATCTTTTTTCTTGTTAGCATAATTTATAAATAACTTCCTGCCATTTAGGTATTCAATTTGTTTTTTTGCTTTCTCTGCATCCTCTCTACATATAAAATAAGAAGATGTTATACATTAATAATAATATTCTGTAGAAAATTCTTTATTTAATTTCCAAACCATCAAATAACTAATCACAAAAACTAAATAGTACATTCATACCAGCTTTAAATTTAGTGATCACCTCTACTTTAGCAATAACTTGTTTTATGCGACTTTAATTTTAATTTTCCATTGCAGTGCATTTTATATTAATTAAACCTGTATTTAGAGACAATTGATTAGAGACAATTGAACAACTTTTTTCTGTTATCTTTTCTTCTGTCTTTATGTTTTCCTGAGTAACATCGTGTTCTTCTGTCTTTGTGTTATCCTGTATTACTTTATGTGATAAAGATTTTTTTATCTTTGTATCTTTTTTCTTGTTAGCATAATTTATAAATAACTTCCTGCCATCTAGGTATTCAATTTGTTTTTTTGCTTTCTCTATGTGAAAAACAACAATATATATATATACAGCTGTATATATATTTAATTTTGTTTTTGCAATTTTATCCCACTTTTTTTTTTGTCCTCGTAGTCATACTGACAAACATCTTGCAGTTTTATCCCAGCATACTTCTGCCACTCAGTCAATACACATAAGGGATCGTCGCACAATATGACAGTTTTTTTCAAACGAAGTTAGTTTCGTTTGGTAGGTGGGTGGTTTTCAGCTGTCTCGTTTGGAAAAAAACCAAAATCGCACATTGAGATTTGTCAATAAATCTTTAAAAATGCACTTAAAAAACGGGATAAAATTGAATGGAACATCGTTTTAATTTCTTTCGAGTCTGTATATTGTACTGTTTCTTTAGTACTGAATAAGTAATGGGTGTATATGTACACAGCTCTGGATTCCTGTTTGCGGTACAACTAAATATCATACGCAATGAAAAGCAACGGACTTCTTTTGCAAATTAAAAAAAATAATGTTTTCGATTCTTGGAACGTTTACTGTTGTCAAATTTAAAATAATACAAAATGTGTTAAGCAAGTTTTAACCAAAGAGAGTAAACAAGAGATACCACGATGCTTATGGCGGGTTTTTGTTCTTGTGTACGTTGCAGAAATAGGCTTTCGGTAGTTTGTGATTGTATTGATCGCTTTCGGTATTTTGTTATTGTATTGATTAAGTATTAAACATGGCAGCGCCCAATCTCAATCGTAACTACTCGGCCATTCTTGCTACCCTACACATAACCTAGATGGTAGAAATTCTTCTTAAATTGTTTGCCGGAAGCTAAGTTAAGTTAAGCCGTACAAAAATATAGTCCACAAAAATCCAATATGGAAGACATACTAAGTAAATTCTAATCATGCAAAGATAATTAAAACTTTAACTTTTATCCATGAAAATAATTAAAATATAGAAAATTGTTTAAAATATAACTTTATCAAACTTTCATTTAAGTGACATGTGAAAAGTAGTGCATACGAGGTTATTTGTAGGGTAGCGAGAATGGCCGAGTAGTTACGACTACGCCCAATCTCTACCCAGAGTTGTCGGTCCTACACTCTCTCCAATCTCTGTAAACGCCTAAAAAGTAGTCTACCTTTGTATTAAACTGGTTTCCGTTTTATGAAATATTACCAGTGTAATGTTCATCAACTATAGAAGCTACATGTATATATTACAACAAGGAACCAGAACAGCGCTGTATGACTGATCACCGTATAAAAAATAATCCCTTATCTTCGTTTGAAAATAAACAAAGAAGCGTCTCAAATATTAATTATATGGTATTCTTTCCATATTTTACAATATATGGGGTCATTATAACCGGTTTATATCAAGTTACCCTTTAATAAACAGATTTTGACAAGATTCTTGGTTTTTAGGCGTTGACAGAGATTGGATAGAGCGTAAGGACAGACAACTCTGGGTAGAGATTGGGCAGCGCCCTGTACAAAACGTCTTGTGCAGACAACACTATTTGGTAGCAGGACACACGAAAAGAAGAAGATGTCCTAAAAAAATACACATTCATTATGGTTCACATGTATAGAAAGGGCTTTAAATGGATTTCTTGATATACAAGATGCATACACTGCTCTACAAATAATAAATAAGTGGTCCAGATCTTTGCATTTATTATAAGAATGCACATTACAGAGATGTCCATATTAATCTATAAATATCATTTTATTGGAACAGTGTGCTTGTTGAATTATATGTACACTTAGATGAAATCAAGTGCCTGTGATTTTGAAGGGATAAAGATTCATAGATGGACCCTTTATCATGACATGCATATGGAGAATACATGGTTCTAAACCCTATATTTTTAGGTGCAGTTTGGTTTATAATACATCGGTATTCTGTTTTTCACACTTTCATTTGGAGGGGGTGGGTGGGTGGTCTGAGCCAAATGAAACTAACTTCATTTGAAAAAAACTGTCACATTTTGAGACGATCCCTAAGTGGACTAATCTATTATTTATCTACTGTCCGGAGTAGTCCATTTTATATCAGGTGTTACACATATGGAAACCAATTTTTTTTGTTACATGTTGATGTTTACAAATAGAAAAATTGTAGTTTGCAAATATACATACGATTTTATTCACATCTTTACTTTTGTCAAACACATATTTAGACTAGTCTATTATTTATCTACTGCCCGGAGTAGTCCATTTTATATCAGGTGTTACACATATGAAAACAATCTTTTGTTTTGTTCTAAGTTAATGTTTACAAATAGAAAAATTATAGTTTGCAAATATATGATACAATTTTATTCATATCTTAACTATTATCCAGTATACTCTTGAAATAAAGACTATTTATAGTCAGTAAATACATGTAGTAGGTAATTGTCATCGATCATCGGTCAATGTTGGTATGACGATCATCGATCTTGAAAATATGACAGATTCCCATCACTAGAGACTGTATTTTCATACTTACAGCAGAGAATAGGTCACATATCCATAACCTTTACATTTGTCATCGTCTGGAGAAAAGAAAACAAATTCTCAGTTAAAATATTAAAATAATGAAATGTGTAAACATTATAAAGATAAAAAAAAATGTGTCTGAATACACTGCAAATAAATACCAAAATAGAAATGGGTATGAAAAAGTTCTGTATTCTGAAAAGAATGTATGTTCATTGCTTTTCATTACCTAACTATATTGGTCCGTTGTGTGATTAAATAGATGCACATATTAACAAACTGTATTTTTTTCTCAAAAGCACATATTGGCAACATATTTTGGAGAAAAGTTTTTCGACATCCGAGACTGAAGTGGGGTCGATTTTGGACCTTATAGTCCCAGACCTTACCAGAATACCCATCTAAGTTAGTGACTGTGACGAGATTTGACAGGAAATACAGACCCAAAATGTCTTCGGAATTCAAATCTCAACCAGATTAGACAGTGCAGTCTTCATTTAATATACAGCTATCCATCCACCGGATGATCACTAGCTGTTGGCTGTTGCGCATGCGTGGGATAAAATTCATAAAGAAATAACAATATATTCAGTCAATTTATAACATATTTACAAGTAGTGCCAAACAGAAATAAATTTTGTGGTTAAAACTATTTACAATTTCATTTTTATTTAGATTTGCGATTGTAGATGGCTGAGAACAGTTGGTATTAGCTGTTCTCTAAATGTGTTGACTGTTGGGCATAGAACTATATTTTGAGATATTAAATTCCAGTAAATGATTGTGTTCGGAAAGAATGAGTATTTGTACGGATCTTTGAATGCATGAAGATGTATGTAAAAGGATGAGATTGTCTGATTTTTGAGTCTGTTGGTATTAATATTGTTGTAGGAACTGCAACGATATGGTGAACAATCTTGTGAAACATAATAAGTTTTGTTTTGAATCGACGTTGTTGTAGTGTAGGCCAGGTGAGAGTTTGGAGCATATCTGTGACGCTATTAGTATTATGGTATCGGTTGCAGGCATACTTAGCTGCCCGTCATTGGACCATCTCAATTTTATTGCGATATTCCGCAGTGTGAGGGTCCCAAACTGAGCATGCATACTCTAGTTTTGGACGGACAAGTGATAGGTATGCCTGCGACTTTATATTTGTGTTGGAGGTTTTAAGATTTCATTTCAAGAATCCAAACTTTTATTTGCATTAGCTACAATATTATTTGTATGCTGTGTCCATTTTAAGTCGGATTGAAGAGTGATTCCAAGATATTTAGCTGAAGAAACTGATTCCAAAGTATGATTGTGTAGCAAGTAGTTATGTTTTACAGGATTGTTCTTGTTGTTATTGTAAGGACTATGCAATTGTCTGGATGGAAAGCCATCAGCCAGTCACTTTCTCATCTTGCGGCAGCATCAAGGTCTTCTTGGAGACTATCACAATCCTTTTGAGTCTGAGTTGGCTGGATTTCAAATATTCTGGCAAGTCATTTATATATACCAGAAAAAGAACAGGTTCCAGAACTGTTCCCTGTGGGACACCAGAAGTGACTGGAGCAATATCTGATGACTCTCCATCCAGAACCACTCTTTGTGTATGGTTTGATAAAAAAGCAGAGATCCAGTTTAATGTTTCCTTCTTGATTCCATAAAATTCGAGTTTGTATAGAAGTCGTTGATGTGGAACTTTGTCAAAGGCTTTGGCAAAGTCCATGATAATGAGGTCAGTTTGAATATTTTTATCTGAATTTGTGGCAAGTTTTTGAACAAAGGACAGTAGTTGAGTTTCAAAGGATCTAGAATGTCTGAAGCCGTGTTGAAGATCATATAATAAACTGTTGTTTTCCAGATGGTTAAGTATGTGTTTTGTAATGACATGTTCCATAATTTTACAACTGATACAAGTGAGAGAGATTGGTCTGTAATTTACTGCATTGTAATTTTCACCTTTTTTGTATGCTGGTGCAACATTTGCATGTTTCCAGTCAGATGGTATACATTCAGTCTGAAGTGATTTTTTAAAAATGATGGTTAAGATTGGAGCTGTTAAATTTTGAAGATCTTTTAGTATTCTGCTGCTGATGTTGTCTGGGCCACTGGCTTTATGTGGATTGATGTTGTTAAGTAGTTTTTGGATGCCAGGTGTTGTGATGGTGAGTGATGGTATTACTGGATGTGGACTCACGCCCTTGTTCGGAATGTTATCTATTGATTCAATGGTAAATACAGATTGAAACTGTTCGTTTAAGATGTTTGCATTCTGTTTAGTGTCAGCAACTAGTTGTCCCTCTGTTTTCAAGGGAGCATCTCCACTGTTGTCAGATCTGAGTGACTTTATGAAGGAGAAGAGTTTTTTCTGTTTCGATTGGTTATTAAAACTTTGGTCTGGATCATTTGTTGGAAGGTCTAGAATTAATTTTTCTATATAGGTGTTGTAAGCATGTCTTTGTTCTTTCTGGACCTGATGTTTCAACTGTTTTTATTTCTCTTGATATTTTTTGTCCTTTTTCATTTTGAAGTATAATTTGTTCTTTTTATTAATCATCTTTCTAAGTTTATTATGGACCCAAGGTAGTCGATGCTTGTATGTTAGCATTTTATATGGGATGTTTTTTATTAATTGATTCTGTGAGATTGTTCTTAAATAAGTTCCACATTTCATTTACAGTGCTTTTTGTATCATTGTTTATGTTTATTATCTTGTTAAGTGTGTCTTTTAAATCAGACTTGATGTTATTCCAGTTTGCTTTGTCATACTTAAGGATTTTTCTAGTTGTTGACGTACTTTACGCAGCCATATGTCTGCTTTTGTGTTAACAATATCATGGTCACTAAGCCCAAGAGGTGATAATGTATTAATTTTATTAATGTTAGATGGATTGGTTACTAGAATGAGATCAAGAGTTTGCTCTATTCTAGTTGGAACATTTACTATTTGATGGAGATTGTTTTCGTCGATGATTAGATACGATAACGTAACCCTCATTCCGCTTGTGCTCCAGTTAGGGTTACGAATCGGTCCCATTCAACATATGGGAGCAAATTAAAATTTGTGTTAAGTGAATATTTCAACTTTCTTTTTACATATCTGGTCATAACTTATTATTCCCTACAATTTTTAAGTAATGGCGATACGAAATAAGTGTTACAATACCTGTTTCTACCTTCACGATCGAATTAGTATTCGAAAATTGTTTCTTGTCCGCCATGGCACCTTACGTATACTCTTGTGATGGGCGGAGCCTATCCATATATGGATCTGAATGCCAAATATGAAAAACTTTACTACGAATAGTACGATGTGTTTTACTACGATTGATCCAAATAAGGATATCTCCAAAACGAGGTAAGTGCACGTGAAATAGCAACTTGTAAACAAAATGTCGGACAGAAAGAAGATTTCATGCATTCAAATTTTCAGATGGATATAAGTCTACCATGGATTGATGCAGCGTTTACTTAACACCTCAAGGTTTACCTAAATATATTTATCTTTCACCCCCGTTAATTTTTCCAACCACTTCCAACGGAATTAGGACAAAAAACCGCCCGGTGTGAATCACTCAGGGCACTGCTCCTATATGTTGAATGGGACCGATTCGTAACCCTCGCTGGGAGCAAAAGCGGACTGAAGGTTACGTTATCGTATCTAGTCGATGATATGTAGGAGTTTGATGTTAAGTTCTGTTTCTGGTTTACCTGGTATAACTTGTGGTATAGACCAGTCGATGTGACCCAGATTAAAATCTCCTCCTATAATAATGTTGGTATTGGATGCATGATTTATTCTACTGAGGGATAATTTAAGCTGTGGCTATTAAAACTAATATTAATAAAAGCATTAAATTTAAAGTCAAAGGGACAAAATGTCAAAATAAACCAGGGGAGGTAAATACGAACCTTTCTTTTTTACAACAAAACATTGCTTCAATGGACCAATTTCGCTAAATACTTTTTCTAAACCGTCGTTATTCGTGGTAAACGGTAAATTTCTAATGAATAACGTTTTGCTTTTTCTATCTTCCATGCTTCTCGTAAAAGCCTGGTTTCTTTATGTTTATCACTTTATACACTAGGGAAACGTTTGAAAGTATAATATTTGGTACCAGTCATAAAAACTAAAGCTCTAACAAAGTCGGAATTTAATTCCGACAGCATCCGGTTACCGAATATACATATTAGCACAAGATACATACAAATTTTAACATAATCGCATAAACACACATATAAAGCACATACAGTTAGCAAATGCAACATAAACTGAAGCACAAAAATAAAGGACATACTAAACATGCTGAAGCAATATCAAGCAAACATAAAATAACTAAGCAGTATTAAAACTTGGAAAAAGCACTAGAAATAAAACAGAAAGCTGAATATGTTATCTGCATGCAGAACAACGACATTCTGAGCCATTCCAGGACTGAATCAAACTTTTAAAGTGGTTGAAACTGTTTTCAGTTCTGAAATGGTTTGGAAGGTTGTTGCAGCTGCAAACATGAATGATTTTTTGCCATACCTTGTAGTTCTAACCTGAGGTACATCTAATATGTTCGAATACCTGAAAGCATATTTAGAATTATTCACATTAACTAAATCATGAAGGCATACAGGAGCTAATTTGTTAACGATTGTATATGTCTCCAAGGCCTAATACGTCTGATTTGTAAGGAGGGCACTAGAGCTTTTTCAAGAAGGTTGATATATGAACTGGTGTAGTCATCGTATACAAAGCGAAGTGCTCTTTCCTGCACTTTCTCTAATTTTTTAGAATTTTTGTCGGTACAAAAATGCCAAGCCAAAGGGCAGAAGTTAAAGTTACTGAGAATGAAAGTGTGGAATATAGTTAATTTGCTTAATCTGTCTAAATATCGGCCCAAACGTTTAAGTATATTCAGTTGCTGTGATGCCTTCCTACAGATTGAACTGATATGAATGTCAAAATTTAATTGATAATCTATTTCAATTCCTAAAAGTTTTACTGTCTCTTCACATGAAAGTGTAGAATTCTGTATACAAATCTTCATGTTTTTGTCAAAAGTCTTCTTCCCAACAACAAGTACCTGAAATTTATCTGGATTAGCCTGCATTTTGTTTACTTTAAACCAAATAATAAGAACATTTGACTCTGATTCTAAAACTGAGGTAAGTACATTAAAATCAGGATGACCATAAAACAAAGTATTGTCATCCACATAATTATATGAAGTACCCTTTTTTACAAAATAAAAAATATCATTAATAAAGACATTAAAAAGTAGAGGTTCCAAGATTGACCTTGGGGTACACCTCTTTGGATGTCAGACCAACTGCTCAGGATACTATTAATTTTAATTTGTTGTTTCCTATTTGATTAGTAGGACTCAAGAAGGGATACAGAATCAGTGGACATATCATAGGCCGAAAGTTTATCCAATAAAATATCATGGGGTGGGCAATCAAATGCCTTGGAAAGATCCATTAGGACTGCGGCAACATACTGATTTTTGTCAAGGGCATTCCGCCAGTCTTCTAATGATCTAAGCAGGGTTGTCTGACATCCATGACCTCTTCAAAAAGCACATAAATAAGGATTAAAAATATTTTCAAAGAAATCAGACAATTGCTGTTCTAAAATTTTCTCAAAAATCTTTGAAAAAATACATAGTACACTTACGGGTCTGTAGTTAGTCTTCAAAAGTGGATCATTCTTTTTATATAAAGGTGTTACTTGTGCTTTCTTTAAATTATCCGGAAAAACACTCTGATCTATTGACATATTTAAAATACTTGTAATCTGAGCTGCAATAATAGATTTACTGCATTTTATTATTTTGGCAGGTATACCATCAGCACCTGTTGCTTTTTTGATGTTGATATTATTTATAATCTTTTCAACTTTATCTGTTGTTACCTTTTCAAAAACAAATTTGTTAGAATTATGTTTTGTGTGTACATTCATTTGTATGTATTGAATGTAGGCATAGTTTGTATGCCATAGTCTAGTTTGAAATCCTCACTAGAGCTTGTGCTTAATGAAGAGGGGCGAAAGAAATATTTTCGGGATTTTGGGATTAAGCCTTTTTTACTGGGTTACGAGATTTACCAATCGAAACTTTCTCTTCTTCTGCTTCTGCTTCTGATATTAGCCATCATCAACGAGTTATGCCAGGTACTTTTAACTGCGCATCAAATATTTTTCGATCCAGAAAGAAAGAATTAGTAATGTACAAATAAAATCGTGCTATACAGTTAAAAACTTTCTTTTCACGTCGACTAATATTTGATCTGGGACAGCTGAGCTTTGAAGGCCTGGTGTGTTTTGGCTGCTACGAAGTCCGGTGTTAGGGCAATCCATTCTCGGATGGTAAATCGTGCTTGAAATATTCATCGTGATTCAGGAAACCACATTTGATTTCAACAGGAATAATTCGGGATGAATTTTCAGATGAAATAAAACGATAAATATAACTACGTAATTTATGACTCAAATATAGATACATATTTAATAATGTTTTTTTTCTCGGACATCTACAGTATGTGGTCAAAAATATTGGCGCATGTAAAAAAAATTCATATTATAATCAACCAAAATCATATTTTTTAAACAAATTATTGTGAAGTCATTTCCTGATAGATTTTAACAAATTTTACACCAAAACATTCAGAATTGTCTATATTTTGCTTGTTTATTTGCCCATTATGTTTATATGAGTGGTTTTTATTTTTACCAAATTTTTCCACAATTATTAATTTTTAGGATTTATTTTTAGTTGAAATATATAGGAAATCAAAGTCTATTTTTATTTGCTGTATTTAAATTATGTACAAATAAAAATAACTCATAACAACATAATGAACAAATAAACAATCAAAATATGCACAATTCCGAATGCTATGGTGTAAAATTTGTTAAAATCTCTCCAGAAATGACTTCACAACAATTTTATGAAAAAATATGGTTTTGGTTGATTATTTAGGGATTTTTTTTTACATGCACCAATTCTTTTGGCCACATACTGTGCACTGCCGTGCCATATATATTTTCCCAAAATGGCGACGTCAATTACTTATCAGTAAAAGTATCAACTAATTGACCGGGATATTGCAATGTAAATGAAAAAGGTACATACCTCATCTTGCAGTATTTAGTTATGTGTCCCTTTCCCCTCATAACGGCTCTCAATCGGGTTAGAATACTTTGAAATATACTCTGTACATAGTGAAGTGGAAGTTTATACCAAATATCCTGAGCAGCATCTTTCAAATCGTGTTTAGTTTTGATATCATTCACCCTCCTCTTGAGTTTAATTTTAAGTGTCCGCCAAACATTTTCTATGATATTGAGATCAGGGCTCTGTGGTGGCCAAGGAAGAGTGGGATTTGATTATTTTATTTTCTCGGTAAATTGAGGCGAGCCCGCTTCCTACACACCTTACTGAATATTGATCATGACTCTACATAAACCTTTGAATTGAATTGAATCTCCGCAGAGATTGTTGTGGAAATCGATCGTGAAGATCCGGTGGTTTAAAGATAGGAACGGTACGAGTACAATTAGGACATCACACCATCTAATACAAGCATTGGTCAAAAGCATAAAGTAATATTGAACTACCTAAATTAGGAAACTGGGACAAACCATGCTAACAAATGGCGTGGAAGTAAAGAAATACAGCTATCAAAGTGTAACCAGAAGCTGCACCTCGAAGGACAGACAATACAATGACAACAAGAAAAATAACTAAATAATATCTACAAAAATCCATATTATAATCAACCAAAATCATATTTTTTCAACAAATTATTGTGAAGTCATTTCCTGATAGATTTTAACAAATTTTACACCAAAACATTCAGAATTGTCTATATTTTGCTTGTTTATTTGCCCATTATGTTTATATGAGTGGTTTTTATTTTTACCAAATTTTTCCACAATTATTAATTTTTAGGATTTATTTTTAGTTGAAATATATAGGAAATCAAAGTCTATTTTTATTTGCTGTATTTAAATTATGTACAAATAAAAATAACTCATAACAACATAATGAACAAATAAACAATCAAAATATGCACAATTCCGAATGCTATGGTGTAAAATTTGTTAAAATCTCTCCAGAAATGACTTCACAACAATTTTATGAAAAAATATGGTTTTGGTTGATTATTTAGGGATTTTTTTTTACATGCACCAATTCTTTTGGCCACATACTGTGCACTGCCGTGCCATATATATTTTCCCAAAATGGCGACGTCAATTACTTATCAGTAAAAGTATCAACTAATTGACCGGGATATTGCAATGTAAATGAAAAAGGTACATACCTCATCTTGCAGTATTTAGTTATGTGTCCCTTTCCCCTCATAACGGCTCTCAATCGAGTTGGAATACTTTGAAATATACTCTGTATATAGTGAAGTGGAAGTTTATACCAAATATCCTGAGCAGCATCTTTCAAATCGTGTTTAGTTTTGATATCATTCACCCTCCTCTTGAGTTTAATTTTAAGTGTCCGCCAAACATTTTCTATGATATTGAGATCAGGGCTCTGTGGTGGCCAAGGAAGAGTGGGATTTGATTATTTTATTTTCTCGGTAAATTGAGGCGAGCCCGCTTCCTACACACCTTACTGAATATTGATCATGACTCTACATAAAACTTTGAATTGAATTGAATCTCCGCAGAGATTGTTGTGGAAATCGATCGTGAAGATCCGGTGGATTAAAGATAGGAACGGTACGAGTACAATTAGGACATCACACCATCTAATACAAGCATTGGTCAAAAGCATAAAGTAATATTGAACTACCTAAATTAGGAAACTGGGACAAACCATGCTAACAAATGTCGTGGAAGTAAAGAAATACAGCTATCAAAGTGTAACCAGAAGCTGCACCTCGAAGGACAGACAATACAATGACAACACGAAAAATAACTAAATAATATCTACAAAACACTACACACAAAAAATAAATATTGAGGCAATACGAACCCATAAAAACCCGCGGAGTGTACTCGAGTGCTCCGTCCTTAAGGGGTACTCGACGCTATGGTACCGGAGGCGAATCCAGACATTTCCATATGGGTGGGGCGTGTGTTTTTAAAGAGAATTTTTTTCAAAACATGGTAAAAAGAAACATGACAATGACGAAATTGGAAATATTCTGTTAAAACACATTTTTACTAGTCTATCACTTAGCTTAAAAATGTGGTTCAGGTCTCCTGGATCCGCCTATGGGTACCTATGGTACTCAATAACCCAAATCAACCCAGTGTGTTTCTAGTCCAACTAGTAATTTACGAGCAACACTACTTTAGTGAAAAGGTCACCTGCAGATAATTATCTTAGACCTCATACCTGTTTCAATCGTATGGAAGTTATAAACATGTACTAGGTCTAGTATTTGTTATATCAAAACATTGAGTATCCTTAGATTATCACCATTCATGAAAACAAGATCAAAGGCCATGAACGATCCTTTTTTTACAGCAAGGCAAAACGGAACCGTGTAAATAATGTATGTGAATACCTCGAAACAACTCCATTATAAATATAAACAGCACGGATCACACTCCACAAGTCTGGTAGTACTACTTATAAAAAAAAAGATGAACATTCGTGGATTACCCAATAACTCATTGTCTACAACAATGCAAGCAAGTCACTAGAATCCCATCAAAAGAATTTGAACAAAAAGTAACACCAAGCTGAGAGGAACACCATCAATTCTATTAGACCATCACTAGAATATGCTTCATCAGTATGGGATCCATACCAACAAAAAGACATCAACCGACTTGAAATGGTACAACGAATAAGCTGCACAATATGTGACATGAATATGTAGCATTATACATCATCAGTTAGCTCCATGGTAAAAATGATTCGGATTGTATAAATATTATATTGTCATTAGAATACAGTAGAAGGGTATGTAGGCTTTCAAAGATGCATAAAATTACTAACGGCCCATAACTAGTATATTTCAATAATAATATTAATCTGGTTCTATTAGACAGATTGTCACGTAACAGAAGCGAGAAAACTTCCACCTTTTATTATGCAAAAGCGAGTTCAGTAAAGAGTCTCTCTTCCCAAGAAATATACAAGAGTGGAATGCCTGATACGAATATTAATACATTTTATCTCACCTAGAACCACATCGGTGGTGTAATGGTTAGCGTGCTCGCTTCGAGTGTGGTAGATTGTGGGTTCGAGTCAAACCGGACTATAAAATTTGTATTTTTTGCTTCTCCGCAAAACACGCAGCATTAAGGAGAAAGAGCAAAGACTGGTTGGCTCGGAATCAGGATAATGTGTCCGAGTGGAGCAACAGGTCTACCTGCAGACTGTTGTTTCAGTGAACTAGCACTATAAAAATCCAACTAAAACAAGCGTGTTGGTGTAGTACAAAGCGAACATCATTATCATCTCATCGAATTTAACTTGTTCTCGACATGACATAGCTGGAAAAGTTGGCATTAAACAACATTCATTTATCTCATCGGGGAATCTTGAACACCAAAATGACCACTCAGGTACAGTCATATTTAAATTGGATCATTTGTCTCTAAAAAAAACATATTTCCATCGAGTATTATTATAAACTGTTTGTCATGAAGAGGAGGTTGCTAACTTCTTGCATTTCTAATTGATAGAAATATTTCTGATCAACACAAACTTTGTTGAGGATAGTTTTCACCTGTACTCGATAGTTTCAGATAAAAATAAACTCTCAAAATATTTTTACCTTTGGGTGCAATGTTAGATTTTGTTCTGTGGTGGCAGCCATCTTGGATTACTGATCAAGGTTAAAAACAATGTAAACTTTGTAAGGCACCACCAAATGATTTTGTGGTGGTCATCTAGAATTTCTGACAAACAACTTTTTTTTCAAGACCATACAAGGAAGATGGAACATATATATATTTTAAAATTGTACAATAGTACAGTGGCTTCAGAGAAGAAAATAGCTATAAAATACACATTTGTACGTCCTAATACGTCGTCTATCATTCAGTACCACACAAAATTTGTAAACTGTGTGAGTTCATTCAGCAATGATTCAAGTAGGGTTAGGGGTCAATAAAAGTTAGTTTCGTAGAAGCTTTTTTATAAGGCAGTGGCTATTTTGCCGGCTCCGGCAAAATAGCAATTAAAATAGGGATTTGCTATTTTACCGGTCGTTAACATATTAGTTTTGATATTAAATATCATTTTTCTATATTTATGATAATAATAATAATTTCTATGCAAATTACGGGTGACTGAAGGTTAATTATAATGATTGTAAAAACAATGCAATAGTCGTATTTTGCCTGCAGGATAAATTGAATACAAGTATATTTTGGTGAGTTGCTCTCAATATAATCAATGTTAGAAATCATTTGAGTTTAAAAATGAAAAAACGTGGAAGACCGAAAGGGATAACGCAGACTGTTATAGGACTCCCGAAAAAACAAGAAAGAAAGAATAAATGCGTTCCATTTGACCAAAAACCGTCTCGAGAAACTGATTTGATCATGTTAGAATGGTTTGTGGGCAAAGATATAGCAACTTCAGCGTTGAATGATGGCCTGTTAATAAAGAAAGAACACGTAGAAACCCGTCCTGAAATGGTGTCTAGTTCATGTCTTGACAAACTAGTGAACATAACGTTGATAAAGAAGTATTGCACAGAAGTGTTTATTCGACTAAAGTTCGAAATCATGTGTACATATGTAATATTTGCAAAGGCGATGCCGATGAAAAAGAGTCAAGTGTTGTGTGTAGTTCTTGCCTTGAATGGCAACACCTTACATATGCAAGACTAAAGCATGCACCGAAGACAAAACATTGGTTCTGTTTTATCTGTAAAGTGTAGTTCTCTTGATAATAACATTACGTGTATATGCTGATTATCAAATCTTTTGAAAACCCTAACGTGCTTTTCTTATAAATGCTGCACGTATCACAGGGGTAAACATTTACAAAACAAATACGTTATTGTCAAAGTTCTTTTACTTAACATAATTGCACATTTTGTTAAAGATTGTTCTGTTTAAAGTCAATCCCTGTGATACGTATGTAACTTCGGCTATATTAAGTTCATATTGACTATATCTGATAAAAACAAATTTAAATGAGACAGCTCTTTTTTATGGTAAACATTTTAATATTTTGTTATCGTATCTTTTTAAAAGTATGCTTATCTTAATTGAAATATCTCTGAATTTTTAAAATTATGTATCTTAATTGAAATATCTTTGAATTTTTAAAATTATGTATCTTAATTAAAATATCTTTGAATTTTTAAAATTATGTATCTTAATTGAAATATCTTTAAATTTCTTAAATTATGATGTCCAGAAATATGTATTTTTAAACTTTTGAAAGAAAAATAAAATAAACTTTTTTTTTAATAATTCATGTCACACAGACTTATATCCCATTTGATTACGTACGGCAAAATAGCAAATCCCTAGTTAAATCACTATTTTGCCGGAGCCGGCAAAATAGCCACTGCCTTTTTATAAATAACTCCATAGGTTCCAATAATAAATAATGACTCGTGGTAGTGGATGGTTGATCGACTAAAAATTTATATTTTGAAGAGGATCGTCGCAGGAACATTCCAGCCACATTTGTCCCACTATTATCACCATCCTGGATTTCTGATCAGACACAACAACAACCCGTCCAATGATTATTCATATAAAATTTGGGTTCCATGAAGTTTCCCCCAAATAGCTTACGGTGCCGTTTTAAACTTTGTCCTGTGGTGGCATATTGATTTTTTTTAAACGAAACACTTAAATGTAGAGGGGTTGTATAAGGAACAATTCTAATAAGTAACAAATTCATATACATGTGGTTTCTGAGAAGAGATTTGTAATTTTAGCAATTCAAAAACAATATTGACCTTAGGTGCCATGTTGAATCTTCAAATGGAAAAACATCACATAAATTGTTTAGGAGCATTCCAATAGTAGTTCTGCCAAGGTTGGTTCCATTTGGTAATGTGATTTATGAGAAAAAATTCAATGTGAAATTTCCAGAAGACATGGGACAAAAAGTATAGGGTCAGGCTAGGTGATAATGTTTTCATACACTTTCCTATGTACCAACGCTGAACTATGTTGTGTCAGCAATATATAAATTCTATTCAACATAAGAATGTACCAACACTGTGTCAGCAATATAGAAATTCTATACAACATAAAAATATACCAATACTGTGTCAGCAATATAGAAATTATATTCAACATAAGAATGTACCAACGCTGTGTCAGCAATATAGAAATTCTATTCAACATAAGAATGTACCAATGTTGTGTCAGCAATATAGAAATTCTATTCAATATAAGAATGTACCAACGCTGTGTCAGCAATATAGAAATTCTATTCAACATAAGAATGTACCAACCCTGTGTCAGCAATATAGAAATTCTATTCAACATAAGAACACAATCATGTGGAGTACGAACTAATTATCATTCATAAGATGAATTAAACCAATTTTATCTATGTCTGTGAAAATCTCTAAAACTTTCCCAAATAGGATATCAGATCAACTTAAAAACCACATATCTGTTAATCACCTCCCAATGACCTTTCTTGTACAGTTTTAGTTCAATCTATTCAGTAGTTGTTAAGACATGTACATACAATGTCCAGGGCCCAGGTGGCTCAATGAGTTAGGTAGTTGGATTACCTAATAACTCATACAAGCCTATCACCAATACAGCGTGGGTTCCCGCCCAGCTTTGTAAATTACAAAAAAAGGTGCACTCGACTCGCATCCGCAAGTGATAAAGTTTACCAGTTGCTTGCCCATGGTCGGTGGTTCTCTCCGGGTACTACTGCTTCTTCCATCACTAAAACTGGTCGCCATGATATAGTTGAAATATTGCTGAAAGTGGCGTTAAACACAATAAATTAAATCAAATCAAATCAAATGATATAATGTCCTGGTATATAGAGAAGATGAGTATGTTGTCATGATGGACACAAATAGTTTATATAGATCTACAAGATGAACCAAAGGAGTAATACTGAATGGGTATAAATAAAAATTAACAGGGTGTGTATATTTTATTATAAATATATGTTCATTGTAAAATAGTTAACAACTTAAAATTAAAAGTATGTACATAATGTTTAAAATAATCGCACACACATGCACTCACACATCTACTCATGATTGTTTTGCAGTATATTAGTATAAAAGTGTGCTTATGATGAAACACAGTCAAGACTTTTAACAAAACAAAGCACAAACAAGTTATCTTTACATTGTTAGTTATTTCAAAAGTTACTTCTCCCTACAATTCTGCTCTCACAAAACATAAATTTCTCCATTTTATTTTTTCTTAAAAATTATACACCAAGAATTTTCAGACATTTTGTGTTGTTGTCTAAATTGTTTACAATCATATGTCATATCAATAAGTTAGTTCTAAATTCAACTACGGGTAAGTAAAACAAACAAACTAAAACCCGACCATATTAATGAATTAACTTGTTAGTGGATAAATCACTTCATTTCATCACAGATTGGTTGTCATTTTATAACCCTACAAAAATTACGAAAAATCCGCACTTGCTTCAAAATGTGTTGTGCTTTTGTAATTATATTTACATCATGTGCACAATCAATCAGAAAGGGAGATAACCTACCTAACAATCAATCAGAAAGGGAAATAACCTACCTAACAATCAATCAGAAAGGGAGATAACCTACCTAACAATCAATCAGAAAGGGAGATAACATACCTAACAATCAATCAGAAAGGGAGATAACATACCTAACAATCAATCAGAAAGGTAAATAACCTACCAAACAATCAGAAAGGGAGATAACCTATGTAACAATCAATCAGAAAGGGAGATAACCTACCTATAAGTAAACATTAACACCATCAAAAACATAGTGGTAAATGTAAGTCTACCTTGTTTATATATGTTGTCTATAGCCACTTAAGAGATTTCAGAGCTTAAATACTGTATGATGAACCATTCTCACATCAAAAGTTATATATGAAGAGTATTTATTATTTTTGTTTTAATTAAACTGCCCTTTGAATTATGAATTCAATACAAATAGCTACATGTAACTAAAACATGAAATTGGTTTAATGTCAAATTCAACAAATAAAGGAAGATAGGAACCCCCTCTCTCTCATAATAGACTTGCCTAATAGAGGAAGATGGGAACCCCTTCTCTCCCATAGTAGACTTGCCGAATAGAGAAAGATGGGAACCTCTTCTCTCCCATTGTAGACTTGCCTAATAGAGGAAGATGGGAACCCCCTCTCTCCCATAGTAGACTTGTCTAATAGAGGAAGATGGGACCCCCCTCTCTCCCATAGTAGACTTGTCTAATAGAGGAAGATGGGAACCCCCTCTCTCCCATAGTAGACTTGTCTATCACTGTCTATAACCTTCTCACAAACATCTTACTTCATCATTTCTTGGATAAGAAATTGCTTTCAGTGGTTCCAGATATGTGGATTATATACAATTTGTGATAAAACATTTTATAACTAATAACTCCACCCCAACTCGACAAAGAAGATTTACAGACTCACAGTACAGTGTATGTAGTAAAGCTTTTACATTTTGGCAAATTATATCAACAAGCTTTACTGCAAATTCACAGGAAAAACAAGGTTTTTGTTTAATACATTGGGGGGTTATTGTGTTTAACGCCACTTTCAATAATATTTCAGTTATATTGTGGCAGTCAGTTTATTGTTTTGTGTATTTTCATTTAAATATTGATAGCAATAAACTGAACATATTATAGACATGGTGATGTAGTATATTAACAGATAAAACAATGAAAGCTTTTAATTAATATCACCACTGTAACCATAGTAATGATGTGCAAACACAGATGAAATATGTCAACATAGTAATGATGTGTAAACACAGATGAAATATGTCAACATAGTAATGATGTGTAAACACAGCTGAAATATGTCAACATAGTAATGATGTGTAAACACAGCTGAAATATGTCAACATAGTAATGATGTGTAAACACAGATGAAATATGTCAACATAGTAATGATGTATAAACACAGATGAAATATGTCAACATAGTAATGATGTGTAAACACAGATGAAATATGTCAACATAGTAATGTTGTGTAAACATAGATGAAATATGTCAACATAGTAATGTTGTGTAAACACAGCTGAAATATGTCAACATAGTAATGATGTGTAAACACAGATGAAATATGTCAACATAGTAATGTTGTGTAAACATAGATGAAATATGTCAACATAGTAATGATGTGTAAACACAGATGAAATATGTCAACATAGTAATGATGTGTAAACACAGATGAAATATGTCAACATAGTAATGATGTGTAAACATAGATGAAATATGTCAACATAGTAATGTTGTGTAAACACAGATGAAATATGTCAACATAGTAATGATGTGTAAACACAGATGAAATATGTCAACATAAATGTAAATGTTTATCTGTAGACAAAACAAAATTTAAAATGAAATAAAGATACATTTTTAGTGAGGGCTATTTGCAAAAAAGGTATATTGAAGGTGGAAAGTCATTTATATAGACAATACAAGGGTGATGTGTTTGTAACAACTTTTAACAATATAATACAACCCTGTTTCTTTTTAAAATTGAATGGGTTTGTCTTCCAACCCAATTAGGTTGTTTATAGAATAGCTCTGATCTTTTAAAAATATTTCACAATGATAATGTGTATTTACATGTTTTTGTAATATCAAATGATAGTTAAAAGGATGTCGTGCTTGAGATTGCTGAAAGTGGCATTAAGCACAATAGATCAATCAAACCTATCTTAGCTAGAATTGATATGGATGGCAATGGAGAATATGTCCTTATCATCAAATCTTGAACATGAGGTCATGGTAAGGTGACACCCCCCCCCTGCTGACATGTATGCCCCATGATCAATGTGTGATACAAATAAATTAATTTTAGAGTCACATGTCATAATATACATTTTTTGATTGGTTTAAAAAGTTGAGGTTATTTGTGTATGTACTGAATATAAAAATAAACGTCACTCTCAAGGCACAGCATGCCGTTGTCATCGGGTGATTTTCCTTAAATGAAGCACCTTTGGGGTTATTTAAATTTATTTCCGCTTATTTGCCTTATTTTGAAAAAATAAATATATTTTTCAATAACATAACAAAAAAAGCTTGAATTAATTTATAACGATTGATCGAAATTATTTGTTCTGTTCATTCGAAATAACCTCAATCAGGTTGTACACACCCCTGCGTAACCCGCATATCCAATGAACTGAATAAAAATTGCAATCAATCCTTAATGAACCTAGGTTCTATGATAAAGAAAAAACTGACCAAATCATGAAGACTTGATGCTATTTAACAAAGTCAGAGAGCCATGAAAATGAGGTCAAAGGTCAAGTGACACATGACTGACTGACATGTACCCACCATGATCAATGTGTGAACCAAATATGGTGAGTCTAGGTCATATGGTAGAAACTGACCCTATCACTAATAATTGACGTCAATTTAACAAAATCAGTAGACCATGAAAATGAGGTCAAGGTCAGGTGACACACAAAGGACTGACATATACCCACCATGATCAATTTGTAAACCAAATTTGATTACCCTAGGTTGTATGGTAATATAAAAATTGACCTAATCACAAAAACTTGATGCAAGTTTTACAAAGTCAATAGACAATGAATACGAAGTCAAGGCCAGGTGACACATGTTTGACTCACATGTATCCCCCATGATCAATGTGTAGCTAAAATATGGTTAGTCTAGATTGAATAGTAATGGAAACAGACCTAATCATGAAAATTTGACCTAACAAGTCAGTAGACCATGAAAATGAGATCAAGGTCAGGTGACGTCTGTCTGGCTGTTATGTACCCACAAAGGTTGATGTGTGGATCAAATATAGTAAGCCCAGGATGTAGGGTTATCAAGAAATTGACATGATCACAAAAACTTGACATTATTTGTTAACACAATCAACAGAAAAACAATAACCATATCTTCCCTGATATGTAAGTCATTGAAGATGAGACACTGATATTAGACAAATACAATGTATACCAGAATGAAATATATCTTGATGGCTCTTTGAAAAAAAGTATATGATCAAATTTTGATATAAATAAAATATATAATAGTAATCCGAAACAAAAATATCAATAATTTGACAAGCTATTTTAATACTCCTAATTCTAGAGATCTAATAACTATTATATATTTACTTTCTGCCCTGAATAATTACTGTATAAAAATGATAATAAAACTGAACTTATCAATATGTTCCGTCATTAAAACTGTCAGTTTATTAATATTTTACCTATCATTAAAACTGGGAGTTTATTAATATTTTAACTATCATTAAAACTGGGAGTTTATTAATATTTTACCTATCATTAAAACTGGGAGTTTATTAATATTTTACCTATCATTAAAACTGGGAGTTTATTAATATTTTACTTATCATTAAAACTGGGAGTTTATTAATATTTTACCTATCATTAAAACTGGGAGTTTCAATCAGTGTTACCTATTTCATATCACCTCACAAATTGAAAATTATAATCCAATTAATTTTTTTCCTGAAAAAAAAACTTCCAATTTGTTCACACTATCATATACAATAAATGAGTGTGTATATTTTGGCCCGTTCGCTGTACTGAGACATTATCACAGATTCTAGACTAGCTCATCAGGGTGACTGGACATCTTCCATGTAATCAAACCCGTCATGTTGAGAAATTGTTCTATCTGTCGTTAAATCATCAAACTGCAAAGACAAAAAATATCCATTTGATCATTGAAAGAGAAACTTCATACAATTCCATAACAATCGTTAGTTTCTTTTTGTAACAGTGGTATATCAAACAGGAAGAATAAATGTACACTGTCTTGTATATGTAATAAATCTGATGTATTATTTGCTATAAATGGAGAATATTTTTTGTGTGAACATTCAGGCCAGTTGTAGACTTTATCAAATTTGATCTTGTAATTGTATATCATTATTAAGTATTTTTTGGTTGCTTCTTTCTGTTTCTAGAAAAAACTTTATTATGCAACAACACAAATTCACAAATAAAGGTTTTTGACATATATATACTCCAGTACGGTACCATGCTATATTTTTACACACATTTTCCCCGCACTGCATCCTGCCACTATGATATGATATGTTGATATGTTTTATGCAGTATTTCCTATTCTACAAAAACCTAGATTTACTTATACTGCCCCTCCCTAAATCTATTGACATTTCCAATCAAATAACTATAGCAATTGTGTTGCTTACAATTTTCCAGTGTTTAAGGATACAGTATAAATTGTGTACCTACAACTTAACCCGAGATACAGTAAGCTGAGGCAAAATGACCACAGATAAACTGGAAATATGAGACTGTAATAAGTATGTCTTGTATAAGTAACTAAATACTGACCGCCTTCAACAATTTGAAGATTATAATTAATATTTCTATATTTCTAGTCACATTGAGTTCTGTAATTTAAGGACATATTTTCATTCAACAGTGCTTTTTTTTGAGTATTGGTAGCTATTAAAAAATCCTAAATTGTAACAATAAAATCTATACATTATTATGTGTAATACTCTAGTATTAGATATTATGTGATGTACAGGAAACAACTGATGATATGTTCACCACATTATTTTGTTCTTAAAACTGTACAAATTTGACCAAGTTGATTTTTAAAATTGTACAAATCTGACCAAGTTGTCTTTTAAAATTGTACAAATCTGACCAAGTTGTCTTTTAAAATTGTACAAATCTGACCAAGTTGACTTGTATACAATCAGAAACTAGGGAAAAACTTTGCTAAAATCCAGCTATTTGACCAATTTTCTGCATGTTTTGTCAACGACATGATCCAGTCATCTCAAGATCTAGAGTTAAAAATCATGTAATTCACACACAATTTCATGTTTTTTTTAAATAGACATATCCTAATAATTTATATGAAATATACACTAAAATAAATATTTTATGATTCAAAGGAAAAATAATTGTCAATCATACATTTTATAAAAATGGCACTTTATGTGCCAATTATTCAGCCATGATTAGAGCTTAATAACTTACCGCACTTCTTTCACTTCTTAATAAATCGTCAGCTTCAATTGAAATATCATCGTCAATTTCCTCTTCTATTTCTTCTACAATACTGCCACCATTTTGTTCAGATCTAGCGGTACGGGGACTGTTCTTACTCATGCTGTGCCTGAAATAATAGTCAAAGACTGAAATTTACCAAAGGTAGAAGAAAGTCCATGAAAAGCTTTTCACAAAATTCTATTCATGCAAACAATGGGATTTGCTAACAAGATTGTTTTTACTTTTTAATTGAATTTTTTAGTGGGAAGAACTATGATAGATTATTGAATGTTTATTTAGTGATATATCCCACCATGAAATCTCTTAACATCGGAAAAATTATTCCCGAGGAAAAAGTATGTTTGAAAAATTATATTATTTTTGTTTGAATGGTATTGCAGAAATATAGATTTGTACCTAACACTATAGGTACACAAGTTCATACTTGAAAGTTAGGGAAAAAACATTAGCGAAATATATTTAGCTTACTACCTAATTAAAGAGCTATTATTTACATATACATATGTAGTTCCATTTTTCATTGAAGATAAACTTGAACCAATACTGGATCTTTTTTTTAAGTATTTGCAAAATATATTTTCCATCTTCAGGTTAACAAAAACATCTGAAATCCACAGGATTTGATGAATGATTTCATTCATGACTTATCACACAATTTGTAACAAAACTAACACGATGGGTGCCATGGGAACTGCTTACTCTTCCCTGATTTTAGTGAGGTTCTTTGTTGCTTATCTTTACTTTTCTGTGTAGTGTTCTGTTGACCATTGTCTGTTGTTTTTTTATTGTCTTTATTTGGCCATTGTATTGTCTATCCTTCTTCTAACCACAGCTTTTGATTACATCTTTGGTATCTTCAAATTTGTCTAATAACATATCAGTATAAATAATACTTACCCGGAGCTTTGGAAATCATCATCGTAATCAAAATCTGAAAATGAGATATGACAACAATTATAAAAGTATCTATATCATCAATACTACATGTTTTCTTATACTAAGTATTAAGTCAAATTTGGACAAACCACATTGATAGTGTAATAATTAGCATGCTCGCCTCAAGTGTGGGAGATCGTGGGGTCAAGCCCCTTTTGGATCAAACCAAACACTATAAAATTAGTTTTTTGTTGATTTTCCACAAAGCATTCAGTACTAAGGAATAAGAGCAAAAATTGGTTGGCTCGGAATCAGGATAATGTGTCAGAGTGGAACGACATGTCTAATAATGGTCTGTCGTTCCAGTGAGCTAGCACTATAATTTCCAACTAAGCGTGTTGTTCTAGTACAAAGTAGACATCATCATTATCTTATCGAAATGCAACTTGTTCTGACCATGATATAGCTGAACTATTGCTTACTTGGTATTAAACAACAATCACTCACTCCATATGTCAAACAAATATGTAGATTTAATTAATTTACCACATATTTCTGGAATATATGCTACAAGTAAAATTTATTCAAAGAGTCAAATGGTGTTCAGTTCTAGTTTTAATAAAAAATTCTTATCAAAAAATCTATGAGCATTTTGTGATGGACAGTTTTCAACTCAACTGATGTATATCTACAAAATTTAAAAAGATCCTTAACTTGGGTTGGCATGTGGAAAGTTAACAAAGTCCTTAACTTGGGTTGACATGAGGAAAGTTAAAAAGACTATTAACTTGGGTTGCCATGTGGAAAGTTAACAGACTATTAACTTGGGTTGACATGAGGAAAGTTAAAAAGACTATTAGTATTAACTTGGGTTGACATGAGGAAAGTTAAAAAGACTATTAACTTGGGTTGACATGTGGAAAGTTACAAAGATCCTTACTTAACTTGGGTTGACATGAGGAAAGTTAAAAAGATTATTAACTTGGGTTGACATGTGGAAAGCTAAAAAGATTATTAACTTAGGTTGACATTTAAGGAAAGTTAAACAGATTATCAACTTGGGTTGACATGAGAAAAGCTAAAAAGATCCTTACTTAACTTGGGTTGGCATGTGGAAGGCCAAAAAAGATGATTAAATTGGGTTGACATGTGGCAAGTAAAAAAGATCCTTACCTAACTTGGGTTGGCACATGGAAAGCCAACAAGGATCTTTAACTAAGTGGAATGTGGAAAGCTAAAAAAGATTCTTAACTTCGGTGGGCATGTGTGAAGCTAAAAAAGATCCTTAATTTCGATTGGCATGTGTAAAAGCTAAAAAAGATCCTTAATGTTGGTTGGCATGTGTAAAGCTAAAAAAGATCCTTAATGTTGGTTGGCATGTGTAAAGCTAAAAAAGATCCTTAATGTTGGTTGGCATGTGTAAAGCTAAAAAAGATCCTTAATGTTGGTTGGCATGTGGAAAGCTAATAATTATCTTTAACTTCGATTGGCATGTGGGTTAGGGTTATGGTGTTTAAAGCCCCTTTCAACAATATTTCAGCTATATTGTGGCAGTCAGTTTTATTGGTGGAGGAAGCAATAGTACTCCCTGAAAATTCACGGACCTGCCGCAAATCACTGACAAACTATCACATAATTTTGTATCGAGTACACCTCACCATGAGCAGAATTCAAACTCCAAACTTTAGTGGTGATAGGTACTATGATTGCACAGGTAGTTGTAAATCCAACTACCATATGATCAAGATCATGATCACAACAGCAAGTGGAAAGCTTAAAAAAGATCCTAAACTTAGGTTGGCATGTGGAAAGCCAAACATGAAATAAAATACTTAGGTTGGCATGTAGATAAGAGGAGTTACATATTAACAATGGTGTGATGAGGTCATGGACAATACCAGATGATAGGTAGTGATCCCTATGTCAGCTCAGTTTTGTGGACAATACCGGATGATAGGTAGTGATCCCTATGTCAGCTCAGTTTTGTGAACAATACCGGATGATAGGTAGTGATCCCTATGTCAGCTCAGTTTTGTGGACAATACCGGATGATAGGTAGTGATCCCTATGTCAGCTCAGTTTTGTGGACAATACCAGATGATAGGTAGTGATCCCTATATGACGGCTCAGTTCTACTTCTCAGCTTTAGTGGTGGGTCTACAGTCTAGCATAAGAAATTTTACCACAATCCTAACAGTTTACTTCATAATATCTAGTTTCTAAAAGCTTGGTAATGTTCATCTTCTAGATTTTCTACATTAAAACTGTCATTATTAAGATAAGTCTAGGTCATAATTAGATAAAAACTGTTTTTACATAGAGTCTAAATTATACCCTATCACTATCAAACACTGAAATATGTAATGGCAATACAGTCAAACCTGTATTAAGAGGTCATGACCTTTGGGATAAAGAAAAAATGGCCTCTTAAGACAGGTGACCTCTTAAAAGAGGTTCAATTCATATAAAATCTTCTATGAAAGGACAAGAAAAATGTGAACTTTTAATACAGGTGACTGCATGGGCAGGTTTGACTGTATAACTAAAATCTACCATGAGACTCAGATATTATGTTAATACAGGAATATTTCAATTTTGATTTCTAAACTCTTTCTAAAATACTTTCCTTATCTTTGAAGTACAATGTATAAATAAAAATTAATAAAGGCCCTAGATATATAAATCATGTCATTGTATCACTAAAAATTAAAATTAAATATATACATGTATTAAAATTGATTGAGAATTTATTGAAGTGATGCAAACAACATGGTATTTGGATTGTGAATTAACGGTGCTATATATATTAGAGGGAGAGACAAGTTAAGTGCACCCACCACCTTCTAGTCCCAGATCAGCCATACCCCTGGCCATGGCACGTAGATTCTCTTCTGTGTCACTTTCCACTGAAAATATACAAAACAAATAGTGCTACCTCTAGCTATGTGCTCAAACGCCAAAAATAATACAGGCTTATTCCAGATATTTAGTTACTTGGCTATCTTGTATACAAATTCTTTTTTTTACAAGTATTTAACGACAAAACATAATTTTATATACCAGTTATTTTCTGTTGAAGTACAAGGTAAATTTGTATACCTACATCAACAAAATATATGTTATGGGAAAACTAAACTGGAGTCATTCAAGTATTAAAGTGATACAACCTACCAAAAATAATAATTTTCGCTACTTTTAAATTTTGCAGATAATAAAAATCACAACGGTTATTTCGGAGATACTAACCCTCAGCAATGAAAAAAGAGAGTACTTGGAAAATAAATATGTGTAGGGGTATCAGTATATGTGTTGTGGACATCTATGAGGGTTTGGGGCATGATACTCCTTTCTGAAGTATTTAAAATTGACGTAAAAAGTCATTTTTAGGTGCATTCATTGGATGTAATAATTTCATGTTAATTTTATTTTACCATCCCTCCACATCTTAAATCATGACCTCCATGCAAATTTGCTTTTAACTCTTGTATCTATTTCCAAAATACCTCTGCTTTTAGTGTTAAAGTCCTTTATAAACATCAAAGTGATTGCTATGTTTGAGTTTGAAGTAGTTTTATTTGTCAAATCTACTTGGTTTTTTGTTATCATGGTCTTCACGTTTAGCAAGATTTCCTTTAGCACCATGTGACACTCTGATGTCAATGTTTCTACAAGCACATTTTGCATGCCTTTATCCCAACTTGATAAACGACTGAAATGATACTGTTTCTTCAGGAATATTTGAGAATGGACAATATTCATCTTTATTTGGCAGTAAAAAGTTATCTGTTGTGATGTTAATTTTGCTTTAGGAACTCACACGATTTATAATTCAGTAAATACAAGATCGAAACGGACAGACCAAAAATAATTCAGAATTTTTAAAATGTCGGAGTACACACAAAGTAAATCGGTGTCACTGTCAGATTAATGCCATTAAATTCAGAGAAACTCTGCCGTAATCAGGGGTGTTGGCATCTCTGTTATTTGTTCATGCCTATACAAATCTCGTCATCATGTCCAAACATTATAAGCATGCCTTAAAGTTGACTCAGTAATCAGACATGGATTAAGAGTTGCGAACGTGCCTGCTTATTTCAGTGAACTTAAATGTTCTGATGATGTTAGCATATGTATTAAATGTTTGAATATACTATTTTTATTAAACAATACTAAATACATCTTTTTAATCGGCTGGCATTGTGTATGTGCAACTTCATCCCTGAATGGGTTCAAATCAGAGGTGATGAGCATACAAAGACCCGCTTGTTTATTACTATCTTAGATGACTATAACTGGGACAACGATTTCATTATCTTATACCTCTTTAAAGGAAGGGTGATTAAGACTATCATTGAACAACAATAAAAAATATATTCAATTGGCAGTTTGTATTGCTTTAAATCTAACTCTAGTCCTGCATATTATAACACATTTTATCACTGGTTGTCACATAAAATAGATTTTCATAAACATTTCATTGTATATTGTATGTGTAAACAGCTTACTAGTAGAACAAGAGATTCATTCTTCATAGATCACAACATAAAATATTGTTTAACTTGTCTGGAATAGCCTTTTTCAAAATAAGCAACCTAATTAAAATCTGGTGTTTGTGGAATCTTTTTTTTATCTTTGGTGATACACTAACATTTAATGACATTCTGTATGGGGTCATGTCAGAGTTCATATTATCAACCGACCAATCAGTGATGAGCCTACTAAATCTTTAGGTATTAATACCGAGTACACATCAAAAACTGTTTGGTCAATATATCTAACTGTTTTGCATATTTATTGGATGGAAAAAGATGAATGAAAGGTCACATGACTTGACCCTAAACAGGATGTTGTTAGATGTTAGTTTATCACCAAATAAAAAAAAACATACAACAAATATCTGATTTTAATTTGACTGTAAAATAAGGTGCATCTGTGAAATGTTTGATTAGCATGAAACATTGCTCGTATCCCATATCTGATCACACTCTCCACCCGTGGATAAACTGGCAGAGAAATCCTTGTTTCTTTTAAAAAAAAAGCTTATTAATAGTTACCAATTAAAATCATCATTTGATATCAGGGCTTTCACTACAATAGAGAGAGAAGTGACTTCTTTTTCAGAGAGCTCACACAGAGAAGTGGGGAGACTTCTGGGAGAAGTTAATTGCGATTAATTGAAACATTGTTTAGCAACCCCTCTGATTTGTTCTGTTTTTTATACATAGTCTTCCATATCTGTGAATTTTTATATGTTCACACCTGTCTACATGTAAACAGTTGGATAGATAGATTGCAACTTTAACCTGGTGGCGAGTATTTATAAAATACCAATCAAACTTGGTTGCAGATCGATAAAAATATGTCTTGACTGATCAAAGTGTTTTAAAATAATCAAATGACTGCAAGGATTTCTCTGCCAGTTGACCCATGGGTGATGAAATTAATAAGAAAACAATAGAAAAAAATCCCTCAAATGTTATGGTCAAAATGTACCATTGTCAGTCTATTTTTTTGGATGTTGTATGACTCCAATCCTCCCTATTGTTTCATGATTTTGTGTGTAGTATGTCTCCCAAAACTCATTGATTCATGTTTTCCGGTGGTAGAATACCTCAAACTTCCCTATTGATTTGTATGATTCATAATAACACAACCAAGGTAAATCAGGGATCAGAAACAATTTGTCAAATGTTAAGGTCACAATGTAGCATTTTCAATCATTTTTTTTTATTCATTAATGTCATCCATGACCTTTAACCCCTCTACTGGTTCCTTGTCCTTTAACCTCTATATTGGTTCCTTGTGATTCAGATAATATTTCCAAAAAGTGACATCAGAGGTCAGAAACAATGAAAAGTGTCATTAAAGTGCTAAATAAGTGGCAAACCTTCTGCAGACACATCTTCACACCCTGCTTTACAAAAATTAAGGTGTGCAAATTATTACAGCAAGCAAACAAACAAAAGTACTTGATGAAGTTGTTTGTTAAATACTATATTTATTTATCATTTGTCTCTTTCTCAATAAACGATTAACATTAATTCAAATCTAACACAATCTAATGAAATTACATGTTTGTTGTATGAGATACACCTACATTTAACGACATCCCGTGTAGAATCATGTCAGGGTTCATACTATCAACTGACCAATCAATGACGAGTCTACTAAATCTTTAGGTAACAAAACTGAGTACACACTAAGAGCTGTTGGTCAATATATTTAACTGTCTTGCATATGATTGGATGGTCAAAGATAAATGAAAGGTTACATGACATGACCCCAAGTGGGATGTTGTTATCAATGAAAGGTCACATGACATGACCCCAAGTGGGATGTTGTTAGATGGAAGTGTATCACCAAATTATTTTTTAAAAGATACAAAAAACATCTAATTCTAGGGGGGGGGGGGGAAAGATACATAAAAAACAGTCAATTGTAAATCAATTAATTTACACTTTTCATCTTTAATGGACAGTCAAAGCAAGATCTTTATATGAAATGTAACATGATTTCAGATTTCAAACAATTCCATGTTAATCATGGTTGATTGTCTTAACAAGTGTATTAGCACTATTACTTGTGTTGAAGTGTGATATTCTCTGTGTACTTACAAGATCTTCTGGGTGATTTTTTATTTAATGCTGGAAGACCTTGTAATGAAGTAAGAGGACCAGTACCACAACTAGGATCTGATATCACTCCATCCTGTCGGCTATATTTCACCCTTGTTTGTTCAGAACTAAAAATACAACAATAAATCTTGTTAAAGGAAAGAAAACATAACAAAAAGCAGAAATTTTGTTATTTTGTTAAAATGAGATAAACTTTAGACAGTCATTGTCGTATTTAAATGAGCACACATGATCATTCAGAAGGATTCAGCATATATCTTTTGTCTATTATATATCTATGGTGATTTATTATAATACATATACAGTTGAATCTCATTATCTTGAACTTCACAGGACTGTTGCAAAATTTTGAGTTATTCGAAATTCTACTTAAGACAAGCAACTCAGTCAGGTAAGTTTGACAAATGTGGATGCAAATTATTGTCGGTCATTTACAATATATTGATCATCATTAGTACGTATTGTATACATATTTTTAACACGTGCGTTAGCATTGATTTTTTATTTTTCTGTTTTGAAAAAAAAAAAAAAAAAAAAAAAAAAAATTCTCCGATGAGGTGTGATTATCTGAATGTTACCTAGTATAGATTCAATAAGTGTCAGGACACTTCGAGAAAAAAAGAAACACACATTTGATTACAATAGGTTATGTACAACAATACACAATCCTGTATTCAACACATCCAAATTTGAGATAAGAGGAGTAAATTAAGTTAAAAAGCACTAAGTTTAAAACGGGACTTAACCGAAATTTCGGGTAAACCAAGTTTGACATAACGAGATTCAACTGTATATTATATATGATTCAATATTTTCAATTGTCCTTTATCTCTTTACTGGTTGTTATTCTATAGCAGGTAATTTTTTTTAGCTTAAACATATCTTCTTTGGAAATAAACATGTAAAATGGATAAGTAGATAATTAAATACTACATATTGATATTGAGATTCATGAGACTTATTCAATAACAAACACTGAGCTGTCATGGATTTCACAAGAAGGACTTTAGTTCTAAAAGCTGAATTCTTGGAATGATCATGAAGGTTTAACATCTATATACTGGTACATACAAGGAAGAAAAGCAAGGAAAAAGCAACATAAGAAAACACTAAAATACATGTTTGTCTTAAAAGTAGTGTTTATCGGGCAATCATACATTTTTCGACCCCACATGTAGCTCTGTGTAGATAATTTTTTTCCTCTAGTTTAAAGTTTGGAAATAAGGCATCATCATAGTTAATAAAAACTAAATTATTAGTAGTGAATATTTGTATTGTAAATAATGGGTTACAAGACCCATAGCATTAAATGAAATTTTATGAAAACCATTGACAACTGTGATAAAGAAAGATAATATTTAAAACTCAACACAAAAAAAGGAAGAATGTATCTATAGGACATGGATCCAGCTGTAGAAACTTGTAACAGGTAGAGTTCAGCAAATCAAGGGGTTTAACTCTGGAACAAAAACAGTGAAAGGTCTGAAATCAATCTTGGGTCTTTCATTTATGGTCCCTGACGTTGTGTACTAATTTACAAATGATTTACTTGAGGGTACTTAGGCTATAATATTGGACAGAAACAAGATGTGGGACGTACAGACAGACATTGGTAAAACTTAATGGCCCTGACACCTAGCGTCAGAGGTAGCTCAAATGAAAGCAAGTTATATGTTCTTTGAAAATAATTAAATTTAAACCTAAATGTTTCCATTGATTCTGGGATAAAAAATGAATAAATCAAATCAAATAACAGCACTGAATCAAACAAACCTGAATGTGAATATATAAGTATTTACTATTTATCTAACATTATGTATGCTTTTCTTTGAAATTAAAAGAAGTAGCCCATCTGCTACAAGATGTTGCATCACCACACTGTGGTGATAAAAGAATGGTGTGACATTGCACAAGATCTTCTCTGCCGAACTACTTTGTCATGATGTCATTACATTGGAATGCTGGGAAAAACACATCAATGTAAGCAACGTAAACAAAGTGATTGTTCATTCATTCATATCATGTATCACGAATTCACGGTCATATGATCAATTCTAAGGACATAGTTTCAATATTTTCAACAACTGTATGGTCCATATTTCTTCAAACGAAGCGTTGACAAATGATTATATAGTGACACTGAAAGTGATTAAACAGTATCATGACATTGGTGAATGAACGGCAACAAATAATGTGACGTCATGTACAAAATATAGTCTTCAGAGCATTGTATAAATTTGATACTTTTTTTCTACCCTTGTTAATTGTTTAAAATTTGTTTTTATTGAAATGTTAGATAAACTAATTACATACAAAGTGTGTTGCTACAAGACATTGTATCAGGTCTCGCATGTCGCAGGAATTAACCACATCACAACTCGTCGCTAAGGAGACTCATAGTGAGATACTGGTTTACACAACCAGCTCCACCTGATACACAATGTTGTACTAACACACTATATATGTAATGGGTAATATATATATATATATATATTCTTATTACATATATGTCTGCAAATTAATACATTATATTTATATTTGTTAAAATGAGTTTATGTTAATATCATCACATTCTGAATCAGTAAAGCTAACATTTAAAATGTAACACAAAGAGACATTCCATTAATGATATACAATATATATCTACTAGAACAATGATTTACATATTATATACTTGTTATTTACTTAAGCCACTGAAAAGTGTGATCTTTCTTGTACATTTATTTGCACATTGCATCTGCCATGATAAATAAAAAATAATATGCATGTACAGAAATACTCCATTTATAATGACCTAGATGCATAATATTTATGGAAATATGGCATTCTGTTTATAAGAAAGTGAGGATTTGCTCAAGAAGAGACAAAGTGAATCCTATCAGACAAAAGTCTTACCAAAATTTAACAGACATCACAATATTTATGAAAAAAAAGTAAAAGCAAAAAATCCAGAACGGCAACCATGTAAAGGCTAGGAATAAAGTGCTAACAATAATACCAGTATCTTAAAAAATACATGGTTTGTGGAAAGAAAACACAAGAAGAGTTCCTGGAAGCAAACCAAGATGGGGTCAAAAGTAAGTCAAGCCAAGTTCCTGTAGAAATAGACTGTAAATCACTACTAGTAAATAGTGCATCAAATACTGTCTTCTGAAGATAAAGACTAAAGATGTCTCCCAATTCAATAATTCTGTGTTATTTGGAGAGTAATTAAACTGTTGAACAAGAAAGATCATAGTTTCTACTCTACAGATGTTAGCTAGGGTTAATGGATTCAGTCAGTAGATCATGCAGTACTGTTATGCCAGATGTTTGTACCTTTACAAGTCAGGCAATATCAGTTTTACTTTACTTATCATGAATCATATCTATTTTAATTTTCCTTTACTAATCTTAAATTATTTTAATTTTCTTTTACTAATCTCAAGATTTTAATTTTCTAAGAGTTGTAGAGATACATGTAATAAAAACTGTTGATTTTTTGATATTATAAATGTTAATCTGGCATAACGTGTCTGTGTGGAAATGGACAATGGATTTGTTAATGTCAGTGAACACCACGGCTTAGTGGGACCACATACAACTCAGACCTCCTCATGTTCGAATAGACCGGGATTTGAGATGGCCGTCCAATTCCTCTTGGCTCCTGGTCCGCATGTCTGTGTAAATGTATTATTAATTCATTAAATGTTCTTGACAATTAAAAGGTGAAAGGTTAAAAAAAAACCAACAAGGTGAGGGTGAAAATATCAATAGTAAATACATAATAGAAGTAAAATAAAGATCTAATTATCATAACTTTAATATTTAAAATGTTTTATGAATTAAATTTTAGAAACAAAAACATATTCAAATTAGGGAAAAAAAAATTAACTGAATTCATATTCCAGTAAATACCACAAATATACCAATTAGTTGTTTATTTTACATGTATAAATCTACATTTAAGATAATACATGTTTATTTTGAGTCATTTCCATTCTGTCAATTTTCTACAAATTCTGCCTATGATATGAGATGTAATGTGAAATTGTTTGAATGTACTGAAGGCCTACTGCTTTTGTTTTATAAATCAATAACTAATACTTAATGATGGATCCTTTTGGTTCCTCTTCTCCATGTTTGACAATTCTTCAGTAATGAAGAGTGGGAAACTAGTCTGTGCCAAAAATCACTAGCCCTATATTGTCTAGTAAAAATTTATTCGGGCTAGTAAAAATTGTATAAAATTTGTTTAATCAAACAGAAAAAAATCTTCTAAAATGCTGTTTGGGCTAGTTTGTCAAAATGCTTTTGGAAACTAAAAGATGATTGACATTTCAGAATATTAACACTTACTAAATAACACAATCATAAGGTGGTTAAATATGTAGTAATGAACAATGTCTAAATCTATGGCGTAAGACTTAACAAATTATCAGAACTTTGACAGAATGGACACAAACATATTGTCACATGATGTAAATTAAGGGTAAATACACATGCAAAAACTTCCAAGTTCAAATTTTAGAATGTCATACTAACATCAAGGTTATAAAAAGAATAATTCTAGTGTGTATAAATGATATACATGACACATATTTTATATTATAATATGGTTTGTATTACTGAATTGTAAGAATGGATATCATGCAATTGTTTTACTTTGTTAAAATGGACACCAATGTAAATATCATGAATATTATATTGATTGATTGGTGTTTAATGTCAACTTTAGCAGTAATTCAGCAATGTATCTACATTTTATAAATTAATTTCCTGATTGATCTACAAGATCCCGACTGAATATAAATTGACTAATATCTTTTAACAAAATCGTTAAAAGAAAATTCCCCCATGAAGACATAGAATATATACAGTTGAATCTCGTTGTGTCAAACTCGGCTTACTCAAAATTTCGGTCAAGTCAAACTTTTTCTGAAGTCCCATTTTAAGCTTAGTGGTTTACAACTTAATTTACTCCTCTTGTCTCAAATTTCGATGTGTCAAAATTTCAGGTATCTCGAAGTAGCTTTTCAGTCTCTAATATACAAATCCATTCAAGATCGTTTTGTTGACGGTTTTGTAAATTATAAATACACGATTGTGTATTGCCGTATTATGTATGTACATGATGTAATCAAATGCGCATTTCTTTTTTTCCTCGAAGTTTCCTGACATCTTGGTAAAATTCAGATAATAACACCTCATCAGAGATTATTTTTATCTATTTACAAAAAATCAATTTTACGCACGTGTTATAAATCTGTACACAATATATACAATGATGATCAAAATATTGTAAATGACTGACAACAATAGTTTGCATCCACTTTTGTCAAACTTAGCTGACAGAGTTGTCTATCTTACTTAATCCCTTACTCCCCTTAAGTCGAATTTCGGATAACTCGAAATTTTACTACAGTCCCGTGAACTTCGAGATAACGAGATTCATCTGTACATGATATATATATATATATGTATTGTATTTACTGGTATTTAGGGGATATGCCATTCTTAATGAACTTTCTTAAGTTCACTTGAAGATGTTTCAAATATTCAAAACTAACACACAAAAAAAAAAAGGATTAATTTCTCTGATATATGTATATCTAATAAGTAGACGTCAACACTAAGTTAACGTATTAAAAGCATGCAAAGCTTGATAAATAGTGCTAAACACATCTCTAGTGGTTATAGTAAAGTATCTGATGGATATCTGACAAGTGTTCCATGATATAACACATCTCTAGTGGTTATAGTAAAGTATCTGATGGATATCTGACAAGTGTTCCATGATATAACACATCTCTAGTGGTTATAGTAAAGTATCTGATGGATATCTTACAAGTGTTCCATGATATAATACATCTCTAGTGGTTATAGTCAAGTATCTGATGGATATCTGACAAGTGTTCCATGATATAACACATCTCTAGTGGTTATAGTAAAGTATCTGATGGATATCTGACAAGTGTTCCATCATATAACCTTCTTTTATACACAATGCAATTTATAATATTTTTTATATTAAAAGCATTAAGATCAGGACATGACAATATTACAATTCAGAAAATTTGTTGAGACCTTCCATTGTCTAAACCTAATTATTGTAGGACTATAAACTCTTATCTAAATACAATCCTATATAGTGTCTCTCTTATCTATACTACATGTAGTCTACCAACAGACTAAAATATCCAAAGATTTCAGAAAAGTAATATTGCTTTATCATTTTACCTCCATTCCCTCAGCCATTTTTCACTGTCTCAACCAAGACCCCTGACTTCATGGATAAGTCAACCAAGACCCCTAACTTCATGGATAAGTCAACCAAGACCCCTAACTTCATGGATAAGTCAACCAAGACCTCTAACTTCAGGGAGAAGTCAACCAAGACCCCTAACTTCATGGATAAGTCAACCAAGACCCCTGACTTCATGGATAAGTCAACCAAGACCCCTGACTTCATGGATAAGTCAACCAAGACCCCTAACTTCATGGATAAGTCAACCAAGACCCCTAACTACATGGATAAGTCAACCAAGACCTCTAACTTCAGGGAGAAGTCAACCAAGACCCCTGACTTCATGGATAAGTCAACCAAGACCCCTGACTTCATGGATAAGTCAACCAAGACCTCTAACTTCAGGGAGAAGTCAACCAAGACCCCTGACTTCATGGATAAGTCAACCAAGACCCCTGACTTCATGGATAAGTCAACCAAGACCCCTGACTTCATGGATAAGTCAACCAAGACCCCTGACTTCATGGATTAGTCAACCAAGACCCCATAACTACATGGATAAGTCAACCAAGACCCCTGACTTCATGGATAAGTCAACCAAGACCCATAACTTCATGGATAAGTCAACCAAGACCCCTGACTTCATGGATAAGTCAACCAAGACCCCTAACTTCATGGATAAGTCAACCAAGACCCCTAACTTCATGGATAAGTCAACCAAGACCTCTAACTTCAGGGAGAAGTCAACCAAGACCCCTGACTTCATGGATAAGTCAACCAAGACCCCTGACTTCATGGATAAGTCAACCAAGATCCCTAACTTCATGGATAAGTAAACCAAGACCTCTAACTTCATGGACAAGTCAACCAAGACCCCTGACTTCATGGATAAGTCAACCAAGAACTCTAACTTCATGGATAAGTCAACCAAGACCCCTAACTTCATGGATAAGTCAACCAAGACCCCTGACTTCATGGATAAGTCAACCAAGACCCCTGACTTCATGGATAAGTCAACCAAGAACTCTAACTTCATGGATAAGTCAACCAAACCCCATAACTTCATGGATTAGTCAACCAAGACCCCTAACTACATGGATAAGTCAACCAAGACCCCTGACTTCATGGATAAGTCAACCAAGACCCATAACTTCATGGATAAGTCAACCAAGAACTCTAACTTCATGGATAAGTCAACCAAACCCCATAACTTCATGGATTAGTCAACCAAGACCCCTAACTTCATGGACAAGTCAACCAAGACCCCTGACTTCATGGATAAGTCAACCAAGAACTCTAACTTCATGGATAAGTCAACCAAGACCCCTAACTACATGGATAAGTCAACCAAGACCCCTAACTTCATGGATAAGTCAACCAAGACCCCTGACTTCATGAATAAGTCAACCAAACCCCATAACTTCATGGATAAGTCAACCAAGATCCCTAACTTCATGGATAAGTCAACCAAGACCTCTAACTTCATGGATAAGTCAACCAAGACCCATAACTTCATGGATAAGTCAACCAAGACCCCTAACTTCATGGATAAGTCAACCAAGACCCCTAACTTCATGGATAAGTCAACCAAGACCTCTAACTTCATGGATAAGTCAACCAAGACCTCTAACTTCATGGATAAGTCAACCAAGACCTCTAACTTCATGGATAAGTCAACCAAGACCCATAACTTCATGGATAAGTCAACCAAGACCCCTAACTTCATGGATAAGTCAACCAAGACCCCTAACTTCATGGATAAGTCAACCAAGACCCATAACTTCATGGATAAGTCAACCAAGACCCCTGACTTCATGGATAAGTCAACCAAGAACTCTAACTTCATGGATAAGTCAACCAAGACCCCTGACTTCATGGATAAGTCAACCAAGACCCCTAACTTCATGGATAAGTCAACCAAGACCCCATAACTTCATGGGTAAGTCAACCAAGACCCCTAACTACATGGATAAGTCAACCAAGACCTCTAACTTCATGGATAAGTCAACCAAGACCCCTGACTTCATGGATAAGTCAACCAAGACCCCTAACTTCATGGATAAGTCAACCAAGACCCATAACTTCATGGATAAGTCAACCAAGACCCCTGACTTCATGGATAAGTCAACCAAGAACTCTAACTTCATGGATAAGTCAACCAAGACCCCTGACTTCATGGATAAGTCAACCAAGACCCCTAACTTCATGGATAAGTCAACCAAGACCCCTGACTTCATGGATAAGTCAACCAAGACCCCTAACTACATGGATAAGTCAACCAAGACCCCTGACTTCATGGATAAGTCAACCAAGACCCCTAACTTCATGGACAAGTCAACCAAGACCTCTAACTTCATGGATAAGTCAACCAAGACCCCTGACTTCATGGATAAGTCAACCAAGACCCCTAACTTCATGGAGAAGTCAACCAAGACCCCTGACTTCATGGATAAGTCAACCAAGAACTCTAACTTCATGGATAAGTCAACCAAGACCCCTGACTTCATGGATAAGTCAACCAAGACCCCTAACTACATGGATAAGTCAACCAAGACCCCTGACTTCATGGATAAGTCAACCAAGACCCCTGACTTCATGGACAAGTCAACCAAGACCTCTAACTTCAGGGAGAAGTCAACCAAGACCCCTGACTTCATGGATAAGTCAACCAAGACCCCTGACTTCATGGATAAGTCAACCAAGATCCCTAACTTCATGGATAAGTAAACCAAGACCTCTAACTTCATGGACAAGTCAACCAAGACCCCTGACTTCATGGATAAGTCAACCAAGAACTCTAACTTCATGGATAAGTCAACCAAGACCCCTAACTTCATGGATAAGTCAACCAAGACCCCTGACTTCATGGATAAGTCAACCAAGACCCCTGACATCATGGATAAGTCAACCAAGAACTCTAACTTCATGGATAAGTCAACCAAACCCCATAACTTCATGGATTAGTCAACCAAGACCCCTAACTACATGGATAAGTCAACCAAGACCCCTGACTTCATGGATAAGTCAACCAAGACCCATAACTTCATGGATAAGTCAACCAAGAACTCTAACTTCATGGATAAGTCAACCAAACCCCATAACTTCATGGATTAGTCAACCAAGACCCCTAACTTCATGGACAAGTCAACCAAGACCCATGACTTCATGGATAAGTCAACCAAGAACTCTAACTTCATGGATAAGTCAACCAAGACCCCTAACTACATGGATAAGTCAACCAAGACCCCTAACTTCATGGATAAGTCAACCAAGACCCCTGACTTCATGGATAAGTCAACCAAACCTCATAACTTCATGGATAAGTCAACCAAGATCCCTGACTTCATGGATAAGTCAACCAAGACCTCTAACTTCATGGATAAGTCAACCAAGACCCATAACTTCATGGATAAGTCAACCAAGACCCCTAACTTCATGGATAAGTCAACCAAGACCCCTGACTTCATGGATAAGTCAACCAAGACCTCTAACTTCATGGATAAGTCAACCAAGACCTCTAACTTCATGGATAAGTCAACCAAGACCTCTAACTTCATGGATAAGTCAACCAAGACCCCTAACTTCATGGATAAGTCAACCAAGACCCCTAACTTCATGGATAAGTCAACCAAGACCCCTAACTTCATGGATAAGTCAACCAAGACCCATAACTTCATGGATAAGTCAACCAAGACCCCTGACTTCATGGATAAGTCAACCAAGAACTCTAACTTCATGGATAAGTCAACCAAGACCCCTGACTTCATGGATAAGTCAACCAAGACCCCTAACTTCATGGATAAGTCAACCAAGACCCCATAACTTCATGGATAAGTCAACCAAGACCCCCAACTACATGGATAAGTCAACCAAGACCTCTAACTTCATGGATAAGTCAACCAAGACCCCTGACTTCATGGATAAGTCAACCAAGACCCCTAACTTCATGGAGAAGTCAACCAAGACCCCTGACTTCATGGATAAGTCAACCAAGACCCCTAACTTCATGGATAAGTCAACCAAGACCCCTGACTTCATGGATAAGTCAACCAAGACCCCTAACTACATGGATAAGTCAACCAAGACCCCTGACTTCATGTATAAGTCAACCAAGACCCCTGACTTCATGGATAAGTCAACCAAGACCCCTAACTTCATGGAGAAGTCAACCAAGACCCCTAACTACATGGATAAGTCAACCAAGACCCATAACTTCATGGAGAAGTCAACCAAGACCTCTAACTTCATGGATAAGTCAACCAAGACCCCTAACTTCAGGGAGAAGTCAACCAAGACCCCTGACTTCATGGATAAGTCAACCAAGACCCCTAACTTCATGGATAAGTCAACCAAGACCCCTGACTTCATGGATAAGTCAACCAAGACCCCTAACTACATGGATAAGTCAACCAAGACCCCTAACTTCATGGATAAGTCAACCAAGACCCCTAACTTCATGGATAAGTCAACCAAGACCCCTAACTTCATGGATAAGTCAACCAAGAACTCTAACTTCATGGATAAGTCAATGACAATTACCTGACTTAAACTTACATTTAAACACAGTTAGAGATATTGGTAAATTATTTATAGACCAGTGATATCCTACATAGTTAGAGATATTGGTAAATTATTTATAGACCAGTGATATCCTACATAGTTAGAGATATTAGTAAGTTATTTATAGACCAGTGATATCCTACACAGTAAGAGATATTGGTAAATTATTTATAGACCAGTGATATCCTACAGTCAGAGATATTGGTAAATTATTTATAGACCAGTGATATCATAATTTAACAAACAATCCATCAAATATTTTACAAGTGTAAGTCTACAACTATTAATAGACGATATCTTATTAAAAAAATGAGCATACAAGTTAGATGGCAAAACTATACATGTGTTATACAATAAATATGATACAACGTCCTTTCTATTAAAAAGTCTATGGTGTGGTAGGAATAGATTTGAACTTGTTGGTCATCTGTAATAACAATCCCCAAAAGACAAAGCCAAGTCCTTTAAATAAATCAATAATGTTTGTTCTTTAACTTCTATCCTACCCACTATATACTTTCTAAAGATATGGTCCTCTACTGTGTAAGACAACATAAGTTAGATATGAACATACATATGTACAAAAATTAGAAGAAAAAAAAAAGAAGACATTTTTGAAGATAACCAAATACAATAGTTTCTTAGTGTAATTGAACATCGTCTATAAATAGAATACAAAATTAATAGTACAACATAAAATAAAAACATATTTGGGAGTGAAATATTTAATTAATTTTAAAGTCTCTCATTTCCAGTTGTAAATATTTACCATTAAGTTAACATTGCCCTTACCTTTTGTTGTATGATTTATTTGATGGAATGGCATCATCAAAGAAAGGATCTTCCTCAATATCACTACCATCAGAACCAAGTCTGGGTGGACCATTTATGTTCCGTAAATCATTTTGTTTACTACTTTGTAAATTCCTCTGGTTTTTAGAATCTACATAACTTCTATTTTCTGAAATACTATTACTCTGAAAAAAAAGGACAAATTTAACTTATAATGTAAGGTAAATAGAGGAAAATTATTTTAACAAAAGTATATGCATGAAAAAAAATATACATGTACTACTTTGTAAAATACACATACATGTACTACTGTGTAAAATACACATACATGTACTACTTTGTAAAATACACATATATGTACTACTTTGTAAAATACACACACTCAGTCTTAGCCTTAATTTTTTTCATTGCCCGAAAGCCAAATTTAGAAAAATTTTCTATTTATTCAAACAAATTCTTTCATAATTTTCACTTGTCCAAATCCAGTTTTACTTGTCCTAGGCTTTGGGAAAGTGGGTTAGAGCTAAAAAAAAAAAACCAACCCCAAAATATACATGAAAATGTCAACAAACGGTTTCACAATATTAGAAAACTTACCTTCTGTGAGCACTTTTGGGGTAAAATATCTGAGGCTTCACCAGATACAACAGTTCGACAGAGTAAAAACAGTCGTTTGTACATACCAAGAAACTCTTCAAAACTGATACCTGCAATGAGATATAAAACTTGTATACATTTTGTTCATACTTCATTAACAATGTCGTGTATTATATCAGATGACACAAGTGTATGATGTACACATATAACCACAGTCAAAGAACAGGCATACAAATCTCTAGTTCGACCATCACTTGAATATGCCTGTTCTGTATGGGACCCTATCACCATGGAAAACATAACTCAACTAAAACAGGTACAACGTAGGGCTGCCAGGTATGTTACTAATCGCTATCATAACACCTCTAAAAAACATAACTCAACTAGAACAGGTACAACGTAGGGCTGCCAGGTATGTTACTAACCGCTATTATAACACCTCTAGCACTATAACATGATAGAACATATAAATTGGCGAAGCCTAGCCGATCGAAGATCAGATGCATGCCTAGTCATGTTATATAAGATCTCATGAACTAGTAGCTATCCCAAAAACATACATACTCATACCACCATTTAGATTCTCCTGGAACATGCACTCACTCTCATATCAAATACCACCAACACGCTTACAACTCAGAAAGCAATCTTTCTTTCCGTAAACAATACAAAACTGGAACAGTCTCCCCTTGAACGCTGTGAAGAGTGACACTGTTGGGTCATTCAAATCAACTGTCTCACTCATTAACCACTAGTTCATGAATAACTCATGTATATAGTTTTATCTTAAAATCAAAATTAAAAAAAAACTCATTAAATTTCATTTTCTAAAGTAAAATTGTTAATTATTGTGCCTGAAGCGCAGTACCAACGTAACTGGCGGAATCTTCAGTTAGTTGAAGCTCTTATATAGTAGAAGTAGAAGTAACCAGGTAGGATTATCATAGATTGTAACCCTAACCCTAACATTTAACTTAAATATAAGGAAAACAGGTTCAAGCACCTAAAGTTACATTATAGCTCAACAAAAAGAAATTGAATATTTTCTGATTGACCGATAGTGACAATAATGCCACTTTCAACAATATTTTAGCTATATCGTGGTGGTCAGTTTTTGTTGGTGGAGGAAACCGGAGTAAGCTGAGAAAACTACTGACCGACCTGTCACAAGTCACTGACAAACTTTATCACATATTGTATCGAGTATACCTCACCATGAACGGGGTTCGAACTCACAACTTTAGTGGTGATAGGCACTGATTGCACAGGTAGTTGTAAATCCAACTATCATACGATCACGACAGCGTCTACGCAAATGTGTATATTGGACAAATCTAGTCAGAAGGAAATGATTGTTAATAACAGATAGATAGGTGTTATAGGGAAGAATATAAATATCTCCATCTTTTATGATACCTTCTACAGGTGGTAGTAGAAAGATAGACTCTTGCTGGAAAATGGTGAGTTAAAAATCACTTGTCAGATTATTAAAGAAGGTTTGAATAGAACAACCTCTCATCAATGTCTCAACCAGGGATTGAAATTAGTGTAAGTCTGGAGGCCCGGGACCTGTTGTCTTTTGGATGGACCTGTAGAATTTCTGAAAATTTCAACGAAAAAGGTCCAGATTTTAAGGAAATGGGTGTTCGGGTCTGCTTACGCTTTGCTGTAATTTTGTACACTGGTCTCAACAGCTATGACTAAATCATAACCAGAGCTCCAGATAATTTTCAAGTCCAAAGGGTAATTACCCCCTACTTTTGAAAATGATGGGTATTTGCATATTTCCTTTGCACTGTTGTACTCTCTACTTCAGAAATGATTGCTTACATGTACACTTTTAAAATTATGTTTGACACAAGTGTTATTCAATAAACACAGGATGCAAGTGAAATGTATATCTCTGTTTAATTTGACATGATTGTGTCATGTTTATTAATCAAATGTTGTAAATATTTTGTTTTTTGCTCTTCGACTTCGGCAGTTTTCACAGCCGTGTTGATAATGTCATCAATGATTCCTTTAACTATACTGTCACTAGACACAGATGAAACTGTTAGGAACTTAAGTATAGAATTTTCCGTAGCGCTCTTGCGCTTAGTAGCACGCTATTCATGTCCCTGCTCATTTTCAACGAACAACGTGTTCCCAAATTTACTTTCGTTTTAGTTCTTACTTATTACGTAAAACGCATTGATTTGTAATATTGACCACGATTGGATGATTTATCGTAAACATCCAATCAGATCTCTTTTGACATCGATGCTTAGAAAGGCAAGCATTCAGTACCCCTCGGATGTATACGCTCTCTCCTTCAAAAAGTATAAAGGGAAGTAATTACGGGGAATTTCTCAAAGACAAAAATGTATTGTTATGTACACGACTGTACAAGTACGCTCCGAATTTGGAAAGTTTGCTTACACAGCAATATGTATGCGTAATGTGTACACTCTGATCTGATAATAAATGCGTTTTTACTCGTTTTCATAGCGTAAAAAACGCAAATACGCAGCTTATCTGGAGCTCTGATAACAATATGCACAATTATTACATCCATCAAATCATGTTATTCCTAAGTCTATTTATAGAAAATTTGTCTTTAATCATGCACTATCAACTTTTTTAATGCATCCAGTAGACTATGCACAGTATAATCAACAAATATACAGTCAAAACTGACCATGCATCACCTCTATTAAGCAGTCACCTGTATTAAAAGGTCACATTTTTCTTGTCCTGTCATAGGAAATTTTATATGAATTGAACATCTTTTAAGAGGTCACCTGTCTTATAAGGCCACTTTTTCTTGGTTCCAAGGGTGGCCTCTAAATACAAGTTTGACTATATAATAAAAATGCTTCCTCTCTTCATTCATGTCCATTCCAACATTCAATAAGATCTTGAGAAACAATATATGATTTTCATCAATCAGAAATAACACACCTCTCACTTGCTCCATTTGACTGATACATTTGTATGTGATCTGAAGAAACCACACTACAAGTCACATAATAGTGACCCTATGTCCATTGTGTGAGTGCATCGGCAGAGTATACAGACCGATAATTTCTAAAAAATAGCATTTAATCCTATAATAAATACAGGTTATGACCTTTTTCGACTAATCTGATGGCTTGTAGCAATTTAAAATTTCATGCTTTCATAGTCACCCTGACCCATTTTCATTGGACATTAAACGTCATGGCACAGAGAGTCACTCACATGTGACCCATAATGTGGTTTCATAAGACCTCACACCCTGTGATATCAGTCAAGGTGGGCAAGTGAGAGATCATTTTTTAATCAGATTGGATTTAGATTTATAACTAGCTACATGGAAGAAGGTTCAACAAAACAACAATAAGATCTTAACCTCATGCTTTGTAGTTTACCTGGTGGTACAAGTGAAAAGTATCCTACAATGTACACATATACTTATAAAGTTGTCACATGACTATGTATCACTATCACATGATTTACCTGGTGGTACAAGTGAAAAGTATCCTACAATGTACACATATACTTATAAAGTTGTCACATGACTATGTATCACTATCACATGATTTACCTGGTGGTACAAGTGAAAAGTATCCTACAATGTACACATATACTTATAAAGTTGTCACATGACTATGTATCACTATCACATGATTTACCTGGTGGTACAAGTGAAAAGTATCCTACAATGTACACATATACTTATAATGTTGTCACATGACAATGTATCACTATCACATGATTTACCTGGTGGTACAAGTGAAAAGTATCCTACAATGTACACATATACTTGTAATGTTGTCACGTGACTATGTATCACTATCACATGATTTATTTGGTGGTACAAGTGAAAAGTATCCTACAATGTACACATATACTTATAAAGTTGTCACATGACTATGTATCACTATCACATGATTTACCTGGTGGTACAAGTGAAAAGTATCCTACAATGTACACATATACGTATAATGTTGTCACATGACAATGTATCACTATCACATGATTTACCTGGTGGTACAAGTGAAAAGTATCCTACAATGTACACATATACTTATAATGTTGTCATGTGACTATGTATCACTATCACATGATTTACCTGGTGGTACAAGTGAAAAGTATCCTACAATGTACACATATACTTATAAAGTTGTCACGTGACTATGTATCACTATCACATGATTTACCTGGTGGTACAAGTGAAAAGTATCCTACAATGTACACATATACTTATAAAGTTGTCACATGACTATGTATCACTATCACATGATTTACCTGGTGGTACAAGTGAAAAGTATCCTACAATGTACACATATACTTATAAAGTTGTCACATGACTATGTATCACTATCACATGATTTACCTGGTGGTACAAGTGAAAAGTATCCTACAATGTACACATATACTTGTAATGTTGTCACGTGACTATGTATCGCTATCACATGATTTACCTGGTGGTACAAGTGAAAAGTATCCTACAATGTACACATATACTTATAAAGTTGTCACATGACTATGTATCACTATCACATGATTTACCTGGTGGTACAAGTGAAAAGTATCCTACAATGTACACATATACTTATAAAGTTGTCACATGACTATGTATCACTATCACATGATTTACCTGGTGGTACAAGTGAAAAGTATCCTACAATGTACACATATACTTGTAATGTTGTCACGTGACTATGTATCACTATCACATGATTTACCTGGTGGTACAAGTGAAAAGTATCCTACAATGTACACATATACTTATAAAGTTGTCACATGACTATGTATCACTATCACATGATTTACCTGGTGGTACAAGTGAAAAGTATCCTACAATGTACACATATACTTATAATGTTGTCATGTGACTATGTATCACTATCACATGATTTACCTGGTGGTACAAGTGAAAAGTATCCTACAATGTACACATATACTTATAAAGTTGTCACATGACTATGTATCACTATCACATGATTTACCTGGTGGTACAAGTGAAAAGTATCCTACAATGTACACATATACTTATAATGTTGTCACATGACTATGTATCACTATCACATGATTTACCTGGTGGTACAAGTGAAAAGTATCCTACAATGTACACATATACTTGTAATGTTGTCACGTGACTATGTATCACTATCACATGATTTACCTGGTGGTACAAGTGAAAAGTATCCTACAATGTACACATATACTTATAATGTTGTCACGTGACTATGTATCACTATCACATGATTTACCTGGTGGTACAAGTGAAAAGTATCCTACAATGTACACATATACTTATAATGTTGTCACATGACTATGTATCACTATCACATGATTTACCTGGTGGTACAAGTGAAAAGTATCCTACAATGTACACATATACTTATAATATTGTCACATGACTATGTATCACTATCACATGATTTACCTGGTGGTACAAGTGAAAAGTATCCTACAATGTACATATATACTTATAATGTTGTCACATGACTATGTATCACTATCACATGATTTCAGGCTGACAATGTTGGTATTTGTTTTTGTGCTTTGTTTAATTCATCCAATCACTCATATCAAGTACATCAGATACATCTTAAGATTTATATATAGATGTTTTATTCTTCTGTTTACTACTTGTAATTGATTATTCAGCTCTTAATTGGATGTCGTTGATCGGCAAATAAAAACAAAAACATTATATATAATGCATAAATGAAAATATGGAGGGTCAGATGGACAATGGGAAAAATAAAACCTTGTATGTTTTAAAAACACTCTATTCAACCCATAGAAGGAAATTCTCTGAAATCTAAAAGAATGTCATCTCATAATAACATGGGTGAAAGTGTTTTCTTGGACAAATACTGAAAATTTTCTACTATTAAATGTTGGTCATACTATGTCACCTGTGAGGGTCGTAAAGCGACCTGAAACTGCTAGGGGGTTTGGGTGTATATATAGAGCTAGCATACTGACATTTCACAAATGAATGGGAGACTGATACAAAAATCAACAGGACTTAAACAGATCAAGATCCTCTCAAAATTTTTAATTTCTTTGTCAAAAATGTGTACCTCACCCCCTAATAAAAACTCATCAAATTTACACGAATCTCAAGAACTGTCTGAACCATTGCCAAAAAAACTGAAATCAGTCAGAATACTGAAATTATAATAATACCTACTGCTGCTAAAATCTCTATCAGCTGATCTAAACTCATCATTAACGTAGCGATCTAACATGTTTCTGAAAAATAAACAATATTTGATCATGTAACGATCTTACATGTTTCTGAAAAATAAACAATATTTGATCACTGTAAATTGTCCTAATATATAATATCTATTATAATATAGTATCAAATATTTCATGTAGATTTCTTTGTAAAATAAAAATGTAATATTCTCCGATATTTTTACTAGTCTTCCTTTATAAATATACCTAAAGGGTAAAGCATTGTCAAATGAGTTAAAAATATTGGATCTTGACTGATATTGCATTCCATTCTTTCTCCTTTAAGTTTGGTATGCACTAGAGAGGTTCCAAGTAAAACTATATTTCCACGCAAGCAAGCACACGAGAGATAAAGAAGATGGCAAAATTATATTCAATATATGTTGCAAAGAAATATGGTTAAATGTAATTGTCACACACTGAAATATTTGGTACTATATTATAAAAGGGTTATTGCACTAATATTGAGGAATATTGTCCTTCGCAGTATATAATATTGCACTCGCAAGCTCGTGAAATATGATATACTGCTCGGGACAATATTCCTCAATATTAGCAGAAATCTCCTGATATATAATATCTATTATCAAGCAGCAGTGTCCCATTCAATTGTTTATCATTGAACAATAAAATATGTTTAAAGTAAGCAGCAAGCGTGATACAAATATATTATTGATTTTTATATGTAATAATGTGACGTTGTATTGACATCGCTGACAGCATCTTGAAAAATCCTCGATAAATACACTATCATTGATATGTTTTCCTGTCACTGATTTGATTTTCGATTGTAATCAAAATGTGTTGTTTGTAAAAGAAAATATTGCTTATTATAATTATTATTACCACAAGTGATCATTATTCAAGTATAAAAAACATAACTATTGTTGAAGGGGTGCTCTCCTTTGTTACCATATGATTTCTGACATAATTTATATATAGCCTTTGTCATATCAAGGTTGGTTTTAGTTGCAGGTTCATCTTTTCCTTTAATGAATCCAAAATATTTCCACACAAGGTTTTTTTATAGCTCCTGCGTGGTCATAAAATTTTGGAGTCTGAATGGCTTCCCTCTTGCTAACCTCCATGACTTTGATGAGTCTATGTCAGTTTTATGCTTTGAAAAGGATAATTTACTGTCTCTTACAAACGTTTGCAAGACACACATTCTAAATACAAAACAGATTCAGACAAACTGTATATCCAGAAAAGTTCGAGATTATCGATTATGAAAAACTATAATCCATTGAAGATTAAAGTATGAAAAGTTTACATACGATGGATGCAAATAACAATACCTCTGATGACCATTTTGGTCAAGCAAGCTAAAATATACTTTACAATTTATAGTCCTGTAAAAACTTTAAGGTAATTCAAGCATGTATGAAGAATTTTTGCATTGAATGGGCAAGAAATTGCCACCACTTAAATTCTACCCCTAATTGTTAAAATTGTGTATACGTATACAATATATGTACATTGTCAGAGGATATCCAGATTTAATAAAGAAGTGTGGACTTTACTGAATAAGTATCACTCCATTTGTATCAAGTTCAAAATAATTTTGATCCTGTGAATATATAAAGTACTTATCCTGCAATAATTCGAATTGCTGTCCACAAGAACATATGATTTACAACGTTCCCAAAAAAGTCCTTGTTATTCAGCAGAAAACCATGGCTATATCTGACATAATGTGAAATGACAGTACTTCATCACAATTTATTTGCATAGTATACAAATAAAGGAAATACAGTGAAACCTGTCTAAACCCAACATGCTTAAACCCAACCTGTCTAAACCCAACCTACTTGAGACCAACTTATGTGTTCTGTATAAACAAAAACTATGGGCTCCATAAATTATTTTCATTCTTAAATGGGAATTACAGACAATTTGTTTCAATGACTATAATCTTCTAGAAGTATTAACACATATTACCTATTAAAAGATGGAAATAAATCAACAAATAAATCTCTGAGTTCATCTTTGTCTATTTCACCATTGCCATCCTGTAAAACAAAACATTTTACTAGGATAAATCACTTTTCAATCAATATTAGAATTTTTTGCAATGATTACTTGTGGTCATCTATTGACAGAATTCTTCAGCTAAACTATATTCTATATTTTGTTTTAACAAAATGAATGCATACTGCATGAAAGCAATTAGAATTCTTAAATACTCAATATCCTGTTGGATTAAAATACCAGTGCATAAAGAACATTCATTTCACCTCCATATTTATAGAAATTGGTTAATGGAAAGTTAGAGCACAGAAATCAATGATATTTTGACCCCTATTGACTCTTTATTTTATTAACAGTAGGAATCGACAAAATTCATCAATTCAAAAATGACCTATATCATTATGTTTATACTTTATTCTAGTATCCAAATTTCTTGACACATGGTGCATTTTTCATGTATTTTCATGAATTTCATTTATTTTTACTACCACTGGGGTATTTGCATAAGGATTTCTTTTTTACCTCCTTTTTCACCCTAGTGAGCCTCAGCACAGAAAAATTGTACAGAATCTTTCAATGTAAAATACTGTGATTACTCAAATTTGAAAACCAGACGTGTTCCCATGTGAAAGTGAAATGTCAAATGCTAATATAAAATAACATAACATATAAAAATAATTCCTCAAACATCAAAAACAGCAAACAAAAAATACTATTTATTTAGCATTTGTTCTAAATGCTATTCAGTATAATTAAACACATAAATATTGGGAGAGGTATTTGTGCAAAATACAAGCTTGAGACTAATTTCCCTCATCTATCTGCTCAGTAAATCTTATTGTCTCTTGACAGGTATCTTTCACAATACCCCTCCCAAACATGATATATCTGTTCAAAACATTTTGGAAATTCACCCCTGGGAAATTGCATTTAAATAACAACCACAATTTCTTACTACTTTTATAATACAACTACACTGTACATATCTTTTGTAGCAATATATATATCTATGCATAAAATCACAACAAACCTTGTCATAGTAATCAAACTTCTGCTGTGCATCTTCTACTTGTTTATTACTTAAATCCTACAAATAAACATTACATTTTTAATGTGCTTTATGCTAGTGATAACAGTCCATGTACAAGGAATATTTGAAGACATCAATATAAAACTTTCCTTGTCCAATTCATAGGTTTGCTGCTGCTAAATGTATTGCATGTATCAGTACAAGATAGCTGTTTTTCATTGGTTGTGAAATGTACTACATGCATCAATACAAGATAGCTGTTTTTCATTGGTTGTGAAATGTACTACATGTATCAATACAAAATAGTTGTTTTTCATTGGTTGTGAAATGTACTACATGTATCAATACAAGATAGCTGTTTTACATTGGTTGTGAAATATACATGTATCAATACAAGATAGCTGTTTTTCATTGGTTGTGAAATATACTACATGTATCAATACAAAATAGTAGTTTTTAATTGGTTGTGATATCACTTATTACTTAAAATAGACTTGAATGTAACACATATTGATAAGTAAATAGATGAAAATTCTACGGCATTCTAAAAAAAACAACTTGAAAGTAGGAGGCTCAGTTTCAAAAGAAGGCACCTGCTGAGTGCTGAAGTCACGAGCGGGATGAACATGAAAAGAGGTAGTTCCTCCTACCTGTTGACACAAGATCTGGTAACGAACCTCCTTCCCCTACATTACTACCCGAAATTATTGTTAATAGAACAGTGTTAAAAATTAGCCGTGGTCCGATGGCCTGTGGCCAGTAAAATTTTTGTCTGGCCAGTGGCTTGTGGATTATCTTATTGCACATTTTAATAATTTCTCCCTTTGGCATGCAGAATGATTGGTTGTATCTAAGACATTCCCTATTTAAAAATAACCACACCAATCATGCAAATGACCATTAACTGGAACCTTCAATATTGAATGCAATCTGGCAGTACCGGAAGTTATGCAGTATGGCTTCAGTTCGTTGTCATTCGGTTAACTGACTACATTTTCGGCCCAGAAACAAGACACTACGGGATGCTAAATACGTACTAGTCATAAAGCGTAATGCTGTCAAGAAAATTATAGCTAGACTACAAATAAATTACATTGTATAATATGATGAGTCAGCCTATGTACCAACTTATTTTTGCCACGTATCATTGATGAAAATGTTGATATCGTGTTTATTGAAATATATTGTACCCATTAAGTATTTTGAAAGTTATTTTCTTGAAAAGTAATCAATTTTGGTTTAAAGAAACTTTAATTTCGTTCAACAACAAATAATAATGGCACCATCAGAAGGGGAATGCAATCCACAGTGCTACTGGAGATGTCAATCATGACCGAAGCTACTATTAACTTTTGATTTATTTTTTCTCATTTCTGTGACATAAAATCTTAGTTCTCATGTTTAATATGTTCATATATGCGAAAGTTGGTCATTTAAAATTCGTTGAAGTGCACAGGGACACTTCAGATTTTTATCAATCTGCATTCAAGTCCGATTGGCATTGCATACTCGCTACCGGGTTAAAATTGCGATCTATTTATAGAACTGTTTACATGCAGAAGGGTGTGAACATATAAAAAAAAATCACAGGTATGCAAGACTCCAATAGTCAAGGTAGAAAGGAATAAATATTTGATATTGAATAGAATACACAGGCCGATCTGTCTGATCAAATGCCAGGTTTCATTACTTCTGGTAAACAAACAAGACAAAAAGACTTATATTTTTTTTATTCCAGAGAATAAACACCATATTAATTTTATTGTGATGTTTCTTTATTACTTTCAGCTTTTTATAATTCATGTAAATGGTTGTATTTCTTTCGGGCCAGTGACATTCTCACCAGTACTGGCTCGAATGGCTTGTAATTTCCAAATCCTAATGTCATTGACTAATAGAATTTGATACTTTGCAATATGAAATAAATTCGCTGAAATCTATACACAAAGACGAACATGTAGATGTTAAATGGACATTTTTTATGTTTTGTATTACCTTAGGAATAAAATGAGGAGCTTCTTCTGAACTGTTCTGTTAGCCAACACAAGGTGAAAAAAGATAGAAAGTGAGGTTAGGTAATTAGTTAAATGTTATATGTTAGTAAGTGAAACATTTCAACTTCATTTCTTAAAATTAATTAACACTGTTCACCATTAATAGGCATGATGTTATATCAGCAAAAATACAAACAAAAATATCAAAAAAATCAAGAAGTAGGCACAGAAAAAAATGTCATTTTCTAGTTTCTCATACAATATCAGCAACACTTTGAAATGATTTTCCTAAAGACAAAAAATTCAATCAGTTTAAAACCACAAATTTATGCTGTTGTTTTATGAAGGCATTGAGTGAACATTTTCTCTCAAATTATTTTGTGCAAAAATAAAATTCATCATTTACTGTAGATATTTCTCAAATCAATGAAATATTTCGTTTAAAGTAAAACTTTTCCTTAGTCTTTAAACAAGAAGCTTAACTCATTACCAAATCTATGTTATTTTAAGGTCTACCACACTCAATTTTATTAAAACAAATAACCGTAAACAATTATTTGACACCAAAGCTTAAGACCAAACTAATTAAATAGTATTAACTTCAACTGGAAAACATCAAATAATATTTACCCAAAATGGCTGCTTAACATGAAATATTACAGAAGTGAAAATTGATTATGAAGAAGACATGGATTATTATTATACCTCATAGATATAAGAGTGTCTGTGATTAGCTAAAAAACATCACATGTCAGGAAGACAAAGCTTCATGTATCCCTAGACCGTGTGCTCCGGGGAAATAAATAACATGTATCCCGCTGCCGCGTGCCCCCATGGCGACCCCCACAGGAAGTACACAAAGAGTTGTCGCCCTTTGCAACGTAACCATCAACATAAACAAATACACATGAATAAAATGATAAATTAGTTTAAAAAAAATGTTTTGTTGTGTGTGTAATTTCGGTATAATAAACAATTTATGGCCCGTGTTGTAGGGAGATATGAAGCTTTGTTTACCCTCAGAAGTCATATTTCTCTCGGGCTTTGCCCTCGAGAAATACGACTTCTTCGGGTAAACAAACATTCATATCTCCCTATAACAAGGGCCATAAATGTATATACATGTAGTCCTATATCACTCATCTGATTATTCATATGCAGTTTGTGTTCAATGTTCAATTGAAATAATGGGCGTCAAAGGAGGATATCTTTCGACATACTACTGAAAGCACTCAACACAATCCTAATCAAATATGTAAAATTTCAGAATTTAGGCTTCTTTTGGAAATGAAATAGCAAATTTTCTTTATGGCCCATCAATTACCCATTAAGATGAACACTTTACAAAAATGCATTAAAATTGGATGAAAAATAAAAACTTTCAAATTTTGGAAATTGACACTTTTCTGCCTCTTTCGGTCAAGTTTATCTCGGAAACCGTCTAAGATAGAGGAAATCTGTTGACATACTACCGAAAGCTCTCAACACAATCCATTTAACAACATAAAAAAAAACTAAATCCGAATTGGATGAAAAATAAAAATTCTATATACCTTTCAAGTATGTGAAATTTCGAAATTTGGGTCCCTTTTAGAACCTTTTTTGAAATAATTTTTTTTATGGCCAATCAATAACTCATAAGGATGAAACGAAAACTAAAAAAGTAAATTTTTTCTTAATTGGCACCCCACCCTCTTTAATGTAAAAAAAACCCAGTCATAATAACAGTATGCATGTTTCTGAAAGGGATTTTCTTATGGGTAATGTCAGTGATTTTGGTGATTTCTTCTGTCCAGATATTATTTACAAGGAGTACATTAAAACATAAAATAACATTAATTATCAAGCTAAGTAAAAAGTCCATCCAATCTCTTTTATTTTCATGAAAACACATCTCAAAAAATAAATTCCTTTCTGTAGGACAAAAATATACGCCCCTATTCATATGACTTTAGGTAACCTTTTACTATGCATGCGTGAAGTCTGTTTTTGCAGAAAAAATGTCTGCCGACGAGGTAGTACGAGAATTTTAACTGATTCTAAGAGAAACAGAAACTGGAAAGAAGTTTTGGCGAATTATAATAAAACAAGAATTAACATAGGCCACCAACAAGACCTTTGGATGGAATTGAAGGAACCATTGACAGCTCAAACTCATGATGAGGTGCCATTCGCTTGTAGCTTGGAAATTGGGACATGCATAATTAATAATGCTTTGAGACAAGCTGCACACAAATATTGAAAAAAACAACGAAAATACATGTTTTTTGGTGGAATCTCACCACAAATATTTTTATACCCATGTTTTGAAGGTATATAACTTTCAATGCAAAAACAAACTTTCAAAAAAATTACCAAACTTACAGGCACTATCCCTTTAAGGAATGAATTAAAAAAAAAACATCATTAAGTACAAATGAACAACAAATAATTTATATCCATATACATGGACACAACCTTTTGGACACCTTTAGGCCTCTTGTTTTTTTTTTATGTAATTCTGATCAACAACAAAAAAACATAAATAGTGTAGGAGACCATTTAATGAACATCCATACCAAGCTTGGTAACAATTGGCCAAGTAGTTTCAGAGAAGAAGATTAAAATATAAAGTTTACAGACAATGACGCTGATGACTACAACGGACGCCAAGTGATGGGAATACCTCACATGACCTTTTTGGTTAAGTGAGCTACTAAAGTCAAGGGTTGTTTCCCATTAATTTCACATATTTAACACAATGAGGTGTTAGGGTCATGGTGTTTAACACCATTTCCGACAATAATTATGTCAGTTATATCACATAATGTTGTATATAGTACACCTCACTATGAGCAGGATTCGAACTCACAATGCTAGTGGTGATAGGCACTGATTACATAGGTAGATGTAAATCCAACTACCATACAATCATGACCACGACAGCCCCTAACACAATGAATGCAAAATAACTACAGCTATTAATTTGTACTCAATTATTTATCTTCTATTTGTTTTACAAACTCTATATAGCTTCGGATCACTGAAATTCTGAACTTATTAGAAGTTGATAGATAATAAAATAAATAATAAAATGTGCTTCCTAACAGTTATTAATATTAGAATGCTGACATTTTGTAAATTCTCGATAGCCGGAATATACAACTATGGCTGAAACATCAATAGCCAGAATATACAACTGTGGCTGAAACATCAATAGCCAGAATATACAACTATGGCTGAAACTCTCAGATCTATAGCCAGAATATACAACTATGGCTGAAACTCTCAGATCGATAGCCAGAATATACAACTATGGCTGAAACTCTCAGATCAATAGCCAGAATATACAACTATGGCTGAAACTCTCAGATCGATAGCCAGAATATACAACTATGGCTGAAACTCTCAGATCAATAGCCAGAATATACAACTATGGCTGAAACTCTCAGATCGATAGCCAGAATATACAACTATGGCTGAAACATCAACAGCCAGAATATACAACTATGGCTGAAACATCAACAGCCAGAATATACAACTATGGCTGAAACATCAATAGCCAGAATATACAACTATGGCTGAAACTCTCAGATCGATAGTCAGAATATACAACTATGGCTGAAACATCAATAGCCAGAATATACAACTATGGCTGAAACTCTCAGATCGATAGCCAGAATATACAACTATGGCTGAAACATCAATAGCCAGAATATACAACTATGGCTGAAACATCAATAGCCAGAATATACAACTATGGCTGAAACATCAATAGCCAGAATATACAACTATGGCTGAAACTCTCAGATCGATAGCCAGAATATACAACTATGGCTGAAACTCTCAGATCAATAGCCAGAATATACAACTATGGCTGAAACTCTCAGATCGATAGCCAGAATATACAACTATGGCTGAAACTCTCAGATCAATAGCCAGAATATACAACTATGGCTGAAACTCTCAGATCGATAGCCAGAATATACAACTATGGCTGAAACTCTCAGATCGATAGCCAGAATATACAACTATGGCTGAAACTCTCAGATCGATAGCCAGAATATACAACTATGGCTGAAACATCAACAGCCAGAATATACAACTATGGCTGAAACATCAACAGCCAGAATATACAACTATGGCTGAAACATCAATAGCCAGAATATACAACTATGGCTGAAACTCTCAGATCGATAGTCAGAATATACAACTATGGCTGAAACATCAATAGCCAGAATATACAACTATGGCTGAAACTCTCAGATCGATAGCCAGAATATACAACTATGGCTGAAACATCAATAGCCAGAATATACAACTATGGCTGAAACATCAATAGCCAGAATATACAACTATGGCTGAAACATCAATAGCCAGAATATACAACTATGGCTGAAACTCTCAGATCGATAGCCAGAATATACAACTATGGCTGAAACTCTCAGATCGATAGCCAGAATATACAACTATGGCTGAAACTCTCAGATTGATAGCCAGAATATACAACTATGGCTGAAACTCTCAGATCGATAGCCAGAATATACAACTATGGCAGGGTTTGACATTAACGGTTGTCCGATTGCCCGGGGCAAGTGAAATGCGTCTTCGGGCAAGTGAAAACGGCACCCAACTTGTCCGATCGGGCAAGTGAAAATGATTCTGTGATATGTTCAATTCCAGAAGAGTAAAATGATTAATATTGAATTATTCAGTGTTGGAAGTCGCGGCGAATGTTACCTAAACATTGCGTCGTATGTATCGTGTATTTTACACAATTTTGTTTTATTTTGTTAACTACGGAATTCCCCTTTCTCAAATAAAGATCGTGTTATTTATATTAGCCAATCGTGAATGCCTAATTAGGTGGGGGCGCTGCATCAACATCGTATTTATTTTTGCCGGCAAATGAAAAGCTAGAGTTATTTGCGGTGTTCTAATTTTAGAAAATTATCCCTGATGTGTATTGGCTTTGCGATCAAAATATTGAAAGCATGATAGATTACTGGAATAAAAATTCAAACAAACTATACAGTCGTTGTCAGTCTATGATAAGGAACATTTATACTTAAATTTTCTAACAAAAATATTTCAGAAATCCTCATCAATCACCCGTATTTATAAAACTGTCATATTCCCGCAAATTGATAGGTACGTCTACTCAAGGATTTATATAAATCCTTGGTCTACTCAATATCTCAGACTCAGTTCCAGAATTTGGTGCCAATATGACACAAGTAACCCTCGGGAAATTCTTCAGTGGGGTTCCTCAGCAAAGGAAATCGGATGGTGAATCTATTTTAATTATATAGCCAAATGATGCACTAACACTATGCCCTTATAAGGTGTAAATAAGTAATATGAGGGGTTATTCTACTCTATGAACGGTCATTGTAGATTGCATAGTTCTGCACTACATGCAATATGGCACTTAAGAATTCGGGCTAGTAGTTTACAGGGGTTTCAAAGTTTTTTTATAATAGGAGGTACTTCTTAAATTTTAGGAGGTACCTAAAAAATGAGTCTGAGGGCCGTAAGGGGTCCAGGGGGCGGAAGCTCCTGAAATCTAGCATTTTGTGGACCAAAAAATGTACTTCAGAGACTGCAAAACATTAAGTGTTTTTGAAAGAAAAATCCCATTAACTTTAGAGTTCAGATTTCACCAAGAGTGAAGACCATGCATAATGCCTGGATTTTTCCCCCCAATTTCTTTATTGAATATTTCAGTTTACAGACTTCAGCCAAGATTATTCATAGATGATACTCTGCCATATCTTAAAAAAAAAACCAAAAGGACCATAAAGAGCTATGGTTCCGCAGCTAGGCTTGACCAAGCCATTGTTATCAAAGCTTAAACTTCTCAAAATTCTTTTGTTGGCTTTGTCCTTTTCTTTTTCACAATACCTTGGCTTGTGTGGTTTTTTTTTACTTTATTACCAGTAATTAAACTCATCAAAGACCATTGGCAGGATCAAGACATATAAGTGTCATAATTAATGAAACCAAGGACGTATATAGAATACGTCCTTGATGAAACATATAAATTTAATTTGCAATCATCAATCTTTAATAAAATTTATAATTTTTTAATAGATCAATACAAATATAATTAAACAAAAACAATATATATTGTTTCTTTCACGAATTATGTGCAAAAAAAATGTTCGAAAAAAAAAAAACGATTCGCGGGAAGACATTTATTAACATTTAAATCACAAAAGTTAAATTATTTTGGAAAAAAAGGGGGGCCGGCGTTTTGACATTACAATGTAATTCGTATTTGAACCATGTCCGGTCCTTTTTCAAGATTTCTAGTAATTTTCTATCCCTTATCTCCTCGTAACCCCTTTTAAAAATGTTTTTCAGCACACTTTCATTTCTGTGAACAACCGCGGTAGGGCCCCGTCAAAATATGTAAATAAATTAGTCATAGGTTTTTATTTTTTTATACCGGAAGTTAAAAAATATGGACGGAGTTAAGCAACAAGACAGTACGCCCCAGATGATTCAACCCTGGGTCTTAAATGGATAAAAAAAATCGCACAAAATATTGTGTAGTCATATATTCATAATACATAATGATCATACTTATATTACTGGAGATTACACTAAATTGTGTTTGAACATAATTTGTAATCGGTCATTTTTTTATTTTGAAATGATGTCAGCTTTGTTCTTCCGGTTCGAGTTTTACACAAGGATGAAAAGATATTGGGGCGAAAACATATCTATTTACCGCATGCGCAAACTGCTATTTACGATTCTAAGGTAAAGTTATTTTTAAAACAGGGAATAATATCCCATCAACTTGGTCGTGACGCAGTTGTTCGATTTGAATGCGAGAATTCAGCAATTGACGTGATCATTAATTTTTTATGAAAAATATTCCACAAGCCTATCGACCATCGTACTTGTGGTTTTGACCACCGCTAATTTTGGGGGGTTCAGTAATTTCTGCCGGTACTATACACGATCTCAGGCAGGTAAAAGTACCGGGTACCGGCCCACTTTGAAACCCCTGAGTTTACAGTTTCGGGCAAGTAAAATCAATATGGCACTTGCCCGAATGGACAAGTTGGTCAAAAAGTTAATGTCGAACCCTGCATGGCTGAAACTCTCAGATCGATAGCCAGAATATACAACTATGGCTGAAACTCTCAGATCGATAGCCAGAATATACAACTATGGCTGAAACATCAATAGCCAGAATATACAACTATATATGGCTAAAACATCGATAGCCAGAATATACAACTATATATGGCTAAAACATCGATAGCCAGAATACACAACTATGGCTGAAACAAAGATACATGCAACTTTTATGTGAATTACCCGATTTAACATCGACATATATATTTGTGCCTGTCCCAAGTCAAGGCCTGGATTTCCAATGTCATATGTCATAATCTTGTTTATTTTTAATGATTTGAGGTGAGAGGAGATTGTTCATTTTGTTGAAATTGGTGGAATTGTTGACCATCATCGTTTAAACTTTTTTTTCATATACTGTTAGCTTTATTCATTCATTTTCAAACTGGCAATAATTTACAATATCATTGGATTTAACATTTGACATAATTTGATTGGAAAAATTATTCATTTATTTTACATGCAAATATTCTGTTTGCCATCAAGCTTTCTGCTGTCTTAAACAAAAGAAAAAGAAAATGTTCACCAGTGTGAGCTATCCCCAATAAACACACTTACATGAGTCGGAGTTCGTGATCTTGGAGTAGGAGCTTTTTGTTGTAATAATTCTGCTATTAAAGGACCATTAGACATTCCACCTGTGCCTGTAACATTTAATTCTTTGGCAAGAGTATCTCTGGAATCATGGGGTATTGCCTGTAAAAAAAAGGTTGTTATAAACAATACATTTGGACTATTTTACAGAAAGTTTATTCATTTTAAATAATACTCAATTTATAGTTTTAAACTTAATGTAACTGAAAGAATGTTTATAGCAATCAGAGCAATTCAATTTTTCTTGATCAAATTTAAGGACTGTCATATTGTGTACACTGTATATAATTAGGATTGCTGTTTTACCTACTGATTGGTTTTGTTTTTCGTGTCATATAGAAATATAATAGTTGATTAATTTAGTAACATAATAACAACTCCTATTACACAGGGATTTCAATAAGGGCCGGCACCAGGCGATATGTCGCCGCTTCAAACGAGTGAAATCGGCGGATCGACTGTTAGAAACTAAAATATTTTTTCATTAAATAAAAGAAATATACAATATTTATTCACTCTTTCATAATACAGATTTTTAAAATCCACAATTATACAAAAAAACCATGCATTTCAGGATCGATAGCAATGCATTTGTAAGGGGTTATCTAATACTAGGGGAATGAAACAAATTTATCTGAATTTATCATTGATCGGTGTCAATTCTACGCTTAAATTATTATCATTTGATGTTCGATTAAACGTTTAAATGATAGAGATATTTCAATTGAAAAATCTAGAGACACATTGAAAGATAATTATGTTATCGATGGATAACTCATGAGATACGCAAATGGAAAAGTTTGAAGCGCCACGGTCATCTTGAAATGGTCTTATTGCTTGCTAAAAATTAAAAAAAAATCATTTCTATGAAACCTTCTTTTTCATGCACTTGTAAACTACCTTAAAATGCCTCAGAGTGCACCATTTTGAATGTAAGTGAAAAAAAAATTCTGTGCCCCCCCCCTTTTTTTATCATGTAGCCGCGCTAAATTTCAATTCAGCCTGTTCAATACAATCTTATTGAATACCCTGATTACACAGGTGATAACTGTTGGAAGAATGCCCATATTCCTAACATGTTAATGGATGATTGTTGGAGGAATGCCAATACTATTAGCTATATATATAACATGTTCAGGGATGATTATTGGGAGACTGTCAACACTTCTAGCATGATACGAATGATAATAAGAAGAATGCCAATATGCCTAGCATGGTAAGGAGAATGCACAAATTCCTAGCTAGCATGTCAAGGGATGATTGTTGGAAGAAGTGCACACATTCCTAGCTAGCATGTCAAGGGATGATTGTTGGAAGAAGTGCACACATTCCTAGCTAACATGTCAAGGGATGGTTGTTGGAAGAATGCACACATTCCTAGCTAGCATGTCAAGGGATGGTTGTTGGGAGAATGCACACATTCCTAGCTAGCATGTCAAGGGATGATTGTTGGGAGAATGCACACATTCCTAGCTAGCATGTCAAGGGATGATTGTTGGGAGAATGCACACATTCCTAGCTAGCATGTCAAGGGATGATTGTTGGGAGAATGCACACATTCCTAGCTAGTATGTCAAGGGATGATTGTTGAAAGAATGCCCACATTCCTAGCTAGCATGTCAAGGGATGATTGTTGGGAGAATGCACACATTCCTAGCTAGCATGTCAAGGGATGATTGTTGGGAGAATGCACACATTCCTAGCTAGTATGTCAAGGGATGATTGTTGAAAGAATGCCCACATTCCTAGCTAGCATGTCAAGGGATGGTTGTTGGAAGAATGCACACATTCCTAGCTAGCATGTCAAGGGATGATTGTTGGGAGAATGCCCACATTCCTAGCTAGCATGTCAAGGGATGGTTGTTGGAATAATGCCCACATTCCTAGCTAGCATGTCAAGGGATGATTGTTGGGAGAATGCCCACATTCCTAGCTAGCATGTCAAGGGATGGTTGTTGGAAGAATGCACACATTCCTAGCTAGCATGTCAAGGGATGATTGTTGGGAGAATGCACACATTCCTAGCTAGTATGTCAAGGGATGATTGTTGGAAAAAGTGTACACATTCCTAGCTAGCATGTCAAGGGATGGTTGTTGGAAGAATGCACACATTCCTAGCTAGCATGTCAAGGGATGATTGTTGGAAGAATGCACACATTCCTAGCTAGCATGTCAAGGGGTGATTGTTGGGAGAATGCACACATTCCTAGCTAGCATGTCAAGGGATGATTGTTGGGAGAATGCACACATTCCTAGCTAGCATGTCAAGGGATGGTTGTTGGAAGAATGCACACATTCCTAGCTAGCATGTCAAGGGATGATTGTTGGAAGAATGCACACATTCCTAGCTAGCATGTCAAGGGATGATTGTTGGGAGAATGCACACATTCCTAGCTAGCATGTCAAGGGATGATTGTTGGGAGAATGCACACATTCCTAGCTAGCATGTCAAGGGATGATTGTTGGGAGAATGCACACATTCCTAGCTAGTATGTCAAGGGATGGTTGTTGGAAGAATGAACATTCCCAGCTAGCATGTCAAGGGATGATTGTTGGGAGAATGCACACATTCCTAGCTAGTATGTCAAGGGATGGTTGTTGGGAGAATGCACACATTCCTAGCTAGCATGTCAAGGGATGATTGTTGGGAGAATGCACACATTCCTAGCTAGTATGTCAAGGGATGGTTGTTGGAAGAATGCACACATTCCTAGCTAGCATGTCAAGGGATGGTTGTTGGGAGAATGCACACATTCCTAGCTAGCATGTCAAGGGATGATTGTTGGGAGAATGCACACATTCCTAGCTTGCATGTCAAGGGATGATTGTTGAAAGGATGCCCACATTCCTAGCTAGCATGTCAAGTGATGATTGTTGGGAGAATGCACACATTCCTAGCTAGTATATCAATGGATGATTGTTGGTTGCAAATTCATGCCAACATGCTGTTTTATTACTTATAGAAACTTGTTATAGTAATAAATACAGCCAGCGTATAGCTCCCCTGACATAAAGCAACAATCAATCATCAATGTTAACTTATTTATAAAATCATAAAATTACCACACCAGCCTCTGGTTCAAACACTGCTAAAGTATACTCTAACCGGAAAAATTCTAAAAATTCTTTAATTAAACCAGCAACTGCTCTACCTACAAAAATAAATCAATATTTAATATCAATTACAACAATATGTTATTTAGAAAGACATGTAAATATTTGTCATGCTTTGAAAAACATAAACCGTAGTTTAGTTTATGATGATTTTATTTGTTAAATTAACAAAAGGGATAGTGTAATGGTTAGCATGGTTGCCTCAACTGCAGTAGATCATGGGTTCAAGTACTCCTCCGGTCAAACAAAAGACTGTAAAATTGGTTTTGTTGCTTCTCAACTAAGCATGCACCATTAAGGAGAAAGAGCAAGATTAATTGGCTCGGAATCAGGATACAATGTGTCAGCCTGAAGCAACATGTCTACTCGCAGACTGTTGTTTCAGTAAGCTAGCATTATAGGGTTAGGGCTATGGTGTTTAACATCAATTTCAACAATATTTCAGCTATATTGTGGCAGTCAGTTTATTGGTGGAGGAAACCAGTGTACCTGGAGAAAATCACCAACCTGGTGTAAGTCACTGACAAACTTTATCACATATTGTTGTATTGAATTTGAGTACACCTTGCCATGAGTGGGATTTAAACTAAAAAAATTGATGGCGGTCAGTTTTATTGGTGGAGGAAACTGGAGTACCTGGGGAAAACCACCGACATATCACAAGTCACTGACAAACTTTATCACATAATGTTATATCGAGTATACCTCGCCTGGGCGGGATTCGAACTCACAACTTCAGTGGTGATAGGCACTGATTGCATAGGTAGTTGTAAATTCAACTACCATACAATGATTATTTCAAAGATTACGTATGTTTAATTAAATTACAGAAGAACATTTCATTAAAATATTTGCATGAAAATTGTTTTGTTTTTTCGTTTATTTCTTATTCAAAATTGCTTATTATAGCAAATACCATTTTATTCTTTCCTTTTATAAATAAATAATCGGGTTTTTGAAAATTATTGAATTATGAAGTTCTGGTTCCTGTGAAATATTTCTGTTAAAACTTGTTTAAAGTGTGGTAACAGATCAAGGTAAACATGGGCTGATTGTGTGGTGAGGCTATATATAGCTCCCTGTGAGTGACTGAAGTTGAAAATGTTTGTCAGTAAATGTCATTCTAGTAAGGAAACAATTTTTACTCGCCAACAAAAGTATGTTACTTGCCAGATTAATAAAGATACCAATTCGTATTATACAACTCCAATATGTATCTATTTGTACATAATTAATAATGCCCTGAATGAGGCAGAAGATGCTGAGTTGAGGAATGGGCTTTTGCTGATACCATATTCAATAAACATTTTTTTTATGTTTTATTATGATAAACAAGACTTTCACGTTTAAACTATTTCTTTCCGATAACAAATTTGGTTTTGCTAGCAATATCTGGGCCTGCCTTTCTGCAAATATCACAATACATAACGTTGTTACTGGAATCATAAGTGAGCCACAAAAATTCCAAACTTCCAGACATCATGGAATTTACACTTTTCAGCTTTAGAACCCCAACCTTCATCACTCTTTTGGTTTATGCTTCCGTCGATGTAGCATAAGACAGGCCAGCTTCATGATCGGTTGATTTAACCGGTTTATTTTTAGCGAAATATTTTGTATGTAGGTTTTGTTTTTTGCTCATCATGGTCACTTGCAAGCATTAAAAGTACATGATTTAAAACTTTTATGTCTGAGTCAATTGTGTGGTTTAAAAGACCGGATAATCAAAGTCGGAATTTAAATTGAAAAATATTATCGGTGAGGGAACGAAAATGATCCGAAAATTTCAACTCGCCGTCTGGCTATCAATACAGAATTTTTACTCGCATTTTACAAAAGTAACTCGCAAATGCAAGTGTTTTGGTCGCATTGTAGAGCCATGGTGAGGTGACTGTTTATTTGAGCTAAAATAACACGTAATTCATGTGGGTAGGATTTTAAACTGTCTGTTTACAGCAGGTGACCTTTAGTACATTAGTTTATAAAATAGTCAATTGTTGATGTTATGTTTTTTTTTGTATTACCTTCCTTTGTACTAAGAAATGTCTTCAAATCATGATTGGCAAATGGTGATTTATTCTGAAAATAAAATAAAACAATAACTTCTAAAATTCTTCAATGGTAGCATTACTATTAAGTATTATATTAAAATATTTAAATCAGTTTATAAAAGAGTCAAATGTACTAACTAGTTGGTCATTTTAACATACCGGGGTAAATCATACTGGTATATAAAACAGATTTTTGACACCAATTAATTTCTTCATAAGACAGGTTTATCTGTGATTTTCACTTTCAGAGTGAAATTGAGAAATGATATTTAACATCCATCATAAAGAAACACTTTTGGGAGTGAGTGATTGTTGTGTAATGCCAAATCAGCAATTTTTCAGCTATATCATGGTGAGAACAAGTTAATTTTCAATGAGATGATGATGAGGTCCGCTTTGTACTAGACCAACATGCTTAGTTGGATTTTTATAGTGCTAGTTCACTGAAACAATAGTCTGCGGGTAGACATGTCGCTCCACTCGGACACATTATTCTGATTCCGAGCAAATCAGTCTTTGCTCTTTTTCCATAATGCTGCGTGCTTAGGCCAAAAAAAAATATGTGTGCTTACTGTCACATGTCAAAAAAATCTAGGGTCGGTCAGCATTATTTTTTTTTTTTTTTACTTACTATCGGCAAAACCGGAAATAGTCGTTCCCGGTTCCTGTATCCGATATCATTTTCGAAATTTCCGGTAAGCCGTCATTTGTTTTGAAGCTGTTTTATGAGAGTTACGCAGTTTTTCTACCTTCTTTGCTCTCAATTTCGACAAAAAGTTAGCGGTTGAATAAATAAAACATTGCTGCTGATTAAACAACAAAAATGGTTATCCGAATTCTGTGTAAAAATTGATAGGGTCGCTAGCAAAAATTCGGGTCGGTCGGGTGACCGTAAACACACATATTTTTTTTTTGGCCTTAGCAGAGAAGCAACAAATACCAATTTTATAGTCTTTGGTTTGACCCGAACAGGACTCGAACCCACGATCTACCGCACTCAAGGCGAGCAAGCTAACCATAACACCATCGATGTGGTTAAAAACACTTTTGGATTAGCTACATACCACAAATGTCTTTAAAGGAGTTCTTATCAAAATGTCTGTGTATCGATTCATATATATGTACCATTTACTATGACAACAAAATTACTATTGAAAGATAACCAAAAAGTAATAAACAGGAAAATCTGAGTAATTACCACAGTGCCCCTATCTAGGCAAGGTTCTAATGTTGATTTCCACCATATCTAAGTACAAAATAGATATATGACGGGAACAAGACAAAAGCCCCCCGAACAAATGAATGGACAAGACCATTCTAGCAATATAGATGATAATAAACTATAACCTGTGATGATTCTTGTTCTTCTAATGCCAAGAACACACTTGCCCTCAACTGTGCCTGAAAATATACAAGAAATAATTAAATACATTAATGATTACACACTATACAGTACTTTATGTGATCATTGTTTTCTGTATGCTTGTTACATATGGACTACTAATGAAATATAAATCTAGTAATTAATGTGAAAGAATAAAAATAAACTGTTTGGAGATTTAGAATACATTCTGGTACAGACTGATTTTGGCTTCAGAAAACATACTGATAGTCCAATTTTGGCTTCCTAGCTAGTCTGTATTGTTGTTAAGAATGCTGTCAATGACTTTAAGATTTGGAACTTACAAGCCATTATCGGTGAGAACGTTACTCGCCAAAAAGAATTACATGAATTTTGAGAAACTGAAAGCACAATAAATTATTATGGTGTTTATTCTCTGGAATACATTTTTTTAAAGTCTTCAGGATTTTCAATAGATTTTGAAATAGCAGTCTAAATTTGAAAAGTAAGTGTAAAAGATGGAGGTGTGCCTGCACACTGACCATTTTCGGCTGGCAGAGCCCTTGTAGGGGGACCCGGGGATGAATCTCCCCGGAAGCTCTCGAAACCTTACTATATTGATTCCTATTTCTGAACAAGAAAATAAAGTGATTTTCTTTTCCCTTAAACCAATTTCCTTAGATAAAAAAAAACCAAACAACAATGTCCCAACAGATTCTAGAAGATTAGCTCTGACCCCACTACTATATTTGTGTTCAAGTGTTTTAGCAGGTTCAAGACTCATTAAAATGAAGATCAACAATAAAAGCCTTGTTGCAAAAACTTATTGTTTTTGTTTTTTCCCCTCCTGATTTATTTGAGTTATTATCTGATGAACCATACATCTACCTCATTATTTATACTTACATCCATGGTACTTTAATTTTTTATTTCAGATTTACAGACAAGAACTTCAACATTATCATCAATACCCTCATCCTGATTCCAGATTTATCAAAATGGGGGCAGAAATAAAAGCTTTTTGGCAAAAACTGTTGGTTTTTTTTCTATTTATGATATTAATATATTGTCTTATGTACCTCATAACAGATCTAGGTTTTATTTTCATATTTATTTTCACATGATGCTTTCAAGTTTTAGAAGTAAACAATATCACTAAAACGTTACATACATTTAATTTTTTATTTTTCAAGTGTTCGTTATTATATTACTATATACAATGTAAATCACTTGTAGATATATAATTAAAGTTCATTTAGTCTTCTGACTACAAAGTCTCCCAAACAAACTCAGCTAGCCATTTTGAAAATTTTCAACCCTTAATGAACTTCTACACATCCCAAGGATCATTCCTGTGAAGTTTCATAGCAATCAGATAAAAATATAAATATCTTTTGACATTAATGGTTACCATTTTGACACATCCCAAGGGTCATTTCTGTGAAGTTTTATTACAATTGATCAAAAAAGACAATTTCCTGGAGAAAAAAAAATTCCCTGTAGAATTCTATAGTAAAATATTTAGGCCCCTAAAAATATACCCAAAACAGCCCCAGTGCAAAATTTCAAACCTTTATGCACAACTAGATACACAGATATATCATCAAACCATACCCCAAGATCAATGGACCTATGGTTTCTGAGAACCACTGTGCACAGACAACTTCCTGTGTTACAGAAAGAAATAATAATAATAAGAAATGGAGCAAAACATTAAGTCTCCAAACTTTGTTTGGGAGACTTTAATTGAATGTTTGTAACATCCTGGGACGTCTTGTTCCTGAGATGAAAATGTGTCAGCTAAACACATGACGAAGAACTGGAGCCATGTTGCAGAGCTTCCGTTACTGTGGGGTTGCATTCAAATTGACTGTTCCAGTTTATTTTCATTTGTATAATTGGTGTGGTTATTTTAAAAACAGGGAATAGGTAGACTACTGATCATTCTGCATGTCAATGGGACAAATCATTAAAATGTGGACAAAAAAAAGATATTCCAGAAGCCAACTTGTGGTCTGGAAATTTCCATTGGGCAGACAAAATTTTACTGGCCGTGGGCCATCGTACCACCGCTAACTTCAAACACTGAGAATGTAAATGTTGATGTCATACCCAGAAAAACAAAAGGTGCATGTTTTATTTATCTCGACCAAAAAAATGAAATACTGGCAAAGTAGTAAACATGGCTTAGAAATAAGTATCTGTTGTTTTTATTTCATGCTACAATTGTGTGTTGAAGTGATTCAAACACAAATGGCAAATTGTTCATGTTAGGTTTCGATTCTGGTCACTCTATTTAAATATCAGTATTTGTGTGCTAGACCAGGATACACATGGAATACGAAAACTTTATTTTGATTTGGCACAACAGGCACATACATAATACAAACATAAGCTCTAATGAGCTTTTTACCGAATATAATCAAACACATAACATTAAAACACATATGCAAACTTAAATGGCAAGTAGAACTAAAATAACCTGTCACATGTTGCATACATGTGGATAGATGGCGATCATAAGCAGTATATATACATGATAAAAGTGGTTTGAGTTGACGTACAGTTAGTTGTCTGATATTCAATTAAATATTTGGCTGAGAAATCATTAGATTGTCTTGCTTCCATAATTATTACAATATTAAAGTGACAATCGGTCATGAAACAATAAAACTAAAAGTACATTGTTTACATTTTGCTTAATCTCGTTGAGATTAGCATCCGAAGAAATTTTCTGTCTGTATCTTCACCCTAATCTCGTTTCAAGCCCTATCAGAGGTATTCTGGAAATTAAAAATAAAAATAAAATTTGACCCCCCGGTGCATTCTGACAGATATTTTGGCATGAACGGATTGTGTCAGATCAAGTGCAGGTAAGATTTCATATTTAGACATATTTTCTAGTTAAAATCTGCAAAAATATTGATATTTCCTTACCTTTTACAGCGCATATCAGATAAAATAATCCAACATCCACTTCGAACTGTCCGCCATTTTAGTGAACTCATGAACTACACCACATGATCAAAATCGTCACATATTTTGTTACAGCCTGTTTCTAGATTAAAGATCGATGTCAAATTTATTGTATATATGCAAGTATATTCTTTATGGGCTGTTGATTGGTTTTAATAAAATATTTATAACAACATAAAAAAAAGTTCAAGCCGTGTATATGGGATTTTTAAATTATAATAAAATATTTGACATCGACATCTTGGATCTAAAAACAGGCTGTAACAAAATCTGTGAAGATATTGATCATGTGGTGCAGTTTGCTTGATGGTGTTTAACGCCACTTTCAACAATATTTCAGTTATATCGTGGCGGTCAGTTTTATTGGTGGTGGAAACCGGAGGACCCGGAGAAAACCAGTAGTATTGTTGATGAGTTCACTAAAATGGTGGACAGTTCGAAGTGGATTTTGAATTATTTTATCGGATATACGCTGTAAATGGTAAAGAAATATCAATATTTTTGCAGATTTGAACTAGAAAATATGTCTATACAGGGGTTAACAAATCTTGGACCACCTCACTAGCCCAGGGCTAGCATACTCCTAAATATTACTAGCCCGAATCTATGAACCACTAGTCCTGGTCAATACCGTGATTTCATGAATCTGACATGCAGACTTGAACCCTTGTACAACATGTACAATGTATATTAGTTTAACTATCTTTCTTTTCAGATCTGGTATTGCGTTTTATTTTCACTTATTTTCCACAGTTCAGGTCACTGTAAGGCCAAACAAAAAAATATGTGTGTTTATGGTCACATGTCAAAAAAATCTAATTATTTATAAAAAAAAGAAAAAAAAAAAAAATTCTTTTACTATCACCAAAACCGGAAATAGTCGTTCCCGGTTCCGGTATTTTCGAAATTTCCGGTAACCCGTCGTTTGTTGAAGCTGTTTTATGACGAGAATACGCAGTTTTTCTACCTTCTTTGCTCTCAATTTCGACAAAAAGCTAGCGGTTGAATAAATAAAACATTGCTGCTGATTAAACAACATATGACTTATATGAATATAACTTATAAGTAGATACGCGAATATTGACAAGTTTGTCAATATCCGATATATATTTTTACTAGCCCGTCGGGCATACAGCTGATTATTTCAGCTAGCCCAAATGTGGAAATTACTAACCCCGGGCGTCGGGCTAGGGGATTTGTTAACCCCTGCTATATCGTGCAAGGTCCAGTTTTCGTGGGGGTTCTCTTTTCGTGGATTTCCCGGAAGTCTTGAGATTTCAATCGTGACGTCACATTTACGAGAGTTTTAGCTGTAACTAGGAAGTGGAACGTCACTGGTATTTATTTACATTTGCTGTACAATATGCAGTCAAAACAGGGAAATTTACTTATAATTGCATCACAACTATGAATTTTTTAACAGATTTTACTACATGTATTACCAAATTTTGCCTATGTTTAATCATCCAGAAATCAAGTTTCTGCAGTCAGAATTCCAATGTTAATGTTTACATCTGTCAGCACGCGTGCATATATTTAGTCACTGTACGACGTCATACAACTTTGAGGCCAATGCTATTTTTGTGATTTCCTTGGCCTTAAAGAACAAATTGAAACATACCCACGAAAAGTGGACTCTTCCGGTCCCCTAATTTTGTTTGGGAGGGGGTCAAATTTAAAATTTCCAGAATACTCTTGATAGGGTTGAAACGAGATTAGGATGAAGATACAGACAGAAAATTTCTTCGGAATCCTAATCTCAACGAGATTACATTTTGCTGATTTTTGCATGGGAAGCATTCCCTTTATATATTACCCATAGGCACAATTTTTATCTAATTTGACATCGAGGAATTAATATTGATACCGGAAGTAATCGGTAATGTCTAGTGTCTATGTGAGATAAAAATATTTCTAAACAGATGAAAAATTAAAGGGAGATAATTCTTATTTCACTCTACAAATGTATAAAGGCAAAGCCTAAAGGTATACAAGCATAGAAGTAATATTTTCATCCATGTCTTTGTTCAGGAGGGAAATTTTTATCAAACCCAACACAAATACTCTACATGTTTTTAGAATCGATTTAAAAGGGGGAACATCATAGTGTCTGCTTGTTGGTACATGCACGGGAGATGCAAAGGCGTCATCAGCAACGACATTTAAATGACATAAAACCCATATCGAATTGGTGATTGTTAATTGTAAACATTTGTTCTATACTTAAGTGTTTATAGTCAAGTTTTGCATACCCTTATTTTTCCTAAAACTCCATTTGTTTCCAAAGTTTGTGCTACAAGATCGCGAAGTTCGGTGTCTTCGTCTGCCGACATGATTGTTTTTAAAACTTTCCTCCTACAGCGCATGAACGGAAATAAATAAAACCCTATAAAATCTGGTAATAAAATTTAATAAAAGTCATATCATATTCTAATTTTGACCGATTGATACTGCTGCTGGTAGTTTTTCAACGCTCAGACAATTAAACTCCAAGATTAAAATTTTCCGCGGAACAGGTGCTTGTTTCCGAATCACTCAAGACTTTTCATAGCGAGTATGAAAAATCCAAATTGACACTTTCGATTTGTTTTGTTGCCAAAGACAACATCCAATGAAATTTAAAAGAAATCGGAATTGACCAATGAAAACGATACGGCAAAATGACTTTTTATATTACCCGCAAAATTTGAAGTGCATTTTGTGAAAAGAAACAGAAGAGGACGAAAGTAAAAAAAAGGAGCTGTCGGTAATAGTCTAAAGTCAGATAACTCAACAAATATCGCCAGGTAAACCGATTGCCACCTTTAATTCATGTGTTCACGGTATTTGTAATACCAAAAAAAATGTATATGACTTTGGTCAATGCATTATTTATGCACATTAATAATTTAATATGCAATGCAAGACCATTTTTGCGGTTCTGGGAAAGTTACATTTTTTACTCTAAATCAATAGTTATATGTCTCATATAATGATAAGCACAACATTTTCCATAGTTTATTCAAATGGTGGAATTTCAGCATATTAAAATAAAAAAAAGGGGGAGGGTGTCCAAAACCAAATATTGCAAAAACGGGAGTGTAGCTATAATTCGACATCCCGTTAATAAGATAATCTGACAGAGATGTGTTTGTTTTTCACTTTAACTGTTCAGGTTAGTCTGAGATTCCTCTGCCATCCGACGGCTTTTTTTATCGACTTGCTGGAGCCGTGGGACGTCGGACTCGGAGAGCTCTACATTAGGGATGTATTGCCAGCTGGGCACTCGTCTATCTGTCACCATGTTAACCTTTGATGTTACGAACTGCGTTGAAACGGCCCAGAATTTTATCAGAAAGGCAAAAAACTAGAATTATTAAATCCAATAATATCAATCTTACAAACAGTATTAAAAAATCCATATTTCTCTGCATCATATTTCTTTACAAACGATTTATTTCTTGTTGTTTGTTTACTTACTGACTGAAAAATCGACGCCATCTTGAGAGAAACGCATCGCATGGCTGCTGCAAATTTAGCTCTGATCACGTTATTTTCATAAAATATTTGAAAACAATGCTCTTTTGTATTCATTTGAGGTCCTTGAAGGGGATGATATATTTTTCCGTGTAATTTATTGGTAATTTAATTACTTTCATCGTAATTTAATATCACTAATGTTTAGTAACGAATAATTTACTTCAGATTGAATGGGACCTCCCAGGACTATGTTTTTAAAAGAATTTAACCATCTTAGTATAATTAAAAAACAATAAAATGTTAATTGTCCTAAGCATTCTCATTTCCTCACCGATATATATTTTTTCAATTTAAATTCTTACTTTGATTTTCCGGTCTTTTAAACTGCGCAATTGACTCGGACAGTTTTAAATCACGTACTTTTAACGCTTGCAAGTGACCTCGATTAGCAAAAAAACCAAAACCTTCGCTAAAAATAAACGGTTAAATCAACTGATTACAAAACTCGCCTGCCTGATGCAACTTTGACGGAAGCATAAGCCAAAATACTGATGAAATCATAGTTAAGGGTATGTTTTGTAGTGACACTCTTAATTTTTGAAAGACCACCTGAAAAATAAAAAAAACCCACAGATTTTGACACTTTTGCTGACGGTGGTCCTACTCAAAGAGCCGACGTCCCACGGCTCCAGCAAGTCAGGGAAAAAAGCCGTCTGACGGCAGAGGAATCTCTGACTATGTTCAGGTAAGAACAGCAACAAAGTAAAAATTCAAAAGAATACATTTAAGTCAAATCTAAAGCTTTCCAAGTTTCGTTTGACCAATTTTCTTGAATATTTGTTTGTATGACAGAATTTTCATTCACAAAATTTTTTTTTTCGACAGAGCCGATGTAACAGGCAATTTGTTCCGGACTGAAACGACCGTCTGGGCTAGATCAACTGACAGGTCAATAGGCAAAGGCTTCATATTTCGGGTCTAGGCAATATATTCAGACTTTTTTAGCTCACCTTGCCAAAGGCAATGTGAGCTTTTGCCATCACTTGTCGTCCATTAACTTTTCACATTTTAATCTTCTCCTCTGAAACCCCTCAGCCAAATGAATTGAAACTTGGTAGGAAGCATCTATGGAAGGTCCTCTATATTGATTGTTCATTTCGTCCCGATCCATTAACAAACATGGCCGCCACAGGCAATTCATGTTTAGGCCCAAAAAAAAATATGAGTGTTTACTGTCACATGTCAAAAAACTCTAGCCGGTCCCGGTATTTCATTTTCAAAATTTTCGGTAAAATGACGAATTATGCAGTTTTTCTACCTTCTTTGCACTCAATTTCGACAAAAAGCTAGCAGTTGAATAAATAAAACATTGCTGCTGGTTAAACAACAAAAATGGTTATCCGAATTCTGTGTAAAAATTCATAGGGTTGCTAGCAAAAATTAGGGTAGGTCGGGTGACCGTAAACACACATATATTTTTTTTTTTGGCCTTATGATTGTATGCTTTCTAAAAAAATAAATTTTTCTGTGGAAAGAGAGATAACTCTAATTTAAATATTGACATTTACTTTAGTATAATACAGTTAAAATGAATCTGTTTTTCTGTGGAAAGAGAGATAACTCTAATTTAAATATTGACATTTACTTTAGTATAATACAGTTAAAATGAATCTGTATAAACAAATGTGACCGAGATACCCACCCTAAACCATATATATTTATGATTAGGGCGACTAGGCAAATTAAATGCATTAGAGCTCAGGCCCTGGGGTCATATCCCACCCACTACCTGAAGTGAACATTTTAATGGTTGAGATCCCCTCCCCTAAACCATATATATTTATGATCAGGGTGACTAGGCAAATTAAATGCCTTATAGCTAAGGGGGGTTGGTCATACCCCACCCCCTACCTGAAGTGAACTTTTTAATGGTCGAGATCCCTGTCCCTAAGCCATATATATTTATGATCAAGGGTGACTAGGCAAATTAAATGCCTTATAGCTCAGGCCCTGGGGTCATACCCTACCTGAAGTGAACTTTTTTAATTGTTGAGATCCCCACTCCTAAACCATATATATTTCTGATCAGGGTGACTAGGCAAATTAAATGCCTTATAGCTCAGGCCCCGGGGGTTATACCCCACCCCCTACCTGAAGTGAAGTTTTTAATGGTTGAGATCCCCACCCCTAAACCATATATATTTATGATCAGGGTGACTTGGCAAATGAAATGCCTTATAGCTCAGGCCCTGTGGGGTCATACCCCACCCCCTACCTGGGGTGAACTTTTTAATGGTTGAGAACTTTGAATAGCTAGTGAGATATCACACATTTTGTTTCTTTTAATTATTATAATTAAATGTTTTATATTCATTTATTTATTTCAGATCTTTATAATACTTTTAATAGAACAAGAAATGCCTTCTAATGAAAATGAACGTATCAAGACATACAAGAACAAAGGAAGAGATGTAGATGTAAGTTAAACAATCCTGTCTTAAGTGACCTTTGATGGAAATTTTTAAAAAGGTCACATAAGACAGGGAGGCTTTATATGATATTTGTGAACAAAATTATTGAGCATATATGGACTTAAAGTGTATCCAGTTGTTATCAATGTATATGGAATGATGTCTGTGTTTACATATTTTTACTGCTGGTGTATATTGAAATGGCTTGTTTGTGGAATGTACTTGGGTTTTTTTTTTCAGAAAATCTGCTCATTCTATGGGTGAATATTTATTTATACACAGGGCTCTCACTACATTCAAATTAGAGAGAGAATTAGGGAAGACTTCTGGGAGAAGTTAACAGAGATTAATGGAAATGTTATTTTGCAACCCCTCTAAAGTTAGTAAATAGTTTTAATGCTGTCTGATCTGATTTGTTTTCTTTTTCATTCTTAATTGCTTAAAGGACATTTATTCAATATCAAATATTTATTTCTGTCTACCTTGACTATTGCCGTATTGGAGTCTTCCATATCTGTGACATTTTAAATCACTTTCAACATACTTAATGAATACGATAGATTTCAATAAACAGGATATTGACATTTTCATAAATGACACATGGCAAAAATACTCAGGCGACACAGGGCAACTATTCAAAATTACATGGCGACTTGAGCTTCGCTTTTAAAAGAAAGTGAAGTCTCGCAAGGTAACCCCTGATAAACAAACATTCTGGAAGTATCGTCTTTGGTGGTATTTTCTCTTGAGCATTGTCAATGGTATGTCAATATGTTCATGTTCTAGTTGACATCTTTTTACAGGAAATGAGAAGACGTAGAAATGAAGTATCAGTAGAACTGAGAAAGGCCAAAAAAGATGATCAGATGTTAAAGAGGAGGAATGTTGCCATTGACGACGAACCTACCAGTCCTTTAGGAGATTCTACTAACAAGGTATGGTTGACCTATACATACTACAGAAAATCAATGTTAATATCATTTCCTTCCATAAATAGCTTTCATTAAATTAATATCTCATTCTGTATTATAGAAGTGAGGCCTAAAATAAAATTTTATTTGCGTTTCAGACACACACAAAAATTGGAATCGCACCGGAATTTCGATCGTGTCCGCAGAGTTTGTTCCGGGCTATATTTATTTCAAATCTCGATCGTAGAAGCGCTTGATGTACACTGTATTTAGAGCAAACGTTTAAACAACATAGAATAGAAAATGGTCTGCTGAAACGAAAATAATGTCGAAGAGACCGGCAGTGGAAAGCATCCCCCTATCCTGTCATGCATCAGTTAAGGGGGGTGTGAACATTTTATCAAAAATAAGATCTTCAGTTATTCTATGGACGAAACATGGGAGGACGTTCTGAAAGATCCTGTGTTCCTGTGAAAAACCAGTCTGAAAATATAAAGCTTTCAAAAAAAATAATCCCTACCTACCTACCCACCTGCTGATAGTGTGGTTGGCAATGCCAAACAAACAATATTTTAAGGGTGGCCTGAGAGGAGTTTGTTTGAGATTTTAACTTGGGTCACATTATTTTTGGTAAAATGAAATCTTTACCGTTAGCAAGGCATAAGATGCAAGGAATTTAACATGGGTCACATTGTTTTTTGGTAAAATGCTATCCCGACCGTTAGCAAGACATAAGATGCAAGGAAATATAGAATCTAACACCGGGGGTGAGTACAAGATAGAGAAATCTCCAACACACGAGGGTATTAGATTTCCATCGTTCTCTTACGAGGCTTGCCGAGTTATGAGAACGATTGAAATCTTACCCAAGAGATTTCCCTATCTTGTACGTTTTCCGGTGTTTGATTTTATTTCTCACTAAACACCTTTGTTTTGTTTACATTCCATGGAGCGTTTTCCCGCAAAATTGTTCTCCTTTGATGAAGTAAATTTTCAATTTATCGATATACATTCGTGTATTGGTAGTATTTCAATTGTATTTCATAATAAAAATACAATGTATTTTATAAATGCTACTACAACAGTGATAAATACCTGTAAGAAATTATTTGACTTTGATCAAAGGGAGGTAATTTCTTTCTTTACGTATGTTACTAACAAGCGAGAGCACTCTATTCAGGGTTAGAAATTAACTTTTGTAGTTACTAGCTTTGGTCTAGTAGAAGATATCAATCACTAGTCCTGTAGATGTGGCGAGCACCCTTCAGGTTGAAAATCTAGATGCAAATTCCTGCAATCTGAGGGTTTTTTGGAGTGAAAATGTCTCAAAAAGACAGTTTTTATGGTGTGTTTTTTTTCCCTTTCAAATATGAAAATAATGAAATTTGATATGATTGCCAATGAGATAGCTACCAAAGAACACAGGACAATGATTTCACAGTTTAGTCCTTCAATGATTAGCAAAACCCATAATACCATGAAGCAAAATGCTGCAAATGTCATACCCTTCCAAAGCACTTAAATGGCTTTCCAGCTTTCTTGGAAAGTTCTGATCCGTTTCTCCTGATCATAAAGTGAATCCCGTTGGTGTTTTTCCTCTGGACTATCCCGTTTTAAATTGGGGTTTTTAACCCCTTTTATAAAATTCCACATGTTTACAAATGAAATTTTATTTGTCAATGTCAAATTTGGGCTTGAATTTTGGAAAACAATTTAACTATTTCAAACATTTGTGTGATCCGTCCTCCAAGTGCTTTAAACAACGTAGTTTTATAAGTAATTTTCAAGTGCATGTTTGACACAGTTGTAAATGGTGTAACCTAAAGGAAAGAAACGAACAGGGACAACAACGGCTTTCCAACTCGTTGTGATACATACCAGTCTCTTTTTTTACTATCCCAAGCGGACAAATACCTAGGAGATGTGTGTTCATGGGGAAAATTACTAGTCTCGAACTAACGGACAATCATTAACTTCGAACCCCAGTGGAAACGAAATACCGACGGACAAGTCCGGTAAAATAACTGCCGGTCCGATATAAACCCTTGGATTTCAGGACCGATTGTCCGGTATTGCTCTGTCATTTGATTTCGTCAATTTCGGCTATAACGATTGACTTGTCAGTTTCCGGCATAGGATTTAATAAAAACTAAAGTGAAATGCCAGATCAAAACTGTTTATTGTATCATTTTTCGTTGTCCCATGCTATGATGAAGTTCAAGGACATTGACAAAAAAGTCGCAATCTCAGAAACGCTTAAATGAACGAAAATATCAATATTTGAAATATAAGAAAAAGAATCACTCCGGACCGGACACATAAAAATTATCGGATATCAATTGGTGCAATTTTTACCATTTAAACGTGTCTGTTGTGCAAAATACGATAGAGGACTTGATTTTAGATTTTGGGAAATATTGAAACCTTTGAAATGGACAAATATTACAAGCTTTTTCCTGATTAAGACAAATGGTTGTAAAGATATCCACTAAAAATTTATTTACCTGTGAATTTAAATAAAATACTTTGCTTTATTTATAAAAAAAAAAAATTAAACAAAATGTTTACCGGTACCAAGTTCAAAGCAGACTTGTTTTATCAAACAATGTTCAGAAAAATATATATATAGTTAATTTGCATTGCTAAAACGAGAAATGGAAAATTGGTAGCCCTTGCTTGAAAGCAACCACTGCAGGAAAAGCTTGATATTGACAGTGAGGAAAGTGACCTTCATGCACTGAATATTATATGTGACAGACAAGGACAATGATGACTTTTGTGTTGATTTTATGGATGAAGAAAATAATTGGAGAGACGTTTTCCTTCTCTCGGAGAGAGAATGTTAACAATAAAACTATTCAAGAGTATATATTGTTATGAAAATTTGTGTTCCCATACCATTCTTCTCCTTGTTGGTTTCATATGACATGGGTATATGAAATAAGAAAACAACCCTAATTAAAATCAATAACAATGAAAAGGGCTTTATACAAGTAAAGGAAACTATACAGGCCAGCCATCAACAATGAAATATTAAAAAAAATTACAATTTTCTTTCGGTCTGGTAAAAGTTGATTCGGTCTGGTGAATGATCTTGGTTCACCAGACCGAATGTCCTGTAAGAAAATTTACAATTTCGCATTCACTGGAACCCTGCTATTATTTACTCAAAGTAAACAAACATTGACACGGTAGAAAGGGATGAGAAAAGGTCAAACGCAGTGAAAGTATGAGACAAGAAAATCTTCCATCTCTAGAATTAGGAACTGGCTTATCTTTTTAGTGAGAAAATAATGTATTTCATTAGTAATTAATGTGCCTAATTAACATTTTCCATGTGAAATAAAAAATTGGTTGGTCCAGAGACTGAAAAATATGCATCCTTGTTGGGTTTAAATTTTGTTTCAGTGGATGTAGTGACGTGGAATTATTTTTACTTGCAAACTTTTTAATCAGCTTTTTTATTGAGGATTCTTCACTTTGAATTTTGTTTTATAGAGCAATGCCTCGGGACTGACCTTGGTTGAGATTATAGCTGGTATCAACAGTAATGATGTAGCAACACAACTTCAATGTACACAAGGAGCCAGGAAACTTTTATCAAAGGAAAGAAACCCTCCAATTGATGATATCATCCATGCTGGTGTTATACCTAGAATGGTAGAATACCTCAGTTATAATGATAGGTATGCAGAACTAATCAGGGTCAGCAGAATGCTTTGTAAGAATAGTAACAACATATTTGTTATTTTATTTGACTGAAGATACAAATGATGACTGGTCGTTTAGATATTTGTTTTCCTGTTAATTAAATAGAAATGACGTCCAACGTTAATAGTTGCAAGAAAACCTAGAAATGTGAATTGTTCAGGGAAATAACTAAATATAACATTATTTTTTTAATGTGTAAAATTGGGATTTTTGCAATTATCCTAGAAATTTCCAGGTTGTTGCGCAATAAACATACAGGGGTCATATTCTAGGACGATGTCTCACGACAAACAAACATAGAATGAAGGAATTATATCTGTTCTCCAATTAGCCACAAATATGATGTGCTGATACTTCCATATATATATATATATACGTCTGAAAATTAAACCAAACAGTGTTAGAATTAGATTTTAGAGCTGTCAAATTTTTGTTCTTCCCTCGACGGGATTTGAACCCACACCATTATATACACATCTGAAAATTAAACCAAACTGTTAGAATTAGATTTTAGAGCTGTCAAATTTTTGTTCTTCCCTCGACGGGATTTGAACTCGCACCATTGATACGCTGCAGCACCATTCGCTTAGCCTTACGTCCAGCGCCCTCGACCACATCCACTATATATATAGCGGAAAACATGAAAATATTGACAACAGTAGCTCCCCAAAATTAAACCTTATTAAAATTATATAGCAAAGCCACAGCAGTATCAAAGTAACAAAAACGATATTAAATGAAAATTTAAGCTATAGGGTAGGGTGAGTGGTTTTTTTTTTAATGCGATTAAATGTCTCTACATATAAACCTGACCTTTCAAGGTTGAAATCGAAAGGAAGTGTGGATCATCAATCGGTTCACAAATCAATAATCTATCTGAATACCAAATGTCCATCTTGTATCATTGACCGCAACAGGCAGGAATAGAAAGTTGTGTTTCCTGTGGATAACAGATTTATAACTTGAAATCCTATTAATATTAGTGTTTTTAATTGAATGAATGATTGTTTAATGCCAAATGAGCAATTTTTCAGTTATTCCTGGAGAGAACAAGTTGATGTCAATCTGGTTAAAATCAGATCTCTCACTTGGTGTTTTTGAACAAATGGTTGAAATATGCAAAAGTTTTCAACAATTAACTAATATATCTCAAACCATAAAGTAAAATGTTTTAGTCTTGTGTCATGTGTGTAAAAACTTAAATGAAAATAATAATAGTAAAATATTGATTATTTAAATCCTATTTTTTCCAGACCAGATTTACAGTTTGAAGCATCCTGGGCTTTAACAAATATTGCATCAGGGACGAGTGATCAGACCAAAGTTGTTGTCAAAGCTGGAGCTGTTCCTCCTTTCATTAAATTATTAGATTCTCCTCATCATAATGTATGTGAACAGGCTGTGTGGGCTCTTGGTAACATTGCAGGTTAGTTTATGCCAAAGAAGAAAAAATACACTTGTTTCTGCTAACATGAACAAATTGGGAAAGGTAAATTTTCTTTTGTTTTTTAGCTCAGTTATACAAGACAAGAATCTTGAGTTTAAACATTAGCATTGGTAGGGTTAGCAGAAACACATTTTTTTTTACCTGAGAATGTTCAGGTGGTATAACATAGAAATTGAAGAAAAATGGTGTTGTACTATTTAAAACGTGTACAAGTAATAAAATAAAAATAATATTTTCTAAATGAGCCATTGCCTCTCTTTTTTTTCTCACATTAGACTTTGCTGTAAATAATCATGACATTGTTTCTTAAATATCATAACATTTGTTATTTAAAAAAACCAATGTGAGTACCCCAAGATATAGAAATGATAGCAACCATATACAACACCACAGAACAGACATCCAAAGATTTCATTCTCTTCACCCCGTATTAGAAAGCATCAACTGTTTATACAGAATGGAGGTTTTACAGAAAATTTCTTTAAAAATACCTGAAATTTTGAATGAATTGCCTTATCAAGATATATGTAGCTTTGTAGGTCCATAGTGCCACCTTTTTTTTACCTGAATGATGTATAGTTTGTAAACTTATTCTCCCCAAAAATGTAGCCGAAACGTGAGCGTTAAACAATAATCTATTAGAGAATTCAAATTATTAAAGCTTTATAATAAAACTGGCTACGGAGAGTAGATCTGAAGTCACTCAGATGTGTATTACCATGGAGAAAATAATAAATGGAAATAAAGGTCAAACAGTTCCGGGAGACAAAGAAAACATCTTGATTGTTATAAAAAGCTGCAATAAATTAATGGGTGAAAAAAAAACCAGATTAATATTCGTTTTCATGTGCTAAATTTTATTCTCAAAATAAAAATGATTGTTATTATTTTTGTGTACATGTATATGCTTTACTATATTTCAATTATTTTGTTTTTCTGGAGAAATTATTTGATATAGAGTGTTGATGTTCAAAAAAGGAAAAATTAATAATTGATATATGTTTTGACAGGCGATGGACCAGAGCTTAGAGATTATGTTACTGAGATGGGTATTGTTGAACCACTGTTAAGACTTGTGAAAACAGACACACCAGTAAGTTGAGTTTCAAACTGTTTGAAAATATTGACTTTTGTTTATCCTGCATATCATAGCAGGCATACCAGGGGTTCAAAATTAAACCATTGAAGTTCGCCTCGTTAAGAAGGTTCTAGTTTTTTCAGAACATTTTAAGCAATTATCAATAATCACCTTGCACATATTTCATTGTTTAGCGTTATATTGTTGTGAGACAATATGATCCAAAGCTGTCTCCGAACTCTGAGGTGCTCGAGGGATTAAGGTGTCTAAAAAAAAAATTAAAAGGTGATTTCATTGATTTTTTTATCACTAGGCACTAGATTCACTGTCCAGTATGCATAACTATTTCATAAAATAAATAAGCCCCCTTCAAGCTATGAGTACTGGTTTATTATGATTGATGTAGTTACATGCAGACTATTCTCAGTAAAATGGGATCAACATGCATAATTTATATATTTCATTGCCATTTTGTTTGTTTTCTGAAGGTTAATCACAGGGGTTTGTTACGATTGTTTTGATCCCTCGACTGACAACTCTAAAAACCACAAGGGAGGAATGTCAAATTTTCATACAACCCTTTTTCAAAATAGTTTTGTATTGGTGTCTTGACCTGATTCGCCATTATAGTGGTACCCCTTTGAAGCATAATAAATATATTTTTGATATTCCTATTCCTTTTTGTCAATCTTTACCTATCTGTAACTTTTAAGCAATTCTTAACAGAATTTGCAGGTTTTGAAGTCCTCTTCCATGTTGTTTACATGTGAATGCCACACATGCGATCTGATTGGTCGAATTGACCAATCAAATCGCACGTAGCAGTGAAAGAAACCACTGCTTGCCAAAAGCGAGAAGAGAAAAAATTTGGCAAGTACGTTTGTGTAAGAACTTGACAATCAGGCGACCGAACATCATGAGTCGAATTCCGATTATTTTACACTCGCCCCTGTCAACCAACTTGATTTTTCAAATTTCGGAATTAAATTACTTATACTTAACTGCCGTGAATGCCATTTCAAAAACAAATTGGCCCTTCCTCTTCCCAAATTCTTCCTACAACTTTAAAATTCACTTTAAAACATTCAGGGAAATTCCTCATAGCCAATGGTTCATAGACATTTTGGGTACGTCAATTTGACCACTAAGAACCGCGAAACGTGGGCTTTGGCCACTAGGAACAGAGTATCATTTTTCAATACGATATAATATGTCAAACCAAAGACTATAAAAATTGATATTCTTGCTTCTCCGCCAAGCATGCAGCATTAAGGCAGACTTTTTGAAATTTGATTTCATTTTACTGGACATTGGTCCCTCTGAATTTTTGCCGGACCTACATTTTTTATGTAAAATTGTTTTAGAGCCAAGCAATGTCATACCGTTATTATTATTTTAGTCTAGCAAAGCGCTTTCTGTATTTAACTTCATTAGTACTGGTAGAGGCCTAAAAATAGGAAGACCAGTCGCCATCCAGAATAAACCAAAAAGTTGAAACCATGCACCAAAAAAGAGTAGCCAAATCCAGCTAGGGATACCCTCAAACTTTGAAAAATTTACCAGATTTAAAACAATTTTTTTAAATTTTATTGAGATTACAATAACAATATTCTAAAAGTCATTAGACTCTTTCAATCTCCAGTTGGGGTGGCACTGGCCGTTTTACGTTTGCCCGGCTGAGCTCCGTCGTAATGCTTCAGGAACGACCACATTTTTATGATCGACACATTGCCATGTTGCCGGAACTGTAATTCTAAATAGAAACGGATTCGGTGAAGGGAACGATAATCAGAGAGTGGGTGTATTTTTATTTTATTAATTTTTTAGGGGTTTTTCACTCGAAAAGATCATCTTACGCATCACAATATATTCAAATATATTTATTTTCATGACAGTTACCAATAATATTTACCAAAAACAGATAAAATATCACGTATTCAATGCGGTTACGAATTCCGAGTTGACCGAACTTGTTCCGGTATTTACAATACGACCTGAGTTTCCGACTTCCGTTAAAAAAGTAAACACATCATTCAAAAATGTTTGTCGGACATGGGGACCGACATTATTGGCAGACCTCATGATTTTCTGCCCCCTAGGTCCGACGAATTTCAAAAACTCTGTTAAGGAAAAAGAACCAAGTCTATCCGTGGACTGTTGTTTCAGTGTGGTCATACTTAACTACCCTTGCAGTAGTAATCAGGTAAATATATATGCCTGCGTGAAAGGTGTACGCCTGCAACTATATGGTTCACTTTTAATTATATAAACTAGTAAAAAGAATATATCGGATGATGCACAATACAAATCCAACTAAGCGTGTTGATCTACTACAAAAAGCGGACCTTATCATTATCTCATTGAAAATTAACTTGTTTTTTTTTTTATGAAATACCAATTATTATTTTTTACCATAAACTGTTATAAATTACTGTTTTTCTATTGTGGACACTCAATTAAAAAATCAGTCATGCTACAATGTCGAAATTTGACATTACCGTATTAAGACACATTGCTGTTTGTAACTAACGTCAATACATATTAAACTCACTAAACACAAATCAAATTCCCTTATGAAAGAGTGATAGATAATCAATATCAGATATTTGTATTTCTTTTAATTATATATATAACATATTGGACGATTTGACCTGTTACCAAATAAGATTAATATATACCTCCCAAAGTTCAATGCACACGATTCAGATTATCTTAAATACGGATTTGGTAGAGTAAAACTTGATGATATCAAATAAAATTGGGTTTGGGTGGACGTGGTAAAAAGGTAAATGTTAAAAAATCGTAATTTTCGAGTTGCGGTCGGATTTTGCAGCAATTCATTTTGATGTTCTGAACAGTTATTTCGGTGCATTAGATCATTGGCGAGTACAATTTTGAAGCAACTAGCCAAAATGGCGAGATAAGAGAAAAGAACATTTCCCACACTGACGTAGGAATTTGGTACGCTCTGATATTTGAGATTCCTCCCTTGTTGTTTGAGTTGTCAGTCGAGGGATAAAAAAAATCGTAACAAGCCCCTGTAGGTTAATAACAACAATGGTGGCTCCATTTGAAAAAAAAACTTAATAACTGTTTGTGACTGTTGTCATTATATATTATTTCTGTTTATCATATACTTGTAGATAATATAACTAAAAATTTACCCTGTGATAAAAGTTTTGTTTAGAATAATAAGAGGAATCATGTTTATTTCACCCAGTTTCACAAGAATGGCCCAAACGGGCTGATAAAGCAAGTTTATTAACTGCTTCCGGGATGTTATTACATGCCTTTCTGTCATATCTTTGTAAGTTTATTACACGTCACTTCGTGAATTTCTGGAAAACTGTGTTTACAAACATGGCACTATCAGTGACACAACCTTTAATTGAACTGTTTTATTGAATATTTGCACAAATTATTAACTACCATTTTTCTCTCTTAAGATATTGAAAGTGCTTAAAAATGCATTTATCAGATTTGCATATTAAAACAATAAATGTCTTGTTCTTTAACTATATATATGTATTTAATTCTAGCCAAAAAAACTAAACATTTTGGTACAAATCAGTTATTTCCTCTGTCAGATATGATAAACAGATCATAACATAACATTTTTCATATCATGCCCATTTACCAGCCCTCGTTCATATACCATACCTCAAGCTTATCAGCTCTCGGCCTGATAAAGGGTATGATGTGAAAAATGTCGTGTATCATTTCTCATGAAAAATTTTAACAAAATGAGAAGATCTATGATTTGATGCAATAGATGTTTAAAGAGTAATAAACTTATCAAAAGACAATGACACTTCAAACGAAAATCAGAAGGTGTGGGGTTGCAGCTAATATCCAGTATACAAGTCAATAGCAAAAGCTCAAGAACCTGATACCTACATAATTTTAAACCCCTCCGTACATGTATAGGGTTCACTAACCATCACAACAATTGTTAATCTACAATTCCTTTTGCCACACTTATATTGAATTTAACCTCATGTTAGGCATCATATTTTGTCAGTACAGATGTCAAATATATTGACAAATGAAATTGCTTGAAATACGAAAACAAATGACATGAAACAAGCAAAAATTAAAATAGGAGATTGTTAGAATATTTTGTAAATCATTCCAACATTGTAACTACTGGTATCTGGTACTTGCATGCTATTATGAATTTTTAAATGGTCTTGTATGAAGTGACTCCAAATCAAATTATCACAGCTATGATCATGATGTCTGATTTATGATCACAAATGAACCTAAACAAGGACAACTTGGTGCATTTCTAGAATAAAAAAAAAATCTGACAGTATTGAGCCAAAAAAAATGAAAGCAATTGATTATTTAGCTGTTTAATGAAATAGAAGAAATGTACATAATACAATTTTAATATCTCCTGTGTCTTAATGCTATTATAGGTGTAAATTATTTTATTTCGATGTCAGTGATAATTGATGTGCAATTAATGCAGTATTTTTGAGCTGAGACTTTTTGTTTGGTTTTGCTAAATTTAATGTTTTTGTTTGTAGCCAAACTTTTTGAGAAATGTAACGTGGACCTTGTCAAATTTGTGCCGCAATAAGAACCCACCACCAAAATTTAAAATTGTGCGCCAGTTCCTGCCAACTTTAGCCAGACTTCTTCATCATAGTGACAGAGAAGTTCTTACAGACACCTGCTGGGCTTTGTCATACCTTACTGATGGTACCAATGATAAAATACAGGAGGTTGTTGATAGTGGTAAGTGAAACGCTTGTTGCCATGACAATTATGCATTAAAGAACAACAAAAATCTTTCCATGTAGATGTTTTTGAAGGTGTTCCTTTAGTATGCGATATGATTTTGAGTGTCTGATGTTTTCATTGGTGTGGATTGTAATGTTCAGGTTTAAAAAAAACCACAGGTGATTTTGTTAGATATGATGGAATCTTGTAGTATGCCAGTGTCAGATCTATGAATTATTACAGGTGATTTTGTTAGATATGATGGAATCTTGTAGTATGCCAGTGTCAGATCTATGAATTACTACAGGTGATTTTGTTAGATACATGTATGATGGAATCTTGTAGTATGCCAGTGTCAGATCTATGAATTATTACAGGTGATTGTGTTACATATGATGGAATCTTATAGTATGCTAGTGTCAGCTCTATGAATTATAAAAGCAGAAGTAAAATGTACAGTATTTAATAACAAAACATTTATTAAACCACTAGAATCAAACATATCGATGCTTGGGCAATAAAACATTTCGGCAGCAGTTTCAACTTTCCCCCTCTCCCAATTTCAGGAGTTTTCAATGTAAACCATTTAATCTGGTTGAATTTTCATTCAGTTTGGCAGTATTCTCTTAAGCATGACTTTTGTGTCTGCATCATCACATCAAATGCATTTCTTTTCTTTTTTTATGACAGGTATTGTTATTTGGGTCATCACAACCGTCTGCTTCTCTGGTAACATCAAATGTCACAAATTTCAAAGTTTGATCAAACTCATGGACAACATCAATTGTTTCATACAAATCGGGTTCAAAGGTATTAACAGTGACAGATCCCAGTATTTTGTCTGAAACTACTTGATTGGGATTTTTTTTTCTTCAACATGATGCTACCGTCGTCCACATCAGTTACATTCCCCAACACATCCTAGATCCTTCCATGTAGATCTTTTATTGTAAGAATATAATCTGTTCACAAGAATTTTAATCTTTCCGGTGTCGGAATAACGAATTCTGACGCAGTATGACTAGGCAATTTTGCCCGCCATCAAAAAATGATTTCTTGATATGTATCATTTCTCCTATGAACACATCCAATGACTTTCGAGACCAATGGCGGACATGCTACAATTTTTTTTCGGAAATTGCAAAGAATTAATCTCAAAAACAGTTAGAATTTTTTTTTACCCAGCAGGTGTGTGGGGGAAACAAACATATTTTTTATTTTGGCCTTGTTTCAGAATTTTAATCAAGGGAGGTTTATGATGGTACATGTATATATTTTTTTTCTTTTTCAGGTGTTGTTCCAAGACTTGTTGAATTATTGAGTAGTAATGAGGTGCCTGTGATAACTCCTGCATTACGAGCCATTGGTAACATCGTTACTGGTGACGACCATCAAACACAATTAGTTTTGGATCACAATTGTCTTAATGCATTCCATAACCTATTGAAACATCCCAAGATTAATATCCAGAAAGAGGCTGCATGGACCATATCTAACATTACAGCAGGCAACACCTCACAGATACAACAAGTCATTGATAAAGGATTGTTGCAGCCAATACTCGAAATTCTCATCAAGGTTTGTGCTTTATTAAAAAAACAGAATAGCAGGTTAAATAAGGGACCATAAATAATTGTCATAGCTTCATTCTAGATGGAAAGTAATTAATCTATACACAAAGAAAAAAGTTAAGCACCCCCATGTTTTTTTGAAATGATAAATGATACAGCAAGTATCACGAGATTACTGACCAGATAATCTCAAGAATGCAATGGTGACCTGTTAGGACATTACATTGGCTGTAAGAAACCACAAAAAAAATCGAGAAAAATGTTAATTTAATGAATATTTAATCACAATATCACAAGGCCAGTTTTTGCAGTAAAACATGTCCATTTTAAGTATTGACCTTCACAGTTCAAAAAGCACGATACGATTGTCATTTCACTTTCAAAACGTCACTTATGAATCACTTGACGACATCTATAGTTCAAAGTTCCGTACCGGGTGTAACCCCCACGTGCTTGGATGACGGCCTCAACCCTGCGTCTCATCCCTCCAGTTAGACGTTGGATGTTCTGTTGTGATAGTTGCTGCCATTCCTGATGCAATGCTGCTTCCAACTGACGAATGTTTTGTACAGGAGGTTCCCGAGCATGTATACGACGGCCTAACATGTCCCAAATATGCTCTATGGGATTCAAATCCGGGCTCATGGCTGGCCAAGGAACAGAAGTCACGGCTTCGCTTTGGAGGTAGGCGGTTACTGCTCTTGAACGATGAGGCCTGGCATTGTCATCCATATACACAGGCCTTGTAGCTAGTGGGTGGTTGTCGAAATGGGGGACAACAACTGGTTGCAAGACGCCTCTGATGTACTGATAACCAGTTAGGTTGCCTTGTATGGTGACTAAATCCAGCTTGCAGTCATGAGAGATGTACACCCCCAAACTATTACCGAGCCTCCACCGTAAGGGCAGTTGGCTGGATGTTCCTTGGGGTATAGGCTGTATTTTTGTGTCTCCAAACCCTCATCCGGCCGTCTGTTACATGAAGCAGAAACCGGCTCTCGTCTGACCAATGGATCTTGCGCCATGTCCTTAAATTCCAACCACGTTGTGCTAAACACCATGCCAAACGTGATCGTCGATGTCGGTCTGCCAACAGTGGATGTTTAATGACTCTCCTTGACTTAAATCCCGCTGATTTCAGACGGTTTCTAACTGTTCTTGTTGACGGACGTCTATTGGGCAGCCAGTGTTGTTTGAGTACGGGACTGGTTGCGAATGACATCCGTCTAACCAAATGCTGCAATGCCCTGTTGTCACGATCAGATGTTACCCGTGGTCTGCCGGATCTTGGCAAGTCTTTCACATTGTTGATTTGTGTGTGTTTTCTCACCAGTCGGCTGACTACAGTATAGTGGTAGCCCATCTGACGTCCAATAGCTTTTTTTTGTATGCATGCCGATTATTTGCCATCTTTGGCTTCTGATATTCGCCTTCGTAACCATGCTTACTGAGAATGAATAAAAAAAATTAAAACACTGGAATTAAATACCCAAATTCGAAGTGTGAACATACTGAATTTTGAGTAATGCGTGAGAGGCATGGTTCACGTGCATGACTAGTCGGTATTAGACATAATGGTCACACCTGCAGGGGTTTCAAAGTGGGCCGGTACTTTTACCCGTCTGAGATCGTGTATAGTACCGGCAGAAATTACTGAACCCCCCCCCCCAAGATTAGCGGTGGTCAAAACCACAAGTACGATAGGCTTGTGGAATATTTTTCATAAAAAATTAATCATCAATTGCTGAATTCTCGCATTCAAATCGAACAACTGCGTTCAGCCACGACCAAGGTGACGGGATATTCCCTGTTTTAAGAATAACTTTACCTTAGAATCGTAAATAGCAGTTTGCACATGCGGTAAATAGATATGTTTTCGCCCCAATATCTTTTCATCCTTGTGTAAAACTTGGACCGGAACAAAGCTGACATCATTTCAAAATAAAAAAAATGACCGATTACAAATTATGTTCAAACACAAACTAGTGTAATCTTCAGTAATATAAGTATGATCATTATGTATTATGAATATATGACTACACAATATTTTGTGCGATTTTTTTTATCCATTTAAAACCCAGGGTCGAATCATTTTGGGGCATACTGTCTTGTTGATCAACTCTGTCCATATTGTTTAACTTCCGGTATGAAAAAATAAAAACCTATGGTTAATTTATTTACATATTTTGACGGGGCCCTACTGCAGTTGTTCACAGAAATGAAAGTGTGCTGAAAAACATTTTTAAAAGGGGGTACGAGGAGATAAGGGAAAGAAAATTACTAGAAATCTTGAAAAAGGACCGGACATGGTTCAAATATGAATTACATTGTAATGTCAAAACGCCGGCCCCCCTTTTTTTCCAAAATAATTTAACTTTTGTGATTCAAATGTTAATAAATGTCTTCCCGCGAATCGTTTTTGTTCGAACATTTTTTTTTTGCACATAAGTCGTGAAAGTAACAATATATATATTGTTTTTGTTTAATTATATTTGTATTGATCTATTTATTAAAATTATAAATTTTATTAATGATGATTGCAAATTAAATTTGTATGTTTCATTAATTATGACACTTATATGTCTTGATCCGTGCCAATGGTCTGATGCGTTTAATTACTGGTAATAAAGTATAAAAAAAAAACACAAGCCAAAGTATTGTGAAAAAGAAAAGGACAAAGACAACAAAAAAGTTTTGAGAAGTTTTAAGCTTTGATAACAATGGCTAGGTCAAGCCTAGCTGCGGAACCGTAGCTCTTTATGGTCCTTAAAGTTTGTAAACTGAAATATTCAATAAAGAAATTGGGGGGGGAGGGGGGGAAATCCATTATGCATCGTCTTGGTGAAATCTGAACTCTAAAGAGAAAGTTAATGGATTTTTCTTTCAAAACACTTAATGTTTTGCAGTCTGAAGTATAATTTTTGGTCCACAAAATGCTAGATTTCAGGAGCTTCTGCCCCCTGGACCCCTTACGACTCTCAGCCTAATGTTTTAGGTACCTTCTAAAATTTAAGAACTACCTCCTATTATAAAAAAAACCTTTGAAACCCCTGCATCTGTGTGAGCACATCTTTTTAATGGAACATTGTTCTTGCTATAATCAATATATATATTAGAATCTAAACTTAGTGTAGCTTACTATATTTTAATATATCAGGGGATGCTTAACTTTTTTCTTTGTGTATATTAAGAGTAGGTGTTTGTTGGATTCTCAATTGACTCGTTAGCAAAGAGCCTATAAAATATTGAACTGGTTAAAATCCTCTATATTCACAAGGTTAGCACCACTCTAGCAGTCATCAACTTTAGCAGTGGCCCACGCCCAGTGAAAATTGATTCGGACCAGTGACTTTGGGCAAATTTTTTCTATAGAATCTATATACATATTCTAATTTTGAATTTTTCGCGCCAGTAAATTCAAAAGTCTTAATTTCGAAGACTGTTCTAGTTCACGACTATTTTACCTTTGAAGAATGGTCTTATACAACCAGACTTTTGCTTGCTTAACTATTCTTCAAACCTTGCCAGATTATTAGGAATGTTGAACTGATACTCTTTAAAAGTTATTGGACTTTGTATGGCAGAATCCTGCATATATTTTAATTTATATTTTAGGGTGATTACAAAAGCCAGAAAGAGGCTGCCTGGGCAATAACCAACCTAACTTCTGGTGGAACTGTGGAACAAATTGCCTTCCTTGTACAATTAGGAGCCATCAAACCTCTCTGTGAGCTACTGACAGTTAAAGAAGCCAAAGTTTCACTGGTTATTTTGGATGCTGTTAACAATATAATTGTTGTAAGTAGTTGTAGTTAACAGTAAGTCGTTGTAGTTAACAAGTTTCTTTAATACAGACATATCGAGACTCGACAGGTAAAAATCAAGCCGGTCCGACGATGTTTTCGGCATATCGGTCTGAAAGTTCGGTTAAAAAAAAAATTCTCTCTACTTCGGTCAGGAAACAATTTTCTCAAACTGTCTTTAAAAGTCAATCTTTCTTGCAATAGCATGTTTATTTCTTTAAATAAGCGTTTTCTGTGAATAACTTATCTTGACCATTGCGTATTCCTAATCGAGTAACTTTCCTTAGGCTTAAAGAAATATAATTCGTCCCAAACATAGATCGGTCTTTAAAATAAACCAAAACGATTATCCTTTTAACTGTTTGTATTTTGAAATTATATATTCGTAATTTTCTTTAGGTTGATAAAGTTTGTATTCTTCATTAAATATGTTTTTAAAACCTAATTTCTTTGTACATTGCCATTTGTAAAAAAAAAAAAAAAATCGATACTTATTGGTCCGACTTGGTTAAATAGGTACGAAAGAGTCATGATTTGAGAAATACAATACGGACGAACCGGAAACCGAAAGATAATTGCCAAAACACATTTGAGTCGACATCTCTTTCAGAGAGTTAGTCGGCAAGGAAAACAAACAATGCCTTATTTACTTATGACCACATTAAAAATAACATTCTATAAAAAAAATATTAAAAGTGTTCTTGTATTGGTTAACCATCATTTTCTTATCTTGGGTGGGGGAAAAAAGGGGGGGTGGGTGAATTTAATGTCTGGACACAATTTTTTTCACAAAGACATTGATGATTATGAAGATGAATGTTATGATTTCCAGGATGAGCTTTTTAATTTTGAGCAAATATTGAGAATGTCCTGAGATAACTGAATACCTAAAATTTATTCTTGAAGTAAACATGTTAAACAAATGTTTGTAATGAAGAGTTTGTAATGGCGATGCAGAATATGTGGTGGCATTTTAGGTTTTTATTCGGTCAGACAGTTTTTCTAAAGTGTCGGACAAGTTGTTTTTGATTTTCGATATGTCTGTTAATACAATCATCACACTGAACATGTGCCATAGGTAAACAAGTAAACATTTTACTCAGAAAATGGTTTCTGGAACATATTGACATTGTTTTATTGGTCACTTGAGGAATTCTTTGATAAGAAGACAATGACAGGCTATAATCTAGTCAGCATAAAACTTTGATAAGAAGAAAGTGACAGGCTATAATCTAGTCAGCATAAAACTTTGATAAGAAGACAATGACAGGCTATAATCTAGTCAGCATAAAACTTTGATAAGAAAAAAGTGACAGGCTATAATCTAGTCAGCATAAAACTTTGATAAGAAGACAATGACAGGCTATAATCTAGTCAACATAAAACTTTGATAAGAAGACAATGACAGGCTATAATCTAGTCAGCATAAAACTTTGATAAGAAGACAATGACAGGCTATAATCTAGTCAGCATAAAACTTTGATAAGAAGACAATGACAGGCTATAATCTAGTCAGCATAAAACTTTGATAAGAAGACAATGACAGGCTATAATCTAGTCAGCATAAAACTTTGATAAGAAGAAAGTGACAGGCTATAATCTAGTCAACATAAAACTTTGATAAGAAGACAATGACAGGCTATAATCTAGTCAGCATAAAACTTTGATAAGAAGAAAGTGACAGGCTATAATCTAGTCAACATAAAACTTTGATAAGAAGACAATGACAGGCTATAATCTAGTCAGCATAAAACTTTGATAAGAAGAAAGTGACAGGCTATAATCTAGTCAACATAAAACTTTGATAAGAAGACAATGACAGGCTATAATCTAGTCAGCATAAAACTTTGATAAGAAGAAAGTGACAGACTATAATCTAGTCAACATAAAACTTTCATTCGAGTCACCACAAAATTTAACACTTGTCTGTGTCTTACTTGTTTACCTTCTGTTATCCCCACTCCTATTAAGATCATTTCTATCTATTGATATTAAATCGGTTAGAAGAATTAATTACAATTTTTTAGTTCTAAGATAAATTCTACATTTTAGATAGTGTTTGGTCCTTTTGAGTGGAAATAAGGGTAATAACAAAATTACCGAACTCCGAACAATCTTACAAAGGGAAAGTCAAAACTCATAAGTATATAAACAGACAAAATCAGTCAACAACCGGAAAACTGTGAAAACCGTAATGACCCTGACTTGGTACAGGCATTTCTGAAGAAATGGTTGGTTGAATCAGATTTTAAAGTGCCAAACCTCCCGCTTTCATTACGGCTCAAAGGTTCCGGCTGTCACTATAACAGTATTTATAACAATACTTGAACAAAATAGGTAAAATAGTTGTCAAAGCAGTACCAAACCCAGTGAAGCAAATGTCAAAAACAATTTTACGTCACACATTGATAAAAAAATATTTTTGACATTTTTGTTGTCTTCCTTATCTTTATACATTTTCACTATATGAAAATGCATCGTCTCTGCAGAGACGGAATATATTTCGACAAGATTTTGGTGCAGGTTTTTTGGTTTATTTTATGTGTCCTGAAATCAAGATGGGGTGAGGTTGGTATTTAACATTTTAACCACACTGCATCTAAGTGCCTGTCCCAAATCAGGACCTGGATTTCTATCTACATATGTCATGGTCTTTTTGTGTTCAATGATTTATTGTCCGGTAGTTGTTGATATCGATGGAATTTTTACCAGTTTTATTTTATCTTCATAATCGTGGGGTTTGAATTAGATGACTTCATCCTATGAAAGTAAAGTAGAATTCCTTTCAAGTACAACATAGTGCCTTCCAGAATATTTCCTTGCAAATTCAATGTTTCGTGTAAGAATCGTATAGAATTGAGAAATAATTACCGGTAACCATATATTTATATTGTTTTTACCACGGGTTGGCACTTTATGTCGAATATTTTACCGCGAGGGGTAAAATGAAGGCATAAAGTGACAACCCGTGGTAAAAACAATATAAATATATGGTTAGCGGTAATTATTTTGATTCTAATAGGACAATTACGGAACATTTTCAAATCGAAGCAGCCTGGGTCATCCATTGTTTTTGGCTGTTCCGTTAAATGACCCGACTGAAATGTTACAATACTATTTCGGTTTTTTTTCCAAAGATGTTTGAAATGACAACCAAAAAGGTGTTTCATGCCGATGACAAATACGTTTTGAGATTACTAAATGTTGTCATTCATGAACATCAATTCAAAAGAAAGGGAAAATACTACAAATTCCACTTCGACAAGGAGGCGTACACGAAGCCAAAAAACTGGAAGTCTTCATATGACGTCATGTTGTTTACATGCCAAAATTGTCAACAACATTTCGCAGAATTTTAATTTGTGTGATTTTTAGGCCTAGGGATATGCAAGAATACTATATGTTATTCGGGATCTTCGCAAAGGATGTGGGTTTATATTTCCTGTCTGTTTTCTATATCGCCTGAGCTGATTTCCAATACACGAATGTTTATTTATTTTGTGTATTACATACTTATCATTGTGTACCTTTTACAGGGGAGTGTCATGGAACAGCCACTTATAAAGCACACACCACGTCTATCTATGACGTAATCGGTCATAGATTAATATTATTTTTACCACGGGTTTGGACTCGAGCGTTTGAAGGACGTCATATTAGAATCCGTCATATTTTTTGGCATTTGTAGTCATTTTCTCTAATATTTGATCTTTTGACCTGAAATTTTCATTAAATTACTATTGAAATGTATCTTTCACATGGGGGGACAACGTAGGTCATACATCCAGTTATTTTTTTTATCGAAACTTTATAATGGCGGAAATTTTTATACTATTTTAACAACGAACCTGTATGATAAAAGCCAGACCAAAGTACCCTACGGACTTGTATGTACTATTTACATCGATAATATTCAAAAAGCTGTTATCATTTGTCTAATCATTTCGACATTTCCTTTTGATGCTGGATCCAGGGTGGACAACGTACGTCATACATCCGGGTATTTTTTTATGCTGGATCCAGCATCAAAAGGAAATATTGTCGGATTTACATACTTAACTTCTTTTCTAGTTTTTTTTTTTACCTTGGTTCCAGTCATGCTCCAGATACTAACACATAGCAATGTACCTCCTACAATTTTCTTACTAAAATACTTACAGCAAGAAATTTGAGAGTATACTAAGGTAGAGTTCTACAACAGTAAATTGTGTTATTTTGGATTATTTGGCATCTCATGGAAGTGCCAAAATTAAACATGCAAAAATTAAAACGTCCTAAATCTGCCATTGTTAACAGTAATTCTCTGTTGCAAATTACAGGTAAATGAGTTAATATGTTTATATTCCCATTCAAATACTTTGTTTTTAACACAAAAATAATAAAAACATGAAAGTGTTTCTTTGCATAAGCATTACTGGTATTCGATGATAATGATAACAACATAATTAGTCTTCACTGTGTAATTGTCAATTTCCTAAAATTGCTATGAAAACACAAAAATGAATTTCTGTTCACACCTGTCATAAATATGCCAGCTTATCATCGTTAATTTAACACCTTTATGGCAGGGCTCTGCGAAGTTTGCAAAATTCTCGCCCTGTATCGGCTGACGTCGCCTTCCTATGGCTCAATAGAGAATTTAAAAGTCGCATTGTTTCTTTTTGGAAGTCGCTCCTTTCTTACAAATAATTCTCGTTTTAAGGTAAAGCTCATCGACAAAGCAGTTGTTCATGTGAAAATACATAAGAATGAGAGAGAAAGGCTTGTTCAACCAATAAAGAAGTTTTTTTAATTTGTTGATACAAAAATTTGAAAAGAATCAAGACAAGCTTCTAAATTTGTACTGATGAAATTCCAGGTGAAATTTAAATTCCAAATATAAGAATATATAAACTCTTCCTGTTCCAAATTGGTTATTGGATTGGTATTATATTTTTATTATTTTAACAAAATTTGACTTATAAATGTAGTCTAAAACAAAAGCTAAACAATCAACTTGTCAAATTTTAAACATAGCAGTGGTTTTATGGAAATAGGGGGAGGAAACTAGCATTTGATGTCATGTGTATCTTACAGATTTCAAGGCAAAACGAATAAAATCTAAAATTAACAAAGACAAGATCAACAACAATAATACAAATACAAAACATGAATATGAAGGATATTACTAAGATATTATCAAAAACAAAGACCAATTTAAAAAACATGCTGGCAAAGAAACAACTTTTTTGTGGAATCATGTCTATGAAGCTGTTGGAAGTCTCCCTCATGTTCTCTGAGGGAGAAGTCAAGTGTGGTCAGTCTTGATAGGTCATTAGAACAGTAACAGTCGGTTTGATCTTTCATCAAATCAAAATGAACATTTTTGTACTGCCAGAGAGATTTTAGATTAAATATGTCTTAGCGGTCCCCTCCTTATATCAACTTCCTTCGTTATCCGACCTGATGTATTCTTCCCCAGCGTTTCCCCATGCAATTGAACATTATATAGCTACTTCCTGTCTAACATGACGACTATGTCCTACGGCTGAAAATCCTATGTTAAACGACCATTAGAAGATTATTACCAAACTGGAAGTTAGAAAAGAAATAAACAGTCTCACTGAAAATGAGATTTCATAAAATAATTTTTTTAATATAGCTGGACATGTGATATTTGCTAGACCATTTTGGTTCTCTAAAAACGATTCTTGTTTACAAAAGCAATTTAAGATGGCCAAATTAATGTCAAAGCATCATGTTTGGAAATTGAAAACTCCTTAATTTTCTTTTATTTAAAGTACGTAATATGTTAGTGGTGCCAAGATCGAAGTCAATGATTTCGAAAATACATTGCTGAACACAGAAATAAGATAAATTCCAGATTCCTGAAATATCGAGAATTTGCTGTTTCATTAAATTTGTTTTGAGATGCTTATATATCGAAGATTGCAACAGATTTGTTATCAACTAAAAATAAATAATGGCGTAAACAGAAGTTGACATTGAAGCATAATCCAAAACCAGGTCGAACAATTTATTACATGTAGATACGGATTTGGAAAAAAAACATACAATAAAATACTAAAGCATATTTCGACTTACGATATAATGCAATAGATGTTTAAAGAGTTTAATAAACCTGGCAAAAGTTAATAAAAATCTGAAGATCCGCTGTAACAGCCGACAACATTGTAAAAGTCTGAAGTCAGTAGTGAAAGGTCACAGACATCTGACTACACAATTTGAGCCCCTGATATTAGAAGTGAAACCAGAGAAGGTAAATGTTTTTTTTTTTATGGTTTTGTAGGCAGCAGAGAAAATAGGACAACAAGAAATTGTATGTGTAATGGTGGAGGAATGTGGTGGGTTAGATAAAATAGAGGACCTACAGAATCATGAGAATGAACATGTTTATAAAGCTGCATTAGAATTGATTGAGAAATGGTTTGGCGGAGAGGTTAGTATCTGTTTTGCAAATAATATATATTTCTAGTTGTATTTTTTATTATTTAAATTGTTTTCAATTTATTTCTATGAAAAACATAAGACGTTTAAAGCTGAACAGTAATTGTACAACTACGAAAATCTGAGACAAAATAATTTGTAGACATCAGTGCCTGAAATGGACGGTCGCCAAATGTGACTAATATCTTATTCAGGCGACCAAAAGCTGCTCCATATTAGGTAGTCACTGGCCCAACAAAAAACATCTGGGCGATTGCCTAAAAAACCGTTAAAAAATTGTTGTTTTCACCGAAATAGGACATAAACTGTAACTTCAACGGTAGATAACTCTTCTGTTCTAGTCGAAAACGGTTTGTTGCGAGCACAGTGATTGGTCCAAATACATTTTTGTAGCCAATTAATACATGGCTAATGTAATTTACTGTTCTCCCCAATTATTTATTTTTATCGAGTCAATCACTACACGTTTTCATGTAATACACAAGTATTCACTAAATATTTAATAGAAAAGAAACGTGTTTTTTTTATTTCTTTATGATTTAATTATTAAAATTGTTAACTTTCACGGACGAAGTGGAAAGTAATAAAGAGAATTCTGTCAACTTGTAATGTTTGCGATCTGGTCTCTTCCACGGTTCGGAAATTTATTCATTCAATCTGCTGCAAAATGTACATCTACAAATTTCATTTTACAGAAATCGGAAACGTTTTTGTGTCAATCCTTAGGTAATCATTGAAAAACTTTTCCCCAACAACGGAGAGAAAATCGTTGACAGTAATGTCAAACTACAGAAACGATCTGGCCTGTCACTTCTTTTAAACTTTTCATAGTTCATCTCTATAGATATGTACACGGCTACATTTTAATGACAATTGGAGTGTTTTCTTTTTTGGAACCAGAACTTTTGTTTACAAATTAAAAATAACAGGAAAAGTTAACAGTTGTTTATATAACTGAAAATGACAGCACCGTTTGTTATTTCAACAAAGTGAGATACTTGTTTGGAATGAATAACCAACTGACATTACCCCGAACTGAGAGGTTATTTTACTTTAAAATCACTTGTTCATAGTGGATTGAACCAAGTGATGTCACTCTTTACTTTGGGGAGTGCAAGAGTGGTCCTTGTAGTGGCATTAGTGTACTCTTTTCCGGATGTCTTTAATGGGATCATGGCATTGATCTCCCCTTACACAAACCAGCCTTTTATTGTCCCCATCCGACGGACTAGCATCGTTTCTTGAGACCATCCTAGTCAAGGTTGTCGAAAAGGTTATAACAAGTAAATTCAGGTTTCATTTGATAGCAATATATGCATTGGGGTGTTTTCGCAATTTCAGCTTCACACCTGTACCAAAATTACCTTGAAGAGCCCCCCAACCCCCGTGAGACTAGTGAAAGAATGCAATTAACCTGAAAACTGTTTATATATTGATATCTGATGTCTTTTTTTTTTTTTTTTTTTTTTTCATAAAAAAAATGTCACAATTTTTGGGCCACCATTATGCCATTTGGGCCCTCATTTCAGGCACTAAGACATTGTTAGTTCATCCAAAATTATTTCAATTCTAATGAAAATTTCTCATTTTACGATCTGCAGGAACAGTAATGACTAAATTAAGCGAAAATAATGTTGCCCATGTTAAAACGTTGTACAAACTATGGCTTCCATTAATTATTTCGATTCTAATAGAAATAATATAGCTTATTGTTTGAAGTGGTAGTCAGTAATGGAAATGCATGTAATAACAAAATTCACTAACCTTCATGTTTACAGTTGTTTTTCCTACATTGATAACTAAACAGTGATGCAAATAAATTAATGATATTTTCCAATTTGATGGCATTTTGCATTTAACTACTTAAACAAGTAAAATGCTCACAAAATCATAAAATCAATCAGCTTGTGTCAATGTCACCAGCGTTCCTTGTAATCTATGTTACTGGAAGACCACAGATTACAAACGTCAAAGACGATAGATGGTTGTATTTTTTCCCGCTAAAAAATTATATGTCAAGAAACAATTCAAGAATTCTTATGTTTGTATGCACCATGGTTCTGTATGTTGTTTGTAAACGTAGCAGACGATGATGCAAGAACGTGTGCTTTTTCAAGGGGGCGTTGAGAAGTTAACGGAACAGCCATAAAATATGACTTTTTAAACATAGTTAAGACAAATAATCCAAGATTCAAAGAAAGCATTATCAATTTCTATTTTTATTACTTTAATTGTTAGTTTATGCGATCAAATAGTGAAATACACTGGAAAACACTGATAGGACATTGCGCATGTGCTAAGAATAACTGTGCTATTTAGAGAATAATTTTGTTTACAAAGTGAAAATAGCATGCCATATTAGAATATAAAATTAATTTGCTCTCGCTGAGAAACAGGGTAAAAAAGCTCACCAAAGGCTAGCTTTTATACCCGTTTCTAAAGCTTGTACAAATAAATTATATATTTTCCAACAATGTACATATATTGTATATTTCTTTAGTATATCAACTGAATTATTTCTTATAGTATTACTTGATATTGTGTTCCTAGTTAATAATTTTTGTGTAAATTCCATTTTATACAGGAGGAAGATGATAATATTGCTCCTACTACAACAGATGGTAATGTCTACCAGTTTGATGCTGCTGCCACCATTCCCCAGCAAGGATTTTCATTTTGATCTTGGCATGCCAAGTTTTAAATAAACTGTGATATTGAAAGTCTGAGAATTGTGGGAAAATGAGAATGTTGTTGAATTAGATGTTCAATAATGAGAAATGATTAGTGCAATTTAAATGGTGTTTTATACAGAACAAGTTTTCTGTATATTGTATGTAAAAATGCTATTTAACTGAAGTTGTATATTATTGTGAAATATAATATATTAACATAAATTTATTTTGCATTCAGAAGTGCTACTTGATAGTGCAATACATAAATGACAAGGCTGAGATTTGAGACACACTTGTTTACAATGAAATGTAATGGATTTGCTCAGAATATTTTGAATGTCTCAAATTTACACATGCCTATACTTTTTTTTGTGTTTTTCATATATGATCATACATCATATTCCAGAAGTTTTATCAAGCATAATCTGAACAGTAATGTACACATTAAGCATGAATTGGCACATGAAAAACTTTTTTGTGTAGTCTGGAACATAAATTTGATAATATTAAATCAAGACTTTCATGTTCCAAACTTCAGTATTGAAAGAGGTAAGATCTTTGAAAAATTGCCAATTATTTTGTTCTTAAAATAGAAGTGTGGATGCCTGTCAATATATTGTTAAGCATCTGGAAGTCTTGGATAATATTGAATGATGTTTGTGTAAACCATTGTTACCATGGTTGCTTGTTTCATTATTTTTTTCTTTACCATTTCATCTCTACCATTTTAATTCTTTTCTTCTTTCTATCAATCATTTTTGTATATTTAATTCATGTGCATCTAAAGCCATCGAAATAAAAGTTTGAAAATTGTATTTGTTTTTATTTCTGATACATACATGTTTGAGGATAAGAAAGAAATAAATTTACATCCTAATACTTTTGATTTGTGGGCAATCGTTACAGAATGGCTTTCCCACTAGACAGATAGATATTTCAAATACAATTTTCATTCAGCTGTATGGTCATAAATAAGACTATTGTTGTATTTATACTCCACTGCCAGGCGTCAGATATTAAGGTTTAGCCCATGTTTATCTGTATGTCCCATACATAGATGTCACCCACACCCCTATTTAGGCAGAGCTTCTCCAAATTTTATGGTCTTAATCGGTCCCCAGATTTTATTTGCTTGTACTCCCGACTTTTTCAAAATCCATATTTTTTTAATACAGTCCGTTCCCCGATGTTTTGCTGAATTAAAAATCCCAAGAATTCCAAAAGTAATATTAATATCATGACGAATAACTTTCCACTGCCGAAAAAATAAATATTGTTCATTCTGAAATGTTCCTAAAGAAACACATTATTTTCGTTGTATATCGAGTCTGTATCTAGAAATGTGCATGCAATGTGCTTTTAGTAACATTGACATCAGCGTGTCAGACGGTGGCACAGATCTTGCTCAAGTACATGTGAAGAAATAATCCCAGGCATCTCAGATTATGACATTGTGTTTGCAGAATTAAACATCACACCAACAAAACAAATACCAAGAAATATACCCATATACAGAATAGCAAACTGGGAAACTATGAAAACAGAATTGGACACACTTTACAATGAGATGTCAAACAAAGCTAGTACATGCTCAGCAGATAATCTATGGATAGACTTCAAAACCAAACTTGAAAATCTAGTAAAACAATGTATTCCATTCAAAAAATTAAATAAAAAAATCAAAACGCCATGGATAAGCATGACACAAAGAAAAGAGATAAACTCTATAAAACAATGAAAAAATCTGGCAGCAAATGAGACAAATAAAACACCAAGCACAGAAACAACTACGTTAATCATACTGGAAATATATAGAAAACTTAGTCACACCAAATGAAGAAGAGAGTACCTTGAACAGCATGAACAAATTTTGGTCGGACATAAAAAGTAAGAAAACTGACAATAGTATAACATCACTAAAACAGGAGGGCAAATTAATAACAGACACCAAACAGAAAGCCTCTGTACTTGACCAACAATTTCAGTCGGTCTTCTCAGAACCAAGCACAGTAACAACTCAAAAATTTAAAGAACAAAGCTACATGGAAACAAAACAAAAATCTGGAACATGTTGTAATTAGCCTATGTAGACGAACACAATATCCTGTATTACGAAAAAAAAAAACAGTTCATGTGAAACACAACTTGGAATTCATTGATGATGTCACAAAAAATATGGAAAATTAAGTTCAAACATGTTTTAATTGTGGACTTTTCAAAAGTTTTTCGACAAGGTCAGTCACAATCTTCTTGCACACAAACTAAATTATTATGGGATGCAGGGTAAACATAGTTGTATTTGATAACAAATATTCTTCTGAGATGGAGATTCAAACTTGCAGCTTTACATCTGAATTTTTTTTATTAAGACCGAGGACGATTGCAATTTGTGTACACACATTTCAAGGATATTCGATTTCTATGTGAGATCATGTGTACAGAAGTTGAGATGTCCTTTTTGGTAAGTAGGACGGTAAAAAGCCCTTTAGAGCTTATGTTTATTGTTTTATGTGTCCAACTAAGAAAACGTTTTGTATTTGTAGACATCAGCTGTTGAAGTTTGCTACTATCATATTACATGCATGAATTAATACATTGTCCATTTTTATTAAAATAGATCAAATTAAAGACAATATACATTCGTGGCGGATTTATATTTAGTACCACATTCATTGTAACTACATTCGTGGCAGATTTCTATTTAGCACCACATTCATTGTAACAGTACATTACATTCGTGGCGAATTTTTATTTAGCACCACATTCATTGTAACTACATTCGTGGCGGATTTCTATTTAGCACCACATTCATTGTAGCAGTACATTCGTGGCGGATTTCTATTTAGCACCACATTCATTGTAACAGTACATTCGTGGCGGATTTCTATTTAGCACCACATTCATTGTAACAGTACATTCGTGGCGGATTTCTATTTAGCACCACATTCATTGTAGCAGTATTAAAATAAGAGTCAAAGTAACAAAGTATATAAATCTATTTAATGGAAAGTCGTAAATTTGATAGTTTTTTACAATATTCATAAACACGATATGGTGTCCACATATAATAATCCGGTGGATTGCCTACAAAATCAGATGCCCCTCCAACTTTTAAAGCTCTGATGACCATCGTAGCACAATTGTTCATGACCAAGCTGTACGTTTCTGTTGTCTTAGCCTGTTCCCACCATGACATAATTTCAGCATTATTTAGTAAACAGTCCCTCAGTTTGACTTTTCTGTCGGCCTCTCGTCCTTCTAACATAACATCATCTTTGTATGATGCCATGCAATGTGGCTTCATTGGACATGTCTGAAAAATACGTTTTAGGTAGAGTGTAAGCAGATAGTTTACTGAAGTCTGCATGCTCATTTCAATTGAAAAGATTTTAAAAGCTGATTCCTGTCTAATAAAAGAAATCATCTTTTATATAGTGGGGTTTGTGTTATTCAGTTTTGTCCAAATATATGTCTTCACGTTCTCAGTTCCGAGTTTTTGGTGTCCGTCACGATTTCCGCATAAAACAATGTTCGGTTCGTCTTTTCCTCCAGTTGTTTGTATGAGGGTTTATGTCGTATATATGTCATTCGTATTTATTTACACATAGTGATATATGAGTAACATGGTGGGTATCTTATAAGAAACAAGCACTGCTTACCATTCACGAGCACCTGGGTTTACCTGGTTTTTTTTGGTGGGATCTGTGTTGTTCATCTTTCAAGCTTTCTGTGTTTTTTGTATGTCATTGTTATGTATCTTGTTCCCAATGTTGCTTGTGTCTCTGGATTGTCCATACTTGATTGCCCGTTCGTTTATCTAAAACAGTTTTTTTTCACTATCCCATCATATAAACGCTAATTTTAATGTATATCATACCGCCGTCGACAAGGAGTATGATCAACTCTCCAGTTGGTAGTACATGTGCACGTGGGATGCATAAATTGAAAGTCACTGTGACAAGTATTTTTTTTCCAGAAACTTTCATATTTAATCAGTGAGTCAGTTATCATGGCAGAAGTATTGTCATACTGGTGTATACCATTCAAGATGTGAAGTTTCATTGTTTTACATGTTATAGTACCCGAGGTAGGTCCTCCGTGCAAACATTCATTTAACTTAAATCAGTCACTGAGGAGTAAAATGTGGGTCAATGTGAACTAATTTGTGCATGATTGTACTGTTAAACGTGCGTCCCATTATGAAGTTGCATTGTAATAATCTAAAGGTGAGTATTAATGGACATGACAAGCATTGATCACAACTACATCTAACATTGTCGATGACACTATCGTCTAACTGGTATTGTCATAATCCTTGCTCTTAACAAGGGCCCGGGTGGCTCAATGAACGTTAGGTATTTGGATTACCCAACAACTCATACAAGCCTGTCACCAATATGGCGTGAGTTCGCTTTGTAAATTACAAAAAGGGTGCACTCGACTCGCAGCCGCAAGTGATGTAAAGTTTACCAGTTGCTTGCCCATGGTCGGCGGATTTCTCCGGATACTCCGGCTTCTTCCACCACTAAAACTGGTCGACATGATAGAGCTGAAATATTGTTGAAAGTGGCGTTAAACAAAAAAAAATCGAAATAAAAAAAATTGCTCTTAACATACCATAGACAGCGGAACAGACAACATCGCTGTGGATATTTTTAAAGGCGAAAGTCCAAGACATTTAACTACTCCTTTACATCCATTCAGACCAACGAATGTTGTTAATCTTGATCGATCTTCTTCACCTGGCCACCAACTTATATGTGTTTTATCACTTAAGGTCAAAGAGGCGTGACCGAGAGCTGGTCCATGGGGATCCCACCCGTAAAACTTTACTACCATCCGGTCTTTTGTCTGAAATTATTGAATAAATGTTTGCATAAAATCTGAAGAATAAACTGGTAAAATGCTGGGAATACTTCTAAATATTAAAAAAAGAATCGATATATTTCAAATATACATGTAAACTATAATAGGGTCAGGGTTATGGCGTTTAGCGACGCTTTGAACAATGATCCAGTTATATAGTAGACGTCAGTTTTATTGGTGGAGTAAGCCGCAGTACCCCGGAGAAATCCACCGACCTGTCGCAAGTCACTGACAAACTTGATCTCATAATGTTGTATAGAGTAGACCTCGCCATGAGCGAGATTCGAACTCACAACAGTAGTGGTGATAGTCACTGATTGCATAGGTAGTTATAAATCCAACTACCATATGACCACGACCACGACGGTCCCCTAATCTAAACTAAGCCGGAGCATTCGTTTTACCTCGTGCTAGAGTAGAAATAAAATTAGATAGTGATGATCGACAACTGTACCATGTAATATTACTCCCAGCACAAACAATTTATTTGAACCATCTTGACACGGGAGCATTACATCAATTTAGTGTTATGTTACTGACCCCACTACATTGATATAATCCATTATTAGCTTAAAACACCCAGTCACTGTCTTGTCTTGATCAATGTAACTTTACTATCTTAAAACGCCCAGGCACTGTCTTATCTCGATCAATGTAACTTTACTATCTTAAAACGCCCAGTCAGTGTCTTTTCTTGATCAATGTAACTTTACTATCTTAAAACGCCCATGGACTGTCTTGTCTCGACCAATGTAACTTTACTATTTTAAGACGTCCAGGCACTGTCTTATCTCGATCAATGTAACTTACTATCTTAAAACGCCCATGGACTGTCTTGTCTCGATCAATGTAACTTTACTATCTTAAAACGCCCAGGCCACTGTCTTGTCTCGATCAATGTAACTTTACTATCTTAAAACGCCCAGGCACTGTCCTGTCTCGATCAATGTAACTTTATTATCTTAAATCGCCCATGCACTGTCTTGTCTCGATCAATGTAACTTTACTATCTTAAAACGTCCAGGCACTGTCTTATCTCGATCAATGTAACTTTACTATCTTAAAACGCCCCAGTCACTGTCTTGTCTCGACCAATGTAACTTTACTATCTTAAAACGCCCATGCACTGTCTTGTCTCGATCAATGTATCTTTACTATTTTAAAACGTCCAGGCACTGTCTTATCTCGATCAATGTAACTTTACTATCTTAAAACGCTCAGGCCACTGTCTTGTCTCGATCAATGTAACTTTACTATCTTAAAACGCCCAGGCACTGTCCTGTCTTGATCAATGTAATTGTATTATCTTAAATCGTCCAGGCACTGTCCTGTCTCGATCAATGTAACTTTATTATCTTACATCGCCCAGTCACTGTCTTGTCTCGATCAATGTAACTTTACTATCTTAAATCGTCCAGTCACTGGCTTGTCTCGATAAATCTTGTAAACATAATTATACGAGTGTACGTATATTAAATTCAAATACGCCGTGTTTATTGGCGTCTGGCCAAGGCCCAACCACGGCTGGTAATCAGCACAAGCAGAACAGTTGGTTCTGCAAAGAAATTCGTGAGGATAACTTCCGGTTTTGGTGGAGGAGAGTTCACGAAGACGCTTCGCAAGGTATGTACATGTCAAAAATTGAAATTTTCTTTTTTACTGCTCGAATATTGCAAAATCAGAGAATGCTATGCTGTGGCGAATGCTTTCACGATTAGAAACATGTATAGTTTATTCTTGTATATGAAGTGTAACTCTCGCAAAATCAATCGTCCCACGAAAAACATGACGAAAATTGTGACACTCGTGCATTTCTAAGTTGTTCTTGACAAAGATGCAAGTTAAATTTTCAATATTTTTTCATCATGGGAGTCTAAATGTAATCGGGGATAAATTCCGATTCGTCAGAAGTAAATTGAAGTCTCGATAAATCTACAAACTGTCAATTTTCTCGTTTTCCTGCTTGAGGAGATCGGTTCTGATAGAGCACATTGCGAATGCATGAGGAGATTTGCTAGTTTTGGTACGACACATGTAATCCACTGTATAATCACAAATTTTGCATGTCTGTCTGGTAATAAATTCACGAACTGATGCCCTTCTGCCCGTCTGGTTTTTAAAAGTATAAAAGTAATATTTCATTGTTCATGGGCTGTCCACCTAGAAAGAAACATTTCATTTAAGGAATCAATTCATAATTGTAACTGCGGTTTCCCATGATTTAACTTGTCATTATTGATCATTTGTTGTTTGTGACAACTTCCATTCACAGGCGCTCGTGGCACGGACCATCCCCCTTTTTCTATCTTTCTGTTTACAAATTTATTTACTAATAATATTATTAGTATCTATACACGTGCAATTTGATGTTAACATAAGATTGTATGAATATTGACACGAACAAGTTAAAATAAGGGAAAAGTGATGAAATAATAAAGAAATAAAGAAATTTTATTGAAAATAAATTTGTAAACAGAAAGTTAGAAAAAGGGGGGTGGTCCGTGCCACGAGCGCCTGTGCTTCCATTGTGTATTGGATACACAACATTAACTTCCCTTACATTGGAAAAAATTGAAAATGCACTGTAAGATAATTTTATAATCAAGAATAATTAATCTTAATGTGAATCATATCTTTAGAATAGAATAGAATAGAATAAGTTTATTAACCAAATCAGGGCCCCAGGAGGGCATATACAAATAACAATTATGATTGATACACAACAACAATACAAATAACAATTATGATTGATACACAACAACAATATATCAACTTAAATATTCGCGGTGAAATATCTTTATATTTTCTAATACAAATGATACACTCTAAATTAAATATCATACAGTTGAGAATAATATTAATTTGTGGTTTGTTTTTCTATTATGTAGTGTGTTATGTGTACACACTTGTAAATAAAAAAGATCTCTGTTAGTAGTGGTTACAAGATGTACAGCGCTTTACCGATTTTAAGGATATGACCAGTTTAATTGACATCCTGTGTTTAATTTATTCATGACTAGCTAGCACTAAGTGAATGTTTATTTACGTTAGACCTATGTATGTGCTGAAATCATGTAATATTATAACTTGTGTAGATCTGCGGTGAAGTTTCCGTCATCTTTAGTAAAAAAGGTTGCGCCGAATAGATGTGGAAACCCGTTTGAAAGGATATAAAGATTTTGAAATTGAAAGAGATTTTCTTTTAATAAACTTGGTGTCCTGATTGATGGGGATTTTAAATTTGGTATACTGCTATATATAGCTACTTGTTTTTGTTCGTTTCCTTGGCGGTGATACAGGCAATCTATATCGAAATGTTTTTTTGTAAAGAGTCAATGTCAGTCCCCTTTTCCTCTTTCCCTTGAATCCTGGCATCTCCTTAAAGTGGACAGAGAATAGTTTATTTTGATTAGAGTATTTATCAGTTTTGTGTTTAAAAGTGTCAATTTATCAATTTTGCAGAAAACAATTACCAAAACTTGAAAATCTCCTCATGCATTCGCAATGTGCTCTATCAGAACCGATCTCCTCAAGCAGGAAAACGAGAAAATTGACAGTTTGTAGATTTATCTAGATTTCAATTTACTTCTGACTAATCGGAATTTATCCCCGATTACATGTAGACTCCCATGATGAAAAAATATTGAAAATTTAACTTGCATCTTTGTCAAGAACAACTTAGAAATGCACGAGTGTCACAATTTTCGTCATGTTTTTCGTGGGACGATTGATTTTGCGAGAGTTACACTTCATATACAAGAATAAACCAGGCGCGTAGCTCCCTATACGCCAACACGCAGTTGCGTGCACATCGGCGTGCTGAAAAAAAAAATAAAGAGCAAAAAAGATAAAATAAATAAGGAATAATAAAAATTAAAAAGGAAATATTACGAACGAACAATTCGCAACATTGTATGAGACATACCAGACTGACCTGACATGTAATTTAGACGAATTCAAGAGTATAACACCTCGCGATCAGATGCCAACTTCACTTTGTGAGACACTTGATGCTTTAAACCCGGTGCTATATCCTTCTGTAGATACCATCTTGTGTATCATGTTGACAATGCCGGTAACAAGTGCTACCACAGAGCGATCGTTCAGTGTACTACGTCGGTTGAAGACATATGTACGATCAACAATGAATAACGATAGGTTGTCATCGCTAGCATTAATGCATATCCATCGCGATTTCAGTGTGGATTTAGACAAAGTTATGGAGAAGTTCGTGTCTGCTAAGACACGAAGAACAGATTTTGGGCAATTCTAAGTAAATTCTGTCTAACAAAATCCTGAAATCAATGTGTTGCTTATGTATTCAATTTACCCATGAAAACACCTCAGAACGCACCATTTTGCATCTAGTCAAAAAAAATTACTTCCAGGTTTGGTTGCTTGCACTGCAAAAAAGGCTAGCTACGCCCCTGTAAACTATACATGTTTCTAATCGTGAAAGCATTCGCCACAGCATAGCATTCTCTGATTTTGCAGTATTCGAGCAGTAAAAAAGAAAATTTCAATTTTTGACATGTACATACCTTGGGAAGCGTCTTCGTGAACTCTCCTCCACCAAAACCGGAAGTTATCCTCACGAATTTCTTTGCAGAACCAACTGTTCTGCTTGTGCCGATTACCAGCCGTGCCAACATTAAATCATATTAACACACAATAGATATTTCCTGATTTAGGTACATTGTACATTCATCAAAATTATCGATAGAAATAATAATTAGTGTGAATTTCATTATTGTTTATAATTTACTAATCATTGAATGTTAATAGTTATTCATCAACTTACCACATCTTTCTACTCAATGTAATCAAGGATTTATACTACATAAATCCCCGATGTAATTATTTGGGAAATCTAAAATAAGAAATCTATTTTTAGCGAACGGAAATCCATATATTAATAAGCCCCTACAGTTTGTATCCTGGACTGAGTTGCCCAAACGTCAATCAAATTCTGCTAATCTGGGTCACGGGTCACTGTAATCGGGCGGCTGTATCGAGAAACAGATACGGTGTTGAAAAAACTGTTGATACTCATAAAATATTGATAAATGCAATAAAATTTTATGTTTGTCTTCAAGAAATATGATAGACAAAACCATGTGTGAAGTTTTATGACGAAATATCTCCGATTTCTATGTAAATTTACGAGTTGAAGTGGGGAAATTTTATGTTAGATTTCTAAAAATCTTCTACTCTGAAACCACAGGTAAATTTACTTTAGCGATGTATTTTTATCTTGGACAAGAATAATGAGCGTCCTGATTGGATGACCGATTTAAAACACACTGACTCTGCATGGTAAAATGATGCATGTAAAAGAAATCTGTTATATTTATTCATTTGTTTGATTCTGGAATATTGTTGATCATTGATTTAAACAAGAAAAAAGGGAAAAAGGGGGGGGGTGAATTTTATTTGTGAATTTTACAGTTTAAATAAATGTTATGTTTCGACAGTTTAAAGAGAAAAATAAAAATTTGTTGCGACTAAAGCTTAAATCAGCGTTAAAAATTGAACAAATATCAGTGGTTTTTTAAATGAAATTTATTTTAAATAGAAAATCTGAATTTATTATTTATTAATTTATTATTAATGATACAATTTTATATCCCTTGGGAGGGGGAGGGGGGCTAGTCACTGTCTTGTCTCAATAAATCTTGTAAACATATACGAGTGTACGTATAGACCTTTTTATTCTTAAAAACATGGGCGCGGCCATTATCGACTTCCGAGTGTGTCCGCCATTAGTAAAGTGACAAAATCTTATGTTCTCGGGGTTTATCGATACGCTAATGTATGGTTTCTCTAGTACAGGTGTCACAATATACTGTTATTTCGGCTTGAAATTCAATGATAACACCTGCTGTGAAGTGATTTTTAAACGGAGATATAATGACAATGATATAATGACAACAAATAAATTACCTGGTATGTAGTTTTTTTTTAATTTCCGTTATATTCCCCATACAAAATCAATATAAATCCTACTTGATTGAAAACTGCATGCACTTTTTTTCCTTTTTTGTTTTTTTGTTGCTTTTCAAGCATAAGAAAAAAGGGGTAATCAAATTAATATTTTGTATGAAATTAAAAAGTAAATATATAAATTATAATATACGCTTTTTGAAATTATTACTATACGATTTAAAGTGAAGTAATAATGATAAAAAGTGTGCCTAACTTATAAGAAAGAACTTAACTTTGAATGTGACATCTTAAGGTGCATTTTTCAATTCTGTTTTATTTTATTTATTTTTTGTTTGTTAAATTGTAAAACAAATTAAAACTTTTTGTCAGTCAATTTCTTTATAGGGATCTGCAGTGAAGATGAAAAGGAATTTAAGTTTTATCAAATTAAAACATCTGAATATCTGAATTTCTTTATCTGAAAAAAAAAGTTTCATGAGGAACCTAATATAACTATTTGCTCCCAGGTTTCAGATACGTGAACCGGACGGGCATTTTTCACCCCATTTGTCTTCTTTTTTCAATTTCTTTGCTAGGATTTCATAGTTTTATATTGATTTATTCTTTAATTTTATATGTTTTTGAAGATTAATTAAAATTTAATATTGACGTGTTAAAGAAGTGGTAACGCTTTCTAGACTTGTAGTCTGCTGAAGGTCGACCGTGTCAACAGCGATGCGATGCTTCCCGGGTTTGGCACTTAGGGGAATAGACAGTCGTGTCATTTTGCAACAAAGGTGTTAAATTCATATAGTAGAAAGATAACTATCATTATAACTGATATTTAACTGTGTATTGCATAACAAGTTATAGCAAATACATCACTAAAACACAAACATTTAATTTATGTATTGGGTTGATTCTTAAATGTATTTGATTTGCAATATGACAGTTAAACTCTACCCCCTTCCCACAAAGGGTTAAAAATGATAAAAATATATATAACTGAATTATAATGACAAAAAAATGAAAGAAAAAAAAATCGCCGAATTTTATTGCAGGACATCATGTCGTTCATTTTTACTTCTTACAGAATCAAGATTTATCTCTTTGTAAATTGTTAATTATTTTATGTGGCTTCTACACGAAAAACAATAATTCCTACACTGCTCACTTTGTTCCCGTTTCCTTTGTTTATAGTATTTAAACTTTCATTTAAAACAACATTTAACTCAGTTTTTCTTTTCTTTCTATGTTATCCTCTACCGCATACGGAAGGAACATTATTCCTCCACATATTTGCTACTCTATCATTGTGCAAATGATTGATTTTTTGGTCAATTGCATAAGTGCTCCCTACATCATAAAAATATGCGACTTTGTGGCTTTGTGAAGTGAAGACAATAAATGTCAATATTCGAATGGAACTCAGTTCTTTTGTACAAAATATATACCGTTAGTAAAAAATGTGTGTCGAGGGGTTTCCATACCGACCGGTTTTTTTTTTTGCGTACCCTGCTTTGTATTGAAATTCTGCCACATAAGCAAGGTTACAATCTGAATAGCTACAGATCGATTTGTTAGCCCACATCTGGCAAAATGGCTAATTCTTTAATTTTTATAATATTGATGACCGTATAGATTTGTCCGACCTGGTGCTGAACTTTGTGATTCTGAACAATTTAAACAATAACCGTTTAAGTTCGATTCAATAATCCATATTTCGAAATATTCGGCCAAAATCACGGGAATAAGCCATACAATATCAACTGAAACGTGTTTATCTAATCCAATTATGAATACTGATTAATCGTAACTAGTGTAAACAACCGATTGTTGCACTTTATTAATGGCGGACGATAGTAACACCACCTAGCGACCACGAACGATAACTAGGTAATCACCGATTTATTAACACACACTAGATATTTCCTGATTTAGGTACATTGTACATTCATCAAAATTATCGATAGAAATAATAATTAGTGTGAATTTCATTTTTGTTTATAATTTACTAATCATTGAATGTTAATAGTTATTCATCAACTTACCACATCTTTCTACTCAATGTAATCAAGGATTTATACTATATAAATCCCCGATGTAATTATTTGGGAAATCTAAAATAAGAAATCTATTTTTAGCGAACGGAAATCCATATATTAATAAGCCCCCACAGTTTGTATCCTGGACTGAATTGCCCAAACGTCAATCAAATTAATAGTAAATTAAAAAGATTTAATAATTCACTACGGAGTCACGCACCAGTCAGCAACTCATGTCCAACTATTTTCCTCAGTAGAAGCCAGTACGAGTTATCTCGCATGTTTTCAATGTTTTCTTTTGTCAAGTTTTTATCTTGTATGGATAATGCTACGTCTTATCAGACGGCCTGCTGTGGTGTGATAGATAATGTCGCCATCCTTCACTGATTAAATATTATCAGTTACGCGTATCATCATGACATGTTTGTTAATTAAATCTTCGTGATCATCATGAATATAACCCCTAAAATTGGAAAAATATGATTTTTTGGCGTAAAATCGTGATTTTTCACACGAAATACTCCAAAAGTTTTCGCGCCTCCCTCCGCTCGGCACAATTTTTTTAAGTGTGCCCCCCCCCCCCCCTAACTTGAAATCCTGGATCAGCCCCTACAAAGTGTATGCAATACACATGTCCGGAGAAATGCAACCAAACAAAATCAAAGCTGTATGCAATACACATATTTCGGATAAATACAACCAAACAAAACCTGTAGAAACAATGAAAAAATATGTAATTTCTTTACTTTTATTTGTCATTCATGTTTATATTGACATTGTACATATTTGTTGAAGCAATATATCAACATTATAAGATTTAACTACCAAAAATCACTGATGCAGATAATAATTTGTCTTTTCATGGGAGGACATGAAATTTCAATAAAAACCGATATTTGATTTTCGTACATCTCTTCCAATAAATGAGATATTATATATACAATATATAAATGGTAAACGGAAAAAAAGTCACAATATATTTTTTCCACATTTACTATACCCCGGAAAGTCACAGTATGTATAATGAGTGACTTTGTCCATACCCTAAAATTTGCAAAACCAGCTATTGTTCAACCAATTACAAATTTAATAAATAAATCAATAAATAATTCCATTTTTCCAGAAAAATTAAAAGAAGCCCAAGTTGTACCACTATTCAAGAAAAATAACTCTTTAGATAAATGCAATTATAGACCTGTAAGTATCTTACCTACTATTTCAAAATTTTATGAAAGAGCAATATATGAGCAGACTGTGACCTTCTTTGACAAGGTGTTTCATCCTTCTCTGTCAGCATTCCGATCGGGTTATGGTTGCCAAACAGCTCTTCTAAAAATAATAGAAGATTGGAAAAAGGCCCTGGATGAAAATAAATTTGTAGCGGCCATCTTCATGGATTTGTCAAAAGCTTTTGACTGCCTTCCCCATAAACTGTTAATAAATAAACTAGATGCATACGGAGTAAGTGAATCTGCATTGAAACTGATAAAAAATTATCTCTCTAACAGAAAACAGTGTGTCAAAATCGGCAATATAATGAGCGAATGGGAAGACATATATAAAGGTGTACCTCAAGGTTCTATTTTAGGACCTGTACTTTTTAATATATTTATAAATGATATATTTTATTTTATACAAGAAAGTTCCCTCTATAATTATGCAGATGATAACACTTTGTCATATGAAGGCCACAATCTGCATCAATTAATCACAGTACTTGAAAGAGACAGCCTAACTTTAATAGACTGGTTTACTGAAAACCAAATGAAAGCAAATCCAGACAAATTTCAAGCGATAGCAATTGGAAAAAAAAACTAAAAATGAAAATATCTCTTTTAATCTTAATGGTAATATAATAAAATGCGAAGATGAGGTAAAACTTTTGGGAGTCACAATAGATTTTGAACTAAATTTTAATACTCATATAGCAAATATCTGTAAAAAAGCCTCAAGACAACTGAACATTTTAAAAAGAATTGGTAAATACTTAACAAAACTTGGTAGACTTACAATATACTACTCTTATATTTTCTCGAACTTTAATTATTGCCCTGTAACATGGCACTTTTGCAGTGAACAAAATACAAATAAAATGGAAAAAAAATAATTTAGAGCTCTGAAATTTATCTATGATGATACTGACAGCACATATGAAGAACTTTTAACAAAATCCAAATTACCCACTTTAAAAATCAGGCGAATTAGAACTATAGCCATTGAAACATTCAAAATTGTCAATAAAACCAGTCCTTTGTACTTACATGATTTAATTACAATTAAACAAAGTAAATATTCTTTCAGATACCAAAATACTGCTAGTATACCATCGACCAGAACAACTAGGTATGGTATTAAAACTTTTAAATATTTTGCTGCCAAAACATGGAATGAGCTACCAAACCACTTTAGACTGGAAAATTCTTTTAAACAATTCAAAAACTTGATTAATACATGGAATGGTAGCTCATGCCACTGTAATGCTTGTAGATAGCTTTAAAGCATAATTTTATTTATTTATTTGTTTTGCTTATCTGTGATGCTTTTGAAATCTGTGCTTTGTCTTTAATTATAGTTACTTTTTAGGCTGCTTATTTTAATTTATTTACTTAGTGCTTGAAATTTTAAATTAATTAGGTTAAATTATTTTTTAATATAGATGTTTTAATTTTTGCTAGTATTTTTATGTACCTTGTATGTATGCATGTATGTTGTTTTTGTTATATGTATAGTCGATTTGAAAAGCTCTGTAGAGCTTGTGTTTTATGTATGTTGTGATATGTATCGACTCTAAATAAAACTTTATTTATTATTTTTATTTATTATTTATACCCAGGTTATGGTATTTAAACGCCACTTTCAAATTTTTTCGGTGATATGGTGGCTTTCTGTTTGAACATTACAATATATTTCAAATTTGGTTTCATTCTGATAAATAATAACATTTGATCGGCACATACCGTTCACACTTATTACCTAATAACCAGGATCAATATTAATTTGATCTTTGAACTTTGCAAATTGATACATAGGATTAATTTCCCCCATAATTCCTCTAATTTTTCCATTTTTGTCGTTTTCCCAACTGCTTAAATTATTTTATTTTTCGACTATTAGTTATTAAATTGTTGGGAGAAAATAAATAATTTATTTACTGATGGAAATCGAGAGAAAATCATATCGAGTCGGATTTTTATTTTTGTAACTTTAGGTATGTATGGATAAGAAGTGCCAAACGAACGTCGGAAGTGTGTAAATATTACACAAACAGGTACATGTTTTGAGATTTAAAATTTGTTTTTCTTTCCTTCTTTTAAAGAACTGGCGACCGTTTCACTAAAGGTCGTAAGTCGGAAACGTAGACGTAAATGCACTCTTAAGAGTTATGACCGCTTCACTAATAAATAGGATTTATGACTTACGATAAAAAGTGATCGCAAAGTTAAGAATGTTGGTTGGTTCGTAAGTCGTAAATCGTAAGCCCATTTTTGAAGAGAAGAATTGCTATCTGCATTTTTTTTTTAATGCAAACATTAATCAAGTGAAGTGAGCAAATGCCAATAGCCTGTAAACCCAACTACCATACGATCACTCCTAAGTACCATATGCTTAGCCGAGAAATATAAAGACAAATTGTATAATGTTTGCTGTGATCCGACCAGAGATCGGACTCACGAATATCTATCCCGTAATTTAATTGACAATAGCTTTGAATTCATTGAATAGCTTGAAAACCAGTGGTTTGATATTACAATTTGTACTAATTTACCAATCAATACAATTAGCTTCTTGGTAAACACATGTGCGTACTTGACAAATTAACATAACAAATAATAAGACAAGCTTAAAATAGAACCAAGTAATATATTCCCACTGTCGTGTACCCGATAAGGAATGGTCATTTCAAGATGGCGGATTGTACATCATCAAAAAGGTAGGTGTGAAGATTTTGACTATTATCGTTCTTTATAGGTTATCTTAGTGTCTATGAGTTACACGTTTAGATAGGGCAGTCTTTTTTCTACTTCACCATTAAGTCAGTAAAGCTTGATCCTTTTGTTTTTATCGTAAACTGCCTTCGGTAGTTGATCAATGCAGCGACAAAGATATCGAGGCGTAGCTTCCAATTTATTTCACCAATTCCTACCGCCTAGTGACTTTTTATATTAATATGTTGATGCCAAAATTATTCAAACATATGAATTGTCCAGCAAATTTCTTTTCAGCCTTTGACAAGCCTTGTATCCCTCTTAAAACGTCTATGAAAAGTTTGTTTATGTCACGGAACGGTCACGACAAAAGCATGACAAAAATGTATGGGAATGGTCTCGTGTTTTGAGTGAAGTAATGGACTTTCAAGCCAAGGAATGGTCTTTTTTGTTTAGGAATGGTCTGATTTAGCATATCAGATGTAAAGCGGGAGCAATGGCTTTGTCGTTCACCCAGTGTTCACACTTAATTTTCTTGTCTTACTACATTCACTGTTATGTATGTCAATTGGTTTGTCAATATGACGACATACCACTCGCTTCTCTGATATACTGTAAGCGTACATTCTTTCCAATGTGTAGAATGTCCGGGTATGTAAATACCCTATTGTATTTCTACCTTGCACTAGTGTGTTTATTCCGTCAGAAGAAATACACTAGTATATTTCTGTCGTGGAATTCCTATCCTAGTGCATCTCAAGTGATATTTTCTTCGTAAGGTAATCTAGCGAAACTCCTCAACTACAGGCAGTTATGTATTGGTTGTTTTTATTTTTGGTGTTTAACGCCACTTTCAACAATATTTCAGCTACCGTATATCATGGGGACCAGTTTTAGTGGTGGAGGAAGTCGGAGTACCCGGAGAGAACCATCGACCATGGGCAAGCAACTAGTAAACTAGTGGAATAGTGTCCGCCCTTACAATTGTCTCCTATGATAAAGTCCGAGGACGGAATAAAGCACAGCGATGACTTCGTTCGGTCTGAACCATTGGAACACTTATATTGTAATGAAGACATCTTTAATAATGCATAAATTTAGTAAATCGCTTTGTTTTTTTTAGCAACCATGCTTTTGATTTGCCGGAGAGGGCGAGGGGCACGAGAAAGCGGAAAAGTGGGAACGTTAGTAAGTCAGAAGAGCCAGCAAGGAAACCACTGTCAGAGAATACCACAGGGCTCATGAAGCAAAGATTCTCCCGCATGTTCGGAGAGGATTATATCTTCAGGACGACTGACATTTGTTTGGGGGGATCAAATGACTATAATTGTGATTGTTTGCAAATGATAATAAAAGATATAAAGAGTTAATTTCATAACATTTATTTAAATAACAATGAACATAACAAAAATATTTTTATGTAAAAAATGACTCCTTGTCAATATCACAAAGTTAAGTATAAACCATTACAATATGTGTGCAATTGCTAAGAGTTCTTAGATCATTTAAAATTTTTGATGAATTGTAAAACTTGTTTGGTGACTGCTATAAAAACTAGAGGCTCCCAGGAGCCTGTAATCGCTCACCTGGTTTTCAATTTGACATCTAAAGTTGATAGAAAATGGGGGTGTTACACATAATTTGGGAAGTGGGCCACCCAAAGATAATTTAACTCATTTCTGAGCAAACGATTTTGATGTGATTTTCATCTCATAAAATTCCTAAACGGAATAAACTGGTTGAAAAAATCTCACAGAAAAACCCAGAATTTACGCTAAACGACTCATTGTCATGTAGCTGCAGTTAAAATTTGAGCTCATTTTGACATAAATTAAAGCAGCAATGGACAATTGAAGAAATTTCTATTTTTAGTAACAGCAGCCATCTTGAATGGAGGGAGGGGCTGTCTGACACAATTTTGAAAGGGAACCACCCAAGGACCATCCCTGCCAGGTTTGGTTTCATTTGGTTCAGAGGTTTCAGAGGAGAAGATTTAAATGTGAAAGTTTACGACGTACGACGGACGACGCACGCCAAGAGATGGCAAAAGCTCACATGGCCTTTGGCCAGGTGAGCTAATGATCTTCAAACTATATAAATATTATAAAATGACATTTGGCAAAAAGTTACAAGTTTAAAGGCACTTGTATAAAGTAAACATATTTTTTACATGAACACATCTTTCTTAGGTGGTAATGTAAAAAAAAATCAAAAATGTAAAAAATAAAACAACAAAAGTATAGATATAACAAATAAACAAAACATGTATCATATCACAGATTCTCTTCTAAATATGTTCAGTTCATGTAGGCGATTATTTAGAATGTTTATTTTTGTTGTGTCTACTTAAAGACGATTTCCATCTATAAGATATACCACAAGCACTGCATGAAAACGATATTTTTTCATGTACAGACTTTTTATATTCAGTAAGGTTGTCAAGTCGATTAAACTTCAATCCACAAAGTTCACAGGTTTTTTGATTTCCGTCAACATGTGAACAAGAACATCTGATATGCCGCTTTAGGTTAAAATCATTTGTAAAATGTTTATTACAGTAATTACATATGATATGTTTTTGTTCATCATGGCTGGTTTGATGAGCCAATAGCTCCCCCTTTTCACAAAATGCTGCTGTGCAAGCATCAGTGGTACATTTAAATGTCATATCTTGTTTTAAATGTAGTCTCAGGCGATGTCTACCTTGCACTAGTGTGTTTATTCCGTCAGAAGAAATACACTAGTATATTTCTGTCGTGGAATTCCTACCCTAGTGCATCTCAAGTGATATTTTCTTCGACAAAGACATTGCTCCCGCTTTACATCTGATATGTTAAATCAGACCATTCCTAAACAAAAAAGACCATTCCTTGGCTTGAAAGTCCATTCCTTCACTCAAAACATGAGACCATTCCCATACATTTTTGTCATGCTTTTGTCGTGACCGTTCCGTGACATAAACAAACTTTTCATAGACGTTTTAAGAGGGATACAAGGCTTGTCAAAGGCTGAAAAGAAATTTGCTGGACAATTCACATGTTTGAATAATTTTGGCATCAACATATTAATATAAAAAGTCACGATAGGCGGTAGGAATTGGTGAAATAAATTGGAATCTACGCCTCGATATCTTTGTCGCTGCATTGATCAACTACCAAAGGCAGTTTACGATAAAAACAAAAGGATCAAGCTTTACTGACTTAATGGTGAAGTAGAAAAAAAGACTGCCCTATCTAAACGTGTAACTCATAGACACTAAGATAACCTATAAAGAACGATAATAGTCAAAATCTTCACTCCTACCTTTTTGATGATGTACAATCCGCCATCTTGAAATGACCATTCCTTATCGGGTACACGACAGTGATATAGTCGTGTATATAAATAATTGTTCATACAAAAGACAAAGTATTTTATTTAAACCTAATAAACAATCAAAGTAGATCGAGATTAAATACAAAGAACATGATGTCTGTGTAAATCCTGTGTTCTTCTTTCATTGTGCATATCCCGGATGCATGCCAGATATGTAACATTGATAAAAAGGTCATCACTTTGCAAAGCACATCCTATTACCATAAATTAAGACCAAATTATGACAATGCCGTCTTTTGAGGTATAATTCGTAATTGGATAAATATTTCACCGCATGCCAACTTTTTAATTATCTTTCTTTATGATGGTTTCTTTTTAAAAAATTACAAGTGTGGACACAGAAATGTGCTGTCCAAACGGCAAGTGTGGATGTCAATATTTCATATTAACTTTAAAAAAAAAAAACAATTTCATGGACACAGGGGTCTTGGATTTTTTTAATTAAAAACTAATTATTTTTGCTTAAAGTCCGGTCCTGTGTTTTTATTTCAAATTTTCATCATAGCCCCCCTCCCCCTCCCAAGGGATATAAAATTGTATCATTAATAGTAAATTAATAAATAATAAATTCAGATTTTCTATTTAAAATAAATCTCATTGACAAAACCACTGATAATTGTTCAATTTTCAACGCTGATTTAAGCTTTAGTCGCAACAAATTTTATTTTTCTCTTTAAACTGTCGAAACATAACATTTATTTAACTGTAAAATTCACAAATAAAATCCCCCCCCCCCCCCCCCCCCCCCACACACACCTTTTCCCTTTTTTCTTGTTTAAATCAATGATCAACAATATTCCAGAATCAAACAAATGAATAAATATAACATAGATTTCTTTTACATGCATCTTTTTGTTTTACATTATCATATCAAGAAAATGGTGGCTGTAACATTCATCAAATTCAAGTGGGGGTAGGGGTTTTCGGGTGGGTTTCCGCGTAAGATGGTTCCGTTTCAATGTCTGGTATTTTCCTTTCCTATATGAACCAAAGAACACATTTATAGCTGTTTTTCTTTTTAGAAAATAATTATATTTAAAGAATAATAACATTTTAACCTTTAATTCACTCAGTAATATACTTTTCCTCGCCGTAGAGCAAATATACTTAGTTCTGGAGATGTCAAGATTCTATATTTATAAACTATTGACTCCATGAGATGACAGCGTCCACCTTTGCAGAGATGGTACGGTACCTGTACAGACAGCAGACCACAGCCTTCAAGATCAACCTGTCTTTTGGTTTTATCTTACGGAACATCGTGACTGGAGTGTTGCGGTATTACCATTCTAGCCAGAACAACGCCAGATTTTTTGATGTTTCACACCTCTTCAGAATAGAAGACTTGGAGAGATTTTTGGAGGAGTTGAGCCGACATGACATCCTGGAGTACATCCGGCAGCAGATGGGAGTTACACCGCCACGAACGGACCTGTACCGGAGATGTCATTTACAAGTATCCTGGTGGCGTGTACCATTCACCACAGACCGTATTCGATTCGAGCTAATCGGCCGGAAATGGCGACTTCTGATTGGTCAGATTTCCTGGCTGTCGATTGGTTGACGAGGGAACACATCTCAATCCTTCTACCACCCGATTATAGGCTGTTCAGATGTCACAGGCTCGATCTGGATAATGTGCACAATAGGTCTGTGTGAACACATACAATCGACCTGCATTCACTATGCCGTCTTCAAATATAGTCGATACGATTCTGTGGTATACTGTTACACAGTCCATCTCGAAATGAACTCTTCGCATATAAATATCTATATTTATAGTAAGGCCACTCTGCATTTATCGAGGTTTGTGACTGGCTCTATATATAGAGGCTGCATTAACCTTCCCCCCCCCCTTAGAAGTACGAGAAGCCACTCCTCTCCTGGAAGTATGTAAATACCTGGTTGTCCATTGAGCGGAACCCTCTGTCGGTACTGGATCCAGACTTCTTCGACAACAGAACATCCATGTACTTTGGTGATCTGGTTGGTTCCCTTGTTGATCCCCTTGCAGCTGAACTTGTCTTCCTTCCCGAAACAGTAGTAGGTCTTACTGCACAAGGCTATGATTTAAACAGCCCTGGTGTCCTCTTATCGTAGGCTGCATGCACTGGATTGTCTGTACGTGGAAACCAGTTCTCGATGTCATACACCTGGCGCAGGTTTGGCTTGATAACGTCTTCCAAAGTGTCAGCGGACAAAGCGATGTAGGCGCTGTCAGTGTCCATGGCACAGTACTGGAAATCTCGACGATCCACAAAGTCGTAGTAAAACTGCAACATCCGGAACTTGGAATACTGGTACACGAAACAGCCAATGTGCATGGTTAGATCCAAACGGATGGTCTTCTTGCTCATCTCCAGCTCAAAGGTCTTCTCGTCCAGTTGATTACATCTCCGAAAGGAAGAGTCCACCAGATGACGACTGACCTGGTGCTCCTGGCAATACAAAACATCAGTATGGCGCTCCTTGTTGGTCACTGTCCTCCCATACGACGAATTGCCTTCCCATAGGGTCCAATGTTAAACTAAGTCCTGCCGTAGCCGCCATTTTGAATTTCATATCGGAACAAAAAACGTAACGTTTGTAGAGGACCATCCAATGAACATTCATGCACAGTTTGGCTTTAATTATATTTGTAGTTTCTGAGAAGAAGGCATTTGAACATTTTCTCATAGGGTCCAATGTTAATCTATGTCCTGTGGTGGCGGCCATCTTGGATTTCCGATCGGCATAAAAAACAGAAACTTTGTAGAGGACCTTCCAATGATCATTCCTGGGCAGTTTGGTTTCAATTGTACAAGTGGTTTCAGAGAAGAAGCGTTTTAAAACATTTTTCCCATAGGGTCCAATGTTAAACTAAGTCCTGCCGTAGCAGCCATTTTGAATTTCATATCGGACCAAAAAACCTAGTTTGTAGAGGACCACCCAATGAACATTCATGTACAGTTTGGCTTTAATCATATTTGTAGTTTCTGAGAAGGCATTTGAACATTTTCCCATAGGGTCCAATGTTAATCTATGTCCTGCGGCGGTGGCCATCTTGGATTTCTGATCGGCATAAAAAACAGAAACTTTGTGGACGACCTTCCAATGATCATTCCTGGGCAGATTGGTTTCAATTGTCCAAGTGGTTTCAGAGAAGAAGCGTTTTGACACATTTTTCCCATAAGGTCCAAATTTAAACTAAGTCCTGTCGTAGCCGCCATTTTGAATTTCATATCGGAACAGAAAACGTAAAGTTTGTAGAGGACTATCCAATGAACATTCATGTACAGTTTGGCTTTAATCATATTTGTAGTTTCTGAGAAGAAGGCATTTGAACATTTTCCCATAAGGTCCAATGTTAATCCATGTCCTGCGGTGGCGGCCATCTTGGATTTCCGATCGGCATAAAAAAAACAGAAACTTTGTAGAGGACCTTCCAATGATCATTCCTGGGTAGTTTGGTTTCAATTGTCCAAGTGGTTTCAGAGAAGAAGCATTTTGAAACATTTTCCCCATAGAATCCAATGTTAAACTAAGTCCTGCCGTAGCCGCCATTTTGATTTTCATATCGGAACAAAAAACCTTAAGATTGTAGAGGACCATCCAATGAACATTCATGTACAGTTTGGCTTTAATCATATTTGTAGTTTATGAGAAGAAGGCATTTGAACATTTTCCCATAAGGTCCAATGTTAATCCATGTCCTGCGATGGTGGCCATCTTGAATTTCCGATCGGCATAAAAAACAGAAACTTGGTAAAGGACATTCCGATGATCATTCATTTACAGTTTGGGTTCAGTCAGTTCATTAGTTTCAGAGAAGATCTTTGAAATTTCAGCCAATCAGAGGACCATCTAAAGAACATTCCTGCTAAGTTTGGTTCCAATTGGCCCAGTGGTTTCGGAGAAGAAGCTTGAAATGTGAAAAGTTTAGACGACAGACGACGGACGCCAAGTAATGGCAATAGTTCACTTGGACCTTTGGTCCAGGTGAACTAAAAACTAATCCTGGATTATTATTTTTGCTTAAAGTCCGGTCCTGTGTTTTTATTTCAAATTTTCATCATAGCTCCCCTCCCCTCTCAAGGGATATAAAATTGTATCATTAATAATAAATTAATAAATAATAAATTCAGATTTTCTATTTAAAATAAATCTCATTTACAAAACCACTGATATTTGTTCAATTTTCAACGCTGATTTAAGCTTTAGTCGCCACAAATTAATATTTTTCTCTTTAAACTGTCGAAGCATAACATTTATTTAACTATAAAATTCACAAATAAACCCCTCTCCCCCCTTTTCCCTTTTTTATTGTTTAAATCAATGATCAACAATATTCCAGAATCAAACAAATGAATAAATATAACATAGATTTCTATGACGCTCATTATTCTTGTCCAAGATAAAAATACATCGCTAAAATTACCTGTGGGTGTTTCCCCACTTCAACTCGTAAATTTACATAGAAATCAGAGATATTTCATCATAAAACTTCACACATGGTTTTGTCTATCATATTTCTTGAAGACAAACATAAAATTTTATTGCATTTATCAGTATTTTATGAGTATCAACATTTTTTTGAACACCGTATCTGTTTCTCGATACAGCCGCCCGATTACAGTGACCTGTGACCCACTTTAGCACGTTCTACCAGTTCTTTCTTAATAATGTTGTTTAATCATAATATAATACTGACATGACTGTCGAATCCAAATTAAGAATTTTAATTAATATCACTTTATTACATATATATGTAATCACCCAATTGTTTTTCTCATGTCTTTATAAATATTATTTTATCAATACGAATATACATAGGCCAATTCTTGATACTACCCGCCGTGTAGTTTTCAAATATATGCGGATTGAAAATACAGCTTTAATTACTTAATTACAGCGAACGATTATTTAATATTTCATATTATTATTTTTCATTGTAATTAGATTTCATTGATTGGAGGAATTTGTGACAGTGATAAAATATATTAACACGTTTAGCATGCTACAATAAAATTGTAAACCTCATGTTTCCTAAAATAGATTCGCATTCAAATATCCCCGCCAATTTAAAAAAATTCATAAAATTTCAAAATTCTAACATAAAAAAAATAAATAAATAAAGTTCAAAATTTTCAAAATATTTCAAAATTTTCAAAACAATTTCAAAATGATAAAATTTTCAAAAAGTAAAAAAATATACAGTTTTCATAAAATTTCAAAATTTTAATTTTAAATAATAATATTGAAAAATGATAAAACAATAACCAGTGTTTAAAAAAATAATAAAGCAATTATAGCCTTTTAATATCGGTCAATGCATGTATTGACCTCATCAAAAGGCTATAATTGTATAATATAATCTATTATATTTTTATCGAGTGTGATAATGATGTCAATTAATGCATGCGCAGTATCGGTGCTGATAATAGTTGCGTGCTGTTGCAATTTTGTAGAACCCGAATTCACCCCGGTTTATTATGGGGTTCATGTTGATCAATCTTTAGCTTTCTCTGTAGTGTTTTGTAGATTCTTGTTTATTTTTTCCCCTTTTGGTCATTATATCGTCTCTCCTTCGATTTACGGCTTCTATTTACCCCTTTGGTATCTTCAAACTTTTCTCATCACATGGTAATCAATAATGTTTACGTTTTTTCTTATATTTTGAATCCAAGATGGCTACCATCACATGACATAATTTAGAGTTGGGGTTATGGTGTTTTACGCCACTTTCAACAATCTTTCAGTTATATCGTGGTGGTCAATTTAATTGGCGGAGGAAACCAGAGTAGCTGGAGAAAACCACCAACCTGTCGCAGGACATAATTTAATATATAAGGATATGGGAAATGTATCTAAACCTGTAAAGACCATTGTGTGCACATATGTCTCTATAACACATTTTCTTCTATCAAATATCAATTTCTATTGTACTGTCCATGTTTATGTTGTCAGTCATTTTTATTATTGCAATAGTCATTTTATGTGGAAGCGAATTTGTGAATGTTTTTTTTATTGTTTGTTTATATATATGTATTGTCCTTTTGTTTGCTTACTGTTGTCGGAGAAGCAATTATCCAGAGGAGTTGGGATCCCATTAACATGTTTAATCCTGACACATTTTTGTGCCTGTCCCAGTACAGGACCTGGATTACCAATGCCACATCTTGTTTTTTTGTGTTCAATTGTTTGAGATGAGAGGTGGTTGTTTGTATTGTTGATATAGGTGGAATTGTTGACCCTCACTGATTAAACTTTCTTTTCATAAGTTATTTATGTATCTTCTGAAGTCTTAAACCACGAAAAGTTGATGTTACACAATAAGAATTGCATTTTACGTTATCTATTGTCATTTGTTTATTCCTAACTAGTAAAAGCATGCTGATGAAGATTGGTAGAAAAATGGAAAGCTCCAAGCAGTTTTTTTTTAGTTTTTAATTATATATTTCTATATCCAGTTATAAGTAAATATTTATGACAAGTTTATATGAATGGAGATAAAAATGTCAATGAAAAATAAAACTTGACAAGAGTTTAAATTAATGGTCTGTTTGATTTGTCAGTAGAATATATATCTGTCTGTACTCTGGACCTGCATGTGACAAGAATTTAAAGTAATATGAAAGGCAAATATCGTGGAATTTTTTGATTAAATATTTTCACTTAAGTCACTTAATTTTAACTAAAATCAACTGCATAACATTAAAAATCCGCTCAAAAGCACATTTTAAGAGCAAGTCGCAAAATATTTGACAGCAGATAATTCTGTTTTCCCGTACAGTAATGCAAATGATATGCACGTGACCCAAGATTTGAACTCTTTCGGGGAGATTATCGCTCATGCGCACTGTTCAATTGATGAAAAAAAAACTATATATATTCCGTGTGTACCACATAAGAATAATTGCAAAAAAAAATTGGTTCACACGCCATGAAACAGACAGATTCCTCAATAATCATTGTCAGGAATGTGTGCGTGCTTACGAAGCATCCATGATTGTTTATCTTTTCTTCACGAGGTCATGATCGGCAATCATTGGAACAAAACAACCGAAAATTAATTAGTCTCCACAACAATGGCGAGGACGATAAACATGCACACGGATTTGCAGATTTCTAGTTGTTGGGAACATATTTCGACTTGAAACATGCATGAATAGCTTAGTAAAGATACCACCGTATTCCATATTGAATTTTCAGGGAAAACTTTTCCTCACCCAAAACTGGTGTAATATTACTTTAACTTTAAATTAATGGTCTGTTTGATATGTCAGTAAAACATATATCTATGTCTGTACTCTGGACCTGCATGTGACATTACCGCCATTAAGATCTCGTCTTTCTTACTCGGAGTAATTTCTATATCTTTAGGTAGTGTCAATTCTATCCCTTCATCCAAGAAAAACTGTAATAGATGGTAATGTCCATTTTTAGCTGCTAAAGTAAGAGGGAATTCTTCTTGCCTTGTCATCATCTCTGGTTTTGCTCCTTTATCCATCAATATGTGACATAGTTCAGCATAACCATTTTCTGCAGCCAGATGGAGTGGTGTTATTTTGGATGAGGTTGTACAATTTATGTCTGCACCTTTGCTTAGCAACAGATTTACAATGTCAACGTGATAAAATAAAATAATGTAGCGAGATGTAAAGCTGTACATGTCCAACTAGAGGTTCCTGACTGATTTACCTCAGCTTTATTCTCTACAAGATATTTCACAGTTTGTGCTTCTGCTAATGGTGGCCATGGATCATAAACACTGTTCTCACGACAACTAGATTATATGCCTGTTACCAAGGTAACAATCTGTTTATCACCAGTACATGCTGCTCCATGTAACAACGACCTATTACCATCCATTGTCATTTTCTTCAGTTTCTCATGATCAGAGTTATGTATTTTTCTTATGATACTTTCCTTTCCAGCAAGGAACGCTTCATGAAGTGGTTGATGGCCGTTTGGAGTTTCTGCATCAAGATCGGCTTTCAGATCAACCAATGCTCGTGCTGCTCCATCGTTATTGTTTCTCACAGACAAGTGCATTGGTGTATATCCATCTTCAAGGGCTGTGTTAATATTCAAACGTTTTTCTTTTTAAGTTTTCAGTTTCCCCAGATCCAAACTGAGCTGCAATGTGCATAAGGGTTGGTTTCAACCTCAACAAGTCGAGCACATCACCTCCGTGTAGTTCTTTTAGTTCATCATTTGATAAGTTATCCATGGAATCTAACGGAGCACCATGTTCAAAATGAAGTTTCACCAATTTTCCATGGATATTAGAAGATCCACAACAAGCAGCAAACAATGCAGATTTCTGTTCATCTTGGAACCATTCCTGCTCACAAATATCCTTCAATTCTTCATGTGTAAGATATTTCTTGACTACCACTTCTTGTCCGTAATAAGGGAACGACCATTTAACTTGAAGGGGGGGGGGGGTTATGGTTTTTTCTAAAATAATATTCTGATTCCCAATGTTGCTGAAAAAAATATTCTGATTTTGGTGGAGGAAAAAAAAATATAATCTGATTCAGAGTTTTTGTCATATAACCTAACGTTAAATTCTGGAAAAAAATTTCGCGCTTTGAGCGACAAAAAAAAAAATTCTGACTCTTGTGTAGTCGGAAAAAAAATTTCTGAACGAAACAAAAAACCACAACCCCCGCCCCCCCCCCCCCCCCCCCCCTTCAAGTCAAATGGTCGGTCCCTAAGATGCCCAGTAAAATAGCGATCTATTATATGGCCCTTTCTGTTGTACAACAGGAAACAAACTTCCCATTTCGGACATGAACTCAAACAATTCTTTCGCACATTTGTCGTTGTTTAATGTGGAATGAGAGGCTGTTATCCTAACATTACCCGATAATATTTCAAAAGTAAAACGCTGAGCAAGTTCAGAATATTCTTTTGCCATACAGTGATGTACGACTCCATTTTCCCGGCAACGTAACTTCCTGACCTCAATCTTTCTATAAGAAAATTATGAGAACATAGTTCAACCATTTTCTTTGGAATTTTAAGATTTACTGATTCAGCTACGAGGTGTAAGACATATTCATGAGAAAAGACCCAGCAATGGAGTTGCCTTGGTGTAAAGAAGACTCCATTTAGACAAGGATTTATATAGTAGAACTACTATATAAATCCTTGATTTAGAAGAGTGGCAGCATACTTTATTTTTCCTAAATCAACATCTCTTGGACATTGTAATGGGTCTATCAATTCTCTGAATGAATATCTTCTGTTGTCTGTCGGTATACTGTTCAAATACTTCTTTATCTAGATCAAGTTTACCATCAAATAATACAGCTACTGCCATTGTATAGAAGATAATCTTGTCAAAATTGAAAACTTTCTAGATAACGTTTTCAAATGCTCTGCTCGGGTAAGCAAAGTACTACTTGCCTTCCATGTGGAAACTTTTAACTGCAGCAAACAGTCTACACCTAATAGGGTATCCTTCTTTAACTTGTTCATATTGTAATTCATCGCTATCTCTGAAACCCATTTTAAAGTAATAAAATTCGCAAATTTTCTCAATAACTGATCCTGCATCTGTATAACCAGGCTTAGGCACAGTTAGATCTATAAGATGACTGGCTGAAAAAATCCGTTTCCTATTAACATAAGATGGTAATTTATCAAACTGGTGTTTATGGACAGTGACAATAAGCAACAGATTGGGTTTGTTTTCAATGGCTGTTTGAACCATTGTATCTAGGTATGGAATCCAGGGTTCTATTTTATGCATACTTGTAGCGGCTTCTCCAAAAATATCATCAACAATAACAACTTTTCTTCTGATCAATCTTCATATACCATTCTTCTGGTGATTTTACATATACACATTGATATAGTCCTCATTTAGTTTCTGGAATGCTGTTTTCTCTAAATTGTCTTTCAAACCCTGCATGTGCCCCCAATTTAGAATTTTAGGTTTCATTATAAAGCTAATCGCCATATGTTCAGCCATTGATGATTTGCCGTCACCACAGTAACCAACAATGGTGACATATCCAGTGTACCATAATGTCTTCCTAGATTGGTGGTAGTAATATCTCTCTAGATAATGTTCTTCTGGATTGATCGGCATTGTCTGGAAGAAATAACTCCACACTGTAAAAGAAATGACAATTTTCATTAACATTGTTTTAAAAATTATTCTTAAGTTTGTTCATATTCTTTTAAAGGAAAACTCCAGTCAGTTGAACAATTGTTATAATTCAATACATTGTAACTTTTTATTCGTCAATAACTAATTATTAAACAAAAAACACCTTTATTAACATTAATATACCCAATTAGAAATTTGAATATTTGGAATTTCCTGTCGTATTGTAAGTGGCCATGACACCTCTTCATGTGACGTCACGGAGACAGATCATGTAAGTTGAATAAATAATGTATCTGACTTCCCAATATCAAGCCCTCTTGGTGATTTTTCAATATCAGATCAACTGCAATACCAGGGGCAGATCCAGGATTTCAAGTTAGGGGGTGCACTTAAAACAAGATATGATTATAATCTAACGATTATGAAGTCTCCCAAACTGGCCACAGACAACCAGTTTAAAAAATAAATTAAAAGCTACCGTTGAAATCAAGCAATGTTGAATTTTTGCGGTATTGTGACGGCCATTTTGAAAATGGTGACCGGTAGAAATTTTTCAATGTCGGGAATCAATTCAGGACGTTGAAATCGAACAATGTTGAATTTGTGCGGTATTGTGGCGGCCATTTTGAAAATGGCGACCGGTAGAAATTTTTCGATGTCAGGAATCATTTCGGGACATCATGATCTACCCACATATGAAATGTCGTTGAAATCGGACAATGTTGAATATGTGTGGTATTGTGGCAGCCATTTTGAAAATGGCGACCGGTAGAAATTTTTCGATGTCAGGAATCATTTCGGGACATCATAATCTACCCACATATGAAATGTCGTTGAAATCGGAAAATGTTGAATTTGTGCAGTATTGTGGCAGCCATTTTGAAAATGGCGACCGGTAGAAATTTTTCAATGTCGGGACATCATTATCTACCCATATATCAAATTTTGATGATATCGGACAATATTGAATATTTGCGGTATTGTGGTCGCCATTTTGAAAATGGGGACCGATAGAAATTTTTCTATGTCGGCAATTAATTCGGGACATCATTATCTACCCACATATCAAATTTTGATGATATCGGACAATGTTGAATTTTTGCGGTATTGTGGTGGCCATTTTGAAAAAGGGGACCGGTAGAAATTTTTCAATGTTGGGAATCAATTCGGGACATCATTATCTACCCACATATCAAATTTTGATGATATCGGGCAATGTTGAATTTTTACCGCCCATTTTTTATACCGTGTTTTGGCAGAATTGCTCCTCTAATGGTGACCTATCACTATGTCAAATTTTATGTCTCTATCATTATTCATTTAGAAGTTATCAACATTAATGTACGAAATTTCAACTTTCCCATAGGATTGTATAGTAACCCCCACCCCCTTTGAGCCCCTCAAAATATGACTTTGACCCCCTTTACCACAAAGCTGAAAACTTTAGGACCAACTAGAAACATATATCTATAATACCACCAAGTTTCATGAAATTCTGTCCAGTAGTTGCTGAGATCTGCCGTGGACAAGTTCATGGTCCGCGGAAAGAAAGGAGAAAGAGAATAATAATAATAATAAGAAACGGAGTAAAAACAATAAGTCTCCCAATTTTAGCCCCCCCCACCCCCCCCCGCCCTGGTTCCGCCCCTGAATATAATGTTATCAATTTGTATATCATCCTAATTTTTTTCTTAATATTCCCATCCCATGTTACATTTTCATAAAACAAATGAGTTTATTTGTATTGTGGGGGTATCTACGTATAATTTCATGTTTTACATGATTGGCCGTAGGTTAAATAACTGTCACTTTTAACTCGTTTTATGCGTACGTATGTTTTTTTCTTTTTTGTCGCCAATGCTGTCGTACTTTCCTGTATTTTTCGTGGTCACTGGTCGATGTGTTAACTAGGGTAGTCCTGATCGGTAATTACAAAAAAAATTCTTCTCACACTTTCCCTTTTCGTTAGTGCAATTAAATGCTTGACATGAAGTCATAATGATTTTGTAAATATCAAAAGATAAATATACGACGTTATTTTATGATTTACATAATTTTTAATGATAAAATTGCAACTGATCAATGCTGCTATAATATATGATACCGCTTGCTGACGTCACGGCTCTTTCGGAAGAGCTTTAATTGCAGGTATAATCTGAGAATGGATTATGCCTTTTGTCTCCTCACATTGAAGAGTTACGAAAAATGGTGATCCCCATTATTTGGTGCTACATGCAACTTCAATGACCAAATTCTACCTTAACATTCATTAACACAAATGTCTTTTATTTACTGTCGTTTAAATTTTCACGCTAACTTGCAGTTAAGACCATGGCGTTTTCCTTTAATGTTTGGTAATTTAAAAAAAAAGAAATACCACACTGTTAAAATAGTTCTAAATCTAATAAAAAATCGTAGAAACAGAGGCAAAATTGATACCCCCAACAACATGTCTGCTCTATAGGCTGGTTTAGTGCAGGCGCATTAAAAAAAAGTATAGGGGTTAGACTAGTTTCATGGGCAGATAAGTCTTTTTCACATGTGAGTAAAATGCCTATACTCACATGTGAAAGCAAAAGTCAAAGAGTTATCTCCCCTTTACTGGCATGGCAGAAGCATCCATGAGTTTCAATGAATGTGTTTCAAAATAGTAAGAAATGCATGCCAATATTAATTTCTTGGTTAATAATGTTAACTTTCATCAAAATTTTTCTCAACATATACAGTTTCTCTAAAATGAATCATATACATATTTTTAGGTCCAGTCTTTGAATGGTAATAGCTACATAATAATGCTGTACATTTTTATGAAAAGAAAAAATTCATAAAATACAATAAACACTCTACATACAAACAAGAATGGCCTGTGGTGGCCATGTTTATTAACGAATGGGAACTAAATGCACAATTGTTATAGATGACCTTCCAAGGATGCTTCCTACCAAGTTTTGATTCATTTGGCAAAGCAATTTCAGAGAAGAAGACTTTTTAGAAATCAACAAATCAGAAGCAAGAATTACCTGTGGCAGCCATGTTTGTTAACGGATTGGAATTAAATTAGCACTCTTTATAGAGGACCTTCCAAGGATGCTTCCTACCAAGTTTCGCTTCATTTGGCCAAGCAGTTTCAGAGGAGAAATTTTTTTAGAAATCGAACAATCAGAAAAAAAGAATTGCCTGTGGCTGCCATGTTTCTTAATGGATCAGAAATAAATGAGCAATCTGTATAGAGGACCTTCCAAGGATGCTTCCTACCAAATTTCGGTTCATTTGGCCAAGCGGTTACAGAGGAGAAGATTCTTTAGAAATCTACCAATCAGAAACAAGAATTACCTGTGGTGGCCATGTTTGTTAGCGGATCGGGACGAAATGAGCAATCTTTATAGAGGACCTGCCATATATGCTTCCTACCAAGTTTTGATTCATTTGGCCAAGTGGTTTCAGAGGAGAAGATTTTTAAGAATCAGCCAATCAGAAACAAGAATTGCCTATGGCAGCCATGTTTGTGAACGGATCGGAACTAAATGAGCAATCTTTAAAGAGGACCTTCAAGGATGCTTCCTACCATGTTTCGATTCAGTTGGATAAGCGATTTCAGAGGAGAAGATTTTTTTTAAGAAATCAACCAATCAGAAACAAGAATTGCCTGTGTCGGCCATGTTTGTTAACGGATCAGGACGAAATGAGCATTATTCATAGAGGACCTGCCATAGATGCTTTCTACCAAGTTTCGGTTCATTTGGCCAAGCGGTTTCAGAGGAGAAGATTTAAAAAAATCGGCCAATCAAAAACAAGAATTGCCAATGGCAGCCATGTTTGTTAATGGATCGAGACAAAATGAGCAATCTTTAGAGAGGACCTTCCATAGATGCTTCCTACCAAGTTTTACTTCATTTGGCTGAGGGATTTCAGAGGAGAAGATTAAAATGTGAAAAGCTAACAGACGACAGACGTCAAGTTATGGTAAAAGCTCACATTGCCTTTGGCAAGGTGAGGTAATAAAAATGAATAATTTTTATAGAGGACCTTCCATAGATGCTTCATATCAAGTTTCGGTTCATTTGGTCAAGTGGTTTTATAGAAGATTTTTAGAAATCGACCAACCAGAAACAAGAATTGCCTATGGCGGACTTGTTTGTTAACGGACCAGAATGAGATGAGTAATTTTTATAGTGAACCTGCAATAGATACTTCCTATCAAGTTTCGGGTCATTTGGCTAAGCGGTTGCAGAGGAGAAGATTTTCTTAGAAATTGACCAACCAGAAACAAGAATTGCATATGGTAGCTATATTTGTTAATGGATCGGGACGAAATGAGCAATCATTATAGAGGATCTTCCATAGATGCTTCCTACCAAGTTTTTCATTTGGCTAAGCGGTTTCAGAGAAGATTATTTTTAGAAATTGAACAATCAGAAACAAGAATTGCCTATGGCAGCTATGTTTGTTAACAGATCGGGACAAAACGAGCAATATTAATAAAGTACATACCATAGATGCTTCCTACCAAGTTTCAGTTCCTTTGGCCAAGTGCTTTCAGAGCAGAAGATTTCATAAAAATTGAACAACCAGAAACAAGAATTGCCTATAGTGGCCATGTTTATTAAGGGATCAGGACGAAATGAGCAATCTGTATAGAGGACCCATAGATGTCTCCTGCCAAGTTTCGGTTCCTCTGGCCAAGTGGTTTCAGAGGATAAGATTTCATAACAAGAGGCTAACAGGAGCCTGTAATCGCTCACCTGGATCAAAGCTGCTTTCAATAACAACGCAACTGCACTCTGGCGGCCATCTTGGTGGGAGAGCGCGACTGCCGGACACAATTTTGAAAGGGGACAACCTAAGAATCATTCAGACAAAGTTTGGTTGAAATTGGCCAAGTGGTTTTTAACAAGAAGATTTTTAAATGATTTTTTGCTTATTTATGCCTAATTTTCATAATCGGTCAAAATCGACAAAAGTTCAAAGTTCATAAAAAATCCCATAAATATGTTAAAAAACTCATCATTATGCTTTTACAGTTCAAATTTGGACACATTCTGGCTTAAAATAAAGCAGTTTTGGCCATTTGAAGAAATTTTTATTTTTAGTAACAGCGGCCATCTTGGATGGAGGGCATGGCTATCAGACATAATTTTGAAAGGGACCGACCCAGGGACCATCCCTGCCAGGTTTGGTTTAATTTGGTTCAGCGGTTTCAGAGGAGAAGATTTAAATGTGATCTTTTATCAAAATATGCCTAATTTGCATAATCGGTATAAATCGGCTGAAAGAAAAATTTCACACAAAAACCCCGAACATATGTTAAACTACTCATTGCCATGTAGCTGCAGTTAAAATTTGAGCTCAATTTGACTTTGGACAATTAATATTTCATCCCCCCTTTTTTCTATTTTTAGTTTGGCGGCCATCTTGGTTGGAAGTCGGGATCACCGGACACATTTTTGGAAGGGGGCCATCCAAGGACCATTCCACCAAAGTTTGGTTGCAATTGGCCCAATGGTTTCTGAGGAGAAGATTAAAATGTGAAATGTTGACAGACATTTGATGAAAAAAGGGAAATAACTCCAAAATGGGTAATGGGATTTACTTCAAAATTGCAGGGTAGGTAGATCTGGCTGTGTTGCACATTTTTGCAATTTAAACTTAACCTTTATCTCTTATAGTTTTTGAAATATAAGATGAAAAGTATTAAATTTTTACAAATTTGATGAAAAAAGGGCAATAACTCCAAGATGGGTAATCAGATTTACTTCAAAATTGCAGGGTAGGTAGATCTTGCTGTGTTGATCATTTTTACCCCCTCAGATTTTTGATATTATTAACGGTTTTTGAGTTATTACCCAAAACCTGCAATTTTACCATGTTCTATTTTTAGTAACAGCGGCCATGTTGGTTGGTGCACGGCATCACCGGACACAAATTTGTAACTAGACACCCTAGTGATGATTCTGACAAAGTTTGGTTTCCATTGGTCTAGTACTTCAGAGGAGAAGATTTTTGAAAAAGTTTAAGACGAACCACGGACACCAAGTGATGGCAATAGCTAACATGACCCTTTGGGTCGGGTGAGCTAAAAATTGAACAGCCAGAAACAAGAATTGCCTATGACGGCCATGTTTGTTAAGGGATCCGGACGAAATGAGTAATCTTTATAGAGGACCTTCCATAGATGCTTCCTCCGAAGTTTCGGTTCATTTGACCAAGCTGTTTCAGAGGACGAGATTATTTTTTTTTTTAGAAATAAACCAACCAGAAACAAAAATTACCTATGGTGGCCATGTTTGTTAACAGATGGGGACAAAATGAGCAATCTAATAAACGACCTTCCATAGATGCTTTTTTTCTTTTTCTTTAGAAATTGAAGTCAGAAACAAGAATTGCCTATGGCAGCTATGTTTGTTAACAGATCTGGACGAAATGAGCAATATTAATAGAGTACCTACCATAGATGCTTCCTACCAAGTTTCAGTTCCTTTGGCCAAGTGCTTTCAGAGGAGAAGATTTCATAAAAATTGAAAACCAGAAACAAGAATTGCCTATGGCGGCCATGTTTGTTAAGGCATCAGGACAAAATGAGTAATCTGTATAGAGGACCTTCCATAGATGCTTCCTACCAAGTTTCGGTTCCTTTGGCCAAGTGGTTTCAGAGGAGAAGATTTCATAAAAATTGAACAGCCAGAAACAAGAATTTCCTATGGTGGCCATGTTTGTTAAGGAATCCGGACGAATAAGGGTAATAACAAAATTACCGAACTCCGAACAATCTTACAAAGGGAAAGTCAAAACTCATAAGTATATAAACAGACAAAATCAGTCAACAACCAGAAAACTGTAATGACACCGACTTGGTACAGGCATGAGTAATCTTTATAGAGGACCTTCCATAGATGCTTCCTACCAAGTTTTGGTTCCTTTGGCCAAGTGGTTTCAGAGGAGAAGATTTCTTAATAAACAGCTGCGTCAAGAGCGCATGATATGCCCGTCGTCAACATTCATACAATATTTGTAAAGACTTTCTTTCCCATAACTCTTGAATGAAAAATCTAAATTTACCCAAAAGTATACAGACCATAAGACTATCAATTCCAATAACTGTTTGAAGTGAATTGGCCAAGGGGGTTCTCAATTTACAGCACATCATACGAAAAATCACCTACAATTTGATGAATAAAGTCCAATAACTTTGGAATGAAAAATTGAAATATCACTAAAAAGTATACAGACCATAAAACTATCAATTCCAATAACTATGCAAAGTTTGAAGTCAATTGGCCAAAGGGTTCTCAATTTACAGTGTGACATACGAAAAATCGCCTACAATTTGATGTATAAAGTCCCATAACTCTGGAATAAAAATTCGAAATTTCACCATAAAGTATACAGACCATAAGATCATCAATTCCAATAACTCTGTGAAATTTGAAGTGAATTGGCCAAGGATTTCTTAAGTTGGAGTGCGACATGTGAAACAGACGGACGGACATTGGTATACCATAATACATCCCGGGCGTATAAAAATTGAACAGCAGAAACAAGAATTTCCTATGGTGGCCATGTTTGTTAAGGGATCCAGACGAAATGAGTAATCTTTATAGAGGACCTTCCATAGATGCTTCCTCCGAAATTTCGATTCATTTGACCAAGCGGTTTCAGCAGACAAAATCTTTATAGAAATAAACCAACCAGAAACAAGAATTACCTATGGCAGCCATGTTTGCTAACAGATGGGGATGAAATGAGCAATCTAATAAGGGACCTTCCATAGATGCTTCCTACCAAGTGTCGGTTAATTTTGGCTAAGCCGTTTCAGAGAAGATTTTTTTTAGAAATTGAAGTCAGAAACAAAAATTGCCTATGGCAGCTATGTTTGTTAACAGATCGGGACGAAACGAGCAATATTAATAGAGTACCTAGCATAGCTGCTTCCTACCAAGTTTCAGTTCCTTTGGCCAAGTGCTTTCAGAGGAGAAGATTTCATAAACAGAGGCTCTCAAGAGCCTGTATCGTTCACCTGGTCATAAAAAGAACCAATTGGTCCTATGGTCATCTTGGAATTCCGATCAAAACACAACAAACACAAAGTTTGTAAAGGACCTTCCAATGATTGATGCACAGTTTAGGTTCAATCAGTGAAATAGCTTCAGAGAAGAACATGTCTGTATTTTCCCCATATGGTTTTGTGTTAATACTATGACCTGTGGGTCCAATGTTAAACTAAGTCCTGCCGTAGCCGCCATTTTGAATTTCATATCGGAACAAAAAACCTAAAGTTGGTAGAGGACCATCCAATGAACATTCATGCACAGTTTGGCTTTAATCATATTTGTAGTTTCTGAGAAAAAGGCATTTGAACATTTTCCCATAGGGTCCAATGTTAATCTATGTCCTGCGGTGGCGGCCATCTTAGATTTCCGATCGGCATAAAAAAACGAAACTTTGTAGAGGACCTTCCAATGATCATTCCTGGGAAGTTTGGTTCCAATTGGCCCAGTGGTTTCGGAGAAGAAGCTTGAAATGTGAAAAGTTTACAGACGACAGACGATGGACGCCAAGTGATGGCAATAGTTCACCTGGACCTTTGGTCCAGGTGAACTAAAAATTGAACAACCAGAAACAAGAATTGCCTATGGTGGCCATGTTTGTTAAGGGATCAGGACGAAATGAGTAATCTGTATAGAGGACCTTCCATAGATGCTTCCTACCAAGTTTTGGTTCCTTTGGCAAAGTGGTTTCAGAGGAAAAGATTTCATAAAAATTGAACAGCCAGAAACAAGAATTGCCTATGGTGGCCATGTTTGTTAAGGGATCCGGACGAAATGAGTAATCTTTATAGAGGACCTTCCATAGATGCTTCCTCCGAAGTTTTGGTTCATTTGACCAAGCGGTTTCAGAGGACAAGATTTTTTAAGAAATAAACCAACCAGAAACAAGAATTACCTATGGTGGCCATGTTTGTTAAGGGATCGGGTCGAAATGAGCAATCATTATAGAGGACAGATGCCAAGTGATGACAAAAGCTCACATGGCCTTTCGACCTGATGAGCTAAAAAACACAATTCAGCTGTTGCTAGAATACGTAATTCATAATATATCTAAATGACATTTACAATGGCAAAATATTATATTTTATCCAACTATTAATGTATGATAAATGCAGTAGTTTTTGTACATGAAAGTTATATACACAAACATTTTACAATAATACTATGAGAGGAGAATCCCCTGCATATAAAGTAATCACAACAAACAACCTTTCATTTACATCAAAAACTTCTAAATTATTTTCATAACTGTAAAGCAGTTCAATAACACAAGACTTCATTAATGTAACGACCCTTTAACTTTTAGGGAGAGGTAACTTTTATTTTCTGTTAAAGAAAAAAATTAATTGACCTGAAAGATGTAAAAAATAAATAATCTGACCCTCTAATTTTTGCTTTATTTGAAAAAATGTTTTTGGCTCGAGGGAAAAAACTTAGCTCCCCACCCCCCATTTAACACAAAAATGAAATCTTATTAAAGTACCGTCCAAAGATTTTTACTGTATGTTTTGGGTATAATCATATTTCTAGTTTCTGAAAAAAATTATAAATTCATTAAATTAACTTATGTTAAAACTGTCCTGGTGTGGCAGCCATTTTTGGATTTTTAAACAGCAAAAATAAAACACAAGCATTTAAAGTGTTATATAAAGAACATTCTCACATCTTTAAGAATTAAATGGTCTTTTTTCTGTGTATGAAACTCCTATACCTGTGAAAGAAAAATACACTATGTACATGTACACACTCTTTCAACAGTTCATTTTTGGCAACAACAAATGATAAAACTGATCAAACCATGTATTAGTTACATAGACCTGTATTCATGTAAAACCATGTATTAGTTACATACACCTGTATTCATGTAAACCATGTATTAGTTACATACACATGTATTCATGTAAAACCATGTAGTAGTTACATACACATGTATTCATGTAAAACCATGTATTAGTTACATACACCTGTATTCATGTAAAACCATGTATTAGTTACATACACCTGCATTCATGTAAAACCATGTAGTAGTTACATACACCTGTATTCATGTAAACCATGTATTAGTTACATACACCTGTATTCATGTAAACCATGTATTAGTTACATACACCTGTATTCATGTAAACCATGTATTAGTTACATACACATGTATTCATGTAAAACCATGTAGTAGTTACATACACCTGCATTCATGTAAAACCATGTATTAGTTACATACACCTGTATTCATGTAAAACCATGTATTAGTTACATACACCTGCATTCATGTAAAACCATGTAGTAGTTACATACACATGTATTCATGTAAAACCATGTATTAGTTACATACACCTGCATTCATGTAAAACCATGTAGTAGTTACATACACCTGCATTCATGTAAAACCATGTAGTAGTTACATACACATGTATTCATGTAAAACCATGTATTAGTTACATACACCTGCATTCATGTAAAACCATGTAGTAGTTACATACACCTGCATTCATGTAAAACCATGTAGTAGTTACATACACCTGTATTCATGTAAAACCATGTATTAGTTACATACACCTGCATTCATGTAAAACCATGTAGTAGTTACATACACCTGTATTCATGTAAAACCATGTATTAGTTACATACACCTGCATTCATGTAAAACCATGTAGTAGTTACATACACCTGCATTCATGTAAAACCATGTAGAAGTTACATACACCTGCATTCATGTAAAACCATGTAGTAGTTACATACACCTGCATTCATGTAAAACCATGTAGTAGTTACATACACCTGCATTCATGTAAACCATGTATTAGTTACATACACCTGTATTCATGTAAAACCATGTATTAGTTACATACACCTGCATTCATGTAAAACCATGTAGTAGTTACATACACCTGCATTCATGTAAAACCATGTAGTAGTTACATACACATGTATTCATGTAAAACCATGTAGTAGTTACATACACCTGCATTCATGTAAAACCATGTAGTAGTTACATACACCTGCATTCATGTAAAACCATGTAGTAGTTACATACACCTGCATTCATGTAAAACCATGTAGTAGTTACATACACCTGCATTCATGTAAAACCATGTAGTAGTTACATACACATGTATTCATGTAAAACCATGTAGTAGTTACATACACCTGCATTCATGTAAAACCATGTAGTAGTTACATACACATGTATTCATGTAAAACCATGTATTAGTTACATACACCTGTATTCATGTAAAACCATGTATTAGTTACATACACCTGCATTCATGTAAAACCATGTAGTAGTTACATACACCTGCATTCATGTAAAACCATGTAGTAGTTACATACACCTGCATTCATGTAAACCATGTATTAGTTACATACACCTGCATTCATGTAAAACCATGTAGTAGTTACATACACCTGCATTCATGTAAAACCATGTAGTAGTTACATACACCTGTATTCATGTAAAACCATGTAGAAGTTACATACACATGTATTCATGTAAAACCATGTATTAGTTACATACACCTGCATTCATGTAAAACCATGTAGTAGTTACATACACCTGCATTCATGTAAAATCATGTATTAGTTACATACACCTGTATTCATGTAAAACCATGTAGAAGTTACATACACATGTATTCATGTAAAACCATGTATTAGTTACATACACCTGCATTCATGTAAAACCATGTATTAGTTACATACACCTGCATTCATGTAAAACCATGTAGTAGTTACATACACCTGCATTCATGTAAAACCATGTAGTATTTACATACACATGTATTCATGTAAAACCATGTATTAGTTACATACACCTGCATTCATGTAAAATCATGTATTAGTTACATACACCTGTATTCATGTAAAACCATGTAGTAGTTACATACACCTGCATTCATGTAAAACCATGTAGAAGTTACATACACCTGCATTCATGTAAAACCATGTAGTAGTTACATACACCTGTATTCATGTAAAACCATGTATTAGTTACATACACCTGCATTCATGTAAAACCATGTAGTAGTTACATACACCTGCATTCATGTAAAACCATGTATTAGTTACATACACCTGTATTCATGTAAAACCATGTATTAGTTACATACACCTGTGTTCATGTTAAAACTAGGTCTATATAACCATCAAATTTTCAATTGCACTAAATGTGTGTCAGGTTGTTTAGGATTGTTTTCTAGGGCAACCCTTACAAGAGAAGACATTAAACATTTTAAAATGGTTAACTCACAACAAGGTTTTATATTTTTAATATGAATATAAAACAATATCATGAGTTACATGTTTGTAAATTTGAAATATGAAATTATTTAAGGAATATTAACAATATATCTTGGTTTAATTAATGTTCCTTTAAATAAAAAAAAGTATTATTTATGCGAATATTGCACAATTACAAAAAAAATGTAGCATAATTTCTATTCCAGTTTGTTGCAAAACTTGGGATATTTAAATTCCAAAATTCTGAAAACTGAAGTGATATAATACATTAAATAATATTGTGATTTGAAACTGCTACATTTTTCTCTAGGGGGATCTTATTTCACCTTTAATTTGTTGCAAAATTTTCCATGGTAAGTTGTCCACTTCTTTCTTTGTAAATAAACAACATCATTGAAGTTCTTACCACTAAATTCCAGATGATTTTCCTTAAACAATTCTATCTAATCAAATTTATAATTTTACTGTATTTTTTGGTGTCAATTGTTTTATCCATACCAAATGCCTTAAAATAATTCTATATGTTATACATGTAAAAATGACAAAATGTTGTTTATTTATAGATACTTCTTTTCTTTAGTAACAGTTTATATTGACCTAACATTCTTAACTTTAAACAATAAAATATACAGTGGAACTTGTGCAATCCGACACCCGAGTTTTCTGACATACTGTGACATCCGACAAAAATTTATGTTCTCAAAGTATTTATGTTTACTAAAATAAAACCAGAGTATTCCGACATCCTGTACAATCCGACACATTTCCCTGGTCCTTTGGTGTGTCGAATTAGACAGGTTCCACTGTATACTGGTTCAGGACCAATTATCATCATTTTTTACTTATTTTTGAGGGATAATTCCAGTTATTTCAAATGTTAACTCTTAGACTAATCTTCGATGTAAATATTCTTTATTTTTCTGCGCACACGCATATAAACGACCCTTCGTAAAGTTGCTGATTTTTGGCATATAATCGGGAGGGAACTGTATCAATTATTGCCATCTTACTAGATATAGAAAATGAGGTCTAAATCAGTAGGGAAATAAAAGAAAATGGTCTTTAAACAAAATCTTATGTTGTCTTTATTGTTCAGCGATCATTAGTACACCCATTGTGACAAAAACAAAAATAATTAGGTATAGAAACCATGAATCAAACATGATGCCAATTTAGGATACATGTGTTAAATTATTGAGAATATCTTGGTCAAAATAAAAACCAAAGCCATTCATAAATTTTGAAGAAGAAACAATTAAAATCGTACTTAATTTTTTTTAAGAATTTGGGTGGTGGTCCCATTTTGACCCCATCATATCTTGAAAGGGTAAGAATCATACAAAGTCCTTGGTATATTACATATAGAGAAGTTTATAAGGAACATAAAGAATTAAAATTCATCAACATTGGTTGAATAAATCATTCTCCACCTTTATTCTATTTGGGAATATGACACAATAATATATATATGAATGTTTATAAAGTAATATATATATATTATCGTTGATTTGCTTCATGAGAATGGATTTCTCTGAGGAATATTTTTCAAAGTAACATCAATACAATAATATGTTTGTATTACAATTGTCTCTGGGTAATAGATATAATTGTGTATTAAAATCAAAGAAAAAATTTACAAATCTTTGATAAAATACATTATGCTGATTTGTACATTTTCTCTTAGATCTTTACATGCAATAATATCTATTATCAAGCAACTATCATGATATGAACATGAAATCGCTGCAATGATCATGATATGAACATAATATTGCTGCAACTATCGTGATATGAACATAATATCGCTTTTTACTAATGTGACATTATTATGATGCCACTGATATTACCATACCAAATTGTCGAGAAACATACTATCGTTGGTATGATTTCCTCGAAATGGATTTCTCATGCATCTCACATCCCCCTGCTTCTCCTTCGATGTTGCTCTCAGAAATCCATTCTCTCAAAATAAATAAACAATAGTACATATTAATGAAAAAATAGTCATTTAATATTTACAAAAACAGTCAGTAAATATTAATAAAAAAAAATAGTGAATCAGTTGTGGCAGATGAGTAACTACTACACAGTTAAGTTATTTAAACATGACCTTGACAGACCCCTTGATCTCTGTCCTACATACAGGACAAGATTTCAGGGCAGGTGCACATTGGGTGCAAGCGGTTAAGTGACCACATGGTAAAAATACAATAGACACTGTTTCTTCACAGCATATCTTGCACTGTGTCTGATCTTTCATTTCTCTATTTTCTTCTGTAATCTTTTTGACTTCATCTATAAACAGAACATAGATATCACATCCAGAATGTACCATAGTTTGTAGTGCATAATACATATTGATGTATAAACAGACTGAGATATCATACTCAGAATGTACCGTAGTTTGTAGTGTATAATACATACTGATGTATAAACAGACAGAGATATCACATTCAGAATGTACCGTAGTTTGTAGTGTATAATACATACTGATGTATAAACAGACAGAGATATCACATTCAGAATGTACCGTAGTTTGTAGTGTATAATACATACTGATGTATAAACAGACTGAGATATCACAATCAGAATGTACCATAGTTTGCAGTGTATAATACATACTGATGTATGAACAGACAGAGATATTACATTCAGAATGTACCTTAGTTTGTAGTGTATAATACATACTGATGTATAAACAGACTGAGATATCACAATCAGAATGTACCATAGTTTGTAGTTTATAATACATACTGATGTATAAACAGACAGAGATATCACACTCAGAATGTACCATAGTTTGTAGTTTATAATACATACTGATGTATAAACAGACTGAGATATTACATTCAGAATGTACCATAGTTTGCAGTGTATAATACATACTGATGTATGAACAGACAGAGATATCACATTCAGAATGTACCATAGTTTGTAGTTTATAATACATACTGATGTATAAACAGACTGAGATATTACATTCAGAATGTACCATAGTTTGCAGTGTATAATACATACTGATGTATGAACAGACAGAGATATCACATTCAGAATGTACCATAGTTTGTAGTTTATAATACATACTGATGTATAAACAGACAGAGATATCACACTCAGAATGTACCATAGTTTGTAGTTTATAATACATACTGATGTATAAACAGACAGAGATATCACATTCAGAATGTACCGTAGTTTGTAGTGTATAATACATACTGATGTATAAACAGACTGAGATATCACAATCAGAATGTACCATAGTTTGCAGTGTATAATACATACTGATGTATGAACAGACAGAGATATCACATTCAGAATGTACCGTAGTTTGTAGTTTATAATACATACTGATGTATGAACAGACAGAAATATCACATTCAGAATGTACCATAGTATGTAGTGTATAATACATACTGATGTATAAACAGACAGAGATATCACACTCAGAATGTACCATAGTTTGTAGTTTATAATACATACTGATGTATAAACAGACAGAGATATTACATTCAGAATGTACCATAGTTTGCAGTGTATAATACATACTCATGTATGAACAGACAGAGATATCACATTCAGAATGTACCATAGTTTGTAGTTTATAATACATACTGATGTATAAACAGACTGAGATATTACATTCAGAATGTACCATAGTTTGCAGTGTATAATACATACTGATGTATGAACAGACAGAGATATCACATTCAGAATGTACCATAGTTTGTAGTTTATAATACATACTGATGTATAAACAGACAGAGATATCACACTCAGAATGTACCATAGTTTGTAGTTTATAATACATACTGATGTATAAACAGACAGAGATATCACATTCAGAATGTACCGTAGTTTGTAGTGTATAATACATACTGATGTATAAACAGACTGAGATATCACAATCAGAATGTACCATAGTTTGCAGTGTATAATACATACTGATGTATGAACAGACAGAGATATCACATTCAGAATGTACCGTAGTTTGTAGTTTATAATACATACTGATATATGAACAGACAGAAATATCACATTCAGAATGTACCATAGTATGTAGTGTATAATACATACTGATGTATAAACAGACTGAGATATCACAATCAGAATGTACCATAGTTTGCAGTGTATAATACATACTGATGTATGAACAGACAGAGATATTACATTCAGAATGTACCTTAGTTTGTAGTGTATAATACATACTGATGTATAAACAGACTGAGATATCACAATCAGAATGTACCATAGTTTGTAGTTTATAATACATACTGATGTATAAACAGACAGAGATATCACATTCAGAATGTACCATAGTATGTAGTGTATAATACATACTGATGTATAAACAGACAGAGATATTACATTCAGAATGTACCATAGTTTGCAGTGTATAATACATACTGATGTATGAACAGACAGAGATATCACATTCAGAATGTACCATAGTTTGTAGTTTATAATACATACTGATGTATAAACAGACTGAGATATCACACTCAGAATGTACCATAGTTTGTAGTTTATAATACATACTGATGTATAAACAGACTGAGATATTACATTCAGAATGTACCATAGTTTGCAGTGTATAATACATACTGATGTATAAACAGACAGAGATATCACACTCAGAATGTACCATAGTTTGTAGTGTATAATACATACTGATGTATAAACAGACTGAGATATCACATTCAGAATGTACCATAGTATGTAGTGTATAATACATACTGATGTATAAACAGACAGAGATATCACACTCAGAATGTACCATAGTTTGTAGTGTATAATACATACTGATGTATAAACAGACTGAGATATCACAATCAGAATGTACCATAGTTTGCAGTGTATAATACATACTGATGTATGAACAGACAGAGATATCACATTCAGAATGTACCGTAGTTTGTAGTTTATAATACATACTGATGTATGAACAGACAGAAATATCACATTCAGAATGTACCTTAGTTTGTAGTGTATAATACATACTGATGTATAAACAGACTGAGATATCACAATCAGAATGTACCATAGTTTGTAGTTTATAATACATACTGATGTATAAACAGACAGAGATATCACATTCAGAATGTACCATAGTATGTAGTGTATAATACATACTGATGTATAAACAGACAGAGATATTACATTCAGAATGTACCATAGTTTGCAGTGTATAATACATACTGATGTATGAACAGACAGAGATATCACATTCAGAATGTACCATAGTTTGTAGTTTATAATACATACTGATGTATAAACAGACTGAGATATCACACTCAGAATGTACCATAGTTTGTAGTTTATAATACATACTGATGTATAAACAGACTGAGATATTACATTCAGAATGTACCATAGTTTGCAGTGTATAATACATACTGATGTATAAACAGACAGAGATATCACATTCAGAATGTACCATAGTTTGTAGTTTATAATACATACTGATGTATAAACAGACTGAGATATTACATTCAGAATGTACCATAGTTTGCAGTGTATAATACATACTGATGTATGAACAGACAGAGATATCACATTCAGAATGTACCATAGTTTGTAGTTTATAATACATACTGATGTATAAACAGACAGAGATATCACACTCAGAATGTACCATAGTTTGTAGTGTATAATACATACTGATGTATAAACAGACAGAGATATCACACTCAGAATGTACCATAGTTTGTAGTGTATAATACATACTGATGTATAAACAGACTGAGATATCACATTCAGAATGTACCATAGTATGTAGTGTATAATACATACTGATGTATAAACAGACAGAGATATCACACTCAGAATGTACCATAGTTTGTAGTGTATAATACATACTGATGTATAAACAGACTGAGATATCACAATCAGAATGTACCATAGTTTGCAGTGTATAATACATACTGATGTATGAACAGACAGAGATATCACATTCAGAATGTACCGTAGTTTGTAGTTTATAATACATACTGATGTATGAACAGACAGAAATATCACATTCAGAATGTACCATAGTTTGTAGTTTATAATACATACTGATGCATGAACAGATTGAGACATTACATTCAGAATGTACCGTAGTTTGTAGTGTATAATACATACTGATGTATGAACAGATTGAGACATTACATTCAGAATGTACCGTAGTTTGTAGTGTATAATACATACTGATGTATGAACAGACTGAGATATCATACTCAGAATGTACCATAGTTTGTAGTTTATAATACATACTGATGCATGAACAGATTGAGACATTACATTCAGAATGTACCATAGTTTGTAGTGTATAATATATACTGATGTATAAACAGACAGAGATATCATACTCAGAATGTACCATAGTTTGTAGTGTATAATATATACTGATGTATGAACAGACAGAGATATTACATTCAGAATGTACCATAGTTTGTAGTGTATAATATATACTGATGTATAAACAGACAGAGATATCACATTCAGAATGTACCATAGTTTGTAGTGTATAATATATACTGATGTATAAACAGACAGAGATATTACATTCAGAATGTACCATAGTTTGTAGTGTATAATACATACTGATGTATAAACAGACAGAGATGTCACATTCAGAATGTACCATAGTTTGTAGTGTATAATACATACTGATGTATGAACAGACTGAGATATCACAATCAGAATGTACCATAGTTTGTAGTGTATAATATATACTGATGTATGAACAGACAGAGATATCACACTCAGAATGTACCATAGTTTGTAGTGTATAATACATACTGATGCATGAACAGACATTTTAGTTCATTGTCCAATCTTTTGTATATTTTCCTGATCTTGTTGTGTAGTGCCTTCTAATGTTGCTAATAAGAGTAAACTCTGATAAATCTAGAAATACAATGTTTTCCTTGACAACTAGATCTATGTACCATACTTTAAATCCAACATATTAGAAGATAATAACAATCACAGGAATGGAGATAACACATTTAAAAAAATATAATCTAATTAAAAATATTACAGAAGAAAAATACAATCTAATTAGATGATTTGATTTGATTTTTGGTGTTTAGCGCCACTTTCAGCAATATTTCAGCTATATCATGGCGACCAGTTTCAGTGGTGGAAGAAGTCGGAGTACCCGGAGAGAATCACCGACGATGGGCAAGTAACTGGTAACTTTATCACTTGTGACTGCGAGTTGAGTGCACCCATTTTTGTAATTTACAAAGCCAGGCGCGAACCCACACCGTATTGCAGATAGGCTTGTATGAGTTGTTAGGTAATCCAACTATCTAACTCATTGAGCCACCTGAGCCCTACAATCTAATTAAAAATATTACAGAACAAACCTCTCTGGAGTCTTGCCATACTTCTCTTTACATTGGCAACTGATTCTTTGACCTTTGAATTTGTGGGTCGAGTCATTTTTGATTTAGGTATATCACCCTTTTCCTCTATTTCATATATTTCTTCCATTAAATTTCTAGACTTCATTCCTACCCAGCCTATTGAAAATAATTAATAAGAATATCAAGTTTATTTGATACTTTCAACAAATCTCAAATGTTTATTAAAATTATTTGTAATTAATTCTAAAAGAAAAGTGAAAATGAAATATACAACATATATCAGGATATAAAATGTCTCTAATGAATTGAATTAATATTTCATGGCAAACAACACACACTGAATTAATACATTTGTGGTTCTCATGTCTACATGTATCATAAAAAATAGAATTCAGAACATTAAATGAGAATGAGGGTAAATATATTATCATTTATAAAAATATGTGTTTATGAACAATTCATTTTCCACCAGTCCATGAAAACAGATACCATACCATAGTCGATTGATGCTGCAATAGTTACGGTGGATATTCTATGAATGGGTCTAGTGAATATCCCTTGAATGGCTCTGATGGAAATCTAATGAATGACTCTGGTGGATATCCCAAGAATGGCTCTGGTGGGTATCCCATGAATTGCTCTGGTGAATATCCTATGCAATGGCTCTGGTGGATATCCTATGAATGGGTTTAGTGAATATCCCATGAATGGCTCTGATGGAAATCTAATGAATGACTCTGGTGGATATCCCATGAATTGCTCTGGTGAATATCCTATGCAATGGCTCTGGTGGATATCCTATGAATGGGTTTAGTGAATATCCCATGAATGGCTCTGATGGAAATCCAATGAATGACTCTGGTGGATATCCCATGAATGGCTCTGGTGGATATCCCATGAATTACTCTAGTGGATATCTCATGAATGGCTCTGGTGAATATCCCATGAATTGCTCTAGTCGATATCTCATGAATGGCTCTGGTGGATATTCTATGAATGGGTCTAGTGAATATCCCATGAATGGCTCTGATGGAAATCTAATGAATGACTGGTGGATATCATAAGAATGGCTCTGGTGGGTATCCCATGAATTGCTCTGGTGGATATCCTATGCAATGGCTCTGGTGGATATCCTATGAATGGATCTAGTGAATATCCCATGAATGACTCTGATGGAAATCCAATAAATGACTGGTGGATATCATAAGAATGGCTCTGGTGGGTATCTCATGAATTGCTCTGGTGGATATCCTATGCAATGGCTCTGGTGGATATCCTATGAATGGATCTAGTGAATATCCCATGAATGACTCTGATGGAAATCCAATGAATGACTGGTGGATATCCCATGAATGGCTCTGGTGGATATCCCATGAATTACTCTAGTGGATATCTCATGAATGGCTCTGGTGGATATCCCATGAATTGCTCTAATCGATATCTCAAGAATGGCTCTGGTGGATATCCTATGCAGTCTCCTGGCACTTAGGTTGAAAGCTAGAAAACACTATATTTATATCATGAATTTAAGGAAAAAAGTGTGGACAAGAGACACCTTTACTGAAATTCACAGGAAGCTCACATTTTAGAGTAATTAGAGCTCCTAATCTTTGCATTGTTGCTATGCAACTTTTATCGAAGGTGTTGCTCAAGGCTTTTCCACCTGCGGCCGGCATAGTTTATATCTTTATTGCAAAGTTCACAATAAGCATGGCCCCTTGTCTTCATCTTCCGTATAAATCGGCCAATTAATTCTTCCCCAACTTTTTTTTCCAACCATTCCCACTTCCAGACATTCTTTAATCCGTTTGCTAATGTCTTGGTATCAAAATCACGGTCTACAACTACACAAGAAGACATTCCCACATGTTGAAATAAAACCAGACACGATTGTGGTCAGTACTGTAATAAAACTTGTCATTGGATGATATGAAATATTGGACCAATCAAATCACTCGTTGTAACAGACTTTGGCTGTTTCTAAGTTCAGAAAACGATCGGAACGGACCCGAAAAAAAATCCCGTTTTCGGCAGATCTGAAAAAACAGAACTGACGACAAAAAATCGGATTTTGCTGATCTCAAAAGCGGAAAAAAATCATGTCTGGTTACACGTAAAAATCAACAATAATTTGTTCATATAAACTAATTGCTTGATACTAAATATCATCATGTGTTAAGATCAACATGTTCAAAGACTGAAATATTGTTGAAAGTGACATTAAACAACTATAATGCCATTCGAAACATACTTTTCCTCAATTTTCTACTATATATTTTCAGATATCATGAAATTTAATATGTCACAGTGATATCAATACAATGTCACAGTGATATCAATACAATGTCACAATGATATCAATACAATGTCAGTGATATCAATACAATGTCACAGTGATATCAATACAATGTCAGTGATATCAATACAATGTCAGTGTTATCAATACAATGTCACGGTGATATCAATACAATGTCACGGTGATATCAATACAATGTCACAGTGATATCAATACAATGTCACATTACAAAACAGTGATAATATGTTTGTATCACGCTTGTTGTTTGATAATAGAGATTATTGTATATAAAGATCAAAAGGACAATATCAAATCATTGATAAAGTGCCTTCAACCCTCCAATCATAAAGTGCCTTCAACCCTGCAATCATAAAGTGCCTTCAACCCTGCAATCATTAAGTGCCTTCAACCCTGCAATCATAAAGTGCCTTCAACCCTGCAATCATAAAGTGCCTTCAACCCTGCAATAATAAAATGCCTTCAACCCTGCAATCATAAAGTGCCTTCAACCCTGCAATCATTAAGTGCCTTCAACCCTGCAATCATACAATGTTTTATGCAATAGCCATAATACAAAGATACTTGAGATGTAATACAAAGTCAAGCTGTAAATATTCATTTTGCTTGTAATCTATACTGACTGATTTGTTCCCTACCTTTCTCCAAAAGGACTCTATCTACAGCAATCTTAATAACCTTAGGAAGGTATCCCATTGTAAGCATAGTCTGAGCAGCATCTGTTAATAATGGATTTTTCTTCTCTGCTTTTGTTGGAGCTTTTCCATTTGGTAAAAAATCTAAAAGATACATGTATAAGAACATAACACATTTAACACCTCACAAGTTTGAAGATACCAAAGTGATCATCAGAAGCCATTAACCAAAAAAGACAAATTTATTATAACCAGATACATTTTTTTCATATTTTTGGAATACATAATCGTCAATATGTTTGTATAAAATCCAGAACACGATTGGAGGTCATATCCAGATGAACTTTCATATAATACTTTTTTTGATACAGCCAACAAATAAGAGAGCTTTACAATTTGTGATGCAATAAAAAAAAACTGAAAGGTAATGCGAGCTTTTACTATCAGTGTTTTCATTGGCTGATTATGAGTTCATCTGGACATGATCTCTAATTGAGTATTGTCGGATGTTAGGAAGTGGGTAGTGTATTATAACAGCTGATGCTAATCAGATTGATGATCTGCCTACCTTTACTAAGACTTTTACTGGACTTGACTGTACATTGTATATATGAGTAACACACAGGTGTCTTATAAGAAGCAGGAACTGCTTACCCTTCGTGAGCACCTAAGTTCACCCCCGGTTTTTTTGGTGGGGTCTGTATTGCTCATCGTTTTAGTTTTTTGTGCTGTCCGAATTATGTGTCTTTACATTCTGAGTTTCGTGTTGTGATGTCCGTTACAATTTCCACATTAAAACGATATTCGGTTCGTCTTTACCTTCAGCTGTTTGTAGGAGGTCTTATGTCTTATTTACGTTATTTGTGTTTGTTTGTGCATAGTGGCATCCAACACATATTGTGTTGTGTTTTTGTTTTGTTTTTCTTCGTCTTGTGTACCCTTTGTTGCCAGTTTCTCTGGATTGTCCATTTTTGATTGCCCCTTCGGTATTCTCTAACATTTATTTACCCAAATCTTGTGGTTTTAATGTGCCATCTTCTTCATTATCACTTTCAAATGTTTCAGCAATACCATCTGTATTGAAAGCTTCCTCCTTGAAGAAAAGGGTTAACATTAATGAAATATTTACTGTTGGAGTACACAGGTAAATATATATACAACATATAAATATTTATTGTTGGAGTACACAGGTAAATATATATACAACATAGATATAAATATTCAGTATTCATAGAACATATTGTAAAATTACCCGGAAAGCACATGCACACCACCTGTTTAAAATCAGATCTCTCAACTGCTCCTAGTTATCTATATGTCACAGCACGGGATATTTGAGGAACCCCACATGTACTGGTCATGTGCGACTAAAAGCAAATGTCTTGAATATATAAACACAGTCATGCCCTTTCTTGACCAATCAGATTGCTTGTAGCATGCAAAGCAGCTTAGGAATACTTTCATAGTCTCACAATCATATGGTCACTCGCATGTGATTTATAATGGGGTTTTCTCAGATCTCACACACCGTGACATATTAGTAAAGGGGAACAAGTGTGAGATGTGATTTTAATCAGAATGACATACCAGTATATACAGATGATGAAATGACTGACAACTGTACTACAGTACAATCAGAGACGATGTGTGATAAATCACTGTGATAAGATATGTCACTTATTTTGGTGATATGGATATACATATATCTTTTGTTCTATATATCCTTAAAAATTCTTTTGTATTTAGAGTGTTACTTGCTATCATCCAAAATAGGATATCTTTCCTTTGATCTCACCTAGTAGGCTAGTAATATTGTCAGTGCCTAGTAGGCTAGTAATATTGTCAGAACCTAGTAGGCTAGTAATATTGTCAGTACCTGGTTGGCTAGTAATATTGTCAGTACCTGGTTGGCTAGTAATATTGTCAGTACCTAGTAGGCCAGAAATATAGTCAGTACCTAGTAGGCTAGAAATATTGTCAGTACCTAGTACTAAGTAGGCTAGTAATAATGTCAGTACCTAGTAGGCTAGTAATATTGTCAGTACCTGGTAGGCTAGTAATATTGTCAGTACCTAGTAATATTATCAGTACCTAGTAGGCTAGTAATATTGTCAGTACCTAGTACTAAGTAGGCTAGTAATATTGTCAGTACCTAGTACTACATGTAAGTAGGCTAGTAATACTGTCAGTATCTAGTAGGCTAGTAATATTGTCAGTATCAACAACTGACTCTGAAAATTATTGGTTAATGTGACCTGAAACATATTATGACATTACCGATAAAAACAATAATGTCAATTTTGAAGGTCTCGATGTACATTATCACTTGTATCAGAGTTTGTCCTGTCAGAATCGCTGCGATACTAGCGATAATGTCTGTCTCCACTTTCAAGACTGCACATATTACATTTGTACTGTATATCAATATCAAATGTCATGTGGGCAGATATTATCCTCATAATATGTACATCAATATCAAATGTCATGTGGGCAGATATTATCCTCATAATATGTACATCAATATCAAATGTCATGTGGGCAGATATTATCCTCATAATATGTACATCAATATCAAATGTCATGTGGGCAGATATTATCCTCATAATATGTACATCAATATCAAATGTCATGTGGGCAGATATTATCCTCATAATATGTACATCAATATCAAATATCTTGTGGGCAGATATTATCCTCATAATATGTACATCAATATCAAATGTCATGTGGGCAGATATTATCCTCATAATATGTACAGTACATCAATATCAAATGTCAAGTGAGCAGATATTATCCTCATAATATGTACATCAATATCAAATATCTTGTGGGCAGATATTATCCTCATAATATGTACATCAATATCAAATGTAATGTGGGCAGATATTATCCTCATAATATGTACAGTACATCAATATCAAATGTCATGTGAGCAGATATTATCCTCATAATATGTACAGTACATCAATACCAAATGTCATGTGAGCAGATATCCTCATAATATGTACAGTACATCAATATCAAATGTCATGTGAGCAGATATCCTCATAATATGTACAGTACATCAATATCAAATGTCATGTGAGCAGATATCCTCATAATATGTACAGTACATCAATATCAAATGTCATGTGAGCAGATATTCTCATAATATGTACAGTACATCAATATCAAATGTCATGTGAGCAGATATTATCCTCATAATATGTACAGTACATCAATATCAAATGTCATGTGAGCAGATATCCTCATAATATGTACATAAAATTTGTTTAGTCTATTAGTATAATTGTACACTTACATGTTGCTGTCATTTATGATTATTTGACAATAAAATTTATAAAAAAACTTTGAGTGTAAGAGAATCTGTGTTGGGTTTTTATTGTTTACCAGTATACCTGTATTAGTGTAGGAGATCCAATTATCAAGAGAGGAGGGTTGGGATCCCACGTCAGAACCTGGATTTACATTGGTAAATGTTGTGGTGTTTTTTGTGTTCAATGATATGAGGTAAGAGATTGGTTGTTTGTTTTGTTGATATACTGTAGTTGAAATTGTTCACTATCACTGATTAAATTTCTCTTCATAATCAAAGAGAAAGACACAATAAATTATATTAAATTTCAATTAACTCTTGAGTAAAATTTACCATTTGAACTCTCCGAACAGCATCTTGAACAGTACCAATGAAATCTGAACCTTTTTTGTCTTTGAGATATTGACATTCTGACGACCATCGAGCATGTTCAACGAATGGATTATCTTCAGAATCCCAATTCTGTAGACCTATACCACAGTAGAAGCATCTAACATGATCATTGTTACCTAAAATAAAACACATTATCACAGTCTGAAAATTTAAAATATTTGTGAAGATGAGGACAATAAAAACAACATTAATAACAAAAACCATACATTATTTTATCAATGCAAAAAAACTGGAGCATTTTTTCATTGGCAGAGGTGACATACAAATGTACATTTACAAGATACCAGTAAGATAAGATATGTTTATTACCAATAGAGGGCCCACAAGGGAAAAAATCCTTACAGTAAGATAAGATATGTTTATTATCAATAGAGGATCCACAAGGGGGGAAATCCTTACAGTAAGATAAGATATGTATTACCAATAGAGGACCCACAAGGAAAAAAATCATTACAGTAAGATAAGATATGTTTATTACCAATAGAGGATCCACAAGGGGAAAAATCATTAGTCAGATAAGATATGTTTATTACCAATAGAGGATTCACAAGGGAAAAAATCATTACAGTAAGATATGTTTATTACCAATAAAGGAACCACAAGGGGAAAAATCATTACAGTCAGATAAGATATGTTTATTACCAATAGAGGATCCACAAGGGAAAAAATCATTACAGTAAGATAAGATATGCTTATTACCAATAAAGGACCCACAAGGGGGAAAATCATTACAGTCAGATAAGATATGTTTATTACCAATAGAGGACCCACAAGGGGAAAATCATTACAGTAAGATAAGATATGCTTATTACCAATAGAGGGCCCACAAGGGGGAAATCATTACAGTCAGATAAGATATGTTTATTACCAATAGAGGGCCCACAAGGGGGAAAATCAATACAGTAAGATAAGATATGTTTATTACCAATAGAGGGTCCACAAGGTGACAAGGGAAAAAATCATTAGTCAGAAAAGATATGTTTATTACCAATAGAGGACCCACAAGGGAAAAAATCATTACAGTCATATAAGATATGTTTATTACCAATAGAGGATCCACAAGGGGGAAAATCATTACAGTAAGATATGTATTACCAATGGAGAACCCACAAGGGGAAAAATCATTACAGTCAGATAAGATATGTTTATTACCAATGGAGGATCCACAAGTGGGAAAATCATTACAGCCAGATAAGATATGTTTATTACCAATAGAGGACCCACAAGGGAAAAAATCACTACAGTAAGATAAGATATGTTTATTACCAATAGAGGATCTACAAGGGGGAAAATCATTACAGTAAGATAAGATATGCTTATTACCAATAGAGGGCCCACAAGGGAAAAAATCATTAGTCAGATAAGATACGTTTATTACCAATAGAGGACCCACAAGGGGAAAAATCATTACAGTCAGATAAGATATGTTTATTACCAATAGAGGGCCCACTAGGGGGAAAATCATTACAGTAAGATAAGATGTTTATTACCAATAGAGGACCCACAAGGGGAAAATCATTACAGTAAGATAAGATATGTTTATTACCAATAGAGGATCAACAAGTGGGAAAATCATTACAGTAAGATAAGATATGTTTATTACCAATAGAGGACCCACAAGGGGAAAAATCATTACAGTAAGATAAGATGTTTATTACCAATAGAGGGCCCACAAGGGGGAAAATGATTACAGTAAGATAAGATATGTTTATTACCAATAGAGGATCAACAAGTGGGAAAATGATTACAGTAAGATAAGATATGCTTATTACAGTACAGAAAGGGACATACCGTGATTGATCACTCCGAGAGACATAATTTTTAATCCTTTAGACATATCATCACGGACATAAACCCACTGTGATAGACAAATGTAAATCTGATTTCTTTAGGTGTGAAAACGGTGTTAGACAGGGTGAGAACTTACCCCCGTTTTTGTTTTAAATTTTTCTAAATGATTTAGAATCTTACCTGCAGTCAAAAGATGTCAGTGGGTTGACAACATTGTCTGAAGAAATTGCAAACCAGTTAAATGTATATCTGAAACTTTTCGTTATACTGTACGCCGACGATACAGTGATAATGTCGGAAACCAAAGAGGATCTTCAAAAACAACTTGATGTCTTTTCTGAATATTGTAAGTTTTGGCAACTTAAAGTTAATGTCGAAAAAACTAAAATTTTGGTTTTTTCCAAATAATCTAACATTCACATTTAATGAAATGGAAATTGGAATAGTGTCTGAATTTAATTATCTGGGTGTTTTACTTTCAAAATCTGGGAACTTTTCAATGGCAAAGAAAGCTCAAGTAGAGAAAGCCACAAAAGCAATGTTCGAAGTTTTAAAAAGAGGAAAAATGCATAACCTATCAATTCAGTGCCAGTTAAGACTTATTTGATAAAATAATAAAACCTATTTTATTGTATGGGTGTGAAGTTTGGGGGTTTTCAAAAAACGAAATTATAGAAAGGGTGCACTTGCGATTTTGTAAACTATTACTTAATTTTAAAACTTCCACACCAAGTTACATGGTTTCTGGGGAACTAGGTAGATATCCCCTAGACATTGATATAAAAGTTAGAACAATATCTTTTTGGGCTAAATTAATCAGTGGAAAGCAAACAAAACTATCTGCTATCATTTATAAATGTATGTATAATATGTTGCGAGTGAGAGATAGAAACTTTATGTGGTTGAAATATGTAAAACATATATTGTGTAATTGTGGTTTTATTTATATTTGGGAGTCACAAACTTTTATTAATGAATTGTGGTTGAAACACTCGATTAAACAAAATCTCACTGATCAATATCTCCAAACGTGGCTTTCTTCAGTAAACGATTCTCCAAAGGCACTGAATTACAGAATATATAAAGATAATTTGGTTTTCGAAAACTACTTAAATATTTTAAATGATAAGGATAATTTGACATTAAGTAAATTTAGAACAACAAACCATATAGTTACCAGTCGAAAATGGTAGATAGAAAAACATAGCCAGAGAGAATAGAATATGTCCCTTATGTAATAATGGAGAAATTGGAGATGAATTTCATTATCTATCTAAATGTCAGTATTTCGGCAATCAAAGAAAAATTTATATAAAGAAAAACATTCGTATAAATCCAAATATAATAAAGTTCAAACTATTAATGACATCAACTTCAAAAAAAGAACTCCAAAAATGATGTCGTTTTGTCAGAATTATTAATAAAGGTGTGTCGACTCCCGGTTAACCCACAGGGGCTCGCAGTTATATTTTCACATCGCCAGGTATATGTTAAAAGAGAAGGGAGGACACTTTTTTTGCTGCCCAAAGTGAAAGTAGAATTTCAGCACCTTTTTTCACTTCAAAAACGGTTTAGTCTTTGTTCTTACCATAATATTAATGCAAATATCGTTGTTTTTTGCTGATTGACTGGTTTACAGTGGAATAACACTCGTTTTTAAATTCCAAGCGGTCTGGACAACTTCTTATCATACTCATTTCCGGTTTATACGGACTTAATAATATTGATAGAAATAAAAAAAATCGAAATATAATTTTAAAAAGTAAGAAAAAAGACAACTTAAATCTCTTGCATTAAAATGTATTTTTTCCTTGTCTCAATCAATCTGGAAATTTAGGAAGACAGCATTTTAAGAATATCTTTTGACAAGATGAGTAAATAATTTCCCGCAAAAATGCCAGTTTAAATCCTTCGACCAATGAAAACTCACCTTGATATTTAGTCCTATAAACCGGAATTGAGTATGCTAAGAAGTTGTCCAAACCGCTTGGAATTTAAAAACGAGTGTTATTCCACTGTAAACCAGTCAATCAGCAAAAAACATCGATATTTGCATTAATTTTATGGGAAGAACAAAGACTAAACCGTTTTTGAAGCGAAAAAGGTTCCGAAACTCTACTTTCACTTTTGGCCCCCCAAAAAGTGTCCTCCCTTCTTTTTAATACATACCTGGTGATGTGAAAATATAACTGCGAGCCCCTGTGGGTTAACCTCTTGTTATGACCTGTCTGTATATATTGTAAATAGTGTACATATTTTCATATCTCTATACCTGTATGTATTATGGTTTAAGAGAAATAAAGAATCTTAGAATAGACCTAAAAAGGACCATAAAACAAGGTGGTGGGGATTAAATTTTATTGCTCTCGGTCACCTGTGCGCCGATTGATATTTTACCGCCAATTAAGAGATTAGCGTTACCTGTTCAACCTGTTGACTTTTAATATCGTAAGCCGTAATTATTGCTACTGAGGGATGTATTTTTGACAATTAATTTTGTATCCTCTTGCTGTTAATATTTGACTGTTTGTTGCTTTTCATTGCCAAAGAATGTCTGTCTTGTTATCGTTTTCGTTTGTTTTAGAAAGTTCTACTTTATGGCCTCGAGTTCTATATTAAGAATTTTGTTGAAACCGCAACTGAACTTGATCTTGTTTAATTTTAATTTCTCATTTTTTTTTTCTTCTGTTGGGTCGAATTCAGTATGTATTGAATTATTCGTAAATACGGGCTACTTCATAAATGTATTTTTTGTTTATATGTTATACCGCAAGCGCGAGATTTTGAAGCACGGACTTTGCAAGCGCGGGTTTTGTAGTGTTTAGTTGGTAAAGAGCAGACTTAAAATTGATTATTGGTTTATTTTGTGTTTTGGACTTTTACCTCTCGTATTGAAAAAAAATAACAATTCAAGTAAACTGTTTTACACACTTGGCTTGTTACGTAATTCCGTTATAGATGAAAATAATTTTCTTTAAAATTGCAAACAAAAACCTATAACAATCCAAATTTACGTAGCCTAATGGCTACAAAATGAAAAAAAAGCGGAAAACGAAGAGCATGCTTTTGATTTGTTTCATAAACTTTGTTGTTTTTTTTGGCTGTATTTTGTCACAAATCTATTGGGTTGAAAGCCAATTAAGGTTTGAATTTGAATAAATAAATAAACTGGTGACATTTGATTTTGGTCAGATTTCACGTTTCTAAACTTTCTGCAGATTAGCCGCTAATTTCCAAAATATATCCGTAAATTTAGTGACTTTTGGACATGTAGTACTTCTTTGAACGATCTGTTTATAAATATTTGTTTCGTTAATTTTTAATCAAATTCTTCAATGACCGTATACAAATTATTTAGTATGTATTTCTACAACGAAAAGGGTTTTAACTGGGTTTTCTACGAAGATTAAAATAAAAAAAAAATTACTGTACGTATAAAAAATATCAGTGAACTAAAATGTAATATTGAACTGGAAATACGTTTTAAAACGTAACAAATCACGCATATCGCGCATGTGTTTATGAAACTTCATTTGTGCACAAGCCAGGTCACGTGTACGCGTGTAGATACGCAATACACAGCCAAGGTTAAAAATCTTTGAAACAAATTTGCACAACCCATGATTTCACTGAATTGAAGTTGAATAATCATTTATTATTTACATTTTATTCATCAATTCAAATGAACTATCCGTTCTCGTGCTATTTCCTCGATCTCGGGATTTCATTCCCGGGATTACGTTCAAGGATGTTTTACGTTTTAAGGAAAGAAATAAAAAAAAATTTTTTTACGTTTTAAGGAAAGAATTTTTTTTTTTTTTTCTTAATTCTGAGGCCAGAGGGGAATCTGAGCAAACATGACCTTAGAAATTCCCACTTCAAACAAACATCGTACGTCAGACGCTTTTTAATAGTGATGATTTATTTTATTAAGCGAAGGACGCTTTTTAATAGTGATGATTTATTTACTGTCCCTGCATGAAATTATGTTTCATTTTATTTTTGTTCACAATTACATCTGGATATTAGATAAAGCATTTAATATCGATTTTTGTTTGTTTAATTTCGTACACGTATTATTGTTTACTATTTCTTAGTCCACTCATTGAACTCGGGAGGTGTGCGTGTTAAACATGATTTGATTGGATGTTTGTACATGTTCAGTGTGACGTGGTCAATTGCTATCGCCCGATTGGTTTTTTCATCGTGAAGTACGATGTTTGTTTGAAGTGGGAATTTCCATGGTCATGTATGCGCACGTCGGTTTACTCGTCCATGCATTGTCCATACTGAATTTTGACTTAGTGTATTGCCCCCAGATCACCGACATGAATTAAATTTTTTAATCCCCATCACTCTCCTAAACATGACCACTATCACGGTGATTGATCACGGTATGTCCCTTTCTGTACTGTACCAATAGAGTCCACAAGGGGGAAAATGATTACAGTAAGATAAGATATGTGTATTACCAATAAAGGACCCACAAGGGGGGAAAAGATTACAGTAAGATAAAATATGCTTATTACCAATAGGGGACCCACAAGGGGAAAAATGATTACAGTAAGATAAGATATGTTTATTACCAATAGAGGGTCCACAAGGGGAAAAATCATTACAGTAAGATAAGATATGTTTATTACCAATAGAGGATCAACAAGTGGGAAAATCATTACAGTAAGATAAGATATGTTTAATACCAATAGAGGATCCACCAGGGGAAAACTCATTACAGTAAGATAAGATATGTTTATTACCAATAGAGGATCCACAAGGGAAAAAATCATTACAGTCAGATAAGATATGTTTATTACCAATAGAGGACCCACAAGGGGAAAAATCATTACAGTAAGATACCTTTATTACCAATAGAGGGCCCACGGAGGGGAAAATCATTACAGCAAGATAAGATATGTTTATTACCAATAGAGGATGCACAAGGGGGAAAATAAGATACATGCATGTTTATTACCAATAGAGGGCCCACAAGGGGAAAAATCATTACAGTAAAATAAGATATGTTTATTACCAATAGAGGGCCCACAAGGGGAAAAATCATTAGTCAGATAAGATATGTTTATTACCAATAGAGGATACACAAGGAAAAAAATCATTACAGTAAGATACAATATGTTTATTATCAATAGAGGATGCACAAGGAGGAAAATAAGATACATGTATGTTTATTACCAATAGAGGGCCCACAAGGAAAAAAATCATTACAGTAAGATAAGATATGTTTATTACCAATAGAGGACCCACAAGGGGGAAAATCATTACAGACATTTGACAAATATACTTGTATTGATTTACCTGTATAATAAAAGCCAGCTTCTGCCATTGTTTCTGGGTGCTGTTGTATGCTGGATGGCCATGCTTGAAATGTTGACAGTCGAATACATGTAATAGAGTACTGAGGATATTTAGGTCCCTTTCGAGAGTTCAGAGGAGTATTATTTACATTATTTCTAGTTACACTATCACTCTGAGTATTCTGATTGAAGAAATTCCCAGCATTCCCTGCAAAACTAAGACTTCCATTTCTGTATGTATCAAGTATATCGTTTCTGTTGTATGTCCTAAGATTTCCTGGTGATAATGCAGTTTCTGCCATTCCTAATTCTTTGTAGATCTTCATAGAAAAAAAAAATACATTATACATTGTAGGTGACAAATTGGATATAATACCCTCTATTCTGTAAGATTTATTTACATGAACTTGGTGTTGTAATTTCCTTCATTTTAGCTAAATAATCTCAATTTCATGGTATTCAAGTCTGTCAAAAACCTTCCTCCTGGGTTATAAGAACTATCTGTTCCTTTAAATTGTATTCCTCTTCAATTTTCTACTGTTACTGAATCAATTTGTTTGTTTTCTGTTATTTGGAAACCCCTTAATGTCAAATAGAATGCCATTTTGACCTAATCTTCAAGTACACATATCTGACACTGCATTGTTGCCATAAGGCACCAAAAATTTTGATGTCAATCTCCAAAAGGTTACACCATGAAGTTTGTATAGATTTGGTTTGATTTATTGTGTTTAACTCCACTTTCAGCAAAGTTTCAGCTATATCATGGCGACCAGTTTTAGTGGTGGAAGAAGACGCAGTACCTGGAGAGAACCACTGACCATGGGCAAGCAACTGACAAACTTTATCACTTGCGACTGAGAGTCGAGTGCACCCTTTTTTGTAATTTACAAAGCCGGGTGCAAACCCACACCATATTGGTGATAGGCTTGTATGAGTTGTTAGGTAATCCAACTACCTAACTCATTGAGCCACCCGGGCCCTGTATAGATTTGGATTTTTATTTGTAAGAATTGATCCTAAAATGGTATTGATGATCAATTTTTTCAAGAACAACTTTGAATGGTCAATAACAACATCCTATAATGTATAATATTTGTACATTTTTTGTATAGAAGAAATCCACTATGATTTGATAAAATATGTCACTAAATGTTTTTTTACAGCTTTATAAAAGAACAACTGGCTACTGATGAATTTTTATAAAATTCCTTAAATTTTAGCATTATTATTTATTTTGTTCACTTGTCCCATCAAATTAGTAACATACAAAGTTCACTAGCCAGAACCAAACAATTACTTGTCTCTACCTACCGGTACATGTACCAAAAACTGCTAATGTCAAGCCCTGACACTATACATGCAATGTTTTACAAAATGTTGGTACAATATATGATGAATTATCAACATGGTTCATATGATGCTGCTATAAATAAACACTTGTAATATTTATTTATAGATAAATACTAATGGACAAATTTTGTTTAATGTATTTTCCTAAATAAATCTGACAATAATACAAGTTTATAATTATGACATTTTGATAAGCAAGATTTAATTTTATCACCTTAATTGATGACATGTAGACTAGTGTTGGGAATCTGCAGGAAAAAGGTAATCGATTAATTTAATCGGAATAATCTGATGCCTGTCACCGATATAATTTTCGATTATAATCGGAATGTGTTGTTTGTAAAGAAGTTAACTGAATTATTTTTTTATTATAATTGTTATTACCATAAATGATGGCTATTCAAGTATAAAAAAAACATATTTATTGTTGAAGGGGGTGTTCTCCTTGGTTAGCTTATGATGTCCAACATAATTTATACATGTATCTATAGCCTTTTGTCATAGCAAGGTTGGTTTTAGTTGCAGGTCCATCTTTTGCTGAAATCTAATAGACATTATTATATAAAAATAGGTATATTTATTTGATTTTTGACTGGGTTTTATTTCCGTTTATATTGATAGAAAACTAATGAACGCAAATGTACATTTTTATGTAATCGGATACAAGTAAATCAAGAATAGTTAGAAATGATAGAATACTAAACAAAATATAAAATTATATGTTTGACATCTTACTTTTTATGGTCACATTTCACAACCATGCGAACTAATATCAAACTAAATACGATATTTCAAATTTGAACGTAACTTCCACCTTTATCACAATGCCAATGGTAATCCTGTTTTTATTTTAAGACTCTTAAAAACCCCATTTGGTATTTCTATTATTAAAAGTGGAAATACCCAAAAGGGAAAATCCAAAAAATACTAAGAAATGCGGTACCCTTTCTCAGCTTAGAAACGGTTTATAATGTTGTCTAGAAGGTTGTTCCATTAATTCTCCAATTGCTTACATACAGATGTACATAAACAAACCTTGTCCAGCCCCAGGTTGCACAGGCACTTGTTTCTATCAATGGGGGTCCCTTCCTCCCTCTTACTATTACAAGGTGCTCAGCTATTTATTTTGAAAAAAATGGACACCTTCGCTTCACGCTATTTTCTGGTATTATTTACGCTTAAAATACACCCTACCTTATAGCAGTCGCTCCTTAATACATTTATCTTCATCAATATCCACAATTTTCATACCCTTCATGGTGCCCTGTGACATACCTAACGATTTAAAATACACAAATGTGACCTCTGAATGAATCTTACGGGAGTGTCAACAGTCATGGGCTTTGGGCATGCGCCAACATTTTAACACCCAAAACCGGCACGGACCAAACCCGGAATACAATTACGTTATTCTGGTATTCGTGACTCCTCGGATCACTTAACTTGAATAATACTGCGCCCTCTATCGGCAGCGACTAGCGGGAGAAATATAACGACTGGATTATTCGGGTTACGGATCACTGGTATTAAACTGATGTTCGTAACATCCCAACATGGCGGACACGGAAAATGGTAAATTAGAATATCCTTGTTTTCTCTTTATCAGTAGTGCTTATTAATAAGTCCAACGGTATGATTACAGGTGGGAATATTAGATACTCGAATGCATACATAAAAATGACGAAACTCTTATGAGAGCATTGAAATATTAACTTGAAAAAATTTGAAGGATGTACGTAACTCTTTGAAGTGCTTTCGAGTTGATCCGGCCTGAAAACTATTCGGCCTTAAACAAATGCGGCCTTAGTTGTTTCGGCCTTAGTTGATACGGCCTTGGTTAATTAATGCGGCCTCAGTTAAGAATGGTGTGTATCTATACGATAAAACGACACATTGTGATGATTTGAGTAAATAATTAATTCATTAATTTGTCTATCAGGTGCCATATAGCATGTTTTTTTTTTGTCCCGGGCAGGTATTCGTTGTTTACTTATTTATCTGTTACGAGGAGTTCCGAAGGCAGCTTTACGTTCAGGTGGGATTGCTTATAAATCTTGTGAAAACACTACAAGTTCCAATATTTTATTCATCACAACCATGAATATTTAAATAATATTTTAAATTTAAATACAACTTTTATTTTTTAATTATTCTTTTCCATTTGATATAAGGCCGGATTTGCCATAGGCCGCATAAATATATGATAAGGCCGGAACATCCATTTGATATAAGGCCGGATTTGCGTAAGGCCGAAACAACTAAGGCCGAATCAACTACGGCCGAATCTGTCATAAGGCCGAAACAACTTGTAAGGTTTGAAGTGATGTTCGTAACGTTAGAAAGATATTTAAAGAGATGTCCGTAACTGCAGATTTCCATAACTGTTAAATAATAATAAGGTGTTTAATTGCTCGTTAAGAAACTCTTGGTTTCAATTTAAAAGCAAAATTAAGCATGCAGACAACTTAAAAGTAAAAAGAACAACAAGCAACGAAACGAAAGCATATAGAACGAGTATTAAGAAGAAAAACAATTCAGGGTCGCATACATGTACAGTATTCTACCTTTCTCACATTTTTAGGATGTTGATTTGTTTTAGCGTCACATGCGGCTTATTGACAGTTGAAGACGTGTTGATCCATGAAACATCGTAATCATATCAATGTAAACAATTATAGACTTGCTACAATAAGTCCCTTTCTAACCTATGTGTATCTTGTGCGTACCCCATAAATATTGTCGGTAGAGATATATTACATATAGCAACATATTTACTAAAGTATACAAGAATATAGATAAGGGACTTGTAGGAAATCTATGTGTATAATTATATTTAACATGGGTGAAGGAAATTCATGTATGTGATCCTGTTTTAAACTAGAACTGTGAGTGACCTCACTGAGTGATACCCCCGCTTGCAATACCATGATGTTCAAACTTTGGAATACAGGTATAATAGCAAGTTACCTATGAAAAATGAACGGATGTGGAGTTATGTCAAGGAGACAACATCCCATCTCCAAAATAAACTAACCAAGAACATACATCTAGGGGTTGCCACAAGTACACGACCCCCCTTTTCGTGAAAGTATAAGTTGAATTATCTCCCCTTCTAAATTTTAGACAGCAACGGTATTCCTTCATGCACATCTGCAGGTTGTGTACTACAACTGTGTAAAGTTTCATAAAAATTCAATAAACAGTTTAGTAGGAGTTGTGCTTACAAGGTACATGCCCTCCCTTTTCGTGAAAGTATAAGTTGAATTATCTCTCCTTTTAAATTTTGGACAGCAACCATATTCCTTCATGCACATCTGCAGGTAGTGTACTACAAATGTGTAAAGTTTCATAAAAATCCAATAAGCGGTTTAGGAGGAGTTGCACTTACAAGGTACATGGACGGACGGATGGACGGACGGACAGACGGACGGACGGGGTGATTCCTATATACCCCCCTAACTTTGTTTGTGGGGGGTATGGGTATAAAAACTATTGATATTAAACTAATTCGTTTATATACCGTCAAGACTGTTCAGACTAACATCCTGTCAATTGCAATGCATATTTATAAATGTATATGTATTTGTAAAACTTGAAATGGTATGATATAAAAAAAATTAACTTTTTGAAAACAGCTTTACCATAGATTAATCCAATTTTAATACTTACACATTATAGATTCGTTAAAAAGTATTATACATCTTTATTTATCTGTATTTAATACAATAGTCTAACAAATTAATAATAAATTAATCTGGTTTCATTTCAGCATTAAAGGGAAATAATTAGATGTGTCATTCTTAAAATACTTGATCTGATGTGTCCATTTTTATTAAAATAAGAAAAAAACACAAAGGACAATTAATTTGGTAATAATTCACGGCATATTTACACATAGAACTGTTAATTTACATACAAATATACTTTGTTAGAATTTATATATGAGACCCAGAATGGCCCTAATCGAATTTAATAATGATGTCGGAGGTCGCCATCCATGGGAGGTCCTAAACACCCAAAGGTCGGAAGTCAAAACGCCCTATTGCAAGGTCGTAGTTTATGAAAGACCCTTCTAGAGCACACAGTCCAAGACCAAATAGAAATATCAATATAATACTAAACAACTACATATGTTGTATCGACTGCCGCATCGGCCTCAGCACTGTTAATTATCTGGTCATTCTCGATATCCATCGCTGTAAGATTACAAAAGATTACAGGAAACGCAAAGCCACGTGTTTATTATTGCTAATTGGAAATGAGCGTTGGACAAGGTGTTCTTCTCCCGCTACCCTCATCTTTCGTTCATCTCACTCATTCATAACCCTCTCATCCTCCGCTCTGTATTTTTTTCTCTCGTGCATTATATAATCTCTCCCACCTCTATTACCCTCTCTATCACTTCAGGGATGTTTTTCTTTGTTTTCAAATTTTATTTATTACAAAAGCGTTGTTCTTTAAATGTTTTAAACATGATTTTAGAAACACCAAACTTTAAAGTTACCAACATCATATTTGAAAGTTACGAACATCGTTCAAAAATAATTCTACAGTTACTTACATCATTTGTATTTCTTAAAGTAGGTTTTGTGCCACATAGGAGAATTTACAGTTGATTTAAGCATATCACTACAGTTAATTATTAAAATATCTATACACTTGTTTCAATATCAAACATTTTATTCACTATTAAGTCTCCTTTAAATTTTTGATATTGAAACAAGTACCTGTGCTGAATAGTGTAAAATTATTAATAGGAACCTGGGCTATTGTTTTATTGAATTTATGTGAACTAAAATGCATCAATTGATTGAACAACTTACATAATTAGTTGCAAAATATTTTTTGTTTATACATGTATATATATTTATTTTTTTATTTTTAGGTCTACTCATTGAACATGTTCTTAACAGGCTCTTGTATGTAATCAAGGATATATGATCACAGCTATTTTTCTTTTTCAGTAAGTGTATTGCAATAGTATTACAAAACAATCAAACAGAACAGGAAATATATGTTATATTTGGCATTATATTGTACAAATACAATAATATTATTGATAAATATCTTCTGTGAAAAAATGCCTGAAAAGTGGATGACCAAAGATTAATGTTTGTTTTGAAAATTTGAGTGTACAGACATGATCTAAATAAATACCTTATAGTTGTGATGAAAATATTATAATTAATTTGATTCCTTTACAATGGATTATTTTTTCTGGCACAAAACTTTTGGAACCAATTTTTTCTTGAATATTCAAGGGCACAGTCAAAATTATATCAAAACATCAAAATTAAGACATGGGGGAACAAAGAATTTTATTTTCGGCCCGAAATAATGGTTATTAAAATTTCAAGGGCATTCACTGATAAAGTATAGATCATCAATTATTTACATGCCTAAAGTATATTATTCTATTAGGATATACACCCTATGGAAATTGACCAGCCTATAGTCCATTTGGTTGATGAATCCCAACCTACTCCTAACAACATGACCAATGAATTGATGAAAGACACACAACAGTTACCTGTACAGGTATGTTAAAAAAAGATTGAATTTACACATTTTATAACAATAGTACCAGTACTTAATAAATATAATTTTATTTCCAGCTTGAAAATGTTGTTTTGGAGGAGGCTGTATTGGATGTCAAAGAAGTAAGACTGTTGGATCATGAAAGAATTTTATCTTGCAATCACACCTTTTTGCAACCTCATAAAGGGAGTAGAATAACATTGAGACATATAAAGTCAATGACCTAATGAAGTTTCTGGTACCTTTTGATGTTTTGAGAAGAAAGGGAATGTAGTTGTGTATCAGTTCGTATCACAAAATTTCCTGCTTTTTTACATTTTTACTGATAGGCTGGGTAGACGTGTATGGAAAATAAATGTAACTTTTTAACCAATCAGAATTAAGTATTTCTCCTACATTTATATATACCCCTCTCAAGAAAGAATCTATTGCTTGACATGACTGTCCATCTGTCAAACCACTTACAAATACCAATAGCACTTCTGAATCTGATTCTGAGGATGAAAATCGAATAAGAGATGATGAAAAGTGCTGTGTATGCAAATTATTCACCCCAAAAGAAATCAGAGAGAGCCCATGTTTAATATTCACGAAATGGCTACAATGTGACCAATACAAACACTGGGTTCATTTGGTCTACTCAACTGAAAAACGTGTGATCAGGAAAAGAGATGTATTTTTATGCCCCTATTGCAAGAGTGATTAGTATTGAAATCATGCTATCTATATTAATATTTAATAAAATGATTAACTTCCAGTTTGTTTAAAAGAAAAAACAATTTAAAAACAAGGACAAAATTAAAACACAAACATAGCAAAGATTAAAAACAAAGAAATGGTGCCATCACAAGATTATGTTTTACAAGATAACAAGAGGTGCTACGACAAAATTTTGAGTGACTGGAATTTCAGACCCCGTTCAAATGTATTCTGATAGGCTTGATGAACATGATTGATGGCTGAAATGTGCCTAACAAATTCATGACAAAATGTTGTAGTTATTATGGCGTCAATGAATCAGAACATTTCAATAATGTTTGAGAGATGTCAGTTCAAATCTCTCTGGAAACTAATGATCTGAGTACATATTAGGTTTGTCAACTACTAACAATTACAATACATATAGCTTCTATAGTACAAGGTAGTACATTTCAATAATGTTGAAAAGATGTCAGTTCAAATCTGACTGGAAGCTAATCTATGGGTTTATTTTAATATATGCTTGATCATGTTGACTGCATTAACTAACTTGGACACAAGTCCCTAGCTTAATGAAAGTTTTGAAGAACTACTCCTTTTTCAGTGTGATTTTTACACAACCACAAAAATGTTGTGTAATGGTTAGCATGCTCACCTTGAATGTGGTAGATCCATGGGTTCTAGCCCCTGTCTAGTCAAACCAAAGATTATAAAATTGGTAAGAATGCAGCATTAAGGAGTAAGAACAAAGAATGGTCGAGTCAGAATCAGAATAATGTTTCAGAGTGGAACGACATATCTACACAGACTGTTGTTTCAATGAACTAGCACTCTAAAAATCCAACTAAGGGTGTTGGAATTTTCATTTTTTGTATCTAAATGTGTTTCCTGTTGCTCATGCTTGAATAGTTTACACATCACATGTTATAGTTTATATTTCTTGTTGTTTATTGTTTAAAAATTCTATGAATAGAATGTTTTTATCCCCCATATGAGTGTTGTTTTTGATGTAAAATTATTGAATATTTTGGGCTTTGTTCATTTACCTGAAAAGTCTTAGACAAATATTTTGAAATTAAAGGAGTTTTTTTTTAACCTTATTACATGTAGTATGTTTTTTTTTGGGGGGGGGGAGGGGGGGGGGGGTGGAACTTGTGTCAGATTTATAACTTCTCAATTCAATAACTAAACAAATTGTATAGTGTCCCCTAATATTAACTTTTTGATGTTAAAAGCAATATAATTTTTATTCAATCATTAACTTAAGACTTCACCAGGATGATGGGATTGTGTTTTATTACCCATTCTTCAATGTTCCAGTTCATAGTTTTGTTATTTTACAACATTGTTATTATACATGTATAGCTGACCTTTTAATAATGTTTTGTTTTTGCAATAAATATTTTCTTGTTAATGAATACATGTAGTTCTCTTAAGTCAAATCTGCCCATGCGGTCACCTTTTTGTTTAATTTTTGTGCTCTATAATTTACAAAAGTTATCAGCTGAATCATTTACAAAGTACATGTGCATGTACATATCTTACCCAACCAAGACTGACTTGTTCCTGAATTTAGCACTTTTTCCATACTAATCCTTATATGTTATTATTGGTCTCCTGACATTGGCATAAACAAGAAAGGATGGAGTGCCTCATGAACAGAAACCACACCATAATAATGTGCTTGACATACATGTAAGAATGGAACATGACTGTTAATGTATAGCCCTGTATCAGGGCATACTATTTAACCCCTGTCTGTCCCTCCCATTTTGTAATATTTTGTAGTGTGTTTAATGTACAAATACTGAAAGGTGTGCATTCCTACAGGATTTTGATTTCTAAAAAATCACAAAATGATATTTAGTTGAACTAAGTCATTTTTAAGTTAGAACATCAAAAGTGTCTTACACACACAGACTTTATACATTCTCTAACAAAAGGGGCATACCAGTTTTAAGATGGGCCTTTTAAAAAGTTTTATTTGATGCTCCATAATATGATAATTTACAAATTGCATGTTTAATGTGATATAAATATGATAAACTATAAAACCATGCAGAAGTCTAACATAATGCCAACTTTAAAGCATTAACATTACAAAGCTGGTTTTTGTAGGAATACCTGCCAGTCGCTTAGGGGAAAAATACTTATTTTGATTTCCCTTTCTGATAAGGACCCCCCCTTTGTATAGGATAGTCAGACAACAAAATATACGAGATTTAGATTAATCGATAAGTACTCGCTAGGATGATATATTTTATTTATTCTTGCAGGTCTAGGATGTTTTGTAAACAGTACTATTTTATTTGCGAGGTTGTGTCACAATATCCTTGGAAGTTGGAACTACTATAGATAAATATTCACACGATCTCTCATTATTTTCAAGATCTACGGGATACATGCAGTCATAAATTATTTTCCTAACCAACAAATTCACGAAAACTTCCTTACGACCGTGACGATATGTGCATAACTGTCACGATGAATAAACTGCGTCACCGTGTTTACAAATGCAGTGACGTCTTGTTTACGTTTTTTTTACTCCGATTGATTAATAATATTGTTTGATCATAAATTTTGTCCACGCGGAAAGCAACCCCAAAAAATAGGAATAACGTTATCCTTTCTAAGGGTATTTTGGGTAAGTGTGTTTCTGGTGTTGCAAAAACCTGCCACTCGTCTTGAAGCAAATTCCCAAATGCAAGCTGTACTGTCCAAGTGTTATTCCTTAACTCATCTTTCATGTTGAGTATTTAAAGTATTCAGGATATTTAATGTAAATAAAGAAGATTAACTGATATAAATTTTTATGCTGAATCCACCTTAAATCTAGGCTATAAATATTACAATGTATATCTTTCAACATATTTTAATTAAAATATAGAATTGATTGAAGTCCTTTATTATGTTTATATCCTCTATCCTGTGCTGAATTTCACCTTAAAACTTCAATGAGTGGTTCATTCATGTTGGTATCCTCATCAGGTTGTGTTAACTAGGTTTGAATAAGAATTTCCTTTTTCTGATGACTTTTATTGACAATAGGACCATACAAATGTAATTGCAAATAAACTGAAGCAAGTATCATAAGCATGAAACTATTGTCATAGCATGTATCTAAGATCCAAACATCAAACTGGATTGTGCTAACTGCAAAGCAAAACATAAAACAAATTAATTAAAAGCAAGCAAAATAAAAAAGAAATATGCAAATTAAAATAATAGTAGCCCCTCAAAGTATAATGCACTTTCTTTGATCACAAATAAGGCAAGCAGCTCTTCAATTCTGTCATTAAATACCTTTTCATGAACATGTTCATCAATTAAAAGGATTAGCCTCATTTTTGTATTTGATTGCAGTATTAATTCCAATGGTTATGGGTCGTTTTCTCGTCGACATTTACCCCATATCTCCTTTTACTTCTATCAGAGAGGAACAGGGCCTAAATATGGAAGCGGTGTACCCTGTCTATCACTCAAGAAAAGCTTGGTGTTGGACAAACTCATTTTATAGGACAATGAGTCATGCACCATTCTAAAAAGATGACAGATTTGTGACACCTAGTACCTTGTAACTTTTTTTTTTACTGTAGATGATATTTATTTTTGACATTTTCCTTCTTTATATCATACTGCAACCAATAATAGATGTAAAGGATTGCACACATTATTGTGGGGCACATGTACAAGTTAAGACAATGGAGACAAGTTGTGAAGTTGTACTTTCCTAAGTACATTGACAAGGTAGTAATTATTGAGATAAAACAGACGTGTCATATAGTTTGGTTACACTGGGAGGATATTTCGATATGTTTTTATTTGTTTTAAAAACATTTTCGGGTTCAGACATTGTTTAGATTGGAGAAATGGAGCGCTGGAGATGGTGTGTCGTGATAACGTGATAATATTGCGAATGCATGAGGAGATTTGCTAGTTTTGGTACGACACATGTAATCCACTGTATAATCACAAATTTTGCATGTCTGTCTGGTAATAAATTCACGAACTGATGCCCTTCTTCCCGTCGGGTTTTTAAAAGTATAAAAGTAATATTTCATTGTTCATGGGCTGTCCACCTAGAAAGAAACATTTCATTTAAGGAATCAATTCATAATTGTAACTGCGGTTTCCCATGATTTAACTTGTCATTATTAATCATTTGTTGTTTGTGACAACTTCCATTGTGTATTGGATACACAAGATTAACTTCCCTTATATCTGTACATTGGAAAAAATTGAAAATGCACTGCAAGATAATTTTATAATCAAATTTAATGTGAATCATATCTTTATTATTTCTAATACAAATGATACACTCTAAATTAAATATCATACAGTTGAGAATAATATTAATTTGTGGTCTGTTTTTCTAGTGTGTTGTGTGTACACACTTGTTAATAAAAACGATCTCTGTTAATAGTGGTTACAAGTTGTAAAGCGCTTTACCGATTTTAAGGATATGTCCACAGTTTAATTGACATCTTGTGTTTAATTTATTCATGACTACTAGCACTAAGTGAATGTTTATTTACGTTAGACCTATGTATGTGCTGAAATCAATGAATATTATAACTTTTGTAGATCTGCGGTGAAGTTTTCGTCATCTTTAATAAAAAGGTTGCGCCGAATAGATGTGTAAACCCGTTTGAAAGGATATAAATATTTTGAAATTGAAAGAGACTTTTTTTAATAAACTTGGTGTCCTGATTGATGGGGATTTTAAATTTGGTGTACTGCTACTTGTTTTTGTTCGTTTCCTTGGCGGTGATACAGGCAATCTATATCGAAATGGTTTTTTGTAAAGAGTCAATGTCAGTCCCCTTTTCCTCTTTCCCTTGAATCCTGGCATCTCCTGAAAGTGGACAGAGAATAGTTTATTTTGATTAGAGTATTTATCAGTTTTGTGTTTAAAAGTGTCAATTTATCAATTTTGCAGAAAACAATTAACAAAACTAGCAAATCTCCTCATGCATTCGCAATGTGCTCTATCAGAACCGATCTCCTCAAGCAGGAAAACGAGAAAATTGACAGTTTGTAGATTTATCTAGACTTCAATTTACTTCTGACGAATCGGAATTTATCCCCGATTACACTTAAGACTCCCATGATGAAAACATATTGAAAATTTAACTTGCATCTTTGTCAAGAACAACTTAGAAATGTAAGAGTGTCACAATTTTCATCCTTTTTTCGTGGGACGATTGATTTTGCGAGAGTTACACTTCATATACAAGAATAAACTATGCATGTTTCTAATCGTGAAAGCATTCGCCACAGCATAGCATTCTCTGATTTTGCAATATTCGAGCAGTAAAAAAGCAAATTTCAATTTTTGACATGTACATACCTTGCGAAGCGTCTTCGTGAACTCTCCTCCACCAACACCGGAAGTTATCCTCACGAATTTCTTTGCAAAACCAACTGTTCTGCTTGTGCCGATTACCAGCCGTGATAATCTGATTTGAAAAATTGTCACGTGACCATCAGTTATCGTGACGTAAATTACTAAAAATCATAATCTTGAACTTTATACTTTATATTATTCAAGTTTATATGTACACTAATTTATAAACAATATGAAAGCAATGAGAAAATGTAGTGATGAAATTTACCAACTAGCTAAGGACCAGGCACTGGTTAAAAAGTTAAAAAAAACAAAAGATTTAGGCCTTTTTGTTTATGCCTTCCGGATGTAATGTTTGTAACTCGCGGATCCAAAAACTCTCTCTTTTTTGTCCTTGATTTTCTTTCCAACTTAGATTGTGGTCAATGATAAAAAAAAATGTTGATCTGCCAAAGTCATCCAACGAGTGCCCCGGCGACACAAAGTGTTGACTCACGGACAAGAGCGTCTTTTTCGTAAGGTCACTTCTGTGTCCATTCATTCTTTTGTTGAATGGTTGGACACTTTCTCCTACGTATTGCGATCTGCAGACGTGACAGTCAAGAAGGTAAACCACATTAGGTGTTTTGCAATTGACATTGCAAAAGATCTTATACTCATTTCCTGTCGTCTTGCTATGGAACACTTGTGCGTGTTGCAATTGGAGACAGCACTTGCAACGCTTGTCACCACATGGTTTACACTGGCCGACCGTCGATGAAGGTCTAGATACCGCAGCTCTGATCAGTGTATCCATAATGCTTTTAGGTCGCCGGAACGCTACAACGGGTGGTCCAGGGAACAACTTGGCCAGCGTTTCACTTTTTTCAATTTCTTTCCAATGATGACGGACAATGCCTGAAATTTTCTCTAAAGAAGGATGGTAAGTGAGAACAAGGGGAACCCGTTTGTTGATCTTTTTTTCTTTGTACTCCAGGAGGTCATTTCTGTTAATTTGAAAACCCACTCTTCATAACTTTATCATTATATCCCCGTCTTTTCAAATGATGGCGTAAATCTCCTAGTCTTTGCTTGGTGGTTTCAACAGTGGAGCATATTCGTTTTACCCTAATAGCTTGGCTGAATGGGATACTCTTAAAACAGTGCTTAGGATGGCAACTACTGGGTGAAAGGTATTGATGTTTTTCTGTGGGCTTATAGTATAAATCAGTTGTCATGTTGCCCTCCTTGACCATGGTGGTAGTATCAAGGAAGAACATTTTGGTTTTCGACACTTTGTGTGTGAATTTTATAGACGGATGGATACTGTTGGCATGTTCCAAAAATTCATCAAGCTCTTTATCGCCATGTGTCCACTTCATGTCAACGTCATCTATAAATCTGAACCATGAAAGAGGTTGTTTAAGTGACGAGAGGAGTAATCGTTCTTCTAGGTCCCCCATAAAAATGTTGGCATAGGAGGGTGTCATTTTGTTTCCCATAGCTGTCCCATTTATTTGAAGATAGTGGTTTCCGTCAAAAGTAAAATTGTTGTTTTTTTAGAACTAGTGTAAGCATCTCCACTAAACAATCTGTCGGAGGTTCTTGATCTGTTCGTTGTTCCCATATTCCTAGTCCGAGATTCCTCTGTCGTTTAACGGCATTGATAATCTTGCTGTAGCCGTTCAACGACAGAGGGTGATACATACGGAAACCATCAAATTTGCCTCACAGCCATAGTATCGGCACATTTCCACGTTTCGTGGCTATCGGATTTTATTTTCTATCATAAACCTTATATAAATCGCTTCACCAATCATTTTTCTATTCATTCATAACCATCTTACCCTCAGAAAGTGGTGTTACACTCCATTACAGCACGATTTTGCCTTAGATCCTATTATTCCGCCATTTGACTTCCATTTTCGAATCTACACACGTGATCTCGCGATACTAATTGAATGATGACAGCAACGCATTGCATGATGGGAGCTAATTAATGCAGCGTGCCAAATTATTTGGAGCATTATTTGCATACGTAAACAACATTCAAATCACATGGAAGACGATACATTTAAGCGTATTCTGCAGGACAAACAGTCCATCTACAGATCAAAGAAGAGCAGAAGGAAATTATACAGAATGTGTTGGAAAGAAAAGATTCAATGGCAGAGTGTTACCAACGGGCTTCGGAAAGAGCATGTGTTACGTTCCCCCTTTTTGTATTTGGACAAGGTACTACATTTTTTTTTCTTATGGTTATCGGTAATTCACTAAATTTGCTGTTAAAATCATTACCAATCAATATAATCAACTGTATTAAATTTTATGTTAATTGTTCTGCCTTAACAGGCGCCTATGATTGGCAATAAAAATATTTGTTTGTTTGTTTATATGCAAATTATCTCCCATGATACATTGCGGTAATCGTTAGTTTTCTCGTAGTCACGTGACAAATGTTTGAAAAATGGAAGACAAATGTCGAAATCATAGGTTCTAAGGCAAAATCGTGCTGTAATGGAGTGTAACACCACTTTCTGAGGGTAAGATGTTTATGAATGTATAGAAAAATGATTGGTATATAAGGTTTATGATAGAAAATAAAATCCGATAGCCACGAAACGTGGAAATGTGCTGACCCAGAGTTGGAGAAGCAAATCCGCTGTTTTCCGTATGTATCACCCTCTGTCGTTGAACGGCTACAGCAAGATTATCAATGCCGTTAAACGACAGAGGAATCTCGGACTACCATATTCCGATCCGACATCCCGTAGGTTCATACGTTGGCAACTTTTTCAGACGTTTAGTTATTATTTTCCTTGAGTGAGCCTGTATTATGTTAACAACATGTAAATAAAACCTAGGTGTGGCCCCATGACCTCGAAAGTTTTCCAGGCTCAACGTTTTGTTTATTTGTTATGGTACAGCCGTGGAACATAGGGAGTTTGCTGAATCGATCAGGTATTTGTGACGGAATTAACCGTTGTAATATTTTTTTGTTCATGCAGCCGTTTTGAGTATAAAAACAGCATTTAATTTGGTAAAAATACACATTTATTATTCCGTATTATACCATTGATTCAGTGAAGCGTAATGTTTTGTCGTCCATGTTTTAATCTTTTTTGGGGACTGAAATATATACCCCGCCTGTTTTCCGAATATATGCTGACATTCAGGGCTGAAGAACCAATGAAAATATGTGTAACAAACTAAATTCGTAATATTATATGTTATTCAGCTATCAGACAGGGTATATAATGTGACATTCCCGGGTTAGTATCATGCAGGCGTAATTTGATACTCGAAATTAACCAATTAGAATTTGGAATATCTTGATTTATCCAAATACTAGAGTAGCCTGTTTCATCGAAAAGTTCTTTTAAATATTTAATCCAGACGAAGTGAACATTTTCTTCAATAGAAAGAGTGTATAAAAGTTTATATGATAAGTACGATAGTTTTGTTTCTTTTCCCAATAAAAGTCTGGCCCAAAATGACACCATCCTTATGTTTATATCAATTTCGATAGGAAATCGTCCCAGTTCCCCATAAATCATATAATTTGGTATCGATGATTTTAATTTCAATAATAATTTACAAAATCGTAATTGTATTTTTTCCAGACAATCAATATTTTTACTATATTCCCAAATTTCCGACCCATAAAGAAGTATAGGTTTAACCATTTTATCAAATAGTTCGAGTTGGCATTCGACAGATAAGTTATGAGGGCGTCCTCTTTTTAAAACTTCATACATAGCCTGTTTGGCCTTTTCTGCTTGCTTTGTGATTGCTTTATTGAAATTTCCAGTTCTGTTTAAAAGTATTCCTAGGTAATTAAATTCGTTTACAATTTCTATTTCAGATCCATTTAATGAAAAATGTATATCTACAAGAGGTCGTCCTCTAGAAAAAATGAAAATTTTATTTTTTTCTGCATTTACTTTCAATTTCCATTTTTTGCAGTATTCTCCAAAAACATTCAATTGAGCTTGTAGATCTTCGCGTGATTCAGCCATAATAACAGTATCGTCTGCATACAATAGAACGAAAAGTTTCAAATAAATATTTTTCTCCTTGTCTCACTCCTATATCACAAGAAAAGTAAGCTGATTTACAATTATTATAATTTATACAAGATTTAACATCATTATACATGTTTAAAATAACATTGTACATTTTCCCGTTTATATTATTTAATAGAAGTTTATACCACAGTGCTACTCTCCAGACAGTGTCAAACGCCTTCTCAAAGTCGACAAACGCACAAAATAATTTCTTCTTTTTACTTTTTAAAATTTCGAAAAATGAAAATAATGTAAAAATACTGTCTGTAGTCGAGTATGATTTCCTAAATCCGAATTGGTTTTCCTCTAACAAAAAAACTTCTTCTGAGAACACCCGTAGTCTTTCATTTAAAATAGCAGTAAACAGTTTGCCAAGACAACTAAGAATGGTAATTGGACGGAAGTTTTTGGGATCTAAAGGGTTGCCTTTATTCTTATATATCGGTTTAATACTCCCTATCAGCCAAATATCTGGTAAAAAGCCTGTTTCAAAAATTAAATTAAATATCTTCTCGTAAATTGGCAAGAACAGGCCCGATGTTGATTTAATATATTCGTTTATTATGTGATCTTCCCCACTAGCTTTATTGTTTTTGAGTTTTTTGATACAAGAAAGTATTTCTTCCTGTGAAATATAAGTATTGATACCCTCATTTAACTGTTCAAAATTAACATTATCCAAAGGTTCATGATTTAAATGTTCTTCCTCCCGACTTGGCAAATCGGGCGCCGTGTTTAAATTTTTAAAAAAATTGAACAAATCTTCCATAGGAATATCGGGTTGTTTTTTCTCCCTACCCCTGTTTAAAATTTTCCAATACTCCTTCGGATCAGATGTTTTTTGATTTTTTAACTCCTCCCTCATTTTTTACCGGTAATTTTTACTATTCTTATCAAGTGTATTTTTATAATGCCTTTCAGCCTCCGTTACTTTTTGTTTAAGGGTTTCCGTCCTTTCCTTTTTAAATTTTCTTTTAAGTTTCCGATAGTTTTTTCTGGCAAATTTACATTCGTAATTAAACCAGGGTTTATCTCCCTTCGGTTTTCTGTTTAAATTTTTACGTTTATTTTTATAAGTGCCGAAGGTCGTTTGAGCATTGTCAACAAAGATATCACAAAGTTTTTTTAACAGATGCGTTTATATTGTCTTTAGTTATATTTTCACTTATTGAGTTTGTGAGCTCATTGTAAAGTCCATTTAAATTTTCTTTATCTACATTGTCCTGAAAGGTTAAACATTTTTTATTGTCCCATTTTTTAATTCTCCCATCTATTGTGTGATCGGAGCTTTGAAATTGATCATGGCCTGCGGCTTTTTCATTAAATTGAAGAGTTGCAACAAGGGGGGAATGGACATCAGAATACAAACGGGAAAAATCTACAACTTTAAAATTACAAAAATATTCAAAAAAGCATGGCGAACAAATATAATAGTCAACTAAGACTAAGACTAAGAATCTTTATTCTCAAATAAACCATACATTACAATGGTATAGAGAAGCTACATATAAGAATACAACACAACACATACATGACAAATAAATAACAGATATACAAATACATATACATACAATATTTACATTACAACAGTAGGAGTTAAGTATTAGCCAAGAGAATATCTGATCTGTTGATTTTTCTTATTAATCTACATAACTTTTCTAGTTTTATTTTTTCAGAAGTACACATTATTTGTTTAAATTTTAATATATTTGGCCTTTGAGTAAGATATCTACTTATTAGTTGGGATCGATTTTCAGTAAAAAAATGACATTCCATAATATAGTGGAATTCGTCACCAATAGATCTGCTATTACATTTTAAACACTGTCTATTTTCTCTGTCGATACCATTCCACCGTCCAGTTTCTATTGGTAATTTGTGGTTTGTGGTTCGAAATTTACATAGTGTATATATATCTTTGTCTTCCAAAATATTGAAATAATTTTCGAATTCAAAGTTGTCTTTAAATAATCTATAATTGATAGCTTTTGGTGAGTTTTGTATCAGAGAATGCCACTCCTGTGTAAACTGCTCATGGAGACGGTTCCTAATTAAAGCTAAAAGCAGGTCGGAATTTTGAAAGAATTGTTGAGACCAAATGTAGGAATAACCTGTATCATCAAAGATGTGTTTAACATGTTTAATCCACGAAAAATCCAGATTTTCATCAATAAAAAGGTTATACAAAATTTTATAAGATAAATATGAGAGTTTTGTTTCTTTACCGGTTAACAGTCTTGCCCAATATGATATCATTCTTAATTTTACATCAATTTCAATAGGAAACAATCCAAGTTCACCATATATCATATAACTAGGTGTCGATGTTTTTAATTTCAATAACAGCTTGCAAAATCTAAGTTGTACTTTTTCAAGACATTGAATATTTTTACTAAAACCCCATATTTCTGAACCATATAGTAATATTGGTTTTACCATTTTGTTAAAAAGTTCAAGCTGGCATTCAATTGATAAGTTATGTGTTCTACCTCTTTTCAAAACTTCAAACATTGCTTTTGTAGCTTTTTCAGTTTGCTTTTTAATAGCTTTGTTAAAGTTTCCTGTCCTGTTAAACAATATTCCAAGATAATTAAATTCATTAACAATTTCTAATTCAGACCCGTTCAATGTAAATTTTAAATTGGTTGATTGTCTCCCCCTGGAAAAAACTATAACTTTAGTTTTATCAGTGTTTGCTTTTAATCTCCAAGTATTGCAATATTCACCGAATTTATTCAAAATATTTTGTAAATCATCGTGGGTTTCAGCCAGTAGGACAGTATCGTCAGCATATAAAAGTGCAAAAAGCTTTAAATAAATATTCAACTTATCCTCTATGCAGTTTGAAACTGTTTCTAAACCATTAAGACTTGCATTTTCAAAAAACATTTGTAGATCGTTTAGGAACATAGCAAATAGAAAAGGGGATAAATTTTCCCCTTGCCTCACTCCCATATCACAGTTAAAATAATCAGATTTACAATAATTATAGGTTATACATGATTTAACATCTGTGTACATATTTAGAATAATAGTATACATTTTGCCATTTATGTGATTCAATAGTAATTTGTACCATAATGCATCTCTCCATACCGTGTCAAAAGCCTTTTCGAAGTCGACAAAGGCACAAAACAGTTTTTTCTTTTTTCTTTTTAAGATCTCAAAAAACGAAAATAATGTGAAAAAACTGTCCGTCGTCGAGTAAGATTTTCGGAAGCCAAATTGGTTTTCGTTCATCAAGAGAGCTTCTTCCGAGAAACGACATAGTCTTTCATTTAATATAGCTGTGAATAATTTACCAAGGCAGCTAAGGATAGTAATCGGGCGGAAGTTTTTTGGATCAAGTGGATTGCCTTTATTTTTGTATATTGGTTTTATATTACCTACAAGCCAAATGTCGGGCATTACACCAGAGTTAAAAATTGCATTAAATATCTTCTCATAAGTTGGGAGAAACAGTTCTGATGTAGATTTTATATATTCGTTTACAACATAATCTTCTCCACAAGCTTTATTATTTTTTAACTTCTTAATACAGCGAAGTATTTCCTCTTGCGTTATACTGAAATTAATTTCTTCATTTAGGGGACCAATATTAACATTATCAAGGAGATCTGTATCAAAATTCTCTTGTTGTACAAGAAGTTCATCGGGAGCTTTATTCAGGTTTTTGAAAAACTTGAATAAGTCTCCCAAAGGGATGTTGGGTTGTTTCCTATCCTTATTCAACAGTTTCCAGTATTCTTTTGGGTCTAATGTTTTTAGTTTTTTTATCTTCTTACGCATATCTGCACGATAAATTTTACTATGTTTGTCAAGCGTCTTTTTGTATCGTTTCTCGGCTTCAGCGACATCTTGTTTCAACGCTTCTGTTCGTTTTATTTTTAATTTCCGTTTTAGTTTACGATAATTTTGTCGAGCAACTTTACACTCATAATTAAACCAGGGTTTATCTCCCTTAGGTTTTTTATTACATGTATCAGGTCTGGTTTTATATTTGTGAGTTCCAAAGGTTGTTTTCGCACTGTCAATTAAAAGATTACAAAGTTCACTGACAAACGAATTGACTTTATCTTTATCTATATCATCGATTAATGTGTTCACAATTTCATTATATAATCCATTTAACTTTTCTTTATCTATATTATTATTGAAAGCCGTATGTTTCGACGCGTCCCATTTCTTAGCTCTATTATCGGCGAGAATACCATTACTATTATTACTAGTCGATTGATCATTCCCCGCGGCAAGTTTAAATTTGAGATTTGTAATAGTTGGAGAGTGAACATCAGAATACAAACGACAAAAATCTAGTACTTTAAAATTGTAAACAAATTGTAAAAAACTACATGTACAAATACAATAATCAACAACACTTGAGTTTTTACATGTTAATTTTCCTGATTCGGTTTTATCATCACCAATGCGGCCATTTACAATAAATAAATTGTTTGCTTTACAAATGTCTAACAAATTGTTACCAGATCTGCTTTTAATTTTGTCCACATTTTTTCTATTTTTATCTATATTTAATTCATTAAGAGTAGCCAAATCATTTTGTAAAAATTCAGTAAAGTCTTCTTCATGTTCATTTATCTCAAAATCAATAAAGTCTGGTTCTTCTGCAGTTCTACTGTTAAAATCACCAAATAAAGAGATGTATTTATAATTTTGTGAAAAAGTTCGAATTTCATTTTCTATTTGATCAAAAGTATCTGGTTGAAAATAAGGTGAACCTTCTGGGGGAATATACACATTACCAAAAATGACGTCTTCGTTAAGGTTTACTAATTTTGATGAAACTTTGAACCATAAAACATACTTTGATTCTATATCTAACAATTCAATATAATTTTCTAACGATTCTTTATATGCTAATATCATTCCACCAGATTTTCTGCCAATTTTTTTTCTATTTTTCATTTTAAATATGTAACCTGGTTGTTCAATTGTATCCAAATCATCAGTTTTTGTTTCTTGTAAACATATAATATCCTGATTACATACAAGTTGACAAAATTCAGGATATTGCAGACGTAATTTAACACCACAACAGTTAAGACTTAAAATATTGAGATTACATGTATTTTCATAATGACAATTCCTACTAACATTACCTATATCTGTTACATCAGTATCTACAAGTAATGAAGAGTCATTGTTAACATTAGTGTCACTAATCTGATTAGTACTACTAGTATTTAATACATTAAACGATTTATTTACAACACAATCATTTTCAGACAATTCAAGGTCATCAATTTCAATATTATTAGGTATTTTATTAAAGTCAAAATAACTAGCATCACTATCATCAGTCCCAAAACAGTTTTCTCTTTGGCGTCCCTAATCCCGGTTTGGTGTTGATGAGCTAACACGTTGGCGCTTAGGTGGTCGTCGGCCTCCTGTGGTAGCTGGGGTCGCTAATACGTTTTCCGCGGGACGTGTCGGCTCAATGTCGTCCATTTGATCGTATTCATGCGGAGCAACATACAGTTCGTTGTCAATGTAGAGACGGTCCCGGACAAGTACAACATGTTTTCCCTGCCTTTTCGCTTCTTTCTGAATAGGATATAATTTCCTTCTGTTGTCTTCAATTTCTTTCGGAAATTGTTGTCTTATTCCATAAGGGGTGTTACGCAGTTGATACGCATTGTTCAATACATATTGCAAGTCACTGTGGTATAAAAACCGTGCTACTATAGGTCGCTTTCCCCTTGGTTTGTGGCTGAATCTGTGCACGTTCCCAAATTCGATACGATAATCGACTCCTATTTCTTTGTACAAAAAAGTTCTCAATAGTTCTTCTGTATTCCCGTCACGAACCTCATGTAAACCAGTAAAGATGAGGTTGTTCTTCATCGATCTACACTGTAAGTCGAGTATCGAACTTCTCAGATGATGAATGTTCTCCTGGCAGTCACATTGTGACCCTAAGCCATTATTACTATTATTTACGATATCAACTTTCTCAGAGAGCTTTTTAATGTCTGACTTATTCTTATTGCATTTTACGCTTAGTACTTCGTACTGGTCCTCAGTCTTTGCAACTGCGTTTTTGTTTTTCTCACAAACGGTTTTTAAATTATCAAACAAGTTTCCTACGCCCTGGATACCGCTTTCAACTTCCGTGATTTTACGTTGACTTTCCTTGATATCAACAACACTAGAGTTTCTACAAGTTAACCTTCCACTTTCTAGATAATCATCACCGATACGACCGTTCACAATAAATAGATTATTACCTCTACAAAGTTCTAGCAAAATATTACCTGATCTATTTTTACCAGGTAAAATGTATAACAAATCTCTGAATCATACCATGACAATCTGCATATATTTAAATAGATATAATACTATGATTTCTCGTAAATTTAATAATTGAAATATTTCAACAACGTCTATTAAAAGAAACAGACGGGACTTTTCAAACAAATATAACAAATTCATCGAAATTCTGAAAATAGAATAGTTGTGAAATTGCATTATGTCATTAATGACCAATAGAAAGTAAGCAACAACAATCTGTCATATCTTCGTACACCAAGCTTGCAATTATAAATATGATCCGACAGAGAACAACGTAAGTTAAATGTTACATTATTTAAATCTAATTATGAAAATGACATTATTCACAAAACTCAAATCGATTTTGAAATTTTATTTAATTTTGCGTAATATACATGTTGATAACAATATTGCAATCAGGCGCGGATTTAGAAGGGTTATGATATGCACCACCCACCCAAAGCAAAAAAACAAAAAAGGAAACCATAAATTGGACATCATTTAATTTAACAGAATGCATTTGTATTTGTAATATCTGCCATTTTTCTAATTTTCGGAGCTTCTGGGGGGCTTGTCCCCATACCAGGGTTGTAACCTGTACCCGGTGTGGACATAAGCGGTCCCCGTGATCACTCTCCTAGATTTTACGCCGCCCTTAAGACAGGTACCAACGGCATATTTTAATATGATGTTTAATATACATAAACACATATCTCATTTAATTTTTGTGTTGGTACCCGAGTGTGGAGAGTATGAAATCTGCAATCAAAAAATAATTTCAAGGTCGATTTCTCGTCAGCGGCCATTTTTTATTGACCGTTTTCATCCGTAATAGACAGAAATAGAAATCGACCTTTTAATCTCATCCAAAATAAAGTTGGTTATCGTAGTTGTTTTGCTACGGGAGTAAAACTTGAATAATTTTTATGAAACAGTTTTGACGTTGAATAAATTTTGGAGGTGATTTACTGCCGACCTGATTGTGCATTGAGTCCGACGTGTTTTTTTTCTAACCCTCAGTGGAATTTCATGTGTTACTATACTAAAGTATACTTTAATATTATCCCCACAATTCACAAAAAGTACAGAAAACAAAACAAGCAACCAAAAAGAAAATTAGTACGTCAGATTATCTTAGAAATTAATTCATTGGACATGCAAACACATCGGAACTTTCTATTTTTAGTAGTCCCTTTACTTTTTCTTTTTCTTTTTTTTTCTTAAACAACAAGTGTGGACACAGAATTGTATTGTCCTAAAGGCAAGTGTGGATGTCAATATTTCATATTATTAACATAAAAAAAAAAAAATCATGGACACAGGGGTCCTGGATTTTTTTTAATAAAAAACTAATCCTGGATTATTATTTTTGCTTAAAGTCCGGTCCTGTGTTTTTATTTCAAATTTTCATCATAGCCCCCCTCCCCCCCTCCCAAGGGATATACAATTGTATCATTAATAATAAATTAATAAATAATAAATTCAGATTTTCTATTTAAAATAAATCTCATTTACAAAACCACTGATATTTGTTCAATTTTTAACGCTGATTTAAGCTTCAGTCGCAACAAATTTTTATTTTTCTCTTTAAACCGTCGAAACATAACATTTATTTAACTGTAAAATTCACTAATAAAATTCACCCCCCCCCCTTTTTTTCTTGTTTAAATCAATGATCAACAATATTCCAGAATCAAACAAATGAATAAATATAACATAGATTTCTTTTACATGCATCTTTTTACCATGCGGTGTCAGTGTGTTTTAAATTGGTCATCCAATCAGGACGCTCATTATTCTTGTCCAAGATAAAAATACATCGCTAAAATTACCTGTGAGAAAGTCGCCGTCCAATCTCAAATCAATACCTGTGGGTGTTTCCCCACTTCAACTCGTAAATTTACATAGAAATCGGAGATATTTCGTCATAAAACTTCACAAACAACAAACAAACAAACAAATACTTTATTATCCCCAGACACTATACAGTGTACAAGGGGTCAAAACATCAAACAAATACATAGTAGTTAGACATTTACAACATAAATACATATAAACTCAATACATTGAAATAGACAATTGCAATTAGAAATTTACAACAATATACAAATAGGGTAGCTTGACTCAAACAACGTCACGTGCAGTTCGTGGCAAGAATGTAAACATTTATACTACACGTGGCAGTATATACAATTATGTAATTTGTAGAGTGTTGTTAAGTTTTTATTTATTTGTGTGGGATTACATATTTTAAAGTATGCAGGGTAAGTACTTTTTTTTTTTTTTTAATTATTAGTTTAATTCCATGTTCTTGTGAGTAAAAAAAATGAGGAGAAAAAAAATGCCTAAACATATAAAATGTGCTAAAACATTGGAACCATTAATATAAAACTGAAAAGGATATTACCAATTACAAATATTTAATAATTTTTCTAATGAATCCACATATTTTACGATACAACGTTACATTACATAGTGATAGCATCCCTTTCAATTTATATAACGAAGGATTTCTTAAGTAATATTCCGGGATAAATTTTGTTCGTAGTTCATTAATTTGTGGATATGAACAAATAAACAAATAATGAAATTCATTTCCAATTTCTAGGTTACATAAATGACATTTCCTGTTTTGTTTCAGAATATTTGCCCATCTACCAGTTTCGATAGGAAGTTTCAAATTCGAGCATCTCAGTTTACACATATATATTCTATCAGATGGGTGTAACCTAATAAGATAAGGTTCTAGCTTAAATTCGGTTTTGAAAATACCATAAAATTCACCTCGTGAAGAACTATTAATCTGTTGAAACCAATGCTGAATATACTGGTCTAACAACTTTTGTTTTAGAACAGACTTTAATACATTTCTATTCATATGTATCTGATCATTCCAAATGAAACTAAGTCCACACTCATCAAAGATTGATTTGACGTATGTAATCCATTTAAAATGTATGGGATTACTTTGATGAAGTTTGAACATAAGTCTATACATGATACTGGAAAGTTTATTATTATTACATAACATTTTATTCCAAAATGTAGCCATTCTCAACTTAATAATAATTTCAACAGGAAAACGACCAATTTCACCGTAGACCATGAAATTTGGTGTACTGCTTCTTAAGTTTAGAATTCTTTTACAATATTGCAAGTGCATTTTTTCTATGCCCTGTTTATTTTCAAATCCCCATACTTCACAAGAGTAAACTAAAATTGGAGTAATAAGTGAGTCAAATAGCTTTAATTGTAAGTCAATCGGGATGGCTAAGTTTCTTATTTTTCTGTATAAAGCATATAATGCTTTATTTGCCTGATCTAACAATTTCTTTCGAGCTGTACAAAAATTTCCATTATAATTAAATATAACCCCTAGGTATGAGTACGAATCTTGTAAATCTATAACCTGACCATATATTTTAAAAACAACATTAGTTTTATATTTCTTTTTGCTAAACACTACAATTTTTGTCTTATTCGTATTTACAGTGAGTTTCCAAATGTTACAATACTCTTCAAAAGCTGATATTGCCTCTTGAAGGCTTTCTGCCGATTCAGATAAAATTACAGTGTCATCTGCATAAAGTATTATAAATATTTTTAAATAACATGCAATTGTGTCTTGACATTTTTTAGATATTTGTTCAAGATCACTGATATTATTTTCCAAGAAAAAGGTTTCCAAGTCGTTCAAAAACAATGAGAACAGAAAAGGAGACATATTTTCCCCTTGTTTCACCCCTACCTCACTATTAAAAAATACAGAACATTCTTCTCCTTTTCGTATACATGTTTTGATATTTTGATACATATTATATATAACTTTAAAAATTTGACCCTGTATATTTGATTTTTGTAGTTTTTGCCACAATCCTAATCGCCAAACTGTGTCGAATGCACTTTTGAAATCAACGAAAGAACAATACAGTTTTTTTCCAAAAGAAAAATACATCGCTATTAGAGTGTAAAACAAAAATATTGTCTACAGTTGAAAACCCACTTCTAAATCCAGCCTGTGCCCCCGAAATTAGCTCGACCTCATCTGCAAATTTATTTAATCTATTGTTTAGGACGGCAGTAAATGTTTTACTAAGACAAGAATTAAGTGTTATTCCTCTATAGGAAGCTGGGTCTAACTTGGAACCTTTATTTTTGTATATAGGGATCATAATACCTTCAGTCCAGCTCTCTGGTATAATACCTTTGTCTAAAATAACATTAAATAATAAAACATATATTGCCAACATATCATCTAGTGTATATTTAATGTATTCGTTGAGTATATTATCACTGCCAGCAGACTTACCATTCTTTAATTTTTGTACAACTGACTTTATTTCATCTGCTGTTATGGGAGAATTTAAAATGTCCTCAATCTCTGGAGAAAGATTATCAATATTAATATCTATATCAATATTGTTATTATCATTATCAATATTTGTATTTAGATTTTTAAAATAGTCATACAGTGTTTCTATGGATATATTAGATTGATCATCCTTTTTATTTTTTGCAAACCTGTTCAAAATTTTCCAAAAGTCTTTTCCGTTATATTTGGAGGTATTTCTCAGTTTATTTTCTAATTGTAATTGATAATCATTGTATGCCTTGTTTGTTGTCTGTTTATATTGTTTGCTGCAATCCAGTAACTGTTTTTTGTTTATCTCGTTTTTAAACCGATTGTAAAGTTTTCTTGCTTTGTGAAATTTTTTCCTAGATTCCTAACATTTTTTGGTGTACCAGGGTTTCGAGTTCGGTTTTAGTTTTGATTTAAATGGTTTGTTTGTGAATGTTTGACTAGCGGTTTTACTGAAGACGTCATTAATTTTATTTGTAATATCATCAATCTCTTGTTGCGTACAGCGATCACGTGCTTGTATATTTTCCAAATCATTTATAATTGTGGTTAGCAGACCTTGACTGTTGTGAACTGTATTGACAAACTCATTTCTTTTGTTATCGAACCATTGTGTCTTTATTCTTTATTTTCTCTTAAACCATAATACATACAGGTATAGAGATATGAAAATATGTACACTATTTACAATATATACAGACAGGTCATAACAAGAGGTTAACCGGGAGTCGACACACCTTTATTAATAATTCTGACAAAACGACATAATTTTTGGAGTTCTATTTTTGAAGTTGATGTCATTAATAGTTTGAACTTTATTATGTTTGGATTTATACGAATGTTTTTCTTTATATAAATTTTTCTTTGATTGCCGAAATACTGACATTTAAATAGATAATGAAATTCATGTGTTTTTGTCGGGTGTTGTGACGTGTTACTGTTATTTATGTTTGGAGTAACAGACGATTGCAAAGTGATGTGTATTGGGTTATGTACATCTGACAGCAAAGGATCGAAATCTTGTATTTCGAATTCTTTCACTAAGGAAAACAATTTTGACGACATCAAAAAATAGTCTACGACACTTGTGTTTTTGCAAGTTCTTTTTCCGATTCCTTTATCCAGGCCTATGCGAGAATTTGCGATGTATATATTAAGTTTTTTACAAAAATTTAATAATTTAAACCCATAGTTATTTGGTTGACAGCTACACTGAGATACTCTAGATAATGGAACATCCTGATTTTCCAAATTTTCATAATCTAACATATATGACAAAACATCGTCATCACTATCTAAATTAAATAAATCTAATAACGTTTCATCAGGTATAATGAAATCATTTAGAGTACCGGTCTTTGCGTTAAAATCACCAACAATTGCAGAATGCATATTTGAATCTTTCGATAATGCAATTAACTCCTTTTCAATTTCATCAAATGATTCTGAATTAGAATATTTCGAACCTTCTGGAGGTACATAAACACAACCAAGGATAATATCATTTTGTAAGTCAAATGCTACATTGGATATTTTTACCCACTGTACAAATTGACTTTCACTCTGGATAAAGGAGAGACAATTTTCCAATTTGCTTTTATAAATTATTACTATACCACCTGATTTTTTACACCTTTTTTTTCTATTTTTTGTAATATATGAGTATCCATTTGGGACATTTAATATATCCAGATTATCAAGTTTTGTTTCTACAAATATTATAATATCATGACTTACAATAATATCTGTAATTTCCTGAAATTTAAGCTTACTTTTTAAACCACATACATTTAAATAATATATTTTCAAAAAATGTTCATGATTTCTATTTACAAAATTGTCAGAATTATTGTTTTCTGTAGTGTAACATTGTCCCCTTGTACACCTGTCCTATCCACGAGTAACCGGTGGCTGTACATTCATCGGAACGGCGGCTGGTGGCGGCGGCGGAGGAGGTGGTGGATGATTGAAAGATGAAACAAATGGCCTAGGATAAAACCGTCTTTTGTCAATGTAAAGTCTATCTTCTTTTAACACAGCCTCATGTCCTTTGCCACGCGCATCTTTCATTATAGGTACTAACTGTCTTCTTCTATCTATAATTTCTATTGGATATTGTTCATGCACTATGAACTGTTTATTGTTTTTCAATTTCGCAATGGCCTTACTTAATACTTTGTTCCTATCTTTCCTCCTCTCGAACTTAGCAACTATTCCTCTAGGACTTTTATCTTGTTTTGGCTTGAGCCTATGCACCACATGAAAGTTTATCTCATCCTCAATGCCTAATTCTGACTTGATGAAATCTTTGATTTTACCTTCTGTATCCTCAACTGGATTATAATCATCAGGAATACCTTTGAAGATGAGATTATCCCTCATTGATCTGGACTGTTGTTGGACAACTCTTTCCTTTAACTCACAGTTTTCCTCATAAAGTTTCATGTTTTGTCTATCTATGTCTTGCACTTTGTTATGCATGTCAGTTAAACCCTGGTCCATTGTACTAAAATTGATTGTGTGTCTTTTCAATTGTTCTCTTATATCTAATATTTCATTATCAATTGTCTGACAATGTGTTTCCATGTTTACAAGCCTAGATAATATGTCATCCAAAAGATCAAGTTTTTTAAGTCTATTTGTCACTTCACTCATGAATCGTTCAAGATCTGGGAATGCAGGCGAAGGAGGTGGCAGTGACATACTGGGCAACTGTTGAAGTGGACTATATATCATATGAGCAGGTGTGGTATGTGGCACTGGTGGTTAATATGGCGTGAAAGGATAACCAGGAGGTGCACCATAAAGTGTCTGATGAGCAGCGGAATATACATTACTGGTTGGTAGAGAGTGTTCTGATTGTGGTGTGGTACTGACAGGCTGTTGATTTTGTTTTTGTTTGGAGTCGGAACTAGAATTGTCAGCCATCTTGGGATATCTACCTGGCGAAGGTGTTCCAGTTTGTTTACGTTTACGTTTTGAGCTATTTTTTCTATTCTTTGCCATTCAGTTCATGATTTAAAGTCATTAAAACATCTCACTATGTATGTATTATAAGTGGAATATACTTCTACAGAATTTTATGATAATTTTCATTACAAACTTTCATAATATATATGAGCCGATATTTCCTGACTTCTAACCCTGTCGCCATCTTTATTCACACATGGTTTTGTCTATCATATTTCTTGAAGACAAACATAAAATTGTATTGCATTTATCAATATTGTATGAGTATCAACAGTTTTTTCAACACCGTATCTGTTTCTCGATACAGCCGCAACTTCAACTCGTAAATTTACATAGAAATCGGAGATATTTCGTCATAAAACTTCACACATGGTTTTGTCTATCATATTTCTTGAAGACAAACATAACATTTTATAGCATTTATCAATATTTTATGAGTATCAACAGTTTTTTCAACACCGTATCTGTTTCTCGATACAGCCGCTCGATTACAGTGTCCCGTGACCCAGATTAGCACATCTCAGCAGTTTTTTTTTATTAATAAGGTTGTTTAAATATATTTTATTTAGGGACCGACCATTTAACTTGAAAGGGGGGGGTTATGGTTTTTTGTTTCGTTCAGAATTTATTTTTCGAACAACACAAGAGTTAGAATATTTCTATTTTTTGTCGCGCAAAGCGCGAAATTTTTTCCCGGAATTTAACATTAGATTATATGACAAAAACTCTGAATCAAGATTATTTTTTTTTCCTCCACCAAAATCAGAATATTTTTTTCAGCAGCATTGGGAATCAGAATATTTTTTTAGAAAAAAAAACCATACCCCCCCCCTTTCAAGTTAAATGGTCGTTCCCTTAGCTCTTTCGCAAAGTGAATTCCCGATGAATAATTGTATTAACGTAAATTTGATTTATATATAGCTTAATATTAACGTTGCGGTGTCATAATGGTTTAGCATACATGACTGCCGATAACAACATCGTGAGATCAATATTTTATTCTTACTTATTTCAATAAAGTATGGAAAAACAAACAATATATTTGATAATTCATAATTCATCTAATACAGTACATATATAATAACGATATAACATGCATGTTTTAACATAGTACACGGATGTCAGGTTTGATTTACATATTCGGTGTTTTGATTATAATGGTCCTTTTGTTATCCTTACTAAGAATGTCATTGATATAGTCTATCGTTTATGAGTCAGTGCTAAATGTGTAGTATAACTTGGAATTTTAGTGATATGATTTTACTTTAATGGGCCATGACCGATAATACAGTATTACCAAGCATTTTATTTATATAATCTACCACGTTTAATTTTCTCAACAAAAAATGTTTGAAGATACCGTAAATATAAATTACCGTCTTCCAATCAAAGTATACTACCGTATTTGTACTCTTAGACATATCAGAATCGAAATAAATCATGGAAGCCAGAATGTGTTTTGAGTTTTAACATGGATTGGCGGATATTAGTAAATTTTATCCCTCGCTTCTGGCTCGGGATAAAATACTATTCTCTGATGTTCTCGTGGCAAGTAGAATTTTGATTGGCTAAAAAGGTACTTTTAAAACTTCAGGGAAGCCGTGCGGTGACAGAAAATCAATAATCGCTCTCACCTATGTGCTGTCCATTTACATTTTGCACAGCAGACGACACACATTTCACAAGATGACAGAAAATCAATAATCGCTCTCTGTGATCTTTGTCCAAAGATACACGTATTTATGTTTTTCCTATAATAAGGACATACTTATTAATGTTGGAACATTCAGATAAAAATGTTATCAGTCTCTAGATGTTATATATCCCGTTTTAAAGGGCAGTGGTTTTGTTAAAAGGTTCGACGCCTTTTAACAAAACCACTGCCCTTTAAAACGGGATATATAACATCTCGAGACTAATAACGTATAATATCCGCCAATCCATGTTAAAACTCCCAACACATTCTGGCTTCCATGATCTATTTCTTAATTATTCAACATGGATTATATCCTCTCCTGCCGCTGTAGCGCTGCTTTACCATGTTATGCAGTTGACTTGGTTTCTTTGACATTCTAATTACTGAGAATAATTTCCTCTCATGATTTAAAAAATAAAAAGATCAACATTCGGTTATAAAAAGATTTAAAAAAGCAATTTACAGAACTCAGCATTGACGAGTTTCTGCGGTTGCTAGGGATAATATTTGGTTACTAGGGACATTGTAAGGTTTAAGGAATTCTTATAATATATACTGGTTAGTAAATGATAAGATGTCTCTAGATCTGCTAAGGTGCTGTTGTAGAATTTTTTTTTCTTGATTAAATAAAAGGTCCATGAGATCTACAGGAAAATACTGTGCATAGGGAAACCTGTTGCTATGGACGGGGCATAACTATGAATAAAAATATCAAAATGTATTTTTGAAATATGAAATGACATTTGTAGTTTGTATAGCTTGACAAAAATGTACCGCTTAATCAAATATCAAGTCAAAAGATCGTAGATGTCAAAATTCAACCATTAATTGCAATAATATAGGCTAATTTAATGTTTACAAAACCGTTGCTAGGGTGACAAAACTACACAAAAATACTATATGCTACCATAGAGAATTGGAATATTATTTTTAGAGTAGACATACACAGAATATAACATTTTGTCGAAAAGACTATGCAAGATATGTGAAATAAAACCACCATATTTAAATTTCCAATGATTAATTGGACCCTCCTCCATTTACGTTGCTAAGCAACAAAGGACAAAGTGAAATCATAAAAAAAAAAAATCTTACCTTTCAATGATTGTGTTTAATATCATATGTATATAAACATTTTCTGAGATTGAGCCAAAATCTACCCTTATCATACTCACTCCTTTACAGGTAAGTTATATTTAGACGTGCGGTATCTGTTTCTGTGTTAAGGTAATAATGAATTATGCATAAAAATAGCGATTGATCTTCTAAATAAATTTTCTTAATTATGGTGGGGGCGATTCGTAGCAACCATTGTGTTCGGAATGTAGCGATAACACTCCTATATTTAATGGTAAAATACAAAATAAATCACAATCCAGATAGTCAAACCAATGCCAGTGAAACATAAAACACAAAGCTTTGTATACATGCATTACAAATATGTTCTCTAACAATATTTCAGTTATATCGTGGCTAATAATATACTTAAGGGAATACGATACAGTAGCAAGGGCAGATAATTACTTTGCCGAATACCGCATGTTGTTTTCGCGACGTCACAGTAACGAGCGCGACATTTTCCGCGGAAGTTGCATCGACGTCATAAAAAGCCGATTGCGTAAAAATTTGAAAGCACCTGCTTCAAGCCGAATAATGCCGTTTTTAAAAGAAGGAGAAACACGGAATAAAGGAAGTGTTTTACGATCATGATCATTGCCCTTTTGTAAACATTTACTGTAGGGCTTCATACGATGGTTATTTTTTGCCGTCTTCCGCCTCGAAACAATACTATAAGATTGATTGATTTTTGATTTTTGATTTTTGGTGTTTTAACGCCACTTTCAACAATATTTCAGCTATATCATGGCGACCAATTTTAGTGGTGGGGGAAGCCGGAATCCCTGGAGAGAATCACCGACCACGGGCAAGCAACTGGTAAACTTTATCACTTGCGGCTGCGAGTCGAGTGCACCCTTTTTTGTAATTTACAAAACCGGTCGCGAACCCACGCCGTATTGGTGATAGGCTTGTATGAGTTGTGAGATCCAGCGACCTAACTCATTGAGCAACCCCAATACTATAAGACAAATACTTCCGATCACTTCCTGCAATTTTCATCTTTTCGTCACAAAAATATGCCTTGCCTCGTCTAACGAAAGGATGATGAATGCTATCGTCTTTTCATCCCACAGATTTGCGGGTTTTTTTGTTACTGTAGGACAATGAAAATAAATTGGACATTTACTGCTTGTTCTCCTTTCGCCTCGAAAATAATAAACCTGAAATTTCTTTTCGCTATAAGGTCGTAAAGGTATCTTTAAAAGGCGTATACATACGTCTCATAGAATTCATTTATTGGTGAGAATATTATATAATTTTTTGTCATGCAGACTATAGCCGTTCTCTTTCATTTATTTCATTCTCCAGTTGCGTTGCCCTTTCATCCAATCCAACGAAACGGCGGGAAAGACTCCACGACGTTTTACCTATTAAAATACATTGTAGGGTAATTTGGCGCCGAAATTGACGATGTCTAGGTTTGTCATGAAAAATGCACGGTTTTTGTTCTGTAGCTAAAAAAACAAGCACACGTACCCCCTTACGTTTTGTTAAAATTCTAAATAAAATCATTGTGAGAGTATCATGACAAAATATTAAGAAAATATCAATTGGCATTTTTTTTCTACATGCAAATTTATTCATGAAGAAACCACTAAATAATCCATATTCCACAAATAAGTAGAATTTTTGGACTACTTAATCTATTATTGGCAATGTACATGTTCATCATCTTTGAACGAAATTATCATAGGAAGCTATTGCAAAAAACCGGATGCAATTATCTTTTACCGTTTTGAAATTGTGATATTTTCTTTACTGCAATAAAAATCCGTATTTTAAAAATTTGTCGAAAAATGGTCGAAATTCGATCGTAGATATCTCGAAAACTTATATTTTTCTTTGCATATTTGGAAAGAGCATGTCGAAATTGACCAAATCACGAATTTTCATGAAAAAATCAATAGGGATCATTCACCGCTTCTCCCGTTTGGTGACGCTGCTGTTCCATAAGTGGTTACATGTGCGCTTGAATCACAAAGACGCGTGTATCTAACGTTAACCTAATGACGGCACAAACTTGGACAGTGCAAACATTGAAGGTTTAACTAGTACAGCGCGAGGTGGTATTACTTGTTAACAGTTAGAAGTATAGATTTAGTTGACGAGTATATGTAAAATAAAAGTATAAGTCTTAAAGTCATATGAAAAGAGTTTTATTATGAACATATTAAGAAATACAACGGACGTTTACAAGCCATATCGGCATGTACGTTGGTGTAGCCTATATTAGGTGTACATGATGTTAGGTCTATCTATATTTAAGTAATCTTCAAATCTAAATCACACTCTTTAAAATTAGTTGGTACAAAATTATACATATAATATATTCCTTCTCTGTGTAGTGTTATTAACTGTTAAAGATTCGACAACAAGCGGATTGATCATAGCATTTATTTTGGAAAGATTTTGAGCAGATGTATTATGAATAGCATGATAAATAGTTAAATAAAGAAAATTCGCTGTTTCTTACTATTTTAAATTATTTTCGACAGATTTTGGTAGCACTCAAATAGTTTGTACAATCAGACTGGCGGATCATGGTACAAAGCCTGGAACTGCCATACAATGTAAAACTAAAGACTCAAATTGTCACCGACAGAATTCCGTCCGGGTTTTAAGTGGGATTCGTGCTGCTCAATCTTCAGTTTTCTGTGTAGTTTTTATTAGACCACTGTTTATCATTTTTTCCTTTTTCGATTGGCCATTGCATTGCCTGCCCTTCTTCGATTTATGACTTCCGACAACCCTTTTGGCATCTACAAACTTTTCTTATCTGTTGACCTATACACGCACTACTATACTATCCCAATTATCAAATTTATTTCATTGTAATATATATGTAAACATATATTGAAGATTACAATTATTTGGCATAATGAACTTTTTAATGGTAAAGGACACACCCTACAACCGGCTATCTGGACAACAGATGCTATCGGGAACTCAGATCATATCTACGTCACACGGAATGACAGGTAGGAATGACGTCGCGTACGGTATTGGTGCTATAAAGCGTAACGTCAAAAACGTCGCTGGTTTTTTTTCCAGATATTACGTCGAAAACACTAAAATTACGTCAAGTACCCGTTTGGACATTTTGTTAAGAAACCGCAAATAAGCTGCATACAGTATATGAGATTTTTCTGTGAAATTCAATCATTTTTGGTATGGAAAAATACTTTGAAAAGCACATCGTAAATATCTCTGTAAGAAATATTCAACCTTGTTCAGTAAAAAAATATATGGCATGGAATACAAGAAGACGGCGCTTGAAATGGTCGCGTAACAGTGTGGGACATTTTCATTACAATTCGTAAAACCGTTAAATTTTGAACAAAATCATCTTGATTTCCCCGATGCTTCGATTTTTCAGTTCTATATTACATGCACATTGTGAATATTTAATTTTGTTCTGTTATGATATATAGAAATTATATTTTATGAGTAGTTTACCATTACTCTACAACAAAATTTTCCGATAAATTGCAGCGTCTACATCTCAAACATCATCTGGAAGGTGGCCATCTTGAATGGGAAACAAGCGCAACGTCATAATCCCACGCGTATAAATAATTGGCGGACTTTTCCGTCGTTGCTTGCGAAACAAGAGAACATTTTGTGCAATTCGTTTTTTTGTTAGGCAATTTTACTCAGTTTATATGCAACAATTTAGTTACGCGTCTACAGCGATTTTCAACAATTTTTCCTTAATATTATGCCAAAATTCGTATTAATTATCGGATTTTGAACTATTTAAGCATAAGATTGTTAATGTTTGCAAAATTTTGAGGCTTTTGGTATATAATAGGTCTAACTTCAATAAAAAATTAAAAGTCTCATAGATATTTTAAAATGAATTAGCGCAGTATCCCCAATACCGTGCGCGACGTCGAATTTCTTTGACGTTTTACTTCCATTTTATCTACTTTTTGGATTTAAAATTTATGTTTGATTTGTTGCACTACAAGTGAGAAATTTGCATACCAAATATGACAGTATAGGTTTTAATATTTAGTAAGCCAAAACATGTTGACCATTGGAATGAAATTGCGTATAATATTCTTACTACATAACACTTCGAGTTCCCGTTGTACATGAAGGTAGAAGAAACACTATATTTTTCATGTATATGATAGAAACTTGTGCTTTCTTTTGAAATTTTAGAGAAAACGTTAATGTTCTGAAGAATTCTCTGTTGAAAATGTCAAATTCTATCTTCATTGATTGAAAACTTACTAAATATTAAAACCTATACTGTCATATTTGGTATGCAAATTTCTCATTTGCAGTGCAACAAATCAGACATAAATTTTAAATCCAAAAAGTAGATAAAATGAAAGAAAAACGTCAAAGAAATTCCTACCTTTCATTCCGTGTGACGTAGATATGATCTGAGTTCCCGATAGCATCTATTGTCCAGATAGCCGGTTGTAGGGTGTGAAGGACTAAAGGCAAAGCACATGATTTTTGTAGGTTTATTCCATTCTAATGCAGGTATAAGCGTTATTGATAAATTTAGTTAGCTACCTGTTATTAAAATGAAGTCAAACGATTTAAATTACAATTTCAGTAATGCTACGAAAAAAATCGGGAATTTGCATAAAACCCAGCGTTCTCATGGTTCTATACAATAATAAAAACATAAAAAGATGTAAATGTACACGATTGGAAACGTACGGACTACTGGGTTTGGTGTTTAACACCACTTTCAACAAATTTCAGTGGGGGTCAGTTTTATTGGTGGAGTAAAATGGAGAGCACAGACCACAAGTCACTGGCAAATGTTATCACATAATGTTGTATCGCCTGAGCTAGATTCGAACTCGTAACGTTAATGGTGATAGGTACTGATTGCATAGGTAGTTGTAAATCCAGCTACCAAACGATCACGACCACGAAGGCCCCTCACGGACTATTGAGTTAAATAATGTAGAACTAGATACATATGGTAACTATCGTGATAGAACATTACATAATAACAAAAAATATACTTTATTTGGTATACTGATACCCTAATGAAGAATTTGTTAAAATTTGAAAATGAATTGATTGAAAATAGAAAATCGTGAATTTAATGGTAAAAAGTGGGAAGGGAGGGGATGAGAATCTAAAAAGATTTATTTTTGTGTGGCTTAAACTAAAAATTGAAACAAAAATGAGAAAAGGAAAATATGCTTCAAAAATAAAAACTGTGATCATCTAGACAAGGATTTGTATAGTAGAACTACTATATAAATCCTTGATCTAGGTAGGGAAGGTCAATTAAGTTTTCCTTTTCCGTAAACTGGATATATCATACAGATGAAGAATATTTTTAGCTGAAATTTTTTTTAAATAATCGTAAATGTGTTCCCTTTGGATTGTTAATTACAAACATAAATTTATTATTGCTACTATTTTTTTTTTATTATTGGCCGTCTTTATATTTATTTTGAATAAGCCCCCCTTTAAATGATATAAAGTACCAACTATGCTACTTGAAATTATATTTGTTCATTGTTACAAGTTTTTTTTAATTATTGCTTGTTCTTTTTCTGTGTTTGTTGAAAATTGTATATTACTGCCTAAAGGTATAGATGAATTTGTTGTGTTCCTGTGTATTGTACATGTATGGTTTTGATTTGTTATCCTTTTACCCAGATTTTTATTATTAGTCATAAAGGGAAAACAAATTCCGAGAACAAAAATTATGTTTCAGAGTGCATTTTTTTTTCAGGTACAAAAATGTAGCATCGAAATCTTTTTATCAGAATAAAATACATCTTTTTCCCCTAATGCTAATGCAAAGAAATGAAATGTGATACACGTATACACCGTTAGGAATTTAATTAATAACCTAATATCTCTGTCGTTCCGTAGTCAACTGTTCCAGCGCAATGGTTGTAAGTATAAGATACAGTACTATTAAAAAAAAAGAAGCGGCCCGTATTGAATACCCCGCAATACGGGTAACTTTTGTTTCATAGTAGTTTATCTAACTTGTACAATAATCACTGTCGTCAAAGAGCTCCGATCGAAAATGTTTGGTCAACATCCGGGATATTTTAAAGCGGTATTTTTAAAGTAGACACGGATAATTATCGTAAGTATTTATAAATATACTGTGTATATAATATTTTGAATTATGATGCTATATGATTGTTATTATTATTAATTTCATTTTTTGTCCAAATATCATTTATTTTTGCAGTGTAAAATTAGATTTTTCTATAAGTTATAAGGCTTCAAAATCATTACAATCAACTGAAATATCGCTATATCTTGCATTTACGAATAAAGTAAATTTTGCCCAAAAAGAAAAAAAATATTGATGAATGATTGATTTTACTTAAAAATACTATTTTGTTGATGAAAAGTCAATTAGTAACTAGTTATACCCTAAAACATGATGTCAACAGATGTTTTTGAAATCCGGCTTGGTCAAAATGTAAACATGTATACAAACCGGTTGGGTCATTTATAAATAACCGGGTTTGTCAGAATGTAAATACCACTGATCCTATTGTTATTGAGCATTATATTGCAATTTAACAATAGTTGTGATTAGGAAATATCTCAAAGGCGATAAATACTGATCCATAGTATGATATTCGCCATGGCTGCTAATTTCAGCTACTTTGTACAATAAAAAAATTCGTTATTTCTATGTTAAATTGCTAGTCGCGAACACTTGATTTTTTTAAATGCTTTTTGTGGCACTGACATCACGGTTTGTGCTCAATATGCTACATTCACTTTAAGCAGCTGTCCAGGCGCACCAATTGAGTAGTGGGAGATTCTTTTTATAACGCAATATTTTAATTTTATACTCGTTGATAACGAAGTAAGTCACTGTGGAAATAACTTCATGGATACGATATTTAAGTTTCTTCACAGTATAGTGTTTACATTAACATTACAGATAAGCAAATTAACAAAGGCTGTAGTATTGAATTCCTTTCCGCACGGACGATTTTGGCAGTTTGTATACAAAGAAAATGTTAGGTGTACTCGATTAATGCAACGTTCGTTACAAGTTGTAATACGATAAATGTTCGTGCTTTGCTCACTGAAAAATGTCGTTCACCTTTCATTCTGCTTTGAGGAAACTTAATACAGACAGAACCTTCTATAGGTGCTTCCCACCAAAGTTCGGCTCATTTGGCTAAGCAGTTTCAGAGAAGAAGATTGTTAGAAATCGGCCAATCAGAAACAAGAATTATCTGTGGAGACCATGTTTGTTAACGGATTGGGATGAAATGAGCACTCTTTATAGAAGACCTTCCATAGTTGCTTCATACCAAGTTTCGGCTCATTTGGCTAAGACGTTTTAGAGGAGAAGATTTTTAAAATCTGCCAATCAGAAACAAGAATCGCTTGTGGCGACCATGTTTGTTGACGGATCGGGACGAAATGAGTAATCGTTGCAGAGGACCTTCCATAGATGCTTCCTACTAAGTTTCACTTCATTTGGTTGAGGCGTTTCAGAGGAGAAGATTAAAATGTGAATAGTTAATGGACGACAGACGACGAACGAAAGACGACGGGCGCCAAGTGATGGTAACAACAGTCATTTGGTAGATATGTCGCTCCACTCGGACACATTATACTGATTCCGAGCCAACTAATCTTTGCTCGTTCTCCTTAATGCTGCGTTCTTAGCGGAGAAGCAACAAATACCAATTTTATATTCTTTTGTTTGACAAGACCGCAGTTCGTACCCACAATTTATTGCAGTCGAGGCGAGCACGCTAACCATTACGCTACCGATGCGGTTCCCTATTTTTATTATTTTTTTAGTCAAAATTTCTTATTGTCTTTCAATATATTATTTGAAAACAAAAATTAATCTAAAACAATAAGAGTTACTTGATATTCTATATAAACAGTGAGAGTTCCTTCTTTTGTTCAAACACTCTTTGAATATTGCAATAATTCAACTGCATAGCAAATAAAGAAAAAGAATTATAAGTTCTATACAAAATCATGACCATTCTGTCGAAGGTGACTTGGCGAATGCCAATTCTGCACAAACCGTTTTGTATTTCTTTCTTTTAATGTTATACAAAACATCCACATGTAAAATATTTTGACTATGTGCTGTTTTTGTTTTTTCACAACTTTTATTCATTGAAGACAATTTTATGTTTTTTGTTTTTTCTTTTTATCAATTTGCAAGTCGAACATACCCTTGACAAGTGTTATAATGAACCTTAAATAAATTACAAAAAGGAAACATAATTGTGATATTGAGCTGTTTTCGCTATTCTTTCAATTTTTTACATAGACAAAACCGTTCTACTGAAAAACAATTTTTAAGACCCAACCGGAAAGTAGTGGCTGACAGAACCGGAACGAATGTACGTAAATAAGCATTGTGTTTTTTACTGTAGTAAGTCTAAAACTATTCATCGTGGCACGCTAGTGCGATCTATCATGTATATAAGCATTACAAAGGGTTTGTGTACTTTAATTACACATATAGACTACTTTTTATAGCTTTATTTGATGATTTCAATCTCATTATTAGCATTTTTCATTGTTTATGTCCATCATTTTATCTATATCGGAGTAATCTATTAAGTTAACCACAGAAACATATAGGTAAAAACAAACAACAATAATCGACCGATAACGACATCTTCTGGATTCAAGATATAATAATACTATATGATCATAATACTTACTTTTTGTCGTCGCCTGTATGTCAAACATGCCTAATTGACTTGTACCGGAAGATGACAGAACAATTCCAACCGGAGCTCTTTGACGACAGTGATAATGTTATAATCTATAATATAAAAAAAGTCGTGAGAACAGTTTTGTTTGTGAACGAAATGTACAGAATTTTCCTATTCATGTTATAAGGGCATTATATATTGACGTGTCCTTGTACCTAATGTTAACAATTCAAGCGTCATCGAGATTAAACGTTTGGTTTAATTTTCAGACGTATATATATATATAAACGTCTATTTATATTTCTATTATAAATAGACGTTTATATATATATATATATTTATATATAAACGTCTAAAATGCAGCACAATAACATCAAAAAAGATGTTAAAATATAGCAAAAATAACTATATGTGGTTTACCTCCTTGACTGTAACGTCTGCGGGTCGCAATACGTAGGAGAAAGTGTCCAACCATTCAACAAAAGAATGAATGGACACAGAAGTAACCTTACGAAAAAGACGCTCTTGCACTCATTGGATGACTTTGGTAGATCCACAATTTATATCATTGACCACAATCCAAGTTGGAAAGAGAATCAAATACAAAAAAGAGAGAGTTTTTGGAACCGCGAGTTACGAACATTACATCCGAAGGGCATAAACAAAAAGGCCTAAATCTTTTTTTTTTTTTTTAACTTTTTAACCAGTGCCTGGTCCTTAACTAGTTGGTAAATTTCATCATTACATTTTCTCATTGTTTTCATATTGTTTATAGATTAGTGTACATATATATTTGAATGATATAAAGTTCAAGATTATGATTTTATAAAGTTCAAGATTATGATTTTTACGTCACGAAAAATGATGGTCACGTGACAATCTGATCCTCAGATCATCTTTCAGATCAGATTACAGACGCTGATGAAGCTTGTCGGTCAAGTGAAATATCCGTCAATTTGATTATAATTAGTGTTTTTGTAGACTTATAGTTATTTTTGTTATATTTTAACATCTTTTTTTATGTTGTTATGCTGCATTTTAGACGTATATTTATCATTATTGTTTGTTTGCACAGAATCGTTAACACTTGTTTCCGATCCGACATCCCGTAGGTTCATACGTTGGCTACTTTATCAGACGTTTATATATATATATATATTACGAATTTAGTTTGTTACGCATATTTTCATTGGTTATTCAACCCTGAATGTCAGCATATATTCGGAAAACAGACGGGGTATATATGTACGTTTTCGGTCTCCCTCATTTGGGCCCCAAAAAACAATAACAACGTGGTTGACAAAAACAGAAATATTTACGCTTCACTGAATCAATATCATAATACGGAATAATAAATGTATTTTTACCAAATTAAATGCTGTTTTTAAACTCAAAACGGTTGTATGAACAAAAAAGATATTCTTTTCTTCAATAAAAAATTAAAATATACCAAATCTACACCAACCACTCAATTCGTGCAACGTGTGCAACTATCCTCGGAAGAAACTGTTCAATGGCACAAATTATGGCAGTTACCGGACACAAATCTGCCTCGTCAGTTGCAGTATATCAACGTGTTTCATCGAAGGAAAAACAAGTTATGGGAGACATTATCACAAGTTCTGTTCTTGGAGAGCAACCATCTCAACTATCCTCAATAATGCCACCGCACAGTAGTTCCCGGTTGCAACTCATGCCGCCGACACAAAACAGTTCAAGTTCAACATCACTTGTTCAAATGAGAGCCAATACACATGTTTCATCGTCGGTTACGGACGTCGTTGACATTTTGGATGTAAATTATGATGATTTATTTTGTGATTATAACACTCTTACAACAGTTAATTCCGTCACAAACACCAGAACAATTCAGCAAACTCCCATGTTCCACGGCTGTACCATTACAAATTTGAACATAACAATCAACAAGTGAAAGTGTGTTAAAGTTTCCGCCTTTAAAACTTTCGAGGTCACGGGGCCACACCAAGTTTTTGCTTATTGTTAACATTTTAATTATTGAAATTGTTTCACAAACCCGTTGTTTTGTTATGTAATATATTAATGTTATAATTATAAAGTTTATTAAATTTACTGCATATGAAATTGTGTTGATTTAGAAATATTGAACAGGATTTTCCTTTATGAGACACCTCAGTACATAAAATATCACGTGACAAATATTTGACGTCATTGAACAAAGAATGTCAGAGATACGAAAAGGGACATCTAGAAATACGGAAAATGAAAATAAAAGATGCAAAATATTTAATAAGGTTTTAAATATGAATTCGGACTATGTACGTGTTTAAAAAAAACAAAAGGAAAATAAAAATAAACAAACAAAAAGGAAACAAAAAACAAAAAAATAAATAAAAAAAAATAAAAAAAAATATTATACGACAGTTTGGTTCTGTATTTAACAAAAAAAAGGTTAAATCCGTAATATATTTGTTATTCAGCTATCAGACAGGGTATATAATGTGACATTCCCGGCTTATGCTCTATATTCCCTTCGGCTGCGCCTCAGGGAATATAGATCATAAGCCGGGAATGTCACATTATATACCATGTCTGATAGCTGAATAACATATAATATATATACAGGGAGTGGATGTAGTCGAGTGGTCTAGGGCGCTGGACGTAAGGCTAAGCGAATGGTGCTGCAGTGTAACAATGGTGTGGGTTCAAATCCCGTCGAGGGAAGAACAAAAATTTGACAGCTCTAAAATCTAATTCTAACACTGTTTGGTTTAATTTTCAGACGTATATATATACGTCTGAAAATTAAACCAAACAGTGTATATATATACGTCTGAAAATTAAACCAAACAGTGTTAGAATTAGATTTTAGAGCTGTTAAATTTTTGTTCTTCCCTTGACGGGATTTGAACCCACACCATTGATACACTGCAGCACCATTCGCTTAGCCGTACGTCCAGCGCCCTAGACCACTCGACTACATCCACTCCCTAAAAAAGGAGCTTCAATAGTCGTAGTGTTACCTTGTCTCGTAAGGAAAATCTAGGGATAGACGTAAGACATGTGTATAAGCGTGTGTAGATGGTACATATATACTTTAATATTATAATTTGACAGCAATCTAACTCAGCAATTTTTAATATATTGTATAGGATAATGAAGAATTCATTATACAGTCACAGGAAATAAAGTATATTATACAAACGTCTAGAAGCAAGTGACAACCATACAATATATCTGTCCCACTGGATCTCAAAGTTACTTTAAAGGATACTAGGTTAATACTAAATATTATATACGTCTGAAAATTAAACCAAACAGTGTTAGAATTAGATTTTAGAACTGTCAAATTTTTGTTCTTCCCTCGACGGGATTTGAACCCACACCATTGATACACTGCAGCACCATTCGCTTAGCCTTAGTGCTTACTTCTTCATCACTTTGGATCGTATGGTAGTTGGATTTACAACAATCTATTTAATCAGTGCCTATCACCAGTTTGAATCTCGATCAGGGCAAGTATACAACATTATGTGATAAAGTTTGTCTGTGACTTGCGACAGGTCGGTGGTTTCCGGGTCCTCCAGTTTCCTCCACCAATAGAACTGACCGCTACGATGTAACTGAATTATTGTGGCGTTAAACATCATAAAACATTTAAAAAAACCAACAACTTGCTACTGTGATGCCCGACCTAACGATTTGCACTGTATCTGCTACGTTCATTAACTTGACGAGAACGCAATCATTGGGATCAACCAGGACCTTTGCAACCATGACACAATCTCGTTTTATAAACTTTTTACAAGGTTCTAACATAACCCATTCATGGTCTTTTCGTAATTGGGATGCGTCCTGGACATGCGCCCCTTAGATGTGTACGTCCAAGTTTATTCTTCTTTTCAGTCTTGTAAAGTGCTCAAGTTATATAGCGAAACATACTTGGTTTAAATAAGCAGGACGTTACTGCTTAATCCTTATTCTTATTTCCGAATTTACCAGGGCGTCAAGAAAATGTTCGGTGGAAAGCGTTTCTCTGACTTTCGCTGGTGCCTTAAAATATGCTTTATTCACCAAGCGCCAAACAGCTTGATCCAGCTCCGGTAAAGTCTCGCTAGCTTTTTGTCGTCTTTCATTTGATTGCACTCGTTAAAGGTCTATTTGATTAGGCGGTGCGAAACGTTCTTCTAATGCTTTTACCAAGCTAGTATAATGTACATGGTGGTCTGATGACAAGTCTCCAAGTACGCATTGCGCCTGGCCACGCAACACAGCTGCCAAGACTAACCCTTTATCTTCATCAGTATCGTTCGTGGAGAATATTTCAAAGATAATATTGCATCATCAGTAAGAATCGATGTTTTTTTTTCATGAAAGAAAAGATAATCTTCACGGAAATATTTTTAAAATTCTATTTGTATCAATTTCATTACGAATCTCGACATTGGTTGTCGTCCTGCTATATACATGCGTAAATCTCTGTCGCACACAATTACCTCAAATAACACAAGCGTGTGCAGCATTGATACATCAACAAAAGTTTTGGTAAAAAAGAGGGATCTCCACGTTACTTTTACGAGGCAAAATCCAATTAAGCAATTTTTTGGCAACTGAAATTATTTAAATGTAAGAAAATTTATTGAAAGGTCAAAATCCTAAGAAGTTTTCCATATTTTATTTACAGACGTATACTTCCACAGTCAACAACAAACTGAATATCACAATAAAAACAACAATACAAAAATCAAGCAGATTTATTAAGATGACTGGTAGACTGCAGGACTAATGATAAATGTGCCCAATGGGGGTTTATATAACAATTAGCGTATATCGCGGATTAACCAAGTTATCAGCTTGTTAAGGATTTAGTTCTCCCACAAAAGTATACAATACTTATTTATATTAATATACTAGTATTATATTTTATATATATTCCTTATAACATTTCCTGCCTATGTTTTTCAATCATATTTGACATAGTCAGTTCTTATGGTTTCCAAGATTAACTACGCTAATGGAGTATAAAAGGACTAATCTTAAAATAGTATATTATTGTGTGCAGACATTTACCTTGTCAAACAAACTTGTTGAATTATCCTTTGTCGACATGCTGATGTCGTATAATACAGAGTTAATCGTAGCCCTTTAAAATCTGTTGATTTTAGTTCAATTTCTATTTCGTCCAAAACGTATGAATTAATGCACTAAAATTTGCCACTGCACTACGTATACGAGATCTTTTGTTCGATTGAAAAGTACTTTTAACTGTTGATTTTGTGCTATCAGCCAAGAGGTATTGTCTGAGGGTTTAACTGTTGATTTTGTGTTATCAGCCAAGAGGTATTTTCTGAGGGTTTAACTGTTGATTTTGTGTTATCAGTCAAGAGTTATTGTCTGTGGGTATATCTGTCGATTTTGTGTTATCAGCCAAGAGGTATTTTCTGAGGGTTTGACTGTTGATTTTGTGTTATCAGCCAAGAGGTATTGTCCGAGGGTTTAACTGTTGACTTTGTGTTATCAGACAAGAAGTATTTTCCGAGGGTTTAACTGTTGATTTTGTGTTATCAGACAAGAGGTCTTGTCTGAGGGTTTAACTGTTGATTTTGTGTTATCAGCCAAGAGTATTGTCTGAGAGTTTAACTGTTGATTTTGTGTTATCAGCCAAGAGGTATTTTCTGAGGGTTTAACTGTTGATTTTGTGTTATCAGCCAAGAGGTATTTTCTGAGGGTTTAACTGTTGATTTTGTGTTATTAGCCAAGAGGTATGTTCTGAGGGTTTAACTGTTGATTTTGTGTTATCAGCCAAGAGTTATTGTCTGAGGGTATATCTGTCGATTTTGTGTTATCAGACAAGAGGTATTGTCTGAGGGTTTAACTTTTGATTTTGTGTTATCAGCCAAGAGGTATTTTCTGAGGGTTTGACTGTTGATTTTGTGTTATCAGCCAAGAGGTATTGTCCGAGGGTTTAACTGTTGATTTTGTGTTATCAGACAAGAGGTATTGTCCGAGGGTTTAACTGTTGATTTTGTGTTATCAGACAAGAGGTATTGTCTGACTGTTAATTTTGTGTTATCAGCCAAGAGGTATTGTCTGAGAGTTTAACTGTTGATTTTATGCTATCAGCCAAGAGGTATTGTCTGAGAGTTTAACTGTTGATTTTGTGTTATCAGCCAGGAGGTATTGTCTGAGAGTTTAACTGTTGATTTTGTGTTATCAGTCAAGAGTTATTGTCTGTGGGTATATCTGTCGATTTTGTGTTATCAGCCAAGAGGTATTTTCTGAGGGTTTGACTGTTGATTTTGTGTTATCAGCCAAGAGGTATTGTCCGAGGGTTTAACTGTTGACTTTGTGTTATCAGACAAGAAGTATTTTCCGAGGGTTTAACTGTTGATTTTGTGTTATCAGACAAGAGGTCTTGTCTGAGGGTTTAACTGTTGATTTTGTGTTATCAGCCAAGAGGTATTGTCTGAGAGTTTAACTGTTGATTTTGTGTTATCAGCCAAGAGGTATTTTCTGAGGGTTTAACTGTTGATTTTGTGTTATCAGCCAAGAGGTATTTTCTGAGGGTTTAACTGTTGATTTTGTGTTATTAGCCAAGAGGTATGTTCTGAGGGTTTAACTGTTGATTTTGTGTTATCAGCCAAGAGTTATTGTCTGAGGGTATATCTGTCGATTTTGTGTTATCAGACAAGAGGTATTGTCTGAGGGTTTAACTTTTGATTTTGTGTTATCAGCCAAGAGGTATTTTCTGAGGGTTTGACTGTTGATTTTGTGTTATCAGCCAAGAGGTATTGTCCGAGGGTTTAACTGTTGATTTTGTGTTATCAGACAAGAGGTATTGTCCGAGGGTTTAACTGTTGATTTTGTGTTATCAGACAAGAGGTATTGTCTGACTGTTAATTTTGTGTTATCAGCCAAGAGGTATTGTCTGAGAGTTTAACTGTTGATTTTATGCTATCAGCCAAGAGGTATTGTCTGAGAGTTTAACTGTTGATTTTGTGTTATCAGCCAGGAGGTATTGTCTGAGAGTTTAACTGTTGATTTTGTGTTATCAGCCAAGAGGTATTTTCTGAGGGTTTAACTGTTGATTTTGTGTTATCAGACAAGAGGTATTGTCTGAGGGTTTAACTGTTGATTTTGTGTTATCAGCCAAGAGATATGTTCTGAGGGTTTAACTGTTGATTTTGTGTTATCAGCCAAGAGGTATTGTCTGAGGGTTTAACTGTTGATTTTGTGTTATCAGCCAAGAGATATGTTCTGAGGGTTTAACTGTTGATTTTGTGTTATCAGCCAAGAGGTATTGTCTGAGGGTTTAACTGTTTATTCGTTGTATTATCATCAAACGATTACCATTAGAACTAAATTTACTATTTCAGTTTAACCTTCAGGGTTTTCTTAAATATATATATATAATTACATACAGTCATAGGATCTTTGTTGTTCCTTTGTCCGTTTTGTTTTGGACATTGCATTGTGGGTACTTCTTTGGATTAGAGCCACAAAAGATAAAAAAGGACAAACAATTACGGATCTGCAAAACACTACACAGAAAGTTATAGATTGAGCAATATGAATCCCTAACAAAATCCGGAGTGAACTCGGGTGCTCCAGATAGAGTAGACATTTTCTGCTCCACAAGTGGTACCCACCGTGCTAATCTTGTTGCAAACCAAGTGATGAGTCATGAATGAGGACAGAATGTCATTGTGATTACGACAAATGGAACATATCCCGTGGTTATTTGTGTCACAGATATTCCGAATCGGTTAACCAAGTCATGGTGGCAACCGTGCAGCTTTCGAAGTGATAACTTCAACTTAACCAATAGGAATCATTGGCTCAGTAGTTTCCTTGTTAACAACATACCCCTATCAAGGAAATCATGATAGGAACCACAAGCTCTGAAATATCAAACATGCAATCAATCAACAATTGACCTGAGTAACAGAGTTAATCCATGACATTGTACTTTTCTTTTTCTTTTTATTTGCAGTTCCCATGATGAAGTATTTAATGCCGTTATTTCTTCTGGTTTTGGTTTTGAAAACTGATGCAGTTGTTGTGGAAGAATGTCCAGAAAATCAGGAACGTTTACTTATTAAAAATATATTCTGCAATGATTCATCGTGGTATCATTGTTTACCAGATAAAATGTGTCAACTTCATCAATTTTGTTCTCATCCAAAGTCATCACATGCAGTTTATGTCATCTTATTGAATAAAGGAAAGCTATTTCAGGAACATATAATTAGCATACCGGACACAAACACGGAGCTATATAGTCATTTAAGCTATTACGTTTGTAAGTCTTCGGTACAGACATCTACCGATGAAATTATCTACAATAAAATTCTGACTTTATTAAATACATCTATGATCAAGGGTGAGACAACATTTATAACACGATGTCATTATCCTACAAAAAGCCATTACTTACCCACTTTACAATGTAGTATGACCAGATCTTGTGTACCATCTGTAGGTACTCCAACGATGAAATATTTCTTATATAATAAGACTGTTGAACACGAGGGACACTTGATGCTGTATGCATTTAAAATGGGATCTTCAAACAACCCATCTTACCGTAGTTTGGCCTTTATACTGTGTACTTTAGAACATACAGTCCAATACCACGAAGCAATGCCTAATGATAATAAAACTTTAGAAAAATTAAACTGCAATACATCTGCATTGAATCCATTAGGAGGAAATACAGTGATAAATAAAGAGGATTATTTAATGTATGGAATAATAGCTGTAGCTTGTATAGTTGTGGTGCTTATAGTGTTGGTCATGACATATTATATCTGTAAACACAATAATACATCTAAAAAGAACAAAACTCAAAATAGGAGAACGAATGTGAATGTAGATACCGGGGAAACGTCTAAAATGGAAAATGACAATGAAATCGAGCTCCTTAGGAAAGGAATATCTAAAGACAATACAAAGAAAGATCCGATACACGCGACACGGGAAAATGGTGAAATGAATGACTCACATGGAAAGAAGCTGTCGGAAAAATGTTTATCGCCTCGTGACTCTGATACTAATGATACTGAGAACGAATCATCTAAATGTTTGTTATAACGCTACGACAATCTCTGTGATTCATCAGATGAACAATCGTAAAGTCAGAAACATATCAATGTTATTGGACTCGTTCGAAAGTCAGAAGTTAATAAATAAGGGTGTTGTAAGGGGATTTTATATGAAAGAAAATAATGAAATGCGCTTCTACAAAATGTATGTGAAAGTGAATTTGAATTGTATGGTGTCTTGATGTGGTTTCGTGGATATGAGTGAGTGTGAAAGTATCAAAAGTGATTTTTTTCAAGTGTAATTTGTATTATATGTGAAAGTGAATTGAAAATATGTATTGTATGTGTATGTACGTGTGGTGCGTGGATGGAATGAATGGAAATGAGACAATTAACTAGAGGTTCACCTACACCTGAATCACTAAGCTGAACTTGTGACAAACCATTATCTAATTATAGCAATTGTACACTTCAGTATGGCTTTGACTATGGACACGCTCCAAATTATGCTCTTACAGTTACAATTTGAGGTGATTCTGACTTCAAATAAGGCTGCTTTGCTCCATTTAAGAATTTTCTAAATTTGGTAATGGCTACAGTTTAGAAATGGCAACCGTCCAATGCATATTCCTGCCATGTTCTAATGAAGAATTTTTTTTAATGATTAAAATAAAAACTTGTCAAAGGAAATCCGGGTTCTATGTTAAAAAGCTCTTAATGATGCCACTACCGTTAAAATCTGTGTCTATTCTGCCTTCAAATAAAGCTTCTTTGGTCCATTGACGATATTCAGAGCGCTGCCCACTTGTAGTCACTGAGCTTAAAACTAGAATTATGCTATATGTAAACTAAAAAGTACTAACACCATTGCATAACATGTATATTCACGTTAACATGGTAACCGATGTTTTCAAACTAACAAATTCACAGATTTCAATAAAATTCATATATTAAAAAATAGACTACGATGCAAATTATTTCCACATCGACATTATGAAAAGAAAGTTTAAACAATGATGGTCAACAATTCCACCAATATCAACAAAACAAAAGAAAGTTTAAACAGTGATAGTCAACAATACCACCAATATCAACAAAACAAAAGAAAGTTTAAACAATGATGGTCAACAATACCACCAATATCAACAAAACAAAAGAAAGTTTAAACAGTGATGGTCAACAATTCCACCAATATCAACAAAACAAAAGAAAGTTTAAACAGTGATGGTCAACAATACCACCAATATCAACAAAACAAAAGAAAGTTTAAACAGTGATGGTCAACAATTCCACCAATATCAACAAAACAAAAGAAAGTTAAAACAGTGATGGTCAACAATACCACCAATATCAACAAAACAAAAGAAAGTTTGAGCAGTGATGGTCAACAATTCCACCAATATCAACAAAACAAAAGAAAGTTAAAACAGTGATGGTCAACAATACCACCAATATCAACAAAACAAGAGAAAGTTTAAACAGTGATGGTCAACAATACCACCAATATCAACAAAACAAAAGAAAGTTTAAACAGTGATGGTCAACAATTCCAACAATATCAACAAAACAAAAGAAAGTTAAAACAGTGATGGTCAACAATACCACCAATATCAACAAAACAAAAGAAAGTTTAAACAATGATGGTCAACAATTCCACCAATATCAACAAAACAAAAGAAAGTTTAAACAGTGATGGTCAACAATACCACCAATATCAACAAAACAAAAGAAAGTTTAAACAGTGATGGTCAACAATTCCACCAATATCAACAAAACAAAAGAAAGTTTAAACAGTGATGGTCAACAATACCACCAATATCAACAAAACAAAAGAAAGTTTAAACAGTGATGGTCAACAATTCCACCAATATCAACAAAACAAAAGAAAGTTTAAACAGTGATGGTCAACAATTCCACCAATATCAACAAAACAAAAGAAAGTTTAAACAGTGATGGTCAACAATTCCACCAATATCAACAAAACAAAAGAAAGTTTAAACAATGATGGTCAACAATTCCACCAATATCAACAAAACAAAAGAAAGTTTAAACAGTGATGGCCAACAATTCCACCAATATCAACAAAACAAAAGAAAGTTTAAACAGTGATGGTCAACAATTCCAACAATATCAACAAAACAAAAGAAAGTTTAAACAGTGATGGTCAACAATTCCAACAATATCAACAAAACAAAAGAAAGTTTAAACAATGATGGTCAACAATTCCACCAATATCAACAAAACAAAAGAAAGTTTAAGCAGTGATGGTCAACAATTCCAACAATATCAACAAAACAAAAGAAAGTTTAAACAATGATGGTCAACAATACCACCAATATCAACAAAACAAAAGAAAGTTAAAACAGTGATGGTCAGCAATACCACCAATATCAACAAAACAAAAGAAAGTTTAAACACTGATGGTCAACAATACCACCAATATCAACAAAACAAAAGAAAGTTTAAACAATGATGGTCAGCAATACCACCAATATCAACAAAACAAAAGAAAGTTTAAACAGTGATGGTCAACAATACCACCAATATCAACAAAACAAAAGAAAGTTTAAGCAGTGATGGTCAACAATACCACCAATATCAACAAAACAAAAGAAAGTTAAAACAGTGATGGTCAACAATACCACCAATATCAACAAAACAAAAGAAAGCTTAAGCAGTGATGGTCAACAATACCACCAATATCAACAAAACAAAAGGAAGTTTAAGCAGTGATGGTCAACAATACCACCAATATCAACAAAACAAAAGAAAGTTTAAGCAGTGATGGTCAACAATACCACCAATATCAACAAAACAAAACAAAGTTTAAACAGTGATGGTCAACAATACCACCAATATCAACAAAACAAAAGAAAGTTTAAACAGTGATGGTCAACAATACCACCAATATCAACAAAACAAAAGAAAGATTAAATTTAGCTTTCTCCACAATGGAAATACTCATTATTCTTTGTGCATGAATACTCGCAAGTTACATAATTGAAATTGTTTTTTCAGTTATATTTGTATACATTATGCATTATGCTAAATATGTCATACATGTATTTGCATTATTATCATTATCATTGCTTGTCACATGACTTTTGCATATGCTTTGTTGAAATAAAGACCATAAAACTAATTACCAGTTTTATTCACAATTGTTTCAGGCCTTAACTCCAGTCTCCATAGACGTTAAAGGTAGTCCGTTGGTAAAGTCCGACTCCAAACCCCCCCCCAAAAAACACCCAAAAATCAAATTCCGACATATGCATCACATTCGCTCGAAACTATTTCACTACCTCTTTCGAAACTACATTCCTTGTACAACTCATGTTTGGAAAACCCCGTTACAATCCGAATTCAAAAGAATACAAACTTACAGCAATCGGCTTTGATATTGTCGGTCACAGTCTTTTCAAACCTGTTGTCATTTAAAAAAAAATGAAATAAACATACGCTCCTTTTAAAATATTCAACTACAAGAAGTTGATGCATGGTCTCAATATTGACGATTTCAAGTCTAAGCCTCCTGATTGCACCTGTACAAGTTCCCCATTCATAATGTAATCTCTCTGGCCACGTTATAACTGGTGGTCTTAACAGTATTAACGACACCACTCTGCGAGACATGTTCGCTAAAGGACCGAAATATCAGGAGCCTAAATCCATAAACTGGAATCATAACTGGATTCCGTCGATGATTATGCCAGACAATGGGCAAACGTGAAAAGAGGACTACCTTTCTGAATGGCTGGGTCAATGAGCACTCGCAAAACATCTATCTTTAAAGACCAAAATGTTGCAAAACGCATGGCTCACCTCATGACAAATATGTTGTTGTACCTGCCGACAAGGATCCTAACAATATCGTTTGGTGTGTAAATCACATTACATAGACTGCTTGATAAAGGAATTAGGTGTTGATATTTCACTTGTTAACCCTACATATTATAGGTACTCCTTTATCATAATTGTCAGGCTACATGCAGTAAGCCAAATGTACAGATGTATCTTATCGAGACGATTCTTCTTTCGGTATACAGCTATCCATCCACTGGATGATCACTAGCTGTTGCGCATGCGTGGGAATAAGAAATAATAATAACTTCAGTCAGTTTATAACATATTTACAAGTGGTGCCAACAGAAATAAATGTTGTGGTTAAAACTATTTACAATTTCAAATCTAGAGACAAATTATATTTCATCCATTTGGTACATTTTCTACTGTTCAGATTCTAATTTCGTATTCGGTTTCGGGGCCGTCTTGGTCGTGATCTTATGGTAGGTGGCATGGGTATACAACTACCAATGCAATCTGTGCCTATCACCACAAACGGGCGTGAGTTCGAACTCCGCTCATGCGGGGTGTACTAGATACAACATTTGATAACGTTTGCCAGTGACTTGCGACAGGTCGACTGTTTTCTCTGATTTCCTTCACAAATACAACTTACTGCCACGATATAACTGAAATATTGTTGAAAGTGGCGTTTAATACCATACCGTGTATTCAGTCTCTGTTTCAACAAAACTAAAAAGTTCAAACGGAAGACTAAAATTCTAGGTGCATAAGTAGCATATATACACACAGGCACTTGTTTCATTCAAAAAATATATGCCCCCTCCTCTTCCTTACTTCAAGGTAAACATCTACCCTTTTCCCCTTCCCCACTTCGCCTCAATATTTTTCTCTTATTTGTGATCCTTTCGCTGACCCAATTATATCGTTACACTCCCGAGATATTTCTCTTTTCGACTGCCACATTTAAATATAGCTACCGGGCCCCCCTCAGAAGAATTGGACAAGAATAGTCAGCGAACGTGGCTTAGTGAAAATTTAAGTCATTGAAACGGATACAGCCACTGCCGGTCCGGTTTAAATTGACTTAGAAAATAAAACATATTAAGGTACGTTTTGTTCCTGTATTCATTAATATATCTATTTCGTTAGGTTTTAAGATAGATTATAAAGAAGAACTCTTCTGTAAATGAGTACAATTCGTCGTAAATGAAATCGCGGGATGATTGAAAACAATGCTTATTCCTCATTTTCTGTCCCCTGTCATGATATTGCAAATGTTGTAGAATTTGCTCCGTACGATTGGTGTCCAACATTGTTAGCAGTGGGAACAAACTCAAGAGTATCAATATACCAATGTGTTTTTGACCAAGAGGTAGGTATAAATCATCACGATTTCTATGCGTGTATCACTGTATGGCTATGAGACAATTTAAGATTTAAGCCGATTCTCTTGTTTTTTCTTATAAGTTCCATCAAAAATCACTGCCTCTCACATCCACTGACTGATTGTAAGAATCTGACAACACTGTTTTTCCATATATTCAAAGCTTATAGTGGGTACATGTTAATGTAATATCGTTGAGATTAGGATTCCGAAGAAATTTTCTGTTTGTATCTTCATCCTAATCTCGTTTCAAGGCCTATCAAAGGTAATCTGGAAATTTACAATTTGACAGACATATCAAAATATGCCGGACCATCAGACCTGACAGGTAAAAATCAAGCCGGTCCGACGATGTTTTCGGCATATCGGTCTGAAAGTCCGGTAAAAATATGTTCTCTACTTCGGTCAGGAAACAATTTTATCTTTGTCGGGCCGTCAAACATTGTCTTTAAAAGTCGATCTTTCTTGCAATAGCATGTTTATTTCTTTAAATAAGCGTTTTCTGTGAATAACTTGCCTTGACCATTGCGAAATCAAGTAACTTCCCTTAAAGAAATATAATTCGTCCCAAGCATAGATCGGCATTCGACTAGATCAGTCTTTAAAATAAACCAAAACGATTATCATTTTAATTATTTGTATTTTGAAATTATATATTCGTAAGTTTCTTTAGATTGATAAAGTTTGTATTCTTCATTAAATGTGTTCTAAAAACCTGATTTCTTGGTACATTGTCATCGTTAAAAAAAAAAAAAATCGGAATGTAATGGTCCGACATGGTTAGGTACGAAAGATTCATGATTTGAGAAATACAATACGGACGAACCGGAAACCGAAAGATAAATTTTGCCAAACACATTTGAGTTTGCATGTCTTTCAGAGAGTTAGTTGGCAAGGAAAACAAACAATACCTTATTTACTTATGACCACATTAGAAATAACATTCTATAAAAATATTAAAAGTGTTCTTGAATTGGTAAACCATCATTTTCTTATCTTAGGTGGAAAAAGGGGGGGAGGGCAGATTTAATGTCTCGACAGAATTTTTTTTTCACAACAAATCATAATTTTTTTTCAAAGACATTGATAATTATGAAGATGAATGTTATAATTTCTGGGATGAGCTTTTTAATTTTGAACAAATATTGAGAATGTCACGAGATGACTGAAAACCTAAAAATTTATTCTTGAAGTAAACATGTTAAACAATTAAATGAGTGTTTAATGGCGATGCGGAGTATTTGGTGGCATTTTAGGTTTTTATTCGGTCAGACAGTTTTTCTAAATTGCCTGACCGAATGTCAAACAAGTTGTCTTGGATTTTCGATATGTCTGATTTGACCCCCCAGTGCATTCCAATGGATATTTTTGCATGGACGGATTGTGTCAGATCAAGTGCAGGTAAGATTGCATATATAGACATATTTTCTAGTTCAAATCTGCAAAAATATTGATATTTCCTTACCTTTTACAGCATCTATCAGATAAAATAATCCAACATCCACTTCGAACCATCTGCCATTTTAGTGAACTCATGAACTACACCACATGATCAAAATCATCACGGATTTTGTTACAGCCTGTTTCTAGATTCAAGATGTTGATGTCAAATATTTTATTATAATTTAAAAATCACATATACAAATGTACACAGCTTGAACTTTTTTTATGTTATAAATATTTTTATTAAAACCAATCAATAGCTCATAAAGGATATGCTTGCATATATACAATAAATATTTGACATCGACCTTTATGAGCTGTTGATTGGTTTTAATAAAATATTTATAACAACATAAAAAAAGTTCAAGCCGTGTATACATGTATGTGATTTTTAGATTATGATAAAGTATTTGACATCAACATCTTGAATCTAGAAACAGGCTGTAGCAAAATATGTGACGCTTTTGATCACATGGTGTAGTTCATGAGTTCACTAAAATGACAGACATTTCAAAGTGGATGTGGGATTATTTTATCTGATAGAAGCTGTAAAAGGTAAGGAAATATCAATATTTTTGCAGATTTGAACTAGAAAATATGTCAACATGTATATATGAAATCTTACCTACAGGTACACTTGATCTGACACAATCCGTCCATGCCAAAATATCCATTGGAATGCATCTGGGGTTCAAGTTTTAAATTTCCAGATTTGATAGGCCTTGAAACGAGATTAGGATGAAGATACAGACAGAAAATTTCTTTGGAATCCTAATCTCAACAAGATTAATGTTAATGTAGAAACGAAACAGGGTGGAACAAACAGAAAGTGTACTGTACCACATTTCACCAAAGTGCTGCTATAAGTGAGTAGGTGTATATCACATCAGTAATAGGTTCATAATGATTATAAAACATTACATTGGATCTAGTAAATCTAGTTTATAGATTAATTGGGTGTGGAACAGGGTTGGCAAAAAACCGGTCAATATTAGTATTGACCGGACCGGTGGTCAATACTGGTTATAACTGGTCAATACTGGTCGATTGGAGTAAAAGCCAGATAGGATTATGTAAATTGATTCCTAAGAAGGTCTTTTTAGTGGGGTTATCTATTTTTAACTTGTAATGATTTTAAGTTAGTATTTCTTTAATTTAATAAAATAAAATATTATATTTATATTTGTTACACAAGACAATTTTATAATATAGAAAACTGTTTCGTCCCTGCCATTTGGTAAGAAGCCATGAAGAGTAAACCCCCTATAAACTTTCCATTTCCTGCATACAGAATCATTGTGTCTCACATATGAATGAACTTTAAACATTTTATGTTTCAAGCTGGCCACTTTTATTACCCTTTTCCTTCTTATGTTGTTTTAGCAATTTAAATTTCTTAATTGACCACCTGTCAGCCAGGTGTACAGTTACCTGTCCAGCACTTTAATTAAGCTACCTGTAACTTACCTGTTGCAATCACACATTTTGAATTAAATAAATCTTTATGTACATAAGATAAGATAAGATAAGAAAACTTTATTTGAATTCGGTTTTTGTAAACAATAAACACAAGCTCTCAGGAGCTTTTTACCGAATATACATTGTAGCACAAGATACATACACATATTAACATAATCACATAAACACACATATAAAGCACATACAGTTAGCAAATGCAACATAAAAAGCACAAAAATAAAAGACATTCTAAAACATGCTGAAGCAATATCAAGCAAACATAAAATAACTAAGCAGCATTAAAACTTGGAAAAAGCACTAGAAATAAAACAGAAAGCTGAATATGTTATCTGCATGCAGAACAACGACATACTGAGTCATTCCAGGACTGAATCAAACTTTTAAAGTGGTTGAAATTGTTTTCAGTTCTGAAATGGTTCGGAAGGTCGTTCCACAGAGTTGCAGCTGCAAACGTGAATGATTTTTTGCCATACCTTGTAGTTCTAACTTGAGGTACATCTAATATGTTCGAATACCTGAAAGCATATTTAGAATTCTTCACATTAACCAAATCATGAAGGCATACAGGAGCTAATTTGTTAACGATTTTATATGTCTCCAAGGCCATTGTCCTAATACGTCTGATCTGTAAGGAGGGCACTAGAGCTTTTTCAAGAAGGTTGATATATGAACTGGTGTAGTCATCGTATACAAAGCGAAGTGCTCTTTCCTGCACTTTCTCTAATTTTTTTGAATTTTTATCGGTACAAAAATGCCAAGCCAAAGGGCAGAAGTTAAAGTTACTGAGAATGAAAGTGTGGAATATAGTTAATTTGCTTAATCTGTCTAAATATCGGCCCAAACGTTTAAGTATATTCAGTTGCTGTGATGCCTTCCTACAGATTGAACTGATATGAATGTCAAAATTTAATTGATAATCTATTTCAATTCCTAAAAGTTTTACTTTCTCTTCACATGAAAGTGTAGAATTCTGTATACAAATCTTCATGTTTTTGTCAAAAGTCTTCTTCCCAACCGCAAGTACCTGAAATTTATCTGGATTAGCCTGCATTTTGTTAACTTTAAACCAATTAATAAGAACATTTGACTCTGATTCTAAAACTGAGGTAAGTACATTAAAATCAGGATGACCATAAGACAAAGTATTGTCATCTGCATAATTATATAAAGTACCCTTTTTTACAAAATAAAAAATATCATTAATAAAGACATTAAATACATGTAATTATAAATGTATTTAGTACTGCACCTGAAAACCTGAAAATGTGCCTTTGATCGATTTCAATAGTACATGTAATTCAGTGATGTTTTAAGATATTCAACAGATTAATACAGGCTACAGCAATAAAAATTTAAATTGGGACTTCAAATGAAAATTTTCATCATTTTAGATATGAAAAAGAACAAAATTGACAATTTTTCACTTAAAATGATAGTATTGACCAGTATTGACCACTTAAGGAGTATTGACCGGGACGGTTAAAACCGGGGGCGGTTTTAACAGCCCAGCCTTGGTGTGGAACTGTAGCTCTTGTTGTCTTTTTTCTTTATGTGATCATGAGCATGGATATTTCTGCAAGTGTCCATATAACTAATTACTTTTGAATATTTATATTTGCATCCTTGAATGGAATAAATGTTTATTGTTCTTACTTCCACAATCTTTTCTGTGGCATCCTCATCAATCCTTGCCATGCAGATGTTACATGTAGTTCAGAGTGTAATGTGCTACTTCTTTTTGGTGACTAAATATTTATAACACTTTTGGTTCAACAATCACTGAAAATGAAAACAAAATCCATAAATACTTTGATAGTAAACTTGAAAATTAGATTTTATGTTAATAGAACAAAAAAAACCCAGTTATTGCAATGTTATGATATTTCAATTGCATCCTAATTAATCAATTGGTGAATCTGCTTGATACATGTATGAATGTAAATTGTCCATATTTCTCTCAGGTGAGTGTTGTGACCCATTGTCCTCTTTCTTTACTTATCGTTTCCCTTTAGCTATATATATAAATTACCTGTCTATTTATTGTTAACATTTAACCAGAACCACAAATACCCTTTTATCTTATAATATATTTGGCCTGCATTGTATAATTATTTTCAGAAAGAAGAACCTGATGGAGAGGAGTTTGAATGGAGATCAATTTATGACTTTCAGAATGGTTGTCATGTAACAGCAGTGTCATGGAGCCCAGAAACATCATTTATGATGAGGGAAAGGGAAGATTTTATAAGGTACATGTATATCTATGCCTGTAAATTGATTGTCCATATTTACTTTGACATACAAATGTATTTAGCTTTTTATAGTCTACAGATATACATGTCACACAACTCAGACACGTCATCCTAATTCACTCTTACTCTTACTCCTTAGTAATGCATGCTGAGAGGAGAAACAGCATATAACAATTTTATAATCTTTGGTTTGACCCAACCAGGTATTATACCCACGATCTGCTGCACCCAGAAGAGAATGCTTACCCAGGGCTTTCAATATTTTTCAAAACTACTTGCTTACGCCTGTTGCACCTTGGAGGTGCATAGGCCACTGACGACAGTCCTCCACCTTGTTTTGTTTTGTGCCATACATTCCAGATCTTGCCATCTATAACCCTCTATCTCCATCTCAGCTATAAAGTCTCTCCTCCAGGTATTTCTTGGTCTTTCTCTTCTATGCTTTCCCTGAGAGTTCCACTGTAGGGCTTGCCTAGTGATGTTGTGTTTTGGCTTGCTCAGTTTTTTCCTTTTCAATTCTTCCTCAACTGGGGGCTGGTTGGTCTTTTGTCAGAGTTCTTTGTTGGAAATCTTCTCAGGCCATCTGATGTTGAGGATGTGCCTGAGACAGTTGTTCAAAACTACTAGATCTTCACTATTTACATGTGGTACTTTTTTATTAAAATTTGAAAAATTTTCATTAATATTTTATACAACACTCTTTAAAATCAGGAGGTACTAAAGACAATTTTAGGTGGGTAAAATACCTGGTACCACCCCTTATTGAAAGGCCTGCTTATCATTACTTCACAGTCTGTGCAAATTGTATATATCATATGTACAATAATAATTAAAGGATCAGATAGAAATATTGTCTGATAAGGTTTGTATGAATGGAATTATACTTTATGGTCATCTCTTTTTCTTATTAGATTTGCTGTTGCCGGTAGTGATAAGAAAATCAAAATTGTTTCTGCAAATTTAAAGGGAGATAATCAACTACAGGTAATCTTACAAAATAAAAATTTAGAAATGATTGTCAATAATTCCACCAAAATCAACAAAAGGATCATACAAGTGGTACTATCCTCAAATCATTGAACACAAAAAAGATCACGACCATGCTGTTGGTAATCCAAACTGGTTTAATGACCCAGGATTCCACGTAACCGCTGGTCAGTTGCCAGTAAATTTGAAGTCTAGCCAGCTGTCACACAGAATATAGAAGGGCCACTTGGGCCAAGAATTTTCGTTCTTAGATTTTCTTACTTCCGTGTTATTGCATATCGAGTGATAATTAATAGCAGCCAATTAAATTACTCAGAAAAATTGTCAATTTCCATTTCACTGTATCATTGTCTGAGATCGGCCTGGTATGGAGGTCTTGGAATGCAAAAATTGGGACGAAATATCTGACGGATACAATATTGGTAGGTGGGAGTTTGCTGTAGCAGACGATGTACACAGAAGCAATATTGGTGTCCAGACTTACATTACCTATCAGTGTATGTATGTAAGATCGTATCTAGGCAACAAGTACATGGGCCTTGCAGAGTGAAATATTTATGTTGATAAAAACCATACAAATATTGATGCAAATTCTGAGAGCAGTCTATTATTTTTGTGTGACATAATTTACTCATAATTCATCTGCATTATAAATTACTAGAGCACACAGCAATGTTTGAAGACAGTAAATTAAATACTTACATGTCATTGTTTTAGTTAATATAATCTTATTTGAAATTACTTTTAACATGAAATAATTACTAGTTTTATTAATACTATGGAGTCAAGTATAGAAATCTACAAAAATGTAGCATACACATGTTTACAAAATATTGCTATTTGACAAACAGAATATAATATAGGAATAAACGCTTCTTTTCAGGAGTTCATGCATGTGTAAACGGTGCCGATTCCATCCTAAAATTAATAAATGTCCGAAGGAAGTTTATGTAAAGTTAAATAGTTTGTGCGTCCATCTGCACCACCGTTTACATATGCATGAAGTCTTGAAAAGAACCATTTAATACTTAGATATCTTTAATGTGAATCTTTTCCCTATTTTGATTATTAAACTGATTTTAGACTAGCATTCAATCGGCTCCTATCGTAGTTTCCCGTCGGGGGCCGCCATATTGTTTATGCTGGTTGTACAAAAAAAGTTATGAACGGATCAAAAACGCAAAAGTTCATCGAGTTATGAATGAATCAAAAACAATCAGGTGACAGTGCTCTTGTCCAATTAAAGGGCAAAAAATGATATACATTAATTATATAATAATTATTAATATATATATACATTTTTATTACATTTGTATAGATATGTGAAGGACATACAGACTTCATCAATTCTATAGCCTATACACCTGACACTGGGGATGGTCTAGTCAGCACAGGAGATGACCATACATGTAGAATGTGGAATGAAGATGGAGAACAGGAAGGATGTTTCCAGTTGTCTGCCCCTGGAATGTCTGTTTGTGTTCATGACAAAGATCGTGGAAAGGTATCATAGATATATGTATGAATTTGATTTTATGCAATATACTATTTATATTTAACCGCATCAGTGGTGTAATGGTTAGCATGATCGACTCGAGTGCAGTAGATCGTGGGTTCGAGCCCAGATCGGGTCAAACCAAAGACTAAAAAATTTGTATTTTTTGCTCCTCCACTAAGCATGCAGTGTTAAGGAGTAAGAACAAAGACTGGTTGGCTCGGAATCAGGATAATGTGTTCGAGTGTGGCGACAGGTCTATTCGTGGACTGTTGTTTCAGTGAGCAAGCACAATAAAAATCCAACTAACGGTGTTGGTCTATTCTCGTCATTATATAGCTGAAAAATTGCTGAGTTGGCGTTAAACAACAATCATTCACTCGCTATGATTTTAATTAACAAGACGTGAATCAGAACCCAGCAACACATTATTATATAAACAGAAGAATTAACTTTTTTGCCACATTGCTATGTTTAGTTAAATTACGTTTGATTTATATGTGAGCTTAAGCGAGCTCTTTATGGTATAAAATCTGTGTTAGCGGTAGACATTTTTTTTTATTAGCCACTGTGGCTAATGGGTACTAATTTCTTTTAGCCACACTCAATTTCAGTTAGCCACACTAAATATAAACAAAGAGCATCAAACAGTTGAAAGTTCAAAACTTTATTATTTAATTTAACTAACAATAATAATTCATATATTATCATCATAAACAACAAACTTTGAACATTAGATAAACAGAACATTCAATATTTTCGTATGATTTTGTTGTTTTTTGCTGTGTGGGGTCGTTGGTGTTGCCAAAAAAGGATCAAATAGATCCTTGGTGCTTTGCGGTATCGGGTACGTTCGCCCTGATTATTAAAAATGATATCGGGTCTTTATAAGCCAACAAACAACCCATTGGACCGTGTTGCACAACAGAATTAAAACATTACAGCTTCTATACTATGCAACTTTGTTTTGTAGCTTGAACATTATGTTAATAGTTTGTTTAAATTAATTACTATCTTTGTTATATTAATTACTTTTTTAATACTTTAATAAAGTATAATGGACTACAGACTCTTGATTCACTCATCTTTATCTGATTTACTAATTCCAAGGACTAAAACGTTTATCTTTGTTCATTATACACTTTAGCATACCAATTATTTTTAATATCCTACATTTTCTACAGACTCTGTGGATTCACTAATCGTTACCCGATTCACTTATTCCAAGGACTGAAATGTTTAGCTTTGCCCATTATCGAAACATACAGTCTGTGGACATATACATGTATAAGTATTTGTCACTTTCGTTAAAATACAGTATATAGCAAATTTGACGACAAAAAACAAAAATTGTCTTTAAATCATAAGAAAATAAAGGAAATCTAATGGAAAATCATGCTAAAATAAACAAAAATCTTTAATATTTCTGCTTATTCTGGTGCCAAAATTATCAAAACCCGCTAAGAAATGACTGCAAAATAATTTTTTTGAACAATGTGGTTATATGAAATATATAGCGTAAATTCGAGTGACGAATACCTAAAAAAATGTATGTTCATTGACTGTACACTTTAGCATGCCGCATATTTAAAATTTCTCAATTTAATATTTATAAGCAATCAAATATCACTTATTTTTCTATTATTTTTAATACCTTACATAATTATAATTATCAGGGCGAATGGACCCAGGGCGAATGGACCCGGATTCGCGCTTTGCCATGCTTGACTTTCTCGTTGTGAAATAAATTACTGGTTTTAGATTCAAGCGTAGACAGAAGGACAGACAGAATAAAGCGTAATTTAGGAAACCAGTCAGTCGATGACTAAATTCGAAACTATTTCCAGAATGGGACCCGGATAATGTTATTTCAACTGAAAAAACTACCGGAAATATCAATTTGACCCGCTTTTTAAAATCATTTTGGATATTATACATCGTTCAAATCATTGTCTAAAACGCGTTTTATTCGAAGTTGACTTTCTACATAATAAAAGATCGTTGTCAGATGCACGCTCTAAAAGTTTTTTGTTCGCCAGTGTGTCTACTGCTACACAAATTATCATCGCCACACTACCGTTGTATTCGCAAAATGCGACGTGGCGATCGTCTACCGCTAACACAGAAAATGTGTACTTAGGATTTTTTAACAAACATGACTGAACATACTATCGAAGAAAAAAAAATTCGACGCTTTGTAAACACCGGTTTCCGTGTAACACACTAACACACTCAATTAATGAAGATCTTCTTAACATAAAGCGCAAAGGTGATCCTGAAGTCTCGTACGTCAGATACCACTGAAACCCGGGACCCGTGTGTAATAAAAGTCATTTTGTTAGCTTGTTTTACTTATATTGATATTTTTTAATTTATTAAATCTCTTCTGACATACTGACAAGATTTTTTGTTTCTACGCGGAAGTTAACTTTTGAGATTTTGTAAGGAACGATAACTCCAATAAAGGAATGACAGCTCGATTGAATGAGACTAGATTTGGCCCTAAAAAAAAGTCGTCCCCAATATATCTCGGCCCAAAATATCTCCACACATTTTGATGCACTGGATGAGATTGAAATTGCCAGATAATTTTCAGATGCGCGAGCATTCATGGCCGTGCCGGTTTCATATTAGCTATTAATTTATGCTCATAGATATTGGTTGCCCAAAAGAATGGTGTGATAAAAATATTCAGTTTAGCTTTACAAAGACAGATTATGTCCCTTGATTGTTGCCAAGCACCTCTAATGTCAGCAGACTGGAGTTTTACCAATGAAGATTTTGTAGCAGCTGTAGCAGGCACAGAATGGCTGATATTTCAACTCTCTAGATCAAGGTCAGTCTTCTGTAATATGAGAAGTATTGTAGAGGCTTTGATAACCTTTAAATAAGAAACTGCATTAAAAAAGATAGGACTGGGTTGCCCAACTTTGATTATATTTAAGTGTCAATTAAGAAGAGTTTGAAGATACCAAAGGGGTAATCACAATCTGTAAATAAAAGAACAGACAACACAATGGCCAAAAGAAAAAGGACAAACAACGATCTACAAAACATACCCATAAAACTAAAGATCGAGTAACACGAAACGCCACTAAAAACCGGGGGTGAACTCAGGTGCTCTTACTTAGAATGTACACTTAAGGTTTAATTCTGACTTAAAACATAATTGAGGTTTGTGCAACCCAGCACAGGTTGTAATGTCATAAAACTTGTGAGTTCAAGTTTTATACTCATACTCGAAAATCAGCCAATCAGATCACTGTATCAAATAGCTACACTGTTCTGATTGGACGATTTTGGAGTATAAGTACAAAGATTGTACTAGAAAGGTTTATGACCATGAGGACACCACTTTAGATATTATTTCTATCCAAATGAACTAGTGTAACCACCATCATTGTTTAATTAATATGTTTAAGTGGTTTTTTTCAAAATCATATCCGACAACCGTTCCCAGCATCCAAGACTGTCATTTCTAAAATTAGAAACTTCATTAAATGGCCATAATTTCAACACTTGCATGTAGAATGTACTAAGATATGAATTTAAGTTTAATAACAATGAGCACCAACCATATCTATTCCAAGTATTTATGTAGAAAATGAAATTTTGCCTTTTTTTGTTGATTTCACATTATTAAGTTTTTTTTAAGCTCATCTGGCCCAAAGGGCCATGTGAGCTATTGCCATCACTTGGCGTCCATCGTCATCATCCGTCGTACGTCGTAAACTTTTTCAAAGATCTTCTTCTCTGAAACTGCTAGACCAATTGGAACCAAACTTGGTCTGAATCATTACTAGGGTGTCTAGTTTCAAAATTGTGTCCGGTGATGCTGTGCACCAATCAACATGCCTGCTGTTACTAAAAATAGAAGATATGGTAAAATTGCAGGTTTTTGGGTAATAACTCAAAAACCGTTAATAATATCAGAAATCTGACAGGGTAAAAATGACCAGCACAGCCAGATCTAATTACCCTGCAATTTTGAACAAAATCTGATCACCCATCTTGGAGTTATTGCCCTTTTTTCATCAAATTTTCAAAATTTTAATATTTTTCGTCTTATATTTCGATAACTATAAGAGATAGAGGTTAAGTTTAGACTGCAAACATGTTCAGCATGTCAAGATCTACCTACCCTGCAATTTTGAAGTAAATCCCATTACTCATTTTGGAGTTATTGCCCTTTTTTCATTAAATGTTCAAAATGTTAATACTTTTCATCCTTTATTTCAAAAACTATAAGAGATAGATGTTAAGTTTAAACTGCAAACATGTTCAGCATGTCAAGGTCTACCTACCCTGCATTTTTTTAAGTAAATCTGATTACCCATCTTGGAGTTATTGTCCTTTTTTCATCAAATTTTTAAAATTTTAATACTTTTTGTCTTATATTTCAAAAACTATAAGAGATAAAGGTTAAGTTTAAATTGCAAAAATGTGCAGCATGTCAAGATCTACCTACCCTGCAATTTGTAAGTAAATCTCATAACCCATTTTGGAGTTATTGCCCTTTTTAGCTCACCTGACCCAAAGGGTCATGTGAGGTATTGCCATCACTTGGCGTCTGTCGTCCGTCTGTTAACTTTTCATATTTTAATCTACTCCTCTGAAACAACTGGACCAAATGGAACCAAACTTGGCAGAAAGCATCTATATAAGGTCCTCTATAAAGTTTCTTCATTTCGTCCCATTCCACCAACAAATATGGCCGCCAAGGGCAATTCTTGTTTCTGATTGGCTAATGTTAAAAAAATCTTCTCCTCTGAAACTGTTTGGCCAAATGGAGCCAAACTTGGCAGGAAGCATCTATGTAAGATCCTCTATAAAACTTCTTCATTTAGTTCCATTCGGCCAACAAACATGGCCGCTGTTACTAAAAATAGAACATATGGTAAAATTACATGTTTTTGGTAATAACTCAAAAACCGTTAATAATATCAGAAATCTGACGGGGTAAAAATGATCAGCACAGCAAGATCTAACTACCCTGAAATTTTGAAGAAAATCTGATTACCTATCTTGGAGTTATTGCCCTTTTTCGTCAAATTTTCAATATTTTAATACTTTTCGTTTTTTATTTCAAAAACTATAAGAGATAGACGTTAAGTTTAAACAGCAAACATGTGCAGCATGTCAAGATCTACATGCCCTGCAATTTTGAAGTAAATCTGATTACCCGTCTAGGAGTTATTGCCCTTTTTTATTTTTTTTATTTTTTAATTTAAACATTTTTGTCTGATATTTCAAAAATTATTAGAGATAAAGGTTAAGTTTAAATTGCAAAAATGTGCAGCATATTAAGATCTACCTACCCTGCAATTTTGAAGAAAATCTGAGTACCCAATGTGGAGTTATTGCCCTTTTTTTTGTCAAATTTTCAAAATGTTAATACCTTTTGTCCTTTATTTCAAAAACTATAAGAGATAGATGTTAAGTTTAAACAGCAAACATGTTCAGCATGTCAAGATCTACCTAGCCTGCAATTATAAAGTAAATCTGATTACCCATCTTGAAGTTATTGCCCTTTTTTCATCAAATTTTAAAAATGTTAATATTTTTCATCCTTTATTTCAAAAACTATAAGAGATAGATGTTGAGTGTAAACTGAAAACATGTTCAGCTTGTCAAGATCTACATGCCCTGCAATTTTGAAGTAAATCTGATTATCCGTCTAGGAGTTATTGCCCTTTTTTCATAATTTTTTTTAGCTCACCTGACCCAAAGGGCCATGTGAGGTATTGCCATCACTTGGCGTCCGTCGTCCGTCCGTTAACTTTTTCATATTTTAATCTTCTCCTCTGAAACAACTTGGCCAAATGAAACCAAACTTGGCAGTAAGCATCTATGTAAGGTCCTCTATAAAGTTTCTCCATTTCGTTCCGTTCCACCAACAAATATGGCTCCAAGGGCAATTCTTGTTTCTGATTGGCTACTGTTTAAAAAAATCTTCTCCTCTGAAACTGCTTGGCAAAATGGAGCCAAACTTGGCAGGAAGCATCTATGTAAGATCCTCTATAAAGCTTCTTCATTTGGTTCCATTCGGCCTACAAACATGGCCACCAAGATTAATTCTTTTTTCTGATTGGCTAATGTTAAAAAAATCTTCTCCTCTGAAACAGCTTGACCAAATGGAGCCAAACTTGGCATAGATGGTCCCTGTGTGTCCCTTTCAAAATTGTGACCGACAGCCCCACCCTCCATTCAAGATGGCTGCTGTTTTTTAAGGTAATGATTATCTCCCTTTGAAATTTGCTTCAGTATCATTCTATTGTCAGGTGAGCGATACAGGCTCAGTGGGCTGAGCCTCTAGTTTATCAAATGTTCTAAATTTTAATACTTTCATCTTATATCTCAAAAACTATTAGAGATAGAGGGAAAGTTTAAACTGCAAAAATGTTCAGCATGTCAAAAAAGTTCCCACAGTTGAAAATGTCCGACAACTGTGTGAAATGCATTTTTTTTTTGTTGACTTTCACTGCTTTTGGTTACTCAAATAATCAAAGGGAAAGCTAAGTTTTGAGAATCATTGACATTTATGTTTTTTTTACAGCGATGTTGATAACTTACATTAAAGGGGGAACCCCTGCCCAAATATTTTTGGAGAGGGGGTCTGCAATGACGGGCTACATTTGTTATTTTTTGACCGAAGTTATCAAGTTTCATTGACTGATGTTATTATACCCAGATGAGCTATACAGGCTCCTGGGAGCCTCTAGTTTTAAGTGTAAATGTAAAATTTAATTTGAAATACATGTATAATTTGTTGTTAAGCTTCACCTAATTATCCTCTGCTATTCCACCTAAATCAATAGAACATTTACAAATACAGTCAAACCTGTCTTATGTGACCTACCAAGGGAACAGTGAAATATGGTCACATAAGACAGGTGGTCGCTTAATACAGGTTTAATTGATATGAAATGCACTGTGAAGGGAAATAAAAATTACGGTCACATAATACAAGTTATTGCTTAATAGAGGTGGTCACTAAAGCAGGTTTGACTGTAACTTAATAGAGGTGGTCACTAAAGCAGGTTTGACTGTAACTTAATAGAGGTGGTCACTAAAGCAGGTTTGACAGTAGTTTGTTGCATATTGTAAAAGACCACTATCAATTATGAAAAGAAAGTTTAAACAATAATGGTCAATTATTCCAGTAATATCAACAAACAAGAATCACCTCTCACCTCAAATCACGGAATGTAAAAAAGACCATGACATAAGGTTTTAGAATATCCAGGTACAGACTTGGGACAGGCACAAAAATTGTATATATTGAAAATCAAGTGAAGCAATCCCTTTTTTATTTCTGTTTCTCACTACCCCCACCCCATCCTTATAAACACTTGTGTATGTGCGTCATTTGTCTTTATACATAGAGGTTATTGGTACTCCCAGCAAATTTACTGTCCGCTGTAAACTCTATTATTGAAAGAAGATGTGCAACTTTTTTTGTGATATGTCTTTGTTTTTACATTTTAAAATCCATGTTTACAATTTATCATGCATTACGGAAAACATATCTCCAATCATATCTACTTAAAATGTGATAATATGCCTGCTGAGTGTCAATAACAAGTGAAAAAACATTTTTGACTTGCAGCTTAATCTCATGCAAGTTCTTTTTTTTATGTAGTCAACCATTAGAGAGGAGACAGGCTCACACAGAAGGGTGTAGGGATATCAAGTGGGCAAGGAACCAGTCTACATTGTTAGCAACATCAGGGAGACCAGGAAGACAGATTAAAGTATTTAGTACCAGACATCATCAGGTGAATTATCAACAATATTTATTGTAAATTTTAAAATCTGCTGAAAATATCAGTTTTACATTAAAAAACTATATTTTGTTTATTAGGTTGTACATTTAAAGAGTTGAATGTTGATTGCTAAGCCATAACATAGATAAAGGCAGGTGGATAAAAGAATGTCCTACTTGTTTTAAATAAATTCTGGTGCAATAAAACACGATAAAAACATAACCAAGCCAATTTACATGTACCGATACAATATAAATCGTGTAACTCATTAACAAGTACAGGTCATTTTTATACCCCCACGAGGACCCGGGTGGCTCAATGAGTTAGGTAGTTGGATTACGTTACAACTCGTACAAGCCTATCACCAACACAGCGTGGGTTCATGGCCGGGTTTGTAAATTACAAAAAGGGTGCACTCGACTCGCATCCGCAAGTGATCAAGTTTAACAGTTGCTAGCCCATGGTCGGTGGTTCTTTCCGAGTACTCCGGCTTCTTCCTCCACTAAAACTGGTCGCCATGATATAGCTGAAATATTGCTGAAAATGGCAAATACCAAAAATCAATCAATTTATACCCTCTGAGGTTGTTGTTATACTGGATAACCCTTGTCTGTCCATTGGTCTGTTCTTCATTTTATTCATCCCATTGTATTGTATAGGCAGCTAGTCTTTTATTTTTGGACAGAGCTAGTTCATATTTGGTCACGGTTGTGGTGTTTAATGCCACTTCCAACAATATTTCAGTTTCATTGTGGTAGTCAGTTTTATTGGTGGAGGAAACCTAAGTATCCAGAGAAAACCACCGACCTGCCACAAGTCACTGACAAACTTATCACAGAAAGTTGTATCGAGTACACCTTGCTGTGAGCGGGGTTCAAACTTGCAGCTTAAGTGGTGATAGGCACTGATTGGATAGGTAGTTGTAAATCCAATTACCATACTATCACGACCATGACAGCCCCTGCTTTTTTATTTGTAAAGGAATATATCTATTGAGACAGTTTGTCTTGTATATATCTATTGAGACAGGTTGTCTTGTATATATCTATTCAGACAGGTTGTCTTGTATATATCTATTCAGACAGGTTGTCTTGTATATATCTATTCAGACAGGTTGTCTTGTATATATACAATATACGTACATTGTCGGTAAATATAAATTTTATTTGTACAAGCTTTAGAAACAGGCAGAATAGCGAGCCTTTGGCGAGCTTTTCAGGCCTGTTTCGCAGCGAGTACAAATGAATTTTATATTTAACGACAATGTACGTATATTGAGTTTATCCTGCAATGTCAAAAAAGTCAGAAAACTTGTCAGATTTAAAGAAAAATGACAGAAACAAGCGTCATTCCTCGCCTTTCATAAATGTTGTCAAGGGTGTCTTCTTCGTGGTCCGCGTTACATTAGTACCAGTTTCATACTTGTCTGCGCCCTCTGCTGTACATAGCTACAGGGTACCAGGAAAGTTTATTCGTATAGTACGAAAAGTTTATTCGTCTAGTACAAATAAAGCAAAAATTTATTCGTATTGCATATTTGTACAGCAAATGTACTGATTGCAGGATAAATATCTATTCAGACAGGTTGTCTTGTATATATCTATTCAGACAGGTTGTCTTGTATATATCTATTCAGACAGGTTGTCTTGTTTTTATAAAGAATACAGTGTATAGTATCTCATTGATACATTTTCCTCCAGTTTATACAGAATCTATTTTACTTTAATGTAAGTAGCCATCGTGGTTATGATTATATGGTATTTAAGATTTATACTACTGCCCATGGCAGGGTATACTTGATAACATTTTATGAGATAAACATCTTCGGTTTACTGTGGATGGTTCGTGATTTTTGTTTTAGCCATCGTGGTTGTGATTATATGGTATTTAAGATTTATACTACTGCCAATGGCAGGGTATACTTGATAACATTTTATGAGATAAACATCATCGGTTTACTGTGGATGGTTCGTGATTTTTGTCCAGGTACTCTCCAGTCTCCTCCACTAATAAAACTGATTACCAAATGTATTATCTATTGTATAATATTATTTTATATGATATTTTTGACAGGTACCTCTGAACACAACCTTACAAGTGGCCTATGGCATGAGCTGGCATCATAAACTACCTGCACTAGCTGTAGGAGGTGACAAGAAAGTACATGTGTACTTATTAAAGACGGCTAAATCACAACCTAGCTGATGTTATTACTGTTGTAGTAGACATATGATGTCTGTTGGATTATATTTGAACAAACAATGAAAAGAAAGTGGGCATTTAACTGAATTGTAGTTAAAAAATAATACATTGAACTTCTGTTAATTCCATAAGTTTACTTTGTAGAAAATAAACAAAGCAATCCCATAATATTGTCTTTTCTATTGACAGCTTTTTTTATTGTGTATATTTTGTAGTTATAATCCAACCCATACATACTATGAATAGAAATATATTGTGCCTTGACGTCCGATATCCTCCGTCCCTTTGTCGTAAATGTTTTACATTTTCGACTTTTTCAGAACCTCTGCATGCCCATTCTCCAAACATACCACATATATTCCTCTAGTTGTACTGAAGAAGTGAAATATCTTTTTGGAGCGATTCTAAATCCAACATCATCGACCTGGCCTCTGATTGGTGAAACATTTTCACCTTCTTCTCCAGAACTACTGTATGTGAAGTCATCAGACTTGCCATAAATATTCCGCTAGGGGTCTTGAAGAAGTGTTGTTACTTTTCAGAGCAATTTGAAATCCAACATGGACACCATTGTTTGTGATTGGTCCAGACATTTTCTACTTGTTTTTAGGTCACCTGGATGGGTCAGTGTGAGCTTTTGCCATCACTTGGCATCCATCCGTAAACATTTGTTATTTCAATCTTCTCATTTAAATGTACATGGCCAATTGGAACCAACTTAGCAGGAATGATGTTTAGAATGTAGTCTACAAATAAATCCTCGTTTGGTTTTGATTCGCCAAAAAAAAATTGGCTGATAGAGGTATTATTCTTGTTTCTGATTGCATTGGCCAATTATACAAAGAAAAATCTTCTTCTCTGAAACTACGATGCCAATTGGAACCAAACTTTGAAATGAATGATGTTTAGAAAGTCCTCTATGAAAACTTCTAATTTTTTATTGATTTGACAAAAACATGACTGAGACTGGCATTCTTGTTTCTGATTGGCTAATATATGAAAAATTATTTACTCTGAAACTATTTTGCCAGTAGGAACCAAACTTTGCAGGAATGGTGTTTAGAAAGTCCTCTACAAAATTTCCTCTTTTCATTATGATCAGACAAAAGATATGGCTGATATATGACATTTTTGTTTCTGATTGACCAATATACAAAAAATGTTTTCCTTTGAAACTATTGTGCCAGTTGGAACCAAACTTTGTAGGAATGATGATTGGAAAGTTCTTTATTGTTGACACGATTCGGTCATATGCTGAGTGCGGCATAGCCCTGTATTTATTTTTGATAATGTAACTGAAGAGATTATCAACTGTTCCAATATTTAAACTAGAGGCTCAGGTGAGCCTGTATCGCTCACCTGAGATAAATAAGCCCTCTTAAGAATGTCTGCATGCCGAATACATCTTAAGTTCTACCATTCAAATCCCATAGGGTTCTATGTTAAAACTATGTCTGCTCATGGCAGCCATCTTGGATGGAGGTCGTGGTCACCGGACACAATTTTGAAAGTATACTACCCAAGGACCATCCATGCCATGTTTGCTTTAAATTGGCTGACTGGTTTCAGAGGAGAAGACTTTTAAACAATTTCCCATAGGTCCTATGTTAAAACTATGTCTGCTGACGGTGGCCATTTTGGACCGAGATCGGGGTCACTGAACACAATTTTGGCAGTTGACCACCTAAGGATCATCGATGACTTGTTTGCTATATTGGCTTACTGGTTTCAGAGGAGAAGATTTAAAAAAAAAAAATTCCCATAGGGTCCTATGTTAAAACTATGTCTGCTGAAAGTGGCCATCTTGGATGGAGGTCAGGGTCACCAGACACAATTTTGAAAATTGACCACTTAAGGACCATCCATGCCATGTTTGCTTTAAATTGGCTTACTGGTTTCAGAGGAAAAGATTTTTAAACATTTCCCAAAGGGTCCTATGTTAAAACTATGTTCGCTGATGGCGGCCATCTTGGATGGAGGTCTGGGTCACTGGATATAATTTTGAAAGTTGACTGTTTAAGGACCATTCATGCCATGTTTGCTTTAAATTGGCTCACTGGTTTCAGAAGAAAAAAAATTTAAACATTTTTCCCATAGGGTCCTATGTTAAAACTATGTCCGCCGACAGTGGCCATCTTGGATGGAGGTCTGGGTCACAGGACACAATTTTGAACGTTGACCACCTAAGGACCATCCATTCATGACATGTTTGCTTTAAATTTACTTACTGGTTTCAGAGGAGAAGACTTTTAAAAAAAATTTCCATAGGGTCCTATGTTAAAACTAAGTCGAGTCATGGCAGTCATCTTGAATTTCCGATCGGCAAACGATTCACAAGTTTAGTACAGGACCACCCAATGATCATTCTTGCAAAGTCACAATTCAATTGGCTTGGTGGTTTCTGACAAGAAGATTTTTTAAATTTCAGCCAATGAGAATACATTATACACTTGGCAGCCATGTTGGATTTCAAATCAGCACCAAAAACACAAATCTGGTAGAGGACCATCCAATGAACATTTCTGGCTAGTTTGGTTCAATTCTGTTCAGTGGTTTCAGAGAAGAAGATTTAAATGTGAAAAGCTAATGGACGGACGGATGCTTACCCATGACAAAAGCTCACATGGCCTATGGCCAGGTGAGCTAAATCTGCTTGAACCAATAGTTTCATGATACTCCACAGTAAGAGTCAAGGTAAATTTTTCCTTCTACAATGTTTTTAGAATAATTACAGAAAACATTTGATCAACGCTTTCCTGAACATATCCATATCCTATTAAGATTAGTTTCTTGCAGTTTATAATATCTTATGAATGAGATAATGGTGTTATCTTTCTTTATGTGAAGTTGTGCAGCTGCATGTTATCAATTATATCTTTGAGTGTACCTGATGAAGGTAATTCCAGAAAGGTATCATGTTCACTAAATCTAATATCTACGTTTTTATTACCAGATTTTTTATATATAAAATGTATAATACAAAAATATAATAAAAATTTTAAAATAATATAAAATATCACAGCGAATACAATGATTAAAGGTAAAATGTTGTTTATTTTGGCGATTTTTTTTTCGTCCAGATATTTTTTACAAGGAGTACATTAAAAAAATAAATTAACACTAATTATCAAGTTTTAAAGTAAAAAGTCCATCCAATCTCTTTTATTATAAATGTATTTTAAAGTAACAATATGTTCTATAGAGCATGGCTAGTTATATTATGACACTTTCTGCTGTCCATAGTATGAATTCCATACTGATATATCACAAATTATTATTTTGATTGTTGAGTGATTGTTGTTTAATGCCAACTCTGCAATTTTTCAGCTATATCATGGCGAGAACAAGTTAATTTTCAATGAGATGATGAGGTCCGCTTGTACTAGACCAACACGCTTAATTAGATCTTTATAGTGCTAGCTCACTGAAACAACAGTCCGCGGATAGACATGTCGCCCCCACTCGGACACATTATCCTGACTACGACCAACCAGTCTTTACTCTTCCTCTTTAATGATGCGTGCTTAGGGGAGAAACAACAAATACAAATTTAAGTCTTTGATTTGACCCGATCGGGGCTTGAACCCACGATCTACCGCACCTGAAGCGACTTGATTGTTGAAGCTAAAGATACAGTAAAAGGATCACAACATAAAATAACCAGTTCTCGATGTCAATGTAATATTCCAAAACCCTGTTCGAGTATGCATGTATTTGGCCGCTAGACGAAAACCTCACAGCCTGATGTTTGTCGATTACCACATTGTAGTTCAATTACTGCTGCTGATTCTACCTACCTACAATATTTGGAGAGGATGGCTGGATAGTTATGTTGCTACTGACTTTATTACTTCGTACATACATAGCATTTATAGCAGTAACACTGGCAGTATATGCCTCATCAGATAAATCTAGTCCAGACATCACTATGTAAGACACCGCCTGGTTTATGTCTAGGATTGAATTCTTTAAATGGAGATTGTCGCCATCAAACTGGACCTGAAATTATAAGATGAATTTAAGCATTTGTTGATAGGTCTTTAGGTAATTTGGACTAAAAGTTTTAACTGGGCTTATCATTTTGTATTTTAAAAAGAAAAATAAGCAATTTCATATTGACTTTTAACTTTGAAAGAGGATCATCCATAAATTTTGATTATCATGTTTAACCCAGTGATAGTTCATATTTTCTGAGCTTTGTTCCTTAATTTTGCTTTATTTTGTGATAGCATCATTCTTGCATTTGGTTCTATGAAACGTTTGAAGATACGAAACATATAACTAGAATAGGACAGACAATAAAATGGCCAAAAACAAAAAGGGCAAAAGACAAGTAATGATCTACATAGAAAACTAAAGAATGAGCAACACGAACCCCACAAAAACCAAAGCCGGTAGTGAACTTGGATGCACCGGAAGGGTAGGCAATTCCTGCTCCAGTGGTGGCACTTTGTGAACTCAACTCCTCTGTAACCTTAATACTCATGTAAGCACAACTCTTTATAAACCGTTGCATGGATTTTAAACACTTAAAGCAAAAGGTCATGTGAGAAAGACCTCAAACCATATATTTCTGGTCTGACATTTGCAAGAGTAAGTAATCAACTTTTTAGATCAAATTGCTTTTCTGTCTTCTTCAAGGGCTGATATTTAGACTTTTGAATTTTGTAAACACAGTAGAGGGGATATCTTTACTGATATATATTGTAAATATATCAGTGTAGAGGGGATATCTTTACTGATACATATTGTAAATATATCAGTCACATTACATCTCTTTCTATTGTGGCAGGGGACATATGGCTACATGTAACAATCTTGTTCATTTTATTAGATGTTGCATAAAACTTTTTCATGTATGCATGTATGCCGTTTTATCAATCAAAAGTTGATTATCTATATAATTGTTTCCTTATTGTTTTTATTGAATGTGTCTGTAGGTACCGGTAGATGATTTGATTTGATTTTTGGTGTTTAAATTTATTGCACACGACACATTTCTGGAATAATCTTCATCAGGTCAAAATATTGGAAAGCAAAATGTTTAAAAAATCTTTGGGATTTTGATTTTATTTTTTCTTATTTTTGGTGTTTTAACACCACTTTCAACAATATTTCAGCTATATCATGAGCAATCTTCATAGAGGACATTCCATAGATGATTCCTACCAAGTTTCGGTGGTAGCCATGTTTGCTAACCGATCGGGACGAAATGAGCAATCTTCATAGAGGACATTCCATAGATGCTTCCTAACAAGTTCCGGTTCATTTGCCAAGCGGTTTCAGAGGAGAAGATTTTTAAAAGTCGGCCAATCAGAAACAAGAATTGCCTGTGGCAGCCATGTTTGGTAATGGATTATAACAAAATGTGCACTCTTTAGAGAGGACCTTCCATAGATGCTTCCTACCAAGTTTCAGTTCATTTGGCTGAGAGTTTTCAGAGGAGAAGATTAAAATGTGAAAAGTAAATGGATGACAGACGACGGACACCAAGTGATGGCAAAAGCTCATATTGCCTTTGGCAAAGTTTGCTAAAAAGACTATTAAAATGTGAATACCTACTTGTAATGTATATAATGAACATCTTTACACTATATCAGCATTACTTAATTTCTAAGGGAGATAATATCAAGAGTTATCTTTCTTTTAACAGTTTAGGCAAGAGTTATCTCTCTTTTAACAGAGGAGAAGATTTTTTAGAAATCAACCAATCAGAAACAAGAATTGCCTGTGGTGGCCATGTTTGTTAATGGGTCGGGATGAGATGAGCAATCTTTATAGAGGACCTTCCATAGATGCTTCCTACCAAATTTCAGATCAATTGGCAGTAGTAGGGAGTGTTCAGTTTTATGCACCCCAAAAACCCAAGGAGGAAAGGAGGGAACCATATAAGGACATAGACACACCCATTTCCCATATAGGGGCATAACCCCACCCCCTTTCGTCTGACATCACAAAAATTTAAAAAATCCCAAAAATTAAAAAATTGGAAAATTGAAAAAAGTCCTCAAAAATTAAAAATTCATTTTTTTTTTAAATTGAAAAAATTAAAAAATTAAAAAAATACATAATTTCGACTCGATGACTCACCTTCCGTGATTTGCATCGATCGAAGCATACGTACCCAACAATGAAAAAAAAAATTGAAATAGACCAATCAAACCTAGATTTTTCGAGAATCCATTGATACCATCATCAATTAACATATACACACCCTTTTTTTCACTATTACAGATTCAATGAAAACCAAGACCTATGTTAACCCGGACAATCAAATAGCATTAAAATACTGATATTTTTATTCACACCCATTTTTTTTAAATCCATGTTTTTTAACCCTTAAAATTCTAAATGTTTGATTTAAAAAAGACGCTTAGATCCATGTCGTTCAAATAGGAAAAGTCAATTACGATTTTGACCTTGATATCACACGCCCTATGGTCATATGTTTTTAATTCATCAGATGATAACAAGTATATCGGTTCTTTTGAATCTACACACGGACAACAGACATATCAAATATCCATCGCACGCACTGACCATTTAGCTTGACCCGAAATGATAAATACGCATATATTATAAATATGTCAGTGTAAACCTCAACAGATAGAATAATTGAAGAGCGTAATTACGTAGATGTTTTTATTGATAAATGTCTTTAATTGTGTGTTAATTAATGATTATATCCTATAAGTAATAATTACTTTTAGAACAAGATATGATTATAATCTAACGATTATGGAGTCTCCCAAACTGGCCACTGATAACAGGTTTAAAAAATAAATCAAAAGCTACCTTAGAAATCGAACAATGCTGAATTTTTGCGGTATTGTGGCGGCCATTTTGAAAATGGAGACCGGTAGACATTTTTCGATGTCGGGAATCAATTCAGGACGTTGAAATCGGACAATGTTGAATTTGTGCGGTATTGTGGTGGCCATTTTGAAAATGGCGACCGGTAGAAATTGTTCAATGTCGGGAATCAATTCGGGACATCATTATCTACCCACATATCAAATTTTGATGATATCGGACAATGTTGAATTTGTGCGGTATTGTGGCGGCCATTTTGAAAATGGTGACCGTTAGAAAATTTTCAATGTCTGGAATCAATTCGAGACATCATTATCTACCCACATATGAAATGTTGTTGAAATCGGACAATGTTGAATTTTTGTGGTATTTTGGCGGCCATTTTGAAAACGGTGACCGGTAGAAATTTATCGATGTCGGGAATCAATTCGGGACATCATTATCTACCCACATATCAAATTTTGATGATGTCGGACAATGTTGAATTTTTACCGCCCATTTTTTATGCCGTGTTTTGGCAGCCATTTTGAAAATGGCAGACATCTCGAAAATTTTGAAAACACAGAATTGCTCCTTTAATGGTGACCTATCACTATGTAAAATTGTATGTCTCTATCATTATCTATTTAGAAGTTATCAACATTAATGTACGAAATTTCAACTTTCCCATAGGATTCTATAATAACCCCCACCCCCTTTGAACCCCTAAAAATATGACTTTGACCCCCTTTACCACAAAGCTGAAAACTTTAGGACCAACTAGAAACATATATCTATAACTCCACCAAGTTTCATGAAATTCTGTCCAGTAGTTCCTGAGATCTGCCGTGGACAAGTTCATGGTCCGTGGAAAGAAAGGAGAAAGAGAAGAATAAGAATAATAATAACAAGATATGATTATAATCTAACGATTATGAAGTCTCCCAAACCGGCCACTGACACTATCTACCCACATATCAAATTTTGATGATATCGGACAATGTTGAATTTTTACCCCCCATTTTTATGTCGTGTTTTGGCAGCCATTTTGAAAATGGCAGACATCTTGAAAATTTTGAAAACGCAGAATTGCTCCTCTAATGGTGACCTATCACTATGTCAAAATTTATGTCTATCATTATCCAGTTAGAAGTTATCAACATTAATGTACGAAATTTCAAGTTTCCCATAGGATTCTATAGTAACCCCCACCCCCTTTGAACCCCCAAAAATATGGCTTTGACCCCCTTTACCACAAATCTGAAAACTTTAAGATCAACTAGAAACATATAACTCCACCAAGTTTCATGAAATTCTGTCCTGTAGTTCCTGAGATCTGCGTGGACAAGTTCATGGTGCACGGAAAGAAAGGAGAAGAACAAGAACAAGAATAATAATAATAATAAGAAGAAACGGAGCAAAAACAATAAGTCTCCAAACGTTGTTTTGGAGACTTAACAAGATATGATTATAATCTAACGATTATGAAGTCTCACAAACCGGCCACAGACAACGGGTTTAAAAAATAAATTAAAAGCTACCTTTGAAATCGAACAATGTTGAATTTTTGCGGTATTGTGGCGGCCATTTTGAAAATGGAGACCGGTAGAAATTTTTCAATGTCGGGGATCAATTCAGGACATCATTATCTACCCACATATCAAATTTTGATGATATCGGACAATGTTGAATATTTGTGGTATTGTGGCGGCCATTTTGAAAATGGCGACCGGTAGAAATTTTTTAATGTCGGGAATCAATTTGGGACGTCATTATCTACCCACATATCAAATTTTGATGATATCGGACAATGTTGAATATTTGTGGTATTGTGGCGGCCATTTTGAAAATGGCGACCGGTAGAAATTTTTTAATGTCGGGAATCAATTTGGGGCGTCATTATCTACCCACATATCAAATTTTGATGATATCGGACAATGTTGAATATTTGTGGTATTGTGGCGGCCATTTTGAAAATGGCGACCGGTAGACATTTTTCAATATTGGGAATCAATTCGGGACATCATTATCTACCCACATATCAAATTTTGATGATGTCGGACAATGTTGAATTTTTACCGCCCATTTTTTATGCCGTGTTTTGGCAGCCATTTTGAAAATGGCAGACATTTCGAAAACGCAGAATTGCTCCTCTAATGGTGACCTATCACTATGTCAAATGTTATGTCTCTATCATTATTCATTTAGAAGTTATCAACATTAATGTACGAAATTTCAACTTTTTCCATAGGATTCTATAGTAACCCCCACCCCCTTTGAACCCCTCAAAATATGACTTTGACCCCATTTACCACAAAGCTGAAAACTTTAGGACCAACTAGAAACATATATCTATAACTCCACCAAGTTTCATGAAATTCTGTCCAGTAGTTCCTGAGATCTGCCGTGGACAAGTTCATGGTCCGTGGAAAGAAAGGAGAAAGAGAAGAAAAAGAAGAAAGAGAATAATAATAATAATAATAATAATAATAATAATAAGAAACGGAGCAAAAACAATAAGTTTCTCAAACTTTGTTTGGGAGACTTAATAATAATAATAATAATAATAATAAGAAGAAACGGAGCAAAAACAATAAGTCTCCAAACGTTGTTTGGGAGACTTAATAATAACGCGTAAAAACAGAACTTGACCGTAGAAAACCTATCGTGGTCATTTTTATCGTGTTTTCTCATGTCGATGTTATCGAATTATGATATAAATTTCCAACAGAATGTGGAAGATGGCAAAATATGTGTACAGAACATGTGTGTCCCGATCGGAACTCGAACCCACGATCTACCCACACTGGAGGCCAGGGACGGATCCAGGGTTTCAAGTTAGGGGGGGGGGGGGGGGGGGCGCACTTAAAATAAATGGCGCCGAGCGGAGGAAGGCCCGATAAAAATTTGGAGTATTTTGAGTGAATAATCACGATGGATCCGTCCCTGTTGTCTACATAAATGACAATAGATAACGTAACAATACAAAATACATTGTGCAACGCACGGTCAACTTTTCGCGCTTTCACAATCCTTCGGCAGAAGACACTTTCAAAGCGACTTTTTGAGTACATGTATATAAACAAATTCATATTTCAAACCAAAGATTATTAACTGGTATTTGTTGCTTATAATGCAAAGCACGCAGAAAATTAAAGAGAAAGAGCAAAGACTGGTTGCTTCGGAATCAGGATAATGTGTCAGAGTGCAGCGACATGTATATCCGCGGACTGTTGTTTCCGTTAGCTAACACTATAAACAAAAACTAAGCGTGTTGGTCTAGAAAAAAGCGGACATCATCACCATCTCATTAACTTGGTCTCGCCATGATATAGCTATAAAATTGCTGAGTTGGCGTTAAACAACAATCGCTCACTCACTAAAGCTTTTACGTACAGTTTTTATATTTCCCCGACAATGTACGTATATTGTGTTTATTCTGTAATGTCTTATAGTTAAAAAAACAACTGGCAAATTGTCTAATAAGAGCAGAAACAGACATCGTTGTAAGCGTTTTAGACGTCCGCGCTTATAGTGTAAGTTTCTCGGCGTCGCTCGACATGAATCAGGTACCAGAAAAACTATATCTTGGTCAAAATCTTAAGCAATATGTGATGAAAGAAGCTGTTATATATAAAATGCTTAGGTACAGACAAAACAGATGTCACACCAATGAAGAGCGATGGACAGATCACAGCTGACACAAAGCAAAAATCCAACATCCCCAACAGTGTCAGTCCGTATTCACCGTAGAATCACAAGACAACATCCCCGACTGCACCAAAACCCACATCATAAAAACAGCACTCCCAATATCTCTACCAGGTGTAAAAGAAACTCCTACATAACATCAATACCCATAGATTTTGTGCTCCCAAAACTATTAAATCATTTGGCCTTCCAATCTTTTGATTTTGAGCTACCTGATGAAGGTTATTCCAGAAACGTTCATGTGCACTAAATTTGATATCTACGTTTTAATTACCTCTTTTTAGCAATGTAGCTATCTGAATGTTTTCTTTGAAAACAAGATACACTCATTGTTTAATATGATAGATACAAAATGTATGTAAAATTTCTAGGTAAATTAGTTACCTGTATCTCTTATGAAAATTATGTGTACAGAACTAAGTCAGATTGATAAAAGGTGCATTCATGTTGGGTTTTTTTCTTTCTGTTTGATATTTTTGATTGGTTTGTTTTGTTTTGTATTTGTTTGTTTTTGATAACAGATTAATATCTAATTTTATTTCTGTTTTTTTCTGTTTTGAGGATATAACTTCAGAAGGGCCTACAAATTCATACATCTTGGAATAACAGTAGTACTTTAGGGTGCCTGCATCCTAATTTCTTATGTACATGTATCTCTATTCTGTATCAATAAATGTTTAGAGGTTTGCGTTTGTATTGAATCGGGGCCTTGATGGGAGAGAGGTTTAACGAGCTGCCTACACCTCATTTATCTTTCACTGTACTGTTCATCACTTGGATGATGTACTCAGCCTTTAGAAAGTCGATTGCCAGACGCTGGTACAACATATGAAAATGTCTGTAATGTCATTGAATATAGCTCAAATAAATATTTTGCATCATGCTGGTATGTTTTGTAAGTACAGATACTTGTATCACACATACTTGTCAATTTAATACCGTAATTAAATAGCAGCCATATATACATGATAATATCTCGCACACAAAGTATCTTAACACAAGTTATTTCTTAAATATTTTATTGAAAAACTCAGACAGGCATGGTGGAACATTAGCATACATATAATACAATACAATATGTGAGTGATCACAGTTTTATGTCCACATCTCCCTAACTTAGAAAGATCCTTCATTCAATTCTAATAATTTCAATTAAATCTCCCTTCCATTTATTTACGTTCCTTTGGTCCATAAAAAGAATTAAGAAAAACCCAGAAGTATTACCATTAGTATCCTACTATGAACTAGAGCAGGACTGTCAAATTTTAGAATTTTATAATGTTGTCCAATTTCGGAGATGTTTGACTTGTTCTACTACAGTAATCCTTGCCCCTATTATCAGAATAAACGTACAAATAAAATCAGGTTTTGGAAAATAAAAAAGTCATATATATTGTCAGAGAAATGGAATGAAGGAATGCGAGGTAGCTAATTTTCATGGGCAAGCTTCTGATGTTTATGCTTATGTTTGAATGGTGCCAGGTAGCTTATTTTCATGGATAACACTTTGACGCCTGTGTCAGACATTGAACAGATGTTTTAAAGGTAGCTCATTTTTATGGAAAACGTCATGACTCCTATCCCATGCAATGAAGGAATGCGAGGTAGCTAATTTTCATGAGCAAGCTTCTGATGCTTATGCTTATGTTTGAATGGTGCAAGGTAGTTTATTTTCATGGATAACACTTTGAAACCTGTGTCATACATTGAACAGATGTAAGGTAGCTTATTTTCATGGAAAACGTCATGACTCCTATCCCATGCAATGAAGGAATGGAAGGTAGCTAATTTTCATGGGCAAACTTCTGATGTTTATGCTTATGTTTGAATGGTGCAAGGTAGTTTATTTTCATGGATAACACGTTGACACTTGTGCCATACATTGAACAGATGTAAGGTAGCTTATTTTCATGGAACACTTCATGACTCCTATTCCATGCAATGAAGAAAGGTCAGGTAGCTAATTTTCATGGACCATGCAACGAAGGAATGCGAGGTAGCTAATTTTCATGGGCAAGCGACTGATACTTATGCTTATGTCTGAATGGTGCCAGGTAGTTTATTTTCATGGATAACACTTTGAAACCTGTGTCATACATTGAACAGATGTAAGGTAGCTTATTTTCATGGAAAACGTCATGACTCCCATCCCATGCAATGAAGGAATGTGAGGTAGCTAATTTTCATGAGTAAACTTCTGATACTTATGCTTATATTTGAATGGTGCAAAGTAGTTTATTTTCATGGATAACACTTTGAAACCTGTGTCATACATTGAACAGATGTAAGGTAGCTTATTTTCATGGAAAACGTCATGACACCTATCCCATGCAATGTAGGAATGTGAGGTAGCTAATTTTCATGAGTAAACGTCTGATACTTATGCTTATGTTTGAATGGTGCAAAGTATTATATTTTCATGGATAACACTTTGAAACCTATGTCATACATTGAACAGATGTAAGCTAGCTTATTTTTATGGAAAACATCATGACTCCTATCTCATGCAACGAAGGAATACGAGGTAGCTAATTTTCATGGGCAAACTTCTGATGCTTATGCTTATGTTTGAATGGTGCAAGGTAGTTTATTTTCATGGATAACACTTTGAAACCTGTGTCATACATTGAACAGATGTAAGGTAGCTTATTTTCATGGAAAACGTCATGACTCCTATCCCATGCAATGAAGGAATGGAAGGTAGCTAATTTTCATGGGCAAACTTCTGATGTTTATGCTTATGTTTGAATGGTGCAAGGTAGTTTATTTTCATGGATAACACCTTGACACTTGTGCCATACATTGAACAGATGTAAGGTAGCTTATTTTCATGGAACACTTCATGACTCCTATTCCATGCAATGAAGAAAGGTCAGGTAGCTAATTTTCATGGACCATGCAACGAAGGAATGCGAGGTAGCTAATTTTCATGGGCAAGCGACTGATACTTATGCTTATGTCTGAATGGTGCCAGGTAGTTTATTTTCATGGATAACACTTTGAAACCTGTGTCATACATTGAACAGATGTAAGGTAGCTTATTTTCATGGAAAACGTCATGACTCCCATCCCATGCAATGAAGGAATGTGAGGTAGCTAATTTTCATGAGTAAACTTCTGATACTTATGCTTTTTTTTTTATATTTGAATGGTGCAAAGTAGTTTATTTTCATGGATAACACTTTGAAACCTGTGTCATACATTGAACAGATGTAAGGTAGCTTATTTTCATGGAAAACGTCATGACACCTATCCCATGCAATGAAGGAATGTGAGGTAGCTAATTTTCATGAGTAAACGTCTGATACTTATGCTTATGTTTGAATGGTGCAAAGTATTATATTTTCATGGATAACACTTTGAAACCTATGTCAGACATTGTACAGATGTAAGCTAGCTTATTTTTATGGAAAACATCATGACTCCTATCCCATGCAACGAAGGAATACGAGGTAGCTAATTTTCATGGGCAAACTTCTGATGCTTATGCTTATGTCTGAATGGTGCAAGATAGTTTATTTTCATGGATAACACTTTGAAACCTGTGTCATACATTGAACAGATGTAAGGTAGCTTATTTTTATGGAAAACGTCATGACTCCTATCCCATGCAACGAAGGAATACGAGGTAGCTAATTTTCATGGGTAAACATCTGATGCTTATGCTTATGTTTGAATGGTGCAAGGTAGTTTATTTTCATGGATAACACTTTGAAACCTGTGTCATACATTGAACATATGTAAGCTAGCTTATTTTTAATGGAAAACATCATGACTCCTTTCTCATGCAACGAAGGAATACGAGGTAGCTAATTTTCATGGGCAAACTTCTGATGTTTATGCTTATGTTTGAATGGTGCAAGGTAGTTTATTTTCATGGATAACACTTTGAAACCTGTGTCATACATTGAACAGATGTAAGGTAGCTTATTTTCATGGAAAACGTCATGACTCCCATCCCATGCAATGAAGGAATGTGAGGTAGCTAATTTTCATGAGCAAACTTCTGATGCTTATGCTTATATTTGAATGGTGCAAAGTAATTAATTTTCATGGATAACACTTTGAAACCTGTGTCATACAATGAACAGATGTAAGGTAGCATATTTTCATGGAAAACGTCATGACTCCTATTCCATGCAATGAAGAAAGGTCGAGTAGCTAATTTTCATGGACAAGCTTCAGATGCTTATGCTTATGTTTGAACGATGCAAAGTATTTTATTTTCATGGATAACACTTTGAAACCTATGCCATACACTGGACAGATGCAAGGTAGTTTATATTCATGGAAAACTTCATGACTTCTATCCCATGTAATGAAGAAATTATGCTGACTACGAGTCAACTAGTCTTTGCCTTTATTCTTTTACGTCATGTGCCAATATAAATTGTATAGTCTTTGGTTTGATCAGATCGTTGATCGAAACCACGATCTACCGCACATGATGCGAGTACTCTTAACTATTTCACCACAGGAGCGTTATTGCTTGTTATAACTAAGCGTTTTATTTCTTTGGAATAGATATACACATTTTTGTATATATGCAAAAGCAGAAAATGCATTATGTACAGATAAATAATATGGTGATTGATATTTAGAAACTTGTTCATGTCACTATAAATATATATATATTTTTTTAAATATTATTAGACTTTAATTTATTTGTATTATATACGTCTGAAAATTAAACCAAACAGTGTTAGAATTAGATTTTAGAGCTGTCAAATTTTTGTTCTTCCCTCGACGGGATTTGAACTCACACCATTGATACACTGCAGCACCATTCGCTTAGCCTTACGTCCAGCGCCCTAGACCACTCGACCACATCCACTCCCTATGTATATATACAACCCCGCGGGAACCCCGGGGTATAGAAATGGGACCGAGTTTCTTCGGCTTGAAGGGGCGTCCATCGGTTGTGCGGGATGTATAAATTCACAACCAACCCGTCCTTCGGACGAGACGTAAATAAAACCGAGGTCCCGTGTTGAGAGATTGCCACCCTCTTCGCACGTTAAAGAACCCAGTGTAACAGCTCATTATGAGCATTATGCTCATGATGAGTGGCCCATAGGAGACCTGTTGCACTGGCTAAATTATCCGTCCCTACCCATCACCTTTCCTTGTTTCGAGTCCCGTGGCCTTTAAATTTTTAAATGTTCTCGTCCTGAATATAGCTGAAAAATTGCTCGCTGGACGTTAAACACCAATCAATCAATGAATCAATGAATCAATCAATCAATCAATCAATCAATCAACCAATCAATCAATCAATCAATCATATATTTTATATCGAAATAACTTATTTTCATCCAGATTTTGCTCCATGTAAATAAGGATTTATATATATATATATAATCCTTGATGTAAATGAATGAATAGGAGTTTGAGCTATCCATTTCTGGGATAAATCTATCTAATTAAATAGATTTCCTCGCCTACATCCTTGTTTCGCTCAAAAATACTAATTACCAAGAATCGATTAAAACATGATAAAAGGGGAATAACTGGAATAGTATTTTTTAATGTATTATTAAGGTACATGTAGCTAATTTTCATGGCTATCATTTGGAACACCTTTGTGGTTTACCAAAATCTAGTTCCAAACGTCAAAAAGTAGCTAATAATTATAGGACAACGGTTTCCTTTAACGTTTATCATCTAAGCTTAAAATCCACCTGTGATGTAAATCTATTGTCTAAACTCTCCATTATTTTTAAGGAATGGAGAGTTATGAAAAATGTGGACAGGGGCGGAGTTATTGTTCTCTTTGTACTTCAGATACTATGCACAGATTTTTTTTTGTTACAAGATTAATAATTAATCAAATTAATCAAGTACAATGGGTGGATTTTAAGTTGGAGAATGTCCTCGTATCTCTCCATTCCTTAAAAACAATGGGCCTCGGCTCCATTATTTTTAAGGAATGGAGAGTTACTTGGACATTCTCCTATACCTAAAGTAATGAAACTGCACGCGTTGTCGTGCTGTGATACCCCACTCGCTCTACATAAGTTGATGTGTAGTAAAGTATTAGATTATAGTGGGGCTTAACGTGGTGGAGAGGCATAAAAGTGGAGAGGCATAAAGGAGTATAAAGGGTGTTGGAATCAAGAGATGTATATCCTCCCAGGGCAGTTGGCTAGTAAACGTTTGGAATGATGAAAAATGATGTATTACAGATTATTAGATATAAATATTATACATAGCTAATTAAGGAAATAATTTATAGCAGCAGCTCGTAAGGTAACATGAAAAGGGCTATAACTCTCGCAAAAATCAACCATCCGTGAAATCGATATAATATGCGCATGCTCAGATCATGACCAATCAAGATACCAAATATGAATACAATGCGACAAAAGACAAATGACTAGTTGCGTACACAAGATGTGCGAACGGACGTATGGTCAAACAAACATGAAAAGGGCTATAACTTTCGCAAAAAATCAACCATCCGTGAAATCGGTATAATATGCGCATGTTCAGATCATGGCCAACCAAGTTACCAAATATGAACAAGGGCAACGCAAAGCGTGGTGTATCCCCTCGCCTAACAATTTGACCCTGTGACCTTGACCTTTGACCTTGAAAATCAATAGGGTTCCAGACTCTCCTAAGGACTAAGTATGTACCAAGTTTGGTCAAAATCCATTGAAGGATGTTGATTCTAGAGTGTTCACAAGGATGTTATGCAGTAAAAATTTGACCCGTTGACATTGACCTTTGACCTTTACCTTGAAAATCAAAAAGGTTCCAGACTCTCCTAAGGACTAAGTATGTACCAAGTGTGGTCAAAATCCATTGAAGGATCTTGATTCTAGAGTGTTCACAAGGATGTTATGCGGTAAAAATTTGACCCGGTGACCTTGAAAATCAATAGGGTTCCAGACTATCCTAAGGACTAAGTATGTACCAAGTTTGGTCAAAATCCATTGAAGGATGTTGATTCTTGAGTGTTGACAAGGATGTTATGCGGTAAAAATTTGACCCCTTGACCTTTGATCTTGAAAATCAATAGGGTTCCAGACTCTTCTAAGGACTAAGTATGTACCAAGTTTGGTCAAAATCCATTGAAGGATGTTGATTCTTGAGTGTTCACAAGGATGTTACGCGGTAAAAATTTGACCTGGTGACATTGACCTTTGACCTTGAAATCAATAGAGTTCTAGATTTTCCTAAGGACTAAGTATGTACCAAGTTTGGTCAAAATCCATTGAAGGATGTTGATTCTAGAGTGTTCACAAGGATGTTACACGGTAAACAAATTACTGTGACCTTGATCTTTGACCTTGAAAATCAATAGGGTTTCCAGACTCTCCTAAGGACTAAGTATGTACCAAGATTAGTCAAAATCCATTGAAGGATGTTGATTCTAGTGTTCACAAGGATGTTATGTGGTAAAAATTTGACCTGGTGACCTTGACCTTTGACCATGAAAATTAATAGGGTTCCAGATTCTCTTAAGGACTAAATATGTACCAAGTTTGGTCAAAATCCATTGAAGGATGTTGATCCTAGAGTGTTCACAAGGATGTTACGGAAGGACGGACGGTAGCGTTACTATATCCCTTCGCTACTTCGTTGGCGAGGGGATAATAAAATGCGACAAAAGACAAATGACTAGTTGTGTACACAAGATGTGCGGACGGACGTATGGTCAAACAAACATGAAAAGGGCTATAACTTTTGCAAAAATCAACCATCCGTGAAATCGGTATATGTTCATGCTCAGATCATGGCCAACCAAGATACCAAATATGAATAAAATGCGACAAAAGACAAATGACTAGTTGCGTACACAAGATGTGTGGATGGACGTATGGTCAAACAAACATGAAAAGGGCTACAACTCTCGCAGAAATCAACCATCCGTGAAATTGGTATAATATGCACATTCTCAGATAATGGCCAATCAAAATACAAAATACGAATAAAATGCGACAAAAGACAAATGACTAGTTGCGTACACAAGATGTGCGGACGGACGCATGGTCAAACAAACATGAAAAGGGCTATAACTCTCGCAAAAATCAACCATCCGTGAAATCGGTATAATATGCGCATGCTCGGATCATGTCCAATCAAGATACCAAATACGAATAAAATGCGACAAAAGACAAATGACTAGTTGCGTACACAAGATGTACGGAGGGGCGTATGGTCAAACACACATGAAAAGGGCTATAACTCTCGCAAAAATCAACCATCCGTGAAATCAGTATAATATGTGCATGCTCAGATCATGGCCAACCAAGATATCAAATATGAATAAAATCCAACAAAAGACAAATGACTAGTTACGTACACAAGGTTTAGGGACGAATGAACGGACAAGGGTATTCCAGTATACCCACCACTCTGCGAATGAGGGTATAATGACTTCAACTTTACATTTAGCAACCATCCTTGGTTCAGTAACTTCCTTGTTAGCAGCAATACTCTATCCAGGACACCTTGAAACACAAGCTATGGAATATTGGTTTTAATTGTGGCACATTTACTTCATATACTGGTGTTGCTATTATGTTGCTACATAAAAATTGAAAGTTCACAATGGAAAATTTGAAGCCATTCCTTTAGTCGTACGCTTTTGCTCTCTCGATCTGTCCTCACTTTCTACTTAATCGTATCGGTGGTGCAGGTAATGATTAGTGTGCTTCTCCTCTGGTGTGGACGATTGTGGGTTTGAGTTAAACCAAAGACACTACAATAGGTATCTGCTTGCATCTCTGCTAAGCAGACAGCTTAAGGAGTAAGAAAAAAGATAGGTTGGCTCGGAATCGGGATAAGGTGTAAATGTGGAGAAAAATGTCTACCATCAGAATATTGTTTCAGTGAGCTAACACTATAAAGATCCAATTAAATGTGTTGGTCTCGCCATAATATAGCTGCAAAATTGCTCAACTGGCATTAAAAAACAATCACTCCATGAATTTCTGTTTCTAGGTGGTCAAAGTCTGAAACACATCTATTTGTATCGGTGGTATTCTTTATTGCAAGGTTATTGTAATAGAGATACGGTAGAAACGAGAGACTTGCAATAAACAAATTAAAAAATGGACTTTGATCTCTAATGGACCCTAATATCTCTGAAAAAACCCTACTTTAAACAGGTACTGTTCTCAAGATTTAAATGAATAATAAAACAAGATGAACTGTGAGCTAATGCTCACCTATGATACCCCCGCTCTTCGGCAAACAGGAAGTAGGAATCTAACGGGTCAAAAAAACGCTTCCCACGATATGGGGTACCTATATAAAGCTTGTGACCAAATATCAGATTTCTGCCATCAATAGTTGCTGAGAAAATTGCGACTAAAAATGGGCATATACAAAATGTATGTTCAATGTGTATAAAAATCAACAAAGTTGGCAAACAGGAAGTAGGAATCTGATGGGTCCAAAAACGCTTCCCATGATATGGGGTACCTATATGAAGCTTGTGACCAAATATCAGATTTCTGCCATCAATAGTTGCTGAGAAAAATGTGACGAAAAATGTGCATATATGTTCAATGTGTATAAAAACCAACTAAGTCGGCAAACAGGAAATAGGAATCTGACAGGTCCAAAAACGCTACCCACAATATGGTATACCTATATGACGCTTGTGACCAAATATCAGATTTCTGCCATCAACAGTTACTGAGAAAAATACGACGAAAAATATCTTGGACGGACGGACAGAGGTAAAACAGTATACCCCGCTCCCCGAAGGTATAATGAAAAAATACCAATCCCAGGTAAAGTGATGACAATACTTCAGATGACCCTTGAGTTAATATAAACAGAGATAATAAGCATATTTTTATTGCAAAGACACTGAAAAATATCATTTTGAATGAATATACATCTAACAAAAAAAATTATTCAAAGGTTCAATTCAACATTCTTTGATTCCAAGTTTTAGTGTTTTCTTTTTGGAAATCTCTTCTTAAATCAAATACAAAATACCTCACTGATCAAATGTAACATGTGGATCAGTCTAAGTCATGTCTATATTTGATTCTTGCTGCAGAAATATTATGGATCACTACCAAATACTCAATTATTATAAATGTTTTAAGGTTAAAAATATTTCAACAAATTATAATCCACAAGCCACCCACAGCTATAACAAAATATAATATTTTTTAACATTAAAGTTTAAAACGAAATGTCACCAGTGCACACAAATTAATTAAAGCTATACAATATATCAGTAACAAGTAAAATAATGTTTATATAATGAACATTCCCATCTTCACTTAGAAAAACAATGTTGGAGAAGATCATGTGAAAAGCTTACAGACTTAAGCACTAACCTGTTCACAACAATGCCACACATAAGCCTTTGGAAAAAATGAGCAAAGAGGGATATTAAGCATATGTTATTGCAAAGACACTGACAAAAATCACTTTTAATAAATAATATATATCTTAATAAAACAAATGAATAAAAGTTTCATATGTCAACATTCTTTGATACAAAGCTTCATCAAAATTTAAATTTCTAATTAAAACTAGATGTGTCGGAACGACACGAATGACCCCTGCCGTGAATATTAAGAAGGCTCGCAAATGTTTCACCTTTTTTTAATTCCCTCAGTAATAGGCTAAGAATAACAAACTATTGTTTAAGATTTGTATCCTCAAGCCTCCTTACATTCACAAGATTTATTCAAGGAAACAATATTGTCTCAACAAATCTTGATATGATCAGGAATCTACAACACTTGCATATGAATAAGAAGTCCTATACCTATAAAACTTGATCTGTAACTCATCATTGTAATTCCAAATATCAAACATCAAGTCAATATCTCAAAGCATAGTGAAATAAAGTGGTGATAACTAAATATTTGGCCAAAGTTAAAAGTCCAATGTGCGTAAATCAGCCCAAAATCATTCAATTGGAACGAAATTCAAACTTGATCGGTACCTCATCACTATACACTCACATACCAAAAATCAAGTCAATATCTCAAATTATAATGAAAAAAAAGTGGCAACTAAATATTTGGCCAAATTTCAAAGTCCAAGGGCCATAACTCGGCCAAAAATCATTGGACCGGAACAAAATGTAAACTTGATCTGTAACTCATCACTATACACTCATATACCAAAAATCAAGTCAATATCTCAAAGCATAGCGAAAAAAAAGTGACAACTAAATATTTGGCCAAATTTCAAAGTCCAAGGGCCATAATTCGGCCAAAAATCATTGGACCGGAACGAAATGTATTCTTGATCTGTAACTCATCATTATACACTCAAATACCAAAAATCAAGTCAATATCTCCAAGCATAGCGAAAAGAAGTGGTGACAACTAAATATTTGGCTAAATTTCACGGTCCGAGGGCCATAACTTGGCCAAAAATCATTGGACCAGAACGAAACGTAATCTTGATCTGTAACTTATCACTATACACCCACATACCAAATATCAAGTCAATATCTCAAAGAATAGCGAAAAAAGATGGTGACAACTGTTTTATTTCGGAATTACGGAATTGGGTAACACTAAATGTCGCTGCCACTTAGTGACGGGGACATAAAAATATACAACACATGACTTATTGTTTTTTACATTTTGTGTCTCGACTGGACAAAAATCACCCCCACTTTTATTTTTATTTCGTCATTTCAACCTCATTTTGTCTACATTTGACTTCTTGCTTCAGATATGTTATAGATCGCAACCCTTTATTCAATTACTATATAAGCTTTAAGGTGAATACATTTCAACAAAGAAACCAGTTTAATAATGGCCCAACAATACAGTCACAGTAACATACATGCAAATAAAATAATCTTCATAGTAACACATATAACATAATACAAAAATATATTATAAAGTATATATGAATCTCACCAGTGCATAGAAATTAATTAAACCTATATACAGTAATATATCAGTAATAAGTAAAATAAACTTTAGTTACTGAAGTGTCATCCACAATGTCAATAATCTTTGTGGCAAGTTCAATTGTTTGCAAATCGTGCTCAGGTGTATACAGCTCTGATGGCACATCTGGAAACTCAGAAAGCCTGGGATGGCGTTATCTCAAATAGTTCACAATTACTCTTTTCAATGTTCATACCAAGCAGAAAATTACATAAGGAATCTTAATAAAAGTCCTATCAAAATAGGAATTTAAAAATAATGGGTGCTGGTATTACTTTAACACCCAAAATATATCGTAATTTAGTAATCGGTAAGAGTCATGCAATATCAGTTGGCAAACTACATGAAGAAATCTTTGTAAGAAACTAAGAAAAACACAAAAAATAATAATAAATGATTACAATAACAAATTAATTTAGTACCTTAGGGTCTCATCTTTGAAATAGAACAAAAACATAAACTTTGTGGAGAACCATTCAAAGAACATTCCCACTAAGTCCAGCTTCAATTAGAAAAACAAAGTTGAAGAAGATCATGTGAAAGGTACACAGACTCCAAGCACTGAGGCATTGATAATGATGCCTCACATGATCCTTTGGGAAAAGTGAGCAAAAAAGGGACATTAAGCATATTTTATTGCAAAGACACTGACAAAAAATATTTTTTATAAATAATACATATCTTAAGGTGGTATCATACACTTCAGGTAAAATTTGATCTGCTCGTTTAATTTTCTTATTTTTTTGGCAGTGTGTTTGAATATATCCACTCTAATAAATATCAAAATTTTAACAAATTCCAACCAACAGACTCAGAGCTATACATTCACTAGCCACATAGCAGCTTTTCTCTCTGTGGTTTTGATCACCGAGATGCTTGAAATCTGCATACAAACATCATATGATCAAAGCGTTCAACTGATTCTAAAAGTTATCTCCCTGTAGTGTATGGTACTCTCTTAATAAAAGAAATGATTAATAGGTTCATATCAACATCCTGTGATTCAAAGTTTCATCAAAATTTTAATTTCTAATTAACAAAATATACAACACATGACTTATTGTTTTTTACATTTTGTGTCCCGACTGGACAAATATAACCCCACTTTTATTTTTATTTCGTCATTTCAACCTCATTTTGTCTACATTTGACTTCTTGCTTCAGATATGTTACAGATCACAACCCTTTATTCAATTACTATATAAGTTTTAAGGTGAATATATTTCAACAAAGAAACCAGCTTATTAGTGGCCCACAATACAGTCACAGTAATATACATAAAATAATATTTATAGTAACCAGTGTCGGATTTAGATAAAGAGAGGCCTTAGGCTAATCCACTTGTGAGGCCCATCCCAATTCCCCACCTTCACGACTTGAGGAAGATGGAAGTGTGTTTAATCAATTTCAATAAAGGCAAAGATGATAAGGGATGTTTACAATTCTGGAATATTCTGAAATGGAGTGCAACTGTGTAAGGTAATTTTCTGAAGGATTGTTTAGAAAGTACAGAACGCTATGACAGCATAAGTGTGAAAGTTCAATAACAGTGTTACAAATATCATACACCTTGGCCGGAGCCCCCCTAAATTTTGAGGCCCAAGGCTTCAGTCTATCGAGCCTATAGGTAAATCCGGCACTGATAGTAACACATATAACATAATACAAAAATATAGTATAAAGTATATGTGACAAAGTTTAAGGTTAAATCTCACCAGTGCATAGAAATTAATTAAAGCTATATAATATATCAGTAATAAGTAAAATAAACTTTAGTTACTGAAGTAAGTGTCATCCACAATGTCAATAATCTTTGTGGCAAGTTCAATTGTTTTCACAGCGTCCTCGGTTGTGTAAAGCTCTGATGGCGCTTTTGGAAACTCGTTATGTCTGGGATAGCGCAATCGTGAATAGTTTACAATTATGTTTTCCAGTTCTTGTGCAAGTTCTCGCAGTTCCGAGTTTTCTCTGGTGGCCACTGATGAACAGAGATGATGGTAATTTGTGACTTGTTTGTCATCTCGTTGTACTTGCACTGCCTTCAAAGCTTTTTCAGCAGCCTGTAAAATGTTACAAATTAGCTGCAGTATCTAGATACACATTTCTTCAAATGAAAATGCCAGTGTAAATACTATAGAAGCATATTGTAAGCTACTGTTGGGAATGTTTAGCTAACAAGTAGCAACAACATATCTTAGGCAACAACCATTTTCTTATCTGGGGGGAGGGGGCTGGGATTTAAAAAAAAAATTATATTTTAATGCCCTAGCTGACCGGAAAAAAAAATTGATTTTGCATTGTAGCTGAAAAAAAGATTTATGCTGTCACCGGCTAGAAATAAAAATAATGCGCTGCTGAATTTGAGTAGTATAAAACCAACAACAGATGAGACAGTGAAACAGCAGATTATAAACATCAGTCCAGTCTAAAGATTAAAAAGGTAAGATTTCATATACATGTATATACTTAAGTCTTACTTTGTATGTTCCTTAGTGCTTGATCGAGAAATTTTTAATAGGGTTCCAAATCTCTACTTCTAGATCTGCTACTAAGTACCATACTCAGAACTGCAACAAACATCCACTGTTTCCGACAATACTATGCAAGTCTGTGCCATGCACAAGCCATGGCACAAGCCGAGAGACTTAAAAAACTTCCACATGATAGGAAAAAAATGTTTTGCTTTCCTTCTCATGAGAAAAAAATATTTTGACTGAGGAAGGTTCTGAAATTTTTTTTTACGAGCACAATGAAAATCCCAGGCCCTCTCCTAATAAGAAAATGGTTGTTGCCTTAGATTCTACCAGTTGGAGTGTATTCTATCACATAATACATTTCCATCTGTAACAGTGTTTTCATTATTATATTTTTACCCTTTTAATATTCAGAAAGCTAAATAAGCCACAATTAACAAAAATTAAACAATACAATTTTATCGGCATTCGTGCTTTCGATTTTCGTTTATATTTAGATATGTCAATGTCTTTCTTCAAGTGGAAAGAATCGTCTATATTTAGATATTTCAAGGTCTTTCAAGTGTCCTCAATGTTCACCTATGGTTTGTCTGATTTGTTATTACTTGCGGTCGGTTCGTTAGTTGTTTTTGTATTACTAGAATACATTTTAAAAGTTTACGTACTCGTCAGTTCTGAACATAAATTAAGCCAGATCTGAAATACTTGCATCATGCCTTACTGGGTCTCGTTGATTATTTCTAAGAATCTACAGTTGGAGTGTATTCTCCATTACATAACTTACGGAGGACAATGGTTATTTTTTTTAATCTACTGCGCACGACGGACAAGTGATGGCAAAAGCTCACCATGGCCAAGTTTCGGAATATGGGCTCCATTTAGCTTTTCTTCCATAAATGAATGTTCATTTTCTGTATTGACTCAAAGATAACTCATAATGATAAGCATTTGTCAAAAATTGCACTGGAATGGAATGGACATCCAAGAGCATGTAATCGCTCGCCTGATTTTCAATTTTACTTCCAAATGACATAGAACAATTTCAGATGATTCCTTTTTTAAGCCATTTGAAATTTCTGCTAATAGTAATGGCAGCCATCTTGGATGGAGGAAGGGGACGTCAAATATACTATTGAAAGTGAATCAGCCATGGATCCTTTCAGCTCAATTTTCTGAGCAAAAGATGTTAATGTGATTTTTATTCTCAAAATATGCATAATCAGTATAAATCGGCTGAAAGAAAAATTCCATAAAAAAAAATATATTTTAACTACTCATTGTCATATAGCCGCAGCTAAACTATGTTCTCATTTTCAATAAAGCAGCAATAGACAATTAAAGAAATTTGTATTTTTTCTATTTCTTTTCCATATCCTATTCGATGGGCAACTCTGTAATTTGATCGTGGGAACCGACACCAGCTTTAGTAAAAATCTATGTTGTGGACCTGAAATAGCATGTGTACCCAGCTACAAATTATTTATTGAATGATAAAAATTCAAAATTATGGGTGTTGGTCTCATAACTCTTGGAATCTACAGGACCCATACAAACACTATAAAAAGAGAATTTATTTAATGAACATGAAGAAGAATAAAGGGATACAGGGATCACTTTTACTGCAGTCAAGTTAAACGTAAAACGTTTTTTATTGTTAACACACCAAATGATCATCAAAATTAAACATTTTCAAATCCATTTCTTTTATATTATATACAATTGATACAAATATTGTGAGCATAAAATTGTAATACATGTACCTGTAAATTACAGTTATCATTTTTATAGCCAAAGGGAGATAACTCAAATCATATTACCAATCAATGAATCTCTTAAATTTTCTGTTGTACCCTAAAAATATCTTCAAATGAAACCTTTCAAAATGGTTTATTTTTTAATATTGGATATTTTCATTTATTAGTAATTTATTAATTCTATGTAAGATTAAATAAATACTTTCAAACTATGAATTTACAAAATGTATAACTTTCTTTTTTTGGTTTGGTTTTAAAAATCGGTGCTAATTTTCTTTTTTTCAAATGTATATGTAAAATATCAGATTGACTGCCCTCGTGTTTCAATTATTTACATGTATAAAATGTGCTATCTTAAGTGTATGAATGAGTGTAACGGTATGTTTTGTGTATCTGTGTTCTTGGTTGTATTGACTTGTAACTTGCTCTTATTGGTACATCTACATGTTAATATAACATAATGAATAACCATACAAATTTTGTCTATGAATGTAAGGGTTTTTTTTTTCAAATACTAAAAAGAGGTCAGATGTATTTAATTGGGTCAAGGCAAAGAGAATCTCCATAGTTTGTTTTCAGGAGACACACAGTACCAAAGATGTAGCAGTCAAATGGGAGGACGAATGGGGTAGTAAATGCTTTTTTAGTCATGGTGATAGTAAAAGTGCCGGAGTAAGTGTTATGTTCAGAAATGGCTTTGATTATAAGGTTAATGATTTTATATTAGATCAGAATGGTTGTTATATTATTTTAGATTTAACTGTTTATGAACAACGTTTAACACTAGTTTGTTTATATTGCAGACTGGTCTATATATTTTCAAATTCTTAAAAAGTGTTGTAGAGATACATATCTGATCAATTTTCAGTATAAGTTTTTACATAGAGTTATACCTACTAATACCTTTTTATTCAAAATTCATATTAAAGACACAAAATTATACTCATTTTGCAATGTTGAAGATGAAACGGTTGAACATTTATTTTTTAATTGTCGTTTGATATTTCCTTTCCTGAGGGCTTTCTATGACTCTCTTAAATGCTATTTTCACAATATTGAATTTCACAAAGAACAATTTTTGCTTGGATTTAAAGAAGAAGGTTTAACTCTTAACTTGCTGATCCTTATAGCTAAAAATTATATATATAAATGTAAACTAAAAAAAAAATTCCAAATATCATAGAATTGAAGTATCGAATTAAAAATTACTATTCACTTGAACAATATATAGCCATAAAGAACTAAAGTCACAAAATAATAGAAGACAGATATTGTAATGGAATGAGTGTTTTGTTTATGAAAGGGAGAGAGAGAATGTGAAAGAATGAATGTGTCTCAATTGATTTATTTATTCATGTCATATTTTGCTTATTAATTAACTTAAAAAAAATATATGCAATAGTCACATAATAATTATCTTGTAAATCCTTGTACATCCATGTCAGGTGGTAATGTATGGGCTTTTATATGAATGTAAATTCCTGACTATTGAAAAAAAAGAAAAAAAAGAAGAAAAAAAAAAGAAAGTTAAACGTAAAACCAAATGGGCGTTTGGACAGATATGTTAATAGATGATTGATCATGATGACAACAATATGCCTATGGGCGTTTTGATAGGTAGTTTTAATTGAATGATTGATGCCAATGTGATAGGTGTCTGGATAAATTAATAGCTTAATAAATATATAAATTAAATTATTTAAAAAATAATAAATTTAATGGAGGATTGATATGGCTTGAAATTGGTTCTATAATGAACTATCTGTCACATTTTCTAGAAAGCATTGTGCATTTCCTACGTCCAACACAACCAGCGTACACCCATTGTGACAGGATTGTATATGTAAATGAAATTGGTTAGATGAGGGCCTACTTTATAAATAGCACAGGGTTTCCTAAGGGTGTATGTTGTCAGCACTATGCAAGCCAATGATCATATCGGTGACCAAATATGTATTTTCCTAATGCCACAATATTCAATTTCAGCTGTCGAACTATAATTGTAAGAACTTTCATGAAACCTAACATTAAAATACTAACCTGTTGACTCTGGACACACACCCAATTACAGGACTTGTCTGTTACAAACTCCAACGCCCCACTTGCAGCGTCTATGTCATATTTGGCTTGTTTTATCCAAATTCTAGCCATGTGTGGTTGTGGATCTGGGATATATGGCATATTTGTATAATACCCTGATGACCATCTGCCTCTTGATCGTGTTCTACGACTTCTATAACCTCTTATGATATCATCTGCAAATCCATCGACATCAAATGTATAGCATTCATTATTCTCTCTGCTGCTTGAGGAAGTTGCTCTTTGTTTACATTCTTCCCAATCATTGCTACTATGCCCTCTGTACTGATTTATTTTGGAAACATCTATAAATCCTGATTGAAGTTTCTTCACAAACTCCATCAAGTGCTTGAAAACGTCAGTACAAAAACTGGAGTTTTCATTTTTGTCGGGGTGCCAACGTCGGACCAATCTTCGTACAATTCTCTTGAATTCCTCAACACCTAGATTCCACGCATCTACAAGTGTTTCTTCAATCATTTGCAGAATTTCTGCCAATTTTGTGTCTCTATTTTCAGTATTACCATCAGTATACAATTCTAATTCAGTTGGTGTGGCATGTGAGGGCCGAACAATTTTGTATAGACGGTATGACCTTACTTCGATTTCTTTCCCATCACCAATATTTACTAGATAAATAGGAAATCTCTCAGTGCCATTCAATACTTTCCGTATAATTTTGGCATATATATAAACAGAAACCTCCTGTCCATTGGAATCACCGGCATTGTCAAAATGTTCATAAACAACAATATCACCTGCTTCAAATGTTAGGAAATCGGCAATCAAATAATCTATGAACTCTTCTTCAACAGCGGTGCCAGGATCTGGATACCAAGATATTTCTCCAATTTTAAAATCAATGCCGACCGAGCCAATCTTATCAAGATATTGCTCAATATCTGCCATTGACATCCTAAAATAAACAAGGCTTCCCTGAAGATCTTCAAATATCACTTTATTACAGAAAATAATCTTAATAACATGAGCTATGTAATAAGAGTTCATTGCCATCCATTTCCATTCAACTGTTAATGGAATTCCACCCTGAATATACATAATGTTAGTTTCTTCAACAAAAAATATAGACTGTGATTCAGTACTTTCAATGACACGTTCTCCGTTATATACAAGTGATGTTTCCAATTTAGAAAGTGCCATTACCCGAAAAGATTTCAGTTTTGATAAGAACTGTTGTAATTCTTCATCTTCTAATTGTTCGGCCATTTTCTTCTGGTAAGACTTTGCTATTCGAGTCGCTATATATCTAAATCTATCCCCTGATATAAACGATTCCAATTCAACGGCCATCTCACTAAATGTAATATCTGACGTGTTTAATGGTATCTCTTTAATGATAGACGAAAGCTTCTGTGGACGCATCCTCTGTGGTAATTTCATCAACAACTCCTCTGGATTGAGGGCTTTCCTGTTCTTTTTTAACATGATCAAATCAAACATAAAATCAATAACTGTTTGACATTCCATACGGCGCCTTAATTTAAAATCATCATCGATAACAAGCTCATGCGAGGGTTTCAGTTTCTTTCTCTCATTAAACAGATAAAGAATGCTCCCACTTTTGTCGAGATCTTCCAAGGTATGTTCATTCTTCAGACAATCTAAGACACCTATAATTGCTTTCTCCGATCTTTTCATTTCTTCTGGTATAAATTGTGAACCTTTGGCTTTATTCTTGATAATTTCGAGCACTCTACAATATTGTTCGATTGATATCTCATCTGTTGCACCCAACATCTTAAAAAGTGGGAAGTACTTTCCATAACAAACAGGTGCTTTTAGAAGATGGGGTACAATTTCTGAAGACTTGGAAATGTCAAGAACAATCTGATTTGCTGGTACAAATGTATTATGCTCTGTAACGTTGATAATAGGCGTCTCTGCAAATCTTACTTTGACTTCTTCGTTTTCACTCTCTGGTACATTACTATCCAAATATTCATAGAAATTTGTCATCAAATCCTGAACTACATTCTTAGCTATTGGATGATTTTCTAAAGAATAGCATACCTTATGAATATGTGATACAACACAGTCAATACTTGGTTTTTCCTTGATAGACAATTTGTTACGGATGGTACAGTCAATTGGGACTGCATAATCTGGTAGTATACATGACATTGTCCAAGCTAACTTGAAGTGTTCGTATGACACTGCTTCTTGAAATGAAATAAGCCGACATAGGTCATTTTGCTCGGAGATAGAACTGTATTTTTGTGGAACAGTGTATCCTGAAATAAAGTTTATTTGACTGACTTCACTCAAAAAAGCAGTTTCAGCTTTAATATTTGGACGTTTGAACAGGTGAAGTATTAATTCTTTTGACTGTTCTTCAGAATTCCCTCCTTTTCCGTTTTGTTGTATTTGTCTTGCAAAAGTTAGAAATAACTCTTTTGTGATGATATTTCTCATACCAGCAAATACCATAAATGCGTTCCATTCCAATCTGCAAAACGGATTTGGCGGGAAATCGATTGGATTACATAACTTTGCACACACTGAGTTGTGAGGACTGAAAAAGTTGTTTGCTGTCAATAAGATGTCATTCTCGTTTGACGGAATGAATCTCAGGCCTTCCATCACTGGTTTTAAGTCATTTAAGTCAGTATAGCTCATCAGATCATTTCTTACAAAAACAAGGTGATTCAATTGTGATTGTCTATTAAGATGTGCAAAATTTGGCAAAATGAAAGATATGTAAAGTTTGAGAAGTGGATGCTGGTACGTGTCACCTTCTAGATAACATAAAGTACATCCAATATAGGAATATAATTTTTCATGATAAGCATTATGTTTCAGCAGGATAGTGTTTGTTTGGATAGAGAGATCATCTAATCCATCAAATACAGGCATGTGCTTGCACTTCACTACAAGAATTCTGATTGCACCTTCCAAATGAACAATCTGGTTAGTCAGTGTGGTGAATAAACGTAGACCCCGCAACTTGACCCTTTCTTCATTTGTAAACTCATGTACAGAATCATTAAAATATGCCAGAAGCGTGTTACACTCTGAAATATTTAGACTACAATACTTTAGATATTCTTGATGAAAATGTAGGCAGTTTACTATTTTGCATGGAGTGTGCATTGTTGCCACCAGGTCTCGTAAATGTTTCGAGTGAACTGTGATCCTGGATGGAGATGGTAGGTTCATTTTCGTAAATATCTTCAACAAAGTACATGTAGTATCTCGCATATTCTCTTCAAAACTTCTTAGATTAACAACAGTGTAAGCTCTCTTGAAAGGAATCAGTTTCTCATGGCCGTCATTCCATGTACATGGAAAGAGACACCATTCTCCAAAATATTGTGCTACATTTTCAAAATCCGTCAAACATTTCCAAAACATAATCATCCATTCTATATTCACAGGCTTAACTTTGTTGGTCCAATCATTTTCACTGTCAACTTTATATATCAATGGATCAATTGATCTTGGAAGAAGGTCTAAAAATATACCAATAGACAACTCTTTGAAGTACTTCTTAAAAGGCAATAGATGGGAGACTTCTTCTATATTCACAAACTTCTCGCTGGAGTTCGGGAAAAGGTTGCAATACGGTGATAGAATGATGTTATTAGCCTCATTTAACGTGGTCAGTATATTGCTATTGGTTACCAGCAATGGTGCATTAGCTGAATCTTCCATTTTGAAACATTTATCTCTGACGCAATAATGTAGCACACACATGAGTCTTTGCATCGTCTGAAATATCGTTTCTGACAACGGTATATTCAAAATGTCGATAAGACATTTATCCTTTGCATCTGTATTCCATGACTTTAAAAATTCTATTGTTCTTTTTCGATTAACTGTTCTGGTGCAAATACATTCGATATCAAATAAATCTTCATCATGGGGAGTCATGGCTTGACATGCCTTGCTGATATTTTCATAAATATTTCTTGGTACACAAACCAGTTTCATTCCTAAATCAATCAAAGTAAGTCGGAGTTTGTGTTCTTCGTAAAATGTGCATGATTCATTCGTTCTAGTTGCATAGTTTGTGTGATAATGTTGAGTTGGTCCTCGCATCTCGTCTGTCTCGGCTTTAAACAATGTGTGCAAATCGTCAAATAGCGAAATGAATGCATCTCCCTTTGTTTTCATTGCTACCCATTTCAATCTAAGTCCTTTACTATCTGACTGGTGTTCACGTCGCAACTGCAATGAATGTACATCGCAGACATGTGGCATAAATGATGAACAAACTGGTAAAACAGCAAGTTCTCTCCTGTAAATGGTTTTGTACGTTTCAAAGGACAATTGTTCCCACCAATTTCCGTCAGCCAGTTCAAAGATAGGAAAAATGGCGAAGAATCTTGTCAACGCATCCAGTTTAAAGTCACCATTATCCAATTTATTCATGCAATACTCAATACAGCTGGCATATGAATAGGCTGCAACTTGTTCCAGCAAGCACTTATTCCAAATGTAGCGAACATCCTCTTTGTACCTGCCAAATAAATGACTCCTGTTTTGGTCTAAGGCAAAGTGTCCATTGACATGCACTGGTAAACCAGTTTTGATAGGTAGTGGTAAGATGCAAAATGCGTTACCTTCCTTCAACATGCCTGACTCAAGTATTGCTATACCAGCTCTGGGTAAAAGTCCAATTTTACCTTCATCATATTCCGAATTTAGTCTGGCTGGTATTTTGGACGGATCAGGATATCCAAAGCCTTGGACAACAAACCATGTCGCACTGTCACTCAACTCATCTTTGATCGTTACGTCATATCTAACCTCTTGATATTCAATTTGTTTCAGCTTTTTATCTTTTAATTTTAATAAATTAGTCTCCTCCTTCATGACCGACATAAAATGTAGTCTCATTTTTTCACTGATGTCTGATATGTCAAGTTGAACAGTTGATGTTCCCGATATTAAATTGTTCTGATCAATATATGATATGCTTATTTTCCTCACGTTTGCCAGGAATAAAAGACTCTTCTTCATGGTCTTTTTCATTTTTGAGAGCATTCCATCAACTGATTTAACATCAACACATTCTTTACTAATACAGGATTTTTCAGCCATGGCTTCGTTCCGCAGTGGCAATCTAAACCAAGTCCCAATTGCAGCTGGTAGCTCATTTTGTAAATATGTATCATGTACATCTTTGTAACTATCTTTCAAAAGTTCTAGGTCTTGTATTTGCATACCTGGCGTATCAGGTTCAGCTGTTGGTACATATGAACAATGAGGGTCAAACACACAGAGTGTGCCACCATTAGGTGTTGATGGTCCACGTGTCAAAAACGATGGTACATCAGTTAGATGATAAACAGCATTAAATCCAACACCAAATTGTCCAGTCTTTGTGGGATCGTCAGACTTGCTACCTTCTCCAAGGTTCTGAATGCCAATCAAATCATCTTCAGAAAAACATGCGTCATTAAATACACATAAACCTGGCCCTTGGAGTTGGGTCCATTTTTGATTAAATATTCTATTTGTTCCGTGATCTCTACTGTCTAGTACAAAATGAATTTCGGTGGCTCCTGCATCATCCGCATTTTGAAGCAATTCATTGAGAACTGAGTGGTCACGAGGGTATGCAGAAATAATGTTTTTGAGGCGTGTTACTAACTTTTCTTTTTGTCCAAATGGAATTCCATTTGAAAACCGAGACAGGTGAAAATGACGTTTTGACATTATTCTTAATGAGTTTATGATGGCTTGCGTCACTTGTGGGTGAATTATATGTACTTCATTGTTTCTCCAAACAATGTCTGGATATCTGTCATCAAAACACACCTCTGATATTGGTCTGAGGCAACATTCATTGTCTGGTATATAAACACCTTTCTTCTCTTCTTCCGACAAGATCTTTGAGTTGTGTTTAAGAGAAAAACATAAATTTTCCAATACATTTACAATATTCTTGGCATCAATTTCAGGAATCTGTGTTTCCCCAACTTCCTCTTTTCGTTGTATCAATATGTTGATAAATTTTTCTGCATTAAAAAAAATAGGAATTTCCATATGTGTCCAAAATGCTTTATACTTTTGCAGAGATGGTGACATCTTGTACAAATATGGAAAACAATTTCCTATCAAGGTTTCTGCTATCTGGTCGGCAGTAACAATATGACCTTCAAGACATACAACTCTTTTATCTTTCAATGCAGTTAAACGTTCCAAGACGCTTTCTTCAATTTCACAATCTTTTAAATGATTATTTAGTTTCAAGTACACACTGTCAAAAATCTTTTTTATATGTTCTGTGTACTCCAGACTTTCTCTTCCCAGAATTTCAAGCTGTGCAAGTGCATCTTCAACTGTCACATCCTTCACAAGTATCACACGAAGAGCATCTTTATTTATTAGTACGTTCATGGAATCCATTATATATCCAACTGATCCTACTGCAGAGAGATCCCATGGACTGAACATTTCTGATGGAGACAGAAAGCATTGAATCATTGTAATCTCATTCGCCTTCCATGGCAAACTCCAATACTCTGGTTTCTTCAGGACAGGTAGAAACGTAATTGCATGTAATTCCTCTTTTTTGTCTAAATGATTCCTCCAAGAGGTGTTGAGATACTTTAGAACAGCTCTAGATCTCATCATAGCCATTTCCATTGTTTGAAGTTGAATAGAATGTGCCCTCTCTACCAGTAATTTAGATGTAATAGTATTTACCATCATATGCATTTGTTTTAAAAGTTCTTCATACTTGCAAAACGGTAATGTCGGGAAACGCAAGTCACTCTCATGAAACATATCACTGATTGGTCCAGATTGCCAAACCAAGTCAGATGGTTTACAAAGACTACCAGTATATGCAGACTTGACAGGTATACATTCAAAACATTCTACTAGATAGTGCAAGGATTCATCTTCAAGAGCCTCCATCAAAAGCTTGTCTCGTTTTTCTGACATCTCATTAGTATCCCAATACTTATTTTTCAGATTGGGGAAAAAATAGCTTTCAAAAAAGTCTTTTTTCTTAACCATTCTCTCTTCTAATTTGCTGAGGCTGTTGTGCTTAGTTTTCATGAAGTTCTGATAAATGTGTACTGGCATATTCATCACAGATGTTTCTCCATGGTGGAATTGCAACATGCATTCAAATGCAAAATCACCAATATCTTCCCGATTCCTAAAGATAGGTTCTAGAAATGTCGAATTGCTAAGTGAACTTGTTACTGCTGTAGCTGCATGTAAATCTTTTCGGTAAAAGACAGGAACGTTCTCATCTAACACGTGTTGGTAGAACGTTTCAACTAGTATATTAAGATCTTCTTGTGATTCATTCAGATTTGGCCAAAGAGTCCAATAATTTGATTCCAGTATTTTGTCAGTTAACCTACTTGCGACTAACGAAAGAAGATTTATATATGCACTCAAAATAACATCACCCAACATACCGTCATTCCAGCTGCTGTTGTCATTCGTTTTGTTGTCTTTATTGAAACGAACCAAACTCTTTCTGTCATTTTCTACCATAAAACATCCATTTATATGCAATGGTAACGTGGTTTCAACAGGAAGTGGCAAGAAACAGAAAATGCGACTTTGTGTATAAAAACCTGTCGGGAGTTCATTCATTTTAATAAAGGATGTCAATTCATGATCAGTTCTCGTTATTGGAACTGCAACGCTCCCAACTGGAAGGGCACCTTCAGCTTTTAATTCCCTGGCCATACCAAATGAGTGATGACCTGTTCCCCATGATATAATCCATGAATATACTTCGCTTGTTCGTTGAAATTGAGGGTCAACAGTTTCTGCATATTCGGAGACCTCAATGCAAATATCTACAACGTGTATGGGAAGTGCCTTTCCGGTTTCAACTTCATCTTCCATTGCATTTGTCACCTCCTTTAAGACATTATATCTGTTTTCCTTGACAGGATGAAAGAGTTGATTTGTATTAGACTTCACAGTTTTAAATAAGAGCTGTTTGTCTGTTTCAGGGTTGATACTCTTTGAATTCAAGTGATAAACTGAAATTTCTGTGACATTTTGCGTAAACAGAAGCAAATTAGCAGCTGCTTCCCTAAATTTCATTAACAGCTCAATAACTTCCCGCTTTGTGTATGGGAGCTGTTTAATCTCACTCTCCGATGCTTGTTTTTGTGTTCTAAGTGGAAAACGGAACAATGTTTCATCATATACCTCTTTATTTGTTGCCGACAAGTCACATCCAAAAATACCATTATATGGTTTAAACTGGTTAGGAAAGTTTTTTCTATAACTCTTTGTCAATGGCACTAACAAACCTGGATTCGTGTCAAAAGCTGCTTCTCCAAGGTGATGCAAATGTGGATCAAGAACTACTAATGTATTCCCACTGACAAAACTAGGAACATCTGTTATATTATACACGGAGCAAAATCCCAATCCAAACTTCCCAATTTTATCAGTCTCCAAACATTTTGTTTTTCCACCCAGTTCAATAATATTTTTAAAATCCTTTTCTTGAAAGGGTTTATCATTATAAACCCACAAAGCTTGACCTTGACATTCTGCCATACCAGTATCGAACAGGCCTTCTCGGCAGTCTATATTTTCTCTTTCGTCATAAAGGAAGCACACCTTTGTTGCTCCTGCATCATCTGCATTCTGAATCAGTTCCTTTGGCACGGCAAACCCATCATTATAACTGTCAAGGAGGTTCGCGATTCTCGTCGTTAATTTCTCCTTTTGACCCCAGGCTAATGCAGATGTATTTTGCATGGACATAAATCGCTTGTTAACAGATGCAACTCCGAGTTTGGGAGCCAAATTGCTTATATCTGTATGGACATAAATGATCTTTTCTTCTTCTTCATCTTCATCATTATCTTCATCATCTAAAATCGATGAAAATGAACCTTTACCAGGTGTATATGTACACTTGTCTACTGTTTCAAATTTCAGATAATGATCACCATGGCAATTAATAGGCACTAACAAGTCTGTCATCTTTGGCTTTTCAATGCCCATGTCAACAATAGCTTTTAGAATATTCACAGTTAATATTCTGTCTTTTTTAACATCTTCCTGTTCAGTTAATGAATTATCTTCAATCAACTGGTACTTTTGAGAAAGATGTTCAAGCACTGATTTGAGCACTTCAAAGTCAACACAAGGTTTAACTCCAAGTTCATGAAAGGTTTCCTTATAATCATACAGATCATTAGCCAGTTCAAAGATGTAAGGTTCTAAGTTAAAGTTACAATGACAGTTGTCTACTTGTGTTACCACCATATCAGCAAATTTGAATCCTTTATTATTAGTTGGAATACATTTCATGCTACGCAGATTTTCAATACTTTCATCATAACTACGACTGTCTGTTTTTCTGAGTTCATTGATATATTTGAATATAGATTTGGTCATATGTATACATTCGGAATTCTCTTTCTGCCGATAAGAGTCGATGATGTTCTTAAAATGTTCCAGGACAACATGTTGTGATGGTGGGTGGTCCCACTTATAATATAACGCTACATGCTTGCCGACTCTTTCTACTGATACCATTGGAGCCACTGTTCCTACCAAATGTTTGAATTTGACACATTTTACCTCTTTAGAAGAAGCCAAACTATTGTTTTGGTACCAAGTCAACCCATCAGGGTAACCTTCAGGTTTTGAAGTACACACTGGAACCCAGTTGAAATCTTGTATTTGCTCCAAAACTGTGTTGCTAGTTAAACGAGGGTTGTTTTTAAGAAATGTAACGAAGCATTCTGCTTTCTTATAACGCTTTTCTTCACTATTATCATTGTGGGGTTCATGTATATTCCTGGCTATTATGACCAAGTGGTCTGGATCGATATCATTTTCATTCCGTATTTTCAAGTATTGTAAGAATGTTTGCTTGAATCTATGTTCTGCTACAAACTTTTCCTCTGGAAATATTCCTTTTTGACCATGAAAAAGATCTTTTAGAAACATTGATGAAGAATCAAAAAGATCCTTTACACGATATGACTCTCCGTCTGATGAGGACATGAAGACAATATCCTCGGCCTTCTGTAATACACGTTCCAATACATCTGCTGACAAATCTTGCAGGAATTTCATAATTTTAATCTTATCATCTACAGAGTATGGAGAGTGGCTTTTCAACATTAAATCGAGTGTTTCATCAACAAAAGTTTGTTCACTCATTTCAATTCCACCAAGATATTTTACAAATTTGGTAGAATTATTCTTCAAGAGCTTTCTTGGGTAAAAAACTCCTTTTGGAAATGTAAAATTTGCCAGTTGTGTTCTATTTTCCACTAAAGATACCATATCTTGGTCATGTACATTGTCAAACTGTTTGAATATTTTCAACATTCGCAGCAAAGGATGTGACTCTTTTGAAATATTTGAACAGTGGTTAACTAGATACTGTAACAGTTCTGACCTTTCATTATCACTACATTTCTCATTAATATCTCTTGCGACTTTTTCCATTCTAACTGAGGAAGACACATCTTGAAAACATTTCAAAACGTTGTCAGCTATGGGTAATTTGATATACTTTCCTATTACCTCAACATGTGGAAATTCTATGGTTTGTTCTGGAGATAGAACATTTACATCCATGAACACCATTACCTTTTCTATGGCCTTTGGTAGTGGTTCATAATCCTCATGCTTGGATAACATATAATTCCCTTTTAATACTAAATATTCAATCATTTCTCCTTCACTCAGGTTATTTTGATCAACAGCATGTCTAACAGGGATAAGTGGTACACTCTCAAATGAAGCAAGACTTTCATATCTGCTTGAGATTAGTTTCCAAACAGTGCACACCCATTTACATCCAAGAACTGGCAGTAGCTTGGGAATAAAGTGACCATTCTCCTTTCTAGTACAATTAACTTTGAATGTCTGCATTAACAGTTGTGGCAAACAATCATCAGTAAGACATCTAAGCTGAAATATGCCTGCAAAAAAAATATGCAGTTAAAGAGATAAATGACAATCTGAGTTTTCATACAAGAGCATGTATCGCTCACTTGACTGGTATAGACAATGAATAATAATGAAAAGTCATCACTAGGTAGATTCTGTTTTAAAAGTACAGGAAGAAAGTTCCTAAGGAAATTAGTAGGGGAAACCCCATTAAAATTAGGACTTTCACAATTTTGGAATTTGGTCCCTTTTAGTCCCCTCATACCTCTGAAAGGGGCTGTTGTGGCCGTAATCGTGTGGTAGTTGGATGTACAACTACCAATGCAATCAGTGCCTATCACCACTGATGTTGTGAGTTTGAACCCTGTTCATGGCGAGGTGTACAACATTATGTGCTAAAGTTTGTCAGTGGTTTTCTCTGAGTCCTCCGGTTTCCTCCACCAATAAAACTGACCGCCACGATATAACTGAAATATTGTTGAAAGTGGTGTTAAACACCAACAAACAAACAAACATATCTCTGAAACAGTAAGATCTACAACACATCTCTTATGGTACTACAGATTTGAATATTTCAAAGCAATTCAATGAGAAAAAACTGCATTCAAAACAGACATGAATTTGCATATGTGATACTTTAATTCATGTGACATTTCTTTTGCTGTTCAGTATATATTGCTTAAAACGGCAATATATTATAATTATATTCTTAACAGAAAATTACTCTACAGAAATGAACAACAAAATTTAAGGTATCAAAAATGTCTGTAATCATATTTTCAGACAAATTAAAGTACTTGATAATGTGAAAAGAGAAAAATAGAATTTCATCTTATGTATTTTTTATTGATATTTAGGAAGTAAAAAAATAATACATCAATTTCAGCAATGCATAAAGACTTGATAAATACTGACATGATTTGACAAAATAACCCTTTTCCTCAGTAGTTGTGACAATTTTGTGATTTAATTTGTTTGAAGATAGACTATTGGCAAGACAATTTTTCTTAATTGTAATGTTTGTGTTTGTTTTTTAATACACATTTAATGTTCAAAAGTAGGTTTATCGTTTAGGCTTATGGTGTTTAACGCCACTTTAAACAATATTTCAGCTATATCGTGTTGATAGGTAAATTTCCAATATTTTCGACAAACTATGATATGATTAAATGCTCCTTAAATGCTGTTAAACACCAATCAATGAAACAATTCACACCAAACCTTTCTATCTCAAAAATAGATTGACATAGTAAGAATATGGCGGTAATTGTCAGCTAAATTAGCCCCGATAACTGACATAGTAAGAATATTGAGGAAATTGTCAGCTAAATAACCCCTGATAACTGACATAGTAAGAATATGGTGGTAATTGTCAGCTAAATAAGTCCTGATAACTGACATAGTAAGAATATGGTGGTAATTGTCAGCTAAATAAGTCCTGATAACTGACATAGTAAGAATATGGTGGTAATTGTCAGCTAAATAAGCCCTGATAACTGAGATAGTAAATATATGGTGGTAATTGTCAGCTAAATTACCCTGAACAACTGACATAGCAAGAATATGGTGGTAATTGTTAGCTAAATTGTGGTAAATGTCAGCTAAATAAGCCCTGATAACTGACATAGTAAGAAGAATATTGAGGTAATTGGCAGCTAAATAAGCCCTGATAACTGACATAGTAAGAAGAATATTGAGGTAATTGTCAGCTAAATAAGCCCTGATAACTGACATAGTAAGAATATTGAGGTAATTGTCAGCTAAATAAGCCCTGATAACTGACATAGTAAGAATATGGTGGTAATTGTCAGCTAAATTACCCTGAACACATAGTAAGAATATGGTGGTAATTGTCAGCTAAATAAGCCCTGATAACTGACATAGTAAGAATATGGTGGTAATTGTCAGCTAAATTACCATGAACACATAGTAAGAATATGGTGGTAATTGTCAGCTAAATTAGCCCCGATAACTGACATACATTGTAGTAAGAATATGGTGGTAATTGTCAGCTAAATTACCCTGAACAACTGACATAGCAAGCATATGGTGGTAATTGTTAGCTAAGCAAGCCCTGATAACTGACATAGCAAGAATATGGTGATAATTGTCAGCTAAATAAGCTCTTATAACTGACATAGTAAGAATATGGTGGTAATTGTCAGCTAAATTAGCCCTGATAACTGAAATACTCTGCTATTTTCAACTTTAATAAAATAAAAAAGACTCTTTGACTTCAACTATAACTATGGAATATCCATGAATTATCAAAGAGTTAGGGGTTATCATTATGGTGTTTAAAGCCACTTTCAACAATATTTCAGTTATATCTTGGCGGTCATTTTTATTGGTGGAAAAGTGGAGTACATGGAGAAAACAATAGATTTGCCACAAGTCACTGACAAACTTTATCACATAATGTTTTATTGAGTACACCTCAGACTTGGGGTCAATTACTAAAAATACTTTCAAATGTAATCGATTAAATTACAATTACTTTGTAAATGTAATCGATTACATTACTGATTACATTTAATATCATGACAACCAATATATTAGTGTTTTATGTTATTTTGTCTCATGTGCATCTGTCCAATATCTCTCTTTTTTTAATGTATTTCTTACTCGCAGCTATGAATTACAATTCAGTTTTAATGTGATCATTACATACAATAACATACAGTACATTGTAAATTATAAACAGCAATTCTCATTTTCCTTTTTTTCCATAAAATATGTTGTGTCTTATTACTATGACCAATATTCATTCATTTCATTTCAAATATTTTATTGATAAATCAATAGGATTGGATAACAGGCTATGCCTATACAAATCCTCTCCAACAACAAGATGGAACAATTAGAAAACAATTTACATAAGACATAGAGCAATCTACCCATCATGTATACATGCAATCCATCTTAATTACCAAACATAAACGGTTCATTCAACCTATGCCAACATTTTGAAAAATAGGTATAAAAAGGTAAGAAAAAATGTTGGCATAGGTTGAATAGGTTAATTGTTATGGTGACTAGTCATGTTTAATTAGTGTAAAATCGGGGGAGATATCAATGTACTCAAAGGGCTGATTCCCCGAACATCAACTTTCAAAAAGATCAAAAGATATTGACCACTGTAATTACTAATTAAAATGGATTAAAGGGCCTGCATAGGGGAAACTATTTTGTAAACCTCAGGTAAACTAAGGTAAATCTTGTGGATTAAAAATAAGGAAAATTATAATTAATATTTATTTTCAAATTTAAGCACAAGTATGGAAATAAAACATATGAAATATATATTAGTATTAAAACAAGTGTGGACACAGAAATGTGCTGTCCAAAAGGCAAGTGTGGATGTCAATATTTCATATTATTAACTTTAAAAAAAAAAAAAAAATTCATGGACACAGGGTCCTGGATTTTTTTTAATAAAAAACTAATCCTGGATTATTATTTTTGCTTAAAATCCGGTCCTGTGTTTTTATTTCAAATTTTCATCATACCCCCCCTCCCCCTCCCAAGGGTATAAAATTGTATCATTAATAATAAATTAAGATTTTCTATTTAAAATAAATCTCATTTACAAAACCACTGATATTTGTTCAATTTTTAATGCTGATTTAAGCTTTAGTCGCAACAAATTTTTATTTTTCTCTTTAAACTGTCGAAACATAACATTTATTTAACTGTAAAATTCACAAATAAAATTCACCCCCCCCCCCTTTTTCCCTGTTTAAATCAATGATCAACAATATTCCAGAATCAAACAAATGAATAAATATAACAGATTTCTTTTACATGCATCTTTTTACCATGCAGAGTCAGTGTGTTTTAAATCGGTCATCCAATCAGGACGCTCATTATTCTTGTCCAAGATAAAAATACATCGCTAAAGTAAATTTACCTGTGGTTTCAGAGTAGAAGATTTTTAGAAATCAAACATAAAATTTCCCCACTTCAACTCGTAAATTTACATAGAAATCGGAGATATTTCGTCATAAAACTTCACATATGGTTTTGTCTATCATATTTCTTGAAGACAAACATAAAATTTTATTGCATTTATCAATATTGTATGAATATCAACAGTTTTTTCAACACCGTATCTGTTTCTCGATACAGCCGCAACTTCAACTCGTAAATTTACATAAAAATCGGAGATATTTCATCATAAAACTTCACACATGGTTTTGTCTATCATATTTCTTGAAGACAAACATAAAATTTTATAGCATTTATCAATATTTTATGAGTATCAACAGTTTTTTCAACACCGTATCTGTTTCTCGATACAGCTGCCCGATTACAGTGACCCATGACCCAGATTAGCACATCCCAGCAGTTTTTTTTTAATAAGGTTGTTTAAACATTCATTAACATATTTTTCCCTTTTGAGTAAGCACTATTTATATTTTTATAAATAAGCAAACAAGACATATGACATAATAAGCAAAATGTAATGGTCTTAAAACAGTTACTTGACATATATTTGTTTTCCTTTGAAAAATAAGTACTTTATATATAGATTCTCCTTCAGTAACCCGTGGGTTACAATATTTCTCCACTCAAAAAGTGCCATCGCAGTAGAATGTGTCAGCAGTTCAGAGAACGGAGAGGTTGTCTGATGTGGCAAAAGCTATCATTCTGTGCGTCTCGCTGTCATCGAATAGGAAGAATCTGTCCCCTGTTTTCTGTTCGTTATGAAGCCAGAGCTCCAGATAATTTTCAAGTCCAAAGGGTAATTACCCCCTACTTTTGAAAATGATGCGTATTTGCATATTTCCTTTGCACTGTTGTACTCTCTACTTCAGAAAAGATTGCTTACATGTACACTTTTAAAATTATGTTTGACACAAGTGTTATTCAATAAACACAGGATGCAAGTGAAATGTATATCTCTGTTTAATTTGACACGATTGTGTCATGTTTATTAATAAAATGTTGTAAATATTTTGTTTTTTGCTCGTCGGCTTCGGCAGTTTTCACAGCCGTGTTGATAATGTCATCAATGATTCCTTTAACTATACTGTCACTTGACACAGATGAAACTGTCAGGAACTTTTAAAAAAGTATATAATTTTCCGTAGCGCGCTTATTCATGTTCTTGCTCATTTTCAACGAACAACGTGTTCCCAAATTCACTTTAGTTTTAGTTCTTAACTAAACCGCATTTATTTGTAATATTGACCGCGATTGGATGATTTATCCTAAACATCCAATCAGATCTCTTTTGACATCGATGCTTAGAAAGGCAAACATTCGGTACCCCTCGGATGTATACACTTTCTCTTTCAAAAAGTATAAAGAGAAGTAATTACGGGGAATTTTTCAGTCAAAAATGTATTGTTTATGTACACAATGTATTATCGTCAACAGCGTACAAGTACGCTCCGAATTTGGAAAGTGTGCTTACACAGCAATATGCATGCGTAAATGTACACTCTGATCTGATAATACATGCGTTTTTACTCGTTTTCATAGCGTAAAAAACGCAAATACGCAGCTTATCTGGAGCTCTATGAAGCTAACATTGAGTTGTGCATTTGCCATGGTTGGTGAATTAGAATGAAAAGTTTGTGTTCTGTTATCTTATTTATACCTTATAATAGCTTGGAATGCCCAGTAGGCTTGGACAATTCATAACAATTTATGAATCAAATGTAAAATGTGTTCACTTTAAGCTTAGCTTGGAGGCTGAACATATCATCCTCATCAAAGAATTGATTACTTAACTGTTCTCACCATTAATTATCAGTAACTCAAAGATAACAAGGGCAACGCAAAGTGTGGCGTATCCCCTCGCCTAAAAATTAGACCCTGAGACCTTGCCCTTTGACCTTGAAAATCAATAGGGTTCCAGATTCGCTTAAGGTCTAAGCATGTACCAAGTTTGGTCAAAATCCATTGAAGGATGTTGATTCTAGAGTGTTCACAAGGATGTTACACAATAAAAATTTGACCCCTTGACCTTTGACCTTGAAAATCAATAGGGTTCCAGACTCTCCTAAGGACTAAGTATGTACCAAGTTTGGTCAAAATCCATTGAAGGATGTTGATTCTAGAGTGTTAACAAGGATGTTACACGGTAAAAAATTTACCGTGACTTTGACCTTTGACCTTGAAAATCAATAGGGTTCCAGATTCTCTTAAGGACTAAATATGTACCAAGTTTGGTCAAAATCCATTGAAGGATGTTGATCCTAGAGTGTTCACAAGGATGTGACGGACGGACGGACGGTAGCGTTACTATATCCCTTCGCAACTTCGTTGGCGAGGGGATAATTATTGTTTTTCCCTAATATTACATTGAAATATACAAAATAATTGTATTTATTAAAAATCAATTTTATATCAAAATAAAATACATATCCTAAATTTGTATTAAAATTAAATAAATATGCAAAATTTATATTAGAATAAATAAATATGCTAAATTTATATTAAAATTAAATAAATATGCTAAATTTATATTAAAATTAAATAAATATAATAGTCTAATTTATTTCAATATTTATTTAAATGATTTTTTTATTTAAATTTTCTAAAATAAAACCTTATTTTTGTAATGATTTTATGTATTATTGAAATTAATTTTATATCAAGTTGATGTTCAGGTAACATACCCTTAATTATGCTCCCTTACTGAACCTCAATTTAAAGGGGCAATAGCTACGATTTTGACCAAAAAAATTATATGTTTTGGAAATTGGTAAATAGCTTTAAAATGATGAAATAAAAGTAAATATTTCACATTAAACAGCTTATTGTACCACTTTTCGCCTTTTGAGAACGAAAATTACCATCGATTTATTATTTCTTTGCAAGCAAATAATTTGACCTCGCTTTCTCTGTATGCATCTGACCTTACTAGTGACAGGTAAAAACGAATAATTTGTATTTTGTCGCTTATTAACTGCAAACTTGCATGGTTCTTTGTCCGTAATTAACACTGACTAAAAGCAGATTCACAGAAAATAAGAAATAAGTGCATTGTTGTACTGATTTAATGACGATTCGGCAAACTCTGTAAACAATGCCGATAATTAATAAGATGTCATCCATTTCTTGATCGATCTCAAAACACAAGCAGTTGCACCTTTTTTCCAAGATGCACGTACATTTCATAACATTTATAAGTTACAGAAGCATGTTTTATTAAGGCATCAATCATATCTGATAGTTTTTATGGGTAACAAAAATGTACGATTTTGGCAGATAATGCCCCTTTAATAGATTATAATTGCTATAACAACAACTTGCACCATATCGGAAATCGGACAATGTTGAATTTGTGGTGGCCATTTTGAAAATGGCGACCGGTAAAATTTTTTCAACGTCGGGAATCAATGCGGGACATCATTATCTACCCACATATCAAATTTTGATGATATCGGACAGTGTTGAATTTTTGCGGTATTGTGGTGGCCATTTTGAAAATGGTGACCGGTAGAAATTTTTCAATGTCGGGAATCAATTCGGGACATCATTATCTACCCACATATCAAATTTTGATGATATCGGACAATGTTGAATTTTTGCGGCATTGTGGCAGCCATTTTGAAAATGGCGACCGGTAGAAATTTTTCAATATCGGGAATCAATTTGGGACATCATTATCTACCCACATATCAAATTTTGATGATATCGGACAATGTTGAATTTTTACCGCCCATTTTTTATGCCATGTTTTGGCAGCCATTTTAAATATGGCAGACATCTCGAAAATTTTGAAAACGCAGAATTGCTCCTCTAATGGTGACCTATCACTATGTCAAATTTTATGTCTCTATCATTATCCATTTAGAAGTTATCAACATTAATGTACGAAAATTTCAACTTTCCCATAGGATTCTATAGTAACCCCCACCCCCTTTGAACCCCTCAAAATATTACTTTGACCCCCTTTACCACAAAGCTGAAAACTTTAGGACCAACTAGAAACATATATCTATAACTCCACCAAGTTTCATGAAATTCTGTCCAGTAGTTCCTGAGATCTGCTGTGGACAAGTTCATGTGCCATGGAAAGAAAGAAGAAGAAGAAGAAGAAAGAAGAAAGAAGGAAGAAGGAAGAAGAAGAAGAAACGGAGCAAAAACAATAAGTCTCCAAAAGTTGTTTGGGAGACTTAATTACAAGCCACATGCAAAAATTTATTCAAATCTATCCATGTTTACTGAAGTTATCGCATAAACAAGACACAATTCTCAAAATTGGTGATTTTTCAACCAAAAACTAAGATTTTTCCCCAAAACCTTGCTTCAAATATTACCATGTGAGAACCCATTCAAGATAATGATAATTACAAGCCACATGCAAAACAAATTTCAAATCTATCCATGTTTACTAAAGTTATCGTGTAAAACAAGACACAATTCTCAAAATTGGTGATTTTTCAACCAAAAACTAAGATTTTACCCCACAACCCTTGCTTCAAATATTACCAGGTAAGAACCCATCCAAGATAATGATAATTACAAGCCACATGCAAACAATTATTCAAATCCATCCATGTTTACTCAAGTTATCACGTAAACAAGAAAGTGTGACGGACGGACAGACAGACGGACGGCCACTATAACTATATCCCCCACTGCTATTGCAGGGGGATAATTACGATTACCCCATGTCTGGTACACCTCGCTTGAGCGGGGTTCAAACTCGCACCTTCAGTGGTGATAGGCATTGATTGCAAAGATAGTTATAAATCCAACTACCATATGGTAATGACAATGACGGCCCCTCAATTATTAAAGATCATGAACATAGATCAATATAAAAAAAATACATAACTTTGTACTGGGGGTGGAAATGCTTAATCAGCAATAGTTATACTAATAATTGATTTCCAATTGCCCAGAAATCATTCTTGAAAATAGTGTATTTATATTTTATAAAGTCAGTGTTATTTCTTAAAATAATATGTGTAAAAAATACTTCAAGTGTAATTGATCCAATTGGAGACAAATTGTGTGGTTCTGTTTCTATGACATATTTCTGCCTTCTCAAAAGTCTTATCCTAATTATACCAAACGAGTTCTTAAAGTTAGATTGGAGCCGTTGTGGTCATGATCGTATAGTAGTTGGATTTACAGCTACCTGTGCAATCAGTGCCTATCACAACTAAAGTTGTCAGTTCGAACCCTGCTCATGGCGAGGTGTACTTGAAACAACATTATGTGATAAAGTTTGTCATTGACTTGCAACAGGTCAGTGGTTTTCTCCAGTTTCCTCCACAAATAAAACTGACCACCACGATATAACTGCAATATTGTTGACAGTGGCATTAAACACCATAAAACCAACCTAAGGACTAAGGTCTGACTAATTTTCATCTTAACATAATCTTGATAAAGGGTTATCCAAACACTAAAAGCCAACACATATTTACGGATACTTACTAAAAAGAGAACTATCTTACCTTTCTCTGCCATCTTGTTTAAGCTATCCCATAAGTTATCAGGAATGTCAGCTTTTGATATAAATCTTTCTTCTAGTCCAGGAAACAACTTTACTGTTTCATCAGTGACTACATAGACACTGTCCATTTTAAGATGTGAAGAAAAGGAGGTAAATTCTTTTGTGTTCAATGGTAGTAATTCAATTGTGTCTAAATCTTTGTAATCATTGTCTTCAAGTATAAATGTCAACAAGTTCAGTTTTTTGTTACTTGAGTAAGAATGCCAGGCTTGGGAATTTCTCAATTTCTTGCATATCATTTTTGGAGATATTGTATCTGGTGTGTGGCCTGTGTTCTTTAAAACTTGTATCATATGATATGGCAATTCTACCAAGTTCTCATTACATTCTAATAGAAGTTCTTTCACTGTGTTCTGGATTTGTGAGGAATTCTCAAGGCTGTCCGCAGTGCCAACCTGATCAAATACAGCAAATAATGCTTCGGACCTTGTGATCCATTTTCCGCCATTCTGTTTTGTATAAAAAATATTCTCTTCTATAACTGTTTCGTGCAAAGTTTTACAGAGTAATTTCCAACTTGGCTCAACAACATCTGAGTTAGGTATTGAGTTGTAAAAATCTTCAATCAAATCTGGTGAATTTCCAGTTCTCTCACATCTATCTCTTAGGAGTTGTATAAGAACGTTGAAAGACTTGGGTAACAATTCCACGATCATTCTGTGATTCCAAAGCAGTGACTTGTCTGTCTGTCCTGTCTCACTGGTAGCAGCGCTCTCTTTTAAATGGCGTCTGTTAGGTTCCAAATCAAAGAATCCATTAATGTGTATGGGAAGGCCAGTCATACTTGTTTCTGTAATTGGCAAAGGCAGAAAGCAAAATATATGACCTGGAGGTCTTTTTTCTCTGTCCGTTTTTGTACAGTATGCCACTCCTGTATATGGACTATAATGCAAGTCTTTATCAACTGACAAAGTTTTCAATTCATCAGACATAACATCAGTGCCAGTCAGACAGCTTACTACTGAAAAATGATCCTCAGTCAGCTTCTTGTTGTCATCCTCTATAATATAGGTCTTGACAACAGCTTCAAATTTTGACATTATGCTTGCAGACGGCAACTCACTCTTCAGTTCCTTTAATTTTTTACGGAAATCTTTTCTCTCTCTTCTGAATTCATCCTGATTCAGTCCACACATTTCAAGAGTAAAATAAGGTAAGTCATTTTTCAAGTTATAAACTTCAATTCTTTCCAGATTTCTCAAGAACAGTAGATTATATGAGGCTTCTTCAATGAAGGAACTAAATAGAAACTTGGCCTTCTCTTCTGAATAAACTGTAGATGACAAACTGCTTTCCTGTTGTCGAAGAGGAAACCAGAAAAGTGTTCCTGGGTATTGTCCTTTTTCTAGTACATCACTGTTAAATTCAAATCTATTTAGAATGCTGGCAAAAGTAACTTCAGCACAATGATTTTTCTTTAAACGTTTCAGCGGTATATCCAGGCATTCTCCTCCTTCATGGAATTCAGATTTCAATGGATCAATAACTAGAAGTCTGTTTCCACTTATGATCACAGGAGTATCTGAAGGATAAAAAATGTAATTTTCAGATATATCAATTCAATTAAAAAACAACTTAGGCTCGATTCACAAGTTTTTACCAGCCTAAAGTAAGTGGTGCTCATATAGGATTTTGAGTGAGTGAGTGAGTAAGTGATTGTTGCATAATGCCAATTCAGCAATTTTTCAGCTATATCATGGTGAGAACAAGTTAATTGTCGAGATGATGATGAGGTCTGCTTTGTTCTAGACCAACACACTTAGTTGGATTTTTATAGTGGTAGCTCACTAAAACAACAGTCTGCAGGTAGACATGTCGCTCCACTTGGACACATTATTCTGATTCTGAGCCAACCAGTCTTTGCCCTTTCTCCTTTATGCTGCGTGCTTAGCGGAGAAGCTACAAATACCTGTTTTATAGTCTCTGGTTTGACCTGACCGGGGCTCTAACTCACAATCTACCGCACTCAAGGCAAGCACGCTAGCCATTACCCCACCGATGCGGTATTTGCACCAAAATCATTAATTTTATTGATGACGGTTAGGGTTGTCAACAATATTTCTAATGGCGGGATCAAATATATGTTTTTTTCTGTAACGGTGGCCATCTTGGGATGGACTTTGGCCAATCAGATACATTTTAGAAAGGACTACTCCTGCAAAGTTTGGTTCAAATTGGCTGAGTAGTTTCAGAAAGATTTTTTAATGGCTTTTTTTAACTTATTTCAATAAGCACTAAAATTGATAAAATAAAAATTTAAGTGTGAATATATGTTGTAGAGCCCTTATCCATACTCTTACGGTTGAAATTTGATCAGATTCTGGCTTCATATAATATGAATTTGGACCAATTGGATATAGATAGAATTGGGACCATCAAAGACTTTTCCTGCCAAATTTGGTTAAAATTGATTGAGTAGTTTCAGAAAAGATTTTTTTACTGGTCTTATGCTTAACTATATAATATATGTTAAACAGCTTCTAATAATGGCCTTATAGTTACAATTGAACTAATTCTGGCTTCAAATAAAGCTGTTTTAGCCTTTTAAAGAATTTTCTATTTTTTGTATTGGTAGCCATCTCGGATGTGGTTCTGACCTATTTGATACAATTCAAAATAGGGATTACCAATTGAGCTTCCTTGTCAAGTTTGAAATAATTTAGAAAGGTTGTATCAGAGGAGAAGATTAAAATGTGAAAATTTAATGGATGACGGACATCAACAGATAACAAAATATCACATGAACTTTGGCCTAAAAACATATATCCTAATGCAATATGTAGAAAATTCTATAAATTTGGGATTAGAGGAAATATTTTATTGGAAGAAAAAACAATATTTTACATAAAAAGTATTTTAATGGGTTTTCAAATGGAGTTATCTCCCATATTCTAAAATGTAATTAAACAATATTATTAAGAATTAACTGGTAGAACTGCTAAAGTGGGTCACGGGTCACTGTGAGGTCCTGAAGGATTATTCTAAACTGTGGACTCCTGTTAGGCAACTGTGAACGGGGTTGCAATGACAAAAATCTTTCAAATTTAATTGAAAGAGGCCTGTGTTTATGTTTCACTAACGACTTTCTATCATGCTGTTTAAAGACAAGAATTTACCCTTTGGGGCACCTCAAATGCTGGAATTTCGGAATTTCCCATATGTGTTTCAGTGGGGTGAAACAGGATGCTATAAGATGCTGAAATCCATCGATTAATGTAAAATATACACTTTTTTCACTTCTTGCACATATTTTTCACATGTTTTGTTATAACTTATGCATGGTTTAATACTAAGCTATACCGAATATAGAACACTATTTTTATTTGAGGGCTTAGACCGTACTTCAAATAGACTAATCCATTTTTCGCGGGAAAACTGATGGAGATCGATGAATGTTGATTTATGTGTACACAGTAGAAAATCAAGATTTTCAAGGTATTTTGAAAGTGTACTACGTAGGCTTAGATGCTTACAAAGTTCAAATGCACAAGTTAAAGGGGCGATATTGAAAAAATTTAAGAAGAAGAAGAAGAGGGAGAAAATAAGCTCCGCCTCTCCGAAATTATGTACACATTTATCACGTGATTCCATGTTTATTTGAAATCAAGGTCGAGTTGTTCAGATAGAACACATAGAACGCTGTGTGACATACAATACGGGAGCAAATTAATTTAACAAAAGTGTGAATTTCTACAGAAATAGTCAGAATAAACATAACTTGAGGTCAAGGGTCATGCAGTTGGGAAAGATGAAATATGGGGGAGGTGGTGTTGGTGTTCCATGATTACCTGCTCTAAATTATTTTAAGTTCCTAGACCCTTCCCTCATGATTACCTGCTCTAAATTATTTTAAGCCCCTAGACCCTTCCCTCATGATTACCTGCTCTAAATTATTTTAAGTCCCTAGACCCTTCCCTCATGATTACCTGCTCTAAATTATTTTAAGTCCCTAGACCCTTCCCTCATGATTACCTGCTCTAAATCATTTTAAGTCCCTAGACCCTACCCTAAAGATTTTTTTGCAATTTTTCAATAAGCACTGTTGAAGTCCCAATGTCTCTCCTACCTAATTTCCTACCATATTTTTTATTTGGATTTAACTGGAACCACATGTTTTTTTTTATTTGGCCATAGTTCATTTCTCTGCAAATTAAAACGTTAAAATACAAACTTCAATATCATATTGTAATAATGATGTTTTGTGCTGATTGACCCCACATGTGACCGGGGTCAACTGGCCCAATTCATTCATGGAAAAGAATTGGGGAAATTCTTCTATTGTGAAGTGGAAATTGTATTGTGACGTCAACATTTTCCAGGAAAATGCACTTAAATTGGAAATTTTGTATAATACCTTGCACTGGACATTTTATGTGATTATTTCACTTTCAACTAGGCTGCATACATTTTTGTACATACATTTGTATTTTTACTGCGAAGGAAGAAAACATATTGGATTTTGACGATCGCTTGACTTCTTAACGTCGCAGTACCCAAATCAGTATATTGTATATTTTTAGAAAAATTTTCAAATTTTATATTGTATCAGCCAAATAAAGAAATATGTTTGTTTTTACGAAATTTCCCTCTGAATCTAAATCTGTGTGCTTCACAAGTAAAACTCTTAAATGACTTCTGTTACTCTTATACACCCATCCCCACCCGTCTTTTTTGGTATAGATAATAAAGAAAACCTAAACATATGGAAATTCATAGCTGTTGTATTAAATATATTATGGTCACTTTTTCTTATAAAACTGACATTAACCCGAATCCTTCACATGGAAATGAAGATTTATTCCGAGGAAGCGAAAAAAGGTCAGAGAGTCTTCAAGGTTAATGAATTCAAACATTCTGATATTTTGAAGTAAAAATCATGGATCCTTTCAACTTTGACACAATGAGGTTTTACTGTACTGTAGTATGTTTACCTGTCATGTGAAAAACCGATTTAAATCCAAGTCCAAATCTTCCTACTTTTAGAGGCTCTTTCTCCTTAACACTATTATAAATAGTAATGATGCCTTCCCAATCTTTTTCTGTGAACATAGCATCATTATACACACATATTGCAGGTGTCTGAAATTAACACAAAATCAATGATCACATAGAGTAAATAATTTGTCAAAATTACTTTTTGAGACTGCAAGTCTTTTTGTTTTTATCATAGATCTATATCCTTGTATATGCATTGCCAGATATAAATAGAATAACAGCAATTATGAAGGTCGAGACAGACATTATCACTAGTATTACAGCGAGTTTGATTTGGTTTATGGTGTTTAACGCCACTTTCAACAATATCTCAGTTACATCGTGGCAGTACTGACAGAATGAGCTGTGATATTAATAGTAATAAAGTATGTCGAGATATTCAAAGCTAAACTCATTTTCTTAATGGTAACGTCGTGTGTTTGGCATCACACTGATCGATAATTTTCAGCATCATGGTCAGTCTGTTGATACTGCAAAATATCCCTCTGTGGGATTAAAGGGAAAATGTATAAATTACCAATAAAACGACATTATCAGGATTTTTTTTTTTACAAAATTCTTCTTTCTTGAGGAACTAGTTTAGTGACATTAAAACAAAAATTGATATTGATTTACTATATATGATTTATCATATATGGTTACAAGCAAGCATGCAAAGTTTTAATGAATCCCATTTAAAATACAAACAAATTGAGTGAGTGAGTGATTGTTGTTGTTTAATGAGCAATGTTCAGCTATATCATGGCAATAACAAGTTACATTTCAACGAGATGATGATGTCCACTTTGTTGTAGATCATTAACTCATTAGTTGGAATATTAAGTGAAAAAGGGCAATAACTACTTACAAAATGGTCCAATAAAACTGCCATAAAGATATGCAGACATTCATATGGCAATAAACAAGCATTCATAGCTATATATAGTTTTGAGGAATTCCAAGGTAAACTGTTGGGAGGAGTTGTGCCAACAAACTTTTTGATTAAAGGGCAATAGCTCCCTAAAACTAGAACTGTGAGTAACCTCACTGAGTGATATCCCCCACTTACAATACTATGATGTTCAAACTTTGGAATACAGGTGTATTAGCAAGTTAATTATCTTCCCTTCTAAATTTTAGATAGCAACGGTATTCCTTCATGCACATCTGCAGGTTGTGTACTACAACTGTGTAAAGTTTCATAAAAATTCAATAAGCAGTTTAGTAGGAGTTGCGCTTACAAGGTACATGCCCCCCCCCCTTTTCGTGAAAGTATAAGTTGAATTATCTCCCTTCTTAAATTTTGGACAGCAACCATATTCCTTCATGCACATCTGCAGGTAGTGTACTACAACTGTGTAAAGTTTCACAAAACTCCAATAAGCCGTTTAGGAGGAGTTGCGCTTACAAGGTACACGACCCCCCTTTTCGTGAAAGTATAAGTTGAATTATCTCCCCTTCTAAATTTTAGACAGCAATGGTATTCCTTCATGCACATCTGCAGGTTGTGTACTACAACTGTGTAAAGTTTCATAAAAATTCAATAAGCAGTTTAGTGGGAGTTGCGCTTACAAGGTACATGCCCCCCCTTTTCGTGAAAGTATAAGTTGAATTATCTCCCCTTTTAAATTTTGGGCAGCAACCATATTCCTTCATGCACATCTGCAGGTAGTGTACTACAACTGTGTAAAGTTTCACAAAACTCCAATAAGCCGTTTAGGAGGAGTTGCGCTTACAAGGTACACGACCCCCCCCCTTTTCGTGAAAGTATAAGTTGAATTATCTCCCCTTCTAAATTTTAGACAGCAACGGTATTCCTTCATGCACATCTGCAGGTTGTGTACTACAACTGTGCAAAGTTTCATAAAAATTCATTAAGCAGCTTAGTAGGAGTTGCACTTACAAGGTACATGCCCCCCCCCCCCCCCCCCCCCCCCCCCCCACCCCTCTTTTCGTGAAAGTACAAGTTGAATTATCTCCCCTTTTAAATTTTGGACAGCATCCATATTCCTTCATGCACATCTGTAGGTAGTGTACTACAAATGTGTAAAGTTTCATAAAAATCCAATAAGTCGTTTAGGAGGAGTTGCGCTTACAAGGTACATGGACAGACGGATGGACGGACAGGGTGATTCCTAAATTTATCAATAGGTCTATATTTAAAGGAAAAATATGAATAGGAATATATTTCTGAAATTTGAATTAAAAGAATAAAGGGTGATTATGGAAGTCTCAATTGCACACCCCTACCAATTTAATAGAAGTTCCCCCCTCACAAGGGACAAGCTAAATAGCAATTAGAATTATGAGTGTTCAACCCCCTTTCACCAATAATATATCATTACATTATCACGGCTGGTAATCGGAACAAGCAGAACAGTCGGTTCTGCAAAGAAATTCGTGAGGATAACTTCCGGCTTTGGTGGAGGAGAGTTCCTGAAGACGCTTCGCAAGGTATGTACATGTCAAAAATTGAAATTTGATTTTTTACTGCTCGAATATTGCAAAATCAGAGAATGCTATGCTGTGGCGATTGCTTTCACGATTAGAAACATGTATAGTTTATTGTTGTATATGAAGTGTAACTCTTGCAAAATCAATCGTCCCACGAAAAATATGACGAAAATTGTGACACTCTTACATTTCTAAGTTGTTCTTGACAAAGATGCAAGTTAAATTTTCAATATTTTTTCATCATGGGAGTCTAAATGTAATCGGGGATAAATTCCGATTCGTCAGAAGTAAATTGAAGTCTAGATAAATCTACAAACTGTCACTGGGTGGTCACTGGATCTATAGATCATGCTTTCAAATTTTGTTTAAAATACCAGGGTACTAATTATTTTATAGTCTTTTGATTCATATTTATGAAAAAACCAAAGTTCTGAGTACCTTTAGAACATTTTCAAGAATTTCATGAAAAGCCTATGTCTTGTTCTGCCTTAACAGGTGCCTATGATTGGCAATAAATATATTTGTTTGTTTGTTTATATGCAAATCATCTCCCATGATACATTGCGGTAATCGTAGTTTTCTCGTAGTCACGTGACACATGTTTGAAAAATGGAAGACAAATGTCGAAATCATAGGATCTAAAATCGTGCTGTAATGGAGTGTAACACCACTTTCTGAGGGTAAGATGGTTTTGAATGAATAGAAAAATGATTGGTGAAGCGATTTATATAAGGGTTTCTGATAGAAAATAAAATCCGATAGCCACGAAACGTGGAAATGTGACGATCCTAGAGCCGGTGAGGCAAATTCACTGTTTTCCGTACATAGCACCCTCTGACGTTGAACGGCTACAGCAACTTTATAAATGCCGTTAAACGACAGAGGAATCTCAGACTATCTAGAAAGTTACTTGCCCAAAGGGACAAGTTTGAAAAAAAGTTATTGTAGAGGCCTGGATAGGTTAATTTATGGTGTTTAATGCCACTTTCAACAATATTTTAGTTATATGGTGGCGGTTAGTTTTATTGGTGGAGGAAACCGGAGTATCCTGAGAAAATCACAGACCTGTCGCAAGTGACTCACAAACGTTATCACATAATTACCTTGAAGTAATGCCACCAGTATCTATAGATTTCTTGTCATAAACACTCACATCTTGATGTATTGTCATATGTTCCAGACCCCCCTCCCCCCCCACTCCCCCATGCTCAATAGCCTTATTGCCAGATAATAGCTTACCTTTAAGTACTGTCTGATATTAGAAGTTCCACCTGGTTCTATATTTGTGTTGTCATATAAAATCTTCATACATTTAGCACCAGCATCTTCAGCATTCTGTACCATCTCCTTAAATAGTAAGTTTGTCATGTGACATTTAATCCTTGGAATCAAAATGGACACCCAAATCAAGCCAATGACAAAATTAATAACACATATAACTTAATTAGGGGCTCGTCTGGTTAATCATACATTGCTTGGGTTCAAGCAAGTTTGTAGTAGTTTCTTAGAAAAGGCTTTTAGTTAAACATCCAACTTTAGGCTGAAATTTTGGTTGTTATCCACAAGAATTGGGTCGTTAATTTCCTATATCTAAATGAAACTACACATTAATTTGGGCCTGACATATCTGTTGCTTCATCACAAACCATATCAATAACATCTAAATACCTGTTTTTGGTTACCTTTAATACTTTACATTTTTTTGAAAGGCACACTCGATTGGTGATATATAAGTCAATAAATTAATTTTAAAATTGTAGTTGGATTCACAGTTTGTTATTTTCCTCATCAGCCTGATCTATGTGATGGTGTTTGTTCAGAGGCTTTGAAAATTATATTTATCTATTAAGGTGGATTTATATTCTGGGTGCGACGAGCAATGAAATTGTTGCGATGGAGAAGCGATACTATTGCGAAATCATTGCTTTTTTGTTGCGTCACTACTATCATTTTTAGTTCGTGTTGCTTAGAGATTTTGATAACATTTTTTTTATGATTTCAGATGGCAATTACTCAGCGACGGTAGCGATATCGCTAAAAAGTTAAAATAATTTCAACTCTGCTGCGACAGCTTGCGACTATAATTTTCGCTAGTGATGGTCAACGATGACGTGCGTTGTCGCTGCGATGAGATAGCGATGTTTGCAAATCCGTCGCACAAACCCACCTTTAGGCTTATGAATCTTTAGCAATAATGTTTACTTTAAAGCTTCAGCTTCAAAGGGAAAGAAGTTAAACCAAAAGAACTGATGGGGTATTAAAATAAAGTAGTAGAAAACATGTTTCCATTCCAGGATTTTCAGCGTTTCTGGGGCCATTCTTTTTTCATCAAAACATGTTGAAGTCAGGGGTAATAAATAGGGGCAGTCAGGAAACTCGAAGCACATACATGTTTTCTTTATGGCCTAGTGAAAAGTGGTGAAGACAATTTATACTTACAACTTATTTTTTTATTTTGAGTCTTACTTGTTCTACATTATCAGTTATTTTGAGTCTTACTTGTTCTACACTATCAGTTATTTTGAGTCTTACTTGTTCTACACTATCAGTTATTTTGAGTCTTACTTGTTCTACACTATCAGTTATTTTGAGTCTTACTTGTTCTACATTATCAGTTATTTTGAGTCTTACTTGTTCTACATTATCAGTTATTTTGAGTCTTACTTGTTCTACATTATCAGTTATTTTGAGTCTTACTTGTTCTAGATTATCAGTTATTTTGAGTCTTACTTGTTCTACACTATCAGTTATTTTGAGTCTTACTTGTTCTACATTATCAGTTATTTTGAGTCTTACTTGTTCTACACTATCAGTTATTTTGAGTCTTACTTGTTCTACACTATCAGTTATTTTGAGTCTTACTTGTTCTACACTATCAGTTATTTTGAGTCTTACTTGTTCTACATTATCAGTTATTTTGAGTCTTACTTGTTCTACATTATCAGTTATTTTGAGTCTTACTTGTTCTACACTATCAGTTATTTTGAGTCTTACTTGTTCTACACTATCAGTTATTTTGAGTCTTACTTGTTCTACATTATCACGTTATTTTGAGTCTTACTTGTTCTACACTATCAGTTATTTTGAGTCTTACTTGTTCTACACTATCAGTTATTTTGAGTCTTACTTGTTCTACATTATCAGTTATTTTGAGTCTTACTTGTTCTAGATTATCAGTTATTTTGAGTCTTACTTGTTCTACATTATCAGTTATTTTGAGTCTTACTTGTTCTACATTATCAGTTATGTTGAGTCTTACTTGTTCTACACTATCAGTTATTTTGAGTCTTACTTGTTCTACATTATCAGTTATTTTGAGTCTTACTTGTTCTACACTATCAGTTATTTTGAGTCTTACTTGTTCTACATTATCAGTTATTTTGAGTCTTACTTGTTCTACACTATCAGTTATTTTGAGTCTTACTTGTTCTACACTATCAGTTATTTTGAGTCTTACTTGTTCTACATTATCAGTTATTTTGAGTCTTACTTGTTCTACATTATCAGTTATTTTGAGTCTTACTTGTTCTACACTATCAGTTATTTTGAGTCTTACTTGTTCTACATTATCAGTTATTTTGAGTCTTACTTGTTCTACATTATCAGTTATTTTGAGTCTTACTTGTTCTACACTATCAGTTATTTTGAGTCTTACTTGTTCTACACTATCAGTTATTTTGAGTCTTACTTGTTCTACATTATCAGTTATTTTGAGTCTTACTAGTTCTACATTATCAGTTATTTTGAGTCTTACTTGTTCTACACTATCAGTTATTTTGAGTCTTACTTGTTCTACACTATCAGTTATTTTGAGTCTTACTTGTTCTACACTATCAGTTATTTTGAGTCTTACTTGTTCTACACTATCAGTTATTTTGAGTCTTACTTGTTCTACATTATCAGTTATTTTGAGTCTTACTTGTTCTACATTATCAGTTATTTTGAGTCTTACTTGTTCTACATTATCAGTTATTTTGAGTCTTACTTGTTCTACATTATCAGTTATTTTGAGTCTTACTTGTTCTACATTATCAGTTATTTTGAGTCTTACTTGTTCTACATTATCAGTTATTTTGAGTCTTACTTGTTCTACATTATCAGTTATTTTGAGTCTTACTTGTTCTACACTATCAGTTATTTTGAGTCTTACTTGTTCTACACTATCAGTTATTTTGAGTCTTACTTGTTCTACACTATCAGTTATTTTGAGTCTTACTTGTTCTACATTATCAGTTATTTTGAGTCTTACTTGTTCTACACTATCAGTTATTTTGAGTCTTACTTGTTCTACATTATCAGTTATTTTGAGTCTTACTTGTTCTACATTATCAGTTATTTTGAGTCTTACTTGTTCTACATTATCAGTTATTTTGAGTCTTACTTGTTCTACACTATCAGTTATTTTGAGTCTTACTTGTTCTACACTATCAGTTATTTTGAGTCTTACTTGTTCTACATTATCAGTTATTTTGAGTCTTACTTGTTCTACATTATCAGTTATTTTGAGTCTTACTTGTTCTACACTATCAGTTATTTTGAGTCTTACTTGTTCTACACTATCAGTTATTTTGAGTCTTACTTGTTCTACACTATCAGTTATTTTGAGTCTTACTTGTTCTACATTATCAGTTATTTTGAGTCTTACTTGTTCTACACTATCAGTTATTTTGAGTCTTACTTGTTCTACATTATCAGTTATTTTGAGTCTTACTTGTTCTACATTATCAGTTATTTTGAGTCTTACTTGTTCTACACTATCAGTTATTTTGAGTCTTACTTGTTCTACACTATCAGTTATTTTGAGTCTTACTTGTTCTACACTATCAGTTATTTTGAGTCTTACTTGTTCTACATTATCAGTTATTTTGAGTCTTACTTGTTCTACATTATCAGTTATTTTGAGTCTTACTTGTTCTACATTATCAGTTATTTTGAGTCTTACTTGTTCTACATTATCAGTTATTTTGAGTCTTACTTGTTCTACACTATCAGTTATTTTGAGTCTTACTTGTTCTACACTATCAGTTATTTTGAGTCTTACTTGTTCTACACTATCAGTTATTTTGAGTCTTACTTGTTCTACATTATCAGTTATTTTGAGTCTTACTTGTTCTACATTATCAGTTATTTTGAGTCTTACTTGTTCTACATTATCAGTTATTTTGAGTCTTACTTGTTCTACATTATCAGTTATTTTGAGTCTTACTTGTTCTACATTATCAGTTATTTTGAGTCTTACTTGTTCTACATTATCAGTTATTTTGAGTCTTACTTGTTCTACATTATCAGTTATTTTGAGTCTTACTTGTTCTACACTATCAGTTATTTTGAGTCTTACTTGTTCTACACTATCAGTTATTTTGAGTCTTACTTGTTCTACATTATCAGTTATTTTGAGTCTTACTTGTTCTACATTATCAGTTATTTTGAGTCTTACTTGTTCTACATTATCAGTTATTTTGAGTCTTACTTGTTCTACACTATCAGTTATTTTGAGTCTTACTTGTTCTACACTATCAGTTATTTTGAGTCTTACTTGTTCTACACTATCAGTTATTTTGAGTCTTACTTGTTCTACACTATCAGTTATTTTGAGTCTTACTTGTTCTACACTATCAGTTATTTTGAGTCTTACTTGTTCTACACTATCAGTTATTTTGAGTCTTACTTGTTCTACACTATCAGTTATTTTGAGTCTTACTTGTTCTACATTATCAGTTATTTTGAGTCTTACTTGTTCTACACTATCAGTTATTTTGAGTCTTACTTGTTCTACACTATCAGTTATTTTGAGTCTTACTTGTTCTACACTATCAGTTATTTTGAGTCTTACTTGTTCTACACTATCAGTTATTTTGAGTCTTACTTGTTCTACATTATCAGTTATTTTGAGTCTTACTTGTTCTACACTATCAGTTATTTTGAGTCTTACTTGTTCTACACTATCAGTTATTTTGAGTCTTACTTGTTCTACATTATCAGTTATTTTGAGTCTTACTTGTTCTACACTATCAGTTATTTTGAGTCTTACTTGTTCTACATTATCAGTTATTTTGAGTCTTACTTGTTCTACATTATCAGTTATTTTGAGTCTTACTTGTTCTACACTATCAGTTATTTTGAGTCTTACTTGTTCTACACTATCAGTTATTTTGAGTCTTACTTGTTCAACACTATCAGTTATTTTGAGTCTTACTTGTTCTACATTATCAGTTATTTTGAGTCTTACTTGTTCTACATTATCAGTTATTTTGAGTCTTACTTGTTCTACATTATCAGTTATTTTGAGTCTTACTTGTTCTACATTATCAGTTATTTTGAGTCTTACTTGTTCTACACTATCAGTTATTTTGAGTCTTACTTGTTCTACATTATCAGTTATTTTGAGTCTTACTTGTTCTACACTATCAGTTATTTTGAGTCTTACTTGTTCTACACTATCAGTTATTTTGAGTCTTACTTGTTCTACATTATCAGTTATTTTGAGTCTTACTTGTTCTACATTATCAGTTATTTTGAGTCTTACTTGTTCTACATTATCAGTTATGTTGAGTCTTACTTGTTCTACATTATCAGTTATTTTGAGTCTTACTTGTTCTACATTATCAGTTATTTTGAGTCTTACTTGTTCTACACTATCAGTTATTTTGAGTCTTACTTGTTCTACACTATCAGTTATTTTGAGTCTTACTTGTTCTACATTATCAGTTATTTTGAGTCTTACTTGTTCTACACTATCAGTTATTTTGAGTCTTACTTGTTCTACACTATCAGTTATTTTGAGTCTTACTTGTTCTACATTATCAGTTATTTTGAGTCTTACTTGTTCTACATTATCAGTTATTTTGAGTCTTACTTGTTCTACATTATCAGTTATTTTGAGTCTTACTTGTTCTACATTATCAGTTATTTTGAGTCTTACTTGTTCTACATTATCAGTTATTTTGAGTCTTACTTGTTCTACATTATCAGTTATTTTGAGTCTTACTTGTTCTACATTATCAGTTATTTTGAGTCTTACTTGTTCTACATTATCAGTTATTTTGAGTCTTACTTGTTCTACATTATCAGTTATTTTGAGTCTTACTTGTTCTACACTATCAGTTATTTTGAGTCTTACTTGTTCTACATTATCAGTTATTTTGAGTCTTACTTGTTCTACATTATCAGTTATTTTGAGTCTTACTTGTTCTACATTATCAGTTATTTTGAGTCTTACTTGTTCTACATTATCAGTTATTTTGAGTCTTACTTGTTCTACACTATCAGTTATTTTGAGTCTTACTTGTTCTACACTATCAGTTATTTTGAGTCTTACTTGTTCTACACTATCAGTTATTTTGAGTCTTACTTGTTCTACATTATCAGTTATTTTGAGTCTTACTTGTTCTACATTATCAGTTATTTTGAGTCTTACTTGTTCTACATTATCAGTTATTTTGAGTCTTACTTGTTCTACATTATCAGTTATTTTGAGTCTTACTTGTTCTACATTATCAGTTATTTTGAGTCTTACTTGTTCTACACTATCAGTTATTTTGAGTCTTACTTGTTCTACATTATCAGTTATTTTGAGTCTTACTTGTTCTACATTATCAGTTATTTTGAGTCTTACTTGTTCTACATTATCAGTTATTTTGAGTCTTACTTGTTCTACACTATCAGTTATTTTGAGTCTTACTTGTTCTACACTATCAGTTATTTTGAGTCTTACTTGTTCTACACTATCAGTTATTTTGAGTCTTACTTGTTCTACATTATCAGTTATTTTGAGTCTTACTTGTTCTACACTATCAGTTATTTTGAGTCTTACTTGTTCTACATTATCAGTTATTTTGAGTCTTACTTGTTCTACATTATCAGTTATTTAGAGTCTTACTTGTTCTACACTATCAGTTATTTTGAGTCTTACTTGTTCTACACTATCAGTTATTTTGAGTCTTACTTGTTCTACATTATCAGTTATTTTGAGTCTTACTTGTTCTACATTATCAGTTATTTTGAGTCTTACTTGTTCTACATTATCAGTTATTTTGAGTCTTACTTGTTCTACATTATCAGTTATTTTGAGTCTTACTTGTTCTACATTATCAGTTATTTTGAGTCTTACTTGTTCTACATTATCAGTTATTTTGAGTCTTACTTGTTCTACACTATCAGTTATTTTGAGTCTTACTTGTTCTACACTATCAGTTATTTTGAGTCTTACTTGTTCTACATTATCAGTTATTTTGAGTCTTACTTGTTCTACATTATCAGTTATTTTGAGTCTTACTTGTTCTACATTATCAGTTATTTTGAGTCTTACTTGTTCTACATTATCAGTTATTTTGAGTCTTACTTGTTCTACATTATCAGTTATTTTGAGTCTTACTTGTTCTACATTATCAGTTATTTTGAGTCTTACTTGTTCTACACTATCAGTTATTTTGAGTCTTACTTGTTCTACACTATCAGTTATTTTGAGTCTTACTTGTTCTACATTATCAGTTATTTTAAGTCTTACTTGTTCTACACTATCAGTTATTTTGAGTCTTACTTGTTCTACATTATCAGTTATTTTGAGTCTTACTTGTTCTACATTATCAGTTATTTTGAGTCTTACTTGTTCTACACTATCAGTTATTTTGAGTCTTACTTGTTCTACACTATCAGTTATTTTGAGTCTTACTTGTTCTACACTATCAGTTATTTTGAGTCTTACTTGTTCTACACTATCAGTTATTTTGAGTCTTACTTGTTCTACATTATCAGTTATTTTGAGTCTTACTTGTTCTACATTATCAGTTATTTTGAGTCTTACTTGTTCTACATTATCAGTTATTTTGAGTCTTACTTGTTCTACACTATCAGTTATTTTGAGTCTTACTTGTTCTACACTATCAGTTATTTTGAGTCTTACTTGTTCTACACTATCAGTTATTTTGAGTCTTACTTGTTCTACATTATCAGTTATTTTGAGTCTTACTTGTTCTACATTATCAGTTATTTTGAGTCTTACTTGTTCTACATTATCAGTTATTTTGAGTCTTACTTGTTCTACATTATCAGTTATTTTGAGTCTTACTTGTTCTACACTATCAGTTATTTTGAGTCTTACTTGTTCTACATTATCAGTTATTTTGAGTCTTACTTGTTCTACATTATCAGTTATTTTGAGTCTTACTTGTTCTACACTATCAGTTATTTTGAGTCTTACTTGTTCTACACTATCAGTTATTTTGAGTCTTACTTGTTCTACATTATCAGTTATTTTGAGTCTTACTTGTTCTACATTATCAGTTATTTTGAGTCTTACTTGTTCTACATTATCAGTTATTTTGAGTCTTACTTGTTCTACATTATCAGTTATTTTGAGTCTTACTTGTTCTACATTATCAGTTATTTTGAGTCTTACTTGTTCTACATTATCAGTTATTTTGAGTCTTACTTGTTCTACACTATCAGTTATTTTGAGTCTTACTTGTTCTACATTATCAGTTATTTTGAGTCTTACTTGTTCTACACTATCAGTTCATTTTGTGGGTTACACATGCGAGACATGGAGATTCATTAGAAGCAAATTTTATGATACGTATGTAAATTTGTACTCCAGTTTCCTCCACCAATAAAACTGACCGCCACGATATAACTTAAAAAATGATGAAAGTGGCGATAAACACCATAACCCCCACCCACATGTACATAAACATGACAATCAGAGAATTAACCAATAATGACCTAATCAATCATTTTCCATTAATGATTTTCATCACCTTATATTACAACAATGTCGTACCCCTTCATACATAGTAACTTACACGTAGAATTTGTGCATCATCTGGGTATTCATTTAGAATTGTCTGTAACTGTCTCAGTAGTGTTGGTCTCTTCATGGAAATACATTTCTCATCATCAGAATCTTCCTCAACTTCATCAGCTTAAAAGTTAAATGACCAGCATATATACGATATATAATTTAAGTTAAAATTTAGATTCAGAACAAGTCACGACTTCAAATATATAGTGGCCATTGTGGTCGTGATCGTATGGTAGTTGGATTTACAATTATCTGTGCAATCAATGCCTAGCACCACTAACGTTGTGATTTCGAACTCCATTCATGACGAGGTGTACTCGATACAACATTATGTGATCAAGTTTGTCAGTGACTTGCGACAGGTTGGTGGCTTTCTCTGGGTACCCCGATTTCCCCCGCCAATAAAACTGACCGCCACGATATAACTGAAATATTGTTGAAAGTAGCATTAAACACCATAAACAAACCAAATCATCAAATATATATTTATTGTTGTTCTACATTTCCAATGTGATCAACGATTTACCAACTGTTAACCATAGAACTTCTTTTTTTTCATTAAATACAAATTATCAATTTTCAAATAACAAAATCAAATTTTGTACAGTACCATAACTGTCTGTCAACTTTAAATTTAGTTCCAATTGTTTCAGAATAGAAAAAATATTTGAATGAATTTGGGCAAAGCAGTCAAAGGACTGGGAGCTATAAGGGCCAAAATCGGCCCCACCTCAGATGTCGATAAAATTTTCTCCAAAATGTATTCACAATATGTACTTTTCAGAAATAAATACAGTTAGTTAATATGTGTATCTAATTCCTCACAGCGGATCGACAAATTCAGGTAATGAAAAGCAGTGAACGTCATTCTTTTCATTATACAGAACGTACGTATCATTGTATTATAATGCATATCTATAAAAAAAACAAAAAAACCCAAAGCATAATAAAACTCAATAAACAAAGCATAAATTTGACTTAATATGCAATGTGGATTGATTTCAGGAATAAAAACATGTTCCGAAGCTGTATTATGAAATTAAAGTGAACGAATAGTAATGTCGCAACGTCACCCATTTTCGACGGTCTCCTGTTTTCGACGGTTTGTTTCACGTGATAAAATCTCTCATTATTTTGATCGCTTCATTTGTCAGAGGTTATATTATGATGCTGAAATTGCATGAATGATCTCATGAAATCTGATCTAAAAATGTCATCTTTAAATGTAAGAACTACGTACCACATCTATTATTTCACGTTCAAATTGTAGTTTTTCGCAATTCATTTTTTCGCCACCTTAACAAAGCTTTAATCATTTAAAAAATATATCTCATACAGACCAATTTTGGATTCATCGTCTGCTATGACATTGATAATGTACATATTGAGGTCAATCCAGGATTTCAAGTTAGGGGGCGCACTTAAAAAAATTGCGCCGAGCGGAGGTAGGTGCGAACATTTTTGCGGTATTTCGTGTGAATTTTTTTTCCAATTTTAGGGTAGGGGCTCGCGCCGGGTGCGCCCTCCCCCTTGATCCGCCGCTGGGACATCAATTCAGAAACTTATTAACATTGATCGTCGAAAACTGGTCGACATTTTAATATTAATCTTAAAGAAGTAATAGATAGATTTATTTGGACAATCGAACTTTGTCATATTTGAAATTTTTTTAAACACTTTTTTAACCGTACTTTATTGTTAACGACAACCAATGCGATGATATATTCCAGTACATTTTTACGGACAACCATCACAAATCTATAGAAAAAAAAATGCCAAGGTGCGGGTTGAGAGAAGTCCAATGTTTAAAGATCGCTTTTTTTTATAATATGGATATATTTTGGGAAATGGTGTGAAGCATAATGTTTAATGTGTAACGATTTTAGCTAGGACCCTGTGAGATTTTTTTTTTATAAACTGATAACAAGCCTTGGAATCAGATATCCCATAAAAAGTGGTTGTCGATAGATAATTGTTTTACAATCAAGTATTTCATATATATTTATGATGAGAACAAGTTTACAACCATATGATTAATCGTGTAGGTAAAATGTGTGTCGCTGCCATGAGTCTATGTATGATTGTTTTGATTGTCACTAGAAAAAGAGGAGATGGTAGATATTATTTTGCTTTGTGACAAACCAACAACAACACTCCTAATAAACTGTTGCTATCAGAATTTGCTGTAAGTTGTCTTTTACGTGTAAGGAGTGTGTCCTTTACATCCCGCGCTAAGGGATGTATTAAATTCGTTCCTCATAGCTGTCTGATGTCCCTTTCACATAGAGTCGGCGTTTTCCTAGAGGAAGCCATTTGTTATTTTATTTATGTCAAATTCGCAGTCATGTTAGGATTCTAATAATAATAGGATATTATACATTATTATACAGCTATAATTTTAATCCAATCAAAAACAATATGGTTGTGATCGTCTTCCGTAATTAGAATCGTCAAAATGAAATACAACCGAATTAATATCAAATGGTGACTTGTTTCAACGTCATTTAAAATATACCTTGACATTCTGTAATACTTGTACTCGCTCGTACATCACGTTCACGATCTTTTATTACAACACTATTTCACTCTAGTGTACATTGTGTTCCTGTTCTAGTTAAAGGACTTTATCAAACAGAATCATACAGTTTACATGTAATGCAGTTAATACGCATTTAATCCACAGAAGAATATTTCTATTTTCCACACCTTGTGGTGTGGGGTCGCTATTGTGCATGCGAAATATTAATTGCAAACCCCATTGACTGGCTATTTGCTGCCTGTCTAGAATATTTTATTTTTTCTCGATCGACAGTTCAGAAGCTAGAAAACAATATGATGAATAGTGTCTGTCAATCATGCAAACAATAACTTATGCACATGACAGAACGCATTTTCAATGCACTACATACACAAACTTTTGATCCATCATTTGTCCATTGGAGGTTGATTTAAGAGAATGGAACTGATAGAAGTTAAAAGTTTAATTTGGACGCAAAAGGGGAAACTTTATATAATTAATGAAAATGTGATGTGAATACAGTGGCCAACCATCCCAGTCTGGTGGCAAAAAAAGGTATTGTTCTGATATGCCTAACGTTGTGTCTGCAAATTCCATCCAATGGACCCCAACAAAAAAACCTACTTTCAGCAAACCAATTATTTTTATTGATTGATATGAAAAGAAAGTTTATAAACAGTGATGATCATAAATTCCATCAATATCAATAAAACAATTACCTTTCATCTTAACTGAACTTGAACCGTCGTGGTCGTATGGTAGTTGAATTTACAACTACCTGTGCAATCATTGCCTATCATCAATTAAATTTGAGTTTGAACCCCATTCATGGCGAGGTGTACTCGATAAAACATTATGTGATAAAGTTTGTCAGTGACTTGCGACAGGTCTGTGGATTTCTCTGGGTACTCCAATTTCCGCCACAAAAGTAGTAACTGAAATATTTTTGAAAGCGGTGTTAAACACCTAACCTCCAATGGACAAATGATGGATCAAACGTTTGTGTATGTAGTGCATAACATAAAACACCTTTGGGTCATAATGTGAAAGCTATCTGTTGGATTGTGCCCCAAAAATATCTACTCCTTTTGGATCAAACTATTTTTCTTCATTTTAGAAGTAGCATCGATAGACCATTACACCTACCTCCGTATCCCTGTAGTAATAACTATTTCAGTATCCCGGAAGAAAATATATAATCAATAATTGGGGGCTTATGAAAAAAAACTATTTTGGATGAAATGGTGTTTATTTTATTTCTATCTTACATTTGTATATAACTGTTACGTGCCGACATACCATCGATTTTTACGGCAAAGATTGCTTCTCAAATATCAAAACGTCATCTAAGCGCTTGGAATATTTGAACATTTTCCCGTCGTTTTTCAAGAAATTTAACGCCTCGTGAAACCAAAAAAATACTTTAACAGTATTTGTGTTTTATTTATTTTAATAATCTGGTAAAGTATTTGTCTGGTGCACGACTGCGGAGGTGCTTAATTTCTTCGAAAACCGTCCAAATATCGCGGGCAAAATTCCACGAAATACAGAAAACAAATAACGCTCATGACGTCACAATGACATCAAATACGTATCGATTTTGTTGGAAACAAGTTTTAACATCAAAAGTATGATCTCGTCTATAATATAAAACACATCAAATTTTAATCAAGTATGTTCTGAGATAATGATTCATTAAATATGGGGCCATATATGGCACTTATAGTCCCCAGTTCTTTTTATGGCATTGACGCCGGATTACATGCACTGAGTTTTTCTCTTGGTTTTAATGTACACAAACTGTATTTAAAATAAATACAATTATTTACAGAAACATAAGTTATTTACTGATGAATTTCATTACTTGAAATGAATCATGAAATGTACAGATTGTGTATATAATGGTCTCATATATACAATCAGAAGAGTGAAAATATTGATTTTAAAGGTCTGGCTGAGGTACTAAATAAATTAATATTTAACAACCTCCACAATCCTCCACCAACAAAATATTTTGATATAATCATTAACCCTCTATACTCAAAACAACTGCTCAATTTGGTGTTGGTGGAAGACTGTGGAGGTATATAAAATAGCTAAAATGTACATTAAATATGTCGTTTATAGTCCATTTTTAGCATTATCCGTCTAATTATGATGTCATTATGACATCATAACGCACCCAATTTCACGGAAAGTTATATTTTTTGAAAATTTGTTTATCTAACAATTAAATTAGTAAATTGTTTTTATTCTATGTCGAGCATTATTTTTTTAATATAATGTGGGGCCAATTTTGCACCTTAACGCCTCTCCCTCTTTCCATATTGGCAAAAATCTAAAAAGCAATAAATTTCAAAGAAAAAAACTGGAATATATGTAATAAAAATGTGCATTATCTATCTAATGTTAAATTTCAGTCACTTCCATCTTAAACATTTTCACACTAAATTTTAAAAGTGGATCAACCAAATATCATTTGAGTTCAGAAGATTTAAATGTGTTTTTTTTCTCTCTCAAAATATGCATAATCATTATAAATTGTTTGAAATAAAAACTTAAAGTAATATTACACCAGTTTTGGGTGAAGAAATTTTCCCCTGAAAATTCAATTTGGAATACGGCGGTACCTTTACTAAGCTATTAATGCATGTTTCAAGTCGAAATATGTTCCCAACCATTAGAAATCTGCAAATCCGTGTACATGTTTATCGTCATCGCCATTGTTGTGGAGACTGATTAACTTTCGGTTGTTTTGTTCCGATGATTGCCGATCATGACCTTGTGACGAAAAGATAACAATCATGGATGCTGAGGTAAGCACACACACATTCCTGACAATGATTATTGAGGAATCTGTCTGTTTCATGTCGTGTGAACCATTTTTTGTGTGTGCAATTATTCTTATGTGGTACACACGGAATATATTTTTACTTGCATCCGACATTTTTTTCATCAACTGAACAGTGCGCATGAGTGATAATCTCCTCGAAAGAGTTCAAATCTTGGGTCACGTGCATATCATTTGCATTACTGTACGGGAAAACAGAATTATCTGCTGTCAAATATTTTGCGATTTGCTCTTAAAATCAACTTTTGAGCGGATTTTTTATGTTATGCAGTTGATTTTAGTTAAAATTAAGTGACATATTAAGTGAAAATATTTAATCCAAAAATTCCACGATATTTGCCTTTCATATTACTTTAACAGAAAAACCCAGAATAGTTGTTGAACTACCAATTGCCATGTAGCTGCAATTAAAATTTGAGCTCATTTTTAATCATATTAAAGCAGAAAGGACAATTAAAGACATTTCTATTTTTAGTAACAGCAGCCATCTTAAATGGAGGGCGGGACTGTCGACCACAATGTTGAAATGTGAAAGGGGACCACCACACAGGGACCATCCAAACCAAGTTTGGATTTACTTTTCTTTATGAATATATATATATTTTCCTAAAGCATATTTAAAATATTTTACAGATGTTTTTGGTTTACCTTTTAGATTAACTAAATAAAAAAAACAACAATAATACTGATCAAATTGGAGGGGGAGACAAAAAATGTGTTAGAACTAGGATCATTAAAAAATTATAATTAAAATATTATATATGTATCTAATAGAGGGTTATAATTAAGTTCAACTTAACAATCTATTTTGGAGTGCTACATTTGTATTTTCTATAATTAAAAAGAAGAAGAATTAACATGTAATTTTGTTTTGAGGAAACATTATACATAACCTTCCATAGGTTCTTCCTACCAAATTTTGATTAATTTGGCCAAATGGTTTTAGAGAAGATTTCTTTTAATTGGTCAATCACAAACAAGAACTGACTATATGGCGGCCATATAGGTTGTGTGATCGGAACGAAATATGGAAATTGTGTAAGGATCTCCCATACATCATTTCTACAAAGTAGCAATTCATTGTGCCTCCTAGTTTCAGAGGAGAAGATTTTTTATAAATTTCACCCAATCAGAAACAAGAATTGCCCGTGGTGATCATGTTTTTGTACAAATTCGCTGTATTTCGCCAAGCGGTTTCAGAGGAGAATACTTTTAGAAATCGACCAACCAGAAATAAGAATTGCCTATGGTGGCCATGTTTGCTAATGGATCAGGATGATGAGCAATCTTTGATAGAGGACCTTCCATAGATGCTTCCTACCAAGTTTTTAGTTAATTTGGCCAAGCTGTTTCAGAGGAGAAGATTATACGAAATCGACCACCCAGAAAAAGAATTGCCTATGGCGGTCATGTTTGTTAACGTATCGGGACGAAATGAGCAATCTTTATAGAGTACTGTCCATAGACGATTCCTACCAAGTTTCGATTCATTTTACCAAGCGGTTTCAGAGGGGAGTCTTAGAAATCGACCAAGCATAAACAACAATTGCATATGGTGGCTATGTTTGTTAACGGTTCGGGACAAAATGAGCAATCTTTTTAGAGGACCTTCCATAAATGCTTCATACCAAGTTTCGGTTCATTTGGCCATGCAGCTTCAAAGGAGAATATTCAAATGTGAAATATAAAGAGACGAAGGACGACATACCTCAAGTGATGACAAAAATCTCAAGTGACCTTTCCCTTTGGCCAGGTGAGCCAAGAAAAAAGCAGATAAAGCCAGACACATTTTTAATGGAACAACCTAACGACCATCCTAGCAAGGTTTAGTTTAATTTGGTTCTGTGGAATTATCATAGGGCGTTTTTGGACAAAATTTTATATTTTGTAAATAATTGTTTTGAACTTCATTTTAGATAATTTGCTGTATATTTGATTTCATTGTTTGATATGCTTCAGGTAACACTTTGGATTATTTGACACTTAAGATAAAGCTTACCAAATCAATTAAGATTACTTACTAAACAACTAAATAAAGGAAAACTTCTTTAAGGCAAACAATGGCAATTTTTCTATGTACATATAAATTCCAGAATTAAATTTCATTTAATTTCATTTTATAAATCAAATATACAGAGAATTATCTAAAATGAAGTTCAAAACAAGTATTACAAAATATACAATTTTGTCCAAAAACACCCTATAATAGTATCAAGGAAAATATGTTCATATGATATTTGGTTAAAATTTGCATATTTTCGTCAAAAATTAGCAAAACCCATAGCATATATATGTCATACTACTTTTTAAAATGTAACATCTATTCAAATTTCAGCTCAATTGGTGGAAAATTTTGTCTTTATTGACTCTTTAACTGTGTTTTATCCCTATATGTTCTATTTAAAATAACAGCAGCCATGTTGGTTGGAGGGCGGGGTAATCTGACAACATGTCAGAACTTAAGTTAATTTTTTTTTTACATTTTACAGACAACAAACACAAATAGATCATAATACATTTTGCCAGATCCAAAAACAATAATCGCTATACAATATCTGCCGACTTTGAAGATTACAGGCCTACCTGGATTATTAGACCCACGATCATTTTCTACACTGTTTTGTTCAAGATGTAACATCTTCTTTGATTCATCAGTGTCACTGGCCTGTTCTTTTCCTACAGTTATCTCAATCAAGGTATTCTCTTCAAATGTAAATACAGAAAAAGATCCATTATAATTTCTTAATGCTTGACTAAAAAAAATTAAGTCACGGTCTTCATGCAGGTACCCACTTTGGATAACCATTCATTGACTTTGCATATCGCCTTTATTCCTGAAATATCTGGAAAAATCCTGTCAAGCTTTAACAATAGAATATATATTATATGTATCATACATGCAATCAATAACGTTATATTTGCATGGAGGGGCCCGGGTGGCTCAATGAGTTAGGTCGTTGGATCCAACAGCTCTTACAAGCCTATCACCAATACGGCGTGGGTTCGCGCCCAGCTTTGTAAATTACAAACTAGAGGCTCAGCCCACTGAGCCTGTATCGCTCACCTGACAATAGAATGATACTGAAGCAAATATCAAAGGGAGATAATCATTACCTTAAAAAACAGCAGCCATCTTGAATGGAGGGTGGGGCTGTCGGACAAAATTTTGAAAGGGACACACCCAGGGAAACAAGAATTGCCCTTGGTGGCCATATTTGTTGGTGGAACGGAATGAAATGGAGAAACTTTATAGAGGACCTTACATAGATGCTTACTGCCAAGTTTGGTTCCATTTGGCCAAGTTGTTTCAGAGGAGGAGATTAAAATATGAAAAAGTTAACGAACGGACGACGAACGCCAAGTGATGGCATTACCTCTAAAAAATGATGAAAAAAGGGAAATAACTCCTAGACAGGTAATCAGATTTACTTCAAAATTGTAGGGCATGTAGATCTTGACAAGCTGAACATGTTTTCAGTTTACACTTAACATCTGTCTTTTGTAGTTTTTGAAATAAAGGATGAAAAGTATTAATATTTTTAAAATTTGATGAAAAAAGGGCAATAACTTCAAGATGGGTGATCAGATTTACTTTAAAATTACAGGCTAGGTAGATCTTGAAATGCTGAACATGTTTGCTGTTTAAACTTAACATATATCTCTTATAGTTTTTGAAATAAAGGACAAAAGGTATTAACATTTTGAAAATTTGACGAAAAAAGGGCAATTGCTCCAAAATGGGTACTCAGAGTTACTTTAAAATTGCAGGGTATGTAGATCTTGACATGCTGAACATGTTTGCAGTTTAAACTTAACATCTATCTCTTATAGTTTTTGAAATAAAGGGAAAAAAAGTTTTTTTTTTTTTTTAATTTGATGAAAAAAGAGCAATAAATCCAAATTGGGTACTCAGATTAACTTCAAAATTGCAGGGTAGGTAGATCTTGATATGCTGCACATTTTTTGCAATTTAAACTTAACCTTTATCTCTAATAGTTTTTGAAATATCAGACAAAAATGTTTAAATTAAAAAATAAATAATGAAAAAAGGGCAATAACTCCTAGACGGGTAATCAGATTTACTTCAAAATTGCAGGGCATGTAGAACCTTACAAGCTGAACATGTTTTCAGCTTACATTTATCTCTTATAGTTTTTGAAATAAAGGATGAAAAGTATTAACATTTTTAAAATTTGATGAAAAAAGGGCAACAACTTCAACATGGGTAATCAGATTTACTTTAAAATTGTAGGCTAGGTAAATCTTGACATGCTGCACATGGTTTGCTGTTTTAACTTAACATCTATCTCTTATAGTTTTTGAAATAAAAACCGAAAAGTATTAAAATTTTGAAAATTTGATGAAAAAAGGGCAATAACTCCAAGATAGGTAATCAGATTTTCTTCAAAATTGCAGGGTAGTTAAATCTTGCTGTGCTGATCATTTTTACTTATTAATTGTTTTTGAGTTATTACCAAAAACGTGCAATTTTACCATGTTCTATTTTTAGTAACAGCGGCTATGTTTGTTGGCCGAATGGAACCAAATGAAGAAATTTTATAGAGGATCTTACATAGATGCTTCCTGCCAAGTTTGGCTCCATTTGGCCAAGCAGTTTCAGAGGAGAAGATTTTTTTAACATTAGCCAATCAGAAACAAGAATTGCCCTTGGCGGCCATATTTGTTGGCAGAATGGGACGAAATGGAGAAAATTTATAGAGGACCTTATATAGATGCTTTCTGCCAAGTTTGGTTCTATTTGGCCCAGTTGTTTCAAGGAGTAGATTAAAATATGAAAAAGTTAACGGACGGACGACAGACGACGGACGCCAAGTGATGGCAATACCTCACATGACCCAAAAGGGTCAGGTGAGCTAAAAAGGCTGCACTCGACTCGCAGCCACAAGTGATAAAGTTCACCAGTTGCTTGCCCAGGGTCGGTGGTTCTCTCCGGCTTCCTCCACCACTAAAACTGGTCGCCATGATATAGCTGAAATATTGCTGAAAGTGGCGTTAAACACCAAAAATTCAAATTCAAAATAATATTTGCATGAACCACAAGTCTATTGCTTTTGTCCAACACGATTTCTAAATCAGATTATTTTCAAAGTCGTTTCAGCAGTAACATGACGGGTACCACTAGTGAAGCGGGATTACTTACCCCTCTGGAGCACCCGAACTCACTCTCGGCTTTTAATCAGGTTCATGTTGTTCTTTAGTTCTTTGTGTTGTGCTTTGTCGACCATTTCGTTTTGGTCATTGTATTGTCCTTCTAAGATTTATAGCTTCTGATTACCCTTTTGGTATCTTTCATGCAGTATTATTTTGTTTATACAGCATGTGGCCAAAAGTATTGCAACATGTAAAAAAATCCCTATATAATCAACCAAAACCATATTTTTTCAAACAATTATTGTGAAGTCATTTCTGGATAGATGTTAACAAATATTCTGTATATCACGTGACTGATTTAGCCAATGAAATTGTACGAAAACCACACCATATGTAATATTATAGAATAATATGCAATAACTGCACTTGAACAGATCAACATGAGGTTTTATGGAGCAGAGTACAACAATATTGAACGAGGTGAAGACGAGTTCAATATTGTTGTACTCTGCTCCATAATATAGTATTATTATGTGTTGTTTTTCATATTAGCCTAGTTATAGGTCCGAGGCCTGCTGTATTGGCCTGAGGTGCAGCCGAAGGCCAATACATCAGACTGAGGACCTATAACTAGGCCAATATGAAAAACATCACGTAATGATACCTTTATTAATTAACCAGTTCAATATGATGTTAACTATATATAGGCCAACTATGAAAACATGTGATTTTCATCAAATGACAATTTTTTTTAGGCATTGCATGACCCATTCAAAGCAAATTCAAGAAAAACAATAAAACAACATTACTGAATCAAACAAACTGCAGAATATCTGAATTAGAAATATTAAGAGTCAAATAGTTCAGGTTACAGTTACTGATTACAGTTAATTGTGCTCTTTCTATCTCCAGAGTATACATTAATGAAATAATGTTAATTACACCACCCGAAACAGTTGCCCAACAAAAGAGGGCCAATGGATTGTCATGTTTGTCCTCCAGAAGTACTTTTCAGCTGTACATCAACCCATATCATATTTACATGGTCTTGTCTTCCTCTTAACCCAAAGTATGCACCATTGTTTAGAAAGACTGCATTAATTAAGGCTTCTGTGTTGTCTGAAAATGAAATATAAAAAATAAATTTACTATCTATATTCATATTTGTTAATTACTTTTTCATTTTTACACGCCGGGTATTCGGACACTTGGAACCGGGTCGAACACTAAGAATCGGGTCAGATAAGTGACAACAACGTTTTCGGGTGAGTATGCTATTTTTATCCTCAACGACCGTCAGCGATATTAACAACAGAAATAAATTGACACATCGTCTTTGCTATTAACGTACTAGATTTATGCCAAGTTTTGAGTATTATAAATGGATAAGAAATCGACAAAAACGTTTTAATATCGGAAGTTTCAGAAAAAATATGTGAATCTTTAACTTTAGTCGCTTATATCTACTCACGGAGAGCGAGTTCCATGATTGTTTTTGGTCGATATACCTCCCATAATCTATACTAGACTATTCATAAAAAAATAGGCTTTTGACTAGCGGTTTCTAGTGCAACATCTATCTTTTTATAACAACGGGTGCATGAAATCGGACACAAAGGACCGCGGGTTATGATACAATGGAACGCGGGATCTTGTCTGTCCGTGGATACTAAGAACGCTGATTACATACAGAATATTAGGCATTTTGTTTTTGGGACTGACTTTATCACAGGGTATATCAGGTGAGCCGGAACGGCGAGTCTGATATACCCCGTGATAAAGTCAGTCCCAAAAACAAAATGTCTAATATTCTGTTTATCGGTAATTTATAATTAACTTTCAAAAAATTAATAAAATTAATTCTTTAAAACGATATTTTGATGGGATTATATTTTTGCGGATGGATATTTCTAAAAAAAAATATTCTGATTCCCAATGTTGCTGAAAAAAATATTCTGAATTTGGTGGAGGTAAAAAAAAAATAATCTGATTCAGAATTTTTGTCATATACCCTAATGTTATATTCTGGAAAAAAAAATTCGGGACAAAATGAACTCTTGTGTTGTCCGAAAAAAAAATTCTGAACGAAACAAAAAACCATAACCCCCCCCCCCCCCCCCCCCTTTCAAGTTAAATGGTCGGTCCCTAAGTATATAAACAGACGAAATCAGTCAACAACCGGAAAACTGTGAAAACCGTAATGACCCTGACTTGGTACAGGCATTTCTAAAGAGATGGTGGGTTGAATCAGATTTTAAAGCGCCAAACCTCCAGCTTTCATATGAAAATATTGTACAACAAAATTTACTTTGATTTTTTTAATGATAGTACTGCTTTGTTATTTTTTTAAGTCTTACATTTGTAGGTTTTGGGCATAAAAGAATATACAATAAAAAAAACTGTTTTGAGTGTAGAGTAATTCCCTAGGAACGAGCGTATTGTACAGAAGTTGGGAGATTAAACCCCATATGTTTAACAGCTAATTATTCATAATTCTCATGTCCCCTTGAATTTTGTTTCATATATCATACATGTATAACCCTAGTTCTAATAATAAAACCCTAAATGCTCGCTTACTCGCAAGGGTTATAACGGGATGCCATTACACGTAATGGAGCAGCCGCCGAGATTTCTTGCGCTCGCTTACAGAGCTTCTGACGCCTGCATTTATCAATAATAAGACATAACCTTTCCTTTTGTCCATTATTATAACAAGTTTTTATCACCTACCAGTATTTTAGAATGTAATTCCCACAAAATAAAAATTTTCTCTATGAATATTTTGAATTTCGTCATTTTCGGCCTCACTATTTTGATGTCGATACCATATTTGGCGATTTAGGCGTGAATGTTTACATCAGCGTGTAGTAAGAAATACCATATTTAGAAAAGCTCCGCCTTCCGTAGTTTCCGGTTATGGAAAACGATCGATAAATTTGAACAAGGTTGTTGCTACCTTTGAAAAGCATATATTTCTCAGCCAAACCGATTTAACAAGGACTGGGATCATCAGTAATAGTTATAATGAAATGTTTGAAGCGTAAATAGTGAGTTTTTATGTTTCAACTGCAACTTTTTTTTGCTCCATTGTGACGAATGGGACCGCGTTGTAGCTCTGCCAAGACACAAGTTTGTCACAGGAGCTACATTATTGCAGCTAGTATAACCCATTCTAATACGACGTTTTAAAGGCTTTGAGAGAACATCCGTTTTACCACGGTTAGTCACTTTACGTCTATATTTTAAAATATTTGAAATAAGGTGACTGACCCGTGGTAAAACGGCGATAAATTCAAGCCATCTCAAATAAATTAGGACATTTTCCCATATCCAAACATCCTTAAAACAGGCATCTTATTAAATAAATTTCATAAGGGAACGACTTAAATTTACCAGTCTCGCCTGACAACCGCCGGATTATAATCCTATGTTGGCCATCCACGGCTTAAATCCCCGACCTGCCCTTGCATACGATTTGTTCTTAGTGTCCGACACCCGCGTTCTTAGTATTTTTCACTTAAGGTTACCCGCTGTCCTTTGTGTCCGATTTCATGCACCCGTTGTTATAAAAAGATAGATGTTGCGCTAGAAACCGCTAGTCAAAAGCCTATTTTTTAATGAATAGTCTAGTATATATTATGGGAGGTATATCGACCAAAACAATCATGGAACTCGCTCTCCGTAAGTATATATAAGCGACTAAAGTTAAAGATTCACATATTTTTTTCTGAAACTTCCGATATTAAAACGTTCTTGTCGATTTCTTATCCACTTATAATACTCAAAACTTGGCATAAACCTAGTACGTTAATAGCAAAGGCGATGTGTCAATTTATTTCTGTTGTTAATATCGCTGACGGTCGCTGAGGATAAACATTGTTGTCACTTGTCTGACCCGATTCTTAGTGTTCGACACCCGCGTTCTTAGTATCTTTCAATTAAGGTTACCCGCGGTCCTTTGTGTCCGATTTCATGCACCCGTTGTTATTAAAAGATAGATGTTGCGCTAGAAACCGCAAGTCAGAAGCCTATTTTTTAATGAATAGTCTAGTAGATTATGGGAGGTATATCGACCAAAACAATCATGGAACTCGCTCTCCCTGAGTAGATATAAGCGACTAAAGTTAAAGATTCACATATTTTTTCTTAAACTTCCGATATTAAAACGTTCTTGTCGATTTATTATCCACTTATAATACTCAAAACTTGGCATACGTTAATAGCAAAGACGATGTGTCAATTTATTTCTGTTGTTAATATCGCTGACGGTCGCCGAGGATAAAAATAGCATACCTACCCGAAAACGTTGTTGTCACTTGTCTGACCCGGTTCTTAGTGTTCGACCCGGTTCCAAGTATCCGAATACCCGGCGTGTTTTTACATGTTGCAACTGGTACTATCAATGTAGTATAAACTGTTTCAAGATAACACAAGTAAAATGATATATGATTGATTGATGAATTACAATGTATATTATTTTCAATATTCACAATGCCTAATTAATTATCCTATAAATATCAGGCAAATTTATCATGAATGTTTACTATTTTGAATGACAACAAGATGAACTGTGAGCTAATGCTCACTTATGATTATTGATACCCCCGCTCTTCGGCAAACAGGGAGTAGGAATCTGACGGGTCAAAAAAACGCTTCCCACGATATGGGGTACCTGTATAAAGCTTGTGACCAAATATCAGATTTCTGCCATCAATAGTTGCTGAGAAAAAAAATGCAACTAAAAATGGGCATATACAAAATGTATGTTCAATGTGTATAAAAATCAACAAAGTCGGCAAACAGGAAGTAGAAATCTGATGGAAGTGGGTCCAAAAACGCTTCCCACGATATGGGGTACCTATATGAAGCTTGTGACCAAATATCAGATCTCTGCCATCAATAGTTGCTGAGAAAAATGAGACGAAAAATGTGCATATATGTTCAATGTGTATAAAAACCAACTAAGTCGGCAAACAGGAAGTAGGAATCTGACAGGTCCAAAAACGCTTCCCACAATATGGCATACCTATATGAAGCTTGTGACCAAATATCAGATTCCTGTCATCCATAGTTGCTTAGAAAAATGCGACGAAAAATGGGCATATACAAATGTATGTTAAATGTGTATAAAAATCAACAAAATCGGCAAACAGGAAGTAGGAATATGATGGGTCCAAAAACGCTCTCCATGATATGGGGTACCTATATGAAGCTTGTGACCAAATATCAGATTTCTGCCATCAATAGTGGCTGAGAAAAATGCGACGAAAAATGAGCATATACATATGTATGTTCAATGTGTATAACAATCAACAGTCGGCAAACAGGAAGTAGGAATCTGATGGGTCCAAAATCGCTTCCCACGATATGGGGTACCTATATGAAGCTTGTGACCAAATATCAGATTTCTGCCATCAATAGTTGCTGAGAAAAATGTGACGAAAAATGTGCATATATATGTTCAATGTGTATAAAAACCAACCAAGTCGGCAAACAGGAAGTAGGAATCTGACGGGTCCAAAAACGCTACCCACAATATGGTATACCTATATGACGCTTGTGACCCAAATATCAGATTTCTGCCATCGACAGTTACTGAGAAAAATGCGACGAAAATATCTTGGACGGACGGATGGACGGACAGAGTTAAAACAGTATACCCCCCTCCCCCTTCGGGGAGCGGGGGTATAAAAATGTCAGTACATACCTGATTGGAGATTTCATGTCTCTCAAGTGTCTGTGAAGGCTGTTGTACATGGAACCCAGAGAATCTAGTTCATATTCAGTACCATCCTTTTTTAGTACACCCAGGAAGAATCTAGCCATAATACTGCCAAGGTCTTTGGGGGGTATCTGTCCCGGTGCTCTTTCCTCACCAATTACGGCAATAGAAGTGAAAAAGTTTGTGATCACTTTCATGTCACTTTTTGTCTTTGTCTTAGTGTTTTTATTTAAATTTTCCTCTTAAAAAAACACCAGTTTCTTCATATGTCACAATACGAAATCTTTTGTTTGGTACGACATTTTCTTTCTGATTGTCGGAATCCTCGTTCAGGTTTGTTGACAAATCTCTGGGTAAGTTCAGCAGATCAAGTTCAACGTACTCGTAGTCGTAATTTGGGCTTTCAATTACAGATGTATTCATTAAATTAATATATCATCTGCTTCCATTCTTGACAGATCGTTGTATCTAAAATAATCTTCAATAAGTGCATCTTGCACATCTTCAGAGTTTTTCAACTCTCTGCTTGGCCTGCGTCTCTCCATTTTCAACTTGAACAGCAGACGACTGACATCTCTCGGGAATTTTCCTTGCGATTGTCGAAACGTCTAGCGGATTCCGATCTAGCTGTTATTGGACGGACCGGAATCGGGCCAATACGGAAAATATCCGTATAGGACTGGTTTTTGTCGTATTGGCCCAATGAAAGTTTTTATATTGTCTTGACAGATTTGACAATATTAAGGCTAATAAATCAAGGTTACTTAATAAAACCTCATATTGCACTCTCGTGCCACGTAATTTCATTCATTGATTTTGCACGATCTTCGAGTGCAATATGCTTTTTTATTGCACAGAAATTGTTTTTTGTTAATTAATAAAGGTAATAACAAAATTACCGAACTCCGAACAATCTTACAAAGGGAAAGTCAAAACTCATAATTATATAAACAGACAAAATCAGTCAACAACCGGAAAACTGTGAAAACCGTAATGACCCTGACTTGGTACAGGCATTTCTAAAGAAATGGTGGGTTGAATCAGATTTTAAGGCGCCAAACCTCCCGCTCTCATTACGGTTCAAAGGTTCCGGCTGTCACTGTAACAGTATTTAAATACAGGAACAAAATAGGTAAAATAGTTGTCAAAGCAGTACCATATTCGGTGACGTAAATGTCAAAAATACTTTTACGTCACACATAGAAAATGGAATGTCACGTGTATTGCTTCTGGCCAATAGAAAAACAGTAAAATAGAGCCTTATATGTAATAAAACATGTCATTGTCCGCGTAAAATGTTATTGCCTCGGAGGCAAATAACACGCCGCAAATTATTCTTTTATTACACATGCAAATTCGGCGTTATTTCAATAAAATATGTGATAATGTATGTTACATCGTACCTTGTAGAAGTTGGATTCAATAAACAATATATTAATCACTCATGATGTACCTGAAGTAAATATTCATGACTAGGCCCTACTATTTTTTTCTGGGGGTTACACGAATGAATGCGTCCAAGGCGGCAGAGCACGTATCTGTCAAACTCGCGACATTTCATTTAAGTCGGGAGGTAAGTCAGGTTTCTCCACCAATGAAACTGTCAGCTATGATAAACATATAACTGTAAAATTGTTTAAAGTGGAGTTAGATATCAATAATCTAACCCTAAATTATATCAATGGCCGTCATCTTTAATTTCCGGGCATCTGTGGCACTTGATCACACCACAAATGTATATATCAATAAAAAAAATCCATGAGGTAAAGAAAATTGTCAATGTGTAATATCAAAAGAGTAAATTGACATTTTTTTACCGTTGACTGGATTTTTTTTTATCTAATGTCAAATGCCTGTGTTCAAACGTTTTTCTCCGAGTATGTGTTTGTCTCATAGGCGCTCGTGGCACGGAATTACGCCCCCCCTTTTTTTAAACATATTACTTACACGTGTCGACAGTATAGCAGGGGCGGACCCAGAGACGCACCCGGCGCCCTCCCCACACCCCTAAAATTGGAAAAAAAATAAGATTTTTTGGCGTAAAATCGTGATTTTTCACACGAAATACCCAAAAAATGTTCGCGCCTCCCTCCGCTCGGCGCAATTTTTTTAAGTGCGCGCCCCCTAACTTGAAATCCTGGATCCGCCCCTGTATAGGGTCGACAAATGTAAGTTGCTGTTAACATAAGATTGTATGAACATCGACAAGAACAAGTTAAATTAAGAGATGGAATAATGAAGAATTTTTTATTGAAAATAACTATGTAAACAGTATGTTAAAAAAAATGGGGAGGGGTAATTCCGTCCGTACCACGAACGCCTGTGGTTTGTCCACAAATTAAAATTTGACCATTTGAATTCTGTCCCTTCATAAATTAATCACTAGAATAAAAATAAGTTCTACCAAGGATTTATATAGTAGGATTCTACTATATAAATCCTTGGTTCTACATTTCAACATATTTACCTCAAACAGAAAGCTTAAAAAAAGGGGGGGGGGGGTAATTCCATCCGTGCCACGAACGCGTGGTTTGTCCACAAATCAAAATTTGAAAATTTGAATTCTGTCCCTTCATACATTGATCAGGGTACTACTAAACTGAGAAACGAAAACGTAACGAAAAGAAACGAAATGAAACGAAACGAAACGAATACAACGAAACGAAACGAAAAATGAAGAAACGAAACGAAACGAAATAAAATATCACAAAACGAAACGAAATATGTCAAACAAAGCATAAAAGATCCAAAAACAATCAATGAAGGGGTAAAAAATCAACGAAACATTGAGTGGTTAGTTCGGCTATTTATAGATCTACACTTGGATGCTTTTTCTGTTGCAAAATTCAAAAAGGTCAACATAAGTCATGCATCAATACAGTAAATAGAGTAAATATATATTAAATTCTTTAAAATGTTAACGTTGGCGGATCCAGAGGAGGAGGGGGGGGGGGGGGGGATTCTAAGGGTTGGAACCTCCTTTTTTTCTGAAACTGAAAAATTAAGTATATCAGTGTCGAAAATTAGACTGAAATCGGTTATTTTTTATTCTGGACCTCCTTTTTGAGTGGAACCTCCCTCCCTTTTAAAATCGTCTGGATCCGCGCTTGAGTAGATTGGTTGAAACGTATAGTCTTTTAGCAATCTGTTAGACTATAAATGCCAGTCTGCTTTGATATTGCAAAAGTAGATTCATGATCAGTAGCTGTGAAAAAGTTAAAATGCTTTACTTAGACTTTATCAGATACATGGTTTCATATGTCTCTGACCTTATTATGGATTGACCTGAGCGCATCTTTTCTACGATATCACATCCGATTTACAATCAGGCTTCACGTGACCATCCAAAATACATTGGAACATAGGTGGCGGAACAGGAAGACCAGGACAAGAGGGGACAATGACTTTCTCCAATTCTTGAGGGGAGGCAAAAATATATGGTTTTGACCTTCCAGTAGTGAATTTTCCCTTTCTTGGTAGTAATATACCCGCGTCATCGGCGTATGGTGTTTACATTCAAAGTTGATCCGCTACGGTAGAGTTTGTGTCCAATACAGTGACTTCCTAGAGAGAGGACAACTGCTGTCAGAAAAGCTACTCAGGGATAAGTCAAACCTAGGTTAGAGTCATCACTCCGTAGATCTATTATATAAATCAACTGTGCACAACTCTTTTGTCAGTTACTGTCTTTTGAACACGACTTGGAATTCTGCGTTTATAGCCCCAAATCAAAAAAATATCACAAGAAAATTTATACCGTTAATAACTTCCAAACTATTTCCGAATATTATGAAAGTAGCTAATTGTCGAAATTATATCCTAAAACCCGGACTTAGCATTTTGCAAGTCAAGTTCTTGAAAACATCATATCTGCAGGTATTTGTGCACTGGGAAATCTTACTGAATAACTTGCATTGCCAACAGCAAAGCAGGTTATCCCTAGCAAAATAAGCATATAATTCTTTAACACCTTATAGCCGCTACTGCGTCCGTTTTATGATGATCGACTATTCAATTTTATTTTCTTTCAATATCTTCTAGAATTAGTTGACATACTGATGAGCTCAACAGAATTGAAAAAAATGTTACCTAATTGCAGATCTGTATAAACATCCATAGGTCGTAATCTTATGTTTTAATATCACTTCCGTAACTTTCAAAGCAGCGCCTGGCAGGTTTCTTTATTTCTTTTTACTTAGGAGCCACAACATTTTCATCTATATACTGCTATACTAGTTCGAATTTAAAACAAGTTATTGCCGATCACAAACCGCGATGAGAAAATAATTTACAGAGGTGTAATTCCTCTTGCAGATGATCTATTATATGTCTGCCAACTTCATTTCGTTTCGTTTCGTTTCTTCATTTTTCGTTTCATTTCGTTTCGTTTTCGTTTCTCAGTTTAGTAGTGCCCACATTAATCACTAGAATAAAAATAAGTTCTACATTTTAATTTATTTACCTCATTTGACATGTTTTCAGCCCAGTCTCTAAAAAGTTAACACCAAGCATTGTCTCCCATTCCTTTCATTTTATGTCTATAATACGACTTAAAGACAGGGGTATACTACTGAATACGGTTGTCAAATGACGTTGTTTAGACCTACATAGAACTTCAAAAATTGATTTTCTGAAATTCTACTTTCGGTTTCGCATGTGTCTATATAAGATAAAGATATTTTTAATTCCAATTAAGGTCCCACAAGGGGCAAAGTCATTACAATGATTATATAACAGTAAAATACACAATAATAAATTATACAAAGAAACAATACAAACTATTATGCACTGTTCAAAGTACAATGCGTTCATGGATATGCATTGTAGACGGTGGTTATTTTTAGATCGTCATTTAATAGGTTAAGATAAGATAAGATAAGTTTTATTTATAGTCGGCATATTTAAATAACAATACAACACAAGCCCTAGTGGGCTTTTGACCGACATACACAATACAAGAATAAATAACAGTTAAAAACAACAAAAGCATGCACACAAATTAATAATTTAGATAAAAGCACTCATAGTAGCAAAATACAGCAAATAGGTTAAAGCACACATATAGCACAGACAAGGTAAGCATATACAAAAGTAAAAAAGTTAATCAAGCACAGTAATAAAAGCTAAAAAAATAAAATAAAGCTGGTGTTACGAGCTAAAAGCATGTTATACTGCTAAAAAATAAATAAATATAAATAATTTAAACATTGAAAAGACCTTGATGATATTAAAATTGTTTACATGCATTACATTTGCATTCATTTCCATTCCAAGATAATAAAATGTTTTTAAATTGGTTAAAATTGGCAATTTTTCTAAAATCATCAGGTAGGTCATTCCATAAAACAGCAGCTGTATATTTAAAAGAATTCTTACCATAGGTAGTAGTCTTTACTCTAGGTATCTCTACAATATTAGAATATCTAAAACTATATTTACTATTTTTTAAAACAACTAAATCATTTAAGCATGGTGGAGACAGTTTATACAATATTTTAAAACATTCTAAGGTTCACATTTTTACTGCTCCTTACACTGTCTGATATATCCCTCTTTACAAATTCTTTATTCAAATTGAAAAAAGTCCAATTAAACAAGTACATGTATTGAGTTTTTGTCAATTGTGAACAAAAAAAGTCCGTTACCCCTAGTTTTCAGTTTTATCTGCGAGCTATTTCTACATAATATAAAAATGTAAAATATGAAGAAGAAGAAAAAAAACCATGGGGATGGGGGGAGGTTCTTAGCGAGTAACATAGCAAAATATCGGTTATACAACGAGATGCCAGTTTAAAGTGACTCCATCCATTTTAATAAAATAAAAAAGGGGGAGGGGGTATTTTGTTACAGCATGTGACATATACATGTCAACATATATAAAGTAAAAAACCGCTCTTCAATCCTTCAAGTTTAACTAAATTTACTAAATTTCAAAGATATATCCAAAAAAAATCCAAAAAAAAATTTAATTTTTTTTTTATCGCCATGATATACATTGTAGTTGAAAAATTGCTGAGTTGGCGCTGACTCACTCACTCACTCACTCACTCACTCCAAAAGTGTTTCATTTTTCTACAAATTTTCATCGTCAAAAACCTCGGAAACGACCACCTTAAGATACATTTTATTGCAGAGGTAAAATGTTCACATATTTAAATTAACTATAACAGTTTTAAGGAAAATCAACAGTAGATGGGAACAATATTTTTTAGTGATATCCCCCATAGAATTTACAAAGCATTATTTTAGAGAAGCTTTTTGAAATTTTAATATAATAATTTCAAAAAGTAATTGTTCACAGTGACACAATCTGTCTTTTATAAACAAATTATGAAATAATGCCTACTTTGACAAGAAAAGAATTATTTACACATTTCTGTAATATTTAAAAAAACGTATTTACAAAAATATACAAATTTTGCATTAAATGACACTTGTATGGAATGTATGGGTGACAGAGTATGTTCATTGGTGCCACTGCGAATGAAGGAAGTGCCAGAATATAATTAGTATCGGTGGCGATGGTCTACTTTAGCATTCATATGATCTCGTATGCATTTAGGTCATTAATTTCCGATGAAATACTAATATATGAAAAGCTCTTTATTATTTATACAATATTATACATGAATAGATCAAATTTTTATAGACATATCTTGTTTGCAGAGGCGGATCCAGGGGGGGCGCACCCGATGCGCCCCCCCCCCCCCCCCTAAAATTGGAAAAAATATGATTTTTTGGCGTAAAATCGTGATTTTTCACACGGAACACCCCAAAAGTTTTCGCGTCTCCCTCCGCTCGGCACAATTTTTTTAAGTGCGCCCCCCCCCCTAACTTGAAATCCTGGATCCGCCCCTGGTTTGTTGTAAGCTATAGGCTTGGCTATGTACAGATGAATTGCTTAAACCGGGAACGTGGGTGGGCGGAGCAAACATTCAGATTGTTCATTTTTTTTACCACGGTTATCTCGAGGAGGAAAAATCAATGATGCATAGTTTCACAGTTACTTTTGGAGCAGAATAATTGACAAACATGGTTACTAGTGTTCCTCCCTACGAAACTTTCAGTCTGATTATAAAAAAATATTCTTCATCAGTCTAAAATCTACAAAAATCACTTCGAAAATTCAAATTTCTGAGACACGTGTATGTGACCTTTAGGTCACGTTGGTCATGTGACATACAGTTTCATAAATATGCTGTTCATGTCCGCCCACAAATTTTGTCGGTATGCACTACCGCAAAGTCCGCTTTAAGATAAATTCCTTTTAAAGTTTATATGGGTACTCTGTCGGTATTTAAAAAGCATATATACACCAATAAATCTGTATTTCTAAAGGGGGGAAACATAACGGTGCATGTATCTTTTTGAAATTTGTAGTATGTAGATAAGGAAATTGGGATCATCGAAGTCCCAGCTGTACCCACCCGCCAATAAATAGGTAGTAGGAATACAAAGTGTTGACTGACTGACTGTTCTTATTACAGGACAGACGTGGTCTGATTTGTTAAATACCTTACAATGTCATCTAAAAATAGCCATGTCTATCGATAAATGAAAGTAGAATTTCAGAGAATCAATATTTTTGGAAAGTGCAGGACGACCACGTACTATTTTCTGCCCATGACACTCGTATATAATAATAATAATGCACATTTTTCTCATGTAACGCGTTACAAAATATCCGTATGGTTTTTTTTTTACATTTTTTCTCAGTAAAAACTTTTTTCGGACTAATTTTTTGTGGGACTGGAAGCAGAGTTAGCGTACTTTATGACGTCATTAACGATTTCTGATTAAAGGAATGCTTGAAGGAAAAATCGCTAAGTTCATGGAGAGAAAAGAATGTAACGCTGAAGGAAAACATCTGCATGCCAAAAAACAAGCTTTATCTCAGCTATGTTTTACTAAATTTTCACAAAAAAATTATACATATCAAATGTGATTATCTTAAAAAACGAAGAAATCTTTTCAAGAATTATCTTTTTTTGGAAAGTTAAAAAATATTTCTAAAGGAGTAAGGTCCACAGGCGCTCGTGGCACGGACCACCCCCCTTTTTCTAACTTTCTGTTTACAAATTTATTTTCAATAAAAAAAATTTATTTCTTTATTATTTCATCTCTTTTTCCTTATTTTAACTTGTTCGTGTCAATATTCATATAATCTTATGTCAACATCAAATTGCATGTGTCGACCCCATATAGACACAGGCACTCGAATTCCAGACCCCCTTTTTCCTCATTTGGTCCCTCCCGCGATTATGGTATGGATCTTTGTCTGGAAGTATATCTTTGAACCATTTATCCATATTTTACAACATTTCGTGTTACAACTCTCTCGTTCTACTAACTTTTGTTTCTAGGTCCAGCTGTCGTATTACTTATACATTGGACACCATTTTTATAATATTATCAAGAGTATGTACTCTCAAAGTAAGTCATGTGTAAGACTAAATAATACACTCACATATTTTTTTGGTAACTATGTTGGAGTGAAGCAAGGGGACAATTTAAGCCCTAACTTATTCAAAATCTTTATCAATGACCTACCAGACTATCTGATGAATACTACCGACCCCATCTTTATTAATAAACGATCTGTCCATTGCCTACTTTATGCCGACGATGTAATTTTACTGTCGTCTACATCACAAGGACTCCAGAATAAATTAAATAAACTGAATGTATACTGTAACGATTGGTGTCTTAATATAAATGTCACTAAAACAAAGGTTCTGGTGTTCAACAAGGCAGGCAGAATCTATAAACAGAAGTTCTTATTTAATGGTAATGAAATTGAATGTGTTTCTCAGTACAAATACCTAGGAATTCAATTTTGTGCGTCAGGATCATTCTCTCCTGCTCAAAAGGAACTATATAGTAAAGCCCTTAAAGGGTATTATAAGCTACGCAGACTTATTTCATTTGGACCAAACGTTAAAAACAGTATTCATGTTTTTGACCATACCATTAAACCTATTCTACTTTATGGTTCAGAAGTATGGGGTTACTTTAACCCATTTAAGAAAAGACTTCAATCAAATGATTTAGTCTTGGACCAGATTTACCTTAACTTAGAAATAGAAAAATTACATATTAAATTCAGTAAATATATATTGGGGGTTAATAAACGAGCAACAAATTTTGCAACACTTTCAGAGTTAGGTCGATTCCCACTTCATTTTGATATTATCAAATCAATGATTCGTTATTGGTATAGATTAGAAAAATTAGATTCTAACTTTACCTTGTTAAAAGATGCATATGAAGAATCAAAACAATTATTTGAAATCAAAATCCCCTCTTGGTATGGTTCAATAACATTACTTATTAAAAATATTAGAGGACTAAAAGAATTATCTAATGTGTCCAAACATAAATTCAAATCTTCTTATAAAGATGTCATATATCAAGTCTATAAAGAGAATTGGGGAAAACAAATGTTAAAACATTCAGAAGGTAAACTATGTAGCTACAGTAAATTCAAAACATACTTTGGACTTGAAAAATATTTATGTATATTGAAATCCTTTGAGCAGAGGAGAAATTTTACTAGGTTTCGTATTTCATCACACAGATTACAAATTGAGAGGGGGCGATATCAGGGTGTTCTCCGACAAGACAGACTTTGCCTCCGTTGCACATCTGGTGAGATAGATGAGAAACATTTTCTAATATCATGTTCTACATGTCCTGTAATAAGAACAGAAATGTTCAGCAGGATTAATAATATCTGTCAAAACTTTCATGTCCTCAATCCAGAACAGAAATTATATTGGCTTCTTAATAATGAAAATGAGGAAATTCTAGCCAGTATTTGTAATTTGATAAAACAAAGCACAATATAATTAATAATTGCTCTTTTACACTGTGCACGGGCTGGCATGTTTAGAAAGGAGAAATATAATATAAATTGATAATATTTCTAAATAAATAGAATAAATTTAAAGAAAAACACATATTACTGGGTTTGATCTGAATTTCTTCTTGATTCATTTTAACATGCCTTTGCACTGTCGCTTGTAGTCCGAGATTCCTCTGTCGTTTAACGGCATTGATAAAGTTGCTGGTAGCCGTTCAACGACAGAGGGTGCTATATACGGAAACCATCAAATTTGCCTCACAGCCATAGTATCGGCACATTTCCACGTTTCGTGGCTATCGGATTTTATTTTCTATCATAAACCTTATATAAATCGCTTCACCAATCATTTTTCTATTCATTCATAACCATCTTACCCTCAGAAAGTGGTGTTACACTCCATTACAGCACGATTTTGCCTTAGATCCTATTATTCCGCCATTTGACTTCCATTTTCGAATCTACACACGTGATCTCGCGATACTAATTGAATGATGACAGCAACGCATTGCATGATGGGAGCTAATTAATGCAGCGTGCCAAATTATTTGGAGCATTATTTGCATACGTAAACAACATTCAAATCACATGGAAGACGATACATTTAAGCGTATTCTGCAGGACAAACAGTCCATCTACAGATCAAAGAAGAGCAGAAGGAAATTATACAGAATGTGTTGGAAAGAAAAGATTCAATGGCAGAGTGTTACCAACGGGCTTCGGAAAGAGCATGTGTTACGTTCCCCCTTTTTGTTTTTGGACAAGGTACTACATTTTTTTTTCTTATGGTTATCTGTAATTCACTAAATTTGCTGTTAAAATCATTACCAATCAATATAATCAACTGTATTAAATTTTATGTTAATTGTTCTGCCTTAACAGGCGCCTATGATTGGCAATAAAAATATTTGTTTGTTTGTTTATATGCAAATCATCTCCCATGATACATTGCGGTAATCGTAGTTTTCTCGTAGTCACGTGACAAATGTTTGAAAAATGGAAGACAAATGTCGAAATCATAGGTTCTAAGGCAAAATCGTGCTGTAATGGAGTGTAACACCACTTTCTGAGGGTAAGATGTTTATGAATGAATAGAAAAATGATTGGTGAAGCGATTTATATAAGGTTTATGATAGAAAATAAAATCCGATAGCCACGAAACGTGGAAATGTGCTGACCCAGAGTTGGAGAAGCAAATCCGCTGTTTTCCGTATGTATCACCCTCTGTCGTTGAACGGCTACAGCAAGATTATCAATGCCGTTAAACGACAGAGGAATCTCGGACTATGTCGCTTGTGGCACCCTGTAATCGAGCAATAACATGATGACATATTTCCTCCAACACATCCGAATGGATAACAATAATGATAATAGATATAATAATTATCTATTTTTTTTATTTATATATAGTATGTGATAAGTATTTAATATTATATATAATTATTTACTATATAATTGTGAGAAAATGCAATTATCAGATACATGTAGGGTGTGTCAGAAGCACCGTCCCTTGGTGTTTTTAGCAGGTTTACTACTTGTTAAGGACTATGCAACATATGTAAAGTTTCACACTGGATCTGAGATATAGGGGACAAACCAGAACATGATCCACTAAATAATAATAATTATATTTATATTTTTAGAAATATAAAAACCTTAAACTATGTCATTTATCAATCATGAATGTTTGTATTGTTAATGATGCCTCATGTGGGCCCTATGATTAAGCAATAAAATATATTCTATTCTATTCTATTCTATACATAAACATGAAAGGTATGAAACAATCGTCAAAATACAAAGAGGGAATCCTCGCTTCGACTCGATATTTTACAATAACACGCCAGTTTTAAAAAGGACATTCGCTTGTCCTCTTCTCAAAAATGATTTCCTTTCATCCCTATCTAGTTTATAGGTACGAACAACAAATATTTATTGACGAAATTCAAGTTTATTCTCGACGACACATCCAACTTTCCTCCACTCGTGCCCATTCAGGAGGTCAGCCTAACGTATTTTGTTTCACGCTATTTCATTGGTCGGAAAGATTTTCGGAACATTTTTAGCTTGTTCTTCGCTATGCACGGCTAATCCATTTCGTATCGAGAGGCCCATTAAGCGGGAGTTTTAAATAAGAATAAAAGTGGAAAGTAAACCTTTTCAGCCAATGTGTTACATGTTATATAGGCACCAGAAACAAAATGACGAACCTAGTGACATGGTAAGAATATTGTCTGAAATGAAAAAAATGCACTTCAAACATAAATTTTGACGGATGACCATTTGATCACTGAAAAGATCAGAGAGAAAGGGATACTAATTATCATAGAGCAAAAAAATCTCCTTTTTAGGCTTGTCAAAAAATAAAAATGAGTTAACGCTCCCCAACCCCTATCCCAGCAACAACAAAAAGACAGTGTACATAAGTAAACCCCTTGTAAATTGTAGCTTTCATAAATCCCCTCTTCTGCCTTAGGAACAGGTATATGTAAATATGCCTCAAAAATTTTGCATTAAAAGGATTAGAACTACTCTTTGTATTTCTTTTCTGTTTAGGGAGATACGTGTATAATTCCAACTGTAATGGCCTTTTCAAAAAACATAGGAAAGAACAAAATATTCTTTAATTTACATTGGGGGGGGGGGGGGGGGCGCATCAACATTTTTGCACCTAGACTCCCCCCCCCACAATTTAAAAAAAAAAAAAAAAAAAAAACCCTCTTAATGCAATTTTTGATGCCCAGTTTTGATTTAAACAGTTAAAATAAGTAAAATGTGAAGGTGTGCATTTTCAGTACTTCATGTTTCAATAGACCAATAAAAAAATACGACACAAATTTTGTCCCCCCCCCCTCCCCCAAAAGTGTACATTAGACCCAAAAATAATACGTGTCTAGGTACAAAGACATTTTTGTGAGTAATTACCCCCCCCCTTTTTTTTTACATCCACAATTTTAGGTGTGTATTGTTCAAACCAGAATTTTTATAACATTTCTTTCAGCTACAGAGAGAATTAAAGATCAAACTTTGTTGCGATACTCATGAAAAGTTCTAATTATGTTATTTACCTGAAAAAAAGAATGGATATGGGTAAATGTACATCATGTATATTGTACATAAAACAAAATCCAAAAACATACAAGGAAACAACCAGCTTCGCTTTTCTGCTTGAATCTTCAACAACAAACCAATCTATACCTAAGAACATCATCTATTCTCCCCACCCCCCCCCCCTTTTCCAAAAAAAAAGAAGAAAAAAAATGGTCATCAACAGAGTCCTATATTTAATCTTCCGTGTACTTCTCGTGCTTGTTCTTTGAAAGTTTTGCCAAAATAACAGTATTTTTGTTGAAACTTGTATTCTTTTATTCTTATTTAAAACTCCCGCTTAATAGGCCTCTCGATACGAAATGGATTGACCGTGCATAGCGAAGAACAAGCTAAAAAAGTTCCGAAAATCTTTCCGACCAATGAAATAGCGCGAAACAAAATATGTTAGGCTGACCTCCTGAATGGGCACGAGTGGAGGAAAGTTGGATGTGTCGTCGAGAATAAACTTGAATTTCGTCAATAAATATTTGTTGTTCGTACCTATAAACTAGATAGGAATGAAGGGAAATCATTTTTGAGACGAGGACAAGCGAATGTCCTTTTTAAAACTGGCGCGTTATTGTAACATATCGAGTCGAAGCGAGGATTCCCTCTTTGTATTTTGACGATTGTTTCATACCTTTATGTATATATCCTACCGTGACATCTGCTCGATCATGCAATAATGTCGGTCATTTGTTTTGATTTACAATTCTCGCGCAGCACGAGACCAATGACGTCATTCTGTGTATTCATAGCGTACATAAACACAGAGGGAATACTTTTCAACGTCAAAATTACAAGATGAGATTAAAACAGAGAAGTTTGAATTGAATAAATTCCATGCAAGTAAAAAGATCCTTTTTACTAATGTCTTTTTTTCCTGATCATAATATGCTTGTTAAATATGTTTCCATCGATGGTATTCCCCAAACATTTGTATTTTTCCGGTTTGTTGACACAATCGACATCACAGTTCATGACCGTTTCTGGAATGTAGGCCAAGCAAATTGTATTTTAAAATACTTTGAATCATTCAGATTCCACCATTTTCTAGAAAATGGCCGATTTTACCGGGAAAATACATGCAAGTGCTCTCCATTAGTCACAAAATGGGAGATTATTTTGCATTTCCACTGCTGCTTTAATAACAAATATACCCCTTACTTCTTGGGGTAATGAAATGAAATTCACAGAGAAGATAGAAAAAGAATTAATTTAACAGCAATAATCAAAATTTATAGCATAAATTGAACAGAGAATTAAATTAAACCAAACAGAAAAATGAGATTGTCTGGGTAAAAAAAACCTGTCATTATTACAAATAGCATCAACAAAACTGTATTGTTACCACTCTGTGATAATGAATGTGATTAAAATAAATTGAAATCAGTCATTAATTGTTTTACCAAAATATGTCGGTCTAATAGATTGTATTGACAAAAGCAAAAACACCAAATTCACTGGATTAAATACTTTTTATGTGGGTAAGCAAGTTTAATATTTGCATCAAATAATTAATTTTTAATACTTCAATTTCAAACTATTTAAAAAAAACATCTTTTGAAATTTTTCAGACAAATCAATTACACTGAAAAAGCTAAAATACTGTACTTTCTTAATCTGGTTTACTTTTTAAGTTTGGTTGGCCTATGACAAAATCATGTGCTTTATTGAACTTTGACCGACTTTATGTGACGTCATACGACGCCATTTGGAAAAGGGAGGGTAAACAAATATGGGTCAGTATGTAATTATTATCGATCTTTTTTCCATGGAACTTTACACATGTGAGCAAGAATAGATGAGGAACATAATTAAAAAGAAAAAAATGTTTACTTTTCAAACATGAAAAAAAATAATCAAACATTATCCAATGACTGACCGACTTATTGTCAGACGAGGATATAAGTAATACGGCAGCTGGACCTAGAAACAAAAGTTAGTAGAACGAGAGAGTTGTAACACGAAATGTTGTAAAATATGGATAAATGGTTCAAAGATGTACTTCCAGACAAAGATCCATACCATAATCGCGGGAGGGACCAAATGAGGAAAAAGGGGGGTCCGGAATTCGAGTGCCTGTGTATATAGATACTAATAATACACAAGGAATGCAACTCGGCAGGTTTAAAAATCGTACCCCTGCTCGTTTCGAGTACATTTATTGCACCTTATTTCCATTATGTCATTCAAACTAGGACATGTATCCATTCCTAAAAGACGCATCTTTTTGCCCCTGTTTTTGTTTTGTGCATACGATAGCTCAGTTCTCCAGAATTTTAAGATTTTCACACATTTATTGCCAAATATTTCGTATAAGGACCCACGGCAGACGGAAGTGACGTACCACTGCATTAACTTCAACGATAGAGTCAGAAAAGTTCCAAAAATTAAAATTTATAACCATGATATCTACGGATAGGAACGTAAATAACGAAGTTATCCCCGGTTATAAGCTTGCGAAGCGAGCTATTTATGACTGAAGCATGGTAAAATTAAATCAATAAAGGAATAATGACGAATACCATTTACTTTGACTAAAACAGAAATCCTTATCATCCATATACTATGCCTATGAAAAAGTTTCAACACATCCGGGTTACCACTTTTCGAGAACCCTTGAGAACTTATGAAAGAGAAACGAAAGGTATCGAAGAGCATCCGGTCCAATCGTAACTACTCGGCCATTCTCGCTACGCCTATTGTAGCGGAAATTGCCGAGTAGTCACGATTGATACCGGTTTCGCAAGCTTTCAGGCAGTGCCTGTTTCATATTAGTAAAAAATAAGACATTTTGGACCCCAGTGGGCCACGTAAAAGTGACGTTTTCTTTGTTTTTGGAAAGAATAAGTAAATAATATGAAAGTTTCGAGTGTTTTTTATCCGGTGGAGGGTACTGTGATCGAATTAATAGCTTTATATTCAATATATAGCAAAAAAAAAAACTAAGTTTGATTTTGGAGCGTAACGTCGCGAGCTTTGACGTCATATTATCCCCATTTTGAAATTTTATAAGCTCGCAAAGCGAGCTATCTATGACTGAAGCATGGTAACATTAAATCAATAAAGGAATAATGACGAATACCATTTACTTTGACTGAAACAGAAATCCTTATCATCCATACACTATGCCTATGAAAAAGTTTCAACACATCCGGGTAACCGCTTTTCGAGAACCCTTGAGAACTTACGAAAGAGACACGAAAGGTATCGAAGAGCATCCGGTCCAATCATAGCTACTCGGCCATTCTCGCTACGCCTAGTGTAGCGGAAATTGCCGAGTAGTCACGATTGATACCGGTTTCGCGAGCTTTTCAGGCGGTGCCTGTTTCATATTAACAACATTTGATTGGTTAAATGGCTAGTTACACCCGGTAATATGGCCTAGCAACACCCGGGAATATGAGTTTTTTATACCCGGGATTTTAACCAATCAAAAGTTGCTATAATTTTCAAGCCGGGGATAATCAAGATTATAGCGTTCTTTACAGAAATGCTGTTCGCCCGCGGTTATATGTGAGAGTTGGCATTTTACTTTCACATGGAAGCACTTACATGACCACACCATTTCACTAAGAGGGGAAGTTTGGGCCCATAAAAACTAGTTTAACGCGTCACTTTTTATTGAAGTGTCTGTACCAAGCCAGGGAAGTGAGCGGTCATGTATTTGTGTGTTAGCCTAGTAAAGGGTATCGATATTTCCTCTTTCTACTATATTGGTATTTGATTTTTTCATTGTTCCGACAATGTGGTATTTTTTATGTTTCATTTTATTTCAACAAGACCGCATCGGTGGTGTAATGGTTAGCGTGCTTAGCTCGAGTGCGGTAGATCGTGTGTTCGAGCCCAGGTCGCGTCAAACCAAATTAAGACTATAAAATTGGTATTGTTTGCTTCTCCGCTAACCACGCAGCACAAAGGAGTAGAAGCAAAGACTGGTTGGCTCGGAATCGTGTGTCCGAGTGGAGCGATATGTCTAACTGCGGACTGTTGCTTCAGTGAGCGAGCAATATAAAAATCAAACTAAGCGTGTTGGTCTAATACAAAGCGGACATCATCATCGTCGTCATCGCCGGTTTTTAGTGGGGTTCGTGTTGCTCAATCTTTAATTTTCTGTTTAGTGATTTATAGATCGTTGTTTGTCCTTTTGTCCTTTTTCTTTTGACCATTGTGTTGTTTGTCCTTCGATTTACGAATTCTGATGACCTCCTTTGGTATCTTCAAACCCTCCTTACATTACAGCGACTATGCTTATATTACAGGTTATATAATAAAAAATACAAAAAAATATTTAACACTTATTATTTATTTTTTTAAATTTTGCTATGAAATAATTTCTGAACTCAATTATTTATTCACTTTTAACACAATTGATCGACGGGGGAAAAAGCACAGAAATGTAATGTTCACAACGGAGTCTAATTTGAAGTATTTTTTTTATGTCAGGAGGATGTTCATGTATTTTTGGATGAAACATTCCATTACTTCGCAAAGGTTTTCTACCAATTATAAACCATTCATATTAACAAAAATGGTCAGTCCGTGCCTTCGCTGCATTTTTCTTGCTTCGCTACACTAATATGCTTAGACATCTCTTAAATGCATATACCTCAACCTTGATGGTCAGCAATGGGGGACAGTTCTATATAATTTAGATACAGAGTCTGGTTGATAGAAGAAGTTATCTTTTGTCAACGTATATTTGTTACTTGTAACAAAAGTTCCTTTGCAAAGATTATCATAGACAATGTCATAGTAAATGTTCCTTATGAAACATATATTTTACATTTATTCCGTTAGAAACAAATGTTATAAAATTCCATATAATTCTTTTACTGGAAAAAATATTATGGAGGAACTTTTGTTCCATGACAATCTAACCATGGTCGCGGTGATGTAGCACTTTTAGTCGCGGTAATGGATTGCGTCCGGTAAAAAAATTGGCATGGCTTTCTTACTCATGGATAATTACTTTTATACTTCAATAGAATTAATTTTACCTCTGTAAAAATGGGTTTTTACTTTGATAAAATCTGATTATTTTCACTTGGTAAGATTGTTCTATTGAGGTAAAATGTTATTTTTACTTCAGTATATTTATATTAATTACAATGATATGTAATATGGTCAAATTATTCACAACTATGTATTATACCACTGACAGGTCTTAAGAATTAACTTATTTAGACAAACGAATCCGATGGATGAGTTTGTTTAAAGTGAGTGAGGGAGTGAGTGATTGTTGTTTAATGCCAACTCAGTAGTTTTTCAGCAATATCATGGCCAGATTTAATTACTTTTCAATTGATGATGATGAGGTCCGCTTTGTACTAGACGAACACGCCAAGTTGAATTTGTATTATCGTGCTAGCTCACTGAAACAACATTCCGTGGATAGACATGTTGCCCTACTCGGACTCGGGACACATTATCCTGATTCCGAGCCAACCATTCTTTGCTCGTTCTCCTTAAATACTGCGTGCTTAGCCAAGGTCGTAACTAGGAGTTTAAAACAGGGGTGGCAGGGGTATGATTGTCGCCGATTGAGACCCCGATGTAAGGGGTATCCGTGGGCTAAGCCCCCCGTCCGAAAATTGTGACTTAACAGCCCAAAATAACGCATTTTTTTCGATTTTTATATTATTGAGACGCTTTATATACCTATTACTATCGTAAAGAGCGATCACGCCATCGAAGTTTCTATGGTAAATTAAACATAACATGTAACTGATCGATTATTAAAATAGTGTTTTAATGAATGATTTCAAATGACAATATATTGTACTAAGTATACTTAGTCGGTGAATGCAAGATGGATTTGCTATTGCCACTCGAATTCCATCTTTTGAGAACAGCTTCTGGATCTATCTGCCCGACAGTATCATTACGGTGGACGTGAAGCATCTCCAACCCACACAGGCGATCTTCAGTCATTTTTGCTCTACACCAAGTCTTGAGGCGCCGATAAAGACCTCTCACATGCACAGTAGCCGACTGGTCCAGGCTTCAAGTGAAAAATGTTAAATCTGTCATAGTCGATGATTAAAACTGGTTGAAGTTGGCTTTCAGTCCTTCTCCCTCCCCTCTCTCTCTCTCTGTTTTTTTTTCTCTCTCAGAAAATCAGATGTCTGGTAGTTACGGTCCTGTTAGCGGAGAAGCAATAAATACCAATTTTATAGTTTTTGGTTTGGTCCGATCGGAGCTCGAGGGGCCGCCGTGGCCGTGATCGTATGGTAGTTGGATTTACAACTACATATGCAATCAGTGCCTATCACCACTGCGATGTTGTGAGTTCGAATCTCGATCGGGGCGAAGTGTACAACAATATGTGATAAAGTTTGTCAGTGACTTGCGACAGTTCCGCGGTTTTCTCCGGGTCCTCCGGTTTCCTCCATCAATAAAGCTGACCGCCACGATATATAACTGAAATATTATTGAAAGTGTCGTTAAATACCATCAAACAAACGGACTACCTCACTCGAGGCGATCACGCTAAAATCATTACACCGCCGATGATCAAAACACGTGGTACATGTCTTGTTACAGAAATGAAATGATTGACATTTTTAGCTAAGGTACAACTATCAGACCTGCATATTCAGGGGCGGATCCAGGGGGGGGGGGGCCCCCCCTAAAATTGGAAAAAATATGATTTTTTGGCGTAAAATCGTGATTTTTCACACGAAATACCCCAACATTTTTCGCGCCTCCCTCCGCAATTGGAAAGAATATGATTTTTTGGCGTAAAATCGTGTTTTTTCACACGAAATACCCCAATTTTTTTTCGCGCCTCCCTCCGCTCGACGCAATTTTTTTAAGTGCGCCCCCCCCCCCCCCCCTAACTTGAAATCCTGGATCCGCCCCTGATATTGTACTTTGATATACACATTTGCATTTGGATTCAACAAAATTTTTATTGTAATGGCTGATCAATTTCCAGATAATAGACCATGGTTTTCTACAAACACATTTTTAAGCTGAATAATTCATATAAACAGCAAACGAAAAAATGTCATTTATGTTACAACCTTAGTTAACTATGACTTTATACCCATCCGTCATCATTAATATTACATTTAAGTAGTTTTATTGGGGTAAATATTAATGCTGTATTTGACCAGTAGCACAACTCTAAAGAGATACAGTTTCGGTATTCGTGATTAACCAGCTGTTGGCATGACATAATTCAAAATGGCTAAACTTCATGTTTCTGAATAAAGATATCAAGAATACTACTTAATTGCTATATCACTGGCTCTAAAATATAACACTACATGTAGATTCAGAACGACGAACCATATTGAAATGAGAAGGTGGAAAAATATTGCAAGAGAAAAGAGAAATTATTTAGTGTGCAATTCTGGTGATATTGGAGACGAGTTTCACTATACATGTATATATTTTGTGATGAAGTTTGTCAGTGACTTGCGACAGGTCGGTGGTTTTCCCCGGGGACTTCGGTTTCCTCCACCAATAAAATTGACCTCTAGATATAACTGAAATATTGTTGAAAATGGCGTTAAACACCGTAATCCTCTAACCCATACAAAGACAGATGCAGTGGGCAGCTAGGTCTTTTGATCTAATTAATATAAGCTATATAGCAGAATACACAACTGTATTTCCAATTTCGTCCTTCCTTGTCATTTTTCATTTTACCTCGTTTTGTAATTTCCGCTTTGAATTATGATTTTTCTTAAAACAAATTGTTTGGAATCCGTTTATGGAAATGACTGGATCCGCCAGCCCACTGTAGCCACCTACAATAGACTCGATACCTCCATGGTAGATTATTGAGTTTGTCCCGACGAGGGTATCATTTTTTCAATGTGTTTTTTTTCTTTTTATTGAAATTCACCATGACACAACGTGAGTTTGTACCTGTAAAAACGTACTCAATTATTTAAATTTGGGTCTTTCATTTTGTGAAGCCCTAGCAAAATATATTGAGCCCTCCTTCCCAAAACAAAATCTAAAATTTATATAAGATACATTCTTGATCAAAGGGACAAAACTCGTGCGCTTATCTTATCTCTCGTCACGTGACACAGTACTTGAACTTTCTTCGTACAGCCGCAATCGTAACTACTCGGCCATTCTCGCTACCCTGCAAATAACCTCGTATGCATTAGGCGTATAAATCGCACTACTTTTCACATGTCAGATACATGAAAGTTTGATAAAGTTATATTTTAAACAATTTTCTATATTTCAATTAAAGTTTTAATTAGTTTTGCATGATTAGATTTTACTTAGTATGTCTTCCATATTGGATTTTCGTGGACTATATTTTTGTGCGGCTTAACTTAACTTAACTTCCGGCAAACAATTTAAGAAGAATTTCTACTATGTACGTACGAGGTTATTTGCAGGGTAGCGAGAATGACCGAGTAGTTACGATTGCGTACAGCCGGTGTCGTAAATTTTTTAGCTACCCATGAAAATTAGCTACCTCCAACTTCCGGTAGCTAATTTAGCTACTTGTAGCATAAACTTATAGGATTTGTCTCCCTTATTATGTTTACCAAAATACAAATTGTGTATTTCCAATGGAGGGACAAAGTGAAAAACTGCATGTACATAAACAGGAAAAGAGAGACATATAGATCTGTACACAATATAAAATAAAATAAACAATAGATATTAGTGGTGTTCATAGTTGAAAAACAAAATGCTACCTGTATGGCTGTATAGCATGTGATTAAGTTACAAAGTATCTTTTTTCAATTTACCATCGCGATGTATCATTTTTACAGCTATTAAAAAATAGATTGGTGGGCTATTTATGATAGAATTTAATATTTATGTGATGTTCAAACTATACAAATTATTCTTTAACTTAATAAGATCATATATGATAATTATTAATCACACTTTTATTATTGCTAACCGTGTTACCCTCTTGAAATAAAGAAATTAACTCATTTACTTACTTATTGACACTATCTTCTGAATTCAAGAAATAAATAAAATTATGTTCCATATATATTTAATAATGAAAGTTGGGAACTTTATTTATTACAATATTAAAGAACTGGTAGCTATTAGATTAATTTCAATTCGAAACTGAAGCTATTTGCACACTCTTGATGATAATTTCTTATTTGGATTTTGTAAAAATAAAACCCTAAATCACAAATTTCCAACAGAATGTGGAAGATGGCAAAATATGTGTACAGAACATGGTTTGACCCGATCGGGACTCGAACCCACGATCTACCGCACTCGAGGCGAGCACGCTAACGATTACACTACTGATGAGAGTCTTTGGTGAGCATTTCTGGTCTGTTTCTCAGCGAATACATATATTGTCCAGGGGCGGATCCAGGATTACAAGTTAGGGGGGGGGGGGCGCACTTAAAAAAAATTGCGCCGAGCGGAGGGAGGCGCGAAAAAAATTTGGGTATTCCGTGTGAAAAATCACGATTTTACGCCAAAAAATCATATTCCCCCCCCTGGATCCGCCCCTGTTGTCTACATAAATGACAATAGATAACGTAACAATACAAAATACATTGTGCAACGCACGGTCAACTTTTCACGCATTCACAATCCTTCGGCAGAAGACACATACAAAGCGACTTTTTGAGTACATGTATATAAACAAATTCATATTTCAAACCAAAGATTATCAACTGATATTTGTTGCTTATAATGCAAAGCACGCAGAATAAAGGAGAAATAGCAAAGACTGGTTGCTTCGGAATCAGGATAATGTGTCAGAGTGGCGACATGTATATCCGCGGACTGTTGTTTCCGTTAGCTAACACTATGGAAAAAAAAATAAGCGTGTTGGTCTAGAAAAAAGCGGACATCATCATCATCTCATTAACTTGATCTCGCCATGATATAGCTATGAAATTGCTGAGTTGGCGTTAAACAGCAATCGCTCACTCACTAAAGCTGTTACGTACAGTTTTTATATTTCCCCGACAATGTACGTATATTGTGTTTATTCTGCAATGTCTTATAGTTAAAAAAATCAACTGGCAAATTGTCTAAAAAGAGCAGAAACGGACATCGCTCTAAGCGTTTTAGACGTCCGCGCTTATAGTGTAAGTTTCTCGGCGTCGCTCGACATGAATCAGGTACCAGAAAAACTATATCTTGGTCAAAATCTTAAGCAATATGTGATGAAAGAAGCTGTTATATATAAAATGCTTAGGTACAGACAAAACAGATGTCACACCAATGAGGAGCGATGGACAGATCACAGCTGACACAAAGCAAAAATCCAACATCCCCAACAGTGTCAGTCCGTATTCACCGTAGAATCACAAGACAACATCCCCGACTGCACCAAAACCCACATCCCAATATCTCTACCAGGTGTAAAAGAAACTCCTACATAACATCAATACCCATAGATTTTGTGCTCCCAGAACTATTAAATTATTTGGCTTTCCAATCTTTTGATCTTGAGCTACCTGATGAAGGTTATTCCAGAAACGTTCATGTGCACTAAATTTGATATCTACGTTTTTATTACTTCTTTTTAGCAATGTAGCTATCTGAATGTTATCTTTGAAAACAAGATACACTCATTGTTTAATATGATAGATACAAAATGTATGTAACATTTCCAGGTAAATTAGTTACCTATATCTCTTATGAAAATTATGTGTACAGAACTAAGTCAGATTGATAAAAGGTGCATTCATGTTGGGGTTTTTTTCTGTTTGATATTTTTGATTGCTTTGTTTTGTTTTGTATTTGTTTGTTTTTGACAACAGATTAATATCTAATTTTATTTCTGTTTTTTTTTCTGTTTTGATGATATAACTTCAGAAGGGCCTAAAATTTATACATCTTGGAATAACAGTAGTACTTTAGGGTGCCTGCATCCTAATTTCTTATGTACATGTATCTCTATTCTTTATCAATAAATGTTTAGAGGTTTGCGTTTGTATTGAATCGGGGCCTTGATGGGAGAGAGGTTTAACGAGCTGCCTACACCTCATTTATCTTTCACTGTACTGTTCATCACTTGGATGATGTACTCAGCCTTTAGAAAGTAGATTGCCAGACGCTGGTACAACATATGAAAATGTCTGTAATGTCATTGAATATAGCTCAAATAAATATTTTGCATCATGCTGGTATGTTTTGTAAGTACAGATACTTGTATCACACATACTTGTCAATTTAATAATTAAATAACAGCCATATATACATGATAATATCTCGCACACAAAGTATCTTAACACAAGTTATTTCTTAAAGATTTTATTGAAAAACTCAGACAGGCATGGTGGAACATTAGCATACATATAATACAATACAATATATAGACTAGAGGCTCAGTAGGTTGAGAATATTTTTTAGAAATCAACCAATCAGCAACAAGAATTGCCTGTGGTGGACATGTTTGTTAACGGATCGGGACGAAATGAGCAAACTTTATAGAGGGCCTTCCATAGCTGCTATCTATCAAGTTTCGGTTCATTTGGCCAAGCGGTTTCAGAGGAGAAAATTGTTTATGAATCGACCAATCAGCAACACGAATTGCCTGTGCTGGCCATGTTTGTTAACAGATCCAAAATTAGCAATCTTTATAGAGGGCCTTCCATAGATGCTACCTACCACGTTTCGGTTCATTTGGCCAAGCGGTTTCGGAGTAGAAGATTTGTTGGAAATCTACCAATCAGCAACACGAATTGCCTGTGCTGGCCATGTTTGTTAACGGATCCAAAATTAGCAATCTTTATAGAGGGCCTTCCATAGATGCTACCTACCACGTTTCGGTTCATTTGGCCAAACGGTTTCAGAGTAGAAGATTTTTTAGGAATCGACCAATCAGCAACAAGAATTGCCTGTGCCGACCATGTTTGCTAAGGGATCAGGACTAAATGAGCAATCTTTAAAAAGAGCCTGCCATATATGCTTCCTACCAAGTTAGGTTCATTTGGCCAAGCGGTTACAGAGGAGAAGATTTTTGTAGGAATCGACCAATTACTCTAAAAAGAAATTATGGATCTGTATTCCTTACTCAGAACTATGAACTACAATTTAGTTTTAATGTGATCATTACAATAACATACAGCACATTGTAAATTATAAACAGCAATTCTCAAATTCCTTTTTTTTCATAAAATATGGTGTGTCATACAACTATGACCAATATTCAATCCATCATGAACTTATACTATTAGTAAATATTATAACATACATTTGCACATTTTAATAATATATATATCAAATAAGTTCAAACATCCTGTCAAAGTCTATTGTGAATATATAATAAACTAGCAGTTAATATAACCTGTGTCACAGATAAAATGTGTAATTAAGGTCTTATGACACCAAATTATGTAACAATCGCCATTGCTAAATTTCACACAAAAAAATCCAAAATTTTACAAATATTACAACTTGCAATTTGTCAGTTAATTTGTAATATGTATGATTGAAAATATTTTGTTATTCTAGTACCAGCATCTTTGTTAAACTTATATAAGAAATCTTCATGAGGTACCTATGTTTTGGTTTATATAAAATATTTCTTTATCTTATGGGAATCATGAGGACATTGTGAGTCTTGCATAGAAGCAGTTTCATGTATGAAATCTTGAAAGTTATGTCAGATCATTTATAAATTTTAGAGCTTGTTTTGCTTTACACAAGCAGACAAACTGTTTTCACTGAAATTTTGAAACCCAAAAGAAATTGCAATTGAGATATTATTTGTTTGTTGTCTTTGAAGCCACAAATAATATTTAATACTTTTTTGGTAGCTGTGATTGTTTTGATTGCAATTAAACATAGAATAATATCTTCTGATCATGTAGTGAATGCCACTTTAATTCAATATATTTTTGGGGGAGTTTATAACAATTGAATTTCAGGTGTCTTCTATCTAATCCCACTTTTTAAAACTACCTATTCCCACTTACAAATAACTTGAAATTTTAGATTTTTTAATGAATTTTTAAAAAGTGGGATTAGGTGGAATGAACGGAATTTCATTATATATTTTTTTATTCAGATTTCAATAAACTAAATATTTTTTCTAGTAAACTTGTTCATTTACATAAATCAAACATTAAATATCTAAGGAGATATATGTTTTAGCTAATACAAAATAAGTCAAAATGATGAAAAGTAATCTAAATGTAATAAGAAAGTAATCGTGATTACAGGGTCAAAATGAATGTAATCGATTACATTACGATTACATGTAATATAAAAAAGAATGTCCGATTACATGATAAAATGCAATGAATTACAACTGATTACGATTACAAATTACGATGACCCCATGTCTGCCAATCAGCATCAAGAACTGCCTGTGGGTCCAGTAAATTACTGTTTCCAGCAATTTACCGTATCGACACTTGTTTTTGTTTTGACATACGTATACGCTTTTTCAACTTTCCCTTGCCGACATACTTCTATCTGCGAAGCCCTTTATTTTATATTATTTCGTGAATAATTTACTATCCAAAGTCTCGTATAATTTTTCTCAACTTTATTTCCTTTAAATGATTCTGTCAGTTTTATTTTATTTTTATTTTGTTTTCTTTGAAGTGACCATGTTATTTGTGAATCTTTTCACATGTAGTATATGTCACAATTTTTCACAATAGCAGGGGTGGAATCGGGATTTCAAGTTAGGGGGGCGCACTTAAAAAAATTGCGCCGAGCGGAATATTTCGTGTGAAAAATCACGATTTTACACCAAATAATCATATTTTTTCCAAATAAAGGGGGGCGCGCGCCGGGTGCGCCCCCCCCCCCCTCTGGATCCGCCCCTGAATAGTATATAAGATAAAAAAAAAAAACTATTTTAGAAATAATAAACATTTGATTTTATTTGAGTTGTTATTATTTTTATACAACGTCATTTTCATTCACATTGATGTCGGGTGATCACAGGTGTAAGGGGAGCTAAACATAAACTATCGCTAGACATATGAGGAGGGGGGGGGGGGGGGGGGGGGGGGGGGGGTTAAGCAGAAAATTACAGTCAGTTGTGTGACGTGCTCAATGTTTGAGCTGAATTTTAGATTCTAATTGATTCTGATTCCTATAAGGATTAAAGAGCTCGACAATTCAATTTAGATATCTTTATTTTAATTTTAATTAGAGATCTCTTTAATGTATTATGAGTGATCACAGTTTTATGTCCACATCTCCCTAACTTAGAAAGATCCTTCATTCAATTCTAATAATTTCAATTAAATCTCCCTTCCATTTTATTTACGTTCCTTTGGTCCATAAAAAGAATCAAAACAAACCCAGAAGTATTACCATTAGTATCCTACTATGAACTAGAGCAGGACTGTCAAATCTTAGAATTTCAGAATTATAATGTTGTCCAATTTCGGAGATGTTTGACTTGTTCTACTACAGTAATCCTTGCCCCTATTATCAGAATAAACGTACAAATAAAATCAGGTTTTGGAAAATAAAAAAGTCATAGATATTGTCAGAGAAATGGAATGAAGGAATGCGAGGTAGCTAATTTTCATGGGCAAGCTTCTGATACTTATGCTTATGTTTGAATGGTGCAAAGTATTTTATTTTCATGGATAACACTTTGAAACCTGTGTCATACATTGAGCAGATGTAAGGTAGCTTATTTCCATGGAACACTTCATGACTCCTATTCCATGCAATGAAGAAAGGTCACGTAGCTAATTTTCATGGACCATGCAACGAAGGAATGCGAGGTAGCTAATTTTCATGGGCAAGCGACTGATACTTATGCTTATGTTTGAATGGTGCCAGGTAGTTTATTTTCATGGATAACACTTTGAAACCTGTGTCAGACATTGAACAGATGTAAGGTAGCTTATTTTTATGGAAAACGTCATGACTCCTGTCCCATGCAACGAAGGAATACGAGGTAGCTAATTTTCATGGGCAAACTTCTGATGTTTATGCTTATGTTTGAATGGTGCAAGGTAGTTTATTTTCATGGATAACACTTTGAAACCTGTGTCATACATTGAACAGATGTAAGGTAGCTTATTTTCATGGAACACTTCATGACTCCTATTCCATGCAATGAAGAAATGTCAGGTAGCTAATTTTCATGGACCATGCAACGAAGGAATGCGAGGTAACTAATTTTCATGGGCAAGCGACTGATACTTATGCTTATGTTTGAATGGTGCCAGGTAGTTTATTTTCATGGATAACACTTTGAAACCTGTGTCAGACATTGAACAGATGTAAGGTAGCTTATTTTCATGGAAAACGTCACGACTCCTATCCCATGCAACGAAGGAATGCGAGGTAGCTAATTTTCATGGGCAAGCTTCTGATGTTTATGCTTATGTTTGAATGGTGCAAAGTATTTTATTTTCATGGATAACACTTTGAAACGATTTGTAGCTCTCTGACGTCCCATGGCTACAGCAAGTCCGTAAAAGCCGTCAGACGGCAGAGGAATCTCGGACTACTGTTTTTGTTGTGTCTTATATCTCAAGTTCTTTGAGTGTATTTTCTACATAATACTCTGGTAGGATTGTGAAGTTTTTATTTGGAACGTAATCTCTAGATTCGATTATTGTCTGTGCAATTGTTTTTTCTATGCAGTCTCTTCTACGATCATCGAAAATCCGATAAATTGGTTGACATTGTTGACCGCGCATTGTGTTTTGAATGCTAGGATAATGGTTAACTGGTATACAGAAACTGAATGTTTTTTTGTTCGGAAATACGGAGGTTTAAGATTGGTAACAAGCAGTTGGTATCAAGCTGATCATGGCATCGCCTTGCATCAATGAGGATATGTCTGCTCTTGAAAATGCAAACCATCTTTTCTTAGCGATTTGTAAGAGTTCGGGGTTGAATGCTCATGACAAATCCCCCATTATCAAATTTAAATGTACTCATGTCGAAAATAGATATCATCATAATTCTTGGGCAAAGCAATATTACTGGGTAGGAATAGGGACAATGAGGGTGGGGTTTGATATCTTTTCTATCGATTAGAAATCAAACTCTGATTACCTCTTTGGTATCTGTGGACTTTTCTTGTCGTTTTTAATTAAGGAGCACATTGATACTACGTTTTTTAAAACATCTTTCTATAATAACAAACAATACAATGGCCAAAAGAGAAAAGGACAGAAAGGCAAATGATTGTCGACAAAACACTATACAGAACACCAAATACCGAGAAACACAAACCCCATCACAACTAGAGGGCGCCCTGAAAAGACAAGCAGTTCCGCCTCCCACAACTAGAGGCGCCCTGAAAAGACAAGCAGTTCCCCCTCCATTAGTTCTAATAATAAAACCCTAAATGCTCGCTTACTCGCAAGGGTTATAACGGGATGCCATTACACGTAATGGAGCAGCCGCCGAGATTTTTTGCGCTCGCTTACAGAGCTTCTGACGCCTGCATTTATCAATAATAAGACATAACCTTTCCTTTTGTCCATTATTATAACAAGTTTTTATCACCTACCAGTATTTTAGAATGTAATTCCCACAAAATAAAAATCCATGTTTACTTTCACTCTCTGAACATTTTGAATTTCGTCATTTCCGGTCTCATTATTTGGATGTCGATACCATATTTGGCGATTTAGGCGTGAATGTATACATCAGAAATACCATATTTAGAAAAGCTCCGCCTTCCGTAGTTTCCGGTTATGGAAAACGATCGATAAATTTGAACAAGGTGGTTGCTACCTTTGAAAAGCATATATTTCTCAGCCAAACCGATTTAACAAGGACTGGGATCATCAGTAATAGTTATAATGAAATGTTTGAAGCGTAAATAGTGAGTTTTTATGTTTCAACTGCAACTTTTTTTTGCTCCATTGTGACCCTTGCAAGTTGTTTCGGCCTTATGACAGATTCGGCCGTAGTTGATTCGGCCTTACGCAAATCCGGCCTTATATAAAATTGATGTTCCGGCCTTATCATATATTTATGCGGCCTACGGCAAATCCGGCCTTATATCAAATGGAAAAAAATAATTAAAAAATTAAAAGTTCTATTTAAATTTAAAATATTATTTAAATATTCATGGTTATGATGAATAAAATATTGGAACTTGTAGTGTTTTCACAAGATTTACTCGTAACTCAATATGAAAAGCCATAATAAATCGTTATTATTTTAACAATTTTTTAAATTAGTAATTTTTGGTAATGATGACGGAAATCATTTCCATTGAAGTTGATGATTAGAAAAACAATTCAGGTTGATATACCAAGGTGTCAACAAACGAAATTCCTTAGATGTTCTCTTGCAATTAATTAACATTTGTTTAACAGTCGTATAATTGCACTGGCAGTATGATTATAAGGGTTACCAAAAAGTAAAAGGAAGCCATACTATAAATTACTCAAAAAGTACTCCAATTCTTTTGATGAAACCGCACTAATATATGCACATTTTGGTGATGGTCCTACTATTTTCAAAAATATCAACTATGTCGTTTCCTTGTGTTGTGTGTGAGCAGAACGTCCGTCCAAAGCAGCATGCTTTAGAGTGTGACAGTTGTTTCCAGTGGCAACACAGACTATGTAATAGTAGGACCATCACTTAATTATTTACTCAAATCATCACAATGTGTCGTTTTATTGTATGTATCATATATATCCATAGATACACATCATTCTTAACCAAGGCCGTATCAACTAAGGCCGAATCAACTAAGGCCGCATTTGCATAAGGCCGAATAGTTTTCAGGCCGGATCAACTCGAATGGGACCGCGTTGTAGCTCTGCCGAGACCCAAGTTTGTCACAGGAGCTACATTATATCCGATAACATGATACAAAAGGGGGAAAAGGGTCGGTATATTGTAACAACTACACACGGTACATATCCCACATATATGTGATCAATCTGCAAGGTTAATAAAATCATGATGGCGACCGTAAAACTTTGGAAATGATAACATCAACTTAACCACGAAGAACGCTTGGTTTAGTAGCTTTCTCGTTTGCAGCTACCCTGTATCACGGAAATTATGATAGGAACCACAAGCTCTGGAATAACGGATCAACTGAGAGATATCTACTACGTATACAAGTGCTGCTACACATACATTGTAATTGAAAGTTTGCAATGCGAAAATTGAAATCATCTCTTGTCATAGTTTCGTTCTTAACCTGCCCCCACTGTCAATTTCTACGGGTATATCAAGAAATGAAGCAGACCTAACTTTATCAGTAGTATCTTTCTTCTCAAATTCAATTATCATAGATGGGATCTATACAGTCACCAAACTTAGAACTGTTTTGTGACATGACATTTAGCCGAAAGTGAAACAGGAGCGAGCTAGCTTCCTTTCCTTTTTCTTCAGAAATCCTTGATTAAAGTCTGGATTCTTATAAGAACAAGATTGCTGAAGAGGAGCAACGTTAGTATCCATAGGAATGTTGATTATTTGTTGAAAAACACATCACAAACTGTTTTTGTCCACAGCTGGCTGTGTTCCATAGAAAGTAACTGAAACCATTATCATCATTTTACAGAAAGACAACTGTAATATATATATATATATATGGTGTCCATATTTTAAGATATAAATTTCATTGAAATAATTAAAACTAAATGGAATGAATCACAGTTCGCACTGGTGAATACATCTGTATTTTGCTTTTGCTTATCACATTATTATCAAATGGGAAGATGTTTTCTTATTTTGGTAATAGTGTACAGTCATTTTGAATATTTACATCTGTATTAATGTTGGAGATCCAATTATAAGAGAGACAGGATTGGAATCCCATGGCCATTAACCATTTGTGTGACTGTCCCAAGCCATAGTCTGGATTTCTATTGGCATTTGTCATGGTCTTGTTTGTGTTCAATGGGATATAAGGAGAGGTAATTATTTGTTTACTTGGGGAGATGGGTGTTTTTTGTGTTCAATGGGATAAGGAGAGGTAATTATTTGTTTACTTTGTTGATATGGTGTTTTTTGTGTTCAATGGTTTATAAGGAGAGGTAATTATTTGTTTACTTTGTTGATATCAGTGGAATTGTTATTCATCACTTTAAATTTTCCTTTCACAAGAGCATCATTTACAAGTTCAAAATTGCAAAAATGAGATTCGTGAAAAAGGTGACATTGAGAGTTCAGTAAAATGTCAAATTCTGAAGTAATATGTTTACAATATTGTTGGGTAAATGGTCAGAGAGGAAGTGTGAAACAAAGATGTTGGACAGTAGGGTTAGGGTGCTTAATGCCACGTGCAACAATATTTCAGTTATATCGTGGCAGTCAGTTTTATTGGTGGAGGAAAACGGAGTACCCGTGGAAAAGCACAGACCTGTCACAAGTCGCTGACAAACTTTATCACATAATGTTGTACAACTCACCACGAGCGAGATTTGAACTCACCACTTTAGTTGTGATAGGCACCGATTGCATAGGTAGTTCTAAATCCAAGTACAATATGATCACGACCACAACAGCTCATTGTTGGACAGTAAATACATCTATTGAATGTCTCATTTGTAAAGTATATCATATAAACTGAGGCAAACATTCAAGAGTTCTAAAGAAAGTAATTTACCAAGCATCTGTCATTAATTTTGTCCTCTCTACACAATAGGAACACTCAAGTTTTCTTTCCAGCTTAATTTTGATTGATTTAATCATGACATATTCATGAAAATATCCAAGATATTTCTTCCAAATCACTGAAACATTACAATTATAAATATTGTTTATGTAAAATAAAGGGCTTCACAACAATATCTATTATAATTATAAATATTGTTTATGTAAAATAAAGGGCTTCACAACAATAACTATCTAATAATATGTATACATAATTACATCATTAACATGCAAATTATAATTTAAGTCATAGATATACAAAAAGGAGAAAATTCATATTGCCTGTTTGTTAATACATTATACTGAAATTCTGTGAGATAAACAGTTGTGTTCAGATTTAAATTTAACACTTTTTAAATTATAAAAATACCATCACATTGCACAAAAATATGTCAACACACATAAAAACTGCTTCCAGCCAAATCAGGCTAATAAATCAAACACATTAATTGCAATGATGTGACCCTGTGTGAGAAGTTTAAATTAAAATTTGTTTTAAAATACCAGTCAATCTCTACTAATAAAAAAATACAGGACAAATCTTTCTACTTGTTCTTAAAACTTATAATTATACTAATTTTTCATGATATACTTTTGAAAATGGTAAATTACAATGTTTTTAGAAGTTATTTTTAAGACAGCAATAATTTCTGTTTATCAATTCTTTCTCTGTTTTCATACTTTTCTCATCAGTTCTCTATTAATTCTTTTTAAATTGCATGTGTAGAAATAGTCAATGAATAACATTGGTTACATTTTTTCAACTTCAGATACATATACAAGAACATTATTTACAGTAAATCATTGTACTAATTTGCATCATATTTTTTATCATAGAACAATTATCTATCTCCAAACAATTCTTCAATCTTGTAGATTTTAGAAGAATTTTATGTTAACGTTAAAATCATATTAAAATAAACAAATTGGTTTTCAAAGATTTTAGAGATTTCTTATTTGATTGTATAATTGTAGACTTTTGTTCACAGAAATAACAAGAATATACAGAATAAAATGGTAATTCTAATTATTAGAACAAATCCATTAGTTGCATGAGAAATTGGATGACTTTTACAAAATGCATGTGGAAACAATGACCCCTTTAGAAATTTTCACAAAACAAAGAAATTCCTCTAAACTGGATCAGTTGACAAGTAGAACTACAAAGAGCTCAGAAAATAATGTTATACAAAGTATAAATCTTTAGTTTGATTCCATATAATTTAATAGATAATATCAATTTAACAGATAAACCAGAAAAAACTAATAAAATATACAAACAGACACTCCATCTGCTACCAGTGGATTACGATATTTCTCCACTCAAGATAGTTAAATTTCAAATTTTGAGCATTAAAATTTGAAAATTTAACTGTCGAGAGAGGAGAGATATGGTAGCAGAATCTGCTTCTCATAGGATCAAAATGTAATACACTGGTAGCAGAATCTGCTTCTCATAGGATCAAAATGTAATACACTGGTAGCAGAATCTGCTTCTCATAGGATCAAAATGTAATACACTGGTATCTGCTTCTCATAGGATCAAAATGTAATACACTGGTAGCAGAATCTGCTTCTCATAGGATCAAAATGTAATACACTGGTAGCAGAATCTGCTTCTCATAGGATCAAAACGTCAAAAATATTTGTTTAAAGTTGTTAATTTCTGTCGTTAATGACGTCTTACGGAAATTGGAGAGAATTCTCAGGCAGAAATTTAACAAATGTGTTGATTTAAAATATAAAGAAAATTTAACCATCTGGTTATATAATTAAACTCACTAAGAATTTAAATCACACTTTGATGATCAGTTTTTATCTCACTGGCCTAGATACGAGACAAGAGATCAACATCGTCATCAGATAGATTATAAAATACTAAGAAACTCTTAAAATTGTGATGCATAAAATGACAATGATAGTGATGTTTATCATCCTAGAACATTACAAACGATTCTCTGCATGGTACCATTTTCAATCTTTTTTTCCTGTATTTTGACAATCTTGTATAAAAGTATCAATACTAGTCAGTGATGTTTATCATCCTAGAACATTACAAACGATTCTCTGCATGGTACCATTTTCAATCTTTTTTTCCTGTATTTTGACAATCTTGTATAAAAGTATCAATACTAGTCATTTCTTATCAATATACATGTATTTTAAAAATTCAAGATTGCAGAAATTCACAGTATTTGATATTGAATTTAACTGAACAGTTTTAGAATATAAAAGTTAGTTTTTTACTACATCTGTCGTAACTTTGCAAGTCTGTTAGATAATTCATCCTGCAATAAAATAAAAGTACAATTAAACTGACGATTGATCATGTTGATTTCAGTAATGTACATTAGAATAGATGATCCAGTGGTTTGTATGAAACACGTGAAAATTTGTGTTAACATGATGTGTATTATGTTGATTTAAGGTGTTAGGGCTATGGTGTTTTACGCCACACACTTTCAAAAATATTTCAGTTATATTGTGTATTGAGGACATCCCGAAAGTTATATTTACTGAGGCTTTTTTCAAAGTCTAGAATGTAAAGTGATTGCTCAATACTGGTAAAATGATAAGATGGTTATAAACTTTGAGTAACCATCGACTGTGATAGTGATGCGACCAATTGACCATTGACTGTTAGTGGTTGTTGTTTAATGTCAAATGAGCAATTTTTATATGCTCGTCTCGAGACAGGCCTTATTATGTGATTGGGTATGGCGGGCAGGCGTCCACACAGGTTTCCGCACAATAACTTTAGTTCTGTATATCGGATCTTTACCAAACTTGGCCACATGATTCCCCTGTGGAAGGGGAAGAACCCTATTTATTTTGGGGTCATTAGGTCAAAGTCACCATTACTATAAATAGAATTTTTGACAACAGGGTCATTTCCGCACGATAACTTTAGTTCTGTATATTGGATCTTTAACAAACTTGGCCACATGATTCCCCTGTGGAAGGGGAAGAACCCTATTTATTTTGGGGTCATTAGGTCAAAGTCACCTTTACTATAAATATAATTTTTGACAACAGGGTCGTTTCCACATGATAACTTTAGTTCTGTATATTGGATCTTTACCAAACTTGACCACATGATTGCCATGTGGAAGGGGAAGAATCCTATTTATTTTGGAGTCATCAGGTCAAAGGTCAAGGTCACTGTTACTATAAATAGAATTTTTGACAACAGGGTCGTTTCCACATGATAACTTTAGTTCTGTATATTGGATCTTTACCAAACTTGACCACATGATTCCCCTGTGGAAGGGGAAGAACCCTATTTATTTTGGGGTCATTAGGTCAAAGTCACTGTTACTATAAATATAATTTTTGACAACAGGGTCGTTTCCGCACGATAACTTTAGTTCTGTAAATTGGATCTTTACCAAACTTGGCCACATGATTGCCCTGTGGAAGGGGAAGAACCCTATTTATTTTGGGGTCATTACCATTATACCGTTTGATAATTTATATAGACGGGCGTATTTTGTGATGCACACATTTCTTGTTCAGCTATATTATGGTGAGAACAAGTTACATTTAATGAAATGATGAAGATGAAGATGTCAGCTTTGTACTACACCACCACGCTTAACTGGATCTTTACAGTGCTAGTTCACTGAAAACAACAGTCCCTGGGTAGACATGTTGCTCCACCTTGGACACATTATCCCGATTCCAAGCCTGCATGCTAAGCAGATAAGCAGCAAATACCATTTACATGGTCTTTGGTTCAATCCAAACGGGGCTCAAACCCGGGATCTACAGCACTCGAGGTGAGCACGCTAATCATTACACCACCAATGCAGTTACCATGTTAGTGAGGCGACAGCTTATTTGAGAGTTGACCGCTAATACAAGGAGACCGTTAGGGCAAGTTTGATTGTATAGTGTAAATTGGAGGAATGAAAATTTAGCACATAGGCCATTTTCAACTTGGGATGCAAGTTATCACTATACACATACCTGTTCTGACGATGCCTGTGCTGATGATGCTGTTCCTATCGCTGATCCTTGTGCTGATGGTAGGTCCATATTTAATTCAAGTCTGCAAAAATTGTTTTTGTAAAAATCATTGACTGGATGAGAATGTATGGGTAGGAAAGGGATTAATAGCATATTCAATTGTTGGCAGATTTTAATAAAAAAAAGGTTTATGTATCATAGTAGAATTGATACATCTATAGCTGTAATTAAGTAATAATCAAAGAATCAATCATGTCAATATCAACTATTTCAAAATGATAACAACATGGTTTATCAGATATATCTATAACTATGTCAATACCTTTGTTGGTAGACTATTATTCCCCGAGGGTATCATCTGCCCAGTAGTCAGTGTTTTGGCACTGACATGGTTTATCAGATATATCTATAACTATGTCAATACCTCTGTTGGTAGACTATTATTCCCCGAGGGTATCATCTGCCCAGTAGTCAGTGTTTTGGCACTGACATGGTTTATCAGATATATCTATAACTATGTCAATACCTTTGCTGGTGGTCTATTAGTCCCCGAGGGTATCATCTGCCCAGTAGTCAGTGTTTTGGCACTGACATGGTTTATCAGATATATCTATAACTATGTCAATACCTCTGTTGGTAGACTATTATTCCCCGAGGGTATCATCTGCCCAGTAGTCAGTGTTTTGGCACTGACATGGTTTATCAGATATATCTATAACTATGTCAATACCTCTGTTGGTAGACTATTATTCCCCGAGGGTATCATCTGCCCAGTAGTCAGTGTTTTGGAACTGACATGGTTTATCAGATATATCTATAACTATGTCAATACCTCTGTTGGTAGACTATTATTCCCCCAAGGGTATCATCTGCCCAGTAGTCAGTGTTTTGGCACTGACATGGTTTATCAGATATATCTATAACTATGTCAATACCTCTGTTGGTAGACTATTATTCCCCGAGGGTATCATCTGCCCAGTAGTCGGTGTTTTGGCACTGACATGGTTTATTAGATATATCTATAACTATGTCAATACCTTTGCTGGTGGTCTATTATTCCCCGAGGGTATCATCTGCCCAGTAGTCAGTGTTTTGGCACTGACATGGTTTATCAGATATATCTATAACTATGTCAATACCTCTGTTGGTAGACTATTATTCCCCGAGGGTATCATCTGCCCAGTAGTCAGTGTTTTGGCACTGACATGGTTTATTAGATATATCTATAACTATGTCAATACCTTTGCTGGTGGTCTATTATTCCCCGAGGGTATCATCTGCCCAGTAGTCAGTGTTTTGGCACTGACATGGTTTATTAGATATATCTATAACTATGTCAATACCTCTGTTGGTAGACTATTATTCCCCGAGGGTATCATCTGCCCAGTAGTCAGTGTTTTGGCACTGACATGGTTTATTAGATATATCTATAACTATGTCAATACCTTTGCTGGTGGTCTATTAGTCCCCGAGGGTATCATCTGCCCAGTAGTCAGTGTTTTGGCACTGACATGGTTTATCAGATATATCTATAACTATGTCAATACCTCTGTTGGTAGACTATTATTCCCCGAGGGTATCATCTGCCCAGTAGTCAGTGTTTTGGCACTGACATGGTTTATCAGATATATCTATAACTATGTCAATACCCCTGTTGGTAGACTATTATTCCCCGAGGGTATCATCTGCCCAGTAGTCAGTGTTTTGGAACTGACATGGTTTATCAGATATATCTATAACTATGTCAATACCTCTGTTGGTAGACTATTATTCCCCCAAGGGTATCATCTGCCCAGTAGTCAGTGTTTTGGCACTGACATGGTTTATCAGATATATCTATAACTATGTCAATACCTCTGTTGGTAGACTATTATTCCCCGAGGGTATCATCTGCCCAGTAGTCGGTGTTTTGGCACTGACATGGTTTATTAGATATATCTATAACTATGTCAATACCTTTGCTGGTGGTCTATTATTCCCCGAGGGTATCATCTGCCCAGTAGTCAGTGTTTTGGCACTGACATGGTTTATCAGATATATCTATAACTATGTCAATACCTCTGTTGGTAGACTATTATTCCCCGAGGGTATCATCTGCCCAGTAGTCAGTGTTTTGGCACTGACATGGTTTATTAGATATATCTATAACTATGTCAATACCTTTGCTGGTGGTCTATTATTCCCCGAGGGTATCATCTGCCCAGTAGTCAGTGTTTTGGCACTGACATGGTTTATTAGATATATCTATAACTATGTCAATACCTCTGTTGGTAGACTATTATTCCCCGAGGGTATCATCTGCCCAGTAGTCAGTGTTTTGGCACTGACATGGTTTATTAGATATATCTATAACTATGTCAATACCTTTGCTGGTGGTCTATTAGTCCCCGAGGGTATCATCTGCCCAGTAGTCAGTGTTTTGGCACTGACATGGTTTATCAGATATATCTATAACTATGTCAATACCTCTGTTGGTAGACTATTATTCCCCGAGGGTATCATCTGCCCAGTAGTCAGTGTTTTGGCACTGACATGGTTTATCAGATATATCTATAACTATGTCAATACCCCTGTTGGTAGACTATTATTCCCCGAGGGTATCATCTGCCCAGTAGTCAGTGTTTTGGAACTGACATGGTTTATCAGATATATCTATAACTATGTCAATACCTCTGTTGGTAGACTATTATTCCCCCAAGGGTATCATCTGCCCAGTAGTCAGTGTTTTGGCACTGACATGGTTTATCAGATATATCTATAACTATGTCAATACCTCTGTTGGTAGACTATTATTCCCCGAGGGTATCATCTGCCCAGTAGTCGGTGTTTTGGCACTGACATGGTTTATTAGATATATCTATAACTATGTCAATACCTTTGCTGGTGGTCTATTATTCCCTGAGGGTATCATCTGCCCAGTAGTCAGTGTTTTGGCACTGACATGGTTTATCAGATATATCTATAACTATGTCAATACCTCTGTTGGTAGACTATTATTCCCCGAGGGTATCATCTGCCCAGTAGTCAGTGTTTTGGCACTGACATGGTTTATTAGATATATCTATAACTATGTCAATACCTTTGCTGGTGGTCTATTATTCCCCGAGGGTATCATCTGCCCAGTAGTCAGTGTTTTGGCACTGACATGGTTTATTAGATATATCTATAACTATGTCAATACCTCTGTTGGTAGACTATTATTCCCCGAGGGTATCATCTGCCCAGTAGTCAGTGTTTTGGCACTGACATGGTTTATTAGATATATCTATAACTATGTCAATACCTTTGCTGGTGGTCTATTAGTCCCCGAGGGTATCATCTGCCCAGTAGTCAGTGTTTTGGCACTGACATGGTTTATTAGATATATCTATAACTATGTCAATACCTCTGTTGGTAGACTATTATTCCCCGAGGGTATCATCTGCCCAGTAGTCAGTGTTTTGGCACTGACATGGTTTATTAGATATTTCTATAACTATGTCAATACCTTTGCTGGTGGTCTATTAGTCCCAGAGGGTATCATCTGCCCAGTAGTCAGTGTTTTGGCACTGACATGGTTTATTAGATATATCTATAACTATGTCATTACCTCTGTTGGTAGACTATTATTCCCCGAGGGTATCATCTGCCCAGTAGTCAGTGTTTTGGCACTGACATGGTTTATTAGATATATCTATAACTATGTCAATACCTCTGTTGGTAGACTATTATTGCCCGAGGGTATCATCTGCCCAGTAGTCAGTGTTTTGGCACTGACATGGTTTATTAGATATATCTATAACTATGTCAATACCTCTGTTGGTAGACTATTATTCCCCGAGGGTATCATCTGCCCAGTAGTCAGTGTTTTGGCACTGACATGGTTTATTAGATATATCTATAACTATGTCAATACCTTTGCTGGTGGTCTATTAGTCCCCGAGGGTATCATCTGCCCAGTAGTCAGTGTTTTGGCACTGACATAGTTTATTAGATATATCTATAACTATGTCAATACCTTTGCTGGTGGTCTATTAGTCCCCGAGGGTATCATCTGCCCAGTAGTCAGTGTTTTGGCACTGACATGGTTTATTAGATATATCTATAACTATGTCAATACCTTTGCTGGTGGTCTATTAGTCCCCGAGGGTATCATCTGCCCAGTAGTCTGTGTTTTTGGCACTGACATGGTTTATTAGATATATCTATAACCATGTCAATACCTTTGCTGGTGGTCTCTTAGTCCCCGAGGGTATCATCTGCCCAGTAGTCAGTGTTTTGGCTCTGACATGGTTTATTAGATATATCTATAACTATGTCAATACCTTTGATGGTGGTCTATTAGTCCCCGAGGGTATCATCTGCCCAGTAGTCAGTGTTTTGGCTCTGACATGGTTTATTAGATATATCTATAACTATGTCAATACCTTTGATGGTGGTCTATTAGTCCCCGAGGGTATCATCTGCCCAGTAGTCAGTGTTTTGGCACTGACATGGTTTATTAGATATATCTATAACTATGTCAATACCTTTGCTGGTGGTCTATTAGTCCCCGAGGGTATCATCTGCCCAGTAGTCTGTGTTTTGGCACTGACATGGTTTATTAGATATATCTATAACTATGTCAATACCTTTGCTGGTGGTCTATTAGTCCCCGAGGGTATCATCTGCCCAGTAGTCAGTGTTTTGGCACTGACATGGTTTATTAGATATATCTATAACTATGTCAATACCTTTGCTGGTGGTCTATTAGTCCCCGAGGGTATCATCTGCCCAGTAGTCAGTGTTTTGGCACTGACATGGTTTATCAGATATATCTATAACTATGTCAATACCTCTGTTGGTAGACTATTATTCCCCGAGGGTATCATCTGCCCAGTAGTCAGTGTTTTGGCACTGACATGGTTTATTAGATATATCTATAACTATGTCAATACCTTTGCTGGTGGTCTATTAGTCCCCGAGGGTATCATCTGCCCAGTAGTCAGTGTTTTGGCACTGACATGGTTTATTAGATATATCTATAACTATGTCAATACCTTTGCTGGTGGTCTATTAGTCCCCGAGGGTATCATCTGCCCAGTAGTCAGTGTTTTGGCACTGACATGGTTTATTAGATATATCTATAACTATGTCAATACCTTTGCTGGTGGTCTATTAGTCCCCGAGGGTATCATCTGCCCAGTAGTCTGTGTTTTTGGCACTGACATGGTTTATTAGATATATCTATAACCATGTCAATACCTTTGCTGGTGGTCTCTTAGTCCCCGAGGGTATCATCTGCCCAGTAGTCAGTGTTTTGGCTCTGACATGGTTTATTAGATATATCTATAACTATGTCAATACCTTTGATGGTGGTCTATTAGTCCCCGAGGGTATCATCTGCCCAGTAGTCAGTGTTTTGGCTCTGACATGGTTTATTAGATATATCTATAACTATGTCAATACCTTTGATGGTGGTCTATTAGTCCCCGAGGGTATCATCTGCCCAGTAGTCAGTGTTTTGGCACTGACATGGTTTATTAGATATATCTATAACTATGTCAATACCTTTGCTGGTGGTCTATTAGTCCCCGAGGATATCATCTGCCCAGTAGTCTGTGTTTTGGCACTGACATGGTTTATTAGATATATCTATAACTATGTCAATACCTTTGCTGGTGGTCTATTAGTCCCCGAGGGTATCATCTGCCCAGTAGTCAGTGTTTTGGCACTGACATGGTTTATTAGATATATCTATAACTATGTCAATACCTTTGCTGGTGGTCTATTAGTCCCCGAGGGTATCATCTGCCCAGTAGTCAGTGTTTTGGCACTGACATGGTTTATCAGATATATCTATAACTATGTCAATACCTCTGTTGGTAGACTATTATTCCCCGAGGGTATCATCTGCCCAGTAGTCAGTGTTTTGGCACTGACATGGTTTATTAGATATTTCTATAACTATGTCAATACCTTTGCTGGTGGTCTATTAGTCCCAGAGGGTATCATCTGCCCAGTAGTCAGTGTTTTGGCACTGACATGGTTTATTAGATATATCTATAACTATGTCAATACCTCTGTTGGTAGACTATTATTCCCCGAGGGTATCATCTGTCCAGTAGTCAGTGTTTTGGCACTGACATGGTTTATTAGATATATCTATAACCATGTCAATACCTCTGTTGGTAGACTATTATTCCCCGAGGGTATCATCTGCCCAGTAGTCAGTGTTTTGGCACTGACATGGTTTATTAGATATATCTATAACTATGTCAATACCTCTGTTGGTAGACTATTATTCCCCGAGGGTATCATCTGCCCAGTAGTCAGTGTTTTGGCACTGACATGGTTTATTAGATATATCTATAACTATGTCAATACCTTTGCTGGTGGTCTATTAGTCCCCGAGGGTATCATCTGCCCAGTAGTCAGTGTTTTGGCACTGACATGGTTTATTAGATATATCTATAACTATGTCAATACCTTTGCTGGTGGTCTATTAGTCCCCGAGGGTATCATCTGCCCAGTAGTCAGTGTTTTGGCACTGACATGGTTTATTAGATATATCTATAACTATGTCAATACCTTTGCTGGTGGTCTATTAGTCCCCGAGGGTATCATCTGCCCAGTAGTCTGTGTTTTTGGCACTGACATGGTTTATTAGATATATCTATAACCATGTCAATACCTTTGCTGGTGGTCTCTTAGTCCCCGAGGGTATCATCTGCCCAGTAGTCAGTGTTTTGGCTCTGACATGGTTTATTAGATATATCTATAACTATGTCAATACCTTTGCTGGTGGTCTATTAGTCCCCGAGGGTATCATCTGCCCAGTAGTCAGTGTTTTGGCACTGACATGGTTTATTAGATATATCTATAACTATGTCAATACCTTTGCTGGTGGTCTATTAGTCCCCGAGGGTATCATCTGCCCAGTAGTCTGTGTTTTGGCACTGACATGGTTTATTAGATATATCTATAACTATGTCAATACCTCTGTTGGTAGACTATTATTCCCCGAGGGTATCATCTGCCCAGTAGTCAGTGTTTTGGCACTGACATGGTTTATTAGATATATCTATAACTATGTCAATACCTTTGCTGGTGGTCTATTAGTCCCCGAGGGTATCATCTGCCCAGTAGTCAGTGTTTTGGCACTGACATGGTTTATTAGATATATCTATAACTATGTCAATACCTTTGCTGGTGGTCTATTAGTCCCCGAGGGTATCATCTGCCCAGTAGTCAGTGTTTTGGCACTGACATGGTTTATTAGATATTTCTATAACTATGTCAATACCTTTGCTGGTGGTCTATTAGTCCCAGAGGGTATCATCTGCCCAGTAGTCAGTGTTTTGGCACTGACATGGTTTATTAGATATATCTATAACTATGTCAATACCTCTGTTGGTAGACTATTATTCCCCGAGGGTATCATCTGTCCAGTAGTCAGTGTTTTGGCACTGACATGGTTTATTAGATATATCTATAACCATGTCAATACCTCTGTTGGTAGACTATTATTCCCCGAGGGTATCATCTGCCCAGTAGTCAGTGTTTTGGCACTGACATGGTTTATTAGATATATCTATAACTATGTCAATACTTCTGTTGGTAGACTATTATTCCCCGAGGGTATCATCTGCCCAGTAGTTAGTGTTTTGGCACTGACATGGTTTATTAGATATATCTATAACTATGTCAATACCTTTGCTGGTGGTCTATTAGTCCCCGAGGGTATCATCTGCCCAGTAGTCAGTGTTTTGGCACTGACATGGTTTATTAGATATATCTATAACTATGTCAATACCTTTGCTGGTGGTCTATTAGTCCCCGAGGGTATCATCTGCCCAGTAGTCAGTGTTTTGGCACTGACATGGTTTATTAGATATATCTATAACTATGTCAATACCTTTGCTGGTGGTCTATTAGTCCCCGAGGGTATCATCTGCCCAGTAGTCAGTGTTTTGGCACTGACATGGTTTATTAGATATATCTATAACTATGTCAATACCTTTGCTGGTGGTCTATTAGTCCCAGAGGGTATCATCTGCCCAGTAGTCAGTGTTTTGGCACTGACATGGTTTATTAGATATATCTATAACTATGTCAATACCTTTGCTGGTAGACTATTATTCCCCCAAGGGTATCATCTGCCCAGTAGTCTGTGTTTTTGGCACTGACATGGTTAATTAGATATATCTATAACTATGTCAATACCTTTGCTGGTGGTCTATTATTCCCCCAAGGGTATCATCTGCCCAGTAGTCAGTGTTTTGGCACTGACATGGTTTATTAGATATATCTATAACTATGTCAATACCTTTGCTGGTGGTCTATTATTCCCCCAAGGGTATCATCTGCCCAGTAGTCTGTGTTTTTGGCACTGACATGGTTTATTAGATATATCTATTATTGAAATTTAAAGTAACAAAATAATATAGTTATTCAATTGAAGTAAAGTTTTGCACCCTCATACATAGGTGACCATAGCCGATTTTTGGATATACTGGTTTTCTTGCTCCCAAAGACTTTTAAATTGTTTGACTTTCCAATCTTTTGATTATGAGCGTACCTGATGAAGGTTATTCCAATCTTTTGATTATGAGCATACCTGATGAAGGTTATTCCAATCTTTTGATTATGAGCATACCTGATGAAGGTTATTCCAATCTTTTGATTATGAGCGTACCTGATGAATGTTATTCCAATCTTTTGATTATGAGCGTATATAGTTAATCACCTACCCTGCTTCATCAGCTACTTGTTGCATTAAACCATCTACTTGTCCTTGTGGTGTAGTTAATGTCGATGAGTTACACATTGTACTCTCCATTACTTGTGACTGTACATCTAAATTCTCAAATTGTGTTTCAAATCTGTCCATTAATTGCGAAACCTAAAATATTATATTTTTATAGCTTATTACAAATCGTACATGCTGTCTTAAAATATTACTAATAGAGATCGAAAGTAAATTTCAACTAGAGGCTCAGCACTGAGCTGAGCCTGTGTCGTTCACCTTTCATTCTGCTTTGAGGAAACATAATATAGAACCTTCCATAGCCTATAGGTGCTTCCCATCAAATTTCGGTTCGTTTTGGCAAAGCAGTTTCATAGAAGAAGATTTTTAGAAATCGATCAATCTAATACAAGAATTGCCTGTAGCAGCCATGTTTGTTAATGGATCAAAACGAAATGAGCAATCTCTATAGAGGACCTTCCATTGATGCTTCTTACCAAGTTTCATATCATTTGGCCAAGCGGTTTCAGAGGAAAAGCTGTTTTAGAAATCGACCAATAAGAAACAAGAATTGCCTATGACGGCCATGCTTGTTAACGGATCAAAACGGAATGAGCAATTCCCATAGAGGACCTTCCTACCAAGTTTCGGTCTATTTGGCCAAGCTGTGTCAGAGGAGAAGAATTTAAAAAATCGACCAATCAGAAAAAAGTCGCCTGTGGCGGCCATGTTTGTTAACGGATCAGGATGAAATGAGTAATCTTTACAGAAGACCTTCCATAGATGCTACCTACCACGTTTCGGTTCATTTGGCCAAGCGGTTTCGGAGGAGAAGATTTTTTTAAATCTGTATAGAGATAAGTGCATTTTGAATGCAGATATCTATATTTAAACAAGAGTTATCTTTCTTTTAACAGAGGAGAAGATTTTTTAGAAATCAACCAATCAGAATTGCCGGTGGCGGCCATATTTGTTAACCAATCGGGTCAAAATGAGCAATCTTTATATAGGACCTTCCATAGATGCTTCCTACCAAGTTTCGGTTCATTTGGCCAAGCGGTTTCAGAGGAGAAGATTTTTTTAAATGGGCCAATCAGAAACAAGAATTGCCTGTGGTGGCCATGTTTGTTAATGGATCGGGATGAAATGAGCAATCTTTATAGAGGACCTTCCATAGATGCTTCCTACCAAGTTTCAGTTCATTTGGTTGAGGGGTTTCAGAGGAGAAGATTAAAATGTGAAAAGTTAACGAACGACAGACGACAAGTGATGGCAAAAGCTCACATTGCCTTTGGCAAGGTGAGCTAAAAAGTCAGATCTTATAATAGTTCATAACTTGCTTGTAAGATCTACGAATTATTAAACCATCTTAAAATTACACACCTGTTGTATGGTACTAATTCAAAATACAACTATCTTTTTATTTTATGAAACCATCTCTGTGGTGTAACGGTTGGCATGCTCCCCTTGAATGTGGTGGATTGTGGGTTGGATCCCTGGTTGGTTCAAACCAACACTTTTAAAATTGATATATGTTGCTTCTCCGATCAACACACATCATTAAGGAGTTAAAAGCAAAAACTGGTGAGCTCAGCCTCTGTATGAATATGAAGTACCTGAGTGGAGTAACAGGTCTACCTGCATACTGTTGCATAGGTGAGATGGCACTTTAAAAATCTAACTGTGCATGTTGGTTTATTACAAAGCATAGAGTATCATCATCATCTCATCAAAACAGAACTTTTTCTCAACATGATATAGCTGAAAAAAATTGTTCATTTAGTGTTGAACAACAATAACTCACTCATTTTTTTAAGTTTTTGGTTTGATATGCTTGTTTATGTCTAATGTGATCCATTGTCAACACTATATATTTATCACGTAGAATTAAAAGCAAAATAAACTCACAATTAACAAAACCTGAAATTGTTCCAAATGGAATTCTGATTACATTCTTGTAGATCAGATTATCCACTATAACTGAGCTTGACAGATGTCTAAACAGAATCCTGAATAAACTGGAATCCTGTATAAACCTGTCTAAAACAGAACCCTGAAAAAACTGGAATCCTGTATAAACCTGTCTAAACAGAACCCTGTATAAACCTGTCTAAACAGAACCCTGAATAAACTGGAATCCTGTATAAACCTGTCTAAACAGAACCCTGAATAAACTGGAATCCTGTATAAACAGAACCCTGTATAAACTGGAATCCTGTATAAACCTGTCTAAACAGAACCCTGAAAAAACTGGAATCCTGTATAAACCTTTCTAAACAGAACCCTGAATAAACTGGAATCCTGTATAAACCTTTCTAAACAGAACCCTGAATAAACTGGAATCCTGTATAAACCTGTCTAAACAGAACCCTGAATAAACTGGAATCCTGTATAAACCTGTCTAAACAGAACCCTGAAAAAACTGGAATCCTGTATAAACCTTTCTAAACAGAACCCTGAATAAACTGGAATCCTGTATAAACCTGTCTAAACAGAACCCTGAATAAACTGGAATCCTGTATAAACCTGTCTAAACAGAACCCTGAATAAACTGGAATCCTGTATAATCCTGTCTAAACAGAACCCTGAAAAAACTGGAATCCTGTATAAACCTGTCTAAACAGAACCCTGAATAAACTGGAATCCTGTATAATCCTGTCTAAACAGAACCCTGAAAAAACTGGAATCCTGTATAAACTGAACTTTAAAAGTCCAAATGTAGGACATTTTTGCTAATTTAACATACAAAAACTGAACACCTGTTTATTTGGAACACATAAGCTGGTCCTAAGGAGGTTAAGTATAGTCACTGTAATAAAGTCATGTTTTGATTACCTTTTCTAAATTCATTGACTTCATTGCTGATTCCATAGACTTGACAACACCTGCCATTGATCCTGTAACCTACAATATATATCATATTCTGTTTGAATTATCATGGTAAATATATCAATCTAATAGCTATGATATCCAACTCTTAAAACATTTTTATAACTAGTAATTCTTTTTATTTTCCAAAACTGTTTACAAATTTATCACTCTAAACTTTAGTCCAGAAGTAAAATTTTGATTGTTTTGTTAATTTATTTCTTCATTTGATAAATTTCAGACAATAAACAACTTCGTCAGAAATAAAAATAGGAAATAAGTATTTACCTGTTTTGTTGTTAATGCAGTTTGTACACGTGCAGCTACTGCGTCAATTCTAGCACTCATTTTACGATAATTCAAAGCTTGATTCTTCTGTCGTATAGCATTCTCTGCATGTATCCGTGCACCCTCTGTGTTACCCTTTTGAATAGCCTGTTAATAAAATGTGTGAAAAAGATTATTTGTTACCTGATTGGTCGTTTCATTAATTCCCATTGTGGTCGTGGTAGTTAATAGAAAGATTAATGGTGGAAGAACATAGTGTATATCTGTGGAAAACTATAGTGTTCTATTCCAAAAATCTTAAATAGTGTTGTCTGACAGATCTAACATGGGAAAGGGAGATAACTAGTGTCTCACCATTTATATTTTTGTCATGAAAATTCCTTAACAATAACATCGGGAATATAATGTTCAAAGATCTAGCAATATAAATAAATACATATATTTGTTAGTTTTGAAATTTCTGGATATTCAGAATTTTTCGAAGTTTTCAGGTCGTAGAATAAAACCAATAAATTATCAAAACTTTGTACTTTTACCAAGAACTTCCCGGATTAAATTATATGGTCAAATCAAAAAAAAATTTCCACACATTGACATATATGTAAAACTTGAAAATGGTAAAAGTTATTCCATGTGGTAAGGTTTAAAGGCAGAAAGAGCTATGAAACTTAATTTATATTTTTATATTTTCAAGTGTATGGTGTACTTGTGTGTGGGTCGTTGTTAATACAGAATTTGTGATAGATTGAATCTGACAATTAATATTTATATAAAACTGTGTGATTTGCTCTGTCTGTATTAGATTAAGAAAATACAGCTAGATTTAAAGTGAATCTATACATGTGACTTCTCAACTACAGTATATAGCTAGCAACTATGCATTTTGTTTATATAATGGAGAAGATGTTCTAAGTTGTAAAACTTGTATATGATCCTACTATCATGTTTATGAACAATAAAAGATGTTTAAATTAACAAGCAAAAAATCATGCATCTTTTCCCGGAAAACAATCTATTCAAAGCTCTTCGTCACGGATCAGACTTTATTCTTATAAACCACAATTCTACCACATAAGTATTTTTAAATTAATCTATGTATACTATTTTGCATCTTTCATGATGTTTAGCTATTTATCTCATCCCTTTCTACCGTGTCAATGTTTGCTTACTTTGAGTAAATAATAGAGTGCTCTCCCTTGTTGGTAACTAACGTATAAAGAGAAATTACCTCCCTTTGAACAGTCAATTTTTTACAGGTATTTATCGCTGTTGTACTAGCATTTATAATGTATTTGTAAAATACATCGTATTTTATTATGAAATACATTTAAAATACTGCAAAGACGGGGATGTATATCGATAAATCAACAATTTACTTCAGCAATGGAAAACAATTTGACAGGAAAAATTTCGATGGAATGTAAACTAAACAAAGGTATTTAGTGAAAAATAAAATCAAATACCAGAAAAAGAATAAGATAGGGAAATCTCCGACACCCTTGAGTAAGATTCCCCTATATCTTGTACTCCCCCTGTGTTAGATTCTATGTCATAATGCAAAAAAATAATTTACTTATGTCAGGATATAATATGTTTGCCATGTCTGCTATGAAAGGAAAAAATAAAAATTATGCTTTGTACATTTGAGTGATTTATCTTCCTATTTTATATGCAATAAACATTAATTACCTTCTTCAACTTGTTCTTTTCTTCTCTTTCAGACTTTTCACTTTTTTTGGCATTTCGTTCAAGATCTTTTGCAGCAAACTTTAGATTAAATAAATGTTCTGAATTACAGTTAAGGATGATTATGTCATTAGTTCAAGGACATTCATATAGTATACAACAGAAAAATAATAACTATCTGTAAAGAAAACATTATACATTTGTACTGTAGCAGAAAATATCCAGAATTGTCATAACATGATGATTATAACATCAGTAGCAGTAGTTTTTTTATTCACTTGCTACCACTGGACAAGTGAGATTGATGTAAAACAGGGACCCTTAATGTGCAATCCTGGACCACTAAGTTATTGTAAGCAGGAGATTTTTTAATAAACTATATTATGATGTTAAAAAAAAAAAAAAAAAACATTAGTAGCAAGTAATAGTTACCAAAGATACCATTAGTCATAAAGAGATGACTGTTGGTGGTGGTGCCTATCATCACTTCTGGGTTGCTACTTTCACTTTCTGCTCAATACAGATTTATACGATATCATGACAAAAACAATCGCTATGATTAAAAAAAAACAACTAACAGTCATCAGAAGGTGAACATTATTTTTTTTAAATGTCTCTTCCTGAAGTGGAATATATATGCATGGATTCCGAATTAGGGTGTCTTGATGCGGAATTCCACTTTGGGGGTATCTCAAAATGGAATAGGATCTAAGATTCATTACAAGATTTTTAATCAAGTATTTTGGTGTATTATCAATAGATATATACCTTTTTTTAAATAATTTCAATGAAGAACTAAATAAAAACACATATTTGTGTATATTTTTACATCTTTTTATATATGTGTTTTATGAATATTGCACCGGGGGGGGGTCAAATTTGATTAATTTTTAAATTTCCAGAATACCTTTGAAGGGTTTGAAACGAGATTGGGATTGTTGGTCAAAAGCCCACTAGGGCTTGCGTTGTATTGTTATTTAAATATGCCGACTATAAATAAAACTTATCTTATCTTATACAGATCGTAAATTTCTTCGGAATCCTAATCTCAACGAAATTATTGAACCGTATATGGTTTTCAACATATCATAAGAATTTAACAACACAAATAGGATTTGAAGTGACCGGGGGCTAAAAAGATGTCTGTTCTTGTCTATGAATAGTCAACAAGTCCTGGTCACGGCTTGTGTGTGGGTGGGCCAAATTGCCTTAATTGGTCTTGGTCAGTGTCTCTGTAACAGTTTATAACTTTGTATTCTACCTGTTCAAATTAGGAATAGATATATAGCGTTCTATTGCATTGGGTAGTTCCCTTCAGAGATTTTTCAACCACTGATATATGTTTAAAAATCAACATTCAAAAGCAATCATGATGTAAACAAAACTTACTTCCGTTTTTACCTCGGTAATTTTAGGGGTTTAAACAAACTCTTACCAACTAAACAGGCGATTAATACTTCTAGAAACAAAAAGGATACTGTCCATCTTCTCTGTGTAGAAGGTATTTAATTTCTGATTATTTACCAGATGTTTTATTTAAACTTTAAATAGATGACTTTTCCCCTTGTGATTCTGTGTTGGTTGTTTTTGTTCGTGATGTCATTTCGTGTCGTGACTAAAGGTAAAAACAAAAACGGAAACGCCGGAACGGTTAAGTTCAATTATTGGTTTCAGTTTTTTGTCAGGTTTAGTATTCTGGAAATAAAAAAAATCTGCGGATTTAGAAAATAGTTTCATTTGATAATTTCTATGTTCATGGGATGATAAATTTCCGAAATTAATTTTGTTTAGGTTCAAGAGTAGCGTCATCCACTCGTCGCAACTTCGGCTGATTCCGTACCTTCATCAAACAAAGCGGACTCCCCCGAGGTTTGCCGATTGTAGCGTCATCAAGTACTGTGTACTTCTGTTCGGAACATTAAAAATGTAGGAAAAGGTACGAGGTTAATAGAACGGAGGAAGCTCAAAACACATGTGATAATGAAGGAAAAGGCTACAAAGCCGAAGAAGAGAAAATCTGAGATAAATGGGAATGCATCGCCCTTAAAAAAGAAGAAAGAAAGTGAAGAATACACCGAAATTCACTTTAAAGTAGAACTGAAAGACCCAAACACGACATTCATAGGTTAACAAACACAACAATTGTTTTGAGAAGAGACTGGAGAGCTTATTAATAATATTAATTATTATTCATGTACAGATCCCTCCAAGTGTATCAACGATCATACTCTCAGGTCGGACACGGAGTTTTGTCGGACTTGAAGAGAGTGTCACTGTTAAAATTGTCCGATAAAATCCTCCCAGGTCGGAGTGAGAGTCTCCACTCTCAGATAAACGGGAAACATCCCCAAATTCTGCTAACCAATAAATTCGTGCTTAAAGAAACATGCGTATCTTAGTAAAGCTGAAGTAAATGAGTGATATACAGTACAGAAAGTATAGATATGTTAACGGCTGTCACGGGCGATATATACAATAATATCCATGAATAAAATGTATTAACATGCAGTACTCATGTTTTAAATGCACTAGAAGTGAATATTAATATGTCCCTATGTACTTGCGACAATCGATGCCAAGGCCCTTTCACTTGCTGCAGACAGTTGCCATACCTGTTAACCTCTGGGAACTGCTAGGGGGAGATCTCCCCCCTACCAAATCTTCTAAGGGGGAGATTTTGTGTGTCGCCTTTTTACGCACAAAATTGTACCTTGTAGTTGCATACATGTGATAAGAGTTGCTATGCTACAACTGGAGATTTGTAAATTTTTGGCTGGAGGTTTGGTCTTGTAACTGGAGATTTTTTATCGACGTATTTGATGCATGTTTTTATTGTTAATTGATGTTTTCTTTTTGTTTGTTTCAGTATTGAACCAACTGCATCCCATTTCAATAAATATTGTTTACATTTCTGTCTTATTAGTAGTGTTTCATATGATGAATGAAGGATAAAAACTGTATTTATAATTTATTCATAATCATAAGGTTATAACAAAGCAATAACAATGAAGACAGAATGCTCTGAACAATAAAGTCATAGAGCACTAAAGTTAAAAAGTCACTTTGCTGCTTGTGCGTTTGGTGATAACATACGTTTTGGCATTTTTGTGGTTTATCAATTTCATCCTGGAACTTGGTCCTTAAATAATACTTTGATCGGCTTTGGTCCCAAACAAGCCATAACAACTCAATCCGAGATGAATTCATTGCACGTTTGATCGAAATAAGAATTTTTCCTCGGCATCAAAGGTTGTCCGACTCCTGTTTGCACAACGGTTTATAACTATTTTTAATTGCCGCTATCACACTTCTAATCATCTAAGCGTGTGCCACAAACCCACTTCCTTATCCCCAATTAACTGTCAATCAGTGGATAATTGTTGTATAATCATCAACACCTTAATTAATCTCCATGACCCAATTTATTTGTAAAGGTGTCAAGTTCCAAATGGGGAATTTCCAGAAATATTGATCGCAAAATGTAGGTCAAGATTTTATTGTACTTGATTTTGTTGTTGGGGGGAGGAAAAGGTGTGTGCGGGAGATTAATGTCTCCCGCGCATGAGACCCAGTCCATACGGGAGATAAGGCTCTTACGCGGGAGACTCCCGCGAAAAGGGGGAGGGTTAACAGGTATGAGTTGCCGGTTTACGATATCGGGTGCATTTGCTCTTTTACGTGTTTCACTGTTTGCCAAATGTAGGGTGAACGAACCGGAAACAAGACAGTTTGGCACCAAGACAGTTCGGCACCCGTTGAAAAAGACAGTTCGGCACCAAGACATTTCGGCACCCGTTGAAAAAGAAGCCATTATTAACTTAATTAAGATCAAAAGCAGTGATCAAATGTTTACAGCTTGTGTTTGCATTGGTGATTGTTTGTTTTCGAGATGATCCGACCTTAAAACAATCCGGCCTTAAACAAATGCGGCCTTAGTTGATACGACCTTGGTTAATGCGGCCTCAGTTAAGAATGATGTGTATCTATGGATATATACGATACATACGATAAAACGACACATTGTGATGATTTGAGTAAATAATTAATTAATTAATTTGTCTATCAGGTGCCATATAGCATGTTTTTTTTTTGCTTACACCATGATAGAAAATTAATAAATAGATTATTAAAAATATAATAAAACAAAAACAAAATATTCAAACAAAAACGAATCGCGAGAAGACATTAAACATTTGAACAAGGATTTGAATCACAATTTTATTTTTATAATGATTTATTTTGGAAAAAAGTTTTGGTAAAAAGTATGGGCGAAATGATTTCCGTCATTATTACCAAAAATTACTAGTTAAAAAATTGTTAAAATAATAACGATTTATTTTGGGTTTTCATATTCAGTTACGAGTAAATCTTGTGAAATCTAGAAAACAGATATCAAAACATCAGAATCAAGGCTATTGGAAGTTTTGTACGTAAAATCAAAGAAAAAAACACAAGTGCCGAATTGTCCGGGTGCCGAACTGTCTTGGTGCCGAAGTGTCCTGGTGCCGAAATTGTCCGGGTGCCGAAGTGTCTAGCATTCGAAGGAACCCTGGTAAATAATTCTAATTTATACATTTATTTCTTTAAAGGCAAATTTGGATTGAAATTTAAATTTTATTTTGTTGATGGCGAATGGGTCATAAATCCGTAAATCCCAGGTTTTTTTTCTTGAAAATTGGCAGTCTGCAGAGTCCTGATATAGGTGAAATAATATTTTATTAGTGTATTCTACGTTTTTTTTTTACAGTTTACCTGTCAAAACATCACCCATCTCAGCATGTCGTCGCATCGTGCATTCATGATATACAAATACAGCTATCACAGGTGTGAAAAAAAACGTTGCTCAAGACTCCTTTTACTAAGACTTATAAACATAGATGCGTGCATTTTCGTTTTTGTATTTGTATGTTGTTAATCCCCTTGCAAACCACATGTTATGTTTACCTTTAATTAAAGTAGTTACACATTTCCCTTTGTACACACATTTTTCACGTGAATGAGAATCTAGAAAGGTTTCCACATGTTGGTAATATATTATCGATCAAAGCTTGCTTTTGGGGATCTAGAAACTTTTGTAACAGGTGAACTTTAGTCACGTACCGAGTCGACAGTAATTGAACATCCAAAGGCTTGGGGCTCGGCTTGGGTGATATAAAGGTTAATGAAATTTCAAAGACAGATCAATTGAAGTGTACAAAATAAGGAACCACCCATTTAACTTTTGTATGTTTTATACTCCCAAGCCATTTTTTTTTTTCATGAAAAACAATATTAAGATTTCTTTTCTGAACATGAAAGTGGGTATTTTTATAATATTTTTTCTTCAAATTTTACCAAAATCAATCCCATTGAAAATTGCAATGTCAAGGTTAGAGTATCAGTTATTTGTATCATTTAGGTCAAGTCTCTCTAAAATTTGAAGACAAAAATATGCCCCACCCTTTCCTAACATTTGAAGCGATAACAGAATGACTCAAATCAAATCAACTCAACTACACCAGTTCAGAAGCCACAAATTAACTGCGGAAACGAAGCTTGCATTCAAAAGATCAAGTTTATTTTAATTAAAAAATAATACAATACAAGTTTATAAATTGGTAATGATCACATAATACTAAACGTTTGTACATTTTTTTCTTAACATAATAGATTAAAACAAAAGCAAATATCAGAATTAAAGAACGAAAATATGATGACAGCTTGCACACCTGAAAAAGAAAATAATTATTTGTTATGAATCATTCATATTATCAAAAATGACAGTTTTATATACAAATCTCAAGAACATACAAATGTACAAATAAAGGTTAATATCCCACATCTTTATTTCGCGGCGTCTAATCGTCGATGGCAGTGTTTTATAGTACATCACCGACAACACTGTGTTCGGTTTTTCTTGGGCATTTCGCGGTGTCAACACCGATTTTAAAATTTCGTCGATATTATCTTGATTTCACTGACGTCGGACCAGATTGATTTCTTGCTAAAATGCACTGTACGTACTGTAGTTATAAATCTAACTACCATACGATTACGGCCACGACGGCCCCCGCGAGAGAACAGAGCATTTTCATTTATCAAGCATATTTGAATATACTAATGATAATTTCAATTTACACGTCATTCAAGATTATGGCAACTTCTGATGATTTGTTTCTTTGTTAATAGAAGAAATCTCCCATACTTCTTGTAGTCTTCTTAGTATACAGTAGATACAAGTATAATATATTGAATAATATCATTTTTCTTTTGGTTGTGTGTTGCAATTAGCAAGGATTTGGTTGTTTTAAAGCAAGTTGGTGATGCAAGTCTTTCTAGCTTCTGGTTAAGAATAATATAATATGTTTAATAAAAGTTCATTCAAATCTTAATTAATTTAATGTAATAAAATTAATATGTACATTATTTAAATGTTTTTCAGCCTTGGACAAATTTATTAGTGAGGCCAGCAAGTATTTAGAGGATGGTGGATATGACATTATAGCTGGGTATTGCAGATCATCTGAAGAATGCACAGAAATAACACAACTCTTGGACGGAGGAAAGAGAAAACCTGCAGAGGTAATTGTTTCATACCTCATGTGAGACTCTAGAATTGTCACCAAATACTGCAGATTTCTCTCAAATTTAGACTGTCATCCTTGGAAAAAAAATGAAAAATGCTATTTTGTTACTACATGTATCAGCAGAAAAAAAAACCGAATCCCCTTGACATTTGATATCTGATAGTAAACTAATCTTCAGGTAAAACAAAAGATCTAACATCCTTTAGAAAATTGTAACATATCAGACAAATTTAACATTTCATTCGTTTTCCAATCCAGAAATGTGTGTGTCTTTATTAACAACAAGTTATATTTGATGCCTATATGTTGTTACTTCTCTGGTAAGTAGCACTAAGGAGTAAGAGCAAAGACTTGTTGACAACTTATAGAAATGTAACTTCTTCTCCACATGATATAGCTGAAAAATTGATGATTTGACACAATAATCACTTACTTACTGTGTAGTTGACAGAAATCTCATGATCCTTAAATGGATTTTACTTCAGAATGTACATTCAATAATATTTAGACTAACTTATTTATTACTTTTTGTAGCTTCAGTTGATTTTTGAAGCTTTGGAATCCATATTAATTCGCCTGGCAGATGATTTAAGTAAATACCTTATAGTTGGTGAGAATATTGTAAAGAAGGTATGGGGAGCATACACAGGATCTATTTTCACCAGTCTGATGTCACGGAACAAGGCCAGCCATATAAAGACAACATTAAAACTCTTAACAGCCATGACTATGCTTGGAGAGACATCGGCTAAAGCCATATTGACCCAGATAGACTTCAGTAATCAGAACATACAAATGTTATTTAGTAGAAGGGACAGAAAGGTAATTTACAATAGAATGTTATTTAGTAGAAGAGACAGAAAGGTAATTTACAATAGAATGTTATTTAATTAGTAGAAGAGACAGAAAGGTAATTTACAATAGAATGTTATTTAGTAGAAGAGACAGAAAGGTAATTTACAATAGAATGTTATTTAGTAGAAGGGACAGAAAGGTAATTTACTATAGAATGTTATTTAGTAGAAGGGACAGAAAGGTAATTTACAATAGAATGTTATTTAGTAGAAGAGACAGAAAGGTAATTTAGAATAGAATGTTATTTAGTAGAAGAGACAGAAAGGTAATTTACAATAGAATGTTATTTAGTAGAAGGGACAGAAAGGTAATTTACAATAGAATGTTATTTAGTAGAAGAGACAGAAAGGTAATTTACAATAGAATGTTATTTAGTAGAAGAGCCAGAAAGGTAATTTACAATAGAATGTTATTTAATTAGTAGAAGAGACAGAAAGGTAATTTACTATAGAATGTTATTTAGTAGAAGAGACAGAAAGGTAATTTACTATAGAATGTTATTTAGTAGAAGGGACAGAAAGGTAATTTACAATAGAATGTTATTTAGTAGAAGAGACAGAAAGGTAATTTACAATAGAATGTTATTTAGTAGAAGGAACAGAAAGGTAATTTACAATAGAATGTTATTTAGTAGAAGAGACAGAAAGGTAATTTACAATAGAATGTTATTTAGTAGAAGAGACAGAAAGGTAATTTACAATAGAATGTTATTTAGTAGAAGAGACAGAAATGTAATTTACAATATAATGTTGTTTAGTAGAAGGGACAGAAAGGTAATTTACTATAGAATGTTATTTAGTAGAACTTCTACTAAATAACATTCTATTGTAAATTACCTTTCTGTCTCTTCTACTAATTAAATAACATTCTATTGTAAATTACCTTTCTGTCTCTTCTACTAAATAACATTCTATTGTAAATTACCTTTCTGTCTCTTCTACTAAATAACATTCTATAGTAAATTACCTTTCTGTCCCTTCTACTAAATAACATTCTATTGTAGATTACCTTTCTGTCTCTTCTACAAATTAAATAACATTCTATTGTAAATTACCTTTCTGTCTCTTCTACTAAATAACATTCTATTGTAAATTACCTTTCTGTCTCTTCTACTAAATAACATTCTATAGTAAATTACCTTTCTGTCCCTTCTACTAAATAACATTCTATTGTAAATTACCTTTCTGTCTCTTCTACTAAATAACATTCTATTGTAAATTACCTTTCTGTCCCTTCTACTAAATAACATTCTATTGTAAATTACCTTTCTGTAAGAAGAGACAGAAAGGTAATTTACAATAGAATGTTATTTAGTAGAAGGGACAGAAAGGTAATTTACTATAGAATGTTATTTAGTAGAAGAGACAGAAAGGTAAATTACAATAGAATGTTATTTAGTAGAAGAGACAGAAAGGTAATTTACAATAGAATGTTATTTAATTAGTAGAAGAGACAGAAAGGTAATTTACTATAGAATGTTATTTAGTAGAAGAGACAGAAAGGTAATTTACTATAGAATGTTATTTAGTAGAAGGGACAGAAAGGTAATTTACAATAGAATGTTATTTAGTAGAAGAGACAGAAAGGTAATTTACAATAGAATGTATTTAGTAGAAGGGACAGAAAGGTAATTTACAATAGAATGTTATTTAGTAGAAGAGACAGAAAGGTAATTTACAATAGAATGTTATTTAGTAGAAGAGACAGAAAGGTAATTTACAATAGAATGTTATTTAGTAGAAGAGACAGAAAGGTAATTTACAATAGAATAATATTTAGTAGAAGGGACAGAAAGGTAATTTACTATAGAATGTTATTTAGTAGAAGAGACAGAAAGGTAATTTACTATAGAATGTTATTTAGTAGAAGAGACAGAAAGGTAATTTACTATAGAATGTTATTTAGTAGAAGAGACAGAAAGGTAATTTACAATAGAATGTTATTTAGTAGAAGGGACAGAAAGGTAATTTACAATAGAATGTTATTTAGTAGAAGAGACAGAAAGGTAATTTACAATAGAATGTTATTTAATTAGTAGAAGAGACAGAAAGGTAATTTACAATAGAATGTTATTTAGTAGAAGGGACAGAAAGGTAATTTACAATAGAATGTTATTTAGTAGAAGAGACAGAAAGGTAATTTACAATAGAATGTATTTAGTAGAAGGAACAGAAAGGTAATTTACAATAGAATGTTATTTAGTAGAAGAGACAGAAAGGTAATTTACAATAGAATGTTATTTAGTAGAAGAGACAGAAAGGTAATTTACAATAGAATGTTATTTAGTAGAAGAGACAGAAAGGTAATTTACAATAGAATGTTATTTAATTAGTAGAAGAGACAGAAAGGTAATTTACAATAGAATGTTATTTAGTAGAAGAGACAGAAAGGTAATTTACAATAGAATGTTATTTAGTAGAAGGGACAGAAAGGTAATTTACTATAGAATGTTATTTAGTAGAAGGGACAGAAAGGTAATTTACAATAGAATGTTATTTAGTAGAAGAGACAGAAAGATAATTTACAATAGAATGTTATTTAGTAGAAGAGACAGAAAGGTAATTTACAATAGAATAATATTTAGTAGAAGGGACAGAAAGGTAATTTACTATAGAATGTTATTTAGTAGAAGAGACAGAAAGGTAATTTACTATAGAATGGTATTTAGTAGAAGAGACAGAAAGGTAATTTACTATAGAATGTTATTTAGTAGAAGAGACAGAAAGGTAATTTACAATAGAATGTTATTTAGTAGAAGGGACAGAACGGTAATTTACAATAGAATGATATTTAGTAGAAGAGACAGAAAGGTAATTTACAATAGAATGTTATTTAGTAGAAGAGACAGAAAGGTAATTTACAATAGAATGTTATTTAATTAGTAGAAGAGACAGAAAGGTAATTTACTATAGAATGTTATTTAGTATAGTCCGTTTGACCAGCCTAAAACAGGACTAAAAAGTTAATTAAAAATAAACAGTTCAACTTATTGATTTTTTTTCTTCACACATTTACTTGTATATCATCTACCTACTGGGACAAATAATTTCAGAATTTTGACACTATTTTCCAAAAAGTTGCCCATTAGGTCTCTATGTTAAATATTTGTACCAAATGTGGATATGTGCAGAGGGAGTTAGTATGCTTGTTGTAACCAACTTCCAGTGTAAACTATAACAACAACACCTGTGGTTTTATTTACATTTCACTGTCATGTGATTACTTTATTTGAATATGTTGCCAGAACCCAAGCATGCATGAGATGTTCATTTCAATTTCAAGTGACAATAGGTTATTCTATAAACAAACCCAAAGATTTTCACCCAAAGTCTAACTTTTTACATTTTATTGGAAATTATTTTAGAAATTTAAAAGTAAAAAGTATAAATGCAAGCCTTTGAATTTTAAATCTTTTTCTTTAAATTCTAAATAAAATCACTTTTGTTTTGGTGTTTTCTAAAGCCCAGTATGTGAACTCAAAGAACATGGTTATAAAGTAAGTCTATGTGTATTGACAAGATATACCATGTAAATAGCCCATGCTTTGCATGCTTTGTGTATACTTTTAGAAAATGAAAACAAGTTTTATGTATGTTATTTAAGCATAATAAAAAAAAACAAGTAATTAATATATATTTTTTTTAAATATAATAGAAAAAATATAAAAAAAAAGGTAGAAAAAAACAACATTTTTTTGTCTTTTCATAAATTAATATTTACAAATTAAAAATTATCTGCCCTTATTTAGAACTCTACCAATACTTATATAGAAAGGATGAAAAACAGGATTTAATACTAAAAGTGTTTGATTATTTTGAAGCCGAATCAAAATTGTCACTTGGTGAAAGTGAAATGAACATCTCATGCATGCTTGGGTTCTGGTGACATATTCAAATTAGGTAATCACATGACAGTGAAATGTAAATAAAACCACAGGTGTTGTTGTTATAGTTTACACTGGAAGTTGGTTACAACAAGCATACTAACTCCCTCTGCACATATCCACATTTGGTACAAATATTTAACATAGAGACCTAATGGGCAACTTTTTGGAAAATAGTGTCAAAATTCTGAAATTATTTGTCCCAGTAGGTAGATGATATACAAGTAAATGTGTGAAGAAAAAAATCAATAAGTTGAACTGTTTATTTTTAATTAATTTTTTAGTCCTGTTTTAGGCTGGCCAAACGGACTTTAGAAGAGACAGAAAGGTAATTTACTATAGAATGTTATTTAGTAGAAGGGACAGAAAGATAATTTACAATAGAATGTTATTTAGTAGAAGAGACAGAAAGGTAATTTACAATAGAATGTTATTTAGTAGAAGGGACAGAAAGGTAATTTACAATAGAATGTTATTTAGTAGAAGAGACAGAAAGGTAATTTACAATAGAATGTTATTTAGTAGAAGAGACAGAAAGGTAATTTACAATAGAATGTTATTTAGTAGAATAGACAGAAAGGTAATTTACAATAGAATAATATTTAGTAGAAGGGACAGAAAGGTAATTTACTATAGAATGTTATTTAGTAGAAGAGACAGAAAGGTAATTTACTATAGAATGTTATTTAGTAGAAGAGACAGAAAGGTAATTTACTATAGAATGTTATTTAGTAGAAGAGACAGAAAGGTAATTTACTATAGAATGTTATTTAGTAGAAGAGACAGAAAGGTAATTTACAATAGAATGTTATTTAGTAGAAGAGACAGAAAAGTAATTTAGAATAGAATGTTATTTAGTAGAAGAGACAGAAAGGTAATTTACAATAGAATGTTATTTAGTAGAAGGGACAGAAAGGTAATTTACAATAGAATGTTATTTAGTAGAAGAGACAGAAAGGTAATTTACAATAGAATGTTATTTAGTAGAAGAGACAGAAAGGTAATTTACTATAGAATGTTATTTAGTAGAAGAGACAGAAAGGTAATTTACTATAGAATGTTATTTAGTAGAAGGGACAGAAAGGTAATTTACAATAGAATGTTATTTAGTAGAAGAGACAGAAAGGTAATTTACAATAGAATGTTATTTAGTAGAAGGAACAGAAAGGTAATTTACAATAGAATGTTATTTAGTAGAAGAGACAGAAAGGTAATTTACAATAGAATGTTATTTAGTAGAAGAGACAGAAAGGTAATTTACAATAGAATGTTATTTAGTAGAAGAGACAGAAATGTAATTTACAATATAATGTTGTTTAGTAGAAGGGACAGAAAGGTAATTTACTATAGAATGTTATTTAGTAGAACTTCTACTAAATAACATTCTATTGTAAATTACCTTTCTGTCTCTTCTACTAATTAAATAACATTCTATTGTAAATTACCTTTCTGTCTCTTCTACTAAATAACATTCTATTGTAAATTACCTTTCTGTCTCTTCTACTAAATAACATTCTATAGTAAATTACCTTTCTGTCCCTTCTACTAAATAACATTCTATTGTAGATTACCTTTCTGTCTCTTCTACAAATTAAATAACATTCTATTGTAAATTACCTTTCTGTCTCTTCTACTAAATAACATTCTATTGTAAATTACCTTTCTGTCCCTTCTACTAAATAACATTCTATTGTAAATTACCTTTCTGTCTCTTCTACTAAATAACATTCTATTGTAAATTACCTTTCTGTCCCTTCTACTAAATAACATTCTATTGTAAATTACCTTTCTGTAAGAAGAGACAGAAAGGTAATTTACAATAGAATGTTATTTAGTAGAAGGGACAGAAAGGTAATTTACTATAGAATGTTATTTAGTAGAAGAGACAGAAAGGTAAATTACAATAGAATGTTATTTAGTAGAAGAGACAGAAAGGTAATTTACAATAGAATGTTATTTAATTAGTAGAAGAGACAGAAAGGTAATTTACTATAGAATGTTATTTAGTAGAAGAGACAGAAAGGTAATTTACTATAGAATGTTATTTAGTAGAAGGGACAGAAAGGTAATTTACAATAGAATGTTATTTAGTAGAAGAGACAGAAAGGTAATTTACAATAGAATGTATTTAGTAGAAGGGACAGAAAGGTAATTTACAATAGAATGTTATTTAGTAGAAGAGACAGAAAGGTAATTTACAATAGAATGTTATTTAGTAGAAGAGACAGAAAGGTAATTTACAATAGAATGTTATTTAGTAGAAGAGACAGAAAGGTAATTTACAATAGAATAATATTTAGTAGAAGGGACAGAAAGGTAATTTACTATAGAATGTTATTTAGTAGAAGAGACAGAAAGGTAATTTACTATAGAATGTTATTTAGTAGAAGAGACAGAAAGGTAATTTACTATAGAATGTTTTTTAGTAGAAGAGACAGAAAGGTAATTTACAATAGAATGTTATTTAGTAGAAGAGACAGAAAGGTAATTTACAATAGAATGTTATTTAATTAGTAGAAGAGACAGAAAGGTAATTTACAATAGAATGTTATTTAGTAGAAGGGACAGAAAGGTAATTTACAATAGAATGTTATTTAGTAGAAGAGACAGAAAGGTAATTTACAATAGAATGTATTTAGTAGAAGGAACAGAAAGGTAATTTACAATAGAATGTTATTTAGTAGAAGAGACAGAAAGGTAATTTACAATAGAATGTTATTTAGTAGAAGAGACAGAAAGGTAATTTACAATAGAATGTTATTTAGTAGAAGAGACAGAAAGGTAATTTACAATAGAATAATATTTAGTAGAAGGGACAGAAAGGTAATTTACTATAGAATGTTATTTAGTAGAAGAGACAGAAAGGTAATTTACTATAGAATGGTATTTAGTAGAAGAGACAGAAAGGTAATTTACTATAGAATGTTATTTAGTAGAAGAGACAGAAAGGTAATTTACAATAGAATGTTATTTAGTAGAAGGGACAGAACGGTAATTTACAATAGAATGATATTTAGTAGAAGAGACAGAAAGGTAATTTACAATAGAATGTTATTTAGTAGAAGAGACAGAAAGGTAATTTACAATAGAATGTTATTTAATTAGTAGAAGAGACAGAAAGGTAATTTACTATAGAATGTTATTTAGTATAGTCCGTTTGACCAGCCTAAAACAGGACTAAAAAGTTAATTAAAAATAAACAGTTCAACTTATTGATTTTTTTTCTTCACACATTTACTTGTATATCATCTACCTACTGGGACAAATAATTTCAGAATTTTGACACTATTTTCCAAAAAGTTGCCCATTAGGTCTCTATGTTAAATATTTGTACCAAATGTGGATATGTGCAGAGGGAGTTAGTATGCTTGTTGTAACCAACTTCCAGTGTAAACTATAACAACAACACCTGTGGTTTTATTTACATTTCACTGTCATGTGATTACTTTATTTGAATATGTTGCCAGAACCCAAGCATGCATGAGATGTTCATTTCAATTTCAAGTGACAATAGGTTATTCTATAAACAAACCCAAAGATTTTCACCCAAAGTCTAACTTTTTACATTTTATTGGAAATTATTTTAGAAATTTAAAAGTAAAAAGTATAAATGCAAGCCTTTGAATTTTAAATCTTTTTCTTTAAATTCTAAATAAAATCACTTTTGTTTTGGTGTTTTCTAAAGCCCAGTATGTGAACTCAAAGAACATGGTTATAAAGTAAGTCTATGTGTATTGACAAGATATACCATGTAAATAGCCCATGCTTTGCATGCTTTGTGTATACTTTTAGAAAATGAAAACAAGTTTTATGTATGTTATTTAAGCATAATAAAAAAAAACAAGTAATTAATATATATTTTTTTTAAATATAATAGAAAAAATATAAAAAAAAAAGGTAGAAAAAAACAACATTTTTTTTGTCTTTTCATAAATTAATATTTACAAATTAAAAATTATCTGCCCTTATTTAGAACTCTACCAATACTTATATAGAAAGGATGAAAAACAGGATTTAATACTAAAAGTGTTTGATTATTTTGAAGCCGAATCAAAATTGTCACTTGGTGAAAGTGAAATGAACATCTCATGCATGCTTGGGTTCTGGTGACATATTCAAATTAGGTAATCACATGACAGTGAAATGTAAATAAAACCACAGGTGTTGTTGTTATAGTTTACACTGGAAGTTGGTTACAACAAGCATACTAACTCCCTCTGCACATATCCACATTTGGTACAAATATTTAACATAGAGACCTAATGGGCAACTTTTTGGAAAATAGTGTCAAAATTCTGAAATTATTTGTCCCAGTAGGTAGATGATATACAAGTAAATGTGTGAAGAAAAAAATCAATAAGTTGAACTGTTTATTTTTAATTAATTTTTTAGTCCTGTTTTAGGCTGGCCAAACGGACTTTAGAAGAGACAGAAAGGTAATTTACTATAGAATGTTATTTAGTAGAAGGGACAGAAAGATAATTTACAATAGAATGTTATTTAGTAGAAGAGACAGAAAGGTAATTTACAATAGAATGTTATTTAGTAGAAGGGACAGAAAGGTAATTTACAATAGAATGTTATTTAGTAGAAGAGACAGAAAGGTAATTTACAATAGAATGTTATTTAGTAGAAGAGACAGAAAGGTAATTTACAATAGAATGTTATTTAGTAGAATAGACAGAAAGGTAATTTACAATAGAATAATATTTAGTAGAAGGGACAGAAAGGTAATTTACTATAGAATGTTATTTAGTAGAAGAGACAGAAAGGTAATTTACTATAGAATGTTATTTAGTAGAAGAGACAGAAAGGTAATTTACTATAGAATGTTATTTAGTAGAAGAGACAGAAAGGTAATTTACTATAGAATGTTATTTAGTAGAAGAGACAGAAAGGTAATTTACAATAGAATGTTATTTAGTAGAAGAGACAGAAAAGTAATTTAGAATAGAATGTTATTTAGTAGAAGAGACAGAAAGGTAATTTACAATAGAATGTTATTTAGTAGAAGGGACAGAAAGGTAATTTACAATAGAATGTTATTTAGTAGAAGAGACAGAAAGGTAATTTACAATAGAATGTTATTTAGTAGAAGAGACAGAAAGGTAATTTACTATAGAATGTTATTTAGTAGAAGAGACAGAAAGGTAATTTACTATAGAATGTTATTTAGTAGAAGGGACAGAAAGGTAATTTACAATAGAATGTTATTTAGTAGAAGAGACAGAAAGGTAATTTACAATAGAATGTTATTTAGTAGAAGGAACAGAAAGGTAATTTACAATAGAATGTTATTTAGTAGAAGAGACAGAAAGGTAATTTACAATAGAATGTTATTTAGTAGAAGAGACAGAAAGGTAATTTACAATAGAATGTTATTTAGTAGAAGAGACAGAAATGTAATTTACAATATAATGTTGTTTAGTAGAAGGGACAGAAAGGTAATTTACTATAGAATGTTATTTAGTAGAACTTCTACTAAATAACATTCTATTGTAAATTACCTTTCTGTCTCTTCTACTAATTAAATAACATTCTATTGTAAATTACCTTTCTGTCTCTTCTACTAAATAACATTCTATTGTAAATTACCTTTCTGTCTCTTCTACTAAATAACATTCTATAGTAAATTACCTTTCTGTCCCTTCTACTAAATAACATTCTATTGTAGATTACCTTTCTGTCTCTTCTACAAATTAAATAACATTCTATTGTAAATTACCTTTCTGTCTCTTCTACTAAATAACATTCTATTGTAAATTACCTTTCTGTCCCTTCTACTAAATAACATTCTATTGTAAATTACCTTTCTGTCTCTTCTACTAAATAACATTCTATTGTAAATTACCTTTCTGTCCCTTCTACTAAATAACATTCTATTGTAAATTACCTTTCTGTAAGAAGAGACAGAAAGGTAATTTACAATAGAATGTTATTTAGTAGAAGGGACAGAAAGGTAATTTACTATAGAATGTTATTTAGTAGAAGAGACAGAAAGGTAAATTACAATAGAATGTTATTTAGTAGAAGAGACAGAAAGGTAATTTACAATAGAATGTTATTTAATTAGTAGAAGAGACAGAAAGGTAATTTACTATAGAATGTTATTTAGTAGAAGAGACAGAAAGGTAATTTACTATAGAATGTTATTTAGTAGAAGGGACAGAAAGGTAATTTACAATAGAATGTTATTTAGTAGAAGAGACAGAAAGGTAATTTACAATAGAATGTATTTAGTAGAAGGGACAGAAAGGTAATTTACAATAGAATGTTATTTAGTAGAAGAGACAGAAAGGTAATTTACAATAGAATGTTATTTAGTAGAAGAGACAGAAAGGTAATTTACAATAGAATGTTATTTAGTAGAAGAGACAGAAAGGTAATTTACAATAGAATAATATTTAGTAGAAGGGACAGAAAGGTAATTTACTATAGAATGTTATTTAGTAGAAGAGACAGAAAGGTAATTTACTATAGAATGTTATTTAGTAGAAGAGACAGAAAGGTAATTTACTATAGAATGTTTTTTAGTAGAAGAGACAGAAAGGTAATTTACAATAGAATGTTATTTAGTAGAAGAGACAGAAAGGTAATTTACAATAGAATGTTATTTAATTAGTAGAAGAGACAGAAAGGTAATTTACAATAGAATGTTATTTAGTAGAAGGGACAGAAAGGTAATTTACAATAGAATGTTATTTAGTAGAAGAGACAGAAAGGTAATTTACAATAGAATGTATTTAGTAGAAGGAACAGAAAGGTAATTTACAATAGAATGTTATTTAGTAGAAGAGACAGAAAGGTAATTTACAATAGAATGTTATTTAGTAGAAGAGACAGAAAGGTAATTTACAATAGAATGTTATTTAGTAGAAGAGACAGAAAGGTAATTTACAATAGAATAATATTTAGTAGAAGGGACAGAAAGGTAATTTACTATAGAATGTTATTTAGTAGAAGAGACAGAAAGGTAATTTACTATAGAATGGTATTTAGTAGAAGAGACAGAAAGGTAATTTACTATAGAATGTTATTTAGTAGAAGAGACAGAAAGGTAATTTACAATAGAATGTTATTTAGTAGAAGGGACAGAACGGTAATTTACAATAGAATGATATTTAGTAGAAGAGACAGAAAGGTAATTTACAATAGAATGTTATTTAGTAGAAGAGACAGAAAGGTAATTTACAATAGAATGTTATTTAATTAGTAGAAGAGACAGAAAGGTAATTTACTATAGAATGTTATTTAGTATAGTCCGTTTGACCAGCCTAAAACAGGACTAAAAAGTTAATTAAAAATAAACAGTTCAACTTATTGATTTTTTTTCTTCACACATTTACTTGTATATCATCTACCTACTGGGACAAATAATTTCAGAATTTTGACACTATTTTCCAAAAAGTTGCCCATTAGGTCTCTATGTTAAATATTTGTACCAAATGTGGATATGTGCAGAGGGAGTTAGTATGCTTGTTGTAACCAACTTCCAGTGTAAACTATAACAACAACACCTGTGGTTTTATTTACATTTCACTGTCATGTGATTACTTTATTTGAATATGTTGCCAGAACCCAAGCATGCATGAGATGTTCATTTCAATTTCAAGTGACAATAGGTTATTCTATAAACAAACCCAAAGATTTTCACCCAAAGTCTAACTTTTTACATTTTATTGGAAATTATTTTAGAAATTTAAAAGTAAAAAGTATAAATGCAAGCCTTTGAATTTTAAATCTTTTTCTTTAAATTCTAAATAAAATCACTTTTGTTTTGGTGTTTTCTAAAGCCCAGTATGTGAACTCAAAGAACATGGTTATAAAGTAAGTCTATGTGTATTGACAAGATATACCATGTAAATAGCCCATGCTTTGCATGCTTTGTGTATACTTTTAGAAAATGAAAACAAGTTTTATGTATGTTATTTAAGCATAATAAAAAAAAACAAGTAATTAATATATATTTTTTTTAAATATAATAGAAAAAATATAAAAAAAAAAGGTAGAAAAAAACAACATTTTTTTTGTCTTTTCATAAATTAATATTTACAAATTAAAAATTATCTGCCCTTATTTAGAACTCTACCAATACTTATATAGAAAGGATGAAAAACAGGATTTAATACTAAAAGTGTTTGATTATTTTGAAGCCGAATCAAAATTGTCACTTGGTGAAAGTGAAATGAACATCTCATGCATGCTTGGGTTCTGGTGACATATTCAAATTAGGTAATCACATGACAGTGAAATGTAAATAAAACCACAGGTGTTGTTGTTATAGTTTACACTGGAAGTTGGTTACAACAAGCATACTAACTCCCTCTGCACATATCCACATTTGGTACAAATATTTAACATAGAGACCTAATGGGCAACTTTTTGGAAAATAGTGTCAAAATTCTGAAATTATTTGTCCCAGTAGGTAGATGATATACAAGTAAATGTGTGAAGAAAAAAAATCAATAAGTTGAACTGTTTATTTTTAATTAATTTTTTAGTCCTGTTTTAGGCTGGCCAAACGGACTTTAGAAGAGACAGAAAGGTAATTTACTATAGAATGTTATTTAGTAGAAGGGACAGAAAGGTAATTTACAATAGAATGTTATTTAGTAGAAGAGACAGAAAGGTAATTTACAATAGAATGTTATTTAGTAGAAGGGACAGAAAGGTAATTTACAATAGAATGTTATTTAGTTGAAGAGACAGAAAGGTAATTTACAATAGAATGTTATTTAGTAGAAGAGACAGAAAGGTAATTTACAATAGAATGTTATTTAGTAGAAGAGACAGAAAGGTAATTTACAATAGAATAATATTTAGTAGAAGGGACAGAAAGGTAATTTACTATAGAATGTTATTTAGTAGAAGAGACAGAAAGGTAATTTACTATAGAATGTTATTTAGTAGAAGAGACAGAAAGGTAATTTACTATAGAATGTTATTTAGTAGAAGAGACAGAAAGGTAATTTACTATAGAATGTTATTTAGTAGAAGAGACAGAAAGGTAATTTACTATAGAATGTTATTTAGTAGAAGAGACAGAAAGGTAATTTACAATAGAATGTTATTTAGTAGAAGGGACAGAAAGGTAATTTACAATAGAATGTTATTTAGTAGAAGAGACAGAAAGGTAATTTACAATAGAATGTTATTTAGTAGAAGGGACAGAAAGGTAATTTACAATAGAATGTTATTTAGTAGAAGAGACAGAAAGGTAATTTACTATAGAATGTGATAATTGGGTAAGGCAAGAGATTTTAAAGTAAACAGATTAAAAGAATTTATATTTGTTCGTGTATTTCATCTTCAAAAAGTTCTTTCTGGTTATTTCATGTTTCTAGAAATTGTGTAGATCACAGAAATGAAATGACACCATTTTGAAAGTATATGTAGATTCTGATTCATTTTTAGTGTATAAGACTATATGAATTATGAAAACAAAGCTTAAACAATGATGGTCACCAATTCCACCAATATCAACAAAGTTAACAATTACTTCTCACCTCAAATCATGGAACATAAAAACACTAACATATGAGGTTGGAAATTCAGATCATGTATTTTATCTCTGCAGCTGAAATGTTTATTGCAAACAATAGAACATCTTGTATTTTGGATTTTATTTCACCTTTGCTATCTGTTGATTGCATTTACCTGGAAATGTCAAACTGAATTTTACCCCAAAAAAACTGATCCAAAACAATATGAGAAGCAGGAAATTTGACATTTTATGCATGAAAAATTACTTGGTATCAAAATTGCTGTGTTGTTTGGGGAAATTGTTCAAATGAGGGACTAAATCGCATTCTTAAATTACAAAAAAGAACAGCAAGATTGATATTAGATCAAGATCCCATAGCACCATCTGAACCTCTATTTAAACAACAGGGATGGATGAGTATTGAACAAAGAATCAAATATCGTATATATCTTCTTGTTTCAAAATGTCTAAAGAAAGAAGCACCTGTACATTTAAAAAATAAAATCCAATACTTGTCTGATAGAAATCTTTACTCTCTCCGAAATGTTGTAAGTGAAAAATTACAAATCCCAAAGGCAAAAACTGAACTTTTTAAGAAAACTTTTACATACTCTGGAACAAAGCTATGGAATGAATTTCCGTTTTCGATACGGCAAGCTTCCTCGCATAATGCATTTAAAACAAAAGTTAAAAGAGTCTCATTTTAAATGATGATGTACCTTAAATTACCATTAAATGTTTACTAAATCTTTTTGTGTATACTTATTACAATGTATTGCTTCTTGTGTATAACTTTTATATAGTGTACTTTACAACGTATGTTTAAATATGTCAATGAGGGCCTCAGGAAAGATTAGTTATTAACTAACTGTGTAACCCTCTATAAATAAAGAATTTATTATTATTATTAAACATGCTCAAATAACTGAAAAATATGTACGATTGACATTTAATTCTTACCTTTTCAACGACGATTTTTTTTCAAAAGTCTACGTGCATTATAGACACGAATTAGTTTTTTTCTGGAGATTTTCAAGGCCAAGAGGGGGTGCGCATTATGCACCAATGCGCCTTGTGCAATGGTAATGACAGTATATATTACATACAGTTAGAGAGGAAAATAAGATAAAATCAGCAGACTTACTGATGTGGACTAGATGTATTACTCATAATTGTACTGATGTGGACTAGATGTATTACTCATAATTGTACTATTATTTCAGGATCCACAAGATGTACGTACCTGTTTAATCCACTTTGTTCTAGGGTTTATGATATCTGGTAGTGACAGTGTTACACGACAGCTGATGGATATCAAAGGTATAAGAACAGTTATTATTCTACTGATGTTTTGTTATAGCAGAAGATAAATCATCATTTTAATTCAATGCGATGTGGTACATTGTACATTCTTCTTTGTGGGATATTTTTTTTATTAACATTTGACTAAGATTTATGGGATATTTTGATACAAAGAGGAATATCATGACTTGTGAAAATGTCTCCAGAAAGGGTGCTATGACAATGTACATTTGTACACTGTTCCATTGAAGCATTTACAGGTCAATGTGTCCTAGTGGATCAACATGTTCACCTCTGTTGTTTATGTCAGCCAGAATTATACAAATAATTATCTGATCTTCTTGTGGCAACTAGAATTTTGATTGGCTAAAAATTTACTTCTAACACTTCATGGAAGCCGTGCTGTGTATTTCATACAGCACAGAAAATCAATAATCGCTCTCACCTATTGCATGTGTTGTGTATTCCATTTACATTGTAGCAGACGACACACATACGGCACAGAAAATCAATAATCGCTCTCTGTGACCTTTTTCCAAAGATACACGTATTTATGTTTTTCCTATAATAAGGACATACTTATTAATGTTAGAACATTCAGATAAAAATGTTATCAGTCTCGAGATGTTATACATCTCGAGACTGATAACGTATAAATTCAGTGTACTGGTCTAGTGCAATACAAATATCTTCAAGAAAGAGTTTTTCACCATGATGTAGCTGAAAAATTGCACACTTTGTGTGACCAATAATCTCTTACTCACTTTATTGACAAGTTTTAAAGTAATATGAAATGAGTTGTTGGTGAAATAAACATCTTCAAAAATATTCTTGATATGTTTACATTCCCTAAAAACTAAACCATTCGTGCATGTTTGAGGATGAAAATCGCAATCATCTGTGATTAAGAACAGAAAATCATTCCATCTCGTACATGTTTTTTTAAGACATTGGCGGCTAATTAACTTTCGGATTCACCGTTCCGATGATTGCCGATCATGAAATTTCATCACCAACGTAAACAACAATGGATGCTGAGGTGAGCACATGAATCATTCTGGTTTTGAAAGAAGTTAAATTTCTTGCATTTCTTGCCTTGCAAAGAAATTCTTTCAAGTATGTTTTACCTTAAAGATTATCAACTGCAATGAATTTCATTCTGACTTAATCAGTTTATTCGAAAAACTGGACAAAAACATTGAAATCGGGGTTCCATTTGGGGAAATCAAAAATGATGTTACCTGTCAAGAAGAATCTTGGCCACTTCAGAGTTCGTTTCCAGATGAAGAGTGGCCTTTATTTCCATCCAACGATCATATTCATCTCCAATATATATTCTGTTTTTGTTTAACTTAGCATTCGCTGCTTTTTTGTTTCTTTTTCTGGCAGAATCGCTCAATTTACGCTTCGGACCTGGCTTCAATTTCTTTGCCTCCAACATTTTCTTCATCAACACTATAACGGAGCATGCGCACAATCTCTACCGAATGAGTTCAAATCTGAGGTCAATAGCATATGATTTGCATTATTGTCCGGGTAGCAAGAATTATCGAAGACAGAATAAAATGACATTTTCTCCTGAATTATACATCGTAGTTCTCAAAATGTGAATGGTTTACGTTCTTTTTATATTTAATCTTTACATATATCAGAAATTTTTAGAAAACTGAAAATAATGATTTTGGCATTTCATATTACTTTAAGTTAGTTAGGGTTAGGGTTATGGTGTTTAACACCATTTTCAACAATATTTCAGTGATATCGTGGTGGTCAGTTTTATTGGTGGAGGAAACCACCGACCTGTCCCAAGTCACTGACAGTGTCAGTCGTTACCTATTAGCATTACAAAACAAAGTTATACAGTGTACATTCAAATACATTATTAGCTCACTTGGCCATAGGCCATGTGAGCTTTTGTCATGGGTAAGGGTCCGTCGTCCGTCCGTTAGCTTTTCACATTTAAATCTTCTTCTCTGAAACCACTGAACAGAATTGAACCAAACTTGCCAGAAATGTTCATTGGATGGTCCTCTACCAGATTTTTGTTTTTAGTGCTGATTTGAAATCCAACATGGCTACCAGGGTCCATAATGTGTTCTCATTGGCTGAAATTTTAAAAATCTTCTTGTCAGAAACGACCAAGCCAATTGAATTGTGACTTTGCAAGAATGATCATTGGGTGATCCTGTACTAAACTTGTGAATCGTTTGCCGATCGGAAATTCAAGGTGGCCGCCATGACTCGACTTAGTTTTAACATAGGACCCTATGGAAAAAATGTTTAAAAGTCTTCTCCTCTGAAACCAGTAAGTCAATTTAAAGCAAACATGGCATGAATGGTCCTTAGGTGGTCAACTTTCAAAATTATGTCCTGTGACCCCAACCTCCATCCAAGATGGCCACCGTCAGCAGACATAGTTTTAATATAGGACCCTATGGGAAAAATGTTTAATTTTTTTTCCCTCTGAAACCAGTAAGCCAATTTAAAGCTAACATGGCATGAATGGTCCTTAAATGGTCAACTTTCAAAATTATATCCAGTGACCCAGACCTCCATCCAAGATGGCCACCATCATTGGACATAGTTTTAACAGAGGACCCTATGGGAAATATGTTTAAAAATCTTCTCCTCTGAAACCAGTAAGCCAATTTAAAGCAAACATGGCATGGATGGTCCTTAAGTGGTCAATTTTCAAAATTGTGTCCGGTGACCCTGACCTCCATCCAAGATGGCTGCCTTCAGCAGACATAATTTTAACATAGGACCCTATGGGGAAAAAATGTTTTAAAATCTTCTCCTCTGAAACCAGTCAGCCAATATAGCAAACATGTCATCGATGGTCCTTAGGTGGTCAACTGCCAAAATTGTGCTCAGTGACACCGATCTCGCTCCAAAATGGCCACCATCAGCGGACATAGTTTTAACATAGGACCTATGGGAAAATTGTTTAAAGGTCTTCTCCTCTGAAACCAGTCAGCCAATTTAAAGCAAACATGGCATGGATGGTCCTTGGGTAGTATACTTTCAAAATTGTGTCCGGTGACCACGACCTCCATCCAAGATGGCTGCCATAAGCAGACATAGTTTTAACATACATTGTAAAACCCTATAGGATTTGAATAGTAAAACTTAGATGTATTCGGCATGTAGACATTCTTAAGAGGGCTTATTTATATCAGGTGAGCGATACAGGCTCACCTGAGCCTCTAGTTTACTTGTGTTACCATCATTGTTAGTTTAAATAATTAACTAATTAAAAAAAATAGATCATTTTCAAAAGGTCTAGTTTTCGAAATAGAAATTACGTACAGTTTACTCTCATTGTCTCGAACTCGGTTGACTCGAATTTCCAGTTGAGTCAAATTTTTATCGAATTCCCGAACTTCGTTGTCTATAAATACATGTATATATAATTTGACTCCTGTTGAGTCGAATTCGGATGAGTCGAAATTTCGGTTGTCTCGAATACAAGTTTTGGTCCCGAGATGTAGAAAGCCTTATTATTTACATTCGTTAAGTCGAATTTACCTGTCAAAATATATGTATTACCTTGGGATTAAAATCCGATCACAGGTGAAACATCCGGTCATTGACTTTGACATTTTTAGCTCACCTTGCCAAAGACAACGTGTGCTTTTGCCATCACTTGGTGTCCGTCGTCCGTTAAATTTTCACATTTTAATCTTCTCCTCTGAAACCAAATGAAGTGAAACTTGGTAGGAAGCATCTATGGAAGGTCCTCTCTAAAGATTGCTCATTTTGTCCTGATCCATCAACAAACATGGCCACCATAGACAATTCTTGTTTCTGATTGGCCGATTTTAAAAAATCTTCTCCTCTGAAACTGCTTGGCCAAATGAACCGAAACTTGGTAGGAAGCATCTATGGCAGGTCCTCTATAAAGATTGCTCATTTCGTCCCGATCCGTTAACAAACATGGCCACCACAAGCCATTCTTGTTTCTGATTGGTTGATTTCTAAAAAATCTTCTCCTCTGAAACTGCTTGGCCAAATGAATCGAAACTTGGTAGAGAGCATCCTTGGAAGGTCTTCTATAAAGATTGCTCATTTCGTCCTGATTCATTTAAAATCATGGCTGCCACAGGCAATTCTTGTTTCTGATTGGTCGATTTCTAAAAATCTTCTCCTCTGAAATCGCTTGGCCAAATGAACCGAAACTTGGTAGGAAGCATCTATGGAAGGTCCTATATAAAGATTGCTCATTTTGTCCCGATCGGTTAACAAACATGGCCACCACAGGCAATTCTTGTTTATGATTGGTTGATTTCTAAAAAAATCTCTGTTCAAAGAAAGATAACTCTTGTTTAAATATAGATATCTGTATTCAAAATGCAGTTATCTCTATACAGATATTGCTGATTTTTAAAAATCTTCTCCTCTGAAACCTCTTGGCGAAATGAACCGAAACTTGGTAGGAAGCAGCTATAGAAGGTCCTCTGTAAAGATTGCTCATTTCGTCCCAATCCGTTAACAAACATGGCCACCACAGGCGACTCTTGTTTCTGATTGGCTGATTTTTAAAATTCTTCTCCTCTGAAACCGCATGGCCAAATGAACCGAAGCTTGGTAGGAAGCATCTATGGGCTGTCCTCTATACAGAGTGCTCATTTCGTCCCGATCCATTGACAAACATGGCCGCCACAGGCAATTCTTGTTTCTGATTGGTCGATTTCTAAAAATCTTCTCCTCTGAAAGCGCTTGGCCAAATGATCCGAAACCTGGTAGGACGCATCTATGGAAGGTCCTCTATAAAGAATACTCATTCTGTCCCGATCCATTGACAAACATGGCCACCACAGGCGATTCTTGTTTCTGATTGGCTGATTTTTTAGATTCTTCTCCTCTGAAACCGTTTGGCCAAATGAACCGAAACTTGGTAGGAAGCATCTATGGAAAGTCCTCTGTTACGATTGCTCATTTCATCCCAATCCGTTAACAACATGGCCGTCACAGACAATTTTTGTTTCTGATTGGTTGATTTCTAAAGAATCTTCTCCTCTGAAACCGCATTGCCAAATGAACCGAAACTTGGTAGGATGCATCTATGGGAGGTCCTCTATGAAGATTGCTCATTTCGTCCCGATCCATTAACAATATGGCTGCCATATGCAATTCTTGTTTCTAATTGGTCGATTTCTAAAAATCTTCTCCTCTGAAACCGCTTGGCCAAATGAACCGAAACTTAGTAGGAAGCATCTATGGAAGGTTCTCTATAAAGATTGCTAAGTTTGTCCCGATCCATTATTAAACATGGCAATTTTTGTTTCTGATTGGTCGATTTCTAAAAATCTTCTACTCTGAAACAGCATGGCCAAATGGACCGAAACGTGGTAGGAAGCATCTTTGGAAGTTCCTCTGTGGGAATTGCTCATTCTGTTTTGATCCGTTAACAAACATGGCCGTCATAGGCAATTCTTGTTTCTTATTAGTCGATTTCTAAAACAGCTTTTCCTCTGAAACCGCTTGGCCAAATGATATGAAACATGGTAAGAAGCATATATGGAAGGTTCTCTATAGAGATTGCTCATTTCATTTTGGTCCATTAACAAACATAGCTGCCGCAGGCAATTCTTGTTTTAGATTGGTTGATTTTCAAAAATCTTCTTCTCTGAAACTGCTTTGCCAAAATGAACCTATATTTGGTGGGAAGCACCTATGGAAGGTTCTGTATTAAGTTTCCTCAAAGCAAAATAAAAGGTGAGCGACACAGGCTCAGCTCAGTGCTGAGCCTCTAGTTACCTTAGGCTATTTCACATGTTTATTTCACAATCTGTCAAATTAATTAGTGATAATATTTGAATTGGCTTGGTATTATGACACAGGTTAGATGTGTACAATCAAAAATTATCGATTCATAATAAGTGTGCTTGGGTCGGCATACATCAATGATTATGAAAAGTACACAACGGAAGCGTTTTATCTATTGAATTATTTGTCGGAAATTAATTTTGATTAAAGAAGATGTATAATTTCTCAATTTTGAGAGATTTGAAAAAAATGTTACTCTTAATTATCCCCTCGCCAACGAAGTTGCGAAGGGATATAGTAACGTTTCCGTCCGTCCGTCCTTCCGTAACATCCTTGTGAACACTCTAGAATCAACATCCTTCAATGGATTTTGACCAAACTTGGTACATACTTAGTCATTAAGAGAATCTGGAACCCTATTGATTTTCAAGGTCAAAGGTCAAGCTCACCGGGTCAGATTTTTAGGCGAGGGGATATGCCACGCTTTGCGTTGCCCTTGTTAACAGTTGTAATAAAAGGGGAAATGTTTTCACTTCCAACATGTCTTTCAGAATGTCTTCTGGTGATACTGTTACATGTGTGTCTGGTGAAGGAACCGGGCCTAGTCCTTGGGGGATAGCCGGACACACAAATGCTGATCAAACCAGTGAAGGACCCAGCCTAAAAACTGGGGGGATAGCTGGTTCAGCAGTAACAGGAAAAGGCATAAAACGTAAATTAGACTCTAAATCGTATGAGGTTAAATATGACGCAATTGTGACTGTCGAGAGAGGGGGTAAAAAAAAGATATCTAGAAGTTATCAGTTGTTCCACAAGATTCAAAGAATTTAACAGAGAAAAAAAACAGCAACAAAAACATCGAATAAGTTTAAAATCGTTCCGAGAATTGGAACATGCGATGCTGGTTTTAGCTTTTTAAAATTTCGCTCGAGTTGTCTCCCTTTCATCGTTAAACAAAGTACACTTTCGGTATTTTCGTAGCTCTTCTCGAGTCGGAACTACGGTTGACTCAAATTTTCTCCATGGTCCCATCGAATTCGAGATAACGAGAGTCAACTGTACTTCATAGCTTAAAAGTGGTTTTCATCAATAACTGAACTATATTTATAATCTACAATACAATACAATACAATAATAGTCATTTTGGATGCACTTTCCCACTGTCCATATGCGTGGTGCATCCATTTAGAATTTGTCTAGAACAATATATATTTTGAGTTACTTCCCTTATAGGATTTGGATTTAGGATTTATTGTGTTTAATGCCACTTTCAGCTATATCATGGCGACCAGGTTTAGTGGTGGAGGAAGCTGGAGAGAACCACTGACCATGGGCAAGCAACTGGTAAACTTTATCACTTGTGGCTGCGAGTCGAGTGCACCCTTTTTTGTAATTTACAAAGTCGGGCGCGAACCCATGCCGTATTGATGATAGGCTTGTATGAGTTGTTAGGTAATCCAACTACCTAACTCATTGAGCCCCCCGGGCCCTTGACTTCCCTTATACCAATATTATCTTAATATCTTCCCATTTCTTCACAATTCTTTCTCTAATTACAGGGGTTTGATAGAAAGAGGCAGACTGAATTTCAGTTTCATAATCATTGTGCGTTTTAATATATTTATATTTATTACACCTGATACACATGGTTTTTGTCCAGAAAATCTACAAGAGTAGATATAATACTTAATGAGAACAATGAATAAATTAATAGAGTAATCAAGCATGTCTGATCCAAGTATTATATGTTGTGCTGAAAAAGGAATTTCTACATTACATTTGTTTTTTAATATTTCTGCCATTTCCAACCATAGACTTTTAACAATATTACATTCCCAGAATAAGTGCAAAATAGTTTCTTTTGTTTCATTACAAAAATTACATAGTTTGGTTTCTTTTAATTTACATTTAAACAGGAGGGAATTAGTACTCAAAATTCTATGCAATATTTTGTATTGAAAAACAGTAAATTGATTGTTTTTTGTACAATAGAAAGGAATTTTGTATATCAGATCCCATTTAGTTTTAGTTTGGTTCTAACATCCATATTTTATCCGCCCCATATTTATTATACTGATCAATAAATAATGTTTTCCATGGAGCTATTTTTGAGGGGTCCAATATTTTATTTATCCATACCATGTTCAGTCTGTGGCAAAAAGATTCTATATGTGGCATTTTAAGTCCTTCCTCATACTGACCAATAATTCCTTTTAATTTTGTCTAGTTTTCCACTCCATAAGAATGAATAGAAAATGTTCTGTATTCATTTATTATTTTATCTGAAAGGTTGGGCAAAACAGTGAGAGATTGGATTAAGAATGGCATTGCTAAAGATTTTATTACTGTAATTTTTCTCATATAAGTCAGATCCCGATAAATCCATGAATTTAACACTCTTCTTTTTTTGTCTATTTTTTGTTTAAAAGCTGTTTTGTCTTCAGTAAATATTCCATTGTTACATAGTACATCTATACTTGCTATCAAGAATTGTCTGTTCAAGGACATGTTCATGTGTCCTTAGTTTTTATTATGAATTAAAAACAATTTATTGGTTGTTGTTTTTTACAGATTTTTCTCATGGGATATTTGATGGATTGTGTTATGACAATATAGAGACAGTACAACTTGTGTTAAATACATTACTAGAAAAGGTTAGTTCATGTACATGTGGATTCATGTTTGACTTTTTGTTTACAGACAACATTGATTATGTCTGATCCAAGAGAATCTTGTATTTTCATATATTTTATATTGTTCTATATATGTAGTATACATGCTTCCTCAAACACTTGTTTACATTAGGTTACAGGCTCTTGATTTGTTTCAAGACCTCAGATTTTTATTTCATTTCTACTTGACCAAAAAGTAGATGCCAACAGTGAAAGGTTTTTAAAAAAAGTATCCACTATTTCATCTATTGCAGTCAACAAATATTTATGACAAGACAAAAACAAAACAAAGTGAAAAATAGAGTTGAGATGGCCATACGGGTGGAAATGTTCATTGCTACATGTAAATTGTTTACTATGAGGTTCTTTAATGTGAAGGTAGTGTCACATTCCACAATACATTTATACCCTGGTAAGACTTCAAGGAGGGGTGATTCCCTACAAGCTGGAAAAGCTTAGCAAGATTATATATCTGTTCCTATATAGCTAGTGTTTCTTTAAGATCAAACGGAGGAATATTTTATTTATAGACAGTTTAAAGCTTTCAATATAATCAGGTTAACTTGCTTTAAGATCTTGTATGTCTAGACAATCTGTAGGGTAAAAATTGGCTTAATTTTGAAAATTATAAAGTCAGAAACAATGTTGATCATTGAAGATGTTATAAAGTTACAGTAAAATAAAGTAAGCATTTAAAGGACTGTACCTCAAGCTTCTTAATTTAAAGGACTGTACCTCAAGCTTCTTAATTTAAAGGACTGTACCTCAAGCTTCTTAATTTAAAGGACTGTACCTCAAGCTTCTTAATTTAAAGGACTGTACCTCAAGCTTCTTAATTTAAAGGACTGTACCTCAAGCTTCTTAATTTAAAGGACTGTACCTCAAGCTTCTTAATTTAAAGGACTGTACCTCAAGCTTCTTAATTTAAAGGGCTGTACCTCAAGCTTCTTAATTTAAAGGACTGTACCTCAAGCTTCTTAATTTAAAGGACTGTACCTCAAGCTTCTTAATTTAAAGGACTGTACCTCAAGCTTCTTAATTTAAAGGACTGTACCTCAAGCTTCTTAATTTAAAGGACTGTACCTCAAGCTTCTTAATTTAAAGGACTGTACCTCAAGCTTCTTAATTTAAAGGACTGTACCTCAAGCTTCTTAATTTAAAGGACTGTACCTCAAGCTTCTTAATTTAAAGTACTGTACCTCAAGCTTCTTAATTTAAAGGACTGTACCTCAAGCTTCTTAATTTCAGATGGAGTTTCTTTCATGTTTATTTACATTCATATCTGATCTTTTAAATTGAAGCCACAAATATTTCTGAAAACTTGAATACTCAATGTTGGACTGGAATATATGATAATATCATTTTAAAGGGCCAATTGTAAATGTTACCAGTGTCCATATTTTCATTAGAATTTCCTTTAAAGAAGCATTTTGTCTGGTGCAATTCATTTTTTATTTTGTTATTAATGACAAAATAGTGCCTATGGCCTACGAAGGCTGTAATCAGACCCTGAATGTCACCACTGAAAAGGTTACATTAATATACAAAGTTGATATTACATTTGTATTTGAACTGCCATAACAATTTTTTTATTGAATTTTGTTCCAGGTAGTACAAAACCCTGTGATTAGTAAGACACAGAAAGTAAGAATGTTTAATGAGGAAGCTTTGAAACATCTAGGAGGGCTTTATCACTGGAAGGGGATACAAGACTGGAAAAAATATGACAGACAAGAAAAAGAAGAGACTGCTATGGAGGTATTAAGGATACATAACTAATTTAGTTTTCCACTCATTATACTAAATACTGCTTGAAATGAAAAAATCAGTTGTCTCAATTACAATGTACCCTTGGCCTCATTATACTGCCCCTAATTTAATCCACCACCCTCATTTGTCACCGTCAAATTTCGAAGCCCAAATATTCAAAAATCATGTTGTTTATATGTAAATTTCACTTTCGCTTATCGACAATCAATAAGTCCAAAAGACAGTATAACAACAATGTACTGTACTCACCCACTGTGCATAAAAATCATTAAGCAGTCAGATTCAGTAACATGCACAAAAATTTCCATAGTTAAATTATTATATCAAAATCAGCTTCCATGGAAACGATGCATGCTATACATGATATTCATAAAAGCAAATATAGATTTAATAAAAAAAACCGACAGTACATAGCTATTTAAACATTTTCTAATATATGTCATGTACAATTAACTTAATATCTACATTACTAATACAAGTAAGAATCTATCTACACTTTTATTACTAATACAAGTAAGAATCACCATTTTGATACATGTATAATTGCTTTGTTTTGAAAGAACGATGATGACAGTAATTCTGAAGAAAAACAAATGGCATCTGAATCTGTCCACAAAGTATTGATGGAGCTGTGTACGTCTTATAAATATGGAATCATTTTCTTTGACAAAACAGTTGGTACCTCTCAAAAGTAAGTTTGTTTTTCATTTACAAGAATAGCTTACTTCTTCATATCCATTGTAAGTTAAACTTATATTCAAATGTTGACATGATACATATTCAATCTGATTGAAATTAGATATTGAAATCTTTTTTATTGTGTGATAAGCTAACATTGAACAACTTCCGGTCTGAGGTCAGTAGTCCTTTATTATAGATGTTCCATATTTCTAATGACAGTAATTCTTCCTTTTCCATTTTGGAATGTGTAAAATAGTCCCAACCTCTGAGTACATGTATTTCATTCCCCTCCTTGGAAAATGTGGTCAGGCTCTGAATCTATTTTGACATGTTCCATGGCTAAGACCATATTTTAAAATGAGTAAAATGTTGATTAAAAAGGTAATATTGTTTCTTCTGTAAAGTAATGTGTAAGATACTAAATAATAAAAAAAAAAATAGTACTGTCATCGACCAACAGAAAATCAATATTGATATGTTACATGAATTTCTATTTAAGGAACCAGAATCATATCCTGACATCATTTTTGACTTCACTAACAAAAGTCACAGAAACTCCTCTAATACAAGACTTGATTGTAGCAGCACTGGTTGCCTGTCCTGATCAGTTACAGTATTATCTCCCTTCCTTACAAAATTCACTAATACCCAGGGTATCAGAAAAATGGATCTCTGCTATGGAATTCCTTAATAAAGTAAGTGTTTGTTGACATTTGTACTTGATTTTAGTTTTCATTACTATGATATTTTTTACACCAGGCCCTGCCTATGGTGTTTTGGTAAGTGATGGACAGTATTTTTGAAAAAGGAAAAAATCTTAATAAAAAGTAAGCAGAATTTTTAACGACAAAATGAGACTCCTTACTGTATTTTACAGATTACATAACAGGAATTTCCATCATATCCAATTTACAAAAAATATTCATGAATATGTATATATTGCAGAATATCATAGAACAGCAATATTAAGTTTACATACAAAATAAACCAATACAATTTATATATGAAGAACACATTTTTTTTCTCTTCTTTTTTTTTGCCAAATGAATTTTTTTTAATGCATTTGCTTTGATTTTTCTCAGATATATAGTTCACAACCAGATACCTTTTGTATCTCCAAGATAAGAGAGGTTATGCCCTGTAGAAAATTAGTACAAGTGATACTAACAACAGTGATACCACCATCACAGATATTACATAATGTTGTCCAAGGATTAAAGGTAAACCTCTTTATACCATTTATTAGTCATGTCTTAATGTCACCAATCAGTGAATGTGATCATACAGTAGTTGTATTTAAATATATCACCCCCTGTGTTAGCGGTAGACGATCGCCATGTCGCATTTTGCAAATATAACGGTAGTGTGGCGAGGATAATTTGTGTAGCAGTAGCCACACTGGCGAACGAAAAACTTTTAGAGCATGCATCTGACAATGATCTTTTATTATGTAGAAAGTCAACTTCGAATAAAACGCGTTATAGACAATGATTTGATCAATGTATAATATCCAAAATGATCTTAAAAAGCGAGTCAAATTGATTATTTCCGGTAGTTTTTTCAGTTGAAATAACATTATCTGGGTCCCATTCTGGAAATAGTTTCGAATTTAGTCACCGACTGACTGGTTTCCTAAATTACACTTTATTCTGTCTACGCTTGAATCTAAAACCAGTAAATTATTTGACAACGTGAAGGTCAAGCATGGCCAAGCGCCAAGGATCTATTTTTATCCTTTTTTGGCAACACCAACGGCCCCACACAGCAAAAAACAACAAAATCATACGAATATTGAATGTTCTGTTTATCTAATGTTCAAAGTTTGTTGTTTATCATGATAATATATGAAAAATTATTGTTAGTTAATTAAATAATAAAGTTTGAACTTTCAACTGTTTTATGCTCTTTGTTTATATTTAGTGTGGCTAACTGAAATTGAGTGTGGCTAAAAGAAATTATTACCCATTAGCCACAATGGCTAATAAAAAAAAATGTCTACCGCTAACACAGACCCCTCCATTGTGGTCATGATTGTATGGTAGTTGGATTTACAATTATCTGACGTCATTGCCTATCATCACTAAAGTTGTGAGTTTTAATCCCACTCATGTTGAGGTGTACACGATACAACATTATGTGATAAAGTTTGTCTGTGACTTGTGTCAGGTCGGTGGTTTTATCTGGATACACCTATTTCCTCCACCAATTAAAATGACTGCCACAATATAACTGAAATAATGTTGAAAGTTGGATTAAACACCCTAACCCTAACCCATATATTGCCCCTAATACAAATTTCAGTAACATGGGAGCTCTGTATGCGTACATAAACAGTACAAGAAAAAGTATAACATATTAGTGATAAAGAACTGACTTCCAAAACTGACAGGGTAGCTAAACCTTTGTGACAGTTAAGCCATGAGATAATATACAAAATAACAACAAATTATCGATTATCAATATCTGGATACAAATTAAACCGACATTAATTTATAATCAATTCTAACATGATGTCCTCCTTTCGCTTTGTGAACAAACGAACGATTTATCGATTGGGTATAATCTCATTAGCACATGCGCTGGTCCATGTGACTGACTTTCCCGTCGTAAATGTACGTGTTGATGAATTATCGTCTGCTCGAATTTGGCAGCATAAATTGTGTGCGACATATTCTGCAAGCGTAAATATAAATAACCGTCTTCCAATCAAAGTATACTACCGTATTTGTACTCTTAGACATATCAGAATCAAAATAATTCATGGAAGCCAGAATGTGTTTTGAGTTTTAACATGGGTTGGCGGATATTAGTAAATTTTATCCACCAACCCATATTAAAACTCAAAACACATTCTGGCTTCCATGATTTATTTCTTAATTATCAGAACTACACTATGATTCACTATTTTTCATAAAACTGTTGTGAAATATGATTGTTTTGCTGCAGCACAAAGATTTGGTTGTTAGACATACAGTTTTAGATCTTGTCAAGTTAATGTTAAGAAGGTCAGCAGCTTTAATGAAATATCTGTCTAGTGAAGGAGATGTACACGTACTTAGTCTGTATAGTCAAGAGGAGATAACTGAAGTCACAGAAAGAGTTAAGGAAGAAATCTTGAAGGTAAGAAGAGAACAATTAAGAGGGTTATAGGTATTTATCAACCGCTGTGGTATCTTCAAACTCTTCTTTCAGCAATTTTTATATGACAGCAAACGTTTTGTGGTTGTATTATTTTATGGTACTGTCTAAATGTCTTGTACTCATCTTCCATATGTAGGCAGAATGGTTTGCAGACTGTAACTTAAATTTTAGTTGATGGATCCTTCTGAGTTTTGAACACTATGATCCTTGGCATTGAGTAAAAGTATGCATTGATTTGAGGTATTGTAACCATAGCCATTTCCGAAAAAGAGGCCCTAAGGTGGAATAATGGGTGTTTCTGTTGTTTTTTCATTGAGAGTTTATTTTTCATCTGATTTGGATGGTTTTTTTTTAATGAATTCCTTAGAAAAATCCTTTTAAGAAAAATGCATAGCGTTATTATGTAACTATTCCTGGGTTTTTTTTTTACACAAAAGGAGTCCAAAAGGTCACAGTAATACATAGTGAATACATGATTTTAAAAATTGACCTATGATGGGAAAGTCTGAAAAGTGAAAGATTGACTCTCTCAGATAAATTTATTTAGGATGGGAAGGCATCTGAGAAGAATGACATTCCCACTCTCTTGTAAATGTACTGAGGATGGGACGGTGTCTGAGAAAAAGTATTTTCACCCCTTCCAGGTTTTCGAAGAAAAGTGACATTCCCCCTCTCTGGTAGAATTATGTAGGATTGGAAGGTTCGTGGGAATGTGATGTTCGCTCTCTCAATTATATTAACATGGAATAGCCATTAGTTTCAATATTTGAGATGCAGGGTTCATTTAAGATGTACATCTTTTAATGGCAATTTATCAATTTGTTGGACTGTAATGTAGACAATAAATTCTCATTTTAAGAACACTTTACTGAGCTACACACAGAAAATATGTATTTCATTTTTTTAAATTTTAGACAATCTTCACATTAGAAACATACAGATATATAAAATGGGTAATATGACTTGGAATGACAATGGACAATATGAAAAATTCAGAAGCAATGTGAAATGTTATTCTGACACATGTACAATGTATTCAGAAGATAACTGTATTGTATTTGAAAATTTCACGACATCAGTTGGAGATTTGATAGTCACAAATTGAGTTTACTGGCGACGCGTAATAATAACGGATATATGCGACCATGAAATCGACAATTGTTGGCGTGAAATTTCCCAATCCAATACAGTTATCTCCATTCTAATGTAATCATGTGTATTGCCACATTATTGACAAGATTACGTAAGTGGTAATCGGCTAAAATTCTAAAAATGTATCATGATATTTCAACCATGGAATTGATACCTTGAAAATTACAGCATTGTCCAATCACAAACCAGGAATATTAAACAACTACATTAGAATTAATAATATTAATTTTAGGCTGCTCCAGATATTCCATCAATACTTCTGTGCTGGGATAAACTTATGACTCAAATGAAAGACAAGGGAAACAACTCTGAAGACACTTCTAAATCAGGTGTGTTACACTAAAATAAAAACATTATGTATATTACTTGGATCATAGTTTCAATGCAAGGTGTTTTCTTCCATCCACATGTTCCCTATCTGAAATGAACATCTGCTAGTTGTAAAGGTCAAATCATAAACACAACTCGCCCCAAGGAGAGTATGTACATGTGAATGAATGCCATGTGCTTGGAGAATGTCATGCTCCATGCGGTTTAAGGAAAGTAGCAGCCCCTTATAAAAAACAAGTTACCGTATTTTACGGACGATAGGTTGATATTTTTTTTCTTCAACATGCTGGCTTCGACCTATCGTCCACATCGACCTATACAAGGATGAAGTTAAAAAAATCTGGAATCCCTAAAAAAAAATCTCGATAAAAATGACGATTTTGTTTACAGTATACCTTGAATTTGTTGTAGGTTTTTTTTTCTGAATAAGAAGACTGAAATCATCGATGTTCTTGGGGAATAAAAGTATACTAACAAGGGGTGCAATTCCGGGGAAAAAATGTTCAACATCCGAAAAAAATCAATAATATTCAATGATTGAAGTGTTAGCGAAAATCAGTTCAATAATGAATTGTATAATAAAATATATACTATAAAAAATGTATGTTGTTGAAAAAAAATCACAGGGTGGATCGTTTTACAATATAAAATAATTGTCACAAAATATCTAAATATAGCTATATAGGTTTTCCATCTAACACGAGCATGCGCACGGGGTTGTAGTAAAAAATGGCGGTTGCATTACATCTCACAATAATTTGAATACACGTGGAGAACAAGCTTTTTATACTAAATATACTGGAAAATAATTATCGATTTCGTTAAACTAGAATGTTCTACACTTGAATTGGTCAATTAGGAACAAATAAAATAATCACCACGAGATAATCAACACAGGTGAACATCAGTCGGCACTTAATTATCCTGATCAGCTGATTGAAAATTTACTGGACCGAGACATCACATAATTTGTGTACTACTAATTAAACACAGTTTAAAGGTATGTCAATACAACTGCACAAGGTGATACATTGTTTTGACAGCTTGATTATTTTATTGTATGGACATCCCTTTACCATCTATTGTGACACCCACACTGGGCCACAGATGGCCTGATTTGAATGTCATCGATGTCTGGCTTTACAAACCAGACTCCTCATAAAAAACAAGTTTAAAAACAAAATTTTATTTAATTTAATTTTCATAATTATTTCGTTTATGACACATAAGAATAGTATTCTTGAGTTAATACTTACATATACTTACCGAAGAACATCGTTATAGGACAAATGTTTACCGATGTGAAAAAAAAACACAAAAAAAGTTTGATGTGACGATACTTACCCAAGTTGTCATCGGCATCCTCGACCTATGGAATGCTTCGACCTATCTTAGTATTTCCCAAAAAATTTAGCCGAAAAGCAGCAATTCGACCTATCGTCCCCATCGACCTATAGTCCGTAAAATACGGTATTAGCAGAGTCATTGGTGACCAATCAAAAAGTGCTGACCCGAGTAATTATCCCCCATATTTCTTATGGCAAATTTATCCATAAATATAAACGTTTTACCCACTTGTTCTCCTCATGAATAAGGGTAATAACAAAATTACCGAACTCCGAACAATCTTACAAAGGGAAAGTCAAAACTCATAAGTATATAAACAGACAAAATCAGTCAACAACCGGAAAATCGTGAAAACCATAATGACCCTGACTTGGTACAGGCATTTCTAAAGAAATGGTGGGTTTAATCAGATTTTAAAGCGCCAAACCTCCCCCTTTCATTATGGTTCAAAGTTTCCGGCTGTCACTATAACAGTATTTATAGCAATACTTGAACAAAACAGGTAAAACAGTTGTCAAACCAGCACCAAACTCAGTGAAGTAAATGTCAAAGACACTTTTATGTCACACATTGATAAACAAATATTTTTGACATTTTTGTTGACACCTTATCTTTATACATTTTCACTATATGAAAATCCATCGTTTATAGTCTTTTCTGCAGAGACGGAATATATTTCGACAAGATCTTGGTATCGGAATATAAACTTTTTAAGAGATCGAATAAGGCGAATCTTTTTATAGCCCTGGTCCAGTAGCCTGTTTCTCAGATGAAGATGATGTTTCAGGAAATCAGAATAATTGCTACTGGCCCTTGCATAACGAATCAATTGCTAGATGTAAACACCATATGCAGGAGAAGCTTGTATATTGCTGCACATATTTGGAAAATTTATGATTTTAAAATTGAAGTCGTCCCGTTTATCATAAATTTTAGTAATATAGCTGAAATACTAACAACTTGACATTTATCAATCAATCAAGCATTAATCTTTATCTTTGCAAGAATAGTGATAATTAATGAATTAGCATTAGAGATTAAGTTCTAACAATATATCTGGTCTCTTTTTATCTTAAAAATTACCATCAAGCAAGATCAATATACAGTTGTGTTCTTGAAAAAAAATTGAAATTTTTGAAAATTTTGGTAATATTCTCATTTTCAACAATTTTTCAACAGACATGATTGTATTTGTAATTCTGCAATGATTTATGTGAATTACAGAAGTAATATTTAATTTTGTTGATATTTCTTTTTCTTCAGAAATAGAAACTGTACCTGAATCTAGTCACATGATCAGACTTGAACAAGTTCTTTCCCTTTACCAGGATATATTTCCTTCATGTCTAACAGATAACCCAGTCAATATCAGTAAAATAATGGAGGGAGTAAGGTATCTTACAGAACAATGTGGTCAGTTAGATTTAGACACTGATTCTGAAGAGGAAACAGATTATTTACCTCAACTGTACCTCCTGAAGTTATTGTCTGGTGCAGATTCCAGGAAACTACCATGGGTCAAAGAGGTAATTTTAAATTAAAGGTTATTGGTGAGTGAGAGATTATTGTTTAATGCCAAATGAGCAATTTTTCGGCCAATCGTTGTGAGAACAAATTACATTTAAATGATGATGAAATCTAGACCAACACGCTCAGTAAGATTTTTATAGTGCTAGCTGACTGAAACAACAGACTGTGGGTAGACATGTCACTCGGACACATTATCCTCATTCTTTGCCAATCAGTCTTTGCTCCTACTCCTTAGTGACTCTTAGCGGAAAAGCAGCAAAAAGCATTTTTTATACCCCCCGCAAGCAAAGTTTGGGGGGTATGTAGGAATCGCCCTGTCCGTCCGTCTGTCCGTCCGTCCATCCATGTACCTTGTAAGTGCAACTCCTCCTAAACCGCTTATTGGATTTTTATGAAACTTTACACATTTGTAGTACACTACCTGCAGATGTGCATGAAGGAATATGGATATGGTTGCTGTCCAAAATTTAAAAGGCGAGATAATTCAACTTATACTTTCACGAAAAGGGGGGGGGGGGGGACATGTACCTTGTAAGCGCAACTCCTCCTAAACGACTTATTAGATTTTTATGAAACTTTACACATTTGTAGTACACTACCTGCAGATGTGCATGAAGGAATATGGTTGCTGTCCAAAATTTAAAAGGCGAGATAATTCAACTTATACTTTCACGAAAAGGGGGGGGGGGCATGTACCTTGTAAGCGCAACTCCTCCTAAACGACTTATTGGATTTTTATGAAACTTTGCACATTTGTAGTACACTACCTGCGGATGTGCATGAAGGAATATGGTTGCTGTCCAAAATTTAAAAGGCGAGATAATTCAACTTATACTTTCACGAAAAGGGGGGGCACGTACCTTGTAAGCGAAACTCCTACTAAACTGCTTATTGAATTTTTGTGAAACTTTACACAACCTGCAGATGTGCATGAAGGAATACCGTTGCTGTCTAAAATTTAGAAGGGGAGATAATTCAACTTATACTTTCACGAAAAGGGGGGGTCGTGTACCTTGTAAGCGCAACTCCTCCTAAACGGCTTATTGAATTTTTGTGAAACTTTACACAGTTGTAATACACTATCTGCAGATGTGCATGAAGAAATATGGTCACTGTCCAACATTTGGAAGGGGAGATAATTCAACTTGTACTTTCACGAAAAGAAGGAGGGCATGTACCTTGTAAGCGCAACTCCTCCTAAACAGCTTATTGTATTTTTATGAAACTTAACAAAGTTGTAATACACTACCTGCAGATATGCATGAAGGAATATGGTTGCTGTCCAAAATTTGGAAGGGGGGATAAATTTAACTTATACTCTGAAATACGTTCTGTATGGAGAGATGGGCTTGTAAGCACAACTCCTCCTAAACGGCTCATTGGATTTAAATGAAACTTTACACAGTTGTAATACACTGCCTGCAGATGTGCATGAAGGAATATGGTTCCTGTCAAAAATTTGGAAGGGGATGTAAGCATAACTATTCCTGAATGAAATAAGATTTTAATTGACTTTTTCAAAATCTGGATATTTGCAATATAAAAACTACTCAAGAATAAATAATTAATTTTGAATCAATAACATTTGATGTGACCTATATCCCCTTGTACAAAAGTTAGAAAATGTTGTAATCCTCATGTATACTGATGAAACAGTATTGGTTTTAAACAATCCCACTTTGTTGAAGACCTTGTGGCGACCCCTAGATGTATGTTCTTGGTTAGTTTATTTTGGAGATGGGATGTTGTCTCCTTGACATTACTCCATATCCGTTCTTTTTTCATAGGTAACTTGCTAATATACCTGTATTCCAAAGTTTGAACATCATAGTATTGCAAGCGAGGGGTATCACTCAGTGAGTTCACTCACAGTTCTAGTTTATGTTTGGTTTCACCCGATCGAGTCTCAAACCCACAATTTACCCCTCTCTAGACGTTAAAGGATATTGGTCTTTATCGTCACTTTCAGTTATATTGTGACACCAGACATATTGCGGGAGGAAATCCATAGTAATATAAATTTCAACATTGGAATTAAATGTAGGTTTCACAACATTTTAGTATTTTTTATCAAAGCAAACTAACTGTAGATGGAAACATTGACATTAAAACTGCTAACAGGTTTAAATACTACCATATTAAACTTTAGCTTTAAAAACTGGTCAAATAAACAGAAGTATTTATAGTAAACTGGTCTTTGCAAAACTTTGTTGTAGTCTTTCAATTGTTATGTGTTACATCTTCATGTAACTAAATTGGTTTATTCTGGGTACTCCTGTTTCCTCCGCCAATAAAACTGATCGCCACGATATAAATGAAATATTGTTGAAAGTGACATTACATTAGCCAATTTGTTCCATTTCTATCCTCTGTTATGAAAGTTGATATGAAAACATGAAAAAAAATAGTGAAATATAATTCAGGTTGTGATTAACAACTGGGATCTTATATTAATTAACCTTTGAACTCTGTGGTCTGTATCTATTTCTAATTATTTTATTTATCATGACAGAGTCAAGAAGGCCACTCTTTGGTGTATCTGCTCCTGGAGATGCTTCAGAAGGTTAAAAGGAAACCTCAACTTGTGATGAAAACCCAACACCTCATCTGCCAGGTAAATACATACTGCATGTTCATGAAATGCCAAGTAATAACACAGATAGCAAGAAAACATTAAAGGCATACAGTCGCTCAAATTGGGTTTTTTTGTTTATATTAAAAGTTGCCAATATTCGATGTTTTATACTAATTGCAGTTGAAATTTTTCATTATATCATACGTAAATAGCCTAGAACGAATGAAATACGTCGCTTTTTGATTTTCTTGTATCCATTAAAGAATTCAATATTGACCCATACAATATTCATATATTCCGTGACCTACAAAGTGAACCTATTCGGTAAAGCGTTTGCGCATGTGCGAAATTGTTTGCGGAAGGAAAAGCACTTGTATGGCACAAACAAAAATATATAGACATAAAAAAGACATAAACATTGAACTCCAACCACTTCATGGTAACATTCTTGAAGATGAGTACCCAGACCAGTTTTACATCCCATCACATTAGAAGCCCCATCACAACCAAATCCAACAAATTTAGACATATGATTGATTAAATAGTTTTAATTTAGCTTTTTATTTACAAAGGCAAACAAATCTTCAGAGCTGGTTGATTGGTGTTTACCAATACACACAAATCTTGTGATAGTTTTTCCCTGAACACAGGTTCTAATAAATATAGTTTCCTGTCCAGTAACATTGTCATCTGTACTGCCATCCATGGTGAGGGAGAAAAAGTTAATTTCAGACAAAATCATAGATTGTCATAGATTTTACTATGATCTAGTCCCTTTGCCCTGTCTAACTGGTTTAGCCATGTAATGTCAGATATTGGCCTATTTTTTTAATCAAGGCATGAACATTCCTAAATTTTAATTCACAGTCTTTTCTAGTGTGCTCTTTAAGAGCCATGACTATTTCATGAGCTGTTGTGTCAATGCCTGTTTTTTGTGACTATTATTCTAACTGCATCAATATGTACACAAGATTTCTCATGGTCAGATACTGTACTGATTTTATAATTTTTGGAACCTGCGATGAAAAGATATTTTTTACTCGAGCCCCGTAATGTTTAGCATAAATTTTGCAAGACATTCCTTTTTCGTCTTCATTTTGCAGCCAAGGTCTGTCTGTAGCCCAGCTGCTTAAAATAACTGCTTCCTATAGGCTTCGTACTTTTCATTATTTTTGTTCTGAGCATCATTATCGCTCTTCCTCTTCACATCCGGCTTAGCTGCCGTGTGAAATTTAATCGGCCATGATGTAGCCATGATTGTTTGTTATGGTACGGAAGCTCTCGTGTTGCATCCACCATCGGAAAGAACAATCGGAATTCTGAATGGTTCTTCATTATAATATGAGAACCCTTATCTGGAACGGGAACGCATTTCCGTAAAAAATGAAAACATCACATTTTTTTCAATCGGACATCTGGGCCGATTATGTTGTTTTTATTGGACCTTCAAATTTTTTATCGGCAATATCGATAAAACGGACAGTTTTGAAGAGTTCTGTAGTCTTCATTGATTTACCTTTCTATGAAGCTGTTCACGTTTATTTCACGTTTATATAGTACAATATCACGTTTATATAGTACAATATCACACTTATATAGTACAATATCACGTTTATATACAGCACGCACAGCGCGTTTTAGCAAGAAATCACCTTGGTCGGTGATTTTTTGCGGTGATATGTCATAAAATGACCGTAAAATGTCGGTGAAACTTTCACCGTGAAAATTTACAAATTAGGACCTAAATGTCGGTGAAATATTTTAATTGTCGGTGACAACACCGCGGCGAAAATCATACGTGTATACACGTACATGTAACTGCACTTCATGTGTTCTTTTGTTTTTTGTTGCTTAGTTTTGTTTTTTTACTATTTCGTGCTCTATATTTCAATTTGATACCGGTTATTTTCAGGGATGCCAGCATGGCATATATTTTATTTATAGGATATATGAGGCTGAGCACGCATCTTGTTTTGCATATATTATCTAATCCAAGGATATATATAGTAGTCCTACTATATGAATCCTTGTCTAATCCCAACATTTCGATTGGTTTATATCGGTGGTGTTTTTTTTTCTCTCACGAGTTGATAATCACATGTGTTTTATCAATGTACGGATGTGTCTATTTTTATGTAGTGCACACATTGAACTCGGTCACTAAAAGGTCAAATACACAGTTACCTCAGGCTGAGGGATTGATTTAAAAACACACCGAGAATGATTGAAAAGGAAAAAAAATCGATGTAATTTTTTTATCTAAAGCAAACGTGCTTTTTCGTATTTGTATGTCGTTAATCCCCTTGCAAGCCACGTGTCATTTTTACCTTTAATGAAAGTTCCATTTCTGATTTGTACACATATTTTTCACGTGAATGAGAATCTAGAAAGGTTTCCACATGCTATCGATCAAAGCGTGCTTTTGGGGATCTAGAAACCTTTGTAACAGGTGAACTTAAGTCACGTGCCAAGTCGACAGTAATTGAACACCCGAAAGCAAATTAACTCGGGATACCAAGCTTGCATTCAAAAGATCAAGTTTATTTTAATTAACAAAATAATACAACACAAGCTTATAAATGGTAATGATCATATAATACTAAACGTTTGTACCGGCATTGTTTTCTTAACATAATAGATTAAAACAAAAGCAAATATCAGAATTAAAGAAAGAAAAATGATCACATAGCTTGCACACCTGAAAAAGAAAATAAGTATTTGCTATGAATCATTCATATTATCAAAAATGACAGTCTCAAGAACATACAAATGTACAAATAAAAGTTAATATCCCATTTCTTTATTTCGCGGCATCTACTCGTCAATGTCGGTGTTTTGTCGGTGTTTTATAGTAAATCACTGTGTTTGATTTTTCTCGCACTTTTCGCGGTGTCAACACCGACTTTTTTTTTAATTTCTCCGACATTTTCTTTATTTCACCGACGTCGGACCCGAGTGATTATATAGTACAATATCACGTTTATATAGTACAATATCACATTTATATAGTACAATATCACGTTTATATAGTACAATATTTTACGTTTATATAGTACAATATCACGTTTATATAGTGCAATATCACGTCTATATAGTACAATATTTTACGTTTATTTAGTACAATATCACGTTTATATAGTACAATATCACGTTTATATAGTACAATATTTTACGTTTATATAGTACAATATTTTATGTTTATATAGTACAATATCACATTTATATAGTACAATATCACGTTTATATAGTACAATATCACGTTTATATAGTACAATATCACGTTTATATAGTACAATATCACGGTTATATAGTACAATATTTTACGTTTATTTAGTACAATATCACATTTATATAGTACAATATCACGTTTATATAGTACAATATTTTACGTTTATATAGTACAATATTTTATGTTTATATAGTACAATATCACGTTTATATAGTACAATATTTTACGTTTATTTAGTACAATATCACGTTTATTTAGTACAATATCACATTTATATAGTACAATATCATGTTTATATAGTACAATATTTTACGTTTATATAGTACAATATCACGTTTATATAGTACAATATCACGTCTATATAGTACAATATTTTACGTTTATTTAGTACAATATCACGTTTATATAGTACAATATCATGTTTATATAGTACAATATTTTATGTTTATATAGTACAATATTTCACATTTATATAGTACAATATTTCACATTTATATAGTACAATATTTCACCTTTATATAGTACAATATCACGTTTATATAGTACAATATCACATTTATATAGTACAATATTTCACATTTATATAGTACAATATTTCACATTTATATAGTACAATATTTCACGTTTATATAGTACAATATTTCACGTTTATATAGTACAATATCACGTTTATATATTACAATATTTCACATTTATATAGTACAATATTTCACATTTATATAGTACAATATTTCACATTTATATAGTACAATATCATGTTTATATAGTACAATATTTCACATTTATATAGTACAATATTTCACATTTATATAGTACAATATTTCACCTTTATATAGTACAATATCACGTTTATATAGTACAATATCACGTTTATATAGTACAATATTTCACATTTATATAGTACAATATTTCACATTTATATAGTACAATATTTCACCTTTATATAGTACAATATTTCACGTTTATATAGTACAATATCACGTTTATATAGTACAATATTTCACGTTTATATAGTACAATATTTCACATTTATATAGTACAATATTTCACGTTTATATAGTACAATATCATGTTTATATAGTACAATATTTTACGTTTATATAGTACAATATTTCACGTTTATATAGTACAATATTTCACGTTTATATATTACAATAATTTACGTTTATATAGCAAATAGTTCATGGCACTGAGGGTCATATGGACCGGTCCATATACTGCCATATGACCCTAAGTGACATGAACTATTTGCTATATTATACCTTTTATCTAAAATAATGCAGGTACCTGGCCGGTCCATATAACAAAATCGTGACCGGCTGCGCTAACAAAGACAAATAGGGAAAAAAAAATGTAAAGTGTAATATAGTACAATATTTTACATTTATATAGTACAATATTTTACATTTATATAGTACAATATTTCACATTTATATTATAGGGTTATTGCATGAATATTGGTGAATATTGTCCCGAGCAGTATATCATATTGCACGAGCGTGCGAGGGGCAATATTCACCAATATTCATGCAATAACCCTTTTATTATATAGTAATAAATATTTCTTCTTCAGAAGTGTTATTAATACTGTCAAGATATGATTTTTTCATATATCATTACTATATTACACTAGGAAGAATATTTTAATATTTGCATTAGTGCAATATGAATGACATTCGGAACGCACCGGTATTTTTTCGGGTTCTTATAAAGACGTTCGAGACCAACAGTAAAATACAAGATATTTTAATATTTGCACTAGTGCAATATGAATGGCATTCGGAATGCACCGGTATTTTTTCTGGATCTTATGAAGACGATCGAGACCAACAGTAAAATACAAGAACATATTGCACAATTTTTTATAAAGGATTAAATAGAGAAATATGTATTACTATATAATAAAGTACAATATTTCATGTTTATTTAGTACAAAATTTTGTTTTTTACAGCTTTTAATAAGTACTGGATTATTTGACTTCAATAAAGAAGAGTTATCATTATGGGTCAGAGGTTACAGTTGTGCAATAACTGGATCATGTGACATAGAGGATTTAGCCAACTTTATTTCTAAAGTCTTCACTACATTTATCAGTAACCCATATCCCTTCAGTGATAAAGTGAATGATTTTGTATCTGAAGGAATGAGTTTAGAATCAACAGGAACAGAGCTTGACACACTCAGTATAGGAACAACAGACAGCAATATAGATGGTATGCTTGAATTATGGTCATTTTGTTTATATTCTAAATCTTAAGCATTATCTGAATTTCTTTAGATCAAATATGACAGGTAAATACATAAAAAAGATTGGTAATTTTGGCTTCTTAACATTAAAGGGAAAACAAAAACAGATTTTTTGAGAATCAGTATGTGTCTTTGTAGGGGTAACAAGTTTGTTGGGGGCTGTCTATTTCAGCATAACATTAAGATATCCTTTACACATAATTTGTTATTGTCATTTTGTTACTGAAAACTTAATGGTATTCAATAACTCATTTCATTTAGCTCACATGAATCATTAAGCTGTGTTTGAAGTTAGTAGCATTTTTATACTCCTGCCCCGGCAGCTAAGGGGTGGAGCAACATGTCTACTGGACTGTTGTTTCAGTCAGCTGGCATTATGAAAATCCAAATAAACGTGTTGGTCTAGAACAAAGCTGACCTCATCATCTTATTGATATAGCTATGCAATTTTTTATTTGAAAAGTTATGTATTAATGTTATCTTCAGCACTGCTAGAAATGGATGAAGAAGATGTTGATGATAAAGATGAAGATATAGCAGACGATGATCCTGTTCTCAATCAAATAAGGTTTTTATGTTTATTATACCCCCGCTCCCCGAAGGGGGAGGGGGGGTATACTGTTTTACCTCTGTCCATCCTTCCGTCCGTCCAAGATATTTTTCGTCGCATTTTTCTAAGCAACTATTGATGACAGGAATCTGATATATGGTCACAAGCTTCATATATGTATGCCATATTGTGGGAAGCGTTTTTGGACCCGTCAGATTCCTACTTCCTGTTTGCTGACTTAGTTGGTTTTTATACACATTGAACATATATACACATTTTTCGTCACATTTTTCTCAGCAACTATTGATGGCTGAGATCTGATATTTGGTCACAAGCTTCATATATGTACCCCATATCGTGGGAAACGTTTTTGGACCCATCAGATTCCTATTCCTGTTTGCCGACTTTATTGATTTTTATACACATTGAACATACATTTTGTATATGTCCATTTTTCGTCACATTTTTCTCAGCAACTATTGATGGCTGAGATCTGATATTTGGTCACAAGCTTCATATATGTACCCCATATCGTGGGAAGTGTTTTTGGACCCATCAGATTCCTACTTCCTGTTTGCCGAAGAGCGGGGGTATCATAAGTGAGCATTTGCTCACAGTTCATCTTGTTTGTGTCTGATCTGTAGTACTAGATATTATGATACAATGCAACTTTTCTATACGTCTTGATGGTTTGTTTGTTTGGTTTATGGTGTTTAGCGCCACTTTCAACATTATATCAGTTATATCCTGGCGGTCAGATTTAATGGTGGAGGAAACTAGAGTAGACGGAGAAAACGACCGAACTGACGTAGGTCACTAATAAACTTTATCACATAATGTTGTATCGAGTATACCTCATCCTTGCACAGGTAGTTGTCAATCCAACTACCATATGATCATGACCATGATGGCCCCATATAAATCTTGAAAAGATCTTCACAATTATAAACTGATCTTTGTTGATACTACTCCATCATACAATAATGAAATGAAGTTCTGTACTGATATAGTATAACGTATTTCTTTAGATAGGATATTTTTACAGTTTTACCAGAGACAAGTACTTGGTGTTGAAATTTGATTGACCCTGTAAATATAGATTTATGTGCAATCTATTGTATAATATACTCTATGATGTCACATAATATTTGCATCACTCTTTTATATTTCAGATTCCCTTTCAGTCCACTAATCATTGTGGCTTTTGACATTTTGAAGAATAGTGATGCTGATTCAAGAGGCAAAGGTATTTGTATAGAATAATGGCAGTTCTGAAGGTTGAGACAGTCATGATCACTAGTATCACAGCAAGTCCAATATGTCGAAACCTTCAAAACTAATGTTGTTATACCCCCGCTCCACCGGAGGGAGGGGGGTATACTGTTTTACCTCTGTCCGTCCGTCCTTCCGTCCATCCAAAGATATTTTTGTCACATTTTTCTCAGCAACTATTGATGGCAGAAATCTGATATTTAGTCACAAGCTTCATATTGGTATGCCATATTGTGGGAAGCGTTTTTGGAACTGTCAGATTCCTACTTCCTGTTTGCCGACTTAGTTGGTTTTTATACACATCGAACATATATGCGGGGATATCATAAGTGAGCATTAGCTCACAGTTCATCTTGTTGGTAATGACATGTGTTTGATGTCACACTGACCGATAATTTCCAGTACCAGAGTAAGATTGTTGATACTGACAATATAACTTAGTGAAATCAAAGAAAAATATCAATATTACCAATAAAACTTTATACAGTGGAACCTGTCTAATCCAACACACCAGTAGACCAGAGTAATGTGTCGGATTGTACAGTATGTCAGAACCTGTCTAATCCAACACACCAATAGACCAGAGTAATGTGTCGGATTGTACAGTATGTCAGAACCTGTCTAATCCGACACACCAATAGACCAGAGTAATGTGTCGGATTGTACAGTATGTCAGAACCTGTCTAATCCGACACACCAATAGACCACAGTAATGTGTTGGATTGTACAGTATGTCAGAACCTGTCTAATCCGACACACCAATAGACCAGAGTAATGTGTCGGATTGTACAGTATGTCAGAACCTGTCTAATCCGACACCAATGAACCAGGGTAATGTGTCAGATTGTACAGTATGTCAGAACCTGTCTAATCCGACACACCAATGGACCAGGGAAATGCGTCGGATTGTACAGGATGTCAGAATACTCAGGTTTTATTTTAGTTGACAGAAATAATTTGGGACCATCAATTTTTGTCGGATATCACAGGATGTTGGAATACTCAGGTGTCAGATTGCACAAGTTCCACTGTATTTAAAATCTTCACAAACTTTCAATTCTGTCATACCATAGGAAATGTTAGTACCTAGGTATTACCACAGTAATATTGTCTTCTGAATTTTTTTTGTTTTATGGTTCATATAGAATTTCTCAATCTCTAAAAAAAAAATATTATGTGAATCATGAAGCCTTGAAAAACGATATGAAGCAATACGGTTGTTTCAAATCATTTCCATTCCGTCAAAATTTTGTTATTTTCGTCTGCCACATCACGTGATATCGATGGAATGTTCAGCATTGGACTTTCGGTGTCAATGTACACAACAAAAACTCCAATAGATTTGTGCCGTTTTAACGTTCGATCCTCAACTTAAAAAAATCTTGACGTTTTCTGTTGGACAGATATCATTTAAATTATTTTATTTGTATCAAAAACTTCAATGCAGAGACAATTACTTCTTTAAAATTAAATTTGTTTTCTTTCTTTATTTGCTGCTGTCAGCATCATCAAAGGAAAACGTCAAGACAGGAAAAAGACGGAATGTGGTCGGAATTGACATGTCAGATTCAAAACAACCATATTGTAATATGTTTTTTTGTGTTTTTTTTTCAGTTAGACTCGTGTATTTATCTAGACTATTAATAGATATCTTACACTGCCAGTTAAATCAAACAACCGTATTGTAATATGTTTTTTGTTTTTGTTTTTTCAGGTAGACTCCTGTATTTATCTAGACTATTAATAGATATCTTACACTGCCAGTTAAATCCATTGCCTTTGATATGTCTATTACAATCCTACCCAGATATCAACATAGATCAAGCTGTCAGATCATATATTATCTGTTTTTCTCACCCAGGAAAGGTAAGAACATTATATCTGTAAATACTGGAGTAGGACATTACTGGACTGGTACCAGCTGCTACAGCCCATAGTTACGAGTCACTCAGTTGAAAACATTCAAGGCTATTGTCTCCCTTATCAAATACTAATTTATGACACCTGGCTGGAAATATATTTAACCCCTTTCAATTGTCATGTGTAATATCTGATGTAATCCACTTGTTGAAGTTGGTCAGTATTTTGTAGAAAATCTAAGAAATCTAGTAAATCTAATCACCATATGATCACAACCGTGACGGCCCCTTGTATTGTTCAGTGCTATGGTATATTATGACTTTTGGCAAGACCAAGTGTCACATATCAAAATGAGGCTTTCTTGACTTTGACTTCAAGCAATGTACAGTCAAACCTGTATTAAGAGGTCATCTATGGGACAAAGAAAATGTGGCCTGATAAGAAAGGTGACCTGTTAAAAGAGGTTTGATTCTTATGATATTTTCTATGACAGGACAAGAAAAATGTGACCTTTTAAGACAGGTGACTGCATGGACAGGTTTGACTGTATTTCCTTTCTAGTTTAATGTATATTATGAACAGAATGTTGAAATAGTGATGTTCAACCATTCCACCAATATCAACAAAACAAACAACCCCACTCTCACCTCAAACCATTGAAAATAAAAAATATGAACACACAATGTATGTTGTTTAAAAACCAGTTCATGACTTAGGAAAGGGAAGAAAATGTGACTGAGTTAAAACGGTTCATGTGATCCCATGTCTTTAACAATATCAAATTACAGAGAATTAATTAACATGATATTTTGTCTTGGAACAAGATTTTAAAATCCTCTCCTCCTTATCTTATTACTTTTAACTCTATATTTAACATTGCAGAAATCAACTAAGGTTGTGGATTTGATACCACTCTCAGGAGAATCATCTTGTATCTTTACACGGATATTTTTGTCTGGCAAAGCCACCAGGTTAAGCAAGTTATTGGCTTATTTATCAGAAGTAACAGAAGTCCAAGCTCCCATGTTTACCAGACAATTTCTATTATATATCAATCATTATCTGAAAGATTCACGAGAGGTAAGATAATTGTATACATCTCTTCTCCATTTTTTAACTTTAAGAAATAATTCATAGAACTTAAGAAGCCATAATGTTTTTTGGGAGTTTTAACATGAGTTGGCAGGATATTAATATTTAATCATGATGTCCATAATTTTTCTGTCAATACGCATGTGTGAAGTAAAGTATAAAAGTATATCATGATTTTTTCATTACATTGTTTATATAACCAATGCAGGACGTCATAGAATTTTAATTGAATTCTACCTTATAATGTAAGCTTTTGCAATCACATGATCAAATTTTATATTTGGGTGTTATGGTGTTTAACGCCACGTTCAACAATATTTCAGTTATATCAGTCAGTTTATTGGTGTAGGAAACCGTAGAAAACCACAGACCTGCTGCAAGTCACTGACAAACTTTATCACATAATGTTGTATCGAGTACACCTTATCTGAGCGGAATTCAAACTCACGTTAGTGGTGGTAGGCACTGATTGCAAATTTGTTTTTGTTGACAAAAACCTTTAGATAATACACTTCACTACCTGTTATATAAAGACGTCTATTTTTCTTGTGTGCTAATTTTGAACTTTGACCTAGCCTGTTAGATTCACATTCTTGTTCTGTATAACTTTTTAACTAACTTTGTTTTTCAAGAAAGTTAACAGAAACACAGATATGTTTTCTTGGCATTATTTATGAGATTGACCTGTTTTTTTGGTTTCTCACATCCTAATTCTTTCATCAATACTGATCATAAAAATGTCTTTTACAGAGTAAAGAGGTTAATAAGACGATGCATACCTTTTTCCAAGGTATTGTAGAAATGGTTAGACATTTTTTTGAAAAAGACATGAATAATTTGGATGGTAACATTGTGTCTTCCCATCAGCAAAAAGAGTTTCAGGAATTGGAAATAAAGACAAAAACCAATATAGAAGTGATAAAGGATATAATTATAACCGTTCTAAAACACCCATCTATTTTAAAATGGTTTTTGTTTGTGAAAGATGGCAGTATAACTAACATCTCTGTGGGCAACAAAACTATTTGTATAAATACTCGTTCACAATTTATTACAGAATGCATATGTGATTTAGTTCGGCGATTGAAAAATTCAGATGCTGAAAACTTTAGACCATGTTTTGAGCAATATGTTAGTAAAATGGAAGATTTGCTGTGCAATATTGATAAAGTTAAAAACCATAAAACACTTTCAAAAGTTATTTCATTAGTTCAAGATATATTGCCGATTTTAACAAAGAATTTGACTGTCGAAAAAACTTCAAAATTAATGGAAGTAATTCTGAAAGTACCAAAACATTTCCTCATAGATCAAGATCAACTATCAAACCTGAGTATGGTAGCTGTTGAACTACTGTCAAAACTCCTCAATGATTCAGATGATCAGTTGCTAAAAATAGACATTAAATGTGTTGAAAATCTGTTTCATTTACAACTTGAAACACAAGACAAGAGATTGACAGATTGTTGTAACAGACTACTAGAGGAACAACCACAATTATCAATAGCAGTAAATAGTGAAATTCTGAATAGTTTAATGGCTTCTGATGAAGACCAAAGTTTGAATATGGTGGAAAATGTTGTTCTACACAACCAGATACAAGCTGGCAATTTTAGGAAACAGTTTCAGAAAGGAACATTTGATGAAAGACTTGAAATTATCACACCCATTGTTTTGGTATTGCTGAGAAAAATAGGACACAAAACTGGTATATGATATAGATTTCTCCCCCCCCCCCCCCCCCCCAACTTCTTCAAAAACTTCAAATCTCAATTTGATTTAAAACATATACAGTAGAGTTCGTTTATAGCGAAGTAAAGATAAATCCCCGGTCCCATCGCTATTTAAACAATGTATTTTTGAAGGACTATTACAAATTTTTTATAACAAAATCAGGGTTATAACGAAGAGAATTTTAAACCCAAACAACGTTTTTATTACTCAAAATTGACCTGATATAACGAAGAAAATTGCTGAACAAACAAATCGTTTACCTGTCTTCCGTTACGAACGGACGATCACATATTAGAATGGTCAAGTGCACTTGACACTTCCGTTATCGGTAATTGAAAAATCAATAATCCCACCTTTGATGTTGTTAATGATGTCAATCAAGACTTTTCTTTAAAATATTCAAACAATAAAATGGGTATTAATGATGTGATTAACAAGTTGTGCATGTATATTGATTGTTTTGATTACAATTTCCTGTGTAGTTAATTGAGCAATATTTTATTTTAAAATATCACTTTGAAAAAAAGCTGACTAAAATTTGTTTGTAAAACTGAGCTTGTTCCGATAAAAGATTCATACAAGCCATAATTCTTTTAAACTGCCGTTTTTGTTTACCAATTTATTTTGTACACTTCAATTTATCTTTCTTTGAAATTTCATTAACCTTTATATCACCCAAGCTGAGCCCCAAGCCTTCGGATGTTCAATTACTGTTGACTCGGTACATGACTAAAGTTCACCTGTTACAAAAGTTTCTAGATCCCCAAAAGCACGCTTTGATCGATAATATATTACCAACATGTGGAAACCTTTCTAGATTCTCTTTCACATGAAAAATGTGTGTACAAAGGGAAATGTGCATCCACCTTAATTAAAGGTAAACATGACATGTGGCTTGCAAGGGGATTAACGACATACAAATACGAAAACGAAAACGCACGTTTAGATAAAAATTTATGTTGATTTTTTTTCTTTATCTTGGCGCATCGCAACAGAAAATATTGTTCACACTGACACTTACAGGGAAAGTTTTAGAATACGATTTTCAAAAGGGGAGGTAATTCTACATTGTTTCTCTTATAACGAACGATGCCTATAACATAATAAGATCGAGAGTCCCCTAGACTTCGTTATAAACGAACTCTACTGTATGTTATTAATCTGTGATTCAAACTTTTCCATTTTAACAAATCTCCCCTCTAGGAAGTCAGAGTATATTGATATGGAACACTCAAAGAGGTCAATTGATAAACATTTGTATTAAAATCTTGTTACTTACTAATGTTGAAGTACAACATCAAAATCAATGGCAGAATCTGCCCTGTGTGTTACAATTTAATTACGACCATAGAAAATGTCAAAACAAATATAAATGAATACTCTAAGCCAATACAATTTTTTATGTAATTTTTTGCTACTGATAATATCTGAGTTTTACTACTTGAAGACTATTTTGTGAGGTATATGTTTTATCAAGTATACCTCGTTATTGCGGGAATGAAACTCACAATCTTAGTGTTGATTGTCACTGATTACATATATATTGTAATCCTACCACATATGGTCCCTGCTACAACAACCCAGAGTACCAAGGGCAAACTCTGCTACGACAGCCCAGAGTACCAAGGACAAACCCTGCTACAACAACCCAGAGTACCAAGGGCAAACCCTGCTACAACAACCCAGAGTACCAAGGGCAAACCCTGCTACAACAACCCAGAGTACCAAGGGCAAACCCTGCTACGACAACCCAGAGTACCAAGGGCAAACCCTGCTACGACAGCCCAGAGTACCAAGGGCAATCCCTGCTTCGACAGCCCAGAGTACCAAGGGCAAACCCTGCTACGACAGCCCAGAGTACCAAGGACAAACCACATATCCAAACATCTGACAAACTTTATCACAAAAGTCATATCAATTAATACACTTCACCACAGACTGAAAACAAAGTCACAAACTGAAGTGTTGATAGGTACTGATTGTATGAGTAGATGTAGGGGCCGTCGTGGTCGTGATCGTATGGTAGTTGGATTTACAACTACCTGTGCAATCAGTGCCTATCACCACTAAAATTGTGAGTTCGAATCCCACTCAATCGAGTTTTACGCGATACAACATTATGTGATAAAGTTTGACAGTGACTTACGACAGATCAGTGGTTTTCTCAGGACACTCTGGTTTCCTCCACCACTAAAGCTGACCTCCACGATATATCTGAAATATTGTCGAAAGTGGTATTAAACACCATAACCCTAACCCTACAAGTAGATGTACATCTCATGGTGAAATACAAACTAAATGGGTTAAATCTATGATCCATGGATGTAAAACTATCTTCTTTTTTATTTACATAGATGAATCAAGTCAAAAATGGTTAAAGGTTGTGTGTAAGAAATACAGAAATTTGACAAAAAATGTTTGTGATCTGACTGCTGAACATGGGGACATGCAAAGACAATTGATTATCTCCCTTGTCAAGTATGGAATTATGGGTAAGTATTGCCAGTGCTGAATACATATATTAAAGGATGATTGGTTCATTTTATTTATTTCTATTGTTTGATCCTTCATTTTTAGCTCACCTGTGTGAGCTATTGCCATCACTTGGCGTCTGGCGTCCGTCTGTAAACTTTTTCAAAAATCTTCTCCTCTGAAACCACTGGGCCAATTTAAACCAAACTTGGCCTGAATCATCCTTAGGGGGTTCCCTTTAAAATTTATGTCCGATGACCCTGCCGACCAGCCATCATGGCCGCCATGTCTATAAATAGAACATAGGGGTAAAATCAGCAAAAAAAATTAATTAAAAAATCCAGAAAAATCCTTTAGAGTATATATTGCAGTTAAATTTGATACATATGTAATATTCTTTCAGAATTGTGGTTGAGGACACCATCCCCCATCAAACATGGCCACCATCGTTACTATAAATAGAAAATAAGTGAAAAAATTCATTAAAAAATTATTTTAAAATCCTGTAAAGAGTCAAATGCAATCAAACCATATGGAAAGAATGCACATGTGGTCTTCTTTAAAAATTTTGATTGAAGACCTCCGGCTGTCATCCACTGTTACAAAAAATAGAAAATTATTGTGAAACAAAAATATTTTAAAATCCGGTAAAAAGCCAGTTGCCACCAAAGTTTATGGAAATGATGCATATATGATCCACTTTCAGACTTATGGTTGCTAACCCTGGTCGCTTATGAAAAATGGCTGCTATCGTTACTAAAAATAGATTTTTTTTTTTTTAATTCTTTAAATATTGTAAAGAGCCAATGTTGCTACCAAACTACCGGTATAAAGGAACAATGCATATATAATTCTCTTTCAGACCATGAATGATGACCCCGACTGCCATCAAACATGGCCGTTGCCACTTCTCAAACTTGAAAATTAGTGGGAAAAAATCAATAAAAAATAGAAAACTATTGAAAAAATTCCCCCAACAAAGTTTTTCTTAATACATATATAGATTTTGTTTTTTCATAAAGTAAATGTTAAAATCTTATATACTCTATACTGGAAGTAAATCCACCAGATTATAAATATGATAAATAGGTTTCTCAGGACATTTTCATGGCATTTAGTGTAACCCGTCAGTTACATGATCAGTAAAACGTTTTAAAGTAAATAACAAACTTGGAATTGTTTAAGCTTTTTAAGGATATTGATGAAGTAAACTTTCTACAGTAAATTATTCCAGAATCCTGCAAACTTTTGTTTTAACCTTTATTTGCATGAAAAGTGTTTTATTTACTTTTAAGGGTAAGTTGTGCAAAATGTGTATATTTTTGTATGCAGTTTTCAATATAAGCTGATACGTCGTCGAATTTGTTCAAGGTAGATCTATAAACAAATGAAATCTTCGGGATTTTTCATACAAATTAATATAAATTAAAATAATTGTGAAACAGAGTTTAATTATTTTGTTGTAGCATTCAACTGCATACACTCAGTATAAGTTAAAGTCAGCTAGACATAAACTAGACAACTAGTTTTTATTAGCTCACCTGGTCATAGGCCATGTGAGCTTTTGTCATGGGTATCCGTTCGTCCGTCCGTTAGCTTTTCACATTTAAATCTTCTTCTCTGAAACCGCTGAACAGAAATCAGCCAAACTTGCCAGAAATGTTCACTGGATGGTCCTCTACCAGATTTGTGTTTTTGGTGCTGATTTGAAATCCAACATGGCTGCCAGGGTCCATAATGTGTTCTCATTGGCTGAAATTTTAAAAATCTTCTTGTCAGAAACCACTAAGTCAATTGAATTGTGACTTAGCAGGAATGATCATTGGGTGGTTCTGTACTAAAATTGTGAATCGTTTGCCGATCGGAAATTCAAGATGGCCGCCATGACTCGACTTAGTTTAACATTGGACCCTATGGGAATTTCACATTTTCATCTTTTTTTCTGAAACCACAAAACAGATTTGAACCAAACTTGGCAGAAATGTTCATTGGATGGTCATATACAAGATTTTGTTTTTGGCGCTGATTGGAAATCCAACATGGCTGCCAGGGCCCATAATGTGTTCTGATTGGTCGAAATTTTAAAAATCTTCTTGTTAGAAACCACTAAGCCAATTGAATTGTGACTTTGCAGGAATTATCATTGGGTGGTCCTGTACTAAACTTGTGAATCGTTTGCCGATCGGAAATTCAAGATGGCCGCCATGACTCGACTTAGTTTAACATAGGACCCTATGGGAATTTCACATTTTCATCTTTTTTTCTGAAACCACAAAACAGATTTGAACCAAACTTGGCAGAAATGTTCATTGGATGGTCATATACAAGATTTTTGTTTTTGGTGCTGATCGGAAATCCAACATGGCTGCCAGGGCCCATAATGTGTAATTTTAAAAATCTTCTTGTTAGAAACCACTAAGCCAATTGAATTGTGACTTTGCAGGAATGATCATTGGGTGGTCCTGTGCTAAACTTGTGAATCGTTTGCCGATCAGAAATTCAAGATGGCCGCCATGACTCGACTTAGTTTAACATTAGACCCTATGGGAATTTCACATTTTCATCTTTTTTTCTGAAACCACAAAACAGATTTGAATCAAACTTGACAGAAATGTTCATTGGATGGTCATATACAAGATTTTTGTTTTTGGCGCTGATCGGGAATCCAACATGGCTGCCAGGGCCCATAATGTGTTCTGATTGGTCGAAATTTTAAAAATCTTCTTGTTAGAAACCACTAAGCCAATTGAATTGTGACTTTGCAGGAATGATCATTGGGTGGTCCTGTACTAAACTTGTGAATCGTTTGCCAATCGGAAATTCAAGATGGCCGCCATGACTCGACTTAGTTTAACATAGGACCCTATGGGAATTTCACATTTTCATCTTTTTTTCTGAAACCACAAAACAGATTTGAACCAAACTTGGCAGAAATGTTCATTGGATGGTCATATACAAGATTTTTGTTTTTGGTGCTGATCGGAAATCCAACATGGCTGCCAGGGCCTATGATGTGTTCTGATTGGTCGAAATTTTAAAAATCTTCTTGTTAGAAACCACTAAGCCAATTGAATTGTGGCTTTGCAGGAATTATCATTGGGTGGTCCTGTACTAAACTTGTGAATCGTTTGCTGATCGGAAATTCAAGATGGCCACCATGACTCAACTTAATTTTAACATAGGACCCTATGGAAAAAATGTTTAAAAGTCTTCTCCTCTGAAACCAGTAAGTCAGTTTAAAGCAAACATGGGATGAATGGTCCTTAGGTGGTCAACTTTCAAAATTATGTCCTGTGACCCCGACCTCCATCCAAGATGGCAACCATCAACGAACATAGTTTTAACATAGAACCCTATGGGAAATATATTTAAAAATCTTCTTCTCTGAAACCAGTAAGCCAATTTAAAGCAAACATGGCATGGATGGTTCTTAAGTGGTCAATTGTCCAGTGACCCTGACCTCCATCCAAGATGGCCACCTTCAGCAGACACACTGTAGTTTTAACATAGGACCCTATGGGAAAAAATGTTTTAAAATCTTCTCCTCTGAAACTAGTAAGCCAATATAGCAAACATGTCATCGATGGTCCTTAGGTGGTCAACTTCCAAAATTGTGTTCCGTGATCCCGATCTCGGTTCAAAATGGCCGACGTCAGCAGACATAGTTTTAACATAGGACCCTATGGGAAAATTGTTTAAAAGTCTTCTCTTCTGAAACCAGTCAACCAATTTAAAGCAAACATGGCATGGATGGTCCTTGGGTAGTATACTTTCAAAATTGTGTCCGGTGACCACGACCTCCATCCAAGATGGCTGCCATGAGCAGACATAGTTTTAACATAGAACCCTATGGCAGTATGGGATTTGAATAGTAACTTAGATGTATTCAGCATGCAGACATTCTTAAGAGGACTTATTTATGTCAGGTGAGCGATACAGGCTCACCTGAGCCTCTAGTTTTTGAATGGATTGTGTTGAGAGCTTTCAGTAGCATGTCAACTGATTTCCTCTATCTTAAGGTTTCCGAGATAAACTTGACCGAAAGACGCAAAAAAATGCCAATTTCCAAAATTTGAACATGAACACAAATTGCATCATATGAATAATCAGGTGAGCGATACAGGCTCAGATGAGCCTCTAGTTTCTATTTTATCAAATCGCTGGATTTTTTTTAGATTATAAATATGACTTTTGAAAATCTATTTATCAAGAGATTAAGATTGGGATCACATTAAAGGATTTAATCCACTACATTTTTGTGCATTTCCTAGGCCAGGACTTAAATTTTGGCCAGCTTCTGTCATTTTCTCTGTGTTTAGAAATATAATGTGAAGCAAAGAAGTGGCTTATGTTGTTGTATGGTTGTTTATTCATTTCTGTTTAACTTTCTTTGTATCAGTTAAAGATTATGAGTAAAGAGACAATAACATGACATAGCAGTGATAAAATAATCATTATGATTGATGTTCTTCATAGCATAAAACTAAAAACACACAACTCATACCACATAACCCATAACACACAACTTTAACACACAACTCCTAGCATAAAACTAATAACACACAATTCATACCACATAGCCCATTACACACATCTCATACCACATAACCCATAACTCAGAACCCATTACACACAACTTATAACACATAACCCACAACTCGGAACACATATGCCATTACACACAACTTATAACACACAACTCATAACATAAAACTAATAACACACAACTCATACTACATAGCCCATTACACACATCTCATACCACATAACCCATAACTCAGAACACATAACCCATTACACACAACTTATAACACATAACCCACAACTCGGAACACATATGCCATTACACACAACTTATAACACACAACTCACAACATAAAACTAATAACACACAACTCATACCACATAACCCATAGCACACAACTTTAACACACAACTCAACCCATAACACACAACTCATAGCATAAAACTAAACGCACAACTCATACCACATAACACATAACCCATAACACAACTTTAACACACAACTCATAGTATAAAACTAATAACCCACAACTCATACCACATAACCCATAGCACAGCCCATTACACACAACCCATTACACATAACTCATAACACACAACTCATAACCCATAACCCACAACTCGTACCACATAACCCATAGCACATAACACAGCCCATTACACACAACTTATAACACACAACTCATAGCATAAAACTAATAACACATAACCCATTACACACAACTCATAAACCATAACATACAACTCATAGCATAAAACTAATAACCCACAATTCATCCCACATAACCCATAACACACAACTCATAGCAAATAACTCATAACCTATAGCACACAACTCAAAACACATAACCCATAACTCAGAACACATAGCGTAAAACTAATAACATATAACTCATAACACATAACATACAACACATAGCCCATAACCACATAACAGACATATTGAAAATCCAAGACAACTTGTCTGACATTCGGTCAGGCATTTTAGAAAAACTGTCTGACCGAACGAAAATTTGTCTGACCGAATAAAAACCTAAAATGCCACCACATATTCTGCATCAATGATATTTTGAGGAATCGGTCATTGAAAGGACTTGACCAATCAACCACCTTCTCTCAAATCATGAATCTTTCGTACCTAACCATGTCGGACCATTAAGTTACGATTTTTTTACAAATGACAATGTACCAAGAAATTAGGTTTTAAGAACATATTTAATGAAGAATACGAACTTTAGCAACCTATAGAAACTTACAAATATATATTTATAAAATACAAATAGTTAAAATGATAATCGTTTTGGTTTATTTTAAAGACCGATCTAGTCGAATGCCAATCTATGTTTGGGACGAATTATATTTCTTTAAGGGAAGTTACTCGATTAGGATTACGCAATGGTCAGGGTAAAGTTATTCACAGAAAACGCTTATTTAAAGAAATAAACATGCTATTGCAAGAAAGATCGACTTTTAAAGACACTGTTTGACAGACCGACAAAGAGAAAATTGTTTCCTGACCGAAGTAGATAACAAATTTTTACCAGACTTTCGGACTGATATGCCGAAAACATCGACGGACCGGCTTGATTTTTACCTGTCAGGTTCGACAGTCCGGCATATTTCGATATGTTTGCATAACACATAACCCATAACACACACTCATAGCATAAAACTAATAACACACAATTCATACCACATAACCCATAACACACAACTCATAGCAAATAACTCATAACCCATAACACACAACTCATAGCATAAAACTAATAACACACAATTCATACCACATAAGTTGACATAACCCATAACTCACAACTCATAGCAAATAACTCATAACACATAACCTATAGCACACAACTCAAAACACATAACCCATTACACACAACTTATAACATACAACTCATAACCCATAACACACAACTCATAGCATAAAACTAATAACACACAACTCATACCACATAACCCATAACTCAGAACACATATCCCATTACACACAACTTATAACACACAACTCATAACCCATAACACACAACTCAGCATAAAACTAATAACACACAATTCATACCACATAGCCCATAGCACATAACCCATAATACACAACTCATACCACATACCCCATAACATACAATTCATACCACACATAACCCGTAACACACAATCCTTAACACATAACCCATAACACACAACTCATACCACATAACCAATAACACCCAACACATACCACATAATCTATAGCACACAACCCCTAACACACAACTCATCACACATAATCCATGACACACAACTCCTAGCACACAACTCATCACACATAACCCTTAACATACAACTCATAACACACCAATGATTGAGGTCTACAAATATTCTAAGGCAGTACATTTGTCTTGTTAGCTTCTAATTATACATATCTTCAATTACTTTTAAGATATGTTGGTTTTTTTTGTAGAGAAAGACAAAGTTTTTCTTGGACTCATGAAATCTGTTACATCACATGGCCTTCAGAATCAACACAGTGTTAATCTACTTGATTTCTTGGTAGAGAATTCTACAGATCACCAGAAAACGTTACTCAATCTGTTTATCAAAACTGTGTTGGATCTTCAGAGAACTAAGGAGAATTTGAATGATGATCTGTCTGTCACAGTTATAGAGAAAATCAATGCTTTGTTACAGGTACCAATCATTTGTGTAATAAGATTTGAATAAGCAAAGTGTTTGCCAAATCATTTTTAACGGAGCAAATAATTCTGAAATAAAAGGCTTCCAAATGATAAATCTAGCATTTCTTGACAAAATATTTCTTAAGTTTGGTGTTATTGAATTGCATTTACAATTTCAGAGTTTCAGAAATTGTAAGATTTTGTTTTTCTGCCACATCCTTATTTGAAATATTGCCACTTGTGACAAATACAAGTCAAATTCTACTTGGATTACTGTTTTATAGTTATATCCCCTTCAAGATTCAAAACTTTTTTTTTTATTTCTGCAGATATCTCAATTTTATTTGTTTTTTAAATATTATTTTGTATGTTTAAAAATAAAACTTGTTGTATAAAGTGATGAAATTGAAGTTTTGATTTTTAAAGTTACAGTCAAACCTGTCTTAGGTGATCACTCATGGGGAATGTCAAACGTGACCTGTCAAACCTGTCTTAGGTGATCACTCATGGGGAATGTCAAACGTGACCTGTCAAACCTGTCTTAGGTGATCACTCATGGGGAATGTCAAAAGTGACCTGTCAAACCTGTCTTAGGTGATCACTCATGGGGAATGTCAAAAGTGACCTGTCAAACCTGTCTTAGGTGATTACTCATGGGGAATGTCAAACCTGTCTTAGGTGATCACTCATGGGGAATGTCAAACGTGACCTGTCAAACCTGTCTTAGGTGATCACTCATGGGGAATGTCAAACGTGACCTGTCAAACCTGTCTTAGGTGATCACTCATGGGGAATGTCAAAAGTGACCTGTCAAACCTGTCTTAGGTGATCACTCATGAGGAATGTCAAAAGTGACCTGTCAAACCTGTCTTAGGTGATCACTCATGGGGAATGTCAAAAGTGACCTGTCAAACATGTCTTAGGTGATCACTCATGGGGAATGTCAAACGTGACCTGTCAAACCTGTCTTAGGTGATCACTCATGGGGAATGTCAAACATGACCTGTCAAACATGTCTTAGGTGATCACTCATGGGGAATGTCAAACATGACCTCTCAAGAGAGGTGACCTCTTAAAAGAGGTTCAGTAAAAATGGACCAAAGTTGTCATCAGATGGATTGCCAAGCACTTTCACGTAATATATTTTGTACATGTATTTATGGATGTAAATGAACATAAGTTATGTTGAATAATGTAGTCGAAAGTTTATTTTTTAAATGCATATGCATTAACATTTACACATACATTTATCTGTATGTAAATAAACAGTTCGATAGATCGTAATATTAACCCGGTGTCGAGTATAAAATACCAATGCGGATCGATAAAAATCTGAAGCGTCCTTATGCATTTCGAACGAATTTTGAATGGCCAACCTTCGCATATATGAACATATTAAATACGAGAGCTAGGATTTTATGCAACAGAAATGAGAAAATAATAAATCAAAAGTTCGTTCTGCTGAAAGTAGCATCGGACAAAAAGTTTGGTCAACATTTCTCATAGCACAGAGTCGGATTTCGTTCACTGTCCAATGGGCCATTGTTTGTTATTGAACGAAATTAAAGTTTCTTTAAAAACCGTAATGTATTACTTTTCAACAAAATCACTTTCAAAATACTTAACGGCCACTTTTCCCAATTTGCATTTTTTAATAGCTTCATGTTTCTAATTTAACGTTAAAATACGGCTTTGAAACATCTTGTCTTCGACAAACTTTTATTGCACCTGTTTTCATAAAGATTATTTTAATGAGCCTCAATGAACACTGTTTACATCTATTCAATTGTATATTAGGATCTCTTTTTATCTATGTTTATTTAACATTTAAATTACCAACTCAATTAGTTGTATTTTCCTTCGGCGATTATTTATTATCTTTTAAGTAACTGTATCATGCGATCGATCGTACACATTATGTCATGTGATAAGATGTCCAAAATGGCCGTTATTAGAAGACGATCTCACAATTCACGCATGAAATAGGTGACCGTTGGCCGCGTTAGAGAGGTGACTGTTGAAAAGAGTTAAATTATATAGTAATATTAGTTGGGCGGGTCTCAAAGTGACCGTTAGGCAGAGATGACCGTTTATTTGAGGTGACCGGTAAGGCAGGTTAGACCGTACATGTATTCCTATTACCTCTTCAGAGTTATATCACCTTTCAAAGATTTATGACCATTAGTTCATTTGAAGTTTTTGCCTACAGCGATAAAAAGAAGATTAAGTAAAACATTTTGTTCAAGGAAATGCTATAAATAAGAAGTTGTATATTTTTCTGTAATAAAAGGTAATTTGTTGATTATTAAATATTTTCTTTCACTCAGTAGTAGATATTTACTTATCATGTCTCCCCTTCGAATGAAGGGAGACATATTGTTTTAGTCTGATTTTTTTTTCCACTTCCGCTTCATCTGCTTCTACTCAGCGAAGCTTGTCCGGACCATAACTTTTTTGTCTTTCCAGATAGGTCAATTATATTTGGTATGTGGGTGCATGACCATAAGATGGTGTGTCGCGTACCGTAATGACCTTCGTGGGACTTTGACCTCAAGGTCAAATAATTGTTTTTTAAATAGTATTTTCTTGTCCGGGCCATAACATTTTTGTCTTTCTAGATAGGTCAATGATATTTGGTATGTGGGTGCATGACCAGAAGGCGGTGTGTTGTGTACCGTAATGACCTTCGTGGGACTTTGACCTTTGACCTCAAGGTCAAATAATTGTTTTTTAAATAGTATTATTCAATCATTCATAATGTGTAACTTATTGTTGTACAGATGGCCGCATTAAGGGGAGACATAAGTTTTAGGTATCTAAAAGAGTTCTTCCTAGTTTTGATTGATTTTATTTTTGCTTTTTTTTAGAATGTTTCTGAAGATATTGATCTTGAAGATGCAGTTTTACCAAAGTTCATAAAAGTTGTATTAAAGTAAGAGAAAAAGATCATTTTGAAAAAACAGTTGATCACAATAATTATAAAGTAACAATCACTGTGTAAATGTATTATGTTTGATAAACCAAAAATACTGTATCAGTGGTGTAATGGTTAGCATGCTTTACTTGAGTCTGGTAGAGCGTGGATTTGAGCTCTGGTCGGGTCAAACCAATGACTATGAAACTGGTGCTGTATCTCTACTAAGCACACATCATTAAGGAGTAAGAACGAAAACCAGTTGTCTCAGGATAATATGTACAAGTGGAGCGACATGTCTACCTGCAGACAGTGTTTCAGTCAGCTGGTGCTATAAATATCTCAGACAGTTGTTTCAGTCAGCTAGTGCTATAAATATCTCAGACAGTTGTTTCAGTCAGCTAGTGCTATAAATATCTCAGACAGTTGTTTCAGTCAGCTAGTGCTATAAATATCTCAGACAGTTGTTTCAGTCAGCTAGTCCTATAAATATCTCAGACAGTTGTTTCAGTCAGCATGCTATAAATATCTCAGACAGTTGTTTCAGTCAGCTAGTGCTATAAATATCTCAGACAGTTGTTTCAGTCAGCGTGCTATAAATATATCAGACAGTTGTTTCAGTCAGCTAGTGCTATTAATATCTCAGACAGTTGTTTCAGTCAACTAGTGCTATTAATATCTCAGACAGTTGTTTCAGTCAGCTAGTGCTATTAATATCTCAGACAGTTGTTTCAGTCAGCTAGTTCTATAAATATCTCAGACAATTGTTTCAGTCAGCGTGCTATGAATATCTCAGACAGTTGTTTCAGTCAGCGTGCTATAAATATCTCACAGTTGTTTCAGTCAGCTAGTGCTATAAATATATCAGACAGTTGTTTCAGTCAGCTAGTGCTATAAATATCTCAGACAGTTGTTTCAGTCAGCTAGTGCTATTAATATCTCAGACAGTTGTTTCAGTCAGCGTGCTATAAATATCTCACAGTTGTTTCAGTCAGCGTGCTATAAATATCTCGGACAGTTGTTTCAGTCAGCTAGTGCTAATAATATCTCAGACAGTTATTTCAGTCAGCGTGCTATAAATATCTCAGACAGTTGGTCAGCTAGTGCTATAAATATATCAGACAGTTGTTTCAGTCAGCATGCTATAAATATCTCAGACAGTTGTTTCAGTCAGCTAGTGCTATAAATATCTCAGACAGTTGTTTCAGTCAGTGTGCTATAAATATCTCAGACAGTTGTTTCAGTCAGCTAGTGCTATGAGTATCTCAGACAGTTGTTTCAGTCAGCGTGCTATAAATATCTCAGACAGTTGGTCAGCTAGTGCTATTAATATCTCAGACAGTTGTTTCAGTCAGCTGGTGCTATAAATATCTCAGACAGTTGTTTCAGTCAACTAGTGCTATTAATATCTCAGACAGTTGGTCAGCTAGTGCTATTAATATCTCAGACAATTGTTTCAGTCAGCGTGCTATGAATATCTCAGACAGTTGTTTCAGTCAGCGTGCTATAAATATCTCACAGTTGTTTCAGTCAGCTAGTGCTATAAATATATCAGACAGTTGTTTCAGTCAGCTAGTGCTATAAATATCTCAGACAGTTGTTTCAGTCAGCTAGTGCTATTAATATCTCAGACAGTTGTTTCAGTCAGCGTGCTATAAATATCTCACAGTTGTTTCAGTCAGCGTGCTATAAATATCTCCGACAGTTGTTTCAGTCAGCTAGTGCTGATAATATCTCAGACAGTTATTTCAGTCAGCGTGCTATAAATATCTCAGACAGTTGGTCAGCTAGTGCTATAAATATATCAGACAGTTGTTTCAGTCAGCATGCTATAAATATCTCAGACAGTTGTTTCAGTCAGCTAGTGCTATAAATATCTCAGACAGTTGTTTCAGTCAGTGTGCTATAAATATCTCAGACAGTTGTTTCAGTCAGCTAGTGCTATGAGTATCTCAGACAGTTGTTTCAGTCAGCGTGCTATAAATATCTCAGACAGTTGGTCAGCTAGTGCTATTAATATCTCAGACAGTTGTTTCAGTCAGCTGGTGCTATAAATATCTCAGACAGTTGTTTCAGTCAACTAGTGCTATTAATATCTCAGACAGTTGGTCAGCTAGTGCTATTAATATCTCTAGACAGTTGTTTCAGTCAGCTAGTGCTATAAATATCTCAGACAGTTGTTTCAGTCAGCGTGCTATAAATATCTCGGACAGTTGTTTCAGTCAGCGTGCTATGAATATCTCAGACAGTTGTTTCAGTCAGCTAGTGCTATAAATATCTCACTTAAGTGTGTTGGTCTAGTACACAAAGGTCATCATCTCATCAAAATGTACCTTGTTCTTGCTATAACATTATTGAAAAATTGTTCATTTGGCATTGAACAACCACTTACTCACTGATAAACCAGAGGTATTAGGGGAACAATGATCTTTTTTCGTAGTTGTGAATATTGGACAATTACATTGTACTGTGTCTATTCTTGTAAGGTCTTTGTGGGTTTTGTCATGTAAAGTCTTAAAATCATTCATTTTCAGAGGAGACTTATCATTTTATTAGAATTATAATCTGTCACCACTCCTATTTGTTATATAGATGTGCCATATAAGGAATATTCTTTAAACATTATAAGAGAGTTTCAAGAGTGATGTTCAACAATTTCACAGATATCAACAAAACAAACAACTACCTCTCTCCTCAAATCATTGAACTTAAAACAAAACCATGACCAAGGAAATCCAGGTCCTACCTTGAGACAGGCACAATGTTGTGGTAGGATTGAACTGGAGAATTGGGTCTCCTCCCTTTCCATCTTGATAATAGTGAAACGGTTTCTTTTTGCCACGTTTGTCATATTGTAACACCACAAAAAGGTCATGTGATGTAAGATGCATTAATCTCTTATTGTGTATGGGTGTCACACATGTATAATCATGTAAGAAAATAATATCTGCAACAACATTACAACATTATGAAACAAGCAATAAGAAACCTTCATTGACATGTGTACAAAAAAACACACTACTTTATTTCATGTCCTATAATTAGATGATAAAATTATAACTTATTTTCATTTCAGGTCTAGATTTTCTGACAGAAGAACTTTTCAGATAATTTCTAAATTGGTGCATCATGTTTCTGATTGGCCAGCAGAGTTACCATTAGCAACACTATATCAGATGGTGATGTCACATTCTCTATTTCTACCAATTATGTTTAATGAAAAATTTTCTGATGTAAAAGGTAAGATATTGAAATATGGTAACATGAAGCTCTAGATTAGGGGTTAGGGGGTTATTGTTACTCTGGATTAGGAGTTAGGGGGTTATTGTTACTCTAGATTAGGGGTTAGGGAGTTATTGTTACTCTAGATTAGGGGTTAGGGGGTTATTGTTACTCTAGATTAGGGGTTAGGGGGATATTGTTAACACCACTTTTAACATTATTTCAGTTTTCTTGGTGGAGGAAACCGGAGTACCTGGAGAAAACTGCCGACCTGTCACAAGTCACTGACAACCTTTATCACATAATGTTGTATCGAGTACACCTCGCCTGAGCGGGATTCAAACTTGCAACGTTAGTGGTGATAGGCACTGATAGCATTATAGGTAGTTATAAATCCAACTATCATACGATCATGACCATGACAGCCTTTTAGGAGTTTGTATATGTACTCAAATATTTTTTAAATATCTTATCCAATGTGCACGACACATTTCTGTAATAACCTTCATCAGATACGCTCAAAATTGAGAGATTGGAAAGACAAATACATGTAATTAAACAGTTTTACAAATACATGTAATTAAACAGTTTTACAAATACATGTAATTAAACAGTTTTACAAATACATGTAATTAAACAGTTTTACAAATACATGTAATTAAACAGTTTTACAAATACATGTAATTGAACAGTTTTACAAATACATGTAATTGAACAGTTTTACAAATACATGTAATTAAACAGTTTTACAAATACATGTAATTAAACAGTTTTACAAATACATGTAATTAAGCAGTTTTACAAATACATCACATGTAATTAAACAGTTTTACAAATATATGTAATTGAACAGTTTTACAAATACATGTAATTAAACAGTTTTACAAATACATGTAATTGAACAGTTTTACAAATACATGTAATTAAACAGTTTTACAAATACATGTAATTAAACAGTTTTGCAAATACATGTAATTAAACAGTCTTACAAATACATCACATGTAATTAAACAGTTTTACAAATACATGTAATTAAACAGTTTTACAAATACATGTAATTGAACAGTTTTACAAATACATGTAATTAAACAGTTTTACAAATACATGTAATTAAACAGTTTTACAAATACATGTAATTAAGCAGTTTTTCAAATACATCACGTGTAATTAAACAGTTTTACAAATACATGTAATTAAGCAGTTTTTCAAATACATCACGTGTAATTAAACAGTTTTACAAATACATGTAATTAAGCAGTTTTTCAAATACATCACGTGTAATTAAACAGTTTTACAGATACATGTAATTAAGCAGTTTTTCAAATACATCACGTGTAATTAAACAGTTTTACAAATACATGTAATTAAACAGTTTTACAAATACATCACGTGTAATTAAACAGTTTTGTGAGCAGGAATACCAAAGGACCTAAACAGAATAGCCAACAATAGCAAAGTCACCTATACCTGATGAAGGAGAACGTTAGTTTTAATGATACCAGATTAGGCCAAAAAAAATTATATGTGTGTTTACTGTCACATGTCAAAAAAATCTAGGGTCGGTCGGTCAGGATTCATTTTTTTTTTTTTTTTTGATTATCGGTAAAACCGGAAATAGTTGTTCCGGAATCCGATTCCGGTATTTCATTTCCGAAATTTCCAGTAAAATGACGAAATATGCAGTTTTTCTACCTTCTTTGCTCTCAATTTCGACAAAAAGCTAGCAGTTGAATAAATAAAACATTGCTGCTGGTTAAACAACAAAAATAGTTATCCGAATTCTGTGTAAAAATTCATAGGGTCGCTAGCAAAAATTAGGGTCGGTCGGGTGACCATAAACACACATATTTTTTTTTTGGCCTTAGAAAAATACAATATTTTGACAATTTGTAAATCATACCATAAATCGGAATCAGGATAGGGTGTTCGAGTGGGGCGACCTGTCTATCCGCAGACTGTTGTTTCAGTGAGCTAGCACTATAAAAACCCAACTAAGCATGTTGGTCTAGAACAAAGCAGACCTCATCATCATTTCATTGAAAATTAACTTGTTCTCACCAATATATAGCTGAAAAATTGCTGAGTTGACGCTAAACAACTATCACTCACTCCGACAATTAATCGTATTCATAAAACGCCAAATGTTGACACCGCAGATATAAAACGTTATACAATATAGATTTTGGTTTTCTTGACTATCTGTTATTTACTTATTGTTGACATGAAATTAATAGCTAAGAATTTTGTTTGTTTGTTGTAATTTCAGGAGATTTATGTAGCTTGTTACTCTGCCTTGTAGAATCTGACTCAAGCTGTTGTTTGACACAACATTATGGTATAGTGTTAGGATCCTATATGGCAACTTTGTGTGATACAGGTATTTATTGCATATATGCTCTTAAAATATCTACATTTTCAAAGTGAAAGAAATATTTTTATTTCACCTCAGGAGAAGACAATAATAGAATATTATGGCAGTATGTTAGTTGATATTGCTCGTACAACCATGTTTTCTTAAGTTTTATTTGTCTGGATATCAATAATGGATTAATTTTCTTGTATAATCTTTATATTTAGATCAGAAGTTGTTAAAGCTGATGTATTTATATGAAAAGAATGAGTGTATCATCACTGAATGCAGGTACGCTTAATGATTAATTTGAAACATGTAGACCTTCTATCAACCAGATATATCAAGTATTATCCCAACTAAACATGTAGACCTTCTATCAGCCAGATATATCAAGTATTATCCCAACTTAACATGTAGAGCTTCTATCAGCCAGATATATCAAGTATTATCCCAACTAAACATGTAGACCTTCTATCAGCCAGATATATCAAGTATTATCCCAACTAAACATGTAGACTTCTATCAGCCAGATATATCAAGTATTATCCCAACTAAACATGTAGACCTTCTATCAGCCAGATATATCAAGTATTATCCCAACTAAACATGTAGACCTTCTATCAGCCAGATATATCAAGTATTATCCCAACTAAACATGTAGACCTTCTATCGGCCAGATATATCAAGTATTATCCCAACTAAACATGTAGACCTTCTATCAGCCAGATATATCAAGTATTATCCCAACTAAACATGTAGAGCTTCTATCAGCCAGATATATCAAGTATTATCCCAACTAAGCATGTAGACCTTCTATCAGCCAGATATATCAAGTAATATTACGAATTTAGTTTGTTACACATATTTTCATTGGTTCTTCAACCCTGAATGTCAGCATATATTCGGAAAACAGACAGGGTATATATTTCAGTCCCCCAAAACGATTAAAACATGGACGACAAAACATTACGCTTCACTGAATCAATGGTATAATACAGAATAATAAATGTATTTTTAACAAATTAAATGCTGTTTTTTATACTCAAAACGGCTGCATGAACAAAAAAATATTACAACGGTTAATTCCGTCACAAATACCTGATCGATTCAGCAAACTCCTATGTTCCACGGCTGTACCATAACAAATAAACAAAACGTTGAGCCTTGAAAACTTTCGACGTCATGGGGCCACAACGAGGTTTTATTTACATGTTGTTAACATTTAAATTATTGAAACTGTTTCGCAAACCTGTTGTTTTGTTATGTGATATATTAATGTTATATTTATAAAGTTTATAAAATTTACTACATATGAAACTGTATTGATTTAGAAATTTAGTACAGTATTTACCTTCATGAGACATGAAATATGACGCGACACATATTTTAACGTCATTGAAGAATGACGTCAAAGGTACGGAAACGGACATCTAGAGATACGAAAAATGAAAATAAAAGAGGCAAATTTATTTAATACAGTTGGATGTTGTATTTAAAAAAAACCAATGGTTAAATCCGTAATATATCTGTTATTCAGCTATCAGACAGGGTATATAATGTGACATTCCCGGCTGCGCCTCAGGGAATATAGATCCTAAGCCGGGAATGTCACATTATATACCCTGTCTGATAGCTGAATAACATATATTATCCCAACTAAACATGTAGAGCTTCTATCAGCCAGATATATCAAGTATTATCCCAACTAAACATGTAGACCTTCTATCAGCCAGATATATCAAGTATTATCCCAACTAAACATGTAGACCTTCTATCAGCCAGATATATCAAGTATTATCCCAACTAAACATGTAGACCTTCTATCAGCCAGATATATCAAGTATTATCCCAACTAAACATGTAGACTTCTATCAGCCAGATATATCAAGTATTATCCCAACTAAACATGTAGACCTTCTATCAGCCAGATATATCAAGTATTATCCCAACTAAACATGTAGACCTTCTATCAGCCAGATATATCAAGTATTATCCCAACTAAACATGTAGACCTTCTATCAGCCAGATATATCAAGTATTATCCCAACTAAACATGTAGAGCTTCTATCAGCCAGATATATCAAGTATTATCCCAACTAAACATGTAGACCTTCTATCAGCCAGATATATCAAGTATTATCCCAACTAAACATGTAGACCTTCTATCAGCCAGATATATCAAGTATTATCCCAACTAAACATGTAGAGCTTCTATCAGCCAGATATATCAAGTATTATCCCAACTAAGCATGTAGACCTTCTATCAGCCAGATATATCAAGTAATATTACGAATTTAGTTTGTTACACATATTTTCATTGGTTCTTCAACCCTGAATGTCAGCATATATTCGGAAAACAGACGGGGTATATATTTCAGTCCCCCAAAACGATTAAAACATGGACGACAAAACATTACGCTTCACTGAATCAATGGTATAATACGGAATAATAAATGTATTTTTAACAAATTAAATGCTGTTTTTTATACTCAAAACGGCTGCATGAACAAAAAAATATTACAACGGTTAATTCCGTCACAAATACCTGATCGATTCAGCAAACTCCTATGTTCCACGGCTGTACCATAACAAATAAACAAAACGTTGAGCCTTGAAAACTTTCGACGTCATGGGGCCACAACGAGGTTTTATTTACATGTTGTTAACATTTAAATTATTGAAACTGTTTCGCAAACCTGTTGTTTTGTTATGTGATATATTAATGTTATATTTATAAAGTTTATAAAATTTACTACATATGAAACTGTATTGATTTAGAAATTTAGTACAGTATTTACCTTCATGAGACATGAAATATGACGCGACACATATTTTAACGTCATTGAAGAATGACGTCAAAGGTACGGAAACGGACATCTAGAGATACGAAAAATGAAAATAAAAGAGGCAAATTTATTTAATACAGTTGGATGTTGTATTTAAAAAAAACCAATGGTTAAATCCGTAATATATCTGTTATTCAGCTATCAGACAGGGTATATAATGTGACATTCCCGGCTGCGCCTCAGGGAATATAGATCCTAAGCCGGGAATGTCACATTATATACCCTGTCTGATAGCTGAATAACATATATTATCCCAACTAAACATGTAGAGCTTCTATCAGCCAGATATATCAAGTATTATCCCAACTAAACATGTAGACCTTCTATCAGCCAGATATATCAAGTATTATCCCAACTAAACATGTAGACCTTCTATCAGCCAGATATATCAAGTATTATCCCAACTAAACATGTAGACCTTCTATCAGCCAGATATATCAAGTATTATCCCAACTAAACATGTAGACCTTCTATCAGCCAGATATATCAAGTATTATCCCAACTAAACATGTAGACTTCTATCAGCCAGATATATCAAGTATTATCCCAACTAAACATGTAGACCTTCTATCAGCCAGATATATCAAGTATTATCCCAACTAAACATGTAGACCTTCTATCAGCCAGATATATCAAGTATTATCCCAACTAAACATGTAGAGCTTCTATCAGCCAGATATATCAAGTATTATCCCAACTAAACATGTAGACCTTCTATCAGCCAGATATATCAAGTATTATCCCAACTAAACATGTAGACCTTCTATCAGCCAGATATATCAAGTATTATCCCAACTAAACATGTAGAGCTTCTATCAGCCAGATATATCAAGTATTATCCCAACTAAGCATGTAGACCTTCTATCAGCCAGATATATCAAGTAATATTACGAATTTAGTTTGTTACACATATTTTCATTGGTTCTTCAACCCTGAATGTCAGCATATATTCGGAAAACAGACGGGGTATATATTTCAGTCCCCCAAAACGATTAAAACATGGACGACAAAACATTACGCTTCACTGAATCAATGGTATAATACGGAATAATAAATGTATTTTTAACAAATTAAATGCTGTTTTTTATACTCAAAACGGCTGCATGAACAAAAAAATATTACAACGGTTAATTCCGTCACAAATACCTGATCGATTCAGCAAACTCCTATGTTCCACGGCTGTACCATAACAAATAAACAAAACGTTGAGCCTTGAAAACTTTCGACGTCATGGGGCCACAACGAGGTTTTATTTACATGTTGTTAACATTTAAATTATTGAAACTGTTTCGCAAACCCGTTGTTTTGTTATGTGATATATTAATGTTATATTTATAAAGTTTATAAAATTTACTACATATGAAACTGTATTGATTTAGAAATTTAGTACAGTATTTACCTTCATGAGACATGAAATATGACGCGACACATATTTTAACGTCATTGAAGAATGACGTCAAAGGTACGGAAACGGACATCTAGAGATACGAAAAATGAAAATAAAAGAGGCAAATTTATTTAATACAGTTGGATGTTGTATTTAAAAAAAACCAATGGTTAAATCCGTAATATATCTGTTATTCAGCTATCAGACAGGGTATATAATGTGACATTCCCGGCTGCGCCTCAGGGAATATAGATCCTAAGCCGGGAATGTCACATTATATACCCTGTCTGATAGCTGAATAACATATATTATCCCAACTAAACATGTAGAGCTTCTATCAGCCAGATATATCAAGTATTATCCCAACTAAACATGTAGACCTTCTATCAGCCAGATATATCAAGTATTATCCCAACTAAACATGTAGACCTTCTATCAGCCAGATATATCAAGTATTATCCCAACTAAACATGTAGACCTTCTATCAGCCAGATATATCAAGTATTATCCCAACTAAACATGTAGACCTTCTATCAGCCAGATATATCAAGTATTATCCCAACTAAACATGTAGACCTTCTATCAGCCAGATATATCAAGTATTATCCCAACTAAACATGTAGACCTTCTATCAGCCAGATATATCAAGTATTATCCCAACTAAACATGTAGAGCTTCTATCAGCCAGATATATCAAGTATTATCCCAACTAAATATGTAGACCTTCTATCAGCCAGATATATCAAGTATTATCCCAACTAAACATGTAGACCTTCTATCAGCCAGATATATCAAGTATTATCCCAACTAAACATGTAGACCTTCTATCAGCCAGATATATCAAGTATTATCCCAACTAAACATGTAGACCTTCTATCAGCCAGATATATCAAGTATTATCCCAACTAAACATGTAGACCTTCTATCAGCCAGATATATCAAGTATTATCCCAACTAAACATGTAGACCTTCTATCAGCCAGATATATCAAGTATTATCCCAACTAAACATGTAGACCTTCTATCAACCAGATATATCAAGTATTATCCCAACTAAACATGTAGACCTTCTATCAGCCAGATATATCAAGTATTATCCCAACTAAGCATGTAGACCTTCTATCAGCCAGATATATCAAGTATTATCCCAACTAAGCATGTAGACCTTCTATCAGCCAGATATATCAAGTATTATCCCAACTAAGCATGTAGACCTTCTATCAGCCAGATATATCAAGTATTATCCCAACTAAAGATGTAGACCTTCTATCAGCCAGATATATCAAGTATTATCCCAACTAAACATGTAGACCTTCTATCAGCCAGATATATCAAGTATTATCCCAACTAAACATGTAGACATTCTATCAGCCAGATATATCAAGTATTATCCCAACTAAACATGTAGAGCTTCTATCAGCCAGATATATCAAGTATTATCCCAACTAAGCATGTAGACCTTCTATCAGCCAGATATATCAAGTATTATCCCAACTAAGCATGTAGACCTTCTATCAGCCAGATATATCAAGTATTATCCCAACTATGTCACATGGTAAAATTATTAAATACCAGTATATACACTTCATCATTCTTAGACTATTGAAATCATATTGCAATTTTTTTACTGCAAATATATATTTTTCTTTGTCCCATTAAAAATGTATATTTAATTGTTTTGCAAAATCACTACCATACACATAGGTTTTATTATTCATCATTACTGAAAAGACATTTTAATGATGATAAAAAATCAATACCGCTGTATATTTTGGCAAACTTTGCAAATCTAACGAATATTTTGGTTATCTAGTTTGAATTGTAAACTTTTTTTCAAATAATAATTAAATAACAACATTAATTTAATGTTTCTAACAAGACAATATACTTAACAATGAAATTCTTTGGAATCTTTCCAGGCCATATCTATGGGGTCCAAAAGCTATTGAACACCATTCTGTTCAGAAAACTATAGGACCTTCCTTACTGAAGAAGGCCTCCGTAGACCAAGTTATAGAAAACTTTGACCAGACAAAACTGTATACATCTATACTAAACTTTCCTTTAAGGAGAAAGTTACAGGTATATATATACTATGTTATAGCTGTCCTCCTATTTAGATGAACTGCATCAGTGGTGCAATGGTAGCATGTTCACCTCAAATGCGGTAGATCGTGAGTTCGAGCCCTGATCGGGTCAAATCAAAGACATTAAGATTGGTATTTGTTGCTTCTCCACTAGGCACTCAGCATTAAGGAGAAAGAACAAAGACTGCTTGGCTTGAAATCAGGATAAAAAGTCAGAGTGGGCGACATGTCTATTTGCGGACTTGTTTCAGTGAGCTAGCACTATAAAAATCCAACTAAGCGTGTTGGTCTGGTACAGAACGGACCTGATCATCATCTCACTGAAAAGTAACTTGTTCTCGCCATGATATAGCTGAAAAATTGGTGAGTTGGCATTAAGCAACAATCACTCACTCACTCACTCTATTTATATGTTTATGTGAAATGTGACCAAATTGATTGTTCCTTCTATTTAGCTTTCTGTATGTGGCTTATAAATGTCGATGTGAAATGTATGACCAAATTGATTAAGCCATGTCTATGTCTATGTGAAATGTATGACCAAATTGATTGTTCCTTCTATTTAGCTTTCTGTATGTGGCTTATAAATGTCTATGTGAAATGTATGACCAAATTGATTGTTCCTTCTATTTAGCTTTTTGTATGTGGCTTATAAATGTCTATGTGAAATGTATGACCAAATTGATTAAGCCATGTCTATGTCTATGTGAAATGTATGACCAAATTGATTGTTCCTTCTATTTAGCTTTCTGTATGTGGCTTATATATGTCTATGTGAAATGTGACCAAATTGATTGTTCCTTCTATTTAGCTTTCAGTATGTGGCTTATAAATGTCGATGTGAAATGTATGACCAAATTGATTAAGCCATGTCTATGTCTATGTGAAATGTATGACCAAATTGATTGTTCCTTCTATTTAGCTTTCTGTATGTGGCTTATATATGTCTATGTGAAATGTATGACCAAATTGATTGTTCCTTCTATTTAGCTTTCTGTATGTGGCTTATAAATGTCTATGTGAAATGTATGACCAAATTGATTGTTCCTTCTATTTAGCTTTCAGTATGTGGCTTATATATGTCTATGTGAAATGTATGACCAAATTGATTGTTCCTTCTATTTAGCTTTCTGTATGTGGCTTATATATGTCTATGTGAAATGTATGACCAAATTGATTGTTCCTTCTATTTAGCTTTCTGTATGTGGCTTATATATGTCTATGTGAAATGTATGACCAAATTGATTGTTCCTTCTATTTAGCTTTCTGTATGTGGCTTATATATGTCTATGTGAAATGTATGACCAAATTGATTGTTCCTTCTATTTAGCTTTTTGTATGTGGCTTATAAATGTCTATGTGAAATGTATGACCAAATTGATTAAGCCATGTCTATGTCTATGTGAAATGTATGACCAAATTGATTGTTCCTTCTATTTAGCTTTCTGTATGTGGCTTATATATGTCTATGTGAAATGTGACCAAATTGATTGTTCCTTCTATTTAGCTTTCAGTATGTGGCTTATAAATGTCGATGTGAAATGTATGACCAAATTGATTGTTCCTTCTATTTAGCTTTTTGTATGTGGCTTATAAATGTCGATGTGAAATGTATGACCAAATTGATTAAGCCATGTCTATGTCTATGTGAAATGTATGACCAAATTGATTGTTCCTTCTATTTAGCTTTCAGTATGTGGCTTATATATGTCTATGTGAAATGTATGACCAAATTGATTGTTCCTTCTATTTAGCTTTCTGTATGTGGCTTATATATGTCTATGTGAAATGTATGACCAAATTGATTGTTCCTTCTATTTAGCTTTCTGTATGTGGCTTATATATGTCTATGTGAAATGTATGACCAAATTGATTGTTCCTTCTATTTAGCTTTCAGTATGTGGCTTATATATGTCTATGTGAAATGTATGACCAAATTGATTGTTCCTTCTATTTAGCTTTCTGTATGTGGCTTATATATGTCTATGTGAAATGTATGACCAAATTGATTGTTCCTTCTATTTAGCTTTCAGTATGTGGCTTATATATGTCTATGTGAAATGTATGACCAAATTGATTGTTCCTTCTATTTAGCTTTCTGTATGTGGCTTATATATGTCTATGTGAAATGTATGACCAAATTGATTGTTCCTTCTATTTAGCTTTCTGTATGTGGCTTATATATGTCTATGTGAAATGTATGACCAAATTGATTGTTCCTTCTATTTAGCTTTCTGTATGTGGCTTATATATGTCTATGTGAAATGTATGACCAAATTGATTGTTCCTTCTATCTAGCTTTCAGTATGTGGCTTATAAATGTCTATGTGAAATGTATGACCAAATTGATTGTTCCTTCTATTTAGCTTTCTGTATGTGGCTTATATATGTCTATGTGAAATGTGACCAAATTGATTGTTCCTTCTATTTAGCTTTCAGTATGTGGCTTATAAATGTCTATGTGAAATGTGACCAAATTGATTGTTCCTTCTATTTAGCTTTCTGTATGTGGCTTATATATGTCTATGTGAAATGTGACCAAATTGATTGTTCCTTCTATTTAGCTTTCAGTATGTGGCTTATATATGTCTATGTGAAATGTATGACCAAATTGATTGTTCCTTCTATTTAGCTTTCAGTATGTGGCTTATAAATGTCGATGTGAAATGTATGACCAAATTGATTGTTCCTTCTATTTAGCTTTCAGTATGTGGCTTATAAATGTCGATGTGAAATGTATGACCAAATTGATTAAGCCATGTCTATGTCTATGTGAAATGTATGACCAAATTGATTGTTCCTTCTATTTAGCTTTCTGTATGTGGCTTATATATGTCTATGTGAAATGTGACCAAATTGATTGTTCCTTTTATTTAGCTTTCTGTATGTGGCTTATAAATGTCGATGTGAAATGTATGACCAAATTGATTAAGCCATGTCTATGTCTATGTGAAATGTATGACCAAATTGATTGTTCCTTCTATTTAGCTTTCAGTATGTGGCTTATAAATGTCTATGTGAAATGTATGACCAAATTGATTGTTCCTTCTATTTAGCTTTCTGTATGTGGCTTATATATGTCTATGTGAAATGTGACCAAATTGATTGTTCCTTCTATTTAGCTTTCAGTATGTGGCTTATATATGTCTATGTGAAATGTGACCAAATTGATTGTTCCTTCTATTTAGCTTTCAGTATGTGGCTTATATATGTCTATGTGAAATGTGACCAAATTGATTGTTCCTTCTATTTAGCTTTCAGTATGTGGCTTATAAATGTCTATGTGAAATGTATGACCAAATTGATTGTTCCTTCTATTTAGCTTTCTGTATGTGGCTTATATATGTCTATGTGAAATGTGACCAAATTGATTGTTCCTTCTATTTAGCTTTCAGTATGTGGCTTATAAATGTCGATGTGAAATGTATGACCAAATTGATTAAGCCATGTCTATGTCTATGTGAAATGTATGACCAAATTGATTGTTCCTTCTATTTAGCTTTCAGTATGTGGCTTATATATGTCTATGTGAAATGTATGACCAAATTGATTGTTCCTTCTATTTAGCTTTCTGTATGTGGCTTATATATGTCTATGTGAAATGTATGACCAAATTGATTGTTCCTTCTATTTAGCTTTCTGTATGTGGCTTATATATGTCTATGTGAAATGTATGACCAAATTGATTGTTCCTTCTATTTAGCTTTCAGTATGTGGCTTATATATGTCTATGTGAAATGTATGACCAAATTGATTGTTCCTTCTATTTAGCTTTCAGTATGTGGCTTATATATGTCTATGTGAAATGTATGACCAAATTGATTGTTCCTTCTATTTAGCTTTCTGTATGTGGCTTATATATGTCTATGTGAAATGTGACCAAATTGATTGTTCCTTCTATTTAGCTTTCAGTATGTGGCTTATAAATGTCTATGTGAAATGTATGACCAAATTGATTGTTCCTTCTATCCAGCTTTCTGTATGTGGCTTATATTGAAATTGATTGACATGTCTTTATTTTTTACACACCAAATTCAATTGTGTCCGACAGCTCCACCCTCCATTCAAGATGGCTGCTGTTACTAAAAATAGAAATTTCTTCAATTGTCCATTGCTGCTTTATTATAAATCAAAATGAGCTCAAATTGTAACTGCAGCTACATAGCAATGAGTAGTTTAACATATATTCTGGAAGGAACATGTTAAAAGAAAATGGTTAGATCTGGAGGTGGTATTGAGTGGTTAATATTAATATACTAAAATATATGTTACCTTGTATAACTTAAAATACATTGCTAACTTTGAATTTCAAAAGTTATTACAAAACAGTATGTTATGAAGATCAACTTGTTTTTACATTGTAACTTTTGTGCATTGAAACATTGTGTTTATAGAATCATGTATGTATAAATCTGTTCTTGGAAAAATAAACAAATTACAAAAAAAACCCATATATTCTGGGTTTTTCTGTGAAATTTTTCTTTCAACCGATTTATGCTGATTATACAAATTAGACATATTTTGATAAAAGATCACATTTAAATCTTCACCTCTGAAACCGCTGAACCAAATTTAAGCAAATTTGGCTGGGGTGGTCCCCATTCAAAATGGCTGCTGTTACTAAAAATAGAAATTTCTTAAGTTGTCAATTTCTGCTTTATTACAAATCAAAATGAACTCAAATTTTAACTGTAGCGATTACAGGCTCCTGGGAGCCTCTAGTTTTTTTTGTTTTTTTTTGGGCATTCACAGTTCAGGACAGTAGAGAATGTAAATCTACACCAGATGTTTATGATCCTTGTTCTATTTTTAGGCATTCACAGTTCAGGAGAGTAGAGAATGTAAATCTACACCAGATGTTTATGATCCTTGTTCTATTTTTAGGCATTCACAGTTCAGGACAGTAGAAAATGTAAATCTACACCAGATGTTTATGATCCTTGTTCTATTTTTAGGCATTCACAGTTCAGGAGAGTAGAGAATGTAAATCTACACCAGATGTTTATGATCCTTGTTCTATTTTTAGGCATTCACAGTTCAGGACAGTAGAGAATGTAAATCTACACCAGATGTTTATGATCCTTGTTCTATTTTTAGGCATTCACAGTTCAGGACAGTAGAGAATGTAAATCTACACCAGATGTTTATGATCCTTGTTCTATTTTTAGGCATTCACAGTTCAGGACAGTAGAGAATGTAAATCTACACCAGATGTTTATGATCCTTGTTCTATTTTTAGGCATTCACAGTTCAGGACAGTAGAGAATGTAAATCTATACCAGAGGTTTATGATCCTTGTTTTATTTTGCCTCTGTTTAGCCATATTTTGTCTCCAGGTAATTTAAAAATTTGATAGATTATATTCAAGGCATTGTCAAAGACAGTTACTCTATTATATTCAAGGCATTGTCAAAGACAGTTACTCTCTTAGAGCATCAAGTCTAACCTTTTGTTTTATATTATCGTTGTGTTTGCACCCTCATTGTTTTAACTCACCTGACCTGAAGGGTCCATCATGTAAAATATTGTCATCACTTCACATCCGTCTTCGTCTATAAACTTTTCACATTTTAATCATCTATTTCAAAACCATTTGGTCAGTTGAAACCAAACTTGGTGGAAATATTCATTAGACTGTCCTTTACATATTTTACATATTTTGTTCCAATTGAAAATCGAAGATGGTCACCACCACAGAACAAGAGGCCCCCAATGGTACCAATAATGTTTTTTTTTTTGTATGTTAAAGGAAAACTCCAGTCAGTTGAACAATTGTTATAATTAAATACATTGTAACTTTTTATTCGTAAATAACTAATTATTAAACATAAAACACCTTTATTAACATTAATATACCCAATTAGAGATGTGAATATTTGGAATTTCCTGACGTCACAGAGACTGATCATGTTAGTTGAATAAATAATGTATCCGACTCTTCCCAACATCGAGCCCTTTTGGTTATGTTTTAATATCAGATCAACTGCAATACAATGTTAGCAATTTGTATATCGTCCTAATTTATTTCTTAATATTCCCATCCCATGTTACATTGTCATAAAACAAATGAGTTTGGGGGGAGGGTATCTACGTATAATTCCATGTTTTACATGATTGGCCATAGGTTAAATAACTGTCACTTTTAACTCGTTTTATGCGTACACATGCTTATTGCCATCACTTTTCGTCCGTTGTCCGTCCGTCAACATTTCACATTTTAATCTTCTTCTCAGAAACCACTGGGCCAATTGCAACCAAACATTGGTGGAATGGTCCTTGGATGGCCCCCTTCCAAAATTGTGTCCGGTGATCCCGACTTCCAACAAAATATTATATAAATAAAAGTAGTTCCTTCTTTCTCAGGAGAAATATCTTTGCTCAGGTACAAATATGAAATAGAATTTTTTTCTGCATCAATGCTGCCTCCTGCAAAGAGACAGAGAGGTCGGGATAGATGGCATGAAATATTACTTTTCATGGGTGCGGATTAAGAAACAGCATGGGGTGGGGGTGGCAAAAGCTGTTTTTGTGTTTTTTGTTTATTATGTATATTGTACCACATTGTTGATGTATGGTATAGTTAAAAAAAACTCTTTTGCATGATCAAACTGTATACATATATATTTATTATGTAGACATGAACATGATGTATGTAAATTGTCAATTAGGCAATAATAAAAAGTGAAATTACAAACAAACAAAAAACAAAAAAAAACAACCCTTAAACCAGTGAAAATAAAGAAAAGTGTGTTATTATATAACAGGCAGGCAGCATGTTATGTTGGGGAAGCTGTCAGAATTCAGAGAATCAGGAAATAGAAAGAGCCACATGGGATACATATATTTATGATATTTTTCAAAATGATTTTTTTTTCACACAGATCAGCTCATCGATTGCAGAAAATTTATAGAGAGAGGTTGCCTTGGATACTTGATTGCTGCCTTGAGTTGTCATGACAACACAATGAGAGGTGCTGCCTACCATGTGTTAGACAATTTCTTCCTTCAGTTAGAAGCATCTAGATTCCCAGAGAAAGAACAGCAACTTTATGTGATAGAACTCATCAGAAACAGTCTAGATAAACCTAATGTTAAACTGCCTTGTATCATCACTGTCTTCCTGGCTAAGGTTGTAAGGTTGATGCTTAAAGCAGGTATGTAATTACCAAAGGCTATTTACACAGAAGCAAGGTCAATACTATATTTGATTTATTTACAAAAATCGCAGGTGACACAATTTTTAAATTAAATTACATTCTAAATATATGGTTTTATCCTTTTAATGTTTCTTTTATTTGTACATATAATTTGTTTGTTTTATAGACAAGTATGTTTTATTTCTAATTGTCTTCTAGGTTTCTAAGGTAACATAAAATTTGTTCACGCCACGATATAGCTGAAATATTGCATAAGTTGGCATTAAACACAAATCAATCAATCAATATTTACACAGAAATGCAAATCATTTTTAGTTCACCTGGACCAAAGGTCCATGTGAACTATTGCCATCACTTGGCGTCCGTCGTCTGTCGTCTGTCGTCTGTAAACTTTTCACATTTCAAGCTTCTTCTCCGAAACCACTTGGCCGATTGGAACCGAACTTAGCAGGAATGTTCCTTGGATGGTCCTCTACAAAGTTACTGTTTTTCGTTCCAGTCGGATATTCAATATGGCTGCCAGGGCCAATAATATGCTCTGATTGGCTGAAATTTCAAAGATCTTCTTCTCCGAAACTAATGAACTGACTGAACCCAAACTGTAAAGGAATGATCATTGGAATGTCCTTTACCAAGTTACTGTTTTTTATGCCGATCGGAAATCCAAGATGGCCGCCATCGCAGGACATAGATTAACATTGGACCCTATGGGAAAATGTTCAAATGCCTTCTTCTCAGAAACTACAAATATGATTAAAGCCAAACTGTACATGAATGTTCATTGGATGGTCCTCTACAATCTTAAGGTTTTTTGTTCCGATATGAAATTCAAAATGGCGGCTACGGCAGGACTTAGTTTAACATTGGACCCTATGGGGAAAATGTTTCAAAATGCTTCTTCTCTGAAACCACTTGGACAGTTGAAACCAAACTGCCCAGGAATGATCATTGGAAGGTCCTCTACAAAGTTTCTGTTTTTTATGACGGTCGGAAATCCAAGATGGCCACCACCGCAGGACATAGATTAACATTGGACCCTATGGGAAAATGTTCAAATGCCTTCTTCTCAGAAACTACAAATATTATTAAAGCCAAACTGTACATGAATGTTCATTGGATGGTCCTCTACAATCTTAAGGTTTTTTGTTCCGATATGAAATTCAAAATGGCGGCTACGGCAGGACTTAGTTTAACATTGGACCCTATGGGAAAAATGTTTCAAAATGCTTCTTCTCTGAAACCACTTGGACAGTTGAAACCAAACTGCCCAGGAATGATCATTGGAAGGTCCTCTACAAATTTTCTGTTTTTTATGCCGGTCGGAAATCCAAGATGGCCGCCACCGCAGGACATAGATTAACATTGGACCCTATGGGAAAATGTTCAAATGCCTTCTTCTCAGAAACTACAAATATTATTAAAGCCAAACTGTACATGAATGTTCATTGGATGGTCCTCTACAATCTTAAGGTTTTTTGTTCCGATATGAAATTCAAAATGGCGGCTACGGCAGGACTTAGTTTAACATTGGACCCTATGGGAAAAATGTTTCAAAATGCTTCTTCTCTGAAACCACTTGGACAGTTGAAACCAAACTGCCCAGGAATGATCATTGGAAGGTCCTCTACAAATTTTCTGTTTTTTATGCCGGTCGGAAATCCAAGATGGCCACCACCGCAGGACATAGATTAACATTGGACCCTATGGGAAAATATTCAAATGCCTTCTACTCAGAAACTACAAATATGATTAAAGCCAAACTGTACATGAATGTTCATTAGATGGTCCTCTACAAACTTTACGTTTTTGTTCTGGTATGAAATTCAAAATGGCGGCTACGGCAGGACTTAGTTTAACATTGAACCCTATGGGAAAAATGTTTCAAAACGCTTCTTCTCTGAAACCACTTGGATAATTGAAACCAAACTGCCTAGGAATGATTATTGGAAGGTCCTCTAGAAATTTTATGTTTTTTATGCCGATCGGAAATCCAAGATGGCCACCACCGCAGGACATAGATTAACATTGGACCCTATGGGAAAATGTTCAAATGCCTTCTTCTCAGAAACTACAAATATGATTAAAGCCAAACTGTACAAGAATGTTCATTGGATGGTCCTCTACAAACTTTACGTTTTTTGTTCCGATATGAAATTCAAAATGGCGGCTACGGCAGGACTTAGTTTAACATTGGACCCTATGGGGGAAATGTTTGAAAACGCTTCTTCTCTGAAACCACTAGAACAGTTGAAACCAAACTGCCCAGGAATGATCATTGGAAGGTCCTCTACAAATTTTATGTTTTTTATGCCGATCGGAAATCCAAGATGGCCGCCACCACAATACATAGATTAACATTGGACCCTATGGGAAAATGTTCAAATGCCTTCTTCTCAGAAACTACAAATATTATTAAAGCCAAACTGTACATGAATGTTCATTGGATGGTCCTCTACAAACGTTAGGTTTTTTGTTCCGATATGAAATTCAAAATGGCGGCTACGGCAGGACTTAGTTTAACATTGGACCCTATGGGAAAAATGTTTCAAAACGCTTCTTCTCTGAAACCACTTGGACAATTGAATCCAAACTGCCCAGGAATGATCATTGGAAGGTCCTCTACAAAGTTTCTGTTTTTTTATGCCGATCGAAAATTCAAGATGGCCACCACCGCAGGACATAGATTAACATTGGACCCTATGGGAAAATGTTCAAATGCCTTCTTCTCAGAAACTACAAATATGATTAAAGCCAAACTGTCCATATGTGTGTACATTGGATGGTCCTCTACAAACTTTACGTTTTTTGTTCCGATATGAAATTCAAAATGGCGGCTACGGCAGGACTTAGTTTAACATTGGACCCTATGGGAAAAATGTTTCAAAACGCTTCTTCTGTGAAACCACTTGGATAATTGAAACCAAACTGCCCAGGAATGATCATTGGAAGGTCCTCTACAAGGTGTGTGTTTTTTATGCCGATCGGAAATCCAAGATGGCCACCACCGCAGGACATAGATTAACATTGGACCCTATGGGAAAATGTTCAAATGCCTTCTTCTCAGAAACTACAAATATGATTAAAGCCAAACTGTGCATGAATGTTCATTGAATGGTCCTCTACAAAATGTACGTTTTTTATTCTGATATGAAATTCAAAATGGCGGCTACGGCAGGACTTAGTTTAACATTGGACCCTATGGGAAAAATGTTTCAAAATGCTTCTTCTCTGAAACCACTTGGACAGTTGAAACCAAACTGCCCAGGAATGATCATTGGAAGGTCCTGTTTTTTATGCCGATCGGAAATCCAAGATGGCTGCCACCACAGGTCATAGTATTAACACAGAACCATATGGGGAAAATACAGAAATATATTCTTCTCTGAAGCTATTGCACTGATTGAACCTAAACTGTGCATCAATCATTGGAAGGTCCTTTACAAACTTTGTGTTTTTTATGTTGATCGTAATTCCAAGATGACGCAGGACATAGTTTTTACATAGGACCAATTGGTTTTTTTTATTACCAGGTGAACGATACAGGCTCTTGACAGCCTCTGGTTCATTTATGAGAAATATAATTGCATTATTTTAACCGTCAGAAATTTTGAAATTGCTTATATTGCTTCTCAAAAAACTAGGGTAAAAAAAATAATTTGATCAATCAAGAAGGGTTAGAAGACACCAAAGGGATAATAAGAACCCACAAATGTCACTATCGGTCTGTTCTGTCATCAATAAATTGTCATCTTTACAGCTGTTATAACTAAAAATAATTGGAGCAAAATATTTCTGTCTAAGTCTGAATTAACCTTCTCAAGTATCTATTTTAATTACCTACTTCAATGAAACGAAAGACAGATTTTTATTTGTGACAATAAGTATTACACCGGCAAATATTTGTACATTAAAATCATCACTTTATCATTAATTTTTATGTTTTAGAACAACATATGTATCAAATGATGAACACTTTCCTGTACTTAAAACCAACACTAGATGTCACTAATGTTCCAGAGTTCTACAAACTATTTAACAGTTCCACATTAGAGGTATTACCAATGATACAAACTTTAGGCTGTTATTAACAACAGTAAACATATGGTAACAAGATTTACATGTGATTATCACTTGTATTAATTTTCCAACTCTAGGTTATGGTAAACATTTAAGAATTGAATGCATTCTTTTGAAGTTTCATTGGGGTATGAAAGCATTGATCGAACTACATTTTCAACATGAAGTGCGGCATTCTTTTGAAGTTTCATTGGGGGTATGAAAGCGTTGACCGAAGTACATTTTCAATGAAGCACTACCTCATGTTGAAAATGTAGTTTGATCAACGCTTTCATACCCCAATGAAACTTCAAAAGAATGCATTCAATTCTTGTAATTATATTTAAATCGCACCAAAATTTAATATAGTTGAATTTTTCGTTGTGAATTTTATTTGTGTTAGATTATTTGTTGTTGGAAATTACTACGCCATTTATTGTTTACATCTGACATCGTCATGGAGGTACGCGCAAGTTCGGATTTTAGTTTCATTAGGATGTGAAACATCTCTTTTATAATCATGTGACCACTTCATAACCAATCATATTGTAACATTTCAATGAAAAACGGAAGTAATGTGATTATTAAAAATGTGTGTTTTTTTATGGCAACCACCATGATAGTATGATTTGCATCTACCCCTATAGTCAATACCTCTCATCATTTAGGTTTGATTGTGAGTTTTACTCATGAGGTATATTTACATCTACCCCTGTAGTCAATACCTCTCATCATTTAGGTTTGATTGTGAGTTTTACTCATGAGGTATATTTACATCTACCCCTGTAGTCAATACCTCTCATCATTTAGGTTTGATTGTGAGTTTTACTCATGAGGTATATTTACATCTACCCCTGTAGTCAATACCTCTCATCATTTAGGTTTGATTGTGAGTTTTACTCATGAGGTATATTTACATCTACCCCTGTAGTCAATACCTCTCATCATTTAGGTTTGATTGTGAGTTTTACTCATGAGGTATATTTACATCTACCCCTGTAGTCAATACCTCTCATCATTTAGGTTTGATTGTAAGTTTTACTCATTATGAGGTATATTTACATCTACCCCTGTAGTCAATACCTCTCATCATTTGATTGTGAGTTCTACTCATGAGGTATATTTACATCTACCCCTATAGTCAATACCTCTCATCATTTAGGTTTGATTGTGAGTTTTACTCATGAGGTATATTTACATCTACCCCTGTAGTCAATACCTCTCATCATTTAGGTTTGATTGTGAGTTTTACTCATGAGGTATATTTACATCTACCCCTGTAGTCAATACCTCTCATCATTTAGGTTTGATTGTAAGTTTTACTCATTATGAGGTATATTTACATCTACCCCTGTAGTCAATACCTCTCATCATTTGATTGTGAGTTCTACTCATGAGGTATATTTACATTTACCCCAGTAGTCAATACCTCTCATCATTTAGGTTTGATTGTGAGTTTTACTCATGAGGTATATTTACATCTACCCCTGTAGTCAATACCTCTCATCATTTAGGTTTGATTGTGAGTTTTACTCATTATGAGGTATATTTACATCTACCCCTGTAGTCAATACCTCTCATCATTTGATTGTGAGTTTTACTCATGAGGTATATTTACATCTACCCCAGTAGTCAATACCTCTCATCATTTAGGTTTGATTGTGAGTTTTACTCATTATGAGGTATATTTACATCTACCCCTGTAGTCAATACCTCTCATCATTTAGGTTTGATTGTGAATTTTACTCATTATGAGGTATATTTACATCTACCCCTGTAGTCAATACCTCTCATCATTTGATTGTGAGTTTTACTCATGAGGTATATTTACATCTACCCCTGTAGTCAATACCTCTCATCATTTGATTGTGAGTTTTACTCATGAGGTATATTTACATCTTCCCCTGTAGTCAATACCTCTCATCATTTGATTGTGAGTTTTACTCATGAGGTATATTTACATCTACCCCTGTAGTCAATACCTCTCATCATTTGATTGTGAGTTCTACTCATGAGGTATATTTACATCTACCCCAGTAGTCAATACCTCTCATCATTTAGGTTTGATTGTGAGTTTTACTCATGAGGTATATTTACATCTACCCCTGTAGTCAATACCTCTCATCATTTAGGTTTGATTGTGAGTTTTACTCATTATGAGGTATATTTACATCTACCCCTGTAGTCAATACCTCTCATCATTTGATTGTGAGTTTTACTCATGAGGTATATTTACATCTACCCCAGTAGTCAATACCTCTCATCATTTAGGTTTGATTGTGAGTTTTACTCATTATGAGGTATATTTACATCTACCCCTGTAGTCAATACCTCTCATCATTTAGGTTTGATTGTGAGTTTTACTCATGAGGTATATTTACATCTACCCCTGTAGTCAATACCTCTCATCATTTAGGTTTGATTGTGAGTTTTACTCATTATGAGGTATATTTACATCTACCCCTGTAGTCAATACCTCTCATCATTTGATTGTGAGTTTTACTCATGAGGTATATTTACATCTTCCCCTGTAGTCAATACCTCTCATCATTTGATTGTGAGTTTTACTCATTATGAGGTATATTTACATCTACCCCAGTAGTCAATACCTCTCATCATTTGATTGTGAGTTTTACTCATTATGAGGTATATTTACATCTACCCCTGTAGTCAATATCTCTCATCATTTAGGTTTGATTGTGAGTTTTGCTCATTATGAGGTATATTTACATCTACCCCTGTAGTCAATACCTCTCATCATTTGATTGTGAGTTTTACTCATTATGAGGTATATTTACATCTACCCCAGTAGTCAATACCTCTCATCATTTGATTGTGAGTTTTACTCATTATGAGGTATATTTACATCTACCCCTGTAGTCAATACCTCTCATCTTTTACTCATGAGGTATATTTACATCTACCCCTGTAGTCAATACCTCTCATCATTTAGGTTTGATTGTGAGTTTTACTCATGAGGTATATTTACATCTACCCCTGTAGTCAATACCTCTCATCATTTGATTGTGAGTTTTACTCATTATGAGGTATATTTACATCTTCCCCTGTAGTCAATACCTGTCATCATTTGATTGTGAGTTTTACTCATGAGGTATATTTACATCTTCCCCTGTAGTCAATACCTCTCATCATTTGATTGTGAGTTTTACTCATGAGGTATATTTACATCTACCCCTATAGTCAATACCTCTCATCATTTGATTGTGAGTTTTACTCATTATGAGGTATATTTACATCTACCCCTGTAGTCAATACCTCTCATCATTTGATTGTGAGTTTTACTCATGAGGTATATTTACATCTACCCCTGTAGTCAATACCTCTCATCATTTAGGTTTGATTGTGAGTTTTACTCATTATGAGGTATATTTACATTACCCCAGTAGTCAATACCTCTCATCATTTGATTGTGAGTTTTACTCATTATGAGGTATATTTACATCTACCCCTGTAGTCAATACCTCTCATCATTTGATTGTGAGTTTTACTCATGAGGTATATTTACATCTACCCCTGTAGTCAATACCTCTCATCATTTAGGTTTGATTGTGAGTTTTACTCATTATGAGGTATATTTACATTACCCCAGTAGTCAATACCTCTCATCATTTGATTGTGAGTTTTACTCATTATGAGGTATATTTACATCTACCCCTGTAGTCAATACCTCTCATCATTTGATTGTGAGTTTTACTCATTATGAGGTATATTTGATACAACATCAAATAAAAGATTGGTTGTTTTCTCTGAGGACTGCAGTGTCATCCACAGATAAAACTAGCCACCGAGATATGCCTGAAATAGTGTTGTATGTGGTATTGAGCACCACCCATGATCCTATTGCTATTTTATGTAACACAACATAAGAACTGTATTAAGCAGCATTAAGCATAATATTAATATATACTGGTAATGAGAAACTAAGACATTTAAAGATTGATCGTAATTTTTGTTCGGTTCATGAAGAAATAACCTAAATCAGGTTGTACACACCATGTAACCCGCATGATACGCAAGGGTGTGTACAACCTGATTGAGGTTATTTCAAATGAACCGAACAAATAATTTCGATCAATCCTTATAAATTAATTCAAACTTTTTTTGTTATGATATTGAAAAATATATTTATTTTTCCAAAATAAGGCAAATAATCGGAAATAAAATTTAAATAACCCCAAAGGTGCCTCATTTAAAGAAAATCGCCTGATGACAACGGCATGCGACGCCTTGAGAACAACATCTATTTACAGATTCAGTACATATACAAATAACCTGAACTTTTTAAACCAATCAAAACACGTATAAAATGACATGTGACTCTAAAATTAATTGATGTATATTTATTACATATATTACAGTATTTCACCCAATGAAATGATACTTTTCTTCATTCTGTGACATCACAGTATCAATGTCATCACAATCAAAAATATCATGGAGTGTCCAACATTGGAAAACAATTTCTTTTTTGTAACCTCTTTGATTTTTGTTCCATTTGGAATATAACATGGCTGCAAGGGTCAATTATTCTTTCTGATTGGCTCAAATTTCAAATATCTTTGTCTAAAAAACCACATATGTGATGGAAATGTATACATTTATATTTATCGATCAAAAATCCAAGATGGCGATCATCACAGGTCAAAGTTTAATTAAATAATTTTCTCAGAAACTAAAAATCTTAATAAATGCAAATGGTAATTGATTAATCATTGGATGGTAATTTACAAAATAATCGTTGTGTGAATCTAGAATATGAGATGGCTGTCTCCACAAGACAAAGTTTAACACAGTATGCTAAGGGAAATATGGATTGTTATTTCCTGTTATAAAGTTCTAGGGACTGTCTAATAAAAATTGATGATATGTAAAATCATGTTGGTTTCAGTTCAAAGAAGAAAGGGGATGGATTTTAAATTTGTTACTTGATGGTTTAAGAGAAACAGCTGATTACAGGACATTTGAGAAGAGATATACTTTCAAACTACTGCTTAACTTCTTTGATACAGCTATAAGTGATACTGCTTCACAGGTTAGTGTACTTTATATCTTGTGCTTCATAGATAAGTGTACTTTATATCTTGTGCTTTGTGCTTCATAGATCAGTGTACTTTATATCTTGTGCTTTGTGCTTCATAGATAAGTGTATTTATATCTTGTGCTTTGTGCTTCATTGATAAGTGTACTTTATATCTTGTGCGTCACAGATAAGTGTACTTTTTGCCCAAAGTGAATACCTACTCAGTACAGTGTAAAAGGGAGACTTTTTTTTTTTTTTTTTTTTTTAGATAGGGAGACTTTTTTAAAAATCTGACGTGTGCATTTCTTTGGTACTTTATAACAAATGTAAGTCAAAGTAATGGTTTATTATGTCGCAAATACTTTGATAATCTTCTCTCTATAGCAACCAGCTTGGAGATAATCTTCTCTCTATAGCAACCAGCTTGGAGATAAAGCTATGAATATACAGTCAGTATTGTTTCCAAATTGAAAAGACTTTAAATTTAACCACACATAACATCAAGCAAAACACAGGAGAAAATTATCAGCTTTAAATGTTAAATGTTTAGTATTCTATTTCACTAGATGTCAGTGTAGTTTTGGATACAGGTATTATGTCTGCTGTAAGAATGTATATGTATAGTGAGATATAAACAATTAGTTACTCTCTTATAAAGCCACCACTTCTTAAATGAAAAAAAAAAAGTCCTTATAAGAGGAGACAACTCCATAGTACCATAGTCTAATTATACATAAGTAATTATGACACCTTTATACATACACACACTAAATCTTATCGACAACATTATTGATTATTTTACGCATGGTTAGATATAGTCACACTTTTATTTTTAGTTTATTTTCGTATCAACTGTAAACGTTTACTGGTTCAAAACACAACTGCAGTAGAGAGTTTGAATTCTCTGAATAATTAAAAAGTTTTATATGCATTTAATGATTTTGTGGAATAGTGTCCAAACAAGTAAAGAAAAATGAACATATTTCACAATAGTAAACGTAAAAAATGGCAGACATGTGATTTCCCAGTCAGAAAAAAGAGTGAAACACATTGTTCTAGTTTATAATGCGCACCCCTCCTGCAAAATAAAGAATCTGGATAAAATCCCGTGCATTATGCATACAAAGTTACCGTACTCAATTATTTCAAAACATTTCCTATTTTGAATTGTTGGTAAACCAATTCAGATAATGTAATTCTAATATAACGGTCAATCTGCTAAAATTTGATTTTGGTTAAAACTCAGGATCGTGGAAATTAAGTACGGCTAAAAAAAATCCACCAATTTGGAAGAAAATCACGAAATTTGGCTCCCGCGAAAAAAACGACTTATACAGTATTTTCCTACTGTCTCAGTGTGTCTGAAATCTGGCCTGATAAGACATTAGGTCTTTGATAGGGGTGCCTTTATAAGAAAAAGGGAGACGACTGCATTGTAGGATTAACTGAAGGTATGTAGTAAAATACTTATAATAATGTACATAATTATTATTATTCTAGGTACTTGTGTTGAAAATTATAAACAGAGCTTGTCAGGAAAAGACTGTTGCCATGGATCTTACAAGGAATCATGGTATAAATACATGGCTTATCAATGTTATCAATTCTAGGTTCGTATATTCTGTAGATGTTGTTAGCTGGAAATTAACCTGCAGATGATTTGTATTTAAAATGTAAAGATTTAATTAAAATTAGATGTTTGTTTGGTCTTTATTTAAATGTGATGATGTACTTTTAAAGACATAAGGGGGTCACAGTTCAACCAATCCCTCATTGAAAAGCCAACAAAGCCTTATTCTATGTAAAAGTTTAGTAGTTTAAAAAAAAGTAGAGAATTTTTAAATGAAAGGTTATGAGAATCTTAAAGGAAAACGCCATGGTCTTAACAAGTTAGCGTGAAAATTTAAATGACAGTAAATAAAAGACATTTGTGTTAATGAATGTTAAAAATAGTATACTGTAAGGTAGAATTTGGTCATTGAAGTTGCATGTAGCACCAAATAATGGGGATCGCCATTTTTCGTAACTCTTCAATGTGAGGAGACAAAAGGCATAATCCATTCTCGGATTATACCTGCAATTAAAGATCTTCCGAAAGAGTTGTGACGTCATGTAATCGGTATCGTATATTATATAGCAGCATTGCTCAGTTGCAATTTTATCATTAAAAATTATGTAAATCGTAAAATAACGTTGTATATTTATCTTTTGATATTTACAAAATCATTATGACTTCATGTCCAACATTTTATTGCACTAACGAAAAGGAAAAGTGTGAGAAGAATTTTTTTTTTGTAATTACCGATCAGGACTTCCCTAGTTAACACATCGACCAGTGAACACGGGAAAGTACGACAGCATTGGCGACAAAAAAGAAAAGCATATGTACGCATAAAACAAGTTAAAAGTGACAGTTATTTATCCTACTGCCAATCATGTAAAACATTGAATTATACATAGATCCCCCCCACCCCCAATACAAATAAACTCATTTGTTTTATGAAAATGTAACATTGGATGGGAATATTAAAAAAAAAATTAGGACGATATACAAATTGTTAACATTGTATTGCAGTTGATCTGATATTAAAACATAACCAAAAGGGCCCGATGTTGGGAAGTCAAAATTTATTTATTTATTCAACTAACATGATCTGTCTCTGTGAAGTCACATGAAGAGGTGTAATGGCCGCTTACACTACGACAGGAAATTCCAAATATTCATATTTCTAATTGGGTATATTAATGTTAATAAAGGTGTTTTTTATTTAATAATTAGTTATTTACGAATACAAAGTTACATTGTATTGAATTATAACAATTGTTCAACTGACTGGAGTTTTCCTTTAAGTGATAGTTAATTAATTGTTAAATAATGGTGAATCGACAGACATAAAAAGAAATCAAGAAAATTAACCAAATAATCTTAGTTTTGATTGGATTGGATTAGATGATATGTCGTCTGCTGCAGTAGATAAGTTTTGATTGGATTAGATGATATGTCGTCTACTGCATTAGATAAGTTTTGATTGGATTAGATGATATGTCGTCTACTGCATTAGACAAGTTTTGATTGGATTAGATGATATGTCGTCTGCTGCAGTAGATGATTTATGTGCTATGACTAACATTTCACTGAAGAATTTAAACATCTAAATACGTATTTCTTTTCTTTTGTTGCTGTAGTTATTTATATTGAAATTTTTTGAAGAAAAAAAAAAAGGAATCATTTGCAAATTAAAAGATTACTTTTATATCGAAATTTTAAGGTTTGTGAATTAAACCAGAATCAGGAATATTTTGATATCATGGAAGAAGTTAAATTTGTTTCAACAACAAACTCTGAGAAACTTACTGCAGTTTGCTGTTACATATATATTGGCTTTTATTTTGATAAAGAAATCGTGTAAAAAAATATTTTAAAGCATTTCTTTGATGGTTTAGTTGAAATAAAATGGGTCAACAGAGAACATTTGTAGCTCAGTTCTTTAGCATTTCGCTTTAATTTCAGTGACAGTAAAAGATGTGAGATTTTGATAGATATTGTTCACAATCTGTGGAATACAATGGTTGGTAAAAAACAAGAAACATCCAATGGGAAGGCAGTATTTTTACCACCAGCTTTTAGCAGGGACATCCTAGCAGCTTGTAAAGAATTGACGAAAAAGTTCAGGTGTGTTACAAGTGTAGTTTAGAACAGCTAGCTGTCAGGTAGTCTTTGTAAATATTGTCACTTTTAACTTTGAAATTTGTTGATATCAAACACCATTTAAAGTTACTCTGGTTATATCCTGTAAATTGGTGAGCTGTCAGCATCTGCTTGAACACGCTTTTTTCTCACATGACTGTTCAGGTGTAACTGAACAGGCATATTGCATGTGAATATTCAGTGTGAGTTTAAAGTAATCAGTTGTGGTCTAGAATATAAGGTGGGACAACTCAGACTTGAGGCTTGTCAAGATTCTGGTGAAAGAAAATGTAAATCTGGTGGTGGAATTTTCTTATCTCACATTATTGACCATCATTGATTATTTTGTTCACACTGCTAGGCAAAGAATCAGATTTAAATGTCCAACTTCAAAATGGCCGCTGTTGAAAAAAATTACTGCTAAGCAATGCAATTGAATGAATGATAATAAAAGGCCGTTGGCCACGGGTCCTGCGATGCCAAGGTTACATTGTAATTTCAAATATTAAAATTATTCTGTAATAACTTCAGTGAGCAAACCACACATCTGACTTTTCGCTCACAAGTTATCACCCAGAAACCAATAATTTAGCAAATTTGAAGTACAAAAAGGGGCATAACTGGTAAGAATTGTCGAAAAACCATTCTTATCGCACTTGATCTAGATATTCCTAAGATACACTTACATAACACATATAGCTTCTATTCAAACTGGAAGTACAAAAAAGGGGCATAACTCTGGTAAGAATTGTCAAAAAATCGCCATTATAGAACTTGACCTAGATATTCATAAGATATGCATAAATACCACACCTAGCTTCAATCCAACTGTTCGTTCTCAGATTTTCCGGAAACCAATTCGGGACAGCCGCACGGACAGCAAACACCCATTACAATAGTTCCCTTCGACGAGGCTTTGGGGGACAAAATACTATTTTCAAAATGTATGTGCATTCTTGTTTTATATCAAATATACTTTTATTCTTCATTGCAGTGATGAAGCGTCTTGTATGTCTGCAATTAAGTTACTAGAAACCATGTCGTCTATCTTACAACATTTACAGTTCACATGTCAACAACTTGAAAGTCAAGGTCATATTTATAGTCCTTCAGTTTTAACTTTAACTGATGTTAAGGAGCTGTACAGAATAACAAAACTATTTTCAAAGTGCAAAAAAGTAACTAATGAGAAAGAGAGGAAAACAGACATAGAAAAAAATGAAGAAAAGAATCTTCTGTTGAAAAAGTTCGAAAATATGGACAGCATTGATGAAGCTGAATCAAAAGAAGAGTCTTTCCAATTGTCACCACATAAAAAGCTGAAAAAATTTGCCTTAACAATATTTTTGTATTGGAAGCCATTTAATAGGGGACTGTCAGTAGGTGGAACATTCTCTGTCACCATGGTGTCCTCAAAGGATCTATGTCTATCTTTTCTTGATATATGCTTGTGGATGATGCAAGAGATAAAGAGTTGTAAAGACATTGACTTGATGGGGAAGATGTTACAGTGGGCTTCAAATTGTTTAAAGTGTTTGATAGACTATGACCAGAGTAAACCATGCTTGATAAATTCAGTTGTTATACAGATGATAGACAGCCTTTTACAGTTATACAGTGTTATCAACAATGTGTATAAAGATTTTGAATGCTATGGAATGGAACAGAGTCTTGAACATTCTGTTGACTATATTAATAGCATACTGATGTGCATACCAGAAACAAAACAGGTAGGGTAATATATAATATTATAGATAGAAACTTGATAATGGGGCTAGTATTACAGTTAAACCTGTATTAAGAGGTCACCTTTGGGACAAGGAAAAAGTGATCTTTTAAGACAGGTGACCTCTTAAAAGAGGTTCAATTCATATGAAATTTTCAATGATTGGACAAGAAAAAGATGACCTTTTATTACAGGTTACTGCTTAATAGAGGTGACTTCATGGGCAGGTTTGACTGTACTTTCCTCATGGGCAGGTCTGACTGTACTTCCCTCATGGGCAGGTTTGACTGTGCTTCCCTCATGGGCAGGTTTTACTGTACTTCCCTCATAGACATGTTTGACTACTTCCCTCATGGGCAGGTTTGACTGCTTCCCTCATGGACAGGTTTGACTGTACTTCCCTCATGGACAGGTTTGACTGTACTTCCCTCATGGGCAGGTTTGACTGTACTTCCTTCATGGGCAGGTTTGACTGTACTTCCCTCATAGACATGTTTGACTGTACTTCCCTCGTGGACATGTTTGACTACTTCTCTCATGGGCAGGTTTGACTACTTCCCTCATGGACAGGTTTGACTACTTTCCTCATGGACAGGTTTCACTGTACTTCCCTCATGGACATGTTTGACTGTACTTCCCTCATGGGCAGGTTTTACTGTACTTCCCTCATGTGCAGGTTTGACTACTTTCCTCATGGGCAGGTTTGACTGTACTTCCCTCATTGACAGGTTTGTTACTGTACTTCCCTCATGGACAGGTTTGACTGTATTTCCCTCATGGACAGGTTTAACTACTTCCCTCATGGACAGATTTTACTGTACTTCCCTCATGGGCAGGTTTGACTACTTCCCTCATGGGCAGGTTTGACTGTACTTCCTACATGGGCAGGTTTGACTACTTCCCGCATGGACAGGTTTGACTGTACTTCCCTCATGAGCAGGTTTGACTACTTCCCTCATGGACATGTTTGACTGTACTTCCCTCATGGGCAGGTTTGCCTGTACTTCCCTCATGGACAGGTTTAACTACTTCCCTCATGGACAGGTTTGACTGTACTTCCCTCATGGGCAGGTTTGACTACTTCCCTCATGGACATGTTTGACTGTACTTCCCTCATGGACAGGTTTGACTGTACTTCCTACATGGGCAGGTTTGACTACTTCCCGCATGGACAGGTTTGACTGTACTTCCCTCATGGGCAGGTTTGACTACTTCCCTCATGGACATGTTTGACTGTACTTCCTACATGGGCAGGTTTAACTACTTCCCTCATGGACAGGTTTGACTGTACTTCCCTCATGGACATGTTTGACTGTACTTCCCTCATGGACAGGTTTGACTGTACTTCCTACATGGGCAGGTTTGACTACTTCCTGCATGGACAGGTTTGACTGTACTTCCCTCATGGGCAGGTTTGACTACTTCCTGCATGGACAGGTTTGACTGTACTTCCCTCATGGGCAGGTTTGACTACTTCCCTCATGGACAGGTTTGACTACTTCCCTCATGGGCAGGTTTGACTACTTCCCTCATGGACATGTTTGACTGTACTTCCCTCATGGGCAAGTTTGACTGTACTTCCCTCGTGGGCAGGTTTGACTGTACTTCCCTCATGGGAAGGTTTGACTGTACTTCCCTCATGGACATGTTTGACTACTACCCTCATGGGCAGGTTTGACTACTTCCCTCATGGGCAGGTTTGACTGTATTGCCCTCATGGACAAGTTTGACTGTACTTCCCTCATGAACATGTTTGACTGTACTTCCCTCATGGGCAGGTTTGACTACTTTCCTCATGGGCAGGTTTGACTGTACTTCCCTCATGGACAGGTTTGATTGTACTTCCCTCATGGGCAGGTTTGACTACTTCCCTCATGGGCAGGTTTGACTGTACTTCCCTCATGGACAGGTTTGACTGTACTTCCCTCATAGGCAGGTTTGACTGCTTCCCTCATGGACAGGTTTGGCTGTACTTCCCTCATAAACAGATTTGACTGTACTTCCCACATGGGCAGGTTTGACTGTACTTCCTTCATGGGCAGGTTTGACTGTACTTCCCTCATGGACAGGTTTGACTGTACTTCCCTCATGGGCAGGTTTGGCTACTTCCCTCATGGACAGGTTTGACTGTGCTTCCCTCATGGACAGGTTTGACTGTACTTCCCTCATGAACAGATTTGACTGTACTTCCCTCATGGACAGGTTTGACTGTACTTCCCTCATGAACAGGTTTGACTGTACTTCCCTCATGGGCAGGTTTGACTGCTTCCCTCATGGACAGGTTTGACTGTACTTCCCTCATGAACAGGTTTGACTGTACTTCCCACATGGGCAGGTTTGACTGTACTTCCCTCATGGGCAGGTTTGACTGGACTTCCCTCATGGGCAGGTTTGACTGGACTTCCCTCATGGGCAGGTTTGACTACTTCCCTCATGGGCAGGTTTGACTGTACTTCCCTCATGAGCAGGTTTGACTGTACTTCCCTCATGGGCAGGTTTGACTGTGCTTCCCTCATGGACAGGTTTGACTGTACTTCCCTTATGAACAGGTTTGACTGTACTTCCCTCATGGACAGGTTTGACTGTACTTCCCTCATGGGCAGGTTTGACTGTACTTCCCTCATGGACAGGTTTGACTATACTTCCCTCATGAACAGGTTTGACTGTACTTCCCTCATGGGCAGGTTTGACTGCTTCCCTCATGGACAGGTTTGACTGTACTTCCCACATGGGCAGGTTTGACTGTACTTCCCTCATGGACAGGTTTGACTGTACTTCCCACATGGGCAGGTTTGACTGTACTTCCCTCATGGACAGGTTTGACTACTTCCCACATGGGCAGGTTTGACTGTACTTCCCACATGGGCAGGTTTGACTGTACTTCCCACATGGGCAGGTTTGACTGTACTTCCCACATGGGCAGGTTTGACTGTACTTCCCTCATGGACAGGTTTGACTGTACTTCCCACATGGGCAGGTTTGACTGTACTTCCCTCATGGACAGGTTTGACTGTGCTTCCCTCATGGACAGGTTTGACTGTACTTCCCTTATGAACAGGTTTGACTGTACTTCCCTCATGGACAGGTTTGACTGTACTTCCCTCATGGGCAGGTTTGACTGTACTTCCCTCATGGACAGGTTTGACTGTACTTCCCTCATGAACAGGTTTGACTGTACTTCCCTCATGGGCAGGTTTGACTGCTTCCCTCATGGACAGGTTTGACTGTACTTCCCACATGGGCAGGTTTGACTGTACTTCCCTCATGGACAGGTTTGACTGTACTTCCCACATGGGCAGGTTTGACTGTACTTCCCTCATGGACAGGTTTGACTGTACTTCCCACATGGGCAGGTTTGACTGTACTTCCCACATGGGCAGGTTTGACTGTACTTCCCACATGGGCAGGTTTGACTGTACTTCCCACATGGGCAGGTTTGACTGTACTTCCCTCATGGACAGGTTTGACTGTACTTCCCTCATGGGCAGGTTTGGCTACTTCCCTCATGGACAGGTTTGACTGTGCTTCCCTCATGGACAGGTTTGACTGTACTTCCCTCATGAACAGATTTGACTGTACTTCCCTCATGGACAGGTTTGACTGTACTTCCCTCATGAACAGATTTGACTGTACTTCCCACATGGACAGGTTTGACTGTACTTCCCTCATGGGCAGGTTTGACTGTACTTCCCTCATGGACAGGTTTGACTGTACTTCCCTCATGGACAGGTTTGACTGTACTTCCCTCATGGACAGGTTTGACTGTGCTTCCCTCATGGACAGGTTTGACTGTACTTCCCTCATGAACAGGTTTGACTGTACTTCCCACATGGGCAGGTTTGACTGTACTTCCCTCATGGGCAGGTTTGACTGTGCTTCCCTCATGGACAGGTTTGACTGTACTTCCCTCATGAACAGGTTTGACTGTACTTCCCACATGGGCAGGTTTGACTGTAATTCCCTCATGGACAGGTTTGACTGTACTTCCCACATGGGCAGGTTTGACTGTACTTCCCACATGGGCAGGTTTGACTGTACTTCCCTCATGGACAGGTTTGACTGTACTTCCCACATGGGCAGGTTTGACTGTACTTCCCACATGGGCAGGTTTGACTGTACTTCCCTCATGGACAGGTTTGACTGTACTTCCCACATGGGCAGGTTTGACTGTACTTCCCACATGGGCAGGTTTGACTGTACTTCCCTCATGGACAGGTTTGACTGTACTTCCCACATGGGCAGGTTTGACTGTACTTCCCACATGGGCAGGTTTGACTGTACTTCCCACATGGGCAGGTTTGACTGTACTTCCCTCATGGGCAGGTTTGACTGTACTTCCCTCATGGGCAGGTTTGACTGTACTTCCCACATGGGAAGGTTTGACTGTACTTCCCTCATGGGCAGGTTTGACTGTACTTCCCTCATGGGGTACACCAATGATTAAACAATTGGTTCATGTATTGGTTATTTATTTGCAATGCAAGCACACAGCATTAAAGAACCAGAGAAATAACAGGGATGTCTTTATTGTCAGAATAATGTATTTGATTGAATCAACATGTCTACCTTGAGACTGTTATTTTCAGCTCAAGAAAATAATAACTTGATGTTGCTTAAAATTATTCACTTGGCATTTAGCAACAATCACCTACTCGGTGACCGACACGATTTTACTGAAATACTGTTGAAAGTGGCGTTAAACACCATAACCCTAACCCCACTCAGTGTATTTTATTTTCTGATTCCTATTTTCTTTTTATTTACTTTCAGATCTATCACCAGAAGCCTCCTCAATGGTGTTAAAGACTCACTTGTTACATGCATAACAGGACAATTATTACTGGATAAAATATACTTGTATGAATAAATATGTATACTTATGTTGCTATTACATTATATACTGTATATTGTAGATTTAAACACTATTCCTTTTATCCACAATTGTTTTATACACAAATATGTTTTATTTTTAAGGGTCTTGTAGTTGAGGAAAAATAATTTGTAAAATGTGTTCAAGCCACAATATAGCTAATATACTGCTAATGTTGTTATTAAACACCAATCAATCAATCAATCCTTTATTCAGGAAATAGTATACAAGAAATAGTATACAAGAAATAGTATACAAGAAATAGTATACAAGAAATAGTATACAAGAAATAGTATACAAGAAATAGTATACAAGAAAGGAAAATACAGGTAAAATAATGATCCTTTCACCTAATTACATAAGTTTTACCTGTGATATAAAGTGTCAGTGATTCATTCATCTATATCATTGTTGTTCTGTGTGTTGGATTTGCAACTACCTGTGCCTATCACCACTAAAGTCGTGAGTTCGAACCCTGTTCATGGTGAGGTGTACTTGATACAACATTATGTGATAAAGTTTGTCAGTGACTTGCGACAGGTCGGTGGTTTTCTCCGAGTACTCCGGTTTCCTCCACCAATAAAACTGACTGAAATATTGTTGAAAGTGGCGTTAAACACCATAAACCAGACCAAATCATCTAGTTTTGTGTAGTATTTCAATTGATATCCTAAAACTATTCCTTGTACAACAGTTATAGACAATATCCATGGAGACATCTTCTTGGACGATGGGGCAGGAGGATAATACTTAACAATTTCCCAGGGCATGTAGAATTACACCTGCACATATTTATAGCTTATGGCTAAGTTTTATTGGTAGAGGAAGCCAGAACACACAGTCAAAACTGTCAACATTCTGTAAGTCATTGATAAACTTGATGACATATTGTATAGAGTACACCTCACCATGGGTGGCTGTTGATGTCACCAACCTTGATGGTGATTGTCACTGATTACATAGATGGATGTAAAACCAATTAACAAAGGGTTATAGCTAAAAGGCCTTTTAATGCAGTATATCCTCTAGACAATACAAGGATGTTGATTTTATTTTAATCAATGTATAATATTATTTTTGTAACAAGTATTCAAACATATTTAATCATAAATTATTAACCTTGGTTCAGTTAAAAGTTTGTTTTCTGTCATTTTCTGTAATCCCCTCCAGATTTCTTCTTTTTGCCACCATTCTTCTTTCCATTTTTATATCATGATATGCCACTACCCAGTCTACTTCCTGTTGACAAAATAAAACATGAAATCAGTGTCAAATTATAAATAGCTTATATCACCATTAAACAGATTCAATCTAGTGAAAAATAACAGGCTACGGTGGGACAGCAAGTCAGTAAGGGACTCCCCTTGCATTAATTTTACTGCAACCAAGTTTAATTCAAAACCATAATTGATAAAAGAAATCTGCTCAAATACTACCTGAAGCACTATAGAATGTTAAAAATTTAGAAAACTTGTCTAAATAAAGCTAAAAAAAAATCCCAAATATCTCTTATTTGGAAGGTATATAGGAATTTGGTTTTTTTATCCAGTTTTGATACATTTTTCCTTTGAATTTATTCAAAACTGCAAAGAAACACATCAAACATTTCAATATAAGATGAAAAATATAAATTGTGTATATCTTCCCAATTTTCAAAATTTAAGAATTAGGACCCTGTTTATAGCCTCTTTTCCATATCAAAATGGCTTATTTTCTGTATTGACTCGAAAGCAACTCATAAAGATAAGCATTTTGCAAAAAAAAAAAAAAAACATTTTCTTTCAGAAACTGTAAGAGAAAGAGGAAATTCATCAACATGCTACTGAAAGCTCTCATCACAATAAATTGAAGATAAATATGTATCAAAACTGGAATCTCCTGTACTTGGCAATCACAATACTGGTATACTAGTATTGTGCACAATACTGGAATAAAAATTTGTTCCACTATTGTACCAGTATTGTGATTTAAAAAAAAATTTTTTTTTACTTGTGTATAGTATTGTAGTAAGTATTGTAATAGGTATTGTGGAAATGTTAGTTCCTGGGTAGACCAGTTCTTGAAGTAGTTGTTCTTGTGTCGCTGTATAATAATCTTGACTCTATCCATAACGGATTGTTGTGTATTGTGATGTATTACTGATACGATGTTATAAATGCCAATAAAATGATACACAATGAACTTGTACTTTTAGTATGCTTTTCAACAGTTGATAACATGAACCTTCTAATATGAAGCAATCCAATACACTATAAAAAAATCCATGCAATTTCATATTTTCATAATTGAATTACAATACTGGTATACCAAATTTTGAAAAAAATTCACAATACTGGAACAAATTTTTATACTAGTGATCGCCAAGTACAGGAGATCCCAAAACTGGATTAAAAAAAAAATTCTATATACATTCCAAATAAGAGAAATTTGGGCCCTATTTAGATGCCTTTTCTAAATTTTTAACATCACATAGAAATATCTTTCAAGTTATTCACTGAATGAAATTCAAGAAAAATTGGCAAATATAAAATATAGGTTAAAAAATATAATTTGTCAAATATTGATACTTTTAGTTTATTAAAATAAAACCAACCTGTCAGATCTGAACGAACGCTTTGGTGGTGTAATTGTTAGCATGATTGCCTCGAGTGCGGTAGATTGAGGGTTCGAGTGCCGATCCGGTCAAACCAAAGATTATAAAATTGGTAGTAGTTGCTTCTCCGCTAAGAACGCAGCACTAAGGAGTAAGAGTAGACGGCTCAGAATGAGGATAATGTGGAGCGACATGTCTATCTGTGGAGTGTTGTTTCAGTGAGCTAGCACTAAAAAATCCAGCTAAGCATGTTGGTCTAGTACAAACCGGACCTTATCATCATCTCATTGAAAATTAACTTTTTCTCGCCATGATATAGCTGGAAAATTACTAAGTTGACGTTAAACCGCAACCACTCACTCAGATCTTATGTTTTTGTGGGAATCACTGTCTTCACTCTTTATTGTTGAAACAAAAATTATTGGTTTGACCACACTTCTTGGACATATAGATTTTGTGTGAATGTAAAGTGGCTAGTATGTAAAAGAATGTTATAAGTAGAAGTTGTTTTGTTTGTTCAAATAGAAATAATAAATCGATCTCACCTTGTTTGGCCTTGTCACTATAACTTAGTTTTGCTGCACAAAATAAAATTGTTCATCTTAAGTTAATTTTTTGTATTAATGTAAAGAATACATACTACCGGTATGGTACTTGCTGTCAATTTTATTAAAATCATCATCATTGTCATTATTTTCTTGTAAATAGCTATAGGTTCTTAACAGAGAGTTTTTGTTTTAGCCCAATATATGAACTCAACATGACTCATCAATTGATAAAAAGAAAATGTGCATGGAAAAATAGCTGACTTCTTTATATATACAGTGGAACCTGTGCAATCCGACACCTGAGTTTTCTGACAACCTGTGACTTCTGACAAGAATTCCAGGTCCCAAAATATTTCTTTACATTCTTTGTTTAAAAAAAACCTTGAGTATTCCGACACCTGACACTTCCAACATCCGACACTGTTTTAAGGTCCCAGTGTTATTAATTACACTTAATTAATCCTGTCTTATTCGAAAACATGTTCAGCGTGTCAAGATCTACAAGCCCTGCAATTTTGAAGTAAATCTGATTACCCGTCTAGGAGTTATTGCCCTTTTTCATCATTTTTTAGTTTACCTGGCGCAAAGGGTCATGTGAGGTATTGCTATTACTTGGCGTCCGTCGTCCATGCGTTAACTTTTTCATATTTTAATCTTCTCCTCTGAAACAACTTGGTCAAATGGAACCAAACTTGGCAGTAAGCATCTATGTAAGGTCCTCTATAAAGTTTCTCCATTTCGTTCCGTTCCACCATCAAATATGGCCACCAAGGGCAATTCTTGTTTCTGATTGGCTACTGTTTAAAAAAATCTACTCCTCTGAAACTGCTTGGCAAAATGGAGCCAAACTTGGCAGGAAGCATCTATGTAAGATCCGTTATAAAGCTTCTTCATTTGGTTCCATTCGGCCAACAAACATGGCCACCAAGATTAATTCTTTTTTCCGATTGGCTAATGTTCAAAAAATCTTCTCCTCTGAAACAGCTTGGCCAAATGGAGCCAAACTTGGCAGGAAGCATCTATGTAAGGTCCAAACTTGGCATAGATGGTCACTGGGTGTGTCCCTTTCAAAATTGTGTCCGACAGTCCCACCCTCCATTCAAGATGGCTGCTGTTTTTTAAGGTAATGATTATCTCCCTTTGAAATTTGCTTCAGTATCATTCTATTGTCAGGTGAGCGATACAGGCTCAGTGGGCTGAGCTTCTAGTTTAATGAGGAAGGGCTCATTGGGCACATATAATTCTCCTTTGTGAACATTTTTTATAACCTTGTGTGCACAAATGCTCAACAAATTACCCAAGTCTGTCGTTACAAAATAGTCTATATCCACCACTGCATGTTATTATGTGGACACATGACATGTTTTTCACAGTACAAATATCTACACCTTATTAATATAGTCATAACAAGGGCTTGTGATTGGCTCAAACAATATATGAATATTCAATTTGTAATTTGAGGTTTTAGATTTATGGTGTTTAATGCCACTTTCAATAATATTTCAGTTATATGGTGACGGTCAGCTTTATTGGTGGAGGAAACTGGAGTAGGGAATAAAACATGTGTAATTTGACATTGGAGTGTAAGACTTGTGGCTACAATACAAGAAGTAAATGTTGTTACTGTAGTAATTATGTAACATTTACAACATTACAAACTAACCCCCCAATAATGGATATTTTTGGCCCCAGTCTGTTAGGTGTGGTGTTATGCAAAATATTATATCATTACAAACTAACTCAATAATGGATATTTCTGATGCCAGTCTGTTAGGTGTGGTATTATCATCTTAACAGAGTTATCTTCCTTTACTACAAAATAAATAACAATGAAAAGTTTGTACACACTTTTAAACAAGTTTCTTTACAGCTTATATGTATATATTCCTGAATATAACTGGTGGTATAATGCTTCGCTAAGCATGGAGCATCAATTATATAAGGAGTAAATATAAATATATAAGAGCAAAGACTAGTTGGCTCGGATAATGCGTCCGAGTGGCGCGACATATCTATCCGCAAACTCTTGTTTCAGTAAATAAACTAGCGGAATAAAAATCCTCGGCATTTATGTCTAGTACAAAGCGCACATGATCATCATCTCATCTATTGTAACATGGTGTCTGTATCTGTTAACTGACAGGATGAATTAAGGAAATCCCTTTCTCAATAAGCTATTGAAATACAATTATATTTGGCATAAATCATCATTGTTATATAAGTTTTTTTCCAAGGCCTATTAGATTTGATCCATGACATTTGTTTTTTGCAACTGTTCAGTCCCATCCAGTAAGGTAGAGCTGGGGACTGGACAATTGTATGAATTAAGTGCTTGTGACAAAGTCCTAATTATGTCTCCCCTTCGAATGAAGGGAGACATATTGTTTTAGTCTGATTTTTTCTTCCGCTTCTTCTCAGCGAAGCTTGTCCGGACCATAACTTTTTTGTCTTTCCAGATCGGTCAATTATATTTGGTATGTGGGTGCATGACCATAAGGCTGTGTGTCGCATACCATAATGACCTTCGTGGGACCTTGACCTTTGACCTCAAGGTCAAATAATTGTTTTTCAAATAGTATTTTCTTGTCCGGGCCAAAACATTTTTTTCTTTCGAGATAGGTCAATGATATTTGGTATGTGGGTGCATGACCATAAGGTGGTGTGTCACGTACTGTAATGACCTTCGTGGGACCTTGAACTTTGACCTTAAGGTCAAATAATTGTTTTTTAAATAGTATTTATTTGGTATGTGGGTGCATGACCATAAGGCAGTGTGTCACATACCGTAATGACCTTCATGGGACTTTGACCTTTGACCTCAAGTAATTGTTTATTAAATAGTATTTTCTTGTCCAGGCCATAACATTTTTGTCTTTCGAGATAGGTCAATTATATTTGGTATGTGGGTGCATGACCATAAGGTGGTGTGTCTCGTACCGTAATGACCTTCGTGGGACCTTGACCTCAAGGTTAAATAATTGATTTTTAAATAGTATTTTCTTGTCCGGACCATAACATTTTTTTCTTTCGAGATAGGTCAATGATATTTAGTATGTGGGTGCATGACCATAAGGCAGTGTGTCACGTACTGTAATGACCTTCGTGGGACCATGACCTTTGACCTCAAGGTCAAATAATTGTTTTTTAAATAGTATTTATTTGGTATGTGGGTGCATGACCATAAGGCGGTGTGTCACGTACCATAATGACCTTCGTGGGACCTTGACCTTTGACCTCAAGGTCAAATAATTGTTTTTTAAATAGTATTTTCTTGCCCGGGTCATAACATTTTTGTCTTTCGAGATAGGTCAATGCTATTTGGAATGTGGGTGCATGACCATAAGGCGGTGTGTCACGTACTGTAATGACCTTCATGGGACTTTGACCTCAAGGTCAAATAATTGTTTTTTAAATAGTATTTATTTGGTATGTGGGTACATGACCATAAGGCGGTGTGTCACATACCATAATGACCTTCGTGGGACCTTGACCTTTGACCTCAAAGTCAAATAATTGTTTTTTAAATAGTATTTTCTTGCCCGGGCCAGATAACATTTTTGTCTTTCGAGATAGGTCAATTATATTTGGTATGTGGGTGCATGACCATAAGACGGTGTCTCATACCATAATGACCTTCATGGGACCTTGACCTCAAGGTCAAATAATTGATTTTTAAATAGTATTTTCTTGTCTGGGCCATAACATTTTTGTCTTTCGAGATAGGTCAATATTTGGTATGTGGGTGCATGACCATAAGGCAGTGGGTCACATACCGTAATGACCTGTGTGGGACCTTGACCTTTGACCTTAAGGTCAAATAATTGTTTTTTAAATAGTATTTATTTGGTATGTGGGTGCATGACCATAAGGTGGTGTGTCACATACTGTAATGACCTTGGTGGGACCTTGACCTTTGACCTCAAGGTCAAATAATTGTTTTTTAAATAGTATTTTCTTGCCCGGGCCAGATAACATTTTGGTCTTTCGAGATAGGTTGTTGTACAGATGGCCGCATTTAGGGGAGACATAAGTTTTAGGTATCTAAAACAGTTCTTCCTAGTTTTGATATAGGTTAACGTTATTATAGGAAAATAACAATAATCTTATATTATTAAGATGGTCCGTCCTGGTTGTGATATTATGGTAGTTGGATTTACAACTACCTGTGCAATCAGTGTTCATCACCACTAAAGTTGTGAGTTCGAACCTCGTTCATGGCGAAGCCAGTGTACTCAATACAACATTATGTGATAAAGTTTGTCAGTGACTTGCGACAGGTCGGTGGTTTTCTCCGGTACTCCGGTTTCCAACTGACCACCACTGAAATATTGTTGAAAGTGGCATTAAACACCAGAATTCTAACCCTATATTATTAAGGACAAGTAATGAAAATATTATCATATTTCAATATTTGACACGAAGCATCATATAGTATAATGGTTGATATTTATACAAATGTGAGTCTCAAGAATTCCTGGGGCATGGGTAGCCGATCCATTAAGGTTGTGGACTTGACCACCACCATAACACCACTGGTGTGAGTTTGTGTCCCGATAACCAGCACCTCAAGTGATAAGATTTCCAGAGACCTGTTCATGGGCGGGGCCTTAACTCTCGTTATATCCAGACTTCGCTTTCCCAATAAGTCTTGTAGTTACGATATATAGTATATGGCTGAGAAAATTGAAGGAAAGTGAAAATAAATAGGCATAAACTTTAACCAAACCACAAAAATGTCTTCAATCGGAGCACAGCTTCTTGTGAAATGTCAGCCATCTTGTAGGCTGGAAATACTAATAATCGGTAATATATAATCCAATCAAGTTCAAAAAGATCATTTATCATAATAATAAATTAACAATGATATTAGTTCTAGAATTGTGGTGTGTTTAAAGTGGCATATTGGTACCTAATTGGTAACTTATATTCAATGACTATATGTAGTTTACATAATTATATAGATAAATGTCATAACTGATGGAATGCTGTCCTTTCCATGGTCATTGTGTTTCTGTTTTATGCAATTATATGATGACAACAATTTGGTTTGCACTTTCTGTATGCAAACATCCCAGAAGTGTTGGTTTGTTTGATGGTGTTTAACGCCACTTTCAACAATATATCAGTTATTTCGTGGAAGTCAGTTTTATTGGTGGATGAAAACCGGAGAAAACCACTGACCTGTCGCAAGTCACTGACAAACTTTATCACATAATGTTGTACACCTTGCCCTGATCGAGATTTGAACTCACAACATCAGTAGTTATGGGCACTGATTGCATAAGTAGTTATAAATCCAACTACTATACGATCATGGCCACGACGGCCCCTTCCAGACGAGAACTCGCATTCAACAATACATAATAAATATGTATTTCTTTTTTGAAACGACATGCAATCGTTTAGTAGTGGATCTTTGGTATACATGTCTAGCAATGTACCATTCTCGTCTGTCAAATCTATAACGGCTGAAAAAAGAATGAAACAAGAAGTCTAGAACAATTAATATAAGTTTAATCCCAAACTTAGAGGTGCTAAAGTATTCAAGCTGATATCTTTCCTTTTCATAGGTATACAGTCTCTATGGATGTATAATAGACAAACAGCAGTAAGTATAGCCTTTTGGCTTTTGCGTGCAATGTGATGTCAGTCACGATTGTATTTGTAAGATTTATTTACCCGTATTCTTTTGTTGTTGATAATTTATAGCCCAGCGCATCCGTTTTAAATCTGTGCACATAAATATGCGTTTGGTGGAGGATAAATCACTGTACATAATTTTGGAGCACTAGTTCTACATACAGAGAACCCTGTATGGTTCCCCTATAGAGGGGGTGAAGATCCGGAGGTAAGGTAAGGCATCTAGGAAATAAAATCCCATACACCAAATAATATCAAAACCACAAAGATGCCAAGAGGTATTTTTTATCGACCGAAGTAAAGGGTCCCGTTCAACTACAGGCTAGAAATTGTTTCACATTCGTAATAAGGTATAGGTTATGCTCATTAATATTATTGAAGACTATTGTGTGGTTGTGAAATTTCTGCTTAAAAAGACGATATTCAATTCGTTTTTACTCCAACTAATTGAAGAGGGTTCATATTTTTGTTATTTTTAGTTATTTACGTATACTTGTGTCATGCACTATTTCCATATCAGATGATGCTCCAGCCTTGTGTCTTTTAACAGTAAAACGATGGGTGAAACAAGTGGAACAGGACTGCATACCCTTCCGAAACACCCTAATTATATCCCTCTTTTTAGTGGGGTCAGTTTTGAAGTTTTCTATGTTAGTAAGAAGGATTAAGGGTGTAAATGAACTTGTGTTAGTTACACTTAGGCACACATTAAAGTAAAGGAACAATGCTCTTTTATCTGTTGTATTTCTACTGTTTTGTCCTTTTACTTTTGTCAATTATATTGTCTGTCCTTCGATTTACGGCATCTGTTTCTTACCCCTTTGGTATCTCCAAACCGTTCTTGCAGAATGAAAGGGGTGGCTCCCTTCAAAAACGCAAGACGGACGAACAGTGGCCATTCTGTAATTCACTAATGGTTAGAGATCCTGAGGTCTTTTTTTGTTTTTGAGATGAGCACAGAGTAAGATTTTACATGTAATAGAACATTTAAGATGGAAGATCAGCAGCCATTTTGATTCTACATGTAATAGAACATTTAAGATGGAAGATTAGCAGCCATTTTGATTCTACATGCAATAGAACATTTAAGATGGAAGCTTAGCAGCCATTTTGATTCTACATGTAATAGAACATTTAAGATGGAAGTTTAGCAGCCATTTTTATGGTATTTAAGGAATGCCTTACCTCTTTGATATCTTCAAGATTTTCTTGCTTCCTGTTATATTAAAATGTTTGAGATCAACATCTCATATTTTGTAGATAAGTAGACTTACAGCAATAACAGTGCTGTTCTTTTCTAAGTGTACTAAGGGCCCGGATGGCTCAATGAGTTAAGTAGTTGGATTACCTAACAACTCATACAAGCCTATCACCAATATGGCGTGAGTTCGCTCCCAGCTTTGTAAATTACAAAAAAGGGTGCACTCGACTCGCAGCCGCAAGTGATAAAGTTTACCAGTTGCTTGTCCATGGTCGGTGGTTCTCTCCGGGTACTCCGGCTTCTTCCACCACTAAAACTGGTCGCCATGATATAGCTGAAATATTGCTGAAAGTGGCATTAAAACACAAAAAAAATCAATCAATCAATCTAAGTTTACTGTTGACTAGTTTCTCACGTTCATTTACATCCGTGTCTTTTCTTACTAATTACACATAACAAACTTTCTTCTGGAAACCTCAACATGGCGGAACGGAATCACATCCATTTTCAATGTATTTTAGCTATATTTTGTATGTTATAATCTGTGTAATTTTAAGATGTTTTGATATGTTGAGCCTGTTAGTATTTTGTGCTGATCGAGTGCCACATACTTTTTTGAAGGTCAGACAATATACTAGTCCTGCATGCAGTGGCCTAGCAAACCAATGTTGACTGAAACAAAAACACATAATCATTACTCTCCATGCAGCAATGTATGCAAATGTGTATGAGTACATTTACATACTATGGGGGGGGGGGGGGGGGGGGGGGGGGGGGGACTGACAAAAATTAAGTTGATCCCTTACAAATCTTTACACGACTTTTGTTCAGGGACTCTGAAAAAAAACCAGGCATGCACAGAATTTCACCTTCAGGAATGGAAGATACAGTGTGCTGTGCGTACTTACTATCATTGTCAAGTTGACATCTCTTAGTTATATAATCTGTCAGAACCTTTATTGCACTCTCTTAGTTATATAATCTGTCAGAACCTTTATTGCACTCTCTTAGTTATATAATCTGTCAGAACCTTTATTGCACTCTCTTAGTTATATAATCTGTCAGAACCTTTATTGCACTCTCTTAGTTATATAATCTGTCAGAACCTTTATTGCACTCTCTTAGTTATATAATCTGTCAGAACTTTTATTGCACAATTAGTATTCACCAGTAATGTGTTGTTTTCTGTAAAGAATAACAAAGTATCATATGTTGTTTTTGTTTTCTACCTTCTAAGAGCTATTTTTTTTATCCTCCAAAAGTAGAGAACATGAAATAGCTCGGAGAGCCAAATCTCAACGGTATGACATATGTTACTGTTACCATTAACGTGATAAACTTGTTCGGTATGTCTCTAAGTACCTATCGGCACTCATATTTATCACCCAACACTCTTACTCATCAAGACCACCAATATAAGCTATCGTCACGAAATAAAGGTAATATTGGGATAGATATTCGAGTTGGCCTATAGACCAGTTCACTATTGTGTGTAACCAGCACCGGGTATAACTTGGTATCCTCAAAGTCGTAACTATTACAAATTAAAACTGTATACCTATGCGATATAAAAGGTGCAGGACATATTTTTCTTAATTCAAGTAAACAGTTTACAACATGATGTGAATTAAGTTTTTGTTTTCGTTTCTTAGATACTGTACTAATATTTCAAGAGAAAATGTCATTTGTAAGACTTATAAGAGGATGAGAATACCCTTCACCATGATCAAGTGTCAATCGCTGTCATTTGTAAGACTTATAAGAGGATGAGAATATCCTTCACCTTGATCAAGTGTCAATCGCTGTCATTTGTAAGACTTATAAGAGGATGAGAATACCCTTCACCATGATCAAGTGTCAATCGCTGTCATTTGTAAGACTTATAAGAGGATGAGAATACCCTTTACCATGATCAAGTGTCAATCGCTGTCATTTGTAAGACTTATAAGAGGATGAGAATACCCTTCACCATGATCAAGTGTCAATCGCTGTCATTTGTAAGACTTATAAGAGGATGAGAATACCCTTTACCATGATCAAGTGTCAATCGCTGTCATTTGTAAGACTTATAAGAGGATGAGAATACCCTTCACCATGATCAAGTGTCAATCGCTGTCATTTGTAAGACTTATAAGAGGATGAGAATACCCTTCACCATGATCAAGTGTCAATCGCTGTCATTTGTAAGACTTATAAGAGGATGAGAATATCCTTCTCCTTGATCAAGTGTCAATCGCTGTCATTTGTAAGACTTATAAGAGGACGAGAATATCCTTCACCTTGATCAAGTGTCAATCGCTGTTATTTGTAAGACTTATAAGAGGATGAGAATACCCTTTACCATGATCAAGTGTCAATCGCTGTTATTTGTAAGACTTATAAGAGGGTGAGAATACCCTTTACCATGATCAAGTGTCAATCGCTGTCATTTGTAAGACTTATAAGAGGATGAGAATACCCTTTACCATGATCAAGTGTCAATCGCTGTCATTTGTAAGACTTATAAGAGGATGAGAATACCCTTTACCATGATCAAGTGTCAATCGCTGTCATTTGTAAGACTTATAAGAGGACAAGAATACCCTTCACCATGATCAAGTGTCAATCGTAAGACTTATAAGAGGATGAGAATATCCTTTACCATGATCAAGTGTCAATCGCTGTTATTTGTAAGACTTATAAGAGGGTGAGAATACCCTTTACCATGATCAAGTGTCAATCGCTGTCATTTGTAAGACTTATAAGAGGATGAGAATACCCTTTACCATGATCAAGTGTCAATCGCTGTTATTTGTAAGACTTATAAGAGGGTGAGAATACCCTTTACCATGATCAAGTGTCAATCGCTGTTATCTTTAAGATTTATAAGAGGATGAGAATACCCTTTACCATGATCAAGTGCCAATCGCTGTTATTTGTAAGACTTATAAGAGGGTGAGAATACCCTTTACCATGATCAAGTGTCAATCGCTGTCATTTGTAAGACTTATAAGAGGATGAGAATACCCTTTACCATGATCAAGTGTCAATCGCTGTCATTTGTAAGACTTATAAGAGGACAAGAATACCCTTCACCATGATCAAGTGTCAATCGTAAGACTTATAAGAGGATGAGAATATCCTTTACCATGATCAAGTGTCAATCGCTGTTATTTGTAAGACTTATAATAGTGTGAGAATACCCTTTACCATGATCAAGTGTCAATCGCTGTCATTTGTAAGACTTATAAGAGGGTGAGAATACCCTTTACCATGATCAAGTGTCAATCGCTGTTATCTTTAAGATTTATAAGAGGATGAGAATACCCTTTACCATGATCAAGTGTCAATCGCTGTTATTTGTAAGACTTATAAGAGGGTGAGAATACCCTTTACCATGATCAAGTGTCAATCGCTGTCATTTGTAAGACTTATAAGAGGATGAGAATACCCTTTACCATGAACAAGTGTCAATCGCTATCATTTGTAAGACTTATAAGAGGATGAGAATACCCTTTACCATGATCAAGTGTCAATCGCTGTTATTTGTAAGACTTATAAGAGGATGAGAATACCCTTCACCTTGATCAAGTGTCAATCGCTGTTATTTGTAAGACTTATAAGAGGATGAGAATATCCTTCATCTTGATCAAGTGTCAATCGCTGTTATCTTTAAGACTTATAAGAGGATGAATCGCTGTCATTTGTAAGATTTATAAGAGGACGAGAATACCCTTCACCATGATCAAGTGTCAATCGCTGTCATTTGTAAGACTTATAAGAGGATGAGAATATCCTTCACCTTGATCAAGTGTCAATCGCTGTCATTTGTAAGACTTATAAGAGGACGAGAATATCCTTCACCTTGATCAAGTGTCAATCGCTGTTATTTGTAAGACTTATAAGAGGATGAGAATACCCTTTACCATGATCAAGTGTCAATCGCTGTTATTTTTAAGACTTATAAGAGGATGAGAATATCCTTTACCATGATCAAGTGTCAATCGCTGTTATCTTTAAGACTTATAAGAGGATGAATCGCTGTCTTTTGTAAGATTTATAAGAGGACGAGAATACCCTTCACTATGATCAAGTGTCAATCGATGTCATTTGTAAGACTTATAAGAGGATGAGACTACCCTTTACCATGATCAAGTGTCAATCGCTGTCATTTGTAAGACTTATAAGAGGATGAGAATACCCTTCACCTTGATCAAGTGTCAATCGCTGTCATTTGTAAGACTTATAAGAGGATGAGAATACCCTTTACCATGATCAAGTGTCAATCGCTGTTATTTTTAAGACTTATAAGAGGATGAGAATATCCTTTACCATGATCAAGTGTCAATCGCTGTCATTTGTAAGATTTATAAGAGGGTGAGAATACCCTTCACCTTGATCAAGTGTCAATCGCTGTTATTTGTAAGATTTATAAGAGGATGAGAATACCCTTTACCATGATCAAGTGTCAATCGCTGTCATTTGTAAGACTTATAAGAGGATGAGAATACCCTTTACCATGATCAAGTGTCAATCGCTGTCATTTGTAAGACTTATAAGAGGATGAGAATATCCTTCACCTTGATCAAGTGTCAATCGCTGTCATTTGTAAGACTTATAAGAGGATGAGAATACCCTTTACCATGATCAAGTGTCAATCGCTGTCATTTGTAAGACTTATAAGAGGATGAGAATACCCTTTACCATGATCAAGTGTCAATCGCTGTCATTTGTAAGACTTATAAGAGGATGAGAATACCCTTTACCATGATCAAGTGTCAATCGCTGTTATTTTTAAGACTTATAAGAGGAGGAGAATATCCTTTACCATGATCAAGTGTCAATCGCTGTTATTTGTAAGACTTATAAGAGGATGAGAATACCCTTTACCATGATCAAGTGTCAATCGCTGTTATTTGTAAGACTTATAAGAGGATGAGAATACCCTTTACCATGATCAAGTGTCAATCGCTGTCATTTGTAAGACTTATAAGAGGATGAGAATATCCTTCACCTTGATCAAGTGTCAATCGCTCTCATTTGTAAGACTTATAAGAGGATGAGAATATCCTTCACCTTGATCAAGTGTCAATCGCTGTCATTTGTAAGACTTATAAGAGGCTGAGAATACCCTTTACCATGATCAAGTGTCAATCGCTGTTATTTTTAAGACTTATAAGAGGATGAGAATATCCTTTACCATGATCAAGTGTCAATCGCTGTCATTTGTAAGATTTATAAGAGGGTGAGAATACCCTTCACCTTGATCAAGTGTCAATCGCTGTTATTTGTAAGATTTATAAGAGGATGAGAATACCCTTTACCATGATCAAGTGTCAATCGCTGTCATTTGTAAGACTTATAAGAGGATGAGAATACCCTTTACCATGATCAAGTGTCAATCGCTGTTATTTTTAAGACTTATAAGAGGATGAGAATATCCTTTACCATGATCAAGTGTCAATCGCTGTCATTTGTAAGATTTATAAGAGGGTGAGAATACCCTTCACCTTGATCAAGTGTCAATCGCTGTTATTTGTAAGATTTATAAGAGGATGAGAATACCCTTTACCATGATCAAGTGTCAATCGCTGTCATTTGTAAGACTTATAAGAGGATGAGAATATCCTTTACCATGATCAAGTGTCAATTGCTGTCATTTGTAAGACTTATAAGAGGATGAGAATACCCTTTACCATGATCAAGTGTCAATCGCTGTCATTTGTAAGACTTATAAGAGGATGAGAATATCCTTTACCATGATCAAGTGTCAATCGCTGTCATTTGTAAGACCTATAAGAGGATGAGAATACCCTTTACCATGATCAAGTGTCAATCGCTGTTATCTTTAAGACTTATAAGAGGATGAATCGCTGTCATTTGTAAGATTTATAAGAGGACGAGAATACCCTTCACTATGATCAAGTGTCAATCGCTGTCATTTGTAAGACTTATAAGAGGATGAGAATACCCTTTACCATGATCAAGTGTCAATCGCTGTTATTTGTAAGACTTATAAGAGGATGAGAATATCCTTTACCATGATCAAGTGTCAATCGCTGTCATTTGTAAGACTTATAAGAGGATGAGAATACCCTTTACCATGATCAAGTGTCAATCGCTGTTATCTTTAAGACTTATAAGAGGATGAGAATACCCTTTACCATGATCAAGTGTCAATCGCTGTTATCTTTAAGACTTATAAGAGGATGAATCGCTGTCATTTGTAAGATTTATAAGAGGACGAGAATACCCTTCACTATGATCAAGTGTCAATCGCTGTCATTTGTAAGACTTATAAGAGGATGAGAATACCCTTTACCATGATCAAGTGTCAATCGCTGTCATTTGTAAGACTTATAAGAGGATGAGAATATCCTTTACCATGATCAAGTGTCAATCGCTGTTATTTTTAAGACTTATAAGAGGATGAGAATACCCTTTACCATGATCAAGTGTCAATCGCTGTTATTTGTAAGACTTATAAGAGGGTGAGAATACCCTTTACCATGATCAAGTGTCAATCGCTGTCATTTGTAAGACTTATAAGAGGATGAGAATACCCTTTACCATGATCAAGTGTCAATCGCTGTCATTTGTAAGACTTATAAGAGGATGGGAATACCCTTTACCATGATCAAGTGTCAATCGCTGTCATGTGTAAGACTTATAAGAGGACAAGAATACCCTTCACCATGATCAAGTGTCAATCGTAAGACTTATAAGAGGATGAGAATATCCTTTACCATGATCAAGTGTCAATCGCTGTTATTTGTAAGACTTATAAGAGGGTGAGAATACCCTTTACCATGATCAAGTGTCAATCGCTGTCATTTGTAAGACTTATAAGAGGATGAGAATACCCTTTACCATGATCAAGTGTCAATCGCTGTTATTTGTAAGACTTATAAGAGGGTGAGAATACCCTTTACCATGATCAAGTGTCAATCGCTGTTATCTTTAAGATTTATAAGAGGATGAGAATACCCTTTACCATGATCAAGTGCCAATCGCTGTTATTTGTAAGACTTATAAGAGGGTGAGAATACCCTTTACCATGATCAAGTGTCAATCGCTGTCATTTGTAAGACTTATAAGAGGATGAGAATACCCTTTACCATGATCAAGTGTCAATCGCTGTCATTTGTAAGACTTATAAGAGGACAAGAATACCCTTCACCATGATCAAGTGTCAATCGTAAGACTTATAAGAGGATGAGAATATCTTTTACCATGATCAAGTGTCAATCGCTGTTATTTGTAAGACTTATAATAGTGTGAGAATACCCTTTACCATGATCAAGTGTCAATCGCTGTCATTTGTAAGACTTATAAGAGGATGAGAATACCCTTTACCATGATCAAGTGTCAATCGCTGTTATTTGTAAGACTTATAAGAGGGTGAGAATACCCTTTACCATGATCAAGTGTCAATCGCTGTTATCTTTAAGATTTATAAGAGGATGAGAATACCCTTTACCATGATCAAGTGTCAATCGCTGTTATTTGTAAGACTTATAAGAGGGTGAGAATACCCTTTACCATGATCAAGTGTCAATCGCTGTCATTTGTAAGACTTATAAGAGGATGAGAATACCCTTTACCATGAACAAGTGTCAATCGCTATCATTTGTAAGACTTATAAGAGGATGAGAATACCCTTTACCATAATCAAGTGTCAATCGCTGTTATTTGTAAGACTTATAAGAGGATGAGAATACCCTTCACCTTGATCAAGTGTCAATCGCTGTTATTTGTAAGACTTACAAGAGGATGAGAATATCCTTCATCTTGATCAAGTGTCAATCGCTGTTATCTTTAAGACTTATAAGAGGATGAATCGCTGTCATTTGTAAGATTTATAAGAGGACGAGAATACCCTTCACCATGATCAAGTGTCAATCGCTGTCATTTGTAAGACTTATAAGAGGATGAGAATATCCTTCACCTTGATCAAGTGTCAATCGCTGTCATTTGTAAGACTTATAAGAGCACGAGAATATCCTTCACCTTGATCAAGTGTCAATCGCTGTTATTTGTAAGACTTATAAGAGGATGAGAATACCCTTTACCATGATCAAGTGTCAATCGCTGTTATTTTTAAGACTTATAAGAGGATGAGAATATCCTTTACCATGATCAAGTGTCAATCGCTGTTATCTTTAAGACTTATAAGAGGATGAATCGCTGTCTTTTGTAAGATTTATAAGAGGACGAGAATACCCTTCACCATGATCAAGTGTCAATCGCTGTCATTTGTAAGACTTATAAGAGGATGAGAATATCCTTCACCTTGATCAAGTGTCAATCGCTGTCATTTGTAAGACTTATAAGAGGACGAGAATATCCTTCACCTTGATCAAGTGTCAATCGCTGTTATTTGTAAGACTTATAAGAGGATGAGAATACCCTTTACCATGATCAAGTGTCAATCGCTGTTATTTGTAAGACTTATAAGAGGATGAGAATACCCTTTACCATGATCAAGTGTCAATCGCTGTTATTTGTAAGACTTATAAGAGGGTGAGAATACCCTTTACCATGATCAAGTGTCAATCGCTGTCATTTGTAAGACTTATAAGAGGATGAGAATACCCTTTACCATGATCAAGTGTCAATCGCTGTCATTTGTAAGACTTATAAGAGGATGAGAATACCCTTTACCATGATCAAGTGTCAATCGCTGTCATTTGTAAGACTTATAAGAGGACAAGAATACCCTTCACCATGATCAAGTGTCAATCGTAAGACTTATAAGAGGATGAGAATATCCTTTACCATGATCAAGTGTCAATCGCTGTTATTTGTAAGACTTATAAGAGGGTGAGAATACCCTTTACCATGATCAAGTGTCAATCGCTGTCATTTGTAAGACTTATAAGAGGATGAGAATACCCTTTACCATGATCAAGTGTCAATCGCTGTTATTTGTAAGACTTATAAGAGGGTGAGAATAACCTTTACCATGATCAAGTGTCAATCGCTGTTATCTTTAAGATTTATAAGAGGATGAGAATACCCTTTACCATGATCAAGTGCCAATCGCTGTTATTTGTAAGACTTATAAGAGGGTGAGAATACCCTTTACCATGATCAAGTGTCAATCGCTGTCATTTGTAAGACTTATAAGAGGATGAGAATACCCTTTACCATGATCAAGTGTCAATCGCTGTCATTTGTAAGACTTATAAGAGGACAAGAATACCCTTCACCATGATCAAGTGTCAATCGTAAGACTTATAAGAGGATGAGAATATCCTTTACCATGATCAAGTGTCAATCGCTGTTATTTGTAAGACTTATAATAGTGTGAGAATACCCTTTACCATGATCAAGTGTCAATCGCTGTTATTTGTAAGACTTATAAGAGGATGAGAATACCCTTTACCATGATCAAGTGTCAATCGCTGTTATTTGTAAGACTTATAAGAGGGTGAGAATACCCTTTACCATGATCAAGTGTCAATCGCTGTTATCTTTAAGATTTATAAGAGGATGAGAATACCCTTTACCATGATCAAGTGTCAATCGCTGTTATTTGTAAGACTTATAAGAGGGTGAGAACACCCTTTACCATGATCAAGTGTCAATCGCTGTCATTTGTAAGACTTATAAGAGGATGAGAATACCCTTTACCATGAACAAGTGTCAATCGCTATCATTTGTAAGACTTATAAGAGGATGAGAATACCCTTTACCATGATCAAGTGTCAATCGCTGTTATTTGTAAGACTTATAAGAGGATGAGAATACCCTTCACCTTGATCAAGTGTCAATCGCTGTTATTTGTAAGACTTATAAGAGGATGAGAATATCCTTCATCTTGATCAAGTGTCAATCGCTGTTATCTTTAAGACTTATAAGAGGATGAATCGCTGTCATTTGTAAGAGGACGAGAATACCCTTCACCATGATCAAGTGTCAATCGCTGTCATTTGTAAGACTTATAAGAGGATGAGAATATCCTTCACCTTGATCAAGTGTCAATCGCTGTCATTTGTAAGACTTATAAGAGGACGAGAATATCCTTCACCTTGATCAAGTGTCAATCGCTGTTATTTGTAAGACTTATAAGAGGATGAGAATACCCTTTACCATGATCAAGTGTCAATCGCTGTTATTTTTAAGACTTATAAGAGGATGAGAATATCCTTTACCATGATCAAGTGTCAATCGCTGTTATCTTTAAGACTTATAAGAGGATGAATCGCTGTCTTTTGTAAGATTTATAAGAGGACGAGAATACCCTTCACTATGATCAAGTGTCAATCGATGTCATTTGTAAGACTTATAAGAGGATGAGACTACCCTTTACCATGATCAAGTGTCAATCGCTGTCATTTGTAAGACTTATAAGAGGATGAGAATACCCTTCACCTTGATCAAGTGTCAATCGCTGTCATTTGTAAGACTTATAAGAGGATGAGAATACCCTTTACCATGATCAAGTGTCAATCGCTGGTATTTTTAAGACTTATAAGAGGATGAGAATATCCTTTACCATGATCAAGTGTCAATCGCTGTCATTTGTAAGATTTATAAGAGGGTGAGAATACCCTTCACCTTGATCAAGTGTCAATCGCTGTTATTTGTAAGATTTATAAGAGGATGAGAATACCCTTTACCATGATCAAGTGTCAATCGCTGTCATTTGTAAGACTTATAAGAGGATGAGAATATCCTTCACCTTGATCAAGTGTCAATCGCTGTCATTTGTAAGACTTATAAGAGGATGAGAATACCCTTTACCATGATCAAGTGTCAATCGCTGTCATTTGTAAGACTTATAAGAGGATGAGAATACCCTTTACCATGATCAAGTGTCAATCGCTGTCATTTGTAAGACTTATAAGAGGATGAGAATACCCTTTACCATGATCAAGTGTCAATCGCTGTTATTTTTAAGACTTATAAGAGGAGGAGAATATCCTTTACCATGATCAAGTGTCAATCGCTGTTATTTGTAAGACTTATAAGAGGATGAGAATACCCTTTACCATGATCAAGTGTCAATCGCTGTCATTTGTAAGACTTATAAGAGGATGAGAATATCCTTCACCTTGATCAAGTGTCAATCGCTCTCATTTGTAAGACTTATAAGAGGATGAGAATATCCTTCACCTTGATCAAGTGTCAATCGCTGTCATTTGTAAGACTTATAAGAGGCTGAGAATACCCTTTACCATGATCAAGTGTCAATCGCTGTTATTTTTAATACTTATAAGAGGATGAGAATATCCTTTACCATGATCAAGTGTCAATCGCTGTCATTTGTAAGATTTATAAGAGGGTGAGAATACCCTTCACCTTGATCAAGTGTCAATCGCTGTTATTTGTAAGATTTATAAGAGGATGAGAATACCCTTTACCATGATCAAGTGTCAATCGCTGTCATTTGTAAGACTTATAAGAGGATGAGAATACCCTTTACCATGATCAAGTGTCAATCGCTGTTATTTTTAAGACTTATAAGAGGATGAGAATATCCTTTACCATGATCAAGTGTCAATCGCTGTCATTTGTAAGATTTATAAGAGGGTGAGAATACCCTTCACCTTGATCAAGTGTCAATCGCTGTTATTTGTAAGATTTATAAGAGGATGAGAATACCCTTTACCATGATCAAGTGTCAATCGCTGTCATTTGTAAGACTTATAAGAGGATGAGAATATCCTTTACCATGATCAAGTGTCAATTGCTGTCATTTGTAAGACTTATAAGAGGATGAGAATATCCTTTACCATGATCAAGTGTCAATCGCTGTTATTTGTAAGACTTATAAGAGGATGAGAATATCCTTTACCATGATCAAGTGTCAATCGCTGTTATTTGTAAGACTTATAAGAGGATGAGAATACCCTTTACCATGATCAAGTGTCAATCGCTGTCATTTGTAAGACTTATAAGAGGATGAGAATATCCTTCACCTTGATCAAGTGTCAATCGCTCTCATTTGTAAGACTTATAAGAGGATGAGAATATCCTTCACCTTGATCAAGTGTCAATCGCTGTCATTTGTAAGACTTATAAGAGGCTGAGAATACCCTTTACCATGATCAAGTGTCAATCGCTGTTATTTTTAAGACTTATAAGAGGATGAGAATATCCTTTACCATGATCAAGTGTCAATCGCTGTCATTTGTAAGATTTATAAGAGGGTGAGAATACCCTTCACCTTGATCAAGTGTCAATCGCTGTTATTTGTAAGATTTATAAGAGGATGAGAATACCCTTTACCATGATCAAGTGTCAATCGCTGTCATTTGTAAGACTTATAAGAGGATGAGAATACCCTTTACCATGATCAAGTGTCAATCGCTGTTATTTTTAAGACTTATAAGAGGATGAGAATATCCTTTACCATGATCAAGTGTCAATCGCTGTCATTTGTAAGATTTATAAGAGGGTGAGAATACCCTTCACCTTGATCAAGTGTCAATCGCTGTTATTTGTAAGATTTATAAGAGGATGAGAATACCCTTTACCATGATCAAGTGTCAATCGCTGTCATTTGTAAGACTTATAAGAGGATGAGAATATCCTTTACCATGATCAAGTGTCAATTGCTGTCATTTGTAAGACTTATAAGAGGATGAGAATACCCTTTACCATGATCAAGTGTCAATCGCTGTCATTTGTAAGACTTATAAGAGGATGAGAATACCCTTTACCATGATCAAGTGTCAATCGCTGTTATTTGTAAGACTTATAAGAGGATGAGAATACCCTTTACCATGATCAAGTGTCAATCGCTGTCATTTGTAAGACTTATAAGAGGATGAGAATACCCTTTACCATGATCAAGTGTCAATCGCTGTTATTTGTAAGACTTATAAGAGGATGAGAATATCCTTTACCATGATCAAGTGTCAATCGCTGTCATTTGTAAGACTTATAAGAGGATGAGAATATCCTTTACCATGATCAAGTGTCAATCGCTGTTATTTGTAAGACTTATAAGAGGATGAGAATACCCTTTACCATGATCAAGTGTCAATCGCTGTTATTTGTAAGACTTATAAGAGGGTGAGAATACCCTTTACCATGATCAAGTGTCAATCGCTGTCATTTGTAAGACTTATAAGAGGATGAGAATACCCTTTACCATGATCAAGTGTCAATCGCTGTCATTTGTAAGACTTATAAGAGGATGAGAATACCCTTTACCATGATCAAGTGTCAATCGCTGTCATTTGTAAGACTTATAAGAGGACAAGAATACCCTTCACCTTGATCAAGTGTCAATCGTAAGACTTATAAGAGGATGAGAATATCCTTTACCATGATCAAGTGTCAATCGCTGTTATTTGTAAGACTTATAAGAGGGTGAGAATACCCTTTACCATGATCAAGTGTCAATCGCTGTCATTTGTAAGACTTATAAGAGGATGAGAATACCCTTTACCATGATCAAGTGTCAATCGCTGTTATTTGTAAGACTTATAAGAGGGTGAGAATAACCTTTACCATGATCAAGTGTCAATCGCTGTTATCTTTAAGATTTATAAGAGGATGAGAATACCCTTTACCATGATCAAGTGCCAATCGCTGTTATTTGTAAGACTTATAAGAGGGTGAGAATACCCTTTACCATGATCAAGTGTCAATCGCTGTCATTTGTAAGACTTATAAGAGGATGAGAATACCCTTTACCATGATCAAGTGTCAATCGCTGTCATTTGTAAGACTTATAAGAGGACAAGAATACCCTTCACCATGATCAAGTGTCAATCGTAAGACTTATAAGAGGATGAGAATATCCTTTACCATGATCAAGTGTCAATCGCTGTTATTTGTAAGACTTATAATAGTGTGAGAATACCCTTTACCATGATCAAGTGTCAATCGCTGTCATTTGTAAGACTTATAAGAGGATGAGAATACCCTTTACCATGATCAAGTGTCAATCGCTGTTATTTGTAAGACTTATAAGAGGGTGAGAATACCCTTTACCATGATCAAGTGTCAATCGCTGTTATCTTTAAGATTTATAAGAGGATGAGAATACCCTTTATCATGATCAAGTGTCAATCGCTGTTATTTGTAAGACTTATAAGAGGGTGAGAATACCCTTTACCATGATCAAGTGTCAATCGCTGTCATTTGTAAGACTTATAAGAGGATGAGAATACCCTTTACCATGAACAAGTGTCAATCGCTATCATTTGTAAGACTTATAAGAGGATGAGAATACCCTTTACCATGATCAAGTGTCAATCGCTGTTATTTGTAAGACTTATAAGAGGATGAGAATACCCTTCACCTTGATCAAGTGTCAATCGCTGTTATTTGTAAGACTTATAAGAGGATGAGAATATCCTTCATCTTGATCAAGTGTCAATCGCTGTTATCTTTAAGACTTATAAGAGGATGAATCGCTGTCATTTGTAAGATTTATAAGAGGACGAGAATACCCTTCACCATGATCAAGTGTCAATCGCTGTCATTTGTAAGACTTATAAGAGGATGAGAATATCCTTCACCTTGATCAAGTGTCAATCGCTGTCATTTGTAAGACTTATAAGAGGACGAGAATATCCTTCACCTTGATCAAGTGTCAATCGCTGTTATTTGTAAGACTTATAAGAGGATGAGAATACCCTTTACCATGATCAAGTGTCAATCGCTGTTATTTTTAAGACTTATAAGAGGATGAGAATATCCTTTACCATGATCAAGTGTCAATCGCTGTTATCTTTAAGACTTATAAGAGGATGAATCGCTGTCTTTTGTAAGATTTATATGAGGACGAGAATACCCTTCACTATGATCAAGTGTCAATCGATGTCATTTGTAAGACTTATAAGAGGATGAGACTACCCTTTACCATGATCAAGTGTCAATCGCTGTCATTTGTAAGACTTATAAGAGGATGAGAATACCCTTCACCTTGATCAAGTGTCAATCGCTGTCATTTGTAAGACTTATAAGAGGATGAGAATACCCTTTACCATGATCAAGTGTCAATCGCTGTTATTTTTAAGACTTATAAGAGGATGAGAATATCCTTTACCATGATCAAGTGTCAATCGCTGTCATTTGTAAGATTTATAAGAGGGTGAGAATACCCTTCACCTTGATCAAGTGTCAATCGCTGTTATTTGTAAGATTTATAAGAGGATGAGAATACCCTTTACCATGATCAAGTGTCAATCGCTGTCATTTGTAAGACTTATAAGAGGATGAGAATACCCTTCACCTTGATCAAGTGTCAATCGCTGTCATTTGTAAGACTTATAAGAGGATGAGAATACCCTTTACCATGATCAAGTGTCAATCGCTGTCATTTGTAAGACTTATAAGAGGATGAGAATACCCTTTACCATGATCAAGTGTCAATCGCTGTCATTTGTAAGACTTATAAGAGGATGAGAATACCCTTTACCATGATCAAGTGTCAATCGCTGTTATTTTTAAGACTTATAAGAGGAGGAGAATATCCTTTACCATGATCAAGTGTCAATCGCTGTTATTTGTAAGACTTATAAGAGGATGAGAATACCCTTTACCATGATCAAGTGTCAATCGCTGTTATTTGTAAGACTTATAAGAGGATGAGAATACCCTTTACCATGATCAAGTGTCAATCGCTGTCATTTGTAAGACTTATAAGAGGATGAGAATATCCTTCACCTTGATCAAGTGTCAATCGCTGTCATTTGTAAGACTTATAAGAGGCTGAGAATACCCTTTACCATGATCAAGTGTCAATCGCTGTTATTTTTAAGACTTATAAGAGGATGAGAATATCCTTTACCATGATCAAGTGTCAATCGCTGTCATTTGTAAGATTTATAAGAGGGTGAGAATACCCTTCACCTTGATCAAGTGTCAATCGCTGTTATTTGTAAGATTTATAAGAGGATGAGAATACCCTTTACCATGATCAAGTGTCAATCGCTGTCATTTGTAAGACTTATAAGAGGATGAGAATACCCTTTACCATGATCAAGTGTCAATCGCTGTTATTTTTAAGACTTATAAGAGGATGAGAATATCCTTTACCATGATCAAGTGTCAATCGCTGTCATTTGTAAGACCTATAAGAGGATGAGAATACCCTTTACCATGATCAAGTGTCAATCGCTGTTATCTTTAAGACTTATAAGAGGATGAATCGCTGTCATTTGTAAGATTTATAAGAGGACGAGAATACCCTTCACTATGATCAAGTGTCAATCGCTGTCATTTGTAAGACTTATAAGAGGATGAGAATACCCTTTACCATGATCAAGTGTCAATCGCTGTCATTTGTAAGACTTATAAGAGGATGAGAATATCCTTTACCATGATCAAGTGTCAATCGCTGTTATTTTTAAGACTTATAAGAGGATGAGAATACCCTTTACCATGATCAAGTGTCAATCGCTGTTATCTTTAAGACTTATAAGAGGATGAGAATATCCTTTACCATGATCAAGTGTCAATCGCTGTTATCTTTAAGACTTATAAGAGGATGAATCGCTGTTATTTTTAAGACTTATAAGAGGATGAGAATACCCTTCACCATGATCAAGTGTCAATCGCACTTTTTAGTAATAGTAGGGCTGGTCGTTAACATCACATGGACATGGAATCTTTGTCTTGAGTCGTCAAACTCATGTTTTTAAGCCACAGTAAATGACAGATTGAAAGACAAATTTATCGTTAACTACTGTACAGTTATTTTGAACATACAGTTAGTATGTGGCCAAAAGTATTGCCACATGTAAAAAAAATCCCTATATAATCAACCAAAACTATATTTTTTCAAAACATTATTGTGAAGTCATTTCTGCATTCTGGATAGATTTTAACAAATTTTACACCAAAACATTCAGAATTGTCTATATTTTGATTGTTTATTTGCTCATTATAATTTATGTTTATACGAGTGGTTTTTATTTGCACATAATTTAAACAGGATTGTTAATTTTTAGGATTTATTTTTAGTTGAAATATATAGGAAAATCAAAGTCAATTTTTATTTGTTATGTTTAAATTATGTACAAATAAAAACCACTCATATAAACATAATGAGCAAATAAACAATCAAAATATAGACGATTTTGAATGCTTTGGTGTAAAATTTGTTAAAATCTATCCAGAATACAGAAATGATTTCACAATAATTTTTTGAAAAAATATGGTTTTGGTTCAATTCAATTCAATTCAAAGCTTTATTTAGAGTCGATATAAATCATACATATTATATGTTATTCAGCTATCAGACAGGGTATATAATGTGAATAACAAATATATTACGGATTTAACCATTTTTTTGTTAAATACAGAACCAAACTGTCGTATAAAAAAATTTTAATTTTTTTTTTATTTATTTTTGTTTGTTTGTTTCCTTTTTGTTTGTTTATTTTTATTTTCCTTTTTTACCACGTACATAGTCCCAATTCATATTTAAAACCTTATTAAATATTTTGCATCTTTTATTTTCATTTTCCGTATTTCTAGATGTCCCTTTTCGTACCTCTGACATTCTTTGTTCAATGACGTCAAATATTTGTCACGTGATATTTTATGTACTGAGGTGTCTCATAAAGGAAAATCCTGTTCAATATTTCTAAATCAACACAATTTCATATGCAGTAAATTTAATAAACTTTAAATTTATAACATTAATATATTACATAACAAAACAACGGGTTTGTGAAACAATTTCAATAATTAAAATGTTAACAATAAGCAAAAACTTGGTGTGGCCCCGTGACCTCAAAAGTTTTAAAGGCGGAAACTTTAACACACTTTCACGTGTTGATTGTTATGTTCAAATTTGTAATGGTACAGCCGTGGAACATGGGAGTTTGCTGAATTGTTCTGGTGTTTGTGACGGAATTAACTGTTGTAAGAGTGTTATAATCACAGGGTACCTATAAAGTGCGAAACGAAATAGAAACGAAACGAAACGAAATCAACGAAAACGAAACGAAACGAAACGAAATCAACAAAAACGAAACGAAACGAAATCAACAAAAACGAAACGAAACGAAATCAACAAAAACGAAACGAAACGAAACGAAACGAAATCAACAAAAACGAAACGAAACGAAACGAAATCAACAAAAACGAAACGAAACGAAACGAAACGAAATGAAAACGAAATAAAAACGAAACCAACGGAAGCAAAACGAAATAGAAAATGGAAGAAAAAATAATAGGGGCCTAAAAGAAATCAAACCTATTTTCACAATTACGATGCTAGACCACTTCCCACGCATGTCTGTCTTTCATCAGGAGAGGACAGGATTTGTCACCATTGAACAAGAATACTATGCATTTATTCAGCGGGAGTCTGTCCTTTTGACTTGGTGGTTTCTTTTAAATTTGGGAACCATAAGAGCAACGTCAAGTCTGTTGAAAGGAGAGGAATTAAAATAAAAAAAATTAGAAGTGCAGAGTTAAAGTTCACTAATAGATACCCCCGTCCGAGCAAAATTTAAAAGTGTGTTGGAGAGACGAAAAAGTGTGACGACCGGACGGACAAACGAACCGAACGGACAGCATAAGTCCTATATACCCCAATCTTTTCTTGGCGGAGGTATACAAATCCTATCAAAAATTAACTTTAATTTTTGTTAAAAATCTACATATCTTGTGAAAGTACCTTTTTTCCCTTTTCATTAAAAAAAACAAATCCCCCTCCCCCTCCAAAAAAAATCTTCCAGTATGAATAAAATTTGATACGGCACATACTTTTATACCCCCCCCCCCCCTCAACGAAGATAAAAAACATTGAGTTTCGTTTGAGGTAATTAATATTTCGAACGATGCCTGCATCAGACATGAATTCGAATTGAAAACAGAAAGTAAGACCGACTCAAGAATTTACACCCCCCCCCCCCCCAGAAAAGGATGTGGGGTAGGATCGTTTTTCCGGGACTCCGGAATCGGGCCTTTTTAAGTTCGGGAATTCAGGATCCAGGAATTCCTCATTCAGATTTTGGGAAGTCGGAATTGCATTTTTTTTTAATTAATGAAATCGGGGTTTCAAGTTTTTAAGATCGGGATTTCGGGCTCAGGCCCCCGCATACCCCCCCTTTTTTCTATATGCCCACTCCAGAAACTTTATAATGCATAAATACTGACACACACACAAACACAAATACAAATATGACATTTGAACTTCTGAAAGTTTGTCGGCCAGCAAACCCGGCTTGAATTGAGTTGCAGGTAATGTAGGTGAGGAGTACTGTAACGGACAGACATGCAAGATGGGTTATAATTAATCAAAATTATTGTATTTAAAAAATCGAATTATCATTTTTTTTTAATTCTTTATTTCGTTTTGTCTTTTATTTTTTTCCTTCCATTATCCTTCCATTTTCTTCGTATCAGTCTATTTCGTTTTGTTTTAGTTGATTTCGTTTTGCTTTCGTTGGTTTCGTTTCATTTCGTTGATTTCGTTTCGTTTCGTTTCGTTTCGTTTTTGTTGATGTCGTTTCGTTTCGTTTCGTTTTCGTTGATTTCGTTTCGTTTCGTTTCGTTTCGTTTCTATTTCGTTTCGCACTTTATAGGTACCCTATAATCACAACATAAATCATCATAATTTACATCCAAAATGTCAACGACGTCCGTAACCGACGATGAAACATGTGTATTGGCTCTCATTTGAACACAGGAGTCGGAAGTTCTATCAATAATAAGGTATAGGGGCACCTCGAAGATCGCTGGGCAACTATAAAAAAAACACGTTTTTTTTTTTTATAGTTGCCCAGCGATCTTCGAGGTGCCCCTATACCTTATTATTGATAGAACTTCCGACTCCTGTGATTTGAACAAGTGATGTTGAAATTGAACTGTTTTGTGTCGGCGGCATGAGTTGCAACCGGGAAGTACTGTGGGATGCGTAGCATTATTCCGACAGCCCATAACTCCGACAGCCCATTACTCCGACGGCCCATTTTTCCGACAATGCAAAATAAACTCAATCCACAAATCCATGGTTTAACCAGGTGTATCCAACAGGATGTTCCGTCGATCAGGCTAATCTTGACGGACCATGGCCTCGACAGAATGTTCTGGAAAGGAAAAGGAGCTTTTATCCTAGGCTGTACACCCCCGTTCAAGGCAATTATGATCGACCGACCTGGTATGGGGAAAGTTAAAAATTGAAGAAAAAGTTGTGCACATTGCACAAAGGAACCAGCAAAGAGGAGTGAAGGAAAAAAGTGTAAACCGGGAGAAGCACGAGAAAGACAAATGATGGAAGATAGCAATACGCATGGAAGCGAGGAGAGTTAAGAATTGAAGAAGGACGTATATAGTAGAAAAGGAGAGAAAGGTAGCAAAATGTACATGCAGAAGAATGGAAAAAGCTCCGAAGATAGGTAGACAGTTCCCATGTTCAGGTCAATAAATACATCGATCACTTCTGTTGAAGCACGATTGGCAACCAACATATGCGGCTAATAGAATGCCTTCCATATGCATTATACCGCTTCCACACACGTTCATTTATTCTGCATTCCGACGTACGTTTCATGATGCGAATTGAATGCGCATCCAACATGGTTAATGCCTTCACACGTACGTCAAAACGTTTGCGATTTCCATTATTTACGTGAAAATATTTACATTTTCTCTACATGCAAAAAATAGTATTATTACAGTCGTAACTTATGCCAACTGAAAACTCCTTGTCATAGGTGTGAAGCTCTTAGAGCATGCGATGCGCATTTAATGGACATTAAATGTACATGTGAAGGAGGCATTCATCGGTTTACAATGTATCTAAAACGTATTAGAAAACGCAATACGGTTGAACAGCATCAGATAGTGTCTCTCCGGTCACAAATTGTGGGAGTTTAGACGTGATACTCCCAACAACAACCGAATTTTGCTTAAAATTAAATCTTTATTATTTAATTTTAGCCCCCCTCCTGGAGTTTATGGTAATTTTTTATTGTATTAATCATAATGTACGGTTATGGCATTTTTTTTCTCCAGATCCAGGATCAAACTAGACTAGCTCACTCACAATGGCTCTGTATCCTAAATGCAACCGTTAATGTCAGAACAAACCTTTATAATAATTTCATGCACATCTACATATGGTGTACTCCTTTGTGTAAAGTTTAATAAAAAAAATACTTTGGACGGTTTTGAAGGCTTACAAGGTTTATGGACGGGCGGAGGCGGGGGCTGGGATTTTCGTCCGGACAGATTTTATTTTCGGTAAAAATCAGGGCAAGAAATTAAAAAAAAAATCTCCCCCCCCCCCCCCCCTCCAATATTTTTTGTGTCGTCTCGCGTAACGGTGGCAGTGTAAACTTTTCATGATTAAATCCAAAATGTAGAAGTGTTAGACCATCCGAAATTGGTACTGATATTTCTCATGTCGTCATGATGTAAGGAATCTGCTAGCACCATGACATTTGACTTTGACCCCATATTTACCCTTTTGTTTAATACAGAAACAATCCGCCCAATGAGTATAAAGATTAAAGTCAGTCTTCCGTTAGGTATAGAAGAAAAACAGATTTTAATTATAATTATACTACTTTTGACCATTTTTGACGGAATAATGGGTTGTCGGAGAAATGGGCTGTCGGAGCAATGGGCTGTCGGAATAATGGGCCGTCGGAGCAATGGGCTGTCGGAATAATGACCTGACCCCCATGTTGCACTGGAATAAGGTTTTTTCCAACCAATTTGACCTCTTTGCTGTATTCATAATTATTATTGGTTATGGGTTTGGTTATCAAGATGATGACCAGTATTCGATATACTGCAAGTATGATTGGTACTCCGAGTAGAGTGAGCCCCATGTCTCCACAATTTCCTAATACTGCTGTCTGGTTCAATATGGTGATGGACAAATGAAGGTAACTGATAAGATAAACTCACCTAAACTTACCTCCATAAGTCATCGGTATCACGTTTTATTGATTTTGACATGAAGTTGATTGATTGAGGGTTCACTCGTATAGTCTGGGCTTCAATTCAGTGTTTGTATGAAATCTTTAAATATCAGCGTGGCTTTTATACAATTGACGATTGTTCTGCAATCTCTATCTATTCAATTGGAAACAATATGGCGAATGTTCGTATGTCAGCAATCGTAACTACTCGGCCATTCTCGCTACCCTGCAAATAACCTCGTACGTACATAGTCACTGTCGTCAAAGAGCTCCGGTCGGAAATGCTCTGTCATCTTCCGGTACAAGTCAAATAGGCATGTTTGACATACAGGCGACGACAAAAAGTAAGTATTATGATCATATAGTATTATTATATCTTGAATCCAGAAGATGTCGTTATCGGTCGATTATGTTTGCTTGTTTTTACCTATATATTACTGTAGTTATCTTTATCGATTACTCAGATATAGATAAAATGATGGACATAAACAATGAAAAATGCTAATAATGAGATTGAAATCATCAAATAAAGCTATAAAAAGTAGTTTATATGTGTAATTAAAGTACACAAACCCTTTGTAATGCTTATATACATGATAGTTTGCACTGGCGTGCTACCATGAATAGTTTTAGACTTGCTACAGTAAAAAACACGATGATTATTTACGTACATTCGTTCCGGCTCTGTCAGCCACTACTTTCCGGTTGGGTCGCAAAAATTGTGTTTAAGTAGAACCGGTTTTGTCTATGTAAAAAATTGAAAGAATAGCGAAAACAGCTCAATATCACAATTATGTTTCTTTCTGTAATTTATTTAAGGTTCATTATAACACTTGTCAAGGGTATGTTCGACTTGCAAATTGATAAAAAGAAAAAAAAACAAAAAAATGTCTTCAATGAATAAAAGTTGTGAAAAAAAACAACAACAGCACATATTAAAAATATTTTACATGTGGATGTTTTGTATAACATTAAAAGGAAGAAATACAAAACGGTTTGTGCAGAATTGGCATTCGCCAAGTCACACCTTCGACAGAATGGTCATGATTTTGTATAGAACTTTTAATTATTTTTCTTTATTTGCTATGCAGTTGAATTATTGCAATATTCAAAGAGTGTTTGATCAAAAGTAGGAACTCTCACTGTTTATATAGATATCAAGTAACTCTTATTGTTTTGGATTAATTTTTGTTTTCAAATAATATATTGAAGGACAATAAAAAATATTTGATTAAAAAAATTAATAAAAATTAAATAAAAATAGGGAACCGCATCGGTAGCGTAATGGTTAGCGTGCTCGCCTCGAGTGCGATAGATTGTGGGTACGAGCCGTGGTCTTGTCAAACAAAAGACTATAAAATTGGTATTTGTTGCTTCTCCTCTAAGAACGCAGCATTAAGGAGAAATAGCAGAGACTGGTTAGCTCGGAATCAGAATAATGTGTCCGAGTGGAGCGACATATCTACCCAATGACTGTTATTAGCTCATCTTGCCAAAGACAATGTGAGCTTTTACCATCACTTAGCGCCCGTCGTCCGTCGTCTTTCGTCCATTAACTATTCACATTTTAATCTTCTCCTCTGAAACGCCTCAATCAAATGAAGTGGAGCTTAGTAGGAAGCATCAAGCGGTTCTTGTTTCTAATTGGTCGATTTTATCAAATCTTCTCCTCTCAAACTGCTTAGCCAAATGAATATGAGTAATAACAAAATTACCGAACTCCAAACAATTTTCCAAAGGGAAAGTCAAAACTCATAAGTATATAAACAGACAAAATCTGTACACATTATTTCACTAAAGCTAGATACAATAAAAACCGAAACTTGGTAGGAAGCAACTATGGAAGGTCTTCTATAAAGATTGCTCATTTCATCCCGATCCGTTGACAAACATGGTCGCCACAGACTCCTCAACGGCTATTATACTGATAGGATTCATCTGTAAAGAAAATTTAATGTATAGCAGATACTAGTAAGTGAATGTTGAATGTAAAGATACACAAACATCTGTATGGCGCTCACAATATAATATAAATGTAGCAATCAAATTGTCTGAAGCTTATACAAATAAAATGAGGATAATCGCAAGATTGAAACATAAGATGTTTTAATAGTATTTCTTCGCTGCCCAGTTAATGTTATTTTTTTATCCTGCACTTGTTCTATTCGAGTAGTCACATTGCATTGACCAGATATTTTTTTGCTATACATTTGTATTTGGTTTCTGACCAAGATATCTTTTTCTGGTACTTGATTCATGTTGAGCGACGGTAAGAAACAGTAACAGGATTTATGCTTATAAACTTATAAGCGCGGACTTCACAGAGGCCACAATCAAAAACGATAAGAACAACGCTTGTTTCTGCTCTTTTTAGACAATTTGACAGTTTCTTTGGGGCTATAGATACAATATACGTACATTGTCGGAAAATATATAATTCATTTCCACTCGCTGCGAAACAGGTAAGAAAAACTCGTCAAAACTCGTATATATAAATTTTATATTTTCGACAATGTATATATATATTGTCTATTTTTTTCTCTCTCTCGTTTCACTCCTCAGAAAATATTTTTTTATTAACAGTGTAGGATAGTGCGTTCGTTACAAGATCGCATAGCATTTATTATAAATATATATCAACATAACAAATTCATTGAGTCTGTCATTTCTATTTCCCCCCCGAAAAAAAATGCAAAATATACACGAGTGATTGAAATTCTTTTGGCATTAATATTGGTGGATGGGCGGGTGTCTATAACATCCAAAGAACGAACTTTTGTCGTATTACAACTTGTAACGAACGTTGCATTAATCGAGTACACCTAACATTTTCTTTGTATACAAACTGCCAAAATCGTCCGTGCGGAAAGGAATTCAATACTACAGCCTTTGTTAATTTGCTTATCTGTAATGTTAATGTAAACATTATACTGTGAAGAAACTTAAATATCGTATCCATGAAGTTATTTCCACAGAGTGACTTACTTCGTTATCAACGAGTATAAAATCAAAATATTGCCTTATAAAAAAAATCTCCCACTACTCAATCGATGCCCCTGGACAGCTACTTAAAGTGAGTGTAGCGTATTGAGCACCAACCGTGATGTCAGTGCCACAAAAAGCATAAAAAAAATCAAGTGTTCACGACAGTAGCAATTTAACATAGAAATGACGATTTGTTTTATTGTACAAAGTAGCTGAAATTAGCAGCCATGGCAAATATTCATACTATTGATCAGTATTTATCGCCTTTGAGATATTTCCTAATCATAACTATCGTTAAATTGCAATATAATGCTCAATAACAATAAGATCAGTGGTATTTACATACTGACAAACCCGGCTATTTTTAAATGACCCAACCGGTTTGTATACATGTTTACATTTTGACCAATCCGGATTTCAAAAACATCTGTTGACATCATGTTTTAGGGTATAACTAGTTACTAATTGACTTTTCATCAACAAAATAGTATTTTTAAGTAAAATCAATCATTCATCAATATTTTTTTCTTTTTGGGCAACATTTAATTCATTCGTAAATGCAAGATATAGCGATATTTCAGTTGATTGTAATGATTTTGAAGCCGGATTCCTTATAAATTATAGAAAAATCTAATTTTACACTGCAAAAATAAATGATATTTGGACAAAAAATTAATTTAATAATAATAACAATCATAAAGCATCATAATTCAAAACTTTATATACACAGTATATTCATAAATACTTACGATAATTATCTGTGTCTTCTTTAAAAATACCGCTTTAAAATATCCCGGATGTTGACCAAGCATTTTCGATCGGAGCTCTTTGACGACAGTGATAGTAGAAATTCTTCTTAAATTGTTTGCCGGAAGTTAAGTTATTTGCAGGGTAGCGAGAATGGCCGAGTAGTTACGATTGGTATATCAGAAAGAAAGAAAAAATAGTTATCCAAAGTGTGATATCAGTCTGGGAAGATATGTTGTGTATGCTTGCTGTTGTGTGTCAGCAATGACAAACCTGTACAGACATTTTGATATGTGATATAACCAAAGAAATGTAGGTTTTGACTTCTCCGAAAATTTACCGTTGCACTTTGGTTGACGCATCAACACTGACAACAGGATATGGACTATTGTGATTATAGCCCATATTGATTACATAATAAAATGTGATGCAAATTATAATATATCTGGATGGAGTATGAGTTACAGTAATAGAGTTACAGTAATAAAGATTTTCTTATTGCTAACCAATTTGAGATGAAAGAGGAAGTAAGTTTTAAAATGGCAGTGTCTAGGAAGTAAGTTTTAAAATGGCAGTGTCTATTCTTACTGTAAGAATAAACACTGCCATTTTAAAACTTACTTCCTCTTTCATCTCAAATTGGTTAGCAATAAGAAAATCTTTATTACAGTAACTCATACTCCATCCAGATATATTATAATTTTTATAACAATAATTATTCATGTTCATTTATTTACATATTATTTTCAACAAATTGTTGTAAGAATAGCCGCGAATCTTATTCATACAACAAATGATATTACGGAATCCATTCAATGAGGAAACAAATTTTTATTTAAAATAGCGATCATAATACCTGTTAACCCTCCCCCTTTTCGCGGGAGTCTCCCGCGTAAGAGCCTTATCTCCCGCATGGACTGGGTCTCATGCGCGGGAGACATTAATCTCCCGCACGATATCCCCCCAACAAAAAAATCAAGTACAATAAAATCTTGACCTACATTTTGCGATCAATATTTCTGGAAATTCCCCATTTGGAACTCCCGCGCTGATGAAAAACGCCGAGAGATACGAATGATAAAGGTGTTTAAATGATATCCGGTTATTGATCTGTTTGACACCTTTACAGGTAAATTGGGTCATGGAGATTAATTAAAGTGTTGATGATTATACAACAATTATCCACTGATTGACAGTTAATTGGGGATAAGGCAGTGGGTTTGTGGCACACGCTTAGATGATTAGAAGTGTGATAGCGGCAATTAAAAATAGTTATAAACCGTTGTGCAAACAGGAGTCTGACAACCTTTGATGCCGAGGAAAACTTCTTATTTCGATCAAACGTGCAATGAATTCATCTCGGATTGAGTTGTTATGGCTTGTTTGGGACCAAAGCCGATCAAAGTATTATTTAAGGACTAAGTTCCAGGATGGAATTGATAAACCACAAAAATGCCAAAACGTACCAGCAGCAAAGTGATTTTTTAATTTTAGTGCTCTATGACTTTATTGTTCAGAGCATTCTGTCTTCATTGTTATTGCTTTGTTATAACCTTATGATTATGAATAAATTATAAATACAGTTTTTATCCTTCATTCATCATATAAAACACTACTAATAAGACAGAAATGTAAACAATATGTATTGAAATGGTATGCAGTTGGTTCAATACTGAAACAAACAAAAAGAAAACATCAATTAACAATAAAAACATGCATCAAATACGTCGATAAAAAATCTCCAGTTATGAGACCAAATCTCCAGCCAAAAATTTACAAATCTCCAGTTGTAGCATAGCAACTCTATCACATGTATGCAGCTACAAGGTACAAATTTGTGCGTTTAAAGGCGATGCACAAAATCTCCCCCTTAGAAGAGTTGGTAGGGGGAGATCTCCCCCCTAGCAGTTCCCAGAGGTTAACAGTAAATAGTTGCATTGGGTTCCGTTACGATTTGTAACTTTTTTCATATAAATTATGATTCCTTTGTTCCAAATAAAACACAAATAAAATTTGCCAAATTTGTATTAGGAGTTCATAAGTCAGCAACAAATATTGCTGTATTATCGGAACTTGGGTTATTCCCCCTTTCATTGTGTACTATAAAAGCTACTATTAATTATTGGCTTCATCTTTCAAATAGCTTAATTTATCATGCATACCAAGAAAACGCCTTGCGTAAAGATGGCTTATGTTCTAAAATAAAACTTTTACTAGCTGAAATTGGGTTTACTCATGTTTGGGTGAATCAAGGTACATTTTCTAAGTCTTTATCAATCAAACTAGATGACAGATATATTAACCATTGGAAAAAATTATTGTTTAATGATGATAATAAAAATGGTGGTAATAAACTGCGACCTTATAGGAAATTAAAAAATAGTTACAAAATGGAGAAATTTTTACACTCTGATGTGGATAAATTTGCTTTATCTATATTTGTTAAAATCGGAATAAGCAACAGTAACCTGAATATTGAAAGGGGTAGATGCATCAAACTTCCAGTGGAAAAGAGAATATGTCCCCTCTGTAATATAGAACCAGAGGATGAAATATATTTCATTTTAAAATGTCCCAAATTGGATGAATCAGGGGTGGATCCAGGGGGGGGGGGGGGGTGCACCTGGCGCGTGCCCCCTCTAAAATTTGGCCCCCATAAAATCGTGATTTTTCACACGAAATACCCCAAAAATGTTCGCGCCTCCCTCCGCTCGGCACAATTTTTTTAAGTGTGCCCTCCCCCCCCTATCTTGAAATTGTGGATCCGCCCCTGTGAATGTCGTAAAGAATTATTTTCTAATATAAGTTCAGTGGTTCTTTCATTTAATAATATGGATGAGTTCCAAAAATTTAAATTCATATTGAGTAGTAATGTTCTTGATATATGTAAAATATGTATTTTAGGTGTGAATAAATTGTATTCTATCAATCAAGATCAGAAAGGGAAGTTATAACTTAATTATTATGCAAAATTATTATTACAGTATATATATACAGAATTATTTAAATATTTTTATATACATTGAGTGACACTGTTTTGTACAATGGGAGATAATCCTTATAAATATTGTAATCTTCAATGGGAGATAATTCATACACTCCTCAGCTGTGATAACATCTTCTTTGTACATGTATTGTATGTATTTAGCTTAGTTCTGTTTTGTCTTTTGATGATTGTTCAATGTTTGGACTTTAAATTAATGAAATTATTATTATTATTATTATTATTTATAAATTATTATTTTATGATTACAGCCTTATAATAGACGTATTTCTATATGATTTATCAAGGACGTATATACGTCCTTGGATTTATGAATAAAATAATTAAATAAGTTAGTTGGATTTTGTTTTATTTCAATGATAAAGAGAAAGGGTAATTGGTTTTTACTCACATAATCACAAAAAAGATAGTACATTTGTAGAATGGACGTATTGTAATAATACGAAAACATATATAGAGACATAATGGATAGTGCTTTCAAAGACAAACTTCACATCTTTTAGCGAATTGCAATTCAAGAGTATAAGCTACAGTACAAAAAAGTACTTATGAAAATAAATGAAAGATTTGACATATTTTCCTATGTTCCGAGTTATCTTGGTCCGAGTTGTCAGCATATTCTTCGAATTCCGAATACACAAATAAAATTTAAACTTCATACTTTTAAAATCTTCTACCATTTTAAATGATTTTTAGAAGCTTTTTAAAAAAAACTTTTATCATGCTTTTTACGATTATCAAAATTGTATTTGATTGTTTTTATGTAATATTTTATTCTATGATGATAAATTATTATATTGTGCCAAGGACGTATTATATACGTCCTTGGTTGTGCATATGAAGAAATGTATATAGATCTATATAATACAATAAATATATATGATTAATTACAACATATTTAATCTACAGGTAATAATTATTCATTTCTCATTATCTAATCCGGAATATTATTTGTTGTAAGAATAAGATTCACGGCTATTCTTACAACAATTTGTTGAACATTGTTGTAAGAATAGACACTGCCTTTTAAAATGGTGTATGATTTGTTATTTAATAAAATTTTCATTTTATTCTCAACATTATTAAAAAAAATTAAATTCAGTGTTTTCAACACTTTGTCATAAAATTTGAGTCTGATTTGTTCAAATCTTTTGACTTTTGCATTTTAAAATAAAGTGATTTTCATCTTCTACCTGTCCTGTTTTGCATATTGAACAGTGTCTTTCGTTTTTATTGATATTGAAGTACTTTCCTCTTTCAATCATTAAAGAATGTGCACTTATGCGAATTTTACAAACAGCAGCCCTGTCATTTCTGTTCTTTAAAGTATTAACATAATGAGGTCTTTGCCCCATGTTGTAAATCTCCTGGAAAAACCTTAACTTTTGGGACTCATGCCAGATTTCAGCATTTTGCAATTGCAAATATTGATAATTTATTCTTTGTTTAATTGAATTTAAGTTGTATTTTATATTTGAAAAGTCATTAAAAATAAAAGATGTACCTAGGCTATAATATTTAGTATATTCTTCATCTTCTTTATCCACTCATTTGAGTTTTTCAAATCACAGTAAATACCTATATCAAGAACTAAAGTGTTTTCAGAGGTTGAAATAGGATGAAGAAAATTGAATATTGAATAAATTATTTTGTTATGAATACATTTGTAGGTCATCTATTAAGTTCTGCTCTACACCCAACATTGGATGTTTTGCAGTGCACCCCAAGTGTTTCTTTGATAAATTTTAAGTGGAATTTTTTGGTAAGATCTGAATCTTTGAACTTACAGTCAACTCCCCATACGTCGCTACCATATAACAGGATTGGGGAAACTAAAGAATCAAAAAGTTTTTCCAGAAGACCACAGGAGTTGTCAAGACCAACAGTTTTTTTATTTTAAAATATGCTTTTCTTGCTTTATCCATAAGCGTTTCAATTGCCAGTCCAAAATTACCATTGTATTTTTTCTTCTTCTTTACATTTCTAGCCGTCCTTCACTACTGAAGATTATTTGCCGAGAAATAATTACAATACCTAGATAACAGTAACTTGTTACTGTTTCAAGAAGAATATTATTATAAGAAAAACAATTTTAAAAAAGATTTTCCATTATATACACTCCGACAAAAGTAAAGCACCACCCTATATTTTTATCGATATATTTTTTTACATCAATAATGCTAAAACAATAAAATAGATATCACCATTTTTCTTACACTTCTTAAAAGACTACACCAAGGACTCTAAAATTACCAATCTACAAAGTATTTATCATCCTGAAAGACGTGACTATGACATTGCAAAAATGGGGTTCAAAACAGGCGCTGGAAAAACGTAAAACCAGTTTGTCTTTGATGGAAGTTTTTAACATTGCATTAAAATACAGAGTCTTCAGATTTTAAGAATCTTTAAATGCATCTATTGTACATATGTGTAAGGCATAAAAATCAATAACGAGTATATCCACCGCGTTTATTGTGAAGTTCTGTAACACGCCTCGTCATGCTTTGCACAAGACGCCTAAGCCGTTCTTGGGGGAACTGTTGCCACTCCTGTAAGATAGCAGTTCTTAATTCGTCAATATTTTGACATTTTGGATTGCATTGGTTAATTTTTCGGCCAATAAAGTCCCATACATGCTCTATAGGGTTCATGTCTGGCGGCATCGCAGGCCATGGAATTGTCTGAACAGCCTCTTGCTGTAAAAAATGTTGTACAATTCAGGCTCTATGTGGCCTAGCGTTGTCGTCCATGAACATTGGCCTGTCAGCCAACGCATGATTGTCGAAATGGGGGACTACGCATGGAGCGAGCACATTGTCACGGTATTTTTGGCCTGTCAGATTACCATCAAGAACGTTTAAGTCCAACTTACAGTCAAAGGAAAAACAACCCCACCCCCAAAAGCAGTTGTGCCCAAAATGTGGTTGTCCTGAAATGAAGTGTTTCGTTGGCGCCAAACCCTTGCACGACCGTCGGTAGGGCGTAGCAAAAAACTACTTTCATCAGACCAGTGGACCCGTCTCCATGTGCGAATAGTCCACCCCAAATGATCATGTGACCAGTCAAATCGAGCATGGCGATGACGTAATGTCAACTGTGGACGTTTTATGGGTCGTGCACCAGCTGTACTGAACGGCCATTGCCGCGCCCGTCTGGATATGAGCCGGTCCTCTCTTGGCGTCGTTTTGCGAGGTCTACCTGTACGTGGATGGTCAGTAACATTCCCCGTTTGACGGAAACGCTGCGTCAGTCGTACAATGATGGAATGGTTAACCCTGAAGTGGTCTGCCACCCTTCTATGACTAAAACCACCGTTATGCATGCCAACAGCTTGCCACCTTTCTGGTATGGTTAATTTTCGCCACACCATACCAAACCAATAGAAAAGGAAACTTAAAACTATACACAAAAAAAATCGGCTTTCGTTCGCAAACACAAGTGTTGAAAAGTACACGTGGCACTTTACACACCCTGTCATATACACATAAATAAAAATCTATCAATAACCTGTTTCACAGGTAAGTAAGTATGTGTATACAGGTAACGAAAACAGCAAACCGATTTGAAATAAGTTCATTATTAGAAAAGATATTATTGAAACAAGTCAGGTGGTGCTTAACTTTGGTCGGACTGTATATAATTACATATTACCATAAGTTGCCCAACTAAAGCTAAGCAAAGGTTTCACTAATATAAAGAGCACAGGCACTTGTTTCCACCATTCAACAAGAAGATTGAATATCCATGTAATATAAGAAAAAGGGGGCTAACTTTTTTTTATTGACCTCTCCACTTCAAATCTGTTTTTGCATAAAATTTATTCAATATATTTGTCACGCTGTATCATGAGTCATATATATATACAGATGTATATAATATTTAGTATTAACCTAGTATCCTTAATAACTTTGAGATCCAGTGGAACAGATATATTGTATGGTTGTCACTTGCTTCTAGACGTTTGTATAATATACCGGTACTTTATTTCCTGTGACTGTATAATGAATTCTTCATTATCCTATGCAATATATTAAAAATTGCTGAGTTAAATTGCTGTCAAATTATAATATTAAGTATATATGTACCATCTACACATGCTTATACACATGTCTTACGTCTATCCCTAGATTTGCCTTACGAGAAAAGGTAACACTACGATTATTGAAGCTCCTTTTTTAGGGAGTGGATGTGGTCAAGTGGTCTAGGGTGCTGGACGTAAGGCTAAGCGAATGGTGCTGCAGTGTATCAATGGTGTGAGTTCAAATCCCGTCGAGGGAAGAACAAAAATTTGACAGCTCAAAAATCTAATTCTAACACTTGTTTGGTTTAATTTTCAGACGTATATATGTCATTATATGTATATTATATAATAATGACAAGTCTGGAGCATTCAGCTGTTGGATTTGACGATCCTACTCTTATTGACCCCTGAGTGCCATTCTAAATAACCTTACACAGGAATTAGAAGCAAGTGACAACCATACAATATATCTGTCCCACTGGATCTCAAAGTTATTAAGGATACTAGGTTATATATATATTTATAGTGTGTACTTGATAGACACAGATAAGCTGGCGATGTTTCATTATCTCCCTTGCTGCAGGATGTAAACAACACATATAATGACAAGGTAGCACCGAATCACCACAGGGCCTGAGGGGTCCACCAATGTAGGACCAGTTCATCAAAGCAAAAGCTGTCAGGGGATCACCAAAGGATAGCAGAATAACAAGGGTCTACCAAATGATGACAATGGTCCACCACAACAGATAACAGGGGTCCATATTATATGAATTGTCAGGAAACCCAATCATGCTACATTTAATTAACACTTTTTGTGTTTTTATTTTCCAGAAAACAATAATGACAAGTATGGAGCATTCAGCTGTTGGATTTGACGATCCTACTCTTATTGACCCCCTGAGTGCCATTCTAAATAACCTTACACAGGAATTAGATGGTGATCCCACAACATTCCAGGAACTTCTTCAACAGTCACAAACAGACCTTGGAAACAATAACACAGCAAACATTACCAATGCTGCAGACTATTTCAGATGTGTGGAAAACAACAAATGTTACGATCAAGTAGATATGGTGGATTATCTCATTAATGTAACAGATTTCATTAATTTACATACAGCCATGGGAACCAATCGAGTGTCTGATCAGTTAATTGAGTATAAAAAGAAGTTGCTTCTCCACAAAGAAGAGCTTCGGACAAAGGGAGTTAATACAGATAAGAACTTTGTTGGAAGAATTTCTGATATAGAAAGGATAGTGGACATTTTAGGGGATGAATATCATTCATGTAGAGGTATGAATATATTGGTTTTTTTTTAAATTTAACCAAGCTTCTCCTCTCTCATACATAGGTGACACTATTTCTGATACCATTTTAGGCCCCTTGATTTTCATGCTGCCAAAGACTTTTAAATTATTTGGATATCCAATCTTTTGATTGATTTTTGATTTTTGGTGTTTTAACGCCACTTTCAGCAAGAGAGAGAACCACCGACCCTGGACAAGCAACTGGTAAACTTTATCACTTGCGGCTGCGAGTCGAGTGCACCCTTTTTTGTAATTTATCCAATCTTTTGACATTCAGCTTACCTGGTGAAGTTTATTCCAGAAACGTATGTGTGTACTAAATTAAATATCTATATTTTTATTATTATGATGCTCCAGAAATATCTTTACAACAATTAGTAACAAAAAAAGCACAATGGTCTGTAATTACCCTCCAAAATCTCACCGTAGACCTTAGGGTTAGAGGAGTATTTAAGTAGCCAGAAACATAGCCAAAATATTGACCTGAAAGTGGCCGTGATAACAACATACCTGCCCTCTAATATTGAAAATGACCATCTAAGAAAGGAAAATTGACAGTATAAGTTTGTGAAACAATGAATTGGTTTAGGTTTGGTTTATGGTGTTTAATGCCACTTTTAACAATATTTCAGTTATATTGTAGCTGTCAGTTTTATTGGTGGAGGAAACCGGAGTACCTGGAGAAAACCACAGACCTGTCGCAAGTAACTGACAAACTTTATCACATGATGTTGTATCGAGTACACCTCACCATGAACGAGGTTCGAAATCACAACTTTTGTGGTGATCTACTCTAAGCACTGATTGCACAGGTAGTTGTAAATATAACCACCATACAATCATGACCAAGACGGCCCCCAACAATGAATTGATAGAAGTTTATTTGTACATATTACTTAACTCTTGATATGAAGTAAAATTGTTGGTCCCCTAGACTTCAGCACAACAATATACCAAGTAATGTTTAGATATGATTCCTAATGAATTATAGACTTATTATTGAAATAGTAATGGTACTCCCCCTCTTATAAGGTCACTCTCACCAAAGGTCACCTCTCATCAAAGGTCACCTCTCTTATCAGGTCACTCACCAAAGGTCACCTCTCTTATCAGGTCATTCTCACCAAAGGTCACCTATGTGTGTTTACGGTCACCCGACCGACCCTATTTTTCAGCCGCCGACCCTAACCTTTTTTATCGGCAATTATTCGACCCTATCAATTTTTACACAGAATTCGGATAACCATTTTTGTTGTTTAATCAGCAGCAATGTTTTATTTATTCAACCACTAGCATTTTGTCGAAATTGAGAGCAAAGAAGGTAGTAAAACTGCATAACTCGTCATAAAACAGCTTCAACAAATGAAGGCTTACCGGAAATTTTGAAAATGAAATACCGGAATCGGATTCCGCAACCGGGAACGACTATTTCTGGGTTTGCCAATATCTAATATAAAAAAAAAAAAAAATTAATGCCGACCGACCGACCCTAGATTTTTTTGACATGTGATCATAATCACACATATATTTTTTTTTGGACCTTATCAGGTCACTCTCACCAAAGGTCACCTCTCTTATAAGGCTACTCTCACCACAGGTCACCTCTCTTATCAGGCCACTCTCACCAAAGGTCACCTCTCTTATGTCACTCTCACCAAAGGTCACCTCTCTTATCAGGTCACCTCTCTTATAAGGCTACTCTCACCAAAGGTCACCTCTCTTATCAGTCCATTGTCACCAAAGGTCACCTCTCTTATCAGTCCATTGTCACCAAAGGTCACCTCTCTTATCAGGTCACCTCTCTTATAAGGCCACTCACCAAAGGTCACCTCTCTTATAAGGCCACTCACCAAAGGTCACCTCTCTTATCAGGTCACTCACCAAAGGTCACCTCTCTTATAAGGTTACTCTCACCAAAGGTCACCTCTCTTATAAGGCCACTCTCACCAAAGGTCACCTCTCTTATCAGGTCACTCACCAAAGGTCACCTCTTATAAGGCTACTCTCACCAAAGGTCACCTCTCTTATAAGGCCACTCTCATCAAAGGTCACCTCTCTTATCAGGCCACTCTCACCAAAGGTCACCTCTATTATAAGGCCACCCTCACCAAAGGTCACCTCTCTTATCAGGTCACTCACCAAAGGTCACCTCTCTTATAAGGCCACTCACCAAAGGTCACCTCTCTTAATAGGCCACTCTCACCAAAGGTCACCTCTCTTATCAGGCCGGGGCCCGGGTGGCTCAATGAGTTAGGTCATTGGATCTAACAGCTCATACAAGCCTATCACCAATACGGTGTGAGTTCGCACCCAGCTATGTAAATTACAATAAAGGGTGCACTTGACTCGCAGCCACAAGTGATAAAGTTTACCAGTTGCTTGCCCAGGGTCAGTGATTCTCTCCGGGTACTCCGGCTTCCTCCACCACTAAAACTGGTCGCCATGATATAGCTGAAATATTACTGAAAGTGGCGTTAAAACACCAAAAATCAAAAATCAAAAAATCTTATCAGGTCAGATTTCAGATGCACTTAGAAAGTAGAATAAGTGACTAAATTGTCCCCCCTCAATGGAGGCCACTCTTCCTATAAAGCCATTTTACATTACAGAGGCAGTGGCCAATAGGAGAGGACTACAATACAATATTGTAGTCCTCTCCTATTGGCCACTGCCAATAAAATCACAAAAAGTACAAGTTGTGGTATTCACTAGTTATCTATGTTAGACAATACAATTCCTGTTTTTCAGGTGTGTGTATTTGTGGACTTGGAGGAATGGGGAAGACAAGTTTAGCTAATGAGGTCTGCTACCATCTACTACAGTCAAAAACAAGATGGAAAACTATTAGAATTGACCTGAGGTTTGTAAATTAAAAGTAGAATGTTAAAGATAATTTATTTCAATTGATAAATAGCAAATTTATTTCACTGAGGACAATTAGAAGCAAAAAAAGGGAAGAAAAAACGGGAGCACAATCTTTAGGAAACCAGATTGCAGGGGTGGATCCAGGATTTCAAGTTAGGGGGGTCGCACTTAAAAAAATTGCGCCGAGCAGAGGGAGGCGCGAAAATTGTTGGGGTATTTCGTGTGAAAAATCACGATTTTACGCCAAAAAATGATATTTTTTCCAATTTTAGGGGGGGCGCGCCCCTGAGATTGGTGTTATGTATGAGTTAATGATTATGGTCGCTGAAGCTTAGGATTTGATTCATTGAATAGGGTATTAATGTTGATAAATTGTTGAGATCCATAGCCTCAGCTGTCTATAGTCTGACAGCACTGTCGGTATAGCATTGCAAGACCAAGTAAGATTTTAGTTGAAATTATCAGGACAAATTTCTTCATAGAAAAATAAATTGTGAAATAAATCAATTGGCAATGGTTCAGGTGTAAAACCACTAATTAATTTCCTTAACATTTTCTACTAAATTTGTGTTTTTTCGAACCTACCTGACTATTTGATCTTAAGTTTAACCTTTCCAAGACTATATATTTTATGAAACGTACCATGTACATGATTCCTCTACGTTCTGTCGAAATATCATGGGATGTTTAAAATCTTGCAGTGAAATGCCAGGCTATGGAAAACACCTATTCTAAAAATAGCCCTGTCATCCCTCAGAAATTCAGTATTTATGGGTCATGCATCATTTCCTCCATGGAGGTATTTAGATACAACTAAATCCATCAAATTTGGGTTCAAAATAATCTTTATATATTTAACTTCAATTATTAGTTTTAATTATTCCATTCCATTTAGTATTTTTCACAATACAACAAAGCAAAAGGAACTAAGCTCTGATTGGTGAATTAGTGGTTTGACACCTAAAGGTTCTGTTGTTATCATATGCATTTGTTATGACCAGTTTTCATTTTTCAATTCAGCTATTGCAGAAAAACAGAAATAATTTTCTATAAGAATTTTGACATGTTATTTTGAGAGGTATGACAAAATACTGGTATTGTTGATGCATTGACATGCTAGTGAACTACTACAAGCTAAGGTTGCACTTTTTAAAGGATATTGCATAAATTGATCAGCTAATGATATGTTGTAATATAATATAAATGAATGATATGTTTAAACTTGGTGCATTATGGGGTCTAAACAATAGATAACTTTCAGTGGTCTATTATGATCGGTTATGGAAATACAGGCTCATACATACCCAAAAATTGCCCAAAAATGCCCGTAATGAGTGGCCACTTCATATTTTCCCCTTTTTATACGCCAGTCTTGAGACGGTCCGTATTATGTGATTGGGTATGGTGGCGGGCTGGCGTCCACACAGGTTTCCGCACAATAACTTTAGTTCTGTATATCGGATCTTTACCAAACTTGGCCACATCATTCCCTTGTGGTAGGTGAAGAACCTTATTTATTTATTACTGGTGATCCAATGCTGATTGTTTCATATAAAATAAGCTTAAAAGGTCTAATATATTATTTCTACCACCTTACTACTCTGAAACACTTGGAAGATTTAAATATGATGTTTCTGGATTATGTAATTTACGGACTATAGGTCGATGGGGACGATAGGTCGAATTGCTGCTTTTCGGCTAAATTTTTTGGGAAATACTAAGATAGGTCGAAGCATTCCATAGGTCGAGGATGCCGATGACAACTTGGGTAAGTATCGTCACATCAAACTTTTTTTGTGTTTTTTTTTTTACATCGGTAAACATTTGCCCTATAACGATGTTCTTCGGTAAGTATATGTAAGTATTAACTCAAGAATACTATTCTTATGTGTCATAAACGAAATAATTATGAAAATTAAATTAAATAAAATTTTGTTTTTAAACTTGTTTTTTACGGGGAGTCTGGTAGCCAGACATCGATGACATTCAAATCAGGCCATCTGTGGGTGTCACAATAGATGGTAAACGGATGTTCATACAATAAAATAATCAAGCTGTCAAAACAATTTATCACCTTGTGCAGTTTTATTGACATACCTTTAAGCTGTGTTTAATTAGTAGTACACAAATTATGTGATCGTCTCGGTCCAGTAAATTTTCAATCAGCTGATCAGGATAATTAAGTGCCGACTGATGTTCACCTGTGTTGATTATCTCATGGTGATTATTTTATTTGTTCCTAATTGACCAATTCAAGTGTAGAACATTCTAGTTTAACGAAATCGATAATTATTTTCCAGTATATTTAGTATAAAAAGCTTGTTCTCCACGTGTATTCAAATTATTGTGAGATGTAATGCAACCGCCATTTTTTACTAAAACCCCGTGCGCATGCTCGTGATAGATGGAAAACCTATATGGCTATATTTAGATATTTTGTGACAATAATTTTATATTGTAAAACGATCCACCCTGTGATTTTTTTTTCAACAACATACATTTTTTATAGTATATATTTTATTATACAATTCAATATTGAACTGATTTTCGCTAACACTTCAATCATTGAATATTATTGATTTTTTCCCCGGAATTGCACCCCTTGTTAATATACTTTTATTCCCCAAGAACATCGATGATATCAGTCTTCTTATTCAGAAAAAAAACCTACAGCAAATTCAAGGTATACTGTAAACAAAATCGTCATTTTTATCGAGATTTTTTTTTAGGGATTCCAGATTTTTTTAACTTCATCCTTGTATAGGTCGATGTGGACGATAGGTCGAAGCCAGCGTGTTGAGGAAAAAAAATATCGACCTATCGTCCGTAAATTACGGTACATGTATAGGCTATGAAATCTTACGTATGGAACATAATTGTAAAAAGTATTATTTTATCCCTATAAGAATGAGTCAAATGCTACAATTTTAATTCTGAACACTATGCAAAATGTAGACTTCATAATGTAATCAGTTTATTCAGTCAAAAATTTCTTTATTTTTTGCAAGAAACAGGAGTTAATATATTATGTGTTGTTTCTTTTAAGGGAAAAAAAAGACTTATTTGGTGATTCTTTCTGATCATTTTTATATCAAATTTATGTAAAAGGTTTAGTTTACAATTTTCATTACCTTATTTCTTTGAAACAATTGGACGATTTTAATATAGGATGTTATTGTTTCATTTAATTTTACTAAACATGGTCAATTAAATCTTACGTATGGGACAAGAATATGGAAAATCAGACATTTTAAAAATAGTATATTGTGAATTTTATGTATCAGATATCTTCATAATTTTTTTCATTGGTTAAAAGAATAGTACAATTGTATAATCACTATATGTTAAATGAAAAATAGTTTAGCTTGTGTGATTTTTAAAGAGAAAAAATCAACAATTATTTTGAGGCAGCTTGAAAAATGGGAAAATTATGAAAAGATATCTTACCAGAAATCCCTGGTTGTTCTATAGAGTTGAAAGCAAGCTACTGTTTTCAAAATACAAAAATGTATAATAAAACAATTGATAAAGTCTTTAGAGGAAAAAAAAATAGTAATCATACATTTAAGTGGTTGTCCCATACAAAATGTACATACAGATTTTTTGACAACATTATCTTTAAATATATTTTTTCAATCAAAATGATGGAAACTATCCCTGATCAGTTGGAATCTTGTAGGTATGATGTTTGTAAATCAAAAACAATTAAAATTTGGAAGGATTAAAGGTGTTTCGCTTTTCACCCTCAGTGGCCACTAAAATGCAACCTTAGCTTAGTCCTAGTAGAAGTAATCAGTATTATGCAGTAGATGCTTTGTTTAAATATAATATCTTGTTTATGGAATGTATTTCTTACAGAGAAAGAGATAGTCTAACGGACCTATTATGTCTAACATTAGGAGAACTACATGAAACCTTTAGTTCTACAGACATAGTAGATATGGGGGCCAAATTATGGAAGGCCATTGTTAATATCAAAATAAGTGAGTTTACTTTAATTCATGATATATTTACAAAGTACCCCTCCAGAAACCTAATCAGGGCCAAGGATTCCACAGGCCAATTCATTACAAAAGGATTTTCCTCCCCCAATAAGTACGGTATTCATGAATTGGGGTAAAAAGTTCTGAAAGTGGTGATAAAAAAACAGTAAAGTATTCACTTAAAGTACCTCAGTAGGAACGTTAGAATATAAAAATAGGACAGTTTCTTATCTGTGAATTATGGCTACTCTAAAAGAATTGGACTCCCTTCAAGCATGCAGTAAAGCTTTATATCATTACATGTACAGTGGATGTTTGAAGAAATCTTAATACAGAATCTGAGAAACACAGATATATATCGTGGTAAAAGAGAGAATTTTACTACTATTTTGTGTTTTGAAGGGATTATGGTGTTTTCAACAATATTTCAGTTTTGTGTTTTGAGGTAATTGTTTATTGAAATGATTCAAATACTTCATACAAACTGATTCTATCCCATTTTGATTTATCTTCTCAAGATATTAAATAAATACAGTTATCAACAATTCTATTTATATAAAGTAGGCTACTTTACTCAACTTATTGCCATTAGTGGCGTAGCCAGAAAAAAAGAACCTGTAAGCAGGGGGTCTGGGGAACAGCAGCCCCCCCCCCCCCCCCCCAGAAGCTGGAGATGTTTTCTTGCAGAGGATGGCAAAAATTCATGTCTGGTAACTGCTCCTTTGTGTTTTCGATGCACAATAACTGGTGAATGAAAACTATTAAAAGTATCACAGCCAGCTTTGATTATATTTTTTTTAAAATACATTTGATTTGAAAAATGTACAACATATTCGCAATTCCTATATACATTGATATAACGATCCAGTTGAGTTGAGATTGCATGGAACACGAAAAGACTATAAAACGCAAGGAATAAACCGGAAATGTAAATCAAACAACCTAGACAAGATTCGGATCAACAACAAAAATAATGAAACAAACAAGGGATTGAAACAAATATGGGTAGCATGGCCCCAACAACAAACGAGGTATATCCAGGTCATTGCATGTTAATATGTGTTTAGTACGGAAATATCAGCTGGATTCTCCTGTTTCCATCTGCTGCAAAAGTGTTTATAGCCTGGTCAAAGTTCAGGGGAATCTCTGGATGGACATGCATTAAGGACAAACCATTAAGTCTATCCTCAACCATCGTAGATCGCAGATAGGTTTTGATTCTTTTGAGAGTGCAAAAAGACCTTTCTGCAGTAGCTGAGGTTACAGGCATAGTCAAAAGAACCTTTACAGCTCTGTAGATGTTAGGATACAACTCGGGTTTAGCATGCTTGAGTGTGTCAATAAGTGTGCTCAGCTTCTCAGTAACATTTTGCCATTTACATTTCCACCTTACCATTTCTGCTTTATAGGCTGCAAAATTGTTATCGGGCAGGTCGCCTGCAAACACATAAAAACGAAAAATGAAATTCTCTTTCGGGTGTAAGGGAGGCAAGTTTTGAAGGGATGAGGTATTGAGCCAGAAACCGGTCTTTGGGAACTACAAGTCTTGTCTCAAGTTCATTGGCAATGTGGTCGAGCAACAGATAGTTTGCTGATCGTCGCCAGTATTCTTCTGGTGTATCAGCAGGCACATTGTCTCTGTGCTGTTGCCTACCAGCTGTCCTCGGTTTGCTCGGTAATACATTCTGCTTTTCGGCAAGTTTTGTTATGTCCTGGTACAACTCTTGCCAGACATTGTCATCCTGTCTATTTTTTCAAAGGCTTGAAATAACAGTTTCAGCCTCAGATGCAACCTCTACCAAGTCAATTGAAGGTCTTTGTAAAAGGTTGGATAATGCCAAACTGTATTGAAGCACACATTCAGTAACAACAAAAGCAACCATGAAGCCGAAATCCTGAAGGGCAAGTTTCAATTGCATAGCATTTCGATCACCACCAGTCCCTAGGTCATCTAGAGTATCAATTATTAATGCATGTGCATATTTGAATATGTTAAGTGCGTCTGCCCTACTTGACCATCGGGTCTCGCACAAACCTTTTATTTTTCTTCGTCCATCAAGAGCATCTAATTGCTCTTCATCTGCCTGTTGTAACATGGTTTTAAACCTACCTGTTCTTTTCGAAGAATAATGAAAGGCATATGAAACATCTTTTACAGTATCAATTGTATTGCGGACAATTGGGAGCTGACAAGATTTGACAACAGCCAAATTCAGGCAATGTGCATAGCAGTGGACATAATAGGCTTCAGGAATTTCGGTTTGAATACGTGTGCGAATGCCAGAAAATTTACCGGCCATATTTGCAGCCCCATCATAACCTTGGCCTCTCATTGCTTGTGTTACAATTCCGTATTCTCTTAATTTTGTCATTATAGTAGTTGCCAGTTCTTCACCAGTTGTTGAGCTTGCCTCTGCAAACCCAAGAAATGACTCCTTGATGCACATCTCCTCATCGCTATCTACACCCACGTAACAAACATACAAAGAAATTTGCTCTGTGGTAGAAACATCAGTGGTCTCATCTGCAATTACACTGAAGCAATTAGCTGAATTACACTGAAACAATAACTTGTTGTAACTGTCTACCACAATTTGTGACAAATATCAATCAGTTCATTTTGTATGGTGGGTGATAGATACCTTGCATTTGGGGGACTGTTTTGCAAATGAGTAGCCAAAATTTGATCAGTTTCAGCCCTGTAATTAATAAGAGCTATGAAATTGCTTTTCTCTTCGGTGTGACCGTGAAGGGAATATTTTGTTTTCCACATAGATAAATGATCTTAAGGATACTGTGAAGAATTGACCTGTTTCTTGTGATTTTATCCTGAAAAGCACTGCTTAACATTGACATTACATCGTCCTTTTGGCCTTCCGCGATAGACATAAAGTTTTCACTCATTTCAAGACACCTGCTGTGTCCAGGTTGACCCAAGCATTTTATCAGGGTACCCAAATTTGCCCAGTCATTTACAGAATTCTTAACAAATGCATGCTCAGAACTATTGAACAAAACACAACATAAACAAAAAAACTCCATTTTCTGACTCTAAATATCTCAGCCACTGATACTTTTCAAGACAGGACCGATTAAAGCGCCTTTTGGTCCCACGAATATCTGTCAGAGGAAAAACAAACGACGATGGAATATACCATTTATTTTTCAGCAAAAACAACTTTTGTTGGTCGTCAACGTTTGACTTGTCAAAGGCCAGATCTAAATTATTTGGCTGAATTGATTTAGATCTAGAAGTACTGGCTGCGTCATCATTTGTCTCTGCTTTGGAGCCGCTGAGTGCACCAGTACCTTTGCTTTCTTGTGGCAAATATGTACCAGAACCATGTGAAAGCTCCACACTTGGGTCTTCTATTGACTCTTTTTGCCGTTTAGAAAAAAACTTTTAAAAAGATTTAATACCAAGTTAGCTATCACAAAGCTGGTTATAGACTGTACTTCGTTTGAAGGCTGTATTGGAAATGACAACGTTCTAATGAGCGAAATAGAGAAACATACCAGGAATTTTCTGTTCCAACTTCATGTAACCACACTAAACGTTATAAGGGATCAATCACAAGATTGATATATGGACAAAATGGAAAGGATAGACGCTATATCGAATTTACAGAATGGCGTATGAATGTATATAGTTGAACAAATGAATTAATGAAAACCCCGTACACAAGCTCTTGATACAATAAAATATGAAATTATCTATTTTTCTCTCTAAAAGTAAGGACATTAGTTTTACATTTTAATTGAGACTATCTTTGTATCCAAGTCAAGCGTAAAGTTGGATAGTCTCTCATGTTCCTTTGCTTTACTTTGTATCCAAGTCAAGCATGAAGTTGGATAGTCTCTCATGTTCCTTTGTATTACTTTGTATCCAAGTCAAGTGCAAAGTTGGATAGTCTCTCATGTTCCTTTGTATTACTTTGTATCAAAGTCAAGTGTAAAGTTGGATAGTCTCTCATGTTCCTTTGCTTTACTTTGTATCCAAGTCAAATGTAAAGTTGGATAGTCTCTCATGTATGTTTACATTCATATCCTTTCTTACTAAATGGTACATTGTACAACTACAAATTGAACATAGAGTCAAACCTATATTAAAAGGTCACCTTTGGGATATAGAAAACGTGATCTTTTAAGACAGATGACCTCTTAAAAGAGGTTCAATTCATCTGAAATTTTGTATTAGAGAACAAGAAAAAATGACCTTTTAATACAGGTGACTACTTAACAGAGGTGACCACAAAGGAAGGTTTGACTGTATTTTTATTTTTAGTTATCTGAGTAATCAGGGATAACTAGACTTTGATTTTTTCTCTCTTTTATTTCTATTTCAGGAACTATTCTTTTGTTTGACAACATAGATGGACTTTTTCAAACAAAAAACAAAAGGTATCCATAAATATACATGTACTTCTGTATTCTATAGACTTGATCATCTTGTTAAAATCACATTTTTAGCTCTCCGTTGGATCATCTTGTTAAAATCACATTTTTAGCTCACCTTTCCAAAGGCAATGTGAGCTTTTGCCATCACTTGGCGTCCGTGGTCCTTTAACTTATCACATTTTAATCTTCTCCTCTGAATCTCCTCAGCCAAATGAACTGAAAATTGGTAGGAAGCATCTATGGAAGGTTCTTTATAAAAATTGCTCATTTTGTCCCGATCCATTAACAAACATGGCCACCACAGGCAATTCTTGTTTCTAATTTGCCGATTTTTAAAAATCTTCTCCTCTGAAACTACTCGACCAAATGAACCGAAACTTGGTAGGAAGCATCTATGGAAGGTCCTCTATAAAGAATGCTCATTTCGTCCCGATCCATTAACAAACATGGCCGCCACATGCCATTCTTGTTTCTGATTGGTTGATTTCTAAAAAAATCTCCTCTGGAACCGCCAGGCCCAATGAATCAAAACTTGGTAGGAAGCATCCTTGGAAGGTCGTCTATCAAGATTGCTCATTTAGTTCCGATCTGTTAACAGACATGGCCGCCACAGGCCATTCTTGTTTCTGATTGGTTGATTCCTAAAAAAATCTTCTCCTCTAAAACCGCTTTCCCAAATGAACTGAAATTTGGTAGGAAGCATCTATGGAAGGTCCTCTATAAAGATTGCTCATTTCGTCCCGATCCATTAACAAACATGGCCACCACAGGCAATTCTTGTTTCTGATAGGCCGATTTTTAAAAATCTTCCCCTCTGAAACTGCTTGTCCAAATGAACCGAAACTTGGTAGGAAGCATCTATGTAAGGTCCTCTATAAAGATTGCTCATTTTGTCCTGATTGATTAACAAACATGGCCGCCACTGGCAATTCTTGTTTCTGAGTGGTTGATTTCTAAAATATCTTCTCTGCTAAAAGAAAGATAACTATAGATATCTGTATTCAAAATGCAGTTATCTCTACAGATTTCTAAAACAGCTTCTCCTCTGAAACCGCTTGGCCAAATGAACCGAAACTTGGTAGGAAGCATCTATGGAAGGTCCTCTGTAAAGATTGCTCATTTCGTCCCGATCCGTTAACAAACATGGCCACCACAGGCGACTCTTATTTCTGATTGGCTGATTTTTAAAATTCTTCTCCTCTGAAACTGCTGGCCAAATGAACTGAAACTTGGTAGGAAGCATCTATGGGCGGTCCTCTATAAAGAGTGCTCATTTCGTCCCGATCCATTTACAAACATGGCCGCCACAGGCAATTCTTGTTTCTGATTGGTCGATTTCTAAAAATCTTCTCCTCTGAAACGCTTGGCCAAATGATCAAAAAATTGGTAGGAAGCATCTATGGAAGGTCCTTTATAGAGATTGCTAATTCCGTTCCGATCCGTTAACAAACATGGTCGCCACAGGCGATTCTTGTTTCTGAATGGCTGATTTTTTAGATTCTTCTCCTCTGTAACCGTTTGGCCAAATGAACCGAAACTTGGTAGGAAGCATCTATGGAAAGTACTCTGTTACGATTGCTCATTTCGTCCTGATCCATTTACAAACATGGCCACCACAGACAATTCTTGTTTCTGATAGGTAGATTTCTAAAATAATCTTCTCCTCTGAAACCACTTTGCCAAATGAACCGAAACTTGGTAGGAAGCATCTATGGCAGGTTCTCTATAAAGATTGTTAATTTTGTCCCGATCCATTAACAAACATGGCCACCACAGGCAATTCTTGTTTCTAATTGGTCGATTTCTAAAAATCTTCTACTCTGAAACAGCTTGGCCAAATGGACCGATATGTGGTAGCAAGCATCTATGGAAGGTCTTCTATGGGAATTGCTCATTCCATTTTGATCGGTTAACAAACATGGCCGTCATAGTCAATTCTTGTTTCTTATTGGTCGATTTCTAAAACAGCTTTTCCTCTGAAACCGCTTGGCCAAGTGATATGAAACTTGGTAGGAAGCATCTATGGAAGGTCCTCTATAAAGATTGCTCATTCCGTCCCGATCTGTTAACATCTGTTAACAAACACGGCCGCCACAGGTGATTCTTGTTTCTGATTGGCTGATTTTTTAGATTCTTCTCCTCTGAATGAGTTGAAACTTGGTAGGAAGCATCTATGGAAAGTCCTCTGTTACGATTGCTCATTTCGTCCCGATCCATTAACAAACATGGCCGCCACAGACAATTCTTGTTTCTGATTGGTATATTTTTATAAACTCTTCTCCTCTGAAACCGCTTTGCCAAATGAACCGAAACTTGGTAGGAAGCATCTATGGCAGGTTCTCTATAAATATTGCTCATTTGTCCCGATCCATTAACAAACATGGCCACCACAGGCAATTCTTGTCTTTGATTGGTAAATTTCTAAAAATCTTCTACTCTGAAACAGCTTGGCCAAATGGACCGAAACGTGGTAGGAAGTATCTATGGAAGGTCCCCTATGGGAATTGCTCATTCTGTTTTGATCCGTTAACAAACATGGCCATCATAGGCAATTCTTGTTTCTTATTGGTCGATTTCTAAAACAGTTTTTTCTCTGAAACCGCTTGGCCAAATGATATGAAACTTGGTAAGAAGCATCTATGGAAGGTCCTCTATAGAATTTGCTCATTTCGTTTTGATCCATTAACAAACATGGCTGCCACAGGCAATTCTTGTTTTAGATTTCTAAAATTTTTTTTCTCTGAAACTGCTTTGCCAAAATGAGCCAAAATTTGGCGGGAAACACCTATGGAAGGTTCTGTATTAAGTTTCCTCAAAGCAGAATGAAAGGTGAGCGACACAGGCTCAGCTCAGTGCTGAGCCTCTAGTTTATGATATTGTAATTGTCATATTTTGGGAGCCATTGTGGCCGTGATCGTATGGTAATTGGATTTACAACTACCTATGCAATCAGTGCCTATCACCACTGATGTTGCGAGTTCGAATCTCGATCAGGGCGAGGTGTACAACATTATATGATAAAGTTTGTCAGTGGCTTGCGACAGGTCGGTTGTTTTCTCTGGGTCCTCCGGTTTCCTCTACCAATAAAACTGACCGCCACGATATATATTGTAACTGAAATATTGTTGAAAGTGGCATTAAGCACCATCAAAAAATTAAACAAACAAACGTCATATTTTGGAGTGATACAATAGACCTTGTGCACATTTCTGACGTTGATTCTGATATTATATGTTTTACAGGAGTATCCGAGTTATTTCCTTTTAAGGTGCACAGGCCACATATCAGTGAAGATAACATATATTTTCTCCATATTCTGTTCAACTTTTTAGCTCACCTGACCCAAAGGGTCAGGTGAGCTATTGCCATCACTTGGCGTCCGTCGTACGTCGTAATCTTTTTCAAAAATCTTCTCCTCTGAAAATACTAGACCAATAGAAACCAAACTTGGTCTGAATCATCACTAGGGTGTCTAGTTTCAAAATTGTGTCCGGTGATACCGTGCACCAACCAATATGGTCGCTGTTACTAAAAATAGAACATATGGTAAAATTGCAAGTTTTGTGTAATAACTCAAAAACCGTTAATAATATCGAAAATTTGACAGGGGTAAAAATGATCAGCACATCAAGATCTACCTACCCTGCAATTTTGAAGTAAATCTGATTACCCATCTTGGAATTATTGCCCTTTTTTCATCAAATCTGTAAAATTTTAATACTTTTCGTCTTATATTTCAAAAACTATAAGAGATAAAGGTTAACTTTAAATTGCAAAAATGTGCGGCATATCAAGATCTACCCAATCGTAACTACTCAGCCATTCTCGTTACCCTGCAAATAACCTCGTACGTACATAGTAGAAATTCTTCTTAAATTGTTTGTCGGAAGTTAAGTTAAGCCGCACAAATATATAGTCCACGAAAATCCAATATGGAAGACATACTAAGTAAAATCTAATCATGCACAACTAATTAAGACTTTAATTGAAATATATAAAATTGCTTAAACTAACTTTATCAAACTTTAATGTAACTGACATGTGAAAAGTAGTGCGATGTATACGCCTAATGCATACGAGGTTATTTGCAGGGTAGCGAGAATGGCCGAGTAGTTACGATTGAAGATCTACCCACCCTGCAATTTTGAAGTAAATCCCATTACCCATTTTGGAGTTATTTCCCTTTTTTCATCAAATTTTCAAAATTTTAATACTTTTCGTCCTTTATTTCAAAAACTATAAGAGACAGATGGTAAGTTGAAACTGCAAACATGTTCAGCATGTCAAGATCTACCTATCCTGCAATTTTGAAGTAAATTGATTAACTATCTTGGAGTTATTGCCCTTTTTTCATCAATTTTTTTTTTAATTTTAATACTTTTCGTCTTATATTTCAAAAACTATTTAGAGATAGATGTTAAGTTTAAATTGCAAAAATATGCAGCATGTCAAGATCTACATGTACCTACCCTGCAATTTTGAAGTAAATCCCATTACCCATTTTGACCGATTATGCAAATTAGAAAAAAGGGGGGATGAAATTAAAAAAAAAATCTTCTCCTCTGAAACTAAATGATCCTTAGGTGGTCCCCTTTCAAAATTGTGTCTGTCAGTGCCATCCTGTATCCAAGATGGCCACCATTACTAAAAATAGAAATTTCTTCAAATGGCCAAAATTGCTCTATTTTAAGCAAGAAAGTGCCCAAATTTGAACTGTATAAGCACAATGATGAGCTTTTTAGTTCACCTGGACCAAAGGTCCAGGTGAACTATTGCCATCACTTGGCGTCCGTCGTCTGTCGTCTGTAAACTTTTCACATTTCAAGCTTCTTCTCCGAAACGACTTGGCCGATTGGAACCGAACTTAGCAGGAATGTTCCTTGGATGGTCCTCTACAAAGTTACTGTTTTTCGTTCCAGTCGGATATTCAATATGGCTGCCAGGGCCAATAATATGCTCTGATTGGCTGAAATTTCAAAGATCTTCTTCTCTGAAACTAATGAACTGACTGAACCCAAACTGTAAAGGAATGATCATTGGAATGTCCTTTACCAAGTTACTGTTTTTTATGCCGATCGGAAATCCAAGATGGCCGCCATCGCAGGACATAGATTAACATTGGACCCTATGGGAAAATGTTCAAATGCCTTCTTCTCAGAAACTACAAATATGATTAAAGCCAAACTGTACATGAATGTTCATTGGATTTTTTTTGTTCCGATATGAAATTCAAAATGGCGGCTACGGCAGGACTTAGTTTAACATTGGACCCTATGGGAAAAATGTTTCAAAATGCTTCTTCTCTGAAACCACTTGGACAGTTGAAACCAAACTGCCCAGGAATGATCATTGGAAGGTCCTCTACAAATTTTCTGTTTTTTATGCCGGTCGGAAATCCAAGATGGCGCCACCGCAGGACATAGATTAACATTGGACCCTATGGGAAAATGTTCAAATGCCTTCTTCTCAGAAACTACAAATATTATTAAAGCCAAACTGTACATGAATGTTCATTGGATGGTCCTCTACAATCTTAAGGTTTTTTGTTCCGATATGAAATTCAAAATGGCGGCTACGGCAGGACTTAGTTTAACATTGGACCCTATGGGAAAAATGTTTCAAAATGCTTCTTCTCTGAAACCACTTGGACAGTTGAAACCAAACTGCCCAGGAATGATCATTGGAAGGTCCTCTACAAATTTAAGGTTTTTTATGCCGGTCGGAAATCCAAGATGGCCGCCACCGCAGGACATAGATTAACATTGGACCCTATGGGAAAATATTCAAATGCCTTCTACTCAGAAACTACAAATATGATTAAAGGCAAACTGTACATGAATGTTCATTAGATGGTCCTCTGCAAACTTTACGTTTTTTGTTCTGGTATGAAATTCAAAATGGCGGCTACGGCAGGACTTAGTTTAACATTGGACCCTATGGGAAAAATGTTTCAAAATGCTTCTTCTCTGAAACCACTTGGACAGTTGAAACCAAACTGCCCAGGAATGATCATTGGAAGGTCCTCTACAAATTTAAGGTTTTTTATGCCGGTCGGAAATCCAAGATGGCCGCCACCGCAGGACATAGATTAACATTGGACCCTATGGGAAAATATTCAAATGCCTTCTACTCAGAAACTACAAATATGATTAAAGCCAAACTGTACATGAATGTTCATTAGATGGTCCTCTACAAACTTTACGTTTTTTGTTCTGGTATGAAATTCAAAATGGCGGCTACGGCAGGACTTAGTTTAACATTGGACCCTATGGGGAAAATGTTTCAAAACGCTTCTTCTCTGAAACCACTTGGATAATTGAAACCAAACTGCCTAGGAATGATCATTGGAAGGTCCTCTACAAATTTTATGTTTTTTATGCCAATCGGAAATCCAAGATGGCCACCACCGCAATACATAGATTAACATTGGACCCTATGGGAAAATGTTCAAATGCCTTCTACTCAGAAACTACAAATATGATTAAAGCCAAACTGTACAAGAATGTTCATTAGATGGTCCTCTACAAACTTTACGTTTTTTGTTCTGGTATGAAATTCAAAATGGCGGCTACGGCAGGACTTAGTTTAACATTGGACCCTATGGGAAAAATGTTTCAAAATGCTTCTTCTCTGAAACCACTTGGACAGTTGAAACTAAACTGCCCAGGAATGATCATTGGAAGGTCCTCTACAAATTTTATGTTTTTTATGCCGGTCGGAAATCCAAGATGGCCGCCACCGCAGGACATAGATTAACATTGGACCCTATGGGAAAATATTCAAATGCCTTCTACTCAGAAACTACAAATATGATTAAAGCCAAACTGTACATGAATGTTCATTAGATGGTCCTCTACAAACTTTACGTTTTTTGTTCTGGTATGAAATTCAAAATGGCGGCTACGGCAGGACTTAGTTTAACATTGGACCCTATGGGAAAAATGTTTCAAAACGCTTCTTCTCTGAAACCACTTGGATAATTGAAACCAAACTGCCCAGGAATGATCATTGGAAGGTCCTCTACAAAGTTTCTGTTTTTTTATGCCGATCGGAAATTCAAGATGGCCACCACCGCAGGACATAGATTAACATTGGACCCTATGGGAAAATGTTCAAATGCCTTCTTCTCAGAAACTACAAATATGATTAAAGCCAAACTGTACATGAATGTTCATTGGATGGTCCTCTACAAACTTAAGGTTTTTTGTTCCGATATGAAATTCAAAATGGCAGCTACGGCAGGACTTAGTTTAACATTGGACCCTATGGAAAAATGTTTCAAAACGCTTCTTCTCTGAAACCACTTGGACAGTTGAAACCAAACTGCCCAGGAATGATCATTGGAAGGTCCTCTACAAATTTTCCGTTTTTTATGCCGGTCAGAAATCCAAGATGGCCGCCACCGCAGGACATAGATTAACATTGGACCCTATGGGAAAATATTCAAATGCCTTCTTCTCAGAAACTACAAATATTATTAAAGCCAAACTGTACATGAATGTTCATTGGATGGTCCTCTACAATCTTAAGGTTTTTTGTTCCGATATGAAATTCAAAATGGCGGCTACGGCAGGACTTAGTTTAACATTGGACCCTATGGAGGAAAAATGTTTCAAAATGCTTCTTCTCTGAAACCACTTGGACAGTTGAAACCAAACTGCCCAGGAATGATCATTGGAAGGTCCTATACAAATTTTCTGTTTTTTATGCCGGTCGGAAATCCAAGATGGCGCCACCGCAGGACATAGATTAACATTGGACCCTATGGGAAAATGTTCAAATGCCTTCTTCTCAGAAACTACAAATATTATTAAAGCCAAACTGTACATGAATGTTCATTGGATGGTCCTCTACAATCTTAAGGTTTTTTGTTCCGATATGAAATTCAAAATGGCGGCTACGGCAGGACTTAGTTTAACATTGGACCCTATGGGAAAAATGTTTCAAAATGCTTCTTCTCTGAAACCACTTGGACAGTTGAAACCAAACTGCCCAGGAATGATCATTGGAAGGTCCTCTACAAATTTTCTGTTTTTTATGCCGGTCGGAAATCCAAGATGGCGCCACCGCAGGACATAGATTAACATTGGACCCTATGGGAAAATATTCAAATGCCTTCTACTCAGAAACTACAAATATGATTAAAGGCAAACTGTACATGAATGTTCATTAGATGGTCCTCTGCAAACTTTACGTTTTTTGTTCTGGTATGAAATTCAAAATGGCGGCTACGGCAGGACTTAGTTTAACATTGGACCCTATGGGAAAAATGTTTCAAAATGCTTCTTCTCTGAAACCACTTGGACAGTTGAAACCAAACTGCCTAGGAATGATCATTGGAAGGTCCTCTACAAATTTTATGTTTTTTATGCCAATCGGAAATCCAAGATGGCCACCACCGCAATACATAGATTAACATTGGACCCTATGGGAAAATGTTCAAATGCCTTCTTCTCAGAAACTACAAATATGATTAAAGCCAAACTGTACATGAATGTTCATTGGATGGTCCTCTACAATCTTAAGGTTTTTTGTTCCGATATGAAATTCAAAATGGCGGCTACGGCAGGACTTAGTTTAACATTGGACCCTATGGGAAAAATGTTTCAAAACGCTTCTTCTCTGAAACCACCTGGATAATTGAAACCAAACTGCCTAGGAATGATCATTGGAAGGTCCTCTACAAATTTTATGTTTTTTATGCCGATCGGAAATCCAAGATGGCCACCACCGCAATACATAGATTAACATTGGACCCTATGGGAAAATGTTCAAATGCCTTCTACTCAGAAACTACAAATATGATTAAAGCCAAACTGTACAAGAATGTTCATTAGATGGTCCTCTACAAACTTTACGTTTTTTGTTCCGGTATGAAATTCAAAATGGCGGCTACGGCAGGACTTAGTTTAACATTGGACCCTATGGGAAAAATGTTTCAAAATGCTTCTTCTCTGAAACCACTTGGACAGTTGAAACTAAACTGCCCAGGAATGATCATTGGAAGGTCCTCTACAAATTTTTGTTTTTTATGCCGGTCGGAAATCCAAGATGGCCGCCACCGCAGGACATAGATTAACATTGGACCCTATGGGAAAATATTCAAATGCCTTCTACTCAGAAACTACAAATATGATTAAAGCCAAACTGTACATGAATGTTCATTAGATGGTCCTCTACAAACTTTACGTTTTTTGTTCTGGTATGAAATTCAAAATGGCGGCTACGGCAGGACTTAGTTTAACATTGGACCCTATGGGAAAAATGTTTCAAAACGCTTCTTCTCTGAAACCACTTGGATAATTGAAACCAAACTGCCCAGGAATGATCATTGGAAGGTCCTCTACAAATTTTCCGTTTTTTATGCCGGTCAGAAATCCAAGATGGCCGCCACCGCAGGACATAGATTAACATTGGACCCTATGGGAAAATATTCAAATGCCTTCTTCTCAGAAACTACAAATATTATTAAAGCCAAACTGTACATGAATGTTCATTGGATGGTCCTCTACAATCTTAAGGTTTTTTGTTCCGATATGAAATTCAAAATGGCGGCTACGGCAGGACTTAGTTTAACATTGGACCCTATGGAGGAAAAATGTTTCAAAATGCTTCTTCTCTGAAACCACTTGGACAGTTGAAACCAAACTGCCCAGGAATGATCATTGGAAGGTCCTCTACAAATTTTCTGTTTTTTATGCCGGTCGGAAATCCAAGATGGCGCCACCGCAGGACATAGATTAACATTGGACCCTATGGGAAAATGTTCAAATGCCTTCTTCTCAGAAACTACAAATATTATTAAAGCCAAACTGTACATGAATGTTCATTGGATGGTCCTCTACAATCTTAAGGTTTTTTGTTCCGATATGAAATTCAAAATGGCGGCTACGGCAGGACTTAGTTTAACATTGGACCCTATGGGAAAAATGTTTCAAAATGCTTCTTCTCTGAAACCACTTGGACAGTTGAAACCAAACTGCCCAGGAATGATCATTGGAAGGTCCTCTACAAATTTTCTGTTTTTTATGCCGGTCGGAAATCCAAGATGGCGCCACCGCAGGACATAGATTAACATTGGACCCTATGGGAAAATATTCAAATGCCTTCTACTCAGAAACTACAAATATGATTAAAGGCAAACTGTACATGAATGTTCATTAGATGGTCCTCTGCAAACTTTACGTTTTTTGTTCTGGTATGAAATTCAAAATGGCGGCTACGGCAGGACTTAGTTTAACATTGGACCCTATGGGAAAAATGTTTCAAAATGCTTCTTCTCTGAAACCACTTGGACAGTTGAAACCAAACTGCCTAGGAATGATCATTGGAAGGTCCTCTACAAATTTTATGTTTTTTATGCCAATCGGAAATCCAAGATGGCCACCACCGCAATACATAGATTAACATTGGACCCTATGGGAAAATGTTCAAATGCCTTCTTCTCAGAAACTACAAATATGATTAAAGCCAAACTGTACATGAATGTTCATTGGATGGTCCTCTACAATCTTAAGGTTTTTTGTTCCGATATGAAATTCAAAATGGCGGCTACGGCAGGACTTAGTTTAACATTGGACCCTATGGGAAAAATGTTTCAAAACGCTTCTTCTCTGAAACCACCTGGATAATTGAAACCAAACTGCCTAGGAATGATCATTGGAAGGTCCTCTACAAATTTTATGTTTTTTATGCCGATCGGAAATCCAAGATGGCCACCACCGCAATACATAGATTAACATTGGACCCTATGGGAAAATGTTCAAATGCCTTCTACTCAGAAACTACAAATATGATTAAAGCCAAACTGTACAAGAATGTTCATTAGATGGTCCTCTACAAACTTTACGTTTTTTGTTCCGGTATGAAATTCAAAATGGCGGCTACGGCAGGACTTAGTTTAACATTGGACCCTATGGGAAAAATGTTTCAAAATGCTTCTTCTCTGAAACCACTTGGACAGTTGAAACTAAACTGCCCAGGAATGATCATTGGAAGGTCCTCTACAAATTTTTGTTTTTTATGCCGGTCGGAAATCCAAGATGGCCGCCACCGCAGGACATAGATTAACATTGGACCCTATGGGAAAATATTCAAATGCCTTCTACTCAGAAACTACAAATATGATTAAAGCCAAACTGTACATGAATGTTCATTAGATGGTCCTCTACAAACTTTACGTTTTTTGTTCTGGTATGAAATTCAAAATGGCGGCTACGGCAGGACTTAGTTTAACATTGGACCCTATGGGAAAAATGTTTCAAAACGCTTCTTCTCTGAAACCACTTGGATAATTGAAACCAAACTGCCCAGGAATGATCATTGGAAGGTCCTCTACAAATTTTCCGTTTTTTATGCCGGTCAGAAATCCAAGATGGCCGCCACCGCAGGACATAGATTAACATTGGACCCTATGGGAAAATATTCAAATGCCTTCTTCTCAGAAACTACAAATATTATTAAAGCCAAACTGTACATGAATGTTCATTGGATGGTCCTCTACAATCTTAAGGTTTTTTGTTCCGATATGAAATTCAAAATGGCGGCTACGGCAGGACTTAGTTTAACATTGGACCCTATGGAGGAAAAATGTTTCAAAATGCTTCTTCTCTGAAACCACTTGGACAGTTGAAACCAAACTGCCCAGGAATGATCATTGGAAGGTCCTCTACAAATTTTCTGTTTTTTATGCCGGTCGGAAATCCAAGATGGCGCCACCGCAGGACATAGATTAACATTGGACCCTATGGGAAAATGTTCAAATGCCTTCTTCTCAGAAACTACAAATATTATTAAAGCCAAACTGTACATGAATGTTCATTGGATGGTCCTCTACAATCTTAAGGTTTTTTGTTCCGATATGAAATTCAAAATGGCGGCTACGGCAGGACTTAGTTTAACATTGGACCCTATGGGAAAAATGTTTCAAAATGCTTCTTCTCTGAAACCACTTGGACAGTTGAAACCAAACTGCCCAGGAATGATCATTGGAAGGTCCTCTACAAATTTTCTGTTTTTTATGCCGGTCGGAAATCCAAGATGGCGCCACCGCAGGACATAGATTAACATTGGACCCTATGGGAAAATATTCAAATGCCTTCTACTCAGAAACTACAAATATGATTAAAGGCAAACTGTACATGAATGTTCATTAGATGGTCCTCTGCAAACTTTACGTTTTTTGTTCTGGTATGAAATTCAAAATGGCGGCTACGGCAGGGCTTAGTTTAACATTGGACCCTATGGGAAAAATGTTTCAAAATGCTTCTTCTCTGAAACCACTTGGACAGTTGAAACCAAACTGCCTAGGAATGATCATTGGAAGGTCCTCTACAAATTTTATGTTTTTTATGCCAATCGGAAATCCAAGATGGCCACCACCGCAATACATAGATTAACATTGGACCCTATGGGAAAATGTTCAAATGCCTTCTTCTCAGAAACTACAAATATGATTAAAGCCAAACTGTACATGAATGTTCATTGGATGGTCCTCTACAATCTTAAGGTTTTTTGTTCCGATATGAAATTCAAAATGGCGGCTACGGCAGGACTTAGTTTAACATTGGACCCTATGGGAAAAATGTTTCAAAACGCTTCTTCTCTGAAACCACCTGGATAATTGAAACCAAACTGCCTAGGAATGATCATTGGAAGGTCCTCTACAAATTTTATGTTTTTTATGCCGATCGGAAATCCAAGATGGCCACCACCGCAATACATAGATTAACATTGGACCCTATGGGAAAATGTTCAAATGCCTTCTACTCAGAAACTACAAATATGATTAAAGCCAAACTGTACAAGAATGTTCATTAGATGGTCCTCTACAAACTTTACGTTTTTTGTTCCGGTATGAAATTCAAAATGGCGGCTACGGCAGGACTTAGTTTAACATTGGACCCTATGGGAAAAATGTTTCAAAATGCTTCTTCTCTGAAACCACTTGGACAGTTGAAACTAAACTGCCCAGGAATGATCATTGGAAGGTCCTCTACAAATTTTTGTTTTTTATGCCGGTCGGAAATCCAAGATGGCCGCCACCGCAGGACATAGATTAACATTGGACCCTATGGGAAAATATTCAAATGCCTTCTACTCAGAAACTACAAATATGATTAAAGCCAAACTGTACATGAATGTTCATTAGATGGTCCTCTACAAACTTTACGTTTTTTGTTCTGGTATGAAATTCAAAATGGCGGCTACGGCAGGACTTAGTTTAACATTGGACCCTATGGGAAAAATGTTTCAAAACGCTTCTTCTCTGAAACCACTTGGATAATTGAAACCAAACTGCCCAGGAATGATCATTGGAAGGTCCTCTACAAAGTTTCTGTTTTTTTATGCCGATCGGAAATTCAAGATGGCCACCACCGCAGGACATAGATTAACATTGGACCCTATGGGAAAATGTTCAAATGCCTTCTTCTCAGAAACTACAAATATGATTAAAGCCAAACTGTACAAGAATGTTCATTGGATGATTCTCTACAAACAATACGTTTTTTGTTCCGATATGAAATTCAAAATGGCGGCTACGGCAGGACTTATTTTAACATTGGACCCTATGGGAAAAATGTTTCAAAATGCTTCTTCTCTGAAACCACTTGGACAGTTGAAACCAAACTGCCCAGGAATGATCATTGGAAGGTCCTCTACAAATTTTCTGTTTTTTATGCCGGTCGGAAATCCAAGATGGCCACCACCGCAGGACATAGATTAACATTGGACCCTATGGGAAAATGTTCAAATGCCTTCTTCTCAGAAACTACAAATATGATTAAAGCCAAACTGTACATGAATGTTCATTGGATGGTCCTCTACAAAATTTGCGTTTTTTGTTCCGATATAAAATTCAAAATGGCGGCTACGGCAGGATTTAGTTTAACATTGGACCCTATGGGAAAAATGTTTCAAAACGCTTCTTCTCTGAAACCACTTGGATAATTGAAACCAAACTGCCCAGGAATGATCATTGGAAGGTCCTCTACAAGGTGTGTGTTTTTTATGCCGATCGGAAATCCAAGATGGCCACCACCGCAGGACATAGATTAACATTGGACCCTATGGGAAAATATTCAAATGCCTTCTTCTCAGAAACTACAAATATGATTAAAGCCAAACTGTACAAGAATGTTCATTGGATGGTCCTCTACAAACTTTACGTTTTTTGTTCCGATATGGAAATTCAAAATGGCGGCTACGGCAGGACTTAGTTTAACATTGGACCCTATGGAGGAAAAATGTTTCAAAACGCTTCTTCTCTGAAACCACTTGGACAGTTGAAACCAAACTGCCCAGGAATGATCATTGGAAGGTCCTCTACAAATTTAAGGTTTTTTATGCCGGTCGGAAATCCAAGATGGCCGCCACCGCAGGACATAGATTAACATTGGACCCTATGGGAAAATATTCAAATGCCTTCTACTCAGAAACTACAAATATGATTAAAGCCAAACTGTACATGAATGTTCATTAGATGGTCCTCTACAAACTTTACGTTTTTTGTTCTGGTATGAAATTCAAAATGGCGGCTACGGCAGGACTTAGTTTAACATTGGACCCTATGGGAAAAATGTTTCAAAACGCTTCTTCTCTGAAACCACTTGGATAATTGAAACCAAACTGCCTAGGAATGATCATTGGAAGGTCCTCTACAAATTTTATGTTTTTTATGCCAATCGGAAATCCAAGATGGCCACCACCGCAATACATAGATTAACATTGGACCCTATGGGAAAATGTTCAAATGCCTTCTTCTCAGAAACTACAAATATGATTAAAGCCAAACTGTACATGAATGTTCATTGGATGGTCCTCTACAATCTTAAGGTTTTTTGTTCCGATATGAAATTCAAAATGGCGGCTACGGCAGGACTTAGTTTAACATTGGACCCTATGGGAAAAATGTTTCAAAATGCTTCTTCTCTGAAACCACTTGGACAGTTGAAACCAAACTGCCTAGGAATGATCATTGGAAGGTCCTCTACAAATTTTATGTTTTTTATGCCAATCGGAAATCCAAGATGGCCACCACCGCAATACATAGATTAACATTGGACCCTATGGGAAAATATTCAAATGCCTTCTACTCAGAAACTACAAATATGATTAAAGGCAAACTGTACATGAATGTTCATTAGATGGTCCTCTGCAAACTTTACGTTTTTTGTTCTGGTATGAAATTCAAAATGGCGGCTACGGCAGGACTTAGTTTAACATTGGACCCTATGGAGGAAAAATGTTTCAAAATGCTTCTTCTCTGAAACCACTTGGACAGTTGAAACCAAACTGCCTAGGAATGATCATTGGAAGGTCCTCTACAAATTTTATGTTTTTTATGCCAATCGGAAATCCAAGATGGCCACCACCGCAATACATAGATTAACATTGGACCCTATGGGAAAATGTTCAAATGCCTTCTTCTCAGAAACTACAAATATGATTAAAGCCAAACTGTACATGAATGTTCATTGGATGGTCCTCTACAATCTTAAGGTTTTTTGTTCCGATATGAAATTCAAAATGGCGGCTACGGCAGGACTTAGTTTAACATTGGACCCTATGGGAAAAATGTTTCAAAACGCTTCTTCTCTGAAACCACCTGGATAATTGAAACCAAACTGCCTAGGAATGATCATTGGAAGGTCCTCTACAAATTTGATGTTTTTTATGCCGATCGGAAATCCAAGATGGCCACCACCGCAATACATAGATTAACATTGGACCCTATGGGAAAATGTTCAAATGCCTTCTACTCAGAAACTACAAATATGATTAAAGCCAAACTGTACAAGAATGTTCATTAGATGGTCCTCTACAAACTTTACGTTTTTTGTTCCGGTATGAAATTCAAAATGGCGGCTACGGCAGGACTTAGTTTAACATTGGACCCTATGGGAAAAATGTTTCAAAATGCTTCTTCTCTGAAACCACTTGGACAGTTGAAACTAAACTGCCCAGGAATGATCATTGGAAGGTCCTCTACAAATTTTCTGTTTTTTATGCCGGTCGGAAATCCAAGATGGCCGCCACCGCAGGACATAGATTAACATTGGACCCTATGGGAAAATATTCAAATGCCTTCTACTCAGAAACTACAAATATGATTAAAGCCAAACTGTACAAGAATGTTCATTAGATGGTCCTCTACAAACTTTACGTTTTTTGTTCTGGTATGAAATTCAAAATGGCGGCTACGGCAGGACTTAGTTTAACATTGGACCCTATGGGGAAAATGTTTCAAAATGCTTCTTCTCTGAAACCACTTGGACAGTTGAAACTAAACTGCCCAGGAATGATCATTGGAAGGTCCTCTACAAATTCTCTGTTTTTTATGCCGGTCGGAAATCCAAGATGGCCACCACCGCAGGACATAGATTAACATTGGACCCTATGGGAAAATATTCAAATGCCTTCTACTCAGAAACTACAAATATGATTAAAGCCAAACTGTACATGAATGTTCATTAGATGGTCCTCTACAAACTTTACGTTTTTTGTTCTGGTATGAAATTCAAAATGGCGGCTACGGCAGGACTTAGTTTAACATTGGACCCTATGGGAAAAATGTTTCAAAACGCTTCTTCTCTGAAACCACTTGGATAATTGAAACCAAACTGCCCAGGAATGATCATTGGAAGGTCCTCTACAAAGTTTCTGTTTTTTTATGCCGATCGGAAATTCAAGATGGCCACCACCGCAGGACATAGATTAACATTGGACCCTATGGGAAAATGTTCAAATGCCTTCTTCTCAGAAACTACAAATATGATTAAAGCCAAACTGTACATGAATGTTCATTGGATGGTCCTCTACAAACTTTACGTTTTTTGTTCCGATATGAAATTCAAAATGGCAGCTACGGCAGGACTTAGTTTAACATTGGACCCTATGGAAAAATGTTTCAAAACGCTTCTTCTCTGAAACCACTTGGACAGTTGAAACCAAACTGCCCAGGAATGATCATTGGAAGGTCCTCTACAAATTTTCCGTTTTTTATGCCGGTCAGAAATCCAAGATGGCCGCCACCGCAGGACATAGATTAACATTGGACCCTATGGGAAAATATTCAAATGCCTTCTTCTCAGAAACTACAAATATTATTAAAGCCAAACTGTACATGAATGTTCATTGGATGGTCCTCTACAATCTTAAGGTTTTTTGTTCCGATATGAAATTCAAAATGGCGGCTACGGCAGGACTTAGTTTAACATTGGACCCTATGGAGGAAAAATGTTTCAAAATGCTTCTTCTCTGAAACCACTTGGACAGTTGAAACCAAACTGCCCAGGAATGATCATTGGAAGGTCCTCTACAAATTTTCTGTTTTTTATGCCGGTCGGAAATCCAAGATGGCGCCACCGCAGGACATAGATTAACATTGGACCCTATGGGAAAATGTTCAAATGCCTTCTTCTCAGAAACTACAAATATTATTAAAGCCAAACTGTACATGAATGTTCATTGGATGGTCCTCTACAATCTTAAGGTTTTTTGTTCCGATATGAAATTCAAAATGGCGGCTACGGCAGGACTTAGTTTAACATTGGACCCTATGGGAAAAATGTTTCAAAATGCTTCTTCTCTGAAACCACTTGGACAGTTGAAACCAAACTGCCCAGGAATGATCATTGGAAGGTCCTCTACAAATTTTCTGTTTTTTATGCCGGTCGGAAATCCAAGATGGCGCCACCGCAGGACATAGATTAACATTGGACCCTATGGGAAAATATTCAAATGCCTTCTACTCAGAAACTACAAATATGATTAAAGGCAAACTGTACATGAATGTTCATTAGATGGTCCTCTGCAAACTTTACGTTTTTTGTTCTGGTATGAAATTCAAAATGGCGGCTACGGCAGGACTTAGTTTAACATTGGACCCTATGGGAAAAATGTTTCAAAATGCTTCTTCTCTGAAACCACTTGGACAGTTGAAACCAAACTGCCTAGGAATGATCATTGGAAGGTCCTCTACAAATTTTATGTTTTTTATGCCAATCGGAAATCCAAGATGGCCACCACCGCAATACATAGATTAACATTGGACCCTATGGGAAAATGTTCAAATGCCTTCTTCTCAGAAACTACAAATATGATTAAAGCCAAACTGTACATGAATGTTCATTGGATGGTCCTCTACAATCTTAAGGTTTTTTGTTCCGATATGAAATTCAAAATGGCGGCTACGGCAGGACTTAGTTTAACATTGGACCCTATGGGAAAAATGTTTCAAAACGCTTCTTCTCTGAAACCACCTGGATAATTGAAACCAAACTGCCTAGGAATGATCATTGGAAGGTCCTCTACAAATTTTATGTTTTTTATGCCGATCGGAAATCCAAGATGGCCACCACCGCAATACATAGATTAACATTGGACCCTATGGGAAAATGTTCAAATGCCTTCTACTCAGAAACTACAAATATGATTAAAGCCAAACTGTACATGAATGTTCATTGGATGGTCCTCTACAATCTTAAGGTTTTTTGTTCCGATATGAAATTCAAAATGGCGGCTACGGCAGGACTTAGTTTAACATTGGACCCTATGGGAAAAATGTTTCAAAACGCTTCTTCTCTGAAACCACCTGGATAATTGAAACCAAACTGCCTAGGAATGATCATTGGAAGGTCCTCTACAAATTTTATGTTTTTTATGCCGATCGGAAATCCAAGATGGCCACCACCGCAATACATAGATTAACATTGGACCCTATGGGAAAATGTTCAAATGCCTTCTACTCAGAAACTACAAATATGATTAAAGCCAAACTGTACATGAATGTTCATTAGATGGTCCTCTACAAACTTTACGTTTTTTGTTCTGGTATGAAATTCAAAATGGCGGCTACGGCAGGACTTAGTTTAACATTGGACCCTATGGGAAAAATGTTTCAAAACGCTTCTTCTCTGAAACCACTTGGATAATTGAAACCAAACTGCCTAGGAATGATCATTGGAAGGTCCTCTACAAATTTTATGTTTTTTATGCCAATCGGAAATCCAAGATGGCCACCACCGCAATACATAGATTAACATTGGACCCTATGGGAAAATGTTCAAATGCCTTCTTCTCAGAAACTACAAATATGATTAAAGCCAAACTGTACATGAATGTTCATTGGATGGTCCTCTACAATCTTAAGGTTTTTTGTTCCGATATGAAATTCAAAATGGCGGCTACGGCAGGACTTAGTTTAACATTGGACCCTATGGGAAAAATGTTTCAAAATGCTTCTTCTCTGAAACCACTTGGACAGTTGAAACCAAACTGCCTAGGAATGATCATTGGAAGGTCCTCTACAAATTTTATGTTTTTTATGCCAATCGGAAATCCAAGATGGCCACCACCGCAATACATAGATTAACATTGGACCCTATGGGAAAATATTCAAATGCCTTCTACTCAGAAACTACAAATATGATTAAAGGCAAACTGTACATGAATGTTCATTAGATGGTCCTCTGCAAACTTTACGTTTTTTGTTCTGGTATGAAATTCAAAATGGCGGCTACGGCAGGACTTAGTTTAACATTGGACCCTATGGGAAAAATGTTTCAAAATGCTTCTTCTCTGAAACCACTTGGACAGTTGAAACCAAACTGCCTAGGAATGATCATTGGAAGGTCATCTACAAATTTTATGTTTTTTATGCCAATCGGAAATCCAAGATGGCCACCACCGCAATACATAGATTAACATTGGACCCTATGGGAAAATGTTCAAATGCCTTCTTCTCAGAAACTACAAATATGATTAAAGCCAAACTGTACATGAATGTTCATTGGATGGTCCTCTACAATCTTAAGGTTTTTTGTTCCGATATGAAATTCAAAATGGCGGCTACGGCAGGACTTAGTTTAACATTGGACCCTATGGGAAAAATGTTTCAAAACGCTTCTTCTCTGAAACCACCTGGATAATTGAAACCAAACTGCCTAGGAATGATCATTGGAAGGTCCTCTACAAATTTTATGTTTTTTATGCCGATCGGAAATCCAAGATGGCCACCACCGCAATACATAGATTAACATTGGACCCTATGGGAAAATGTTCAAATGCCTTCTACTCAGAAACTACAAATATGATTAAAGCCAAACTGTACAAGAATGTTCATTAGATGGTCCTCTACAAACTTTACGTTTTTTGTTCCGGTATGAAATTCAAAATGGCGGCTACGGCAGGACTTAGTTTAACATTGGACCCTATGGGAAAAATGTTTCAAAATGCTTCTTCTCTGAAACCACTTGGACAGTTGAAACTAAACTGCCCAGGAATGATCATTGGAAGGTCCTCTACAAATTTTCTGTTTTTTATGCCGGTCGGAAATCCAAGATGGCCGCCACAGCAGGACATAGATTAACATTGGACCCTATGGGAAAATATTCAAATGCCTTCTACTCAGAAACTACAAATATGATTAAAGCCAAACTGTACAAGAATGTTCATTAGATGGTCCTCTACAAACTTTATGTTTTTTGTTCTGGTATGAAATTCAAAATGGCGGCTACGGCAGGACTTAGTTTAACATTGGACCCTATGGGGAAAATGTTTCAAAATGCTTCTTCTCTGAAACCACTTGGACAGTTGAAACTAAACTGCCCAGGAATGATCATTGGAAGGTCCTCTACAAATTTTCTGTTTTTTATGCCGGTCGGAAATCCAAGATGGCCGCCACCGCAGGACATAGATTAACATTGGACCCTATGGGAAAATATTCAAATGCCTTCTACTCAGAAACTACAAATATGATTAAAGCCAAACTGTACATGAATGTTCATTAGATGGTCCTCTACAAACTTTACGTTTTTTGTTCTGGTATGAAATTCAAAATGGCGGCTACGGCAGGACTTAGTTTAACATTGGACCCTATGGGAAAAATGTTTCAAAACGCTTCTTCTCTGAAACCACTTGGATAATTGAAACCAAACTGCCCAGGAATGATCATTGGAAGGTCCTCTACAAAGTTTCTGTTTTTTTATGCCGATCGGAAATTCAAGATGGCCACCACCGCAGGACATAGATTAACATTGGACCCTATGGGAAAATGTTCAAATGCCTTCTTCTCAGAAACTACAAATATGATTAAAGCCAAACTGTACATGAATGTTCATTGGATGGTCCTCTACAAACTTTACGTTTTTTGTTCCGATATGAAATTCAAAATGGCAGCTACGGCAGGACTTAGTTTAACATTGGACCCTATGGAAAAATGTTTCAAAACGCTTCTTCTCTGAAACCACTTGGACAGTTGAAACCAAACTGCCCAGGAATGATCATTGGAAGGTCCTCTACAAATTTTCCGTTTTTTATGCCGGTCAGAAATCCAAGATGGCCGCCACCGCAGGACATAGATTAACATTGGACCCTATGGGAAAATGTTCAAATGCCTTCTTCTCAGAAACTACAAATATGATTAAAGCCAAACTGTACATGAATGTTCATTGGATGGTCCTCTACAAACTTTGCGTTTTTTGTTCCGATATAAAATTCAAAATGGCGGCTACGGCAGGACTTAGTTTAACATTGGACCCTATGGGAAAAATGTTTCAAAACGCTTCTTCTCTGAAACCACTTGGATAATTGAAACCAAACTGCCCAGGAATGATCATTGGAAGGTCCTCTACAAGGTGTGTGTTTTTTATGCCGATCGGAAATCCAAGATGGCCACCACCGCAGGACATAGATTAACATTGGACCCTATGGGAAAATGTTCAAATGCCTTCTTCTCAGAAACTACAAATATGATTAAAGCCAAACTGTACAAGAATGTTCATTGGATGGTCCTCTACAAACTTTACGTTTTTTGTTCCGATATGAAATTCAAAATGGCGGCTACGGCAGGACTTAGTTTAACATTGGACCCTATGGGGGAAATGTTTGAAAACGCTTCTTCTCTGAAACCACTAGAACAGTTGAAACCAAACTGCCCAGGAATGATCATTGGAAGGTCCTCTACAAATTTTATGTTTTTTATGCCGATCGGAAATCCAAGATGGCCGCCACCACAATACATAGATTAACATTGGACCCTATGGGAAAATGTTCAAATGCCTTCTTCTCAGAAACTACAAATATTATTAAAGCCAAACTGTACATGAATGTTCATTGGATGGTCCTCTACAAACGTTAGGTTTTTTGTTCCGATATGAAATTCAAAATGGCGGCTACGGCAGGACTTAGTTTAACATTGGACCCTATGGGAAAAATGTTTCAAAACGCTTCTTCTCTGAAACCACTTGGACAATTGAATCCAAACTGCCCAGGAATGATCATTGGAAGGTCCTCTACAAAGTTTCTGTTTTTTTATGCCGATCGAAAATTCAAGATGGCCACCACCGCAGGACATAGATTAACATTGGACCCTATGGGAAAATGTTCAAATGCCTTCTTCTCAGAAACTACAAATATGATTAAAGCCAAACTGTCCATATGTGTGTACATTGGATGGTCCTCTACAAACTATACGTTTTTTGTTCCGATATAAAATTCAAAATGGCGGCTACGGCAGGACTTAGTTTAACATTGGACCCTATGGGAAAAATGTTTCAAAACGCTTCTTCTCTGAAACCACTTGGATAATTGAAACCAAACTGCCCAGGAATGATCATTGGAAGGTCCTCTACAAGGTGTGTGTTTTTTATGCCGATTGGAAATCCAAGATGGCCACCACCGCAGGACATAGATTAACATTGGACCCTATGGGAAAATGTTCAAATGCCTTCTTCTCAGAAACTACAAATATGATTAAAGCCAAACTGTACATGAATGTTCATTGAATGGTCCTCTACAAAATATACGTTTTTTATTCTGATATGAAATTCAAAATGGCGGCTACGGCAGGACTTAGTTTAACATTGGACCCTATGGGAAAAATGTTTCAAAATGCTTCTTCTCTGAAACCACTTGGACAGTTGAAACCAAACTGCCCAGGAATGATCATTGGAAGTTTCTGTTTTTTATGCCGATCGGAAATCCAAGATGGCTGCCACCACAGGTCATAGTATTAACACAGAACCATATGGGGAAAATACAGAAATATATTCTTCTCTGAAGCTATTGCACTGATTGAACCTAAACTGTGCATCAATCATTGGAAGGTCCTTTACAAACTTTGTGTTTTTTATGTTGATCGTAATTCCAAGATGACGCAGGACATAGTTTTTACATAGGACCAATTGGTTTTTTTTATTACCAGGTAAACGATACAGGCTCTTGAGAGCCTCTGGTTAACATATATTACAGGATTTTTTATGAACTTTGAACTTTTGCCGATTTTGACCGATTATGCAAATTAGAAAAAAGGGGGGATGAAATTAAAAAAAAAATCTTCTCCTCTGAAACTACTGAGCCAATCTCAACCAAACTTAGCTGAAGTGATTCTTGGGTGGTCCTCTTCCAAAATTGTGTCCAGCATTTCAGAACACCGACCAAGATGGCCACCACAGCCAAACTTAATTTAACATAGGACCATATGGGAAATTCCCATAAAAATCTTCTTGTCTGAAACCATTTGCTCAATAACAGGCCTCGACATTAACGTTTGTCCGATTGTCCGGTACCAGTGAAAACTGACGTCGGACAAGTAGATCTTGTATTACGGTTGTCCGACGGGACAAGTGAAAAAGTCAGATTCCCAAACGTGCCGGTACGACGGACAAATCTATTTCCACTGGTATAAAATACTTGGTTTGTTGTATAAAAGAGCCCTGTTTGATCTCCAATTTGTCCATAATTTATTTTGATTAAAACTAAAGTGAAACACCAGATCAAAACTCTTTTTATTGTATCATTTATCGTTCTCCATGCTGTGATGAAGTTCAAGGACATTGACAAAATTAAAGTCGCAATCTCAGAAACGCTTTAATGAGCGGAAATATCAATATTTGAAATATAAGAACCAGAATCACTCCGGAACGGACACGTAAAAATTATTGGATATCAATTTGGCACCAAATTTAAACTTGTCTTTTGTGCAAAATACAAAATGTACGATAGAGGACTTGATTTAGGGTTTTGGGAAATATTGAAACCTTTGAAATGGACAAATATTACAAGCTTTTTCCTGATCTGGTTGAAAAGATCCACTAAATTTTTTATTTCTCTGTGAATTTAAATAAAATACTTTGCTTTATTTATATCACAGACACTTGTTTCTGGTAAAAAAAAATATACCTAGATACTGGTATACGAGTATATAGTATCTAGGTATATTTTTTTTACCAGAAACAAGGATTTATATAACACAAATATGAGTTATTGCAATTTGTGTGGTATTGGATCACAACACAGTAATATTTCAAAAGGAAAAGGGGGAGTACACATAAAAATCACTGGTATGCAAACCTACCAATCAAGGTAGACAGAAATAAAGATGTGACATCGAATATATGTCCTTAAGGTAGATATGAATAAAAAAAAAAACAGAACAAATCAGTTCAGGCAGCTTTAACTATTCACTTTTAAATTTGGGCAGGGTAACGTCAGAGGGGTCGCGAAACAATGTTTCGATTAATCCCAATTGACTTCTCCCAGAAGTCTCCCCACTTCTCTCTGTTGTCTCCCACTTCTTCCTGTGAGCTCTCTGAAAGAGAAGTCACTTCTCTCTCTAATTTGAAAGTAATGGGAGCCCTGGATAATTATTCTCTAGTTTTTTGTAATTTTTATTAATTTTTTCGGACAACTAAAAGATTGAGTCGGACAAGTACTTTTTTTAGTTAGTTGTCCGAAGGGACAAGTTGAAAAATATGTTAATGTAGAGGCCTGAATAAGAATAAAATTTTGATGAAATAGTCATTGGATGGTTCTCTTCCAAAAATGTATCCGGTGGTTCGGCCCTTCGATCAAGATGGCCCCCACAGCCGAACTTAGCTTAACATAGGACCCTATGGGAAATTCACATAAAAATCTTCTTGTCTGGAACCAAACTTTGATAAAATAGTCATTGGATGGTCCTCTTCCAAAATTGTGGTCCCGCCCTCTGACCAAGATGGCCACCACAGTGCAGTTGCATTGTTATTGAAAGCAGCTTTGATCCAGGTGAGCGATTACAGGCTCCTGGGAGCCTCTTGTTAATGTTGTAACAACTTGTGACGTTTTTATTTGTCCTGAAATTATCCTCTGATTTTTTACAAGGGTCAAATATCTAAAAATTATGTGAAAACTATACTGAAATTTATTGTCATTTCCATTACTCTTGCTAGAATGGGAAATAACTCATATGAAAATGTATAATTTTAGAATCAAACCAGGAATGTGTAAAAGGTCAGTTGTTCTATGTATCAATATTTCATTCATTTATTTTTCTCTTTTGTACATTTGCTGTTTGTTGTCAGATATCATGTTGTTTGTAATTAATTAAAATGTATATTATTTTTGCCTATTCCAGAGAATTGCCGAGAATACTACAATTTTTTGATGACTTTTTGCAAAAATTAGATAGCATCAAGTCAGAGTGTCAGGTTTGTATTTGTAACTTTGCATGGTGGTTCATGCATATGTATGACATTGGAATGTATTTTTAACTTTACATGGTGGTTAATACATATGACATTAGAATGTATTTTTAACTTTACATGGTGGTTCATGCATATGTATGACATTAGAATGTATTTTTAACTTTACATGGTGGTTCATACATATGTATGACATTAGAATGTATTTTTAACTTTACATGGTGGTTCATTCATATGTATGACATTAGAATGTATTTTTAACTTTACATGTTGGTTCATGCATATGTATGACATTAGAAAGTATTTGTAACTTTGCATGGTGGTTCATACATATGTATGACATTAGAATGTATTTTTAACTTTACATGGTGGTTCATGCATATGTATGACATTATAATGTATTTTTAACTTTACATGGTGGTTCATACATATGTATGACATTAGAATGTATTTTTAACTTTACATGGTAGTTCATACATATGTATGACATTAGAATGTATTTTTAACTTTACATGGTGGTTCATACATATGTATGACATTATAATGTATTTTTTACTTTGCATGGTGGTTCATGCACATGTATGACATTAGAATGTATTTTTAACTTTACATGGTGGTTCATACATATGTATGAGATTAGAATGTATTTGTAACTTTACATGATTGGTCATGCATATGTATGACATTAGAGTGTATTTTTAACTTTACATGGTGGTTCATACATATGTATGACATTATAATGTATTTTTAACTTTACATGGTGGTTCATACATATGTATGACATTAGAATGTATTTTTAACTTTACATGGTGGTTCATGCATATGTATGACATTAGAATGTATTTGTAACTTTGCATGGTGGTTCATACATATGTATGACATTAGAATGTATTTGTAACTTTACATGGTGGTTCATACATATGTATGACATTATAATGTATTTTTAACTTCACATGGTGGTTCATACATATGTATGACATTAGAATGTATTTTTAACTTTACATGGTGGTTCATACATATGTATGACATTATAATGTATTTTTTACTTTGCATGGTGGTTCATGCACATGTATGACATTAGAATGTATTTTTAACTTTACATGGTGGTTCATACATATGTATGACATTAGAATGTATTTGTAACTTTACATGATTGGTCATGCATATGTATGACATTAGAGTGTATTTTTAACTTTACATGGTGGTTCATACATATGTATGACATTAGAATGTATTTTTAACTTTACATGTTGGTTCATGCATATGTATGACATTAGAATGTATTTGTAACTTTGCATGGTGGTTCATACATATGTATGACATTAGAATGTATTTTTAACTTTACATGGTGGTTCATACGTATGTATGACACTATAATGTATTTTTAACTTCACATGGTGGTTCATACATATGTATGACATTAGAATGTATTTTTAACTTTACATGGTGGTTCATACATATGTATGACATTATAATGTATTTTTTACTTTGCATGGTGGTTCATGCATATGTATGACATTAGAGTGTATTTTTAACTTTGCATGGTGGTTCATACATATGTATGACATTAGAGTGTATTTTTAACTTTACATGGTGGTTAATGCATATGTATCAGTCATCGGGAAAGTCACGCGCCATGCGCAATTTGCACATTTGCAATTGAAATGGCGCATTAAATTGACTGTCTGACACGCCTCCCGGCGCACTGTTAAAGTGTTTTCTTATCGCAAGTCGTAGTCTTATTCCTACAGATATTTTCTCCAATCATGGAGCACCACGGACAGTTTTTCATTCAGAACTTTTCCACTAACGGGAATGACTAATTACCTAAAAACAGCAACTGCCGTATATCCCATGATTACATAATTTGTTGTTTATAAAAATTCCTGAAAATTGGTTAATTTTACAGTTAAAATATTTGAAAGGAGTTTTTATTAAATAATTTATAAAAATAATAATTATTTTTGTAGTATTTGCCCCATGAAAAACGAATTTAGTAGCATTTATTTCCCCTTTAATTTTATTGTGTTTTTACGGTATTTAGACTTAAATTATCGTGGGGCGGTTTATAGCCAGGACAGGTATTTTCAGTACGTCTATAGGTATAACTTTTGAACGGAATGAGATATATTCATGATGTAAACTCCATGATAAAGAAGGGATTAAAGGCTTTAATATGATATAAAGTTTTTAATTTTTTTTTTTTTTACATTTGATGCCCTAAATCGTGGCAGGATTGTATTTTTCATTGGCGGAAATGACGATAATTTGTGTCAAAATATTTGTTTTGATCACGTATAACTCTTTTAAATCAAATGTCTGTCAAATAAATGTTTCACCATTTTAAAGCTTATATCTCAAGGATTAATAATATGTATAGTTTATTATTTTTGGATAAACACTTTTTGAGAAATCGTGGCAGGACAGAATTTTTCAGTGGCGGAAATAACGATAATTTGTATCAAAATATTTGTTTTGATCACGTATAGCTCTTTTAAATCAAATGTCTGTCAAATAAATGTTTCACCATTTTAAAGCCTATATCTCAAGGATTAATAATATGTATAGTTTATTATTTTTAGATGAATACTTTTTGAGAAATCGTGGTGGGATAGTGGACAATTCAGCTTCAAAATCGAACATTCAGTATGCCATTTCTTAAAAGTAAAAGCAAATTTCTGAAAATTGTGAGATGTCTGTCAAATTATTTTTATTTCATTGTAAAGCTGGTATCATAAAGATTATAAATATATTTAGTTTATTATACCCCCCGCAAACAAAGTTTTGGGGGGGGTATATAGGAATCACCCTGTCCGTCCATCCGTCCGTGTACCTTGTAAGTGCAACTCCTCCTAAATCGCTTATTGGATTTTTAGTTCACCTGGACCAAAGGTCCAGGTGAACTATTGCCATCACTTGGCGTCCGTCGTCTGTCGTCTGTCGTCTGTCGTCTGTCGTCTGTCGTCTGTAAACTTTTCACATTTCAAGCTTCTTCTCCGAAACCACTTGGCCGATTAGAACCGAACTTAGCAGGAATGTTCCTTGGATGGTCCTCTACAAAGTTACTGTTTTTCGTTCCAGTCGGATATTCAATATGGCTGCCAGGGCCAATAATATGCTCTGATTGGCTGAAATTTCAAAGATCTTCTTCTCCGAAACTAATGAACTGACTGAACCCAAACTGTAAAGGAATGATCATTGGAATGTCCTTTACCAAGTTACTGTTTTTTATGCCGATCGGAAATCCAAGATGGCCGCCATCGCAGGACATAGATTAACATTGGACCCTATGGGAAAATGTTCAAATGCCTTCTTCTCAGAAACTACAAATATGATTAAAGCCAAACTGTACATGAATGTTCATTGGATGGTCCTCTACAATCTTAAGGTTTTTTGTTCCGATATGAAATTCAAAATGGCGGCTACGGCAGGACCTAGTTTAACATTGGACCCTATGGGAAAAATGTTTCAACATGCTTCTTCTCTGAAACCACTTGGACAGTTGAAACCAAACTGCCCAGGAATGATCATTGGAAGGTCCTCTACAAATTTTCTGTTTTTTATGCCGGTCGGAAATCCAAGATGGCCGCCACCGCAGGACATAGATTAACATTGGACCCTATGGGAAAATGTTCAAATGCCTTCTTCTCAGAAACTACAAATATTATTAAAGCCAAACTGTACATGAATGTTCATTGGATGGTCCTCTACAATCTTAAGGTTTTTTGTTCCGATATGAAATTCAAAATGGCGGCTACGGCAGGACTTAGTTTAACATTGGACCCTATGGGAAAAATGTTTCAAAATGCTTCTTCTCTGAAACCACTTGGACAGTTGAAACCAAACTGCCCAGGAATGATCATTGGAAGGTCCTCTACAAATTTTCCGTTTTTTATGCCGGTCAGAAATCCAAGATGGCCGCCACCGCAGGACATAGATTAACATTGGACCCTATGGGAAAATATTCAAATGCCTTCTACTCAGAAACTACAAATATGATTAAAGCCAAACTGTACATGAATGTTCATTAGATGGTTCTCTACAAACTTTACGTTTTTTGTTCTGGTATGAAATTCAAAATGGCGGCTACGGCAGGACTTAGTTTAACATTGGACCCTATGGGAAAAATGTTTCAAAATGCTTCTTCTCTGAAACCACTTGGACAGTTGAAACCAAACTGCCCAGGAATAATCATTGGAAGGTCCTCTACAAATTTAAGGTTTTTTATGCCGGTCGGAAATCCAAGATGGCCGCCACTGCAGGACATAGATTAACATTGGACCCTATGGGAAAATATTCAAATGCCTTCTACTCAGAAACTACAAATATGATTAAAGCCAAACTGTACATGAATGTTCATTAGATGGTCCTCTACAAACTTTACGTTTTTTGTTCTGTTATGAAATTCAAAATGGCGGCTACGGCAGGACTTAGTTTAACATTGGACCCTATGGGAAAAATGTTTCAAAATGCTTCTTCTCTGAAACCACTTGGACAGTTGAAACTAAACTGCCCAGGAATGATCATTGGAAGGTCCTCTACAAATTTTTTGTTTTTTATGCCGGTCGGAAATCCAAGATGGCCGCCACCGCAGGACATAGATTAACATTGGACCCTATGGGAAAATATTCAAATGCCTTCTACTCAGAAACTACAAATATGATTAAAGCCAAACTGTACATGAATGTTCATTAGATGGTTCTCTACAAACTTTACGTTTTTTGTTCTGGTATGAAATTCAAAATGGCGGCTACGGCAGGACTTAGTTTAACATTGGACCCTATGGGAAAAATGTTTCAAAACGCTTCTTCTCTGAAACCACTTGGATAATTGAAACCAAACTGCCCAGGAATGATCATTGGAAGGTCCTCTACAAAGTTTCTGTTTTTTTTTGCCAATCAGAAATTCAAGATGGCCGCCACCGCAGGACATAGATTAACATTGGACCCTATGGGAAAATGTTCAAATGCCTTCTTCTCAGAAACTACAAATATGATTAAAGCCAAACTGTACATGAATGTTCATTGGATGATTCTCTACAAACAATACGTTTTTTGTTCCGATATGAAATTCAAAATGGCGGCTACGGCAGGACTTAGTTTAACATTGGACCCTATGGGGAAAATGTTTCAAAATGCTTCTTCTCTGAAACCACTTGGACAGTTGAAACCAAACTGCCCAGGAATGATCATTGGAAGGTCCTCTACAAAGTTTCTGTTTTTTATGCCGGTCGGAAATCCAAGATGGCCACCACCGCAGGACATAGATTAACATTGGACCCTATGGAAAAATGTTCAAATGTCTTCTTCTCAGAAACTACAAATATGATTAAAGCCAAACTGTACATGAATGTTCATTGGATGGTCCTCTACAAACTTTGCGTTTTTTATTCCGATATAAAATTCAAAATGGCGGCTACGGCAGGACTTAGTTTAACATTGGACCCTATGGGAAAAATGTTTCAAAACGCTTCTTCTCTGAAACCACTTGGATAATTGAAACCAAACTGCCCAGGAATGATCATTGGAAGGTCCTCTACAAGGTGTGTGTTTTTTATGCCGATCGGAAATCCAAGATGGCCACCACCGCAGGACATAGATTAACATTGGACCCTATAGGAAAATGTTCAAATGCCTTCTTCTCAGAAACTACAAATATGATTAAAGCCAAACTGTACAAGAATGTTCATTGGATGGTCCTCTACAAACTTTACGTTTTTTGTTCCGATATGAAATTCAAAATGGCGGCTACGGCAGGACTTAGTTTAACATTGGACCCTATGGGAAAAATGTTTCAAAATGCTTCTTCTCTGAAACCACTTGGACAGTTGAAACCAAACTGCCCAGGAATGATCATTGGAAGGTCCTCTACAAAGTTTCTGTTTTTTTATGCCGGTCGGAAATCCAAGATGGCCACCACCGCAGGACATAGATTAACATTGGACCCTATGGGAAAATGTTCAAATGCCTTCTTCTCAGAAACTACAAATATGATTAAAGCCAAACTGTACATGAATGTTCATTGGATGGTCCTCTACAAACTTTGCGTTTTTTGTTCCGATATAAAATTCAAAATGGCGGCTACGGCAGGACTTAGTTTAACATTGGACCCTATGGGAAAAATGTTTCAAAACGCTTCTTCTCTGAAACCACTTGGATAATTGAAACCAAACTGCCCAGGAACGATCATTGGAAGGTCCTCTACAAGGTGTGTGTTTTTTATGCCGATCGGAAATCCAAGATGGCCACCACCGCAGGACATAGATTAACATTGGACCCTATGGGAAAATGTTCAAATGCCTTCTTCTCAGAAACTACAAATATGATTAAAGCCAAACTGTACATGAATGTTCATTGGATGGTCCTCTACAAACTTTACGTTTTTTGTTCCGATATGAAATTCAAAATGGCGGCTACGGCAGGACTTAGTTTAACATTGGACCCTATGGGGGAAATGTTTGAAAACGTTTCTTCTCTGAAACCACTAGAACAGTTGAAACCAAACTGCCCAGGAATGATCATTGGAAGGTCCTCTACAAATTTTATGTTTTTTATGCCGATCGGAAATCCAAGATGGCCGCCACCACAATACATAGATTAACATTGGACCCTATGGGAAAATGTTCAAATGCCTTCTTCTCAGAAACTACAAATATGATTAAAGCCAAACTGTACATGAATGTTCATTGGATGGTCCTCTACAAACGTTAGGTTTTTTGTTCCGATATGAAATTCAAAATGGCGGCTACGGCAGGACTTAGTTTAACATTGGACCCTATGGGGAAAATGTTTCAAAACGCTTCTTCTCTGAAACCACTTGGACAGTTGAAACCAAACTGCCCAGGAATGATCATTGGAAGGTCCTCTACAAATTTTCTGTTTTTTATGCCGATCGGAAATCCAAGATGGCCGCCACCGCAGGACATAGATTAACATTGGACCCTATGGGAAAATATTCAAATGCCTTCTACTCAGAAACTACAAATATGATTAAAGCCAAACTGTACATGAATGTTCATTAGATGGTCCTCTACAAACTTTACGTTTTTTGTTCCGATATGAAATTCAAAATGGCGGCTACGGCAGGACTTAGTTTAACATTGGACCCTATGGAAAAAATGTTTCAAAATGCTTCTTCTCTGAAACCACTTGGACAGTTGAAACCAAACTGCCCAGGAATGATCATTGGAAGGTCCTCTACAAATTTTATGTTTTTTATGCCGATCGGAAATCCAAGATGGCCGCCACCGCAGGACATAGATTAACATTGGACCCTATGGGAAAATATTCAAATGCCTTCTACTCAGAAACTACAAATATGATTAAAGCCAAACTGTACATGAATGTTCATTAGATGGTCCTCTACAAACTTTACGTTTTTTGTTCCGGTATGAAATTCAAAATGGCGGCTACGGCAGGACTTAGTTTAACATTGGACCCTATGGGAAAAATGTTTCAAAACGCTTCTTCTCTGAAACCACTTGGATAATTGAAACCAAACTGCCTAGGAATGATCATTGGAAGGTCCTCTACAAATTTTTTGTTTTTTATGCCGATCGGAAATCCAAGATGGCCGCCACCGCAGGACATAGATTAACATTGGACCCTATGGGAAAATATTCAAATGCCTTCTACTCAGAAACTACAAATATGATTAAAGCCAAACTGTACATGAATGTTCATTAGATGGTCCTCTACAAACTTTACGTTTTTTGTTCCGGTATGAAATTCAAAATGGCGGCTACGGCAGGACTTAGTTTAACATTGGACCCTATGGGAAAAATGTTTCAAAACGCTTCTTCTCTGAAACCACTTGGATAATTGAAACCAAACTGCCTAGGAATGATCATTGGAAGGTCCTCTACAAATTTTCTGTTTTTTATGCCGATCGGAAATCCAAGATGGCCGCCAACGCAATACATAGATTAACATTGGACCCTATGGGAAAATGTTCAAATGCCTTCTTCTCAGAAACTACAAATATGATTAAAGCCAAACTGTACATGAATGTTCATTGGATGGTCCTCTACAATCTTAAGGTTTTTTGTTCCGATATGAAATTCAAAATGGCGGCTACGGCAGGACTTAGTTTAACATTGGACCCTATGGAAAAAATGTTTCAAAATGCTTCTTCTCTGAAACCACTTGGACAGTTGAAACCAAACTGCCCAGGAATGATCATTGGAAGGTCCTCTACAAATTTTATGTTTTTTATGCCGATCGGAAATCCAAGATGGCCGCCACCGCAGGACATAGATTAACATTGGACCCTATGGGAAAATATTCAAATGCCTTCTACTCAGAAACTACAAATATGATTAAAGCCAAACTGTACATGAATGTTCATTAGATGGTCCTCTACAAACTTTACGTTTTTTGTTCCGGTATGAAATTCAAAATGGCGGCTACGGCAGGACTTAGTTTAACATTGGACCCTATGGGAAAAATGTTTCAAAACGCTTCTTCTCTGAAACCACTTGGATAATTGAAACCAAACTGCCTAGGAATGATCATTGGAAGGTCCTCTACAAATTTTTTGTTTTTTATGCCGATCGGAAATCCAAGATGGCCGCCACCGCAGGACATAGATTAACATTGGACCCTATGGGAAAATATTCAAATGCCTTCTACTCAGAAACTACAAATATGATTAAAGCCAAACTGTACATGAATGTTCATTAGATGGTCCTCTACAAACTTTACGTTTTTTGTTCCGGTATGAAATTCAAAATGGCGGCTACGGCAGGACTTAGTTTAACATTGGACCCTATGGGAAAAATGTTTCAAAACGCTTCTTCTCTGAAACCACTTGGATAATTGAAACCAAACTGCCTAGGAATGATCATTGGAAGGTCCTCTACAAATTTTCTGTTTTTTATGCCGATCGGAAATCCAAGATGGCCGCCACCGCAATACATAGATTAACATTGGACCCTATGGGAAAATGTTCAAATGCCTTCTTCTCAGAAACTACAAATATGATTAAAGCCAAACTGTACATGAATGTTCATTGGATGGTCCTCTACAATCTTAAGGTTTTTTGTTCCGATATGAAATTCAAAATGGCGGCTACGGCAGGACTTAGTTTAACATTGGACCCTATGGAAAAAATGTTTCAAAATGCTTCTTCTCTGAAACCACTAGGACAGTTGAAACCAAACTGCCCAGGAATGATCATTGGAAGGTCCTCTACAAATTTTCTGTTTTTTATGCCGGTCGGAAATCCAAGATGGCCGCCACCGCAGGACATAGATTAACATTGGACCCTATGGGAAAATGTTCAAATGCCTTCTTCTCAGAAACTACAAATATGATTAAAGCCAAACTGTACATGAATGTTCATTGGATGGTCCTCTACAAATTTACGTTTTTTGTTCCGATATGAAATTCAAAATGGCGGCTACGGCAGGACTTAGTTTAACATTGGACCCTATGGGAAAAATGTTTCAAAATGCTTCTTCTCTGAAACCACTTGGACAGTTGAAACCAAACTGCCCAGGAATGATCATTGGAAGGTCCTCTACAAATTTTCTGTTTTTTATGCCGGTCGGAAATCCAAGATGGCCACCACCGCAGGACATAGATTAACATTGGACCCTATGGGAAAATGTTCAAATGCCTTCTTCTCAGAAACTACAAATATGATTAAAGCCAAACTGTACATGAATGTTCATTGGATGGTCCTCTACAATCTTAAGGTTTTTTGTTCCGATATGAAATTCAAAATGGCGGCTACGGCAGGACTTAGTTTAACATTGGACCCTATGGGAAAAATGTTTCAAAATGCTTCTTCTCTGAAACCACTTGGACAGTTGAAACCAAACTGCCCAGGAATGATCATTGGAAGGTCCTCTACAAGGTGTGTGTTTTTTATGCCGATCGGAAATCCAAGATGGATGCCACCACAGGTCATAGTATTAACACAGAACCATATGGGGAAAATACAGAAATATATTCTTCTCTGAAGCTATTGCACTGATTGAACCTAAACTGTGCATCAATCATTGGAAGGTCCTTTACAAACTTTGTGTTTTTTATGTTGATCGTAATTCCAAGATGACTACCACTGCAGGACATAGTTTTTACATAGGACCAATTGGTTTTTTTTATTACCAGGTGAACGATACAGGCTCTTGAGAGCCTCTGGTTGAATTTTTATGAAACTTTGCATAGTTGTAGTACACAACCTGCAGATGTGCATGAAGGAATACCGTTGCTGTCTAAAATTTAGAAGGGGAGATAATTCAACTTATACTTTCACGAAAAGGGGGGTTGTGTACCTTGTAAGCACAACTCCTCCTAAACGGCTTATTGGATTTTTATGAAACTTTACACATTTGTAGTACACTACCTGCAGATGTGCATGAAGGAATATAGTTGCTGTCCAAAATTTAAAAGGGGAGATAATTCAACTTATACTTTCACGAAAAGGGGGGGGCATGTACCTTGTAAGTGCAACTCCTACTAAACTGCTTATTGAATTTTTATGAAACTTTACACAGTTGTAGTACACAACCTGCAGATGTGCATGAAGGAATACTGTTGCTGTCTAAAATTTAGAAGGGGAGATAATTCAACTTATACTTTCACGAAAAGGGGGGATCGTGTACCTTGTAAGCGCAACTCCTCCTAAACGGCTGATTGGAGTTTTGTGAAACTTTACACAGTTGTAGTACACTACCTGCAGATGTGCATGAAGGAATATGGTTGCTGTCTAAAATTTAAAAGGGGAGATCATTCTACTTATACTTTCACGAAAAGGGGGGGCATGTACCTTGTAAGCACAACTCCTACTAAACTGCTTATTGAATTTTTATGAAATTTTACACAGTTGTAGTACACAACCTGCAGATGTGCATGAAGGAATACTGTTGCTGTCTAAAATTTAGAAGGGGAGATAATTCAACTTATACTTTCACGAAAAGGGGGGGTCGTGTACTTGTGGCGACCCCTAGATGTATGTTCTTGGTTAGTTTCTTTTGGAGATGGGATGTTGTCTCCTTGACATAACTCCATATCCGTTAATTTTTCATAGGTAGCTTGCTAATATACCTGTATTCCAAAGTTCGAACATCATAGTATTGCAAGGGGGGGGGGGGGGGGGGGGTATCACTCAGTGAGGTCACTCACGGTTCTAGTTAATTTAGGGTTTCTCAAAAAGTATTTATCCAAAAATAATAAACTATACATTTTATTAATCCTTGAGATATAAGCTTTAAAATGGTGTAACATTTATTTGACAGACATTTGCCACCGAAGAAGCAAAGATTACTAAATTTGCCAGGACAAAAGACATTATTTAACTTTTTGTTTAGTAATAGTAAAGATGATAATAACAATCCAGTTGATACAAATACAAATACTGCCATTGACAACCCTGACAAAAGTACCGATCATGGCGATGACATTAACCCGGGCATTGTCCCTGAAAGTGAAACTGAAAATGAAAGTCAATATGTCAGAATTGAACAATAAAACTACTGAAACCGAAAGTGAAATGTCCGAACACCATAAATATAGACAGGCTTCGGAAAAACCTTGGCCCTGGCTTTACTTAAATGCAAATAAAATGTTTTGTAAAGTGTGTATGAAAGAAAAATACAATGACAATTGGTTGCACAACTTTCAAAACCGAAAAATGCATGTAAAGAATGGCCCATTGGGTTTATGATATGGCCCATTAATTTTCTGAATGGCCCATTGAAATTTTGAGGAAGGGGCCATGGGCCATTTAGTAAAAATCTTTCCCTATCACTGATGTATGACATTAGAATGTATTTTTAACTTTACATGGTGGTTCATACATATGTATGACATTATAATGTATTTGTAACTTTACATGGTGGTTCATACATATGTATGAGATTAGAATGTATTTGTAACTTTACATGGTTGTTCATTCATATGTATGACATTAGAATGTATTTTTAACTTTACATGGTGGTTCATACATATGTATGACATTAGAATGTATTTTTAACTTTACATGGTGGTTCATACATATGTATGACATTAGAATGTATTTGTAACTTTACATGGTGGTTCATACATATGTATGACATTAGAATGTATTTGTAACTTTACATGGTGGTTCATACATATGTATGACATTAGAATGTATTTGTAACTTTACATGGTGGTTCATACATATGTATGACATTAGAATGTATTTGTAACTTTACATGGTGGTTCATACATATGTATGACATTAGAATGTATTTGTAACTTTACATGGTGGTTCATGCATATGTATGACATTAGAATGTATTTGTAACTTTACATGGTTGTTCATGCATATGTATGACATTAGAATGTATTTCTAACTTTACATGTTGGTTCATACATATGTATGACATTAGAATGTATTTGTAACTTTACATGGTGGTTCATACATATGTATGAGATTAGAATGTATTTGTAACTTTACATGGTTGTTCATTCATATGTATGACATTAGAATGTATTTGTAACTTTACATGGTGGTTCATACATATGTATGACATTAGAATGTATTTTTAACTTTACATGGTGGTTCATACATATGTATGACATTAGAATGTATTTCTAACTTTGCATGTTGGTTCATACATATGTATGAGATTAGAATGTATTTTTAACTTTACATGGTGGTTCATACATATGTATGACATTAAAATGTATTTCTAACTTTACATGTTGGTTCATACATATGTATGAGATTAGAATGTATTTGTAACTTTACATGGTGGTTCATACATATGTATGACATTAGAATGTATTTGTAACTTTACATGGTGGTTCATGCATATGTATGACATTAGAATGTAGTACCGTTAATCAAATAAAATACTGTTAATGATTTGATTGATATAACAGATGCATTCATATAACATAAGGGGGTCGTGGTGGTCGTGATGGTATGGTAGTTGGATTTACAAATACTTGTGCAGTCAGTGCCTATTACCACTAAAGTTGTGAGATCGAATCCCGCTCATGGCGAGGTGTATTCGATACAACATTATGTGATAAAGTTTGTCAGTGACTTGTGACAGGTCAGTGGTTTTCTCCGGGTAGTCCGGTTTCCTCCACCAATAAAACTGACCACCATGATATAACTGAAATATTGTTGAAAGTGACATTAAGCATCATAACTCTAACCCTAACCCTTTAAACTCTTGTAACCTCCTAGACAGGTTTATCGTTTTATTACTTGTTATGAGACACTCATGAATGATCGATTCCTCAACTTTTGTCATGCCTCTATACAAGATGAAAATCCTAGGAATCATTTTTGAATTTAAATTTGAAATATAAAGAATATACACAAATATATTTGCATACTTATTGTAATGGTTTGATTCAGGTGAAGATTTTGATAACGACACGGCAGAAATTAATACCTGACGAAAGAATATTACAAGAAATGAGACGTATCGGTAAAGAACAAACTAGACTTAACGATTTAGTGTTAGAAATAGAACTGAAACCACTACAAGCAAAGGAGGCAAAACAACTCTATGATAGATGTGTTGATGAAAAGGTAGCGTACATTGACTTTATAAGTAGTAGTGTAGTGGTGTATTTACCACGTTTATTTTTCACGGAACAGGACAATATATTTTTATACTATGTAATATATACAGTACTTTGTTTTATCAAAAGAGTAACTAAGACAGAGAGCTGGAGGCATTTGTTTTATCAGAAGAGTAACTAAGACAGAGAGTTGGAGGCGTTTGTTTTATCAGAAGAGTAACTAAGACAGAGAGTTGGAGGCGTTTGTTTTATCAGAAGAGTAACTAAGACAGAGAGTTGGAGGTGTTTGTTTTATCAGAAGAGTAACTAAGACAGAGAGTTGGAGGCATTTGTTTTATCAGAAGAGTAACTAAGACAGAGAGCTGGAGGCGTTTGTTTTATCAGAAGAGTAACTAAGACAGAGAGCTGGAGGCATTTGTTTTATCAGAAGAGTAACTAAGACAGAGAGTTAGAGGTGTTTGTTTTATCAGAAGAGTAACTAAGACAGAGAGTTGGAGGTGTTTGTTTTATCAGAAGAGTAACTAAGACAGAGAGTTGGAGGTGTTTGTTTTATCAGAAGAGTAACTAAGACAGAGAGTTGGAGGCATTTGTTTTATCAGAAGAGTAACTAAGACAGAGAGCTGGAGGCGTTTGTTTTATCAGAAGAGTAACTAAGACAGAGAGCTGGAGGCATTTGTTTTATCAGAAGAGTAACTAAGACAGAGAGTTAGAGGTGTTTGTTTTATCAGAAGAGTAACTAAGACAGAGAGTTGGAGGTGTTTGTTTTATCAGAAGAGTAACTAAGACAGAGAGTTGGAGGTGTTTGTTTTATCAGAAGAGTAACTAAGACAGAGAGTTGGAGGCATTTGTTTTATCAGAAGAGTAACTAAGACAGAGAGTTGGAGGCATTTGTTTTATCAGAAGAGTAATTAAGACAGAGAGTTGGAGGTGTTTGTTTTATCAGAAGAGTAACTAAGACAGAGAGTTGGAGGCATTTGTTTTATCAGAAGAGTAACTAAGACAGAGAGTTGGAGGTGTTTGTTTTATCAGAAGAGTAACTAAGACAGAGAGATGGAGGCGTTTGTTTTATCAGAAGAGTAACTAAGACAGAGAGTTGGAGGTGTTTGTTTTATCAGAAGAGTAACTAAGACAGAGAGCTGGAGGCGTTTGTTTTATCAGAAGAGTAACTAAGACAGAGAGTTGGAGGTGTTTGTTTTATCAGAAGAGTAACTAAGACAGAGAGTTGGAGGTGTTTGTTTTATCAGAAGAGTAACTAAGACAGAGAGCTGGAGGCATTTGTTTTATCAGAAGAGTAACTAAGACAGAGAGTTGGAGGCATTAGTTTTATCAGAAGAGTAACTAAGACAGAGAGTTGGAGGCATTTGTTTTATCAGAAGAGTAACTAAGAGAGAGAGCTGGAGGAATTTGTTTTATCAGAAGAGTAACTAAGACAGAGAGCTGGAGGTGTTTGTTTTATCAGAAGAGTAACTAAGACAGAGAGTTGGAGGTGTTTGTTTTATCAGAAGAGTAACTAAGACAGAGAGTTGGAGGTGTTTTTTTTATCAGAAGAGTAACTAAGACAGAGAGTTGGAGGCATTTGTTTTATCAGAAGAGTAACTAAGAGAGAGAGCTGGAGGAATTTGTTTTATCAGAAGAGTAACTAAGACAGAGAGCTGGAGGCATTTGTTTTATCAGAAGAGTAACTAAGACAGAGAGTTGGAGGTGTTTGTTTTATCAGAAGAGTAACTAAGACAGAGAGTTGGAGGCATTTGTTTGATCAGAAGAGTAACTAAGACAGAGAGTTGGAGGCGTTTGTTTTATTAGAAGAGTAACTAAGACATAGATTTGGAGGTGTTTGTTTTATCAGAAGAGTAACTAAGACAGAGAGCTGGAGGCATTTGTTTTATCAGAAGAGTAACTAAGACAGAGAGATGGAGGCGTTTGTTTTATCAGAAGAGTAACTAAGACAGAGAGTTGGAGGCATTTGTTTTATCAGAAGAGTAACTAAGACAGAGAGTTGGAGGCATTTGTTTTATCAGAAGAGTAACTAAGACAGAGAGTTGGAGGTGTTTGTTTTATCAGAAGAGTAACTAAGACAGAGAGTTGGAGGCGTTTTTTTTATCAGAAGAGTAACTAAGACAGAGAGTTGGAGGCATTTGTTTTATCAGAAGAGTAACTAAGACAGAGAGCTGGATGCATTTGTTTTATCAGAAGAGTAACTAAGACATAGATTTGGAGGTGTTTGTTTTATCAGAAGAGTAACTAAGACAGAGAGTTGGAGGCATTTGTTTTATCAGAAGAGTAACTAAGAGAGAGAGCTGGAGGAATTTGTTTTATCAGAAGAGTAACTAAGACAGAGAGCTGGAGGCATTTGTTTTATCAGAAGAGTAACTAAGACAGAGAGTTGGAGGCATTTGTTTTATCAGAAGAGTAACTAAGACAGAGAGTTGGAGGTGTTTGTTTTATCAGAAGAGTAACTAAGACAGAGAGATGGAGGCGTTTGTTTTATCAGAAGAGTAACTAAGACAGAGAGTTGGAGGCATTTGTTTTATCAGAAGAGTAACTAAGACAGAGAGTTGGAGGCATTTGTTTTATCAGAAGAGTAACTAAGACAGAGAGCTGGAGGTGTTTGTTTTATCAGAAGAGTAACTAAGACAGAGAGTTGGAGGCATTTGTTTTATCAGAAGAGTAACTAAGACAGAGAGTTGGAGGCATTTGTTTTATCAGAAGAGTAACTAAGACAGAGTGTTGGAGGTGTTTGTTTTATCAGAAGAGTAACTAAGACAGAGAGTTGGAGGCATTTGTTTTATCAGAAGAGTAACTAAGACAGAGTGTTGGAGGCGTTTGTTTTATCAGAAGAGTAACTAAGACAGAGAGATGGAGGCGTTTGTTTTATCAGAAGAGTAACTAAGACAGAGAGTTGGAGGCATTTGTTTTATCAGAAGAGTAACTAAGACAGAGAGTTGGAGGCATTTGTTTTATCAGAAGAGTAACTAAGACAGAGAGTTAGAGGTGTTTGTTTTATCAGAAGAGTAACTAAGACAGAGAGCTGGAGGCGTTTGTTTTATCAGAAGAGTAACTAAGACAGAGAGTTGGAGGCGTTTGTTTTATCAGAAGAGTAACTAAGACAGAGAGTTGGAGGCATTTGTTTTATCAGAAGAGTAACTAAGACAGAGAGTTGGAGGTGTTTGTTTTATCAGAAGAGTAACTAAGACAGAGAGTTGGAGGCATTTGTTTTATCAGAAGAGTAACTAAGACAGAGAGTTGGAGGTGTTTGTTTTATCAGAAGAGTAACTAAGACAGAGAGTTGGAGGTGTTTGTTTTATCAGCAGAGTAATTAAGACAGAGAGCTGGAGGTGTTTGTTTTATCAGAAGAGTAACTAAGACAGAGAGTTGGAGGCGTTTGTTTTATCAGAAGAGTAACTAAGACAGAGAGATGGAGGCGTTTGTTTTATCAGAAGAGTAACTAAGACAGAGAGTTGGAGGCATTTGTTTTATCAGAAGAGTAACTAAGACAGAGAGTTGGAGGCATTTGTTTTATCAGAAGAGTAACTAAGACAGAGAGTTGGAGGTGTTTGTTTTATCAGAAGAGTAACTAAGACAGAGAGTTGGAGGCATTTGTTTTATCAGAAGAGTAACTAAGACAGAGAGTTGGAGGCGTTTGTTTTATCAGAAGAGTAACTAAGACAGAGAGATGGAGGCGTTTGTTTTATCAGAAGAGTAACTAAGACAGAGAGTTGGAGGCATTTGTTTTATCAGAAGAGTAACTAAGACAGAGAGTTGGAGGCATTTGTTTTATCAGAAGAGTAACTAAGACAGAGAGTTGGAGGTGTTTGTTTTATCAGAAGAGTAACTAAGACAGAGAGTTGGAGGCATTTGTTTTATCAGAAGAGTAACTAAGACAGAGAGTTGGAGGTGTTTGTTTTATCAGCAGAGTAATTAAGACAGAGAGCTGGAGGTGTTTGTTTTATCAGAAGAGTAACTAAGACAGAGAGTTGGAGGCGTTTGTTTTATCAGAAGAGTAACTAAGACAGAGAGATGGAGGCGTTTGTTTTATCAGAAGAGTAACTAAGACAGAGAGTTGGAGGCATTTGTTTTATCAGAAGAGTAACTAAGACAAAGAGCTGGAGGTGTTTGTTTTATCAGAAGAGTAACTAAGACAGAGAGTTGGAGGTGTTTGTTTTATCAGAAGAGTAACTAAGACAGAGAGTTGGAGGCGTTTGTTTTATCAGAAGAGTAACTAAGACAGAGACCTGGAGGTGTTTGTTTTATCAGAAGAGTAACTAACACAGAGAGTTGGAGGCATTTGTTTTATCAGAAGAGTAACTAAGACAGAGAGTTGGAGGCGTTTGTTTTATCAGAAGAGTAACTAAGACAGAGAGTTGGAGGCGTTTGTTTTATCAGAAGAGTAACTAAGACAGAGAGTTGGAGGTGTTTGTTTTATCAGAAGAGTAACTAAGACAGAGAGTTGGAGGTGTTTGTTTTATCAGAAGAGTAACTAAGACAGAGAGTTGGAGGCGTTTGTTTTATCAGAAGAGTAACTAAGACAGAGAGTTGGAGGTGTTTGTTTTATCAGAAGAGTAACTAAGACAGAGAGTTGGAGGTGTTTGTTTTATCAGAAGAGTAACTAAGACAGAGAGTTGGAGGCATTTGTTTTATCAGAAGAGTAACTAAGACAAAGAGTTGGAGGTGTTTGTTTTATCAGAAGAGTAACTAAGACAGAGAGTTGGAGGTGTTTGTTTTATCAGAAGAGTAACTAAGACAGAGAGTTGGAGGCATTTGTTTTATCAGAAGAGTAACTAAGACAGAGAGCTGGAGGCATTTGTTTTATCAGAAGAGTAACTAAGACAGAGAGCTGGAGGCATTTGTTTTATCAGAAGAGTAACTAAGACAGAGAGTTGGAGGCATTTGTTTTATCAGAAGAGTAACTAAGACAGAGAGTTGGAGGCATTTGTTTTATCAGAAGAGTAACTAAGACAGAGAGTTGGAGGCATTTGTTTGATCAGAAGAGTAACTAAGACATAGATTTGGAGGTGTTTGTTTTATCAGAAGAGTAACTAAGACAGAGAGTTGGAGGCGTTTTTTTTATCAGAAGAGTAACTAAGAGAGAGAGCTGGAGGAATTTGTTTTATCAGAAGAGTAACTAAGACAGAGAGCTGGAGGCATTTGTTTTATCAGAAGAGTAACTAAGACAGAGAGTTGGAGGTGTTTGTTTTATCAGAAGAGTAACTAAGACAGAGAGTTGGAGGCGTTTTTTTTATCAGAAGAGTAACTAAGAGAGAGAGCTGGAGGAATTTGTTTTATCAGAAGAGTAACTAAGACAGAGAGCTGGAGGCATTTGTTTTATCAGAAGAGTAACTAAGACAGAGAGTTGGAGGTGTTTGTTTTATCAGAAGAGTTACTAAGACAGAGAGTTGGAGGCATTTGTTTTATCAGAAGAGTAACTAAGACAGAGAGATGGAGGCGTTTGTTTTATCAGAAGAGTAACTAAGACAGAGAGTTGGAGGTGTTTGTTTTATCAGAAGAGTAACTAAGACAGAGAGATGGAGGCGTTTGTTTTATCAGAAGAGTAACTAAGACAGAGAGTTGGAGGCATTTGTTTTATCAGAAGAGTAACTAAGACAAAGAGTTGGAGGTGTTTGTTTTATCAGAAGAGTAACTAAGACAGAGAGATGGAGGCGTTTGTTTTATCAGAAGAGTAACTAAGACAGAGAGTTGGAGGCATTTGTTTTATCAGAAGAGTAACTAAGACAGAGAGATGGAGGCGTTTGTTTTATCAGAAGAGTAACTAAGACAGAGAGTTGGAGGCATTTGTTTTATCAGAAGAGTAACTAAGACAGAGAGTTAGAGGTGTTTGTTTTATCAGAAGAGTAACTAAGACAGAGAGCTGGAGGCGTTTGTTTTATCAGAAGAGTAACTAAGACAGAGAGTTGGAGGCGTTTGTTTTATCAGAAGAGTAACTAAGACAGAGAGTTGGAGGCATTTGTTTTATCAGAAGAGTAACTAAGACAGAGAGTTGGAGGCGTTTGTTTTATCAGAAGAGTAACTAAGACAGAGAGTTGGAGGCATTTGTTTTATCAGAAGAGTAACTAAGACAGAGAGTTGGAGGTGTTTGTTTTATCAGCAGAGTAATTAAGACAGAGAGTTGGAGGCGTTTGTTTTATCAGAAGAGTAACTAAGACAGAGAGATGGAGGCGTTTGTTTTATCAGAAGAGTAACTAAGACAGAGAGTTGGAGGCATTTGTTTTATCAGAAGAGTAACTAAGACAAAGAGCTGGAGGTGTTTGTTTTATCAGAAGAGTAACTAAGACAGAGAGTTGGAGGTGTTTGTTTTATCAGAAGAGTAACTAAGACAGAGAGTTGGAGGCGTTTGTTTTATCAGAAGAGTAACTAAGACAGAGACCTAGAGGTGTTTGTTTTATCAGAAGAGTAACTAAGACAGAGAGTTGGAGGTGTTTGTTTTATCAGAAGAGTAACTAAGACAGAGAGTTGGAGGTGTTTGTTTTATCAGAAGAGTAACTAAGACAGAGAGTTGGAGGTGTTTGTTTTATCAGAAGAGTAACTAAGACAGAGAGTTGGAGGCATTTGTTTTATCAGAAGAGTAACTAAGACAGAGAGTTGGAGGCGTTTGTTTTATCAGAAGAGTAACTAAGACAGAGAGTTGGAGGCGTTTGTTTTATCAGAAGAGTAATTAAGACAGAGAGCTGGAGGCATTTGTTTTATCAGAAGAGTAACTAAGACAGAGAGCTGGAGGCATTTGTTTTATCAGAAGAGTAACTAAGACAGAGAGTTGGAGGCATTTGTTTTATCAGAAGAGTAACTAAGACAGAGAGTTGGAGGCATTTGTTTTATCAGAAGAGTAACTAAGACAGAGAGTTGGAGGCATTTGTTTTATCAGAAGAGTAACTAAGACATAGATTTGGAGGTGTTTGTTTTATCAGAAGAGTAACTAAGACAGAGAGTTGGAGGCGTTTTTTTTATCAGAAGAGTAACTAAGAGAGAGAGCTGGAGGAATTTGTTTTATCAGAAGAGTAACTAAGACAGAGAGCTGGAGGCATTTGTTTTATCAGAAGAGTAACTAAGACAGAGAGTTGGAGGTGTTTGTTTTATCAGAAGAGTAACTAAGACAGAGAGTTGGAGGCGTTTTTTTTATCAGAAGAGTAACTAAGAGAGAGAGCTGGAGGAATTTGTTTTATCAGAAGAGTAACTAAGACAGAGAGCTGGAGGCATTTGTTTTATCAGAAGAGTAACTAAGACAGAGAGTTGGAGGTGTTTGTTTTATCAGAAGAGTAACTAAGACAGAGAGTTGGAGGCATTTGTTTTATCAGAAGAGTAACTAAGACAGAGAGTTGGAGGAATTTGTTTTATTAGAAGAGTAACTAAGACAGAGAGCTGGAGGCATTTGTTTTATCAGAAGAGTAACTAAGACAGAGAGCTGGAGGCATTTGTTTTATCAGAAGAGTAACTAAGACAGAGAGCTGGAGGCATTTGTTTTATCAGAAGAGTAACTAAGACAGAGAGTTGGAGGTGTTTGTTTTATCAGAAGAGTAACTAAGACAGAGAGATGGAGGCGTTTGTTTTATCAGAAGAGTAACTAAGACAGAGAGTTGGAGGCATTTGTTTTATCAGAAGTAACTAAGACAAAGAGTTGGAGGTGTTTGTTTTATCAGAAGAGTAACTAAGACAGAGAGTTGGAGGTGTTTGTTTTATCAGAAGAGTAACTAAGACAGAGAGTTGGAGGTGTTTGTTTTATCAGAAGAGTAACTAAGACAGAGAGATGGAGGCGTTTGTTTTATCAGAAGAGTAACTAAGACAGAGAGTTGGAGGCATTTGTTTTATCAGAAGAGTAACTAAGACAGAGAGTTAGAGGTGTTTGTTTTATCAGAAGAGTAACTAAGACAGAGAGCTGGAGGCGTTTGTTTTATCAGAAGAGTAACTAAGACAGAGAGTTGGAGGCGTTTGTTTTATCAGAAGAGTAACTAAGACAGAGAGTTGGAGGCATTTGTTTTATCAGAAGAGTAACTAAGACAGAGAGTTGGAGGTGTTTGTTTTATCAGAAGAGTAACTAAGACAGAGAGTTGGAGGTGTTTGTTTTATCAGAAGAGTAACTAAGACAGAGAGTTGGAGGCATTTGTTTTATCAGAAGAGTAACTAAGACAGAGAGTTGGAGGTGTTTGTTTTATCAGCAGAGTAATTAAGACAGAGAGTTGGAGGCATTTGTTTTATCAGAAGAGTAACTAAGACAGAGAGTTGGAGGCATTTGTTTTATCAGAAGAGTAACTAAGACAGAGAGCTGGAGGTGTTTGTTTTATCAGAAGAGTAACTAAGACAGAGAGATGGAGGCGTTTGTTTTATCAGAAGAGTAACTAAGACAGAGAGTTGGAGGCATTTGTTTTATCAGAAGAGTAACTAAGACAGAGAGTTGGAGGTGTTTGTTTTATCAGAAGAGTAACTAAGACAGAGAGATGGAGGCGTTTGTTTTATCAGAAGAGTAACTAAGACAGAGAGTTGGAGGCATTTGTTTTATCAGAAGAGTAACTAAGACAAAGAGCTGGAGGTGTTTGTTTTATCAGAAGAGTAACTAAGACAGAGAGTTGGAGGCGTTTGTTTTATCAGAAGAGTAACTAAGACAGAGAGTTGGAGGCATTTGTTTTATCAGAAGAGTAACTAAGACAGAGAGTTGGAGGCATTTGTTTGATCAGAAGAGTAACTAAGACATAGATTTGGAGGTGTTTGTTTTATCAGAAGAGTAACTAAGACAGAGAGTTGGAGGCGTTTTTTTTATCAGAAGAGTAACTAAGAGAGAGAGCTGGAGGAATTTGTTTTATCAGAAGAGTAACTTAGACAGAGAGCTGGAGGCATTTGTTTTATCAGAAGAGTAACTAAGACAGAGAGTTGGAGGTGTTTGTTTTATCAGAAGAGTAACTAAGACAGAGAGTTGGAGGCGTTTTTTTTATCAGAAGAGTAACTAAGAGAGAGAGCTGGAGGAATTTGTTTTATCAGAAGAGTAACTAAGACAGAGAGCTGGAGGCATTTGTTTTATCAGAAGAGTAACTAAGACAGAGAGTTGGAGGTGTTTGTTTTATCAGAAGAGTTACTAAGACAGAGAGTTGGAGGCATTTGTTTTATCAGAAGAGTAACTAAGACAGAGAGTTGGAGGTGTTTGTTTTATCAGAAGAGTAACTAAGACAGAGAGTTGGAGGCATTTGTTTTATCAGAAGAGTAACTAAGACAGAGAGTTGGAGGAATTTGTTTTATTAGAAGAGTAACTAAGACAGAGAGCTGGAGGCATTTGTTTTATCAGAAGAGTAACTAAGACAGAGAGCTGGAGGCATTTGTTTTATCAGAAGAGTAACTAAGACAGAGAGCTGGAGGCATTTGTTTTATCAGAAGAGTAACTAAGACAGAGAGTTGGAGGCGGGTTTTTTATCAGAAGAGTAACTAAGAGAGAGAGCTGGAGGAATTTGTTTTATCAGAAGAGTAACTAAGACAGAGAGCTGGAGGCATTTGTTTTATCAGAAGAGTAACTAAGACAGAGAGCTGGAGGCATTTGTTTTATCAGAAGAGTAACTAAGACAGAGAGTTGGAGGTGTTTGTTTTATCAGAAGAGTAACTAAGAGAGAGAGCTGGAGGAATTTGTTTTATCAGAAGAGTAACTAAGACAGAGAGCTGGAGGCATTTGTTTTATCAGAAGAGTAACTAAGACAGAGAGTTGGAGGTGTTTGTTTTATCAGAAGAGTAACTAAGACAGAGAGCTGGAGGCATTTGTTTTATCAGAAGAGTAACTAAGACAGAGAGTTGGAGGTGTTTGTTTTATCAGAAGAGTTACTAAGACAGAGAGTTGGAGGCATTTGTTTTATCAGAAGAGTAACTAAGACAGAGAGATGGAGGCGTTTGTTTTATCAGAAGAGTAACTAAGACAGAGAGTTGGAGGTGTTTGTTTTATCAGAAGAGTAACTAAGACAGAGAGATGGAGGCGTTTGTTTTATCAGAAGAGTAACTAAGACAGAGAGTTGGAGGCATTTGTTTTATCAGAAGAGTAACTAAGACAGAGAGTTGGAGGCATTTGTTTTATCAGAAGAGTAACTAAGACAGAGAGTTGGAGGCATTTGTTTTATCAGAAGAGTAACTAAGACAGAGAGCTGGAGGCGTTTGTTTTATCAGAAGAGTAACTAAGACAGAGAGTTGGAGGCGTTTGTTTTATCAGAAGAGTAACTAAGACAGAGAGTTGGAGGTGTTTGTTTTATCAGAAGAGTAACTAAGACAGAGAGTTGGAGGCATTTGTTTTATCAGAAGAGTAACTAAGACAGAGAGTTGGAGGCATTTGTTTTATCAGAAGAGTAATTAAGACAGAGAGCTGGAGGCATTTGTTTTATCAGAAGAGTAACTAAGACAGAGAGATGGAGGCGTTTGTTTTATCAGAAGAGTAACTAAGACCTTGAGTTGGAGGCATTTGTTTTATCAGAAGAGTAACTAAGACAGAGAGTTGGAGGCATTTGTTTTATCAGAAGAGTAACTAAGACAGAGAGTTGGAGGCATTTGTTTTATCAGAAGAGTAACTAAGACAGAGAGTTGGAGGTGTTTGTTTTATCAGAAGAGTAACTAAGACAGAGAGTTGGAGGTGTTTGTTTTATCAGAAGAGTAACTAAGACAGAGAGTTGGAGGTGTTTGTTTTATCAGAAGAGTAACTAAGACAGAGAGTTGGAGGTGTTTGTTTTATCAGAAGAGTAACTAAGACAGAGAGATGGAGGCGTTTGTTTTATCAGAAGAGTAACTAAGACAGAGAGATGGAGGCGTTTGTTTTATTAGAAGAGTAACTAAGACAGAGAGTTGGAGGCATTTGTTTTATCAGAAGAGTAACTAAGACAGAGAGTTGGAGGCATTTGTTTTATCAGAAGAGTAACTAAGACAGAGAGTTGGAGGTGTTTGTTTTATCAGAAGAGTAACTAAGACAGAGAGATGGAGGCATTTGTTTTATCAGAAGAGTAACTAAGACAGAGAGTTGGAGGTGTTTGTTTTATCAGAAGAGTAACTAAGACAGAGAGATGGAGGCGTTTGTTTTATCAGAAGAGTAACTAAGACAGAGAGTTGGAGGCATTTGTTTTATCAGAAGAGTAACTAAGACAGAGAGTTGGAGGCATTTGTTTTATCAGAAGAGTAACTAAGACAGAGAGTTGGAGGTGTTTGTTTTATCAGAAGAGTAACTAAGACAGAGAGTTGGAGGCATTTGTTTTATCAGAAGAGTAACTAAGACAGAGAGTTGGAGGTGTTTGTTTTATCAGAAGAGTAACTAAGACAGAGAGTTGGAGGCATTTGTTTTATCAGAAGAGTAACTAAGACAGAGAGATGGAGGCGTTTGTTTTATCAGAAGAGTAACTAAGACAGAGAGTTGGAGGTGTTTGTTTTATCAGAAGAGTAACTAAGACAGAGAGATGGAGGCGTTTGTTTTATCAGAAGAGTAACTAAGACAGAGAGTTGGAGGCATTTGTTTTATCAGAAGAGTAACTAAGACAGAGAGTTGGAGGCATTTGTTTTATCAGAAGAGTAACTAAGACAGAGAGTTGGAGGTGTTTGTTTTATCAGAAGAGTAACTAAGACAGAGAGATGGAGGCGTTTGTTTTATCAGAAGAGTAACTAAGACAGAGAGTTGGAGGTGTTTGTTTTATCAGAAGAGTAACTAAGACAGAGAGATGGAGGCGTTTGTTTTATCAGAAGAGTAACTAAGACAGAGAGTTGGAGGTGTTTGTTTTATCAGAAGAGTAACTAAGACAGAGAGATGGAGGCGTTTGTTTTATCAGAAGAGTAACTAAGACAGAGAGTTGGAGGCATTTGTTTTATCAGAAGAGTAACTAAGACAGAGAGTTGGAGGTGTTTGTTTTATCAGAAGAGAAACTAAGACACAGAGTTGGAGGCATTTGTTTTATCAGAAGAGTAACTAAGACAGAGAGATGGAGGCATTTGTTTTATCAGAAGAGTAACTAAGACAGAGAGTTGGAGGCATTTGTTTTATCAGAAGAGTAACTAAGACAGAGAGTTGGAGGCGTTTGTTTTATCAGAAGAGTAACTAAGACAGAGAGTTGGAGGCGTTTGTTTTTTCAGAAGAGTAATTAAGACAGAGAGCTGGAGGCATTTGTTTTATCAGAAGAGTAACTAAGACAGAGAGCTGGAGGCATTTGTTTTATCAGAAGAGTAACTAAGACAGAGAGTTGGAGGCATTTGTTTTATCAGAAGAGTAACTAAGACAGAGAGTTGGAGGCATTTGTTTTATCAGAAGAGTAACTAAGACAGAGAGTTGGAGGCATTTGTTTGATCAGAAGAGTAACTAAGACAGAGAGCTGGAGGCGTTTGTTTTATCAGAAGAGTAACTAAGACAGAGAGTTGGAGGTGTTTGTTTTATCAGAAGAGTAACTAAGACAGAGAGCTGGAGGTGTTTGTTTTATCAGAAGAGTAACTAAGACAGAGAGCTGGAGGTGTTTGTTTTATCAGAAGAGTAACTAAGACAGAGAGCTGGAGGCGTTTGTTTTTTCAGAAGAGTAACTAAGACAGAGAGTTGGAGGTGTTTGTTTTATCAGAAGAGTAACTAAGACAGAGAGTTGGAGGTGTTTGTTTTATCAGAAGAGTAACTAAGACAGAGAGTTGGAGGTGTTTGTTTTATCAGAAGAGTAACTAAGACAGAGAGCTGGAGGCATTTGTTTTATCAGAAGAGTAACTAAGACAGAGAGTTGGAGGTGTTTGTTTTATCAGAAGAGTAACTAAGACAGAGAGTTGGAGGTGTTTGTTTTATCAGAAGAGTAACTAAGACAGAGAGCTGGAGGCGTTTGTTTTATCAGAAGAGTAACTAAGACAGAGAGTTGGAGGCATTTGTTTTATCAGAAGAGTAACTAAGACAGAGAGTTAGAGGTGTTTGTTTTATCAGAAGAGTAACTAAGACAGAGAGTTGGAGGTGTTTGTTTTATCAGAAGAGTAACTAAGACAGAGAGTTGGAGGTGTTTGTTTTATCAGAAGAGTAACTAAGACAGAGAGTTGGAGGCATTTGTTTTATCAGAAGAGTAACTAAGACAGAGAGTTGGAGGTGTTTGTTTTATCAGAAGAGTAACTAAGACAGAGAGTTGGAGGCATTTGTTTTATCAGAAGAGTAACTAAGACAGAGAGTTGGAGGTGTTTGTTTTATCAGAAGAGTAACTAAGACAGAGAGTTGGAGGTGTTTGTTTTATCAGAAGAGTAACTAAGACAAAGAGTTGGAGGTGTTTGTTTTATCAGAAGAGTAACTAAGACAGAGAGTTGGAGGTGTTTGTTTTATCAGAAGAGTAACTAAGACAGAGAGTTGGAGGCATTTGTTTTATCAGAAGAGTAACTAAGACAGAGAGTTGGAGGCATTTGTTTTATCAGAAGAGTAACTAAGACAGAGAGTTGGAGGTGTTTGTTTTATCAGAAGAGTAACTAAGACAGAGAGCTGGAGGCATTTGTTTTATCAGAAGAGTATTTAAGACAGAGTGCTGGAGGCATTTGTTTTATCAGAAGAGTAACTAAGACAGAGAGTTGGAGGCATTTGTTTTATCAGAAGAGTAACTAAGACAGAGAGTTGGAGGCGTTTGTTTTATCAGAAGAGTAACTAAGACAGAGAGTTGGAGGCATTTGTTTTATCAGAAGAGTAACTAAGACAGAGAGCTGGAGGTGTTTGTTTTATCAGAAGAGTAACTAAGACAGAGAGTTGGAGGCGTTTGTTTTATCAGAAGAGTAACTAAGACAGAGAGTTGGAGGCATTTGTTTGATCAGAAGAGTAACTAAGACAGAGAGTTGGAGGCGTTTGTTTTATCAGAAGAGTAACTAAGACAGAGAGTTGGAGGCATTTGTTTTATCAGAAGAGTAACTAAGACAGAGAGTTGGAGGCATTTGTTTTATCAGAAGAGTAACTAAGACAGAGAGTTGGAGGCATTTGTTTTATCAGAAGAGTTACTAAGACAGAGAGTTGGAGGTGTTTGTTTTATCAGAAGAGTAACTAAGACATAGATTTGGAGGTGTTTGTTTTATCAGAAGAGTAACTAAGACAGAGAGTTGGAGGCATTTGTTTTATCAGAAGAGTAACTAAGACAGAGAGTTGGAGGCGTTTGTTTTATCAGAAGAGTAACTAAGACAGAGAGTTGGAGGCGTTTGTTTTATCAGAAGAGTAACTAAGACATAGATTTGGAGGTGTTTGTTTTATCAGAAGAGTAACTAAGACAGAGAGTTGGAGGCATTTGTTTTATCAGAAGAGTAACTAAGACAGAGAGTTGGAGGCGTTTGTTTTATCAGAAGAGTAACTAAGACAGAGAGTTGGAGGCATTTGTTTTATCAGAAGAGTAACTAAGACAGAGAGTTGGAGGCATTTGTTTGATCAGAAGAGTAACTAAGACAGAGAGCTGGAGGCGTTTGTTTTATCAGAAGAGTAACTAAGACAGAGAGTTGGAGGTGTTTGTTTTATCAGAAGAGTAGCTAAGACAGAGAGCTGGAGGTGTTTGTTTTATCAGAAGAGTAACTAAGACAGAGAGCTGGAGGTGTTTGTTTTATCAGAAGAGTAACTAAGACAGAGAGCTGGAGGCGTTTGTTTTTTCAGAAGAGTAACTAAGACAGAGAGTTGGAGGTGTTTGTTTTATCAGAAGAGTAACTAAGACAGAGAGTTGGAGGTGTTTGTTTTATCAGAAGAGTAACTAAGACAGAGAGTTGGAGGTGTTTGTTTTATCAGAAGAGTAACTAAGACAGAGAGTTGGAGGCATTTGTTTTATCAGAAGAGTAACTAAGACAGAGAGTTGGAGGTGTTTGTTTTATCAGAAGAGTAACTAAGACATAGATTTGGAGGCATTTGTTTTATCAGAAGAGTAACTAAGACAGAGAGCTGGAGGTGTTTGTTTTATCAGAAGAGTAACTAAGACAGAGAGTTGGAGGTGTTTGTTTTATCAGAAGAGTAACTAAGACAGAGAGTTGGAGGCATTTGTTTTATCAGAAGAGTAACTAAGACAGAGAGTTGGAGGCATTTGTTTTATCAGAAGAGTAACTAAGACAGAGAGTTGGAGGTGTTTGTTTTATCAGAAGAGTAACTAAGACAGAGAGTTGGAGGCATTTGTTTTATCAGAAGAGTAACTAAGACAGAGAGTTGGAGGTGTTTGTTTTATCAGAAGAGTAACTAAGACAGAGAGTTGGAGGTGTTTGTTTTATCAGAAGAGTAACTAAGACAGAGAGTTGGAGGCATTTGTTTTATCAGAAGAGTAACTAAGACAGAGAGTTGGAGGTGTTTGTTTTATCAGAAGAGTAACTAAGACAGAGAGCTGGAGGCATTTGTTTTATCAGAAGAGTAACTAAGACAGAGAGTTGGAGGCATTTGTTTTATCAGAAGAGTAACTAAGACAGAGAGTTGGAGGTATTTGTTTTATCAGAAGAGTAACTAAGACAGAGAGTTGGAGGCATTTGTTTTATCAGAAGAGTAACTAAGACAGAGAGTTGGAGGCATTTGTTTTATCAGAAGAGTAACTAAGACAGAGAGTTGGAGGTGTTTGTTTTATCAGAAGAGTAACTAAGACAGAGAGCTGGAGGCATTTGTTTTATCAGAAGAGTAACTAAGACAGAGTGCTGGAGGCATTTGTTTTATCAGAAGAGTAACTAAGACAGAGAGCTGGAGGCGTTTGTTTTATCAGAAGAGTAACTAAGACAGAGAGTTGGAGGTGTTTGTTTTATCAGAAGAGTAACTAAGACAGAGAGCTGGAGGTGTTTGTTTTATCAGAAGAGTAACTAAGACAGAGAGCTGGAGGTGTTTGTTTTATCAGAAGAGTAACTAAGACAGAGAGCTGGAGGCGTTTGTTTTTTCAGAAGAGTAACTAAGACAGAGAGTTGGAGGTGTTTGTTTTATCAGAAGAGTAACTAAGACAGAGAGTTGGAGGTGTTTGTTTTATCAGAAGAGTAACTAAGACAGAGAGTTGGAGGTGTTTGTTTTATCAGAAGAGTAACTAAGACAGAGAGCTGGAGGCATTTGTTTTATCAGAAGAGTAACTAAGACAGAGAGTTGGAGGTGTTTGTTTTATCAGAAGAGTAACTAAGACAGAGAGTTGGAGGTGTTTGTTTTATCAGAAGAGTAACTAAGACAGAGAGCTGGAGGCATTTGTTTTATCAGAAGAGTAACTAAGACAGAGAGTTGGAGGCATTTGTTTTATCAGAAGAGTAACTAAGACAGAGAGTTGGAGGTATTTGTTTTATCAGAAGAGTAACTAAGACAGAGAGTTGGAGGCATTTGTTTTATCAGAAGAGTAACTAAGACAGAGAGTTGGAGGCATTTGTTTTATCAGAAGAGTAACTAAGACAGAGAGTTGGAGGTGTTTGTTTTATCAGAAGAGTAACTAAGACAGAGAGCTGGAGGCATTTGTTTTATCAGAAGAGTAACTAAGACAGAGTGCAGGAGGCATTTGTTTTATCAGAAGAGTAACTAAGACAGAGAGTTGGAGGCATTTGTTTTATCAGAAGAGTAACTAAGACAGAGAGTTGGAGGCAATTGTTTTATCAGAAGAGTAACTAAGACAGAGAGCTGGAGGCGTTTGTTTTATCAGAAGAGTAACTAAGACAGAGAGTTGGAGGCATTTGTTTTATCAGAAGAGTAACTAAGACAGAGAGTTGGAGGTGTTTGTTTTATCAGAAGAGTACCTAAGACAGAGAGATGGAGGCATTTGTTTTATCAGAAGAGTAACTAAGACAAAGAGTTGGAGGCATTTGTTTTATCAGAAGAGTACCTAAGACAGAGAGTTGGAGGCATTTGTTTTATCAGAAGAGTACCTAAGACAGAGAGTTAGAGGTGTTTGTTTTATCAGAAGAGTAACTAAGACAGAGAGTTGGAGGTGTTTGTTTTATCAGAAGAGTAACTAAGACAGAGAGTTGGAGGCATTTGTTTTATCAGAAGAGTTACTAAGACAGAGAGTTGGAGGCATTTGTTTTATCAGAAGAGTAACTAAGACAGAGAGTTGGAGGCATTTGTTTTATCAGAAGAGTAACTAAGACAGAGAGTTGGAGGTGTTTGTTTTATCAGAAGAGTACCTAAGACAGAGAGTTGGAGGCATTTGTTTTATCAGAAGAGTACCTAAGACAGAGAGTTGGAGGCATTTGTTTTATCAGAAGAGTAACTAAGACAGAGAGTTGGAGGCGTTTGTTTTATCAGAAGAGTAACTAAGACAGAGAGATGGAGGCGTTTGTTTTATCAGAAGAGTAACTAAGACAGAGAGTTGGAGGCATTTGTTTTATCAGAAGAGTAACTAAGACAGAGAGATGGAGGTGTTTGTTTTATCAGAAGAGTAACTAAGACAGAGAGTTGGAGGCATTTGTTTTATCAGAAGAGTAACTAAGAGAGAGAGCTGGAGGAATTTGTTTTATCAGAAGAGTAACTAAGACAGAGAGTTGGAGGCATTTGTTTTATCAGAAGAGTAACTAAGACAGAGAGATGGAGGTGTTTGTTTTATCAGAAGAGTAACTAAGACAGAGAGATGGAGGTGTTTGTTTTATCAGAAGAGTAACTAAGACAGAGAGTTGGAGGTGTTTGTTTTATCAGAAGAGTAACTAAGACAGAGAGATGGAGGCATTTGTTTTATCAGAAGAGTAACTAAGACAGAGAGATGGAGGCATTTGTTTTATCAGAAGAGTAACTAAGACAGAGAGATGGAGGTGTTTGTTTTATCAGAAGAGTAACTAAGACAGAGAGTTGGAGGTGTTTGTTTTATCAGAAGAGTAACTAAGACAGAGAGTTGGAGGCGTTTGTTTTATCAGAAGAGTAACTAAGACAGAGAGTTGGAGGCGTTTGTTTTATCAGAAGAGTAACTAAGACAGAGAGTTGGAGGCATTTGTTTTATCAGAAGAGTAACTAAGACAGAGAGTTGGAGGCGTTTGTTTTATCAGAAGAGTAACTAAGACAGAGAGTTGGAGGTGTTTGTTTTATCAGAAGAGTAACTAAGACAGAGAGTTGGAGGTGTTTGTTTTATCAGAAGAGTAACTAAGACAGAGAGTTGGAGGTGTTTGTTTTATCAGAAGAGTACCTAAGACAGAGAGTTGGAGGCATTTGTTTTATCAGAAGAGTAACTAAGACAGAGAGTTGGAGGCATTTGTTTTATCAGAAGAGTAACTAAGACAGAGAGTTGGAGGCATTTGTTTTATCAGAAGAGTAACTAAGACAGAGAGTTGGAGGCGTTTGTTTTATCAGAAGAGTAACTAAGACAGAGAGTTGGAGGCATTTGTTTTATCAGAAGAGTAACTAAGACAGAGAGTTGGAGGCGTTTGTTTTATCAGAAGAGTAACTAAGACAGAGAGATGGAGGCATTTGTTTTATCAGAAGAGTAACTAAGACAGAGAGTTGGAGGCATTTGTTTTATCAGAAGAGTAACTAAGACAGAGAGTTGGAGGCGTTTGTTTTATCAGAAGAGTAACTAAGACACAGAGTTGGAGGTGTTTGTTTTATCAGAAGAGTAACTAAGACAGAGAGTTGGAGGCGTTTGTTTTATCAGAAGAGTAACTAAGACAGAGAGTTGGAGGTGTTTGTTTTATCAGAAGAGTAACTAAGACAGAGAGTTGGAGGTGTTTGTTTTATCAGAAGAGTAACTAAGACAGAGAGTTGGAGGCATTTGTTTTATCAGAAGAGTAACTAAGACAGAGAGTTGGAGGCATTTGTTTTATCAGAAGAGTAACTAAGACAGAGAGTTGGAGGTGTTTGTTTTATCAGAAGAGTAACTAAGACAGAGAGATGGAGGCGTTTGTTTTATCAGAAGAGTAACTAAGACAGAGAGCTGGAGGCATTTGTTTTATCAGAAGAGTAACTAAGACAGAGAGATGGAGGCGTTTGTTTTATCAGAAGAGTAACTAAGACAGAGAGTTGGAGGCATTTGTTTTATCAGAAGAGTAACTAAGACAGAGAGTTGGAGGCATTTGTTTTATCAGAAGAGTAACTAAGACAGAGAGTTGGAGGCATTTGTTTTATCAGAAGAGTAACTAAGACAGAGAGTTGGAGGCGTTTGTTTTATCAGAAGAGTAACTAAGACAGAGAGTTGGAGGCGTTTGTTTTATCAGAAGAGTAACTAAGACAGAGATTTGGAGGTGTTTGTTTTATCAGAAGAGTAACTAAGACAGAGAGTTGGAGGCATTTGTTTTATCAGAAGAGTAACTAAGACAGAGAGCTGGAGGCGTTTGTTTTATCAGAAGAGTAACTAAGACAGAGAGTTGGAGGCATTTGTTTTATCAGAAGAGTAACTAAGACAGAGAGTTGGAGGCGTTTGTTTTATCAGAAGAGTAACTAAGACAGAGATTTGGAGGTGTTTGTTTTATCAGAAGAGTAACTAAGACAGAGAGTTGGAGGCATTTGTTTTATCAGAAGAGTAACTAAGACAGAGAGTTGGAGGCATTTGTTTTATCAGAAGAGTAACTAAGACAGAGAGTTGGAGGCGTTTGTTTTATCAGAAGAGTAACTAAGACAGAGAGTTGGAGGCGTTTGTTTTATCAGAAGAGTAACTAAGACAGAGATTTGGAGGTGTTTGTTTTATCAGAAGAGTAACTAAGACAGAGAGATGGAGGTGTTTGTTTTATCAGAAGAGTAACTAAGACAGAGTGCTGGAGGCATTTGTTTTATCAGAAGAGTAACTAAGACAGAGAGTTGGAGGCGTTTGTTTTATCAGAAGAGTAACTAAGACAGAGAGTTGGAGGCGTTTGTTTTATCAGAAGAGTAACTAAGACAAAGAGCTGGAGGTGTTTGTTTTATCAGAAGAGTAATTAAGACAGATAGTTGGAGGTGTTTGTTTTATCAGAAGAGTAACTAAGACAGAGAGTTGGAGGCATTTGTTTTATCAGAAGAGTAACTAAGACAGAGAGATGGAGGTGTTTGTTTTATCAGAAGAGTAACTAAGACAGAGAGCTGGAGGCATTTGTTTTATCAGAAGAGTAACTAAGACAGAGAGTTGGAGGCATTTGTTTTATCAGAAGAGTAACTAAGACAGAGAGTTGGAGGCATTTGTTTTATCAGAAGAGTAACTAAGACAGAGAGTTGGAGGCGTTTGTTTTATCAGAAGAGTAACTAAGACAGAGAGCTGGAGGCATTTGTTTTATCAGAAGAGTAACTAAGACAGAGAGCTGGAGGCATTTGTTTTATCAGAAGAGTAACTAAGACAGATAGTTGGAGGCATTTGTTTTATCAGAAGAGTAACTAAGACCTTGAGTTGGAGGCATTTGTTTTATCAGAAGAGTAACTAAGACAGAGAGTTGGAGGCATTTGTTTTATCAGAAGAGTAACTAAGACAGAGAGTTGGAGGCATTTGTTTTATCAGAAGAGTAACTAAGACAGAGAGTTGGAGGTGTTTGTTTTATCAGAAGAGTAACTAAGACAGAGAATTGGAGGCATTTGTTTTATCAGAAGAGTAACTAAGACAGAGAGTTGGAGGTGTTTGTTTTATCAGAAGAGTAACTAAGACAGAGATTTGGAGGTGTTTGTTTTATCAGAAGAGTAACTAAGACAGAGATTTGGAGGTGTTTGTTTTATCAGAAGAGTAACTAAGACAGAGAGTTGGAGGTGTTTGTTTTATCAGAAGAGTAACTAAGACAGAGAGCTGGAGGCATTTGTTTTATCAGAAGAGTAACTAAGACAGAGAGTTGGAGGCGTTTGTTTTATCAGAAGAGTAACTAAGACAGAGAGTTGGAGGCGTTTGTTTTATCAGAAGAGTAACTAAGACAGAGAGCTGGAGGCATTTGTTTTATCAGAAGAGTAACTAAGACAGATAGTTGGAGGCATTTGTTTTATCAGAAGAGTAACTAAGACAGAGAGATGGAGGCATTTGTTTGATCAGAAGAGTAACTAAGACAGAGAGTTGGAGGCATTTGTTTTATCAGAAGAGTAACTAAGACAGAGAGATGGAGGCATTTGTTTTATCAGAAGAGTAACTAAGACAGAGAGTTGGAGGTGTTTGTTTTATCAGAAGAGTAACTAAGACAGAGAGATGGAGGCATTTGTTTGATCAGAAGAGTAACTAAGACAGAGAGTTGGAGGCATTTGTTTTATCAGAAGAGTAACTAAGACCTTGAGTTGGAGGCATTTGTTTTATCAGAAGAGTAACTAAGACAGAGAGTTGGAGGCATTTGTTTTATCAGAAGAGTAACTAAGACAGAGAGTTGGAGGCATTTGTTTTATCAGAAGAGTAACTAAGACAGAGAATTGGAGGCATTTGTTTTATCAGAAGAGTAACTAAGACAGAGAGTTGGAGGCGTTTGTTTTATCAGAAGAGTAACTAAGACAGAGAGTTGGAGGCGTTTGTTTTATCAGAAGAGTAACTAAGACATAGATTTGGAGGTGTTTGTTTTATCAGAAGAGTAACTAAGACATAGATTTGGAGGTGTTTTTTTTATCAGAAGAGTAACTAAGACAAAGAGTTGGAGGTGTTTGTTTTATCAGAAGAGTAACTAAGACAGAGAGTTGGAGGCATTTGTTTTATCAGAAGAGTAACTAAGACAGAGAGTTGGAGGCATTTGTTTTATCAGAAGAGTAACTAAGACAGAGAGTTGGAGGTGTTTGTTTTATCAGAAGAGTAACTAAGACAGAGAGTTGGAGGCATTTGTTTTATCAGAAGAGTAACTAAGACAGAGAGTTGGAGGTGTTTGTTTTATCAGAAGAGTAACTAAGACATAGATTTGGAGGTGTTTGTTTTATCAGAAGAGTAACTAAGACAGAGAGTTGGAGGCATTTGTTTTATCAGAAGAGTAACTAAGACAGAGAGTTGGAGGTGTTTGTTTTATCAGAAGAGTAACTAAGACAGAGATTTGGAGGTGTTTGTTTTATCAGAAGAGTAACTAAGACAGAGATTTGGAGGTGTTTGTTTTATCAGAAGAGTAACTAAGACAGAGATTTGGAGGTGTTTGTTTTATCAGAAGAGTAACTAAGACAGAGAGTTGGAGGCATTTGTTTTATCAGAAGAGTAACTAAGACAGAGAGTTGGAGGCATTTGTTTTATCAGAAGAGTAACTAAGACAGAGAGTTGGAGGTGTTTGTTTTATCAGAAGAGTAACTAAGACAGAGATTTGGAGGTGTTTGTTTTATCAGAAGAGTAACTAAGACAGAGATTTGGAGGTGTTTGTTTTATCAGAAGAGTAACTAAGACAGAGAGATGGAGGCATTTGTTTTATCAGAAGAGTAACTAAGACAGAGAGTTGGAGGCATTTGTTTTATCAGAAGAGTAACTAAGACAGAGAGTTGGAGGCGTTTGTTTTATCAGAAGAGTAACTAAGACACAGAGTTGGAGGTGTTTGTTTTATCAGAAGAGTAACTAAGACAGAGAGTTGGAGGTGTTTGTTTTATCAGAAGAGTAACTAAGACAGAGAGTTGGAGGCATTTGTTTTATCAGAAGAGTAACTAAGACACAGAGTTGGAGGCGTTTGTTTTATCAGAAGAGTAACTAAGACACAGAGTTGGAGGTGTTTGTTTTATCAGAAGAGTAACTAAGACAGAGAGTTGGAGGTGTTTGTTTTATCAGAAGAGTAACTAAGACAGAGAGTTGGAGGTGTTTGTTTTATCAGAAGAGTAACTAAGACAAAGAGTTGGAGGTGTTTGTTTTATCAGAAGAGTAACTAAGACAGAGAGTTGGAGGTGTTTGTTTTATCAGAAGAGTAACTAAGACAGAGAGTTGGAGGCATTTGTTTTATCAGAAGAGTAACTAAGACAGAGAGTTGGAGGCATTTGTTTTATCAGAAGAGTAACTAAGACAGAGAGTTGGAGGTGTTTGTTTTATCAGAAGAGTAACTAAGACAGAGAGTTGGAGGCATTTGTTTTATCAGAAGAGTAACTAAGACAGAGAGTTGGAGGTGTTTGTTTTATCAGAAGAGTAACTAAGACAGAGAGATGGAGGCGTTTGTTTTATCAGAAGAGTAACTAAGACAAAGATTTGGAGGTGTTTGTTTTATCAGAAGAGTAACTAAGACAGAGAGTTGGAGGCGTTTGTTTTATCAGAAGAGTAACTAAGACAAAGATTTGGAGGTGTTTGTTTTATCAGAAGAGTAACTAAGACAGAGAGATGGAGGCGTTTGTTTTATCAGAAGAGTAACTAAGACAGAGAGTTGGAGGCATTTGTTTTATCAGAAGAGTAACTAAGACAGAGAGTTGGAGGCGTTTGTTTTATCAGAAGAGTAACTAAGACACAGAGTTGGAGGTGTTTGTTTTATCAGAAGAGTAACTAAGACACAGAGTTGGAGGTGTTTGTTTTATCAGAAGAGTAACTAAGACAGAGAGTTGGAGGTGTTTGTTTTATCAGAAGAGTAACTAAGACAAAGAGTTGGAGGTGTTTGTTTTATCAGAAGAGTAACTAAGACAGAGAGTTGGAGGCATTTGTTTTATCAGAAGAGTAACTAAGACAGAGAGTTGGAGGCGTTTGTTTTATCAGAAGAGTAACTAAGACAGAGAGTTGGAGGTGTTTGTTTTATCAGAAGAGTAACTAAGACAAAGAGTTGGAGGTGTTTGTTTTATCAGAAGAGTAACTAAGACAGAGAGCTGGAGGCATTTGTTTTATCAGAAGAGTAACTAAGAGAGAGAGTTGGAGGTGTTTGTTTTATCAAAAGAGTAACTAAGACAGAGAGTTGGAGGTGTTTGTTTTATCAGAAGAGTAACTAAGACAGAGAGATGGAGGCGTTTGTTTTATCAGAAGAGTAACTAAGACAGAGAGTTGGAGGCATTTGTTTTATCAGAAGAGTAACTAAGACAGAGAGTTGGAGGTGTTTGTTTTATCAGAAGAGTAACTAAGACATAGATTTGGAGGTGTTTGTTTTATCAGAAGAGTAACTAAGACAGAGAGTTGGAGGCGTTTGTTTTATCAGAAGAGTAACTAAGACAGAGAGTTGGAGGTGTTTGTTTTATCAGAAGAGTAACTAAGACAGAGAGTTGGAGGCATTTGTTTTATCAGAAGAGTAACTAAGACAGAGAGTTGGAGGCGTTTGTTTTATCAGAAGAGTAACTAAGACAGAGAGTTGGAGGCGTTTGTTTTATCAGAAGAGTAACTAAGAGAGAGAGTTGGAGGTGTTTGTTTTATCAAAAGAGTAACTAAGACAGAGAGTTGGAGGTGTTTGTTTTATCAGAAGAGTAACTAAGACAGAGAGATGGAGGCGTTTGTTTTATCAGAAGAGTAACTAAGACAGAGAGTTGGAGGCATTTGTTTTATCAGAAGAGTAACTAAGACAGAGAGTTGGAGGTGTTTGTTTTATCAGAAGAGTAACTAAGACATAGATTTGGAGGTGTTTGTTTTATCAGAAGAGTAACTAAGACAGAGAGTTGGAGGCGTTTGTTTTATCAGAAGAGTAACTAAGACAGAGAGTTGGAGGTGTTTGTTTTATCAGAAGAGTAACTAAGACAGAGAGTTGGAGGCATTTGTTTTATCAGAAGAGTAACTAAGACAGAGAGTTGGAGGCGTTTGTTTTATCAGAAGAGTAACTAAGACAGAGAGTTGGAGGCGTTTGTTTTATCAGAAGAGTAACTAAGACAGAGAGTTGGAGGCATTTGTTTTATCAGAAGAGTAACTAAGACAGAGAATTGGAGGCATTTGTTTTATCAGAAGAGTAACTAAGACAGAGAGTTGGAGGCGTTTGTTTTATCAGAAGAGTAACTAAGACAGAGAGTTGGAGGCATTTGTTTTATCAGAAGAGTAACTAAGACATAGATTTAGAGGTGTTTGTTTTATCAGAAGAGTAACTAAGACAGAGAGTTGGAGGCGTTTGTTTTATCAGAAGAGTAACTAAGACAGAGAGTTGGAGGCGTTTGTTTTATCAGAAGAGTAACTAAGACATAGATTTGGAGGTGTTTGTTTTATCAGAAGAGTAACTAAGACAAAGAGTTGGAGGTGTTTGTTTTATCAGAAGAGTAACTAAGACAGAGAGTTGGAGGCATTTGTTTTATCAGAAGAGTAACTAAGACAAAGAGTTGGAGGTGTTTGTTTTATCAGAAGAGAAACTAAGACAGAGAGTTGGAGGTGTTTGTTTTATCAGAAGAGTAACTAAGACAGAGAGTTGGAGGTGTTTGTTTTATCAGAAGAGTAACTAAGACAGAGAGTTGGAGGTGTTTGTTTTATCAGAAGAGTAACTAAGACAGAGAGTTGGAGGCATTTGTTTTATCAGAAGAGTAACTAAGACAGAGAGTTGGAGGTGTTTGTTTTATCAGAAGAGTAACTAAGACAGAGAGTTGGAGGTGTTTGTTTTATCAGAAGAGTAACTAAGACAGAGAGTTGGAGGTGTTTGTTTTATCAGAAGAGTAACTAAGACAGAGAGTTGGAGGTGTTTGTTTTATCAGAAGAGTAACTAAGACAGAGAGTTGGAGGCATTTGTTTTATCAGAAGAGTAACTAAGACAGAGAGTTGGAGGCATTTGTTTTATCAGAAGAGTAACTAAGACAGAGAGTTGGAGGCATTTGTTTTATCAGAAGAGTAACTAAGACAAAGAGTTGGAGGCATTTGTTTTATCAGAAGAGTAACTAAGACAGAGAGTTGGAGGTGTTTGTTTTATCAGAAGAGTAACTAAGACAGAGAGTTAGAGGTGTTTGTTTTATCAGAAGAGTAACTAAGACAGAGAGTTGGAGGTATTTGTTTTATCAGAAGAGTAACTAAGACAGAGAGTTGGAGGCGTTTGTTTTATCAGAAGAGTAACTAAGACAGAGAGATGGAGGCGTTTGTTTTATCAGAAGAGTAACTAAGACAGAGAGATGGAGGCATTTGTTTTATCAGAAGAGTAACTAAGACAGAGAGCTGGAGGCGTTTGTTTTATCAGAAGAGTAACTAAGACAGAGAGCTGGAGGCGTTTGTTTTATCAGAAGAGTAACTAAGACAAAGAGTTGGAGGTGTTTGTTTTATCAGAAGAGTAACTAAGACAGAGAGTTGGAGGCGTTTGTTTTATCAGAAGAGTAACTAAGACAGAGAGCTGGAGGCGTTTGTTTTATCAGAAGAGTAACTAAGACAAAGAGTTGGAGGTGTTTGTTTTATCAGAAGAGTAACTAAGACAGAGAGTTGGAGGTGTTTGTTTTATCAGAAGAGTAACTAAGACAGAGAGTTGGAGGCATTTGTTTTATCAGAAGAGTAACTAAGACAAAGAGTTGGAGGCATTTGTTTTATCAGAAGAGTAACTAAGACAGAGAGTTAGAGGTGTTTGTTTTATCAGAAGAGTAACTAAGACAGAGAGTTGGAGGCATTTGTTTTATCAGAAGAGTAACTAAGACAGAGAGCTGGAGGCATTTGTTTTATCAGAAGAGTAACTAAGACAAAGAGTTGGAGGCATTTGTTTTATCAGAAGAGTAACTAAGACAGAGAGTTAGAGGTGTTTGTTTTATCAGAAGAGTAACTAAGACAGAGAGTTGGAGGCATTTGTTTTATCAGAAGAGTAACTAAGACAGAGCGTTGGAGGCATTTGTTTTATCAGAAGAGTAACTAAGACAGAGAGTTGGAGGCATTTGTTTTATCAGAAGAGTAACTAAGGCCTAGATTTGGAGGTGTTTGTTTTATCAGAAGAGTAACTAAGACAGAGAGTTGGAGGCATTTGTTTTATCAGAAGAGTAACTAAGGCATAGATTTGGAGGTGTTTGTTTTATCAGAAGAGTAACTAAGACAGAGAGTTGGAGGCGTTTGCTCAGAGGACTCTTTCATTAGGATGTGAATCCTGAAAAACAAGTATCTTATGTTTCATTGCAGGCAACTTCTTATTGTATCAAAGTAATCTATCTGACTTGTACAAAAATATTGATCAAATCATTCTTAAATATAATTTAATAACCTTAAAAATTCAGAAAATTAGTTTTGATCAGCCATTTTAAAATGATCTTGTATCAGCAATTGAATTTTCACTTTAATTTCATAATTAATATCAGGTTATATATTGTCTGACCTTTATTGGACAAGGTTGCTGTATGATTTCCTTAATGGATAGAATCACTCGTGCAAAAGTAGGTCTTAACAAAATTAGGCATTGTTTAAATAGCCAATACAGGATGTCACATTAGAATTATCATAATACTTGTATTTGTTTTCGAACAGCATCGGTTGTGTAATGGCTAGCGTGCTTGCGTCGAGTGTGGTAGATCGTAAGTTTTGAGCCATGATCAGGTAAAACCAAAGATTATTAAAATAGTATTTGTTGCTTCTTCGCAAAACAAGCAGCATTAAGGAGAAAGAGCAAAGACTGGTTGGCTCAGAATCAGGATAATGCGTTCGAGTGGGGTGACATGTTTATCCGTGGACTGTTGTGTCAGTGATCTAGCACTATAAAGCTTCCAATTAAGCATGTTGGTCTAGTACAAAGAGGACCTCATCATCATCTCATTAACTTGTTCTTGCCATGATATAGCTGAAAATTTACTGAGTTGGCATTAAACAACAATCACTCGCTCACTCCTGTCTTTGTTTTCTTCAGTACAAAATTAGAGGTGGAGGTAATGTGGCTGGAGATATTGTAGAATTATGTGGGTACTGTCCTCTAGCTATTAGGTCTGCATGTAGTGCAATCAACAGTGGCCTCCTACAACCTCAAGTCATCAAGTACAACCTCAAGATTGCAGCTGAGAAAGGAGGATTGACTCATGTTTTACAAGTGAGTAACTGCCTCCAACAGACATTTATGTCCTTAGATGAGAATTTTCAGAAGAAATTAATCAGACTAACTTTATTTCAAACTGCAAAGTTTGATGCAGAAGCAGCTAGCTCAGTACTTGGTGAAGCTCAGATTGATAAATCTAGAGGTAGTATTCTGACCATGCAAACAAAGATGGACCTATTGGCACTTAAAAGTCGACATTTTGTAGAAATCACAGATCCAGAAGAATATTCATCAAGTGAAGAACATGTTGAAGCGTTTGGAACCAGGATATTGAAATACTCTTTACATCCTCTAGTCTACATGTTCCTGATAGAATTGGTTAAAAACGGCAAATATGAAAAGGAATTACAGAAGGCGAAAACAGGATTTGTTCAACATTTTGAGCACCTTTTACTGAAAATTGGGACACAAATTGATAAAAACTGCATGAAAGCATGGAAAATGATAGAAGAGAATAAGAAACATTTAATAAGCATGTTTAAAAGTGAGCCAGTGTATGATATGGATACCAATCCACTTGTTAGTGACATGAAGGAAAGGATTCTCCTGTGTACACAGATGGTGTTAATTGGAAACCTTTTACTGGGAGATTTTCACAGGTAACATTAGTCTTAGATTTAAAAGTAAATCTTTATAAAAAAAAATCTTCTTAAGAATCAGCAATAGCAGTCTTTGACTTAATTTGTTCACCTACTTGCCCGAAATCCAAATATAATTTTCTTTTTCTATTTATTCAAACATATTGTTTCACAATTTTCACTTGTCCGAATCCAGTTTTACTTGTCCCAGGTTTCGGGCGAGTGGGTTAGCGCAAAGACTGCAATATAAAAAAAAAACAATATTTGATGTGGTGTATCTTTGTGACATTTATAGATGCTGATTATTACAAACAATGATGCTGGGGTCTAAGGAACTCTAGACTTTTGGTCCAAAGTTTAAAAAAAAGCTGCAATATATCTGTAGGTAATATTTAAAGAAATAATTTTCATAAGAAATAGCAATAATTGATTTTAATTCGCAGATATAAAAACACAGCGATCTATATGGGATATGAACCCTGCAGAGCCAATATTTTATACAGGCCTCAGTTGAGAAATTTAACAACATAGCATTCTCATGAACTAGTAATGAGACCAGTATTACATTGTTGATTTATGAGTTTTGCCTTTCCCTTTAGAAGATTGCTCGGTGTTTGGTAATTTTGTTATTACCCTTACATGTTGTATATCCTTTAGTAATTTGGATTGAATATTATGCAAAAAAGTGACTAGGTATAAGGGATATAAACACTAAGGGTCTATTGTTTAACTTACTGCAATGGGGAAAATTAGATGAAAAAAATCATTTTAATAATCAGTTATGAATATTCATTAATTTTTTTTATTCACTAATATTTTTAAAATCTTTCCAGGAGCCACATGTGTGATGGAATTGTGCACTGCTAATATCGATTCTTGTTTGACTATCAAGAAACTGCAGGACAAAGTGTTAACATCTTACTATTTGGCAAAATGGTCTAAGATAAATATTTTTCTGAGAAATAGTTTAACATATTCCAGTTTTTTCTGTAAAAAAATTTGTTCAGCCAATTTATACTGATTATGCATATTTTGAGAAAAAAAATAACATTAAAAATCTTTTGCTGAAATGCTCTTTGGTTGGCTCACTTTCAAAATTATATGCTACACCCCAACCCTGCATCCTCCATCCAATATGGCTGCCATTACTGTTAGTAGAAAATTCATCAGCTGAAATTTTTCTATGAAATTTAGAAGTGAAATAAAAAACCAGATGAGCGACTACAGACTCCTGGGAACCTCTAGTGTTCATCTAATTTTGATGCAGTTTTTTTCTTTGAATTGATTGTGACAGGGCATCAGATATAATATCAACAGATATCCTCTAATAGTTATAGTTTTCTAGTTAATCTTGATTGCAGTAAAACTGATGCATGAAGAAGCCCTTGTTGACTTTTTTGTGTAATTTGTTTATTTTTAAAGAATGGCAGATACAAATAGAGAAAAAAACATATGATATGCATATATATATATATATAATTTTACCTAGACAAAAGACATCTAATTTATAAAACGGACATTTTGTAGTACTGTACTGAAATTTCAACCACCAGGGACATTATCAAATGGCAACCAGTTATCACATATATATTCTTTTTGTGTTGATTTGCTGTGGTCGTATATAGTTGTGTCTGATGTAGCCCTTGTTGACTTGCTGTGGTCGTATATAGTTGTGTCTGATGTAGCCCTTGTTGACTTGCTGTGGTTGTATATAGTTGTGTCTGATGTAGCCCTTGTTGACTTGCTGTGGTCGTATATAGTTGTGTCTGATGTAGCCCTAGTTGACTTACTGTGGTCGTATATAGTTGTGTCTGATGTAGCCCTTGTTGACTTGCTGTGGTCATATATAGTTGTGTCTGATGTAGCCCTTGTTGACTTGCTGTGGTCGTATATAGTTTTGTCTGATGTAGCCCTTGTTGACTTGCTGTGGTCGTATATAGTTGTGTCTGATGTAGCCCTTGTTGACTTGCTGTGGTCGTATATAGTTGTGTCTGATGTAGCCCTTGTTGACTTGCTGTGGTCGTATATAGTTGTGTCTGATGTAGCCCTTGTTGACTTGCTGTGGTCGTATATAGTTGTGTCTGATGTAGCCCTTGTTGACTTGCTGTGGTCGTATATAGTTGTGTCTGATGTAGCCCTTGTTGACTTGCTGTGGTCGTATATAGTTGTGTCTGATGTAGCCCTTGTTGACTTGCTGTGGTCGTATATAGTTGTGTCTGATGTAGCCCTTGTTGACTTGCTGTGGTCGTATATAGTTGTGTCTGATGTAGCCCTTGTTGACTTGCTGTGGTCGTATATAGTTGTGTCTGATGTAGCCCTTGTTGACTTGCTGTGGTCGTATATAGTTATGTCTGATGTAGCCCTTGTTGACTTGCTGTGGTCGTATATATTTGTGTCTGATGTAGCCCTTGTTGACTTGCTGTGGTCGTATATAGTTGTGTCTGATGTAGCCCTTGTTGACTTGCTGTGGTCGTATATAGTTGTGTCTGATGTAGCCCTTGTTGACTTGCTGTGGTCGTATATAGTTGTGTCTGATGTAGCCCTTGTTGACTTGCTGTGGTCGTATATAGTTGTGTCTGATGTAGCCCTTGTTGACTTGCTGTGGTCGTATATAGTTGTGTCTGATGTAGCCCTTGTTGACTTGCTGTGGTCGTATATAGTTGTGTCTGATGTAACCCTTGTTGACTTACTGTGGACGTATATAGTTGTGTCTGCTGTAGCCCTTGTTGACTTGCTGTGGTCATATATAGTTGTGTCTGATGTAGCCCTTGTTGACTTGCTGTGGTCGTGTCTGATGTAGCCCTTGTTGACTTGCTGTGGTCGTATATAGTTGTGTCTGATGTAGCCCTTGTTGACTTGCTGTGGTCGTATATAGTTGTGTCTGATGTAGCCCTTGTTGACTTGCTGTGGTCATATATAGTTGTGTCTGATGTAGCCCTTGTTGACTTGCTGTGGTCGTATATAGTTGTGTCTGATGTAGCCCTTGTTGACTTGCTGTGGTCGTATATAGTTGTGTCTGATGTAGCCCTTGTTGACTTGTGTGGTCGTATATAGTTGTGTCTGATGTAGCCCTTGTTGACTTTCTGTGGTCATATATAGTTGTGTCTGATGTAGCCCTTGTTGACTTGCTGTGGTCGTATATAGTTGTGTCTGATGTAGCCCTTGTTGACTTGCTGTGGTCGTATATAGTTGTGTCTGATGTAGCCCTTGTTGACTTGCTGTGGTCATATATAGTTGTGTCTGATGTAGCCCTTGTTGACTTGCTGTGGTCGTATATAGTTGTGTCTGATGTAGCCCTTGTTGACTTGCTGTGGTCGTATATAGTTGTGTCTGATGTAGCCCTTGTTGACTTGTGTGGTCGTATATAGTTGTGTCTGATGTAGCCCTTGTTGACTTTCTGTGGTCATATATAGTTGTGTCTGATGTAGCCCTTGTTGACTTGCTGTGGTCGTATATAGTTGTGTCTGATGTAGCCCTTGTTGACTTGCTGTGGTCGTATATAGTTGTGTCTGATGTAGCCCTTGTTGACTTGCTGTGGACGTATATAGTTGTGTCTGATGTAGCCCTTGCTGACTTGCTGTGGTCGTATATAGTTGTGTCTGATGTAGCCCTTGTTGACTTGCTGTGGTCGTATATAGTTGTGTCTGATGTAGCCCTTGTTGACTTTCTGTGGTCATATATAGTTGTGTCTGATGTAGCCCTTGTTGTCTTGCTGTGGTCGTATATAGTTGTGTCTGATGTAGCCCTTGTTGACTTGCTGTGGTCGTATATAGTTGTGTCTGATGTAGCCCTTGTTGACTTGCTGTGGACGTATATAGTTGTGTCTGATGTAGCCCTTGTTGACTTGCTGTGGACGTATATAGTTGTGTCTGATGTAGCCCTTGTTGACTTGCTGTGGTCGTATATAGTTGTGTCTGATGTAGCCCTTGTTGACTTGCTGTGGTCGTATATAGTTGTGTCTGATGCAGCCCTTGTTGACTTGCTGTGGTCGTATATAGTTGTGTCTGATGTAGCCCTTGTTGACTTGCTGTGGTCGTATATAGTTGTGTCTGATGTAGCCCTTGTTGACTTACTGTGGTCGTATATAGTTGTGTCTGATGTAGCCCTTGTTGACTTGCCGTGGTCGTATATAGTTGTGTCTGATGTAGCCCTTGTTGACTTGCTGTGGTCGTATATAGTTGGTGTCTGATGTAGCCCTTGTTGACTTGCTGTGGTCGTATATAGTTGTGTCTGATGTAGCCCTTGTTGACTTGCTGTGGTCGTATATAGTTGTGTCTGATGTAGCCCTTGTTGACTTTCTGTGGTCATATATAGTTGTGTCTGATGTAGCCCTTGTTGACTTGCTGTGGTCGTATATAGTTGTGTCTGATGTAGCCCTTGTTGACTTTCTGTGGTCATATATAGTTGTGTCTGATGTAGCCCTTGTTGACTTGCTGTGGTCGTATATAGTTGTGTCTGATGTAGCCCTTGTTGACTTGCTGTGGTCGTATATAGTTGTGTCTGATGTAGCCCTTGTTGACTTGCTGTGGACGTATATAGTTGTGTCTGATGTAGCCCTTGCTGACTTGCTGTGGTCGTATATAGTTGTGTCTGATGTAGCCCTTGTTGACTTGCTGTGGTCGTATATAGTTGTGTCTGATGTAGCCCTTGTTGACTTACTGTGGACGTATATAGTTGTGTCTGATGTAGCCCTTGTTGACTTGCTGTGGTCGTACATAGTTGTGTCTGATGTAGCCCTTGTTGACTTGCTGTGGTCGTGTCTGATGTAGCCCTTGTTGACTTGCTGTGGTCGTATATAGTTGTGTCTGATGTAGCCCTTGTTGACTTGCTGTGGTCGTATATAGTTGTGTCTGATGTAGCCCTTGTTGACTTGCTGTGGTCGTATATAGTTGTGTCTGATGTAGCCCTTGTTGACTTGCTGTGGTCATATATAGTTGTGTCTGATGTAGCCCTTGTTGACTTGCTGTGGTCGTATATAGTTGTGTCTGATGTAGCCCTTGTTGACTTGCTGTGGTCGTATATAGTTGTGTCTGATGTAGCCCTTGTTGACTTGTGTGGTCGTATATAGTTGTGTCTGATGTAGCCCTTGTTGACTTTCTGTGGTCATATATAGTTGTGTCTGATGTAGCCCTTGTTGACTTGCTGTGGTCGTATATAGTTGTGTCTGATGTAGCCCTTGTTGACTTGCTGTGGTCGTATATAGTTGTGTCTGATGTAGCCCTTGTTGACTTGCTGTGGACGTATATAGTTGTGTCTGATGTAGCCCTTGTTGACTTGCTGTGGACGTATATAGTTGTGTCTGATGTAGCCCTTGTTGACTTGCTGTGGTCGTATATAGTTGTGTCTGATGTAGCCCTTGTTGACTTGCTGTGGTCGTATATAGTTGTGTCTGATGCAGCCCTTGTTGACTTGCTGTGGTCGTATATAGTTGTGTCTGATGTAGCCCTTGTTGACTTGCTGTGGTCGTATATAGTTGTGTCTGATGTAGCCCTTGTTGACTTGCTGTGGTCGTATATAGTTGTGTCTGATGTAGCCCTTGTTGACTTGTGTGGTCGTATATAGTTGTGTCTGATGTAGCCCTTGTTGACTTTCTGTGGTCATATATAGTTGTGTCTGATGTAGCCCTTGTTGACTTGCTGTGGTCGTATATAGTTGTGTCTGATGTAGCCCTTGTTGACTTGCTGTGGTCGTATATAGTTGTGTCTGATGTAGCCCTTGTTGACTTGCTGTGGACGTATATAGTTGTGTCTGATGTAGCCCTTGTTGACTTGCTGTGGACGTATATAGTTGTGTCTGATGTAGCCCTTGTTGACTTGCTGTGGTCGTATATAGTTGTGTCTGATGTAGCCCTTGTTGACTTGCTGTGGTCGTATATAGTTGTGTCTGATGCAGCCCTTGTTGACTTGCTGTGGTCGTATATAGTTGTGTCTGATGTAGCCCTTGTTGACTTGCTGTGGTCGTATATAGTTGTGTCTGATGTAGCCCTTGTTGACTTACTGTGGTCGTATATAGTTGTGTCTGATGTAGCCCTTGTTGACTTGCCGTGGTCGTATATAGTTGTGTCTGATGTAGCCCTTGTTGACTTGCTGTGGTCGTATATAGTTGGTGTCTGATGTAGCCCTTGTTGACTTGCTGTGGTCGTATATAGTTGTGTCTGATGTAGCCCTTGTTGACTTGCTGTGGTCGTATATAGTTGTGTCTGATGTAGCCCTTGTTGACTTTCTGTGGTCATATATAGTTGTGTCTGATGTAGCCCTTGTTGACTTGCTGTGGTCGTATATAGTTGTGTCTGATGTAGCCCTTGTTGACTTGCTGTGGTCGTATATAGTTGTGTCTGATGTAGCCCTTGTTGACTTGCTGTGGACGTATATAGTTGTGTCTGATGTAGCCCTTGCTGACTTGCTGTGGTCGTATATAGTTGTGTCTGATGTAGCCCTTGTTGACTTGCTGTGGTCGTATATAGTTGTGTCTGATGTAGCCCTTGTTGACTTACTGTGGACGTATATAGTTGTGTCTGATGTAGCCCTTGTTGACTTGCTGTGGTCGTACATAGTTGTGTCTGATGTAGCCCTTGTTGACTTGCTGTGGTCGTGTCTGATGTAGCCCTTGTTGACTTGCTGTGGTCGTATATAGTTGTGTCTGATGTAGCCCCTGTTGACTTGCTGTGGTCGTATATAGTTGTGTCTGATGTAGCCCTTGTTGACTTGCTGTGGTCGTATATAGTTGTGTCTGATGTAGCCCTTGTTGACTTGCTGTGGTCATATATAGTTGTGTCTGATGTAGCCCTTGTTGACTTGCTGTGGTCGTATATAGTTGTGTCTGATGTAGCCCTTGTTGACTTGCTGTGGTCGTATATAGTTGTGTCTGATGTAGCCCTTGTTGACTTGTGTGGTCGTATATAGTTGTGTCTGATGTAGCCCTTGTTGACTTTCTGTGGTCATATATAGTTGTGTCTGATGTAGCCCTTGTTGACTTGCTGTGGTCGTATATAGTTGTGTCTGATGTAGCCCTTGTTGACTTGCTGTGGTCGTATATAGTTGTGTCTGATGTAGCCCTTGTTGACTTGCTGTGGACGTATATAGTTGTGTCTGATGTAGCCCTTGTTGACTTGCTGTGGACGTATATAGTTGTGTCTGATGTAGCCCTTGTTGACTTGCTGTGGTCGTATATAGTTGTGTCTGATGTAGCCCTTGTTGACTTGCTGTGGTCGTATATAGTTGTGTCTGATGCAGCCCTTGTTGACTTGCTGTGGTCGTATATAGTTGTGTCTGATGTAGCCCTTGTTGACTTGCTGTGGTCGTATATAGTTGTGTCTGATGTAGCCCTTGTTGACTTACTGTGGTCGTATATAGTTGTGTCTGATGTAGCCCTTGTTGACTTGCCGTGGTCGTATATAGTTGTGTCTGATGTAGCCCTTGTTGACTTGCTGTGGTCGTATATAGTTGGTGTCTGATGTAGCCCTTGTTGACTTGCTGTGGTCGTATATAGTTGTGTCTGATGTAGCCCTTGTTGACTTGCTGTGGTCGTATATAGTTGTGTCTGATGTAGCCCTTGTTGACTTGCTGTGGTCGTATATAGTTGTGTCTGATGTAGCCCTTGTTGACTTGTGTGGTCGTATATAGTTGTGTCTGATGTAGCCCTTGTTGACTTGCTGTGGTCATATATAGTTGTGTCTGATGTAGCCCTTGTTGACTTGCTGTGGTCGTATATAGTTGTGTCTGATGTAGCCCTTGTTGACTTGCTGTGGTCGTATATAGTTGTGTCTGATGTAGCCCTTGTTGACTTGCTGTGGTCGTATATAGTTGGTGTCTGATGTAGCCCTTGTTGACTTGCTGTGGTTGTATATAGTTGTGTCTGATGTAGCCCTTGTTGACTTGCTGTGGACGTATAGAGTTGTGTCTGATGTAGCCCTTGTTGACTTGACGTGGTCGTATATAGTTGTGTCTGATGTAGCCCTTGTTGACTTGCTGTGGTCGTATATAGTTGTGTCTGATGTAGCCCTTGTTGACTTGCTGTGGTCGTATATAGTTGTGTCTGATGTAGCCCTTGTTGACTTGCCGTGGTCGTATATAGTTGTGTCTGATGTAGCCCTTGTTGACTTGCTGTGGACGTATATAGTTGTGTCTGATGTAGCCCTTGTTGACCTGCTGTGGACGTATATAGTTGTGTCTGATGTAGCCCTTGTTGACTTGCTGTGGACGTATATAGTTGTGTCTGATGTAGCCCTTGTTGACTTGCTGTGGTCGTATATAGTTGTGTCTGATGTAGCCCTTGTTGACTTGCTGTGGTCGTATATAGTTGTGTCTGATGTAGCCCTTGTTGACTTGCTGTGGTCGTATATAGTTGTGTCTGATGTAGCCCTTGTTGACTTGCTGTGGTCGTATATAGTTGTGTTTGATGTAGCCCTTGTTGACTTGCTGTGGACGTATATAGTTGTGTCTGATGTAGCCCTTGTTGACTTGCTGTGGTCGTATATAGTTGTGTCTGATGTAGCCCTTGTTGACTTGCTGTGGTCGTATATAGTTGTGTCTGATGTAGCCCTTGTTGACTTACTGTGGACGTATATAGCTGTGTCTGATGTAGCCCTTGTTGACTTGCTGTGGACGTATATAGTTGTTTCTGATGTAGCCCTTGTTGACTTGCTGTGGACGTATATAGTTGTGTCTGATGTAGCCCTTGTTGACTTGCTGTGGTCGTATATAGTTGTGTCTGATGTAGCCCTTGTTGACTTACTGTGGACGTATATAGTTGTGTCTGATGTAGCCCTTGTTGACTTGCTGTGGACGTATATAGTTGTGTCTGATGTAGCCCTTGTTGGCTTACTGTGGACGTATATAGTTGTGTCTGATGTAGCCCTTGTTGACTTGCTGTGGACGTATATAGTTGTGTCTGATGTAGCCCTTGTTGACTTGCTGTGGACGTATATAGTTGTGTCTGATGTAGCCCTTGTTGACTTGCTGTGGTCGTATATAGTTGTGTCTGATGTAGCCCTTGTTGACTTACTGTGGACGTATATAGTTGTGTCTGATGTAGCCCTTGTTGACTTGCTGTGGACGTATATAGTTGTGTCTGATGTAGCCCTTGTTGACTTACTGTGGACGTATATAGTTGTGTCTGATGTAGCCCTTGTTGACTTGCTGTGGTCGTATATAGTTGTGTCTGATGTAGCCTTTATTTTATTTCTATATTTAGGATACACCATATAGACAAAATGATAAACATTAGCACACTCAAAAGAAGCAGATTAGAAGTGATGTTTTGGAAAATAGAAAAGGCCAATTGGTTCTTTGATCTTGACCGTAATGAACTGGTGGAAAAAGTGCTCAAGGAAATACAAAATACATCTGATGATGTGGTAGGTAAAGGCACAGCCATGGCTCCTGTATTTGGATGTTTTTTCTTCCTGAAAGGCAAGCTTTCACTCAGAAATAATGAACCATCCAAAGCTTTGGACGATCTGTTAATGGCTCAAAAACTTTTTAATGAGCACAAGTTTATTCGACAGAATTATCTGTATCATATTGCACATGTTTTTGAAAAAATCGCTAACTCGTATCTGAAGTTAGAACCACCAAATATAGATGGGGCATTTAGGTATCTCTCGGCAGCTTTTACTAAAGCATCGGAAAAGGCAGAAAATTTTTACAATTTAGACATTCCATCGTTGACTGCAAGCATTGGGAGATGCTATTACACACAAGGCATTAAGGAGAAACAATTAGGAAATCTTTCTTGTGCAAAGGAGATTTTTGAAAAATCGATTGGTTATTATACAAAAGCCATGGCATTAGATACTCAAATGAATCTACACAAATATGACAATTTTGCTGACAAATTAGTAAAGAGGTCAGAATCTCATGTTGAACTTGGATTGTTGAAGGTCAGTGGCGCATTAAGTGATGCTGTGAAGGACATCCGAGAGGCAGACGATCTCAGAAGAAAGATCTTACAACCACCAAGCTACAAGTGTACACATACCCCTCATCTTCTGGGCAAATTTCTCTGCATAAAGGCAAAGCAGGAGTATGAAAACAAACACAAAGGTAAATATTACAGGATGAACCTAGACTACCCTTAACAAAATGTTAGTTTGCCCTAACCTGACCCATAGATGGGTAGATTTGGTTGGTTTGGTTCTATGATGTTTGACGACTCTTTCAACAATATTTCAGTTATATCGTGGTGGTCAGTTTTATTGGTGGAGGAAACCGGAGGACCCAGAGAAAACCACCGACCTGTCGCAAGTCACTGACAAACTTTATCACATAATGTTAAAGTTTGTCAGTGACTTGCGACAGGTCTCCAGTTTCCTCCAAGGTAGGTGGGGAAATTCTTTTTGTTTTCTTTAAGAATATAAAATTTTGAATAAGATACCTTATCCCTATGGAACTTGGAAATATCTAGAAATAAAAATAATACATTTGTTTTTAAAGAAAAATTATTCGAGTTGGCCTCTTTTTTACAGGTAGGTCATGATTCGGTTAAATGGTCCTATCTTGCTCAAGTTGCTGAATTCTGTTGTATTCACTTTCCACCTTTTATTGTACCTTGGGTCAATCTATGAATTTCTTTCACTACAAAGTCAAGAGATTCTGAATAGACCAGTTTGTGTGCTAGATATTCTGAAAAGAGTCTGAAAATTACTAAAAATTCTGTAAAGATTCTGAACATTACTGAAAATTCTGAACAGATTCTGAAAATTGCTGATAATTCTGAACATTACTGAAAATTCTGAGCAGATTCTGAACATTGCTGAAAATTCTGAACAGATTCTGAAAATTGCTGAAAATTCTGAACATTACTGAAAATTCTGAGCAGATTCTGAACAAATTCTGAACATTGCTGAAAATTCTGAACAGATTCTGAACATTATCTTTCTTCTTAATCAATATATGTTACTTCATTTTCATTAGATTTTAACTAAATATAGAATGTGATATTTCACTAATTATTTATTTAAAAAAAATAGAACAACCATATTATTTCATTTTCTTTATTTCAATCTTTCTTCTTAAATCAATATATTTTATTTCATTTTCATTAGATTTTAACTAATTATAGAAAGGGATCAGAGAAGGGATATTTTACTAATTATTTTGTTTAAATTAAATTACAACAACTATATTATTTCATTTCTTATTAAATTTGTCATTTTCTTTATTTCCAAATTTTCTTCTTAAATCAATATATTTTACTTCATTTATATTAGATTTTTACTAAATATCGCATGTGATATTTCACTAATTAATTATTTAAAAAAAAAAATTACAACAACTATATTATTTCATTTTTTTATTAAATTTGTCATTTTTATATCAATTTTTTCTGCTTAAATCAAAATATTTTACTTCATCTTTAAAAACTAATTAAAAACCTTTAAATGGCCCCAACTTAAGTGCTAAAGGAAAACAACAATCTACACTATAAGTAAGTATGTAAGTAAGAGCAAAATAATTTGTTGACCTGTATAACATAAAACACAATGGTGTCGTATGCAAAAATTGGCTTGTTGCACAACCGGAAGTCGGCATCATTATATCGTTATCTGATGAGAGTGATATTATCAAATTTTCAGTGTTTTGCCAAGCCGATTACAGCGTTCATGGATGATTAATGGCGAGTTCCTCTCGGTAGATTGTTGATAGATACCATTATCTATATATGAATGGAATTTACATAAGAATGTTTGGGTTGAATGTTATATGTGATCATCTGCAATTTTCGAGAGGGACATTTTGTCGCCATCTTTTTTTCATTCATAGCATCCTCAACTGATCAACATTAAAACTGAAAATTTGTAAAATCTGGTGGAGACTTTTCCAACCCTTTACACCACAATTGGCCTTGAAAAATCCCCAATTTTGCGTGATTTGTGTTGTATCAAATATATCCTGTGACAATTTGAATTCATAGAATAGCATATTTTAGCCTTTTTAATAGTGATTATGCGATTTCGCAGTAAAGCATATTGAGGATCACTTGAACTTTATGATCGCAATACTTGTATACAAATAAATAATAAAAATTATATGACAAAAAAGCACAAGTATAAATGTCATAAGACACATTTTACATGTATGTGGGAAAATAAAAGTGACTTTTAAAAATTATTGTTAGCATACTCGTGGCACGGAATAATCACCCCTTTTCTGAGTACTTATTTATTTTCAATAAAATTTCTTTATTATTTCATCTCTTTTCCCTGAATTTATATTGTGGATAATAAGAGTATATGTAGGGTCGACATATATAACTTGCTGTTAACATAAGATTAAGTTAAATTAAGGAAAATGGGATGAAATAATAGAGAAATTTTATTGAAAGTAAATACAAAAAATGTATGTAAACAGAAAGTTGATTAATTCAGAAATTAAAATGATTTTTAACACAATTTATTAAGAAATACCAATCACAATATCGTTATTTAGGTAAATACTTAGACAGATTTCTTAAAAACTATTTTTAGCCAAGTTGCAACGAAGTTGCAGTCGGCTGATGATTTGGCGAAAGGCGGGCTGGCGTATGTTAGCCTATCTTCGTTAACGCGATAGCACTCTTAGTTTTTGGCCGATCAACATAATTTTTGGTAGGAAGCATTATTACACTATTATTTAGAGCAAGTTCGAAATTCAGATTAATCTATTGTTTTTTTCTTGTAAAATCATGGTTTTTTTATAGAAAAAGTACATATTTTGAGAATGATCTTCGTTAACGCGATAGCGCTCTTAGTTTTTGGCCGATCAACATAATTTTTGGTAGGAAGCATTATTACACTATTATTTAGAGCGAGTTCGAAATTCAGATTAATCTATTGTTTTTTTCTTGTAAAATCATGGTTTTTTATAGAAAAAGTACATATTTTGAGAATGATCTTCGTTAATGCGATAGTGCTCTTAGTTTTTAGCCGATCAGCGTAATTTTTGGTAGGAAGCATTATTACACTATTATTTAGAGCGAGTTCGAAATTCAGATTAATCTATTGTTTTTTTCTTGTAAAATCATGTTTTTTTATAGAAAAAGTACATATTTTGAGAATTATCTTCGTTAATGCGATAGCGCTCTTAGTTTTTAGCCGATCAACGTAATTTTTGGTAGGAAGCATTATTACACTATTATTTAGAGCAAGTTCGAAATTCAGTTTAATCTATTGTTTTTTTCTTGCAAAATCATGGTTTTTTATAGAAAAAGTACATATTTTGAGAATTATCTTTGTTAACGCGATAGCGCTCTTAGTTTTTGGCCGATCAACATAATTTTTGGTAGGAAGCATTATTACACTATTATTTAGAGCAAGTTTGAAATTCAGTTTAATCTATTGTTTTTTTCTTGTAAAATCATGGTTTTTTATAGAAAAAATACATATTTTGAGAATTATCTTCGTTAACACGATAGCACTCTTAGTTTTTAGCCGATCAGCGTAATTTTTGGTAGGAAGCATTATTACACTATTATTTAGAGCGAGTTCGAAATTCAGATTAATCTATTGTTTTTTCCTGTAAAATCATGGTTTTTTATAGAAAAAGTACATATTTTGAGAATTATCTTCGTTAATGCGATAGCGCTCTTAGTTTTTAGCCGATCAACGTAATTTTTGGTAGGAAGCATTATTACACTATTATTTAGAGCGAGTTCGAAATTCAGTTTAATCTATTGTTTTTTTCTTGCAAAATCATGTTTTTTTTATAGAAAAAGTACATATTTTGAGAATTATCTTTGTTAACGCGATAGCGCTCTTAGTTTTTGGCCGATCAACATAATTTTTGGTAGGAAGCATTATTACACTATTATTTAGAGCGAGTTCGAAATTCAGATTAATCTATTGTTTTTTCTTGTAAAATCATGGTTTTTTATAGAAAAAGTACATATTTTGAGAATTACACATTTCTCTGAAACTACAAAAGATAGAAGCTTAATATTTGATATGGGTGGAGATGCCAATGTGAAGTTGTGCATTCAACATTTTTATCCCCGGGGCTCGGCCCCACCCCGCTGGGGAATCTGTTTAAAAAAATGTGACCGAGATCCCCACCCTAAACCATATATATTTATGATCAGGGTGACTAGGCAAATTAAATGCATTATAGCTCAGGCCCCAGGGTCATACCCCAATCCTACCTGAAGTGAACTTTTTAATGGTTGAGATCCCCACCCCTAAACCATATATATTTATGATCAGGGTGACTAGGCAAATTAAATGCCTTATAGCTCAGGCCCCGGGGGGTCATACCCCACCCCCTGCCTGAAGTGAACTTTATAATGGTTGATATCCCCACCCCTAAACCATATATATTTATGATCAAGGTGAATAGATAAATTAAATGCCTCAAGAGTTGAGGCCCAGGGTCATCCCCATCCCCTACCGGAAGTTTTTTTGAGAATTACACATCTCTGAAACCATTTTGTCAATTTTAACCAAACTTTGCCCAAATGTTCCTTGGGTGATCCTCTTCCAAAGTTATGTTTGGTATGTCTGGGGTCCAAAGAAGGGCCCAAGAGGGGGCCTAAGATTTATTTTTTGTCCTTTGAAACTTGATGATATCTTGAATAGTCTTTATATTGCATACACATGTAGGAAAATATTTCCAATCCATCATACATGCATGACTTGTTTATTCTTTAGTTTCTTACTTATTTATAAAACAAGACCAATTGATTTTGACTTGCAACTCGGCTGTTGCATCTCTGATGCTTTCTCGATTTTTGTCTTTTTAATTGATAATTGACCCAAGTTAGGCTATTAATAAATGAAATGTGACTTAATGTGTTAATTAATTTTCATTAAAAAACATACATGACTTCTACAAATTTTAATTCCTTATCTAATTCTTATAAATCTTATTACGTAACAATATGGTCAGGTTGTTATTTTCATTGAATGGCATCTCAACACAGTAGGTGCTCTTCCTGTATAATCAGTAATAGTGGTTACATCCCAGGGTATTGTCACTATAAAATTTAAGTATTGTCCATGTATTATAAGATAAGATAAGAAAACTTTATTTTGATTTGGCACATAATAAAGCAGTACAACATAAGCTCTAAGGAGCTTTTTACCAAATATACATTAACAATAAAACAACACAAGTCACATGCAAAGTTACAAACTAAAATAAGCTAAGACATACAGCCTTTACAGGCATAAAAAGGAGGACTGTGTATAGATCTGAATAAGAACCCACGTGGCAAGTGCCTCTTTGGACTCTTGTTCAAGATCCACACACAGATGCTCCAACATAAAGCAGCATTTAAAAAAGAAGCAGCAGGTAAAAAAAAAAATAATAATAATAATAATACTGAATACTTAAAACTGGTACCAACATAATCAGTAAAAGCAGCACTGTCTAACCACAAAATCAAAGAATATAAAATTTTCAAGCCAAACTAAAAAAAAATTAAAATTAAACAAATAAAAAATTTAAAAAAATATAAGCAAACCAGAAGCAAAATTTTAATCATCTACATGCAGAACAGCAACATTTTGACCCATTTTAGGACTGCAAAAGACTCTTGAATTGAGAGAAGCTATTTTCAGTCCTGAAATGATCTGGGAGGCTGTTCCACAATGTAGGTGCAGCAAATTTGAAAGATTTTTTACCGTACAGTGCACACTGCATATAAATGCCGGACAGGGACCAGGTGGCAATGCCTCGCTGGGTTGCCACCGGCATCTACATGCAGCATGACATAATAAAGCAGAAAATTAAGCATGTTTGGATAAAAAATTGACAAGCACTAAAACAAAGCAATATATATCTAAAAGCTATATGCAAATAAAAAGAGCAAAAAAAGTAGCAGAATATTTATCACCTGCATGCAGAACAGCAACATTTAGTACCATTCCAGGACTGCATTAAGCTCTTAAATTGAGAAAAACTGTTTTCAGTCCTGAAATGGTCTGGGAGGCTGTTCCACAATGTAGCAGCAGCAAATTTAAATGTGTTTTTGTCATACCTTGATGTTCTGACCTGTGGAATGTCCAGTATATTGTTGTATCTAAAATAATATTTTGAATTTTGTAAATGCACAAGGTTATGGAGACATGATGGCGACAGTTTATTCATCATCTTAAATGTTTCCAGGGCCATAGTTCCCATTCTACGAATCTGCAAGGAAGGCACCTTTGCTTTTTAGCTCACCTGGCCATAGGCCATGTGAGCTTTTGTCATGGGTAAGCGTCCGTCCGTTAGCTTTTCACATTTAAATCTTCTTCTCTGAAACCGCAGAACAGATTTCAACCAAACTTGCCAGAAATGTTCATTGGATGGTCCTCTACCAGATCTATGTTTTTGGTGCTGATTTGAAATCCAACATGGCTGCCAGGGTCCATAATGTGTTCTCATTGGCTGAAATTAAATCTTCTTGTCAGAAACCACCAAGCCAATTGAATTGTGACTTTGCAGGAATGATCATTGGGTGGTTCTGTACTAAACTTGTGAATCGTTTGCCGATCGGAAATTCAAGATGGCCACCATGACTCGACTTAGTTTAACATTGGACCCTATGGGAATTTCACATTTTCATCTTTTTTTCTGAAACCACAAAACAGATTTGAACCAAACTGAGAAGAAATGTTCATTGGATGGTCATATACAAGATTTTTGTTTTTGGCGCTGATCGGAAATCCAACATGGCTGCCAGGGCCCATAATGTGTTCTGATTGGTCAAATTTTTTAAATCTTCTTGTTAGAAACCACTAGACCAATTGAATTGTGAGTTTGCAGGAATGATCATTGGGTAGTCCTGTGCTAAACTTGTAAATCGTTTGCCGATCGGAAATTCAAGATGGTTGCCATGACTCGACTTAGTTTAACATTGGACCCTATGGGAATTTCACATTTTCATCTTTTTTTCTGAAACCACAAAACAGATTTGAACCAAACTTGGCAGAAATGTTCATTGGATGGTCATATACAAGATTTGTGTTTTTGGCACTGATCGGAAATCCAACATGGCTGCCAGGGCCCATAATGTGTTCTGATTGGTCAAAATTTTAAAAATCTTCTTGTTAGAAACCACTAGGCCAATTGAATTGTGAGTTTGCAGGAATGATCATTGGGTGGTCCTGTACTAAACTTGTGAATCGTTTGCCGATCGGAAATTCAAGATGGTTGCCATGACTCGACTTAGTTTAACATTGGACCCTATGGGAATTTCCATCTTTTTTTCTGAAACCACAAAACAGATTTGAACCAAACTTGGCAGAAATGTTCATTGGATGGTCATATACAAGATTTGTGTTTTTGGCACTGATCGGAAATCCAACATGGCTGCCAGGGCCCATAATGTGTTCTGATTGGTCAAAATTTTAAAAATCTTCTTGTTAGAAACCACTAGGCCGATTGAATTGTGAGTTTGCAGGAATGATCATTGGGTGGTCCTGTACTAAACTTGTGAATCGTTTGCCGATCGGAAATTCAAGATGGTTGCCATGACTCGACTTAGTTTAACATTGGACCCTATGGGAATTTCCATCTTTTTTTCTGAAACCACAAAACAGATTTGAACCAAACTGAGAAGAAATGTTCATTGGATGGTCATATACAAGATTTGTGTTTTTGGCGCTGATCGGAAATCCAACATGGCTGCCAGGGCCCATAATGTGTTCTGATTGGTCAAAATTTTTTAAATCTTCTTGTTAGAAACCACTAAGCCAATTGAATTGTGACTTTGCAGGAATGATCATTGGGTGGTCTTGTACTAAAATTGTAAATCGTTTGCCGATCAGAAATTCAAGATGGCCACCATGACTCGACTTAGTTTAACATTGGACCCTATGGGAATTTCACATTTTCATCTTTTTTTCTGAAACCACAAAACAGATTTGAATCAAACTTGGCAGAAATGTTCATTGGATGGTCATATACAAGATTTGTGTTTTTGGCACTGATCGGAAATCCAACATGGCTGCCAGGGCCCATAATGTGTTCTGATTGGTCAAAATTTTAAAAATCTTCTTGTTAGAAACCACTAAGCCAATTGAATTGTGAGTTTGCAGGAATGATCATTGGGTGGTCCTGTACTAAACTTGTGAATCGTTTGCCGATCGGAAATTCAAGATGGTTGCCATGACTCGACTTAGTTTAACATTGGACCCTATGGGAATTTCCATCTTTTTTTCTGAAACCACAAAACAGATTTGAACCAAACTTGGCAGAAATGTTCATTGGATGGTCATATACAAGATTTGTGTTTTTGGCGCTGATCGGAAATCCAACATGGCTGCCAGGGCCCATAATGTGTTCTGATTGGTCAAATTTTTTTAAATCTTCTTGTTAGAAACCACTAAGCCAATTGAATTGTGACTTTGCAGGAATGATCATTGGGTGGTCTTGTACTAAAATTGTAAATCGTTTGCCGATCAGAAATTCAAGATGGCCACCATGACTCGACTTAATTTAACATTGGACCCTATGGGAATTTCACATTTTCATCTTTTTTTCTGAAACCACAAAACAGATTTGAACCAAACTGAGAAGAAATGTTCATTGGATGGTCATATACAAGATTTTTGTTTTTGGCGCTGATCGGAAATCCAACATGGCTGCCAGGGCCCATAATGTGTTCTGATTGGTCAAATTTTTTAAATCTTCTTGTTAGAAACCACTAGACCAATTGAATTGTGAGTTTGCAGGAATGATCATTGGGTGGTCCTGTGCTAAACTTGTGAATCGTTTGCCGATCGGAAATTCAAGATGGTTGCCATGACTCGACTTAGTTTAACATTGGACCCTATGGGAATTTCCATCTTTTTTTCTGAAACCACAAAACAGATTTGAACCAAACTTGGCAGAAATGTTCATTGGATGGTCATATACAAGATTTGTGTTTTTGGCGCTGATCGGAAATCCAACATGGCTGCCAGGGCCCATAATGTGTTCTGATTGGTCAAATTTTTTTAAATCTTCTTGTTAGAAACCACTAAGCCAATTGAATTGTGACTTTGCAGGAATGATCATTGGGTGGTCTTGTACTAAAATTGTAAATCGTTTGCCGATCAGAAATTCAAGATGGCCACCATGACTCGACTTAATTTAACATTGGACCCTATGGGAATTTCACATTTTCATCTTTTTTTCTGAAACCACAAAACAAATTTGAATCAAACATGGCAGAAATGTTCATTGGATGGTCATATACAAGATTTTTGTTTTTGGCGCTAATCGGAAATCCAACATGGCTGCCAGGGCCCTTAATGTGTTCTGATTGGTCGAAATTTTAAAAATCTTCTTGTTAGAAACCACTAAGCCAATTGAATTGTGACTTTGCAGGAATGATCATTGGGTGGTCCTGTACTAAACTTGTGAATCGTTTGCCGATCGGAAATTCAAGATGGCCGCCAGGGCCCTTAATGTGTACTGATTGGTCGAAATTTAAAAAATCTTCTTGTTAGAAGCCAATTGAATTGTGACTTTGCAGGAATGATCATTGGGTGGTCCTGTACTAAACTTGTGAATCGTTTGCTGATTGGAAATTCAAGATGGCCACCATGACTTGACTTAATTTTAGCATAGGACCCTATGGAAAAAATGTTTAAAAGTCTTCTCCTCTGAAACCAGTAAGTCAATTTAAAGCAAACGTGGCATGAATGGTCCTTAGGTGGTCAACTTTCAAAATTATGTCCTGTGACCCTGGCCTCCATCCAAGATGGCCACCTTCAGCGGACATAGTTTTAACATAGGACCCTATGGGAAAAATGTTTAAAAAAAATTTCCTCTGAAACCAGTAAGCCAATTTAAAGCAAACATGGCATGAATGGTCCTTAAATAGTCAACTTTCAAAATTATATCCAGTGACCCAAACCTCCATCCAAGATGGCAACCATCAGCGGACATAGTTTTAACATAGAACCCTATGGGAAAATTGTTTAAAAGTCTTCTGAAACCAGTCAGCCAATTTAAAGCAAACATGGCATGATGGTCCTTGGGTAGTATACTTTCAAAATTGTGTCCGGTGACCACGACCTCCATCCAAGATGGCTGCCATGAGCAGACATAGTTTTAACATAGAACCATATGGCAGTATGGGATTTGAATAGTAACTTAGATGTATTTGGCATGCAGACATTCTTAAGAGGACTTATTTATGTCAGGTGAGCGATACAGGCTCACTTGAGCCTCTAGTTTCAATAAATTATCATATTGTAATCCTCATACACAAAACGAAGTGCTCTTTCTTGCACTTTTTCTATCTTTTTGGAATTTTTCTCCGTACAAAAATGCCAGGCCAACGGGCAAAAGTTAGAATTGCTAAGAATAAAAGTATGGAAAATTGTAAGTTTGTTTAATCTGTTCAAATAGGGGCCTAAACGTTTGATAATGTTCAGCTGTTTGGATGCCTTCCTGCAGATTGTACTTATATGTGTGTCAAAATTTAATTGATAATCGATCTCAATGCTAAGTAATTTAACACTGTCTTCACACGTTAGTTCAAAATTTTGTATATTTATAGTTGGACGTTTTTTATAGGTTTTCTTTCCCACTGCCTAAACTTGAAATTTATCAGGATTAGCCTGCATTTTGTTAATTTTGAACCATTCAATGAGATGATTTGAGTCAGACTCTAGAGTAGAAATAAGTAGATCAAAATCAGGACTGCCAAAGGAAAGGTATTATCGTCTGCATAATTATACAGAGAACTGTCTTTAATGAACAAAAATATATCATTTATGAAGACATTGAATAAGAGGGGTCCAAGTATAGATCCTTGCGGAACCCCTTTGTGGATGTCGGCCCAGTTGCTCAGAACACTATTGATCTTTATTTGTTGTTTTCGGTTTGATAAGTATGATTTTAGTAACGAGACCGAATGATCTGAAACTCCATAAGCTGACAATTTGTCTAGCAGTATGGCATGTGGTAGGCAATCAAAAACCTTTGAAAGGTCCATCAGAACTGATGCTATATAATAATTTTTGTCTAGGGCTTCACGCCAATCTTCTAGAAGTCTGAGCAACGTGGTCTGGCATCCATGTCCACGTCGGAAAGCACACAAAAAAGGGTTAGATATTGTGTCGAAAAAATCAGATAATTGTGTTTCAAATACCTTTTCAAAAATTTTAGAAAAAACAGGAAGGACACTCACAGGTCTATAATTTGTTTTACTTAATGGGTCATTTTTCTTGTGTAATGGTGCTACCTGAGCTTTTTTAAGAGAATGAAGAAATACACCAGTGTCAATAGACAAGTTTATCAATGATGTTAACTGGTTGGATACTATTGGTTTACACTGTTTGATAATTTGGCTGGAATGTTATCAAACCCAGAGGCTTTTTTTATATTTATTTTATCTATAATTTTTTCAATTTTATCAGATGTTATATGCTGGAATTCAAAATTTTTCTCCACATCCACATGATTTTTAATTTCCACTATACTAGGGTGAGTAGTGGGCTCATATACAATGTCTTCCCCAATTTTATCTGCAACTGTAGAGAAGAAAGTATTAAACTTTTCAGAAACTTCACATGTATCATTTATAATTTTATTGTCTTCTCACAGAATTATATTCTGATCCCCAGAGTTACATTTTTTAGAGAAAAATGGTTTAACAGTTTTCCAGAAGTTGACATTTTTAGCCCCACCCGCACAGCATTCAAGAAAATAAGTTTTCATAGAATTCTTTTTTAATTTTGTTACCAAATTTCGCTGCTTTCTAAATTTTTCCCATGTTTTTGTGTTGCGATTTTTTGTATATTTGGAATAAAACATATGTTTTCTGTATATGGCTCCTCTTAATTCACTGTTTGTACACGGAAGTGGATTTTTACGGGGTTGTCTATTTTTCACTGGAGCGTGTTTATCAAGTACACTTTTAAAGGCATTTTGATATTCATTATATACATTGTGAACTTCACTAGATGTTGATAAATTCTCAATATCTGGGAATGAAATTTTCTCAAGATCACAATTAAAGCTGTCAGTATCAAAATTTTTATAGCTTCTGTATGTTATTATTTTTCTTTTCTGGACTGGGACGTCCCCTTTTATTGTGACTGAGATTATGTTATGACAGTCACTAATACCAGTAGGAAAATTTTGTATATTTTTACCTGTATTTTACCAGAGAACTAATTAAAGTAATAATTTTTTGATTAGAAAACGGAAAAATCTAAATATTTCGTAAAGCGTAGACTTTTTTTTTAACGCATTCAACGAGAGTTTTGTCAGGAATTTTACTACCATTTTGGAATTGTATAAATATTTACGGTTGAAATTATTCTGAAGGCCCTGCTCATCTGAAAAATTACCAATTTTTGGCGTTATTTTGGTCTTTATTTCAAGCTAAGTTCTTCAAAATAGGCCAAGTTTGCTCGTTAAATGTGACAGCCAACTCACCGTGGACGTAATCCCATATAACAATAGGAACGACGGTGGTCCCGCAGCTGGTCTATTGTCTCTCGTCGAAGTGCCGGAGAAGGCTATTGTTCCCTTCATGGTTAATGCATTTGACTACGTGACATTTATACACAGGCTTACCTGAGATTTACCTGGACAATTTTGAAAAAAAACGTGAAATCATAAATTTTCATAATTACTGATTTTTAATTTGACCAAGTTATTTCAATCTTTCGGAAATAATTCGAAAAAGAACGGTTTTTTCTGCTAATAAATTCACTGAAGTTAAACATAGAGTACACAATTATTGGATATGAATAAAATTTTATAGGTAAAAACGTTATATACAATCTGTCATTTACAACCGGTGTAACCTTCAATCTGTAATCATGTTGGACTGGATTCAGCTTTCCTCGTCGCTGGACTCGTCGTCATCAAAATCAATTATTATTGGGGGAATCTCACTCCTATCAATGCAATTCTCTTTCCCATACTCCTTTTCTAATACATGGTCTTCTGCCTTCGCCCAAACTTCCTTTGTAATTCTGGCAAACCCCCCATAAACAAGTTCTTTCACATCCTTCAAACGAAAAGTTGTATTGTTTTCTGCAACAAACCCTTTAACCTGTGCCCAAATAAGTTCTATGGGGTTCAATTCGCAATGGCGAACAGGGGTTCTTAGAACTTCGTGACCGTGTAGGTTGGCAATTTTATCAGTTTTAAAAACGGAAAGGAGTTTCTTAAATTTGATTTTTTCATAAAGTTGTTTTTTAGTTTCAAGGGGCTGAAAAGGAATGTTGTGTTTTGAAAGATAATCTTGTAAGACAGCTTTTCTCTGATTAAAGTTTGGCACAACAGTTTCTTCAGTCTTGATGTTGTGATAACTGGCATTATCTAAAACGATAACACTTGGGCTTTTTAATGCTGGCATAAGCTGATTTTCGAACCAGTTTAGAAAGATGGGCCCGTTCATTTCTTGGTGATAATCCCCATCTTTAGCTTTGGCAAGAAAAACCAAATCACACCTATCAATCAAACCCTCCTCACGATTACCAGCGTGCAACGGTCAAAATCATCAAGAGTTTTCTTTCTTTCGGTCTGTTGGATTCAGGAGGACTTTTACCGTTTACAACTCTATACACAGAACTGTAAGATATGCCAGCAGCCTTGCATGTTCTTTTAATCAAATTATCTGGGGAATAAAATGGTCTTCCCCTGGCCTTCTCAAGCTGAAAAAACTTGAATAGATTTAACACAATGTTTTTACAATCTTTTGACAAGTCCTTTGTTTTACCCATTCTTGCGATGTTTATATATATGTTAAGATGTCAAAAATTAGGTTTATGAAGAAATTTTATGTGAACTTTTAGAAAGATTTTAAAGTTTAAAAATGGAGTGTCAAAATATGCCTGTACACGTGTCTCTGTCTCTATCAAGGTAAGATTTACCTGGCTGCTACCTCTAGTTAGTTTACTCCCACCTCTATTTTGGTGGTAAAAATCGGGGAAAATGTCAAATTTCAGATGAGTGCAGCAATAATGAAAGGTTATTGTTAGATGAAATGCATATTTTAAAAATGGTAGTAAAATTCTGCACAAAACTCTCGTTTACTGTGTTTTAAAAAAATGTATTGTTTTCGAGAAAACTCAAATTTTCCGTTTTCTTATCAAAAAATTATTACTTTAGTGCATATACTGTATATGATTTTTATAAGAATGTTTTAGTATTGTTGCGTATCTAAATATGATTAAGTTTAATGATCTTTAAGAATTATGATAAATTTTGTAGCAGAGTTCTGATAAAACAGTATGGTATCAATTGCCAATTGATAAACTTGCATCCAGTTTAAATATATTAGAGAGGTGTCATATCCCTGCATGGATTCTGCTGAACATTCTGAAAAGATTATGAACATTTTAACTAAATATATCATGTACTATTTCACTTATTAATTACATTTTAAAATTAAATTACAACAAATATATTATTTCATTTCTCATTAAATTTGACATTTTCATTATTTCAATCTTTCTTCTTAAATCAATATATTTTATTTCATTTTCATTAGATCTTAGCTAAATATAGAAAGGGATATTTCACTAATTATTTTTTTAAATTAAATTACAATAACTATATTATTTCATTTCTTATTAAATTTGTCATTTTCTTTATTTCAAATTTTTCTTCTTAAATCAATATATTTTACTTCATTGTCAATAGATTTTTACTAAATATAGCATGTGATATTTCACTAATTAATTATTTTTAAAAGATTAAATTACAACAACTATATTATTTCTTTTGATTAAATTTGTTATTTTTTATATCAATTTTTTCTTCTTAAATCAATATTTTATTTCATTTTTAAAAATTGATTAAAAATCTTTAAGTGGCCCCAACTTAAGTGCTAAAACAACAATCTCTACTCACTATAAGTAAGTATGTAAGTAAGAGCAAAATAATTTTATTGACCTGTATATCATAAAAACAGTATGGTATCAATTGGCAATTGATAAAACCTGCATCCAGTGAAATATTACATGATATATTTAGTTAAAATGTTCATAATCTGTTCAGAATTTTCAGCAGAATCCATGCAGGGATATGACACCTCTCTAATATATCTAGACTGGATACAGGTTTATCAATTGGCAATTGATACCATACTGTTTTATGATATACAGGTCAAAAAAATATTTTGCTCTTACTTACATACTTATAGTGTAGATTGTTGTTTTAGCACTTAAGTTTAGCACTTCAAAGTTTTTAATTAATTTTTAAAAATGAAGTAAAATATATTGAATTAAGAAGAAAAAAATTGATATAAAAATGACAAATTTATTAAAAAATGAAATGATTTAGTTGTAATATAAATTTTTTTAAATAATTAGTTAGTGAATGTCACATGCTATATTTAGTCAAATATATTGATTTAAGAAGAAAAATTTGAAATAAAGAAAATGACCAATTTAATAAGAAATGAAATAATATAGTTATTGTAATTTAATTTAAAAAAATAATTAGTGAAATATTCCTTTCTATATTTAGTTAAGATCTAATGAAAATGAAATCAAATATATTGATTTAAAAAGAAAGATTGAAATAAAGAAAATGTTAAATTTAATGAGAAATGAAATAATATAGCTGTTCTAATTTTTTTTTAAATAATTAATTAGTGAAATATCACATTCTATATTTAGTTAAAATCTAATGAAAATGAAGTAAAATATATTGATTAAGAAGAAAGATAATGTTCAGAATCTGTTCAGAATTTTCAGTAATGTTCAGAATTTTCAGCAATTTTCAGAATTTTCAGAATCTGTTCAGTAATGTTCAGAATCTTTTCAGAATTTTTAGTAATTTTCAGAATTTTCAGACTCTTTAGAATATCTAGCACAAAAACTGGTCTATTCAGAATCTTTTGACTTTGTAGTGTTTTACCATGTAATCTTTTCTATAAGAAACACTATGGAAAATAAACTGAAATTTTATAAGAAAACTCTTTAAATTGTTTGCTGCCTAAATAGGCATGATTGAATATGATTGGCTGAAATTAAAACCACATAAGGTTGGATTGAAACAAGCAAAACTGTAAAATTTATGGTAGTCATTTGTCAAGTTTACATGACAGATAGAAAATTTTGGTGTAATATTCTAAAAGAAACTGAACACTAGGTTATATCCCAGAAAGTTTCCAAATATGAAATGAGATGTATGTTAATTATATGTCTCCCCTTCGAACGAAGGGAGACATATTGTTTTAGTCTGATTTTTTCTTCCGCTTCCGCTTCTTCTTCTTCTTCTTCTTCTTCTTCTTCTTCTTCTCAGCGAAGCTTGTCCCGACCATAACTTTTTTGTCTTTCCAGATAGGTCAATGATATTTGGTATGTGGGTGCATGATCATAAGGCGGTGTGTCGTGTACCATAATGACCTTTGTGGGACCTTGACCTTTGACCTCAAGGTCAAATAATTGATTTTTAAATAATATTTTCTTGTTCGGGCCATAACAATTTTGTCTTTCGAGATAGATCAATGATATTTGGTATGTGGGTGCATGACCATAAGGCGGTGTGTCACGTACCGTAATGACCTTCATGGGACTTTGACCTTTGATGTCAATGTCAAATAATTGTTTTTTAAATAGTATTTATTTGGTATGTGGGTGCATGACCATAAGGTGGTGTGTCGCATACCGTAATGACCTTCGTGGGACCTTGACCTTTGACCTCAAGGTCAAATAATTGTTTTTTAAATAGTATTTTCTTGTCTGGGCCATAACATTTTTGTCTTTCGAGATAGGTCAATGATATTTGGTATGTGGGTGCATGACCATAAGGTGGTGTGTCGCGTACCGTAATGACATGTTGATATAGTTATAGTTACTATGGTTACATGTTGATACACTATTAATTACAGTATGTATTTTATTTTTAAGTGAATGCTATAAATCATCTTTGGGAAGGTATAATGTATTATGAGGTAACTGATAAAATGATTCAATGTGGAGGACTTTATCCTATACACCTCCATGTACAAGAGTATGACGATATAAAGACGGAACATATATGGGCTTTACAGCAAACTAGAGACACTCAGAAAATCCCAGAAACCATTAAGTTTTATAATGTAGGTATATATATGTTGTAGACTGTTACCATGGACACAGCTCTATTATCATCACTTTGTAACTGTTGTCAGTGTCATTTGTACATATGGTAGGCCTTTTAACTGTACTACCTTTGATTCAGAAATACTACTTAGATGGCACTCAACCTTATTTATCATTATCAAACTTTCAAAGCACCATATTATCACCACTGACGTTCGAATCCCACTCAGGCGAGATACAACATTATGTGATAAAGTTTGTCAATGACTTGTGGCAGGTTGGTGGTTTTCTGCGGGTACTCAGGTTTCCTCCACCAATAGAAACAACCACCACAATATAGCTTAAATATTGTTGAGAGTGGCATTAAATACCATTACTCTAGTCCTAACCCAAAGGACCATATGGGGAAATGAGAAATACAACTGTACAAGAATAATCTTTGGATATTGCCTTATACATGTAGTATACAAAGTTTTCATTTTTGGTGTCGAGGGACCCTATGGAAAAACCATTTTTAAAATCTCTGTTACCACTGAATCATTTGAAAGGAAACTTTGGTGGGATGTCACTTAGTTAGTCCATATAAAAGATGCATGTTTTTGTGTTAATCAGAAATCCAATATAGCCACCACCTTGGGACAAAGTAATCGTATGACCATATTGGAATACAAATGGTTGGCTTAATGGTTCATCATTATACTAAGTCAATTAGTGCCGCCAGTATCAAAGGAGTGGTTTTTAATCCTGCTGAGGAAAGATAAAAAAAATTTGTCCGTTCAAAATCTAACTGCAAAGGTTTATATAGAAAATATGTTTAATCCAGCTCCTGATCCAGCGAGATAGATACATTGTATGGTTATATACATGTATAAGTGGGTGTATGTATTATTTAAGAATCATGTTTGTAAAAAATACAATTTTAATGCGTTACTTCTGTTAAGACATAAATTCTGTCTTACTGATTTACATTTAATTTCTATGACAGTTAATTAAATGTAGTGACAAGGATTTATTGTTCAATTTAGAACCACATTGGTGATGTAATAGTTAGTTTCTATGCCTCTAGTACTGTTGTTCATGTGTTCGAGTTCTGGGTTTGTATGCCTCTAGTACTGTTGTTCATGAGTTCAAGTTCTGGGTTTGGATGCCTCTAGTACTGTTGTTCATGAGTTCAAGTTCTGGGTTTGTATGCCTCTAGTACTGTTGTTCATGAGTTCAAGTTCTGGGTTTGTATGCCTCTAGTACTGTTGTTCATGAGTTCAAGTTCTGGGTTTGTATGCCTCTAGTGCTGTTGTTTGTGAGTTCGAGTTCTGGGTTTGTATGCCTCTAGTACTGTTGTTCATGAGTTTGAGTTCTGGGTTTGTATGCCTCTAGTACTGTTGTTCATGAGTTCAAGTTCTGGGTTTGTATGCCTCTAGTGCTGTTGTTTGTGAGTTCGAGTTCTGGGTTGGTATGCCTCTAATACTGTTGTTCATGAGTTCGAGTTCTGGGTTTGTATGCCTCTAGTACTGTTGTTCATGAGTTCAAGTTCTGGGTTTGTATGCCTCTAGTACTGTTGTTTGTGAGTTCGAGTTCTGGGTTGGTATGCCTCTAATACTGTTGTTAATGAGTTCGAGTTCTGGGTTTGTATGCCTCTAGTACTGTTTGTGAGTTCGAGTTCTGGGTTTATATGCCTCTAGTACTGTTGTTTGCGAGTTCGAGTTCTGGGTTTATATGCCTCTAGTACTGTTGTTCATGAGTTCGAGTTCTGGGTTTGTATGTCTCTAGTACTGTTGTTCGTGAGTTCGAGTTCGGAGTTTGTATGCCTCTAGTACTGTTGTTCATGTGTTCGAGTTCTGGGTTTGTATGCCTCTAGTACTGTTTTTCATGAGTTCGAGTTCTGGGTTTGTATGCCTCTAGTACTGTTGTTCATGAGTTCAAGTTCTGGGTTTATATGCCTCTAGTACTGTTGTTTGTGAGTTCGAGTTCTGGGTTTGTATGCCTCTAGTACTGTTGTTCATGAGTTCAAGCTCTGGGTTTGTATGCCTCTAGTACTGTTGTTCATGAGTTCAAGTTCTGGGTTTGTATGCCTCTAGTACTGTTGTTTGTGAGTTCGAGTTCTGGGTTGGTATGCCTCTAATACTGTTGTTAATGAGTTCGAGTTCAGGGTTTGTATGCCTCTAGTACTGTTTGTGAGTTCGAGTTCTGGGTTTATATGCCTCTAGTACTGTTGTTTGCGATTTCGAGTTCTGGGTTTATATGCCTCTAGTACTGTTGTTCATGAGTTCGAGTTCTGGGTTTGTATGTCTCTAGTACTGTTGTTCGTGAGTTTGAGTTCTGGGTTTGTATGCCTCTAGTACTGTTGTTCATGAGTTCAAGTTCTGGGTTTGTATGCCTCTAGTACTGTTGTTCATGAGTTCAAGTTCTGGGTTTGTATGCCTCTAGTGCTGTTGTTTGTGAGTTCGAGTTCTGGGTTTGTATGCCTCTAGTACTGTTGTTCATGAGTTTGAGTTCTGGGTTTGTATGCCTCTAGTACTGTTGTTCATGAGTTCAAGTTCTGGGTTTGTATGCCTCTAGTGCTGTTGTTTGTGAGTTCGAGTTCTGGGTTGGTATGCCTCTAATACTGTTGTTCATGAGTTCGAGTTCTGGGTTTGTATGCCTCTAGTACTGTTGTTCATGAGTTCAAGTTCTGGGTTTGTATGCCTCTAGTACTGTTGTTTGTGAGTTCGAGTTCTGGGTTGGTATGCCTCTAATACTGTTGTTAATGAGTTCGAGTTCTGGGTTTGTATGCCTCTAGTACTGTTTGTGAGTTCGAGTTCTGGGTTTATATGCCTCTAGTACTGTTGTTTGCGAGTTCGAGTTCTGGGTTTATATGCCTCTAGTACTGTTGTTCATGAGTTCGAGTTCTGGGTTTGTATGTCTCTAGTACTGTTGTTCGTGAGTTCGAGTTCGGAGTTTGTATGCCTCTAGTACTGTTGTTCATGTGTTCGAGTTCTGGGTTTGTATGCCTCTAGTACTGTTTTTCATGAGTTCGAGTTCTGGGTTTGTATGCCTCTAGTACTGTTGTTCATGAGTTCAAGTTCTGGGTTTATATGCCTCTAGTACTGTTGTTTGTGAGTTCGAGTTCTGGGTTTGTATGCCTCTAGTACTGTTGTTCATGAGTTCAAGCTCTGGGTTTGTATGCCTCTAGTACTGTTGTTCATGAGTTCAAGTTCTGGGTTTGTATGCCTCTAGTACTGTTGTTTGTGAGTTCGAGTTCTGGGTTGGTATGCCTCTAATACTGTTGTTAATGAGTTCGAGTTCAGGGTTTGTATGCCTCTAGTACTGTTTGTGAGTTCGAGTTCTGGGTTTATATGCCTCTAGTACTGTTGTTTGCGATTTCGAGTTCTGGGTTTATATGCCTCTAGTACTGTTGTTCATGAGTTCGAGTTCTGGGTTTGTATGTCTCTAGTACTGTTGTTCGTGAGTTTGAGTTCTGGGTTTGTATGCCTCTAGTACTGTTGTTCATGAATTCAAGTTCTGGGTTTGTATGCCTCTAGTACTGTTGTTCATGAGTTCGAGTTCTGGGTTTGTATGCCTCTAGTACTGTTGTTCATGAGTTTGAGTTCTGGGTTTGTATGCCTCTAGTACTGTTGTTAATGAGTTCGAGTTCAGGGTTTGTATGCCTCTAGTACTGTTCATGAGTTCGAGTTCTGGGTTTGTATGCCTCTAGTACTGTTGTTCATGAGTTTGAGTTCTGGGTTTGTATGCCTCTAGTACTGTTGTTCATGAGTTTGAGTTCTGGGTTTGTATGCCTCTAGTACTGTTGTTCATGAGTTCGAGTTCTGGTTAAGTCAAATTAAAGACTATTGAATTGGTTAGGGTTATGGTATTTAACCCACTTTCAACAATGTTTCACTCTTATCATGGCAGTCAGTTTTATTGGTGGAGAAAACCACTGCTATTGAATTTGTATTTGTTGCTTCTCTACTAAGTACAAGGCATTTGTGACTAAGAGTAAAGACTGGTTGGCTCTGAATCAGGAAATGTGTCCAAGTAGATTGATTGATTGATTTTTGGTGTTTAATGCCACTTTCAACAATATTTCAGCTATATCATGGTGACTGTCCAAGTAGGGAAACATGTCTACCTGTGGACTGTTGCTTCTGTGAGCTAGCACTATAAAAAAAAATTGTGCAATATACATTAAACACCAATCACTCGTTTGATAAATTAAGCTTCAGTGATTGATTGTATTAAAATTTCCAAGATAATCTGGTTTTCTGCTCCAATACTACTGACAATCGTGATATACCGCTAACTGAAATATTGTTGAAAGTGACAGTTAACACCTACAAGATGTTATAATAAATATCATGTACACATGTGTTACTCACTTTAGACATGACTATTTTAGCTCTTGTTATATTTTGCATTTTTGATAGGATTGAGTTGTTATCTCCCCTTGCTCAATTAAATGGCCGAAATAATCTTATAGGTAGATCTTCTATCAAATTATTATTGAATGAAAAATGTCTTCAAAGCTGACATTGTCAAACCCTTTGTGATTTATTCCTGTCTATGATATGAAATTTGGGGTCCTGATCCTTTATATTTCTGAAATATCATTAAAATGATAAAAAGCATGATACTGTTAATGAAATCCCCAACTAATTACACTGCTTCAGTTACCTTACCATTTACTATGTTTGTTTAAAACTTGTGTTCGGTTTATACAGGTTAAATTAACAAAGATTTCCTTTTTTGGAACTTCAGTTTTTTCAGGATTCCTGTTTATTCATGGGTCAGTTTTTTTCAGGATTCCTGTTTATTCATGGCTCAGTTTTTTCAGGATTCCTGTTTATTCATGGTTCAGTTTATTTAGGATTCCTGTTTATTCATGATTCAGTTTATTCAGTGTTCTAGTTTATTCAGGATTCCAGTTTATGCAGGATTCCAGTTTATTCAGTGTTCTAGTTTATTCAGGATTCCAGTTTATGCAGGATTCCAGTTTATTCAGTGTTCTAGTTTATTCAGGATTCCAGTTTATGCAGGATTCCAGTTTATGCAGGATTCCAGTTTATTCAGCGTTCAGTTCCGACACAATTACTGTATACTGTATAGTGTTTCTTCATGCTGCACATACATGTAAGTTATAACTTATTTCTGAGAAAAATGTCCCCTCACGATCTTTATTTCTGTTTTATTTTAGGATTTCCAAACTGGGAAATTTGAAAGTGAAAGGAAAAAAGATATGAGTGAAAAGAAAACCATTCAAAATAGTGAGTTTATACCAATAGAGGATCTTAAAGCAGAAATTATGATGGGTGGTAATAATATGACATTTACACCAACCGTCCAGGATAGTGACTCGGAAGAAGAAGTTGATAATGAGGCTGTTGATACTGTGTTTATTGAGGACTTTAAACTGGATCCTGATCAACTTATGGATTTTGATAAATTGTTTATAAGAATGGACCATCCTGATAGTGCTGACGATTACCCCCTCTCAGATGAAGAGGGTCCCGTCAGTGAAGCAGACGACAAAGTTAAAGATTTAAAAGATTCAGAGAGTTTAATGGATGTACAACATGATATTGATCAAATATCTAAAACAGGCCATGCTGATTTGACGGGGGAAAATAATGATGAAGTGTTTGATGAAGGTGAAAGTGCATTACAAGAAGATACTGCCTCTAATTTTCTGTCAACTGTACGGAGAAAATCAACTGGAACGGGAAGTTTATCCTCAACTTCGTCTCAAAGTGACTTCAGCATCAAAGAAAAGAGAAAGCGTTTCAAACATAAAAGATCAAGAGATGCTTCTATGCAGAAATTTTTGAATGATTTAAATGAGGTAACTTTACAAACAGGTAGAGGTGTTTTGAGTTCTACAAAATCAGCATCTAAAGATACAAGTTTTGAGGTGGAGATGCCAGTCATGGATTATTTACATATTGTTGACACAGAGGACAAGGAACAAAAGAAACAGATACTAAGAAAAATGCATCAGAAATATGCAGCTGTACAGGAAGAAGGTATATATATCTTTCTTGAATAAGTCAGTTTTATAACACTGTAACACTAGATAGTGGGAAATGTTCTGTGAAAGATTACATGCTTTGTGGAGCCTCTTGTTTAATTTTATCTTAGTTAAAATAAACATCTTTATTGGTAAATAGTTAATATTAAACCCTGGCTTTATTAGTAAGGCACATAAGAAACCGTGTGTTAGATTTATCAAAGAATTATAAATATCTTGAATTCTAACATGACGTCCTTCTTTCGCTTTGTAAACAAACGAGCGATTTATGGATTGGGTATAATCTCATTAGCGCATGTGCCGTTGCACACATTTAAGCCAGGTAATAAAATAAGTAAATAAAATTATTTACAGGTTTTTAACGTTTTAACATCTATATTCACTGACATCAACATATCCAAAATTAATAATATGCGAAATGCAATTAAAACGTGCAAACACAATATTATTGTTACAGATCAATACGACTGACTTTCCCGTCGTAAATGTATATGTTGATGAATTATCATCTGCTCGAATTTGATAGCATAAATTGTGTGCGACATTGTCCGCAAACGTAAATATAAATTACCGTCTTCTAATCAAAGTATACTACCGTATTTGTACTCTTAGACATATCAGAATCAAAATAATTCATGGAAGCCAGAATGTGTTTTGAGTTTTAACATGGGTTGGTGGATATTAGTAAATTTTATCCCTCACGAGTCACCTCCAGCTCAGGATAAAATACTAATATCCTCCAACCTATGTTAAAACTCAAAACACATTCTGGCTTCCATGATTTATTTCTTAAGTAAACATGTACTGTTACCCTTCTTTTCTTTTTAGCTCACCTGGCCATAGGCCATGTGAGCTTTTGTCATGGATATCCATCCGTCTGTTAGCTTTTCACATTTAACTCTTCTTCTCTGAAACCGCTGAACAGATTTCAACCAAACTTTCCAGAAATGTTCATTGGATGGTCCTCTACCAAATTTGTGTTTTTGGTACTGATTTGAAATCCAACATGGCTGCCAGGGTCAATAATGTGTTCTCATTGGCTGAAATTTTAAAAATCTTCTTGTCAGAAACCACCAAGCAAATTGAATTGTGACTTTGCAGGAATGATCATTGGGTGGTCCTGTACTAAAATTGTGAATCGTTTGTCGATCGGAAATTCAAGATGGCCACCATGACTCGACTTAGTTTTAACATAGGACCCTATGGAAAAAATGTTTAAAAGTCTTCTCCTCTGAAACCAGTATTTCAATTTAAAGCAAACATGGCATGAATGGTCCTTAGGTGGTCAACTTTCAAAAATTATATCCAGTGACCCAGACCTCCATCCAAGATGGCCGCCATCAGCGGACATAGTTTTAACATAGGACCCTATGGGAAATATGTTTAAAAATCTTCTCCTCTGAAACCAGTAAGCCAATTTAAAGCAAACATGGCATGGATGGTCCTTAAGTGGTCAATTTTCAAAATTGTGTCCGGTGACCGTGACCTCCATCCAAGATGGCCACCTTCAGCGAACATAGTTTTAACATAGAACCCTATGGGGAAAAAATGTTTTAAAATCTTCTCCTCTGAAACCAGTAAGCCAATATAGCAAACATGTCATTGATGGTCCTTAGGTGGTCAACTGCCAAAATTGTGTTCAGTGACCCCGATCTCGGTCCAAAATGGCCGCCGTCAGCGGACATAGTTTTAACATAGGAGATCTATTGGAAAATTGTTTAAAAGTCTTCTCCTCTGAAACCAATCAGCCAATTTAAAGCAAACATGGCATGGATGGTCCTTGGGTAGTATACTTTCAAAATTGTGTCCGGTGACCACGACCCCCATCCAAGATGGCTGCCATGAGCAGACATAGTTTTAACATAGAACCCTATGGGATTTGAATGGTAAAACTTAGATGTATTCGGCATGCAGACATTCTTAAGAGGGCTTATTTATGTCAGGTGAGCGATACAGGCTCACCTGAGCCTCTATTTTTTTATAGCTCACATGGACCATGGGTTCATGTGAGGTATTTGCATCACTTGGTGTCAGTCACATCTGCCTCTTATTATCTTTTCACAGTTCAATCTTTTTCTCACAAACCAAAGGGCTAATTAGAGACAAACCTGTTTCTTAAGTAGTCCTCCATATTGTATGTGATTTTCCTTTCATTCTCGATTGACCATGTCCACTTGGCCAATAATACTTTCCAATCGGCTGAAATATAAAAAAAAATCTTCTATATGTGTGATAGAATCATTACTTGTCAGGATCAATGTTCCTATTATTACCCCCTAAAATCTGTGTAATTTGTTTTGTCAATCTGCTACATAAATCCACACAAAATAGTTCCAAATTTCAAGTAAAGTAAAAACTATAAATGATAAAGATTAGGACAAGGTATGAATACATTTGTGTACATTTTCAGTTACCATACAAATTACATGTAAATGATAAAAAGAATTAAATTGTGTGAAAATTTTATTTCTGTAAAAATTGGCCATGAGTAATTAGGTTGGTACATAATTAATAAATAAAAAAATGGTGAGAAATTAAACAGGGAAACAGCAAAACCTGAACTTCCCCAGGAAATCTGGGATTAAAATGCTTGAATCTCTCACATATAAACTGGCTTTTACCCAAACAGTGTGTAAATAACCAGGTTAGCAATACATGAATTGATGATATTTATTTAAGGGTATAATGATGATACAAATTTTAGCATTACAAAAGACATCATTAATATAAATACAAAGACTGATTTTGACTTAAAACTAGTAATTTCAAGGTTAAAATTTTTTTCTGTCAAGATAACTGATCTAGACCTAGCTCCATTACAAAGAAAATTGAACTAAGCATATTCTTTAAACATTAGATTGTGACAGATTGTCAGAATTAGAAAAACCCTGTTCATGGCAAAGTGAAGTTGATACAACATTATGTGATAAAGTTTGTCAGTGACATGTAACAGGTCGATGATTTTCTCCAGGTACTCCAGTTTCCTCCATCAATATAACTGACCGCCACGATATAACTGAAATATTGTTGAAAGTGGCATTAAACACCATAAACTAACTAAACTAAGTAACAGAATCAGAAACACTATTACCGTTTTTTGGTACGTATAGAACGTGATCTTATGCTTTAAAATGATAATTTGTAGGTGGGGTGCGTTTTATGCGTAAGAGCAAGTATCAGACACTTTTTTTCAGGTCACGCAGAGAGTTGCCGGTAGCATAGCTTCAAGTTCACGGACGGCAATATTCCCAATGATCGACGAATTCATGTTCAAATAACAATTAATTGTGTTCATTATATATATATATGTATGTGTTAATTTAAAATAAAATTGTATAAAAATTGTATTTATTGCTTGTTCATTGCCTTTTTGAAAGGTTTGTAAATATGTATTTATTCTTGATGTTTGTCAATATTCATTCTTGTGCATTGGAGTTGTTGTTTGGAACTAATGGTCCATACGAATGCAGGAATAACTGTCAAATGTTTGCTATCAGACGTGTGATATTTTACCTTTTTGCAATCTCTTTTTTTCCTGCGGTGAAATTACATGTGTTTGGTATTGAAGCTTTTTTTGATTTATCAATTTTTACAGCAGTTGACAAGGTCAATGACCGTATATTGTATAGCAAGGTGTGAAAAGATAATTGAACATGTACTGTGACACCTGTCAATATTGTATACTATATTGTAGCATTGTTACAATATGAGTACACTTCAAAAGAAATTATAATCTCTTTGATCAGGTCTTAATTAATGTTTTACTTTTATATTGTTTTCTCTTTATTTGAATCGATCGTAATTACTTCCTATTCCAAGCTTGCCTATCTTTGATCACATGAACGGTTCATTATTTGATGAATTTACTGATTAAAGATTAAACATATCTACATATTTATTATTTAAAACAACCATAATTTGCGAGAAGAATGACAAAAAAAAAATCAGCTGCTCCATCCGTATCATTTTCATTGCCGTTTTGAACTTGTTTTCAAATTAAACATTGGCGATAAACTTCCTGCATTCACAAAACAGCTAATTTTCGCTTGCAAAATCTAAAATAATCGGTTTAAACTCTTTTAACAAAACTAATTTAACATTTCCCTGTCTAAAATTTATCAAAAATACATGGAATAACAAATACTTGATCTGTGGTAAGCAGTATTTTGCCGTTTGAACGAGGATTTCTGCCGTGAATGTTTTACTGAATCTCCCTGTGTTCTGTAGATAGGAACTAGAATTTTCCCCAGATTTTTTGGGGAGGAAATGGGGTGCGTTCTATGCACCAGTGCATTTAATAGACACAAAAAGACGGTAATAGAGGCAATTATTTCACATTATCTTAACAATAAACCTTGTTTGTTTCTTTAGGTATAGTAAAGGTTTATACTTTTATTTCCAGAGTTCAGAGGTAACAATGAAGGAGTTGCTGGTGAAATTGAAGGTGCCAGTCCACAAAATAAAGCCGTTTCTGGAAGAAAACGTCACATTCGTCAATCAGCATCAGACTTGCCAGAGGATGCTTTGCATCTTAAATCTAGTAGAGATAATAATTAGTAGACTTAGCATTTTATGGTTTAGGGTTATGGTGTTTAACACCACTTTCACCAATATTTCAGTTATATCGTGGCAGTTAACATTTTACAGATGTATCATGTTTTTACCGATAGTTTTCAACTTTATACAACCAAAATTTTAGTACAGGTAATTTGATTACAATGGAGTCTGTCTAATCCGACACACCAAGAGACCAGGGAAATGTGTCAAATTGTACAGGATGTCAGAACCTGTCTAATCCGACACACCAAAAGACCAGGGAAATGTGTCAAATTGTACAGGGTATCAGAATACTCGGGTTTTATTTTAGTTAACAGAAATACTTTGGGACTATAAATTTTTTTGGATGTCACAGGATGTCTGAAAACTCAGGTGTCGGATTGGACAAATTCCACTGTATTTGTTAAAACTCTATATATTAACTTTGTCTTTCATCTTTCTGTATTTTTTTAGCTCACCTGGCCAATGATGAGCGATTTCGTGCTCTCTTCAGCCTATTTTTTCTGATTATGTCCATTATTTTATATTCTTGAGAGAAAAAATGGAAAATGTCCCTATAAATACAGAAAAAACAACAATGCAGCAAATTATATTGAAAAATTGACTATTCCTACTGCATTGCTGGCCATGTTTACTGTGTGTATTACACTTGTTGATTTGCACTACACATGACATGAAACTTTATTTTTATACGACAAATTCTATGTCGTACGATAACTTGAGTTGTGTTTCTTAGAATCTTTTAAAATTATATCAGCTGTTTACTGGTGAAGAGAGGAGGATCCCTTTCATTTTTGACGATTTTCACTTTTGCCGTTCCAGAGTTATTGTTGATATTAATGCAAATATGTGTCTTCATAGAAATGGTCAAGTTGCTGCATTTTTGTTATCATATGAATTCTTAATTTGTTTTATCGTACCATCAGCTCACTTCAAGACACATTTTTTCATCGAAAGAATTCTTGACCCTATTACTGGTGATGTCATGAATATTGTACCACTATCCACTCGACAATATGGGTCAAATACAAAAAACTAAGTGACAACAGAACAAGAACAGAAGATAAATGTTGCAAACCCTAACCCTAACCCTAATTGAAGGACGATACCAAAGGTATCTCACTACACTTTGTCAAAATGCATCCAAATTGAGACTGAGGATAAAATCGTTATCAAAGTGTCTACCCGTGAGCATTGTGATTGCACCACCCTTCAGTACTACGATACAGCCTTTGGCTTTGCCTCCGGCTATACAGAAGTGCTTCAGGGTGGTACAATCTCATTTCCCACGGTTAGACATGTTGATAGCTAATAGTGCCTATACCAGCTCCTTATTACATGTACATAGACATAATAGTGTACATCATTATGTACTAATGTTCTATTGTTTGTACTTTTTATATTTAGATAATACTAATGGTATATATGTAGTGTACACAACATTGTGTTAATGTACTATTTTTCTTTTAAAAAAAGCTGATTTATATTTAGACTAGTGAACAACATTTTATGCTAAAGTATTATTTTTTTGCCATTCAAGTTGAAAGACATTTGAGCGTATTGACAGGACAAGAGAGCGGGGGGAAACGGACATCAGTGACAACTTGTAACCCATTTGAACGAATATTTAATAACCCATTTGAGTGAGAAATTAAATCAACATTTTCCGTTAGCCAGACATCAAGTCTTTCTCCCTGTGCTTTCCACCGGGAGGTAGGTTTTAGAGTAAGATATTGTCTTGTTTTATTTATGAAAGTTCAGCACTATTTTAAAAGTTTAAAACAAATATATTATATATATGTAGATAAGGTGATAGTCTCATAATTCCATTCTTGCTTGGTATTTATATGGGGAGGGGGTATATTGTTTTACCTCTGTCCATCTGTCCATCCTTCCATCCGTCCAAGATATTGTTCGTCACATTTTTCTCAGTAACTGTTGATGCCAGAAATCTGATATTTGGTCACAAGCGTCATATAGGTACCCCATATTGTGGGAAGCGTTTTTGGACCCATCAAATTCCTACTTCCTGTTTGCCGACTTTGTTGATTTTTATGCACATTGAACATATATGCACATTTTTCTCAGCAACTATTGATGGCAGAAATCTGATATTTGGTCACAAGCTTCATATAGGTACCCCATATCATGGGAAGCGTTTTCCGACCCATCAGATTCCTACTTCCTGTTTGCTGATTTTGTTGATTTTTATACATATTTAACATACATTTGTATATGCACATTTTTCGTCGCATTTTTCTCAGCAACTAATGATGGCAGAAATCTGATATTTGGTCACAAGCTTCATATAGGTACCCCATATCATGGGAAGCGTTTTTTAACCCGTCAGATTCCTACTTCCTGTTTGCCGAACAGCGGGGGTATCATAAGTGAGCATTAGCTCACAGTTCATCTTGTTAAACCTGAGAACGGGTGTACTGTTCACGGTCGGGTCAAACCAAAGACTATAAAATTTGTATTTGTTGCTTCTCTGCTAAGTACGCAGCATTAAGGAGAAAGAGCAAAGACTGGTTGGCTCGGAATCAGAATAATGTGTCCAAGTGGAGCGACATGTCTACCCCGCGGACTTTTGTTTCAGTGAGCTAGCACTATAAAAATCCAACTCAGCGTGTTGGTATAGAACAAAGCGGACCTCATCATCATCTCATTGAAAATTAACTTGTTCTCGCCATGATATAGCTGAAAAATTGCTGAATTGGCATTAAACAACAATCACTCACTTACTGGTTAAATAAAAACAAACTGATGTAATACTTTACAGCTGAGTACAGGTAAAGGTAATGAGCTTCCCTCAATAGTCCACATAGATTTTAATTTAGGATCAATTAGAATTTTGTCGTTCAAATGTCCACAGTATAAATTAATTTTTTCGCTCAAATGTCTATCGCAAGGTTGATAAAACTACTGATTTATATTTAGACTAGTGTACACCATTTTATACTAATGTTTTATTTTTTATTCTGGTTTGCAGTTTTTATTTCATATAGACATGTCCACATCTCTCTAATATTTTATAGTTTTTATTTCATATAGACATGTCCACATCTCTCTAATATTTTATAGTTTTTATTTCATATAGACATGTCCACATCTCTAATATTTTAATGAAATACTTTTCAGACATGGACACAGTACATATGATATATGTATGATTATGAGTTTATGTAAATGAAGGTGGATCATATTGTCAAGATTTTATGCATAATATTCGTTATATAATAGGGGGTCGTCGCGGTCGTGATTGTATGGTAGTTGAATTATCAACTACCTATGCAATCAGTGCCTATCACCACTAACGTTGTGAGTTCGAATCCCACTCTGGTGAGGGGAACTTGATACAACATTTTGTGATAAAGTTTGTCAGTGACTTGCGGCATCGCGATGGTTTTCTCTGGGTACTCCACCAATAAAACCATGAACCCGAACCTGTAGATGAAGGTGGATCAATATTTTAAAGATTTTAATAGTTGTTATTTTATAAGTATAGATGTTATATGTAAAATGAGGAATGAAGAATATGTCACAAAGACATGAATGGTCATATTTTTATTCAACAATGTCAATTTTAGATTGTTTCCACTGTTTTTACACAAAGGTTAAATAATATGAAATTATAATTTGTTATTCTGTGTAGAGCTCTTAAGCTTAAAGCTATTTTTATTTTCTTCAATATAATACATGCAGTTCTTTTTATTGCCTATACCAAGCCAGGAAAGTCAGCGGTCATGTATATGTGTATTGGGGGTACTTCATTTTACAATTTTTCTATTTGATTTTGTAATTGTACCGACAGTGTGGTGTTTTTGGTTTTTTTTATTAGATTTTGTAATTGTTCCGACAATGTGGCATTTTTTGTTTCTCTATCAGATTTTGTAATTGTTCCGACTGAGTGTGGCAGTTTTTTATTTTTTAATCTTTATAATAATGTAATCTATGCAGTTTTAATAACAGTACAAATATTTTATTTTTTATTCTTTATAATAATGTAATCTAGGCAGTTTTAATAACAGTACAAATATTTTATTTTTTATTCTTTATAATAATGTAATCTAGGCAGTCTTAATAACAGTACAAATATTTTATTTTTTATTCTTTATAATAATGTAATCTAGGCAGTTTTAATAACAGTACAAATATTTTATTTTTTAATCTTTATAATAATGTAATCTAGGCAGTTTTAATAACAGTACAAATATTTTATTTTTTAATCTTTATAATAATGTAATCTAGGCAGTTTTAATAACAGTACAAATATTTTATTTTTTATTCTTTATAATAATGTAATCTAGGCAGTTTTAATAACAGTACAAATATTTTATTTTTTATTCTTTATAATAATGTAATCTAGGCAGTTTTAATAACAGTACAAATATTTTATTTTTTAATCTTTATAATAATGTAATCTATGCAGTTTTAATAACAGTACAAATATTTTATTTTTTATTCTTTATTATAATGTAATCTAGCTTAGGCAGTCTTAATAACAGTACAAATATTTTATTTTTTATTCTTTATAATAATGTAATCTAGGCAGTCTTAATAACAGTACAAATATTTTATTTTTTATTCTTTATAATAATGTAATCTAGGCAGTTTTAATAACAGTACAAATATTTTATTTTTTAATCTTTATAATAATGTAATCTAGGCAGTTTTAATAACAGTACAAATATTTTATTCTTTAATCTTTATAATAATGTAATCTAGGCAGTTTTAATAACAGTACAAATATTTTATTTTTTATTCTTTATAATAATGTAATCTAGGCAGTTTTAATAACAGTACAAATATTTTATTTTTTATTCTTTATTATAATGTAATCTAGCTTAGGCAGTCTTAATAACAGTACAAATATTTTATTTTTTATTCTTTATAATAATATAATCTAGGCAGTTTTAATAACAGTACAAATATTTTATTTTTTATTCTTTATAATAATGTAATCTAGGCAGTTTTAATAACAGTACAAATATTTTATTTTTTATTCTTTATAATAATGTAATCTATATATATAGGCAGTTTTAATATCAGTACAAATATTTTATTTTTTATTCATTTTATCTGCATTTTTTATCCTGTTATGTGTTGTTTTCTATAAACTTATCTGTTGGTACCTATGTGTTGTTTTCTATAAACTTATCTGTTGGTACCTATGTGTTGTTTTCTATAAACTTATCTGTTGGTACCTATGTGTTGTTTTCTATAAACTTATCTGTTGGTACCTATGTGTTGTTTTCTATAGACCTATCTGTTAGTACCTGTGTGTTGTTTTCTATAGACCTATCTGTTAGTATGTCTGCCGTTTTCTAAAAACTTATCTGTTACTACTTATGCTGTTTTCTATAAACTTATTTGTTAGTACCTATGCGTTGATTCCTATAAACTTATTTGTTAGTACCTATGTTTCATTTTCTATAAACTTATCTGTTAGTACCTATGTGTTGTTTTTTATTTTGATCTTAGATTCAAATGATGCCTATGTAAATTCAATGAGAACAAGCTCTAAAATATATTTGGTATATTTAGTGGGGGTGGTTTACAACAGACACTCGGTATTCCTTTGAGTACACATTGTGCTTCTCTTCTCGCAAATTTGTTCCATTATTCATATCATGAAGCAGACTACATATTGGTTTTCTCAACAACAACAAACAAAACAAACAAAAAGGCGAGCAGAGCACTAGTACCGCCCTTTAATGTCACATTCAGATATATAGATGATGTCCTTTCACAGTTTAGTGACTATGTGGACCGCATGTATACCATTGAACTTGAAGTAAAAAGTTTAACATAAACAGCTAGGTCTGCTCAATACATTTAACTACATACACTTCGAAACTGCCAGTGAGGGTCAGTTAAGAATGAAACTTAACGATAAAAGAGATAATAAGTTTCTCTTTATGCAGTTTTCATTTGTAGCAACATTCATGGTGTATATCTCTCAGCTGATTTATATACAGAAATAAATTCTGGCTTCCAGCATCAACCAATGAGTTATGCGTTTCATGTAAAATTTTAAAAGGAGGAGCATATCTACCCCTTTCCTCATTCATGACTTATCACCGGGTTTGTAAATAGATTAACACGATGGGATTCCCCCGGTTTTTAGTGGGGTTCGTGTTACTCAATCTTTAGTTTTATATGTATGTTTTGTAGATCGTTGTTTGTCCATTTGTACTTTTTCTTTTGGCCATTGTGGTATCTGTTCTTCTTCGATATACGGATTCTGGTTACCCCGTTGGTATCTTCAAACTCTTCTTCCTACCCATAGGCTTTGCTAGTCACCTGTCCGCACACAATTAGCTTGTAAAACATGCCAAATGTTATCTGTGGTATTTTCTAATTTCATGGATCAAATCTTTTAAAATTTTGATATGCTATGTAATCCTAATGTACTCCACCAGAAAGTAAAATGCACAAATTAAACGACAACTTGTTTTTATTACACTATGGTGTTGTGTACCCCTTTAACATATGCTTCCCCTTTTCATCTACAACTAAGAAGAAAATAGAAAGCCAGGTGAGAGATTGCAGGATCCATGGAGTTTCAATTTATTGATAGACATACCTATGACAATCACTGTAGCTTATATGTTGAAACAGATTACACAGGATGTTGTGATTGTGTAAATTGTCTTCCTTGACATCGGAAGAAAACAATAGGTATCACATGTATATTAGAAGATTTATTGTTATTGTCTGTTTGTTTGTTTGTTTGTTTGTTTGTTTGTTTGTTTGTTTGTTTGTTTTATTTGTTTGGTTTTGGTTTGTTTTGTCTGTTTGTTTGTGTTTATTACAATGTTGTTAGTGGTATCGATTTTTCCTCTTTCTACGATTTTTCTGCTTAATTTGTGAAATGTTCGACAGTGTGGTATTTTTAGTGTTTCTTTATATTGTAGCTGTTTTACAAATGACGGATTCAAAACAATGTTATAGGATAGACAATTGTCGCGGTATTGAATTTGGTGATGGAGTATCATGTTAACTGACACGATATAACCTTATTTTGATTTTTGTTTTGTCCAAAACAAGTTGTAAGGAAAAATATAAAAAGATGTACATACGAAGGCGATTAAAGTAAATTGGTGCAATCCGTTGATACACTACAATTCAGTGTGGATCAACAAATACATAATGTAGTATGATTATCTGAGGCAGTCATTTCAGCTGTGCCTTCTGTCAACTAGCATGTATTTCTGTTCAGTCAGTATCTGAACAAAGAAGTTGTTTCTCATGTGAGATCCAACATTCTTCCGTAAATGGCCGTTTTCGGGTGGAGACGACCGAGGTAAGACGAGTTCATGTGCACTCGTCTTTCCTCGTTGTGACATCCAATCAGAACGCCTCTAACAAGAAAAAAAATCGTTTAAATATATATCCTAAGCCGGGAATGTCACATTATATACCCTGTCTGATAGCTGAATATATTACGGATTTAACCATCGTTTTTTTTTTCAAATACAGACTCCAACTGTATTAAATATATTTGTGTCTTTTATTTTCATTTTTTCGTATTTCTAGATGTCCTTTTCCGTACCTTTGACGTCATTCTTCAATGACGTCAAAATATGTGTCACGTCATATTTCATGTATGGGATTTCTCTTGAAGGAAAATACTGTACTTTCAACAAAATATTAGTGAGAAAAGCTCAAATATCAGTAGAAAGCTACTTAGTTTATCAATCGGTGTCGCTCAATTTTATGATATTGATCTGATAATTTATGCAACTTAGTTACTGATCAATGGCGGGGGTCTCTAGGAGTTCGCGATAGTGAAAGTTGTTCGTTTACGGAAGAAATAGGTACTTACATGCGTTGTTGGGAAAGCCCGGGTGATCTTCCACTCGTGATATAAATTTTTGTTTCTTTTCGCTCGTTTCGCTGCGCTCCACTCGCGAAAAGACATAACATTTCTATCACTCGTGGAAGATCACCCGGTCTTTCCCAAGAACGTATGTAAGAACCTATTACACTGCATACAAATAAATTACTTCTTTATTTGTATAAAGAACTTGGATTGATACACAATGTTCATAAAATACATTATGCAAAGCTATATACAGTAAAGCCTGTCTAAACCGAACCCCCTTAGGACAGAAGAATTTGTTCCGTTTAGACAGGTGTTTGGTTTTCACAGTTTTCCGGTTGTTGACTGATTTTGTCTGTTTACATACTTATGCGTTTTGACTTTCCCTTTGTAAGATTGCTCGGAGTTCGGTAATTTTTTTATTACCCTTATTTATTATACAGGTCCAAATTACATAGAAATTTAGTAGATGGGACTGTAAAGTCTGTCTGGTTTATGCATGTTTTCGGTTTACTCAGGGTTCGGTTTAGACAGGTCTCACTGTTTATATATAGTTCATGTATTTCCTCATTAATGCCATGATATATGTATGGACCTCCTTCGACAATTGTCTTCGTCCATAATTCCATGACATGCAATTTTTATAAAGCTTTCTTTCATTTTCGTCGTCATTGTTTATGAGTAATTCTATGGCATGCGCATATTCTATGGAAATAGCTTTCGTCCATCTTCGTTGCTATCGTTTGCGAGTTATTCCATGGCATGTATCCACTTGTTTCATGATAATGCACCTGCTCACAAGTCTGTCGTGGTGAAAGAATACCTTGCTACACATGCATTGAATCAATACTTTACTATATCCTCCATAAAGTCCAGATCTTGCTTCCTGTGAAATTTGGTTGAACACAGTCATCAAATAACGCCTCGGAGTTAGCCGATTGTAAAGCAGCCTGGTCGTTGGAAATGCTGTATTTCAGTCGATGAACAACACATCCTACACAATGACTAATTAACAGCGTTTCCTTAATGGATGGTAAGGCTGAAAAAGAGTGAAGATGCCACAGGATAATACGTCATAAATTTTTAGATCAGATTATTGAGTTGATTTGAATAAGCCGATCCTCAGAACATTCCAAATATTCCTCGTGACATGTAATCCCGTCCTCCACTCATCGTTGATGTGTTTCATCAATGAATGTGTGACTTATTTCCACTTGGTTACGTCTAATATATAATTACCTGATTAACTGAACAGATATAATCATTCCACATACAGTCATCAATGATATTATAACTTGTATCGGTACCATAGCCTGAATCCCATCCTACAACAATATTGAAATTTTTAAAAGAAATTAATTAAACAACATTATTAAGAAAAAAACTGGTGGAACGCGCTAATCTGGGTCACGGGTCACTGTAATCGGGCGGCTGTATCGAGAAACAGATACGGTGTTGAAAAAACTGTTGATACTCATAAAATATTGATAAATGCAATACAATTTTATGTTTGTCTTCAAGAAATATGATAGAAAAACCATGTGTGAAGTTTTATGACGAAATATCTCCGATTTCTATGTAAATTTACGAGCTGAAGTGGGGAAACACCCACAGGTAATTTTAGCGATGTATTTTTATCTTGGACAAGAATATTGAGCGTCCTGATTGGATGACCGATTTAAAACACACTGACTCCGCATGTTATTTAAAGAGATGCATGTAAAAGAAATCTATGTTATATTTATTCATTTGTTTGATTCTGGAATATTGTTGATCATTTATTTAAACAAGAAAAAAGGAAAAAAGGGGGCGGGTGAATTTTACAGTTAAATAAATGTTATGTTTCAACAGTTTAAAGAGAAAAATAAAAATTTGTTGCGACTAAGGCTTGAAAAATTGAATAAATATCAGTGGTTTTGTAAATGAGATTTATTTTAAATAGAAAATCTGAATTTATTATTTATTAATTTATTATTAATGATACGATTGTATATCCCTTGGGAGGGGGAGGGGGGTTATGATGACAATTTGAAATAAAAACACAGGACCGGACTTAGCAAAAATAATAATCCAGGATTAGTTTTTTATTAAAAAAAATCCAGGACCCCTGTGTCCATGATTTTTTTTATTAAAGTTAATAATATGAGATATTGACATCCACACTTGCCTTTTGGACAGCACATTTCTGTGTCCACACTTGTTTATATACACAAAATATAGTTATATAGCATATGCTCTAAATATATGGTTTTATCTTTTTAATGTTTCTTTTATTTGTACATATAATCCGATTGTTTTATATAGACAAGTATGTATTATGTTTTATTTCTAAAGTTCTGGTGGGTGTATAAGTTTAATAATAAAGTTTGTTCGCGCCACGATATAGCTGAAATATTGATAACTATCTGAGGCAGCGATTTCAGTTTCGCCTCCTGTTAACAAAATGCGTCACGACAAACGCGATGACTTCACATTTCCAATAATCATCTACCCCTTCTTCAGTAGCAATATTTCAGAATAATCAGGTATGGATTTTACATTTCTCAATCAAAAACGACTCAAACAAGGTAACGTTGCTCCTAGGTTGATGTCATTGCTTCAAAAGTTCTACGGAAAGTCTACAGTCGTCATCACAATCTGGTTGACCATTACGAAATATCCAAATCTCAAATGACAATGGATCTTTTACTTTTTACGTAGATGTCTTCTTTCCTTTATCACTGCCAAGATTTTTACTGGACTTGACTGTAGATATGAGTAACATGGCGAGTGTCTTATAAGAAGCAGAAGCTGCTTGTCTTTCGCGAGCACCTGAATTCACCACGCTTTTTGATGGGGTCCGTGTTGCTCATCTCTTTAGTTGTTTGTGTTGTCCTATCATGTGTCTTTACGTTCTGAGTTCCGTATTGTGATGTCATTAGTATATAGGAAAGTCTGTATACAGAATAAATGGCCGACAATTGCACAATTAATAACTGTATAATATACTACCATATATGGTGCTAAATTCAAATGAAACAACACAATTTTAGTGCATCTTTTTACCTGTGTTTCTGCTTTATTTAAGGAATGGTCGCAATTTTTGTTCGGTTCATGAAGAAATAACCTCAATCAGGTTGTACACACCGTGTAACCTGTGTACAACCTGATTGAAGTTATTTCGAATGAACCGAACACATAATTTCAATCAAACCATATATTATAAATTAATACAAACTTTTTTTGCTATGATATTGAAAAATATATTTATTTTTTCACAATAAGGCAAATAATCGGAAATAAATTTAAATAACACCAAAGGTGCCTCATTCAAAGAAAATCACCTGAGGACAACGGCATGCGACGCCTTGAGAATGACGTCTATTTTCAGATTCCGTACATTGGAAAATAACTTCGACTCTTTAAACCAATCAAAACACGTATACAATGACATGTGACTCTAAAATTAATTTATATCACATTGTACTTACTTGATATATTGTAAAAAGGGATATTCCAAACAAAATTGGTCCAAATACAGAGGCAGCTAGACAGCTAGAGACAGCTAATATATCTCTCTATGAACGAAACAAAGCTAATAAAAATATTACTGATAACTTTCTATACAATTAATTCATATATACATTTGTAAAGACATGGAATTCATGAAAATATTCAAACACTATCTGACACTATAGATAAATCCAACTTAACATCAACGTAAACCTCGCCACTATATAGCTGAAAAATTGCTGAGTTGGAGCCAAACAACAATCACTCACTCACTCAACGTAAACCTCGTCATTATATAGCTGACAAATTGCTGAGTTGGAGCAAGAATTTATCAATCCTTGGTTGAAGCCAAACAACAATGATCACCCACTCACTCACTCACTCACTCACTCACTCAACGTAAACCTCGCCACTATATAGTTGAACAATTGCTGAGTTGGAGCGAAACAACACTCACTCACTCACCCACTCACACACTCAACGTAAACCTCGCCATTATATATAGCTGTAAAATTGCTGATTTGGAACCTTAGATTGACGGTTTCTGATACACCTCTCTGTGTAGTGTTTTGTAGATTATTGTTTGTCCTCTTGTCCTTTTCCTTATTGTCATTGTGTTTTCTGTCCTTCTTAGATTGACGGTTTCTGATACACCTTTCTGTGTAGTGTTTTGTCGATTATTGTTTGTCCTCTTGTCTTTTTCCTTATTGTCATTGTATTGTCTGTCCTTCTTAGATTGACGGTTTCTGATACACCTTTCTGTGTAGTGTTTTGTAGATTATTGTTTGTCCTCTTGTCCTTTTCCTTATTGTCATTGTGTTGTCTGTCCTTCTTAGATTGACGGTTTCTGATACACCTCTCTGTGTAGTGTTTTGTAGATTTTTGTTTGTCCTCTTGTCCTTTTCCTTATTGTCATTGTGTTGTCTGTCCTTCTTAGATTGACGGTTTCTGATACACCTTTCTGTGTAGTGTTTTGTAGATTATTGTTTGTCCTCTTGTCCCTTTTCTTATTGTCATTGTGTTGTCTGTCCTTCTTAGATTGACAGTTTCTGATACACCTTTCTGTGTAGTCTTTTGTCGATTATTGTTTGTCCTCTTGTCTTTTTCCTTATTGTCATTGTATTGTCTGTCCTTCTTAGATTGACGGTTTCTGATACACCTTTCTGTGTAGTGTTTTGTAGATTATTGTTTGTCCTCTTGTCCTTTTCCTTATTGTCATTGTGTTTTCTGTCCTTCTTAGATTGACGGTTTCTGATACACCTTTCTGTGTAGTGTTTTGTAGATTATTGTTTGTCCTCTTGTCCCTTTTCTTATTGTCATTGTGTTGTCTGTCCTTCTTAGATTGACAGTTTCTGATACACCTTTCTGTGTAGTCTTTTGTCGATTATTGTTTGTCCTCTTGTCTTTTTCCTTATTGTCATTGTATTGTCTGTCCTTCTTAGATTGACGGTTTCTGATACACCTTTCTGTGTAGTGTTTTGTAGATTATTGTTTGTCCTCTTGTCCTTTTCCTTATTGTCATTGTGTTTTCTGTCCTTCTTAGATTGACGGTTTCTGATACACCTTTCTGTGTAGTGTTTTGTAGATTATTGTTTGTCCTCTTGTCCTTTTCCTTATTGTCATTGTGTTGTCTGTCCTTCTTAGATTGACGGTTTCTGATACACCTTTCTGTGTAGTGTTTTGAGATTATTGTTTGTCCTCTTGTCCTTTTCCTTATTGTCATTGTGTTGTCTGTCCTTCTTAGATTGACGGTTTATGATACACCTTTCTGTGTAGTGTTTTGTAGATTATTGTTTGTCCTCTTGTCCTTTTCCTTATTGTCATTGTGTTGTCTGTCCTTCTTAGATTGACGGTTTCTGATACACCTTTCTGTGTAGTGTTTTGTAGATTATTGTTTGTCCTCTTGTCCTTTTCCTTATTGTCATTGTGTTGTCTGTCCTTCTTAGATTGACGGTTTCTGATACACCTTTCTGTGTAGTGTTTTGTAGATTATTGTTTGTCCTCTTGTCCTTTTCCTTATTGTCATTGTGTTGTCTGTCCTTCTTAGATTGACGGTTTCTGATACACCTTTCTGTGTAGTGTTTTGTAGATTATTGTTTGTCCTCTTGTCCTTTTCCTTATTGTCATTGTGTTGTCTGTCCTTCTTAGATTGACGGTTTCTGATACACCTTTCTGTGTAGTGTTTTGTAGATTATTGTTTGTCCTCTTGTCTTTTTCCTTATTGTCATTGTGTTTTCTGTCCTTCTTAGATTGACGGTTTCTGATACACCTTTCTGTGTAGTGTTTTGTAGATTATTGTTTGTCCTCTTGTCCTTTTCCTTATTGTCATTGTGTTGTCTGTCCTTCTTAGATTGACGTTTCTGATACACCTTTCTGTGTAGTGTTTTGTAGATTATTGTTTGTCCTCTTGTCTTTTTCCTTATTGTCATTGTGTTTTCTGTCCTTCTTAGATTGACAGTTTCTGATACACCTTTCTGTGTAGTGTTTTGTAGATTATTGTTTGTCTTCTTGTCTTTTTCCTTATTGTCATTGTGTTTTCTGTCCTTCTTAGATTGACGGTTTCTGATACACCTTTCTGTGTAATGTTTTGTAGATTATTATTTGTCCTCTTGTCCTTTTCCTTATTGTCATTGTGTTGTCTGTCCTTCTTAGATTGACGGGTTCTGATACATCTTTCTGTGTAGTGTTTTGTAGATTATTGTTTGTCCTCTTGTCTTTTTCCTTATTGTCATTGTGTTTTCTGTCCTTCTTAGATTGACAGTTTCTGATACACCTTTCTGTGTAGTGTTTTGTAGATTATTGTTTGTCTTCTTGTCTTTTTCCCTATTGTCATTGTGTTTTCTGTCCTTCTTAGATTGACGGTTTCTGATACACCTTTCTGTGTAATGTTTTGTAGATTATTATTTGTCCTCTTGTCCTTTTCCTTATTGTCATTGTGTTGTCTGTCCTTCTTAGATTGATGGTTTCTGATACACCTTTCTGTGTAATGTTTTGTAGATTAATTTGTCCTCTTGTCTTTTTAGTTCACCTGGACCAAAGGTCCAGGTGAACTATTGCCATCACTTGGCGTCCGTCGTCTGTCGTCTGTCGTCTGTAAACTTTTCACATTTCAAGCTTCTTCTCCGAAACCACTTGGCCGATTGGAACCGTTCCTTGGATGGTCCTCTACAAAGTTACTGTTTTTCGTTCCAGTCGGATATTCAATATGGCTGCCAGGGCCAATAATATGCTCTGATTGGCTGAAATTTCAAAGATCTTCTTCTCTGAAACTAATGAACTGACTGAACCCAAACTGTAAAGGAATGATCATTGGAATGTCCTTTACCAAGTTACTGTTTTTTATGCCGATCGGAAATCCAAGATGGCCGCCATCGCAGGACATAGATTAACATTGGACCCTATGGGAAATGCCTTCTTCTCAGAAACTACAAATATGATTAAAGCCAAACTGTACATGAATGTTCATTGGATGGTCCTCTACAATCTTAAGGTTTTTTGTTCCGATATGAAATTCAAAATGGCGGCTACGGCAGGACTTAGTTTAACATTGGACCCTATGGGAAAAATGTTTCAAAATGCTTCTTCTCTGAAACCACTTGGACAGTTGAAACCAAACTGCCCAGGAATGATCATTGGAAGGTCCTCTACAAATTTTCTGTTTTTTATGCCCGTCGGGAATCCAAGATGGCCGCCACCGCAGGACATAGATTAACATTGGACCCTATGGGAAAATGTTCAAATGCCTTCTTCTCAGAAACTACAAATATTATAAAAGCCAAACTGTACATGAATGTTCATTGGATGGTCCTCTACAATCTTAAGGTTTTTTGTTCCGATATGAAATTCAAAATGGCGGCTATGGCAGGACTTAGTTTAACATTGGACCCTATGGAAAAAATGTTTCAAAATACTTCTTCTCTGAAACCACTTGGACAGTTGAAACCAAACTGCCCAGGAATGATCATTGGAAGGTCCTCTACAAATTTTCTGTTTTTTATGCCGGTCGGAAATCCAAGATGGCCGCCACCGCAATACATAGATTAACATTGGACCCTATGGGAAAATATTCAAATGCCTTCTACTCAGAAACTACAAATATGATTAAAGCCAAACTGTACATGAATGTTCATTAGATGGTCCTCTACAAACTTTACGTTTTTTGTTCCGGTATGAAATTCAAAATGGCGGCTACGGCAGGACTTAGTTTAACATTGAACCCTATGGGGAAAATGTTTCAAAACGCTTCTTCTCTGAAACCACTTGGATAATTGAAACCAAACTGCCCAGGAATGATCATTGGAAGGTCCTCTACAAAGTTTCTGTTTTTTTATGCCGATCGGAAATTCAAGATGGCCGCCACCGCAGGACATAGATTAACATTGGACCCTATGGGAAAATGTTCAAATGCCTTCTTCTCAGAAACTACAAATATTATTAAAGCCAAACTGTACATGAATGTTCATTGGATGGTCCTCTACAAACGTTAGGTTTTTTGTTCCGATATGAAATTCAAAATGGCGGATACGGCAGGACTTAGTTTAACATTGGACCCTATGGGAAAAATGTTTCAAAACGCTTCTTCTCTGAAACCACTTGGACAATTGAATCCAAACTGCCCAGGAATGATCATTGGAAGGTCCTCTACAAAGTTTCTGTTTTTTTATGCCGATCGAAAATTCAAGATGGCCACCACCGCAGGACATAGATTAACATTGGACCCTATGGGAAAATGTTCAAATGCCTTCTTCTCAGAAACTACAAATATGATTAAAGCCAAACTGTCCATATGTGTGTACATTGGATGGTCCTCTACAAACTTTACGTTTTTTGTTCCGATATGAAATTCAAAATGGCGGCTACGGCAGGACTTAGTTTAACATTGAACCCTATGGGAAAAATGTTTCAAAACGCTTCTTCTCTGAAACCACTTGGATAATTGAAACCAAACTGCCCAGGAATGATCATTGGAAGGTCCTCTACAAGGTGTGTGTTTTTTATGCCGATCGGAAATCCAAGATGGCCACCACCGCAGGACATAGATTAACATTGGACCATATGGGAAAATGTTCAAATGCCTTCTTCTCAGAAACTACAAATATGATTAAAGCCAAACTGTACACGAATGTTCATTGAATGGTCCTCTACAAAATATACGTTTTTTATTCTGATATGAAATTCAAAATGGCGGCTACGGCAGGACTTAGTTTAACATTGGACCCTATGGGAAAATGTTCAAATGCCTTCTTCTCAGAAACTACAAATATTATTAAAGCCAAACTGTACATGAATGTTCATTGGATGGTCCTCTACAAACGTTAGGTTTTTTGTTCCGATATGAAATTCAAAATGGCGGCTACGGCAGGACTTAGTTTAACATTGGACCCTATGGGAAAAATGTTTCAAAACGCTTCTTCTCTGAAACCACTTGGACAATTGAATCCAAACTGCCCAGGAATGATCATTGGAAGGTCCTCTACAAAGTTTCTGTTTTTTTATGCCGATCGAAAATTCAAGATGGCCACCACCGCAGGACATAGATTAACATTGGACCCTATGGGAAAATGTTCAAATGCCTTCTTCTCAGAAACTACAAATATGATTAAAGCCAAACTGTCCATATGTGTGTACATTGGATGGTCCTCTACAAACTTTACGTTTTTTGTTCCGATATGAAATTCAAAATGGCGGCTACGGCAGGACTTAGTTTAACATTGAACCCTATGGGAAAAATGTTTCAAAACGCTTCTTCTCTGAAACCACTTGGATAATTGAAACCAAACTGCCCAGGAATGATCATTGGAAGGTCCTCTACAAGGTGTGTGTTTTTTATGCCGATCGGAAATCCAAGATGGCCACCACCGCAGGACATAGATTAACATTGGACCATATGGGAAAATGTTCAAATGCCTTCTTCTCAGAAACTACAAATATGATTAAAGCCAAACTGTACACGAATGTTCATTGAATGGTCCTCTACAAAATATACGTTTTTTATTCTGATATGAAATTCAAAATGGCGGCTACGGCAGGACTTAGTTTAACATTGGACCCTATGGGAAAAATGTTTCAAAATGCTTCTTCTCTGAAACCACTTGGACAGTTGAAACCAAACTGCCCAGGAATGATCATTGGAAGGTCCTCTGTTTTTTATGCCGATCGGAAATCCAAGATGGCTGCCACCACAGGTCATAGTATTAACACAGAACCATATGGGGAAAATACAGAAATATATTCTTCTCTGAAGCTATTGCACTGATTGAACCTAAATTGTGCATCAATCATTGGAAGGTCCTTTACAAACTTTGTGTTTTTTATGTTGATCGTAATTCCAAGATGACGCAGGACATAGTTTTTACATAGGACCAATTGGTTTTTTTTATTACCAGGTGAACGATACAGGCTCTTGAGAGCCTCTGGTTCCTTATTGTCATTGTGTTGTCTGTCCTTCTTAGATTGACAGTTTCTGATACACCTTTCTGTGTAGTGTTTTGTAGATTATTGTTTGTCTTCTTGTCCTTTTCCTTATTGTCATTGCGTTTTCTGTCCTTCTTAGATTGACGGTTTCTGATACACCTTTCTGTGTAGTGTTTTGTAGATTATTGTTTGTCCTCTTGTCCTTTTCCTTATTGTCATTGTGTTTTCTGTCCTTCTTAGATTGACAGTTTCTGATACACCTTTCTGTGTAGTGTTTTGTCGATTATTGTTTGTCCTCTTGTCTTTTTAGTTCACCTGGACCAAAGGTCCATGTGAACTATTGCCATCACTTGGCGTCCGTCGTCTGTCGTCTGTAAACTTTTCACATTTCAAGCTTCTTCTCCGAAACCACTTGGCCGATTGGAACCGAACTTAGCAGGAATGTTCCTTGGATGGTCCTCTACAAAGTTACTGTTTTTCGTTCCAGTCGGATATTCAATATGGCTGCCAGGGCCAATAATATGCTCTGATTGGCTGAAATTTCAAAGATCTTCTTCTCTGAAACTAATGAACTGACTGAACCCAAACTGTAAAGGAATGATCATTGGAATGTCTTTTACCAAGTTACTGTTTTTTATGCCGATCGGAAATCCAAGATGGCCGCCATCGCAGGACATAGATTAACATTGGACCCTATGGGAAAATGTTCAAATGCCTTCTTCTCAGAAACTACAAATATGATTAGAGCCAAACTGTACATGAATGTTCATTGGATGGTCCTCTACAATCTTAAGGTTTTTTGTTCCGATATGATATGAAATTCAAAATGGCGGCTACGGCAGGACTTAGTTTAACATTGGACCCTATGGGAAAATGTTTCAAAATGCTTCTTCTCTGAAACCACTTGGACAGTTGAAACCAAACTGCCCAGGAATGATCATTGGAAGGTCCTCTACAAATTTTCTGTTTTTTATGCCGGTCGGAAATCCAAGATGGACGCCACCGCAGGACATAGATTAACATTGGACCCTATGGGAAAATGTTCAAATGCCTTCTTCTCAGAAACTACAAATATAATTAAAGCCAAACTGTCCATATGTGTGTACATTGGATGGTCCTCTACAAACTTTACGTTTTTTGTTCCGATATGAAATTCAAAATGGCGGCTACGGCAGGACTTAGTTTAACATTGAACCCTATGGGAAAAATGTTTCAAAACGCTTCTTCTCTGAAACCACTTGGATAATTGAAACCAAACTGCCCAGGAATGATCATTGGAAGGTCCTCTACAAGGTGTGTGTTTTTTATGCCGATCGGAAATCCAAGATGGCCACCACCGCAGGACATAGATTAACATTGGACCCTATGGGAAAATGTTCAAATGCCTTCTTCTCAGAAACTACAAATATGATTAAAGCCAAACTGTACATGAAAGTTCATTGGATGGTCCTCTACAATCTTAAGGTTTTTTGTTCCGATATGAAATTCAAAATGGCGGCTACGGCAGGACTTAGTTTAACATTGGACCCTATGGGAAAAATGTTTCAAAATGCTTCTTCTCTGAAACCACTTGGACAGTTGAAACCAAACTGCCCAGGAATGATCATTGGAAGGTCCTCTACAAATATTTTGTTTTTTATGCCGGTCGGAAATCCAAGATGGCCGCCACTACAGGACATAGATTATCATTGGACCCTATGGGAAAATATTCAAATGCCTTCTACTCAGAAACTACAAATATGATTAAAGCCAAACTGTACATGAATGTTCATTAGATGGTCCTCTACAAACTCTACGTTTTTTGTTCCGGTAGGAAATTCAAAATGGCGGCTACGGCAGGACTTAGTTTAACATTGAACCCTATGGGAAAAATGTTTCAAAACGCTTCTTCTCTGAAACCACTTGGATAATTGAAACCAAACTGCCTAAGAATGATCATTGGAAGGTCCTCTAGAGATTCTATGTTTTTTATGCCGATCGGAAATCCAACATGGCCGCCACCGCAATACATAGATTAACATTGGACCCTATGGGAAAATGTTCAAATGCCTTCTTCTCAGAAACTACAAATATTATTAAAGCCAAACTGTACATGAATGTTCATTGGATGGTCCTCTACAAACTTTACGTTTTTTGTTCCGATAAGAAATTCAAAATGGCGGCTACGGCAGGACTTAGTTTAACATTGGACCCTATGGGAAAAATGTTTCAAAACGCTTCTTCTCTGAAACCACTTGGATAATTGAAACCAAACTGCCCAGGAATGATCATTGGAAGGTCCTCTACAAAGTTTCTGTTTTTTTATGCCGATCTGAAATTCAAGATGGCCGCCACCGCAGGACATAGATTAACATTGGACCCTAAGGGAAAATGTTCAAATGCCTTCTTCTCAGAAACTACAAATATGATTAAAGCCAAACTGTCCATATGTGTGTACATTGGATGGTCCTCTACAAACTTTACGTTTTTTGTTCCGATATGAAATTCAAAATGGCGGCTACGGCAGGACTTAGTTTAACATTGGACCCTATGGGAAAAATGTTTCAAAACGCTTCTTCTCTGAAACCACTAGAACAGTTGAAACCAAACTGCCCAGGAATGATCATTGGAAGGTCCTCTACAAAGTTTCTGTTTTTTTATGCCGATCGGAAATTCAAGATGGCCACCACCGCAGGACATAGATTAACATTGGACCCTATGGGAAAATGTTCAAATGCCTTCTTCTCAGAAACTACAAATATGATTAAAGCCAAACTGTCCATATGTGTGTACATTGGATGGTCCTCTACAAACTTTAAGTTTTTTGTTCCGATATGAAATTCAAAATGGCGGCTACGGCAGGACTTAGTTTAACATTGGACCCTATGGGAAAAATGTTTCAAAATGCTTCTTCTCTGAAACCACTTGGATAATTGAAACCAAACTGCCCAGGAATGATCATTGGAAGGTCCTCTACAAGGTGTGTGTTTTTTATGCCGATCGGAAATCCAAGATGGCCACCACCGCAGGACATAGATTAACATTGGACCCTATGGGAAAATGTTCAAATGCCTTCTTCTCAGAAACTACAAATATGATTAAAGCCAAACTGTACACGAATGTTCATTGAATGGTCCTCTACAAAATATACGTTTTTTATTCTGATATGAAATTCAAAATGGCGGCTACGGCAGGACTTAGTTTAACATTGGACCCTATGGGAAAAATGTTTCAAAATGCTTCTTCTCTGAAACCACTTGGACAGTTGAAACCAAACTGCCCAGGAATGATCATTGGAAGGTCCTCTGTTTTTTATGCCGATCGGAAATCCAAGATGGCTGCCACCACAGGTCATAGTATTAACACAGAACCATATGGGGAAAATACAGAAATATATTCTTCTCTGAAGCTATTGCACTGATTGAACCTAAACTGTGCATCAATCATTGGAAGGTCCTTTACAAACTTTGTGTTTTTTATGTTGATCGTAATTCCAAGATGACGCAGGACATAGTTTTTACATAGGACCAATTGGTTTTTTTTATTACCAGGTGAACGATACAGGCTCTTGAGAGCCTCTGGTTCCTTATTGTCATTGTATTGTCTGTCCTTCTTAGATTGACGGTTTCTGATACACCTTTCTGTGTAGTGTTTTGTAGATTATTGTTTGTCCTCTTGTCCTTTTCCTTATTGTCATTGTGTTGTCTGTCCTTCTTAGATTGACGGTTTCTGATACACCTTTCTGTGTAGTGTTTTGTCGATTATTGTTTGTCCTCTTGTCTTTTTCCTTATTGTCATTGTATTGTCTGTCCTTCTTAGATTGACGTTTCTGATACACCTTTCTGTGTAGTGTTTTGTAGATTATTGTTTGTCCTCTTGTCCTTTTCCTTATTGTCATTGTGTTGTCTGTCCTTCTTAGATTGACGGTTTCTGATACACCTTTCTGTGTAGTGTTTTGTAGATTATTGTTTGTCCTCTTGTCCTTTTCCTTATTGTCATTGTGTTGTCTGTCCTTAGATTGACGGTTTCTGATACACCTTTCTGTGTAGTGTTTTGTAGATTATTGTTTGTCCTCTTGTCCTTTTCCTTATTGTCATTGTGTTGTCTGTCCTTCTTAGATTGACGGTTTCTGATACACCTCTCTGTGTAGTGTTTTGTAGATTATTGTTTGTCCTCTTGTCCCTTTCCTTATTGTCATTGTGTTGTCTGTCCTTCTTAGATTGACAGTTTCTGATACACCTTTCTGTGTAGTGTTTTGTAGATTATTGTTTTTCCTCTTGTCTTTTTCCTTATTGTCATTGTGTTTTCTGTCCTTCTTAGATTGACAGTTTCTGATACACCTTTCTGTGTAGTGTTTTGTAGATTATTGTTTGTCCTCTTGTCCTTTTCCTTATTGTCATTGTGTTGTCTGTCCTTCTTAGATTGACGGTTTCTGATACACCTTTCTGTGTAGTGTTTTGTAGATTATTATTTCTCCTCTTGTCCTTTTCCTTATTGTCATTGTGTAGTCTGTCCTTCTTAGATTGACGGTTTCTGATACATCTTTCTGTGTAGTGTTTTGTAGATTATTGTTTGTCCTCTTGTCCTTTTCCTTATTGTCATTGTGTTGTCTGTCCTTCTTAGATTGACGGTTTCTGATACACCTTTCTGTGTAATGTTTTGTAGATTAATTTGTCCTCTTATCTTTTTCTTTATTGTCATTGTGTTGTCTGTCCTTCTTAGATTGACAGTTTCTGATACACCTTTCTGTGTAGTGTTTTGTAGATTATTGTTTGTCTTCTTGTCTTTTTCCTTATTGTCATTGTGTTTTCCGTCCTTCTTAGATTGACGGTTTCTGATACACCTTTCTGTGTAGTGTTTTGTCGATTATTGTTTGTCCTCTTGTCTTTTTCCTTATTGTCATTGTATTGTCTGTCCTTCTTAGATTGACGGTTTCTGATACACCTTTCTGTGTAGTGTTTTGTAGATTATTGTTTATCCTCTTGTCCTTTTCCTTATTGTCATTGTGTTGTCTGTCCTTCTTAGATTGACGGTTTCTGATACACCTTTCTGTGTAGTGTTTTGTAGATTATTGTTTGTCCTCTTGTCCTTTTCCTTATTGTCATTGTGTTGTCTGTCCTTCTTAGATTGACGGTTTCTGATACACCTTTCTGTGTAGTGTTTTGTCGATTATTGTTTGTCCTCTTGTCTTTTTCCTTATTGTCATTGTATTGTCTGTCCTTCTTAGATTGACGGTTTCTGATACACCTTTCTGTGTAGTGTTTTGTAGATTATTGTTTATCCTCTTGTCCTTTTCCTTACTGTTATTGTGTTGTCTGTCCTTCTTAGATTGACGGTTTCTGATACACCTTTCTGTGTAGTGTTTTGTAGATTATTATTTGTCCTCTTGACTTTTCCCTTATTGTCATTGTATTTTCTGTCCTTCTTAGATTGACGGTTTCTGATACACCTTTCTGTGTAGTGTTTTGTCGATTATTGTTTGTCCTCTTGTCTTTTTGCTTATTGTCATTGTATTGTCTGTCCTTCTTAGATTGACGGTTTCTGATACACCTTTCTGTGTAGTGTTTTGTAGATTATTGTTTGTCCTCTTGTCCTTTTCCTTATTGTCATTGTGTTGTCTGTCCTTCTTAGATTGACGGTTTCTGATACACCTCTCTGTGTAGTGTTTTGTAGATTATTGTTTGTCCTCTTGTCCCTTTCCTTATTGTCATTGTGTTGTCTGTCCTTCTTAGATTGACAGTTTCTGATACACCTTTCTGTGTAGTGTTTTGTAGATTATTGTTTGTCCTCTTGTCCTTTTCCTTATTGTCATTGTGTTTTCTGTCCTTCTTAGATTGACAGTTTCTGATACACCTTTCTGTGTAGTGTTTTGTAGATTATTGTTTGTCTTCTTGTCTTTTTCTTTATTGTCATTGTGTTTTCTGTCCTTCTTAGATTGACGGTTTCTGATACACCTTTCTGTGTAGTGTTTTGTAGATTATTGTTTGTCCTCTTGTCTTTTTCCATATTGTCATTGTGTTGTCTGTCCTTCTTAGATTGACGGTTTCTGATACACCTTTCTGTGTAGTGTTTTGTAGATTATTGTTTGTCCTCTTGTCCTTTTCCTTATTGTCATTGTGTTGTCTGTCCTTCCTAGATTGACGGTTTCTGATACACCTTTCTGTGTAGTGTTTTGTAGATTATTGTTTGTGCTCTTGTCTTTTTCCTTATTTTCATTGTGTTGTCTGTCCTTAGATTGACGGTTTCTGATACACCATTCTGTGTAATGTTTTGTAGATTATTATTTGTCCTCTTGTCCTTTTCCTTATTGTTATTGTGTAGTCTGTCCTTCTTAGATTGACGGTTTCTGATACATCTTTCTGTGTAGTGTTTTGTAGATTATTGTTTGTCCTCTTGTCCTTTTCCTTATTGTCATTGTGTTGTCTGTCCTTCTTAGATTGACGGTTTCTGATACACCTTTCTGTGTAATGTTTTGTAGATTAATTTGTCCTCTTGTCTTTTTCCTTTTTGTCATTGTGTTTTCTGTCCTTCTTAGATTAACAGTTTCTGATACACCTTTCTGTGTAGTGTTTTGTAGATTATTGTTTGTCCTCTTGTCCTTTTCCTTATTGTTATTGTGTTGTCTGTCCTTCTTAGATTGACGGTTTCTGATACACCTTTCTGTGTAGTGTTTTGTAGATTATTATTTGTCCTCTTGTCTTTTCCCTTATTGTCATTGTATTTTCTGTCCTTCTTAGATTGACGGTTTCTGATACACCTTTCTGTGTAGTGTTTTGTAGATTATTGCTTGTCCTCTTGTCTTTTTCCTTATTGTCATTGTGTTTTCTGTCCTTCTTAGATTGACGATTTCTGATACACCTTTCTGTGTAGTGTTTTGTCGATTATTGTTTGTCCTCTTGTCTTTTTCCTTATTGTCATTGTATTGTCTGTCCTTCTTAGATTGACGGTTTCCGATACACCTTTCTGTGTAGTGTTTTGTAGATTATTGTTTGTCCTCTTGTCCTTTTCCTTATTGTCATTGTGTTGTCTGTCCTTCTTAGATTGACGGTTTCTGATACACCTTTCTGTGTAGTGTTTTGTCGATTATTGTTTGTCCTCTTGTCTTTTTCCTTATTGTCATTGTATTGTCTGTCCTTCTTAGATTGACGGTTTCTGATACACCTTTCTGTGTAGTGTTTTGTAGATTATTGTTTGTCCTCTTGTCCTTTTCCTTATTGTCATTGTGTTTTCTGTCCTTCTTAGATTAACAGTTTCTGATACACCTTTCTGTGTAGTGTTTTGTAGATTATTGTTTGTCTTCTTGTCTTTTTCTTTATTGTCATTGTGTTTTCTGTCCTTCTTAGATTGACGGTTTCTGATACACCTTTCTGTGTAGTGTTTTGTAGATTATTGTTTGTCCTCTTGTCTTTTTCCATATTGTCATTGTGTTGTCTGTCCTTCTTAGATTGACGGTTTCTGATACACCTTTCTGTGTAGTGTTTTGTAGATTATTGTTTGTCCTCTTGTCCTTTTCCTTATTGTCATTGTGTTGTCTGTCCTTCTTAGATTGACGGTTTCTGATACACCTTTCTGTGTAGTGTTTTGTAGATTATTGTTTGTGCTCTTGTCTTTTTCCTTATTTTCATTGTGTTGTCTGTCCTTAGATTGACGGTTTCTGATACACCATTCTGTGTAATGTTTTGTAGATTATTATTTGTCCTCTTGTCCTTTTCCTTATTGTTATTGTGTAGTCTGTCCTTCTTAGATTGACAGTTTCTGATACATCTTTCTGTGTAGTGTTTTGTAGATTATTGTTTGTCCTCTTGTCCTTTTCCTTATTGTCATTGTGTTGTCTGTCCTTCTTAGATTGACGGTTTCTGATACACCTTTCTGTGTAATGTTTTGTAGATTAATTTGTCCTCTTGTCTTTTTCCTTTTTGTCATTGTGTTTTCTGTCCTTCTTAGATTAACGGTTTCTGATACACCTTTCTGTGTAGTGTTTTGTAGATTATTGTTTGTCCTCTTGTCCTTTTCCTTACTGTTATTGTGTTGTCTGTCCTTCTTAGATTGACGGTTTCTGATACACCTTTCTGTGTAGTGTTTTGTAGATTATTATTTGTCCTCTTGTCTTTTCCCTTATTGTCATTGTATTTTCTGTCCTTCTTAGATTGACGGTTTCTGATACACCTTTCTGTGTAGTGTTTTGTAGATTATTGCTTGTCCTCTTGTCTTTTTCCTTATTGTCATTGTGTTTTCTGTCCTTCTTAGATTGACGGTTTCTGATACACCTTTCTGTGTAGTGTTTTGTCGATTATTGTTTGTCCTCTTGTCTTTTTCCTTATTGTCATTGTATTGTCTGTCCTTCTTAGATTGACGGTTTCCGATACACCTTTCTGTGTAGTGTTTTGTAGATTATTGTTTGTCCTCTTGTCCTTTTCCTTATTGTCATTGTGTTGTCTGTCCTTCTTAGATTGACGGTTTCTGATACACCTTTCTGTGTAGTGTTTTGTAGATTATTGTTTGTCCTCTTGTCTTTTTCCTTATTGTCATTGTATTGTCTGTCCTTCTTAGATTGACGGTTTCTGATACACCTTTCTGTGTAGTGTTTTGTAGATTATTGTTTGTCCTCTTGTCCTTTTCCTTATTGTCATTGTGTTTTCTGTCCTTCTTAGATTGACAGTTTCTGATACACCTTTCTGTGTAGTGTTTTGTCGATTATTGTTTGTCCTCTTGTCTTTTTCCTTATTGTCATTGTGTTTTCTGTCCTTCTTAGATTGACAGTTTCTGATACACCTTTCTGTGTAGTGTTTTGTAGATTATTGTTTGTCCTCTTGTCTTTTTCCATATTGTCATTGTGTTGTCTGTCCTTCTTAGCTTGACAGTTTCTGATACACCTTTCTGTGTAGTGTTTTGTCGATTATTGTTTGTCCTCTTGTCCTTTTCCTTATTGTCATTGTGTTGTCTGTCTTTCTTAGATTGCCGGTTTCTGATACACCTTTCTGTGTAGTGTTTTGTAGATTATTGTTTGTCCTCTTGTCTTTTTCCTTATTGTCATTGTGTTGTCTGTCCTTAGATTGACGGTTTCTGATACACCTTTCTGTGTAATGTTTTGTAGATTATTATTTGTCCTCTTGTCCTTTTCCTTATTGTCATTGTGTAGTCTGTCCTTCTTAGATTGACGGTTTCTGATACATCTTTCTGTGTAGTGTTTTGTAGATTATTGTTTGTCCTCTTGTCCTTTTCCTTATTGTCATTGTGTTGTCTGTCCTTCTTAGATTGACGGTTTCTGATACACCTTTCTGTGTAGTGTTTTGTAGATTATTGTTTGTCTTCTTGTCTTTTTCCTTTTTGTCATTGTGTTTTCTGTCCTTCTTAGATTGACGGTTTCTGATACACCTTTCTGTGTAATGTTTTGTAGATTAATTTGTCCTCTTGTCTTTTTCCTTATTGTCATTGTGTTGTCTGTCCTTTTTAGATTGACAGTTTCTGATACACCTTTCTGTGTAGTGTTTTGTAGATTATTGTTTGTCTTCTTGTCTTTTTCCTTTTTGTCATTGTGTTTTCTGTCCTTCTTAGATTGACGGTTTCTGATACACCTTTCTGTGTAGTGTTTTGTAGATTATTGTTTGTCCTCTTGTCCTTTTCCTTATTGTCATTGTGTTTTCTGTCCTTCTTAGATTGACGGTTTCTGATACACCTTTCTGTGTAGTGTTTTGTCGATTATTGTTTGTCCTCTTGTCCTTTTCCTTATTGTCATTGCGTTTTCTGTCCTTCTTAGATTGACAGTTTCTGATACACCTTTCTGTGTAGTGTTTTGTCGATTATTGTTTATCCTCTTGTCTTTTTCCTTATTGTCATTGTGTTTTCCGTCCTTCTTAGATTGACGGTTTCTGATACACCTTTCTGTGTAGTGTTTTGTAGATTATTGTTTGTCCTCTTGTCTTTTTCCTTATTGTCATTGTATTGTCTGTCCTTCTTAGATTGACGGTTTCTGATACACCTTTCTGTGTAGTGTTTTGTAGATTATTGTTTGTCCTCTTGTCCTTTTCCTTATTGTCATTGTGTTGTCTGCCCTTCTTAGATTGACGGTTTCTGATACACCTTTCTGTGTAGTGTTTTGTAGATTATTGTTTGTCCTCTTGTCCTTTTCCTTATTGTCATTGTGTTGTCTGTCCTTCTTAGATTGACGGTTTCTGATACACCTTTCTGTGTAGTGTTTTGTCGATTATTGTTTGTCCTCTTGTCTTTTTCCTTATTGTCATTGTATTGTCTGTCCTTCTTAGATTGACGGTTTCTGATACACCTTTCTGTGTAGTGTTTTGTAGATTATTGTTTGTCCTCTTGTCCTTTTCCTTATTGTCATTGTGTTGTCTGTCCTTCTTAGATTGACGGTTTCTGATACACCTTTCTGTGTAGTGTTTTGTAGATTATTGTTTGTCCTCTTGTCCTTTTCCTTATTGTCATTGTGTTTTCTGTCCTTCTTAGATTGACGGTTCTGATACACCTTTCTGTGTAGTGTTTTGTAGATTATTGTTTGTCCTCTTGTCCTTTTCCTTATTGTCATTGTGTTGTCTGTCCTTCTTAGATTGACGGTTTCTGATACACCTCTCTGTGTAGTGTTTTGTAGATTATTGTTTGTCCTCTTGTCTTTTTCCTTATTGTCATTGTGTTGTCTGTCCTTCTTAGATTGACAGTTTCTGATACACCTTTCTGTGTAGTGTTTTGTAGATTATTGTTTGTCTTCTTGTCTTTTTCCTTATTGTCATTGTGTTTTCTGTCCTTCTTAGATTGACGGTTTCTGATACACCTTTCTGTGTAGTTATTTGTAGATTATTGTTTGTCCTCTTGTCTTTTTCCATATTGTCATTGTGTTGTCTGTCCTTCTTAGATTGACAGTTTCTGATACACCTTTCTGTGTAGTGTTTTGTCGATTATTGTTTGTCCTCTTGTCCTTTTCCTTATTGTCATTGTGTTGTCTGTCCTTCTTAGATTGACGGTTTCTGATACACCTTTCTGTGTAGTGTTTTGTAGATTATTGTTTGTCCTCTTGTCTTTTTCCTTATTGTCATTGTGTTGTCTGTCCTTAGATTGACGGTTTCTGATACACCTTTCTGTGTAATGTTTTGTCGATTATTGTTTGTCCACTTGTCCTTTTCCTTATTGTCATTGTGTAGTCTGTCCTTCTTAGATTGACGGTTTCTGATACATCTTTCTGTGTAGTGTTTTGTAGATTATTGTTTGTCCTCTTGTCCTTTTCCTTATTGTCATTGTGTTGTCTGTCCTTCTTAGATTGACGGTTTCTGATACACCTTTCTGTGTAATGTTTTGTAGATTAATTTGTCCTCTTGTCTTTTTCCTTATTGTCATTGTGTTGTCTGTCCTTCTTAGATTGACGATTTCTAATACACCTTTCTGTGTAATGTTTTGTAGATTATTATTTGTCCTCTTGTCCTTTACCTTATTGTCATTGTGTTGTCTGTCCTTCTTAGATTGACAGTTTCTGATACATCTTTCTGTGTAGTGTTTTGTAGATTATTGTTTGTCTTCTTGTCTTTTTCCTTTTTGTCATTGTGATTTCTGTCCTTCTTAGATTGACGGTTTCTGATACACCTTTCTGTGTAGTGTTTTGTAGATTATTGTTTGTCCTCTTGTCTTTTTCCTTATTGTCATTGTGTTTTCTGTCCTTCTTAGATTGACGGTTTCTGATACACCTTTCTGTGTAGTGTTTTGTAGATTATTATTTGTCCTCTTGTCTTTTTCCTTATTGTCATTGTGTTGTCTGTCCTTAGATTGACGGTTTCTGATACACCTTTCTGTGTAATGTTTTGTAGATTATTATTTGTCCTCTTGTCCTTTTCCTTATTGTCATTGTGTAGTCTGTCCTTCTTAGATTGACGGTTTCTGATACATCTTTCTGTGTAGTGTTTTGTAGATTATTGTTTGTCCTCTTGTCCTTTTCCTTATTGTCATTGTGTTGTCTGTCCTTCTTAGATTGACGGTTTCTGATACACCTTTCTGTGTAATGTTTTGTAGATTAATTTGTCCTCTTGTCTTTTTCCTTATTGTCATTGTGTTGTCTGTCCTTCTTAGATTGACGATTTCTAATACACCTTTCTGTGTAATGTTTTGTAGATTATTATTTGTCCTCTTGTCCTTTACCTTATTGTCATTGTGTTGTCTGTCCTTCTTAGATTGACAGTTTCTGATACATCTTTCTGTGTAGTGTTTTGTAGATTATTGTTTGTCTTCTTGTCTTTTTCCTTTTTGTCATTGTGTTTTCTGTCCTTCTTAGATTGACGGTTTCTGATACACCTTTCTGTGTAGTGTTTTGTAGATTATTATTTGTCCTCTTGACTTTTCCCTTATTGTCATTGTGTTTTCTGTCCTTCTTAGATTGACGGTTTCTGATACACCTTTCTGTGTAGTGTTTTGTAGATTATTGTTTGTCCTCTTGACTTTTCCCTTATTGTCATTGTGTTGTCTGTCCTTCTTAGATTGACGGTTTCTGATACACCTTTCTGTGTAGTGTTTTGTAGATTATTATTTGTCCTCTTGACTTTTCCCTTATTGTCATTGTATTTTCTGTCCTTCTTAGATTGACGGTTTCTGATACACCTTTCTGTGTAGTGTTTTGTCGATTATTGTTTGTCCTCTTGTCTTTTTCCTTATTGTCATTGTATTGTCTGTCCTTCTTAGATTGACGGTTTCTGATACACCTTTCTGTGTAGTGTTTTGTAGATTATTGTTTGTCCTCTTGTCCTTTTCCTTCTTGTCATTGTGTTGTCTGTCCTTCTTAGATTGACGGTTTCTGATACACCTTTCTGTGTAGTGTTTTGTCGATTATTGTTTGTCCTCTTGTCTATTTCCTTATTGTCATTGTGTTGTCTGTCCTTCTTAGATTGACAGTTTCTGATACACCTTTCTGTGTAGTGTTTTGTAGATTATTGTTTGTCTTCTTGTCTTTTTCCTTATTGTCATTGTGTTTTCTGTCCTTCTTAGATTGACGGTTTCTGATACACCTTTCTGTGTAGTGTTTTGTAGATTATTGTTTGTCCTCTTGTCTTTTTCCTTATTGTCATTGTGTTTTCTGACCTTCTTAGATTGACGGTTTCTGATACACCTTTCTGTGTAGTGTTTTGTAGATTATTATTTGTCCTCTTGACTTTTCCCTTATTGTCATTGTATTTTCTGTCCTTCTTAGATTGACGGTTTCTGATACACCTTTCTGTGTAGTGTTTTGTCGATTATTGTTTGTCCTCTTGTCTTTTTCCTTATTGTCATTGTATTGTCTGTCCTTCTTAGATTGACGGTTTCTGATACACCTTTCTGTGTAGTGTTTTGTAGATTATTGTTTGTCCTCTTGTCCTTTTCCTTATTGTCATTGTGTTGTTTGTCCTTCTTAGATTGACGGTTTCTGATACACCTTTCTGTGTAGTGTTTTGTCGATTATTGTTTGTCCTCTTGTCTATTTCCTTATTGTCATTGTGTTGTCTGTCCTTCTTAGATTGACAGTTTCTGATACACCTTTCTGTGTAGTGTTTTGTAGATTATTGTTTGTCTTCTTGTCTTTTTCCTTATTGTCATTGTGTTTTCTGTCCTTCTTAGATTGACGGTTTCTGATACACCTTTCTGTGTAGTTATTTGTAGATTATTGTTTGTCCTCTTGTCTTTTTCCATATTGTCATTGTGTTGTCTGTCCTTCTTAGATTGACAGTTTCTGATACACCTTTCTGTGTAGTGTTTTGTCGATTATTGTTTGTCCTCTTGTCCTTTTCCTTATTGTCATTGTGTTGTCTGTCCTTCTTAGATTGACGGTTTCTGATACACCTTTCTGTGTAGTGTTTTGTAGATTATTGTTTGTCCTCTTGTATTTTTCCTTATTGTCATTGTGTTGTCTGTCCTTAGATTGACGGTTTCTGATACACCTTTCTGTGTAATGTTTTGTAGATTATTATTTGTCCTCTTGTCCTTTTCCTTATTGTCATTGTGTAGTCTGTCCTTCTTAGATTGACGGTTTCTGATACATCTTTCTGTGTAGTGTTTTGTAGATTATTGTTTGTCCTCTTGTCCTTTTCCTTATTGTCATTGTGTTGTCTGTCCTTCTTAGATTGACGGTTTCTGATACACCTTTCTGTGTAATGTTTTGTAGATTAATTTGTCCTCTTGTCTTTTTCCTTATTGTCATTGTGTTGTCTGTCCTTCTTAGATTGACGATTTCTAATACACCTTTCTGTGTAATGTTTTGTAGATTATTATTTGTCCTCTTGTCCTTTACCTTATTGTCATTGTGTTGTCTGTCCTTCTTAGATTGACAGTTTCTGATACATCTTTCTGTGTAGTGTTTTGTAGATTATTGTTTGTCTTCTTGTCTTTTTCCTTTTTGTCATTGTGTTGTCTGTCCTTCTTAGATTGACGGTTTCTGATACACCTTTCTGTGTAGTGTTTTGTAGATTATTGTTTGTCCTCTTGTCCTTTTCCTTATTGTCATTGCGTTTACTGTCCTTCTTAGATTGACGGTTTCTGATACACCTTTCTGTGTAGTGTTTTGTCGATTATTGTTTGTCCTCTTGTCTTTTTCCTTATTGTCATTGTGTTTTCTGTCCTTCTTAGATTGACGGTTTCTGATACACCTTTCTGTGTAGTGTTTTGTAGATTATTATTTGTCCTCTTGACTTTTCCCTTATTGTCATTGTATTTTCTGTCCTTCTTAGATTGACGGTTTCTGATACACCTTTCTGTGTAGTGTTTTGTAGATTATTATTTGTCCTCTTGTCTTTATCCTTATTGTCATTGTGTTTTCCGTCCTTCTTAGATTGACGGTTTCTGATACACCTTTCTGTGTAGTGTTTTGTAGATTATTGTTTGTCCTCTTGTCCTTTTCCTTATTGTCATTGTATTGTCTGTCCTTCTTAGATTGACGGTTTCTGATACACCTTTCTGTGTAGTGTTTTGTAGATTATTGTTTGTCCTCTTGTCCTTTTCCTTATTGTCATTGTGTTGTCTGTCCTTCTTAGATTGACGGTTTCTGATACACCTTTCTGTGTAGTGTTTTGTCGATTATTGTTTGTCCTCTTGTCTATTTCCTTATTGTCATTGTATTGTCTGTCCTTCTTAGATTGACGGTTTCTGATACACCTTTCTGTGTAGTGTTTTGTAGATTATTGTTTGTCCTCTTGTCTTTTTCCTTATTGTCATTGTGTTTTCTGTCCTTCTTAGATTGACGGTTTCTGATACACCTTTCTGTGTAGTGTTTTGTAGATTATTGTTTGTCCTCTTGTCCTTTTCCTTATTGTCATTGTGTTTTCTGTCATTCTTAGATTGACAGTTTCTGATACACCTTTCTGTGTAGTGTTTTGTCGATTATTGTTTGTCCTCTTGTCTTTTTCCTTATTGTCATTGTGTTTTCTGTCCTTCTTAGATTGACGGTTTCTGATACACCTTTCTGTGTAGTGTTTTGTAGATTATTATTTGTCCTCTTGTCCTTTTCCTTATTGTCATTGTGTTTTCTGTCCTTCTTAGATTGACGGTTTCTGATACACCTTTCTGTGTAATATTTTGTAGATTATTATTTGTCCTCTTGTCCTTTTCCTCATTGTCATTGTGTTGTCTGTCCTTCTTAGATTGACGGTTTCTGATACACCTTTCTGTGTAGTGTTTTGTAGATTATTGTTTGTCCTCTTGTCCTTTTCCTTATTGTCATTGGGTTTTCTGTTCCTCTTAGATTGACGGTTTCTGATACACCTTTCTGTGTAGTGTTTTGTAGATTATTGTTTGTCCACTTGTCTTTTTCCATATTGTCATTGTGTTGTCTGTCCTTCTTAGATTGACAGTTTCTGATACACCTTTCTGTGTAGTGTTTTGTAGATTATTGTTTGTCCTCTTGTCCTTTTCATTATTGTCATTGTGTTGTCTGTCCTTCTTAGATTGACGATTTCTGATACACCTTTCTGTGTAGTGTTTTGTAGATTATTGTTTGTCCTCTTGTCTTTGCCTTATTGTCATTGTGTTTTCTGTCCTTAGATTGACGGTTTCTGATACACCTTTCTGTGTAATGTTTTGTAGATTATTATTTGTCCTCTTGTCCTTTTCCTTATTGTTATTGTGTTGTCTGTACTTCTTAGATTGACGGTTTCTGATACACCTTTCTGTGTAGTGTTTTGTAGATTATTGTTTGTCCTCTTGTCCTTTTCCTTATTGTCATTGTGTTGTCTGTCCTTCTTAGATTGACGGTTTCTGAAACACCTTTCTGTGTAATGTTTGTAGATTAAGTTGTCCTCTTGTCTTTTTCCTTATTGTCATTGTGTTGTCTGTCCTTCTTAGATTGACAGTTTCTGATACACCTTTCTGTGTAGTGTTTTGTAGATTATTGTTTGTCTTCTTGTCTTTTTCCTTTTTGTCATTGTGTTTTCTGTCCTTCTTAGATTGACGGTTTCTGATACACCTTTCTGTGTAGTGTTTTGTAGATTATTGTTTGTTCTCTTGTCCTTTTCCTTATTGTCATTGTGTTGTCTGTCCTTCTTAGATTGACGGTTTCTGATACACCTTTCTGTGTAGTGTTTTGTCGATTATTGTTTGTCCTCTTGTCCTTTTCCTTATTGTCATTGTGTTGTCTGTCCTTCTTAGATTGACGGTTTCTGATACATCTTTCTGTGTAGTGTTTTGTAGATTATTGTTTGTCCTCTTGTCCTTTTCCTTATTGTCATTGTATTGTCTGTCCTTCTTAGATTGACGGTTTCTGATACACCTTTCTGTGTAGTGTTTTGTAGATTATTGTTTGTCCTCTTGTCCTTTTCCTTATTGTCATTGTGTTGTCTGTCCTTCTTAGATTGACGGTTTCTGATACACCTTTCTGTGTAGTGTTTTGTAGATTATTGTTTGTCCTCTTGTCCTTTTCCTTATTGTCATTGTGTTGTCTTTCCTTCTTAGATTGACGCTTTCTGATACACCTTTCTGTGTAGTGTTTTGTCGATTATTGTTTGTCCTCTTGTCTTTTTCCTTATTGTCATTGTGTTGTCTGTCCTTCTTAGATTGACGGTTTCTGATACACCTTTCTGTGTAGTGTTTTGTCGATTATTGTTTGTCCTCTTGTCTTTTTCCTTATTGTCATTGTATTGTCTGTCCTTCTTAGATTGACGGTTTCTGATACACCTTTCTGTGTAGTGTTTTGTAGATTATTGTTTGTCCTCTTGTCCTTTTCCTTATTGTCATTGTGTTGTCTGTCCTTCTTAGATTGACGGTTTCTGATACACCTTTCTGTGTAGTGTTTTGTCGATTATTGTTTGTCCTCTTGTCCTTTTCCTTATTGTCATTGTGTTGTCTGTCCTTCTTAGATTGACGGTTTCTGATACATCTTTCTGTGTAGTGTTTTGTAGATTATTGTTTGTCCTCTTGTCCTTTTCCTTATTGTCATTGTATTTTCTGTCCTTCTTAGATTGACGGTTTCTGATACATCTTTCTGTGTAGTGTTTTGTAGATTATTGTTTGTCCTCTTGTCCTTTTCCTTATTGTCATTGTGTTTTCCGTCCTTCTTAGGTTGACGGTTTCTGATACACCTTTCTGTGTAGTGTTTTGTAGATTATTGGTTGTCCTCTTGTCTTTTTCCTTATTGTTATTGTGTTTTCTGTCCTTCTTAGATTGACGGTTTCTGATACACCTTTCTGTGTAGTGTTTTGTAGATTATTATTTGTCCTCTTGTCCTTTTCCTTATTGTCATTGTATTGTCTGTCCATAGATTGACGGTTTCTGATACACCTTTCTGTGTAGTGTTTTGTAGATTATTGTTTGTCCTCTTGTCCTTTTCCTTATTGTCATTGTGTTTTCTGTCCTTCTTAGATTGACGGTTTCTGATACACCTTTCTGTGTAGTGTTTTGTAGATTATTGTTTGTCCTCTTGTCCTTTTCCTTATTGTCATTGTGTTGTCTGTCCGTCTTAGATTGACGGTTTCTGATACACCTTTCTGTGTAGTGTTTTGTCGATTATTGTTTGTCCTCTTGTCTTTTTCCTTATTGTCATTGTATTGTCTGTCCTTCTTAGATTGACGGTTTCTGATACACCTTTCTGTGTAGTGTTTTGTAGATTATTGTTTGTCCTCTTGTCCTTTTCCTTATTGTCATTGTGTTGTCTGTCCTTCTTAGATTGACGGTTTCTGATACACCTTTCTGTGTAGTGTTTTGTCGATTATTGTTTGTCCTCTTGTCTTTTTCCTTATTGTCTTTGTATTGTCTGTCCTTCTTAGATTGACGGTTTCTGATACACCTTTCTGTGTAGTGTTTTGTAGATTATTGTTTGTCCTCTTGTCCTTTTCCTTATTGTCATTGTGTTGTCTGTCCTTCTTAGATTGACGGTTTCTGATACACCTTTCTGTGTAGTGTTTTGTCGATTATTGTTTGTCCTCTTGTCTTTTTCCTTATTGTCATTGTATTGTCTGTCCTTCTTAGATTGACAGTTTCTGATACACCTTTCTGTGTAGTGTTTTGTAGATTATTGTTTGTCCTCTTGTCCTTTTCCTTATTGTCATTGTGTTGTCTGTCCTTCTTAGATTGACGGTTTCTGATACATCTTTCTGTGTAGTGTTTTGTAGATTATTGTTTGTCCTCTTGTCCTTTTCCTTATTGTCATTGTATTGTCTGTCCTTCTTAGATTGACGGTTTCTGATACATCTTTCTGTGTAGTGTTTTGTAGATTATTGTTTGTCCTCTTGTCCTTTTCCTTATTGTCATTGTGTTGTCTGTCCTTCTTAGATTGACGGTTTCTGATACACCTTTCTGTGTAATGTTTTGTAGATTAATTTGTCCTCTTGTCTTTTTCCTTATTGTCATTGTGTTGTCTGTCCTTCTTAGATTGACGATTTCTAATACACCTTTCTGTGTAATGTTTTGTAGATTATTATTTGTCCTCTTGTCCTTTACCTTATTGTCATTGTGTTGTCTGTCCTTCTTAGATTGACAGTTTCTGATACATCTTTCTGTGTAGTGTTTTGTAGATTATTGTTTGTCTTCTTGTCTTTTTCCTTTTTGTCATTGTGTTGTCTGTCCTTCTTAGATTGACGGTTTCTGATACACCTTTCTGTGTAGTGTTTTGTAGATTATTGTTTGTCCTCTTGTCCTTTTCCTTATTGTCATTGCGTTTACTGTCCTTCTTAGATTGACGGTTTCTGATACACCTTTCTGTGTAGTGTTTTGTCGATTATTGTTTGTCCTCTTGTCTTTTTCCTTATTGTCATTGTGTTTTCTGTCCTTCTTAGATTGACGGTTTCTGATACACCTTTCTGTGTAGTGTTTTGTAGATTATTATTTGTCCTCTTGACTTTTCCCTTATTGTCATTGTATTTTCTGTCCTTCTTAGATTGACGGTTTCTGATACACCTTTCTGTGTAGTGTTTTGTAGATTATTATTTGTCCTCTTGTCTTTATCCTTATTGTCATTGTGTTTTCCGTCCTTCTTAGATTGACGGTTTCTGATACACCTTTCTGTGTAGTGTTTTGTAGATTATTGTTTGTCCTCTTGTCCTTTTCCTTATTGTCATTGTATTGTCTGTCCTTCTTAGATTGACGGTTTCTGATACACCTTTCTGTGTAGTGTTTTGTAGATTATTGTTTGTCCTCTTGTCCTTTTCCTTATTGTCATTGTGTTGTCTGTCCTTCTTAGATTGACGGTTTCTGATACACCTTTCTGTGTAGTGTTTTGTCGATTATTGTTTGTCCTCTTGTCTATTTCCTTATTGTCATTGTATTGTCTGTCCTTCTTAGATTGACGGTTTCTGATACACCTTTCTGTGTAGTGTTTTGTAGATTATTGTTTGTCCTCTTGTCTTTTTCCTTATTGTCATTGTGTTTTCTGTCCTTCTTAGATTGACGGTTTCTGATACACCTTTCTGTGTAGTGTTTTGTAGATTATTGTTTGTCCTCTTGTCCTTTTCCTTATTGTCATTGTGTTTTCTGTCATTCTTAGATTGACAGTTTCTGATACACCTTTCTGTGTAGTGTTTTGTCGATTATTGTTTGTCCTCTTGTCTTTTTCCTTATTGTCATTGTGTTTTCTGTCCTTCTTAGATTGACGGTTTCTGATACACCTTTCTGTGTAGTGTTTTGTAGATTATTATTTGTCCTCTTGTCCTTTTCCTTATTGTCATTGTGTTTTCTGTCCTTCTTAGATTGACGGTTTCTGATACACCTTTCTGTGTAATATTTTGTAGATTATTATTTGTCCTCTTGTCCTTTTCCTCATTGTCATTGTGTTGTCTGTCCTTCTTAGATTGACGGTTTCTGATACACCTTTCTGTGTAGTGTTTTGTAGATTATTGTTTGTCCTCTTGTCCTTTTCCTTATTGTCATTGGGTTTTCTGTTCCTCTTAGATTGACGGTTTCTGATACACCTTTCTGTGTAGTGTTTTGTAGATTATTGTTTGTCCACTTGTCTTTTTCCATATTGTCATTGTGTTGTCTGTCCTTCTTAGATTGACAGTTTCTGATACACCTTTCTGTGTAGTGTTTTGTAGATTATTGTTTGTCCTCTTGTCCTTTTCATTATTGTCATTGTGTTGTCTGTCCTTCTTAGATTGACGATTTCTGATACACCTTTCTGTGTAGTGTTTTGTAGATTATTGTTTGTCCTCTTGTCTTTGCCTTATTGTCATTGTGTTTTCTGTCCTTAGATTGACGGTTTCTGATACACCTTTCTGTGTAATGTTTTGTAGATTATTATTTGTCCTCTTGTCCTTTTCCTTATTGTTATTGTGTTGTCTGTACTTCTTAGATTGACGGTTTCTGATACACCTTTCTGTGTAGTGTTTTGTAGATTATTGTTTGTCCTCTTGTCCTTTTCCTTATTGTCATTGTGTTGTCTGTCCTTCTTAGATTGACGGTTTCTGAAACACCTTTCTGTGTAATGTTTGTAGATTAAGTTGTCCTCTTGTCTTTTTCCTTATTGTCATTGTGTTGTCTGTCCTTCTTAGATTGACAGTTTCTGATACACCTTTCTGTGTAGTGTTTTGTAGATTATTGTTTGTCTTCTTGTCTTTTTCCTTTTTGTCATTGTGTTTTCTGTCCTTCTTAGATTGACGGTTTCTGATACACCTTTCTGTGTAGTGTTTTGTAGATTATTGTTTGTTCTCTTGTCCTTTTCCTTATTGTCATTGTGTTGTCTGTCCTTCTTAGATTGACGGTTTCTGATACACCTTTCTGTGTAGTGTTTTGTCGATTATTGTTTGTCCTCTTGTCCTTTTCCTTATTGTCATTGTGTTGTCTGTCCTTCTTAGATTGACGGTTTCTGATACATCTTTCTGTGTAGTGTTTTGTAGATTATTGTTTGTCCTCTTGTCCTTTTCCTTATTGTCATTGTATTGTCTGTCCTTCTTAGATTGACGGTTTCTGATACACCTTTCTGTGTAGTGTTTTGTAGATTATTGTTTGTCCTCTTGTCCTTTTCCTTATTGTCATTGTGTTGTCTGTCCTTCTTAGATTGACGGTTTCTGATACACCTTTCTGTGTAGTGTTTTGTAGATTATTGTTTGTCCTCTTGTCCTTTTCCTTATTGTCATTGTGTTGTCTTTCCTTCTTAGATTGACGCTTTCTGATACACCTTTCTGTGTAGTGTTTTGTCGATTATTGTTTGTCCTCTTGTCTTTTTCCTTATTGTCATTGTGTTGTCTGTCCTTCTTAGATTGACGGTTTCTGATACACCTTTCTGTGTAGTGTTTTGTCGATTATTGTTTGTCCTCTTGTCTTTTTCCTTATTGTCATTGTATTGTCTGTCCTTCTTAGATTGACGGTTTCTGATACACCTTTCTGTGTAGTGTTTTGTAGATTATTGTTTGTCCTCTTGTCCTTTTCCTTATTGTCATTGTGTTGTCTGTCCTTCTTAGATTGACGGTTTCTGATACACCTTTCTGTGTAGTGTTTTGTCGATTATTGTTTGTCCTCTTGTCCTTTTCCTTATTGTCATTGTGTTGTCTGTCCTTCTTAGATTGACGGTTTCTGATACATCTTTCTGTGTAGTGTTTTGTAGATTATTGTTTGTCCTCTTGTCCTTTTCCTTATTGTCATTGTATTTTCTGTCCTTCTTAGATTGACGGTTTCTGATACATCTTTCTGTGTAGTGTTTTGTAGATTATTGTTTGTCCTCTTGTCCTTTTCCTTATTGTCATTGTGTTTTCCGTCCTTCTTAGGTTGACGGTTTCTGATACACCTTTCTGTGTAGTGTTTTGTAGATTATTGGTTGTCCTCTTGTCTTTTTCCTTATTGTTATTGTGTTTTCTGTCCTTCTTAGATTGACGGTTTCTGATACACCTTTCTGTGTAGTGTTTTGTAGATTATTATTTGTCCTCTTGTCCTTTTCCTTATTGTCATTGTATTGTCTGTCCATAGATTGACGGTTTCTGATACACCTTTCTGTGTAGTGTTTTGTAGATTATTGTTTGTCCTCTTGTCCTTTTCCTTATTGTCATTGTGTTTTCTGTCCTTCTTAGATTGACGGTTTCTGATACACCTTTCTGTGTAGTGTTTTGTAGATTATTGTTTGTCCTCTTGTCCTTTTCCTTATTGTCATTGTGTTGTCTGTCCGTCTTAGATTGACGGTTTCTGATACACCTTTCTGTGTAGTGTTTTGTCGATTATTGTTTGTCCTCTTGTCTTTTTCCTTATTGTCATTGTATTGTCTGTCCTTCTTAGATTGACGGTTTCTGATACACCTTTCTGTGTAGTGTTTTGTAGATTATTGTTTGTCCTCTTGTCCTTTTCCTTATTGTCATTGTGTTGTCTGTCCTTCTTAGATTGACGGTTTCTGATACACCTTTCTGTGTAGTGTTTTGTCGATTATTGTTTGTCCTCTTGTCTTTTTCCTTATTGTCTTTGTATTGTCTGTCCTTCTTAGATTGACGGTTTCTGATACACCTTTCTGTGTAGTGTTTTGTAGATTATTGTTTGTCCTCTTGTCCTTTTCCTTATTGTCATTGTGTTGTCTGTCCTTCTTAGATTGACGGTTTCTGATACACCTTTCTGTGTAGTGTTTTGTCGATTATTGTTTGTCCTCTTGTCTTTTTCCTTATTGTCATTGTATTGTCTGTCCTTCTTAGATTGACAGTTTCTGATACACCTTTCTGTGTAGTGTTTTGTAGATTATTGTTTGTCCTCTTGTCCTTTTCCTTATTGTCATTGTGTTGTCTGTCCTTCTTAGATTGACGGTTTCTGATACATCTTTCTGTGTAGTGTTTTGTAGATTATTGTTTGTCCTCTTGTCCTTTTCCTTATTGTCATTGTATTGTCTGTCCTTCTTAGATTGACGGTTTCTGATACATCTTTCTGTGTAGTGTTTTGTAAATTATTGTTTGTCCTCTTGTCCTTTTCCTTATTGTCATTGTGTTTTCTGTCCTTCTTAGGTTGACGGTTTCTGATACACCTTTCTGTGTAGTGTTTTGTAGATTATTGGTTGTCCTCTTGTCTTTTTCCTTATTGTTATTGTGTTTTCTGTCCTTCTTGGATTGACGGTTTCTGATACACCTTTCTGTGTAGTGTTTTGTCGATTATTGTTTGTCCTCTTGTCTTTTTCCTTATTGTCATTGTGTTTTCCGTCCTTCTTAGATTGACGGTTTCTGATACACCTTTCTGTGTAGTGTTTTGTCGATTATTGTTTGTCCTCTTGTCTTTTTCCTTATTGTCATTGTATTGTCTGTCCTTCTTAGATTGACGGTTTCTGATACACCTTTCTGTGTAGTGTTTTGTAGATTATTGTTTGTCCTCTTGTCCTTTTCCTTATTGTCATTGTGTTGTCTGTCCTTCTTAGATTGACGGTTTCTGATACACCTTTCTGTGTAGTGTTTTGTCGATTATTGTTTGTCCTCTTGTCCTTTTCCTTATTGTCATTGTGTTGTCTGTCCTTCTTAGATTGACGGATTCTGATACATCTTTCTGTGTAGTGTTTTGTAGATTATTGTTTGTCCTCTTGTCCTTTTCCTTATTGACATTGTATTGTCTGTCCTTCTTAGATTGACGGTTTCTGATACACCTTTCTGTGTAGTGTTTTGTAGATTATTGTTTGTCCTCTTGTCCTTTTCCTTATTGTCATTGTGTTGTCTGTCCTTCTTAGATTGACGGTTTCTGATACACCTTTCTGTGTAGTGTTTTTTCGATTATTGTTTGTCCTCTTGTCCTTTTCCTTATTGTCATTGTGTTGTCTGTCCTTCTTAGATTGACGGTTTCTGATGCATCTTTCTCTGTAGTGTTTTGTAGATTATTGTTTGTCCTCTTGTCCTTTTCCTTATTGTCATTGTATTTTCTGTCCTTCTTAGATTGACGGTTTCTGATGCACCTTTCTATGTAGTGTTTTGTAGATTATTGTTTGTCCTCTTGTCCTTTTCCTTATTGTCATTGTGTTGTCTGTCCTTCTTAGATTGACAGTTTCTGATACACCTTTCTGTGTAGTGTTTTGTAGATTATTGTTTGTCCTCTTGTCCTTTTCCTTATTGTCATTGTGTTGTCTGTCTTTCGTAGATTGACGCTTTCTGATACACCTTTCTGTGTAGTGTTTTGTCGATTATTGTTTGTCCTCTTGTCCTTTTCCTTATTGTCATTGTGTTGTCTGTCCTTCTTAGATTGACGGTTTCTGATACACCTTTCTGTGTAGTGTTTTGTCGATTATTGTTTGTCCTCTTGTCTTTTTCCTTATTGTCATTGTATTGTCTGTCCTTCTTAGATTGACGGTTTCTGATACACCTTTCTGTGTAGTGTTTTGTAGATTATTGTTTGTCCTCTTGTCCTTTTCCTTATTGTCATTGTGTTGTCTGTCCTTCTTAGATTGACGGTTTCTGATACACCTTTCTGTGTAGTGTTTTGTCGATTATTGTTTGTCCTCTTGTCCTTTTCCTTATTGTCATTGTGTTGTCTGTCCTTCTTAGATTGACGGTTTCTGATACATCTTTCTGTGTAGTGTTTTGTAGATTATTGTTTGTCCTCTTGTCCTTTTCCTTATTGTCATTGTATTTTCTGTCCTTCTTAGATTGACGGTTTCTGATACATCTTTCTGTGTAGTGTTTTGTAGATTATTGTTTGTCCTCTTGTCCTTTTCCTTATTGTCATTGTGTTTTCTGTCCTTCTTAGGTTGACGGTTTCTGATACACCTTTCTGTGTAGTGTTTTGTAGATTATTGGTTGTCCTCTTGTCTTTTTCCTTATTGTTATTGTGTTTTCTGTCCTTCTTGGATTGACGGTTTCTGATACACCTTTCTGTGTAGTGTTTTGTAGATTATTGTTTGTCCTCTTGTCCTTTTCCTTATTGTCATTGTGTTTTCTGTTCTTCTTAGATTGACGGTTTCTGATACACCTTTCTGTGTAGTGTTTTGTAGATTATTGTTTGTCCTCTTGTCCTTTTCCTTATTGTCATTGTGTTGTCTGTCCTTCTTAGATTGACGGTTTCTGATACACCTTTCTGTGTAGTGTTTTGTAGATTATTGTTTGTCCTCTTGTCCTTTTCCTTATTGTCATTGTGTTGTCTGTCCTTCTTAGTTTGACAGTTTCTGATACACCTTTCTGTGTAGTGTTTTGTAGATTATTATTTGTCCTCTTGTCCTTTTCCTTATTGTCATTGTATTGTCTGTCCATAGATTGACGGTTTCTGATACACCTTTCTGTGTAGTGTTTTGTAGATTATTGTTTGTCCTCTTGTCCTTTTCCTTATTGTCATTGGGTTTTCTGTCCTTCTTAGATTGACGGTTTCTGATACACCTTTCTGTGTAGTGTTTTGTAGATTATTGTTTGTCCTCTTGTCCTTTTCCTTATTGTCATTGTGTTGTCTGTCCGTCTTAGATTGACGGTTTCTGATACACCTTTCTGTGTAGTGTTTTGTAGATTATTGTTTGTCCTCTTGTCCTTTTCCTTATTGTCATTGTGTTGTCTGTCTTTCGGAGATTGACGCTTTCTGATACACCTTTCTGTGTAGTGTTTTGTCGATTATTGTTTGTCCTCTTGTCCTTTTCCTTATTGTCATTGTGTTGTCTGTCCTTCTTAGATTGACGCTTTCTGATACACCTTTCTGTGTAGTGTTTTGTCGATTATTGTTTGTCCTCTTGTCTTTTTCCTTATTGTCATTGTATTGTCTGTCCTTCTTAGATTGACGGTTTCTGATACACCTTTCTGTGTAGTGTTTTGTAGATTATTGTTTGTCCTCTTGTCCTTTTCCTTATTGTCATTGTGTTGTCTGTCCTTCTTAGATTGACGGTTTCTGATACACCTTTCTGTGTAGTGTTTTGTAGATTATTGTTTGTCCTCTTGTCCTTTTCCTTATTGTCATTGTGTTGTCTGTCCTTCTTAGATTGACGGTTTCTGATACATCTTTCTGTGTAGTGTTTTGTAGATTATTGTTTGTCCTCTTGTCCTTTTCCTTATTGTCATTGTATTTTCTGTCCTTCTTAGATTGACGGTTTCTGATACATCTTTCTGTGTAGTGTTTTGTAGATTATTGTTTGTCCTCTTGTCCTTTTCCTTATTGTCATTGTGTTTTCTGTCCTTCTTAGGTTGACGGTTTCTGATACACCTTTCTGTGTAGTGTTTTGTAGATTATTGTTTGTCCTCTTGTCCTTTTCCTTATTGTCATTGTGTTGTCTGTCCTTCTTAGATTGACGGTTTCTGATACACCTTTCTGTGTAGTGTTTTGTAGATTATTGTTTGACCTCTTGTCCTTTTCCTTATTGTCATTGTGTTGTCTGTCCTTCTTAGTTTGACAGTTTCTGATACACCTTTCTGTGTAGTGTTTTGTAGATTATTATTTGTCCTCTTGTCCTTTTCCTTATTGTCATTGTATTGTCTGTCCATAGATTGACGGTTTCTGATACACCTTTCTGTGTAGTGTTTTGTAGATTATTGTTTGTCCTCTTGTCCTTTTCCTTATTGTCATTGTGTTTTCTGTCCTTCTTAGATTGACGGTTTCTGATACACCTTTCTGTGTAGTGTTTTGTAGATTATTGTTTGTCCTCTTGTCCTTTTCCTTATTGTCATTGTGTTGTCTGTCCATCTTAGATTGACGGTTTCTGATACACCTTTCTGTGTAGTGTTTTGTCGATTATTGTTTGTCCTCTTGTCTTTTTCCTTATTGTCATTGTATTGTCTGTCCTTCTTACATTGACGGTTTCTGATACACCTTTCTGTGTAGTGTTTTGTAGATTATTGTTTGTCCTCTTGTCCTTTTCCTTATTGTCATTGTGTTGTCTGTCCTTCTTAGATTGACGGTTTCTGATACACCTTTCTGTGTAGTGTTTTGTCGATTATTGTTTGTCCTCTTGTCTTTTTCCTTATTGTCTTTGTATTGTCTGTCCTTCTTAGATTGACGGTTTCTGATACACCTTTCTGTGTAGTGTTTTGTAGATTATTGTTTGTCCTCTTGTCCTTTTCCTTATTGTCATTGTGTTGTCTGTCCTTCTTAGATTGACGGTTTCTGATACACCTTTCTGTGTAGTGTTTTGTCGATTATTGTTTGGCCTCTTGTCTTTTTCCTTATTGTCATTGTATTGTCTGTCCTTCTTAGATTGACGGTTTCTGATACACCTTTCTGTGTAGTGTTTTGTAGATTATTGTTTGTCCTCTTGTCCTTTTCCTTATTGTCATTGTGTTGTCTGTACTTCTTAGATTGACGGTTTCTGATACATCTATCTGTGTAGTGTTTTGTAGATTATTGTTTGTCCTCTTGTCCTTTTCCTTATTGTCATTGTATTGTCTGTCCTTCTTAGATTGACGGTTTCTGATACATCTTTCTGTGTAGTGTTTTGTAAATTATTGTTTGTCCTCTTGTCCTTTTCCTTATTGTCATTGTGTTTTCTGTCCTTCTTAGGTTGACGGTTTCTGATACACCTTTCTGTGTAGTGTTTTGTAGATTATTGGTTGTCCTCTTGTCTTTTTCCTTATTGTTATTGTGTTTTCTGTCCTTCTTGGATTGACGCTTTCTGATACACCTTTCTGTGTAGTGTTTTGTCGATTATTGTTTGTCCTCTTGTCTTTTTCCTTATTGTCATTGTGTTTTCCGTCCTTCTTAGATTGACGGTTTCTGATACACCTTTCTGTGTAGTGTTTTGTCGATTATTGTTTGTCCTCTTGTCTTTTTCCTTATTGTCATTGTATTGTCTGTCCTTCTTAGATTGACGGTTTCTGATACACCTTTCTGTGTAGTGTTTTGTAGATTATTGGTTGTCCTCTTGTCTTTTTCCTTATTGTTATTGTGTTTTCTGTCCTTCTTGGATTGACGGTTTCTGATACACCTTTCTGTGTAGTGTTTTGTAGATTATTGTTTGTCCTCTTGTCCTTTTCCTTATTGTCATTGTGTTTTCTGTTCTTCTTAGATTGACAGTTTCTGATACACCTTTCTGTGTAGTGTTTGGTAGATTATTGTTTGTCCTCTTGTCCTTTTCCTTATTGTCATTGTGTTGTCTGTCCTTCTTAGATTGACGGTTTCTGATACACCTTTCTGTGTAGTGTTTTGTACATTATTGTTTGTCCTCTTGTCCTTTTCCTTATTGTCATTGTGTTGTCTGTCCTTCTTAGTTTGACGGTTTCTGATACACCTTTCTGTGTAGTGTTTTGTAGATTATTATTTGTCCTCTTGTCCTTTTCCTTATTGTCATTGTATTGTCTGTCCATAGATTGACGGTTTCTGATACACCTTTCTGTGTAGTGTTTTGTAGATTATTGTTTGTCCTCTTGTCCTTTTCCTTATTGTCATTGTGTTTTCTGTCCTTCTTAGATTGACGGTTTCTGATACACCTTTCTGTGTAGTGTTTTGTAGATTATTGTTTGTCCTCTTGTCCTTTTCCTTATTGTCATTGTGTTGTCTGTCCGTCTTAGATTGACGGTTTCTGATACACCTTTCTGTGTAGTGTTTTGTCGATTATTGTTTGTCCTCTTGTCTTTTTCCTTATTGTCATTGTATTGTCTGTCCTTCTTAGATTGACGGTTTCTGATACACCTTTCTGTGTAGTGTTTTGTAGATTATTGTTTGTCCTCTTGTCCTTTTCCTTATTGTCATTGTGTTGTCTGTCCTTCTTAAATTGACGGTTTCTGATACACCTTTCTGTGTAGTGTTTTTTAGATTATTGTTTGTCCTCTTGTCCTTTTCCTTATTGTCATTGTGTTGTCTGTCCTTCTTAGATTGACGGTTTCTGATACACCTTTCTGTGTAGTGTTTTGTCGATTATTGTTTGTCCTCTTGTCTTTTTCCTTATTGTCATTGTATTTTCTGTCCTTCTTAGATTGACGGTTTCTGATACACCTTTCTGTGTAGTGTTTTTTAGATTATTGTTTGTCCTCTTGTCCTTTTCCTTATTGTCATTGTGTTGTCTGTCCTTCTTAGATTGACGGTTTCTGATACACCTTTCTGTGTAGTGTTTTGTCGATTATTGTTTGTCCTCTTGTCTTTTTCCTTATTGTCATTGTATTTTCTGTCCTTCTTAGATTGACGGTTTCTGATACACCTTTCTGTGTAGTGTTTTGTAGATTATTGTTTGTCCTCTTGTCTTTTTCCTTATTGTCATTGTGTTGTCTGTCCTTCTTAGATTGACGGTTTCTGATACATCTTTCTGTGTAGTGTTTTGTAAATTATTGTTTGTCCTCTTGTCCTTTTCCTTATTGTCATTGTGGTTTCTGTCCTTCTTAGGTTGACGGTTTCTGATACACCTTTCTGTGTAGTGTTTTGTAGATTATTGGTTGTCCTCTTGTCTTTTTCCTTATTGTTATTGTGTTTTCTGTCCTTCTTGGATTGACGGTTTCTGATACACCTTTCTGTGTTGTGTTTTGTCGATTATTGTTTGTCCTCTTGTCTTTTTCCTTATTGTCATTGTGTTTTCCGTCCTTCTTAGATTGACGGTTTCTGATACACCTTTCTGTGTAGTGTTTTGTCGATTATTGTTTGTCCTCTTGTCTTTTTCCTTATTGTCATTGTATTGTCTGTCCTTCTTAGATTGACGGTTTCTGATACACCTTTCTGTGTAGTGTTTTGTAGATTATTGTTTGTCCTCTTGTCCTTTTCCTTATTGTCATTGTGTTGTCTGTCCTTCTTAGATTGACGGTTTCTGATACACCTTTCTGTGTAGTGTTTTGTCGATTATTGTTTGTCCTCTTGTCCTTTTCCTTATTGTCATTGTGTTGTCTGTCCTTCTTAGATTGACGGTTTCTGATACATCTTTCTGTGTAGTGTTTTGTAGATTATTGTTTGTCCTCTTGTCCTTTTCCTTATTGTCATTGTATTGTCTGTCCTTCTTAGATTGACGGTTTCTGATACACCTTTCTGTGTAGTGTTTTGTCGATTATTGTTTGTCCTCTTGTCCTTTTCCTTATTGTCATTGTGTTGTCTGTCCTTCTTAGATTGACGGTTTCTGATACATCTTTCTGTGTAGTGTTTTGTAGATTATTGTTTGTCCTCTTGTCCTTTTCCTTATTGTCATTGTATTGTCTGTCCTTCTTAGATTGACGGTTTCTGATACACCTTTCTATGTAGTGTTTTGTAGATTATTGTTTGTTCTCTTGTCCTTTTCCTTATTGTCATTGTGTTGTCTGTCCTTCTTAGATTGACGGTTTCTGATACACCTTTCTGTGTAGTGTTTTGTAGATTATTGTTTGTCCTCTTGTCCTTTTCCTTATTGTCATTGTGTTGTCTGTCCTTCTTAGATTGACGGTTTCTGATACACCTTTCTGTGTAGTGTTTTGTCGATTATTGTTTGTCCTCTTGTCCTTTTCCTTATTGTCATTGTGTTGTCTGTCCTTCTTAGATTGACGGTTTCTGATACATCTTTCTGTGTAGTGTTTTGTAGATTATTGTTTGTCCTCTTGTCCTTTTCCTTATTGTCATTGTATTGTCTGTCCTTCTTAGATTGACGGTTTCTGATACACCTTTCTGTGTAGTGTTTTGTCGATTATTGTTTGTCCTCTTGTCCTTTTCCTTATTGTCATTGTGTTGTCTGTCCTTCTTAGATTGACGTTTCTGATACACCTTTCTGTGTAGTGTTTTGTCGATTATTGTTTGTCCTCTTGTCTTTTTCCTTATTGTCATTGTATTGTCTGTCCTTCTTAGATTGACGGTTTCTGATACACCTTTCTGTGTAGTGTTTTGTAGATTATTGTTTGTCCTCTTGTCCTTTTCCTTATTGTCATTGTGTTTTCCGTCCTTCTTAGATTGACGGTTTCTGATACACCTTTCTGTGTAGTGTTTTGTCGATTATTGTTTGTCCTCTTGTCTTTTTCCTTATTGTCATTGTATTGTCTGTCCTTCTTAGATTGACGGTTTCTGATACACCTTTCTGTGTAGTGTTTTGTAGATTATTGTTTGTCCTCTTGTCCTTTTCCTTATTGTCATTGTGTTGTCTGTCCTTCTTAGATTGACGGTTTCTGATACACCTTTCTGTGTAGTGTTTTGTAGATTATTGTTTGTCCTCTTGTCCTTTTCCTTATTGTCATTGTGTTGTCTGTCCATCTTAGATTGACGGTTTCTGATACACCTTTCTGTGTAGTGTTTTGTCGATTATTGTTTGTCCTCTTGTCCTTTTCCCTATTGTCATTGTGTTGTCTGTCCTTCTTAGATTGACGGTTTCTGATACATCTTTCTGTGTAGTGTTTTGTAGATTATTGTTTGTCCTCTTGTCCTTTTCCTTATTGTCATTGTATTGTCTGTCCTTCTTAGATTGACGTTTCTGATACACCTTTCTATGTAGTGTTTTGTAGATTATTGTTTGTCCTCTTGTCCTTTTCCTTATTGTCATTGTGTTGTCTGTCCTTCTTAGATTGACGGTTTCTGATACACCTTTCTGTGTAGTGTTTTGTAGGTTATTGTTTGTCCTCTTCTCCTTTTCCTTATTGTCATTGTATTGTCTGTCCTTCTTAGATTGACGCTTTCTGATACACCTTTCTGTGTAGTGTATTGTCGATTATTGTTTGTCCTCTTGTCCTTTTCCTTATTGTCATTGTGTTGTCTGTCCTTCTTAGATTGACGGTTTCTGATACACCTTTCTGTGTAGTGTTTTGTCGATTATTGTTTGTCCTCTTGTCTTTTTCCTTATTGTCATTGTATTGTCTGTCCTTCTTAGATTGACGGTTTCTGATACACCTTTCTGTGTAGTGTTTTGTAGATTATTGTTTGTCCTCTTGTCCTTTTCCTTATTGTCATTGTGTTGTCTGTCCTTCTTAGATTGACGGTTTCTGATACACCTTTCTGTGTAGTGTTTTGTCGATTATTGTTTGTCCTCTTGTCCTTTTCCTTATTGTCATTGTGTTGTCTGTCCTTCTTAGATTGACGGTTTCTGATACACCTTTCTGTGTAGTGTTTTGTCGATTATTGCTTGGCCTCTTGTCTTTTTCCTTATTGTCATTGTATTGTCTGTCCTTCTTAGATTGACGGTTTCTGATACACCTTTCTGTGTAGTGTTTTGTAGATTATTGTTTGTCCTCTTGTCCTTTTCCTTATTGTCATTGTGTTGTCTGTCCTTCGTAGATTGACGGTTTCTGATACATCTTTCTGTGTAGTGTTTTGTAGATTATTGTTTGTCCCCTTGTCCTTTTCCTTATTGTCATTGTATTGTCTGTCCTTCTTAGATTGACGGTTTCTGATACATCTTTCTGTGTAGTGTTTTGTAAATTATTGTTTGTCCTCTTGTCCTTTTCCTTATTGTCATTGTGTTTTCTGTCCTTCTTAGGTTGACGGTTTCTGATACACCTTTCTGTGTAGTGTTTTGTAGATTATTGGTTGTCCTCTTGTCTTTTTCCTTATTGTTATTGTGTTTTCTGTCCTTCTTGGATTGACGGTTTCTGATACACCTTTCTGTGTAGTGTTTTGTCGATTATTGTTTGTCCTCTTGTCTTTTTCCTTATTGTCATTGTGTTTTCCGTCCTTCTTAGATTGACGGTTTCTGATACACCTTTATGTGTAGTGTTTTGTCGATTATTGTTTGTCCTCTTGTCCTTTTCCTTATTGTCATTGTGTTGTCTGTCCTTCTTAGATTGACGGTTTCTGATACACCTTTCTGTGTAGTGTTTTGTAGATTATTGGTTGTCCTCTTGTCTTTTTCCTTATTGTTATTGTGTTTTCTGTCCTTCTTAGATTGACGGTTTCTGATACACCTTTCTGTGTAGTGTTTTGTAGATTATTGTTTGTCCTCTTGTCCTTTTCCTTATTGTCATTGTGTTTTCCGTCCTTCTTAGATTGACGGTTTCTGATACACCTTTCTGTGTAGTGTTTTGTAGATTATTGTTTGTCCTCTTGTCCTTTTCCTTATTGTCATTGTGTTGTCTGTCCTTCTTAGATTGACGGTTTCTGATACACCTTTCTGTGTAGTGTTTTGTAGATTATTGTTTGTCCTCTTGTCCTTTTCCTTATTGTCATTGTGTTGTCTGTCCTTCTTAGATTGACGGTTTCTGATACACCTTTCTGTGTAGTGTTTTGTCGATTATTATTTGTCCTCTTGTCCTTTTCCTTATTGTCATTGTATTGTCTGTCCATAGATTGACGGTTTCTGATACACCTTTCTGTGTAGTGTTTTGTAGATTATTGTTTGTCCTCTTGTCTTTTTCCTTATTGTCATTGTATTGTCTGTCCTTCTTAGATTGACGGTTTCTGATACACCTTTCTGTGTAGTGTTTTGTAGATTATTGTTTGTCCTCTTGTCCTTTTCCTTATTGTCATTGTGTTGTCTGTCCTTCTTAGATTGACGGTTTCTGATACACCTTTCTGTGTAGTGTTTTGTCGATTATTGTTTGTCCTCTTGTCTTTTTCCTTATTGTCTTTGTATTGTCTGTCCTTCTTAGATTGACGGTTTCTGATACATCTTTCTGTGTAGTGTTTTGTAGATTATTGTTTGTCCTCTTGTCCTTTTCCTTATTGTCATTGTGTTGTCTGTCCTTCTTAGATTGACGGTTTCTGATACACCTTTCTGTGTAGTGTTTTGTCGATTATTGTTTGTCCTCTTGTCTTTTTCCTTATTGTCATTGTATTGTCTGTCCTTCTTAGATTGACGGTTTCTGATACACCTTTCTGTGTAGTGTTTTGTAGATTATTGTTTGTCCTCTTGTCCTTTTCCTTATTGTCATTGTATTGTCTGTCCTTCTTAGATTGACGGTTTCTGATACATCTTTCTGTGTAGTGTTTTGTAAATTATTGTTTGTCCTCTTGTCCTTTTCCTTATTGTCATTGTGTTTTCTGTCCTTCTTAGGTTGACGGTTTCTGATACACCTTTCTGTGTAGTGTTTTGTAGATTATTGGTTGTCCTCTTGTCCTTTTCCTTATTGTCATTGTGTTGTCTGTCCTTCTTAGATTGACGGTTTCTGATACATCTTTCTGTGTAGTGTTTTGTAGATTATTGTTTGTCCTCTTGTCCTTTTCCTTATTGTCATTGTATTTTCTGTCCTTCTTAGATTGACGGTTTCTGATACATCTTTCTGTGTAGTGTTTTGTCGATTATTGTTTGTCCTCTTGTCCTTTTCCTTATTGTCATTGTGTTTTCTGTCCTTCTTAGGTTGACGGTTTCTGATACACCTTTCTGTGTAGTGTTTTGTAGATTATTGTTTGTCCTCTTGTCCTTTTCCTTATTGTCATTGTGTTGTCTGTCCTTCTTAGATTGACGGTTTCTGATACACCTTTCTGTGTAGTGTTTTGTAGATTATTGTTTGACCTCTTGTCCTTTTCCTTATTGTCATTGTGTTGTCTGTCCTTCTTAGTTTGACAGTTTCTGATACACCTTTCTGTGTAGTGTTTTGTAGATTATTATTTGTCCTCTTGTCCTTTTCCTTATTGTCATTGTATTGTCTGTCCATAGATTGACGGTTTCTGATACACCTTTCTGTGTAGTGTTTTGTAGATTATTGTTTGTCCTCTTGTCCTTTTCCTTATTGTCATTGTGTTTTCTGTCCTTCTTAGATTGACGGTTTCTGATACACCTTTCTGTGTAGTGTTTTGTAGATTATTGTTTGTCCTCTTGTCCTTTTCCTTATTGTCATTGTGTTGTCTGTCCATCTTAGATTGACGGTTTCTGATACACCTTTCTGTGTAGTGTTTTGTCGATTATTGTTTGTCCTCTTGTCTTTTTCCTTATTGTCATTGTATTGTCTGTCCTTCTTACATTGACGGTTTCTGATACACCTTTCTGTGTAGTGTTTTGTAGATTATTGTTTGTCCTCTTGTCCTTTTCCTTATTGTCATTGTGTTGTCTGTCCTTCTTAGATTGACGGTTTCTGATACACCTTTCTGTGTAGTGTTTTGTCGATTATTGTTTGTCCTCTTGTCTTTTTCCTTATTGTCTTTGTATTGTCTGTCCTTCTTAGATTGACGGTTTCTGATACACCTTTCTGTGTAGTGTTTTGTAGATTATTGTTTGTCCTCTTGTCCTTTTCCTTATTGTCATTGTGTTGTCTGTCCTTCTTAGATTGACGGTTTCTGATACACCTTTCTGTGTAGTGTTTTGTCGATTATTGTTTGGCCTCTTGTCTTTTTCCTTATTGTCATTGTATTGTCTGTCCTTCTTAGATTGACGGTTTCTGATACACCTTTCTGTGTAGTGTTTTGTAGATTATTGTTTGTCCTCTTGTCCTTTTCCTTATTGTCATTGTGTTGTCTGTACTTCTTAGATTGACGGTTTCTGATACATCTATCTGTGTAGTGTTTTGTAGATTATTGTTTGTCCTCTTGTCCTTTTCCTTATTGTCATTGTATTGTCTGTCCTTCTTAGATTGACGGTTTCTGATACATCTTTCTGTGTAGTGTTTTGTAAATTATTGTTTGTCCTCTTGTCCTTTTCCTTATTGTCATTGTGTTTTCTGTCCTTCTTAGGTTGACGGTTTCTGATACACCTTTCTGTGTAGTGTTTTGTAGATTATTGGTTGTCCTCTTGTCTTTTTCCTTATTGTTATTGTGTTTTCTGTCCTTCTTGGATTGACGCTTTCTGATACACCTTTCTGTGTAGTGTTTTGTCGATTATTGTTTGTCCTCTTGTCTTTTTCCTTATTGTCATTGTGTTTTCCGTCCTTCTTAGATTGACGGTTTCTGATACACCTTTCTGTGTAGTGTTTTGTCGATTATTGTTTGTCCTCTTGTCTTTTTCCTTATTGTCATTGTATTGTCTGTCCTTCTTAGATTGACGGTTTCTGATACACCTTTCTGTGTAGTGTTTTGTAGATTATTGGTTGTCCTCTTGTCTTTTTCCTTATTGTTATTGTGTTTTCTGTCCTTCTTGGATTGACGGTTTCTGATACACCTTTCTGTGTAGTGTTTTGTAGATTATTGTTTGTCCTCTTGTCCTTTTCCTTATTGTCATTGTGTTTTCTGTTCTTCTTAGATTGACAGTTTCTGATACACCTTTCTGTGTAGTGTTTGGTAGATTATTGTTTGTCCTCTTGTCCTTTTCCTTATTGTCATTGTGTTGTCTGTCCTTCTTAGATTGACGGTTTCTGATACACCTTTCTGTGTAGTGTTTTGTAGATTATTGTTTGTCCTCTTGTCCTTTTCCTTATTGTCATTGTGTTGTCTGTCCTTCTTAGTTTGACGGTTTCTGATACACCTTTCTGTGTAGTGTTTTGTAGATTATTATTTGTCCTCTTGTCCTTTTCCTTATTGTCATTGTATTGTCTGTCCATAGATTGACGGTTTCTGATACACCTTTCTGTGTAGTGTTTTGTAGATTATTGTTTGTCCTCTTGTCCTTTTCCTTATTGTCATTGTGTTTTCTGTCCTTCTTAGATTGACGGTTTCTGATACACCTTTCTGTGTAGTGTTTTGTAGATTATTGTTTGTCCTCTTGTCCTTTTCCTTATTGTCATTGTGTTGTCTGTCCGTCTTAGATTGACGGTTTCTGATACACCTTTCTGTGTAGTGTTTTGTCGATTATTGTTTGTCCTCTTGTCTTTTTCCTTATTGTCATTGTATTGTCTGTCCTTCTTAGATTGACGGTTTCTGATACACCTTTCTGTGTAGTGTTTTGTAGATTATTGTTTGTCCTCTTGTCCTTTTCCTTATTGTCATTGTGTTGTCTGTCCTTCTTAAATTGACGGTTTCTGATACACCTTTCTGTGTAGTGTTTTGTCGATTATTGTTTGTCCTCTTGTCTTTTTCCTTATTGTCTTTGTATTATCTGTCCTTCTTAGATTGACGGTTTCTGATACACCTTTCTGTGTAGTGTTTTTTAGATTATTGTTTGTCCTCTTGTCCTTTTCCTTATTGTCATTGTGTTGTCTGTCCTTCTTAGATTGACGGTTTCTGATACACCTTTCTGTGTAGTGTTTTGTCGATTATTGTTTGTCCTCTTGTCTTTTTCCTTATTGTCATTGTATTTTCTGTCCTTCTTAGATTGACGGTTTCTGATACACCTTTCTGTGTAGTGTTTTGTAGATTATTGTTTGTCCTCTTGTCTTTTTCCTTATTGTCATTGTGTTGTCTGTCCTTCTTAGATTGACGGTTTCTGATACATCTTTCTGTGTAGTGTTTTGTAGATTATTGTTTGTCCTCTTGTCCTTTTCCTTATTGTCATTGTATTGTCTGTCCTTCTTAGATTGACGGTTTCTGATACATCTTTCTGTGTAGTGTTTTGTAAATTATTGTTTGTCCTCTTGTCCTTTTCCTTATTGTCATTGTGTTTTCTGTCCTTCTTAGGTTGACGGTTTCTGATACACCTTTCTGTGTAGTGTTTTGTAGATTATTGGTTGTCCTCTTGTCTTTTTCCTTATTGTTATTGTGTTTTCTGTCCTTCTTGGATTGACGGTTTCTGATACACCTTTCTGTGTTGTGTTTTGTCGATTATTGTTTGTCCTCTTGTCTTTTTCCTTATTGTCATTGTGTTTTCCGTCCTTCTTAGATTGACGGTTTCTGATACACCTTTCTGTGTAGTGTTTTGTCGATTATTGTTTGTCCTCTTGTCTTTTTCCTTATTGTCATTGTATTGTCTGTCCTTCTTAGATTGACGGTTTCTGATACACCTTTCTGTGTAGTGTTTTGTAGATTATTGTTTGTCCTCTTGTCCTTTTCCTTATTGTCATTGTGTTGTCTGTCCTTCTTAGATTGACGGTTTCTGATACACCTTTCTGTGTAGTGTTTTGTCGATTATTGTTTGTCCTCTTGTCCTTTTCCTTATTGTCATTGTGTTGTCTGTCCTTCTTAGATTGACGGTTTCTGATACATCTTTCTGTGTAGTGTTTTGTAGATTATTGTTTGTCCTCTTGTCCTTTTCCTTATTGTCATTGTATTGTCTGTCCTTCTTAGATTGACGGTTTCTGATACACCTTTCTGTGTAGTGTTTTGTCGATTATTGTTTGTCCTCTTGTCCTTTTCCTTATTGTCATTGTGTTGTCTGTCCTTCTTAGATTGACGGTTTCTGATACATCTTTCTGTGTAGTGTTTTGTAGATTATTGTTTGTCCTCTTGTCCTTTTCCTTATTGTCATTGTATTGTCTGTCCTTCTTAGATTGACGGTTTCTGATACACCTTTCTATGTAGTGTTTTGTAGATTATTGTTTGTTCTCTTGTCCTTTTCCTTATTGTCATTGTGTTGTCTGTCCTTCTTAGATTGACGGTTTCTGATACACCTTTCTGTGTAGTGTTTTGTAGATTATTGTTTGTCCTCTTGTCCTTTTCCTTATTGTCATTGTGTTGTCTGTCCTTCTTAGATTGACGCTTTCTGATACACCTTTCTGTGTAGTGTTTTGTCGATTATTGTTTGTCCTCTTGTCCTTTTCCTTATTGTCATTGTGTTGTCTGTCCTTCTTAGATTGACGGTTTCTGATACACCTTTCTGTGTAGTGTTTTGTCGATTATTGTTTGTCCTCTTGTCTTTTTCCTTATTGTCATTGTATTGTCTGTCCTTCTTAGATTGACGGTTTCTGATACACCTTTCTGTGTAGTGTTTTGTAGATTATTGTTTGTCCTCTTGTCCTTTTCCTTATTGTCATTGTGTTTTCCGTCCTTCTTAGATTGACGGTTTCTGATACACCTTTCTGTGTAGTGTTTTGTCGATTATTGTTTGTCCTCTTGTCTTTTTCCTTATTGTCATTGTATTGTCTGTCCTTCTTAGATTGACGGTTTCTGATACACCTTTCTGTGTAGTGTTTTGTAGATTATTGTTTGTCCTCTTGTCCTTTTCCTTATTGTCATTGTGTTGTCTGACCTTCTTAGATTGACGGTTTCTGATACACCTTTCTGTGTAGTGTTTTGTCGATTATTGTTTGTCCTCTTGTCCTTTTCCTTATTGTCATTGTGTTGTCTGTCCTTCTTAGATTGACGGTTTCTGATACACCTTTCTGTGTAGTGTTTTGTAGATTATTGTTTGTCCTCTTGTCCTTTTCCTTATTGTCATTGTGTTGTCTGTCCATCTTAGATTGACGGTTTCTGATACACCTTTCTGTGTAGTGTTTTGTCGATTATTGTTTGTCCTCTTGTCCTTTTCCCTATTGTCATTGTGTTGTCTGTCCTTCTTAGATTGACGGTTTCTGATACATCTTTCTGTGTAGTGTTTTGTAGATTATTGTTTGTCCTCTTGTCCTTTTCCTTATTGTCATTGTATTGTCTGTCCTTCTTAGATTGACGGTTTCTGATACACCTTTCTATGTAGTGTTTTGTAGATTATTGTTTGTCCTCTTGTCCTTTTCCTTATTGTCATTGTGTTGTCTGTCCTTCTTAGATTGACGGTTTCTGATACACCTTTCTGTGTAGTGTTTTGTAGGTTATTGTTTGTCCTCTTCTCCTTTTCCTTATTGTCATTGTATTGTCTGTCCTTCTTAGATTGACGCTTTCTGATACACCTTTCTGTGTAGTGTATTGTCGATTATTGTTTGTCCTCTTGTCCTTTTCCTTATTGTCATTGTGTTGTCTGTCCTTCTTAGATTGACGGTTTCTGATACACCTTTCTGTGTAGTGTTTTGTCGATTATTGTTTGTCCTCTTGTCTTTTTCCTTATTGTCATTGTATTGTCTGTCCTTCTTAGATTGACGGTTTCTGATACACCTTTCTGTGTAGTGTTTTGTAGATTATTGTTTGTCCTCTTGTCCTTTTCCTTATTGTCATTGTGTTGTCTGTCCTTCTTAGATTGACGGTTTCTGATACACCTTTCTGTGTAGTGTTTTGTCGATTATTGTTTGTCCTCTTGTCCTTTTCCTTATTGTCATTGTGTTGTCTGTCCTTCTTAGATTGACGGTTTCTGATACACCTTTCTGTGTAGTGTTTTGTCGATTATTGCTTGGCCTCTTGTCTTTTTCCTTATTGTCATTGTATTGTCTGTCCTTCTTAGATTGACGGTTTCTGATACACCTTTCTGTGTAGTGTTTTGTAGATTATTGTTTGTCCTCTTGTCCTTTTCCTTATTGTCATTGTGTTGTCTGTCCTTCGTAGATTGACGGTTTCTGATACATCTTTCTGTGTAGTGTTTTGTAGATTATTGTTTGTCCTCTTGTCCTTTTCCTTATTGTCATTGTATTGTCTGTCCTTCTTAGATTGACGGTTTCTGATACATCTTTCTGTGTAGTGTTTTGTAAATTATTGTTTGTCCTCTTGTCCTTTTCCTTATTGTCATTGTGTTTTCTGTCCTTCTTAGGTTGACGGTTTCTGATACACCTTTCTGTGTAGTGTTTTGTAGATTATTGGTTGTCCTCTTGTCTTTTTCCTTATTGTTATTGTGTTTTCTGTCCTTCTTGGATTGACGGTTTCTGATACACCTTTCTGTGAAGTGTTTTGTCGATTATTGTTTGTCCTCTTGTCTTTTTCTTTATTGTCATTGTGTTTTCCGTCCTTCTTAGATTGACGGTTTCTGATACACCTTTATGTGTAGTGTTTTGTCGATTATTGTTTGTCCTCTTGTCCTTTTCCTTATTGTCATTGTGTTGTCTGTCCTTCTTAGATTGACGGTTTCTGATACACCTTTCTGTGTAGTGTTTTGTAGATTATTGGTTGTCCTCTTGTCTTTTTCCTTATTGTTATTGTGTTTTCTGTCCTTCTTAGATTGACGGTTTCTGATACACCTTTCTGTGTAGTGTTTTGTAGATTATTGTTTGTCCTCTTGTCCTTTTCCTTATTGTCATTGTGTTTTCCGTCCTTCTTAGATTGACGGTTTCTGATACACCTTTCTGTGTAGTGTTTTGTAGATTATTGTTTGTCCTCTTGTCCTTTTCCTTATTGTCATTGTGTTGTCTGTCCTTCTTAGATTGACGGTTTCTGATACACCTTTCTGTGTAGTGTTTTGTAGATTATTGTTTGTCCTCTTGTCCTTTTCCTTATTGTCATTGTGTTGTCTGTCCTTCTTAGATTGACGGTTTCTGATACACCTTTCTGTGTAGTGTTTTGTCGATTATTATTTGTCCTCTTGTCCTTTTCCTTATTGTCATTGTATTGTCTGTCCATAGATTGACGGTTTCTGATACACCTTTCTGTGTAGTGTTTTGTAGATTATTGTTTGTCCTCTTGTCTTTTTCCTTATTGTCATTGTATTGTCTGTCCTTCTTAGATTGACGGTTTCTGATACACCTTTCTGTGTAGTGTTTTGTAGATTATTGTTTGTCCTCTTGTCCTTTTCCTTATTGTCATTGTGTTGTCTGTCCTTCTTAGATTGACGGTTTCTGATACACCTTTCTGTGTAGTGTTTTGTCGATTATTGTTTGTCCTCTTGTCTTTTTCCTTATTGTCTTTGTATTGTCTGTCCTTCTTAGATTGACGGTTTCTGATACATCTTTCTGTGTAGTGTTTTGTAGATTATTGTTTGTCCTCTTGTCCTTTTCCTTATTGTCATTGTGTTGTCTGTCCTTCTTAGATTGACGGTTTCTGATACACCTTTCTGTGTAGTGTTTTGTCGATTATTGTTTGTCCTCTTGTCTTTTTCCTTATTGTCATTGTATTGTCTGTCCTTCTTAGATTGACGGTTTCTGATACACCTTTCTGTGTAGTGTTTTGTAGATTATTGTTTGTCCTCTTGTCCTTTTCCTTATTGTCATTGTGTTGTATGTCCTTCTTAGGTTGACGGTTTCTGATACATCTTTCTGTGTAGTGTTTTGTAGATTATTGGTTGTCCTCTTGTCTTTTTCCTTATTGTTATTGTGTTTTCTGTCCTTCTTGGATTGACGGTTTCTGATACACCTTTCTGTGTAGTGTTTTGTAGATTATTGTTTGTCCTCTTGTCTTTTTCCTTATTGTCATTGTGTTTTCCGTCCTTCTTAGATTGACGGTTTCTGATACACCTTTCTGTGTAGTGTTTTGTCGATTATTGTTTGTCCTCTTGTCTTTTTCCTTATTGTCATTGTATTGTCTGTCCTTCTTAGATTGACGGTTTCTGATGCACCTTTCTGTGTAGTGTTTTGTAGATTATTGTTTGTCCTCTTGTCCTTTTCCTTATTGTCATTGTGTTGTCTGTCCTTCTTAGATTGACGGTTTCTGATACACCTTTCTGTGTAGTGTTTTGTCGATTATTGTTTGTCCTCTTGTCCTTTTCCTTATTGTCATTGTGTTGTCTGTCCTTCTTAGATTGACGGTTTCTGATACATCTTTCTGTGTAGTGTTTTGTAGATTATTGTTTGTCCTCTTGTCTTTTTCCTTATTGTCATTGTATTGTCTGTCCTTCTTAGATTGACGGTTTCTGATACACCTTTCTGTGTAGTGTTTTGTCGATTATTGTTTGTCCTCTTGTCTTTTTCCTTATTGTCATTGTATTGTCTGTCCTTCTTAGATTGACGGTTTCTGATACACCTTTCTGTGTAGTGTTTTGTAGATTATTGGTTGTCCTCTTGTCTTTTTCCTTATTGTTATTGTGTTTTCTGTCCTTCTTGGATTGACGGTTTCTGATACACCTTTCTGTGTAGTGTTTTGTAGATTATTGTTTGTCCTCTTGTCCTTTTCCTTATTGTCATTGTGTTTTCTGTTCTTCTTAGTTTGACGGTTTCTGATACACCTTTCTGTGTAGTGTTTTGTAGATTATTGTTTGTCCTCTTGTCCTTTTCCTTATTGTCATTGTGTTGTCTGTCCTTCTTAGATTGACGGTTTCTGATACACCTTTCTGTGTAGTGTTTTGTAGATTATTGTTTGTCCTCTTGTCCTTTTCCTTATTGTCATTGTGTTGTCTGTCCTTCTTAGTTTGACAGTTTCTGATACACCTTTCTGTGTAGTGTTTTGTAGATTATTATTTGTCCTCTTGTCCTTTTCCTTATTGTCATTGTATTGTCTGTCCATAGATTGACGGTTTCTGATACACCTTTCTGTGTAGTGTTTTGTAGATTATTGTTTGTCCTCTTGTCTTTTTCCTTATTGTCATTGTATTGTCTGTCCTTCTTAGATTGACGGTTTCTGATACACCTTTCTGTGTAGTGTTTTGTAGATTATTGTTTGTCCTCTTGTCCTTTTCCTTATTGTCATTGTGTTGTCTGTCCTTCTTAGATTGACGGTTTCTGATACACCTTTCTGTGTAGTGTTTTGTCGATTATTGTTTGTCCTCTTGTCTTTTTCCTTATTGTCTTTGTATTGTCTGTCCTTCTTAGATTGACGGTTTCTGATACATCTTTCTGTGTAGTGTTTTGTAGATTATTGTTTGTCCTCTTGTCCTTTTCCTTATTGTCATTGTGTTGTCTGTCCTTCTTAGATTGACGGTTTCTGATACACCTTTCTGTGTAGTGTTTTGTCGATTATTGTTTGTCCTCTTGTCTTTTTCCTTATTGTCATTGTATTGTCTGTCCTTCTTAGATTGACGGTTTCTGATACACCTTTCTGTGTAGTGTTTTGTAGATTATTGTTTGTCCTCTTGTCCTTTTCCTTATTGTCATTGTGTTGTCTGTCCTTCTTAGATTGACGGTTTCTGATACATCTTTCTGTGTAGTGTTTTGTAGATTATTGTTTGTCCTCTTGTCCTTTTCCTTATTGTCATTGTATTGTCTGTCCTTCTTAGATTGACGGTTTCTGATACATCTTTCTGTGTAGTGTTTTGTAAATTATTGTTTGTCCTCTTGTCCTTTTCCTTATTGTCATTGTGTTTTCTGTCCTTCTTAGGTTGACGGTTTCTGATACACCTTTCTGTGTAGTGTTTTGTAGATTATTGGTTGTCCTCTTGTCTTTTTCCTTATTGTTATTGTGTTTTCTGTCCTTCTTGGATTGACGGTTTCTGATACACCTTTCTGTGTAGTGTTTTGTAGATTATTGTTTGTCCTCTTGTCTTTTTCCTTATTGTCATTGTGTTTTCCGTCCTTCTTAGATTGACGGTTTCTGATACACCTTTCTGTGTAGTGTTTTGTCGATTATTGTTTGTCCTCTTGTCTTTTTCCTTATTGTCATTGTATTGTCTGTCCTTCTTAGATTGACGGTTTCTGATACACCTTTCTGTGTAGTGTTTTGTAGATTATTGTTTGTCCTCTTGTCCTTTTCCTTATTGTCATTGTGTTGTCTGTCCTTCTTAGATTGACGGTTTCTGATACACCTTTCTGTGTAGTGTTTTGTCGATTATTGTTTGTCCTCTTGTCCTTTTCCTTATTGTCATTGTGTTGTCTGTCCTTCTTAGATTGACGGTTTCTGATACATCTTTCTGTGTAGTGTTTTGTAGATTATTGTTTTTCCTCTTGTCCTTTTCCTTATTGTCATTGTATTGTCTGTCCTTCTTAGATTGACGGTTTCTGATACACCTTTCTATGTAGTGTTTTGTAGATTATTGTTTGTCCTCTTGTCCTTTTCCTTATTGTCACTGTATTGTCTGTCCTTCTTAGATTGACGGTTTCTGATACACCTTTCTATGTAGTGTTTTGTAGATTATTGTTTGTCCTCTTGTCCTTTTCCTTATTGTCATTGTGTTGTCTGTCCTTCTTAGATTGATGGTTTCTGATACACCTTTCTGTGTAGTGTTTTGTAGATTATTGTTTGTCCTCTTGTCCTTTTCCTTATTGTCATTGTGTTGTCTGTCCTTCTTAGATTGACGGTTTCTGATACATCTTTCTGTGTAGTGTTTTGTAAATTATTGTTTGTCCTCTTGTCCTTTTCCTTATTGTCATTGTGTTTTCTGTCCTTCTTAGGTTGACGGATTCTGATACACCTTTCTGTGTAGTGTTTTGTAGATTATTGGTTGTCCTCTTGTCTTTTTCCTTATTGTTATTGTGTTTTCTGTCCTTCTTGGATTGACGGTTTCTGATACACCTTTCTGTGTAGTGTTTTGTCGATTATTGTTTGTCCTCTTGTCTTTTTCCTTATTGTCATTGTGTTTTCCGTCCTTCTTAGATTGACGGTTTCTGATACACCTTTCTGTGTAGTGTTTTGTCGATTATTGTTTGTCCTCTTGTCTTTTTCCTTATTGTCATTGTATTGTCTGTCCTTCTTAGATTGACGGTTTCTGATACACCTTTCTGTGTAGTGTTTTGTAGATTATTGGTTGTCCTCTTGTCTTTTTCCTTATTGTTATTGTGTTTTCTGTTCTTCTTAGTTTGACCGTTTCTGATACACCTTTCTGTGTAGTGTTTTGTAGATTATTGTTTGTCCTCTTGTCCTTTTCCTTATTGTCATTGTGTTGTCTGTCCTTCTTAGTTTGACAGTTTCTGATACACCTTTCTGTGTAGTGTTTTGTAGATTATTATTTGTCCTCTTGTCCTTTTCCTTATTGTCATTGTATTGTCTGTCCATAGATTGACGGTTTCTGATACACCTTTCTGTGTAGTGTTTTGTAGATTATTGTTTGTCCTCTTGTCCTTTTCCTTATTGTCATTGTGTTGTCTGTCCTTCTTAGATTGACGGTTTCTGATACATCTTTCTGTGTAGTGTTTTGTAAATTATTGTTTGTCCTCTTGTCCTTTTCCTTATTGTCATTGTGTTTTCTGTCCTTCTTAGGTTGACGGTTTCTGATACACCTTTCTGTGTAGTGTTTTGTAGATTATTGGTTGTCCTCTTGTCTTTTTCCTTATTGTTATTGTGTTTTCTGTCCTTCTTGGATTGACGGTTTCTGATACACCTTTCTGTGTAGTGTTTTGTAGATTATTGTTTGTCCTCTTGTCCTTTTCCTTATTGTCATTGTGTTGTCTGTCCTTCGTAGATTGACGGTTTCTGATACATCTTTCTGTGTAGTGTTTTGTAGATTATTGTTTGTCCTCTTGTCCTTTTCCTTATTGTCATTGTATTGTCTGTCCTTCTTAGATTGACGGTTTCTGATACATCTTTCTGTGTAGTGTTTTGTAAATTATTGTTTGTCCTCTTGTCCTTTTCCTTATTGTCATTGTGTTTTCTGTCCTTCTTAGGTTGACGGTTTCTGATACACCTTTCTGTGTAGTGTTTTGTAGATTATTGGTTGTCCTCTTGTCTTTTTCCTTATTGTTATTGTGTTTTCTGTCCTTCTTGGATTGACGGTTTCTGATACACCTTTCTGTGTAGTGTTTTGTCGATTATTGTTTGTCCTCTTGTCTTTTTCCTTATTGTCATTGTGTTTTCCGTCCTTCTTAGATTGACGGTTTCTGATACACCTTTATGTGTAGTGTTTTGTCGATTATTGTTTGTCCTCTTGTCCTTTTCCTTATTGTCATTGTGTTGTCTGTCCTTCTTAGATTGACGGTTTCTGATACACCTTTCTGTATAGTGTTTTGTAGATTATTGGTTGTCCTCTTGTCTTTTTCCTTATTGTTATTGTGTTTTCTGTCCTTCTTAGATTGACGGTTTCTGATACACCTTTCTGTGTAGTGTTTTGTAGATTATTGTTTGTCCTCTTGTCCTTTTCCTTATTGTCATTGTGTTTTCCGTCCTTCTTAGATTGACGGTTTCTGATACACCTTTCTGTGTAGTGTTTTGTAGATTATTGTTTGTCCTCTTGTCCTTTTCCTTATTGTCATTGTGTTGTCTGTCCTTCTTAGATTGACGGTTTCTGATACACCTTTCTGTGTAGTGTTTTGTAGATTATTGTTTGTCCTCTTGTCCTTTTCCTTATTGTCATTGTGTTGTCTGTCCTTCTTAGATTGACGGTTTCTGATACACCTTTCTGTGTAGTGTTTTGTCGATTATTATTTGTCCTCTTGTCCTTTTCCTTATTGTCATTGTATTGTCTGTCCATAGATTGACGGTTTCTGATACACCTTTCTGTGTAGTGTTTTGTAGATTATTGTTTGTCCTCTTGTCTTTTTCCTTATTGTCATTGTATTGTCTGTCCTTCTTAGATTGACGGTTTCTGATACACCTTTCTGTGTAGTGTTTTGTAGATTATTGTTTGTCCTCTTGTCCTTTTCCTTATTGTCATTGTGTTGTCTGTCCTTCTTAGATTGACGGTTTCTGATACACCTTTCTGTGTAGTGTTTTGTCGATTATTGTTTGTCCTCTTGTCTTTTTCCTTATTGTCTTTGTATTGTCTGTCCTTCTTAGATTGACGGTTTCTGATACATCTTTCTGTGTAGTGTTTTGTAGATTATTGTTTGTCCTCTTGTCCTTTTCCTTATTGTCATTGTGTTGTCTGTCCTTCTTAGATTGACGGTTTCTGATACACCTTTCTGTGTAGTGTTTTGTCGATTATTGTTTGTCCTCTTGTCTTTTTCCTTATTGTCATTGTATTGTCTGTCCTTCTTAGATTGACGGTTTCTGATACACCTTTCTGTGTAGTGTTTTGTAGATTATTGTTTGTCCTCTTGTCCTTTTCCTTATTGTCATTGTGTTGTATGTCCTTCTTAGGTTGACGGTTTCTGATACATCTTTCTGTGTAGTGTTTTGTAGATTATTGTTTGTCCTCTTGTCCTTTTCCTTATTGTCATTGTATTGTCTGTCCTTCTTAGATTGACGGTTTCTGATACATCTTTCTGTGTAGTGTTTTGTAAATTATTGTTTGTCCTCTTGTCCTTTTCCTTATTGTCATTGTGTTTTCTGTCCTTCTTAGGTTGACGGTTTCTGATACACCTTTCTGTGTAGTGTTTTGTAGATTATTGGTTGTCCTCTTGTCTTTTTCCTTATTGTTATTGTGTTTTCTGTCCTTCTTGGATTGACGGTTTCTGATACACCTTTCTGTGTAGTGTTTTGTAGATTATTGTTTGTCCTCTTGTCTTTTTCCTTATTGTCATTGTGTTTTCCGTCCTTCTTAGATTGACGGTTTCTGATACACCTTTCTGTGTAGTGTTTTGTCGATTATTGTTTGTCCTCTTGTCTTTTTCCTTATTGTCATTGTATTGTCTGTCCTTCTTAGATTGACGGTTTCTGATACACCCTTCTGTGTAGTGTTTTGTAGATTATTGTTTGTCCTCTTGTCCTTTTCCTTATTGTCATTGTGTTGTCTGTCCTTCTTAGATTGACGGTTTCTGATACACCTTTCTGTGTAGTGTTTTGTCGATTATTGTTTGTCCTCTTGTCCTTTTCCTTATTGTCATTGTGTTGTCTGTCCTTCTTAGATTGACGGTTTCTGATACATCTTTCTGTGTAGTGTTTTGTAGATTATTGTTTGTCCTCTTGTCTTTTTCCTTATTGTCATTGTATTGTCTGTCCTTCTTAGATTGACGGTTTCTGATACACCTTTCTGTGTAGTGTTTTGTCGATTATTGTTTGTCCTCTTGTCTTTTTCCTTATTGTCATTGTATTGTCTGTCCTTCTTAGATTGACGGTTTCTGATACACCTTTCTGTGTAGTGTTTTGTAGATTATTGGTTGTCCTCTTGTCTTTTTCCTTATTGTTATTGTGTTTTCTGTCCTTCTTGGATTGACGGTTTCTGATACACCTTTCTGTGTAGTGTTTTGTAGATTATTGTTTGTCCTCTTGTCCTTTTCCTTATTGTCATTGTGTTTTCTGTTCTTCTTAGTTTGACGGTTTCTGATACACCTTTCTGTGTAGTGTTTTGTAGATTATTGTTTGTCCTCTTGTCCTTTTCCTTATTGTCATTGTGTTGTCTGTCCTTCTTAGATTGACGGTTTCTGATACACCTTTCTGTGTAGTGTTTTGTAGATTATTGTTTGTCCTCTTGTCCTTTTCCTTATTGTCATTGTGTTGTCTGTCCTTCTTAGTTTGACAGTTTCTGATACACCTTTCTGTGTAGTGTTTTGTAGATTATTATTTGTCCTCTTGTCCTTTTCCTTATTGTCATTGTATTGTCTGTCCTTCTTAGATTGACGGTTTCTGATACACCTTTCTGTGTAGTGTTTTGTAGATTATTGTTTGTCCTCTTGTCTTTTTCCTTATTGTCATTGTATTGTCTGTCCTTCTTAGATTGACGGTTTCTGATACACCTTTCTGTGTAGTGTTTTGTAGATTATTGTTTGTCCTCTTGTCCTTTTCCTTATTGTCATTGTGTTGTCTGTCCTTCTTAGATTGACGGTTTCTGATACACCTTTCTGTGTAGTGTTTTGTCGATTATTGTTTGTCCTCTTGTCTTTTTCCTTATTGTCTTTGTATTGTCTGTCCTTCTTAGATTGACGGTTTCTGATACATCTTTCTGTGTAGTGTTTTGTAGATTATTGTTTGTCCTCTTGTCCTTTTCCTTATTGTCATTGTGTTGTCTGTCCTTCTTAGATTGACGGTTTCTGATACACCTTTCTGTGTAGTGTTTTGTCGATTATTGTTTGTCCTCTTGTCTTTTTCCTTATTGTCATTGTATTGTCTGTCCTTCTTAGATTGACGGTTTCTGATACACCTTTCTGTGTAGTGTTTTGTAGATTATTGTTTGTCCTCTTGTCCTTTTCCTTATTGTCATTGTGTTGTCTGTCCTTCTTAGATTGACGGTTTCTGATACATCTTTCTGTGTAGTGTTTTGTAGATTATTGTTTGTCCTCTTGTCCTTTTCCTTATTGTCATTGTATTGTCTGTCCTTCTTAGATTGACGGTTTCTGATACATCTTTCTGTGTAGTGTTTTGTAAATTATTGTTTGTCCTCTTGTCCTTTTCCTTATTGTCATTGTGTTTTCTGTCCTTCTTAGGTTGACGGTTTCTGATACACCTTTCTGTGTAGTGTTTTGTAGATTATTGGTTGTCCTCTTGTCTTTTTCCTTATTGTTATTGTGTTTTCTGTCCTTCTTGGATTGACGGTTTCTGATACACCTTTCTGTGTAGTGTTTTGTAGATTATTGTTTGTCCTCTTGTCCTTTTCCTTATTGTCATTGTGTTTTCCGTCCTTCTTAGATTGACGGTTTCTGATACACCTTTCTGTGTAGTGTTTTGTCGATTATTGTTTGTCCTCTTGTCTTTTTCCTTATTGTCATTGTATTGTCTGTCCTTCTTAGATTGACGGTTTCTGATACACCTTTCTGTGTAGTGTTTTGTAGATTATTGTTTGTCCTCTTGTCCTTTTCCTTATTGTCATTGTGTTGTCTGTCCTTCTTAGATTGACGGTTTCTGATACACCTTTCTGTGTAGTGTTTTGTCGATTATTGTTTGTCCTCTTGTCCTTTTCCTTATTGTCATTGTGTTGTCTGTCCTTCTTAGATTGACGGTTTCTGATACATCTTTCTGTGTAGTGTTTTGTAGATTATTGTTTTTCCTCTTGTCCTTTTCCTTATTGTCATTGTATTGTCTGTCCTTCTTAGATTGACGGTTTCTGATACACCTTTCTATGTAGTGTTTTGTAGATTATTGTTTGTCCTCTTGTCCTTTTCCTTATTGTCACTGTATTGTCTGTCCTTCTTAGATTGACGGTTTCTGATACACCTTTCTATGTAGTGTTTTGTAGATTATTGTTTGTCCTCTTGTCCTTTTCCTTATTGTCATTGTGTTGTCTGTCCTTCTTAGATTGACGGTTTCTGATACACCTTTCTGTGTAGTGTTTTGTAGATTATTGTTTGTCCTCTTGTCCTTTTCCTTATTGTCATTGTGTTGTCTGTCCTTCTTAGATTGACGGTTTCTGATACATCTTTCTGTGTAGTGTTTTGTAAATTATTGTTTGTCCTCTTGTCCTTTTCCTTATTGTCATTGTGTTTTCTGTCCTTCTTAGGTTGACGGTTTCTGATACACCTTTCTGTGTAGTGTTTTGTAGATTATTGGTTGTCCTCTTGTCTTTTTCCTTATTGTTATTGTGTTTTCTGTCCTTCTTGGATTGACGGTTTCTGATACACCTTTCTGTGTAGTGTTTTGTCGATTATTGTTTGTCCTCTTGTCTTTTTCCTTATTGTCATTGTGTTTTCCGTCCTTCTTAGATTGACGGTTTCTGATACACCTTTCTGTGTAGTGTTTTGTCTATTATTGTTTGTCCTCTTGTCTTTTTCCTTATTGTCATTGTATTGTCTGTCCTTCTTAGATTGACGGTTTCTGATACACCTTTCTGTGTAGTGTTTTGTAGATTATTGGTTGTCCTCTTGTCTTTTTCCTTATTGTTATTGTGTTTTCTGTTCTTCTTAGTTTGACCGTTTCTGATACACCTTTCTGTGTAGTGTTTTGTAGATTATTATTTGTCCTCTTGTCCTTTTCCTTATTGTCATTGTGTTGTCTGTCCTTCTTAGTTTGACAGTTTCTGATACACCTTTCTGTGTAGTGTTTTGTAGATTATTATTTGTCCTCTTGTCCTTTTCCTTATTGTCATTGTATTGTCTGTCCATAGATTGACGGTTTCTGATACACCTTTCTGTGTAGTGTTTTGTAGATTATTGTTTGTCCTCTTGTCCTTTTCCTTATTGTCATTGTGTTGTCTGTCCTTCTTAGATTGACGGTTTCTGATACATCTTTCTGTGTAGTGTTTTGTAAATTATTGTTTGTCCTCTTGTCCTTTTCCTTATTGTCATTGTGTTTTCTGTCCTTCTTAGGTTGACGGTTTCTGATACACCTTTCTGTGTAGTGTTTTGTAGATTATTGGTTGTCCTCTTGTCTTTTTCCTTATTGTTATTGTGTTTTCTGTCCTTCTTGGATTGACGGTTTCTGATACACCTTTCTGTGTAGTGTTTTGTCGATTATTGTTTGTCCTCTTGTCTTTTTCCTTATTGTCATTGTGTTTTCCGTCCTTCTTAGATTGACGGTTTCTGATACACCTTTCTGTGTAGTGTTTTGTCGATTATTGTTTGTCCTCTTGTCCTTTACCTTATTGTCATTGTATTGTCTGTCCTTCTTAGATTGACGGTTTCTGATACACCTTTCTGTGTAGTGTTTTGTAGATTATTGGTTGTCCTCTTGTCTTTTTCCTTATTGTTATTGTGTTTTCTGTTCTTCTTAGTTTGACGGTTTCTGATACACCTTTCTGTGTAGTGTTTTGTAGATTATTGTTTGTCCTCTTGTCCTTTTCCTTATTGTCATTGTGTTGTCTGTCCTTCTTAGATTGACCGTTTCTGATACACCTTTCTGTGTAGTGTTTTGTAGATTATTGTTTGTCCTCTTGTCCTTTTCCTTATTGTCATTGTGTTGTCTGTCCTTCTTAGTTTGACAGTTTCTGATACACCTTTCTGTGTAGTGTTTTGTAGATTATTATTTGTCCTCTTGTCCTTTTCCTTATTGTCATTGTATTGTCTGTCCATAGATTGACGGTTTCTGATACACCTTTCTGTGTAGTGTTTTGTAGATTATTGTTTGTCCTCTTGTCCTTTTTCCTTATTGTCATTGTATTGTCTGTCCTTCTTAGATTGACGGTTTCTGATACACCTTTCTGTGTAGTGTTTTGTAGATTATTGTTTGTCCTCTTGTCCTTTTCCTTATTGTCATTGTGTTGTCTCTCCTTCTTAGATTGACGGTTTCTGATACACCTTTCTGTGTAGTGTTTTGTCGATTATTGTTTGTCCTCTTGTCTTTTTCCTTATTGTCTTTGTATTGTCTGTCCTTCTTAGATTGACGGTTTCTGATACATCTTTCTGTGTAGTGTTTTGTAGATTATTGTTTGTCCTCTTGTCCTTTTCCTTATTGTCATTGTGTTGTCTGTCCTTCTTAGATTGACGGTTTCTGATACACCTTTCTGTGTAGTGTTTTGTCGATTATTGTTTGTCCTCTTGTCTTTTTCCTTATTGTCATTGTATTGTCTGTCCTTCTTAGATTGACGGTTTCTGATACACCTTTCTGTGTAGTGTTTTGTAGATTATTGTTTGTCCTCTTGTCCTTTTCCTTATTGTCATTGTGTTGTCTGTCCTTCTTAGATTGACGGTTTCTGATACATCTTTCTGTGTAGTGTTTTGTAGATTATTGTTTGTCCTCTTGTCCTTTTCCTTATTGTCATTGTATTGTCTGTCCTTCTTAGATTGACGGTTTCTGATACATCTTTCTGTGTAGTGTTTTGTAAATTATTGTTTGTCCTCTTGTCCTTTTCCTTATTGTCATTGTGTTTTCTGTCCTTCTTAGGTTGACGGTTTCTGATACACCTTTCTGTGTAGTGTTTTGTAGATTATTGGTTGTCCTCTTGTCTTTTTCCTTATTGTTATTGTGTTTTCTGTCCTTCTTGGATTGACGGTTTCTGATACACCTTTCTGTGTAGTGATTTGTCGATTATTGTTTGTCCTCTTGTCTTTTTCCTTATTGTCATTGTGTTTTCCGTCCTTCTTAGATTGACGGTTTCTGATACACCTTTCTGTGTAGTGTTTTGTCGATTATTGTTTGTCCTCTTGTCTTTTTCCTTATTGTCATTGTATTGTCTGTCCTTCTTAGATTGACGGTTTCTGATACACCTTTCTGTGTAGTGTTTTGTTGATTATTGGTTGTCCTCTTGTCTTTTTCCTTATTGTTATTGTGTTTTCTGTCCTTCTTGGATTGACGGTTTCTGATACACCTTTCTGTGTAGTGTTTTGTAGATTATTGTTTGTCCTCTTGTCCTTTTCCTTATTGTCATTGTGTTTTCTGTTCTTCTTAGTTTGACGGTTTCTGGTACACCTTTCTGTGTAGTGTTTTGTAGATTATTGTTTGTCCTCTTGTCTTTTTCCTTATTGTCATTGTGTTGTCTGTCCTTCTTAGATTGACGGTTTCTGATACACCTTTCTGTGTAGTGTTTTGTAGATTATTGTTTGTCCTCTTGTCCTTTTCCTTATTGTCATTGTGTTGTCTGTCCTTCTTAGTTTGACAGTTTCTGATACACCTTTCTGTGTAGTGTTTTGTAGATTATTATTTGTCCTCTTGTCCTTTTCCTTATTGTCATTGTATTGTCTGTCCATAGATTGACGGTTTCTGATACACCTTTCTGTGTAGTGTTTTGTAGATTATTGTTTGTCCTCTTGTCTTTTTCCTTATTGTCATTGTATTGTCTGTCCTTCTTAGATTGACGGTTTCTGATACACCTTTCTGTGTAGTGTTTTGTAGATTATTGTTTGTCCTCTTGTCCTTTTCCTTATTGTCATTGTGTTGTCTGTCCTTCTTAGATTGACGGTTTCTGATACACCTTTCTGTGTAGTGTTTTGTCGATTATTGTTTGTCCTCTTGTCTTTTTCCTTATTGTCTTTGTATTGTCTGTCCTTCTTAGATTGACGGTTTCTGATACATCTTTCTGTGTAGTGTTTTGTAGATTATTGTTTGTCCTCTTGTCCTTTTCCTTATTGTCATTGTGTTGTCTGTCCTTCTTAGATTGACGGTTTCTGATACACCTTTCTGTGTAGTGTTTTGTCGATTATTGTTTGTCCTCTTGTCTTTTTCCTTATTGTCATTGTATTGTCTGTCCTTCTTAGATTGACGGTTTCTGATACACCTTTCTGTGTAGTGTTTTGTAGATTATTGTTTGTCCTCTTGTCCTTTTCCTTATTGTCATTGTGTTGTCTGTCCTTCTTAGATTGACGGTTTCTGATACATCTTTCTGTGTAGTGTTTTGTAGATTATTGTTTGTCCTCTTCTCCTTTTCCTTATTGTCATTGTATTGTCTGTCCTTCTTAGATTGACGGTTTCTGATACATCTTTCTGTGTAGTGTTTTGTAAATTATTGTTTGTCCTCTTGTCCTTTTCCTTATTGTCATTGTGTTTTCTGTCCTTCTTAGGTTGACGGTTTCTGATACACCTTTCTGTGTAGTGTTTTGTAGATTATTGGTTGTCCTCTTGTCTTTTTCCTTATTGTTATTGTGTTTTCTGTCCTTCTTGGATTGACGGTTTCTGATACACCTTTCTGTGTAGTGTTTTGTCGATTATTGTTTGTCCTCTTGTCTTTTTCCTTATTGTCATTGTGTTTTCCGTCCTTCTTAGATTGACGGTTTCTGATACACCTTTCTGTGTAGTGTTTTGTCGATTATTGTTTGTCCTCTTGTCTTTTTCCTTATTGTCATTGTATTGTCTGTCCTTCTTAGATTGACGGTTTCTGATACACCTTTCTGTGTAGTGTTTTGTAGATTATTGTTTGTCCTCTTGTCCTTTTCCTTATTGTCATTGTGTTGTCTGTCCTTCTTAGATTGACGGTTTCTGATACACCTTTCTGTGTAGTGTTTTGTCGATTATTGTTTGTCCTCTTGTCCTTTTCCTTATTGTCATTGTGTTGTCTGTCCTTCTTAGATTGACGGTTTCTGATACATCTTTCTGTGTAGTGTTTTGTAGATTATTGTTTTTCCTCTTGTCCTTTTTCTTATTGTCATTGTATTGTCTGTCCTTCTTAGATTGACGGTTTCTGATACACCTTTCTGTGTAGTGTTTTGTAGATTATTGTTTGTCCTCTTGTCCTTTTCCTTATTGTCATTGTGTTGTCTGTCCTTCTTAGATTGACGGTTTCTGATACACCTTTCTGTGTAGTGTTTTGTCGATTATTGTTTGTCCTCTTGTCCTTTTCCTTATTGTCATTGTGTTGTCTGTCCTTCTTAGATTGACGGTTTCTGATACATCTTTCTGTGTAGTGTTTTGTAGATTATTGTTTGTCCTCTTGTCCTTTTCCTTATTGTCATTGTATTGTTTGTCCTTCTTAGATTGACGGTTTCTGATACACCTTTCTATGTAGTCTTTTGTAGATTATTGTTTGTCCGCTTGTCCTTTTCCTTATTGTCATTGTGTTGTCTGTCCTTCTTAGATTGACGGTTTCTGATACACCTTTCTGTGTAGTGTTTTGTAGATTATTGTTTGTCCTCTTGTCCTTTTCCTTATTGTCATTGTGTTGTCTGTCCTTCTTATATTGACGCTCTCTGATACACCTTTCTGTGTAGTGTTTTGTCGATTATTGTTTGTCCTCTTGTCCTTTTCCTTATTGTCATTGTGTTGTCTGTCCTTCTTAGATTGACGGTTTCTGATACACCTTTCTGTGTAGTGTTTTGTCGATTATTGTTTGTCCTCTTGTCTTTTTCCTTATTGTCATTGTATTGTCTGTCCTTCTTAGATTGACGGTTTCTGATACACCTTTCTGTGTAGTGTTTTGTAGATTATTGTTTGTCCTCTTGTCCTTTTCCTTATTGTCATTGTGTTGTCTGTCCTTCTTAGAATGACGGTTTCTGATACACCTTTCTGTGTAGTGTTTTGTCGATTATTGTTTGTCCTCTTGTCCTTTTCCTTATTGTCATTGTGTTGTCTGTCCTTCTTAGATTGACGGTTTCTGATACATCTTTCTGTGTAGTGTTTTGTAGATTATTGTTTGTCCTCTTGTCCTTTTCCTTATTGTCATTGTATTTTCTGTCCTTCTTAGATTGACGGTTTCTGATACATCTTTCTGTGTAGTGTTTTGTAGATTATTGTTTGTCCTCTTGTCCTTTTCCTTATTGTCATTGTGTTTTCTGTCCTTCTTAGGTTGACGGTTTCTGATACACCTTTCTGTGTAGTGTTTTGTAGATTATTGGTTGTCCTCTTGTCTTTTTCCTTATTGTCATTGTATTGTCTGTCCATAGATTGACGGTTTCTGATACACCTTTCTGTGTAGTGTTTTGTAGATTATTGTTTGTCCTCTTGTCCTTTTCCTTATTGTCATTGTGTTGTCTGTCCTTCTTAGATTGACGGTTTCTGATACACCTTTCTGTGTAGTGTTTTGTAGATTATTATTTGTCCTCTTGTCCTTTTCCTTATTGTCATTGTATTGTCTGTCCATAGATTGACGGTTTCTGATACACCTTTCTGTGTAGTGTTTTGTAGATTATTGTTTGTCCTCTTGTCCTTTTCCTTATTGTCATTGTGTTTTCTGTCCTTCTTAGATTGACGGTTTCTGATACACCTTTCTGTGTAGTGTTTTGTAGATTATTGTTTGTCCTCTTGTCCTTTTCCTTATTGTCATTGTGTTGTCTGTCCGTCTTAGATTGACGGTTTCTGATACACCTTTCTGTGTAGTGTTTTGTCGATTATTGTTTGTCCTCTTGTCTTTTTCCTTATTGTCATTGTATTGTCTGTCCTTCTTAGATTGACGGTTTCTGATACACCTTTCTGTGTAGTGTTTTGTAGATTATTGTTTGTCCTCTTGTCCTTTTCCTTATTGTCATTGTGTTGTCTGTCCTTCTTAGATTGACGGTTTCTGATACACCTTTCTGTGTAGTGTTTTGTCGATTATTGTTTGTCCTCTTGTCTTTTTCCTTATTGTCTTTGTATTGTCTGTCCTTCTTAGATTGACGGTTTCTGATACACCTTTCTGTGTAGTGTTTTGTAGATTATTGTTTGTCCTCTTGTCCTTTTCCTTATTGTCATTGTGTTTTCTGTCCTTCTTAGATTGACGGTTTCTGATACACCTTTCTGTGTAGTGTTTTGTCGATTATTGTTTGTCCTCTTGTCTTTTTCCTTATTGTCATTGTATTGTCTGTCCTTCTTAGATTGACGGTTTCTGATACACCTTTCTGTGTAGTGTTTTGTAGATTATTGTTTGTCCTCTTGTCCTTTTCCTTATTGTCATTGTGTTGTCTGTCCTTCTTAGATTGACGGTTTCTGATACACCTTTCTGTGTAGTGTTTTGTAGATTATTGTTTGTCCTCTTGTCCTTTTCCTTATTGTCATTGTGTTGTCTGTCCTTCTTAGATTGACGCTTTCTGATACACCTTTCTGTGTAGTGTTTTGTCGATTATTGTTTGTCCTCTTGTCCTTTTCCTTATTGTCATTGTGTTGTCTGTCCTTCTTAGATTGACGGTTTCTGATACACCTTTCTGTGTAGTGTTTTGTCGATTATTGTTTGTCCTCTTGTCTTTTTCCTTATTGTCATTGTATTGTCTGTCCTTCTTAGATTGACGGTTTCTGATACACCTTTCTGTGTAGTGTTTTGTAGATTATTGTTTGTCCTCTTGTCCTTTTCCTTATTGTCATTGTGTTGTCTGTCCTTCTTAGATTGACGGTTTCTGATACACCTTTCTGTGTAGTGTTTTGTCGATTATTGTTTGTCCTCTTGTCCTTTTCCTTATTGTCATTGTGTTGTCTGTCCTTCTTAGATTGACGGTTTCTGATACATCTTTCTGTGTAGTGTTTTGTAGATTATTGTTTGTCCACTTGTCCTTTTCCTTATTGTCATTGTATTTTCTGTCCTTCTTAGATTGACGGTTTCTGATACATCTTTCTGTGTAGTGTTTTGTAGATTATTGTTTGTCCTCTTGTCCTTTTCCTTATTGTCATTGTGTTTTCTGTCCTTTTTAGGTTGACGGTTTCTGATACACCTTTCTGTGTAGTGTTTTGTAGATTATTGGTTGTCCTCTTGTCTTTTTCCTTATTGTTATTGTGTTTTCTGTCCTTCTTGGATTGACGGTTTCTGATACACCTCTCTGTGTAGTGTTTTGTAGATTTTTGTTTGTCCTCTTGTCCTTTTCCTTATTGTCATTGTGTTGTCTGTCCTTCTTAGATTGACAGTTTCTGATACACCTTTCTGTGTAGTGTTTTGTAGATTATTATTTGTCCTCTTGTCCTTTTCCTTATTGTCATTGTATTGTCTGTCCATAGATTGACGGTTTCTGATACACCTTTCTGTGTAGTGTTTTGTAGATTATTGTTTGTCCTCTTGTCCTTTTCCTTATTGTCATTGTGTTTTCTGTCCTTCTTAGATTGACGGTTTCTGATACACCTTTCTGTGTAGTGTTTTGTAGATTATTGTTTGTCCTCTTGTCCTTTTCCTTATTGTCATTGTGTTGTCTGTCCGTCTTAGATTGACGGTTTCTGATACACCTTTCTGTGTAGTGTTTTGTCGATTATTGTTTGTCCTCTTGTCTTTTTCCTTATTGTCATTGTATTGTCTGTCCTTCTTAGATTGACGGTTTCTGATACACCTTTCTGTGTAGTGTTTTGTAGATTATTGTTTGTCCTCTTGTCCTTTTCCTTATTGTCATTGTGTTGTCTGTCCTTCTTAGATTGACGGTTTCTGATACACCTTTCTGTGTAGTGTTTTGTCGATTATTGTTTGTCCTCTTGTCTTTTTCCTTATTGTCTTTGTATTGTCTGTCCTTCTTAGATTGACGGTTTCTGATACACCTTTCTGTGTAGTGTTTTGTAGATTATTGTTTGTCCTCTTGTCCTTTTCCTTATTGTCATTGTGTTGTCTGTCCTTCTTAGATTGACGGTTTCCGATACACCTTTCTGTGTAGTGTTTTGTCGATTATTGTTTGGCCTCTTGTCTTTTTCCTTATTGTCATTGTATTGTCTGTCCTTCTTAGATTGACGGTTTCTGATACACCTTTCTGTGTAGTGTTTTGTAGATTATTGTTTGTCCTCTTGTCCTTTTCCTTATTGTCATTGTGTTGTCTGTCCTTCTTAGATTGACGGTTTCTGATACATCTTTCTGTGTAGTGTTTTGTAGATTATTGTTTGTCCTCTTGTCCTTTTCCTTATTGTCATTGTATTGTCTGTCCTTCTTAGATTGACGGTTTCTGATACATCTTTCTGTGTAGTGTTTTGTAAATTATTGTTTGTTCTCTTGTCCTTTTCCTTATTGTCATTGTGTTTTCTGTCCTTCTTAGGTTGACGGTTTCTGATACACCTTTCTGTGTAGTGTTTTGTAGATTATTGTTTGTCCTCTTGTCCTTTTCCTTATTGTCATTGTGTTGTCTGTCCGTCTTAGATTGACGGTTTCTGATACACCTTTCTGTGTAGTGTTTTGTCGATTATTGTTTGTCCTCTTGTCTTTTTCCTTATTGTCATTGTATTGTCTGTCCTTCTTAGATTGACGGTTTCTGATACACCTTTCTGTGTAGTGTTTTGTAGATTATTGTTTGTCCTCTTGTCCTTTTCCTTATTGTCATTGTGTTGTCTGTCCTTCTTAGATTGACGGTTTCTGATACACCTTTCTGTGTAGTGTTTTGTCGATTATTGTTTGTCCTCTTGTCTTTTTCCTTATTGTCTTTGTATTGTCTGTCCTTCTTAGATTGACGGTTTCTGATACACCTTTCTGTGTAGTGTTTTGTAGATTATTGTTTGTCCTCTTGTCCTTTTCCTTATTGTCATTGTGTTTTCTGTCCTTCTTAGATTGACGGTTTCTGATACACCTTTCTGTGTAGTGTTTTGTCGATTATTGTTTGTCCTCTTGTCTTTTTCCTTATTGTCATTGTATTGTCTGTCCTTCTTAGATTGACGGTTTCTGATACACCTTTCTGTGTAGTGTTTTGTAGATTATTGTTTGTCCTCTTGTCCTTTTCCTTATTGTCATTGTGTTGTCTGTCCTTCTTAGATTGACGGTTTTTGATACACCTTTCTGTGTAGTGTTTTGTAGATTATTGTTTGTCCTCTTGTCCTTTTCCTTATTGTCATTGTGTTGTCTGTCCTTCTTAGATTGACGCTTTCTGATACACCTTTCTGTGTAGTGTTTTGTAGATTATTGTTTGTCCTCTTGTCCTTTTCCTTATTGTCATTGTGTTGTCTGTCCTTCTTAGATTGACGGTTTCTGATACACCTTTCTGTGTAGTGTTTTGTCGATTATTGTTTGTCCTCTTGTCTTTTTCCTTATTGTCATTGTATTGTCTGTCCTTCTTAGATTGACGGTTTCTGATACACCTTTCTGTGTAGTGTTTTGTAGATTATTGTTTGTCCTCTTGTCCTTTTCCTTATTGTCATTGTGTTGTCTGTCCTTCTTAGATTGACGGTTTCTGATACACCTTTCTGTGTAGTGTTTTGTCGATTATTGTTTGTCCTCTTGTCCTTTTCCTTATTGTCATTGTGTTGTCTGTCCTTCTTAGATTGACGGTTTCTGATACATCTTTCTGTGTAGTGTTTTGTAGATTATTGTTTGTCCTCTTGTCCTTTTCCTTATTGTCATTGTATTTTCTGTCCTTCTTAGATTGACGGTTTCTGATACATCTTTCTGTGTAGTGTTTTGTAGATTATTGTTTGTCCTCTTGTCCTTTTCCTTATTGTCATTGTGTTTTCTGTCCTTTTTAGGTTGACGGTTTCTGATACACCTTTCTGTGTAGTGTTTTGTAGATTATTGGTTGTCCTCTTGTCTTTTTCCTTATTGTTATTGTGTTTTCTGTCCTTCTTGGATTGACGGTTTCTGATACACCTCTCTGTGTAGTGTTTTGTAGATTATTGTTTGTCCTCTTGTCCTTTTCCTTATTGTCATTGTGTTGTCTGTCCTTCTTAGATTGACGGTTTCTGATACACCTTTCTGTGTAGTGTTTTGTAGATTATTGTTTGTCCTCTTGTCCTTTTCCTTATTGTCATTGTGTTGTCTGTCCTTCTTAGATTGACGGTTTCTGATACACCTTTCTGTGTAGTGTTTTGTCGATTATTGTTTGTCCTCTTGTCTTTTTCCTTATTGTCTTTGTATTGTCTGTCCTTCTTAGATTGACGGTTTCTGATACACCTTTCTGTGTAGTGTTGTGTAGATTATTGTTTGTCCTCTTGTCCTTTTCCTTATTGTCATTGTGTTTTCTGTCCTTCTTAGATTGACGGTTTCTGATACACCTTTCTGTGTAGTGTTTTGTCGATTATTGTTTGTCCTCTTGTCTTTTTCCTTATTGTCATTGTATTGTCTGTCCTTCTTAGATTGACGGTTTCTGATACACCTTTCTGTGTAGTGTTTTGTAGATTATTGTTTGTCCTCTTGTCCTTTTCCTTATTGTCATTGTGTTGTCTGTCCTTCTTAGATTGACGGTTTCTGATACACCTTTCTGTGTAGTGTTTTGTAGATTATTGTTTGTCCTCTTGTCCTTTTCCTTATTGTCATTGTGTTGTCTGTCCTTCTTAGATTGACGCTTTCTGATACACCTTTCTGTGTAGTGTTTTGTCGATTATTGTTTGTCCTCTTGTCCTTTTCCTTATTGTCATTGTGTTGTCTGTCCTTCTTAGATTGACGGTTTCTGATACACCTTTCTGTGTAGTGTTTTGTCGATTATTGTTTGTCCTCTTGTCTTTTTCCTTATTGTCATTGTATTGTCTGTCCTTCTTAGATTGACGGTTTCTGATACACCTTTCTGTGTAGTGTTTTGTAGATTATTGTTTGTCCTCTTGTCCTTTTCCTTATTGTCATTGTGTTGTCTGTCCTTCTTAGATTGACGGTTTCTGATACACCTTTCTGTGTAGTGTTTTGTCGATTATTGTTTGTCCTCTTGTCCTTTTCCTTATTGTCATTGTGTTGTCTGTCCTTCTTAGATTGACGGTTTCTGATACATCTTTCTGTGTAGTGTTTTGTAGATTATTGTTTGTCCTCTTGTCCTTTTCCTTATTGTCATTGTATTTTCTGTCCTTCTTAGATTGACGGTTTCTGATACATCTTTCTGTGTAGTGTTTTGTAGATTATTGTTTGTCCTCTTGTCCTTTTCCTTATTGTCATTGTGTTTTCTGTCCTTTTTAGGTTGACGGTTTCTGATACACCTTTCTGTGTAGTGTTTTGTAGATTATTGGTTGTCCTCTTGTCTTTTTCCTTATTGTTATTGTGTTTTCTGTCCTTCTTGGATTGACGGTTTCTGATACACCTCTCTGTGTAGTGTTTTGTAGATTTTTGTTTGTCCTCTTGTCCTTTTCCTTATTGTCATTGTGTTGTCTGTCCTTCTTAGATTGACAGTTTCTGATACACCTTTCTGTGTAGTGTTTTGTAGATTATTATTTGTCCTCTTGTCCTTTTCCTTATTGTCATTGTATTGTCTGTCCATAGATTGACGGTTTCTGATACACCTTTCTGTGTAGTGTTTTGTAGATTATTGTTTGTCCTCTTGTCCTTTTCCTTATTGTCATTGTGTTTTCTGTCCTTCTTAGATTGACGGTTTCTGATACACCTTTCTGTGTAGTGTTTTGTAGATTATTGTTTGTCCTCTTGTCCTTTTCCTTATTGTCATTGTGTTGTCTGTCCGTCTTAGATTGACGGTTTCTGATACACCTTTCTGTGTAGTGTTTTGTCGATTATTGTTTGTCCTCTTGTCTTTTTCCTTATTGTCATTGTATTGTCTGTCCTTCTTAGATTGACGGTTTCTGATACACCTTTCTGTGTAGTGTTTTGTAGATTATTGTTTGTCCTCTTGTCCTTTTCCTTATTGTCATTGTGTTGTCTGTCCTTCTTAGATTGACGGTTTCTGATACACCTTTCTGTGTAGTGTTTTGTCGATTATTGTTTGTCCTCTTGTCTTTTTCCTTATTGTCTTTGTATTGTCTGTCCTTCTTAGATTGACGGTTTCTGATACACCTTTCTGTGTAGTGTTTTGTAGATTATTGTTTGTCCTCTTGTCCTTTTCCTTATTGTCATTGTGTTGTCTGTCCTTCTTAGATTGACGGTTTCTGATACACCTTTCTGTGTAGTGTTTTGTCGATTATTGTTTGGCCTCTTGTCTTTTTCCTTATTGTCATTGTATTGTCTGTCCTTCTTAGATTGACGGTTTCTGATACACCTTTCTGTGTAGTGTTTTGTAGATTATTGTTTGTCCTCTTGTCCTTTTCCTTATTGTCATTGTGTTGTCTGTCCTTCTTAGATTGACGGTTTCTGATACATCTTTCTGTGTAGTGTTTTGTAGATTATTGTTTGTCCTCTTGTCCTTTTCCTTATTGTCATTGTATTGTCTGTCCTTCTTAGATTGACGGTTTCTGATACATCTTTCTGTGTAGTGTTTTGTAAATTATTGTTTGTTCTCTTGTCCTTTTCCTTATTGTCATTGTGTTTTCTGTCCTTCTTAGGTTGACGGTTTCTGATACACCTTTCTGTGTAGTGTTTTGTAGATTATTGTTTGTCCTCTTGTCCTTTTCCTTATTGTCATTGTGTTGTCTGTCCGTCTTAGATTGACGGTTTCTGATACACCTTTCTGTGTAGTGTTTTGTCGATTATTGTTTGTCCTCTTGTCTTTTTCCTTATTGTCATTGTATTGTCTGTCCTTCTTAGATTGACGGTTTCTGATACACCTTTCTGTGTAGTGTTTTGTAGATTATTGTTTGTCCTCTTGTCCTTTTCCTTATTGTCATTGTGTTGTCTGTCCTTCTTAGATTGACGGTTTCTGATACACCTTTCTGTGTAGTGTTTTGTCGATTATTGTTTGTCCTCTTGTCTTTTTCCTTATTGTCTTTGTATTGTCTGTCCTTCTTAGATTGACGGTTTCTGATACACCTTTCTGTGTAGTGTTTTGTAGATTATTGTTTGTCCTCTTGTCCTTTTCCTTATTGTCATTGTGTTTTCTGTCCTTCTTAGATTGACGGTTTCTGATACACCTTTCTGTGTAGTGTTTTGTCGATTATTGTTTGTCCTCTTGTCTTTTTCCTTATTGTCATTGTATTGTCTGTCCTTCTTAGATTGACGGTTTCTGATACACCTTTCTGTGTAGTGTTTTGTAGATTATTGTTTGTCCTCTTGTCCTTTTCCTTATTGTCATTGTGTTGTCTGTCCTTCTTAGATTGACGGTTTCTGATACACCTTTCTGTGTAGTGTTTTGTAGATTATTGTTTGTCCTCTTGTCCTTTTCCTTATTGTCATTGTGTTGTCTGTCCTTCTTAGATTGACGCTTTCTGATACACCTTTCTGTGTAGTGTTTTGTCGATTATTGTTTGTCCTCTTGTCCTTTTCCTTATTGTCATTGTGTTGTCTGTCCTTCTTAGATTGACGGTTTCTGATACACCTTTCTGTGTAGTGTTTTGTCGATTATTGTTTGTCCTCTTGTCTTTTTCCTTATTGTCATTGTATTGTCTGTCCTTCTTAGATTGACGGTTTCTGATACACCTTTCTGTGTAGTGTTTTGTAGATTATTGTTTGTCCTCTTGTCCTTTTCCTTATTGTCATTGTGTTGTCTGTCCTTCTTAGATTGACGGTTTCTGATACACCTTTCTGTGTAGTGTTTTGTCGATTATTGTTTGTCCTCTTGTCCTTTTCCTTATTGTCATTGTGTTGTCTGTCCTTCTTAGATTGACGGTTTCTGATACATCTTTCTGTGTAGTGTTTTGTAGATTATTGTTTGTCCTCTTGTCCTTTTCCTTATTGTCATTGTATTTTCTGTCCTTCTTAGATTGACGGTTTCTGATACATCTTTCTGTGTAGTGTTTTGTAGATTATTGTTTGTCCTCTTGTCCTTTTCCTTATTGTCATTGTGTTTTCTGTCCTTTTTAGGTTGACGGTTTCTGATACACCTTTCTGTGTAGTGTTTTGTAGATTATTGGTTGTCCTCTTGTCTTTTTCCTTATTGTTATTGTGTTTTCTGTCCTTCTTGGATTGACGGTTTCTGATACACCTTTCTGTGTAGTGTTTTGTAGATTATTGTTTGTCCTCTTGTCCTTTTCCTTATTGTCATTGTGTTGTCTGTCCGTCTTAGATTGACGGTTTCTGATACACCTTTCTGTGTAGTGTTTTGTCGATTATTGTTTGTCCTCTTGTCTTTTTCCTTATTGTCATTGTATTGTCTGTCCTTCTTAGATTGACGGTTTCTGATACACCTTTCTGTGTAGTGTTTTGTAGATTATTGTTTGTCCTCTTGTCCTTTTCCTTATTGTCATTGTGTTGTCTGTCCTTCTTAGATTGACGGTTTCTGATACACCTTTCTGTGTAGTGTTTTGTCGATTATTGTTTGTCCTCTTGTCTTTTTCCTTATTGTCTTTGTATTGTCTGTCCTTCTTAGATTGACGGTTTCTGATACACCTTTCTGTGTAGTGTTTTGCAGATTATTGTTTGTCCTCTTGTCCTTTTCCTTATTGTCATTGTGTTTTCTGTCCTTCTTAGATTGACGGTTTCTGATACACCTTTCTGTGTAGTGTTTTGTCGATTATTGTTTGTCCTCTTGTCTTTTTCCTTATTGTCATTGTATTGTCTGTCCTTCTTAGATTGACGGTTTCTGATACACCTTTCTGTGTAGTGTTTTGTAGATTATTGTTTGTCCTCTTGTCCTTTTCCTTATTGTCATTGTGTTGTCTGTCCTTCTTAGATTGACGGTTTCTGATACACCTTTCTGTGTAGTGTTTTGTAGATTATTGTTTGTCCTCTTGTCCTTTTCCTTATTGTCATTGTGTTGTCTGTCCTTCTTAGATTGACGCTTTCTGATACACCTTTCTGTGTAGTGTTTTGTCGATTATTGTTTGTCCTCTTGTCCTTTTCCTTATTGTCATTGTGTTGTCTGTCCTTCTTAGATTGACGGTTTCTGATACACCTTTCTGTGTAGTGTTTTGTCGATTATTGTTTGTCCTCTTGTCTTTTTCCTTATTGTCATTGTATTGTCTGTCCTTCTTAGATTGACGGTTTCTGATACACCTTTCTGTGTAGTGTTTTGTAGATTATTGTTTGTCCTCTTGTCCTTTTCCTTATTGTCATTGTGTTGTCTGTCCTTCTTAGATTGACGGTTTCTGATACACCTTTCTGTGTAGTGTTTTGTAGATTATTGTTTGTCCTCTTGTCCTTTTCCTTATTGTCATTGTGTTGTCTGTCCTTCTTAGATTGACGGTTTCTGATACATCTTTCTGTGTAGTGTTTTGTAGATTATTGTTTGTCCTCTTGTCCTTTTCCTTATTGTCATTGTATTTTCTGTCCTTCTTAGATTGACGGTTTCTGATACATCTTTCTGTGTAGTGTTTTGTAGATTATTGTTTGTCCTCTTGTCCTTTTCCTTATTGTCATTGTGTTTTCTGTCCTTTTTAGGTTGACGGTTTCTGATACACCTTTCTGTGTAGTGTTTTGTAGATTATTGGTTGTCCTCTTGTCTTTTTCCTTATTGTTATTGTGTTTTCTGTCCTTCTTGGATTGACGGTTTCTGATACACCTTTCTGTGTAGTGTTTTGTCGATTATTGTTTGTCCTCTTGTCTTTTTCCTTATTGTCATTGTATTGTCTGTCCTTCTTAGATTGACGGTTTCTGATACACCTTTCTGTGTAGTGTTTTGTAGATTATTGTTTGTCCTCTTGTCCTTTTCCTTATTGTCATTGTGTTGTCTGTCCTTCTTAGATTGACGGTTTCTGATACACCTTTCTGTGTAGTGTTTTGTCGATTATTGTTTGTCCTCTTGTCCTTTTCCTTATTGTCATTGTGTTGTCTGTCCTTCTTAGATTGACGGTTTCTGATACATCTTTCTGTGTAGTGTTTTGTAGATTATTGTTTGTCCTCTTGTCCTTTTCCTTATTGTCATTGTATTTTCTGTCCTTCTTAGATTGACGGTTTCTGATACATCTTTCTGTGTAGTGTTTTGTAGATTATTGTTTGTCCTCTTGTCCTTTTCCTTATTGTCATTGTGTTTTCTGTCCTTTTTAGGTTGACGGTTTCTGATACACCTTTCTGTGTAGTGTTTTGTAGATTATTGGTTGTCCTCTTGTCTTTTTCCTTATTGTTATTGTGTTTTCTGTCCTTCTTGGATTGACGGTTTCTGATACACCTTTCTGTGTAGTGTTTTGTAGATTATTGTTTGTCCTCTTGTCCTTTTCCTTATTGTCATTGTGTTGTCTGTCCGTCTTAGATTGACGGTTTCTGATACACCTTTCTGTGTAGTGTTTTGTCGATTATTGTTTGTCCTCTTGTCTTTTTCCTTATTGTCATTGTATTGTCTGTCCTTCTTAGATTGACGGTTTCTGATACACCTTTCTGTGTAGTGTTTTGTAGATTATTGTTTGTCCTCTTGTCCTTTTCCTTATTGTCATTGTGTTGTCTGTCCTTCTTAGATTGACGGTTTCTGATACACCTTTCTGTGTAGTGTTTTGTCGATTATTGTTTGTCCTCTTGTCTTTTTCCTTATTGTCTTTGTATTGTCTGTCCTTCTTAGATTGACGGTTTCTGATACACCTTTCTGTGTAGTGTTTTGTAGATTATTGTTTGTCCTCTTGTCCTTTTCCTTATTGTCATTGTGTTTTCTGTCCTTCTTAGATTGACGGTTTCTGATACACCTTTCTGTGTAGTGTTTTGTCGATTATTGTTTGTCCTCTTGTCTTTTTCCTTATTGTCATTGTATTGTCTGTCCTTCTTAGATTGACGGTTTCTGATACACCTTTCTGTGTAGTGTTTTGTAGATTATTGTTTGTCCTCTTGTCCTTTTCCTTATTGTCATTGTGTTGTCTGTCCTTCTTAGATTGACGGTTTCTGATACACCTTTCTGTGTAGTGTTTTGTAGATTATTGTTTGTCCTCTTGTCCTTTTCCTTATTGTCATTGTGTTGTCTGTCCTTCTTAGATTGACGGTTTCTGATACATCTTTCTGTGTAGTGTTTTGTAGATTATTGTTTGTCCTCTTGTCCTTTTCCTTATTGTCATTGTATTTTCTGTCCTTCTTAGATTGACGGTTTCTGATACATCTTTCTGTGTAGTGTTTTGTAGATTATTGTTTGTCCTCTTGTCCTTTTCCTTATTGTCATTGTGTTTTCTGTCCTTTTTAGGTTGACGGTTTCTGATACACCTTTCTGTGTAGTGTTTTGTAGATTATTGGTTGTCCTCTTGTCTTTTTCCTTATTGTTATTGTGTTTTCTGTCCTTCTTGGATTGACGGTTTCTGATACACCTTTCTGTGTAGTGTTTTGTCGATTATTGTTTGTCCTCTTGTCTTTTTCCTTATTGTCATTGTATTGTCTGTCCTTCTTAGATTGACGGTTTCTGATACACCTTTCTGTGTAGTGTTTTGTAGATTATTGTTTGTCCTCTTGTCCTTTTCCTTATTGTCATTGTGTTGTCTGTCCTTCTTAGATTGACGGTTTCTGATACACCTTTCTGTGTAGTGTTTTGTCGATTATTGTTTGTCCTCTTGTCCTTTTCCTTATTGTCATTGTGTTGTCTGTCCTTCTTAGATTGACGGTTTCTGATACATCTTTCTGTGTAGTGTTTTGTAGATTATTGTTTGTCCTCTTGTCCTTTTCCTTATTGTCATTGTATTTTCTGTCCTTCTTAGATTGACGGTTTCTGATACATCTTTCTGTGTAGTGTTTTGTAGATTATTGTTTGTCCTCTTGTCCTTTTCCTTATTGTCATTGTGTTTTCTGTCCTTTTTAGGTTGACGGTTTCTGATACACCTTTCTGTGTAGTGTTTTGTAGATTATTGGTTGTCCTCTTGTCTTTTTCCTTATTGTTATTGTGTTTTCTGTCCTTCTTGGATTGACGGTTTCTGATACACCTTTCTGTGTAGTGTTTTGTAGATTATTGTTTGTCCTCTTGTCCTTTTCCTTATTGTCATTGTGTTGTCTGTCCGTCTTAGATTGACGGTTTCTGATACACCTTTCTGTGTAGTGTTTTGTCGATTATTGTTTGTCCTCTTGTCTTTTTCCTTATTGTCATTGTATTGTCTGTCCTTCTTAGATTGACGGTTTCTGATACACCTTTCTGTGTAGTGTTTTGTAGATTATTGTTTGTCCTCTTGTCCTTTTCCTTATTGTCATTGTGTTGTCTGTCCTTCTTAGATTGACGGTTTCTGATACACCTTTCTGTGTAGTGTTTTGTCGATTATTGTTTGTCCTCTTGTCTTTTTCCTTATTGTCTTTGTATTGTCTGTCCTTCTTAGATTGACGGTTTCTGATACACCTTTCTGTGTAGTGTTTTGTAGATTATTGTTTGTCCTCTTGTCCTTTTCCTTATTGTCATTGTGTTTTCTGTCCTTCTTAGATTGACGGTTTCTGATACACCTTTCTGTGTAGTGTTTTGTCGATTATTGTTTGTCCTCTTGTCTTTTTCCTTATTGTCATTGTATTGTCTGTCCTTCTTAGATTGACGGTTTCTGATACACCTTTCTGTGTAGTGTTTTGTAGATTATTGTTTGTCCTCTTGTCCTTTTCCTTATTGTCATTGTGTTGTCTGTCCTTCTTAGATTGACGGTTTCTGATACACCTTTCTGTGTAGTGTTTTGTAGATTATTGTTTGTCCTCTTGTCCTTTTCCTTATTGTCATTGTGTTGTCTGTCCTTCTTAGATTGACGCTTTCTGATACACCTTTCTGTGTAGTGTTTTGTCGATTATTGTTTGTCCTCTTGTCCTTTTCCTTATTGTCATTGTGTTGTCTGTCCTTCTTAGATTGACGGTTTCTGATACACCTTTCTGTGTAGTGTTTTGTCGATTATTGTTTGTCCTCTTGTCTTTTTCCTTATTGTCATTGTATTGTCTGTCCTTCTTAGATTGACGGTTTCTGATACACCTTTCTGTGTAGTGTTTTGTAGATTATTGTTTGTCCTCTTGTCCTTTTCCTTATTGTCATTGTGTTTTCTGTCCTTTTTAGGTTGACGGTTTCTGATACACCTTTCTGTGTAGTGTTTTGTAGATTATTGGTTGTCCTCTTGTCTTTTTCCTTATTGTTATTGTGTTTTCTGTCCTTCTTGGATTGACGGTTTCTGATACACCTTTCTGTGTAGTGTTTTGTCGATTATTGTTTGTCCTCTTGTCTTTTTCCTTATTGTCATTGTATTGTCTGTCCTTCTTAGATTGACGGTTTCTGATACACCTTTCTGTGTAGTGTTTTGTAGATTATTGTTTGTCCTCTTGTCCTTTTCCTTATTGTCATTGTGTTGTCTGTCCTTCTTAGATTGACGGTTTCTGATACACCTTTCTGTGTAGTGTTTTGTCGATTATTGTTTGTCCTCTTGTCCTTTTCCTTATTGTCATTGTGTTGTCTGTCCTTCTTAGATTGACGGTTTCTGATACATCTTTCTGTGTAGTGTTTTGTAGATTATTGTTTGTCCTCTTGTCCTTTTCCTTATTGTCATTGTATTTTCTGTCCTTCTTAGATTGACGGTTTCTGATACATCTTTCTGTGTAGTGTTTTGTAGATTATTGTTTGTCCTCTTGTCCTTTTCCTTATTGTCATTGTGTTTTCTGTCCTTTTTAGGTTGACGGTTTCTGATACACCTTTCTGTGTAGTGTTTTGTAGATTATTGGTTGTCCTCTTGTCTTTTTCCTTATTGTTATTGTGTTTTCTGTCCTTCTTGGATTGACGGTTTCTGATACACCTTTCTGTGTAGTGTTTTGTAGATTATTGTTTGTCCTCTTGTCCTTTTCCTTATTGTCATTGTGTTGTCTGTCCGTCTTAGATTGACGGTTTCTGATACACCTTTCTGTGTAGTGTTTTGTCGATTATTGTTTGTCCTCTTGTCTTTTTCCTTATTGTCATTGTATTGTCTGTCCTTCTTAGATTGACGGTTTCTGATACACCTTTCTGTGTAGTGTTTTGTAGATTATTGTTTGTCCTCTTGTCCTTTTCCTTATTGTCATTGTGTTGTCTGTCCTTCTTAGATTGACGGTTTCTGATACACCTTTCTGTGTAGTGTTTTGTCGATTATTGTTTGTCCTCTTGTCTTTTTCCTTATTGTCTTTGTATTGTCTGTCCTTCTTAGATTGACGGTTTCTGATACACCTTTCTGTGTAGTGTTTTGTAGATTATTGTTTGTCCTCTTGTCCTTTTCCTTATTGTCATTGTGTTTTCTGTCCTTCTTAGATTGACGGTTTCTGATACACCTTTCTGTGTAGTGTTTTGTCGATTATTGTTTGTCCTCTTGTCTTTTTCCTTATTGTCATTGTATTGTCTGTCCTTCTTAGATTGACGGTTTCTGATACACCTTTCTGTGTAGTGTTTTGTAGATTATTGTTTGTCCTCTTGTCCTTTTCCTTATTGTCATTGTGTTGTCTGTCCTTCTTAGATTGACGGTTTCTGATACACCTTTCTGTGTAGTGTTTTGTAGATTATTGTTTGTCCTCTTGTCCTTTTCCTTATTGTCATTGTGTTGTCTGTCCTTCTTAGATTGACGCTTTCTGATACACCTTTCTGTGTAGTGTTTTGTCGATTATTGTTTGTCCTCTTGTCCTTTTCCTTATTGTCATTGTGTTGTCTGTCCTTCTTAGATTGACGGTTTCTGATACACCTTTCTGTGTAGTGTTTTGTCGATTATTGTTTGTCCTCTTGTCTTTTTCCTTATTGTCATTGTATTGTCTGTCCTTCTTAGATTGACGGTTTCTGATACACCTTTCTGTGTAGTGTTTTGTAGATTATTGTTTGTCCTCTTGTCCTTTTCCTTATTGTCATTGTGTTGTCTGTCCTTCTTAGATTGACGGTTTCTGATACACCTTTCTGTGTAGTGTTTTGTAGATTATTGTTTGTCCTCTTGTCCTTTTCCTTATTGTCATTGTGTTGTCTGTCCTTCTTAGATTGACGGTTTCTGATACATCTTTCTGTGTAGTGTTTTGTAGATTATTGTTTGTCCTCTTGTCCTTTTCCTTATTGTCATTGTATTTTCTGTCCTTCTTAGATTGACGGTTTCTGATACATCTTTCTGTGTAGTGTTTTGTAGATTATTGTTTGTCCTCTTGTCCTTTTCCTTATTGTCATTGTGTTTTCTGTCCTTTTTAGGTTGACGGTTTCTGATACACCTTTCTGTGTAGTGTTTTGTAGATTATTGGTTGTCCTCTTGTCTTTTTCCTTATTGTTATTGTGTTTTCTGTCCTTCTTGGATTGACGGTTTCTGATACACCTTTCTGTGTAGTGTTTTGTAGATTATTGTTTGTCCTCTTGTCCTTTTCCTTATTGTCATTGTGTTTTCTGTTCTTCTTAGTTTGACGGTTTCTGATACACCTTTCTGTGTAGTGTTTTGTAGATTATTGTTTGTCCTCTTGTCCTTTTCCTTATTGTCATTGTGTTGTCTGTCCTTCTTAGATTGACGGTTTCTGATACACCTTTCTGTGTAGTGTTTTGTAGATTATTGTTTGTCCTCTTGTCCTTTTCCTTATTGTCATTGTGTTGTCTGTCCTTCTTAGTTTGACAGTTTCTGATACACCTTTCTGTGTAGTGTTTTGTAGATTATTATTTGTCCTCTTGTCCTTTTCCTTATTGTCATTGTATTGTCTGTCCATAGATTGACGGTTTCTGATACACCTTTCTGTGTAGTGTTTTGTAGATTATTGTTTGTCCTCTTGTCCTTTTCCTTATTGTCATTGTGTTTTCTGTCCTTCTTAGATTGACGGTTTCTGATACACCTTTCTGTGTAGTGTTTTGTAGATTATTGTTTGTCCTCTTGTCCTTTTCCTTATTGTCATTGTGTTGTCTGTCCTTCTTAGATTGACGGTTTCTGATACACCTTTCTGTGTAGTGTTTTGTAGATTATTGTTTGTCCTCTTGTCCTTTTCCTTATTGTCATTGTGTTGTCTGTCCTTCTTAGATTGACGCTTTCTGATACACCTTTCTGTGTAGTGTTTTGTCGATTATTGTTTGTCCTCTTGTCCTTTTCCTTATTGTCATTGTGTTTTCTGTCCTTCTTAGATTGACGGTTTCTGATACACCTTTCTGTGTAGTGTTTTGTCGATTATTGTTTGTCCTCTTGTCTTTTTCCTTATTGTCATTGTATTGTCTGTCCTTCTTAGATTGACGGTTTCTGATACACCTTTCTGTGTAGTGTTTTGTAGATTATTGTTTGTCCTCTTGTCCTTTTCCTTATTGTCATTGTGTTGTCTGTCCTTCTTAGATTGACGGTTTCTGATACACCTTTCTGTGTAGTGTTTTGTAGATTATTGTTTGTCCTCTTGTCCTTTTCCTTATTGTCATTGTGTTGTCTGTCCTTCTTAGATTGACGCTTTCTGATACACCTTTCTGTGTAGTGTTTTGTCGATTATTGTTTGTCCTCTTGTCCTTTTCCTTATTGTCATTGTGTTGTCTGTCCTTCTTAGATTGACGGTTTCTGATACACCTTTCTGTGTAGTGTTTTGTCGATTATTGTTTGTCCTCTTGTCTTTTTCCTTATTGTCATTGTATTGTCTGTCCTTCTTAGATTGACGGTTTCTGATACACCTTTCTGTGTAGTGTTTTGTAGATTATTGTTTGTCCTCTTGTCCTTTTCCTTATTGTCATTGTGTTGTCTGTCCTTCTTAGATTGACGGTTTCTGATACACCTTTCTGTGTAGTGTTTTGTAGATTATTGTTTGTCCTCTTGTCCTTTTCCTTATTGTCATTGTGTTGTCTGTCCTTCTTAGATTGACGGTTTCTGATACATCTTTCTGTGTAGTGTTTTGTAGATTATTGTTTGTCCTCTTGTCCTTTTCCTTATTGTCATTGTATTTTCTGTCCTTCTTAGATTGACGGTTTCTGATACATCTTTCTGTGTAGTGTTTTGTAGATTATTGTTTGTCCTCTTGTCCTTTTCCTTATTGTCATTGTGTTTTCTGTCCTTTTTAGGTTGACGGTTTCTGATACACCTTTCTGTGTAGTGTTTTGTAGATTATTGGTTGTCCTCTTGTCTTTTTCCTTATTGTTATTGTGTTTTCTGTCCTTCTTGGATTGACGGTTTCTGATACACCTTTCTGTGTAGTGTTTTGTAGATTATTGTTTGTCCTCTTGTCCTTTTCCTTATTGTCATTGTGTTTTCTGTTCTTCTTAGTTTGACGGTTTCTGATACACCTTTCTGTGTAGTGTTTTGTAGATTATTGTTTGTCCTCTTGTCCTTTTCCTTATTGTCATTGTGTTGTCTGTCCTTCTTAGATTGACGGTTTCTGATACACCTTTCTGTGTAGTGTTTTGTAGATTATTGTTTGTCCTCTTGTCCTTTTCCTTATTGTCATTGTGTTGTCTGTCCTTCTTAGTTTGACAGTTTCTGATACACCTTTCTGTGTAGTGCTTTGTAGATTATTATTTGTCCTCTTGTCCTTTTCCTTATTGTCATTGTATTGTCTGTCCATAGATTGACGGTTTCTGATACACCTTTCTGTGTAGTGTTTTGTAGATTATTGTTTGTCCTCTTGTCCTTTTCCTTATTGTCATTGTGTTTTCTGTCCTTCTTAGATTGACGGTTTCTGATACACCTTTCTGTGTAGTGTTTTGTAGATTATTGTTTGTCCTCTTGTCCTTTTCCTTATTGTCATTGTGTTGTCTGTCCGTCTTAGATTGACGGTTTCTGATACACCTTTCTGTGTAGTGTTTTGTCGATTATTGTTTGTCCTCTTGTCTTTTTCCTTATTGTCATTGTATTGTCTGTCCTTCTTAGATTGACGGTTTCTGATACACCTTTCTGTGTAGTGTTTTGTAGATTATTGTTTGTCCTCTTGTCCTTTTCCTTATTGTCATTGTGTTGTCTGTCCTTCTTAGATTGACGGTTTCTGATACACCTTTCTGTGTAGTGTTTTGTCGATTATTGTTTGTCCTCTTGTCTTTTTCCTTATTGTCTTTGTATTGTCTGTCCTTCTTAGATTGACGGTTTCTGATACACCTTTCTGTGTAGTGTTTTGTAGATTATTGTTTGTCCTCTTGTCCTTTTCCTTATTGTCATTGTGTTGTCTGTCCTTCTTAGATTGACGGTTTCTGATACACCTTTCTGTGTAGTGTTTTGTCGATTATTGTTTGGCCTCTTGTCTTTTTCCTTATTGTCATTGTATTGTCTGTCCTTCTTAGATTGACGGTTTCTGATACACCTTTCTGTGTAGTGTTTTGTAGATTATTGTTTGTCCTCTTGTCCTTTTCCTTATTGTCATTGTGTTGTCTGTCCTTCTTAGATTGACGGTTTCTGATACATCTTTCTGTGTAGTGTTTTGTAGATTATTGTTTGTCCTCTTGTCCTTTTCCTTATTGTCATTGTATTGTCTGTCCTTCTTAGATTGACGGTGTCTGATACATCTTTCTGTGTAGTGTTTTGTAAATTATTGTTTGTTCTCTTGTCCTTTTCCTTATTGTCATTGTGTTTTCTGTCCTTCTTAGGTTGACGGTTTCTGATACACCTTTCTGTGTAGTGTTTTGTAGATTATTGGTTGTCCTCTTGTCCTTTTTCCTTATTGTTATTGTGTTTTCTGTCCTTCTTGGATTGACGGTTTCTGATACACCTTTCTGTGTAGTGTTTTGTCGATTATTGTTTGTCCTCTTGTCTTTTTCCTTATTGTCATTGTGTTTTCCGTCCTTCTTAGATTGACGGTTTCTGATACACCTTTCTGTGTAGTGTTTTGTAGATTATTGTTTGTCCTCTTGTCCTTTTCCTTATTGTCATTGTGTTGTCTGTCCTTCTTAGATTGACGGTTTCTGATACACCTTTCTGTGTAGTGTTTTGTCGATTATTGTTTGTCCTCTTGTCCTTTTCCTTATTGTCATTGTGTTGTCTGTCCTTCTTAGATTGACGGTTTCTGATACATCTTTCTGTGTAGTGTTTTGTAGATTATTGTTTGTCCTCTTGTCCTTTTCCTTATTGTCATTGTATTGTCTGTCCTTCTTAGATTGACGGTTTCTGATACACCTTTCTGTGTAGTGTTTTGTAGATTATTGTTTGTCCTCTTGTCCTTTTCCTTATTGTCATTGTGTTGTCTGTCCTTCTTAGATTGACGGTTTCTGATACACCTTTCTGTGTAGTGTTTTGTAGATTATTGTTTGTCCTCTTGTCCTTTTCCTTATTGTCATTGTGTTGTCTGTCCTTCTTAGATTGACGGTTTCTGATACACCTTTCTGTGTAGTGTTTTGTAGATTATTGTTTGTCCTCTTGTCCTTTTCCTTATTGTCATTGTGTTGTCTGTCCTTCTTAGATTGACGGTTTCTGATACACCTTTCTGTGTAGTGTTTTGTAGATTATTGTTTGTCCTCTTGTCCTTTTCCTTATTGTCATTGTGTTGTCTGTCCTTCTTAGTTTGACAGTTTCTGATACACCTTTCTGTGTAGTGTTTTGTAGATTATTATTTGTCCTCTTGTCCTTTTCCTTATTGTCATTGTATTGTCTGTCCATAGATTGACGGTTTCTGATACACCTTTCTGTGTAGTGTTTTGTAGATTATTGTTTGTCCTCTTGTCCTTTTCCTTATTGTCATTGTGTTTTCTGTCCTTCTTAGATTGACGGTTTCTGATACACCTTTCTGTGTAGTGTTTTGTAGATTATTGTTTGTCCTCTTGTCCTTTTCCTTATTGTCATTGTGTTGTCTGTCCGTCTTAGATTGACGGTTTCTGATACACCTTTCTGTGTAGTGTTTTGTCGATTATTGTTTGTCCTCTTGTCTTTTTCCTTATTGTCATTGTATTGTCTGTCCTTCTTAGATTGACGATTTCTGATACACCTTTCTTTGTAGTGTTTTGTAGATTATTGTTTGTCCTCTTGTCCTTTTCCTTATTGTCATTGTGTTGTCTGTCCTTCTTAGATTGACGGTTTCTGATACACCTTTCTGTGTAGTGTTTTGTCGATTATTGTTTGTCCTCTTGTCTTTTTCCTTATTGTCTTTGTATTGTCTGTCCTTCTTAGATTGACGGTTTCTGATACACCTTTCTGTGTAGTGTTTTGTAGATTATTGTTTGTCCTCTTGTCCTTTTCCTTATTGTCATTGTGTTGTCTGTCCTTCTTAGATTGACGGTTTCTGATACACCTTTCTGTGTAGTGTTTTGTCGATTATTGTTTGGCCTCTTGTCTTTTTCCTTATTGTCATTGTATTGTCTGTCCTTCTTAGATTGACGGTTTCTGATACACCTTTCTGTGTAGTGTTTTGTAGATTATTGTTTGTCCTCTTGTCCTTTTCCTTATTGTCATTGTGTTGTCTGTCCTTCTTAGATTGACGGTTTCTGATACATCTTTCTGTGTAGTGTTTTGTAGATTATTGTTTGTCCTCTTGTCCTTTTCCTTATTGTCATTGTATTGTCTGTCCTTCTTAGATTGACGGTTTCTGATACATCTTTCTGTGTAGTGTTTTGTAAATTATTGTTTGTTCTCTTGTCCTTTTCCTTATTGTCATTGTGTTTTCTGTCCTTCTTAGGTTGACGGTTTCTGATACACCTTTCTGTGTAGTGTTTTGTAGATTATTGGTTGTCCTCTTGTCCTTTTTCCTTATTGTTATTGTGTTTTCTGTCCTTCTTGGATTGACGGTTTCTGATACACCTTTCTGTGTAGTGTTTTGTCGATTATTGTTTGTCCTCTTGTCTTTTTCCTTATTGTCATTGTGTTTTCCGTCCTTCTTAGATTGACGGTTTCTGATACACCTTTCTGTGTAGTGTTTTGTAGATTATTGTTTGTCCTCTTGTCCTTTTCCTTATTGTCATTGTGTTGTCTGTCCTTCTTAGATTGACGGTTTCTGATACACCTTTCTGTGTAGTGTTTTGTCGATTATTGTTTGTCCTCTTGTCCTTTTCCTTATTGTCATTGTGTTGTCTGTCCTTCTTAGATTGACGGTTTCTGATACATCTTTCTGTGTAGTGTTTTGTAGATTATTGTTTGTCCTCTTGTCCTTTTCCTTATTGTCATTGTATTGTCTGTCCTTCTTAGATTGACGGTTTCTGATACACCTTTCTGTGTAGTGTTTTGTAGATTATTGTTTGTCCTCTTGTCTTTTTCCTTATTGTCTTTGTATTGTCTGTCCTTCTTAGATTGACGGTTTCTGATACACCTTTCTGTGTAGTGTTTTGTAGATTATTGTTTGTCCTCTTGTCCTTTTCCTTATTGTCATTGTGTTGTCTGTCCTTCTTAGATTGACGGTTTCTGATACATCTTTCTGTGTAGTGTTTTGTAGATTATTGTTTGCCTCTTGTCCTTTTCCTTATTGTCATTGTATTGTCTGTCCTTCTTAGATTGACGGTTTCTGATACATCTTTCTGTGTAGTGTTTTGTAGATTATTGTTTGTCCTCTTGTCCTTTTCCTTATTGTCATTGTGTTTTCTGTCCTTCTTAGGTTGACGGTTTCTGATACACCTTTCTGTGTAGTGTTTTGTAGATTATTGGTTGTCCTCTTGTTTTTTTCCTTATTGTTATTGTGTTTTCTGTCCTTCTTGGATTGACGGTTTCTGATACACCTTTCTGTGTAGTGTTTTGTAGATTATTGTTTGTCCTCTTGTCCTTTTCCTTATTGTCATTGTGTTTTCTGTTCTTCTTAGTTTGACGGTTTCTGATACACCTTTCTGTGTAGTGTTTTGTAGATTATTGTTTGTCCTCTTGTCCTTTTCCTTATTGTCATTGTGTTGTCTGTCCTTCTTAGTTTGACAGTTTCTGATACACCTTTCTGTGTAGTGTTTTGTAGATTATTATTTGTCCTCTTGTCCTTTTCCTTATTGTCATTGTGTTGTCTGTCCTTCTTAGATTGACGGTTTCTGATACACCTTTCTGTGTAGTGTTTTGTAGATTATTGTTTGTCCTCTTGTCCTTTTCCTTATTGTCATTGTATTGTCTGTCCATAGATTGACGGTTTCTGATACATCTTTCTGTGTAGTGTTTTGTAGATTATTGTTTGTCCTCTTGTCCTTTTCCTTATTGTCATTGTGTTTTCTGTCCTTCTTAGATTGACGGTTTCTGATACACCTTTCTGTGTAGTGTTTTGTAGATTATTGTTTGTCCTCTTGTCCTTTTCCTTATTGTCATTGTGTTGTCTGTCCTTCTTAGATTGACGGTTTCTGATACACCTTTCTGTGTAGTGTTTTGTAGATTATTGTTTGTCCTCTTGTCCTTTTCCTTATTGTCATTGTGTTGTCTGTCCTTCTTAGATTGACGGTTTCTGATACACCTTTCTGTGTAGTGTTTTGTAGATTATTGTTTGTCCTCTTGTCCTTTTCCTTATTGTCATTGTGTTGTCTGTCCTTCTTAGATTGACGGTTTCTGATACACCTTTCTGTGTAGTGTTTTGTAGATTATTGTTTGTCCTCTTGTCCTTTTCCTTATTGTCATTGTGTTTTCTGTCCTTCTTAGATTGACGGTTCTGATACACCTTTCTGTGTAGTGTTTTGTAGATTATTGTTTGTCCTCTTGTCCTTTTCCTTATTGTCATTGTGTTGTCTGTCCTTCTTAGATTGACGGTTTCTGATACACCTCTCTGTGTAGTGTTTTGTAGATTATTGTTTGTCCTCTTGTCTTTTTCCTTATTGTCATTGTGTTGTCTGTCCTTCTTAGATTGACGGTTTCTGATACACCTTTCTGTGTAGTGTTTTGTAGATTATTGTTTGTCTTCTTGTCTTTTTCCTTATTGTCATTGTGTTTTCTGTCCTTCTTAGATTGACGGTTTCTGATACACCTTTCTGTGTAGTTATTTGTAGATTATTGTTTGTCCTCTTGTCCTTTTCCTTATTGTCATTGTGTTGTCTGTCCTTCTTAGATTGACGGTTTCTGATACACCTTTCTGTGTAGTGTTTTGTAGATTATTGTTTGTCCTCTTGTCCTTTTCCTTATTGTCATTGTGTTGTCTGTCCTTCTTAGATTGACGGTTTCTGATACACCTTTCTGTGTAGTGTTTTGTAGATTATTGTTTGTCCTCTTGTCCTTTTCCTTATTGTCATTGTGTTGTCTGTCCTTCTTAGATTGACGGTTTCTGGTACACCTTTCTGTGTAGTGTTTTGTAGATTATTGTTTGTCCTCTTGTCTTTTTCCTTATTGTCATTGTGTTGTCTGTCCTTCTTAGATTGACGGTTTCTGATACACCTTTCTGTGTAGTGTTTTGTAGATTATTGTTTGTCCTCTTGTCCTTTTCCTTATTGTCATTGGGTTTTCTGTCCTTCTTAATTGACGGTTTCTGATACACCTTTCTGTGTAGTGTTTTGTAGATTATTGTTTGTCTGCTTGTCCTTTTCCTTATTGTCATTGTGTTTTCTGTCCTTCTTAGATTGACGGTTTCTGATACACCTTTCTGTGTAGTGTTTTGTAGATTATTGTTTGTCCTCATGTCCTTTTCCTTATTGTCATTGTGTTGTCTGTCCTTCTTAGATTGACGGTTTCTGATACACCTTTCTGTGTAGTGTTTTGTAGATTATTGTTTGTCCTCTTGTCCTTTTCCTTATTGTCATTGTGTTGTCTGTCCTTCTTAGATTGACGGTTTCTGATACACCTTTCTGTGTAGTGTTTTGTCGATTATTGTTTGTCCTCTTGTCCTTTTCCTTATTGTCATTGTGTTGTCTGTCCTTCTTAGATTGACGGTTTCTGATACACCTTTCTGTGTAGTGTTTTGTCGATTATTGTTTGTCCTCTTGTCTTTTTCCTTATTGTCATTGTATTGTCTGTCCTTCTTAGATTGACGGTTTCTGATACACCTTTCTGTGTAGTGTTTTGTAGATTATTGTTTGTCCTCTTGTCCTTTTCCTTATTGTCATTGTGTTGTCTGTCCTTCTTAGATTGACGGTTTCTGATACACCTTTCTGTGTAGTGTTTTGTCGATTATTGTTTGTCCTCTTGTCCTTTTCCTTATTGTCATTGTGTTGTCTGTCCTTCTTAGATTGACGGTTTCTGATACATCTTTCTGTGTAGTGTTTTGTAGATTATTTTTTGTCCTCTTGTCCTTTTCCTTATTGTCATTGTATTTTCTGTCCTTCTTAGATTGACGGTTTCTGATACACCTTTCTGTGTAGTGTTTTGTCGATTATTGTTTGTCCTCTTGTCCTTTTCCTTATTGTCATTGTGTTTTCTGTCCTTCTTAGGTTGACGGTTTCTGATACACCTTTCTGTGTAGTGTTTTGTAGATTATTGGTTGTCCTCTTGTCTTTTTCCTTATTGTTATTGTGTTTTCTGTCCTTCTTGGATTGACGGTTTCTGATACACCTTTCTGTGTAGTGTTTTGTAGATTATTGTTTGTCCTCTTGTCCTTTTCCTTATTGTCATTGTGTTTTCTGTTCTTCTTAGTTTGACGGTTTCTGATACACCTTTCTGTGTAGTGTTTTGTAGATTATTGTTTGTCCTCTTGTCCTTTTCCTTATTGTCATTGTGTTGTCTGTCCTTCTTAGATTGACAGTTTCTGATACACCTTTCTGTGTAGTGTTTTGTAGATTATTGTTTGTCCTCTTGTCCTTTTCCTTATTGTCATTGTGTTGTCTGTCCTTCTTAGTTTGACAGTTTCTGATACACCTTTCTGTGTAGTGTTTTGTAGATTATTATTTGTCATCTTGTCCTTTTCCTTATTGTCATTGTATTGTCTGTCCATAGATTGACGGCTTCTGATACACCTTTCTGTGTAGTGTTTTGTAGATTATTGTTTGTCCTCTTGTCCTTTTCCTTATTGTCATTGTGTTTTCTGTCCTTCTTAGATTGACGGTTTCTGATACACCTTTCTGTGTAGTGTTTTGTAGATTATTGTTTGTCCTCTTGTCCTTTTCCTTATTGTCATTGTGTTGTCTGTCCGTCTTAGATTGACGGTTTCTGATACACCTTTCTGTGTAGTGTTTTGTCGATTATTGTTTGTCCTCTTGTCTTTTTCCTTATTGTCATTGTATTGTCTGTCCTTCTTAGATTGACGGTTTCTGATACACCTTTCTGTGTAGTGTTTTGTAGATTATTGTTTGTCCTCTTGTCCTTTTCCTTATTGTCATTGTGTTGTCTGTCCTTCTTAGATTGACGGTTTCTGATACATCTTTCTGTGTAGTGTTTTGTAGATTATTGTTTGCCTCTTGTCCTTTTCCTTATTGTCATTGTATTGTCTGTCCTTCTTAGATTGACGGTTTCTGATACATCTTTCTGTGTAGTGTTTTGTAGATTATTGTTTGTCCTCTTGTCCTTTTCCTTATTGTCATTGTGTTTTCTGTCCTTCTTAGGTTGACGGTTTCTGATACACCTTTCTGTGTAGTGTTTTGTAGATTATTGGTTGTCCTCTTGTTTTTTTCCTTATTGTTATTGTGTTTTCTGTCCTTCTTGGATTGACGGTTTCTGATACACCTTTCTGTGTAGTGTTTTGTAGATTATTGTTTGTCCTCTTGTCCTTTTCCTTATTGTCATTGTGTTTTCTGTTCTTCTTAGTTTGACGGTTTCTGATACACCTTTCTGTGTAGTGTTTTGTAGATTATTGTTTGTCCTCTTGTCCTTTTCCTTATTGTCATTGTGTTGTCTGTCCTTCTTAGTTTGACAGTTTCTGATACACCTTTCTGTGTAGTGTTTTGTAGATTATTATTTGTCCTCTTGTCCTTTTCCTTATTGTCATTGTGTTGTCTGTCCTTCTTAGATTGACGGTTTCTGATACACCTTTCTGTGTAGTGTTTTGTAGATTATTGTTTGTCCTCTTGTCCTTTTCCTTATTGTCATTGTATTGTCTGTCCATAGATTGACGGTTTCTGATACATCTTTCTGTGTAGTGTTTTGTAGATTATTGTTTGTCCTCTTGTCCTTTTCCTTATTGTCATTGTGTTTTCTGTCCTTCTTAGATTGACGGTTTCTGATACACCTTTCTGTGTAGTGTTTTGTAGATTATTGTTTGTCCTCTTGTCCTTTTCCTTATTGTCATTGTGTTGTCTGTCCTTCTTAGATTGACGGTTTCTGATACACCTTTCTGTGTAGTGTTTTGTAGATTATTGTTTGTCCTCTTGTCCTTTTCCTTATTGTCATTGTGTTGTCTGTCCTTCTTAGATTGACGGTTTCTGATACACCTTTCTGTGTAGTGTTTTGTAGATTATTGTTTGTCCTCTTGTCCTTTTCCTTATTGTCATTGTGTTGTCTGTCCTTCTTAGATTGACGGTTTCTGATACACCTTTCTGTGTAGTGTTTTGTAGATTATTGTTTGTCCTCTTGTCCTTTTCCTTATTGTCATTGTGTTTTCTGTCCTTCTTAGATTGACGGTTCTGATACACCTTTCTGTGTAGTGTTTTGTAGATTATTGTTTGTCCTCTTGTCCTTTTCCTTATTGTCATTGTGTTGTCTGTCCTTCTTAGATTGACGGTTTCTGATACACCTCTCTGTGTAGTGTTTTGTAGATTATTGTTTGTCCTCTTGTCTTTTTCCTTATTGTCATTGTGTTGTCTGTCCTTCTTAGATTGACGGTTTCTGATACACCTTTCTGTGTAGTGTTTTGTAGATTATTGTTTGTCTTCTTGTCTTTTTCCTTATTGTCATTGTGTTTTCTGTCCTTCTTAGATTGACGGTTTCTGATACACCTTTCTGTGTAGTTATTTGTAGATTATTGTTTGTCCTCTTGTCCTTTTCCTTATTGTCATTGTGTTGTCTGTCCTTCTTAGATTGACGGTTTCTGATACACCTTTCTGTGTAGTGTTTTGTAGATTATTGTTTGTCCTCTTGTCCTTTTCCTTATTGTCATTGTGTTGTCTGTCCTTCTTAGATTGACGGTTTCTGATACACCTTTCTGTGTAGTGTTTTGTAGATTATTGTTTGTCCTCTTGTCCTTTTCCTTATTGTCATTGTGTTGTCTGTCCTTCTTAGATTGACGGTTTCTGGTACACCTTTCTGTGTAGTGTTTTGTAGATTATTGTTTGTCCTCTTGTCTTTTTCCTTATTGTCATTGTGTTGTCTGTCCTTCTTAGATTGACGGTTTCTGATACACCTTTCTGTGTAGTGTTTTGTAGATTATTGTTTGTCCTCTTGTCCTTTTCCTTATTGTCATTGGGTTTTCTGTCCTTCTTAATTGACGGTTTCTGATACACCTTTCTGTGTAGTGTTTTGTAGATTATTGTTTGTCTGCTTGTCCTTTTCCTTATTGTCATTGTGTTTTCTGTCCTTCTTAGATTGACGGTTTCTGATACACCTTTCTGTGTAGTGTTTTGTAGATTATTGTTTGTCCTCATGTCCTTTTCCTTATTGTCATTGTGTTGTCTGTCCTTCTTAGATTGACGGTTTCTGATACACCTTTCTGTGTAGTGTTTTGTAGATTATTGTTTGTCCTCTTGTCCTTTTCCTTATTGTCATTGTGTTGTCTGTCCTTCTTAGATTGACGGTTTCTGATACACCTTTCTGTGTAGTGTTTTGTCGATTATTGTTTGTCCTCTTGTCCTTTTCCTTATTGTCATTGTGTTGTCTGTCCTTCTTAGATTGACGGTTTCTGATACACCTTTCTGTGTAGTGTTTTGTCGATTATTGTTTGTCCTCTTGTCTTTTTCCTTATTGTCATTGTATTGTCTGTCCTTCTTAGATTGACGGTTTCTGATACACCTTTCTGTGTAGTGTTTTGTAGATTATTGTTTGTCCTCTTGTCCTTTTCCTTATTGTCATTGTGTTGTCTGTCCTTCTTAGATTGACGGTTTCTGATACACCTTTCTGTGTAGTGTTTTGTCGATTATTGTTTGTCCTCTTGTCCTTTTCCTTATTGTCATTGTGTTGTCTGTCCTTCTTAGATTGACGGTTTCTGATACATCTTTCTGTGTAGTGTTTTGTAGATTATTTTTTGTCCTCTTGTCCTTTTCCTTATTGTCATTGTATTTTCTGTCCTTCTTAGATTGACGGTTTCTGATACACCTTTCTGTGTAGTGTTTTGTCGATTATTGTTTGTCCTCTTGTCCTTTTCCTTATTGTCATTGTGTTTTCTGTCCTTCTTAGGTTGACGGTTTCTGATACACCTTTCTGTTGAATTTTTTCGTAGATTATTGGTTGTCCTCTTGTCTTTTTCCTTATTGTTATTGTGTTTTCTGTCCTTCTTGGATTGACGGTTTCTGATACACCTTTCTGTGTAGTGTTTTGTAGATTATTGTTTGTCCTCTTGTCCTTTTCCTTATTGTCATTGTGTTTTCTGTTCTTCTTAGTTTGACGGTTTCTGATACACCTTTCTGTGTAGTGTTTTGTAGATTATTGTTTGTCCTCTTGTCCTTTTCCTTATTGTCATTGTGTTGTCTGTCCTTCTTAGATTGACAGTTTCTGATACACCTTTCTGTGTAGTGTTTTGTAGATTATTGTTTGTCCTCTTGTCCTTTTCCTTATTGTCATTGTGTTGTCTGTCCTTCTTAGTTTGACAGTTTCTGATACACCTTTCTGTGTAGTGTTTTGTAGATTATTATTTGTCATCTTGTCCTTTTCCTTATTGTCATTGTATTGTCTGTCCATAGATTGACGGCTTCTGATACACCTTTCTGTGTAGTGTTTTGTAGATTATTGTTTGTCCTCTTGTCCTTTTCCTTATTGTCATTGTGTTTTCTGTCCTTCTTAGATTGACGGTTTCTGATACACCTTTCTGTGTAGTGTTTTGTAGATTATTGTTTGTCCTCTTGTCCTTTTCCTTATTGTCATTGTGTTGTCTGTCCGTCTTAGATTGACGGTTTCTGATACACCTTTCTGTGTAGTGTTTTGTCGATTATTGTTTGTCCTCTTGTCTTTTTCCTTATTGTCATTGTATTGTCTGTCCTTCTTAGATTGACGGTTTCTGATACACCTTTCTGTGTAGTGTTTTGTAGATTATTGTTTGTCCTCTTGTCCTTTTCCTTATTGTCATTGTGTTGTCTGTCCTTCTTAGATTGACGGTTTCTGATACACCTTTCTGTGTAGTGTTTTGTCGATTATTGTTTGTCCTCTTGTCTTTTTCCTTATTGTCTTTGTATTGTCTGTCCTTCTTAGATTGACGGTTTCTGATACACCTTTCTGTGTAGTGTTTTGTAGATTATTGTTTGTCCTCTTGTCCTTTTCCTTATTGTCATTGTGTTGTCTGTCCTTCTTAGATTGACGGTTTCTGATACATCTTTCTGTGTAGTGTTTTGTAGATTATTGTTTGCCTCTTGTCCTTTTCCTTATTGTCATTGTATTGTCTGTCCTTCTTAGATTGACGGTTTCTGATACATCTTTCTGTGTAGTGTTTTGTAGATTATTGTTTGTCCTCTTGTCCTTTTCCTTATTGTCATTGTGTTTTCTGTCCTTCTTAGGTTGACGGTTTCTGATACACCTTTCTGTGTAGTGTTTTGTAGATTATTGGTTGTCCTCTTGTTTTTTTCCTTATTGTTATTGTGTTTTCTGTCCTTCTTGGATTGACGGTTTCTGATACACCTTTCTGTGTAGTGTTTTGTAGATTATTGTTTGTCCTCTTGTCCTTTTCCTTATTGTCATTGTGTTTTCTGTTCTTCTTAGTTTGACGGTTTCTGATACACCTTTCTGTGTAGTGTTTTGTAGATTATTGTTTGTCCTCTTGTCCTTTTCCTTATTGTCATTGTGTTGTCTGTCCTTCTTAGTTTGACAGTTTCTGATACACCTTTCTGTGTAGTGTTTTGTAGATTATTATTTGTCCTCTTGTCCTTTTCCTTATTGTCATTGTGTTGTCTGTCCTTCTTAGATTGACGGTTTCTGATACACCTTTCTGTGTAGTGTTTTGTAGATTATTGTTTGTCCTCTTGTCCTTTTCCTTATTGTCATTGTATTGTCTGTCCATAGATTGACGGTTTCTGATACATCTTTCTGTGTAGTGTTTTGTAGATTATTGTTTGTCCTCTTGTCCTTTTCCTTATTGTCATTGTGTTTTCTGTCCTTCTTAGATTGACGGTTTCTGATACACCTTTCTGTGTAGTGTTTTGTAGATTATTGTTTGTCCTCTTGTCCTTTTCCTTATTGTCATTGTGTTGTCTGTCCTTCTTAGATTGACGGTTTCTGATACACCTTTCTGTGTAGTGTTTTGTAGATTATTGTTTGTCCTCTTGTCCTTTTCCTTATTGTCATTGTGTTGTCTGTCCTTCTTAGATTGACGGTTTCTGATACACCTTTCTGTGTAGTGTTTTGTAGATTATTGTTTGTCCTCTTGTCCTTTTCCTTATTGTCATTGTGTTGTCTGTCCTTCTTAGATTGACGGTTTCTGATACACCTTTCTGTGTAGTGTTTTGTAGATTATTGTTTGTCCTCTTGTCCTTTTCCTTATTGTCATTGTGTTTTCTGTCCTTCTTAGATTGACGGTTCTGATACACCTTTCTGTGTAGTGTTTTGTAGATTATTGTTTGTCCTCTTGTCCTTTTCCTTATTGTCATTGTGTTGTCTGTCCTTCTTAGATTGACGGTTTCTGATACACCTCTCTGTGTAGTGTTTTGTAGATTATTGTTTGTCCTCTTGTCTTTTTCCTTATTGTCATTGTGTTGTCTGTCCTTCTTAGATTGACGGTTTCTGATACACCTTTCTGTGTAGTGTTTTGTAGATTATTGTTTGTCTTCTTGTCTTTTTCCTTATTGTCATTGTGTTTTCTGTCCTTCTTAGATTGACGGTTTCTGATACACCTTTCTGTGTAGTTATTTGTAGATTATTGTTTGTCCTCTTGTCCTTTTCCTTATTGTCATTGTGTTGTCTGTCCTTCTTAGATTGACGGTTTCTGATACACCTTTCTGTGTAGTGTTTTGTAGATTATTGTTTGTCCTCTTGTCCTTTTCCTTATTGTCATTGTGTTGTCTGTCCTTCTTAGATTGACGGTTTCTGATACACCTTTCTGTGTAGTGTTTTGTAGATTATTGTTTGTCCTCTTGTCCTTTTCCTTATTGTCATTGTGTTGTCTGTCCTTCTTAGATTGACGGTTTCTGGTACACCTTTCTGTGTAGTGTTTTGTAGATTATTGTTTGTCCTCTTGTCTTTTTCCTTATTGTCATTGTGTTGTCTGTCCTTCTTAGATTGACGGTTTCTGATACACCTTTCTGTGTAGTGTTTTGTAGATTATTGTTTGTCCTCTTGTCCTTTTCCTTATTGTCATTGGGTTTTCTGTCCTTCTTAATTGACGGTTTCTGATACACCTTTCTGTGTAGTGTTTTGTAGATTATTGTTTGTCTGCTTGTCCTTTTCCTTATTGTCATTGTGTTTTCTGTCCTTCTTAGATTGACGGTTTCTGATACACCTTTCTGTGTAGTGTTTTGTAGATTATTGTTTGTCCTCATGTCCTTTTCCTTATTGTCATTGTGTTGTCTGTCCTTCTTAGATTGACGGTTTCTGATACACCTTTCTGTGTAGTGTTTTGTAGATTATTGTTTGTCCTCTTGTCCTTTTCCTTATTGTCATTGTGTTGTCTGTCCTTCTTAGATTGACGGTTTCTGATACACCTTTCTGTGTAGTGTTTTGTCGATTATTGTTTGTCCTCTTGTCCTTTTCCTTATTGTCATTGTGTTGTCTGTCCTTCTTAGATTGACGGTTTCTGATACACCTTTCTGTGTAGTGTTTTGTAGATTATTGTTTGTCCTCTTGTCCTTTTCCTTATTGTCATTGGGTTTTCTGTCCTTCTTAGATTGACGAGTTCTGATACACCTTTGGTATCTTTAAACTTTTCTTATACCAACTATAATATTTATGTACATGTACACGTTAGCATATTGGGTGAAAACTAACTGGATTAAATTTGACAAAGAATACATTACCCATTTCGAAGTACTGAAGAGCAGAGTTTTGGTTGCAGATACTTCTATAACTCCAATATGAATGAACTAAAACGACAATATATATATATATATATATATATATATATATATATATATATATATAACGTCTAAAATGTTAGCACAACGATATCAAAAAAATATGTTAAAATGTAACAAAAATAACTATAAGTCTACAAAAAGACTATAATTATAATGAAATCGACGGATATTTCGCTTGACCGACAAGCTTCATCAGCGTCTGTAATCCGATTTGAAAAATTGTCACGTGAGCATCAGTTATCGTGACGTAAATTACTAAAAATCATAATCTTGAACTTTATACTTTATATTATTCAAGTATATTGCACACTAATTTATAAATATGAACAGAATGAGAAAATGTAATGAAGTTTACCAACTAGCTAAGGTCCAGGCACTGGATAAAAAGTTAAAAAACAAAAGATTTAGGCCTTTTTGTTTATGCCTTCCGGGTGTAATGTTTGTAACTCGCGGATCCAAAAACTCTCTTTTTTCTGTCTTTGATTTTCTTTCCAACTTGGATTGTGGTCAATGATATAAATTTTGGATCTGCCAAAGTCTTCCAATGAGTGCCCCGGCGACACAAAGTGTTGACTCACGGGCAAGAGCGTCTTTTTCGTAAGGTCACTTCTGTGTCCATTCATTCTTTTGTTGAATGGTTGGACACTTTCTCCTACGTATTGCGACCCGCAGACGTGACAGTCAAGGAGGTAAACCACATTAGGTGTTTTGCAATTGACATTGCAAAATATCTTATACTCCTTTCCTGTCGTCTTGCTATGGAACACTTGTGTGTGTTGCAATTGGAGACAGCACTTGCAACGCTTGTCACCACATGGTTTACACTGGCCGACCGTCGATGAAGGTCTAGATACCGCAGCTCTGACCAGTGTATCCTTAATGCTTTTAGGTCGCCGGAACGCTACAACGGGTGGTTCAGGGAACAACTTGGCCAGCGTTTCACTTTTTTGAATTTCTTTCCAATGATGACGGACAATGCCTGCAATTTTGGCTAAAGAAGGATGGTAAGTGAGAACAAGGGGAACCCGTTTGTTGATCTTTTTTTCTTTGTATTCCAGGAGGTCATTTCTGTTAATTTCACTGGCTTTTGAAAACCCACTCTCTATAACTTTGTCATTATATTCCCGTTTCTTCAAATGATGGCGTAAATCTCCTAGTCTTTGCTTGGTGGTTTCAACAGTGGAGCATATTCGTTTTACCCTAATGGCTTGGCTGAATGGGATACTCTTAAAACAGTGCTTAGGATGGCAACTACTGGGTGAAAGGTATTGATGTTTGTCTGTGGGCTTAGAGTATAAATCAGTTGTCATGTTGCCCTCCTTGACCGTGGTGGTAGTATCAAGGAAGGACATTTTGGTTTTCGACACTTCGTGTGTGAATTTTATAGACGGATGGATACTGTTGGCATGTTCCAAAAATTCATCAAGCTCTTTATCGCCATGTGTCCACTTCATATCAACGTCATCTATAAATCGGAACCATGAAAGAGGTTGTTTAAGTGACGAGAGGAGTAATCGTTCTTCTAGGTCCCCCATAAAAATGTTGGCATAGGAGGGTGCCATTTTGGTTCCCATAGCTGTCCCATTTATTTGAAGATAGTGATTTCCGTCAAAAGTAAAATTGTTGTTTTTTAGAACTAGTGTAAGCATCTCTACTAAACATTCTGTCGGAGGTTCTTGATCTGTTCGTTGTTCCCATATTTTTCTGCATGCGGCAATTCCGTCATCATGGGGAATGTTCGTGTTAAGGGAAGTTACATCCATGGTAACAAGCGTGGTATTTTCTGGAATGGCTAAATTTTCCATTTTCTTCAAGTAGTCGGTAGTATCTTTGATGTGTGATGGAAGGTTTTCAACGAACGGCCGAAGGTGAAAATCAATAAATTCCGATATCTTTTCAGTTGGGTGACCATTGGCTGATACAATCGGTCTCCCCGGATTGTTTTCCTTGTGAATTTTAGGCAGCAGATAGAAACGGCCTGGCTTGGGATCCTCTGGAGTAAGGTACTCCATGGTCTTATTGTCTAAGTGGCCACGAGCATGCATAGCCTCTAAGGCTCGTATGATCTTCTGCGTAAAATCTAGTGTAGGGTCAGAATCTAATTTTTCGTAGAATCGACAATCGGACAGTTGTCTTTCTGCTTCTTGTATATATGTCGTTTTATCCATGACTACTACTGCACTCCCCTTATCTGCTGGCTTAATAATAATATCATCTCTTTCATGTATATCCCTTAGGGCTGATCTTTCTGCCTGTGTTAAGTTGTCGGTCTTAGGGACATGTACGTCAACATTGTGTTTGATATCTGACTTAATTAGGTTAATGACCGATTCTAGCCTGGTATTTTTGCTGGGTTTCGGGATCCAATTACTTTTCTTGAAAAATCTAGGAATATCAGTGACTTCTTTTATGTCCGATTCGTCTGTTGATAGGTCTTCACTGGTTTCTTTCTTTGAATGAAAATATTCTTTAATTCTAAGCCGTCGTGCAAATTGATCCAGGTCTTCATCGAGTTCACGAACATTTATTTTAGGAGGATTTGGACAAAAATTTAAACCCTTAGAAAGCAACGATGATTCGGCTGAATTTAGGGGTTTACTGGAGAGATTGACAACCACGTTAGATTTTCTATTCTCTGCTTTCCTTTTCCTTCTGAAACGTCGTGTACGTGTCTTCCTCCCCACTGTGTCCTCGGTGGAATTAATTGGAGTTTTGGGTTTGATTCCATCCCTTTTAAACTTAGCATCTCGTTTCTTTGAAAATTTGGTGTCTTCTAATTTTTGAATTTCATCTAGACGACGGCTTATGTTTGTAAAATCGTCTGTCGAGAGTTGTTCTTCACTGGTTTTGAGCAAATCCGAAAATATTTTTACGAGGCCTTTCTTTTGGTATGAGGCATCGTCTAAAAGAAGTTTCAAAATTCGGGTTGAACATTCAAATAAAATTCTATCCCAACGTCGGTAAAAATTATTAGTTTTGATACCAGGAGTTTGTGGCGTTACTTTGATTTTCAATCCTTTTGGTACTTTGTTCACCGAAATGTAGCAACAAAGATTTTTTATATGATGGTCAATTTTAATTAGATTTTGTTTGATATTTCTTAGATCTTTGAAATAAAAGTTGTAATCCATGAATATAGGTTTATACGTTGGCTACTTTTTCAGATGTTTATTTATTATTTTTCTTGAGTGAGCCTGTATTATGTTTTCGAATATAATCCGTATAAACCTATATTCATGGATTACAACTTTTATTTCTCCTCTCGTCACTTAAACAACCTCTTTCATGGTTCCGATTTATAGATGACGTTGACATGAAGTGGACACATGGCGATAAAGAGCTTGATGAATTTTTGGAACATGCCAACAGTATCCATCCGTCTATAAAATTCACACACGAAGTGTCGAAAACCAAAATGTCCTTCCTTGATACTACCACCACGGTCAAGGAGGGCAACATGACAACTGATTTATACTCTAAGCCCACAGACAAACATCAATACCTTTCACCCAGTAGTTGCCATCCTAAGCACTGTTTTAAGAGTATCCCATTCAGCCAAGCCATTAGGGTAAAACGAATATGCTCCACTGTTGAAACCACCAAGCAAAGACTAGGAGATTTACGCCATCATTTGAAGAAACGGGGATATAATGACAAAGTTATAGAGAGTGGGTTTTCAAAAGCCAGTGAAATTAACAGAAATGACCCCCTGGAATACAAAGAAAAAAAGATCAACAAACGGGTTCCCCTTGTTCTCACTTACCATCCTTCTTTAGCCAAAATTGCAGGCATTGTCCGTCATCATTGGAAAGAAATTCAAAAAAGTGAAACGCTGGCCAAGTTGTTCCCTGAACCACCCGTTGTAGCGTTCCGGCGACCTAAAAGCATTAAGGATACACTGGTCAGAGCTGCGGTATCTAGACCTTCATCGACGGTCGGCCAGTGTAAACCATGTGGTGACAAGCGTTGCAAGTGCTGTCTCCAATTGCAACACACACAAGTGTTCCATAGCAAGACGACAGGAAAGGAGTATAAGATATTTTGCAATGTCAATTGCAAAACACCTAATGTGGTTTACCTCCTTGACTGTCACGTCTGCGGGTCGCAATACGTAGAAGAAAGTGTCCAACCATTCAACAAAAGAATGAATGGACACAGAAGTGACCTTACGAAAAAGATGCTCTTGCCCGTGAGTCAACACTTTGTGTCGCCGGGGCACTCATTGGAAGACTTTGGCAGATCCAAAATTTATATCATTGACCACAATCCAAGTTGGAAAGAAAATCAAAGACAGAAAAAAGAGAGTTTTTGGATCCGCGAGTTACAAACATTACACCCGGAAGGCATAAACAAAAAGGCCTAAATCTTTTGTTTTTTAACTTTTTATCCAGTGCCTGGACCTTAGCTAGTTGGTAAACTTCATTACATTTTCTCATTCTGTTCATATTTATAAATTAGTGTGCAATATACTTGAATAATATAAAGTATAAAGTTCAAGATTATGATTTTTAGTAATTTACGTCACGATAACTGATGCTCACGTGACAATTTTTCAAATCGGATTACAGACGCTGATGAAGCTTGTCGGTCAAGCGAAATATCCGTCGATTTCATTATAATTATAGTCTTTTTGTAGACTTATAGTTATTTTTGTTACATTTTAACATATTTTTTTGATATCGTTGTGCTAACATTTTAGACGTTTATTTATCATTTTTGTTTGTTTGCACAGTATCGTTAACACTTGTTTCCGATCCGACATCTCGTAGATTTATACGTTGGCTACTTTTTCAGATGTTTATATATATATATATATATAGAGAGAGAGAGAGAAATTGTTTGTTTGGTGTGGTATTAGTATCTACAAGTGTTTACATAGGAGAGAGGGTTTATCTTATTATTTCAAAAAAAGAAAATTGTTTAGAAATGGTGGGTATATCAGAGACTGGTGACAAGTCAGACATGTATAGTTTGTAGAGACAATCAATCACGTTTCATACATGCATCATGGTTGACAGAACACTTCAGGAAGTTACTATATATGAACAAAGGAAATATGAGGTACAACACCTGTTAAAAAAGAAAAGCCTTGATTCCTGAAACCTGCGACTTGTTCTTAAAAATTCAGTTTTATATATACCGTCCGCCTTGGTTATTAAAATTTTATTTTTAGAAAGCTAGCGAATCATCAATGTCTGTTCTGATGGATACTAAATATTTGCTTTTTAAAAAGCTTTGCTGATTAACGGAGATGTTACAAAGTACAACTGAAAAAATATTTAAACAAAAATAAAAACACATTATTGCATGCACCTTTTGATTAGCAGTCTGTTCATATTGCCATATTGTCCACTTGTTTTAAGTGTTATTTTGTATATTTGTAATAAACATTTGGCAATGCAAAATAATTCAAAATGATGAAAGTAATGAATTCCTGCTGTAAAAATCAAAACACATAGTAGTTTGCATTATTTGAATTTAATGTCCGTAGCCAAAGTCAAGATGACGAGATTTTCCTAAAGTAAATCGGTTTTGTATGTGTCAAATATAACGTCTACGGTGTCTGGTGTTACTGGTCTAGGCAAGTTCATTGGTATCAAGTATTGTGCCTGGTATCTGCCGCCATTTTCAAGTAATCTTGCGTTAAGCTCTGTTATGTAATAGTCCATATACCGCTGGTCGTTTCGTTCTGAAGTTAACTGATTAATAACAACTTCACTCTCTTCTACCAGATCGCATATAAAACACGTTATAATGATTATTAATTACACTGAAAAAGTGGGATTCTTCCCATGTCAGTAATAATATTTTTTAGTGCAAGCAAAACAATTTTTTTTTGCCGAAATGATGTGCAAGCAATTGATTTTTTGCGTAAAGGCAGCTACGCGCCTGCAAGCCGCCATTTTGATTACATTACGAAAAAAGTAGTCCGGTGAACATCGTCTCTCGAAACATAAACTGACAAAAACCCCGCCTCCATAAGTCCTTATACCCAATCAGAGTATAGGATTTCTAATTATGTAAATCATATAAGAATTATTGTTACTTAACGCCAAATAAGCAATTTTTATATGCCCGTCTCGAGACGGGATGTATTATGTAATTGGGTATGGCGGGCGGGCGGGCGTCCACAAAGGTTTCCGCACAATAACTTTAGTTCTGTATATCGGATCTTTACCAAACTTGGCCACATGATTCCCCTGTGAAAGGGGAAAAACCCTATTTATTTTGGGGTCATTATGTCAAGGTCACCGTTACTATAAATAGAATATTTGACAACAGGGTCGTTTCCGCACGATAACTTTAGTTCTGTATATTCGATCTTTACAGGCTTTCAAGCAAGATTTTGTGAAAAATAAGGGCTTTTTTTTAGCGCAAAATTCTTAAAAAAAAATAAGGGCTATTTTTAGGAATTTTTTGACAAAAATAAGGGCTGAAATTCAATAATCAATATAAAAGAAAAACATTCTGTACTCACCTCCAGGGAGAACATAAATACAAAAGCTAATTACCAACTCAGAAGATCATGCCAATGGTCATCAACAGCGATATTCAGCATACCAGGGTCATTATCAAAATATACACTTTTTCCTGTTCATATTTTGGCGACATCAAATATTTTCGTTCCCGTTTTGCTTTAGCCTATTAGTTTTTCCTACATTACAATGACATATTCACATAATATGCAGTCGGGAAAACCACCATGAAAAATAATATTTCTAGATATGTAGCACCCCATCATACCTTTCAGTCCGTGGTGTTACCAACATAAAATTATTCTTTTTAGGAAAATGAAAAATAATTTTTATGTAAAAAGTGGTTACATACATAATATACAGGGAAATTATGCATAGTGTAGGATATTTTCTTTGGAGCACTATTTTTTTTTCACAATATTTGGATATGTAGTTGCGGAGTTCCATTTAAGCTGCATTATGAAACAAACAAGTTTTCATAATTGTATTTTGTTTCACTTTATATAAAGAAAAGATGACTTTTACATAGTTATCAAAGTCAACTTTATTCAACTATAATATAATTTACTTCAATTATGTCATTTATCCTTTTTATGAAACAATTTCCATGAGGTAACACCACAGATAACAAAAGTAACACCAGGGACATCTTCATGAATGTAAACATTTAATTCAAGAAAAAAACACAACTATCAACCTATATTTGTTGTTTTCTTAAATGTTTTCAGTACAATATTCAGTTTTTCAACATATTGGTTTAATGCATGAACAATATCAGTTGTGTCCATGGTGTTATGAAGATATGTCCCTGGTGTTACCAGGTCTAAACAGTATACTCCCATCAGCTCCTTAAACTATATCTTACAAGTAAATCATGATGCTTGAACAATTTTTCTGCATAGGTTAAAGAGCAATATTTTGTTCTGAATATTACTGTTTATGGAATAATGTGTTTATTCACAATTTTAATGCTAAATGTCTGTGGTGTTACACAATCTTTATGGCAACACCATTGACAGTAACACCACAGACAAACAGGCAAGTATTTTCGGGATAAAGGAAGATAATATCTCCCAGACTATATTTTATATGTATATCCTGTGAATACCAAATGTAATGTATTGTATATTTTTTACATTTTGTTCAATTCTAACAAAAAGAAGTAGTGAGAAGTACACCACAGACATCAAATTTATATACTATACCAATTGCACGTACCTTTTCGGCTCTATATTAGTTTATGGATCACTTTTGTGTTTGTCGTCTGCACATGTCATGAAACAGGAAATAAGCAAAGGGAGAAACTATTTTTGCTTTAAATATGACAAGACAGACGACTCTTACCAGTCTTAAATAGGAAGGGTAACACCACAGACATGAAAATCTATAACAGCAGGTTTTTGCTCTTTTTCTTTTTAAATTTCAATATATATCAAGCAAAAATGATGTTGTGCTATTAGAGTTTTAGGAATAGTTCAAAAACAATATAAAGATCGAATAAATTTATTACATCTGAATAGTACAATTGACCAGAAGTAAGTCATTCTGGAAAAAATAACACGTAACACCAAGGAAAAAGCAGGTCTTCGTGTAGCAAGTTTAAATTCGCAATTGGACCAATCTGGATTTAGATGGTAAAACTATAGAGGGCTGGTGTGCCTTCATGCAAAACATGTTTTCTCCAATCAGTTTGGTTGATATTTGTCTTTTAATTGCATAACAGAAAAGTGCGTGTATTTTGATAATGCCCCATCAATACAACCAGATTAAAGTAATCTGATATGGTGCAAATCCATGCTGAATATGATGCTTACAACCACCAAGATGTCTTCTGAGAAATACCTGTACATTAATTCAACATATTCATTATCTGAAAGTATACTAAGGCTAGATTTCATTAATTCCAACACTCATTTTATGTTGCATTTATCAAAAATTTTGAAAATTTAGGATTTTCACAAAAAAATTAGGGCTTTTTTAGGATTTTGAAGCTTTAATAAGGAATATTATATTTAGGGCTGCTGTCAAAAAATACGGAAAATTAGGAAAATAAGGGCTCGGTTGAAAGCCTGTCCAACAAACTTGGCCACATGATTCCCCTGTGGAAGGGCAAGAACCCTATTTATTTTGGGGTCATTAGGTCAAAGGTCAAGGTTACCATTACTATAAATAGAATTTTTGACAACAGGGTCGTTTCCACATAACTTTAGTTCTGTGGGACACTGCTTCAGCAGGTTGTCGGCATACCAATGGGTACGAATTGTGCCCCTCTTCTAGCCGATTTATTTGTATACTCATACGAGTCGGAGTTCCTTCAAAAGCTTGTAAAAAATAAGAAGATTCATGAGGCTAGAGCCTTTAATTTCACATACAGGAATATTGATGGCGTTTTATCTATCAATAATTCTAGATTTGCAGAATTTCTTCCATTGATATATCCTCCAGAGCTGGAAGTTAGAGACCACAGATACAGCTTCGTCTGCATCATTTTTGGACTTATACCTCGAATTTGACGACAGTGGTCAACTCAGTACTAAAATTTATGATAAACGGGACGACTTCAATTTTAAAATCATAAATTTTCCAAATATGTGCATCAATATACCAGCTTCTCCTGCATACGGTGTTTACATCTCGCAATTGATTCGTTATGCATGGGCCAGTTACAATTATTTTGATTTCCTGAAACGTCATCTTTATCTGAGAAACAGGCTACTGGACCAGGGCTATAAAAAGATTCGCCTTATTCGATCTCTTAAAAAGTTTATATTCCGATACCAAGATCTTGTCGAAATATATTCCGTCTCTGCAGAGACGATAATAAACGATGGATTTTCATATAGTGAAAATGCATAAAGATAAGAAAGTCAACAAAAATGTCAAAAATATTTTTTTAATCAATGTGTGACGTAGAAGTGTTTTTGACATTTACTTTCGTAGTTAAAATACTTCAGGTGACTCGGGGTTGTTGATGGAGATGGTTCACGATAGATGTTTCACTCTCCTCACTGAATTTGGTACTGCTTTGACAACTATTTTACCTATTTTGTTCCAGTATTGTTATAAATACTGTTATAGTGACAGCCGGAACCTTTGAGCCATAATGAAAGCGGGAGGTTTGGCACCTTAAAATCTGATTCAACCCACCATTTCTTTAGAAACCCCTGTACCAAGTCAGGGTCATTACGGTTTTCACAGTTTTCCGGTTGTTGACTGATTTTGTCTGTTTATATACTTATGAGTTTTGACTTTCCCTTTGGAAGATTGTTCGGAGTTCGGTAATTTTGTTATTACCCTTATTTATCTGTATATTGGATCTTTACCAAACTTGACCACATGATTGCTCTGTGGAAGGATCCTATTTATTTTGGGGTCATTAGGTCAAAGATCAAGGTCACTGTTACTATAAATAGAATTTTTGACAACAGGGTCGTTTCCGCATGATAACTTTAGTTCTGTATATTGGATCTTTACCAAACTTGACCACATGATTCCCCTGTGGAAGGAGAAGAACTCTATTTATTTTGGGGTCATTAGTTCGAAGGTCAAGGTCACTTACTATAAATATAATTTTTGACAACAGGGTCGTTTCTGCACGATAACTTTAGTTCTCTATATTGGATCTTTAATAAACTTGGCCACATGATTCCCCTGTGGAAGGGGAAGAACCCTATTTATTTTGAGGTCATTAGGTCAAAGGTCAAGGTCACCATTACTATAAATAGAATTTTTGACAACAGGATCGTTTCTGCACGATAACTTTAGTTCTGTATATTGGAACGTTACCAATCTTGGCCACATGATTCCCCTGTGGAAGGGGAAGAACCCTATTTATTTTGGGGTCATTACCATTATACCATTTGATAATTTATATAGACAGGCGTATTTTGTGATGCACACATTTCTTGTTCAGCTATATCATGGTGAGAACAAGTTACACTTGATGAGATGATGATGATGTCTGCTTTATACTAGACCAACAAGGTTATTTGGATTTTTATAATATTAGGTCACTGAAACAACAATCTGCTGGTAGACAAGTCACTCCACGAAGACACATTATCCTGATTCCAACCAGTCTTTGCTCTTACTCATTAATGCTGTGTGCTTGCCAGAAAAGCAACAAATAACAATTTTAGTCTTTGGTTTGACTCGACCAGGGTTCAAACCCTTGATATACCGCACTCGAGAATAGTATGCTAACCATTACACCACCAATGTAGTTTATCTAATATTGATTTGTCATTGTTATAGTCTTGTTAATTGAATACATTTCCCATGTAATTTCAATATATAATTGAAGGCATCTACTGTAAATTTATTTCTTGAATTAAAATATTTCATCTTCTCCTCTTTTTCTTATTTCTAGAGTTGTTTTCTACAGCAGGAGGAGTTTTAAAATCAATGTCTGCTCTGCGTTTATTATTCTCTTTTTTGAACGTTTCCTCTTTATCTATCGGTGATATGATCGTACCAAGTTTGGTAACGATCTTAGGTTTGACTAACTGTTTGTACGCTGTCTCTGGATTCCATGTTTTTCCTACTGGTGCCCTAATACTCTGTTCAAACTGCTTCACATTTAAGAAGGGGAACGGTAAATCACTGACCTGTAATGTACAAAGTAAACATACATCAAAACTAAATTTGGTCTACATTTGCAACATATGTTGCTCAGTGCAAATAAAGAAGTAAATAATAAAGTTCAATATAAAAATTACAGAATTAGGGTTAGGGTTGTTGTGTTTAACGCCACTTTCAACAATATTTCAGTTATATCATGGCGGTCAGTTTTATTGGTGGAGGAAACCAGAGTACCCGGAGAAAACCACCGACCTGTCGCATGTCATTGACAAACTTTATCACATAATGTTGTATCGAGTACACCTTGAGATGAGTGGGATTTGAACTCGCACCTTCAGTGGTGATAGGCACCAATAGTATAGGTAGTTGTAAATTCAACTACCATATGATCACGACCACAACTGCCCCTAAATATTACAATATTTGCTTTTGACTGCAAATGCTGATTTATAAAAAAAAAAGGTGTTCAAAACCCTGTTAAATGATGTTCGATCAGTGGCTATCTTAGAATTTTGGATTGGGTTGAACAAATGTCACTTAAAATTAAGCTTAAATTAAAAATTAAGTTTAAATTAATTTCGTGTACATTCCAAGTAATTTTAAGTGTCAATGGAGTTTTCTTTGACACTTAAATTTAATTAACATCGGTGCAACCCAGTTTTGAATGATGTATACATTGTTTATTTAAAAAAAAAAAAAAAAAAAAATTATTATAGAAAGGCTTTTTGCAACCCTAATCCTGACAGGAATAAATGGGCAGGTGGCTATCAATTATTTATTGTTACTCCACTCAACTGAGATATTGTTAACATAAGTTTGTGTATAACATTTTGTTAGAACCCATCAAGAAATGAATCTGTTAAGAGTATTAACAAGAAAAATTTAACTCTTTTACATCTTCAAGGAACATAACTACAATTTTGGTATGGTTTTGTACATCAAGTGAATTTTAGTTGACAAACATGTATAGCTTGTGTATCTATTGACAAAAATAAATTTCATGGAATAAACTTGCTGGTGTAAACAAGAACATGATTCTTCTATTTTACAGTGGTGACCATCTTGAAATTTCTGGTACATGAGCGTCCAGTGATCATTCATGTAAAATCTGGATTCAAACTGTACAGTAGATACCGAGAAAACTATTTTCTATGTTGAATTATGTTTTATATACACAAAGAAAAAAGTTAAGCACCCCCTGATATATTAAAACATAATAAGTTACACTAAGTTTAGATTCTAATATTTATATTGATTATAGCAAGAACAATGTTCCATTAAAAAGATGTGCTCACACAGATGTGACCATTATGTCTTATATTGACTAGTCATGACTGCAAGCTGGATTTAGTCACCATACAGGCAACCTATCTGGTGATCAGTACATCAGAGACGTCTTGCAACCAGTTGATGTCCCCTATTTCGACAACCACCCACTAGCTACAAGGCCTGTGTATATGATGACAACGCCAGGCCTCATCGTTCAAGAGTAGTAACCGCCTACCTCCAAAGCGAAGCCGTGACTTCTGTTCCTTGGCCAGCCATGAGCCCAGATTTGAATCCCGTAGAGCATATTTGGGACATGTTAGGCCATCGTATACTGGCTCGGGAACCTCCTGTGCAAAACATTCGTCAGTTGGAAGCAGCATTGCATCGGGAATGGCAGCAGCTATCACAACAGGACATCCGACGTCTAACTGGAGGGATGAGACGCAGGGCTGAGGCCGTCATCCAAGTACGTGGGGGTTACACCCGGTACTGAACTTTGAACAATAGATGTCGTCAAGTGATTCATAAGTGACGTTTTGAAAGTGAAATGACAATCTTATCGTGCTTTTTGAACTGTGAAGGTCAATACTTAAAATGGACATGTTTTACTGCAAAAACTGGCCTTGTGATACTGGTATTGTGATTAAATATTAATTAAATTAACATTTTTCTTGATTTTATTTGTGGTTTCTTACAGCCAATGTAATGTCCTAACAGGTCACCATTGCGTTCTTGAGATTATCTGGTCAGTAATCTCGTGATACTTGTCGTATCATTTGTCATTTAAAAAAAACATGGTGGGGGCTTGACTTTTTTCTTTGTGTATACTTTAAAATAATTACAGTGAAACCTGTACTCCTTTTGTGTTCAGAATAGATAAGTGAAAAGGTTAATTTAACAAAATTTTCTACATTGGGACTTATTTAAAAGATTGATTTATACATGATTCTGGTTTATTCAGGGTTTAGACATGTTTCACTGTACAATGACAATTTAAAGCCCTGCCATCCATGATCACTCAAGTATAGTTTCAGTTGTTTCTCAGTTTTTTTCTATAGAGACGTATATTAAAACATTTTTCATGCAACTTGGACTTCAGTTCGCCAATAATAACACAAACTTAGCCATGACATGTAAATTCAATTAGTTTGTTTATTTTTGTTCCATGATTATAATTTCCATCTTGAATTTTGATCATCACATAAACACTAACTTGATGAAGAGATAAAGACATCCCCATGATTATTGTAAAGTGAAACCTGTCTAAACCAACCTCCTTGGGACCAGATTTTGTGTTTGAAATAGACATGTGTTCTGTTTATACAGGATAAATTGACAAATATATTCTACATTGGGCATGTGTTCTGTTTATACAGGGTGAATTGACAAATATATTCTACATTGGGCATGTGTTCTGTTTATACAGGGTAAATTAACATAATATTCTACATTGGACATGTGTTCTGTTTATACAGGGTAAATTATCATAATATTCTACATTGGGCATGTGTTCTGTTTATACAGGGTAAATTGACAAATATATTCTACATTGGGCATGTGTTCTGTTTATACAGGGTAAATTAACATAATATTCTACATTGGACATGTGTTCTGTTTATACAGGTTAAATTATCATAATATTCTACATTGGGCATGTGTTCTGTTTATACAGGGTAAATTGACAAATATATTCTACATTGGGCATGTGTTCTGTTTATACAGGTTAAATTAACATAATATTCTACATTGGACATGTGTTCTGTTTATACAGGGTAAATTAACATAATATTCTACATTGGACATGTGTTCTGTTTATACAGGGTAAATTGACAAATATATTCTACATTGGACATGTGTTCTGTTTATACAGGGTAAATTGACAAATATATTCTACATTGGGCATGTGTTCTGTTTATACAGGGTAAATTGACAAATATATTCTACATTGGGCATGTGTTCTGTTTATACAGGGTAAATTAACATAATATTCTACATTGGGCATGTGTTCTGTTTATACAGGTTAAATTAACATAATATTCTACATTGGACATGTGTTCTGTTTATACAGGGTAAATTGACAAATATATTCTACATTGGACATGTGTTCTGTTTATACAGGGTAAATTGACAAATATATTCTACATTGGGCATGTGTTCTGTTTATACAGGGTAAATTGACAAATATATTCTACATTGGGCATGTGTTCTGTTTATACAGGGTAAATTAACATAATATTCTACATTGGACATGTGTTCTGTTTATACAGGGTAAATTATCATAATATTCTACATTGGGCATGTGTTCTGTTTATACAGGGTAAATTGACAAATATATTCTACATTGGGCATGTGTTCTGTTTATACAGGGTAAATTATCATAATATTCTACATTGGGCATGTGTTCTGTTTATACATGGTAAATTAACATAATATTCTACATTGGACATGTGTTCCGTTTATACAGGGTAAATTATCATAATATTTCCTACATTAGGACTTTATTAAAGTTCAGTTTATGCAGGATTCCTGTTTATTCAGGGTCCAGTTTAGACAGGTTTCACAGTATTGTACAATTTCGGTTCACACAATTCAATGGATTCTAAAAAGATTAATTTTAAACATTTTATTCAGTTATATTAAACTATGTACCACAGTTGTGACCAGATACATGAACATTCTTACAATGTAGCAATTCCATCCATCAGTCAAATGGCCAGTGAGGAGATTTCTAAATATAGCTAATCAGAAGAATAAATTTGATCTGACAATCAATATTCAATATTCACCAATCAAGTGATTATTACACAAAACTGACAAGTAATATTTATACCATGGTTTTCCTAGTTAAACGGTTAAACAATCAAACATGAAGTGTGAGATTATTTAACCCTTTAACTCTGAAAACTGTGGTATAAATGATTTGTAACATGAAATCATGCAATATCACATCTAGGTCATTGATTATTGCAACTCTATGAGAGTAATACATCCCAGAATTAAAGTGTGCAATATCTCGTATCTGCGTGTATATAAACCATAACAAGATGAACTGTGAGCTAATGCTCACTTATGATACCCCCGCTCTTCGGCAAACAGGAAGTAGGAATCTGATGGTCCAAAAACGCTTCCCATGATATGGGGTATCTATATGAAGCTTGTGACCAAATATCAGATCTCTGCCATCAATAGTTGCTGAGAAAAATGTGACGAAAAATTAGCATATATGTTCAATGTGTATAAAAACCAACTAAGTCGGCAAACAGGAAGTAGGAATCTGACGGGTCCAAAACCACTTCCCACAATATGGCATACCTATATGAAGCTTGTGACCAAATATCAGATTCCTGTCATCAATAGTTGCTTAGAAAAATGCGACGAAAAATGAGCATATATGTTCAATGTGCATAAAAATCAACAAAGTCAGCAAACAGGAAGTAGGAATCTGATGGGTCCAAAAATGCTTCCCACGATATGGTATACCTATAATACTATATGACGCTTGTGACGAAATATCAGATTTCTGCCATCAACAGTTAATGAGAAAAGTGCGACGAAAAATATCTTGGACGACGAACGGACAGAGGTAAAACAGTATACCCCCCTCCCCCTTCGGGGAGCAGGGGTATAAAAAGATCAAAGGAAAAGAATGCATTCATGTTACAACAATATCTTGATACTACCTGTACATTACCTGGTATTTAGCTATAGCTTTATCTTTCTGTTCACTGATGATGACGTTGCCTAGGTTGCTGTCTTTTCTTGGTGCAGCAGGTGGAGCTTTAATGATGAATCTAAAATTTACAAGTAATAATAAATTTAATCGATAAAAGACATTTCTAGCTCACCTTGCCAAAGGCAATGTGCGCTTTTGCTATCACTTGGCGTCCGTCGTCCGTTAACTTTTCACATTTTAATCTTCTCCTCTGAAACCCCTCAGCCAAAAGAAGTGAAACTTGGTAGGAAGCATCTATGGAAGATCCTCAATAAAGATTGCTCATTTATTTCCGATCTGTTAACAAACATGACCGCCACAGGCAATTCTTGTTTCTGATTGGTTGATTTCTAAAAAATCTTCTTCTCTGAAACCACTTTGCCAAATGAATCGAAACTCGGTAGGAGGCATCCTTGGAATGTCCTCTATAAAGAATGCTCATTTCGTTCCGATCTGTTAACAAACATGGCCGCCATAGACAATTCTTGTTTCTGATTGGCCGATTTTTAAAAATCTTCTCCTCTGAAACCGCTTTGCCAAATGAACCGAAAACTGGTAGGAAGCATCTATGGCAGGTCCTCTATAAAGATTGCTCATATCATCCCAATCCGATAACAAACATGGCCGCCACAGGCAATTCTTGTTTCTGATTGGTTGATTTCTAAAGAATCTTCTCTATAACCGCTTGGCCAAATGAATCAAAATTTGGTAGGAAGCATCCTTGGAAGGTCCTCAATAAAGATTGTTCATTTATTTCCGATCTGTTAACAAACATGACCGCCACAGGCAATTCTTGTTTTTGATTGGTTGATTTCTAAAAAAATCGTCCTCTGAAACCGCTTGGCCAAATGAATCGAAACTTGGTAAGGAAGCATCTATGGATGGTCCTCTATAAAGACTGCTGATTTAGTTCCGATCCATTTACAAACATGGCTGCCACAAGCAATTCTTGTTTCTGATTGGTTGATTTCTAAAAAATCTTCTTCTCTGAAACCACTTTGCCAAATGAATCAAAACTTGGTAGGAAGCACCTATGGAAGGTTCTGTATTAAGTTTCCTCAAAGCAGAATGAAAGGTGAGCGACACAGGCTCAGTGGAACCTCTAGTTATCTAGATGAAGGGATCGGTACATGTTTTCCGTTATAAGATTATAATCTGACTATCAAGACGAGAGAAAGAATTATAATCTATCTGACAAATATGATTTCCACATATGTTATAGTATGTTATCGCTTACTGGCCTCGGGCAATTAATTTTCTTCTTGTCAGAGTATGCTATAGCTTGCTGGCCTCAGGCAATTAATTTTCTTCTTGTCAGAGTATGCTATAGCTTACTGGCCTCAGGCAATTAATTTTCTTCTTGTCAGAGTATGCTATAGCTTACTGGCCTCAGGCAATTAATTTTTTTCTTGTCAGAGTATGCTATAGCTTACTGGCCTCAGGCAATTAATTTTCTTCTTGTCAGAGTATGCTATAGCTTACTGGCCTCAGGCAATTAATTTTCTGCACAGATTAACAATATGATGCTATCGCCAATGAAGCACTGGTTTATCCCCCAGGTGTACCTGATTTATATGTTTTGTGAGGTTTCAATGGTATCAGTGGTTACAACACTTCAACCACTAAATCTGGTCACCACAAAAATTGCTGAATTGATGTAACAAAGTAAGTATTAAATCAACTTATCTATCTTTTCTATCAATATCTTGATTTGATATTTGACGTTTGACCTAAGTATTTCTTTCATACTATGATGACAAAATTGCATTCATGATAATTTACTTCATTATTGTATACAGTAGTAGTACATCTATTAACAAAACTTCTATTGTTTAATGTGAAAACTGCTTACCTTTTCTTTTTCCTTTTTGACATTTTGACACCTTCTCCTCCCCATTCACCCCAGCCAGGAAGGGTCAGGTCGATATCCTTGGGTTTGTCTCTGTTAATCACTTTTGCCTTCTCTTGACTAAATTCTTCTACAACATCGTCATCTGCGAAGGCTTGAGCAATGGTCATCCTCTGTTGCTCGTCTTCATCAATATCATTATTGTCTACAATCATATCAGGCATCCCAGATTTATCTATCTTGGATTCCAAGGTAAGTAATTTCCTGGGATCTACATACACATTTTCCTGTTTTTCAAATTGTTTCCCACCATGTTCTGCCTCACTTTCATCTGGTTTCCTACTTCTTCTGATGTCACTTCCTGCCTCATCTTCTGAAATATTTCCCTCAAAGTCTTCCATAGTTGATTTCCTTGCTAATGTTTCAGAAATAACACTTTCTTCCTCCTCTTCAGATTCATTTTCCTTCTCTTCAGCTTCTTTTTTCTGTTCTTCTTGCAAGTGTTTCTTTTTCCTTTCTCTTTCCCTTTTCTGTTTATTTCTTTTCTTTTTCCTTGTTTCCCCAGACATAACTTTTTCATGAATACTTGTAGGAGTTACAGCAGCCTTATCACCATTTTTCTGTGTCTCAAAATCTTTGAACAGATCGTCAATATTATCGACATTAGACAGTGAATTCTTAGTAAATGCCTTCTTATTGATTAATTTTCTTTCTTTCTTAGAATTTTTTGGACTTTCAATCTCCTTTTCAATATTATTCTTACTTGCTTTATTTGTCTCTACTATTGTGTCTGTCATTTTGTCTGTCATATTTTTGTCCTCAATTACGAACTTTTCCACGACATTTGTTAGTTGAATCTTACTTTCATTTTCATCCTCACTATCGCTGGGGTGTTTAATTTGATCTTCAGTTATCACTTCCTTGATTGGTTCATAGCCTGTTGGTTTGGAAAGTTTTGAAGACTTCATCCAAGGATTATTAGCAGAAGAGACAGCACTTTCCAGCATATTCATCTCATCTTCTGAGTCCATACTAACACCACCTTCAGATTCACTTTCACTAAATACCTCTGTCTTCTGTGTTAATTCTTTATTCTTCTGAATCATCTCTTGTACAGCTTGACGAGCCTATTTGATAAACAAAAACAAAATAAATCTTATAGGCAAAGTGTTAAATTTTAAATTTACAAGTATATACAACAGGAGACTTATTTTGAGCAAAAGTCACAGAGAGATGTCTGAACAGAATTGTGTCTCCTGCTGATTGTTGAGGCCAATAATTTGATGTCTTCACTTATTCTATTATTTATAATATCATTAATGTCATAATACATTGTATGTCTACAGAGGTTTCGTAATCAAATGAAAATAATAATAATCAATGAAATGAAATACAAAAAAACAATTTATGGTCAAAAATGAATATAAATGGGGGAGATTTCAATATAAAGAGATACCATACACTTAGGCAAGTCGTGATTGACAGATTGGGGGTGTGGTTAGTTGTTGGTGTTTATCACAGAATGCTTGTAGTTAACATCCTGAATGGGGTAATGTCAGGTCGATATGATGCTTACACAAGTTACAGTAGTATAAAGGGAGTTAATGCCTACAGTAAAGAGAATTCTCACACTCTTAACTACTACTGACATATTATAAAATGTCACTCTGTTCCACTCTTATTTCATGGACCAAATACACTACAGTAAAGAGAATTCTCACACTCTTAACTACTATTGACATATTATAAAATGTCACTCTGTTCCACTCTTATTTCATGGACCAAATACAGAGTAGTAATTTATGGCTATGTATACCTGATCATCATATTTTCCATAAATGATTTGTTTCTTCATATATTTACTTCCTCCTCTGTGTTTCAGACTCATTCGCTCCTACAATATAATAATAGAAATTATCAATCATTTTTTACAAATAAATGTTAAAATCAATGGGGCAATCAAGAGTGGACACAAAACAAAAACATAACAAGGAAAACTCAAAAGATGAGCAACATGGATCCCACCAAAAAACCAGGGGTGAACACTGGTGCTCACGAAGGGTAAGTAATTATTTTTAATACATAACTTTTATGACAACAAATACATTCCATACAACATTTGTGTATGAATAATAAAAGAACTCAATTTCATGTATTCCTTCATTACAGGTTATGTCTTGATTGTTTAATAGATGATTTTGTAAATATTACAGCAATACTGACAACAAACTTGTACAGTAGTAGATAAAGACAAGTTATGTACTAGATAAAATACCACATACTAAATTCTGATAGATATTTTACCAATGAATCTGAACAACACCCTAAAGGTACTCTGAAGTATCAAAAACAGACCTAGTTTCTCAGCTCTAAGTCGCAAGGTACAACTTTTCTAAAAGGGATGACCACTAGTTGTGAGGGTCAATAAAACTCATTTCCACAATATAAGTGAAAAATTGTTGAAAGTGGCATTTTTCCTAATGCATAATAATCATTTGGTATTATCCCCTTCGGCACCCTTCTTAACCATCATGACCCCTTTTGATGCTAAAAACATTATCTTACTTCTACTCGTTGTTTATCAACAGCCATCAATTTTTCTGCATAAGCTTCAGGATCTGTCTTTTCTAATTCCTCCAATGATTTCTTTTCATTCTTCATCTTTTCTTTCCGTAATACTCTGTGATACCTGTAATCATATAAATACACTAGAACCTTGTAGTGTCCACATTGAATGGACCAATGATTTTACGAGCAATCATGGATGAATTAAGATGAGAGCTACTACGAACTGACAAAAATACATCAAGACATCAAAAGAAACGACTTATCCCAGTTCAGAGATAAAAGGGTATTACAAAGTATTATACAGATACAATCTTTTATTAAAGTCAACTTTACTGTCTAGTCTGCCAAAAAAATAGAAGACAGGATATTGAAAATAATGGTAAATACTAAAAAAAAATCAGATATTGATGTTTGTAAATAGATCGGGACGAAATGAACATTCTTTATAGAGGACCGCCCATAGATGCTTCCTACCAAGTTTCGGTTCATTTGGCCAAGCGGTTTCAGAGGAGAAATTTTTAAAAACCTGTATAGAGATAACTACATTTTGAATACAGATATCAATATTTAAACAAGAGTTATCTTTATTTTAACAGAGGAGAAGATATTTTAGAAATCAACCAATCAGAAACAAGAATTGCCTGTGGTGGCCATGTTTGTTAACCAATCGGGACAAAATGAGCAATCTTTGTAGAAGGACCTTCCATAGATGCTTCCTACTAAGTTTCGATTCATTTGGACAAGCGGTTTCAGAGGAGATGATTTTTAAAAATCGGCCTATCACAAACAAGAATTGCTTGTGGTTGCCATGTTTGTTAATGGATCGGGACGAAATGAGCAATCTTTATAGGAGGACCTTCCATAGATGCTTCCTACCAAATTTCAGTTCATTTGGGAAAGCGGGTTCAGATGAGAAGAATTTTTAGAAATCAACCAATCAGAAACAAGAATGGCCTGTGACGGCCATGTTTGTTAACGGATCGGAACTAAATGAGCTATCTTTATAGAGGACCTTCCAAGGATGCTTCCTACCAAGTATGGATTCATTTGGCCAGGCGGTTTCAGAGAAGATATTTTAGAAATCAACCAATCAGAAACAAGAATTGCCTGTGGCGGCCATGTTTGTTAATGGATCGGGACAAAATGAGCAATGTTTATAAAAGACCTTCCATAGATGCTTCCTACCAAGTTTCAGTTCATTTGGCCGAGGGGTTTCAGAGGAGAAGATTAAAATGTGAAAAGTTAACAGACGACGGATGCCAAGTGATGGCAAAAGCTCACATTGCCTTTGGCAAGGTGAGCTAAAAAGAATAATTATATTAAATGATCGACTTGTTTACTTTCTTTCAACAGCTATTGCTATCTTAATTGTTATCGTAATTACAATTAAACATTATGATCAGAAGAATGAAATTGACTGACAAACCTTTTCATCTTTCAATCACTCGCCGGTAGCTATATATAACCTCATCACACAATCAACCTGTGTTTACCTTGATCTCTTACCACTCTTTAAACGAATGTTAACAGAAATATTTCCCGGGGACCAGTACTTCATAATTCAATAAATTAAAAAAAAAAAAAACGATTATTTATTTATAAAAGTGAAAGATTAAAACAATATTTTCTATAGTAAGCAATTTTAAACAAGATGAACTGTGAGCTAATGCTCACTTATGATACCCCCGCTCTTCGGCAAACAGGGAGTAGGAATCTGACGGGTCAAAAAACGCTTCCCACGATATGGGGTACCTATATGAAGCTTGTGACCAAATATCAGATTTCTGCCATCAATAGTTGCTGAGAAAAATGCGACTAAAAATGGGCATATACAAAATGTATGTTCAATGTGTATAAAAATCAACAAAGTCGGCAAACAGGAAGTAGGAATCTGATGAGTCCAAAAACGCTTCCCACGATATGGGGTACCTATATGAAGCTTGTGACCAAATATCAGATCTCTGCCATCAATAGTTGCTGAGAAAAATGTGACGAAAAATGTGCATATATGTTCAATGTGTATAAAAATCAACAAAGTCGGCAAAAAGGAAGTAGGAATATGATGGGTCCAAAAACGCTTCCAACGATATGGGGTACCTATATGAAGCTTGTGACCAAATATCAGATTTTTGCCATCAATAGTTGCTGAGAAAAATGTGACGAAAAATGTGCATATATGTTCAATGTGTATAAAAACTAACTAAGTCGGCAAACAGGAAGTAGGAATCTGACGGGTTCAAAAATGCTACCCACAATATGGTATACCTATATGACGCTTGTGACCAAATATCAGATTTCTGCCATCAACAGTTACTGAGAAAAATGCGACGAAAAATATCTTGGACGGACGGACGGACCGACCATAATAAAAAATAAGCAAAAAAAAAACCCAAAACAATAATAAATCTTTTATCACGTGTACAACTTACCTGTAAAAAAAAAAGGTGGTCGTATACAAATGACGCTATTGTGGCTTCATTTAATATGAAAAATCTATTATTATGAACTACATGTAGTAACAAGTAGGGACTTTGAAAACATGTACTTTTGGGAGTGATGTTTAAGGAAACATGGATGTTGTTAGTAGATCATGCAAATATCGGCTAGATGGATAGTGGCAATAATCGCTGAATCAGCTGGACAAAAAGGAAATAAAAATAAAAAATAAAAAACGCCATCGTCTTACAAGTTAGTGTGAAAATTTAAATGACATTAAATAAAAGACATTTGCATTAATGAATGTTAAAAATAGTGTACCGTAAGGTAGTATTTGGTCACTGAAGTTGCAGGTAACACCAAATAATGGGGATCGCCATTTTTCAGAACTCTTCAATGTGAGGAGACAAAAGGCATAATCCATTATCGGATTAAACCTGCCTGCAATTAAAGCTCTTCCGAAAGAGCAGTGACATCTCAATAGCGGTATCGTATATTGTATCATCATTGATCAGTTGCAATTTTATCATTAAAAATTAAGTACATCGTAAAATAACCTCGTATATTTATCTTTTGATATTTGCAAAATCATTATGACTTCATGCCAAGCATTTTATTGCACTAACGAAAAGGGAAAGTGTGAGAAGATTTTTTTTGGGTAATTATCGATCAGGACTACCCTTGTCAACACATCGACCAGTGACCACGAAAAACACGGGAAAGTATGAGAGCATTGGCGACAAAAAAGAAAAAAAGCATGTGTACGCATAAAACGAGATAAAAAGTGACAGTCATTTAACCTACCGCCAATCATGTAAAACATGGAATTATACGTAGTACCCTCCCCTCCCCCCCCCCCCCCCAAATCCCCAAATGCAAATAAACTCATTTGTTTCATGAAAATGTAACATGGGATGGGAATATTAAGAAAAAAATAAGGATGATATACAAATTGTTAATATTGTATTGCAGTTGTTCTGATATTAAAACATAACCAAAAGGGCTCGATGTTGGGAAGAGTCAGAGACATTATTTATTCAACAAACATGATCTGTCTCCATGACGTCACATGAAGAAGTGTCATGGCCGCTTACACTACGACAGGAAATTCCAAATATTCATATTTCTAATTGGGTATATTAATGTTAATAAAGGTGTTTTTTGTTTGATAATTAGTTATTTATGAATAAAAAGTTACAATGTATTGAATTACAGACAAACTTGTCTTAGCGACCCCCTCCATATAACGACTTCCTTTGTTAGCCGACCTTATTTATTCCTCCCCAGCGTTTTCCTGTGCATTTGACCTTTATATAACGACCCACTGTCTAATACGACTAACGACCGTGTTCTTTGGGTGAAAATCCTACATATAATGACTATTAGAAGATTATTATCAAACCGGAAGTTAGATAATAAATAAACAAACACAGTCCCGACTTTGGAACAATTTATATTTATATTAATAAAATAAATTACAATTTATTTCCGTTTTGCCCAGCTGATGCAGCGATTGATGCCACTATCCCTCTAGTCGATATTTGCATGATCTACTGACAACATCTCACTCCCAAAAGTACATGTTTACAAAGTCCCTATCTGTTACTAGTTCATAATAATATATTTTTTCATATTAAATGAAGTCACGATTAGCGTTATTTGTAAGACCACCATTTTTTTTACAGGTAAGTTGTACACGTGATGATTTATTATTGTTGCTTTGTTTGTTGTCTTTTTTTTTGGGGGGGTTTATTTCTTATTTATATCAAATATTTAAAATTGCTTACTTTAGAAAAACCAATTTTAATCTTTCACTTTTATAAATAAAAATCGTGTTTTTGAAAATTATTGAATTATGAAGTACTGGTTCCCAGCATATATTTCTGTCAACATTCGTTTAAAATGCGGTAACAGATCAAGGTAAACACAGGCTGATTGTGTGATTAGGCTATTTATAGCTATCGGAGAGTGATTTGAAAACGTTTGTCAGTAAATTTCATTCTTCTGATCATAAAGTTTAATTGTAATTATGATAACAATTAAGATAACAATATCTGTTGAAAGAAAGTAAAAAAGTCGATCATTTAATATATCTAATTATTCTTTTTCTCTCTCTAAATTTCACCCACAAAAGACGGAAATATTTAACGATAATTGAACACATTTTTTATTTTATTGTACCCTTTTCTTGCCAGAATTTAAGCTCTATTCATGCATTTGTCCTCCACACGAACGGGTTAAAAGATGATGTGGATTATATACCCGAACTAGGTGGTTTCCTCTCTTAAGATTTTGGGAGCAAATATCATAACCTCTACATAAAGACTCCCTGTCTTATACGACCTTTTTCAGAATTCCGTTCAATGGTCGCTATAGACAAGTTTGACTGTATAACAATTGTTCAACTGACTGGAGATTTCCTTTCATATAAATTGTTTAAAAGTCGGGACTGTGTTTATTTATTATCTAACTTCCGGTATGATAATAATCTTCAAATAGTCGTTATACGTAGGATTTTCACGGGAAAACACTGAGGAGGAATAAATAAAGTCGGATAACAAAGGAAGTCGTTATATGGAGGGGGTTGCTAAGACAAGTTTGACTGTATATCATGGCGAGAGCAAGTTAATTTTCAGTGAGATGATGATGAGGTCCACTTTGTACTAGACCAACATGCTGAGTTGGATTTTTATAGTGCCACCTCACTGAAACAACAGTCTGCAGGTAGACCTGTTGCTCCACTCGGACACATTATTCTGATTACGAGCCAACCAGTCTTTGCTCTTTCTCCTTAACACTGTGTTCTTAGCGGAGAAGCAACAAATACCAATTTCATAGTCTTTGGTTTGACCCGACCGGGCTCGAACCCACGATCTACCGCACTCGAGGCAAGCACGCTAACCATTACACCACCAAATAAATTAAGCTGCAGAGCTCCAGATAAGCTGCGTATTTGCGCTATGAAAACGAGTAAAAACGCATGTATTATCAGAGTGTACACATTACGCATACATATTGCTGTGTAAGCAAACTTTCCAAATTCGGAACGTACTTGTACAGTCGTGTACATAACAATACATTTTTGTCTGAGAAATTCCCTGTAATTACTTCCCTTTATACTTTTCGAAGGAGAGAGTGTATACATCCGAGGGGTACCGAAAGCTTGCCTTTCTAAGCATCGATGTCAAAAGAGATCTGATTGGATGTTTACGATAAATCATTCAATCGCGGTCAATATTACAAATAAATGCGCTTATACGTAATAAGTAAGAACTAAAACGAAAGTAATTTTGGGAATATGTTGTTCGTTGAAAATGAACAAGAGCATGAATAAGCACGCTACTAAGTGCAAGAGCGCTACGGAAAATTATATACTTAAGTTCCTGACAGTTTCATCTGTGTCTAGTGACAGTATAATTAAAGGAATCATTGATGACATTGTCAACACGGCTATGAAAACTGCCGAAGTCGACGAGCAAAAAACAAAATATTTACAACATTTTATTAATTAATCGTGTCAAATTAAACAGAGATATACATTTCACTTGCATCCTGCGTTTATTGAATAACACTTGTGTCAAACATAATTTTAAAAGTGTACATGTAAGCAATCTTTTCTGAAGTAGAGAGTACAACAGTGCAAAGGAAATATGCAAATACCCATCATTTTCAAAAGTAGGGGGTAATTACCCTTTGGACTTGAAAATTATTTGGAGCTCAGAAGCTGAGTTTGAAGCCAAACTCTAAGAGTTCTAAATCCAAATCAAAACACCTACTTTTTACTTTTAATTCTTTTCTGCCATCTAGCCTTGGCTTCTTTGTATGACAATAATGCTCTGTGTTTCCGTAACTCTGACAGCCTTTCTCTTGCCTTAAAACATAATTATTACATTTGTATTATAATTTATCTCAAATTTGCAAACATATGAAATAAATATTTTATGACAATCAATCCCCAGGGATGAGACATTGGGAAATTTACTCAATGGTTAATGTTTCCGTTCATTACTGATGTTTTGTAAAACAAGTGCACCAAATGATAAATCTATCGTTTCTTGTGTGAGACATGACCTTAATTGCTCCTGTCTCACATAGGTCAATTGTCCAATGAAATGTCACCAAAAAGAATGTCACAATTATTTGATCAGATGGATAAATCTTGAAGACTATCGATTTGTTACTAATATCTGATATTTTGATCATAGCTTTATTCTATATTTCTTTTAGCCTTAATTATCTTCATATTGACATTGTCAAAATTTTAACACAAAATAATAGAGAATAAAATCTAAGAAAGCAAAGGAAAAATTAGACAGAATTAAGATGGTTTGGTTTGGTTTTATGGTGTTTAACGCCACTTTCAACAATATTTCAGTTATATCGTGGCGATCAGTTTAATTGGTGGAGGAAACCAGAGTACCCGTAGAAAACCACAGACCTGTCGCAAGTCCACGGTTTGAAATAACCGGATGCCTGATTGCCCGTGCCGTGCTAAATCTGACACGGGCAAGTAAGATTTTAAAGGCAGCAGCCCGCTGGGCAAGTGAAAAATCCTAGATACATTCAATCACACTACGGATTCCTGACCACAGTTTCATTCAAGAGGTGACAATATGTCATATTTCATGAATAAAGTAAAATATTTTGCCTACCTACCTACCCAGTCAAAAAATGGTAGGCCAGAGAAGGGCAAACAAACATATGTTTAAGCTTGGTCTTAGATACATGTCATGTGTTGGACTTTCTTTGTGGTGTTGCTTACAATATTCACATGTTAGGACTTTGGTCAATAGACATTGACAATAACTGTAGTGCATTATGAACTAGTAATTTATTTATTCTTATGTAGTGCTTTGTACTTCTCTATATTGTTTTGTTTGTTGTAATATAAAATTTGAGAGGATAAACATAATAAATATAAATAAAGAATTCTTCTCTTTTTTATTAATCAAAATCAAATTTAGTGTACAGTGATTACAACTCTACCTAGAGAATCTATATCTAATACAATGACAAAACAGAAAATCATCACAACTACACCCAATCAACAGATTCTATGGAGTATGGTGTATCTGAATACAATACCAATAAGAAACTTATCACATAGAATTAAAAACGGAAACAGGGAAAATAGACAACCAGTCGAACCAAAGAGCGTAAAACAACATAAAGCCACCAAAATAAAACTGAAAAAAATTTGTGGGGGGCAATTGTCTTGCTCCCTACAATTATGGTGTAATAATTGGAGAACCCTGAAGAACTTTAACACAACACCCCAATATTATTTTTGCAAAAATGTTCAGTATTTTTCAATTATAAAAGTGGACTTTTGAAACATTAATTTAGGTGTCAGGAAAAGCCTAGAATGCAGGATTTTTAATCATTTACCCCAGAGCTTCTGGGGGCCTTGAGCGGTCCCCAGACCCCCTGCCGTAGTTGGCAACTCGCTCTGCGGCTTGCTGGACAAGTTCCTGTCATAATGGGCAAGTCAATTTGTTTTCTTACTTGCCCTCTGGGCAACTGCCTTTAAAAATCTAATTCAAACCCTGAAGTCACTGACAAACTTTATCACATAATGGTGTATCTAGTACACCTCACCATTAACAGGTTCTAACTCACAAGTCACTGACAAACTGTATCACATAATGGTGTATCTAGTACACCTCGCCATTAACAGGTTCTAACTCACAAGTCACTGACAAACTGTATCACATAATGGTGTATCTAGTACACCTCACCATTAACAGGTTCTAACTCACAAGTCACTGACAAACTTGATCACATAATGGTGTATCTAGTACACCTCGCCATTAACAGGTTCTAACTCACAAGTCACTGACAAACTGTATCACATAATGGTGTATCTAGTACACCTCGCCATTAACAGGTTCTAACTCACAAGTCACTGACAAACTGTATCACATAATGGTGTATCTAGTACACCTCGCCATTAACAGGTTCTAACTCACAAGTCACTGACAAACTTGATCACATAATGGTGTATCTAGTACACCTCGCCATTAACAGGTTCTAACTCACAAGTCACTGACAAACTTGATCACATAATGGTGTATCTAGTACACCTCGCCATTAACAGGTTCTAACTCACAAGTCACTGACAAACTGTATCACATAATGGTGTATCTAGTACACCTCGCCATTAACAGGTTCTAACTCACAAGTCACTGACAAACTGTATCACATAATGGTGTATCTAGTACACCTCACCATTAACAGGTTCTAACTCACAAGTCACTGACAAACTTGATCACATAATGGTGTATCTAGTACACCTCGCCATTAACAGGTTCTAACTCACAAGTCACTGACAAACTTGATCACATAATGGTGTATCTAGTACACCTCGCCATTAACAGGTTCTAACTCACAAGTCACTGACAAACTTGATCACATAATCATGGTGTATCTAGTACACCTCGCCATTAACAGGTTCTAACTCACAAGTCACTGACAAACTTGATCACATAATCATGGTGTATCTAGTACACCTCGCCATTAACAGGTTCTAACTCACAAGTCACTGACAAACTTGATCACATAATGGTGTATCTAGTACACCTCGCCATTAACAGGTTCTAACTCACAAGTCACTGACAAACTTGATCACATAATGGTGTATCTAGTACACCTCGCCATTAACAGGTTCTAACTCACAAGTCACTGACAAACTGTATCACATAATGGTGTATCTAGTACACCTCGCCATTAACAGGTTCCAACTCACAAGTCACTGACAAACTTGATCACATAATGGTGTATCTAGTACACCTCCCCATTAACAGGTTCTAACTCACAACGTTAGTGGTGATTGACACTGATTGCACAGGTCGTTGTAAATCCAACTACCATACGATCACGACCATGAAGGTCCCTGACAGGATTAAGAATACGATGTGAATTTGGAACTCTGTTCTATAAGACTTGTGTAGATTTTTATTGTATATCAATACCTCCTGAAGATCCATAGCTTGCAGTGCCCTTTCTTCTGCTGGTGTTAATTCTTTTGACCTTGATGGTACATTGTCACTGTTTTTCAATAGAGCTGCTACTTCAATCTCTAAGGAAGTTCTAGGCTATAAAATTAAAGTTTTGATACAAATTATTTTAACAGTACTCCTACATATTCATACCGGCTAGATAACAGCAAAAAATATATGCTTAAAAATCAATAATGCTTTATGCTATACCTCCAAGTGAAGACCCCAATCATACAGTCTTTTTTCATTGAATCCAAGATATTTTATCATTTTTAAACATTATTATTAACAAGTGACTATCGGAATCAGGGGTTCACTGAAGTTGCCCTCCTTGTAGGTTATAATTAAGAAATAAATCATGGAAGCCAGAATGTGTTTTGAGTTTTAACATGGGTTGGCAGATATTTGTAAATTTTATCCCTTGTCAAATAGTATTTTATCCGAAGCCAGAGGCGAGGGATACAATTTACTAATATCCGCCAACCCATGTTAAAACTCAAAACACATTCTGGCTTCCATGATTTATTTCGATTCTGATATGTCTAAGAGTACAAATACGGTAGTATACTTTGATTGGAAGACGGTCATTTATATTTACGTTTGCCGACAATGTCACATACAACTTATGCTGCCCAATTCGAGCAGACGATAATTCATGAACAGGTACATTTATGATGGGAAAGTCAGTCACATGAACTGGCTAACGAGATTATACCCAATCGATAAATCACTCGTTTGTTTACAAAGCGAAAGAAGGACGTCATGTTAGAATCAACATTAATTTTCATTTGAACTCTATTAAAATCATTGTAATACTTGTATTAAATTCATGTTATTTTTACTGTCTGTATGGGTGTCTTGACTACTGTAAACCAACTTTTGTTCACGTGCTATAAACCTTCGCGACTTTTGTGGTAGAGTACAAAATCGCGAAAGTTTATATCCGCGAACAAGTCGGTCTAAAGTGTGTAAGAAACAAGAACATATATAGCCTAGCAAACACCATATAGCGTAATGTATTTTCTGGTATAGATCGATATCCGTTAGACAACACAAAGTCATGTATATGTAGTTAAATTTGGGGGGTCATGTAAATTAACATAATTAATTTTCAAAAGAACTTTATTTGTAAGATACTGACAATTAATTTAATGCAGAGTACTAGTAAGTGTTATACTTCATTATATATGGTATATACAGGATTTCGTTCCACAGTATTACAATTTTTCTGCATTAAAATTTATAAAGTTACGCGTTGGCAAATATAATTATAAGTGAAGAAAGTTATCGAAATGTGTTCAAAACAGGCTTTATAATTATACATGTATATTGTAGTATAAAGTGCCGTGAGCATAATGTTGACAGGTAATTAAAAGCATTTGATTGTAATAATCATTTGGGATTATAAAATCAATAATTGCTGTCACCTATAAGTACGTTGATAATTGAAACTATTAATCAACGGGGATAATCCGATAATCATTGGAAAAACAAACGAGATCAACTACAACATTATGACATCTTGGTCTATCATGTTCTATGATACAAACTTTTTTTTCGTTTTTTGAGAAAATAGCACAGGTGACAAATTTATTATATGATGACAAAAACTGAACAAAAATATACACACTTAATTATGGAGTTGGCGTAAAACAACAATCAATCAATTAGAAGGTACTTGATTGTTGTAGGGTATAATAATGCTGTATTCATGACTGACAATTAAAACATGTAGAAATGTTGAAGATATTTAAAAAGGAAAACTCTTAGTACATATGTGTTCATGAAATCAATGAGGTATGTCAATCGAACGATCAATAATATATTGCGAAAGACAACTCTTGTTATAAAAAAACAACCGATGTCGGCGGTGATGTAGACCAATCATACCGCGAAAAATTTGAACTTTTAGCATTTTGGTTATCATGAAATTAAATCTCCGTGAAACTGTCTTGAAGCAGATAAACGCGAAAATAAGTTGGTTTACAGTATTTGTGTTGTGTTGTATTGTATTGTATTGTATAATCAGTCGGAAAGCAAACCCATGATTTGACCGTTATAGCTAGTGATTCTAAAACCACGCAGTCAGGGGGCGATAACCGCAAAAAATTCCCGCTAGGTGCCGCTTTACAAGTCCCGCAAAATTTTTCATTCGCGCCGTTGTAGGATAAACCTGAAATAAAGTATTAAATAGACAAAATTGTGATAGAAACGTGATTTCTATAAAATATATATATATTTTTTGCAATGACTGGCTATATCAGACAAGCGACCGAGGTTTATATTAGTCAAAAACGTGTTTCGAATCATGCATTCTAAAATGTGCAAAAACACGAGGTTCGGTTTGTTTACATTTTTCGGCCAATGAAAAAGCTGACACAATTCTATATTAGGACATGAAATTGATGATACAGGAGTGATATAGCATCATCAACCAATAGTAAATGCTCTCTCAACTGGAAATTCCGTCACCCTGAATGGAAATCATTACTGAAAGAAAATTCGACGAGGCATGTTTTTTTTAATTTTCGCCTTGTTTTAGAGTAAAATTTGCCCATTTTGGTGAACATTTCTCCCCCAAAACACCCATGTAGTGTGTATGTCTGCCTTTTATTAGATTTATTAATATCTTTATATTTTAACCGAAAGTTTACAAGAAAACTGCATTGTTTACATCAGATTACGCCCCCCCCCCCTTTTCTCCCGTCTCATCAATGCACTTTGTTTAGACTCCTTTCCCGTTTGCTGTACATATCTAATGTGGCGATTATTTCAAAGGCAATTGGTTTATCAAATATATTTAGGAATGCTGACTTTTAAGTTTTACCTGATTTTCTTCTGCAAATGAATTATGAATTTATGTGTAACAGGTATACAATGATTGAATGAATGTGACTCTAAAAACAAAAACCAGCCAGTGTGTGTGTTATAAATAGAAATTAGGCTAAATTTGTTATCTGTATGTAACTGCATATATGATATTTAATTGATTAAACAACTGTAATTTGCAAGACTGTGATTTTACCATAGTTGACTAGTAGTTGTAATGCCCCCAAAAAACTTAACTGTTCTGAAGCCCACAGTGGCAGGGACCCTGGGCCCTGTGTTCATTGTCTGCAGGCAAAGCCATTTTATGCCTTACATGTTATAAAAATTTTAACAAATTTGTGAGGTCTGATGATTCTCTAAATGAACTTTCAAAAACTGAAGACTACCAGTTAACTAAATGTTTTCACAGTTTGATCAGGTGGAATATTGCAATGTAGACTCTGACAATATTGACCGTTATGTACTGTTTTATCCTGTTTTAGAATTTGTAGTCAGTGACTTTTTATCCAACAAAGCTTTATTGTTGCCAGATTTGTACAAAAAAATTGAAAATTTAGTTGACAAAACAGCTTTAATTAAATCACTGAAAGAACCAGAAGACAAAATTGGTGAACCCTCTCCCATTAGAGGCAATAAATTCTCCCATTTAAGTTTGGAAGATTTCAAGGAAATGGGTGATGAAACCTTTGCATGGGAAATTTTTGAGAAGAAATTGTCAGCTTACAGTTTTCTGAAATATTTGGTACAGGAAAATGATATACATGTAGATCTCCCAGGTCTTAAGACTTTTCTTTCATTTTCTGAAACTGACACTGAAAAATCCGAGTTTTGTTCAATTGAAGTTTTAGATGAGACAGCAGATTCAAAAGCCACAGTTTTGAAAACTTTGAATATTCTTCACAAAAAGTTTCAGATTGGGATAAAGCTTCAGTATCAAGTTGTTGTTGGGGACAGGAAATCTTATGTCCATTTAATAAAATTAAAATCAGAATATGGAGGTTCATTAAGCTGGGTTTTGCCATATCCTGGAGACTGGCACATACTTTTTTTTAATCTCATTTTCTATTAAATTAATAATTTATTGTACTTAGGATTTGTTCAACTTTCATAAAAATTTATGGACTTTTTACTGTTAATAGTTTATGGAAAAGAAATACACTTGAAAACTAATATGTACAGTCATCTGTCAAAAGTATTGGGAAATGTAAAAAAATATCCCTATATAATCAACCAAAACCATATCTTTTTCAAAAAATTATTGTGAAATCATTTCTGGATAGATTGTAACAAATTTTACACCAAAACATTCGGAATTGTCTATATTTTGTTTGTTTATTTGCTCAAATCTTTATACGAGTGGTTTTTATTTGTACATAATTTTTCCATGATTGTTAATTTTTAGGATTTATTTTTAGTTGAAATATATAGGAAAATCAAAATCAATTTTTATTTGTTGTGTTTAAATTATGTACAAATAAAAATAACTCATAACTACATAATGAGTAAATAAACAATCAAAATATTGACAAATCTGAATGTTTTGGTGTAAAATTTGTTAAAATCTATCCAGAAATTACTTCACAATATTATGGTTTTGGTTGATTATATAGGGATTTCTTTTACATTTCCCAATACTTTTGACAGATGACTGTATACATTTTCTTTAAATATTTATACATTTTTTTTATCTTAAAATTGAATTTTATTTTCATGCCTAGAAAAAAAATACACCAGTTCTGTTCATGATTCATCAAAAGGATATAGAAATGTTTTTTCTTGAATTGCTAGAATAAAACCGGTGGACGTGTAAATTTTAGTCCCCTATCCTTTCTTTTGGGGAAAGGAGACCATATATAAATGTTTGTATTTTCCTAAATTTGTAGTTAATTATATGCATATGCTATTAAAATAGCAGCCTGCATCAGCATTAACATTTGTGCACAGCGTGCTTTTAAGTCATTAGGTTAGTTCTAAATGTATTTTTAGAAATAGGGAAATTCATACGGAGTTATCTTTCTTGACTGACAATTTTTCTGAATCTGAATAATTTTCGGCACTAAAAGCTGACAGAAACTCTTATTAATGAACAAAAACGTGTACCAGAGAAACATTTCGTTAAATAAATATATAACCTAGCGCAGTGTGAAGTTTGGGAATGTCATTCTACTGCAAACTTAATATATTTGCATTTTATTTCAATGCGATGGTACGGAGTTATCTTTCTTGGTTGACAATTTTTCGGCACTAAAAGCTGACACAATTTTTTATTAATGAATAAAAACGTGTACCAGAGAAACATTTCGTTAAATAAATATATAACCTAGCGTAGTGTGAAGTTTGGGAATGTCACTCTACTGCAAACTTAATATATTTGCATTTTATTCCAATGCGATGGCGACATTCCATCGAGGGGGTCACCCTCTAAATCATCAAAATTTTAATAGTAATCTCCCGTTTTAACTCAAATCTAATAAACAAATCGTGGAAGTAATTATTGCTGAAAAGAAAACAATATAAGACGTTTCGATATTTTCTACGATATAAATAAACGAGGTCTTTGTTCTACAATTTTCATGACCGACAAACATGTCAACGTTTTCAAATGAGAATCACGTGACCCGTGGTTTTACCAGCGACGCCATTAATGAGCTTGCTTTCCGACTGTAATGATAGTTGAATTTCAAGTGAGCAGTCTTCATTATCAAACAATAACACTATAACATGATAACACTCATCTTAAAAGTCTTTTGGCTTGACACTACTGGGGTTGGAACCCAGTCTTTTCACACACTTGATGAGTATACCAACCATTATGCTTGTTTAAATCATTATACTGTGCTAACATTTTCACAGTTTCATACCTTTATTTTCTTGGCTTGTTGGTCAGTTGTATGAAGCTTTACAATAGGTCTATCTAAAGGAAATTGGAGCTGATCAGCCTGTAAAGAAAATCCAACGCAAGGTATTGAAACTTCTTTTTGGTTTCTTAATGACAGAAATGATTTAAAAACAAAATGCACGAGTCTTTCCCAACAGACATGTGTCAGATGAGTATGTGGAAATATTAACAAAAAGATTTACATTGTGATAAGACTTTATTTCTACTATTTGACACATCTGGGGTTTTTTCCTACTATTTGACTCATCCAGGTTTTTTTCTACTATTTGACATATCTGGTTTTTTTTCTACTATTTGACACATCTGGGTTTTTTCCTACTATTTTACACATCTGGTTTTTTTTCTACTATTTGACACATCTGGATTTTTTCCTACTATTTTACACGTCTGGTTTTTTTTCTACTATTTGACACATCTGGGGTTTGTTCCTACTATTTGACACATTTGGTGTTTTTCTACTATTTGACACATCTAGGTTTTTTCCTACTATTTGACACATCCAGGTTTTGTTCTACTATTTGACATATCTAGGTTTTTTCTACTATTTGACACATCTGGTTTTTTTCTACTATTTGACACATCTGCATTTTTTCCTACTATTTGACACATCCAGGTTTTGTTCTACTATTTGACACATCTGGGTTTTTTTCTACTATTTGACACATCTGGTTTTTTTTCTACTATTTGACACATCTGGTTTTTTTCTACTATTTGACACATCTGTTTTTGTTCTACTATTTGACACATCTGTTTTTTTTCTACTATTTGACACATCTGGTTTTTCATACTAATACAAAGTCTAACAATCATATTGCTATTCTAATTCTAATTTGCACTTCATACAAAATGTGGAAATAAAAAAAAAAGTTCAAAAGATAAAATAAAATTAACAAGGTTGAAGAAAAGGCCATAACTCTTGACAAAGTTCATCAAAGAAAAATATGCAAATATTGATACAGTGTAGTTCAAAAAGTCTACATGAACTTTTAGAAGGTAAATACGAGTTTGAGAAATTTTTCCTTCTAATCAAATAAGTCATAATTTGTATCAAATAAATAATAACCAACCTGTCTATTTTTAGTTACAATTGAATCCCATTTATTGAAAACTTCTGACGTCTGGTCATAGGCTACACTTCTGTCTATCTGTAAAGAAATAACATTTCCTATGAATAATTTACTAATTCTAAATTGCATTTTGAAGCAGTTCAGTCTGTTCCAATTATTTTCCTGTGACAATGTAAGGTGTTCAGTCTTATTTCTTAACAATTAAATCATGTAACTACAACTTTGATATTAGGAATATATCTATGGGTAAATAATTCCACTTTAAACAAAATACTGCTTACCATGACGGTCCATACATGTGATAAAGTTGCTATGCTACAACTGGAGATTTGCCAATTTTTGGCTGGAAATTTTTTATTGACGTATTTGATGCATGTTTTTATTGTTTATTGATGTTTTCCTTGTTTGTTTCAATATTGAACCAACTGCATCCCATTTCAATATATATTGTTTACATTTCTGTCTTATTAGTAGTGTTTCATATGATGAATGAAGGATAAAAACTGTATTTATAATTTATTCATAATCATTCATAATCATAAGGTTATAACAAAGCAATAACAATGAAGACAGAATGTTCTGAACAATAAAGTCATAGAGCACTAAAATTAAAGTCACTATTCATCACATGTAGTCACAGAATTTACCCTTAAAAAGTCACAGATATAATCACAGTAAGTGAAAGAAAGTAAACTTAGAGAAGTCACAAAATTGAACATATATAAAAGTCATTAAGCATCAGTCTACTTGGCACTGGCACACTGGTTCAAGTAGGAAGTACAAGCTTTCTTTGCTGCTTTCACCACATCTGTATCAGGTTTGTACTGGTGACACTCTGTTGTATTGTTTATCTTAACACTGAGAAGACTGGACCTTTACTGCTAACCTGGCACCACTTGAATTCGGACTTCCAGGCATTCTGGAACTTGGCAAAGTACTTGGTCTTCTTTGCTGCTGGTGCGTTGGGTGATAGCATACGTTTTGGCATTTTTGTGGTTTATCAATTCCATCCTGGAACTTAGTCCTTAAATAATACTTTGATCGGCTTTGGTCCCAAACAAGCCATAACAACTCAATCCAAGATGAATTCATTGCACGCTTGATCGAAATAAGAGGTTTTCCTCTGCATCAAAGGTTGTCCGACTCGTGTTTGCACAACGGTTTATAACTATTTTTAATTGCCGCTATCACACTTCTAATCATCTAAGCGTGTGCCACAAACACACTTCCTTATCCCCAATTAACTGTCAATCAGTGGATAATTGTTGTATAATCATCAACACCTTAATTAATCACTATGACCCAATTTACCTGTAAAGGTGTCAAACAGATCAATAACCGGATATCATTAAATATTACATTCACCTTTACCATTCGCATCTCTCTACGTTTTTCGTCAGCGCGGGAGTTCCAAATGGGGAATTTCCAGAAATATTGATCGCAAAATGTAGGTCAAGATTTTTTTGTACTTTATTTTTTTCACGGGCGGAAGGGACCCTCAAAATTGGGAGAAAAATGCTCCCACCGGAAGGTTCACATGTATGACGGTCAGTTGTTTTGGTAAAAAAAACCAACCAGTGTACCAAGGGAAAACCACTTTCCTTAAAAAAAGAATACAGATAGACTTTATCACAAAAAAGTTGTCTGGTTTTATCTGTGTTGATTCAAAACTTATATTTCACGGTCTGATGTTGCTTTGTCTGTGTGGGTTGTGATTATATGTAGTGACCCCTCTCATTATCTTTGAGATTAATGGCTGATATTTGTAGTGACCCCTCTCATTATCTTTGAGATTAATGGCAATGTAACCATGACAAAATCTCTTAAAATATTCCGAAAACAGTACATTTTTAGATTTACATCTGCTTGAGAGACATTTTCACTGAACAATGGTTATTTGGTATATGTTGTGACAACATCTATTCTGTTTGCAATTTACTACTGACTATGACTCACTTCAAAATGATAAACGACTTGCGATGGGTCATCCACAAAAAAAACTTAACCAATATAGTTTATGGAGGTATTTTCTCTGTACATTTTAATCCAACATTGATTTCATCTTTTTTAAATTCATTCTTGCTAATGTAATTTTGAATGCCATTTGGTGCATTATTTGGATACATGTGTTAGTTCATTGCTATATTTTCTTATGCTTGTCTGCTATTACCCCTTTTTTTTAACATATATCTCATGCATAGATCTAGATTTACATCAGGATATATCTTTGTCTTCTCTGCATTTTAAGGATGATGGTGAATTTGAAAAGTCAAAATTGAAAATGAGCATCTCACTTACAGATAGAAAACACACACATTCAATTTCACTAATCTCGTGATTTTTAACTGTTAAAAAAAATAATTCTCCACATTGTTTTATGCACATATTTTTTAATCATACCAACCCTTTCTTTTTCTCGTCTTGGTAATGGAACAGCCACTACTTTGTCACTGTCCTCAACTGACTTCAGTTGTTTCTTTATCTTGGCTTGGCTACCAGATTTCAAAGTTCCCATTAACTCAGATATATTTACTTTATTTGATTCTGAAAAGATGACAAATGACAATACTATTCTATATTTCCTGCTACCATACAAAGCATCTCTGTTTTATATTGCTATAGTATTTTGTTTCTTACTGAAATGAACAACTGTAAGGTAATCTAAAAATAAAACCTACTTCTACATTCTGGAAATTTGCTGCAATTACAATAGAGTGAGTGGGTGATTTTTTCAATGCAAAGTGAGTAATTTTTTAGCACAAGTTACATTTCAATTAAATGGTGTCCACTTTGTACTGGACCATATAACTAAGATTTTTTAATAGTACTACCTCACTGAAACAACAGTCTGCAAGTAGACGTGTCGTTCCACTCGAATACATTATCCTGACTCAGAGCGGATCAGTTTTTGCTCTTTTTCATTAATGCTGCATGCTTAGGAGAGTAGCAACAAATACCAATTCTACAGTCTTTGGTTTGACCTGATCTTGGCTCAGACCCACAATCTACCACACTCAAAGGACCATGCTAACCATTACACCACTGATGTGTTTACCAATTACAATAAGAGGTATGGGTATGAATATGTCTATATTAAACCTAGTGTGTCGCTTTTTGAACGGAAGCAAAAGGTTGTTCATTGCTTCTTTACATCTGTATAGAAATGGGAGATCCTATTACTAAGAAAGGGAAGTTGGGATCTAAATTTATCCAACCCTATTATTAAAACCTACCATTTTGTGGAGTAAAATTAAACTCTGAAATCTGTGCTGCATGAACTGTTCTCTCATGTAGTCGGACCCTGAAACATGTGTAGGTACCAATTATTATCCTTGTTTGAATATATTCTATGATTTGGCAGGGATCTTGATTGTCATATGTAAACAGATTACAACTTTTATTGTGAAGAAGATCCAAATTCTTAATTAGAATGTTTTACAATATCCATAATTTTGTTTTCTTTAATCATATATGAATCTTGGTTTTCAAGAATGGCCATTACTACCAGTTCAAATCTATTTTTATGCCAGTAGCTAGAGATGCCAGTCAAAAATCAATTACAGGGGATGCTTGCTGTTTTTAACCATTAGATAAAGCTCAATCTAAGAAGAATTTTGAGCCTTCATTTGTAAAAATCGGATGAAGGGTTCAAAAGTTATGAGCATTTGAAATTGCCTATTTTTGGTCAACAATTTTCCAAAGATGGCCATCATCAATAATGGTTTTAATGACTGTTTTAGAGTTCTGATTTTTTGTGTAAACAGCAGATAATGTCTCTACTTTTGTTTTTTCCCATAGATTATAAGTTATTCTGTCAGAAAAATGAAACTGAACATGTTTGAAGTAATATTTGCCATTTGTTTTACTGTCCAAAATGTGTCGGCTGACACTCTCAAACTTTACATAAAATGTGTTGGTACAACAGCTGACATTCTCAAACTTTATATAAAATGTGTTGGTACAACAGCTGACATTCTCAAACTTTACATAAAATGTGTTGGTACAACAGCTGACATTCTCAAACTTTACATAAAATGTGTTGGTACAACAGCTGACATTCTCAAACTTTATATAAAATGTGTTGGTACAACAGCTGACACTCTCAAACTTTACATAAAATGTGTTGGTACAACAGCTGACACTCTCAAACTTTACATAAAATGTGTTGGTACATGTACAACAGCTGACATTCTCAAACTTTATATAAAATGTGTTGGTACAATGGCTAAAATTGATAAACTCAAACAAAAAATATCAATCTTATAATAATTTAACCAATTTCATCTATGACCATTTCTAAAACAGACAACTTATCTAAGGAGTTTTAAAGATATTTACTTTTTCTTTCCATCTAATGAAGATATAGCATCTAACAACTTCATATGATTTCTGTCATCTCCATCCTGTCAAAGATAAAAGTAAATACATGTATGATATTTGTATTGTCAAACATTTTAAAAGTGAACACAGAATTAAATGATTATCTATCACAATAGATCATTTTCAAATTCCCAATTTAGTTCTAATATTATACATTTTTTTTTTACATTTTTTCATGCAAGAGGGGATTTTTATTTTTGTTTTTTCCCCCAACGAATATTACACTATTTCACAGAAATTTAAAAAATAAAATATATCTTAGATACTAGTAGCATAATTCTACTACCCATAAATACCAAATTTATTGTACTAAGACTCAAGACAAGAAAATGTGTGTGACTCAATGACCATTTCTCTTCGTTCATGTTGAATTTAAAAAGGAATTTTTGTACCCATGTTGAACCACTGAAAGCGTTTATTTACATAACATAAGTATTTTGATTAATAAGTTACATTAAAGTTCAATACCTCATCTTCACTAGCACTTATTTCAGCTGCATCTTCAAGGTCATCCATATCTATAACAAAAATATCCAAGATACGATTATAATCTAACGATTATGAAGTCTCCCAAACCGGCCACTGACAACAGGTTTAAATGAACACTTTGCATTGTGACAAATTCTGAGCAAGAAAATATATAGAGCAGACTGATATATAGACTTGAATGCTTTCCTGTGTAAGATGCAATGAGAAAGATATCTTCTATTTTATTTGTCATATAAATACACAAATATTTTGAAGCTCTGATGACTTTCAATTATTCACAATTCAGGACATCATAATCTACCTACATATGAAATTTCGTTGAAATCGAACAATGTTGAATTTGTGGGTGCTCAGTAAAAGTGGTAACACGGGCCCGGGTCCCGTTCCAAAAACCCTGGCCCAAATTTGATATTTCTTGATTGCAACTTTATTAATGCATTAATTTTAATAAAATTTGAACATATTATGATATATTTTATCACATTTTCCAATTTTTTTTTGAAAAAAAATAGTTTTTTTATATGAAATATCGGCAAAATAAGTTTTCGAAGTTAGTAAAAGTTGTAACTGGGCCATACCTGAAAACTCAATGCAAAAATCTCTTGAAACAACGAACTTTATTTAGATATATATATACAACATGTAAGCAATTGTAATACGTATCTTAAAAGATAGCTGCTTTGTGGTTATCACTGGCAAAGATTTGTCAAGAGACTGGTGATATATTTACTAAAACCAAGTTATATACTTTTTTCTTAGAAGCTGTTTATTTAGCAATGGCTTGTTGTTTGCCAAATGTTAAAAAATAAAAATTATCATACAAAAGTTGGCTTATGTTTACTTGTTTCTTAATTAAAAAAAAAGATGAAATGGTTAATTTGTGAAGAAGATAGAAGAAGCACCTGTTTGATGGTTGATTAGAAATAATTAACAATTATTGAATGTACATATGTTTTTATTGCAATTAACTCAAATTAGATATTGTTTTATAGAGGACATGGCTTCTTTGGTCAGTTGCAAATAACAGGCTTGGGTCTTTTATTTGTTAGCTTGTGTTTGACCCGTTATGAAAGGTAAGACTTATTAATTCATTGATTAGATATATTTTTTACATTTCTTTAATATTGAACCAGAGGCTCCCAGGAGCCTGTAATCGCTCACCTGGATCAAAGCTGCTTTCAATAACAATGCAACTGCACTGTGGTGGCCATCTTGGTGGGAGAGTGCGACTGCCGGACACAATTTTGGAAGAGGACCATCCAATGACTATTCCATCAAAGTTTGGTTCTAATTGAGCTAATGGTTCCAGACAAGATCGTTTTTATGTGAATTTCCCATAGGGTCCTATGTTAAACTAAGTACAGCTGTGCAGCCATCTTGGTGAGAGGGCGGGTCCACCAGACACAATTTTGGAAGAGGACCATCCAATGACTATTTTATCAAAGATTGGTTCCAATTGAGCAACTGGTTCCAGACAAGAAGATTTTTATGTGAATTTCCCATAGGGTCATATGTTAAGCTAAGTTCGGCTGTGGGGGCCATCTTGGTCAAAGGGCTGAACCACCGGACACATTTTTGGAAGAGAACCATCCAATGACTATTTCATCAAAATTTTGTTCTTATTGAGCAAATGGTTTCAGACAAGAAGATTTTTATGGGAATTTCCCATAGGGTCCTATGTTAAATTAAGTTCGGCTGTGGTGGCCATCTTGGTCGGAGGTCTGAAATGCCGGACACAGTTTTGGAAGGGGACCACCCAAGGATCACTTCAGCAAAGTTTGGTTGAGATTGGCTCAGTAGTTTCAGAGGAGAAGATTTTTTAAAACTTTCATCCCCCTTTTTTCTAATTTGCATATTCGGTCAAAATCGACAAAAGTTCAAAGTTCATAAAAAATCCTGTAATATTTGTTAAAAAGCTCATCATTATGCTCATACAGTTCAAATTTGGGCACATTCTGGCTTAAAATAGAGCAGTTTTGGCCATTTGAAGAAATTTCTATTTTTAGTAACGGTGGCCATCTTGGATACATGTATACCTCTTTATATCAGGATTAAGTTCTCGAAAAGAGTCAACTAAGTCAAGCTGCTCCATCATAAAGTGAATTTGTTTTTTGTGCTTTTTCATTATTTTTATGCATATAATTCAACGTATCCATACTATAGTTAAGAGGCACATTCCAATCACCACCAATTATTACTGATGAGTTACCTAAACTTTCAATCTTACGTTGTAGATTTGTAAAAAATTGAGGCTCATCATTATTCGGCCCTTTTACTGCTACCAGTGTCCAAAGGGTATCATTAATTCTAACACTCAAAATGATAAAGTTCCTGTCACTATCTTTTATTTCCCTCTCAATATGATATTGAAATGTGTTTCGAAATAAAATTGCTACGCCCCTACTATTACTGGACTGAGAGCTAAATTTTATATCATTACCCCATTCTGATCTCCAGTATGGTTCAGTTTCATTTTTACTATCTGTATCAATTAAAAAAGAAATATCATATTTTTGTCTACACTTTAAAAATATGTCTCGTCTCTTTATTTTATCTGATGAAAGCCCCCTACAATTGATACTACCAATTTTTAACAATGCCATAGCTGTAGATATTCCTAATACATATACATAAAAATGTTGCTTCATAAGAGTGTGTGTTCACAAAAGCCAATGTTTCATAGATCATGTTTTATATATAGAAAAACCCTACAAATGCACCCCCCAATGAACATTTCTTCCTCATCATGAATGAAGAAGAAAAAAAAAGATAATAATAATAATAATATATTTTCAGACGACAGACGACTGACAAATTAAAAGTGTGTTGAAGACAGGCTTGAGCTCAAAACACTGTTTAAAATAAAAGTTATACCTTGAGCTTTCTCTGTGTGCTTAATACTCCACAAATATTATTCATAAATTGTACACGTATGCTGTATGCACTAATCTGAACAGGCAGAAAAGTGATCAAGTTGCATTGCCGGACAAACAAAAAAAAAAAAACAATACTAAACACTGTATTGATTCCATCGCAGATAGTCCTGTTCTAAGAAAATAAAATTAATACATGTATTGTGTCATACAGACTTATAATCTTCTGTCAAGAGTAGACCCCCCTTTTTTCACTATCTGAAGATAATAAAAATCTGCATATATTTCTTGGGCCTGGGTAGAGATAAAAAAAAAAAAAAGAAAAAAAAGTGCAGATAAAATATATACGAACTAAATATGCAGCAAGGTAAATTGTGACCCACTGATCCCTATTGCCCTAACGGCCTGGTGCGAGTCACATGGCAATTATAAACTGCTGCCAATCAGGGTGAAACATTGACACATTGGGGCACAGTATTTCTAAAATGGATTATACATGATAATTGTGTTTGTATGTTTTACCTCTCACCAGAAAAACTATCGTTAGGCCTATATCATTATGATTAAAATAAGAGAGAAAAAAGTAAGCTGCATGTTCCCCATGTTTTGCTTACAGAATTAACTTCCGGTATAGTATTCGGAGTCGACCTCGGATCGGAGGCTTTTGATTGGTCGATATTACATATAACACTTTATGCAAATTAGCTATGTGCACGTGTTTATTTATCGCATACCAAGACCTTACATATGTCCAACTAAAAAAATAACTTTTTGTATTTGTAGCTTTTTTTTATTTGACCATGTCTTCCAACTCTTGATAATGATATGAAGGTACAGCTTTATTTTTTAGACTCTTGAAAACATATGCAACAGGAACGGCCCTACCTAAGGTAATAAGAACCGTAGTACAGTAGGTTCATAAACACCTCTTCTAACTGCTTTAGTGGAGATCTCCTTTAGCTCAGTTGGTAGAGCGGTGGCTTACATTGCACTACATGTACATGTAGGTCCTGATATCGATTCCAATTGGGGACATTGCATTTTTCGGAGGTGAAACATGCTCTACTGTTAGTAACAGTGTTACACAGACAATAATATCATGTGCCATAGTCGCAGTTAGTTCCCATGGCACTGTCGGGACGTTGTACTTGTAATGGAAGAATAATATTAATGAGCATAAGATATACAATACAAATGTAGAAACAAATCAGTAATCTATTTGTGATTTGACTTCCAGACATTTTCTGCTGGATATATACAGAAGAAAATGTCCTCGATACGACGATAGCCAACTGTCGTGATTTGCTGGAAAGTAAACATCAGTACGTTGATGGTTTTCCGTAACCAAAGAAGAAGAATAAGGCCAGAGTAATAACAAAATTACCGAACACCGAGCAATCTTACAAAGGGAACTGATCTCAACGAGATTAACAAATCAAATGCATTGCGAGTTTACTGTAAAAAAGTCATAGCTTCGATTCAGCCAATCTCACTTCTAAATACAACCAAACTATTTAGATATACCAGTGGTTAACATGTTTATTTCATTTCTTTTCCTATCAGTTGAGAAAATTCTTTCCATGTGGCGGAAGTTCCCAGTTTATTAAAATATTACTCCCAATCCGGACAGCACAAAATTTCCGGAAAATTGTATACCTTTTTTAGTGTACGTTTTGTACATCGTCTTAAACACAAGGACGAATCGGATGTAAATCAATAAGTACAGTACAAAAACAAAATAAATAATAACAAGAGAAAGAAATATCGACTGAAAAACACCGTGATGTTTACTTGTGTTTATTGTTATACAAAAACCGAATTCAAATAAAGTTTTCTTATCTTATCTTATCTTACTTACTTGTCCCACATTTATATAAATATGACCATTCATCAAATGGAACTCTATACACTGGGAATCATAAACACTTCAGTATACATGTTTAAATATAATGAAAGAAGAATACTGAGAAATGATTTGACGAATACTAAGAAATAAATCTAAGAGTACAGAACGAAATTGTTATGGAAATTAAACAACACAGAAAGCTATTGGACATCTATTTCCCCGATATGCACAGAACTTGGTCTATTTCTAAAAATCTTCTTCTCTGAAACCACATAGCCAAATGAACCGAAACTTGGTAGGAAGCATCTATGGAAGGTCCTCTATAAAGATTGCACATTCTGTCCCATAACCATTAACAAACATGGCCACCACAGGCGAATCTTGTTTCTGATTGGTCTATTTCTAAAATTCTTCTCTTCTGAAACAGCATGGCCACATGATCCGAAACTTGGTAGGAAGCATCTATGGAAAGTCCTCTTATAAAGATTGCTCATTTTGTCCCAATCTGTTAACAAACATGGCCACCACAGACAATTCTTTTTTCTGATTGGTCAATTTCTAAAAATCTTCTTCTCTGACACAACTTGGTAGGAAGCATCTATGGAAGGTCCTCTATGGGAATTGCTCATTCCGTTTTGATCCGTTAACAAACGTGCCCGTCATAGACAATTCTTGTTTCTTATTGTTTGATTTCTAAAACAGCTTTTCCTCTGAAACCGCTTGGCCAAATGATATGAAACTTGGTAAGAAGTATCTATGGAAGGTCCTCTATAGAGATTGCTCATTTTGTTTTGATCCATTAACAAACATGGCTGTCACAGGCAATTCTTGTTTTAGATTGGGCGCTTTCTAAAAATCTTCTCCTCTGAAACTGCTTTGCCAAAGCGAACCGAAATTTGATGGGAAGCACCTATAGGCTATGGAAGGTTCTGTATCGGTTTCCTCAGAGCAGAATGAAAGGTGAGCGACACAGGCTCAGCTCAGTGCTGAGCCTCTAGTTATTATTATTATTTAAAAATTTATTTATAGATCTTGGCTTAGATCATTATGTACAAAGTGCTATAGATATAGAAGGGTTTAGAGCTTTTTATGGTCAATCAGTAAGGCAGAGTGAATTTGGAAAAGTATTATCCAAAAGTAGCCTGTCTATGTATAATAATTGTCGTGTTTCATTACATTATTGTATAGTACTATAATGCAGTGCAGTATACTGTTTTATGATACAGTGCTTGTATTTTTACATTTTAATGGAGACAATATTTCTTAAGTAGTGCTTGTTACATGAATTGTTTTAATACAGTGGACAGTAACTCTTATTCACTATTATTGTACTTATTAATGTATCAATTATATTTTTATATTGCATTGTACATAGCTTTAAGGACGCAACTACTGTTACCCCGATAGTTGTTGCCCCCGTTGTAAAGGGGTAGTATCCAAATAAAAAAAATATATAAAAATATAATAAAGAGATTAACGCAAATAAACAACCATCGTTTTAATCAACATATTGAAAACTAGCACTAAAAATTAACTGAAACATACATCGTCTTTCGTGCGGTAGTTGACTTTTTCTACCGTTAAGTAACCTGACACTTATCGGTTACAGGTTGTACCTTGAGATCGGAAACAATAAATATAATGAGATAATATAGTGTCATTCAATTTTATCACTACACTCTTTAAAAGACAATTGAAAGACATATATTGAAGAATATTTTGATATAATGTGTACCGGTATTTATTTAACAGAGCGTACATGTTAGCTGATTACAGGTAAATCATCAAGATTCGTAAATTAAAAAGACGATACAACGTTACTTAACAGATCAAATAGACAATCTTGATAGGTATCCCCGAAACAATTGTCCCCACTGAGATCCCAAGGGAATAAGCAAATAAATTAGTGTAGAAATATATACGGGGTTTATTGACAAATGCACATTTCATTTTCTTATCTAGATCGAACATAAGTAAACAATATATAAAAACCCGCCAAGATGACAGTGCAGGATTAATGATATCCAGTCTTCATTTAATAGTATTTTTTGTTGGCTGTGAACAAAATGGTAAGTATCTGTATTTTCTTGTATTTGTTATATTCTAACTTTCAAATATTTAGTTTGCTGAAAAGTAAAAATGCAATTCAGCACTTAAGCTCGCAAGCACTTGACCGATGGACCTTAATTTCTTAATAAAACCAGGGGTACAACAGCTGATGGGGGTCCACAAGGTTAGTGCATTCCATCCGTTTATTTTTCAGAAATCAGGGAAATCGACAATAATAAGAAATTAGCAGTGTACCCTGCCATTTTGTTGCTTACCTTGTGTTTATTTCTAGTATTCGTGTGGACCCAGGACCCACAAATAGAGGCCCTACATCGTTACTAGCCCTGAAAATACGTACCCCCGTGGCAAACACGAGGAAATTAAGGTCCATTCAAGTGTTTTTTTTAGCTTGATCACTGTGTAGCATCACCACCGGATATAGGTACCCTCCAATGTACGGCAAATAGATAATCCGCCGGTAAAACTGACAGCCATATAAAAGTCACCGAACATTTAACTTGATGGGGGCATGGTTTTTATCCTAAAAAAATTCTTTGATTCCGAATTTTGAGAGAAACAAATGGTTAGGAAGTGTGGAAAAAAAATAGAGGCAGGATTTTTACATTGGATTCGCTATTCGCCGTACATTGTTTTTAAAAAAAACTATTTATTCGCCGTACAGCGATGTCGCTTTATTTACATGAATTTCTCTGTGAAAACAATAATTTATTTCGAAATAAAGTGTTGTTCAAGCTTAAATATGATAAAACTTTGTTCTACAAAAACGTCAAATGAATAGTTGAAGGATAAACGTGATTTTTACAACTTTGAACTCGTTTTTACATGCTTCTTTGAACAGGTACCACCCGGTCCGATTCTGACGATTTGAAGAGAGAGAAAGCCAATTACGGATCATAATCAGCTTTAAATAGTAGCTACATTATTAGGAATCAATATCACAAAACTTTACTTGTCAGCTAAACGTAGAATATAATGAAAATAAGAAGAATTTGACCTTACCTGACTTCACGTTTGTTTTTCCACCCGCTTCGAGGGTACCTATATCCGGTGGTGATGCTACACAGTGTTGATAGTGTGTATTTTAGATAATCATATTCACACTGATTGTTAGGGTTAGGGTTATGGTGTTTAATGTCACTTTCAACAATATTTCAGTTATATCGTGGCGCCGGTCAGTGTTATTGGTGGTGGAATTCGGAGTACATGGAGAAAACTCCCGACCTTCCGCAAGTCACTGACAAACTTTATCACATAAAGTTGTATCGAGTACACCTCGCTGTGAGCAGGATTCGAACTCACAACTTTAGTGGTGATAGGCACTGATTTCACAGGTAGTTGTAAATCCAACTACCATACGACCACGACGGACCCTCCACACCGAGGTGAAACCAGTACGGACTATCTCAAAATTAGTACTGTCATGAACACAGTACTAATTGTATATGGATGCATTTATTGTGATAGTTTAACAGTAAAGAATGTTGGAGAGGTTGAGGGAGGACAAGTCGCCGTATAATTCGCGATACTGATCTTAGAGAAGTTGAGAGAGGACAAGTCGCCGTATACCGTAATCCACGATAATGATTTTAAAACAGTCAGAGGTATGTCGTGTTCTACGGTTGGTGTACTTCAAATTTATACACTATTTGATCAATTTAATTATGCTCATGATGAGTGGTCCATAAGAGACCTGTTGCACTGGCAAAATTATCCGTCCCTACCCATCACCTTTCCTTGTTTCGAGTCCCGTGGCGTTAAAATATTTAAATGTTCTCGTCCTGAATATAGCTGAAAAATTGCTCGCTGGACGCTAAACACCAATCAATCAATCAATCAAAATCAATAAATTTAATTCCTGTAACAAGTTCTTTAAAAAGGAAATTATAATAACCGAACCAACAAAGCAATTCCAGAAATGAATCTGAGAAATAACTGGTTACTGGTATACATGTAGCTTGATGTGGACGAAAAATCACCGTTTTAAACTCGTATTACACCCCACCCTCACCTCCTGTCCTTGCCTCTACCACCACTACCACCTTAGGAAAAAAATATTGTAGTTATGCATTCAGTTCATTCCATTTTGATTGTTTGCAAACCACAATCAGGGGCGTAGCTAGGTATACAATGAAATGTAGGCACAACTTGCGGCGAGGGGTCTGGGGGCGCTTAAGATCCCCAGCATGTCCAGGGCTCTGCCCTGGTGGGGGGTTCAGGGGGCAAAGCCCCCCCCCCCCCCCCCCCAACGGAAAACGATTTTAAGCGTAAATAGATGTACAAATGGCGAAATCTGAACAATAAAAGACATGAAATATATTCTTATTTTATCATGGAAACAATACAAAAATCGAAGTTGTTAATATATCTTTGCTGAATATGAGAACTTTTGACTGAATGTTTCTACACCGCTTTTCAGAATAATTTTAACAGCTACAAAAATTCAGCATCACAAAGCATTGAATCTATAGCGAAGATTATCATAAATGCAAAATGTATGAAAGAAACATTCCCGAAACATTCAAAGAATAAAGTTTCAGAGTTCAAGTAAGCACATGCAGCCATCATGTCCAGCAACCGCGGACTGGTAATTAGATTTAGTCGAGACGTCTGTTTTTTCTCACTGCAAATTGGTTGATAACATCTTCGACGCTTATATTTCTTGTTCTGTGGATGTGTAACAACGATAAAGAGGGAGAGGCGTTAAGGTGCAAAATTGGCCCACATTATATTAAAAAATAATGCTCGACATAGAATAAAAACAATTTACTAATTTAATTGTTAGATAAACAAATTTTCAAAAAATATAACTTTCCGTGAAATTGGGTGCGTTATGACGTCATAATGACATCATAATTAGACGGATAATGCTAAAAATGGACTACAAACGACATATTTAATGTACATTTTAGCTATTTTTTATACCTCCGCAGTCTTCCACCAACACCAAATTGAGCAGCTGTTTTGAGTATAGATGGTTAATGATTATATCAAAATATTTTGTTGGTGGAGGATTGTGGAGGTTGTTAAATATTAATTTATTTATAACCGCAGCCAGACCCTTAAAATCAATAGTTTCACTCTTCTGATTGTATATATGAGACCATTATATACACAATCTGTACATTTCATGATTCATTTCAAGTCATGAAATTCATCAGTAAATAACTTATGCTTCTGTAAATAATTATATTTATTTTAAATACAGTTTATGTACATTGAAACCAAGAGAAAAACTCAGTGTATGCAATCCGGCGTCAATGCCATAAAAAGAACTGGGGACTATAAGTGCCATATATGGCCCCATATTTAATGAATCATTATCTTAGAAAATACTTGATTAAAATTTGATGTATTATAGACGAGATCATACTTTTGATGTTAAAACTTGCTTCCAACAAACTCGATACGTATTTGACGTCATTGTGACGTCATGAGCGTTATTTGTTTTCTGTATTTCGTGGAATTTTGCCCGCGATATTTGAACGGTTTTCGAAGAAATTAAGGACCAGTCGTGCACCAGAAAAATATTTTACCAGATTATTAAAATAAATAAAACACAAATACTGTTAAAGTATTTTTTTTGGTTTCACGAGGTGCTAAGTTTCTTGAAAAACGACGGGAAAATGTTCAAATATTGCAAGCGCTTAGATGACGTTTTGATATTTGAGAAGCAATCTTTGCCGTAAAAAACGATGGTATGTCGGCACGTAACAGTTATATACAAATGTAAGATAAAAATAAAATAAACACCACTTCATCCAAAATAAAAAATTTTCATAAGCCCCCAATGATTGATTATATATTTTCTTCCGGGATACTGAAATGGTTATTACTACAGGGATACGGAGGTAGCCGTTTAATGGTCTATCGATGCTACTTCTAAAATGAAGTAAAATAGCTTGATCCAAAAGGAGTAGATATGGGCACAATCCAACAGATAGCTCTCACATTATGACCTAAAGGTGTTTTATGCTATACACTACATACACAAACGTTTGATCCATCATTTGTCCATTGGAGGTTAGGTGTTTAACACCACTTTCAAAAATATTTCAATTACTACTTTTGTGGCGGAAATTGGAGTACCCAGAGAAATCCACAAACATGTCGCAAGTCACTGACAAACTTTATCACATAATGTTTTATCGAGTACACCTCGCCATGAATGAGGTTCAAACTCTCAACTTAAGTGGTGATAGGCAATGATTGCACAGGTAGTTGTAAATTCAACTACCATACGACCACGACTGCTCAAGTTCAGTTAAGATGAAAGGTAATTGTTTTATTGATATTGATGGAATTTATGATTATCAATGTTTATAAACTTTCTTTTCATATCAATCAATGAAAAGAATTGGTTTGCTGAAAGTATGTTTTTTGTTGGGGTTCATTGGATGGAATTTGTATCTCATGTGAAGTTCCGTCGATTGCAGACACAACGTTAGGCATATCAGAACAATACATTTTCTTTTGCCATCAGACTGGGATGGTTGGCCACTGAATTCACATAACATTTTCATTAATTATATAAAGTTTCCCCTTTTACGTCCAAATTAAACTTTAAATTCTATTAATTCCATTCTCTTAAATCAACCTCCAATGGACAAATGATGGATCATAAGTTGGTGTCTGTAGTGCATTGAAAATGCGTTCTGTCATGTGCATAAGTTATTGTTTGCATGATTGACAGACAATATTCATCATATTGTTTTCTAGCTTCTGAACTGTCGATCGAGAAAAAAATTATTCTAGACAGGCAGCAAATAGCCAGTCAATGGGGTTTGCAATTAATATTTCGCATGCACAATAGCGACCCCAAATAGAAATATTCTTCTGTGGTTTAAATGCGTATTAACTGCATTACATGTAAACTGTATGATTCTGTTTGATAAAGTCTTTTAACTAGAACAGGAACAAAATGTTCACTTGAGTGAAATAGTATTGTAATAAAAGATCGTGAACGTGATGTACAAGTATTAAAGAATGTCCAGGTATATTTTAAATGAGGTTGAAACAAGTCACCATTTGATATTAATTCGGTTGTATTTCATTTTGACGATTCTAATTACAGAAGACGACCACAACCATATTGTTTTTGATTGGATTAAAATTATAGCTGTATAATAATGTATAATATCCTATTATTATTAGAATCCTAACATGACTGCGAATTTGACATAAATAAAATAACAAATGGCTTTCACTAGGAAAACGCCGACTTTATGTGAAAGGGACACCAGACAGCTATGAGGAACGAATTTAATACATCCCTTAGCGCGGGATGTAAAGGACACACTCCTTACACGTGAAAGACAACTTTCAGCAGATTCTGATAGCAACAGTTTATTAGGAGTGTTGTTGTTGGTTTGTCACAAAGCAAAATAATATCTACCATCTCCTCTTTTTCTAGTGACAATCAAAACAATCATACATAGACTCATGGCAGCGACAAACATTTTACCTACACGATTAATCATATGGTTGTAAACTTGTTCTCGTCATAAATATATATGAAATACTTGATTGTAAAACAATTATCTATCGACAACCACTTTCTATGGGGTATCTGATTCCAAGGCTTGTTATCAGTTTATCAAAAAAACAAAAAGAATTCTCACAGGGTCCTTGCTAAAATCGTTACACATTAAACATTTTGCTTCACACCATTTCCCAAAATATTTCCATATTATAAAAAAAGCGGTCTTTAAATATTGGACATTTTTTTCATAGATTTGTGATGGTTGTCCGTAAAAGTGTACTGGAATATATCATCGCATTGGTGGTCGTTAAGAATAAAGTACGGTTAAAAAAGTGTTTAAACAAATTTCAAATACGACAAAGTTCTATTGTCCAAATAAATCTATCTATTACTTCGTTAAGTTTAACACCAAAATTTCGACCAGTTTTCGACGATCAATGTTAATAAGTTTCTGAATAGATGGCCCAGGGACAGATCCAGGGGGTCCCCCCCCCCCCCCCCCCCATAAAATTGGAAAAAATATTTTTTTTTGGCGTAAAATCGTGATTTTTCACACGAAATACCCCAAAAATTTTCGCGCCTCCGCTCGGCGCAACTTTTTTTTAAGTCCGCCCCCCTAGCTTGAAATCCTGGATCCGCCCCTGATATTAACCTCAATATGTACATTATCAATGTCATAGCAGACGATGAATCCAAAATTGGTCTGTATGAGATTTAAGGTGACGAAAAAATGAATTACGAAAAACTACAATTTGAACGTGAAATAATAGATGTGTTAGTTCTTATATTTAAAGATGACAATTTTAGATCAGATTTCATGAGATCATTCATGCAATTTCAGCATCATAATATAACCTCTGACAAATTAAGCGATCAAAATAATGAGAAATTTTATCACGTGAAACAAACCGTCGAAAACAGGAGACCGTCGAAAATGGGTGACGTTGTGACATTACTATTCGTTCACTTTAATTTCATAATACAGTTTCGGAACATGTTTTTATTCCTGAAATTATCCACATTGCATATTATGTCAAATTTATGCTGTGTTTATTGAGTTTTATTATGCTTTGTTTTTGTTTTTTAATGATATGCATTATAATACAATGATACGTATGTTCTGTATAATGAAAAAAATGACGTTCATTGCTTTTCAGTACCTGAATTTGTCGATCCGCTGTGAGGAATTAGATACACATATTAAGTAACTGTATTTATTTCTGAAAAGCACATATTGTGAATACATTTTGGAGAAAATTTTATCGACCTCTGAGGTGGGGCCGATTTTGGGCCTTATAGCTCCCAGTCCTTTCATAATCTCTCATTCCAGTAATGTTTGTGGTTTTTGCCCATCAACCATATTCCAGCGTGTTTTCCACCTAGCAACTTCATCAAGAAACGCTTGTCTGTCGCCAATATCCGTACGAAAAGAATCAAAGGTTGAATTAGTTGTCTGATCTGTTAATGTGTGGAGCTTATCTTTTTAAACACATTTCATTCAAAGTTCTAACTTTAAGTTTAGGTTTAGAGCCAGACATTTTTACACTGCAAGCCAATAGCCCGACAACAGTTCTTTTGATGGTCAATGACAAACTAGTGAATGTATCAATTCATTTCTAGATTCAGATGTTAAAAAGCGCGTGAAAAACAAATTGTGTTTTATTTTATGTCAAGACCCGGACAAAGCCTTTGAAGATAAAATGAACTGTCAATTTCAAAGAGTTAGTTAAGGTCACAGTACTCATTGCAAATGTTTACCTTTCAACTTGTGGAAGCTTGTCATCAGTACAATAAACATAAAACAGAAATAATTAAAATATGTAATGCGTTGTTTGTCATTTTTCATCAATAAAACAATTTTGAGGACATAATTATGTGTAGGCACGTGCCTAAAGTGCCGTACGGTAGCTACGCCCCCGACAATAAAGCTATTTAAATGTCTTAAATCTTTCATAATATTTGGTAATATACAGTTCTATTAATCTTTATTAAATCAATATTCTTTCTTTACATTTTATTTCGTAACAGGTTTTTTCTTCATTCACAGTAAATAAGTATACAAATAAAATGTATTTCACAATACTTTATATACATTTTTATAACATTTCAGTTGTCATTGTCCACGTGGGATAAACTGGAATAAAACAACAAATGAAATGATTGATTCCGAACCAAATAGTGAACAATTATCTTGTCCTGACACAAGTTTTGTAAAACAAAAAAAAGGAGACTCTTACTAAATGTCTGTGTTGGAGATTCGATTAAATGTATGGGTTATGGATATGGTGTTTAACGCCACTTTTAACAATATTTCAGTTATATCGTGGCGGTCATTGTACTTGGTGGAGTAAACAGGAGTACCCTGAAAAAACCACACACCTGCCGGCTACCGTAATATAGTGGTATTCTCCGAGTACTCTGGTTTCCTCCACCAATAAAACTGACCGCCACGATATAACTGAAATATTGCTGTAAGTGGCGTTAAACACCATAACCATAACCCTAACATTCAGTGTGAATATGAATATCTAAAATACACACCATCAAGCTAAAAAAAACTTGAATATTGACACCTTTCAGTCAGCTTAAGTGCTGTTAAAAACTGCTAGAGTGAATATCCATATGATTTTTTGTCAAACAATATGAGAATTATAGCCGAGTGTCATCTATAAGGACAAAAAAGAATAAAATTATGTATTTAAAATCCTAATTGTACTGAATATATATATTGAAAGGTGATTACTTAAAGGGGCATTATCTGCCATAATCGTAAATTTTTGTTACCCATAAAAACTATCAGATATGATTGATGCCTTAATAAAACGTGTTTCTGTAACTTATAAATGTTATGAAATGTACGCGCATCGAGGAAAAAACATGCAACTGCTCGTGTTTTGAGATCGATCAAGAAATGGACGCCATCTGATTAATTATCGACATTGTTTACGGAGTTTGTCGAATCGTCATTAAATCAGTACAACAATGCAGATATTTCTTATTTTTTGTGAATCTGATTTTAGTAGGTGTTAATTACGGACAAAGAACCATGCAAGTTTGCAGTTGATAAGCGACAAAATACAAATTATTCGTTTTTACCTGTCACTAGTAAGGTCAGTTGCATACCGAAAAAGCGAAGTCAAATTATTTGCTTGCAAGGAAATAATTAATCGATGGTAATTTTCGTTCTCAAAAGGCGAAAAGTGGTACGATAAGCTGTTTAATGAAAGACTTGTAACAAGAGACGGACAGACGGACGGACGGGATTACGAAATCACTTCATGTCTAATTAATTACTAGTATAATTCACGCAGAGATATAGATGAAACAAACATTTAAGTGGATAATACGGCCACAGTTAAAATAACAAAGACTGGATCTGACAAGACGAACAGACCGCCAGTAATCGTTTGGGCAAGCCTGTGCCTCACTGGTACCAATGAATGCTAAAAACCTCCACGTCACCTTAGTAGAGAGTTAAAGAAGGTCATAAACCCCGATACGAAGCACACATTTACAACCTACTCCCTGGTTTTTTCAAAGGAGTCCAACCTGAGTTCCAAACTGGTACCAGTTTAGGAACTGGCCTCTCCGGTAAACGTGAGAATGCCAATTGACTAAAATTATATATACACCTTACCTACTTGTGGTACCACAAGAAAGTATACCAAAATATGAGCTCACGTACAATTGTAGGATTATGACCAACAGTCGTCTTGTCAGATCCCGCCAGATGAGTGGGTCTAAACCCGCTCACCGCCAAAAGACCCCCCCACCCCAACAAATACTTCTGAAATGGACAAGGAAAAAAAAACAAAAAAAAAACGTCTAAGTTCTAATACTGAAGTGGGAAAATTCTTGGACCGTTGGAGGATAAGAAACTTTCTAGAGCCCCTTGTATTGTGTTCAAGTACACATTGATTCCAATATCAGATAGGTGCATATCCCATCATTTCTAAAAAGATTAATATCCCTGGCTCTCATATTATTATGCTTTATGGCGTATCCTCCAACGCCCAAGACGAATATTTTTTGACTGCAAGGTTTACTCGTTTCCGAGCTTTTTCCATTGCTTTATTTTAACATGATATTATATTGTAAGGACAGTAAAACAAGATTTGACAAGGGTCATAACTCTGTTGGATTTTGAAGGCTTTTTGTTAATAATAGCTACCACTGCTTGATTATCAACATTAAAAATAATTTGTTTATTTTTTAAATGTATTCCCCAAATGTGCACCGAAATGACAACTGGAAATAATTCTAAAACGTAATATCAGCAAGGATCCCATTGTCCGCCCATTCTTTTGGCCAACAACCTTGAGCCCATCTACCCTGAAAATAAATGCCGAACCCTTTATCTCTCCCGCCGGCGCTATCCGTAAACAAAGAAATTGTCTCATTAGAAGTCCACACATTATCTAGCATTAGCGATGGGAATCGGTCACATTCCCAAGATCGATGATCGTTATACCAACACCGACCGATGATCGATCATCAGTAACAATTACCTACTAAATGTATTTACCGACTATAATTACTCAGACAGTCTTTATTTCAAGAGTATGCTGGACAAAAGAAATGATTTGAACAAAACCGTATCGTATTTTTACAAACTATAATTTTTAATTAACAAAACAAAAGATCGTTTTCCACACGTGTAACACCTGACATCCAATGGACTATTCTGGGCAGTAGAAAAAAATAAAATAAAAATATACTAGTCCAAATATGTGTTTGACAAAAGCAAAGGCCTGAATAAAATCGTATGGTATATTTACAAACTACAATTTTTCCATTTGTAAACATTAACTTAGAACAAAACAAAACATTGGTTTCCATATGTGTAACACCTGATATAAAAAGGACCATTCCGGGCAGTAGATAAATAATAGACTAGACCAAATGTGTGTATTGACTGAGTGTCAAAAGTACGCTGGGACAAAACTGCAAGATGTTTGTCAGTATGAGAGAAAAAGAAAAAAAACACCAGAATAAAGTGTAGCCTATATATTTTAGGCACTAGGAATCAGAATGGACCACAAGGTATAATAATCGATCATCAGATCGCATGATGACGTCCGACTGTCCAGTCGATGTTTCCGACGATCGGTGCACCACTATCTAGCATAACTGTACTTCCATTGTAATCCGATAAAAAGGATAACCAAACTTTCAGATCTTCTCGCATCTCTTGCGATACCCTAATTCTGTGGTGAGGTTTAGTTACCTTACATATAACATTTATAAGGCGCCGACTAAATGCCCTACCCAGGGCAACAACTTTACATGCAAAAATAAATAGACCGAGAAACACGTAAAGTTGGAAAAGGGGGGACTGAAAATGGCCCGGCAATTCTTCCCATTGTTAATTCTTTTGAATTTTTTGTTTGGTAAGCTCTGGCATGTCAGCAACACTTTTCAAATTCTTTGAGGTTATCGGCGATCTCGGTCCTGAATAATTTGACGGAAAGCCAAATTTTAAACCTTTTTTCAATTCACAAGCAATGTCTTTATATGGATAATTTTCCAGCGATTTTTCCACCTCATTAACACAAATGGGCGAATGACCCAACGTATATAACTGAAAATTGCAAGAAAGTGAATTATGATTTACTACAAGCCGAGAGTGGGTGGTTTCCGTAGCACTCGGAGCATTTGTTAATGAACCTGCAATTATTCCCATAAGTACAACGCCCTTTGTTATAGCCCCAGCAAGTACGGATGCCCTTTTTGGACATGTCCGAGCTGAAATCCCTGTGCTCGTTTTTGTCCCACTCCGTTAAGAAAGGGCTGTCTGGGGCAGATACATATAGTAGCCACAGTTCTACATCAACATCGGCCCACGATGACTGTGGAACCCTGGCCTTCCGTAGACGAAATTGTTCGTCATACGAAACCCATCCCAAGTTTGACACCCTCGAAGCCGCCAATCTAACAACATGCATATATTTAAGATATACTTGTGCCTTGTCTGGCCATTTCTCGAGCATAATACTCATGAAATTGATAAAAGCTGAGGTCCAGGTGTGAATATTTTTTATTTGGTTATGCTTCTGTTGAAGAACAGTTAGTTGACCCCCCTTAACTGCTAGCTCACCATTCAACTGCGAATCATACACCAAATCTTTACCAGATTTTAGCACAAGACTCATGTCTATGTACTCCCCGGCCCACACCTTTTCTTTGATCTTTAAAGGTATGTGAGCGTTTACGGAATCAAACATACTGGGCTGACTAGCAGGACTTTCACACACCTGAACCACAGGGGCTAGGTGCGTCCGAAAAAAAAATTAAAAAAAATACTATATAATACTACAAGGGGGCGAACTCACTTGCTCCCATTATTTTAAGTCGTCGTGTTAAATTGATCGTAACTTCGGAACGCCTTAATATTTTCAAAAAATGTTTCCACCAGTCGAAAGTCAAGTAATTTTCCTTTCCAAAGAGACCCCAATTGTTAGTGTAGGCCTCCGAACTGCTGAGGTATCATACACGAACCAAAACAAAACGGCGTGAAAATCCGAAGTCGTACAAACGCTGGGATGACCACTTCCCATCTGTGTACAGACTTTCCCATGCGTAAACGAGTCATTTTGACTAGCTAAATACTTTCATCCATTCAAATTATGATAAAATTTCTTACCTTACGCCAATTTATATGTCCTTTAAGTCTGTTTTTGAAAGAAATCCCATTTGCATCCTTGACAAACGCCATAGACGTGAAAATTGAGAGAGTTCTAACGGACTTTTTGATTGGCTGAAACAGAGTGTTTCAGCCAATCAATAGTGTTTCAAGCCAATCAAAAAGCCTGTTAGAACTCTCTCAATTTTCACGTCTATGGCGTTTGTCAAGGATGCAAATGGGATTTCTTTCAAAAACAGACTTAAAGGACATATAAATTGGCGTAAGGTAAGAAATTTTATCATAATTTGAATGGATGAAAGTATTTAGCTAGTCAAAATGACTCGTTTACGCATGGGAAAGTCTGTACACAGATGGGAAGTGGTCATCCCAGCGTTTGTACGACTTCGGATTTTCACGCCGTTTTGTTTTGGTTCGTGTATGATACCTCAGCAGTTCGGAGGCCTACACTAACAATTGGGGTCTCTTTGGAAAGGAAAATTACTTGACTTTCGACTGGTGGAAACATTTTTTGAAAATATTAAGGCGTTCCGAAGTTACGATCAATTTAACACGACGACTTAAAAAAATGGGAGCAAGTGAGTTCGCCCCCTTGTAGTATTATATAGTATTTTTTTATTTTTATTTTTTCGGACGCACCTAGCCCCTGTGACCTGAACCCCCACCTATTGACCCCAGATTTCCCATAAAATTATCGCTTGATCTATCTGAACTGTAAAACATACCCGGGTTCACATTCTGTTGATAATTGGATCCATGATTTATAGGTGGTGGTCTCTTATCTGTTGCCGAGATAACCGGGTGGGTCACTGGGCCACGTGGTCCTATCTGTACCTCCATAATCGGGCCCGATTGTTGATCGTTCCCTCCACTGGAACCATTACTCTGGTGGGGATTACCCGTTTGTAAAGTTCTATGGGTTGATGGTTCATCCTCTACCCGCTGGAAGGTATTCCTTGGGACGACATCATGCTGCGGCACGGCATGGCCTGTCTCACTTGGTTTTTCTGGCCTTTTTGACGATTTCGCCTTCTTTGATGTGCTTGCTGTAGATATTGAAGCTTTGCTTGAAGGATTTCGACGTCGTTTTTGTGGTCTCATGACTATAGATGACCAGGTGGCAATGGATTTTCAAAAAGTTTTTTTTTTCAAAAACGTGTGATGTCTGACGGCTAGCATAAAACTGATACAACGGAAGTTATTACGTACACACATAAAAAGGTTACAGTGCGACGGAACTGCTCGGACTTTTTTCCGGGTTATGTCGCTTTCATTAAACCTGTTTATCCTAAGTGATAAACATTATTTAAGTGAACTATTTACCTTTATTTCATCATTTTAAAGCTATTTACCAATTTCCAAAATATATAAATTTTTTGGACAAAATCGTAGCCTTTAAGATTAGACTAGCCCTATCGGTGGGCACTGTGATGGTTTGGGTGATCGACTCCAGTGTGGTAAATTGTGGGTTCGAACCGCGGTCTTGTCGAACCAACGAATACAAAATTGGCATTTGCTACTTCTCCACAAAGCACGCGATATTTAAGGCCTTGATATCTCGGAGTCATGGTGATGTGACCGAGTGGAATGAATGCCTACCCTTGGAATGTTGTTTCTATGAACTAGCTCTATATATACAGCTCGTGGAACCATGTGCAATCACAACAGGGTCAACAGACGTCATCATTATCTCATCAAAAAGTGACTTGTATTGTAGCCATGATAGAGCTGAATTGCTCATTTGTCTTAAAGCAACATTTTAAAATTAATTAAAACCGTACTTTTAAATACAGAAGCATTCTTATAATTAGTATAAGTTTTACATGAACTGTGGCATTCCACGTGCCAGACAAATTATTAATATATACACTTTGAATTTCTCATAAACATTTTTTCTTTGAACTATTAACACTTTTATTAAAGTTAAATATTACAATTACAACGACACAACTTTGTTTTAAAAGATATTCTTTAAAACCACTTGAACATATGAATAACTGCCTTATTGTTGATCCTTTGAAGTTATTAGAAACATATCAACTATTTGTTTAATTTTTATCTCAATAAAACCGTACGAAGGATTTATATAGCTACGGTATCATCGATGTCAAAAGAACAATTAATACAATACCCCTATATATAGGTTAAATCAGATACAATATATGATCAGGAAAATAATACAAAAATGTATACCAGCATGCTTCTACATGATAATTTGTTGTAAAGCTTCAGTAATTTGATACTGTGACGGTTTAACTACTATTTAAGTTGTGATATTATTAATGGATCACTGTGTCTACCAGCTCTGTATTATATATCTGTTTTCCTGCTTATCGTTCATTGGTTTGAACCAGTAATTCAACATTCATTGTGTGGAGTAGTTTCTGTGAAGGTAACGACTGTTTAAAATTGTACCCAGTCGGGTTGAATCTAAAATTATGATACCTTTACTACCGTGGCAGGGATATATCTCGTTCAGTAAAGCAATCAATTGTAAATAATTTATATTAAATGCACTGTCCTGTGCAGATAATTTATACTGTTTGTTTCATTTCCGCAATGCAAATGATTATGTTTCCACAAAGTGTTCGTGAATGGGACCACGGACCACGGAACCCTTGTTTGGTGAAGATGGCCTGGATTTGTCACTGTCTCACGCTTGAGTGTAATTATTTAAACATTTTTTCTGTATTAATATGCTTATTCCGCTGGATTGTCATTATAAGTGTGTACATGATAAAATTACCAGTTCAGTCCGTTCTGCTAAGATCGGAGTGGCAGAGGTTCTTATAGGAAACGCATTCTGATTTTGTCTAAATTTAATTGCTTTTTGTTTCTTTTACAATCATTATATTGGTTATCATCATATATATTGCCAAATTAATTAAAATAACACGTTTGTGGGGTCCTTTACTTTTCCCCGCCCGGTCATCGACAATCGGTCATGCCACGGGTCACAGTTCAACCAGCTAGTTGGCGATATGAACCTACGAAATCTAGATACAAACAAACATCGTTAGAAAGATTAGAGAACTTCAAATTTTAAAAGTAGGTGACATGTTTTGATACTGAATGTAGGAAGATGTTAGTACATCGGTAAAATAAAGGTTCCAACACACATTTTAATTTTAATTAGATTGGAATGTCATAGCTCAAACCCCCTTTGATAGGATTACTGACCGCAACTAGCTAAAATATGCTATTCGAAGTTCTGCCACAAAATAAATCTCGCTGTATACATTAAATGTAATGTGTTCATTGTTGTGAATTCGGAAGAAGAAAAAAAAAATATTTTGATGTGTTTTATGATTTTTTTTTTATAATTTCACATGCAAGTTAATACATGCTAGTGTTTAACTTTTGTTTTGGAAAATGAGTTTATATAATATAGCAAATATAATATTGTGTTGTTTTTGGTTCCATAACAAAAAATACATGTGCTCTGTATACAAGGTACACACTTCGTGTATGAATGATCGAATCACCCAATGAATACGCATCAGTGCATCAAAGTGTATTCCAAATGTTTAAGAAAATCAAACGACCTGATATTCTCAGGCAACGGTCAAAAGAATCGACTTGTTACTTTAGTGTTTTAAGTCAGGGTTTAGGACGAGATGGAAGATAACAGAATTTGTATCAATAAGATTTAATTGTTTTAATCACCTACATAGCTGGTTAACTCTTTAGATCTCTCTACGATCTTAAATGACGTCAAATCATTGTTTAGAAGTTATAATGTATTAAGAGGGAGGCTTTAACAGATAAAACTTATTGTAATGAATTATAAGGAAGACAAGAAAGACATATTTTGTTTATCACATGTTTGTCATGCTGTTTATTTTTAAGTTCGTGGCTCAATATTAATACGAATTGTAAGATTAATGTTATAAATATTGTCTCATTCGAATGATTGAATGATAAGAAAAACTGCAAGATAAGTGTTGAAATGCCTCATTTGAATTACAAAATAACATAAACAACTGAGATTGGTATGCAAATATCTCACTTGAATAACATTTTTTATTTTGTGTTGAAATATCTCCTTTAGCTTTATGGAAGCCGAGATCGGCCATTTCACGTCTGCGCCTTTTCGCCTTTTGATTGTAACAAAGCGTAGATGCGAAAGCGAAAACTCGCAAAAGATTGAAGCAAAAAACGCGAAATGAAATTATTTCGCATTTTCGTCTTTGCGTTATCGCGTTTTCGTTTTCGTTTTGCCTGTAAAAATTAATTTAAGGCGAATTTGCACAAACGCGAAATATCCGATGCCGGCTTCCATACTCAGAAAACAAACAGCAAAAGAACATGGAAAATGTCTCTTTCGGGAAGAAGCTTTATCTATAAGAACATTGACATTCGAAAATTTAGACCATTATATTATCACAGTCGTTTCGGTTTGTTTACCAATTATGATGTTGAAACAATTTCAAAATAAACATCAAAGAACGACAAATGATTAAAAATGATACCGGTATATCATTCGCTAATTATTATAGAAATATTATTTTTTTGTAGTATTCGAAAGCCAATTTGATTCCTCTGAGGATGAGAAGACATGAATAGTGAGGTGTACAAACTCAACAAAACCAGTAAAAAACGGAGCCATATTGAGCAACTGCTTTTAGTAGATCACAGCGATATTTACTTCGAAAATGATAAACTTGGAGACAGGCTGAATCGTTTTCTTTTACAGCTAAGAAAGGACCACCACAAATCTGTTATCCTTCGAGACAATGAAATTAAAGACTTAAATAAAGAACTTGAAAATTTCAAGGTTATTTTGAAAACATCGGAGACTGATAGAAACCTAAGAGAGGTTGGTAAACCACCAGATACCCCGGTTAATAAAAACAATAACATCAATTCGGGGATCAGTGATATTGACAACCAATTTCATTTCAGGAGACATTTACGAGCCTTTACACCAGACGCTGACTTTAAATACTCTGAAGAAAAACATAAAGTAAGAATTAAAAGCAGCTTAGAAAATTTCCAAGAAGAACCTATCAACGTCCCAGTATCACGATCTGTATCACCCGCCAGTGAAAGGGGTAATGACCAATTCTTAGGACCACGATCTCAAACCCGTGTATCAGGATTAAGGCGACTTAGAAAGGTAAGGGAACATATAGACACATCAGATTATCCACAAGAGTGGTTCACCACTGTCGTTCCAGCGTCTGACGCAGTTTTTGCACGCGTTCGGCGCCATAAATCAGCCCCGCTACAACAGCAACTGAAAATGCAACGTTCACGCAAAAAGAAACCAATAGAAAAAGAGGAAAAAGAAGAGACTAACATGGAAAATAATAAAACGGAAGTGAATAATGACAACAATGAAAGTGAGGAAACAACAGGGTTGAGGATTATATGTGAAACACCGGTTAAACCGGTTGTAATGTCATTAAGACAATTGAAAGAAATTGCTAACATAGACAATATTGCCGAAAAAGTGCCAAATAAATACAAAACGTTGATGAAAGAACGCATTGAAAGGACAAAGACTCAATATAATGAGTTGGAAACTCGCTGCAAAACATTCGTGGAAATGATCAAAAGTAAAACAGAAAAAGACATTGAAGACGAGGATAGGAGAGTCAAAAAGGACACGTCAGAAGATGACATGTACTCGGGCGTAAAGCCACCATCTTGACGACTATTCTCAACTGTGTGATTTGGTGGTGGATTTTTTTTTAGTATATAGAATCTATGTTGGTTTTTTTGCAATCTAATTATTGAAATGTCCGTTGGAACTTTTTTATTCTGTCTTTCTTCGGATGAAAATAATAAGAGATTCAATAATATCTATCTACATTTTGTAATTTTAATTAGATTGTTCGTACAAGTATATATATATATATATATGAACCCTATAGTCAGGGACGGCCTAAGCCAACTGGACCAATAGCTATCTATTGGGCCCCGCGCTGGAGTTGTCTACTCTTGGCTGTTCAAGTACACACAACACACAGCAGGTTTTACAGAGAACAATTGAACCCGCACCTCCTAAGACGGTCCTGCCTATATATGTTAGTGTATGAAATACCAGGGAATGATTGGATATTTAACAAATGGCGATGTGTTAATATGAAGACCAATAGAGATTTTTTGTCTGGATCAAAAAGAGACGAGTCCAATGTTGCTTGAGCGATGGACATACATTTGTTGTGTATGCGCATGCCCATTAACATAGTATTAAGATATGTCTATAAAGCACATACAATGTACTTGTCAATTTGTTGGATTTTTTTTGTATATGTAATATATTGGCGGGAAATTATCATATTTTGATGCGAACTTATTAATTTTCAATGAGATGATGACGAGGTCCGCTTTGTATTAGTCCAACACGCTTAGTTAGGTTTGTATAGTGCTAGCTCAATGAAGTAACATTCGGCAGATAGACATGTCACCCCACTCGGACACATTATCCTGATTCGGGGCCAACCAGTCTTTGGTCATTTTCCTTGATGCTGCATGCTTAGCGGGGAAGCGGCAACAATACCAATTTAATAGTCTTTGGTTTGATCCGATCGGGGCTCGAACCCACGATTTACCACACTCGAGGCGAGCACTCTAGATAACCATTACACCATCGATGTGGTACTGTCCTTCGATTTACGGATTCTGATTACCCCTTTGGTATCTTCAAACTCTTTTTGGCTCATAATTTCAACATACATGTAGATATATGGGATGTGCAGCAGGACATACTAAGCCTCCCTTTGAAAAATAATTAATTTAACAATCATTTTTGGATTTTATGATAAGTTTAAGCTTTTTGTTACTTTACTGTCACATAAAGTTTTACCATCGTTTTTTTGTTTTGCATTGGAATTTCTTCATGCATTCTGGCTTTTTATAAACTAACATACCAACCATATGAACACAGAGAAATGATAAAAGAAAAAAAAACATAGCTAAGTTGAGATAGCCTCGCTTGATACAGTGTTCACTGTTACCCATCGTATATCACACACTAAATACGCTGTGGTACTATTCTGAAAAAAAGTAGTACTGTTATTTATTACACTGATACTGCTGTTGTATGATATAAAATATAAAAAGGCTGTGCCGAGACCCTCTTGACAGCCATTCTTCTACCATGTATACATACTGAAATTCATTCTTAGCTTCAAAGAGGCGTTTGTGTAAGCGTACTTTTATTCCGGTGTGTAGAATTTACGATGAGAAAATTTACACTAGTGTTGTCTATCCATAAATAGTGTTGTCTATCCATAAATAGTGCGAACTTTAAAAAACACAGGTAAGTTTTGTTTATTATGATTAACACACATGTTTATAAACGCGCTAATCACTCAGAACCGGTTTTCCTATTGTTGTCACCCGTGCTTTTTATTTAATAGCATCTCATCAATTTATTCTAATATTATAATGACAAAGATTAAATATTAAAATATGGAGCAGGAGGATTGTTTTAGGAGCTGAATGTGATGATAATATGAATTTCGACATTGGATTAGAGGAGATGTTACAACCCATTACCAAAGAAACCTCAAGTAGACAAAACGGAGTAGAAAAATGAAACAATCTAGTATTTATGAATATTATTGTCCTTGACATATATGTGCTCAACTGTTCAAAGCTGTAAAGTATTATGAATGTCCTATTTATTGTTTGAATTGATAAATTTTTAAATGATTTTGAATAAATTGATATACAATTTATTATCACATCTATTAGAAAAAGGATGACACTTAAGGTAGTGTATTATTTCCTTGAAGAATAACTGCACTAGGTAATTTTTTCCAGGATAAATTATACTAGTGTATTATTTCCACATAACAATTCATTTTGAAATAATCACTTCAATATTTTTTAACCCCCCAAAAAGTCCATGCCCCATTTTTTTTTATAGTCCCCCTAAAAAAATCCCTTTTAAGAGTGTTTTGGATACACAATTAAACAATGGATAATTTACACTAAGCATGGAAAAAATAACATATATCGCATCTATTAGAAAAAGGATGATACTTAAGGTAGTGTAGTATTTCCTTGAAGAATAACTGCACTAGGTAATTTTTTCCAGGATAAATTATACTAGTGTATAATTTCCACATAACAATTCATTTTGATATAATCACGTCAATATTTTTTAACCTCCCAAAAAGCCCATGCCCCATTTTTTTTATAGTCCCCCTAAAAAAATCCCTTTTAAGAGTGTTTTTGGAGGGGTCCGACCTATAATCCGACAGTCCGATAGTCCGATTGTCCGACAGTCCGATAGTCCGACAAATGCTTTATTTCTTTGAAAGTTAACACTATAACATGTGTAATATGGGGCCAGAAACCGAACCGTTTACTCACCAAAGAAAGGTCCAGAACATCGGAAACATGATATCATAGACGGACAAACAATTGGCAGGGCCATACAAGAACTCAAAAAAAACACATATATGAACAACACGGACTCCATAAAAACCTGGATCAAGTCGTGATGAACCGGTAGTGTAAGCATCCCGTATATTTTTTAGTAGCGACTACTTCAGGCTTTATTCAAGTAGCTTGTAGCCGAGTCCAGCCAAGAAAAGTTACTATTGAAAAGAAAGATGAAATAAATGAATACAAAAAAAAAAGAAATACAAAAAAAAAAGGAAAAGACAAAAAGAAGAGCGTACCAGTGTCCCCCCCCCCTTATCATGGAATATTTATGTTAAAAAGCAATGTCGACACATCAATAGAGCTGGATACAATAATGTGTGCGAATTGATTGATTGATTGATTGATTGATTGATTGATTGATTGATTGATTGATTGATTGATTGATTGATTGATTGATTGATTGATTGATTGATTGATTGATTGATTGATTGATTGATTGATTGATTGATTGATTGATTGATTGATTGATTGATTGATTGATTGATTGATTGATTGATATTTCAGTCATATTCAGGATGAGAAAAGTTTGTAAACAAAAAATCAGAAAGAGGGGACTCTGTGATGGGTCAACATGGGCAATGACTTAACACGGGAACTTGTTTTTCTGTCTCTTCCGACGACAAGTTGGTCCTATTTTTATTCCCCGGGATTCCGACGGGTGACCCTGCTATAGTCGCCTTCTACGACAAGCGCATATATAAAAAGTTACGATTGAAGGAATTGTCCCTAAGTGTCCCCTTATATCACGGAAAGAAACAGCATCGGAATATCGGAATATGACAAAATAAACAACTGTGCCATGATACGCCCCCCCCCCCCCCCCCCCCCCCCTCCCCTTTGTGACAATTGAAAGTCAGTTGCTCAGCGTGAGAACAGTAATTAATATGCTACATTTTTTAAACCAATTAATTGCATATATACTGTACCATATGAAAACGCGTTTTCCAAACTGACTATACTCACACCTCTCACTTGCTCCCCCTTTTATCAATACAATGTATGTCACGACGTGACCTATCTATCAGTAAAAGGGGGAACAAGTGAGAGATGTTATCGTACAATGCGTGGACGGATGGACGAACAGCGGTATGCCATATTAAACCCGTATTTTGACGGGCGTATAAAAATGAATGGCCTATATCCTGAAATTACGAATATATCATTTTTGGCCAAATTATTTTTCAAAACTTTCATCAGTTTGATTAAGGCGAGGTTGCTTATTTGCATGGCGGACGGACGGACATAATTCTAGGGTTTTTCGAAGATGGATGGAAATTTGCGAATGAAAACACGAGTATAAAGTACATCGGCTACACGCTACTTGAATAAAGCCTGAAGTAGTCGCTACTAAAAAATATACCGGATACTTACACTACCGGTTCATCACGACTTGATCCAGGTTTTTATGGAGTCCGTGTTGTTCATATATGTGTTTTTTTGAGTTCTTGTATGGCCCTGCCAATTGTTTGTCCGTCTATGATATCGTGTTTCCGATGTTCTGGACCTTTCTTTGGTGAGTAAACGCCATATTACACATGTTATAGTGTTAACTTTCAAAGAAATAAAGCATTTGTCGGACTGTCGGACTACCGGACCGTCGGACTATCGGACTGTCGGACTATCGGACTGTCGGACTATCGGACTGTCGGATTATAGCTACGGCCCCGTTTTTGGATACACAATTAAACAAAGGATAATTTACACTAAGCACGGAAAAAATAACCTAGTGCAATAATTCCTCTGAAAATTATACACTAGTGTAACTTGTCCTCTGGAAAGAATACACTGGTGGAAAAAACACACTGTTACATTTGTACCCTTACAAGTGACATGGACTGGGAATGTTTTGAATATTCCTGATGTCTAAGAGACAGTGCATGCCCCCATATGAGTCCAGATATCATAGACATCAGACCTGTTCAAAACTTTCAAGTGCCTATATATTACTCCTTAATGCTGTGTGCTTAGTGAAAGAAGCAGCAAATACTAGTATCAATTTTATCGCCTTTGTTATGAACCGACTGAGGCTCAGGCGAACCCACGACCTACCGTACTCGAGGCGAGCACGCCTAGCCATTGTACCACAGATGCGGTCTGTGTAGTTTTTAAGTTGTTTAAATTTTCATATAAAAATAAAAATGATCAGCGATCAGCATTTAGTTCATAATTCCAACATTTTGTTATACGGTATAACAAATATCAGAGAAAATGGAAAGGACAATCAAGTATGTACAATCCAGAGACAATGACAACATTGGGCACACTAGATACGGTATAACAAATATCAGAGAAAATAGAAAGGACAATCAAGTATGTACAATCCAGAGACAATGACAACATTGGGCACACTAGATACGGTATAACAAATATCAGAGAAAATGGAAAGGACAATCAAGTATGTACAATCCAGAGACAATGACAACATTGGGCACACTAGATACGGTATAACAAATATCAGAGAAAATGGAAAGGACAATCAAGTATGTACAATCCAGAGACAATGACAACATTGGACACACTAGATACGGTATAACAAATATCAGAGAAAATGGAAAGGACAATCAAGTATGTACAATCCAGAGACAATGACTACATTGGGCACACTAGACACGGTATAACAAATATCAGAGAAAATAGAAAGGACAATCAAGTATGTACAATCCAGAGACAATGACAACATTGGGCACACTAGACACGGTATAACAAATATCAGAGAAAATGGAAAGGACAATCAAGTATGTACAATCCAGAGACAATGACTACATTGGGCACACTAGACACGGTATAACAAATATCAGAGAAAATAGAAAGGACAATCAAGTATGTACAATCCAGAGACAATGACAACATTGGGCACACTAGATACGGTATAACAAATATCCGAGACAATAGAAAGGACAATCAAGTATGTACAATCCAGAGACAATGACAATATTGGACACACTAGATACGGTATAACAAATATCAGAGAAAATAGAAAGGACAATCAAGTATGTACAATCCAGAGACAATGACTACATTGGGCACACTAGATACGGTATAACAAATATCCGAGAAAATAGAAAGGACAATCAAGTATGTACAATCCAGAGACAATGACAACATTGGGCACACTAGATACGGTATAACAAATATCCGAGAAAATAGAAAGGACAATCAAGTATGTACAATCCAGAGACAATGACAACATTGGGCACACTAGATACGGTATAACAAATATCAGAGAAAATGGAAAGGACAATCAAGTATGTACAATCCAGAGACAATGACTACATTGGGCACACTAGATACGGTATAACAAATATCAGAGAAAATGGAAAGGACAATCAAGTATGTACAATCCAGAGACAATGACTACATTGGGCACACTAGACACGGTATAACAAATATCAGAGAAAATAGAAAGGACAATCAAGTATGTACAATCCAGAGACAATGACTACATTGGGCACACTAGATATGGTATAACAAATATCAGAGAAAATAGAAAGGACAATCAAGTATGTACAATCCAGAGACAATGACTACATTGGGCACACTAGACACGGTATAACAAATATCAGTGAAAATAGAAAGGACAATCAAGTATGTACAATCCAGAGACAATGACAACATTGGGCACACTAGATACGGTATAACAAATATCAGAGAAAATAGAAAGGACAATCAAGTATGTACAATCCAGAGACAATGACTACATTGGGCACACTAGATACGGTATAACAAATATCAGAGAAAATAGAAAGGACAATCAAGTATGTACAATCCAGAGACAATGACAACATTGGGCACACTAGACACGGTATAACAAATATCAGAGAAAATAGAAAGGACAATCAAGTATGTACAATCCAGAGACAATGACAACATTGGGCACACTAGATACGGTATAACAAATATCAGAGAAAATAGAAAGGACAATCAAGTATGTACAATCCAGAGACAATGACTACATTGGGCACACTAGATACGGTATAACAAATATCAGAGAAAATGGAAAGGACAATCAAGTATGTACAATCCAGAGACAATGACAACATTGGGCACACTAGATACGGTATAACAAATATCAGAGAAAATAGAAAGGACAATCAAGTATGTACAATCCAGAGACAATGACAACATTGGGCAAACTAGATACGGTATAACAAATATCAGAGAAAATAGAAAGGACAATCAAGTATGTACAATCTAGAGACAATGACAACATTGGGCACACTAGATACGGTATAACAAATATCAGAGAAAATAGAAAGGACAATCAAGTATGTACAATCCAGAGACAATGACTACATTGGGCACACTAGATACGGTATAACAAATATCTGAGAAAACAGAAAGGACAATCAAGTATGTACAATCCAGAGACAATGACTACATTGGGCACACTAGATACGGTATAACAAATATCAGAGAAAATAGAAAGGACAATCAAGTATGTACAATCCAGAGACAATGACTACATTGGGCACACTAGATACGGTATAACAAATATCAGAGAAAATGGAAAGGACAATCAAGTATGTACAATCCAGAGACAATGACTACATTGGGCACACTAGACACGGTATAACAAATATCAGAGAAAATAGAAAGGACAATCAAGTATGTACAATCCAGAGACAATGACAACATTGGGCACACTAGATACGGTATAACAAATATCCGAGACAATAGAAAGGACAATCAAGTATGTACAATCCAGAGACAATGACAATATTGGACACACTAGATACGGTATAACAAATATCAGAGAAAATAGAAAGGACAATCAAGTATGTACAATCCAGAGACAATGACTACATTGGGCACACTAGACACGGTATAACAAATATCCGAGAAAATAGAAAGGACAATCAAGTATGTACAATCCAGAGACAATGACAACATTGGGCACACTAGATACGGTATAACAAATATCCGAGAAAATAGAAAGGACAATCAAGTATGTACAATCCAGAGACAATGACAACATTGGGCACACTAGATACGGTATAACAAATATCAGAGAAAATGGAAAGGACAATCAAGTATGTACAATCCAGAGACAATGACTACATTGGGCACACTAGATACGGTATAACAAATATCAGAGAAAATGGAAAGGACAATCAAGTATGTACAATCCAGAGACAATGACTACATTGGGCACACTAGATACGGTATAACAAATATCAGAGAAAATGGAAAGGACAATCAAGTATGTACAATCCAGAGACAATGACTACATTGGGCACACTAGATACGGTATAACAAATATCAGAGAAAATGGAAAGGACAATCAAGTATGTACAATCCAGAGACAATGACTACATTGGGCACACTAGACACGGTATAACAAATATCAGAGAAAATAGAAAGGACAATCAAGTATGTACAATCCAGAGACAATGACAACATTGGGCACACTAGATACGGTATAACAAATATCCGAGACAATAGAAAGGACAATCAAGTATGTACAATCCAGAGACAATGACAATATTGGACACACTAGATACGGTATAACAAATATCAGAGAAAATAGAAAGGACAATCAAGTATGTACAATCCAGAGACAATGACTACATTGGGCACACTAGATACGGTATAACAAATATCCGAGAAAATAGAAAGGACAATCAAGTATGTACAATCCAGAGACAATGACAACATTGGGCACACTAGATACGGTATAACAAATATCCGAGAAAATAGAAAGGACAATCAAGTATGTACAATCCAGAGACAATGACAACATTGGGCACACTAGATACGGTATAACAAATATCAGAGAAAATGGAAAGGACAATCAAGTATGTACAATCCAGAGACAATGACTACATTGGGCACACTAGATACGGTATAACAAATATCAGAGAAAATGGAAAGGACAATCAAGTATGTACAATCCAGAGACAATGACTACATTGGGCACACTAGACACGGTATAACAAATATCAGAGAAAATAGAAAGGACAATCAAGTATGTACAATCCAGAGACAATGACTACATTGGGCACACTAGATACGGTATAACAAATATCAGAGAAAATAGAAAGGACAATCAAGTATGTACAATCCAGAGACAATGACTACATTGGGAACACTAGACACGGTATAACAAATATCAGTGAAAATAGAAAGGACAATCAAGTATGTACAATCCAGAGACAATGACAACATTGGGCACACTAGATACGGTATAACAAATATCAGAGAAAATAGAAAGGACAATCAAGTATGTACAATCCAGAGACAATGACAACATTGGGCACACTAGATACGGTATAACAAATATCAGAGAAAATAGAAAGGACAATCAAGTATGTACAATCCAGAGACAATGACAACATTGGGCACACTAGATACGGTATAACAAATATCAGAGAAAATAGAAAGGACAATCAAGTATGTACAATCCAGAGACAATGACTACATTGGGCACACTAGATACGGTATAACAAATATCTGAGAAAATAGAAAGGACAATCAAGTATGTACAATCCAGAGACAATGACTACATTGGGCACACTAGATACGGTATAACAAATATCAGAGAAAATAGAAAGGACAATCAAGTATGTACAATCCAGAGACAATGACTACATTGGGCACACTAGATACGGTATAACAAATATCAGAGAAAATGGAAAGGACAATCAAGTATGTACAATCCAGAGACAATGACTACATTGGGCACACTAGACACGGTATAACAAATATCAGAGAAAATAGAAAGGACAATCAAGTATGTACAATCCAGAGACAATGACAACATTGGGCACACTAGATACGGTATAACAAATATCCGAGACAATAGAAAGGACAATCAAGTATGTACAATCCAGAGACAATGACAATATTGGACACACTAGATACGGTATAACAAATATCAGAGAAAATAGAAAGGACAATCAAGTATGTACAATCCAGAGACAATGACTACATTGGGCACACTAGATACGGTATAACAAATATCAGAGAAAATAGAAAGGACAATCAAGTATGTACAATCCAGAGACAATGACAACATTGGGCACACTAGATACGGTATAACAAATATCCGAGAAAATAGAAAGGACAATCAAGTATGTACAATCCAGAGACAATGACAACATTGGGCACACTAGATACGGTATAACAAATATCAGAGAAAATGGAAAGGACAATCAAGTATGTACAATCCAGAGACAATGACTACATTGGGCACACTAGATACGGTATAACAAATATCAGAGAAAATGGAAAGGACAATCAAGTATGTACAATCCAGAGACAATGACTACATTGGGCACACTAGACACGGTATAACAAATATCAGAGAAAATAGAAAGGACAATCAAGTATGTACAATCCAGAGACAATGACTACATTGGGCACACTAGATACGGTATAACAAATATCAGAGAAAATAGAAAGGACAATCAAGTATGTACAATCCAGAGACAATGACTACATTGGGCACACTAGACACGGTATAACAAATATCAGTGAAAATAGAAAGGACAATCAAGTATGTACAATCCAGAGACAATGACAACATTGGGCACACTAGATACGGTATAACAAATATCAGAGAAAATAGAAAGGACAATCAAGTATGTACAATCCAGAGACAATGACTACATTGGGCACACTAGATACGGTATAACAAATATCAGAGAAAATAGAAAGGACAATCAAGTATGTACAATCCAGAGACAATGACAACATTGGGCACACTAGATACGGTATAACAAATATCAGAGAAAATAGAAAGGACAATCAAGTATGTACAATCCAGAGACAATGACAACATTGGGCACACTAGATACGGTATAACAAATATCAGAGAAAATAGAAAGGACAATCAAGTATGTACAATCCAGAGACAATGACTACATTGGGCACACTAGATACGGTATAACAAATATCAGAGAAAATGGAAAGGACAATCAAGTATGTACAATCCAGAGACAATGACAACATTGGGCACACTAGATACGGTATAACAAATATCAGAGAAAATGGAAAGGACAATCAAGTATGTACAATCCAGAGACAATGACAACATTGGGCACACTAGACACGGTATAACAAATATCAGAGAAAATAGAAAGGACAATCAAGTATGTACAATCCAGAGACAATGACAACATTGGGCACACTAGATACGGTATAACAAATATCAGAGAAAATAGAAAGGACAATCAAGTATGTACAATCCAGAGACAATGACTACATTGGGCACACTAGATACGGTATAACAAATATCAGAGAAAATAGAAAGGACAATCAAGTATGTACAATCCAGAGACAATGACTACATTGGGCACACTAGATACGGTATAACAAATATCAGAGAAAATAGAAAGGACAATCAAGTATGTACAATCCAGAGACAATGACTACATTGGGCACACTAGATACGGTATAACAAATATCCGAGAAAATAGAAAGGACAATCAAGTATGTACAATCCAGAGACAATGACTACATTGGGCACACTAGATACGGTATAACAAATATCAGAGAAAATGGAAAGGACAATCAAGTATGTACAATCCAGAGACAATGACTACATTGGGCACACTAGATACGGTATAACAAATATCAGAGAAAATAGAAAGGACAATCAAGTATGTACAATCCAGAGACAATGACAACATTGGACACACTAGATACGGTATAACAAATATCAGAGAAAATAGAAAGGACAATCAAGTATGTACAATCCAGAGACAATGACTACATTGGGCACACTAGATACGGTATAACAATTATCAGAGAAAATGGAAAGGACAATCAAGTATGTACAATCCAGAGACAATGACTACATTGGGCACACTAGATACGGTATAACAAATATCAGAGAAAATAGAAAGGACAATCAAGTATGTACAATCCAGAGACAATGACTACATTGGGCACACTAGATACGGTATAACAAATATCAGAGAAAATGGAAAGGACAATCAAGTATGTACAATCCAGAGACAATGACTACATTGGGCACACTAGATACGGTATAACAAATATCAGAGAAAATAGAAAGGACAATCAAGTATGTACAATCCAGAGACAATGACTACATTGGGCACACTAGATACGGTATAACAAATATCAGAGAAAATAGAAAGGACAATCAAGTATGTACAATCCAGAGACAATGACTACATTGGGTACACTAGATACGGTATAACAAATATCAGAGAAAATAGAAAGGACAATCAAGTATGTACAATCCAGAGACAATGACTACATTGGGCACACTAGATACGGTATAACAAATATCAGAGAAAATAGAAAGGACAATCAAGTATGTACAATCCAGAGACAATGACTACATTGGGCACACTAGATACGGTATAACAAATATCAGAGAAAATAGAAAGGACAATCAAGTATGTACAATCCAGAGACAATGACTACATTGGGCACACTAGATACGGTATAACAAATATCAGAGAAAATGGAAAGGACAATCAAGTATGTACAATCCAGAGACAATGACTACATTGGGCACACTAGATACGGTATAACAAATATCAGAGAAAATGGAAAGGACAATCAAGTATGTACAATCCAGAGACAATGACTACATTGGGCACACTAGATACGGTATAACAAATATCAGAGAAAATAGAAAGGACAATCAAGTATGTACAATCCAGAGACAATGACTACATTGGGCACACTAGATACGGTATAACAAATATCAGAGAAAATGGAAAGGACAATCAAGTATGTACAATCCAGAGACAATGACTACATTGGGCACACTAGATACGGTATAACAAATATCAGAGAAAATAGAAAGGACAATCAAGTATGTACAATCCAGAGACAATGACAACATTGGGCACACTAGATACGGTATAACAAATATCAGAGAAAATAGAAAGGACAATCAAGTATGTACAATCCAGAGACAATGACAACATTGGGCACACTAGATACGGTATAACAAATATCAGAGAAAATAGAAAGGACAATCAAGTATGTACAATCCAGAGACAATGACTACATTGGGCACACTAGATACGGTATAACAAATATTAGAGAAAATAGAAAGGACAATCAAGTATGTACAATCCAGAGACAATGACAACATTGGGCACACTAGATACGGTATAACAAATATCAGAGAAAATAGAAAGGACAATCAAGTATGTACAATCCAGAGACAATGACAACATTGGGCACACTAGATACGGTATAACAAATATCAGAGAAAATGGAAAGGACAATCAAGTATGTACAATCCAGAGACAATGACAACATTGGGCACACTAGATACGGTATAACAAATATCAGAGAAAATAGAAAGGACAATCAAGTATGTACAATCCAGAGACAATGACTACATTGGGCACACTAGATACGGTATAACAAATATCAGAGAAAATGGAAAGGACAATCAAGTATGTACAATCCAGAGACAATGACAACATTGGGCACACTAGATACGGTATAACAAATATCAGAGAAAATGGAAAGGACAATCAAGTATGTACAATCCAGAGACAATGACTACATTGGGCACACTAGATACGGTATAACAAATATCAGAGAAAATGGAAAGGACAATCAAGTATGTACAATCCAGAGACAATGACTACATTGGGCACACTAGATACGGTATAACAAATATCAGAGAAAATAGAAAGGACAATCAAGTATGTACAATCCAGAGACAATGACAACATTGGGCACACTAGATACGGTATAACAAATATCAGAGAAAATGGAAAGGACAATCAAGTATGTACAATCCAGAGACAATGACAACATTGGGCACACTAGATACGGTATAACAAATATCAGAGAAAATGGAAATAGATATAGAACGACGAAAACGCTAATTAATTATTCTCTTTATTGTTCAGTATTAGGTCAGTGTGTAAAACTCAACTTGTGACTTTTTTTTTTCTTTTTTTTTTTACAAAGAACTATATTTAATAAGTTCATAAAATGGTATAGGCACGTTCAAAGTTCAAAGGTTTATTTGAAATCGAAAGAGTTCAGCACATTTGTAGTAAAACACTCATGCGAACAGAGGAACAAGTGATAGAAAAAATGAAAGAAACCTCCCCCCCCCCCAAAAAAAAATAAAAATCAAAATAAAATAAAACAAAAACAAAATATAACAGACTATTCTTTACACATGATTATCCTACGTGGTATTTAAGTTGCTTGTTAACATTAAGTTATTTCTATGAAGTCAGTTTTGCAATCTCAGTGACAAATCTACAGTCCATCAAGCTTGAAACTGCAGTCACGTAATCAAAATCTAATTTAAATATGATGAATATTTATGAGGAAAGTACCATCAATTATGCGGAATCGGCACAAACAGGGCTCCCTGTTAATGTGGAGTCAGCACAAATATGGCCCCCTTTTAATGCGGAGTCTGCACAAACAGGGCTCCCTGTTAATGCGGAGTCAACACAAGCAGGGCTCCTTGTTAATGCAGAATCAGCACAAACAGAGCTTCCTTTTAATGCGGAATCGGCACAAACAGGGCTCACTGTTAATGTGGAGTCAGCACAAACAGGGCTCCCTGTTAATGCGGAGTCAGCACAAACAGGGCTACTGTTAATGCAGAGTCAGAAAAAACAGGGCTCCCTATTAATTCGGAGTCAGCACTAACAGGGATTCTTGTTAATGCAGAGTCGGCACAAAAAGGGCTCACTGTTAATGCGGAGTCAGCACAAACATGGCTCCCTGTTAGTGCAGAGTCGGAACAAACAGGGCTCCCTATTAATTCGGAGTCAGCACTAACAGGGATTCTTGTTAATGCGGAGTCGGTACAAACAGAGCTCCATGTTAATACGGAATCAGCACAAAAAGGGCCCCTGTTAATGCGGATTCGACAGAAACATGGCTCCCTGTTAATGCGGAGTCGGCACAAACATGGCTCCCTGTTAATGCGGAGTCGGCACAAACAGGGCTCCCTATTAATGCGGAGTCAGCACAAATAGGGCTCCCTGTTAATGCGGAGTCGGCACAAACAGGGCTCCCTGTTAATGCGGAGTCGGCACAAACAGAGCTCCCTGTTAATGCAGAGTCGCCACAAACAGGGCTCCCTGTTAATAAGTAGTCAGCACAAACAGGACTCCCTGTTTATGCATATTTGGCACAAACACGGCTCCCTGTTTATGCGGTGTCAGCACAAAGAGGGCTCCCTGTTAATGCAGAGTCAGCACAAACAGGGCTCCCTGTTAATGCGGAATTGGCACAAACAGAGCTCCCTGTTAATGCAGAGTCGCCACAAACAGGGCTCACTGTTAATGCAGAGTCAGCACACACAGGGATCACTGTTAATGCGTAGTCAGCACAAACAGGACCTCCCTGTTTATGCAGAGTCGGCACAAACAGGGCTCCCTGTTTATGCGGAGTCGGCACAAACTGGGCTTCCTGTTTATGCGGAGTCGGCACAAACAGGGCTCCCTGTTAATGCAGAATTGGCACAAACAGGGCTCCCTGTTAATGCAGAGTCGGCACAAACAGGGCTCTCTGTTAATGCAGAGTCAGCACAAATAGGGCTCCCTGTTAATGCGGAGTCAGCACAAAAAGGGCTCCCTGTTAATGCAGTGTCAGCACAAACAGGGCTCCCTGTTAATGCGGAGTCAGCACTAACAGGACTCCCTGTTTATGCGGAATCGGCACAAACAGGGCTTCCTGTTAATGTGGAGTCAGAAGAAACATGGCTCCCTGTTAATGCGGAGTCTGTACAAACAGGGCTCCCTGTTAATGCGGAAGCAGCACAAGCAGGGCTCCCTGTTAATGCAGAGTCAGCACAAACAGGGCTCCCTGTTAATGTGGAGTCAGCAGAAACAGAGCTCCCTTTTAATGCGGAATCGGCACAAACAGAGTTGACTGTTAATGCGGAGTCAGCACAAACAGGGCTCACTTTTAATGCGGAGTCAGCACAAACAGGGCTCCTTGTTAATGCAGAGTCAGAAAAAACAGGGCTTCCTATTAATTCGGGGTAAGCACTAACAGGGATTCCTGTTAATGCAGAGTCGGCACAAACAGGGCTCCCTGTTAATGCAGAGTCAGAACAAGCAGGGCTCCCTGTTAATGCGGAGTCAGCACTAACAGAGCTCCCTGTTAATGCGAAGTCGGCACAAACAGGGTTCCATGTTAATGCTGAATCAGCACAAACAGGGCCCCTGTTAATGCGGAGTCGGCACAAACAGGGCTCCCTGTTAATGCGGGAGTCGGCACAAACAGGGTTCCTTGCTAATGCGGAGTCAGCAGAAACAGGGCTCCCTGTTTAACTGTATGGTGGTAAACTGGCGCCAGACAATAACTGAACTGTTATTGAGAGTGCATGGTGTTATCCTAATACCCACAAAATATTTATGTTTTCCGTGTTCGTTGACCGACCCTGCTGACATTTTAACAAAATGAGGATTGGCACGGATTAAAGATGATGATTGTTTCCGGAATTGTAGCCTGATGCGTTTCTAAACAAGACCCCCTTGTGTCCAAATAGGGTTTAATGCTTTTTTGTGTGTGGAGCATTTATAGTGCTGCAAATGGAAAACTGTTCAGATGGATTTAATGTACCGAGAGAACATACAGCTAAATTATATATCGTTGGAAAGACGTTAATGTGGAGCATCGGAAAATTTTGTTCGTACGAATGAGAAATGGTCACGTTTTTCTAAAATCAGGGTTAAAGGTCAAATCTCAAAATCAAAAAAAAAATAACAATAAAATTAAATTGCCTATTTTTGTTCAAAATCCTTTGCTAAACGAAAACAAAATGGATATATTTTTACGATAATGTTACAAATGATACGATTGTGGTCTATTTTTATCGTTATGTTTATACAACCCATGTTAAGATGGCGTCAATCTTGAACTATCTAATTTTCCTAAAATTTAACAACAAAAATTTAAACGGTACCTACATCCAAACAGTTTTTTGTATTTTCATTTTTTCTACAATAATTTGGTAGCTGATAAGTCAAAGTTATTTTCAAAGCTATCATGCGTAAGTTATTAAGTTATAGTGCCTTAATTTCCGACTTCCTGTTGACCTTAAATAACGAGAATTTTGTGTGCAATCAAACATTTACAATTAGCAGTCGTCCTTCCTGGAAACATTTGTGTGATGCTCTAACGGTGCTGAGGATGGGTTGAGTAAGTCATAGAAACATTTAAACAAAAAATAATTAATTCTAAAAAATCGAGGCGAAGCCAGGACAGGAGGCAACTTGTCTTTAAGTGCTGTTAAAATATCATTTTCTCTGCACCACTCAAAAAAAGCTGATAGCCATAGTGAGGATAAGGCTTCATATACTAATGTCAATGCCCGTACAGCACGATTAAATTGTTTGCCGGTCATCATCTGCTCAACTGATCCAGCTGCATACACGTAAGATTCAATCAACAGATCTTTCAATCCACCATCACCCCAAACTTTACTAATTGACGCAACAAAGCACGACATTGTATGAAAGCCTCCTAACCGGAGAATATGAGTTTTAAATGTGTCCTGTTTAGCCCATTCGACCTGTTTCGCGATTGCATATAGTTGTTGGTCGAATGTTTGGATAGAATATGCTTGTCCCAAAGAATTTGTCATTTCTTGACACCTACGCATGGTTGTATATACCATTGACATGTCACTTGGCTTTGCGTCTACAATTGGAGCATACGACACCACAGAATACTTAGGTCTGTATTCCGAAAGAGAACTGTTATATCCAGTCCAAAATGGTATAACTTGACATTCGACATCAGTTACAAACATTGGAAAATGTTCAATATCTCTTGAAAGTGACCTCAAAATAACAACCCAAAGAATTTCAGAAACGTTTTCCATTTGTCCGGCACAATTTGAAATTATTTCAAAAGCTTTGGGAAAACGTTTTGGAATTCCTCGTACCTTTGGCTTTGAGAACGGTAGGCATGACGTTTGTGAAGAAGCATCATTAGTCATCTGAAAGGTTCTATCGTTGCTCTTTTTGATAGACACCTGTCGCATACATGAGTCTATAGGTGATGGGCATGCTTGAAAGACTGCCCTTGCCATAGAATGGAAAGTGTCCTTGCCATCTATTGTCTCTGTATTGATATCTATATTGTCAGCACCCTCTTGTATGAGACATCCACCTTGACAGACAGGAACAATGCCATCTGGGACATAAACGCCCTCTTTGATGCTGTCTTCCTCTTTCAAAGCAACACTTGTAAGGAACCGTCTCACCTCTGAATAGGAAGCACAGAAACCGTGAGAATTCAAGTTGTCAACAATCCGCGTGAACCAAACTCGTGATGCAACTGTACAGCCAACCCTAGATGGAAAGGAGTAAAAGTATGTTTGGAAAGCGAAACTATCGACTCACTGATTTTATCGATTGGTACAGTATACGGTTCAGATACAGCTTTGTATGCCTTTTCATCTATTAGCCTACAGATAAATTTAAGAAGTGATTGAGGCATTTTTTCGACGGAAATGGCAAGTGAAACTTCGTTTGCATTTGGATAATCTTCGTTGTTGATAACAAAACTCTGAATATCATGTCTTAAAATGTTTGCAGCTGAATGAAGTATGTGTTCTTGACTCTCTTAAGAAGATTCTGTGGCCAAATCATGTTCTATCTCAGTCAGCCTTAACATTGATTTTAACTTATCCGCTGCGGCAATAGCATCACCTATTGATAAGCACGTGCTGAACATGATATTTGACATGCCTTGACCGCGCTGTGGCTGAATTGTATTTCTGTCACCAAAGTGACCCAATAATTTTGTCTGAAGTTTTGCTGAAGGGTAGGTATCTGGCACGTCATTAGGCAAAAATGATCGATATTTATCTAGTAAATGCGATATAAGAAATGCTTTCTTTTGCAAAAACAGGTCGTCGGGAATACTAGAAACGAGAGAACTTAAAGCAATGTCATGAACACTTTCGTCGTTGTTTTTACTCGTTTTCTCCGGTTTCAACTTCAGTAAATAATTCGTTATGCATCCATTATGATAAACAGCACGTTCAATAAAACCATCACTTTCAATGATTTTCATCATTGATAAATCATAGTACATTTCGCTATTTTCTTTACGCGGTCGCGTGATTCCATTTTGTGCAGCTTTCTGTCCCTTTTAAATGTTTTTTTACATAAGAAACATGTGTTAATATCCACAGTGACAGTTGGTAATAGCGAGCGAGTTTGAACTTTATTAAGATTATTTTCATATTGTTTGTCATAAGGATATTCAGCTGGATCCGTCAGATTATGAAAACAAAGAAAACCGAAAAATAGAAACAAATCAATTATTTACAAAATACCAGTAAAAACCGGAAAATATCGTATCCCAAGGGTTCGGTTTGTGTATTACAAACAGTCGAAAATAATATCAAGTTAAACAAACTATTTCTTCTTCTTCTTCTTCCAGGTAAAGGACGGAATTCAATAAATGAATGTTTGTGTCCTGTGATTTACGACAAAAGTTACTACAGTGAAGCACTCTTTGACCTCAAATGCATTTCATTTATCATAAAATAACAAGTAAATATAACTAGTCGTCAATATTTGCTTATGACACGACGTTTCAAAATTAGAAATTTTTCTAAGTAAAATTTACTTTTATAAAATAAATACTTACCACTATAAATTCTGAGACGCTCCCACAAGCGACCTTCACCCACAGTAGTTGAAAACCACCATCAAAATAACATTGAGATACTCCCTCAACACCGGATATATCCCAACAATTCACCCATAAACCTCATTCCATTTCCCCAAGAGAAGCCTCAACAGGGGATGAAGGGGAGGAACGGGTGGGACCTATAATTTATAGTGGTAAGTATTTATTTAATAAAAGTAAATTTTACTTAGAAAAATTTCTAATTTTATAGCAATAAATAGCTTACCACTATAAATTCTGAGAAACTCAGAATCTAACAGACAGCTGAATCCCCTGATCTCTCAGAAACCAAAGGAACACTGACATGTTGAGCAGCAACTATAGGTCCAAGTGAAAAAAGACTGTCTGCTTGTGCAGACATAGATCTAAGATAAAAGGAAGTAAAAGAATCCTGACATCTCCAAAACCCAGCTGACAAAACCTCTGAAATAGAGGCTGAATTAAAAAGTGCCCAGGAAGAAGCAAGGGCACGAACTTCATGAGCTTTAACCGAGTGACGGTTAAGAAATTTTCCCCCTGAAGACTCGTAAGCCAGAAGAATAGTACGACAAATCCAAGAGGAAATAGTCTTGGCAGAGATGTCAGAAATTCCCTTTTTCAAAGGAAGAAAAAGCCTAGTATTTTTGGCAGGACGAGAATTCTTTGTTGTATCTAGATATATGCTAAGGATTCTGATTGGGCAAGACAACCTAGAAGAAGCATCTTCTGGCAAAGCTGGAATAATGACTGGTTCAGCACCCCTATCTGGAATCTGATTCTTTCCAAGGAAACAAGGATCTGTTAACAGGGTTACAGAAAATTTGTTTCTGTTGAAACGTAGACAAGAGTCAGAAACTCAAAAAGCATGAATCTCACTTCTCCTTCTGCCAGAAGCTAAGGCAAGCAAGAAACAGCACTTGTAGTAGAGAAAACGTAAATCTACTTCCTCTGCTGGTTCAAAAGGGGGAGAGTTTAGGGCAGCTAAGACTAACCCTAAATTCCACTGAGGAACCAACTTATTCTGTTTAGGTCTCTCCAGACTAAAATTTCTAACCAGTAAAGAAATGTATTCATTTTGCCCAAAATCAGGTCCACCAAGTAAAGATATAGTTCTGCCAATAGCTGATCTGTACCCCTTAATAGTAGAGGGTACTAACCGTTTAATCTCAAAAAGGTAAACTAGAAAATCAGCTAGCTGTTGAACAGTGACTCAGACTGGATCAATATCCCGTCTACTACACCAATCACAGAAGATTGCCCACTTGGCTTCATACACGATCCCTGTAGACTGTCTGACAGACTTAAAGATGTGCGAGGTTGCTCCTTCAGAAAAGCCTTTCTGACGGAGTCCCTCCCTGAGAGTAGCCTTTTCCCTTGAACTGAGACAGAAGATCTCGTCTGAAAGGAAGTTTCAGAGGCCTGGCACAAGACAGAAGCAGAAGTTCTGGAAACCATGCTTGTCTTGGCCAGGCTGGTGCAATAAGAATGATCTTGCAATCTGATTGCTTGATCTTGAGAAGCACTTGAAGAAGAAAGCGGAACGGAGGAAAGGCATAAGCGAACATTCCGTCCCAAGAGAGCGACATGGCGTCTACTGCGAAGGACAGAGGGTCTGGAACTGGAGATACAAAGGTTTCCAGTTTGTGATTCAGACTGGTAGCTAAGAGATCTACATGAGGACGATCCCACCGCAGAACAACTGAGTCGAACACTACTTGCCGTAGTTCCCATTCTGTGTTGACTGGATTGTGGAAGCGAGACAGACAATCTGCCAGTACATTGAAGGTCACTGGAATATGCCTGACTACCAGATGAATGTGCGATAGAAGACAAAGAAGAAGAATTTCTTTGCAAAGAAGAAAGAGAGCATGACAGCGAGTTCCTCCTTGATTCTGCAAGTAGGCCACTACTGTTGTATTGTCCGTCGCTAGCACTACTGCTTTCGAAACTAGAAGAGTCTTGAAATGTTGTAACGCTAATAGGACAGCTCTCATCTCTAGCAAATTGATGTGTTCTTGTTGCTGAACAAGAGACCACACTCCCGACACAGACTTTCCCTCTAGAAAAGCTCCCCATCCTTGAAGACTGGAATCTGTATACAGAGTTAGAGAAGGAACTGGGTGAAGCAAAGCTACACCTGTCAAAACATTTTCCCTGTGAGTCCACCAATCTAGGTGAGGTAGTAAGACAGGAAGAATAGGTACTAGAGCCTCCCAAACTTGAGAAGCGGAGTCCCAATGTTCCTGAAGAAAGAACTGGAGAGGTCGAATGTGAAGGCGACCTAGAGGAACCACATCGGCTAGAGAATTCAGAAAGCCCAGTTGTTGAGAGAATTGTCGAGCCGTGACTGAAGGACTGTTGCTGAAAATAAGAATTTTCTGGCTAAGTGACTGAAATTTTTCCTCTGGGGCAAAAACAGACCTAAATCTGTCATGTAATGTTCCCCCAAAAACAGGAAGTCTTGGGAAGGAAGTATCTGAGACTTTTTCCAAGAAATAAGGAAGCCTAGGTCCAGAAGAAGTCTGATAAACAGGAAAGTATGACGAGAAAGAATTTCTGAATCGAATTCCTTCAGAAGAGAATCGTCCAGATAAGAATGAGCTTGAATTGACAGAGTATGCAGGTGAGCTATAACCGTCTGAAAAACCCGAGTAAAAACCTGTGGTGCAACCGCCAGGCCAAACGGGACCGCCAGAAATTGGTAAACCTTGTTGTTCCAGACAAATCGGAGAAATTTCCTGGAAGCCAAAGAAATTGGGATATGGAAATAAGCATCCGAAAGGTCCAGTTTGGTGGTCAACATACCTGGAAGAATACAAGCTCTGATAGATCTGTTGGTCTCCATTTTAAAATGGGGAACAGAAAGGTAACTGTTCAGAATAGAGAGATCTATCACAGGTCTCATTCCCCCAGTTTTCTTGGGAACCAAGAAGAGACGAGAATAAAACCCTGGTGTCGACTGAGTCGGAGGAATTTCCTCTATTACTCTTTTCAGTAATAGAGATTGAACTTCCTCGGACAGAAGACGGAACTTCTCCTTGTCTGAGGTCTGAGACATAGGAATCGGACTGTCCGACAAAGGAGGGCGTTCCTGAAACACAAGATCCAATCCCCCTCGAATTACTGACAAAACCCACACATCTGTGGTGAACTTCTCCCAATGATGTAGAAACTGGGAAAGTCTCCCTCCCACTGGAACAGAAGGAAGAGGAACAGGAAACTGTTCCTCTCCTAAGGGAGGTGTCAGCAACATACAAGGGGGCAACAACCTATTTACGAGACCCAGGCTTCTTGGCACCTTTAAAACCTCCTTTCTGATGGGGTTTCTTAGGACCAGAAGCCTTGGGAACAAACGTTTTCCTCCTCTTGTCAATACCCGTTGGGGCAGAAGAAGAAACAGAAGCTGACCTCTTACCATTAGTCAATTGCACATTGACCCTAAGAGGCTGAGGTGTCTTATTGACCTCCTCCTGAACCTTCTGCAAAGATAAACCAAAAACCTTATCAGAAAGAGGAGAACGAAGTAAGGAGTCCTGAAGAATTTCATTGACAGAAGACTTCTCAAGTATTTCACGCCTTTTAGAAAGAGTGAAATTGGCTAGTGTGCCCATGAGAAGGCACTGAGAGGGCCCAAGGGTCTGATCTACTTGCAGAAGAAGAGACTTTACCTCTGCTAGATCATCACCTTCCTTGCCCTGAAGCAAAGCACCGACTGATGAAAGAAAGAACTCAGTAGTACCCAGAACATGTGAAGCACTACGGAGCAAGTTCTCCGATTTGGCCCACAAGGACTGAGAAAGGCGAAGCCCATCAACTGGTTTGGCCCCAAGAAGTTGTGAAAAAGACTTATCACAAACTGGGGCCGTTTTCCCGATAGAAGAGTCATGGATTTCAAAATCTTTATTCTTAAAATTACCGGGAAAAGAACTGGCACCAAACCCAGAAAAAGAAGAACCCTGAGAAGACTTGTCATTAGCCTTCACTGAAAGACAGTTATTCACAAACTGAAGTGCAGAAGAAGCATGATTAGATTCAGGAAAAGAACCAAAAGTATTAGGTTTATCCTGAACCAAACCACAAGAAGTCTCAAAGAAAGAGCTAGTCTTCTTAAGTCTAGGAGGAGAAGACAGGGGCACATGAGCAACTTCTCGCAAGAGAGAGTAAACTCAAGCCCTCAACTGGTCTTTAGAAGACACAGAAGAATCCTCTGCCTCCGATTCCCTAGGGGAACCAACATCCGTAGATGTAATAGACTTAGTCCGACCAGCCAAAGGAACCATATCAGAAACTCTAGCCATTGAAGACTCGCCTTCCTCGTGCTCATCTTCACTGAGGAAGGTAGCTTCTTGACTCCCTGTTGCCATGGAAATTAGATCGGATACTTCCTCACAAGGAGTGGGAACAGAGACCCGATGGCCAGCTTCCAAAGAAGAAATCCTGGAAGAAATAGTAGCCAAATCAACAGACATTGACTTCTTAAAGTCAGATAAAACCTCCTTAAAAGAACTAACCAACTCTGAATTCTGTAAGACAGAAGAAGAGTTAGACTGACTACAAGTAACCGGAGTCCTAAAGGTATCCTGACTGAAAGGAACTGGCCAGTACGCAAAGGGGTTAACACCCTGAGAACCAGGATAAGACTGGGTGGGTACAGCCCATGGTGGACGAGCCCAAGTCTGCACAGGAGGTATGGAAGGACCCGGTAAGCAGTATCCATATGAAAAAACTGGTGGTCTAGAACCAGGAAGGTTCAAACCCATAGAAGAACCAGGTGCTGAAGAAAAAGACCCTGTAGTGTTTACTGGTCTGGAAACAGTATGGGTAACAGTGGACAAGGTTGGTATACCCACCCTTGGTCTTGACGGAACTGGGCCCGCAAGACCGCCGACTCTCGCACCTGCTCCCGAAGGCTCAGGCATAATGGAAGAGACGGACATGGTTGGGCTACCAACCGACACTAAAGGATTAGGCACAGACCCATCCCAGAAACAATCTCTACCCGTTATACTAATTGCCTCGAAGGGCAAAGTATCACTTACACTACTATTCACACTTTGTAAGTTATCAAAATCCATAACTCACCAGTTAAATACTCACTATTTTACCTCGGTAAAAGCAGAAATAATCAAATTAAATACTAATATATATATAGTATTAAGCAACAAATTAAAATTTAAGCAATGATATAAGTTATCTTTGGTTTCTGTAAATCCGCTGCTGCACGAAATTAACGTGTGTGTTGTATCGCAGTAGGAAATGGAATGAGGTTTATGGGTGAATTGTTGGGATATATCCGGTGTTGAGGGAGTATCTCAATGTTATTTTGATGGTGGTTTTCAACTACTGTGGGTGAAGGTCGCTTGTGGGAGCGTCTCAGAATTTATAGTGGTAAGCTATTTATTGCTATAAAAACTCATTTATCGAGTCAATTGTCCTATTTAGTGACCGAACACAGTAACACTCCTATCAATTATCGGATTGGTAAAATTTCCGCATTAAAATCCGCCTTTATAGGTAGAGTTTTTTTTTAAATTTATTTCTTAATAACACTGTATAAAATTGTGAAATTTGACACGGAGCAGCGTTACAACATATAATTGTCTTTTTATTATAACAAAGCGCAATTTCATAACAATTGTTCAGATTATCAATGAAAATTATGTAAAAAAATGCATAGAAAAATAACAAAATTTATTATTCTAAATCTTTAAAAAGAATCATTATCAACAGATTTGTACTATCTGGTGTTAATATTTTATGTTTCGTCTTTCGAAAAATAATGCGACACATGCTCACGAATGTTGATAAAAAGGAATAGGTCGTATTTGAAAATAGCTACTAAATGTTTGTATCAAGGGGTACCTATAATAACACCTAGATAACTAAAAATGTGACCACAGAAACATCGTACGAACAAACGAATATGAAAATACAAATAGTTATCTATGATTTTAACTCATTTTTAACCGTATGTTATCTCGGTACATTAAACTCGAAAACTAGAAGGCCTACAGAAATAATGTGCAGTACTATTATTGGTTGTCTGTTTTGACGAGTTTTTCTTCTAATGAATTTCCTAGAAAAATACCTTTCAGGGAAATACAGAGCGTTATTATGTATTTTTTTATTTTTATTAAATTAGTTTTTCTTCACTTTTTAGTAAAGTCTTCTTTCTTAGTAGAAGTTAATTCTTAAAAAAGAAGATATAGGGACAGAACCCAAAATTTAGAATTTCTTTTTTAAGTCTAATTTTGATAGGGTCTTTTTCCTTAAATTCCTTGTGAAATATAAGCCTGTCTGTGTGATATTTTTTATTGCATTAACATTAAAAACAAAGTGTAATTCGTATAAGACATCCCTCTGTCAGTTAATTGAACAATATTGGTGTTCGTTGTACAATCTGAAAATCAAAAATAAAACAATATAATGTAGGAATAATCAAACGAACGGAATGCAAAATTTAAGATGCAGTAATTTCAGTTTGATAGTGGTGGTCAATTTTATTACTCTTATATGTATCACGCAAGTTTGTATCAAGTACACCTCGGCACGGAAATCAAACTCACAAATATCATGGCGATAAACATTAGCTCATTAGCTATAAATTAAATTATTACATGCAATTTCAGCCACAGTTTAAAGTCAGTTGAAGCGCATCAGTGGTGTAAAGGTTATCGTGCTCACCTCGAGTGTGGTAGATCGTGGGTTCATCGGTGGTGTAAAGGTTATCGTGCTCACCTCGAGTGTGGTAGATCGTGGATTCATCGGTGGTGTAACGGTTATCATGCTCACCTCGAGTGTGGTAGATCGTGGGCTCATCGGTGGTGTAAAGGTTATCGTGCTCACCTCGAGTGTGGTAGATCGTGGGTTCATCGGTGGTGTAACGGTTATCGTGCTCACCTCGAGTGTGGTAGATCGTGGGTTCATCGGTGGTGTAACGGTTATCGTGCTCACCTCGAGTGTGGTAGATCGTGGGTTCATCGGTGGTGTAAAGGTTATCGTGCTCACCTCGAGTGTGGTAGATCGTGGGTTCATCGGTGGTGTAAAGGTTATCGTGCTCACCTCGAGTGTGGTAGATCGTGGGTTCATCGGTGGTGTAACGGTTATCGTGCTCATCTCGAGTGTGGTAGATCGTGGGTTCATCGGTGGTGTAAAGGTTATCGTGCTCACCTCGAGTGTGGTAGATCGTGGGTTCGAGTACCGATCGGGTCAAACCAAAGATTATAAAATTGACATCTGTTGTTTCTCCTGCTAAGTACGCAGCACTAAGAAGAACGACTGGTTGGCGAGCAATAAAGATAATGTGTCCGAGTGGAACAACATGTCTGCCCGATGAGTGTTGCTTCTGTGAGCTAGCAGTATAAACATCCACATAAGTGTGTTGGTCTAGTATAAAGCGGACGTCATCATCATTTCCTTGAATGTAACTTGTTCTCGCCATGATATAGCTGAAAAGTTGCCTATCTGGCGTTAAAAACATTCACTCAGTGATAGAAAAACAAGACAGTTAGTGATGATCACAATATTTTGATGTGAACTCGAAGAAAATGGTTTCCTATTTTTACTGAACATTGCGACAATTAAGCTTTTCCGTTTTAAAATGCTGTGCTATCAACGAATGCTTTGGGTTTTTGTTGTTGCATAATGAGATTTTAAATCAGATATTCTTTATCATTATTATTATTATTATTATTATTTTACTATCTGGTCATCACTTCACTGATTACTTGGCAAGACTTACGAATTGTTTGGGTCTTATTTACAAGTCTTCCGATGGTGTGTGGACTGTGTCCTTAATGGCATTATGTACAAACTCTGCATCAGTGTGCATGTACCAACTTTTATCAATACAATGCAAACAAATAAAGAAAACAACTCTCTAGATAAATGTAACATTATAAATACCTTTATTATTATCCGGGGAACGGGCCACTCCTTGTCGTCGTTGTCGTGGGTGTCGTCGTCGTTTGTGTCGGGGCTTTGGTTTTACATTTGCTTTCAATACCTATTAAAAATACGTCATTTAAATTGATTATTGGTATATATTTGTATTTGAATTGTTGCAATTGGAAAATTTGCAATCTCCTTATTATATTAAAATTAACCTAAAAATGTAAAAGATATGACAACAATATTTTGTAAATGAAAAAACAGTAATAGTAAACTGAGAAAAAAATTCTAAAAATATCAGATTAAGTCTGTTAAAATTAAACAAAAAAGTTTGTAAAAAAATTATATATAAAATATTAAGTGGGTTAAAATTAAACAAAAAAGTTTGTAAGCAAATTATATATAAAATATTAAGTGGGTTAAAATTAAACAAAAAAGTTTGTAAAAAAATTATATATAAAATAGTAACTGGGTTAAAATTAAACAAAAAAGTTTGTAAAAAAATTATATATAAAATATTAAGTGGGTTAAAATTAAACAAAAATGTTTGTAAAAAAATTATATATAAAATATTAAGTGGGTTAAAATTAAACAAAAAAGTTTGTAAGCAAATTATATATAAAATATTAAGTGGGTTAAAATTAAACAAAAAAGTTTGTAAAAAAATTATATATAAAATATTAACTGGGTTAAAATTAAACTAAAAAGTTTGTAAAAAAATTATATATAAAATATTAAGTGGGTTAAAATTAAAAAAAAAGTTTGTAAAAAAATTATATATAAAATATTAAGTGGTTTAAAATTTAAAAAAAAGTTTGTAAAAAAATTATATATATAATATTAAGTGGGTTAAAATTAAACAAAAAAGTTTGTAAGCAAATTATATATAAAATATTAAGTGGGTTAAAATTAAACAAAAAAGTTTGTAAAAAAATTATATATAAAATAGTAACTGGGTTAAAATTAAACAAAAAAGTTTGTAAAAAAATTATATATAAAATATTAAGTGGGTTAAAATTAAACAAAAATGTTTGTAAAAAAATTATATATAAAATATTAAGTGGGTTAAAATTAAACAAAAAAGTTTGTAAGCAAATTATATATAAAATATTAAGTGGGTTAAAATTAAACAAAAAAGTTTGTAAAAAAATTATATATAAAATATTAACTGGGTTAAAATTAAACTAAAAAGTTTGTAAAAAAATTATATATAAAATATTAAGTGGGTTAAAATTAAAAAAAAAGTTTGTAAAAAAATTATATATAAAATATTAAGTGGGTTAAAATTAAAAAAAAAAGTTTGTAAAGAAATTATATATAAAATATTAAGTGGGTTAAAATTAAACAAAAAAGTTTGTACAAAAATTATATATAAAATATTAAGTGGGTTAAAAGTAAACAAAAAAGTTTTGCAACAATTTATATAAAAATCTAAATTTAAAAGATATGATTAATTATTTTTTTATTAAAAAGATTGTAAACTGGAAAAAATCTAAAAATATTAGAGTATGTCTGTTAAAATTTAAAAGAAAGTTTTGTAAAAATTTATATATAAAATAATAAGTCTGTTCAAAGTAAGCAAAAAAGTTTTGTAAAAAATTATATATATAATCTAAATTTAAAAGATATAAATAATTATGTAAATAAAAAAGGTGAAAATCTAAAATCTTAGAATAATTTAAATTGAAAATCTTTCTACAAAGGCTAAATTCTAAATATTCTATGATTCTTCTGCAATTAAACAATTTTCTTAAATCTAAATTCACAATTTGGTTTATTTTCATAAAGTATGATATTAAAACATGTGCTTATGTACTGATTTATTTTGTTATTTTCATGAAATATGATAAATATAGATTATTACATGGCATTTTTCCTAGGGTCCATACATTTACCCAAGAATACCCAAGAATACCACTAGAACACCCCAAAAATACCCTTTGAATGCCCAAGAATACCACAAAATACAAATAATATAAAGATCTTGAATTTTTTTTTTTTTTTTTTCATTTATTCTGTTGACGGAGATATTTCACAGAAGGCAATGCTGATTGATTTATTATTTGTACTTCTTAACTATTGATCATTAGTTCTATTTTCATTTATAATTTTTTTTATAATTTATTTTAATAGTATTTACTTTAATGTATTTTTTTTTTATTTTGGAGACTTTGTTAATATTGATTTCATGCATGTAAATGTGGTGAATTCCAGAATGATGATTACGGCTGATTAAATTTTATTAATAATTTTTGTATGAAAAAAAAAAAGAATAACAAAGGCATGACTCCATTTCATTTCTCCTTGTTATATTTCATGGTTATTCAACAAAATTGTTCCTCTTTTATTTGGATTTATTGCCTTTTTTTTTCGATTTGTTGCACTGTTTACGTGTCTTTTTCATTTTCGTTTCGCTATGTATTTTTTTCATCTTATGGATTCTTTTGTGTTATCTACTTTTCAGTGTCCATCTGACAGTCACTTTTCCTTAAAATCTGTATAAACGCCTCAATGTCAAATTAAATTCTTACTTGGTAAAGTTGTATTTGCTATAAAAACTTAAGATATAGTAAGTATTCATTGTTTATTATTCACATAATACATATATATATATATAGTATTCACATTTATATAGATAATAAATAAACAAAATTATGTACAATGCTGTATGTATCAAGCTATTTATCAATATTTTCAGAATTTCGATTAGAGTTTTTTTTTTCACTGATACAATTTCACAACGCTAATGTCTTTTGGAGGTTTTGGCATTCACCGGTCTCTTCTTTTGAGCAGGCTTTTTGGCTGCTTCTTTTGTCTTTGTTGGTACCGAGTACTGGCCATCTGTTGATGTGATGTGTAGTGGCTTAGACAGTGATGCCTTGATAAAATTTAAGAAGTATTTCTTTTGGTCTTCAACAGTTTTTGATCTGAAGATGTCTTCTCTAATGCAGAACTTTCTGTTGACACCATGGAATCGGAAGTTACCAGTGTTGTACAGTGACCGTTGTAAGTCTAACATCTGTAGTTTAACCATGTCAGATAAAACCTTGATTAGTGCTGGTGTAGATTGTGGTTTCCAATTAACATCTATTTTCATCAAATTGTGAATCGATTCCGCATTATTGTTTGTCCATTTACTGGCCGAATTCAGCCCACTCGGTTCTAAGTTACTAAAATTCAGTTTCAGTTTTGGTTGAAGAATGTTGTGGAAATAATTGAAAAATTCCTGCCTACTGGCATCTGGCAGAGTTGTAATTTTTGCACAGCGTTCATCAAATTCAAAAGTGTCTTTAGAATTAAGGACACCCTCTTCTCCGACTATACTGTCCATTATGTGTACTCTTTCTTTCGTCTTTACTCTAATTTTGTTTCTTAAGTATGCTGAAACATTGTCTTTCAAATGTTTGGTACAAAGTGATCTCTTGGCATCTGGAAAAACTGTATCAATAGCTTTGGTGAGGGATTTTTCTTCGTCGCTCCCAATTTGGATTGAAGGTGGAAGGATAACATCAACACTTTCTATCTGAGATGACAAGCCTGCGTTAATATGGGACAAAAAGTAATGGTACTTGTCGAATCTAGCTTCTTTGTGGAGAAAGATGGGACCTAAGAAGATCGGATGATCATTCGATTCTTTTCTTACAACTCGGTTGTTTTTGTAGACGAACGAGGTGACATAAAAGCTCCCTAGGTTGAAAGTCCTGTCTATTCCAACTCGTGGTTCGTCATTATTAGTGATACATTTTTTAAAGTCTATCATCTGTTCTTTATTGTATAAAATGATGGACGGAATCTGACCTTTGGTGTGTTCTACTTTTTGCACAAAGTCATTTTCATTTAACATTTTAAGGACCTCTAACACTTCGTCGGCAACATTGTTTCCGGAGTAAGATCTGGTCATTACGGTGTTTCAGGACTCTCAACTGTTGCATACTTTTCGGTGCGTTTGCTTCATCTTTTAAGACCATTTCTTTATACACCTGACGCGACTTTTTTTTACTAAAAGTTCTTGTGAAGCTTTATCTATCACATTTTGCTGCGAAAGTGAATGGACAGTTTTGTTTTGCTTTTGTGGTGATGATGGGGACGATGATAACGAATCTGTAAACGTATCGTGTTTTGTGTAAGACATGTTTCTTGAAGAAGACGTGTTATCAATTCGACGCTTTTTGCTAACAGAAGTTGGTAGTGGTGGAAAGTCGTCTAAACTGTCGATGCAAGGTGAACTTGAAAATTTAATTGGTTGTTGTTTCACAGGCGATACATAGTTATCTAACAATGGTCGGGATACCAGTAGTGTCCTTGTTTGTAATCTTCTACACGTGCCCACATGACACGTATCTGACGAGAAGCGTTGAATGAATTTTGAGGTACTACTAACATGTTTAGAAGGCAAAAAGGTCTATCTGCTTTACCATTCATTGGAGGGTAGATTGATTCGATCGATACACCTGTTACATTTGGTAACGCAAAAAATGTCCAGATTGACGAATAACCACCTTGTTTTGCACATGATAAGACTGAATTGGTGCTACTGAAGGTAAATTTGAAGCTATTGGAAGAGACATCACCCGGTCTTTCATTGTAATAATTTCTATGCATGCACGAACTCGGAGTTCTTGTGAAAGGTCCTGCGTACTAATCAAGAACACGGAAACCGAGTCGAACAGACAACCACCACCGGAGTATACTTTGTACGGTGTACCAACATTGTAGATTCCACACTGGTTTAGGATTGCATTAGCTTTGGAGTCAACACTCAGAGATGATGGTACTGACGATTTCGGTAACGAAAATGTTGGCAATTGTTGTCTCTCTCTCTGGGCTGCATGTACAAGCTGTAAGTAACCACTTTCTGCAGCCTTAAAAAGCAAAACAGAAATTTGTTAATACATATTTTTTCTTTTTTTTTCCTTAAATTTATACATTCAATATGAATTTAGTGATCCTATAATTTATGATCGCAGAAAGTTGCAGTAAGTTTTAGGTAAATAGCGCAATACGGCAATTATAAAATAAATTCATCTTTCAGAATTTATTTCCATATTCGACCTCGTTTAAGGAGTGTATTTCTGGACAAAAACGAGTTCAATATGGAAATATATCTTACTGAATGAAATTTATAAATTAAAGAACTATTTTGGAAATTATTTACCAATTGTCGGGCAATACGGCAATTATAAAACAAATTCATCTTTCAGAATTTATTTTCATATTCGACCTCGTTTAAGGAATGTATTTCTGGACAAAAACGAGTTCAATATGGAAATAAATCTTACTGAATGAAATTTATAAATTAAAGAACTATTTTAAAAATTATTTGCCAAATATCGACGAATCCGGAAAAAAGAAACCAATTTTTTTTTCCAGGATTCGTCGATATTTGGCAAAATTTAATTAATATTTGTATTTAAGAAATATTTTGGAAATTGTTTACCAGAGATCTCAAACAAAAACGAGTTGGTTCTTTAAGACTAATTTTTTTTAAATTAAAAAACTTTTTTTAATATATTAACCAACCGTAGGATAGTTTGGCAATCGAAATGGTTCAGACGACTTTCTGCGATCAAATTAGTTATTACATCATACATGTATTTTCGCAAGTACATACTTATGAATAAAGCTTCAGTATCGATACGAATTAATTGCTATAAGAATAGAAATGTATACTTTTTATTACTATCCAAGAACTCACAAGGAGTTGATACGTTGGTATTTTATTTTTAGTGAAGTTTCACGATAATAAGAATTCAAAACTTGATTCCGATTCATAAATTTATTTAACAGAAATATATATATACTAGTAAATGAATGTAAGTCAAGTTCAGGTACTTTACAGCAAGTTTTTGGAGTATGTAGTTAAAACATTATTCTTGGTGTATTAAAAACACTATTGAATCTAAATTGTAAGTAAAAAGACTACTAGAAATTAATACTTATAGCTTCAACAAATATTCCATTAAAAATGAATACGGCAGGTCCTTTATTGCAAATATAAACAAATAAAAGGCTAAGTGATGTTTTAAAATTTAATTAAAAAAGAAATGAATATCCGTTATACTGAAAATCAAATAAAATTGACACTGGAAACTATTTGGGGACAACAAAAGAACACACAAACAAAATAAAAATGCATACAAAGAAATAAATAAATAATAATAATAATAAGAGACCATTTGCGATACATGTATAAATGTCTAATTCTACGCCGCACTTTTCATTAAAGAAAAGAAATACAACTTTCTTTTTCGAATGGTTGATAAATGTGATAAGCATGTTTGAATCGAAATGTTAAGTAATGTCATTGGTAAATAGTGACTTTCAGAACGACTAAAATCGGCCTTGAAATTAATTTTTAATTGATAGTGTACAGAAAATAGGCCTAAACATACATTAATTGTATCCATGCTAGACGTACATGTAGCTAAGGAAACTGTATATTTTGTAATTCCTTTTCAAAATTTTCATAAAGATTATTTTGTTTTTGTAATGAATTATTCTAATTTACCTATTATCAACTAGAAAAGTAGACAAAAAAGAAAAAAAAAACACCTTTCGTTATTTTGGAAATATGTTAGGTGAAAACACATTTCTCAGTGCATCTTTTTTTTTAAAAAGTTTCCCCAAAAATTTAAACAAAATTGACGAATGTCTTTCGGATCCTTTAATTCAAACATAATTCGTATCCTAAAATGTAATGAAAGTCAGTGAATAGAGCAATGTTTTTAGTAGAAAGTTTACATTTATTTTTTTATTACTAGTATAAATGTATAATTTATTTTTTTCTACAATATTGATTACGACTTTGAAAAAAGAATTCAGATCTATAGAAATTAATTTGTTTGTATTAGAAAAATGGAAGAAAAACAATTCTGACTTGTACACGGTATTAACACTTTAAAAGCTATTAGAATTTCAATTTTTTTTTCTACATTGAGATTATTTATCAAATTACGTTGGTGTTATAAGAAATTTTAAAATTGAAATGCTTTGTCAACTTAACTAACATACCTTGCTTAGTCTGTTGAGACTTGCTGAATAGTTGAACATCGTCTTGTGTTTCATATAGATCGAAATAAAGAAATATACCCGGTTTGTATTTTTGAGGGTTTTATAGGAAAGGAGTTTTTTTTTATTAAAATGGTTTCACTTTCAAGGTTGTCTGAATATCTATGCTTATCAAAATACAAGCCAATCTTTATGTCGTCGTATTTTCCATCATTTCTTTGATCGTGAAATTGTTATAATTTTTTTCTCTCTAAAATTGTGTTTGCCTAATGTAAAAACAATACTTTTGTTGTTTAATATTTCGAGAAATAATTAATTATATTGATCACCCGAGATTGGTCTTGATTACTTCCGCGAGCTTCCCTATACCAAGCCATGTAATGATTATTTGTTGTTTTTGTGCGCATTTTTCTATTTTGAACATGTAAGAGCTATTATGTCGGGAAATTGTGCCATTAATTTTCATCGTTATCATTTTAATAAGATTTTGGTAGTTTTTCGTTGTTTCGGGGAAATAAAAAAATTCTATCTGTTTCTCGGTCTTTCAGGGATATTCACAGATCCTCTGAGGGTATTCTTGGGTAATATGGGGTATTCTTGGGTATTCTTGAGTATTCCGGGGGTTTTCTTGGGTATTCTGTGGTATTCTTGGGTAAATGTATGGACCGTTTTTCCTATCATACCCTTTATCAGCCATAGCTATAGGTTTCAAGATTTCAAGATTTTATTAGATAACGCTCAGACACAATGTATGTGTTATCTGAGGTCATGAAATCAGTCCGAGAGCTGATAGGCTCAATGAATAATATATGAACGAGGGCTGATAAAAGGGTATGATATGAAAAATGACATGTTATGATATGTTTATCATATACTTCAACAGAGGAAATAACTGATTTGTACCAAAATGTTTAGTCATTTTTGGCTAGAATTAAATACATACACAAATGTAGTTATAGAACAAGAAATGTATTGTTTTAATATGCAAAGCCAATAAATGCATTTTTTTTTAGCACTTTCAATATCATACGAGAGAAAATTGGCAGTAATAATAATTTTCTGTGCAAATATACAACAAAACAGTTTAGTCCGCCGTGTTTGTAAACACAATTTTCCAGAAATTCACGAAGTGAGCTTACGAACATTGACGGAAAGGCATGTAATAACATTCTGGAAGCAGTTAATAAACTTGCTTTATCAGCCCGCTTGGGTCATTCTTGTGAAACTGGGGTGAAATAAACATGATTCCTCTTATTATTCTAAACAATACTCAAGGTGTTATCACAGGGTAAAAATTTAGCTATATTATCTACAAGTATATGATAATAAACTATATCTTTACTTCCTGCTTAGTTTATTCACTCAATACTCGCACAACAACGGGATAACTTCTACACTAAAAGTTAATTGTGGACTTGGAGTACATTGATATCTCCCCGATTTTAGATTAATTAAACAACACCAGTCATGTCTATAGAACAATTAACCTATTCAACCTAAGCCAACATTTTTCATACCTTTTTATACCTATTTTTCATAATCTTGGCATAGGGTTGAATGAACCTATGTAGTCTATATTAAGTCCATGATCATCTGGGGATAAAAAATTTAAATACTGAGATTCGTTCTATACTAAAAATTACGAAATAAAAAAAATTATTCTTAAAAATCCTTAAAGGCAAACAACAGAATTGATTTTTTTTTATTGCCAATATTCGATGTTTTATACTAATTGTAGTTGAAATTTTTCATAATATCATACGCTTTGCTTTACGGACTACCAGCGAGTGTCATTCAGAGATTGCAGAGAATTCAGAACACAGCTGCTAGAGTCGCTACAAGGCGAAAGAAACACGATCACATTACACCGACTCTAGAGACTCTGCACTGGCTGCCCATACATTACCGTGTGCAATACAAAGTCTTACTCTATGTATTTAAAGCGTTGAAACAAGAGGCACCGTTATACTTAGAAGAACTTGTGAATATATACAAGCCAGCAAGATCATTAAGATCCGAAAGCAACACAACACTTGTAACACCAATTGTACGAACTAAGAGTTATGGAGAAAGGAGATTTGATAAACCAGCCGCCTCTCTGTGGAACGATTTGCCGAACGAACTTCGAAATGTAGTCAGTGAACGTTTTCAAAAAGAAACTAAAGACTCATTTGTTCAGACAAGCGTTTTTAAGTTTTTAAATTTGTTTTGTTGAATATGAACCTTTCTTTCCAGTGATATCAGTTATAGTGCCATTGACTTTTTATACCCTCTGTTTTAATAGGAGATGTGTTTCTTACATGTATGTTTAATGACAAGGTATCATCTGTTTTATGTTCATTATTCTGTGATAGAGCCAAAGTTTTGTCTAAATTGTGACAGTATAAATTTTTAACCTTAACCTAAAGTCTATCATATTTTGTTCTTAATAATATCTAAGTTTATTATTCTGTGATAAAGCCATATTTTTGCCTAAATTGTGTTAGTAACAATTTTTAACTTTAACCTAAAGTCTATCATATCTTGTTCTTAAAAATATCTAAGTTCAATTTCTCTTTCCCTTTTCTTTTATTTTTTTTTATTTTTTTTTTAATTCCTGCGTATTTTAGAACTCTATATGTTGTATATATACTTTTTGATTTGGACTAGTTTTTCAATTTGTAATTTTTATCTCATTGTGTCAATTCTTGATATATGTTTTATTGTACATGTATATTGTATTTTATGCACTGTAAAGCGCTTAGAGTAATATTGTTTTAGATTAAGCGCTATAGAAGAATTGTAATAATAATAATAATAATAAATAAATAGCCTAGAACGAAGGAAATACGTCGCTGTTTTATCTTCTTGAATCCAGTAAAGAATCCAATGTTTACCCGCGCAATATTCATACGACCTGACAGTGAACTCATTCGGGAAAGCGTTTGCGCATGTTCGAAATTGCTTGTTGATGAAGAAAGCACATGGCACAAATCGAATCGTGGAATTGAACAAAAACATCGACGGATTCTATACGAAAACGACTCAAAAAGGAGGATTCAGCAAGCTTTGTGAAAAAATTTAAGAAAGATGTTATACCCACCTACTCCATTTTTCAACACGTAAGTATAATTTAGTATCTTTTTTCGGCCGAATCATATTTTAACAGTAGAATTGCATCGTAGTTTTTTATATATTCTTTTTTTCAGGAGAAAACGCTAGGTGATATCTCTTTTAAATTAGAGACTAAAATAATGAACTTCATGTCTGTTTTTTTCTTAAAAAAATATAATCAAGCAACTCAAGTGTTGTCAATAATATGCAATACAATTTGTTTACAATGTTCCCTTTATCGGGCCCCTTTGCAGAGCTTGGGTTTGTTTTTATTGATTTTATCACGTATTTCCGATTTTAAGTGTCATTCTTACTAAGTACCATTACATAATATTAATTGATTACCCCGGGATCCAATTTCATAGATATATTTCTTAAATTATATTAATTCTAACGAATTTACATGCAACATGCTTCCTGGTTATTTATAGCAGTTATCAGTATTCGGCAAACTTCGGAAAAGCAGCTGACTTATAATTAGGTCGTGTTAATGGCGATTTTACCAACAGACATTCGAATTCTTTTCACTAATTACGACATTATAGCATATTTTTTAAACCTGGCTTCTTGTTCAGAACATTTTATTAGTAAAAAAACATCGAATATTGGCAAGTTTTAATATAAACCAAAAAATTCAATTCTGACAGCCTGTATGCCTTTAAATAATTCATGTCTTAGAAAAATAGATGTAAAAATACAGGATATAGCTAAATGTTTACTGCCTGCTCTAATTACTTCATGTAGTACTGATAAGTGTAATAATTGGGGTGTGTTATTGCTATATCAGTACAGAAAGTGTAAATGAATGATGTTTTATGTCTTTCGTGATAACATTTCAAAGATAACATGGAATAATTAACCATTAAAGAGCACCATTCTAGAGATTCTTTATTTTCTTAAACACCATAGTAGGTACAGTGGTACAAAGAATTTGTTCAATATGATAACATAAATAATAATAACACACATGACAAGATGAAATAAGTAAAATGATTAACAAATACAGTACAGCAACAACAGAGGATTAACCTGGAAGAACAACTTGAGAATTTATAACCCTTATAAATTTGCAAAGATTTTTTAGTTTACTTTTTTGTTTAGATTGAAACAATTTTCCGAACTTTAATATATTAATTCTGTGTATAAAATAAGGATTTAAAAATTGTTTTCTGATATCTACTAGAGATCGACACTGAATAATATAATGAAATTCGTCACCAAGTTCTTGGTATTGACATAAATTACAGTGTCTATTTTGTCGTTCAATTCTATGCCATATGCCCGTTTCTATTGGTAACCTATGATTTCCGGTTCTAAATCTACAATATGTAATTCTATCTTTATCTGTTAAAATATCTAAATAATGCTCAAATTCGAAATTTTCTTTAAATAATCTGTAAGACAGCCCTTTTGGCGAGTTTTCAATATCAGATCTCCATTTTTGTTGTAATTGGTCAAATATGTTTTGCTTTAAACTAACACTTAACCATTTTGGATTTACATTTCCTTGAGATATTCATACATTATTATAACCACATCTATCTAATATATTCTTAATACATTTCAACCAATCAGACTTATATTGATTTTGCGAATTTTTCAAAAACATTTATATATACAAAATGTTTGCAATTTTACTATCCTTTCCAGTTACCATTTTTGACCAAAGATAATCATGCGTAGTTCTATATAGACTGACATAGGATAAATTCCAAGTTCTCCATATATCATAAAATTCGGAGTTGACTTCTTCAAATTCAATATTAATTTGCAAAATTTTAAGTTCACTCTTTCAATAATATCTATGTTGCCGAACCCCCATATTTCGCACCCATATAACAGGATTGGCTTCACAATTTTATCAAAAAGATCGTATTGAGATTTAATTGACAAGTTGTGTAACCTCCCCTTCTTTAATACTTCGTGCATAGCCTTATATGCTTTATTAATTAAAACCTTCTTCGCATTTGTAAAACTACCTGTTCTTGAGAAATTCAGGCCTAGATATGTGAATTCATTGACAATATCTATTGCATTCCCATCATATAAAAAGTTAATATTTTGGGGTAATCGACCACTAGAAAAAATTATAATTTTAGATTTGTTAGAATTAACTTTAAGTTTCCAGATATTACAGTACTCACAAAATATATTTAGTTGTAATTGTAGATCTGATGCAGAATCCGAAAATAAAACTGTATCATCAGCATATAGTAACACAAAGAGTTTTAAATAAATATCAAATTCTGCTTCGATCTCATCAGATATACAATCCAAGCCACATACATTCCTTTCTTCAAGAAACTGTTGGAGATCATTTAAATATAGTGAGAATAAGAAAGATTAAAGGTTTTCTCCCTGTCGTATTCCTATATTACATGGAGAATATTCTGACATTTCGCCATTATATAAAACACGAGATTTGATACCACTATACATATTAAAAATAACTTTATACATTTTACCATTAATTTTATTTCCAAGTAATTTATGCCAAAGACCTTTTCTCTATATCTTTATTCTCATAAAGCCAATGTATAACAATGGTACAGAGATATAACAATAAAATCAAAATAACAACAACTATTTACAACATATATATAAATTAGGAGAGAGGTTACAAAGGATTAAGAGCCTGGAGGACAAACACCGGTATTGATAGCACTTATAAAATGACAGAGTTTCTTTAGTATTGGTTTTCTTTTACTTGACATAAGTTCAGAAAATTTGATATTATTATGTCTATATATGAAATAATTTAACAGTGACTGCTTACGTTTTTGGTTAAAATAAATACATTCAAAAATATAATGGTATTCATCTCCAATTTGGGATCTATTACATAATATACATTTACGATTTTCTCTTGGAAACGGTATCAAAGGCCTTTGCAAAATCAATAAATGCACAATATAATTTCTTTTTCTTATTTTTCATTATATAAATTAACATATAAATTACAAATAAATTATCTATCGTTGAATATCCTTTTCTAAACCCCCCTTGGTTTTCACAAATTAGGCAATAGTCTTCAGAAAACTTATTTAATCTTGTATTCAAAATAGATGTAAATAATTTGCCAAAACGTCTAATAATAGTAATAGGTCTGAAATTGCTAGGATCTAGTTTATCTCCTTTTTTCTTATACAATGGTATAATATTTCCTGATAACCGGCAAAGTTCTGGTATACAACCATTATCAAACATAATATTAAACAGTTTTACATAAATGTTTAACATAACACTAAATGAATGTTTCAAATATTCATTAATTATCGTATCCTCAACAGAAGACTTATTGTTTTTTAATTTCTTCAATGATTTTTGAATTTCATTTGCTGTAATACTTGAATTTAAAACAATATTCAACCTCTCTATATCATTTTGGTTTTCAATATTGGTTTCTTCCTCAGTCGGATTTCCCAGGTTTAAAGTTTTAAAATAATCTAAGAATATATTAATGGGTATGTCCGGGCTATGTTGTTTTCTGCCACAGTGTAAAATTTTCCGATATTCCTTAGTTTTTGTAGACTTTAAGTTATCTATTTTATTTCTGATTTTTTTCTATGTTTACGGATACTTTTATCCATAATTCTCTTATATTTTTTCTTCAGAGATTTAGTATCATTTTCTAGAGCTTGTGTACGATTTCGCTCAAGTTTTCGTTTCGAACATCTAAATTGCTTCTTTGCTTGCCTGCACTCATCATCAAACCATGGTTTAGACTTACTTGTATCATTACGTATATTTTTTGCTTTGGTATACGTACCAAAGGTAGATTTTGCAGAATTGGTTAGCAAATTACATATTTTTTTCAACAACATTATTAATAGTATTTTCACCCATATCTGTTAATTGAGAAAGTATATCATTTACTTGTACCTGGTCAATATTCTCAACAAAACTGTTTAATTTTTCATTATCCCATTGTTTTATTTTTTCTGTTCCCTGTGTTTCATCTTTTTGAGTGACGTCATTTGGTTTTTCTGCACATGTAACTTTGAGGGATAATGGAGTATGAATGTCCGAAAATAGCTTACTTGAGTCTAATACTGAAAAATGTTGAACAAGCTTGAGAAAACTTATTGAACCAATAACATAATCTACTACATTGGCATCTTTACTTGTAAATTTACTTACTCCCTTATCATTAAACATTCTACCATTGCATATAAACATATTATTATATTTACAAAATTCAAGTAATAAGTTACCAAAATTATTTTTTCTGTGATCCATGCTTTTTCTTGAATATCTATGTTAAGCTCATTCAACATATCAATACCTTCGTTATCATTATCTAACATTCCTGAAAATTCATCGTAATTCGTTTCAACAAAATCTGGTTCCTCAGCGGTGCGAGCATTAAAATCTCCAAGAAGGCATATATAATCGTAATTTGTACAAAAATTTAGAAATTCGTTCTCAATTTCACTAAAAGGATCGCCAACACAATACAATGAATTTTCAGGAGGAATATAAACAATACCAAACAGAACATCTTGTTGCACACGAAATATGTTTTTGCTTATTTCGAACCATAGTACATATTTACTATCTGTTTCAATAATTGAAATATTATCCCCTACTGATTTTCTGAATCCAACGATTATCCCCCCTGACTTTACTCTACGAAACTGAAATCTGTTTTTCATTTTAATAATAAAACCAGGTAGATCTCAATCGAGTTTTCGTTTAGTATTTGAACTAGGAAGTGGTGATATTGTTGACAAAGGGAAGCTGTTATGTCTCTCAAGATCGTTCACATTGTTTGGCGTGGAGAGAAGCACATTATGTAAACTTTCAAAATGCCTGGGCGAAGGTGATAAGCAGCGACTTTTTTTGTTATCTGGGGAATAACTAGGACTTGAGAATGCATGTAAGGCTGTTGTCATGGGTTTTTCATTTTTGGATACATAAGTTGATGGCTTTCGGTAAATTGAAAGTCTCAGACCTTTTTTTCTTTTCCCACGAAATATACCCATTGCTCAAACTGCAATATATAATGAAAAACGTTTCAGTAATGATTTAATTCTATCAAATTAATGGATTTGTCCAAAAGTTTAAAAAGAATAAAGAAACAAGATACGAAGTTTTCCTCTGTTCAGGAGCCACCATTTATAAAGACTATGGAATGAAAAGACAAATGCCCTAAATATTATAGGATTATTGCACTAATATTTGGGAATGTCTTCCCAGAGTAGAATTTGATATTGCACAAACTTGCTAGTGCAATATATTATTCTACGAGGGAATATATTACCCGATATTCGTGCAATAACTCTTTTATTGCATAGCGATTTTACGTGGGAAAATTCTATTGACGTCAAATGTGTAGCGCATGCTGGTGTGCAATATGGACGAATATATTATCACGTTCACTTTTGGTAACGTTCTTCGGGAAATATTTTCTTGCTATACAATACAATGTAATGTGATGTAAATTTTGACCTAATAAGAATATTTTACATCACTTTTTGAGGTCTAAATACTTGCTCCAACTTCCTTCTTTTGAACTATCTTTATCATTTTCATGGAAAATATCATATCTCCACAGTCATTCTATTGTAAGGAACGTTTAATGAGCTTTACTTTAAATTACTTCAAATCATCACTGGTTTATCATGCATCACCCGATAGCTCATGCATAACTTATCTATATAATGCATCACATTTATTTGAAGGAACTCGTGTAGGAAGATAAATGCATTTTGATGATTTATTCCATATCCGACTAATGCAAGTAATCAAATCAAATTATTTCACACTGCCGAGAACAACGAGCACTGGGTAAATTTTTTTAGATTTCCTTTGTCAGGAACTGGCACAAATCGTTTTTAGGAAAAATGTTTCCGGACAATAAAATCACCGGAATTTTAATTTTGAAAAATTTACAAACACCTGCAGAAGTTACAAACATTAAAATTGTTGACTTTTAAGAGTATAGTTCTTGTGAATTGATGCTGAGAATTTTGGTTTTGTTAATAAATGACAGATTTGTCAATGTTTGATTTATGTAGACAATATTAGTGCACATCCATAAAATATAAAGTTTATGTGTATGACGCTAAAAACTGGGATAAAGGCGAAGTTCACTATTTTCTTAATAAGGGATTAAATGATCACTTTCTATTATACCAAGAATATAATCAAAATCATGGGGGCATTTACAGTTATACATGGGGTAAACAATATACAATTATTGCCTGCACTTAATGCGAACAATTATGATGTTCACCGCAAGTGCAGGCAATAATTGTTTTATTATATCGAAACTCTATTTACAATAATGTTGGATGTGTGTTTTTATCTTGTGTTTTCATAAACTTCATATTTGTGTTTTCAACTTCCGGTCAAGTTTGTAATTCCAGAATGCAAAAACGGATACATTTCCGGACAGACATGGAACATCACATTTGTCGACCGGTGAACAACAGTGATGTTTCCCTGGGGTACCAATTTTGTAAAAATATCACTTTTATTTTATATATAACATATAATGTAAGGTATAATAATACATTTTCATTGTCCATATTTTAAGCAATATAGAGATATTTAAATCAAGAAGAGATATACAAAAGGATCAAATATTATCAACTTCTTGGGGATTATGGCGTCAACAAATAGGTTGAATCTGACTAATCTATGTAAATTTATACGGATCATGAATGAAAGGGTGTGTCCTCTTGACTAACTGTTTTCCTGTATTCTGATATTGTATATATTATATTGTGCATATTGTATATGGTTGTGTCTATGTCTTCTCTGTACCTATGTCATATGGTGATGAGAATAAAGATATATTATATGCAAGATAAATAAAAAAAAAAAAAAAGTGGATTTAATCTATATATCAGTTATCTCTGAACAAATAAACAGGTTTATAATTCCACAGAAAATTGTTTTCCTGCATTTTTTAAAATCACAGCCCGTTTCAAATAATTTGTCTGAATGATTATGAGTTTATTAATTGCATTCTCATCTAATTTTTTCTTATCTGTATTCCTCATATCAATCACAGGTTTAATGTCAACCCTTTCAGGTTTTGGACTGGATTGTCAAAAGACTGTTGAAATATGTACTCTACTTAGCCCAGGCTACCCAGACAAATATATATTGTCTATATGTTGTAATCTTGAATGGAATTACGAATCTTTCTCTGTAAGTCTTCTACTGCCAACGGTTCAGAAAAAAACATTTCTTCTTATCAAATTCTTCAAATTGTTGAATTCAAAATGTGATTAAATAGATATACTTTTTAATGAACGAAAATTGAAGAAAACAGTGTTTCCATACTTTCAATAGGTGTCATTGCTAAATACAAACAAGTTTATTTATAGATACTGATAGATTAATTTAATTACATAATAATTACTGAGTAGAACCATTTAAAGGATCTCGATCACTTCACAATGTTCCAAGTTTGTAAGAACATAATAATGCCTTTCTTCATGATTAGATCTCTGCTTGTGTCTTGATCTTAATCATGAAGAAAGGCATTTCATGTTCTTACATATACGTATACTTATAAAAGAGATAATTATTAAAAGAAGAAAGCGCTAACAATTTGCATTGTTGGTTATACGTATACATGTACGAGAATAATTCTGATCAAAATATTTACGTTCTTTAAACGCTCGTCACTGTCAGCTTACTCGCAAAAAAATCACATTTTACGGGTGATTTTTTTCATCAAATGTATAGCAAATAATAAACTTTAATGTCTAGAATTTCTGTTATGAAAACTCAGACATTTATAATCATATACTTTATAACAATATACAAAACAAATATTGGCAGGTGTTATATCAATGTACATAGGTGTCAAGATAGTGTTTGTGGCATTTTATTGTACATAATTATTCATATTATGTTACACCATGTGATGGGGGCCCCGGGTGAATAAGACGGTTCATTCCCATTTATCCAACTTTTTAAAAATAGATAGTACCGGTAAAAAATAAAAGTGGGATAAATGATATCAAAGGTAATTAAGAACAAAGGACACTTAAATAAAGCTTGGGTTGTGTAACAGGTGAATAAGTGGACTACAATTTGGACCAGGACAATGTATACAGCTTGGGTTGTGTGACAAGTGAACAAGTGGACTACAATTTGGACCAGGACAATGTATACATGTCTAGGTATACATGTGAATTTTTATTTCCATATATTTCATTTAAAAATGAAAATAGATAAAAATTATTATTACTATTTTTGACTGAAATCAAAATTTAATTGGCTATGATACATGTATTTCTTTATTTTTCTTTTTGAGTCGATCGCGTCTTTCTCTGTAATAACTTTATGAAAATTCATACTGAAATTGTATATACATGTAATGTACATTTGTACCTTTATTAACAGGATTTTATCATCTACTCCTGCCTTTTACAATTAATAGCATTCTCTTGAATTGTTTTCTCTGTATGTAAAGTGTGCACCTTGGAATAGGAATTTATTACATGCACCATTTTTCTCTTGTGATCATGACAATAGAAGAGTTTGACAATATCAGAATCCGTAAATCTAAACAGTGCAGACAACACAATGACCAAAGAAAATAAACAAAAGGACAAACAACGATCTACAAAACATACATATAAAACTAAAGATCGAGTAACACGAACCCCACTAAAAACTGAGGGTGAACTCAGGTGTGCTCCGAAAGGGTAGACAGTTCCTGCTCCACTATTTAATCTACTAGTAGTTAAAAACCCTATGATAAGTCATGAATGAGGAAAGGGCCTGGCTTACGACAAGTGGAACATATCCGTGGTCAATTGTGACACAGATATTCCATAACGGTCAACTAAGTCATGGAAAACTTTCGAAGTGATGACTTCAACATAACCAAGAGGAACTCTTGATTCAGTAACTTCCTTGTTAGCAGCAACCCTCTATCAAGGAAATCCTGATAGGAACCACAAACTCTAGAATATTGTATCAACTGAGAGATATATACTCCTTACGGAGGTGCTGCTGGAATGTTGCTAGGATATATCCTTTTATAATGGGAAACAAGTATGCAAAGTTCCTCAATTGAATTGTTTTCTCTTGACCTTGTAAAGTGTACAACATTTCCTTTAGTGACCCTAATCTCTGATTGTGAATGCATAAAGTTTGTGTGTTGCATGTTTAGCAATCTTTTCATCAGTAAATAAGGTTTAATGATATATTATAAGCTAATAACTACAATGTGCATGTAAAATTTAGATAAAAAATATGTACATTGCACTTTAAATTTATCCTAAAACTCACTTTGCCTAAATAGAAAATTTTCAAAACTTTACATTTATTTACATGCAAATTATAACTTTTTTCCCCTTTTCATTTATAATGATATATATAAGCTAATTATTACAATGTGCATGTAAAATATAAATCCAAAATATTATGTACATTGCACATTAAATTTATCCTAAAACTCACTTTGCATAAAGAGAAAGTTTTTATTTACATACAAATTATAACTTTTTCCCCCTTTTCATTTATTCAAACCTTATACATATACATATACTGGAACAAATTACCAGGTATTTTGGTCAAATAAACACCTAATTAAAGGAAAACGCCATGGTCTTGACAAGTTAGCGTGAAAATTAAAAAAAAAGACATTTGTGTTAATGAATGTTAAAAATAGTATACCGTAAGGTAGAATTTGGTGATTGAAGTTGCCTGTAGCACCAAATAATGGGGATCGCCATTTTTCAGAACTCTTCAATGAAAAAATTATTCTGTGCGTTCGTCGATTTTGAAAAAGCTTTCGACAAGGTGTGGAGAGATGGACTCTGGTATAAATTGCTACTTATATAATAATGTGGTCTTGGACAAGATCACATTTATATCATTATTATACTGAGTGTCTAATTGTCCAGGTAATATGCCAACATATTACCCAGGATATGCCAAAATATTACAGTACCAACTATCACTACAGAAACTTACACGAAGTATAATAATAAATAATATGAATGGATATATGTACCATGTCATTGTAAATATGTACAATGGAACCAAATCTTGTATTTCGTATAACCACTGTAAGTCTGATTTTTCCCCATGTAATAATGGTGTCAGTTAAGGGGAAAATTTACCTCCCTTCCCTTTTTCATTATATTTAAATGACCTTGAATCTTTTTTACATACTTATAATTCAAATGGTTTAAAAACAGTCTCAAACGAACTTGAAGACAAGCTAGAAATATTTTTACAATTGTTTTGTATTTTGTATGCTGATGACACTGTATTAATGGCAGAATCAGCAACTGATCTCCAGAAACTTTTAGATTGTTTCTCGGATTACACTGACACTTGGAAACTTAAAGTTAATATAGATAAAACCAAAATAATGATTTTCTCCAGGGGGCGATCTTCAGACAATGTACAATTTTATTCAGAGGGAAACAACTAGATATTGTTAATGACTTGAATTACTTGGGTGTCGGGTTATCACGAACTGGGAATTTTAAGAATGCAAAACAAGGAAACGCAGAAAAAGCTACACGCGCCCTGTATGAAGTTTTAAAACTAGGTAGACTTCACAACCTCTCAATTAAATGTCAGTTGGACCTTTTTGATAAAATGGTAAAACCTGTGTTATTATACAGTTGAGGAATATGAGGTATGGGTAATAATGATATTTTGGAAAGGGTACATCTAAAATTTTGTAAATTATTGTTAAATTTAAAGACATCAACCCCCTCTTACATGATTTATGGAGAACTTGGAAGATACCACATAGAAATAGATATTAAAGTGAGACTTATTTCATTCTGGACAAAATTATGTTGTGGTAAAGAATCAAAATTATCAGCTATTATGTACAAATTGTGTTTCCAAATGTCAGTTGAGGATAGATGTCATTTTCTGTGGTTGAATAAAATTAGCAATATATTGAACGAATGCAGCATGTCTAATATCTGGAATACGCAAACCTTTCTAAATTCTACTTGGTTAATAAACACTGTAAAACTTAAACTTAGAGATCAATTTGAACAAACTTGGCATTCATTGATAGATGATTCACCAAAGGCTAATAACTATAAGCTTTTTAAAACATCCTTCCAAATTGAAGACTATTTTGAACTCCGGGAACACAAAAAAGCCATTGATTTCTGCAGATTTAGAACCACAAATCATAAGTTCCCAATTGAGCAGGGTAGGTGGGATAATATTGATAGAAATAATCGAATATGCTTTCTGTGTAATAGTGATATCGGAGATGAATTCCATTATATTTTACAGTGTCAATATTTTAAACCTAGTCGAAAATTATTACTATCAAAGTATTATAACAATCATGTGAATGTATTAAAATTCAGATATATCATGACTTCAAAAAACAAAACTGTACATACTAAATTATGCAAATTAATAAAGATAATAGAAAAGGTATTTTGCGATCCAGGCTGAAACATACCAACCATTATTTATCTGATGTACTTGTAATTATTGTAAATACTAACTAAAATGTACTTCTCTATACACATGTATATTTTTTGTTGAGAAATAAAGATATATATATAATGTGAGGAGACAAAAGGCATAATTCATTCTCGGAATATACCTGCAATTAAAGCTCTTCCGAAAGAGCCGTGACGTCACAATAGCGGTATCGTATATTATAAAGGACAAAGTCCTTTTAACTGTAGGCTGTACGAATTTTCCTCCTTTCTATAGGGGTCGACTCCTATGTATCTATTCAAATATCTTTTCACCGGAAGTTTTAAAAATAGATCAATTGATATTTAGAAACGCAAAAAATATATATTTCAATGAAAAATTCCCATTTCTTTAATTATTTACTCTATGCAAAATCGAAATAAACTTGAAATACAATTCTAATGAAAAAATCTCTTTCTACGAGATTCTCGGCGGAAGAGCGGCGTAGGTAAAATGAACGGAACAGCCATAAGTCAAAGAGAGATAACTCCAGCCAAATAATTAAAATTTTTTTTTTTAAAAGTACTTGAAAAAAAAATACATTCCCTTCTCACGCCCCCCTCTTAAAATTATAGGACTTCGTCCTTCAAACAGGTTGTGCCTGTCTCATATTATCAGCATTGATCAGTTGCAATTTTATCATTAAAAATTATGTAAATCGTAAAATAACGTCGTATATTTATCTTTTGATATTTAAAAAATCATTATGACTTCATGCTAAACATACGAAAAGGGAAAGTGTGAGAAGAATGTTTTTGTGTAATTACCGATCAGGACTACCCTAGTGAATACATCGATCAGTGACCTCGGAAAACACGGGAAAGTACGACAGCATTGGGGACTAAAAAGAAAAAAGAACGTGTACGCATAAAAACGAGTTAAAACCGACAGTTATTTAACCTACGGCCAATCACGTAAAGCATGAAATTATACGTAGACCCCCCTCCCCCCTCAATACAAATAAACTCCTTCGTTTTATGAAAATATAACATGGAATGGGAATATTAAGAAAAACATTAGGACGATATACAATTATAAACATTGTATTGCAATTGATCTGATATTAAAACATAACCAAACGGGCACGATGTTGGGAAGAGTCAGATACATGTTATTTATTCAACTAATATGATCCGTCCCCGTGACGTCACATGAAGAGGTGTCATGGCCGCTTACACTACGACAGGAAATTCCAAATATTCATATTTCTAATTGGGTATATTAATGTTAATAAAGGTGTTTTTTTATTTAATAATTAGTTATTTACGAATAAAAAGTTACAATGACAATTGTTCAACTGACTGGAGTTTTCCTTTAATGCTAAATAAACAATCCTACAGGTATAAAGAAATTAAAAGTTGGGTAAATGGGAATACCTGATTTTCAAAAGTTCGATAAATGGGAAGACACCAATAAGACTATGCTACAAAATGGTCATGGTATATTTATTAGACACTTTCTCCATTAAAGCGGAAAAAGGGATAAAGCTTAATTTGCAATTTATATTTCAAGAGTCTAATAATCTGTTGTTTTCTGCTATTGTTGTTATTTTTCTAATCTCATCTATACTGATCCATTTTGTATTGTAAAATTGTGCATGGTAAAGTACTAAATATATATTGATTGTCGTTTAACGTCAAGTTAACAGTATTTCAGCTATATTAAAGACGAGAACAAATCTGACAACAATAAATGTTGTAGGTTAAAGTTGTCACCTGACCGGTGTGTCTATGGACGGTTGATTTTGATTGTTAGTAAAATGGCGAGATGCTGTGTAGAACCCAATAAATTTGCCTTGTAAAGGACCATAGACGACCACTTCTAATAAACTGTTGCTAATTAGAAGTAGCCACACGTTTTACGTGCGAGGAGCGTTATCTTCTCAAAACACGGTGAACTCGTCTACGCCCCGCCATAGCGACGAGTTGTGTATTTGGTTACAGTTCCAGGGAGCTATGATTGGATTAGGCTCAGCACAAAAAGATAACACCTCGCAAGAGATAAACTATTTGCCATATCTATACCTGATGTTCCCTGGAGAGGACAAGCATTGATACCTATATTTATGAATAGAATTCAATGTCCACTTTAGTATAATACTAGAACTGTGAGTGACCTCACTGAGTGATACCCCCGCTTGCAATACTATGATGTTCAAACTTTGGAATACAGGTGTATTAGCAAGTTACCTATGAAAAATGAACGGATATGGAGTTATGTCAAGGAGACAACATCCCATCTCCAAAATAAACTAACCAAGAACATACATCTAGGGGTTGCCACAAGTACACGACCCCCCTTTTCGTGAAAGTATAAGTTGAATCATCTCCCCTTCTAAATTTTAGACAGCAACGGTATTCCTTCATGCACATCTGCAGGTTGTGTACTACAACTATGTAAAGTTTCATAAAAATTCAATAAACAGTTTAGTAGGAGTTGCGCTTACAAGGTACATGCCACACACCCCCCCCCCCCCTTTTCGTGAAAGTATAAGTTGAATTATCTCTTATTACATAGGTATCTCAGGTACGCTAGCGCGACTTTGATATACTTATGCCGGCAGCTATAAATTGTGAATAGAATATACACATATGTACGTACCCACTAAATTGAACTCACTGGTGAGTGATTATTAATATGTAAAAAAGAATAAATCAGTCACTTGGGAAATTTTACCGTCTTAAAATTTGTATTGACAATAAAACTGTTAAAAAGATCGTGCTCAAAATCCTATTTGCAACACCCCGTGGTGAGCAGGAGGCAACAGATATAGTTTGAATATCTGGCAAATGAAAGAGATGCTTTATTTTATTCCATAATAAAAGGCGCGCAAATCGTATACATGGAACGAAGAACGTACATATGTGTACATTTTAGTCGCGCAAACGTTACATGGTAATACGTGAAAGTCGCGCAAATGTGCTGCACCCAAAATCACACTTATTACTTGAATCAACCTTGGGTTTTTAGTCAACAAATTAGCTTAAATTTGAGTAAAAATGTAGAACTGTCCTAGTTTGACTTTGTAAAAAAGAAACTCGACTTGAATAGTTAACCTGGTATGACGCACGGGTACTTGTACACGTATATTATCAACGGGATAACGAAACAGCCTCGCGGATCGGTGTTGTGATGGTTGACATCGCCGATTGTGGCTTCGATACTCCGTTGGGTCAAATCGTTGACTATCAAATTGCAATTTATCCGCTAAGCTAATGTGTCCGAATAGAGCAACATGTCTGTCTACCTGTGAACTCTTGTTTCAGTGAACTAGCTCTATATAAATCAAACTAAAAACATGGTCACGTTGGTTTATTAATACAGACATCATACTCCTCTCATCAAAAGATAACTACCGCCATGATATAGCAGAAAAATTGTCCCACCAACGTTGAACATATTTATATGCTTTTTATTCCCATTTCTTTGCTTCTTGCCCTTATTTTCGATCTGTTTCGTCAAGAATTAATGGCGATACATACAAATCTTTGTTTACATGCTAAGTTTGTATTTGTTTGGTACATATATATTCATGTTTGAATACATTTCATCCTTGAAGAAGAAACTTGAATGTTTTGAAATCGACATGAAATCAAACACCATGGTGTCCATATCAGATTTATATCTATTATGATACAAAAAGTTAAAGCTATCATTAGATTCGGATAGTTAGTCATGGAAAAAGAACTTAGTAGAACGAAAACAAGATGTATTCATACTAGTCTTATTTATATTCATAAGAATAACCATCGCTCTACGTGAACGTTTTTCAATTATAGAAACATTGAAATACAAATTCTACTACTTCGACAACATCCTAAAATGTACAAAACATTGTTATCCGCGTTTCCCCAAATAAAAAACCCCAACAATTAAAATAAAGTCAAATGTTTAGAAACGTACGGAATGTTATATTTAAGAGTGATCCGAGATACGAACGAACGGACGCTGATTTAAACTCTTGGTCAGTCTCTCAATCGTTCTTACATTTTATAGCTCCGAGTGCTCACCGTAAGATAAAATCCCACAATTAAAGACGATGTTTCTTTGTATTACTATTGACGTCATTTAACTTCAGTTTTACTCTAACAATAATACTAAGCATGAAATTCACAAACGGAGTTAAACAGTATCCAGTTACATTGTACACCGACTGTACAGATCACAAATAACCTAAAAATAATATTGTCATCAGTTAATAAATAAACAGCTGCGCCAAGAGCGCATGATACGCCCGTCGTCAACATTCATACAAAATTTGTAAAGACATTCTTTCCCATAACTCTGGAATGAAAAATCGAAATTTCACCAAAAAGTATACAGACCGTAAGACTATCAATTCCAATAACTGTGCGAAGTTTGAAGTGAATTGGCCAAGGGGTTCTCAATTTACAGCGCGACATACGAAAAATCGCCCACAATTTGATGAATAAAGTCCCATAACTCTGGAATGAAAAATTGAAATTTCAACAAAAAAGTATACAGACCATACAACTATCAATTCCAATAACTATGCGAAGTTTGAAGTGAATTGGTCAAGGGGTTCTCAATTTACAGCGCGGCATACGAAAAATCGCCTACAATTTGATGAATAAAGTCCCATAATTCTGGAATGAAAATTCGAAATTTCACCATGAAGTATACAGACCGTAAAACCATCAATTCCAATAACTCTGTGAACTTTGAAGTGAATTGGGCAAGGGGTTCTTAAGTTAGAGCGCGACATGTGAAACGGACGGGCGGACCGACAGTCGGACATTGGTATACCATAATACGTCCCGTCTTAAAGACGGGCGTATAAAGACATGAGAATTTAATATCCGGGCCATTTATATATTAGAGGCGCAGGAGTGAACCGGAAATGTGGGACAAGCTTTGGGTGCATACCTGAAAGTGTTGGTGAAAACTTGCGGGGAAGCTTTAAAAGTGGAGGGCAAGCTTGAAGAGACAACCGAAAAGTGGGGGCAAGCCTTAGGGGTGGACCTAAAAGTGGGGGCTTTACAAATGGACCGTAAAAGCTTTCAAAACAAGCAAGCAAAAATGGAAAAAGGGGTCTTTTGTAATCTTAGTATACATTTGTAGCCTTCAATCTCGTGAATTGCTGCCGTTTTTGCATTCATGAATGTTAAAATCCGAGTTGTTTCTGAATTTTGTGCTAAAAATGGGGGATGATGCACTTGGCCCCGATTCCTACGCTCCCTGTAGACTGATTAATTGATTGGTTAAACGTCAACGGAGCAGTATTTCAGCCATGGTTTTGACATATTTGAATGTACTAATCTAAGCGAAAAACGTAATTCACTACTTCCAAAACATCTAATTGAACGTCCCAATATCATAAAATTCAAAACTTTAATGACTACTAAACGGAAACCAATCCTGCAAAAACTATGTAAATTTATTAGATATATAAATATGATAGTGTGTCCTCCCGGCTAATTCCATCTGTCGATTTACTGTACTTGTATATATTGTTTATAGTTTAATATGTTCATTTCTTTGTAACTTCTCTGTATATGTGCTATGATAAGATATATAACAACAAGAATAAGCTTACAAACAATCATGTAAGGAAGTGCATGCCCATGTAAGGAGAAGTCGGTGCATGCTGGGTTTTTTTTGATTGCCATAGGGGAAAGGAGAGGTTATGAATAGGGTCGGAAACGTTTACTTTGCCATGGGTCACCAAACGAACACCTATAACGAGTTAGTTGTTGCAAGTTGACATTAGCGTACAAGGGGCATGCCATTCTACAATCACGAGGCACTCGTTTACTTCCGTGTGCATTTGATTCGCCCCTCACGATCAGCAGACGCCCGGCACGGAGTAATTATGTCCTATTTTTATACACCGCTTGCTATTCGCTATTATAAATTTTGACTTTTCTAATCTCGCATCGTCCGTCTATATAGAAAACGAATAGTGGCCGTTCTGAAATAATTCACTGTTGACTATTCGTCTTAGGGGTCGTCGTGGTGTGATCGTATGGTAATTGGATTTACAACTACCTATGCAATCAGTTCCTATCACCACTAACGTAGTGAATTCCAATGCCGCTCATGGCGAGGTTTACTCGATACAACATTATGTGATAAAATTTGTCAGCGACTTGCGGCAGGTTGCGGTGGTTTCCCCCACCAACAAAACTGACCGGAACGATGTAACTGAAATATTGCTAAATATATGCGACAGGAGACGATAACCTCCTGGAGCACATCGTCTCACTCCTGGTGTTTTTTTTTCAAATTCGTGTTGTACGCAACACTAAGGAGAAACAGCAGACAGGTTGGCTCGGTATGCGAATAATGTGTCCGAGTGGAGCGATAGGTTTTCCCGTGGACTGTTGTTTCAGTGAGCTAGCACTATAAAAATCCAACTCAGCGTGTTAGTCTAGTACAAAGCGGATATCATCATCTCATCAAAATATAACTTGTTCTCGCCATGATATGTAATAGTTGAAAAATTGCACATCTGGTGTTAAACAATATTCACTCACTCCATGGTTTGTAGTGTTTTTGTATTGGGATAGTTAATTTACTGTAAAGATTTGCTTGGTCCTTGTGTTTCGTCTATGAAATGTTGTACCAGGTGTCTGCTTTAATAGTTACTGACACAGTGACAAAGAACTTTAACGCTCAGTGTAAACAAGATCAATCGAATAAAAAGCAAGATGGTGTGACTTATTTGATAAACACCGTGGTATAATGGGTATTTAATTTCAATGAAATAACTGCCGATATCTTGAATTAAAAAGGAAAATCTTAATTATTGTACTGGTCTATATCAGTTTCAAAAGTTCATGGTATAATGTAAAACTAAAATGTAGTGATATTTCTATAATATCTTAACAATATGAAAGCGTTTCTCCAATTTTTAAAATTACTGGGTTTGAACAATCAAGGATTTTGCTAAAGTGGAAAAATTGGTTGAAATTTAAAACTTCGACGTCAATGTTTTATTTGATTATATGACCTGACCTTTATAAAACCACAACTGTTTGAAAAACACGCCTGTCATTGTTGTATTATTTTAAGCTTAAGTTTGTAGTAGCATTGCAGTGGATTGTTGAAACAATATATATCTAAGACACGATTTCGAAAAAAAAGTCTTTCTTTAGCTAAGCTTTGCTATATTTTGTGTGGTCTGTTTTTTTTTCTATTCAATTATATGCTTAACCTATCTCACTGTGGTTTTTTTCGTCTATGATCATTCATTTATCCCTCGTGTTTCGTGCAAGTCTTGCCTTAAATTACTAAGGGAGTTAATCTTCATCGCATAATTTCTCTGAATGACTGTCTTCTAATAATCATTATATTTATCGAAATTAAATCATGAAACGATATTACGTTGTGTTATTTCGTGATTGTTGTACTTGTTTCATAATTTTAAAGACATTACATAATTATTTTTCCCAATGACATGAGTTCGCGCCCTGATATGCAACTGAATTGTTAAGGCTTTCTGATCCTTACCAATGGCCGAGGGATTCACCGCTATTACTGTCCCTTGATTGCTCCTTTTGATATGTTACTCAACAGGAAGTGAACTGGATTCACAACTAGGTTCCCAAAGCTCTACGTGTAATATGTGACAGTGGATCTGTACCAGAAAAAAAAAGCTATATATTGGTCAGTAACCCGAATAATCCAGTCGTTATATTACGCTTTGCGATAGCGGATAGAGGGCGCTGAATTATTCGAATTAATCGGTCAGTGACAATATACAACAAAATGTATCCAGTCAATGTAATTTGCCTGCTAAAATAGAACTGCAGGATAAACTAGGTTATCCACTGCTTCGACACTAGAACATCAACTGAACGGATTCTGGCGTATCGACCACGTAAAACATTTTTTTATTTCAGATTTACTATTGTATATAATAAATAAATGGAAGAAACGACCATTTTAATGTAAACGGCAATTGTTACATCACATTGACTTCATTTGTACCCTTTTTATTGCACGCAGTTGGAAAATAATCTATGCAGTGGTATTTGAGAATTGGATTTCGGTTCCAAGAAGAGTTTGAAGATACCAAAGGGGCAATCAGAATCCCTATATCGAAGAAGAACAGACAACACAAGAAAGTAAAAGTACAAAAGAACAAACAACGATCTACAAAACATACATATAAAACTAAAGATCGAGTAACACGGACCCCACTAAAAACCGGGGGTGAACTCAGGTGCTCCAGAAGGGTAAGCAGTTCCTGCTCCACTAGTGGCACCCGTCGTGTTAATCTAGTTACAAACCCGGTAATTAGTCGTGAACGAGGAAAGGACCGGGAAGTGTTTACGACAAGTGGAACATATCCGTGGTCATTTGTGACAGATATACCATAACGGTCGACCAAGTCATGGTGGCGACGGTAATATTCTGGAAGTGATGACTTCAACTTTACCAAAAGGAACCCTTGGTTCAGTAGCTTCCTTGTTAGCAGCAATCCTCTATCAAGGAAATCCTGATAGGAACCACAAGCTCTGGAATATCGTATCGTCTGAGAGATATATACTCCATATGGAGGTGCTGCTGGAATGTTGGTACATATAAATGGAAAGTTCCCAATGGGAAAATTGAAATCATCTCTTTTGTCGTAAAGTTTCGTTCTTAACCAACCCTCACTGTCGATGTCGAGGTGTAGGTCAAGGTATGAAGCAGACCTATCTGTATCTGTGATATCCTTTATTTCAAGCTCAATGGGATAGATGCGATCAACAAAATCACCAAACCTAGAATTATTTAGTGAAAGGACATCATCTATATAGCGGAACGTGAAATTAAAGGATCGGGCTAGCTTCTTTTCGTTTTTCTTGAGAAGCCCTTGTATGAAGTCTGCCTCATGCGAATAAAGGAACACGTCGGTGAGAAGAGGAGCACAGTTTGTACCCATAGGTATGCCGACTGTCTGTTGAAAAACACGTCCACCAAACATAACATATATGTTGTCAATCAAAAACTCGAGCATGTTGAAGATATCAGTTTCAAATAATTTTTTGGTAGAATCAGAGTGGTGTTTTACAAAACAAGATATGTCTCTTCCTAGCACAAGGTATTTGTATCTACGTTGCCAATTTTTTTCATGAAACACAGCTGGACCAACTCCCTTAACTTGTCCGTCAGCTTAGAGTGAGGAATAGTCGTGTAAAGGGTAGAGAAGTCAAATGTTTTAATGCTATTGCAGAAGGATTGTATGTACTCTAATAGATCTTTCGAGTTCTTCAGAATCGACACCTGATTCACACCATCTCTCGAGTAGCTAGTGTCACTGTAGCTCTGAAGCCCCGTTTTGACTGCCGATAGAATACATGTTAATAATTTGGAAAGAGGTTTCGTGGAGCATTTGGCAGACCCAGCAATATAACGCTGTTTGAAAGGACACTTGCGTAATTTAGGAGTCCAGTAGAGTGATGGTAGATCAAGTTCTTCATCTTTGGTTGAAATTCCAAAGGAACATAAAACAGACCTATGCTTGTCCAGGATGTCCTCTTTCGTAAGTGTCGTCGGGGCATATGTAGGGTTGCCAAGTGAATTGTCAATACATAATTCCTTTATCAAGCAGTCTATGTAATGTGATTTACACACAAAAACAATATTGTTAGGGGCCTTGTCGGCGGAGACAATAACATATTTGTGATGAAGAAGAGACAGGTGTTTAGCAACATTGGGTCTTTAAAGATTGATGTAGAGCGAGTGCTCATAGACCCACTGAGCCTTTTAATTCTAACAAGTTGACTTGTTGTTTCCCTATTATTTCTCCCGGTAGCTTTGTGTAATATCTAATATATAAATGATGGGTACGACCATCTGCTCCCCTTTAAACAACTAATATTATACATATGACAAATTCTGTGTCATGAACATTAAATATATTATGTATAAAATGTAGTTTATAACACGGATGCTTATCCAATTTTATCCTGCACTGGTGCTATTTGAGCAGTCAAATTGAATTGACTTGATAATTATCATTTTTTTTTTTATTATATACGGTCACTGACCAAGATCTATACAGTCACTGACCAAGATCTATACGGTCACTGACCAAGATCTAGTCTTTCTGGTTCCTGATTCATGTTGAACAACGTTAACAGTTTAAGCGCGGAGTACACAGAGGACATCATTAAAAACGATGGGAATGACGCTTGTTTCTGCTCTTTTTTTTCTCTTTTTTTTTTATAGACAATTTGGCAGTTGCTTTGGGCTTTTTAACATTACGGGATAAACACAATATACGTAAATTGTCGAAAAATATTCAATTTATTTGCACTTGCTGCGAAACAGGACAGGAAACAAAATCACTATTCTACCTTTTTCTAAAGTTCGTACAAATAAATTATATATTTTCCAACAATGCACGTATATTGTCTCTATCTGTGAGGGTCGACATTTTAGTCACATGTGGAAATTGAGCACGGTCATATTTTGTGTAAGGGGTATCGAATTTTGTGATTAGATTTTTAGAACTGTTCCGACAGTGCGGTATTTGTTGTTTTGTTTTCCATTTTATTCAATCAAGAAAGGATACGATTGTAGATCAACATGAGAAAATCTTATACAAAGTAAAGTTAGAAACCGATTGTCGGGACTCAGCATTTACCGTTCTTCATCTCAGATAATTAAACAAAAAACCCAGATTGTCGGGAACCAGCATTTGCCGTTCTTCATCTCAGATAATAAAAACAAAACAGATTGTCGGGAGCCAGCATTTGCCGTTCTTCATCTCAGATAATAAAAACAAAACAGATTGTCGGGACTCAGCATTTGCCGTTCTTCATCTCAGATAATTAATATATGTAAATGCTTAATTCATTAAAATTAAATTTGGTAGAAGAAACTTCATTTACACGAATATTTGATTAATTCAGTTTTCACCTTCAAGGATCCCCCAGTTACAGAGTAAAGTAATAAAATATCTTACCTTCAATATGAAAGAAAAGAAAGAACAAGCAAATTACATATACAGCCCTCAAAAAATAGACAGGTACTTTCATCTTGGTTTGTTTTAGGTAATAAATGTCACATTTATTTGTTGTAACGAATGATAGTAAAATTATATTTAAAAAAGGGGGCGTTGATTTTTGATATTTACATGCCATCAAGAAATCAGAATTGGATTTTTTTTTGCAGTTTGTATTCGGGTATCTGTCACGTGTTATTTAAATTTCTATTTGCTGAGCTCTTGACAGACAGTAACTACACCTCATACATTTTAATTTAATCATCATATTTGGGGTTCAAGTAGGACACATCAGGTGACGTTTAAAACAGTTAGGATTAGGGCGTTGTTAGTTTTACGGGTGTTATTGATGAAATTTTATGACAGTTTTTGTATTTGTAGTTTGTAATTTATGAAAACGGAATGCGGTCCGATATTCCGTAGCCGGAAAATATCCTTTTTGTACCCGAGGTCCTGAAAAGAACAGGAGGAGGTGCATATAAATTAAGATACCGATTTTGAAAGGCTACCAGCGATAGATAGGGAAATAAAATTCATTTATAAAACAAATAATGTAAATAGGTTCTTCGTTAATACAGGACACATTGAAAACAGGTTTTTATTAAATGTGTACTATTATAATTACATGTAATTTGTTGTGTGTTTCTTTGCTGTATTTAGTAATTACAATATACACATTATCAGAAATAATCAAACATATTTAAAATTATTGGGTATTGATATAGACTATCAGCTAAATTTTGATAAACATATAAAAAATATCTGTCGTAAAGCTTCACAGCAATTAAGTGTACTAAAGCGTATTGGTTGTTTTTTATCTAAACTTAATAAGCTAACAATTTGTCATTCTTTTATATTGTCTAATTTCAATTTTTGTCCTTTGGTTTGGCATTTTTGTTCAAAAGCAAACACTATAAAACTGGAGAAAATACAGGAAAGAGCTTTACGTTTTATCTATGAGGATTACAATAGCACATATGAAGAACTTTTACATATAGCAAAAGTACCATCTCTACAAATAAGGAAAATGCGCACTATGGCATTAGAATGTTTTAAAATATTGTATAAACTGTCTCCACCATGTTTAAATGATTTAGTTGTTTTAAAAAATAGTAAATATAGTTTTAGATATTCTAATATTGTAGAGATACCTAGAGTAAAGACTACTACCTATGGTAAGAACTCTTTTAAATATACAGCTGCTGTTTTATGGAATGACCCACCTGATGATTTTAGAAAAATTGCCAATTTTAACCAATTTAAAAACATTTTATTATCTTGGAATGGAAATGAATGCAAATGTAATGCATGTAAAAAAAATTAATATCATCAAGGTCTTTTCAATTATTATATTATTTATATATTATTTTTTTTTTAGCAGTATAACATGCTTTTAGCTCGTAACACCAGCTTTTTTTTTTTTTTTTTTTTTTTTAGCTTTTATTACTGTGCTTGATTAACTTTTTTACTTTTGTATATGCTTACCTTGTCTGTGCTATATGTGTGCTTTAACTTATCTGCTGTATTTTGTTACTATGAGTGCTTTTATCTAAATTATTAATTTGTGTGCATGCTTTTGTTGTTTTTAACTGTTATTTATTCTTGTATTGTGTATGTCGGTCAAAAGCCCACTAGGGCTTGTGTTGTATTGTTATTTAAATATGCCCTTATCTTATATGTAACTGATTAAGTAACAGGATACTACTTATTTTTAACATTAATCGATTTTTATAATGTATTTACAAGGTAAAGTGTAATCAAAGGATGTTTATTTCCATGTTTTTTGTCACATTATTACTTCTAGATTTTGTACTTTATAATGTTATAATGTTTATTTGCTATAGAGAATAAAACGATTATATTTCAATATGAAATATTATTTTGGAGGCGAGTAATGATTGAAAATCCATTATAAATCGCATTTAAGATAATGTATGCATCAATTACGTAACTGTTGTATGTAGTTAATAAAGCTGTACATGTCTGTTAATGGTTATTTCTCGTATGACTGATTGGTTCACATTCTCTTGTTGGATGTTTATTCAATATACTTATGTAAAATGATAAGGGATAAAAAATACCATTATTAATTTTGTTCCCCATAAACTTATTCCTCTATAGTATTTTAATCCAGGCTGTTGGAAAATACAAGTTCAAGAATAGAAAATCGCCCCCCCCCCCTCCCCCCCCAAAAAAAACCAACAAAAAACCGGCGAAACACATATTGCATATATATAAGATAATGTATACAACAGGTACGTAACTGTATAATATACATCATCTCATCGAATGAACCTGTTCTCACCATGATATAGAAGAAAAATTGCTCATTTGGAGCTAACGAACAATCACTGACTTATTCAACAGAACATGCATTGCTCCCCTGGTTATTGACTTATGGAGTGCTTTGGGCTACAGCAAGATTAAAGTATCTGAGAAAAAGCCTTTTATTAATATTCCTATATGGTTGCAGGTTCCATGTAAAATTATGTCATGTGGTGGTAGCCATCTTGGGTTTTTGATCGGCACAATTTTTTTTGGTAAAAAAAAAAAGAGACCATCCAGTCGTTCAGTGATTATTTATGTACACAGTGTTAGTCATGTTTAGTTTCTGAGAAAAATATTCATTGATATTCTCATAGGATACTATGTTATACAACCTCCACAGGAACCTGGACTATAGAAATAAGACATAGTTTCTCCATTGTGGGTCAACCCCTAAACAAGTGGGGTCCGCTATATTTGCCGGGTGAATCAGATACACAACTCGACACAGCCTGATCATACGACAACAAGTCGAGAAGACAGCTTCCTCCTACACCAGTTTTACTGAAACCAAGTTTAACTCGATCACCATAACTAAATTGATATAGGAAATCCCCTGGAATACTACATGAAACCAGTCACAATCAATTCAAAGAAACAAATACTAATCAAACAAGTCCAAATTAGATGATGAATATAAATCGCATAAAATCTTCCAAATATGCGTAAATCGGAATTTAGTCCCTTAATTCGATCCCTTTTATCAAAATAAAATACCGGTAGATAGGTCATTTTCTTTATTGAATAGCTCATTTCTTACATTATTTAGTAAATGTAAATTTTAATAATAAATATATCGTCTGAACCATGTCAGTGTTGAAACATTCAGAGATTGATAGTAGTATATGGGTACAGACAAAGCTACATTTGTGGTGGTGCTACCGGAAGTCACGTGACCTGAAGTGACGTGACCGGAAGAATGTTCTGCGCATTTTCCGGTTGCGCAATAACCGCCCTAGTGGGGCCTTTTGACCGGAAGTGATGTCACCAGAAGCGGTCCTGACCGGAAGTATGTTCTGCGCATGCCCGTTTCCCCCCGCGCTTTTTTCTTAGTACAAAATGTTGGTTGGGGGTGTTCTCTACGACGTCCGCGTCATATAATCCAGTCGTTATATTACGCTTTGCTATATTAACGCTTGAACGACTTTCTCGATAAAACGTGTCAATCGGAAGCTTCAAATTAGCAATGCATTCTGGGTATAAACTGCGCGTGGTGACTTTTGGCACTAAAAGAAGGAGGAGCTTAGGAAATGTTTGTAAACATAGGTCAATGGAGCGTTCAGGTGTCAAATGTTTTCATTGTACCCACGTGTTTGACCTTACTAATCTGAAAGGTGAAAAGAGAAGAAATGTAGGAAAACTTCTCCATTTCTTGTTGTTTGTAAACATTACCGGAAATTGAAAGAACAGCCTTGCGCATACTCGGCAAATAATCATCGCTGATTGGCTCTCTCTTTCAGAGAGCAGCTGACGCGTTTTAATCACAAGGAGAGTTCAAGCCCTCATCCAGCGATAGTGCCGATAGAGGGCGCAGTATTATTTGAGTTATAGGAAACTGGACCATTTGACCGGAAGTGACGTCACGTGACCGGAAGTATGTTCTGCGCATGCGCAACCGGAAATTGCGCAATATCCACCATAGTGGGGGCCTTTGACCGGAAGTGACGTCAGTGGTTCCCTCGGGTGCGCGCATGCGCAACCGGAAGTTGGGGTCCAATTTTTTTTCCGAATGTTTTTCTTTTTTTCCATTTTTTTTGTTCATTTGTTCATTTTTTTCATTCATTTTCCCCCCCCATACTTTTTCCACAAAAAAAAAATCATTTTCGTCACAGAATCTATTTTTTTTACAAGTTTTATTATTTTCCTAAATTTTCATTTTCGACCCAGAATCTATTTTAACTATCAATACTACAGCATGTTATAGCTTCTAAAAGCAACCACATTAATACAATGTTCCCCAATGAGATGGTCTTAGCTCCTTTACAAAAACTGAAGATTAAATATGAATTGTCTTACCAATCTACTACCAGGCTGAAATATATTGATAAATTTGACCAATTGCTGATCACCCAACAGTGAACGTCTACGGTTGATAATACTGTACGATCGTTGATACATTTCACCATTTTTATCTGATACTATGTAGTAAAACATTTCCCATCATTTATAAAATCATCATTAAATAACTGGTGTTCAATTAAAATGTTTATAGTATTACATGTGTGGATCCTGTTTACGTGTCACAGACAACAATAGCAGTGACTATATTACATAAAATACATCACAGTATAGAGGTTCCCAAAACAAAAACGGATTATTGGTTTTCAAAATATAATAGGGTTCTTCATCATTACTCTGTTAGTATTGCGGTGGTGGTGGTGGCGGCATGTTAGGGGTTTGATCAGTACTTGACTGATTTGAGGACCTGTAGAACATCATAATTTGGGAAAGGTGTGCTACCGGAAGTGACATCACCGGAAATGACGTGACTGGAAGTGACGTTATTTTCCCGCGCTTTTTTCTACGGGTAAAACTGACCTCACGTCCGGTCAAAATGCCCACTAGGGCGGATATTGCGCAACTTCCGGTTGCATATGCGCGCACCCGAGGGAACCCCCCTACGGCTAAAACTGATGTCACTTCCAGTCAAAAGGCCCCACTAGGGCAGATATTGCACAACTTCCGGTTGTGCATGCGCAGAACATACTTCCGGACAGGACCTCTTCCAGTAACCTCCATCACATGACTGACGTCACTTCCGGTCAAAAGGCCCAGTTTCCTATGGTTATAGGACGCAGACGTCTTAGAGAACACCCCCAATCAACATTTTGTACTACTACTAAGAAAAGAGCACGGGAAAAAACCGGGCATGTGCAGAACATACTTCCGGTCACGTCCATCACGTGACTGACGTATCTTCCGGTCAAAAGGCCCAGTTTCCTATGGTTATAGGACGCGAACGTCATAGAGAACACCCCAACCAACATTTTGTACTACTACTAAGAAAAAAGCACGGGAAAAAACCGGGCATGCGCAGAACATACTTTCGGGCAGGGCCGCTTCCGGTGACGTCACTTCCGGTCAAAAGGCCCCAACTAGGCCGGATATTGCGCAACTTCCGGTTGCACATGCACAGAACATACTTCTGGACAGGGCCTCTTCCGGTAGCACCACCACAAATGTTGTTTTGTCCGTACCCATATACTACTGATAGTCCAGCAGCAGAGAGGTATCGACCCAGTGATAGTAATAAAAACGTAGATATCTAATGTAATGCACACGACACATTTTGGAATAACCATAATCAGTTCCATTTTACCGACTTCGTTTGGACCTGACCGTCAGAGTGGTGAATATCATCGAATTCTAGCCACAAACCTAAGATATGGACGTGGATTCGTGTCCTGATATCTTAAGGGTTAAGATTTCCAGACACTTACCGATGGCAGAAAAAAAAGTGGTAACCGGGTGAGTTCATTTTGACTGGACAGGACTTCCTTCTCAATAACGTCTGGTTGTCATGATATAGCTGGATAAAAGTGATGATAACACTAAAATCCAACATAACCTGACTTAGATTTGAACTTTACTTCTTAAGATTTCTTTTTTATAGTTATAGACATTATTTGCACATATATACACTTTGTACATGTTTAGAGTATACTATATATTGAAGCCATTTCTTTACATTCTCCTGATATAAGTTTAACCCAGCCAATTTTTACTTAAGTGCCTGTACCAAGTCAGGAAAGTGAGCGGATATGTCATAAACCTCATTAAAATGTAACTACTGTTCAAATTTGAATGCAGTTGGTGGGAAAGTATGGCTTTGTATGTTGCTCTGTATGTGTGTTTTACCACCTTCAATTTATTAATGTTCTGTTTAAAGTAACGCCAGCCATGTTGGGCGCTCAGTCGGATTATCGGTCACAATTCTGAAAGCTGACATCCTACGGATGACTCAGCCCAACTATGGTTCAAATTAACAAAGTAGTTTCAGAGATTTCATAAAAAGTTTACAACAGATGGCAAAAAATCCTATTTTCAGTTTCACTTCACACAACTCTATAACAGAAGTCAATATCGAAAGAGGGGTATTTGTTTTTATCAACTGTAATGTCTTGGTATATTTCACAATTTGAATTATCATGGGACATGCTAAAGAACTGACAGACAATGGTGGGTTAGCTAAAGGGTTATGGTGTTCAACATCACTTTCAAACATTTTTATTTTCACATGTGGTCTCAAATTAAAACTTTGTCTTGTGGTGGCTGCCATCTTGGAATTCCGATCTACATGGGAAAAAAACCACTTTGTGAATGACTATTTGATGAGCATTCATACATACTTGGGTTCAATCAGTTCTGTAGTTTCTGAGGAGACATTTATACATCTTCTTCATATAGTCCAATGTAAAAACTATATCCTGCAGTGGTGGCCAATTTGGATTTTGGATCTGAACCAAAAAACATATTTGGTAGAAGACCACCCTAAGATCATTCACACATGTAGCAATTTCATAGGCTGTGTGTTTTCTGTCAAAAGGATCTTAGAAAACTGAGGCCATGTTGAACATCCAATCAGTCCAAAAATCACAAATGTAGTAGAGGTTTTCCAAATGAAGATTCCTTCAAAGTTTGGGTTCTCTTGACCCAGAGCTGTTCAGAAAAGATCAAGTGATAACAATACCACACATGATCCAGTGAATCAGGTGAGCTAAAATTAATTTGTGAATGATAAAACATACATACTTTAGTTATAAAGGGCAACACCTGTCAAGTGAACCATTGAAATGTAGAGTACATCTCCACATGGCAATAAACAAGCATTCAAAATATGAAGTTACATGCTTTTTGAGACGTCCCAAGCAGGGACCTGGATTTTCAAGGTCATATGTCATGATCTTTTTTTGTGTTCAGTGAGGTAAGGTGAGTGGTAATTGTTCATTTTGTTGATATTGATGAAATGTTGGCCATCACTGTTTACACTTTCTTTTAATAATTTATTATGGAAGAACAGAACAAAACCAACAGAGGGAGACATAATAAAGGAATTATTCATATTTAGAAAATATTTAATATAAAATTGTACAACTGAAATGACTCAACCTTTATTTCAACAAGAGGCTAACATGATCTTGTATTGCTCATTAGGGAAAGAAGATTTATTAAACAATTGCCTATTACAGCACATGCTAAATATTGCCTCCCGGCGAGTTGAACCCAAAAGACACTTGGTCCTTCATTTGTATTAATAAAAATCTCCACAGCAAATATTGTAATATAACTGGCTCTTGAACAGAATGTTTCTGCAAGATTAACTTAATTTTCTCCTAATAGCCCCTCCCCAGGGAGAATCAATTTTATTAGTATAAACCTGAATCTCTTCTTCCTAAAAATCAAATTTGGTAACATTTAGTTGAGCGGTTTTGCAGGAGATTAAAATATAAATAAACAGCTGCGCCAAGAGCATATGATACGCCCGTCATCAACATTCATACAATATTTGTAAAGACTTTCTTTCCCATAACTCTTGAATGAAAAATCAAAATTTCTGCACCATAAACATGAATTGGAACATTTATACAATATTTATGTTGAAATAAAACACTATAATAGTTTAAGTCCCATAACTCTGGAATGAAATATCGAATTTTCACCAAAAAGTATACAGACTGTAAGACCATAAATTCCAATAACTGTGCGAAGTTTGAAGTGAAACGGCCAAGGCGTTCTCAATTTACTGCGTGACATATGAAAAATCGCCTACAATTTGATGAATAAAGTCCCATAACTCTGCAATGAAAAAATGAAATTTCACCAAAAAGTATACAAACCATAAGACTATCAATTCCAATAACTATGCGAAGTTTGAAGTGAATTAGCCAAGGGGTTCTCAATTTACAGCATGACATACGAAAAATTGCCTACAATTTGATGAATAAAGTCCCATAACTCTTGAATGAAAAAATGAAATTTCACCAAAAAGTATACAAACCATAAGACTATCAATTCCAATAACTATGCGAAGTTTGAAGTGAATTGGCAAAGGGGTTCTCAATTTACAGTGCGACATACGAAAAATTGCCTTAAAATCACGTACAATTTGATGAATAAAGTCCCATAACTCTGGAATGAAATTTCGAAATTTCACCATAAAGTATACAGACCGTAAGACCATCAATTCCAATAACTCTGTGAAATCTGAAGTGAATTGGCCAAGGGGTTCTTAAGTTAGAGCGAGACATGTGAAACGGACGGACGGATGGACAGATGGACATTGGTATACCATAATACGTCCCGTCAGACAGATATCATAATGATACCAATAGTTCATTTTGTCTTTTGGCCATACGAGCTAAAAATAGTCGTCCAACAATTTAATGCAATAAAAATATAAACATGATTAAACAAGTTGTAGCACTATTTTCATTATCACTAATCAATAATATGAGCACATATTTTATTCTACAAACTCTTTAGCACCATACATAGTATATATTACATTATTTCAAATATTGTAACTATTTTAATATTGGAGTATGACAATATCTGCAGAAAACTCTATTTTTCCTTGCACATACCTATTAATTCATTGTTCATAAGTTCATAATGCTGTACGTGATGCTCATAAAAAAAATTATAAAAATATTGTTATTTTCTATAGTACATTGTAAATAAGTTTTTGCACAGAAACATCTTTGCTAGTTTATATACATCTACATTTTGTACTTATTTCATTAAATCAACAAATCATATTTCTGACATTAAGGGCTATGCATCATGTCAACAAAGTTGAAAAAGTGCTTATTGATAAAAAGTGTGGACACAATATTTTGATTGACACAGTAATTTGTTGAACCCACTGTATGTTGGACATTTTTCTCATTTTACAATCCTAAGCATTAAAAATTTGATAAAACATATATTCTCCAGTACAAAAAACAGAAACACCAATATTTGCACCTTGGGGCCTCTTGTTTAAACAAAACACCAATATTTGCACCTTGGGGTCTCTTGTTTAAACACGGTAAGAGCTACATTACCCAACCCAACCTTTATGCAGTGCCAAAAGTCTTGGTGTTCAAAATTCAGAATGATTGGTCAACTAGAACTAAAGTTATCCCACAGAAACCATTGAGTCTACAGACCGACGACCGTGATAAACCCATAACATGTAAATATGACCACAAAATATATGCAGTTGTATTTCATGTGGTAATTTTTCAAAGGTATGGCTGCCATCCAGGAAAAAGTCTTGACAGATTCTTAGGGTCTCTAGCTTCCTGAATCAATAAGTTGACTTGTCCTGATACACTTAGCTGGACACCATCCTCAATACCTTGGAGTTTCTGCTCTAATCTCAGTAAAACCCTCTCTGCCAACTTGTTAACACTCTCATTCTTATCACCTAAAAGAAGAAAAAAAACCTTTGATAAATTCTTTATTGCAATGAAAACTGGTTATTAAAGGCTCAAAAATGATTTTGGCTTCACTGGTAACTTATTCAGTTATTGATTGTTATTCTTTCCATTGTCCTCTACCAATCATAGATACAATGTAGCAAGGAGATCAGAGATGAATGCCATGACCTGTGACTTTTTTTTTTATATTAAAGAAAAATTAAGTAAACAGAAAACAGGCTTATAACTGGTAATAATATGTTGAAATTTAAAGAAATTATGTGTAAAAGCAAAAACCCAGTCTAAATTAAGAAAACTCTGTCAATTGATTCAACTAATACAAAATGAAGACAATAAGCCCATTTGGTACTTTGGCTAAAACAACCAAAAACCTAATTTATGGCTGTTAAAAAATATCCAGAAAGTAGGGTTAGGGTTATAGTGTTTAACGCCACTTTCAACAATATTGCAGCTATATCGTGTTGGTCAGTTTCATTGGTAGAAAAAATCAATCTGCCATAAGTCACTGACAAACGTTATATCGAGTACACCTTGCCATGAACAGGATTCAAGCTCACAATGTTAGTTCAAGAAAGTAATGCTAATACAAAGTTTATATAAATGAACTGGTACAATGTACTTAAAATTGTAAAATACAAAATTCTGTTTGATACATGAAGTAACCATTGAAAAGGACTTCTGTTTGATCCCTAAAATAATTTAACAAGTGAAAACAAATATATAACTAAATGTATTATGTTCTCCTGTATAAAACATGGGTCGCACTTTGAAATCTCGGATCTTTTAAGCACCCGACGGGTGACAACACTTCCATTGGGTCAAAGGTGGAATTCCTGGGTGTGACCAGCTGAAATCAGGCGGGTTGGCAGATATGCAATACATTTCAATAAATAGAAAACATTAACATATGTTTAGTTACTGCATCATAATACTTTTATATGCAATATTTGATTTACATCAAAAATAACTATTACAGATCTATTGAATGCATAACAAGTTAATATATTTACAGACTGACATTGTGTACTTAATAAATTTGTCATCATGTTTAGTGGCAAATCTTTATTAAATCATGATAAATAAAAACCATTAAATGTTTTCATCAATTCTTTACAATAATTAAAAAATCATTAAACTAACTCGGGTCAAAAAACTGACTCATGAATTATTCAACATATATTTGATTAAATATTTTATCAAATGATTTTAAGCTATAAAAAATGTTGAAAGTGAATGAAAGCAAAATGTTTAATATTATATTTTATATCTTTATTCAACTCTCATGGTCATGGTATGGTAGTTGGATTTATAACTACCTATGCAATCAGTGCCTATCACCAATAAAGTTGTGAATTCGAAATCCGCTCATGACAAGGTATTCTCGATACATTACCTGTTAAAAGTTTGTCAGTGACTTGCGACAGGTCAGTGGTTTCTTCCACCAATAAAACTGACCACAATGATATAGCTAAAATATTGTTGAAAGTGGCATTAAACACAATAACCCTAACCCTCTTTATTCAACTGAAATGCATGTATAGTTTCAACTGTCTGCACACAAAATTTGTGAACATATTTCCTGGACTATACTTATCTACTGTAAATAAACATTAGAGAAAACCAAGACTGGACAATCTAGAGACACTGGCAACACCAGGCACTTTAGAGTAGACACAGAACAAAGACAAACAAAACATTTATACACAACACAATATATACATATCATTAAGGAAAAATACAGAAAGTAATTTAAAATTCTAGACATACACAGCAGAGCAACACCTGAAAATGATTGTCTAAAATGTGAATCTGCATATACAGTAATATTCTTACTTGGCTTCACATGAATTTCTTTTTTAGAACAATAATGTTTACCAGTCTTATTTACACAACTCATCCTGGTATTAAATTTCTCTCTTATTAATAATTATTAACTTGTTCATATTTACCCTCATGTTTGACCTCAATTACGAAATTTCTCATTTTTCATCACTAAATCATAAAACTAATGGTCAGATTACATCAACAGAGGATCAAAATCTCAGGTTTAAAAAAAAACAACATCAAAATATATCTCAATAGAAATCTAAAGGTTTGTCACTCTGATATATTTTTTGAACAGGTAAAAAGATTTCTGAAGTTTAAAATAATGATATATTATTACCCTCTAGACTTTTATATTTTTAAATTATATATTAGACTAAAATATCGGTTTAAAAAATAGGACACAAAATACTACAGAAAATTTGAAAAGAAAATTTGAATTTCAAAAACAATTTGTTTATTTTTCTTCTGATTTCCCCAAAAATTAAAAAAGGCAATTTTAAATAATAATGGATTAATTTATGATGTCAATGAAGTTGTTAATTTAAAAATAAAATCATCAGTACATGTATTATTTGCTAAGATTCTAATATTACAGAGGTGACAGAGAATTTCTATTATATTTAGGATCACCTACATTTATAAAATATCTTGAGTTTATCACTTTTAGAACCATGTTATCAAATTGTTTAGGGGGCCGTCCTGGCAGTGATCGCATGGTAGTTGGATTTACAACTATCTATGCAATCAGTGTCTATCACCATTAGAGTTGTGAGTTCCAACCCCGTTCAGGCGAAGTGTACTCTGATACAAAATTATGTGATAAAGTTTATCAGTGGTTTTCTCGAGGTACTCCGGTTTCCTCCACCAACCAGAGGCTCTCAAGAGCCTGTATCGTTCACCTGGTAATAAAAAGAACCAATTGGTCCTATGTTAAACCTATGTCCTGCAGTGGTAGTCATCTTGGAATTCCGTTCAACATAAAAAAACACGAAGTTTGTTAAGGACCTTCCAATGATTGATGCACAGTTTAGGTTCAATCAGTGCAATAGCTTCAGAGAAGAAAATATTTCTGTATTTTCCCATATGGTCCTGTGCTAATACTATGACCTGTGGTGGCAGCCATCTTAGATTTCGGATCGGCATAAAAAACCCAAACTTTTTAGAGAACCTTCAAATGATTATTCCTGGGCAGTTTGGTTTCAATTGTCCAAGTGGTTTAAGAGAAGAAGCGTTTTGAAACATTTTCCCCATAGGGTTCAATATTAAACTAAGTCCTGCCATAGCTGCCATTTTGAATTTCATATTGGAACAAAAAACCTACAGTTTGTAGAGGATCATCCAATGAACATTCATGTACAGTTTGGCTTTAATCATATTTGTAGTTTCTGAGAAGAAGGTATTTGAACATTTTCCCATAGGGTCCAATGTTAATCTATGTCCTGCGGTTTCGGCCATCTTGGATTTCCGCTTGGCATAAAAAACAGAAACTTTGTAGAGGACCTTCCAATGATCATTTCTGGGCAGCTTGGTTAAATTGTCCAAGTGGTTTCAGAGAGGAAGCGTTTTTAGACACTTTTCCCATAGGGTCCAATGTTAAACTAAGTCCTGCCATAGCCACCATTTTGAATTTCATATCAGAACAAAAAACCTAACGTTTGTAGAGGGCCATCCAATGAACATTCATGCACAGTTTGGCTTTAATCATATTTGTAGCTTCTGAGAAGAAGGCATTTGAACATTTTCCCTTAGGGTCCATTGTTAATCTATGTCCTGCGGTGGTGGCCATCTTGGATTTCTGATCGGCATAAAAAACCCAAACTTTGTAGAGGTCCTTCCAATGATCATTCCTGGGAATTTTGGTTTCAACTGTCCAAGTGGTTTCAGAGAAGAAGCGTTTTGAAACATTTTCCCCATAGGGTCCAATGTTAAACTAAGTCCTGCCGTAGCCGCCATTTTGAATTTCATATCGGAACAAAAAACCTAAAGTTTGTACAGTTTGGCTTTAATCATATTTGTAGTTTCTGAGAAGAAGGCATTTGAACATTTTCCCATAGGGCCCAATGTTAAACTATGTCCTGCGGTGGTGGCCATCTTGGATTTCCAATCGGCATAAAAAACAGAAACTTGGCAAATGACATTCCAATGGTCATTCATTTACAGTTTAGTCAGTTCATTAGTTTCAGAGAAGAAGATCTTTGAAATTTCAGCCAATCAGAGCATATTATTGGCCCTGGCAGCCATGTTGAAAATCCGACTGGAACGAAAAACGGAAATTTGTAGAGGACCATCCAAGGAACATTCCTGCTAAGTTTGGTTCCAATTGACCCAGTGGTTTTGGAGAAGAAGCTTGAAATGTGAAAAGTTTACAGGCGACGGACGACAGACAACGGACACCAAGTGATGGCAATAGGGTCCAGGCGACCGTTTCACTAAAGGTCGTAAGTCATAAACGTAGACGTAAGTGTACTCTTAAGAGTTACGACCGTTTCACTAATAGTTAGGATTTACGACTTGCTATAAAAAGTGATCGCAAAGTTAAGAGTGGTGGAAGGTAGTCGTAAGTCGTAAATCGTAAGCCTATTTTTGAAGAGAAGAACTGTTATCTGTATTTTTTTAATATGAACATTAATCAAATGAAGCGAGCAATACATATTATATACACACACCATTTTTTATATTTCGAGAGCCATACAAAAATCATCAAAAAAGAGACACATTATTGTTTGTTTCAGTGTACTTTAGTTCTGCATTTACAATATGAACATATTTTATTAACGAGTGAATACCAAGAAGAAATTTTAAGAAAAGAACTATATCGGATACATGTATAAACAATGGTTAAAAAAATAAAAATAAATAAGCACACACAGAGGGCGCATTACATTTGCGTGGATTTGGGGATTAACAGGTATTACTTTTGCACGGAGAAAGAGCATTACAATTGCCCGTAAAATGTACATGAGATTTGTTTTGCATTTGCCATGTTTGCATTTGCAAGATTATCTGTTATTTAGAATATATTTAATTTACTCATAACATTTTCTGCATTTTGCAGCATGACTGACGATGCAATATGGATTATTCACCTCTTTCGTCAGTCTTTAAAATGAAAACAACAAATATAAGAATAACACAGATACAAATATATGAAATATAAATTAAAACAAAAAGTTTGTAACATGCATGTATAAGACAACAAACTCAATAATTTTGAAGACAGCATATATTTTAGCAGTCCAAATGTTAATATTCATTGGTAGTTTTTATTGATTATATAAAGCGATAAACACTCACTTTGAATATAAATCAACAGTACATGTATGCATATGTTAAGGTTTAATATTGTAAGATGTGTATTTTTGTTATTTTATGTGTTGAAGAAACATATTATTTTATATGTAGTGAATATAGTGATGCAATAAAACTACCCAAAATTTTCTGATAGCTTTGGTTTATTCATTTAAAAGATCACTTTAGAGTTTTATAATTAGTCAAATATTAAAAACATATTTAAACACATTTAAAATGTAATTATTAATGTAATCAGCTTTCGAGCTGTTGGGTATATGTATAAAATATACAAAAAAGGTGCACTCGACTCGCAACCGCAAGTGATAAAGTTAACCAGTTGCTTGCTGCCGTGGTCGGTGGTTCTCTGGCTTCTTCCACCACTAAAAATCGTCGCTATGATATAGCTGAAAGTGGCGTTAATCACATAAACACAATCATCTTATACAAAATATATGATACAATATATCTTTTTACCTCCATTATAGGAGATGTTACTTGTCACAAGATTAGGACTAGCTTAGTGAAACACACGTATACGTGCACCTAAGGAAATCTTAAGAGTGATCTTAGACTTACGATTTACGATCACCTTAGTGAAACTGTCGCCAGGTGAATTAATAAAACTGACCGCCACGATATAACTGAAATGTTGTTTTAACTGGCATTTAACACAATAAACCTACCAACGTATCAAATTGTTTAATTTATTATTTTGGTGTATTTTATGAAGTAAAATAAATATTCAGAAATATGCTTTGACTTTGTTGTAATATTCTAAAAAAGAACACATCTTGCAGTTTCAGAGAAAAAATATATTAAGTGAAATACCACAAAAGATGGTAATCATTATTATATTACAGCTATCATCATGACAAGAACATAATTTATAGCCATACTGACAAGAATATCATTTATAGCCATACGGACAAGAACATAATTTATAGCCATACTGACACGAATATCATTTATAGCCATATTGACAAGAATATCATTTATAGCCATACTGACAAGAATATCATTTATAGCCAAACTGACAAGAATATTATTTATAGCCGCACTGACAAGAATATTATTTATAGCCATATTTACAAGAATATCATTTATAGCCATATTTACAAGAATATCATTTATAGCCAAACTGACAAGAATATTATTTATAGCCAAACTGACAAGAATGTCATTTATAGCCATATTTACCAAGAATATCATTTACTGACAAGAATATCATTTATAGCCATATTTACAAGAATATCATTTATAGCCATACTGACAAGAATATCATTTATAGCCATACTGACAAGAATATCCTTTATAGCCATACTGACATGAATATCATTTATAGCCATACTGACAAGAATATCCTTTATAGCCATACTGACAAGAATATCATTTATATCCATACCGACAAGAACATCATTTATAGCCGCACTGACAAGAACATAATTTATAGCCATACTGACAAGAATATCATTTATAGTCATACTGACAAGAATATCATTTATAGCCATACTGACAAGAATATCATTTATAGCCATACTGACAAGAATATCCTTTATAGCCATACTGACAAGAATATCATTTATAGCCATACTGACAAGAATATCATTTATATCCATACCGACAAGAATATCATTTATAGCCATACTGACAAGAATATCATTTACAGCCATACTGACAAGAATATCATTCATAGCCATACTGACAAGAATATCATTTACAGCCATACTGACAAGAATATCATTTACAGCCATACTGACAAGAATATCATTCATAGCCATACTGACAAGAATATCATTTACAGCCATACTGACAAGAATATCATTTATAGCCATACTGACAAGAACATCATTTATAGCCATACTGACAAGAATATCATTCATAGCCATCCCGACAAGAATATCCTTTATAGCCATACTGACAAGAATATAATTTATAGCCATACTGACAAGAATATCATTTATTGCCATACCGACAAGAATATCTTTTACAGCCATACTGACAAGAATATCATTTACAACCATACTGACAAGAATATCATTCATAGCCATACTGACAAGAATATCATTTACAGCCATACTGACAAGAACATCATTTATAGCCATACTGACAAGAATATCATTCATAGCCATCCCGACAAGAATATCCTTTATAGCCATACTGACAAGAATATAATTTATAGCCATACTGACAAGAATATCATTTATTGCCATACCGACAAGAATATCTTTTACAGCCATACTGACAAGAATATCATTTACAGCCATACTGACAAGAATATCATTCATAGCCATACTGACAAGAATATCATTTATAGCCATACTGACAAGAACATCATTCATAGCCATACTAACAAGAATATCATTTATTGCCATACCGACAAGAATATCTTTTACAGCCATACTGACAAGAATATCATTTATAGCCATATTGACAAGAATATCATTTATAGCCATACTGACAAGAATATCATTTATAGCCAAACTGACAAGAATATTATTTATAGCCGCACTGACAAGAATATTATTTATAGCCATATTTACAAGAATATCATTTATAGCCATATTTACTAGGAATATCATTTATAGCCAAACTGACAAGAATATTATTTATAGCCAAACTGACAAGAATGTCATTTATAGCCATATTTACCAAGAATATCATTTACTGACAAGAATATCATTTATAGCCATATTTACAAGAATATCATTTATAGCCATACTGACAAGAATATCATTTATAGCCATACTGACAAGAATATCATTTATAGCCATACTGACATGAATATCATTTATAGCCATACTGACAAGAATATCCTTTATAGCCATACTGACAAGAATATCATTTATATCCATACCGACAAGAACATCATTTATAGCCGCACTGACAAGAACATAATTTATAGCCATACTGACAAGAATATCATTTATAGCCATACTGACAAGAATATCATTTATAGCCATACTGACAAGAATATCATTTATAGCCATACTGACAAGAATATCATTTATATCCATACCGACAAGAATATCATTTATAGCCATACTGACAAGAATATCATTTATATCCATACCGACAAGAATATCATTTATAGCCATACTGACAAGAATATCATTTACAGCCATACTGACAAGAATATCATTTACAGCCATACTGACAAGAATATCATTTACAGCCATACTGACAAGAATATCATTCATAGCCATACTGACAAGAATATCATTTACAGCCATACTGACAAGAATATCATTTATAGCCATACTGACAAGAACATCATTTATAGCCATACTGACAAGAATATCATTCATAGCCATCCCGACAAGAATATCCTTTATAGCCATACTGACAAGAATATAATTTATAGCCATACTAACAAGAATATCATTTATTGCCATACCGACAAGAATATCTTTTACAGCCATACTGACAAGAATATCATTTACAACCATACTGACAAGAATATCATTCATAGCCATACTGACAAGAATATCATTTACAGCCATACTGACAAGAACATCATTTATAGCCATACTGACAAGAATATCATTCATAGCCATCCCGACAAGAATATCCTTTATAGCCATACTGACAAGAATATAATTTATAGCCATACTAACAAGAATATCATTTATTGCCATACCGACAAGAATATCTTTTACAGCCATACTGACAAGAATATCATTTACAGCCATACTGACAAGAATATCATTCATAGCCATACTGACAAGAATATCATTTATAGCCATACTGACAAGAACATCATTCATAGCCATACTAACAAGAATATCATTTATTGCCATACCGACAAGAATATCTTTTACAGCCATACTGACAAGAATATCATTTATAGCCATATTGACAAGAATATCATTTATAGCCATACTGACAAGAATATCATTTATAGCCAAACTGACAAGAATATTATTTATAGCCGCACTGACAAGAATATTATTTATAGCCATATTTACAAGAATATCATTTATAGCCATATTTACTAGGAATATCATTTATAGCCAAACTGACAAGAATATTATTTATAGCCAAACTGACAAGAATGTCATTTATAGCCATATTTACCAAGAATATCATTTACTGACAAGAATATCATTTATAGCCATATTTACAAGAATATCATTTATAGCCATACTGACAAGAATATCATTTATAGCCATACTGACAAGAATATCATTTATAGCCATACTGACATGAATATCATTTATAGCCATACTGACAAGAATATCATTTATAGCCATACTGACAAGAATATCATTTATATCCATACCGACAAGAATATCATTTATAGCCATACTGACAAGAATATCATTTATATCCATACCGACAAGAATATCATTTATAGCCATACTGACAAGAATATCATTTACAGCCATACTGACAAGAATATCATTTACAGCCATACTGACAAGAATATCATTTACAGCCATACTGACAAGAATATCATTCATAGCCATACTGACAAGAATATCATTTACAGCCATACTGACAAGAATATCATTTATAGCCATACTGACAAGAACATCATTTATAGCCATACTGACAAGAATATCATTCATAGCCATCCCGACAAGAATATCCTTTATAGCCATACTGACAAGAATATAATTTATAGCCATACTAACAAGAATATCATTTATTGCCATACCGACAAGAATATCTTTTACAGCCATACTGACAAGAATATCATTTACAACCATACTGACAAGAATATCATTCATAGCCATACTGACAAGAATATCATTTACAGCCATACTGACAAGAACATCATTTATAGCCATACTGACAAGAATATCATTCATAGCCATCCCGACAAGAATATCCTTTATAGCCATACTGACAAGAATATAATTTATAGCCATACTAACAAGAATATCATTTATTGCCATACCGACAAGAATATCTTTTACAGCCATACTGACAAGAATATCATTTACAGCCATACTGACAAGAATATCATTCATAGCCATACTGACAAGAATATCATTTACAGCCATACTGACAAGAATATCATTTATAGCCATACTGACAAGAACATCATTTATAGCCATACTGACAAGAATATCATTCATAGCCATCCCGACAAGAATATCCTTTATAGCCATACTGACAAGAATATAATTTATAGCCATACTGACAAGAATATCATTTATTGCCATACCGACAAGAATATCTTTTACAGCCATACTGACAAGAATATCATTTACAACCATACTGACAAGAATATCATTCATAGCCATACTGACAAGAATATCATTTACAGCCATACTGACAAGAACATCATTTATAGCCATACTGACAAGAATATCATTCATAGCCATCCTGACAAGAATATCCTTTATAGCCATACTGACAAGAATATAATTTATAGCCATACTAACAAGAATATCATTTATTGCCATACCGACAAGAATATCTTTTACAGCCATACTGACAAGAATATCATTTACAGCCATACTGACAAGAATATCATTCATAGCCATACTGACAAGAATATCATTTATAGCCATACTGACAAGAACATCATTCATAGCCATACTAACAAGAATATCATTTATTGCCATACCGACAAGAATATCTTTTACAGCCATACTGACAAGAATATCATTTATAGCCATATTGACAAGAATATCATTTATAGCCATACTGACAAGAATATCATTTATAGCCAAACTGACAAGAATATTATTTATAGCCGCACTGACAAGAATATTATTTATAGCCATATTTACAAGAATATCATTTATAGCCATATTTACTAGGAATATCATTTATAGCCAAACTGACAAGAATATTATTTATAGCCAAACTGACAAGAATGTCATTTATAGCCATATTTACCAAGAATATCATTTACTGACAAGAATATCATTTATAGCCATATTTACAAGAATATCATTTATAGCCATACTGACAAGAATATCATTTATAGCCATACTGACAAGAATATCATTTATAGCCATACTGACATGAATATCATTTATAGCCATACTGACAAGAATATCATTTATAGCCATACTGACAAGAATATCATTTATATCCATACCGACAAGAATATCATTTATAGCCATACTGACAAGAATATCATTTATATCCATACCGACAAGAATATCATTTATAGCCATACTGACAAGAATATCATTTACAGCCATACTGACAAGAATATCATTTACAGCCATACTGACAAGAATATCATTTACAGCCATACTGACAAGAATATCATTCATAGCCATACTGACAAGAATATCATTTACAGCCATACTGACAAGAATATCATTTATAGCCATACTGACAAGAACATCATTTATAGCCATACTGACAAGAATATCATTCATAGCCATCCCGACAAGAATATCCTTTATAGCCATACTGACAAGAATATAATTTATAGCCATACTAACAAGAATATCATTTATTGCCATACCGACAAGAATATCTTTTACAGCCATACTGACAAGAATATCATTAATAGCCATACTGACAAGAATATCATTTATATCCATACCGACAAGAACATCATTTATAGCCGCACTGACAAGAACATAATTTATAGCCATACTGACAAGAATATCATTAATAGCCATACTGACAAGAATATCATTTATAGCCATACTGACAAGAATATCATTTATAGCCATACTGACAAGAATATCATTTATATCCATACCGACAAGAATATCATTTATAGCCATACTGACAAGAATATCATTTATATCCATACCGACAAGAATATCATTTATAGCCATACTGACAAGAATATCATTTACAGCCATACTGACAAGAATATCATTCATAGCCATACTGACAAGAATATCATTTACAGCCATACTGACAAGAATATCATTTATAGCCATACTGACAAGAACATCATTTATAGCCATACTGACAAGAATATCATTCATAGCCATCCCGACAAGAATATCCTTTATAGCCATACTGACAAGAATATAATTTATAGCCATACTAACAAGAATATCATTTATTGCCATACCGACAAGAATATCTTTTACAGCCATACTGACAAGAATATCATTTACAACCATACTGACAAGAATATCATTCATAGCCATACTGACAAGAATATCATTTACAGCCATACTGACAAGAACATCATTTATAGCCATACTGACAAGAACATCATTTATAGCCATACTGACAAGAATATCATTCATAGCCATCCCGACAAGAATATCCTTTATAGCCATACTGACAAGAATATAATTTATAGCCATACTAACAAGAATATCATTTATTGCCATACCGACAAGAATATCTTTTACAGCCATACTGACAAGAATATCATTTACAGCCATACTGACAAGAATATCATTCATAGCCATACTGACAAGAATATCATTTATAGCCATACTGACAAGAACATCATTCATAGCCATACTAACAAGAATATCATTTATTGCCATACCGACAAGAATATCTTTTACAGCCATACTGACAAGAATATCATTTACAACCATACTGACAAGAATATCATTCATAGCCATACTGACAAGAATATCATTTACAGCCATACTGACAAGAATATCATTCATAGCCATACTGACAAGAATATCATTTACAGCCATACTGACAAGAACATCATTTATAGCCATACTGACAAGAACATCATTTATAGCCATACTGACAAGAATATCATTCATAGCCATCCCGACAAGAATATCCTTTATAGCCATACTGACAAGAATATAATTTACAGCCATACTGACAAGAATATCATTTACAGCCATACTGACAAGAATATCATTCATAGCCATACTGACAAGAATATCATTTACAGCCATACTGACAAGAACATCATTTATAGCCATACTGACAAGAACATCATTTATAGCCATACTGACAAGAATATCATTCATAGCCATCCCGACAAGAATATCATTTACAGCCATACTGACAAGAATATCATTCATAGCCATACTGACAAGAATATCATTTACAGCCATACTGACAAGAATATTATCTATAGCCATACTGACAAGAATATAAAACAGGGAAGTAAACAAATAAGACAAGCCAGCAGAAACCAAAATGTATAACTTTAAACACCAACCAAACACACATAAAGTACAGTACAGTCAGAACAAGGCTTTCAATATTTTTCAAATGTACAAGTACTTCTTTCTAATTAAAGTTTGAACAATATTCCTTATATCTTATACAATACTCTTTAAAATCAGGGGGTACCAAAGAACATATTAGGTGGGTAAAAGTACCTGGTACCACTCTTATTGAAAGGCCTGTAAGAGACATAGCGTGATAAATCACTGTGATAGACGTATCACTCTTCTTAGTGATACTGATATATATCTTTTGGTCTGTTTAATCTATTTACTTATTCTGATATGCCTTTTGGGTGATAGTAAGTAACACTCTAAATGTAAAAGAAATTTTGAAAATATATTTAATAGAACAAAAGATATATCCAAATCACCAAGATGAGTGATACGTCTTTCACAGGTCCTCAACTAATACTTTGGTCTGATTTCAATAAATCAAGGTCAGTGGTTATTATTCTGATTTTGTCCTTGAAAATCTTATTGAACACATTTAGTTTGAAAAGCAACTGGAATATAACCTATATAACTACAATAGTTTTTTCAATGAAGCAAACTTTTACCCCTTTAGTTCTAGTAACATCAACAAAAACTACGTTTTTCCATAAATACTGCTATTGGTGCTTGTTTTCTATGCTACAAAGGCCCTGAAGTGCTTGCTCTTGACCCCTAGTCAGCTCTGTTGGAACAAAAATAATTCATTTTGATAGATTTATGCAATACAGCATAGCATCTTGTGCATCTATGGCATATATTAGAGAAAAGATAGAATAAATATCCACTGATCTTTAAGAAAGAGTTGACTACGATGTCATACAATAACCTTGTATACTATTTAATATTTAAATGATAGTTGAGTAAATTAAATATATATGTATAATGTCCAAGATTATAGTGGAAAACACTTGTATAATTATATTTGGCAGACTGACTTTAAAAGAAGATTTTTTCAATGATTTTTGGTCTAAATATTTCCAATATGCACACATGTTAAACTATCAGCAGAATTACAATTTTCAAATGATTAAATGTTAAACAACTCATTATTATATAGCTGCAGTTTAAAGGGTTTTAGAGGAGAAGATAATAATGTAAAATAGCTGCCACTGACTATAGATGAAGGACCCAATGACAATAGATGAAGGACCCAATGGCAATAGATGAAGGACCCAATGACAATAGATGAAGGACCCAATGACAATAGATGAAGGACCCAATGACAATAGATGAAGGACCCAATGACAAATGCTCACATGGACAAAGTTGAGCACAAATTAAGATGTATTGCTAAGTGTGGTCATAATAAAAGAATTTATGTTTTGGGTTAGGGTTATGGAATTAACACCACTTTCAACAATATTTCAGCTATATCAAGGTGGTCAGTTTTATTGGTGGAGGAAACTGGAGTACCTGGAGAAAACCACTGACAAACTTTATCACATAATGTTGTATGGAGTACACCTCGCGAGAATGGGGTTCAAACTCACAACTTCAGTGTTGATAGGCACTGAATGCACAGGTGGATGTAAATCCAACTACCATACGATCCCAACCATGACAGCCCCAATTTACGCTCCGACAATGGTGGTATTGTCAAGTAAATAATGTTGGAACTAACATAAAAAGTCATCCCTCAACCATCTTTATTTTATTGAAGGGTATAAAATATATTTGATATAGTTACATCTGGTATAAATATTCTAGATTTTGATTGATTGATAGTCCGCGTATTTTTGCATTTCCAATTAATACCATTTTAGGTAATGTAACATATTTTTCCAAATTTGAAAATCGGTAGTGTTCCGATGTGAAGATGAAACGTCATACGATAACATAAAGTAAAACTTCCTTGAAGGCAACAGTAATAAAAGAATATTGATGGAAAGAAAAAAAAGTTGTACTATTTTATTAAATAATTGTTGTGAATGATATTCAGTGTAATTAAACGGATATATTATGTTAGGGAGGGTATTTTCGAAAAAATACCTGTCTTGAGACTAAATTTTATTGTCTATAGATGTTTTTTTTTTTTTTACAAATACCCCTCCCAAATATGATATATCTGCTCAAAATCAAATGTTCTATCAGTTATGTAATCTGCAGTATATTTGTTTGTAAACATCTTAAACTTTGCTTAGATACATAAATTAGACAAAATATTAAATATTCTGGTACATATTATATATTAAATCTTATTCAACTTCAATTATCATCCTTCTTGTTATTTTTATATATATTTAATCTAAATAAATTCCCCTTTTAAACACCAAATCAATTATATTAAATAATTATGCATTTTGCACATTATAAAATAAATCCTTGACAAAGAAATATGACGTAAAAGAGTTTTTTATTTTTTTAAATTCTTTTGATCACTTCTCGTAAATTAAAAAGTCAAAACTAAAATGAAAGTATACACTGACTATGGTCCAATTAATTTACAATGAAGTGTACATTTAAAAGAAAACTTATATATTACAATACAGGCATAAGGAGACTTAATGTGACATTAGGTATAATAGATCTTCTAAACTATCAAGTATTAAATAAGGTTTATATAATTATGAGTTTTGACTTTCCCTTTGTAAGATTGTTCGGAGTTCGGTAATTTTGTTATTACCCTTATATATATTAAATAAAACTCAACATCACATATTAGATAAAACTCAACACCAAGTATAAAACTCAACATCACATATTAAATAAAACTCAACATCACGTATAAAACTCATCATCATGTGTAAAACTCAACATCACATCTTAGATAAAACTCAACATCAGTATTAGATAAAACTCAACATCACATATTAAATACCAGAGGCTCTCTGGAGAGCCTGTATCGTTCACCTGGTAATAAAAAGAACCAATTGGTCCTATGTAAAAACTATGTTCTGCAGTGGTAGTCATCTTGGAATTCCGTTCAACATAAAAAAACACGAAGTTTGTAAAGGACCTTCCAATGATTGATGCACAGTTTAGGTTCAATCAGTGCAATAGCTTCAGAGAAGAAAATATTTCTGTATTTTCCCATATGGTCCTGTGTTAATACTATAACCTGTGGTGGCAGCCATCTTAGATTTCGGATCGGCATAAAAACCCAAACTTTTTAGAGGACCTTCAAATGATTATTCCTGGGCCGTTTGGTTTCAATTGTCCAAGTGGTTTAAGAGAAGAAGCGTTTTGAAACATTTTCCCCATAGGGTCCAATGTTAAACTAAGTCCTGCCGTAGCCACCATTTTGAATTTCATATTGGAACAAAAAACCTAAAGTTTGTAGAGGACCATCCAATGAACATTCATGTACAGTTTGGCTTTAATCATATTTGTTATTTCTGAAAAGAAGGCATTTGAACATTTTCATATAGGGTCCAATGTTAATCTATGTCCTGCGGTGGTGGCCATCTTGGATTTCTGATCGGCATAAAAAACAGAAGCTTGGTAAAGGACATTCCAATGATCATTCATTTACAGTTTGGGTTCAGTCAGTTCATTAGTTTCAGAGAAGAAGATCTATGAAATTTCAGCCAATCAGAGCATATTATTGGCCCTGGCAGCCATGTTGAATATCCGACTGGAACGAAAAACAGAAACTTTGTAGAGAACCATCCAAGGAACATTCCTGCTAAGTTTGGTTCCAATTGGCCCAGTGGTTTCGGAAAAGAAGCTTGAAATGTGAAAAGTTTACAAATGACGGACGACAGACGACGGACGCCAAGTGATGGCAAAAACTCAACATCACGTATAAAACTGAACATCATGTATTAGATAAAACTGAACATCACATATTAGACGAGGTTTGATTGTGTTTGGATGCAAACACAGAAGTCTCCAAACGACCCCCATATTAGATTTCGGGCATGTGGATGCAAGTTTCATCATGACCAACCAATTCCTCACTTCAAAATACTCCTAGATATCAATTTTCATTGAAATCGGAGACCATTGACAATTTGATGATTTTGTTGGCAGCCATTTTGAAAATGGTGGCCTCGTAAAAATGACCCTGAATGCAAATTTCATCATTACCAACCAATTCCTCACTTCAAAATACTCCTAGATATAAATTTACATTTGAAATCAGAAAACATTGAAATTTTGCCGATTTTTTTAGTCAGAATATTCTACCAACCCTACTTAATATATATGCCAAGTCTTGTGGAAATCCATTTGGCGGTTTCCGATATAAGTGAGGTCAAAGATTTTGACATACGTTCACGGTTTCCATGGCAATGGCGGCCATTTTGAAAATTCCAAGACCTGAATGCACCTCTTGAGATGGGAATCCACCTTCCTGTGAAGTTTAGTAAAGATCGGATCATCAGTCTCTGAGAATTTGGTCGGACAAGCTCACAGCGAGAAGAAGAAGAGAAAGAATAATAATAATAACAACAAGATATGATATGATCTGAAGGATCATAACATGGCTCCTAATTCCAAAAACGATGACGGATATCAATTCGCAAGAACAAAATCTACTTGGAAACCAAATTTCGCCCAAATCGTAGGATTTTTGTACTTTGGTGGCCATTTTGGATTCAAAATGGCCACCATAGCAAACCAAAATGGTCGCCATATGGTGCAGCATGTCTTACTCCCTGTAAATATCCATTTCCATTGAAATCTTTTCATTTTTGAATTTTTAACAATTTATTTTGATTTTATATTGGTGGCCATTTTGAAAATTTTAAAAACAAAGATCACAACTTTGAGTGATGATCTATTTTTGTGTCAAGTTTCAAAAGGATCCGCTGTACGGAGTGAATTTAACATTTTTTGCACCTTGGTTACCATGGCAACAGCCGCCATTTTGAATTTTTTCAACCCCCCAAATGCTGTCACACACTACGGTGGATATTCCTACAAAGTTTCATGAAGTTTGATGAAAGGAATCCAAAAATTGATTAAATCCCCTTTTTTGTTTCCATGGCAACTGCGGCAAAGGTTGTCCAACTGATTCTGATTTTTTTGGCTTATCTCGTTCCACTAGATGAGGATGTTGTTCCTATCAAGTTTCATCAATTTCTGTTTGGCGAGTAACCTGCTATGATCTTTTTTGTGTTTTTTCAATTTTTTTGCATTTTGGCCGTTTCCATGGCAACGGCAGCCATTTTGAAAAAAATAAACACTTAAAGACACAACTTCACATGGCATATGATATTCCTACAAGGTTTCATAAAGTTTGATCAAGGCATCTCCGAGAAATGTGACGGACAAAATTGTGCAATAATAACTAGAATTGCCATTGCAAAGCAATAGCAGACATCACCCCACCCCATTATTTTGGTACCTCGGTTTCCATGGTAATGCCATTTTGAATTTTATCAACACGCCAAAAGCTTCCACACACTACGGTGAATATTCCTACGATGCTTCATGAAGTTTGATGAAAGAAATAAAGAAAAAATTTAAATCCCCCTTTCTTTTATTTCCATGGCAACTGCGGCAAAGTTTGTCCTACTGATTCCGATTTTTTGGCTTATCTCGTTCCACTAGATGTGGATGCTTAAACTAAAGTATATAGTAAAAAAATTCTTTGATAGAAATATAGATAAGGTGAACTAAAACAGTTATCTAGGAAGTAAATATTTCAGCTTTGTAGATCAACTTTTAATTGCTATTACATGCTAAAACTTAATTCCTACATTTAAAGGATGCATTATTTATTGCTTAAAACTTTTTATTTTTGTAAATTTTCACATAAATTATCAATATTTTCCACCACATTAAATGTTTTCACTAAACTACCATACGACATCTAAAATGCAGCTTATCAACAGGGTGATAACAAATTTAATAGAAAAAAATGTACAATGTATAATAGTCCATTCAACACTTTTATTCTCAAGCTGGGCTAACTTTATTTTATCTCTCATAAAAATCTAATAGTAATATTTTTCATGAATAGCATAGCAGTATAAATCTATATCTGGATATTTTATGTTTTCTAATGTTTCTTTTATTATAATGTTCTATCTCTCCCAAAATACTAGTATTTCACAGGCAAACCACATTACCTTTCAATATTAATTTTGTTGTAGTTACGTAAACGTGATAATCATAGACATTGTTTTATAAAATAAATCATTCTAAAAATAACTCTGAAATATGTATATGTATGGACTTTACTCCCTTTTACAACCAACATTCCATATAATAAACTAAAGGCTCCTATGTTTACATAGTATTCGTTTATTATCCAAAGAGAATTATTGTCTGGTTTCTGAAAAGACATATTAACATTTTTCAATTGGGTCCTTCATATAGTAAGAAAGAAACAGAGCTTTTATTGCTGTTCTACATGTCACAAAACATTTTCCTACAGTACAGTGGCCATGGTAACTACCTTATGATTTCTGATAAAAATATACAGGGTAAAATAGCATAAACCTTGTAAAGTATAACACAAGGGTTAGTCTAGTGAAGCTATTTTCATGACACTTAGTAAGGGAATGACCATTTAACTTGAAGGGGGGGGGGGTTATGTTTTTTTTCTAAGAAAATATTCTGATTCCCAATGTTGCTGAAAAAAATATTCTGATTTTGGTGGAGGAAAAAAAAAAAAATCTGATTCAGAGTTTTTGTCATATAACCTAATGTTAAGTTCTGGAAAAAAAATTGCGCTTTGCGCGACAAAAAATAAATATTCTAACTCTTGTGTTGTCCGAAAAAAATTTTCTGAACGAAACAAAAAACCATAACCCCCCCTTCAAGTTAAATGGTCGGTCCCTAACCAAAAATATTATGAGTATTTTCAGTTTGGTTTAAAATTGTAGATCACAGGACAGAATAATCAAATTCTTTGGCTTATCTATTACATGTCATATGACATCTATTTATTCAGGTGACAGTGATATGGTATACATATATATCATTCTAGAGCCATTTATTCTACAGCATGTCATAAGAATGATGGATTAATATGACTTAAGACACAGAAATAGATGGCATCTGAATGTTGGGAGTGACCAGTTTACAATTAGATATATTCAGTTCTTTTCAATGTGTAAATACAATGATATCTGATTGTATTATATATAGGAGGTAATATGACAACTAGAAGGGTTACAAAGTTGGTATATGAGTATACAAAATTAATTATTACATGCAATCTATTCTTATACAACAAATAATCATATATCATATAATATTTATCACAATTCTCCATCTGACATATTAAATATTAAATAGTTTGAAATACAATCCACAATATGAAATCACATTTTCACTTACTACATGTGTGAACCTTCTAATAACTGAACATATCTCTTACTTTAAAATATCAAAGTAGGTGTGGACATAATTTGCTTGTTTTTTTTTCATTCAATACAATTTTGTTTGATTATTCCATATTTTCAACAAATGTAAAAATTTGCATTGTTTTCCTTGTTGATGTTTTTTCCATGTTAATGATAGCTACATAAATATGTATGACTGTATCTATATGTACACCAAATACCTTCCTTCATTTAAACATGACAAAACTACTATATAATTACATGCATAGTATTTTTGAACTTCAAGAATTCAAGACTTTGTTTAAATTGTTAAAAGTTGAAAACTATGAATAAAAACAATATATAAAGATAATGATGAAAACTTCAAAACATTCATTTATCACTTCCTTTGTTTAATAGGGGTTAGGGTTAGGATTATGGTGTTAAACGCCACTTTCAACAATATTTCAGTTATATAGTGGCAGTCAATTTTATTGGTGGTGGAAACCGGAGTACCAGGAGAAAACCACTGACCTGTCACAAGTCACTGACAAACTTTATTGCATAATGTTGTATTTAGTACACCTCCCCATGAATGTTATTCAAACTCACAACTTTAGTGGTGATAGGCACTGATTGCACAGGTAGTTGTAAATCCAACTACCATACCTGTTAACCTCTGGGAACTGCTAGGGGGGAGATCCCCCCCCCCCTACCAACTCTTCTAAGGGGGAGATTGTGCACGTCGCTTTTAAACGCACAAAATTGTACCTCGTAGTTGAATGATAATAAATTGTGTTCTGCTACAAAGTTGCTGAATAAAGTTTCAGCCCTGGTCATCAACTGATTTTGTTGGCATAAACTGGCGCAATTGGGGGGTTTTGTTAGTAGCAGTGACTGCTTTCTTGTGTAAACTGGTCTCTGAGTGTCTATTAATATCATACAGTCCCCCTGAAGCAACACTGAGGTTGGAACTACACAGAGTGCAAAATGCCAGATCATTTCCCAACGAACTTGACTGTAACCAGTGGTGTGATTTTTTCCACTTGTCCTGGAATTTACAATTGTATTTCTTTTTCTTTGATGTCGAAGAAGGAGTACTAGGTCCCGAAGCAAATCTTATTTAAAGCTAAATCTGAATAGTACTCACCGAAAATGTACATTTCTAATTGGTGTTGTTATCCGTTCGATTACGTAAACAACAATCAGTTTCGTATTCCTGATCGAAAAGTCTAGAGAAACTTGATAAAAATTGATACGAAACATCTCAACGATTGACGGAAATAGGCGATCGATTGTAAACAAATATGCTGACAGAAGAAAGTAAACAAATTTTTTGTTGGGGGGGGAGATCGTGCGGGAGGAAAAGGTGTGTGTGGGAGATTTATGTCTCCCGCACGGGAGACCCAGTCCATGCGGGAGATAAGGCTCTTACGCAGGAGACTCCAGCACAAAGGGGGAGGGTTAACAGGTATGAACTACCATATGATCATGACCCTGACAGCCTCTTATTTAATAGGAAATGGATTACTTTGTGATTTAATATGTATTCAAAAGACTTTTAACAATATTTCTGTTATATCCTGGCAGCCAGTTTTATTGGTGGAGGAAACCGGAGTACCCAGAGAAAACCACAAACTGTCGCAAGTCACTGACAAACTTTATCGCATAAAGTTGCATCGATTACACCTTGTCATGAACGGGGTTTGAACTCACAACTTTAGTGGTGTTAGGTACTGATTGCACAGGTAGTTGTAAATCCATCTACCATACGATCACAAAGGCCCCATTTATTTTATGTTTTAAAAGAACTTTTCAATGACTAGTTATATACAGTAATTCATTTTCATATCATATATCACAGTAGTCATGACAATCATAAACTAGAGGCTCAGTGGGCTGAGCCTGTGTCACTCACCTTTTATTCTACTTTGAGGAAACTTAATACAGAACCTTCCATAGGTCCTTCCCACCAACTGTCGGTTCATTTTGGCAGTTTCAGAGAAGATTTTTAGAAATTGACCAATCTAAAACAAGAATTGCCTGTGGTGGCCATGTCTGTTAATGGATCAAAACGAAATGAGCACTCTCTATAGAAGATCTTCTATAGATGCTTCCTACCAAGTTTCATATCATTTGGGCAAGCGAAAAGCTGTTTTAGAAATCGACCAATAAGAAACAAGAATTGCCTATGACGACCATGTTTGTTAATGGATCAAAACGGAATCAGCAATTCCCATAGAGGGCCTTCCATAGATGCTTCCTACCACATTTCGGTCCATTTTCCCAAGCTGTTTCAGAGTAGAAGATTTTTATAAATCGACCAATCAGATAAAAGAATTTCCTGTGGTGGCCATGTTTGTTAATGGATCGGGACGAAATGAGCAATCTTTATAGAGTACCTTCCATAGATGCTTCCTACCAAGCTTTGGTTCATTTAGCAAAGCGGTTTCAGAGGAGAAGATTTTTAGTATGTTGTTAATACAAGTTCATATTCTAATTTGCACCCCGATTATAAAAATTCACCCACCAATAACCGAGTTCTTCTTCATTTCCAGTTTTACGTGATTTTCACTAAAAAAAACCCCACATAATTCACCCCAAATACCCTTTTCCGCAAATTATATTTATGCATATGTTTAGTATGCTGTTAATACAAGTCCATATTCTAATTTGCACTCCTTTAAATCTTAGATTATAAACATTCGCCCACCAATAACCGAGTTCTTCTTCATTTCCAGTTTTACGTGATTTCCACTAAAAAAAAACACATATTCCACCCCAAAAAAAACTTTTCCGCAAATTATATTTATGTATATTTTTAGTATGTTGTTAATACAAGTCCATATTTTAATTTGCACTCTAAAAACCTTGTGTTGCAATTAGTTGCAGGTTGAGCAATATTTTTGGCTAAATTGACTAGACTATAATAGAATAACAATTTTTGTGAATAATGACCATGAAGAAGCTTGTTAACATGCAACATAAATGTATTTACTATTTTTGATGAAGTTAGTCAAGAATAAAACCAGAGGCTCTCAATAGCCTGTAATCGCTCACCTAATTTATATAGGCAATGAACAAAAACAAATGTGAAACTCCTCTTCACAGTGTTTTTATCATCAATGTTCTATTTACTGTAAAGGCAGTCATGTTGGTTGGTTGGTGGAATCATGGAATTATGATGACATTGGTCAATTTTGGTTCAAATTGACAAAGTGATCAGATTTTCTAATCATTCTTTATAAAATAGGATTTGTTTGCATATTAGACAAAAATAGTAAAAATCCCAAATTTCATGAAAAAATCCCAAATAAATTAATCAATTCATTAGCATAAAACTGCCAGAAACTTTAACTTTCAGTCCAATTTAGTTTGAAATGTATCTATTTTCAGCAACTGTAACCATCTTAGATGGAAGTCAAGAGTTGTTGGATATGACTGAATATGGGCCACTCAAGGGCCATCCCTACAAAGCTTGGTTTAATTTTGATCAATGGTTTCATAGGGAAAGATTTTTAAATGATTTTATGTCAAAATCAGCCTAATTTGCATATTCCAGAGAATTTTAAGCTATCTTTAGTTGTACTCACTTGGTTCATTGATTCCAGAAAGCTCGTGAGATATAATTAGTTGTACTCACTTGGTTCATTGGTTCCAGTGAATTTTAAGGGGTAATCAGAGTCCGTATATCGAAGAAGAACAGACAACACAATGGCCAAAAGAAAAAGGACAAACAATGATCTACTAAACATTGCACATAAAACTAAAGATCGAGTAACACGAACCTCACTAAAAACCGAGAGTGATATCTTTAGTTGTACTGACTTGGTTCATAGGTTCCAGTGAATTTTAAGATATCTTTAGTTGTACTCACTTGGTTCATTGGTTTCAGAAAACTCCAAGATATCCTTAGTTGTATTAAGTTCAGATACATCAGGATCATTCCTATCCCTACGGTGTTGGAGGTCATATACCTTAGCAGGAGACATACACCAGTCATATAGAGGATCATACAGTAACACTTCTAGAATTGTCAATAAAGCCTCCTGGTTGTTGTGCATGACCTCCATTGTTTTCTCACAACATCTACAAGTATTCATGTATAGGACACCCAATATTATTATAATGCAAATGCATACATCAGAAGCAAATTACTGAAAAAAAATGTTTTGACGATGTGAGATTTTCAACTTCAGAATTTTTTTTTTTTTATCTTATGTCTAAAAAGAAAATATGCCGTGCAGTGGATTTCAGATTCATACATTTTCTATTAGACCACCCAAGGCACATTTTAGACAAGTTTGCTGTCAAATGGTTCAGTGGCTGCAGATCAGAATATTTTTTCAAATATCTTTTCAATAGGGTCCTATGTTAAATTCGGCCTGTGGTGGTTGGCCATTTTAGATATCTGATGGACACAAAAGTTTTGAATTTTGTACAGGGCATTCCCATGATTATTCATGTACAGTTTAAGTTCGCTCAAATTTATAGTTCTTAAGAAAATAATTTTTTCATTTTCCGACATGGTTCTATCACTGTCGTGTACCCGATAAGGAATGGTCATTTCAAGATGGCGGATTGTACATCATCAAAAAGGTAGGTGTGAAGATTTTGACTATTATCGTTCTTTATAGGTTATCTTAGTGTCTATGAGTTACACGTTTAGATAGGACAGTCTTTTTTCTACTTCACCATTAAGTCAGTAAAGCTTGATCCTTTTGTTTTTATCGTAAACTGCCTTCGGTAGTTGATCAATGCAGCGACAAAGATATCGAGGCGTAGAATCCAATTTATTTCACCAATTCCTACCGCCTAGTGACTTTTTATATTAATATGTTGATGCCAAAATTATTCAAACATGTGAATTGTCCAACAAATGTCATTTCAGCCTTTGACAAGCCTTGTATCCCTCTTAAAACGTCTATGAACATTTTGTTTATGTCACGGAACGGTCACGACAAAAACATGACGAAAATGTATGGGAATGGTCTCATGTTTTGGGTGAAGGAATGGACTTTCAAGCCAAGGAATGGTCTTTTTTGTTTAGGAATGGTCTCCATCATATAAGATATGCTTATTAATAATATTATTGAAGTTCATTTCCGTTTGTGGTCTTTAATGTAAATCTTCTTATTTCATATGATCAATCTTGCCTTAAAATACCCGAAATGCCTTATTTGCTATTAAATTGTTATAATCTTTTCCATTTTATTATGCAATGTTTCTTTTATCTATAGGTACAAGTGTTACTACTGCCAATTTGATACTTCCAATCACCAAGCCATAGTGGACCACTGCTGCCACAATTATCGGGATGAAACATTAAAATTTAGATATTTTGAATTTAACACTAATGTGGGTAAATTTGGTTAAGAACTCTTTCAGCAATTGTACACATATTGTAATGGTTTATACTTTGTGATATTGACAGAGAGTCATTTTTTACATAAAAATATTTTGCTAAAAGAAATATTCATTGTTATTTAAATAAATTTTATGAAATCAACTCTCTATATCTTTATTATCAATTTGCAAACAATTATAATTATAGTCATTTGATCCAGAGAAAAATGTGAGTTGTCCTGAAGATATAATCCTCTCCGAACATGTGGAAGAATCTCTGCCTCGTGAGCTCTGTGATATTCCCTGACAGTTTGTGGTTACAGTAATTACATGTGATACGTTTTTGTTCACCATGGCTGGTCTGATGAGCCAATAGCTCCCCCTTTTCACAAAATGCTGCTGTGCAAGAATCAGTGGTACATTTAAATTTTGTCTCTTGTTTTAAATGTTTTCTCAGGAGATGTCGTCTGAGACCACTTCTACTTTTCCACAGTCCTCGCATATAAAATCATTCTCTGAGGCGTGGAAAGATGTATCCGTCACGATATGTCTATTGAAGATTTAAGCAACCTCGTATATTTTTGTTTTCATGAAGTAAATACATGTACTGATTTTAAACACAGGAAAATTAAAATAATATATGTGAACTGAAGCACCTATGTACGAAAAAACTAATACATAAAGCTAACAGTGGTCTAGACTTAGTGGTAAGAAAACCGAAGATCCAAAAAGTAAAAGAAAAAAAAAAAAAAAATAATAAAAGTTGAGAACATCAGTCCAAATAAAAACGTGGTGTGTACTGAAATGGTGATGTATTATACATAACTGCCGGGGTCCGGGTGGCTCAATGAGTTAGGTCGTTGGATATAACAACTCATACAAGCCTATCACCAATACGCGCCCGGCTTTGTAAATTACAAAAAAGGGTGCACTCGACTCGCAGCTGCAAGTGATAAAAGTTTACTAGTTGCTTGCCCATGGTCGATGGTTCTCTCCGGGTATCTGACTTCCTCCACCACTAAAACTGGTCACCATAATATAGCTGAAATATTGTTGAAAGGGGCGTTAAGCACCAAAAATTAAAAAAAAAATCAATACATAACTGCCTGTGGTTGAGGAGTTTCGCTAGATTACCATACGAAGAAAATATCACTTGAGGAATAAACACACTAGTGCATACTGCAAGGTAGAAATACACTAGGGTATTTACGTTCCCGGACATTCTACACATCGGAAAGAAAGTATGCTTACAGTATATCAGAGAAGCGAGTGGTATGTCGTCATATTGACAAACCAATTGAAATACGTAACAGTGAATGTAGTAAGACAAGAAAATTTAAGATTTTATGCGAGTGTGAACACTGGATGAATGACAAAGCCATTGTTCCCGCTTTACATCCGATATGTTCAATCAGACCATTCCTTGGCTTGAAAGTCCATTCCTTCACCCAAAACATGAGACCATTCCCATACATTTTTGTCATGTTTTTGTCGTGACCGTTCCGTGACATAAACAAAATTTTCATAGACGTTTTAAGAGGGATACAAGGCTTGTCAAAGGCTGAAATGACATTTGTTGGACAATTCACATGTTTGAATAATTTTGGCATCAACATATTAATATAAAAAGTCACTAGGCGGTAGGAATTGGTGAAATAAATTGGATTCTACGCCTCGATATCTTTGTCGCTGCATTGATCAACTACCAAAGGCAGTTTACGATAAAAACAAAAGGATCAAGCTTTACTAACTTAATGGTGAAGTAGAAAAAAGACTGCCCTATCTAAACGTGTAACTCATAGACACTAAGATAACCTATAAAGAACGATAATAGTCAAAATCTTCACACCTACCTTTTTGATGATGTACAATCCGCCATCTTGAAATGACCATTCCTTATCGGGTACACGACAGTGTCTATGTTTATATTAAAACTTTGCCTTGCTTTGGTGGCCATATTGAATTTCTGATCAATAAAATTGTTAAAGACCATTGAAGGAATATTCCATTAAAGTTCGCAGACAATGATTTAGTGATTTCAGATAAAAATAATTTCAAAACATTTCACCATAGCTGTGTTAGTGGTAGACAAAAAATGTCAATGGCTAATCACCATTTTTTTTCCTAGCCACATTTGCATGTGATTAGCCACACATCTGAAATCGACACTGATCTTGATCTTGATCTAGATTGGATACGATGTTACGTCCGGAGACATTATTACATGCACGTTCATCAAGGTTTACATATTACTGCCCCCCCCCCCCACCCTCCTTACTACATCAGCGAATAATTTAGCTGGTTCCTCTGCAGATTGAATCTTGTTGATGATGTCTTGCGGTAAAAGGTTCAAATCTTTGAATGTGTTCAGAAGAAAGCTGAATTTCAGTATATCGGTCTTGGCTGGAAGTCTGAGATAATGTTTTCTTCTTTCTTTTAATGGTTCTAATTTTGTCTGCTTAAGTATAGTTGTCATACTGCCTGGTTCATAGTTGTAGTTTGATGTAATAAATCTAGCAGCCCTTTTCTGAACTTTTTCCAGTTTTTCTTGTAGGCTGTGCTGGCATATTCTAAGACAGGTCGAATGAGTCCTTTATATGCCTGTAGCTTAACTTCCATGGGGCATGTTGACAGGTTCCTTTTTAATAATCCCAGGGTTCCATAGGATTTGTTACATATTTCCTCTATGTGTTTCCCCCAATGTAAGTCGTTCGTGATGAACAAACACTCATTTGAAATTATGTAACACTTTATTTATTTTGTAAAAAATGACAAAAGTGGTCCCTTGCCGTTTTCTAGGATTAGAATCTGTCTCTGATTCATTCCTGATCCTGATCCTAAAGGTCGCAATTGACGCTACTGGTCCCTGAGTACTGAACTTTTTCTCTCTGGTGCTTTACTGTCTCACTGTAATTCCTCTTTGTACTGGAGTATTGAGTTGCTTAGGCTCAGGATCAGGGTACAAGGCTTGCTAGTTCTGGGAAGCGCCCTGTACTTTTGATGACTTCCTCCAAGAATGTTAATTTCTTTTGATATTTCTCTTTATTGGAGTCTCTAGTCAGGAGATGAAGTAGGTCAAACCTTTCATCTATGGTCTTTAATTGCACTGCAAGTTTGGCTCTCTCATGATCGTAAATGTGGCAGTGCAATATGTAGTGTTCAGTGGTTTCTTCTTCTCCACAGTCGCATAGTGGCGTGAGGGACTGACCTATGTTATTCCAGTATTTGTTTAGTCTGCTGTATCCTGTTCTCATCTCTGTCAAAACTCTGCCTATCTGTGGGTTTGGCATATCTAAATGGCTGGCATTTCCAACCATTGGTATCAGATCATAAAGATGTCTCCCTGATTTGCTGATGGTCCATCTATTCTGCCATTTTATTTTAGTTGAAGTCTTCACTGTTTGTTTGACATCTGACATGGTGATGACATTATACTGTTCATTTAGGGACATTGACTCTTCTGCTGCTTCCTTTGCCAGTTGGTCCGATATCTTGTTCCCGGTTATATTAGCATGGCCTGGGATCCAAGATAGGGTTGTTCGCATTCCGTATCTCATCAATGTCCCTATATTTTCCTTAATGTCGGAGATCGTGTCAATGTAGTTTGATGACTTCCAGTTGAGAGTCAGGATACCTACTGCAGTATGGCTGTCTAACAAGATCTTGATATCAGTGAACCCATCCTTTAATGCAGCTATGCAGTGTTCTAACACCATGAGTATTGCCACAAGCTCTGCCAGCAGTATGGATCCTCTTTGCACTACCAGTCTCTTGAGGCTGATTCCTTCGTTGTCACCTGGATATAGCACTGCTCCAGATCCACATGGTCCAGGGTTACCCTGACATGAGCCATCTGTAAAGGCGACTATTGTGGTGTCTGTTGGGTCTCCCAATAAGATCTTTTACCACCTCTTTGCTTTCATTCGAGACCATAACAAGGTCAGATTCGTCCTTGTCGGTCATATGGTAAACATTAAAAGTAAAAAGAAAATCGATATCGAAAACAGATTTTTGTATCCGGAACTGAAATGCTTTTAACGTAAATAATTTTCCGGAAATGACTTAAAAGACCTGTCTTTATGTTCGGTTTTGAATATTACTTTTATTTACATCTTGTCAGCTGAACCTTTTTTCAGATACACGTTACTGGTTTGAAATTGAAATAAAAGATTTTTTCGAGTATCGTAAATATTTCATTCGCCAAAGTGGCGATTGCAACTGAATTTTTATTAGCCACATCTGAAGTTTAATCGCCCATGGCGAGTGTGGCGACCTTTAGCGCTAACACAGCATAGGATCCTATCTTAAATTTGTCATTTGGCGATGACCATCTTGGATTTCAGAACGACACAAAAAATTGAAATTGTGTAAGGGACCATCCAATAATTATTCATGTAGTTTTGGGTTCAATAAAATTACAGGTTTCTGAGAAAACAATTCTTTTTCATTTTTCCATATAGTCTTGTGATGGCAGCAATCTTGAATTTCAGATTAACAGAAAATAATACAATTTTTAGAAGGCCAAGGAATAAACTGGTCACACATGTGGTTTCAGAGAAGAAGATTTTTTTATATAAAATTTAAGCCAATCATACAGCATAATTGGCCTTAGCAGCCATATTGAATTTCTGAATGAAACGGAAATCATGTTAAAATGTTGAGGACTACCCAAGTTTGGTTCAAACTAGGCCAGTGGTGTGTGAGTGAGTGATTGTTGTTTAATGCCAACTCAGCAATTTTTCAACTATATCATGGAGAGAACTAGTTAATTTTCAATGAGATGATGATGAGGTCCACTTTGTTCTAGACCAACATGCTTAGTTGTTTTTTTTATAGTGCTTGCTCACTGAAATAACAGTCTGCGGGTAGACATGTCGCTCCACCCGGACACATTATTCTGATTCTGAGCCAACCAGTCTTTGCTCTTACTCCTTAATGCTGCATGCTTAGCGGAGAAGCAACAAATACCAATTTTATAGTCTTTGGTTTGATCCGACCGTGGCTCGAACCCACGACATACCACACTCGAGGTGAGCACGCTAACCATTACATCATCGATGTGGTTCCAGTGGTGTGTGTAAATGTTAACAATTTACAGACGAGGAAGACATGTGATTTTTAAAAAACTTTAGGGAGATCAACATTTTGCATATCGCTGATGCGTCAGTGAAACATAAAATGTAGGTCAAGTTCACTTAATTTTGAAATGGTGGTGCAGTACCATCCAAGATATTTCTAATATATAACATATGATTTTTCATTGATATACAAGATCTAAATGTCCAGGAACGAAGTGAGTGAATGTTGTAAAAATGTTCAATAATATCATGGGGAGAACAAATTACTTTTTGATGAGATGATGATACTGTCTGTTTTGTACTAGATCAACAAGCAGAGTTGGACTTTTAAGTGTCTTTTCAATGAAACAACAGTAAACAGATGTGTCACTCCACTCAGACACATGATACTGATTTAAAGCCAACCAGTCTTTGCTCTTATTCCTTAATGCTGCATGCTTAGCAGAGAATCAACAAATACCAATTTTAAAGTCTTCCGATTGATTCGAATGGGGAACGAACCAAAATTTACAGCACTCCCAAAATGGATTAAAATACAAAATTTCTCCATTACAGAAAGACGACAAGAAAATATGTTAAAAAATAAGACTAAATTTGTTGAGTACTGGGATAATGAAATACAGTCAAACCTGCTTTAGTGATCACCTATATAAAACAATAACTTGTATGTTACATTCAATTTAATTTCTCTTCATTTCATATTAATTAAACCTGTATTTAGCAACCACCTGTCTTATGTGACCCTATTTCAATGTTCATTTGAAAGGTCACATAAGACAGGGTTGACTGTACTGAGAATAAACAAATTTTTGTCCAAATATTCTATATAAAACAGTAAAATTGGTATTCACTTCTTTCAAATTAATGTCATGGTCTTCTCTGTATTCAATTGTTTGAGGTGAGAGGTGGTTGTTTGATTGGTTGATAATGGTGGTATTGTAAGGTGGTTGTTTGATTGGTTGATAATGGTGGTATTGTAAGGTGGTTGTTTGATTGGTTGATAATGGTGGTATTGTAAGGTGGTTGTTTGATTGGTTGATAATGGTGGTATTGTAAGGTGGTTGTTTGATTGGTTGATAGTGGTGGTATTGTAACATTTGTTGACCAATACTGTTTAAACTGCCTTTTCCGAAGTCACTTTGATAATTAGTCCCGACATTATTCATACCTTCTAAACACCCCTTCCACACCAGAAACACCCATACCATCTACTATATCTCTGGTAAGTCTGAAGGGTACTGTTTCTGGAGTAGGTAAAATCTTTCCCTGCTCAAATGCAATACCTGTTTATAAAAAGAAAATTGTTAAGATATAAATCATTTCTTATTTCTAAGATGAAAAAATATGATAGTAATATACCAATTCACTTACAATTTATTATCTTAAATGATAAGCAGTATTACAGGCTTAAATTTAAATACAATAATAGTTTGACTAACCAAGATCAATATCGCCAAGTTCAGCAGTATTACAGGCTTAAATTTAAGTACAATAAGAGTTTGACTAACCAAGATCAATATGGATAAGTTCAGCAGTATTACTAACCCGAATAATCCAGTCGTTATATTACGCTTTGCTATATTAACGCCTGAACGACTTTATCGATAAAACGTGTCAATCGGAAGCTTCAAATTAGCAATGAATTCTGGGTATAAACTGTGTGTGGTGACTTTTGGCACTAAAAGAAGGAGGAGTTTAGGAAATGTTTGTAAACATAATAGGTCAATGGAGCGTTCAGGTGTCGAATGTTTTCATTGTACCCACGTGTTTGACCTTACTAATCTAAAAGGTGAAAAGAGAAGAAATGTAGGAAAACTAAATAATGAATTAAACATCGTTAATCAACTTGTCGATCTCCATTTCTTGTTGTTTGTAAACATTACCGGAAATTGAAAGAACCGCCTTGTGCATACTCGGCAAATAATCATCGCTGATTGGCTCTCTCTTTCAGAGAGCAGCTGACGCGTTTTTATCACAAGGAGAGTTCAAGCCACCATCCAGCGATAGTGCCGATAAAGGGCACAATATTATTCGAGTTACAGTATTACAGGCTTAAATTTAAGTACAATAAGAGTTTGACTAACCAAGATCAATATGGACAAGTTCAGCAGTATTACAGTCAATCAGTATATTCTGTACATGACGGTCTCCAAGTCCAAGAATGTAACCAACTGGAAGAAAAAAATGCAGCATTAGATAATGAAAACCAAAAAATCTATAAAAAAAAATTGGTTCAGGTGAGTTAATTTTTTTTATTATTATTATTTTTTATTAAAGCACAAACTTTTATCATAAAAGCTCATAAATTTGCATAGATTTTAATTAACACCAGCAAATATACATTTTTACAATAATGGTGTTAAGGACAGATTTCATATTTTCCCATGTTTATCTCAATAGGAACCTGTACATCTCAGGACTCTAATTTAGTTGACATAGCAACTGAAAAAGCTGATTGGTAGCCAAGTCTGCAATCAAAAATTGTAAATCGGACGATCAGAAAATTCCAGATTTGTAGTAAAGATCAACTTGGAAATAATATATAATGCAAAAATAATATATAATGTACAATCATGTAACATTTGATACCGATTGTGGTATTGTTTAATAACTATGATTGGTAGTTCTAAATACCATCAATAATAACTATGATTGGAAGTTCTAAATACCATTTATAATAAATATGATTGGAAGTTCTAAATACCATCAATAATAACTATGATTGGAAGTTCTAAATACCATTTATAATAACTATGATTGGAAGTTCTAAATACCATCAATAATAACTATGATTGGAAGTTCTAAATACCATTTATAATAATTATGATTGGAAGTTCTAAATACCATCAATAATAACTATGATTGGAAGTTCTAAATACCATCAATAATAACTATGATTGGAAGTTCTAAATACCATCAATAATAACTATGATTGGAAGTTCTAAATACCATCAATAATATCTATGATTGGAAGTTCTAAATACCATTTATAATAACTATGATTGGAAGTTCTAAATACCATCAATAATAACTATGATTGGAAGTTCTAAATACCATTTATAATAATTATGATTGGAAGTTCTAAATACCATCTATAATAACTATGATTGGAAGTTCTAAATACCATCTATAATAACTATGATTGGAAGTTCTAAATACCATTTATAATAACTATGATTGGAAGTTCTAAATACCATTTATAATAACTATGATTGGAAGTTCTAAATACCATCAATAATAACTATGATTGGAAGTTCTAAATACCATTTATAATAATTATGATTGGAAGTTCTAAATACCATCAATAATAACTATGATTGGAAGTTCTGAATACCATCTATAATAAGTATGATTGGAAGTTCTAAATACCATCAATAATAACTATGATTGGAAGTTCTAAATACCATCTATAATAACTATGATTGGAAGTTCTAAATACCATCAATAATAACTATGATTGGAAGTTCTAAATACCATTTATAATAACTATGATTGGAAGTTCTAAATACCATTTATAATAACTATGATTGGAAGTTCTAAATACCATCAATAATAACTATGATTGGAAGTTCTAAATACCATTTATAATAACTATGATTGGAAGTTCTAAATACCATTTATAATAATTATGATTGGAAGTTCTAAATACCATCTATAATAAATATGATTGGAAGTTCTAAATACCATTTATACTAACTATGATTGGAAGTTCTAAATAACATCAATAATAACTATGATTGGAAGTTCTAAATACCATCAATAATAACTATGATTGGAAGTTCTAAATACCATTTATAATAACTATGATTGGAAGTTCTAAATACCATCAATAATAACTATGATTGGAAGTTCTAAATACCATTTATAATAACTATGATTGGAAGTTCTAAATACCATCAATAATAACTATGATTGGAAGTTCTAAATACCATCAATAATAACTATGATTGGAAGTTCTAAATACCATCAATAATAACTATGATTGGAAGTTCTAAATACCATCTATAATAACTATGATTGGAAGTTCTAAATACCATTTATAATAACTATGATTGGAAGTTCTAAATACCATTTATAATAACTATGATTGGAAGTTCTAAATACCATCAATAATAACTATGATTGGAAGTTCTAAATACCATTTATAATGGTGACTATCGCGGAGCAGAAGATGGGTTGTTTCGTATGAATTGTTCACAATATGGAGAAATAATTTAATTCTAATTTTGAAACATTACCTACAATTTTGATTTTACATTCATTAATATCATAAATGGTAAGTTTTCATATAAAAACATTTCAAGATCAGGTTATGTAAAATTGCTCTCACAGAAAATGATTTTTATATTTTCAACTACAAGATTTTGTCATTGGAATAAATATTTTAAGATGTCAATACAAAGCTTAGGCCAAAAAAAAAAATATGTGTGTTTACGGTCACCCGACCTACCCTAATTTTTGCTAGCGACCCTATGCATTTTTACACAGAATTCGGATAACCATTTTTTTTTTTAATCAGCAGCAATGTTTTATTTATTCAACTGCTAGCTTTTTGTCGAAATTGAGAGCAAAGAAGGTAGAAAAACTGCATAATTCGTCATTTTACCAGAATTTTCGAAAATTAAATACCGGAAACGACTATTTCCGGTTTTGTCAATAATAATAATAAAAAAAAAAAAAAAATTAATCCCGACCGACCCTAGATTTTTTTGACATGTGGCAATAAAGACACATATATTTTTTTTTGGCCTTACTTTATACGAATATTGTATAATTGAGAGGTATTTACGTGTTCTCATTATGTTTTTACCATTTATATAACAAAGAATGCAAAAATTACATTTGTTTATACAATAATATGTCACTTTCTCAGCAACAAAGAGACAAGTCCATGTTTGACACATTTCACACATTAAGGCAGAGAATCACTGCTTTATGTAAATGTCAATATGATCATATTACAAAATACTAGAGGCTCCCAGGAGCCTGTAATCGCTCACCTGGTTTTCATTTGACATCTAAAGTTGATAGAAAATGGGAGTGTTACACATAATTTTGAAAGTGGGCCACCCAAAGATCATTTCAACTCAAATTTCTGAGCAAAAGATTTTGATGTGATTTTTATCTCATAATATTCCTAAAGGAATAAACTGGCTGAAAAAATCTCACAGAAAAATCCAGAATATATGTTAAACTACTCATTGTCATGTAGCTGCAGTTACAATTTGAGTTCATTTTGATTTATAATAAAGCAGCAATGGACAACTAAAGAAATTTCTATTTTTAGTAACATCAATCATTTTGAATGGAGGTCGAGGCTGTCGGACACAATTTTGAAATGGGACTACCCAAGGACTATCCCAGCCAAATTTGGTTTAATTTGGTTCAGTGGTTTCAGAGAAGAAGATTTAAATGTGATCTTTCATCAAAATATGCCTAATTTGCATAATTGGTATAAATTGGCTGAAAGAAAATTGTCACAGAAAAACCCGGAATATATATTAAACTACTCCTTGCCATGTAGCTGCAATTAAAATTTGAGCTCATTTTGACTTACACTATAGCAGCAATGGACAATTAAAATTTCATCCCCCCTTTTTTCTATTTTTAGCTTGGTGGCCATCTTGGCTGAAAGTCGGGATCAACGGACATAATTTTGGAACAGGGCCATACAAATACTATTCCACCAAAGTTTGGTTGCAATTGGCCCAGTGGTTTCTGAGAAGAAGATTAAAGTTTACGACGTATGACGGACGGACTGAGCCGGACGCCAAGTGATGGCAAAAGCTCACATGGCCTTTGGCCAGGTGAGCTAAAAATGCTGATTTTTTTTTTTTTTTCTATATGTACACAAAACAACCCCTGGCTCCTAAAAATATTTGTAAAGAAGCCATTGGCTATTATGAGTGAAAATCTACTTAAAGCCCTGTATCTTGCATGACTTATTACAAGTAATTGTTATTGTCATACAAAGAGAGGTAAATGAACAAAAAATCTGAAAGTTACCAACATGTGAGGTAGGGATAAGAGACACAAACCTATAGAGTTGGTAGCTACACTTTTGGTGTAGGCCAATCTGGCTTCATACCATACTGCTGGATCTTGAAACTTCTCCATGAAGAAATGTCTGAACACTGGCATGAACTTTTTACAAATAGCCAAGAAGACTTTAAATTTCATCATTGTGTCAGGGCTGGTATGTACATCCTGTATAAAAATCATATTCAAACTGCTTTTACATCACAGTAAAAATTCACATTAATTTTATGTAATATTGATACCACTAACAAGCCTTTTCAAGTCAAAAATACTGTCAAAACCTGTTTTCTCAAACTCGAATAAATAAACTGCCTGGATATAAATTTGGCCCACATGTAGTAGGATATAAGTAGTTAACTTTATCAAGAATATTCCACTATTTATAGGTAATATATTGATTCCTCCTATTTTGACAGAACAAGATATGATTGCACTAACAAATTAATGTAATTTACATAGTTCATAAAACCAGCAATAGGGATATAAAAGGGATAGATTTCCTTTTGATTTTCAAAATATAAAATGCATTGACTCTGTTCAATGAAAGATTTTGGAAAAATAAGACAGTACATGTATACATTTTTTAATAACATTTTTTCTTTAGAAAATCGTTACCACAGAGGAAGTCAAATACTGTGATTAATAAATTTACAATTACTGTTTTATATTACAGTAAAATCTTTCTAGACACATCACTCCAATGAAAGATCTCCTTCTTTTGAAAGACCATTTTAAAATGTCACAACTCTTCATCAACTGGGGACAGTCATGGTCATGATCGTATGGTAGTTGGATTCACAACTACCTATCCAATCAGTGCCTATCACCACTAAAGTTGTGAGTTGGAATCCTGCTCATGGCGAGGTTTACTCGATACAACATTATGTGATCAAGTTTGTCAGTGCCTTGCGGCAGATCCAGTTGGTGGTTTTCTCCGGGTACTCCTGTTTCCTCTACCAATTAAAGTGACATTCATGATATAGGTGAAATATTGTTGAAAGTGCTGCCACATTAACATATTGGTATATAAATTTAAAGGTGTATTGGAAATATTCTTTGAAGAATTGTTTGAAGTCAGTACATTATGTTAAAATCTTGTATTTACATAATATATACAACATCACTTCTTGTGGTCATACATGAACAAATTTATGTAGGATATGAAGAGCAGCCTTAGACTTGATTGTAGCCATTTAATGAGTCAGGGTGGATATTGTTACTTCTACCAAATACTGACAGCTTTCAACTAGTTGAAGATTATGTCAGAGGTTGCACATGACAATTGACAAAAGTTAAAATATTTACAGGTTTCATAAGTTAGTATTGGAGGAGAATGCAAGTCAGATATCATTGGATAGAGGAGAATGCAATAGTCAGATATCATTGGATAGAGGAGAATGCAATAGTCAGATATCATTGGATAGAGGAGAATGCAATAGTCAGATATCATTGGATAGAGGAGAATGCAATAGTCAGATATCATTGGATAGAGGAGAATGCAATAGTCAGATATCATTCAAGGGAAAAACGTATTCTCCTCTTTGTTGAGTATTACAAAGAGGGATAATGGAAGACGAAATGATGTGACAATGTTAGTGATGCTTGACCTCTCAGCTGCCTTTGATAACATCAACCACACGACATTATTGCACCGCCTTCAACACCACTTTGGTATCGCAGGTAAACCACTCGAATGGGTAACTTCGTATCTGAGTGACCGCTACCAAACTGTGACCATAGACGGTAAATTGTCAAAACCAGTGCTAATGAAATACAGTGTTCCACAAGGATCCGTTCTAGGCCCCAAATTTTTCACAATGTACACTAAACCAGTTGGTATTATATGCAAGAAACATGGACTAAATCACCATTTTTACACTGACAATGGACAGCTTTCTTTATCTTTCAAACCAACAAATTCGGTCTCTCAGAAGGATGCTTTATGCTGTGTTGAAAACTGTCTCGTCGAAATTGTATCGTGAATGAACAGCAACATGTTGAAAATCAATGCCGATAAAACTGAAGCCATTGTATTTACATCTCAAAAAACCGAAAAACATATTGAATCCATTTCTGTGAAAATTGGAGGAGAGGACATCAAACCATCTAAATGTGTGAGAAATCTTGGTGCTTTTCTAGACTCCAAAATGAGCATGGAAAAACATATTAACTCAGTCTGCAGATCAGGATATGGACAATTGTGTCAAATAGGCCACATCAGGCAATATCTAAATACAGATGCTACAAAATCTCTAGTAAATTCTCTCGTCACGTCACGCCTGGACTATTGCAATGCGCTCTTGTATGGTGTTCCGAAGGTCTCATTCAATAGACTTCAAAATCTGCAGAACACTGCAGCTCACATCATAACGAGAACATCGCGTTATGATCACATTACACCGGTCTTAAAAGAACTGCATTGGATACCATTAACTCATCGAGTGGACTTTAAGATTCTAGTTCACGTACACAAAGCATTACACGACCAATCACCAATCTATGTGAAAGACTTGCTAGAACTCTATCAGCCAGCAAGAAATTTGAGATCCCAGAACTCAAAACAACTAGTTGTTCCTAAAAGCAGAACTGTGAGGTACGGTGATCGAAGTTTAACATCAGTTGCACCGAAGCTATGGAATGCCCTTCCAGTTACCATTAGAGATGCTAAAAGTTTGGTTGTTTTCAAAAGATCGTTAAAAACACACTTTTTCGTCAAGATCTATGGAAACTAACTTTGCACTGGAAAGCAAGCTGTTATAAGACTGTGAAATAGAAGTTGTTGTATAATTTTACTGCTCTTTATAACATTTAGCATTTATATTTTTAGTGTCTATAAGTATTATTTTGTTCTATTGTAATTTTACTGCTGATATTTTTATTTATTATTTTTTAATTGTTTTAAACATGTTGCATTGTGTGTCCATATCTGTTATATGTAGTTTGTACAGCGCTTTTGAACGTTTATATTATGTATGAAAAGAGCGCTATATAAATCTGGTAAATAATAATAATAATAATAATACATGTAATAATGTTCCGTGATTGTCTCACGGGTAGCTTTAGTCTGTCTTTCACAGTAATAGCTACGTCTTTGTTTCCTACTTTGTACATCATGACAAGTTAAGCATCTTAACACCTGTCTTCAAAATTGTGGCAGTTTAAGTGATGTAACATATCACCAACTTACATTCATTTTTCTTCTACATTGCAAGGCAGAGTAGTCTTGAGGTCTATATCTACAATGTGCTCCAGGACTCTCATCCGCTGGGCTAGTAGCCACTAAGTATTCTCCTATAGGCATGGTCCCTTCACACCATTCTAACAGTCCACTCTTCTGAGACAATGGTACTACCTTAAATGTATATGTATGTAACTGAATACAAAGAAAAATTCAGAATGCCATGAAGGGGCCGTCGTGGTCTTGACCGTATAGTAGGTGGATTTTCAACTATCTGTGCAATCAGTGCCTATCACCGTTCATGGCGAGGTGTACTCGATACAACATTATGTGATAAAGTTTGTCAGTGGTTTTCTCCGATTACTCTGGTTTCCTCCACCAATAAAACTGACCGCCACGATATAAGTGAAATATTGTTGAAAGTGGCTTTAAACACCATAAACCAAACCAAACCAAACCAGAATGCCATGAATACAAAATCCAAAGAAAAGGAACCATTTTTAATTGCTTCTCATTGCTCTGGAAGTGACAGTGGAAATGTATGGTCTTCTGAGTTTCAGTTAATCTGTTATTGTTTATTTCTGTATGGTTGTTGAAGATCAAGGTATTCAGAGGGGGAGACTAATATTTAAAAGAATCCGTTTCAAGCCAGAACCTAGATTTCAATAGGATTCTGTGGTTACCATATACAGTCAAACCTGCCTTAAAGGGCACCTCTATATAACAAATCACTCTCTATAAAGGGCAGTCTCATTTTCCCCATTAACAAATAGTGCATATAATTTTAACCTCTATTTAATGGGCACCTGCTCGTATAGGGCACATTTTCAGGTTCCCTTGAGTGTCTTTTATATACAGGTTTGACTGTATGTGTTTTGAGGATTTAGTACTGACAGAGAAATGGATAATGGTTGTCGACTATTACTATTCAACTTCTTATATTCAAATAAGCTAACTAGAGGCTCAGTGGGCTGAGCCTGTGTCGCTCACCTTTCATTCTGCTTTGAGGAAACTTAATACAGAACCTTCCATAGGTGCTTCCCACCAAATTTCTGTTCATTTTGGCATAGCAGTTTCAGAGAAGAAGATTTTTAGAAATTGACCAATCTAAAACAAGAATTGCCTGTGGCAGCCATGTTTGTAAATGGATCAAAACGAAATGAGCAATCTCTATAGAGGACCTTCCATAGATGCTTCTTATCAAGTTTCATATCATTTGGCCAAGTGGCTTCAGAGGAAAAGCTGTTTTAGAAATCGACCAATAAGAAACAAGAATTGCCTATGATGGCCATGTTTGTTAATGGATCAAAACAGAATGAGCAATTCCCATAGAGTACCTTCCATAGATGCTTTCTACCATGTTTCAGTCCATTTGGCCAAGCTGCTTCAGAGTAGAAGAATTTTGTTTTACTCAAGTTTACACAGGTTATGGTGTGTTCCATTTTACAGTTTAATAAGATTTACCTTGTACTGTCTGACATGAAGTCTACGTTTTCTGGTTTCTGAGTTTTTCTGTAAGAGATTATTTACCATCCCAAACACCTGTTCCATCACAGCATCCTGTCTCAAATCATCTCTGCCCTGAAATTGTGGCAAAAAAGTTGCTTTTACAATAAAAAAAAACTACATGTTTACCTGAAGTTGTATTGCTCATCTGGTTTTTTATACACAGTTTAAAACCACTATTAAGTCGTTTTGAGAAAAATTCTTTTCATTAATTTTCACATTGTGTCTTATGTTAAAATCTAGTTCGTGTAAACAGGATTTAAAAATAAAAATAAAAATTTTGGGAATTGGTCACTTTTGGTGTCCTCATACCCCTGAAATGGTAACAGCTAAATCAAATCTGTTGGAACACTTCAGAAAGGAATTTTTCAAAGAAATTCAATGGAAAAAACTACAGACAAATCAGATTTAAAATAAATAAAGGACTATCCCGAGTACACCAAGAGAAAATTGAACAAAGTTATATCAAAAGCAAGTGCGGACACATTATTTTGTTTGACACACTAAATTGATGGACACAATAATGTGCTAGACACAGTAATTTGCTGGACATAGACAGGGAATGCTATAAGGAATGAAAATGAAATAATTAAACAATCAATTCAAAGAAAACTAGAGGCTCAGCCCACTGAGCCTGTATCGCTCACCTGACAATAGAATGATACTGAAGCAAATTTCAAAGGGAGATAATCATTACCTTAAAAAACAGCAGCCATCTTGAATGGAGGGTGGGGCTGTCAGACACAATTTCGAAAGGGACACACCCAGGGACCATCTATGCCAAGTTTGGCTCCATTTGGCCAAGCTGTTTCAGAGAAGATTTTTTTAACATTAGCCAATCAGAAAAATGAATTAATCTTGGCGGCCATGTTTGTTGGTCGAATGGAACCAAATGAAGAAGCTTTATAGAGGATCTTACATAGATGCTTCCTGCCAAGTTTGGCTCCATTTTGCCAAGCAATTTCAGAGGAGAAGATTTTTTCAAACAGTAGCCAATCAGAAACAAGAATTGCCCTTGGCGGCCATATTTGTTGGTGGAACGGAACGAAATGGAGAAACTTTATAGAGGACCTTACATAGATGCTTACTGCCAAGTTTGGTTCCATTTGGCCAAGTTGTTTCAGAGGAGAAGATTCAAATATGAAAAAGTTAACGGACGGACGACGGATGCCAAGTGATGGCAATACCTCACATGACCCTTTGGGCCAGGTGAGCTAAAAAATGATGAAAAAAGGGCAATAACTCCTAGACGGGTAATCAGATTTACTTCAAAATTGCAGGGCATGTAGATCTTGACAAGCTGAACATGTTTTCAGTTTACACTTAACATCTATCTCTTATAGTTTTTGAAATAAAGGACAAAAGGTATTAACATTTTGAAATTTTACGAAAAAAGGGCAATTACTCCAAAATGGGTACTCAGATTTACTGAAAAATTGCAGGGTAGGTAGATCTTGACATGCTGAACATGTTTGCAGTTTAAACTTAACATCTATCTCTTATAGTTTTTGAAATAAAGGACAAAAAGTATTAAAATTTTGAAAATTTGATGAAAAAAGAGCAATAACTCCAAATTGGGTACTCAGATTAACTTCAAAATTGCAGGGTAGGTAGATCTTGATATGCTGCACATTTAAACTTAACCTTTATCTCTAATAGTTTATGAAATATCAGACAAAAATGTTTAAATTAAAAAAAAAAAATGAAAAAAGGGCAATAACGCCTAGACGGGTAATCAGATTTACTGAAAAATCGCAGGGCATGTAGATCTTGACATGCTGCACATGTTTTCAGCTTACACTTAACGTCTATCTCTTATAGTTTTTGAAATAAAAAACGAAAAGTATTAAAATTTTGATGAAAAAAGGGCAATAACTCCAAGATAGGTAATCAGATTTTCTTAAAAATTTCAGGGTAGTTAGATCTTGCTGTGCTGATCATTTTTACCCCGTCAGATTTCTGATATTATTAACGGTTTTTGAGTTATTACAAAAAACGTGCAATTTTACCATATGTTCTATTTTTAGTAACAGTGGCCATGTTTGTTGGCCAAATGGAACCAAATGAAGAAGTTTTATAGAGGATCTTACATAGATGCTTCCTGCCAAGTTTGGCTCCATTTGGCCAAGCAGTTTCAGAGGAGAAGATTTTTTTAACATTAGCCAATCAGAAACAAGAATTGCCCTTGGCGGCCATAATTGTTGGCAGAATGGGACGAAATGAAGAAATAGATGCTTTCTGCCAAGTTTGGTTCCATTTGGTCCAGTAGTTTCAGAGGAGTAGATTAAAATATGAAAAGTTAACGGACGGACAACGGACGCCAAATGATGGCAATACCTCACATGACCCTTTGGGTCTGGTGAGCTAAAAATGGATCAAACTATATGTCAAAATCAGATAAAAATGTAAAATAAGAAATTTTAGCCACATTTAGTCTCTTTTCCATAAAAAATTTGCTAATTTTCTGAACTGACTCAAGTAACTTACGCAGATGAGCATGTTGCCAAAAAAAAAAGCATTAAAATTGGATGAAAAACAAGAAAGTTCAAATTTTGAAATTGGCACTTATCAGACCCTTTCGTTTTAGTTTTTGCCTCGGAAAAAGTACAAAATAGAGGAAATTCGTCAACATACTACCAAAAGTTCTCAGCAATATCAATTCAACAAAAAAAATGCATCAAATTGGATGAAAAATAAAAATTTGATATACATTCGAAATACATGTATGTGGAATTTCAGAAATTTGGACCCGTTTTAGAAACAAAGCTGCAAAATTTTTCATGGCCATTCAATAACCCATAATGATGATCATTTTGCAAAACATTGTCTTAAAATTGGATGAAATATTTACAGTCCATCAAAAACCCACAAAAATAACCACATTAAAATTGGGTGGAAAATAATAAAAGTTCAATTTAAAAATTCCTCTTTATTTGGCCCCTATTATGTCAAATACAGTAATAATTACATAATAACATTCTTCTTTTTTGTAAAAGGGATTTCCATAAGGAATCTATTAAAAATAAATCTCATCAAAAACAGATGAATAATAAATTATTTATATCTATGGAAATGCCCTAGTTGGTCCCTGTGGGCCTCTTTTTTCTGTTGTGGATTGCAAATCAGAAAAAAAACCATATAAACTGTGTAGAGAACCACCCAACAATCATTCCTACAAAGGTTGGTTCCAATTAGCTTGGTGTTTTCAGAGAAGAAGATTAACATGTAAAAGCTTACGAACGTCGATATCAAAATATGGCAATAGCTCACCATGACCTATATTATATCATTGTCAGATGTGGATTTCATTTCCTTCAATGCTAAGTATATGACTCAATTGCTAAAGATCCTATGAACAACAAATATTTTCTATTTGAAATATTTCAACATAAAGACATTTTTTTTTCTTAATTTCAAGGAGAAGTAAAATCAAATTAGAAATAAAATTGGTTATTCTCTTGCTTTTGTTAGAAATAAATAAAACCCCTTGTATTCCTATACTATGTTGTGTTTTTGTGAAGATAAATTTTCTCTCAACTCTTTGAAGCTTACCCATGTTTACATTTATAAAACAGTTGTTTATATTTTGAAATAGGAAAAACAAACAACTGTGAAAATATTTGTATGTGAGCATTTCGTGGAAGACATAATAAAACATATGTTGCCTGTTTCTTTTTCAAAAGTAACTTTTACAAATATTTATATATGTCCAGAAAGAGTCGCAGATTACAAATGTGTACTCCATCCCCCTCTGAATCACACCTAAAATCACTGTTAAGTTCTGGAAAACCATAAAATCAATGTAAAAAAAATAATAATAAAACAGCAGGTGCCCAATGGCATGTCCTATAATGAGAAAATGTGTAAAACTAGTATTACTGTGAGCACAGCTCACTAAGATATACCCGCTCCCCACATCTGTCCAACCTATTTCCATAACCAAAACATTACTGATTGTTCCGACCAAAAATGAAAGGGACCCTCCTCTCTTCACCAATAAGCTGCTGATAAAATTTCAAAACATTCTGAGAAACACTACTCAAGTTATCATACGACCTGGCGTAAAAATCCTATTTTCCGTCATATCAAGTCCAATAACTCTGGAACGGCAAAAGTGAAAATCGTCAAAAATAAAAGGGATCCTCCTCTCTTCACCGGTAAGCTGCTGATAAAATTTCAAAACATTCTGAGAAACACTACTCCAGTTATCATACGACATAGGGTAAAAATCCTATTTTCCGTCATATCAAGTCCAATAACTCTGGAACGGCAAAAAGTGAAAATCGTCAAAAAAGATAGGGATCCTCCTCTCTTCACCAGTAAACAGCTGATAAAATTTTAAAAGATTCTAAGAAACACAACTCAAGCTATCGTACGACATAGGATTTGTCTACAGACGGACGGACATGGTGAAACCAGTATACCCCCCTACAACTTCGTTGCGGGGGGTATAACTAGTTAGCTTCTACTTAAATGGTCTATGAGAAGCTACAAATTTGTGATGAGTCCCCCTTCCTACACTCCCTCTACCACATTGAAAATCCATTTTGACTGTTGTAGGTGACATAATAAAACTGACATCTGACAATCCACCCACCTTAACAAGTTGTCTTCTTTGTTTACCATCAGATCCCATACAACTGATAATCTTTGGTAAATTGACACCTCCAGCAAGTTTATAAGTTGGATTAAAGCCTTTGATGTAGACAATGTCATCATATTTACTTGTAGGATCAATCTGAAAAATAATTGATAAATTTTTTTAAATGTGTTTGTAATATATTAGATATATGTGGATATACTCTTATCAGTAAATAATACCAATAGAAACCCTCTCAGGCACAGAGAAAAATAACTGGTTGTTAGTCGCTATGCTCCGTCATAACCCATGCCACATGTCCAATAGGCTCCTCTCATTTACCACAGCATATTTATGTCATTTGACCGGTTGTACTACTTTGTAGTCTGCCTGTGAGGTTTGTTAAGAAAGACAAAGTAAGAAGGTGTGGCTTATTTGCCATGAGGTCAACCAATGTTGTGGCAGAGGTGATAGTGATTGACATAGGAATAACCAGAATCCTTTCCATGGGTATTGGATGGAAACATCATTTAAATAATGTTTTTAAATTATAAAACATAATTTGAATTATTACTCATCAATTCTATAAATGAAGGTCTACAACATTGCAGTTTCAATAAATTTAATATTATCCCCGCCCACCCCCACTCCATTTTCCCCCCAAGGGAAAGTTATGATATATCTTACCATGATATCCATTGTTGGTACGGCAACATTCTGTAGATCCTTAATCTTTGTTATCATTAAGTTTCCCTGCATTTGAATTGGTGCTGTTACAATATAAAATATATACGACTTATAATATAGATGTCAGTCTTCCACATGCTATCTTCCTAGTTTTACTAGCAACTTAGAAATATGTGTACTATTTGCAATTAAAATCAATGTTATCATAAAAAATAACAGTTGCATGACTTGTAAAATTAAATTAGGACACTTAGTTGGCTTCTTGTCAGTGGTCTATTAAGAATAAGAGTTTGGTGATGTGGTATAATAGTCTTTACCACATCTCTGAGAAACCCCAGTGTTAACAAATTTAGAGCATGTGTACCGTATTTTACTGACTATTGGTTGATGTGGACGATAGGTTGAATTGCTGCATTTCGGCAAAAATTTGGGAGGAATACTAAGATAGGTCGAAGATGCCAATGATAACTTGGGTAAGTATCGTCACATGGAAGTTTTTTTTTACATCGGTAAGTATCTGTAAGTATTAGCTTAAGAATGCTATTCTTATGCATCTTAAACGAAATAATTATCAACATTAAATTAAATAAAATTTAGATTTTAAACTTGTGTTCGTGTGTATTTTATGAGGAGTCCGGTTTGTAAAGCCATACCTCGATGACATTCATACCAGGCCATCTGTGGGTGTCAATATTAGGTGGTAAATGGATGTTCATACAATAAAATAATCAAGCTATCAAAACAATGTGCAGTTTAATTGACATACCTACAAACTGTGTTTAATTATCGGTACACAAATATGTGATCGTCTCGATCCAGTAAATTTTCAATCAGCTGATCGAGGTTATTCAAGTGCCGACTGAGCTTCACCTGTGTTGATTATCTAATGGTGATTATTTTATTTGTTCCAAATTGACCAATTCAAGTGTAGAACATTCTAGTTTAACAATATTGATAATTATTTTCCAGTATATTTGGTATAAAAATTTAGTTCTCCACGTTTATTGAGAGATGTAATGCATCCGCCATTTTTTACAATAACCTCATGGAAAAACTATATTTAGATATGACATCACAGTGACTATTTCAAAGTATTTGGTTTTGTCTCATTTGTGATAATAATTTTATATTGTAAACGATCCACCCTTGTTTTTTTTCTCTCAACAAGATACATTTTAATAGTATATATTTTATTACACAATACAATATTATAACTGATTTTCGCTAACATATTGAATATTGATTTTTCCGGATATTGAACATTTTTTTCCCCTGGAATTGCACCCCTGTTAGTATACTTTTATTGTTTTATTTAAAAATAAATAACACCAAGAATATCGGTGATATCAGTCCTCTAATTCAGAAATAAACCTATAACAAAATAAAGGTATACTGTAAACAAAATCGTCATTTTTATTTAATTTTTTTTTTTAGGGATTCCAGATTATTTTAATTTCATCCTTGGTATAGGTCGATGTGGATGATAGGTCGAAGCCAGCATGTTGAGGAAAAAATGAAAAGGTGTAAATTTGGTTGACTACTGTTGACTTGTGACTGTATATTTGCTCCACATAATATAAGTTCCAACAGGAACCAAACTGTGTATAATAAAAGTTCTTCAGAACAAATGTTATATAATATTTGTTCTAAGTTTATAAAAGAATTTCCAGGAATAAATCTTTATAATATTTGTTCCATCTATTGATGGAAATAATATTATGGTACATGTATAGGTAAGGTCATGTGATACATGTAATCAGTTTTTAAATCATCCACCTGTGACTTGTTTACTTTAATGCATGAAAAACATGGAAGCAGAGGAGTATGAAAAGATTTTCTCATATTTATCAGATGGCTCTTACATAAAAGGTAAGGACTTTCTCTTTATTTACCAATAGTAGTATTATGTTCCTATCTTCCTGTTCAAATATTTAAAAAAAAGAATGCTGAATATCATAATAATTTCTTTACAGTCAGTCAATGAATGGCCAGTATTTAACTTAAAAAAAAAACATATTGACAAACATTCTAAGATTACTGCTAGTAAGGATTCATTGCAGTATTTGATAAGATTATTATCATCTAAACAGTTATTGTGTTCTCTTAATATCTGGAACTTCTATTATGTAATATTTATTCCTGTCATAAATTTGCAAAATAATTATTTCACACAGAAATTTTATTATTATTATAATCATACATTCCACTTGCAAAATATCATTATATGATAATAATTCATAATATAAGAATTTTTCTACCTGGAAACTATAAAACATAATATTTATTCCACTCGGAAACTCTATTACATAGTATTTATTCCACTTGGAAACTCTACTACATAATAATTATTCCACCCGGAAAATCTACTACATAAAAATCTCTTTGGATGTATTTTTCCTCTGTTGGAAATTTTATTGTGCAATTATAAAAGTTCCGGAGGGAACTTTCCTTATATAATATTTTATCCAGTTACATGGAAGATTCCTTATGGCATTGGATGAAATATTATATAAGGATAGTACCTAATGGAACTTTTTCTACATAATAAAATTTCCGAGGAACAAACATTATGATGTAACTTATATTCCGTCACAGACTTGTCTATGCAGATTAGATATACATTGTAACCCCTCTGTTTGTCACTTGGGTTCAGTGGTCTATGTAGCTTCCAAATATGCAAAATTGCAAATTTGTCTCTTTGGAACCCCTTTCCAAAATAAATTGGCAAAATCTTTTTAATGGCCCATAAATAACCAATAATGATGAATTATTTTGCAAAACACTGCATTCAAATTAGATGACAATAAGAAGTTCAAATTTTCAACATTCCAACAAAGTTAAGTTCCGATTAAACTGTAAAGTTTACGGACGACGACGATAATGAATGCAAAGTGATGACAATAGCTCACATGACCCTTAAGGTCAGGTGACATAAAAATGTCACACAGGATATGTGTATGCAAATCTGATTGTCCTCACACTAAAGTAGACTAGTTCCCTGTAATTATTCCCATTATATATTGCACACAAAAATATAAAGATCAGTGAACCAGTCCAAGTAAAAAGGAGAGGCATTTCAAAAGTAGCATATCATATCATATCTAACATGTCAGTTCACCGAGGTGACTGACAATTAAGTATACCTTGCAACAGACTCAAAAATTGAAATCACAAAAGTATATGTAATAATATGTAAAAGAAATATCTTCCTATATCCTGTACAATTATTATGGAATATCATCTAGCAACTTAAAAATGTGTTTATTTCACATAAATATCATACAATTTTACAGATCATTTTTGAAGTTCAATCAAACATAAACTTACTTGTTCCTTTCTTATCTGACTGACTGACATTTACTGGTAGATTTGCCAGCTGTATATAGGCTGTACACAGTTTCTCAAGATCAAGTACAATTCCAGCCACAGGAGATGTATTCTCTTTTAACCTTAGTATCATCAGCTTTGCAGCTTCTATTCTACCCTATAGAAAATTCAGCATGGTTAGGAAGCATACATACTTATATATATATATGTTGCAACCCAATAAATTTGTAACTCAACATAGGGTTCATACACTTTTTTGTTGAGCAAAATCAAGGACTTTTCAAGGACATTCCAGGACAAAAATTAGTTTTCAAGCACCAAAAAAATGAGCATTTTCATATATAAAACCTTGTTTAACCTTCTTTTACTTGAAGTGAAGATGCCTGTACCCAGTCAGGAACATAAAGACGTATTAAAAAATGTGTTCATAGACAATAGCCCCCCCCCCCCCCCACGATAGTTTCTGACAAAATCAAAAGATGTTTAGAGAATTATACATACTCATATAATGCCAACCGTGCATTATACAACATTATTGGGGTGACCTATTTCCCACGTCCTTAATTTTTACAATTAAAATTTTTTTCTTAAAACATTTTCTATAATTTCTATTCCCACAATTTTTTGTTTGTTTCCCAAATCCCTACACATTTAGTCTCTTTTTTTCTTAATGCCCAAAACTGTTTTAACTAACCCTTTCAGATCCTTTCACACATGGCAGAAATAAAGATATAAAAATAGCACCTGTACGAACCCTGTATACAGTCAGACTTGTCTTAGCAACCCCCTCCGTATAACGACTGGATCTCAGGAAACATTTCTTTATAACATTCGCTTAAAGTGTGGTAACAGATCAAGGTAAACACTGGCTGATTGTGTAATGAGGCTATTCATAGCTACCGGCGAGTGATTAAATTGAAAACGTTTGTCAGTAAATTTCATTCTTCTGATCATAATGTTTAATTGTAATTACGATAACAATTAAGATAACAATAAATTGATAGCTGTTGAAAGAAAGTAAAAAAGTCGATCATTTAATTTTTTTAAATTTTTTTCTTCTTTTCTAAATGTCACCCACAAAGTACGGAAATATTTAACAATAATTGAACACGTTTTTCATAGCATTACACATTTTTCTTGCCAGATTTTAAGCTTTATTCATGCATTTGTCCTCCACATGAACAGGTTAAAAGATGATGTGGATTATATACCCGAACTAGGATTTTTCTCTCAAGATTTTGGAGCAAATATCATAACTTCTATATAGACTCCCTGTCTTATGCGACCTTTTTGAGAATTCCCTTCAATGGTCGCTATAGACAGGTTTGACTGTATAAGTTATAGAAAATGATGCTGAAACCTATTAAAGTGTCTATAAATGTCTGAATCTTGACAATGCTGAAACCTATTAAAGTGTCTATAAATGTCTGAATCTTGACAATGCTGAAACCTATTAGTGTCTATAAATGTCTGAATCTTGACAATACTGAAACCTATTAAAGTGTCTATAAATGTCTGAATCTTGACATTCATATATTACTTCTAATATTTAATCAAGTGAGCCTAGATTTTTTTTTTTAAATATGTCAACAATATTTCAGCTGCAAGAAACTGACAATCTTTATAACATAAAGTTGTACTGAGTACATTCTTTGAAGAACTAGCATTTAACGAAAATTGGAAATGATATGCTGAAGGTTGTTAACTGCATTGCTGTTTTCATGTTTACCTCATCTTTGTTTGGGTCTGATGTTGATTTTGTCAGTTTTGATCTTTTGTTGGATGGTGGGTTTATTATCTCTGTATCTTTTTTAGCATGTGCCAGAGCCAGCACACATAGCAATGTATGATGTGGGTGATCTAAGCCTGCTCGTTCTATTATCTGTAAAATAAATAGCACGTTATCAAATTTGTCTGGTGTTGGGACCATCCAAGTGCACTTTAAAATTTGGTAATATAACACAGACTTATAGGTTGTTATTGAGTCCATATTGTAGATCAGAGGTATCTTCCATGAGTATGAGATATTCAGTATTTCCCCTTCAGGAGCTCACTGAAACCAGTGTCAAAGACATAGAATTTCTCACACAAATGTAATATATCCTGATCTTGAATTTTGACTGAATGTATGAACAAATTTCAAAGTAAAATACTTCGATAAAACTCCACAGATTATAGTATTGAAGACAAAAATTTGCCATTTTTAGGATGATTTCATTTGTGATGCAAAATCATTCATAACAATTATTATGGCTACAACTGTCAAACAAATCGGCACATTTGATAGGACATCTACCTGTGTAAGACAGCTTTGTGCAAATCTGTCTCCTATAGGCTGTTGTCTCTCATGGTAAATCTCCATTTACAGAAGAAAGTAGTAATAATGACACTAGAATCTAATAATAGAAAACAACTCTTCATCATTAAAAAAGTATCAACCCATAGTCTTAAAAACATGGGTATATATATCTGAAATATTTATTTCTTTCTTGGCAGATTTCCAAAAATTATACTTTCAGGATGTTTATTCTATTGATAGTTGATAGATAGATAAGTGAGAATAAAAAAGAATGATGTTAGACCATAGCAATGTAAACTATCATGGCCTTTTAAAGACTTCAAGATTGTACTATTACATTTTGAATATCATTCTACTTTAACCAATGAAAGAGTAATATTCCAAGATAAAAGAATTTTTTTATGTTGCTGCCTTTCACAATTCAAAAACTTCAATCAATTTTTTTTTTTTTTTTTTTTTTTTTTTTTTTAATTAGAGATATTTCAGAAATAACAACATTTAGGGGTAGTGAAGAACTTTTTGGGAAAATCAACACTCATAGTATTAATTTGCACTATTTGACACAAAACAAAAGCTAAAAAAAAATATCACAATTTAATAAGAGGTGGAACCTTGACAACCTTCCATGAGAATATTACCAATATTAAATTGGAATCATATTTTTTTTTAATAATGTCTCATATCACAGGTCAGAAAAGAACTAATTCTTATCCTTTTATTTGTATAATGTTTGAGGTGATAGGTTGACTAACGTAAAGCCTGCTATGTAATCTTACATGATTAAGTGTAGCTTGGAATGCATGTCCATGATCTGTTACTGGCTTAGTAGTCATCCTAGCAGCTAACTGATACATCAGAGGTAAAAACTTGCAGGACTTTAAAATCTTGATACTCTTCTATAAAACAACATAAACTAGAACTGTGAGTGACCTCACTGAGTGATACCCCCCGCTTGCAATACTATGATGTTCAAACTTTGGAATACAGGTATATTAGCAAGTTACCTATGAAAAAAGAACGGATATGGAGTAATGTCAAGGAGACAACATCCCATCTCCAAAATAAACTAACCAAGAACATACATCTAGGGGTCGTCACAAGGTCTTCAACAAAGTGGGATTGTTTAAAACCAATACGGTTTCATCAGTATACATGAGGATTACAACATTTCCTAACTTTTGTACAAGAGGATATAGGTCACATCAAATGTTATTGATTCAAAATTAATTATTTATTCTTGAGTAGTTTTTATATTGCAAATATCCAGATGTGAAAAGGTCAATTATAATCTTATTTCATTCAGGAATAGTTACGCTTACATCACCTTCCAATATTTGACAGGAACCATATTCCTTCATGCACATCTGCAGGCAGTGTATTACAACTGTGTACAGTTTCATTTAAATCCAATGAGCCGCTTAGGAGGAGTTGCGCTTACAAGCCCATCTCTCCATACAGAACGTATTTCAGAGTATAAGTTAAATTATCCCCCCTTCCAAATTTTGGACAGCAACCATATTCCTTCATGCACATCTGCAGGTAGTGTATTACAACTGTGTAAAGTTTCATAAAAATCCAATAAGCTGTTTAGGAGGAGTTGCACTTACAAGGTACATGCCCTCCTTCTTTTTTGTGAAAGTACAAGTTGGATTATCTCCCCTTCCAAATTTTGGACAGCAACCATATTTCTTTATGCACATCTGCAGGTAGCGTACTACAACTGTGTAAAGTTTCACAAAAATCCAATAAGCCTTTTAGGAGGAGTTGCACTTACAAGGTACATGACCCCCCTTTTCGTGAAAGTATAAGTTGAATTATCTCCCCTTCCAAATTTTAGACAGCAACGGTATTCCTTCATGCACATCTGCAGGTTGTGTACTACAACTGTGTAAAATTTCATAAAAATTCAATAAGCAGTTTAGGAGGAGTTGCGCTTACAAGGTACATGCCCCCCCCCTCCTTTTCGTGAAAGAATAAGTTAAATTACCTCCCCTTTTAAATTTTGGACAGCAACCATATTCCTTCATGCACATCTGCAGGTAGTGTACTACAAATGTGTAAAGATTCATAAAAATCCAATAAGTCGTTTAGGAGGAGTTGCGCTTACAAGGTACATGCCCCCCCCTTTTCATGAAAGTATAAGTTGAATTATCTCCCCTTTTAAAATTTGGACAGCAACCATATTCCTTCATGCACATCTGCAGGTAGTGTACTACAAATGTGTAAAGTTTCATAAAAATCCAATAAGTCGTTTAGGAGGAGTTGTACTTACAAGGTACATGGACGGACGGACGGACAGACAGGGTGATTCCTATATACCCCCCAAACTTTGTTTGTGGGGGTATAATAAAATAATTAGAGAGTCATCATACATTACATTTTCAAAATGATCCAATTAATACTAGTTTAACCTGCCTCTTTTTATTGAAGTGTAACCAGGAAAGTGAGAGGTCATGTATTTGTGTGTTAGATGTATCAAGCCAGGAAAGTGAGAGGTCATGTATTTGTGTGTTAGATGTATCAAGCCAGGAAAGTGAGAGGTCATGTATTTGTGTGTTAGATGTATCAATTTTGTCTCTTTCTATGATTTTGGAACTGTTCCGTCAGTGGTATTTTTTGTATTTCATTTTAAAGTGGAATATTTGACATTATTTCAGCTCTATCATGATGAAAACAAGTTTTAAACAACTATATTAATGTGATGATGATGATGTCTGCTATAAACTAGTCAATAATGCTGAGCTTGGTTTGTCTAGTGCTAGCTCACTGAAACAACAGTTCCTGGGTATACTTTTAGCTCCACTCTGATATATTATGTTGATTTGATTTGTCTAGTGCTAGCTCACTGAAACAACAGTTCCTGGGTATACTTTTAGCTCCACTCTGATATATTATGCTGATTTTGAGCATATAATCTTACTCCTTAATACAGTGTGCTTAGCAAAGAAGCAACAAATACCAATCTTATAGTCTTTATAGTATAACTAGTCTTGAATTCTGAATATCAAAAATCAATCATGAGTAACTGAACAATAAAGGAGTTCATCAATGCAAGTTAACGCATTCATGAAATACAGTTATTGTTGGGTTACGTGTTATTTATATTTAATATTTGTTACATTATTCATTTGAGAAATTAAAGTAATGAATGAATGAATTACCTATACTTTACAGTTCTGTTTGTGCTAAATAAGACTTTTAAAGGGATCTTGTTTTTCATTGTCAGACACTCAATGCTGTGAAATAAACATTTTTTTTTCACTGGGTAAAATACCGGTTTTTCTTTCACTTGGAAATCTTAGTATTTAACAGGTATCTATTGGTTTTACTTGGCAGGGATTGATGGTTGGTTTATGGATAAGGTTATGGTGTTTAACGCCACTTTCAACAATAGTTCAGTTATATCTTGGTGGTCAGTTTTATTGGTGGAGGAAACCAGAGTACCCGAAGAAAACCACTGACCTGTCGCAGGTCATGGACAAACCTTATCACATAAGGTTGTATCAAATACACCTTGCCATGAACAGGGTTCGAACTCATAAGGCAGGGATTGAACCACAATCTTCCACACTTAAGAAGAGCATGCTAACCATGAACAAGGCAATTTCCAGGTGTTTGGATTAGATGGGTTAAATACAAGAGATTTTAAAACATTGGCACTACGGGTATATTTGATATATGGTGTAAACAGGTTTGTGATTATTCAGGGTTCAGTTTGGACAGGTGTCAATGTATTGCCTATAAAACAAACATAAATGTACCTCAATTAGTGCATTTACACTCTGTACAGATGAATTACTGAACCATAAAGAAATAAGTCTGAATATTCTTAGATCATGTTTGTCTCCATAAGTCAGGCACTTCAGGTAATTCTCCACTGCTTTTTGTAAATATTTTGTTTTATCCTCATTCATAACCTCAACCTCAGCTTTGTCAAGGTCACTTTGCTTCGATAAGGTCTTGTAGTAACGACTGTAAAAAAAAACTTTCAAAATTGTTTTCCAAACATATAGATCTATTAATTATTAGGGTAATCAGGGATCAGTTTCCCTGGATTTCATGGGCCATTCAATTCATGAATTTGACACCCACCCCATGACATGTAAATCAAAAACAACCAAAACTGGTATTTAACCAAAATTAATGATTTCACAGTATTTAAAATCTGTTTTAGAATTAATCAGTATATAAAATAGTTCTTGTTTAGGCTGCCTTGAATTCAGTTTTGTTTTCCTCTGACCAGTCAATAAGGATTCAGTCTTGAACTTTGAAGTTATCATTTTTCTTTGCTGTTGACATTCCATTTACCTTTCTTTTTTATCTACAATAAAACAGCTTCACCAAAACACCAAGTTTATCAAATAAAGAACAATCACCACTTACTCTTTACTAGTGAATCCTAGTTGTTTTAATTTTTCAATTTCTGTTACAGCTTTCTTCATAAGAGCCTGCTTAGCTTCATATGTGTTAGATTTCATGTAATTGATGATATTTTGGTACTGACTATCAGCAAATCTAGCTAAAGATAGGTAGGCATCTAGTGCTATGTCTCCTTGTTCATTCAATGACTCTAATAATCCTATTGTCTGTAATCAAATCAAAAATAAGTTTTTAATCATAGCATATGATAATTCAAATTCCAGATAAACAAGATGAACTGTGAGCTAATGCTCACTTATGATACCCCCGCTCTTCGACAAACAGGAAGTAGGAATCTGACGGGTCAAAAAACACTTCCCACGATATGGGGTACCTATATGAAGCTTGTGACCAAATATCAGATTTCTGTCATCAATAGTTGCTAAGAAAAATGTGACTAAAAATGGACATATACAAAATGTATGTTCAATGTGTATAAAAATCAACTAAGTCGGCAAACAGGAAGTAGGAATCTGACGGGTCCAAAAACGCTTCCCACAATATGGCATACATATATGAAGCTTGTGACCAAATATCAGATTCCTGTCTTCAATAGTTGCTTAGAAAAATGTGATGAAAAATATCTTGGACGGACGGAAGGACGGACAGAGGTAAAACAGTATACCCCTCTCCCCCTTCGGGGAGCGGGGGTATAATTAAAAATATTATCTAAGGACTATCTTAATCTTGTCATTAAAGGCCAGTTCCATATTTCTTGGTTGATCTGTGTCAATCAGTTTTTATAGACACACACAAAAAATCAATATGCCAACAATTTTTTTGGTGGTGGGAACTTTATATCTAGGGGGTCTGACTGACCTGCCACAAGTAACTGACAAACTTTATCACAGTATCGAGTACACCTCGCCATGTGCGGGATTCAGACTCACAATTTTAGGGGGTAATAGGCACTGATTGCATAGGTAGTTGTAAATCCAACTACCAAACGATCACGAACCCTAACTTTATATCCATTCATTTATACAAAGGGTAAGGACACAATTACAGATGTACAAAACTTATCTATCTTGCTCAGAAAATAATTTAATATGCCATGGGTATATTATATACAATTATAGTCTTTTGTTGAGGTCAATATGAGTTTTTATGGACCTTAAAAACGATATTCACCAAAGCCTTTAGGCTGAGGTAAATATTGATTTCTAAGGTCCATAAAAACTCGTATTGACCGATACAAAAGACTGTAATTGTTTTATTACATTAAAATGAAAAGTGAAAGTGAAACCAAGTCTCCGAGATTTCTGCAAATCTCTGTTTGACTTCTGCAAGCCTATATCTCTGTTTGACTTCTGCAAGCCTATCGCCTGCGTCGGACATGATGATTACTTGTTCATTCTAAAGTAATGCTAATAAGACGATTCTGATTGGACGAAATTTCACATTACCTTTATGTCCATTGGTCGAATAGAAATAGAATTCACGTGATTCTTTTTATAGATTTTGTTAGAAAATGAGAGTGAAATCAAGTCAATACAAATTTTAATAAAAAAATATCAAATTTTATGGAATGTCAGGTGACAGCATGATAGCCAATAAAATTGTTTCAATAACATCATTATGTAATAATACAATTACTGACTTTTGATGAGGTTGATATAAAGATTTATAAACCCAAGAAACTGATATCATGTTTTTGGGGTTTATAAATATAGAATAACATACAATATGAAGGTCAAGACAGACATTATCATTGTTGTCATATAATAAAATACATTAATACATAATAAACACATCCATATATGGTATTTTAATGTCATTTTTATGGCTGTTGTCTTTGTTTTAAATGCATGACACAAATAATAGTTGGACTTATTTCACAATAATTAGCTATGGAAAATTATATTGAGTATACGGAATCAGTACAACATTGTTAGTCACTCAATTCCAGTAATTTCACATACTGTTCACAACAAATTTGAAATGGGCACATTTAAGAATCTTATTCTCATCAGCCAACATGAAACAGTACCTGCAATATATAATTTTAGTGGTAAGCTTCAAAGTTATCATCAATGAGTTTTTCTTGTTATATTGACATGTTGTGATCTGTAACAATCTTACTATTTTGGTTGAGAATTAGAACTGTACCTTTTCTAGATATTCTTCCATGATAACATTAGGATTTTCAGATCTAGTTTCTGCTAACCAGTTACCATAGATACTGAGCACCTGTGGGTAAAATTTGGCTGCATCTATATTCTCATCCTGAAGCTGAAAAATACAAACTTAATTACAAATATTTATTAGGGTAAGTTTCATCAGTTAAGATTCAGGTGGATAATGGTGTTTAATGCCACTTTCAACTGTATGTGATAAAGTTTGTCAGTGACTTGTGACAGGTACTCTTGTTTCCTCCACTAATAAAACTGACTGCCATGATACAACTGAAATATTGTTGAAAGTGGCATTAAACACCATAACTCTAACCCTACAAATAGGTGTCAACAATCTTTACAAATAGGTGTCAACATCCCTAATTTTACGAATTAAAATTTATAGGTTAATGTCTTGACATGTTCTGTGACTCTCCGGAGGAAACTGGAACTTTCTGTATTGCTAAAATTGTTTTAAAATACATACAGATGAAAAATGTCTTTAAACAAACATGTAAATCTAAAAACTCTCAGTTTATCCAGGTTTGCTTTATGGTGTTTAACATCACATGCAACAATATTTCAGTTATATCATGGTGTTCAGTTTTATTAGAAGAGGAAACCGGAACATCCAGGGAATACCACTGACCTGCGGCAAGTCATTGACAAACTTTATCACATAATATTGTATCGAGTACACCTGACCTGAGCCTGAGCAGTATTTGAACTCACAACGCTATTAGTGATAGGCACTGATTGCATACGTAGATGTAAATTCAACTACCATACGATCACTGCCACGATGATTTATCCATGATTATATAAAAAGGTCAGAGTTAAAATAATGTTTTTCTTTAAATTCAAACATACTTCCATACTTTTATATGCATAAGTAAAAATTGTATATGAAACTTTATTTAATTTATACAATGGTTTCACTTTTAACAACATTAAAAAAAAATCTTTTTTTTAAAACACCTCAAGAATAATTGAGCTAAATAATGTCTCACTTTTACCTGTAAGATTTCAAGAGATTAATGTGTGAACCAATTATGATTGATCTATTATGGCTGGCTAATGAGAAGCAAACTTCACGAAAAAACAATAATCTGCCATTGTCAGTGCCACCAATGAGCATGTTTGTAGGTAAGAAAATAAGGTTTTTTTCTGTAGAAAGATACAAAGTATCAATATCTACCTTTTCCAGCTTGTTCATCAGGCTTTTCATGAGATGTTTGGCTGTGGCCTGTTCCTGTCTAGTCCAGTACAGATTGGCTTCCTCTATTAATTTAGGAATATGAAGCTTAAGATCATCTGTTTCCATTTCTTTCAGATTAAATATTGCTCTTTCTGCAATCTGAAGTAAAATCATCAGTGTTAGTTAGGATAACCAGCTACAAACAAGACATACCTTCTGCAATCGCTTTATAAGAGGGGTGACTGTTGATTAGGAGTAAAATCAGTTTCATGGCTTTCTATAAAATGGTTACCTTTGGTTAGAGAGGCTTTACCAGAGGAGTAACTATAGTGTCAATTTCTCTTGAAAATTAATATTCAAACTAAGTTATCCTGTGATGATTTCAGTAAAAATATAATCAATTCATAATATATGTTATGTAAATTAACCTGCATAACTATAATACTCAGCCGATTCAAACTAAGATAGTCCATTCCTTCCTTTTCCACAAAATGATGTACAAGTATATTTTTAGTGAATTTTTTCTTCGAGTAAGAAAAGTATTATGCACAATTGTTAATGGTGTCTATTTATATACTTTCATTTTAAGAAATAAACTGAATTGTCCAACTTCAAGAAAATTAGATAATTGTAACAATAACTAGACAATAATTTAAAATCCTATTTTATTGACTATCAAAGGGTTATTGCTTATTACCTGATGTCTATCACTTTCTCTGGCAAATTTAGCCAGCTGAAGTAGCTGATGTTGAAAACACACATTTAAACTTGTGTCCTTATGCTTCATCTGTAGCATTTTTAGAATGGAGCATCGCATACTCAATGTAGGTTCCAAAAACATGAAGTCATTGTCTGCAATACTGTCAGAGGAATTCCATCTACTGGTTAAATCGTGGTAGCCCTCATCTTTCCTTTAAAATACAACAGATCGGTGAAACATTTATCTAGATAATTTCTATCTACAACTTTATTATAAATGTAATTTCTCATAGGATTTTATTATCAAAGTAATTTTTACAAGGATTTTATAATCAAAGTAATTTTTACTAGGACTTTATTATCAGTCATTTTTACTAGGATTTCATTATCAAAGTAATTTTTACTACGATTTTATTATCAGTCATTTTTACTGGGATTTTATTATCAAAGTAATTTTTTCTATGACTTTATTATCAAAGTAATTTCTCATAGGATTTTATCATCAAAGTAATTTTTACTAGGATTTTATTATCAAAGTAATTTTTACTAGGACTTTATTATCAAGTTGATTTTTACTGGGATTTTATTATCAACATATTTTTTTACTAGGATTTCATTATCAAAGTAATTTTTACTAGGATTTTATTATCAGTCATTTTTACTAGGATTTTTATTATCAAAGTAATTTTACTGGGATTTTAGTATCAAAGTAAATTTTACTGGAATTTTATAATGAAAGTACTTTTTACTGGGATTTTATTATCAAAGAAATTTTTACTGGGATTTTATTATCAAAGTAATTTTTACTAGGATTTTGGTATCAAAGTAATTTTTACTAGGATTTTACTATCAAAGTAATTTTTACTGGGATTTTATTACCAAAGTAATTTTTACTAGGACATTATTATCAGTCCTTTTTCCTAGAATTTTATTATCAAAGTTATTTCTCATAAGATTTTATTATCAAAGTCATTTTTACTAGGATTTTACTATCAAAGTAATTTTTACTAGGATTTCATTATCAAAGTAATTTTACTAGGATTTTATTATCAAAGTAATTTTTACTAGGACTTTATTATCAAAGTAATTTTTACTAGGATTTCATTAACAAAGTAATTTTACTAGGATTTCATTATCAAAGTAATTTTTACTGGGATTATATTATCAAAGTCATTATACTGGGATTTTATTATCAAAGTAATTTTTACTGGGATTTTATTATCAAAGTAATGTTTACTGGGATTTTATTATCAAAGTAATTTTTATTGGGATTTTATTATCAAAGTAATTTTTACTGGGATTTTATTTTCAAAGTAATTTTTACTGGGATTTTAGTATCAAAGTAATTTTTACTAGGACTTTATTATCAAAGTAATTTTTACTACGATTTTATTATCAACATACTTTTTCCTAGGATTTTACTATCAAAGTAATTCTTACTAGGATTTTATTACTAAAGTAATTTTTACTAGGACTTTATTATCAGTCATTTTTACTATGATTTCATTATCAAAGTAATTTTTACTACGATTTTATTATCAGTCATTTTTACTGGGATTTTATTATCAAAGTAATTTTTTCTATGACTTTATTATCAAAATAATTTCTCATAGGATGTTATCATCAAAGTATTTTAAACTAGGATTTTATTATCAAAGTAATTTTTACTAGGACTTTATTATCAAGTTGATTTTTACTGGGATTTTATTATCAACATATTTTTTTACTAGGATTTCATTATCAAAGTAATTTTTACTAGGATTTTATTATCAGTCATTTTAACTAGGATTTTTATTATCAAAGTAATTTTACTGGGATTTTAGTATCAAAGTAAATTTTACTGGGATTTTATTATGAAAGTACTTTTTACTGGGATTTTATTATCAAAGTAATTTTTACTAGGATTTTACTATCAAAGTAATTTTTACTGGGATTTTATTACCAAAGTAATTTTTACTAGGGCATTATTATCAGTCATTTTTCCTAGAATTTTATTATCAAAGTTATTTCTCATAAGATTTTATTATCAAAGTCATTTTTACTAGGATTTTTCTATCAAAGTAATTTTTACTAGGATTTCATTATCAAAGTAATTTTTACTAGGATTTTATTATCAGTCATTTTTACTAGGATTTTTATTATCAAAGTAATTTTACTGGGATTTTAGTATCAAAGTAAATTTTACTGGAATTTTATTATGAAAGTACTTTTTACTGGGATTTTATTATCAAAGAAATTTTTACTGGGATTTTATTATCAAAGTAATTTTTACTAGGATTTTAGTATCAAAGTAATTTTTACTAGGATTTTACTATCAAAGTAATTTTTACTGGGATTTTATTACCAAAGTAATTTTTACTAGGACATTATTATCAGTCCTTTTTCCTAGAATTTTATTATCAAAGTTATTTCTCATAAGATTTTATTATCAAAGTAATTTTTACTAGGACTTTATTATCAAAGTAATTTTTACTAGGATTTCATTATCAAAGTAATTTTACTAGGATTTCATTATCAAAGTAATTTTTACTGGGATTATATTATCAAAGTCATTTTACTGGGATTTTATTATCAAAGTAATTTTTACTGGGATTTTATTATCAAAGTAATGTTTACTGGGATTTTATTATCAAAGTAATTCTTATTGGGATTTTATTATCAAAGTAATTTTTACTACGATTTTATTTTCAAAGTAATTTTTACTGGGATTTTAGTATCAAAGTAATTTTTACTATGACTTTATTATCAAAGTAATTTTCACTATGATTTTATTATCAATGTACTTTTTCCTAGGATTTTACTATCAAAGTAATTCTTACTAGGATTTTATTACTAAAGTAATTTTTATTAGGACTTTATTATCAGTTGTTTTTCCTAAATTTTTATTATCAAAGCTATTTCTCATAGGATTTTAGTATCAAAGTAATTTTTACTAGGATTTTACTATCAAAGTAATTCTTACTAGGATTTTATTATCAAAGAAATTTTTACTGGGATTTTATTATCAAAGAAATTCTTACTGGTATTATATTATCAAAGTCATTTTACTGGGATTTAAGTATCCAAGTAATGTTTACTGGGATTTTATTATCAAAGTAATTTTTACTGGGATTTTATTATCAAAGTAATGTTTACTGGGATTTTATTATCAAAGTAATTTTTACCGGGATTTTAGTATCAAAGTAATTTTTACTGGGATCTTAGTATCAAAGTAATTTTTACCAGGATTTTATTATCAAAGTTATTTTTACTAGGATTTTATTATTAAAGTAATTTTTACTGGGATTTTATTATCAAAGTAATTTTTACCGGGATTTTAGTATCAAAGTAATTTTTACTGGGATCTTAGTATCAAAGTAATTTTTACTAGGATTTTATTATCAAAGTTTTTTTTACTAGGATTTTATTATCAAAGTAATTTTTACTGGGATTTTATTATCAAAGTAATTTTTACCGGGATTTTAGTATCAAAGTAATTTTTACTGGGATCTTAGTATCAAAGTAATTTTTACTAGGATTTTATTATCAAAGTTATTTTTACTAGGAATTTATTATCAAAGTGATTTTTACTAGGACTTTATTATCACAGTTATTTCTTTTAGGATTTTAATTTTCTTTAAACTTAAAGTAATATGAAAGGCAAATATTGTGGAATTTTTGGATTAAATATTTTCACTTAATTTTAACTAAAATCAACTGCATAACATTAAAAATCCACTCAAAAGCAGATTTTAAGAGCAAATCGCAAAATATTTGACAGCAGATAATTATGTTGTCCCGTACAGTAATGCAAAGGATATGCACGTGACCCAAGATTTGAACTCTTTCGGGGAGATTATCGCTCATACGCAATGTTCAGTTGATGAGAAAAAATAAAAATATATTCCGTGTGTACCACATAAGAATAATTGCAAAAAAAAAAATTGGTTCACACGACATGAAACAGACAGATTCCTCAATAATCATTGTCAGGAATGTGTGCATGCTTACCTCAGCATCCATGATTGTTTATCTTTTCTTCAAGAGGTCATGATCGACATTCATCAGACCAAAACTTTTCTTCACAAGGTCATGATCGGCAATCATCGGAACAAAACAACCGAAAGTTAATCAGTCTCCACAACAATGGCGAGGACGGTAAACATGCACACAGATTTGCAGATTTCTAGTTGTTGGGAACATATTTCGACTTGAAACTTGCATGAATAGCTTAGTAAAGGTACTGCCGTATTCCAAATTGAATTTTCAGGGGAAAATTTTCTTCACCCAAAACTGGTGTAATAGTACTTTAAGATCAAAATAATTTCCACTAGGTCTTTAAAATTTCACAGTTTGACTGAAATGGAAGTTTATGAAAAATTTTTAATCTTCAACAAATTCATTTACAATACTGGAAGTTGCATCAAGGTTTGCAGACTTCTTGTGATATTTTCTGAAACTGTTTTTTCTATTTCTGTAAAAACCTTAGCAATTCTATAATCATATATGCCTTATTAACTCTTATATATATTGGTAATTTTGAAAAATGTTGGAGCAATCTATATAGTACTGAGTCTTATTGATAAATATCTTTCAACTCTTCAATGAAGTAAATACAAATGGTTAGCATTCAAAATAAGGTAATGTTTAATTGTGCTTACAGAATATTGTAGTACAAGACATCATCTATCTGTGAAACACATTGTAGATCTGCTAAAATTGGATAAAGGCATCTGGCACTCTCCATACTACTAGTAGATAACTTTTTCATTGCTAACATTCTGCAATAACATGAAACACAAAAATTATCACACTGTCAAAACAATTCCAAAATCAAATATAAAAATTGTAGAGAGAGAGGCAAAATTGATACCCCTAACAAAACCAGAGGCTCCCAGGAGCCTGTAATCGCTCACCTGGATCAAAACTGCTTTCAATAACAACGCAACTGCACTGCGGTGGCCATCTTGGTGGGAGAGCGCGACTGCCGCACACAATTTTGGAAGAGGACCATCCAATGACTATTCCATCAAACTTTGGTTCTAATTGAGCTACTGGTTCCAGACAAGATGGTTTTTAGGTGAATTTCCCATAGGGTCCTATGTTAAACTAAGTTCAGCTGTGCAGTCATCTTGGTCAGAGGGCGGGACCACCAGACACAATTTTGGAAGAGGACCATCCAATGACTATTTTATCAAAGTTTGGTTCCAATTGAACAACTGGTTCCAGACAAGAAGATTTTTATGTGAATTTCCCATAGAGTCCTATGTTAAGCTAAGTTCAGCTGTGGGGGCCATCTTGGTTGAAGGGCCGAACTGCCAGACACATTTACCCTCTGCAGAGGTTTTCTTACCCCCAAAATAGGCCCTGTACCCCCAAAATTGTAGGGACTTTCTATATGCAGGGGTACAAAGTTAAGGAAAAAACAGCAATTGTACCCCCAGTTTCAAAACTCAGTGGGCACCCTGACGCTACACACGTAATATAGTGCAATTAAACTCATTTTACATTAAATTCGATTCGAAACATTTTTTTTATCTATATAGTAAATACTACAACTAATTGACGAGTTAAATGACAGTAAATAAAAGACATTTGTGTTAATGAATGTTAAAAATAGTATACAGTAAGGTAGAATTTGGTCATTGAATTTGCATGTAGCACCATTAATGGGGATCACCATTGTTCAGAAATCTCCAATGTGAGGAGACAAAAGGCATAATCCATTCTCGGATTATACCTGCAATTAAAGCTCTTCCGAAAGAGCTGTGACGTCATGATGTCAGTATCGTCTATTATATCAGCATTGATCAGTTGCAATTTTACCATTAAAAATTATGTAAATCATAAAATAACATTGTATCTTTTTTTTTGTAATTACCGATCAGGACTACCCTTGTCAACTCATCGACCAGTGACCATGAAAAACACTGGAAAGTACGACAGCATTGGCAACAAGAAAGAAAAAAAACATGTGTACACATAAAACGAGTTAAAAGTGACAGTTATTTAACCTACAGTCAATCATGTTAAACATACATGGAATTATACGTAGATTCCCTTCCCCCCACCATTAAACTCATTTGTTTCATGAAAATGTAACATGGGATGGGAATATTAAGAAAAAAATTAGGACGATATAGAAATTGTTAACATTGTATTGCAGTTGATCTGATATTAAAACATAACCAAAAGGACTCGATGTTGGGAAGAGTCAGATGTCAGATACATTTTTATTCAACTAACATGATCCGTCTCCATGATGTCACATGAAGAGGTGTCATGGCCGCTTACACTACGACAGGAAATTCCAAATATTCATATTTCTAATTGGGTATATTAATGTTAATAAAGGTGTTTTTTGCTTAATAATTAGTTATTTACGAATAAAAAGTTACAATGTATTGAATTATAACAATTGTTCAACTGACTGGAGTTTTCCTTTAAGTCTACATTGACTTTCAAAACTTCCATCTAACCACTCAGCTACGGTGACCACACTACTATATTCTATAAAATTAGTATATATGACTCTTGATAGTAAGCTTTGTTAAAAAATATATCAACAATTTGTTTAAAAAAGCAAGTTATCAATATATACAAGACGTGATACAAGTATTTCAGATCTGGCATAATTAATGTATTCTCGCAATACAAAAACAACTAACGAACCGACCGCAAGTAATAACAAATCAGACAGACCACAGGTGAACATTTGGGACACTTGAAAGATCTAAATATAAATGATTCTTTTCACTTGAAAAACTTTGAAATATCTAAATATAAACGAGAATCGAAAGGACGTTGACCAATACAAATTTGTTGTTTTATCTTTGTTTATTGTTGTCTTATTTTAGCTTCTAAACATTAAAAGTGGAATAATATAAAATGAAAACACCTTTGTAGATGGAAATGTATTATGTAACTAAGAGAATACACTACAACTTGTAGATTCTCGTTGATTATTTTTAAGAATCTACAGTTGGAGTGTATTCTCCATTACATAATTTACCTGACAATGTTAACACCTTTTAGTTACCACATAATAATTTACCTGGCAATGTTAACACTTTTTTCGGCAAAAGAAGAGTGACCATCTTTTACAGCAATCAGAGCTGAGTATACTGCCTCATTAAACCCACTTGTATCTTCTAATCTACAAAACAATGGCAGCCATATTTAAGTTTGTTTTCTTAAGATAAATGCAGGGTCTGAAGAGATTTTCTGAGAAAAGGGAAAAGAGTAAACATGAAGGTAAAACAAAACACAATGAACTTGTGTCCCATCTATAAAATATAGATAATAACAAATCATATTGTATAGGTAATCATTTTCATTTAGAATAAGGGGATATGCTAAAATTTTTGTAGTCATATACAAATAAAAATGGAAATAGCATATTAACGTTTTCTCTAATTCCTGTATATTTTCCCCCAAAGTAATCAGAAAATAAAATGGAATTTCATCAATTATTGAAACAAAAATTATCTTGAAAGTTCATTTAACCAGAAACAGGTACAATATAAAACATAACCAGGTTATTTCTTTGTACTTATTAATATAGCTGTGTGTTACTATTTCATACTTTGGTATGTTTATAGGGGTTCTACGAAATTAGCAATCCCTATAGAGGCCCTTCTATAGATGCTTCCTATCAAGCTTCGGTTCATTTGGCAAAACGTGTTCAGAAGAGATGAATTTAAAAAATCAGCCAATCAGAAACAAGAATCGCCTGTGGTGGCCATGTTTGTTAATGGATCGGGACAAAATGAGCAAACTTTATAGAGGAACTTCCATAGATGCTTACTACCAAGATTCGGCTTATTTGGCAAAGCGGTTTCAGAGAAGATTTTTAGAAATCAACCAATCAGAAACAAGAATTGCCTGTGGCAGCCTTGTTTGTTAATGGATCAGGACGAAATGAGCAATCTTCACAGAGAACCTTCCAAAGATGCTTCCTATCAAGTTTCGGTTCATTTGGCAAAGCGGTTTCAGAGGAGAATATTTTTTAGAAATCAACCAATCAGAAACAAGAATTGTCTGTGGCGGCCATGTTTGTTAATGGATCGGGACGAAATGAGCAATCTTCACAGAGGACCTTCCAAAGATGCTTCCTACCAAGTTTCGGTTCATTTGTCAAAACGGTTTCAGTGGAGAAGAATTTAAAAAATCAGTCAATCAGTAACAAGAGTCGCCTGTGACGAAATGAGCAATCTTTACAGAGGACCTTCCATAGATGCTTCCTATCAAATTTCAGTTCATTTGGACAAGTGGTTTCAGAGGAGAAGATTTTCAAAAATCGGCCAATCAGAAACAAGAATTGCCTGTGGTAGCCATGTTTGTTAATGGATCGGGACGAAATGAGCAAACTTTATAGAGGACCTTCCATAGATGCTTCCTATCAAGTTTCGGTTCATTTGGCCAAGTGGTTTCAGAGGAGAAGATTTTTTAAAATCTGCCAATCAGAAACAAGAGTTGCCTGTGGCAGCCATGTTTGTAAATGGATCGGGACGAAATGAGCAAACTTTATAGAGGACCTTCCATAGATGCTTCCTATCAAGTTTCGGTTCATTTGGCCAAGTGGTTTCAGAGGAGAAGATTTTTTTAAATCGGCCAATCAGAAACAAGAATTGCCTGTGGCAGCCATGTTTGTTAATGGATCGGGACGAAATGAGCAAACTTTATAGAGGACCTTCCATAGATGCTTCCTACCAAGTTTCAGTACATTTGGCTAAGGGGTTTCAGAGGAGAAGATTAAAATGTGAAAAGTTAACGGACGACAGACGACGGACGCCAAGTGATGGCAAAAGCTCACATTGCTTCTGACAAGGTGAGCTAAAAAACTCATGGTCTACCTTGATATTGTTTCTAAGTTCCACCGTCCTGCTTTCCAAGCTGCTTGAAACTGAAAATCTGTAATATGATTTGGAACATCTTGTCCAGTTACAGAGATTGTGTCAAGATATTTATCTAGTAGATGAGTAGATCCAAAGTTTTGCAAAGCTCGCAACAATTCATACTGTGGAATGACCGACGATGACTGACATATTTCTATATCGTATGTTATCACAGCCTTGTCCCATCTGTTCTCATGTTCATAGGACTTCACCCTGTAATTGATAAAATATAGAATATCATGTTTATTGGATATGACCCTGTAATTAATAAAATATAGAATATCATGTTCATAGGACTTCACCCTGTAATCAACAAAGGGTAAACAGTAGTCCCCCTTTAATGAGAACACCACTTCTTCAATGAAAAAGTGCAGAGTGGGAAACCACTGCTCGCCAACTCGCCAAATGCGAGTGTAAAATGATTTTGGCGAGTATTTCCATCCAAGTTAACTAGCAATTCTGGCGAGTTGGCATGTCTGGGCGAAATACAATAATTTACTGCTCGCCAGTTGATGCAACCTTGGTTGTTATTTTCTTATCGTTTCTGATTAGAAATCGTGAATGAGATACTATGAAATACCCTTAAAAACAAATGTTTTTATTTCAAACATGTTACCATGTCGTAGCCCAAATTTTAGTAGAAGTTGGTAATTATTTACTGAAATAATCGTACATCTTTGATCGGAAATGGTATGCTTATTTTGTTTATATCCTAAAATTTCTAAATGTTGACCTTAGCATCAATTTTGAATTAGGAATGAAACTAAATCCAACATGAACATTTTTAGAAGTAATTTTAAGCCAAAAGGAAAACTTTCACCTGAAAAAGATGTTAACCCATACAGTGAGAAAATGTATCCCTAAAATCCCTATCAGCTCTCGGGTTGATATCATGACCTAGAGCGGATAAAGGGTATGATATGAAAAATGCCATGTGATAATCTATATTTATTATTTCTTTGGAGTTTCTATGGATAATACACAGAGCCTACACTTGATTTTAAAATTCTTTCAGCAAGAAAGGTATGCAGATTATATATTATGCAGATAATAGACTCGTAATACGGGTTGTTTCGAATCATTTCAATTCCGATCACGTTCCGTCTTTTTCGTGTCATGACGTCTGAAATGTTAGGCAGATTACTTCCGGTGTTTACGCTATTACTGTGACAACATCAACAAATCATAGTCGTAGATGCAGTAGATTATAAGTAATTGTAATGTGGAGACGCCAAGAAAACGGCTGAGTAAATACTGGTGTTCGGTACCTCACTGTCTGTCTGATAACAGAAATATATCAAGACAGGTCGTTTTCCTTTCACGATGCTGACAGCAGTAAATAAAGAAATAAAACAAATTTAATTTTAAAGAAGTAATTGTCTGTGCATTGAAGTCTTTGATAAAAATAATTTAATTGATATCTGTCTTTTACAGAAAATGGAAAAAAATAATTAAGTTGAGTAACGTTAAAACGGCACTTATCGATTGGAGTTTTCGTTGTGTACATTGACACCGGAAGTTCAGTGCCTAACATTCCACCAAAATCACGTGGTTTCGCAGACGAATATAAAAAGTTTTCGACGGAATGGAAATGATTCGAAACAACCGTATTGTGGTAACTCAATTGCTAAAAGGTTTACCTAGAAGATGTATCAGCTAGTCTACCAGCACCACACCCATAGAGACCATCAGGATCTCCAATCTGTTGGTATGCCTCTAGTAGATGGTCCTGGACATTAATGGCTGATGTTGACGTAGAACCTAGTAAATCAAACACAGTTGCTTGACTGAAAGTCTGAGAAAATCCAGTACCTTTCTGTGAATTGTCACTATAATCTTGTTTTTGTCTGAAATATGAAATTTATAGCAACAATTGCTATTTGTATACAATCGTAATTATGGAAAAGTTAAAGAGCTTTAACTTAGATCAATATTGATAAAAGTGATTTATTAATATATATTTCTTAATACATGTTTCCTATTGGCTCCTTTGGATCAGGTGACCTGTGATAGAGTCATTATTGATTATGAGATAGATATGACATTGGAAATATTGATTCCATCCAAAAACAAAATGGCAGCTTTCATCACTTGAATTTAAAAAAGCATGTTATTTTTGCTTGTATGTTGAATTAAATATAGAGTTAACTTTTCAATCAATATCTTAATACATAAAACATACAAATAAAAAAAAACCACACACACACACACACACAAAACTACCAACAACAACAAAAAACACATTTAATTTAATAAAAACATACATATAAAGCACAATTATTAAAAGTTTGCTTGCCTTGAATGTCTAGGATCATGGGTTCAGTCCAAGTGCTATCAAATTAGACTCAGTTGTTAACTTTGGTCAGGTCAGATCACCTTGAGTTCTCATCTCTTGCTATTGACCTCACAGAGTAATTAATTGTAAAATCTTCAAGGTCTTTAAAAATTTTAATGTCAGGGTATTTCTTAACAAATATAAATACTTGGTTCTCGAGCCTGAGCCTATGTTGATTTTTGGTACTATGTTGCTGATAAAGAAAAAACTAAAAATCTTGGTTACGTATTCAACATTTTATAATAAATCTCCACATCCAGCTTAGTATTTATCTTGATCTTTTAAAAATTTAATAATTAACCTGAAATGATGCTTTTCTCAAACATTGGAAAGATCAAATGTCTGAAAAAAAAAGGGTTTCCAGTTGAGTTTTGTTCATATCGATTGTCTCACTTTAGATACGTCAAAGTTATTAAGTTGTTCTCCCATGGAACATAATAATAGAAAACGAAGAGGTATGCCTTTTAACAGCTCTTTTAAATGGAAGTAATATTATAAAATGAAAATTAAAAAAAAATGGCCTTTTTTTCATCTTTTTAAAAAAAGATTCCAGCCATCGTCTATCTCTTAAGAAAAACTCGCCTGAAAACCAAGTAATTGATTTTGTTTGGCCTTATATGAGAAATATAAAATTTGCTTTGATTTTCAATTTGTGGACTGAATGACCTACGGCATGGAAAACTGTTACCAAGGGAACAATAAAGATTTCATACTACATTCTTATTTCACATTTTCTAAATTGCACTTTTATGGTCATACTGAAAGAAGTAATGAACAATATACAAATACCAGTTTCCAGAATAAGATTGTAGTAATAACCTTTATTTTATTTTTTAGGAAAAGATCTAATTTTTTTTTATAAATAAATTTATGCATGACGGGATCAATGAATGAGGGGATCACCTGAGTATTTAACAACTCATTAGTATTAATATTAATCATTTACATAAATATTAAATGGAACTCATCCATGTGAAACACCCAACAGAAGACAACAGTACATGGTGCAGTCTTCTTTATGAGTCTCTTGAAAAATGAAATACTGGTATTATGAGCATATGTCACGGTTAAATCTATGTAGGATTATCATATTAAATTAAACAATGCTATCATCATCCGTCATATTTTTCAGACAATACAAAATGTGTACAATAATTTACCTTTGAATATCACACCATATTTCAGCAAATAGTACAGCAGTGAAATGAGCTGAGCAATACAGAGCTGCCTTAGCCATATGTAGAAAATCTAAATCTAACCAAAAATTGTTGTCCCAAGCTGTCATCTGTCTTCTACAAAATACCACCGATTCATGTTTATTTAGCTATTCTTTCATTCAATAATCTTCACAGATGTAATTATAGAAACAATATAAATACTGAAGTGTTGATAGAAGGGATATGGATGTAAATGTACATAAAGAAAAAATTCAAAAATAAAATTAACATAAAGGAAGTGCTGTTATTGTTGTTTTTCATCTTAAAGTCACCATCTACACTGAAGTGTATAACTGTTTCATTAAATATCATCAGAAAATATATTATCAAAATGATTCGTAAATTTGTTCTTTGATCTTGACATGTGATAATATTCATTATAAAGCAACAAGTGTGATACAAACATATTATGGCTGATTTCTAACATGACTTTATATTGACAAATTCACAATAAACACACTATCATTGACATAGTTTGCTTGAAATGGACTTCTCATCACATATCATATCTCAGGCTTCATCTTTGATGAGATACTGCTTTGAGAAATCTCTCGCACAACAAATTAACTATAGCTTATATTTATTGAAAACTCTTTATTTTTTATCTTCTTGAGATACTTTTCCCCTCATTTAAACAACCCTTATAAAATGTACATATTTCCTTGAGATATTTTTGTACTGACAGCACACAACCTGTCACTCTTACTAAGTATTTTTCTTCAACAACCAATATAGAATAGGGTTAGGGTTATGGTGCTCAACGCTACTTTCAACAATATTTCAGTTATATCAAGGCGGTCAAATTTATTGGTGGAAGAAACTGGAGTACCTGGAAAAAACCACCGACCTGCCATAAGTGACTGACAAACTTTATATCACATAATGTTGTATGGAATACACCCCGCCTGAGAGGAATTTGAACTCACAACATTAATGGTGATAGGCCCTGACTGCATAGGTAGTTGTAAATCCAACTACCATACGATAACGACCATGACGACCCCCCAATATAGAATATCCCTTAAATAGCTATTAACCCAATGGTATAAACTTACTCTTCTTTAGGTCTATCTTGTTGCCTTAAATACTGTACAACATTCAACATAGTTCTGATAGAATCCTTGCTATGACAGGTAGAAATAGTCTCTAAAAAAATTATTAAAGAAGAATTCAATAATTCATATAATTGTTTTCCTCAACAGAATATGTTGTTTATTAATAATATACCAGTACACACTTAAATTGATCTGATAATAAATCCATAAAAAAACCAAAACATTTTAAATAAGTAGATTGTAAAGATGAAAGTATAAAATACAGATCAACAACCATCACTGTGTAATCACTCTATTTTAATAATGACTCACTTTTGTTTCAATAACCTCTGGATTAAGTTTGTCCTTGAAACAGTTTTTTGTTGTTGCTCAAAATGAAGAGGAAAAAATCTGATCATACAAACCTCTAGATGATATAGACATTGACGAGTTTGACCTTGAAGCACAACTCTCCTGCTCACAATGAAGGGAGAAGAATCTTTTGATGTGACTGGACAGAATTTCTCTGTGTATGGGTTGACACTGTTGTAATAAATCATGAACCAACAAGGGAAGGATCATCTCACTAAACTCTGTCTGAATAAAAAATATAGAGAAAAATCTTATGTTTCTGATCATTAATAATGTCGGAAAACTTAATAGATATAGACTAACTGTAGTTTAGAAGGTTGAACCACATTGTCACTAGTATAGCAGAGATTCTGATACTAGTGATAATGTATGTCAAGACCTTTAAAACGGAACTTATTGCTTTTATTGGTATTAAACGTCATGTGATGTCAAACTAACCAATATTTTCCAGTATCAGTCAGTCTGCTGATACTGACAATATCACTCAGTGAGATCAAAAAATGTTTAAATTACAAAGACAAATAAATGTTATATTAGTTAAAAGGAATTCTATATAATTCAGAAGGGGGATTTAGTGAATTTAGTTTGATTTTTTTAAAGAAAAAGAAAAGGTCACATTTTTTAAACATCTATCAGGACATACAACTGTAAATACAAATGTACAATTTTCTTCATATTTTTGGAAATTAAAAAATAACAAAATATCTTGTCTATTTTTGTATCAAGATGTAAAAATTTGAGCAATCATTAGGACACTAAGTCTTTTCAATGGACCATACCTTAAAACCTTTTAGACCTGTAAGCAGAAACAAAAATCAAAACCAAGACTTTTGTGTTGCATGAGTAGGGAGGTCAAGCCAAAAATTGAAATGCTAAAAAATCATCAAATTATAGCTTAATATGACAGTTCATACAAAATGGGAAATTTTGGTCCAAACATTATCAAAATCGATTGAGCTATTCAAAAGTTATGATCTTTTCAGTGAGCTAAAAAGTAGTCGATTTTCTGTTTTTTGGAAAAATGTTCAAGACATTTTTGGATCAAAATATTTGTTTTTCACTACCTAATAGGTTACCATGCTTTCTTCTATAGTATTGTATCCTCTTTAGGCTTCAAAAAGAGGTATTATACACACCTGTAGGTGTTCAATGAAAAAAATGCCACAGATTTTAAAACCTTGAAAATTGCCTTTGGACTTTTGTTTTTTTAATTTGTGTCGGCAGTCCGCTTGTTCAAACTACCAGGTTTGTGGTCGAATATCTTCAGAAACCTTTAACTTGCTAGGCTGAAACTTTCAGTACTGTCCATAAACTGCCCAGTCTCTAGGTAAATATATCAAGAATAACTTTTATTCCATTAATATTTTCTTAATTTTAATATAATTTCCTTTGCGCAGGCCTTCATAATTTTTACGTCAATTAAAAAAAGAAAATGTTTTTGGTCATAACAAATCTGAAAAAAATACTAGAATTTTTCTTAATACTGATTTTGGTAGGGAAAAGAACCCTCTAACAGGTAACATATCTATTTATCAGCAAACAAATTCTCAAAGTCTGTAGCGCCAGAATTATAAACTCCACAGTTTAATATTTTGAGCTTCGTAAAGGGAAAAAATTAAGAATTTTAGGGAATTAATTATATTTATGATGTTTAAACTGATGTTTATGGTAAACAGCCTCAATCTCCATACATCAATGTAGTTATTATTACAGTTTGCATAAAAACTGCTATTTTTTCCATTGATCATTTTTCTTTGTTCAATCAAAATTTCAGATAATTCCTGAAATTGATACAATTTCAATGATTGTTGAATACAATAATATTAAATGTTCAAGTGTTTGGTATCATTTTGTTCCTATAACTGTTTTTACAGGAGAAAACTATCTGCAACCCCAATTCTGACTCTGGTATGAACTATGTCTTGTTTATTAGTCCTCTACCTGGAAATTTAGTAAAAATAATATTTCAATTATGGCCCGGTATTTGATGAAAAGTCTTATTTGGACTATCAGATATGTTCTCTGTACAATTTATAAGCCAGCCTTAAAGTTATTTTATCTTCTAAACATTTAATTAGCACAATTTATACATGATTTTCATTTTTTTGTCTGGGAAAAACCTCAAATTTGACAATTTTAACCGAATTAAGTGATTAGTACATGCTATTAGAAAGTCACAAACTTTCAAAGTTATCATTTTTATTGTCACAAATCAATAAACTGTTATCTTCTACTATTACTTATAATCTTAATTCATAACAAACAGTCCTCAATGTCACTCTCTTTTCTTTATATACTATAATTTTACATTTGACGACAACAAATAGTGCTGTGTCCCAGCTTATGACCAACTTATTCCAAATGCAATCATTGTGATTTCTTTAAATTGTGTGTTTTGTGATCCTATGCATATTTGATTGACTGAATCATAATCAACAACATCAACTTTCAGAAGTGGCATTTTAATGATTTAAAACTTCATGAGCAACTGAGATGCCACAGTTATTTAAACAATATTTATTTAGAAAATAATCAGAATATACAGTACATCAAACATAGTAAATACAGACAGGATTCAGAAACAAGCAATTATTGCTTTTATAAATCTGTCTCCTAAATGCCACAGTCACATCTGTAAAATAAAAATAAACATTAATAAGTTATACAGATTGAAAATGAAGAACTAAAAATAATGTTATCTTTTCCAGAAATAGTTCATCATGTACAAATGAAAAAAGTTTTTTCTTATACAATACACTCTTTGACTAAAAATTATCTTTATACATATATGTTTGGTGGCGACTAGATTCTATATGAAAAATAGCTTTATTTCAGAAATGTTTGCTGCATGCATCATAAATGTTCTGTCATAACAAAGAAGTGTGCACACCGTAATGATGTAATGAAAAAAAATGTAATTAATTAAACATAACATATCACAGATATGTACTGTCATGTTACTTTGTATTTATCCAGAATGTTAATACATGCACATACTGTAATGTATGCATTAAGCATATATTTCATAAAGCTTCCCTAATAGCACTGAAACATGATGATGTTTTATAATAAATTGCTTCAAAAATGTTGCATGGAAATTCAGGTTATTATTTTTTTGATTAAATAGACACTACGAACTTAATGAGAAATGCATAAATTTTATCTCAGTTTTCATGTAGACAAATTTTATCTAAAATAAAAAAATAAAAAAGAACTTGAACATTTCACAAAAGATTCTCCCTTTTCTAAAAATATCAAAGAATACCGGAACAACTCCTTTATAATATATAGATGTATTAATAAATCCTGATAATTACCGAGCAGCCATCATTACGTCACCAAATCTCTGCTTGGATAAAGTTATTTATAGGTTGGGAGAATTTGACAAATTTATATTGATGCTTGCCGTTTTTGCCATTTTTCAAGTAAAATAATACAATCGTGAATTAAATTCCTTCTCTTTTTCATTTATAGAAGCAAATATATATATATATATATTCAGTTCGTGTAAAGTTTCTGTGCGATTTTTGTGCATCTTTTGTTTTCAAAATTAACCTCATTTGATCAGGTTAAAAACGATATTTCTTTTGAGAATAAAACTATATTTTAGAAGAAGTTTTGTTACTTACCATGCATGATTGACCTTCATGGCCTGAATACATCAATGTTAGACAATTATTGTATCAATTGGTGGAACAATACCTCGGTAAATTCCATTTTTGGTTATGACTCTGTGAAATTGCCCTGGCTAAGATGGTGGAAGACATACATCCCGGTCATGTGCCACACAACGTCCGATAACTCTTTCCTCTCAACTCTGATTGCAAAGTCAGAAAGTATGGCCCGAACATCCAATGATTTCCGGGAGCTATTGTTGCTTATCCATTGAAACCTCTGCGATATATCTTTAGAGGAAGGTCCAGATTATTGATATCCGACTGTTAACTTTTTGCGAAAAAAGCGGTAAGCGAGCTTAAAAACACTGTTTTGTAAACTTTTATATTTTACGTTACGATTTCGACTTTTTAAAATTTTTAACAGCCGGATTGGTAAAATGAAGACTTTCTGCAAATTTTAAGCCATGCATGAAGAATATTGGTCCATGGGTTGTTCGTTGACACATAAATCAACATGGCGTCCGATTTTCTTGAAATGACTTCAAATGGAAGTTCAGTAGTAGTACTCAATCATATTTTTAATACTTACAACTACCAAATTAATAAAGTTCTAGTTTTCAAGTTTTATCTGATATACTTTTTTTCCCGAAATAATCAATTTTAGGTGTTTTTCTAATGAAATGAAAAAGATGAAAAATCTGTTTTTTTTACTCTGACAGAAAATAATAACGTTATCGGCGTTTGACCTCCCTAACATGAGATTATAATCCAAACTATGTGTTATACTATTGCTATTCCCTAAATCTTTTATGTCAGGGTCACATTGGTGGGTATTTAAGTATGCAATTCTACTGGACACTTCATATACCTAGTAAAGTCAAGTATTAGAACCTTGGTCATCAGAGAAAATGTTAATCTTCTGAATAGATAGTATCAGAAGTATAGATAGGAAGAATAATAGATAGTATCAGAAGTATAGATAGGAAGAATAATAGATAGTATCAGAAGTATTATGAGATAGGAAGAATTCACAGTTAAATAGATAGTATCAGAAGAATAGATAGGAAGAATTCACAGTTAAATAATAGATAGTATCAGAAGAATAGATAGGAAGAATTCACAGTTAGATAGATAGTATCAGAAGAATAGATAGGAAGAATTCACAGTTAAATAGATAGTATCAGAAGTATAAATAGGAAGAATTCAGAGTTAAATAGATAGTATCAGAAGAATAGATAGGAAGAATTCACAGTTAAATAGATAGTATCAGAAGAATAGATAGGAAGAATTCACAGTTAAATAGATAGTATCAGAAGGAAGTATAGATAGGAAGAATTCACAGTTAAATAGATAGTATCAGAAGTATAGATAGGAAGAATTCACAGTTAAATAGATAGTATCAGAAGAATAGATAGGAAGAATTCACAGTTAAATAGATAGTATCAGAAGAATAGATAGGAAGAATTCACAGTTAAATAGATAGTATCAGAAGAATAGATAGGAAGAATTCACAGTTAAATAGATAGTATCAGAAGTATAAATAGGAAGAATTCACAGTTAAATAGATAGTATCAGAAGTATAGATAGGAAGAATTCACAGTTAAATAGGTAGTATCAGAAGTATAGATAGGAAGAATTCAGAGTTAAATAGATAGTATCAGAAGTATAAATAGGAAGAATTCACAGTTAAATAGATAGTATCAGAAGTATAGATAGGAAGAATTCACAGTTAAATAGATAGTATCAGAAGTATAGATAGGAAGAATTCACAGTTAAATAGATAGTATCAGAAGTATAGATAGGAAGAATTCACAGTTAAATAGATAGTATCAGAAGAATAGATAGGAAGAATTCAGAGTTAAATAGATAGTATCAGAAGTATAGATAGGAAGAATTCACAGTTAAATAGATAGTATCAGAAGTATAGATAGGAAAAATTCAGATTTAAATAGATAGTATCAGAAGAATAGATAGGAAGAATTCACAGTTAAATAATAGATAGTATCAGAAGTATAGATAGGAAGAATTCACAGTTAAATAGATAGTATCAGAAGAATAGATAGGAAGAATTCACAGTTAAATAGATAGTATCAGAAGTATAGATAGGAAGAATTCACAGTTAAATAGATAGTATCAGAAGTATAGATAGGAAGAATTCACAGTTAAATAGATAGTATCAGAAGTATAAATAGGAAGAATTCACAATTAAATAGATAGTATCAGAAGAATAGATAGGAAGAATTCACAGTTAAATAGATAGTATCAGAAGTATAGATAGGAAGAATTCACAGTTAAATAGATAGTATCAGAAGAATAGATAGGAAGAATTCACAGTTAAATAGATAGTATCAGAAGTATAGATAGGAAGAATTCACAGTTAAATAGATAGTATCAGAAGAATAGATAGGAAGAATTCACAGTTAAATAGATAGTATCAGAAGAATAGATAGGAAGAATTCACAGTTAAATAGATAGTATCAGAAGTATAGATAGGAAGAATTCACAGTTAAATGGATAGTATCAGAAGAATAGATAGGAAGAATTCACAGTTAAATAGATAGTATCAGAAGTATAGATAGGAAGAATTCAGAGTTAAATAGATAGTATCAGAAGAATAGATAGGAAGAATTCACAGTTAAATAATAGATAGTATCAGAAGTATAGATAGGAAGAATTCACAGTTAAATAGATAGCATCAGAAGAATAGATAGGAAGAATTCACAGTTAAATAGATAGTATCAGAAGTATAAATAGGAAGAATTCAGAGTTAAATAGATAGTATCAGAAGTATAGATAGGAAGAATTCAGAGTTAAATAGATAGTATCAGAAGAATAGATAGGAAGAATTCACAGTTAAATAGATAGTATCAGAAGTATAGATAGGAAGAATTCACAGTTAAATAGATAGTATCAGAAGTATAGATAGGAAGAATTCACAGTTAAATAGATAGTATCAGAAGTATAAAAAGGAAGAATTCAGAGTTAAATAGATAGTATCAGAAGTATAGATAGGAAGGAAGAATTCACAGTTAAATAGATAGTATCAGAAGTATAGATAGGAAGAATTCAGAGTTAAATAGATAGTATCAGAAGTATAGATAGGAAGAATTCACAGTTAAATAGATAGTATCAGAAGAATAGATAGGAAGAATTCAGAGTTAAATAGATAGTATCAGAAGGAAGTATAGATAGGAAGAATTCACAGTTAAATAGATAGTATCAGAAGTATAGATAGGAAGAATTCACAGTTAAACAGATAGTATCAGAAGTATAGATAGGAAGAATTCACAGTTAAATAGATAGTATCAGAAGAATAGATAGGAAGAATTCAGAGTTAAATAGATAGTATCAGAAGAATAGATAGGAAGAATTCACAGTTAAATAGATAGTATCAGAAGAATAGATAGGAAGAATTCACAGTTAAATAGATAGTATCAGAAGTATAGATAGGAAGAATTCACAGTTAAATAATAGATAGTATTAGAAGTATAGATAGGAAGAATTCACAGTTAAATAGATAGTATCAGAAGAATAGATAGGAAGAATTCACAGTTAAATAGATAGTATCAGAAGTATAGATAGGAAGAATTCACAGTTAAATAGATAGTATCAGAAGTATAGATAGGAAGAATTCACAGTTAAATAATTCAGAAAAAATTCATGGAAGCCATACTGTGTTGTGAGTTTTGACATGGGTTGGCAGGATATTAGTATTTCATCCCGATTTTATAACCTGGCTTAAATGTGTGGACCATGAATGTGCCAACAAGAATTTACAAAGTAAATACATAGCTGGTTTGTTTAAAAAGTGAAAGAAGGACGTTATATTAGAATGTACCTCTATTCATCAAAGGGGAGACAAATAATAATTACTTTTATAGTACAGATAGGTTGTAGTTTACTGAGAATTTGATCTTGTACTCCTGCTTTGATTAGTGCACATGTAAGGTTTTGTATCCAGTTGTCATGACTACATTCTACAGGTGTCCATAGTGTCTCAACATCAACCAGTCGCTGAAATTCATCAACACTCATAGATTCCTGGTTCTCTACCTGGAACTGAAATAATTTTAGCAGTTAAGTTTTTTATGCAAAATAACTATGACAGAAAAATTAAACAGTAAAAGTTTATTAAAAAAATGGTTGGCTTATTTTCAAGTGTGTTAATATTTCACTATAAAATGTTCTACTAATCATGATTATTAAATTAATGCATTTTCTAAGATAAAAGTGTATTCAATTTTCCTGGATTAGTTTGATCAAATTTAGACCAAAGCTACTAAAGGAAAAATAGCGAGCAACAGTTGAGTACAGGATCAATAACACGAAGAACTGTATTTAACAAATTTTAAACATTGAAGAAAACTTGCAGCTGATTCTAGTAAGGAAACACTGCTGGAAATGATAATTGACTTAGTCTGGTTAGGTTTGGTTTATGGTGTTTATAGCCATTTTCAACAATATTTCAGTTATATCGTGGCAGACAGTTCTATAGATGGAGGAAACGGAGTATCCAGAGAAAACCATCGACCTGTCGCAAGTAACTGACAAACTTCATCACATAATGTTGTGTCAAGTACACCTTGCCATGAACGGGTTTGGACTCACAACTTTAGTGGTGATAGGCACCAATTGCACAGGTAGTTGTAAATCCAACCACAATACGACCACAATGCCCCCTGGAATGATGATTGGTATACAATAATTACCATGTAACATTATCTCCATGTTTACTTAAGACAATCAACAGAATCATCGCCATGCCAACATTTTATCTACTAGGTATATATACTGATATATTGTTATTATACTTCTCTTCAAGTATAAGTTTAAGATTTGCTAGAGGAGTAGTCCATGTAAATGTAACTACTGCTTTATATTATCAATCATTATACTATAACTAGTTTCATTATCACAAATATGTCACGGATGACCAAATAACCCAGTAACTCATGAATATTTACAATAAATAATTACCTTTTTCCTTGGTTTGAAGGGATGGAGGTACTGAAATAAATGGTCTGTATCTCCAAGTCTTTCTCTGTATAAATGGGCAAATTCAAAGCCTGTCTTTGTATTAAGTAAAGTTTTCAGTACACTAGAGGCTGCTTCTACTACAGACATACTGAAGTAAAAAAAACAACAAAAATTTACACATTAGTAATTAAAATCAAACATTCCGTGAATTTCTCAACCATGGAAATCAATTTTCATTTACATTTGTTTTTGTTTCTTGTTTTTTTGTGCATATTATATAACAAAAAGTAGTCAAAGCCCCGGCTATGCTCAGCGTAAGAATTATGAAATAAGAGTATTGTATTTGAAGAGTTGCTGGCGTCAACCGGGAATTTGACGGTCACAAATGCAGTTTTACTTGGTGATTTGTAGCGAGCTAGTTAAACAGATATTTGTGACCATCAAATCCCCAGTTGACACCGATAATTAACTCTACAAGTACAATACTGGTATATCTATTTTAATGCAAGACAAAAAAATATATCTATTGGGTGCAAGAAAAGATCTAAAAATGCAAAAAGTTAAGATGCCACAAAATAATGTCGATGATTTCGACATATAAACGTCATGAAAAATAGTGACGTCATATGAAAATTTTCTGCGTAGGACATAAGCACTGGACGTTATTTCGCAAAACGTACACTTATATTTAAAATATAATCTAACAGGAAATTATCTTTAAGGTAGGTGATGTCTTTATTTTCTATCATATTGTGTTTATTCACATGTTGGATTCAAGAATCCAATATGGCAGCTTATTCCCACTAAAACTCTTCGATATGACAGGGATTTGATGGCAAACATTAGCCAATGAAAAAGCATGTTACATAATAATTGCATTAGAATTATCAACATACGGTATAACTCTTTGTTCCTAACTATATTTTATGGCTGTCATGACCTTGATTAGTGTCTATCATCACAAAAGTTCTTAGCCGATTTCTGTACTTAATAACACATTGTTTGATAAAGTTTATGACTGAATTGTGACAGGGCATTAGTTTTCTCCAGATTCTTTAAGCAATGAAACTGACCATCACGATATGACTGAAATATTGAAGAAAATTCCAATAATTGATCGACCTCTGCTTGTGCTAAATAGAGACTATCAAAATGCTCACATTTACCTGATAGCGTATTGTTAGTTTGTATTTAAATTACATGTTCAGGTAAGTTGTAAAAACAATTCATGTGCATCAGTTCTTCATTATGAACTACTTCAATATAAAATATAAGTTCATGATCTTAAAGCCTATTCCAGTTACAGAATGACAGACCGTAGACAGATGGAGTACAATCCTAATGTCCTTCTAAATGAAGCATAGTGGACTAATATATTAAAACAATTCTTACTTGTCATCCACTAAGTACTGATTCAACATGTGAAATATTATACAGTGGTTCTGTTCACTTCCACTAAATTCACTGACAACATGCTGTAAGGTATCATCAACTTTTGGTAGAGCACTCTGTTCTAGATTTACAGCTCCTATTTCCCCTAAACACTTAGATATATATATAGTCACTTGTTCATTGGATCCTTGATACATGTGAACCAACTTACATATTAATTGACCGATGCAACTTTTCTCCTCCTTTTCTGTAATTGAAGATGTAGGTTAAAAATTAATGCATATTGAGAACATTATTTGAATAGTATTGGAAATTTCATTGCTCAAAACTTGAAGTGAAAATCGACAGCTGAATAGGCCTTCTAAGTTAATTACTTTTCAAAACAAATACAAGGCTGTATTTCTCTATAAGCTGATAGGTACAACTGATCTATAAGACGTGAACAGTCCAGTCCTACGCGGGTGTGTTAAGGCTGTTTCACATCGGTTAGTTTCATACGAGTTGCTCCCCTTTGTAATAGTTTACGTCATGACGGTGCATCCATGGAAACATACTCTTCATGGGTGAACCGCCCGAAGGAAAAATGTGTTTCTGCAGATCTAATGCACTTATTACTTGTTAGTTTTGTGACAGTAAAATTAACATATATATTTATTGACTACCGGTATCCAGTTTGTGAATATATTATTATTTTTATCAGTCTTGCTAAGCTCCACCTCTTCAATGCCCATATTTGAAAATCGCCATCACCAAAAAGCTTGTTTATTGACAAATGTGAGGATGATATACACACACGTTTACCATCAAATTGATACTTATGTAGCAGAATTTCACAAAAAATGAAAATGTACACATTGTCAGTTGAAGACAAATGATGCTGGGAGGTAAACCTAAGTTTAAATTAACAGTGGCAATGTTCCGAACCACAGTAAACAGCTGATAGTGAAAAAAAAAGGGGGTCGTACCGAACTTGAAGAAAGCACATGGAGAATCAAAATAAGATCTTTAAACCTAGAACTCATGTTTATACCAACATTTTCGTGATCTTTTTATAAAGATCGAGATGTTTGATTTGCATGCAGTATCTAATCTTACCACTGGTGAAGCAGACCCCCCCCCCGCACACACACTATTTTGTAAGTTGTGGAACACACAATTTATAGAGAAATAATCAATATAATGACTAGAATAATGAAAACCATTAAAAAAACGTTTAAATCTATTTTTTGATGGGTTAGGGAATCCTGTTTCTTTTTAGAATTTACATTTGTTTTCTTTACAAGTGACATACACAACACCTTGGCTTGGAAAGGTAAATTGTTCATTCTGACTACTTGTGTAGGACCAATTCTCAATGCATTCTAACACAGAGAATACCATCCCTTTTCAGAGGTTTTATTTCCTAAAAAAATCTTCTGTGAATGAAGGATGACTTCAATTTCATAAACCTTTATTGCTTTAACCTTCTCAATTTTTTCTTGTTCAAAATTAATTTACAGATTTGATCAAATAAACAATGGGTGGGATTTGATTTGATATCAGTTAGTTATTCGCTAAATCCAGTTTGTCTTCAGTTTGTCTTTTTACTAAACAAAATTCATGGTCCATACAGTTATTACATAAAACAACAAAACCAAAAACCAGAAATGAAACTGTTATGTAATTAAAATCAAAGTTTTAATTGAAGGTGGGTTGTGCTACAATGTCACATTTTGTTCAAAGATTTTTTTTTTTGAGAAATCAAAGTTTTAATTGAAGGTGGGTGATCTGGTTGTGCTACAATGTCACATTTTGTTCAAAGATTTTTTTTTTTGAGAAATGAAAGCTTAATTCCTTGTAATTATATTGTAGTTTATTTAGTTATGCCAAAACATATTTAGTAAATCTTTACATAATTAAATATGACACCGTTCCTTTTTTCTTTTGTATTAAGTTATTTGCTTAGAAGGCATACCTAGTTATGTATACATTGTACAGTGTACAGTTAATTCTATGCCATTTTTTTCTTTGAAATTTTACAAAACCTAATAGTAGCATGACAATATATATGTGAATTTATCCTGCAATTGTGTGATTTTGAGTACTAATAAAGGAGGTCAAATAAACTTCATTGTTATTTAGTCATGTATGTTTTGACAATACAACATGTATATATATTGTAGGCATATACAGCATATTATTAATAGCATTTTCACTGGATTTATAGTCAAGTAGCTGAGCGTCATATTAACTGTCTGCACTGAGCTAAGTTCAATCATCTTGGTGATATATTGAGGGTATGATAAATAGGCATCAAGGTAAGGTGCTAAACATGTTATACATGTACATATTGATCTATTGATAAAACAGATTGATCTTCATGACTCGTGACAGTCTTCTGATAATATAAAAAAATGCACTTGAAATGATATTTGAATATTTTTATGACGTTTGAAAAATTTTAAATTAAGCAAGTTTACTGATTTTTAGCTCAACTGGCCCAAAAAGGCTAAATGAGGTATTACCATGACTGTGCCTGTGATATATGTTATCCATATATTTTCTCTTATTCTCAGAAATTGTCAAACCAAATGAAAATAATTATAGTAGATATGCTATGGTACTTGGATAGTTTGTAATTGATCCGATTGCTACAAAACTATATCTATTTTTTTCACATTAGCCTGTTTCTATCTGTAGCTTGTCAGCCAGACTTTAGTATTTCATGAAATATTGCTAATTTCGCACTGTTCGCTAAGAAATGTAAAGCATATCAGAGATTGGCAGTTTGTCTAAAATATACAATTGATCACTGTAATTATATTAATTGGTTGTACATGTATGTGGGTTGCACTAACTGCATATGACCTGTAATTTAATACTTTATGAAAATATCATTAATCTTTATCTTTCTGTCGTGATGACTATTTGAGCTTGTTGACATTGGGACCTGATATTAGAATATTGTAAATATAAATTGTAATGCTAAATCAATGATATACTGTATGTGATTACCTATACCTGTTAGCTCTGACAACTGTGTTTTGCAATGCTAAATCAATGATATACTGTATGTGATTCCTCATACCTGTTAGCTCTGACAACTGTATTTTGCAATGCTAAATCAATGATATACTGTATGTGATTCCTCACACCTGACGAATGACCTGTTAGCACTGACAACTGTGTTTTGTAATGTTAAATCAATGATATACTGAATGTGATTACTCATACCTGTTAACTCTGACAACTGTGCTTTGTAATGCTAAATCAATGATATACTGTATGTGATTCCTCATACCTGTTAGTTCTGACAACTGTGCTTTGCAATGCTAAATCTATGACAATGATATACTGTATGTGATTACTTATACCTGTTAGTTCTGACAACTGTGTTTTGCAATGCTAAATCAATGATATACTGTATGTGATTACTTATACCTGTTAGCTCTGACAACTGTGTTTTGCAATGCTAAATCAATGATATACTGTATGTGATTACTTATACCTGTTAGCTCTGACAACTGTGTTTTGCAATGCTAAATCAATGATATACTGTATGTGATTACTTATACCTGTTAGCTCTGACAACTGTGCTTTGTTTTGATGTAGTTGTTTATAAAGATGTTGTAATCCTTCTTTTCTAACACTGCGTGTTGAACTTATTGATGTCATAAAATGAGCGATATCCTGTAACATATAAATAAACTATCAACTTTATAAACTATTGAGGGGTGCAAGGGTCTTTCACAATCAAATTACTAAACATCATCAGTATTGCGAATGTTGTCAGTTCTGAATGAAAAACAATTGATAATAAGGTGGTCAAACTACATATACCTGACAGGTATTTAATGATGATGATTTTATATAAAGTTTTAGTGTTATATTTCTAGATAATGAAATAAAATGTAATAATATTTCCACAGGACACAGATGCTCCCTCTTCCAGCTAAAGTAAACTCTAAAACCATAAGAGAAGTATTAAGCAAATTCCAACTTTGCCTTTGCATCGTGGTGAAAAACATTGTGTAAAAATATTAAACCATTCTGCCAAAGGAAAGTAAAAGTTAAGCATGGACACCAAAAATGTGTCATTTGTCAAGTTTGGAGCATAAAAAAAGTAATAATCAAATTCAAATATGATCCGTGTATTGTAGTCAAAACATTGTTTAATATATTTCAAATGATTTGCATAAGCAAAATTTAAATTATCAATTAAAACCTGAGGAATTGTTGGGTTTTTTTTTTTGCATATCAATGAGAATATTTCTGGAATGAAGGAAGTAGTAAAGTCAAAAATCAAATTTGGTTTGCCTTTAAAGGTCCCAGACCTTGTGTATTAATATCAAATGCTTTTCTAAAGGGCATAAAAAGCTATCTGTGATTTTTCTTAAATCCTTGTATTAGACAAAACATTTTATTCTTGAAGAAGGGTTTGAAGATGCCAAAGGGGTAATCAGAATCCGTAAATCAAAGAAGAACAGACAAAACAATGGCCAAAAGAAACTAGAGTCATCGCTCATCTGGTTTTCAATATGATATCTAAAGTTAATAGAAAATGGGGGTGTTAGTAACAGTCATCGACTTTAGCAGTGGTCCACGGCCAGTGAAAATTGATTCAGGCCAGTGACTTTTGCTGAATTTTTTCAATAGAATCTATATAAATATTCTAATTTTGAAGTTTTCGGGCCAGTAAATTCGAAAGCCTAATTTCGAAGACTGGGTGTTACACATAATTTTGAAAGTGGGCCACCCAAAGATCATTTCAATTCAAATTTCTGAGCAAAAGATTTAGATGTGATTTTTATCTCATAATATTCCTAAATGGAATAAACTGGCTGAAAAAATCTTACAGAAAAACCCAGAATATATGCTAAACTACTCATTGCCATGTAGCTGCAGTTAAAATTTGAGCTCATTTTGACTTGTACTAATGCAGCAATGGACAATTGAAGAAATGTCTATTTTTAGTAACAGCAGCCAACTTGAATGGAGGGCGGGGCTGTCGGACACAATATTGAAAGGGGACCACCCAAGGATCATCCCAGCCAAATTTGCTTTAATTTGGTTCAGCGGTTTCAGAGGAGAGGATTTAAATGTGATCTTTTATCAAAATATGCCTAATTTACATAATCGGTATAAATCGGCTGAAAGAAAAATTTCAGAGAAAAAAACAATATAATGTTAAACTACTCCTTGCCATGTAGCTGCATTTAAAATTTAAGCTCATTTTGACTTTTAATAAAGCAGCAATGGACAATTGAAGAACTTTCTATTTTCAGTAACAGCAGCCATCTTGAATGGAGGGTGGGGCTGTCGGACACAATTTTGAAAGGGACCCACCCAGGGACCATCCCTGCCAGGTTTGGTTTAATTTGGTTCTGTGGTTTCAGAGGAGAAGATTTAAATGTGATCTTTTATCAAATTATGTCTAATTTACATAATCGGTATAAATCGACTGAAAGAAAAATTACACAGAAAAATACGGAATATATGTTAAACTACTCCTTCCCATGTAGCTGCAGTTAAAATGTGAGCTCATTTTGACTTATACTAAAGCAGCAATGGACAATTGAAGAAATTTCTATTTTTAGTAACAGCAGCCATCTTGAATGGAGGGTGGGGCTGTCGGACACAATTTTGAAAGGGACCCACCTAGGGACCATCCCTGCCAGGTTTGGTTTAATTTGGTTCTGCGATTTCAGAGGAGAAGATTTAAATGTGATCCTTTATCAAATTATGTCTAATTTACATAATCGGCATAAATCGGCTGAAAGAAAAATTTCACAAAAAAACCCGGAATATCCTTTATTTCAAGCTCAATGGGATAAACCTTTGTCTTTAATTTATTGACATTCTTACACAACTAGGAATTTTTTTTCAGTTTCCACAAAAGAGGATCAGCTTCAAAACAACATTTAAACAAGTATAATGGTGCACTGACAATTATGATGAATATCCCATCTTTTTTAATCATTCAGTAAGGTATATTTTGAGAATATATATCAAAATGAACACAATTGATCAAAGGGTTCATTTAAAAACAAAATATAAACTTGGCTTTATCATTTTGATTTCAATCTCATTTGAACTCCTCCATCCATAAAATTTCCTTACATTTAATAAAAATATGATGGGACATTATACTGTGACAAGTACAACATTTTAATGACCAAATTAAATATTAAACCACTCCAATTTTTTCTTAGATCCATCTTTCACACACACACATTTAACACCATTGAAAGCTGATTTTCACCCCAAAATAGAAATATTTTTACGGAAAATATCAACACCTTGTTGAAAAGTATTCTGTTACTTGTGTACAGATGAAGAAGGATGATATGTGCAATAGTTGACTATGATGTCTTCTGATGTCTTTGTGTATTTAAATGATTTTTAAGGCCATCTGTTCTCTTTGACTATACATATGGCAACTTCTGTGTCACGAAGTTTAGAATAAATTATGCATCAAGTTCAGGATAAGGATTTGGCATTCTTTACAACACTGCTCATCCAGGTAAGTGTGAGTATTGGTATTTCGCTCACATCTGGAAAGCACTTGCACGACTGCATCATTTCTCTAAGAGGGGAGGTTAGGCACGACTGCATCATTTCACTAAGAGGGGAGGTTAGGGACGACTGCATCATTTCACTAAGAGGGGAGGTTAGGCACGACTGCATCATTTCACTAAGAGGGGAGGTTAGGGACGACTGCATCATTTCACTAAGAGGGGAGGTTAGGCACGACTGCATCATTTCACTAAGAGGGGAGGTTAGGCACGACTGCATCATTTCACTAAGAGGGGAGGTTAGGCACGACTGCATCATTTCACTAAGAGGGGAGGTTAGGCACGACTGCATCATTTCACTAAGAGGGGAGGTTAGGCACGACTGCATCATTTCACTAAGAGGGGAGGTTAGGCACGACTGCATCATTTCACTAAGAGGGAGGTTAGGCACGACTGCATCATTTCACTAAGAGAGGAGGTTAGGGACGACTGCATCATTTCACTAAGAGGGGAGGTTAGGCACGACTGCATCATTTCACTAAGAGGGAGGTTAGGCACGACTGCATCATTTCACTAAGAGGGGAGGTTAGGGACGACTGCATCATTTCACTAAGAGGGGAGGTTAGGGACGACTGCATCATTTCACTAAGAGGGGAGGTTAGGGATGACTGCATCATTTCACTAAGAGGGGAGGTTAGGGACGACTGCATCATTTCACTAAGAGGGGAGGTTAGGCACGACTGCATCATTTCACTAAGAGGGGAGGTTAGGCACGACTGCATCATTTCACTAAGAGGGGAGGTTAGGGACGACTGCATCATTTCACTAAGAGGGGAGGTTAGGGACGACTGCATCATTTCACTAAGAGGGGAGGTTAGGCACGACTGCATCATTTCACTAAGAGGGGAGGTTAGGCACGACTGCATCATTTCACTAAGAGGGAGGTTAGGGACGACTGCATCATTTCACTAAGAGGGGAGGTTAGGCACGACTGCATCATTTCACTAAGAGGGGAGGTTATTTTGGAACTGTGAGATTGTACAAGCTTTTATTGATGAAATTGATTCTTGGTTATTGTCAAATGGTGTTAGTATTCCATTTACTATGCAATTTTTTCTTTTTGGTGATACTTCAAAATCGTCTCGAGGAGATGCTATCAACCTCATTTTATTACAAATAAAGCAGTATATTTTTAACTGTAAATATTTTCAGAAAAAATTATCATTGGTCACAATGCAGAGGAAAATACAGTCACTATATAACATTGAGAAATCTATTGCTATTAAAAATAAAAAAATTGATTTTTTCAACCTGATATGGAATGCTTTCACTTTACTGTTTAATTAGATATAAAGATTTATACAAATATTCATTCTGTATATAACATGATAGAAAAGAAATAGCCTTTTGTTTTTATGAATGCTAAAATTACCTATTCATCAAAGCAAATTAAAAAACTTTTTCTTTCTCTTTAAAAATTATTTTTATGCCTTAAAAAACTCAATAAATTAAACTTTTTCCATTTTTTTCTTTTACTTCTATAGCTACTTAAAACCCTATTTTTTGATTATCTGTATATTTGTTAATTTGGTTTATTATGATTGAAAAACTCATCTTTATGTGGAATCACATTATTTGGTATTTTCTGTCATGTTATTCTAATAGAAATAGTATGCCATTCTGTATGTAAATTACTAACAAATACTAACATCTTTATATGTTATGTGCTTTACTAATGTTAACGAGGCCGGGATAAGGTACCGGTACTTTATGTATTCAACTAACAAATGTACAGATTTCAATAAAAATATCACACTTTAAAAAAAAAAAAAAAAAAAAAAAAAAATAAAGAGGGGAGGTTAGGCACGACTGCATCATTTCACTAAGAGGGGAGGTTAGGGATGACTGCATCATTTCACTAAGAGGGGAGGTTAGGGACGACTGCATCATTTCACTAAGAGGGGAGGTTAGGCATGACTGCATCATTTCACTAAGAGGGGAGGTTAGGGACGACTGCATCATTTCACTAAGAGGGGAGGTTAGGGACGACTGCATCATTTCACTAAGAGGGGAGGTTAGGGACGACTGCATCATTTCACTAAGAGGGGAGGTTAGGCACGACTGCATCATTTCACTAAGAGGGGAGGTTAGGGACGACTGCATCATTTCACTAAGAGGGGGGGTTAGGGACGACTGCATCATTTCACTAAGAGGGGAGGTTAGGGACGACTGCATCATTTCACCAAGAGGGAAGGTTAGGGACGACTGCATCATTTCACTAAGAGGGGAGGTTAGGGACGACTGCATCATTTCACTAAGAGGGGAGGTTAGGGACGACTGCATCATTTCACTAAGAGGGGAGGTTAGGCACGACTGCATCATTTCACTAAGAGGGGAGGTTAGGGACGACTGCATCATTTCACTAAGAGGGGAGGTTAGGGACGACTGCATCATTTCACTAAGAGGGGAGGTTAGGGACGACTGCATCATTTCACTAAGAGGGGAGGTTAGGCACGACTGCATCATTTCAATAAGAGAGGAGGTTAGGGACGATTGCATCATTTCACTAAGAGGGGAGGTTAGGGACGACTGCATCATTTCACTAAGAGGGGAGGTTAGGGACGACTGCATCATTTCACTAAGAGGGGAGGTTAGGCACGACTGCATCATTTCACTAAGAGAGGAGGTTAGGGACGACTGCATCATTTCACTAAGAGGGAGGTTAGGCACGACTGCATCATTTCACTAAGAGAGGAGGTTAGGGAGGACTGCATCCTTTCACTAAGAGGGAGGTTAGGCACGACTGCATCATTTCACTAAGAGAGGAGGTTAGGGACGACTGCATCATTTCACTAAGAGGGGAGGTTAGGGACGACTGCATCATTTCACTAAGAGGGGAGGTTAGGCATGACTGCATCATTTCACTAAGAGGGGAGGTTAGGCACGACTGCATCATTTCACTAAGAGAGGAGGTTAGGGACGACTGCATCATTTCACTAAGAGGGGAGGTTAGGGACGACTGCATCATTTCACTAAGAGGGGAGGTTAGGCACGACTGCATCATTTCACTAAGAGGGGAGGTTAGGGATGACTGCATCATTTCACTAAGAGAGGAGGTTAGGGACGACTGCATCATTTCACTAAGAGGGAGGTTAGGCACGACTGCATCATTTCACTAAGAGAGGAGGTTAGGGACGACTGCATCATTTCACTAAGAGGGAGGTTAGGCACGACTGCATCATTTCACTAAGAGAGGAGGTTAGGGACGACTGCATCATTTCACTAAGAGGGGAGGTTAGGGACGACTGCATCATTTCACTAAGAGGGGAGGTTAGGGACGACTGCATCATTTCACTAAGAGGGGAGGTTAGGGACGACTGCATCATTTCACTAAGAGGGGAGGTTAGGCACGACTGCATCATTTCACTAAGAGGGGAGGTTAGGCACGACTGCATCATTTCAATAAGAGGGGAGGTTAGGCACGACTACATCATTTCACTAAGAGAGGAGGTTAGGGACGACTGCATCATTTCACTAAGAGGGGAGGTTAGGGACGACTGCATCATTTCACTAAGAGGGGAGGTTAGGGACGACTGCATCATTTCACTAAGAGGGGAGGTTAGGGACGACTGCATCATTTCACTAAGAGGGGAGGTTAGGGACGACTGCATCATTTCACTAAGAGGGGAGGTTAGGGACGACTGCATCATTTCACTAAGAGGGGAGGTTAGGCATGACTGCATCATTTCACTAAGAGGGGAGGTTAGGCACGACTGCATCATTTCACTAAGAGAGGAGGTTAGGCACGACTGCATCATTTCACTAAGAGGGGAGGTTAGGCATGACTGCATCATTTCACTAAGAGGGGAGGTTAGGGACGACTGCATCATTTCACTAAGAGGGGAGGTTAGGCACGACTGCATCATTTCACTAAGAGGGGAGGTTAGGGACGACTGCATCATTTCACTAAGAGGGGAGGTTAGGGATGACTGCATCATTTCACTAAGAGGGGAGGTTAGGGACGACTGCATCATTTCACTAAGAGGGGAGGTTAGGGATGACTGCATCATTTCACTAAGAAGGGAGGTTAGGGACCATAAAACTAGTGTAACCCCACTAATTTTTATTGAAGTGCCTGTGATTGTATATGTGTGTTAGGGGTATTGATTTTGTCTCTGTTTCTATGATTTATATTTTGGATTTTCATTTTATTATGAATGTAGAATCATTGGGCAATGAGGAATGGACACAATAGTTTCAATACCTGTGTTAGAGTAAATGGTCCATCAGCATATTTCAATCTCCTGTGTATTGTAGACAGTTGTTTAAAACAGTCATCATTAGGGAATGGATCCAATGATATAATAGCCTGGAGCAGTGTCTTATGGTTATCTACAATAAGGAGCTGAAGTAATAGCTTGCCCTGAAAAATTGGAGAAGATTCCATTTATATTAATTGATAACAAATTTTGATACATAAATATACAACATGTATAATTTTGTTATTAAGACAAATAAAACTAAAGAACTTTGAAATGATTTTTCCCCAGAAAAAAAACCTGACGATTCCATTTACATTAATTGACAATGAATTTTTATATCTAAATATACATGTATAATTTTGCTATTTGACAAATACAGCAAAAAGCATTGAAATGATTTTGTTTTCAAACTTTCAAAATTAAAAAAAAAACCAAGACATTATTTTTTTTATTTGAAGGAAAAAAACATAGTAAACGGATGGAAATAAATAGAAGGAAATTTATCATATGACAATGAATTGCTATGAATAATATCAGAATGGGTGTTATTTTTAAAAAATCTATCAATAGGCTCTCATAATCTACTGTCAAACACACAAGTTCTAATCAAATATCCTTTTGGGATCACTAATGGTGAGTTAAAGAGTGAATCCATTTTCCTTATATATAATTAGTGTGCTTGACAGTATGGAACTGATGATTTATTTGACTATAAACACACCTCTACTTTAACCTCAATTAATCATCCTAATTTAATTATACCTCATTCACAATATCTTCAGTCTCCTCTGTAACTATCTCTACTAAATTTCCAGTAATAAAAGATAAATATTTACTGAACTCCTGAAATTAAAAACATATAATATCTTTTATCAGCTTGAAATCATTTAGTGACATTCAAGAAATTTTGTAAAAGATTAGTAAAACATGACATTTAGATCTATTTGACAAATGGTAAATACAAATGTACAAGGAAACATTATAACAATAACTTATTTATTTAAACAAATATATATATCCTGTTGTGAGTTTGAATCCCACACATGGCTATGTGTACTTGATACAATATTATGTGATAAAGCTTGTCTGTGATTTGCAAAAAGTTGGTTGTTTTCTCCAGTTTCCTCCAATAAAACTGACCGCCGCTATATAACTGAAATGCTGTTGAAAGTGGCATCATACCGTATATCCTGTTGAAGTAAAAAATTGATCCATTTGAAGTAGTTTTCAGCTTAGTTTATCCTGGAGAACTTTCAACAATATTTCAGTTATATCACAGTGGTCAGTTTTAATGGTGAAGGAAACTGGAGTACCCAAAGAAAACCACTGACCTGTCACAAGTCATTGACAAACTTTATCACTTAATGTTGTATCGAGTACACCTCACAACATTAGTGGTGATAGGCACTGATTACACAGGTAGCTGGAAATCAACTACCACATGATCACGACCACCCCTCCGTAAATAAAAGAACAGACATTTACAATGACCAAAAGAAAAAGGACAAAAGACAAACAATGGTCCATAAAACATTAAACAGAAACTGAAGATTGAACAATATGAACCTCACAAAAACTGGTGATGAACTCAGATGCTCCTCGATGGGTAAGCAGTTCCTGCTCCACTAGTGGTGCCTGCCATGTTACTCATGCTAATAGTATTTTCATGCAAATAAATGGACACTATTCAGTGATCCATGCTCATTTATAAGACATCATCCAGAAAATACAGACAAACGACTTTATGTCAAAATGTTGTCACTTACTAAAGCTGATCTTGTATGAAGGAGTGATAAAGAAAAATTCCCAAAATTAAACGAGACTTACCTTGGTTAAGTTGAAGTTTGATGGGGATTCTATGAGTCATAGACTCAGTGGAGGGCTTAAATGAGATAGTGCTGCGCAGGTGCAATCTTCAGTCTTTAAAGAAATTTTGTTTTGTCATGTACAAGATGACGTAATATAACAGTTTCTTTCAAACTATAACAATGTACAGTAGGGAGGGAGGGTGGCATTTAAGCCCTCCACTGAGTCTATGACTCATAGAATCCCCATCAAACTTCAACTTAACCATAAGTGATTAACGATGTTTTTTAAAATGAGATGACTGAGTCATAATTAAATAATTTTTGTTGAGATACTGACATTTTTTTAAACACAATTAATATTTTATATCGTTAATCACTTAATTATCAAGAATTTGGTAATGTGACGTCATTATAACGTCATATTAGAAAACAAGATAATACTATGTGCATCCTTGACAACGCTTAGCGATAATTGGAATCATCTCATGCGCTTACGTGATATGAAATATATCGGTTTTAAACATCGAAGGAAAAATAAACAAAATAGTGATAAAGGTAAGTCTCGTTTAATTTTGGGAATTCTATTACGTCATCTCACTTCCGGTCTTAAATGAGACTTCAAAGCCTCATGACAAAAACTTTCCCTAAATTAATCCAAGTAAAGTATACAACTTCACTTACTATTAGTTCTTTTTAAAGATGCCTTCTACAAACTTGTCTTCTGTCAGAATCTGTTTGTCGTGTTCGTATGGTAGGTGAATTTACAACTACCTATGCAATCAGTGCCTATCACCACTGATGTTGTGAGTTTGAATCTTACTCAGGCAAGGTGTACTCGATAACTGAAATATTGTTGAAAGTGGCGTAAAACAGCATAACCCTAACCCTAACCCTGAATACATCTTACCTCTGGACAAGTTTCTATTCCCACTGTACAAATATCTCTCAGAAGTCTAAGTGCCATACATACTATATTTTCACTGTAACCATAGTCCTTGTTACCATCCCTGTATAACAACCAATATTATTAACAAACACAAATTTCAGGTTTTAGTATTGTTTTTTATATACATTTGTGTGAATAATGTTTTAAAAGTAAACTGGATGATTGTGCAAAAGGCATCAAATTTATTTGTTGAGGATTTGTACACAAAAACTGTCTGCGAAGGAGAATACATTTGCAATTTACGTACTCAATGTGCTCTTCTTTTTTTATTATTAAATGGGGTGCATTTAGATGCAATCTTGAAAATTTCTATAAAAGACTCTTGGGATCTCAGGATCTCAATAACCACAATTCTGTCACTGTTCAAAACTAATTTTGTAGGTACATAAAGAAATGAATATGTTTCTATGGTGTATTTTAAGGAGAAAATATCAATGTTCATTTAAAATCATCATTGCCTTGTTGAATCAGCAAAACCAAGAAATTTCTGATAAACCGTTATATTTTAAACTACCCTCAATGAAAAGAAAAGAAATTAAGAAATAAAAAGTTTAATATTCAAATTTAAAATCTCAATATTAATTTCTGAGGAAGTAAACGAATACAACTGAGAATATACAAACAACGTCCATCTTGATATCAACTTTAACAAATTCTATCTAAAGTACATATTTTTTCCCCATAATACTTGCTATTGTATACTCATTAAAACTGCCAAAAAAGCATAAAAATACACATATTAAGTCTTATTCTGTCTGTCAGGAAAACTTTGGTTTATACCAAAATTGAATTTAAACACAATATTTGTATGAGTATGCTTCATTCAAAATATAGTAAGAGTCTTTACAACTTACTGATGAAGTTTGACTATATCTTTACAACTTACTGATGAAGTTTGACTACATCTTTACAACTTACTGATGAAGTTTGACTACATCTTTACAACTTACTGATGAAGTTTGACTACATCTTTACAACTTACTGATGAAGTTTGACTACTTCTTTACAACTTACTGATGAAGTTTGACTATATCTTTACAACTTACTGAGGAAGTTTGACTACATCTTTACAACTTACTGATGAAGTTTGACTACATCTTTACAACTTACTGATGAAGTTTGACTACATCTTTACAACTTACTGATGAAGTTTGACTACATCTTTACAACTTACTGATGAAGTTTGACTATATCTTTACAACTTACTGAGGAAGTTTGACTACATCTTTACAACTTACTGATGAAGTTTGACTACATCTTTACAACTTACTGATGAAGTTTGACTACATCTTTACAACTTACTGATGAAGTTTGACTACATCTTTACAACTTACTGATGAAGTTTGACTATATCTTTACAACTTACTGATGAAGTTTGACTATATCTTTACAACTTACTGATGAAGTTTGACTATATCTTTACAACTTACTGATGAAGTTTGACTACATCTTTACAACTTACTGATGAAGTTTGACTATATCTTTACAACTTACTGATGAAGTTTGACTATATCTTTACAACTTACTGATGAAGTTTGACTACATCTTTACAACTTACTGATGAAGTTTGACTATATCTTTACAACTTACTGATGAAGTTTGACTATATCTTTACAACTTACTGATGAAGTTTGACTACATCTTTACAACTTACTGATGAAGTTTGACTATATCTTTACAACTTACTGATGAAGTTTGACTACATCTTTACAACTTACTGATGAAGTTTGACTACATCTTTACAACTTACTGATGAAGTTTGACTACATCTTTACAACTTACTGATGAAGTTTGACTATATCTTTACAACTTACTGATGAAGTTTGACTATATCTTTACAACTTACTGATGAAGTTTGACTATATCTTTACAACTTACTGATGAAGTTTGACTACTTCTTTACAACTTACTGATGAAGTTTGACTATATCTTTACAACTTACTGATGAAGTTTGACTACATCTTTACAACTTACTGATGAAGTTTGACTACATCTTTACAACTTACTGATGAAGTTTGACTATATCTTTACAACTTACTGAGGAAGTTTGACTACATCTTTACAACTTACTGATGAAGTTTGACTACATCTTTACAACTTACTGATGAAGTTTGACTACATCTTTACAACTTACTGATGAAGTTTGACTACATCTTTACAACTTACTGATGAAGTTTGACTACATCTTTACAACTTACTGATGAAGTTTGACTATATCTTTACAACTTACTGATGAAGTTTGACTATATCTTTACAACTTACTGATGAAGTTTGACTACATCTTTACAACTTACTGATGAAGTTTGACTATATCTTTACAACTTACTGATGAAGTTTGACTACATCTTTACAACTTACTGATGAAGTTTGACTATATCTTTACAACTTACTGATGAAGTTTGACTATATCTTTACAACTTACTGATGAAGTTTGACTACATCTTTACAACTTACTGATGAAGTTTGACTACATCTTTACAACTTACTGATGAAGTTTGACTACATCTTTACAACTTACTGATGAAGTTTGACTACATCTTTACAACTTACTGATGAAGTTTGACTATATCTTTACAACTTACTGATGAAGTTTGACTACATCTTTACAACTTACTGATGAAGTTTGACTACTTCTTTACAACTTACTGATGAAGTTTGACTACATCTTTACAACTTACTGATGAAGTTTGACTACATCTTTACAACTTACTGATGAAGTTTGACTACATCTTTACAACTTACTGATGAAGTTTGACTACATCTTTACAACTTACTGATGAAGTTTGACTATATCTTTACAACTTACTGATGAAGTTTGACTATATCTTTACAACTTACTGATGAAGTTTGACTATATCTTTACAACTTACTGATGAAGTTTGACTACATCTTTACAACTTACTGATGAAGTTTGACTATATCTTTACAACTTACTGATGAGGTTTGACTATATCTTTACAACTTACTGATGAAGTTTGACTACATCTTTACAACTTACTGATGAAGTTTGACTACATCTTTACAACTTACTGATGAAGTTTGACTACATCTTTACAACTTACTGATGAAGTTTGACTATATCTTTACAACTTACTGATGAAGTTTGACTATATCTTTACAACTTACTGATGAAGTTTGACTACATCTTTACAACTTACTGATGAAGTTTGACTAAATCTTTACAACTTACTGATGAAGTTTGACTATATCTTTACAACTTACTGATGAAGTTTGACTATATCTTTACAACTTACTGATGAAGTTTGACTACATCTTTACAACTTACTGATGAAGTTTGACTATATCTTTACAACTTACTGATGAAGTTTGACTATATCTTTACAACTTACTGATGAAGTTTGACTACATCTTTACAACTTACTGATGAAGTTTGACTACATCTTTACAACTTACTGATGAAGTTTGACTACATCTTTACAACTTACTGATGAAGTTTGACTACATCTTTACAACTTACTGATGAAGTTTGACTATATCTTTACAACTTACTGATGAAGTTTGACTATATCTTTACAACTTACTGATGAAGTTTGACTATATCTTTACAACTTACTGATGAAGTTTGACTACTTCTTTACAACTTACTGATGAAGTTTGACTACATCTTTACAACTTACTGATGAAGTTTGACTACATCTTTACAACTTACTGATGAAGTTTGACTACATCTTTACAACTTACTGATGAAGTTTGACTACATCTTTACAACTTACTGATGAAGTTTGACTACATCTTTACAACTTACTGATGAAGTTTGACTACATCTTTACAACTTACTGATGAAGTTTGACTACATCTTTACAACTTACTGATGAAGTTTGACTACATCTTTACAACTTACTGATGAAGTTTGACTACATCTTTACAACTTACTGATGAAGTTTGACTACATCTTTACAACTTACTGATGAAGTTTGACTACATCTTTACAACTTACTGATGAAGTTTGACTACATCTTTACAACTTACTGATGAAGTTTGACTACATCCTTAGCAATGTACAACAGTCTATATATTGTCTCTCGAAGAACGTATGCCCAACTTCCACCAAGCTGTTGATTAAATTCTTTTAAAAGTAACTTGACAAACAATTGATACATCAAGAAGATTCTTCTTTTCTCATGAAGTCTATGTTCTGTATTTAATTTCATTGCTAAACAAAGTAGAATCTTTTGAATAGAGCCCTGAAAAAAAGTCAAATACATATTTCTTGAATATCATTTATCAAAATAATAAATATTTAACATATAACATAAAATAAAAAATAATATGTAATATTATTAAAATAAATGTGCTTTATAAAACTGTAATACATGACAACTGGTATATCTAACAATTTAGAATTTATGATATATCTAAAAAACAATTGTGCACATGATTAACTTCTGTCTTCTTATTAACCTTTATTAGGAAAATATCTGAAAGAATTTAAAAAAATCTTATATTTAGCAAAACATTTTTAACAATACATCAATTTGATATCTGTACTTATTTTTTCAGAAACACTTAAACATTTTCAAATTTATCCTGTAATTAACTTTCTAGCAGATTAAGAATAAGCTGTATAAATTCCCTTCCTTAAAAAACAGAAATTATATAGAAAATACAATGAACCTGAGATTTAGATAGTACATCCACCAGTGTCCTAGCACTACTAGAGAAGCTCCTAGTGAGGTAGTCCAGAGTAGATCGTATCATGTAAGTGTTGTAACAGGGAGGGTTTGGCTGGGGATCTACATTTCTGTAATAAAACATTGTAAAGTAATATACAGTCAAACCTGCCTTAAAGGGCACCTCTATATAACAAATCACTGTCTATAAAGGACACCTCTATATAACAAATCACTGTCTATAAAGGGCACCTCTATATAACAAATCACTGTCTATAAAGGACACCTCTATATAACAAATCACTATCTATAAAGGACACCTCTATATAACAAATCACTGTCTATAAAGGGCACCTCTATATAACAAATCACTGTCTATAAAGGGCACCTCTATATAACAAATCACTGTCTATAAAGGACACCTCTATATAACAAATCAGTCTATAAAGGGCACCTCTATATAATAAATCACTACCTATAAAGGACACCTCTATATAACAAATCACTACCTATAAAGGACACCTCTATATAACAAATCACTACCAATAAAGGACACCTCTATATAACAAATCACTGTCTATAAAGGACACCTCTATATAACAAATCACTACCAATTAAGGGCACCTCTATATAACAAATCACTGTCTATAAAGGACACCTCTATATAACAAATCACTACCTATAAAGGACACCTCTATATAACAAATCACTGTCTATAAAGGGCACCTCTATATAACAAATCACTGTCTATAAAGGACACCTCTATATAACAAATCACTACCTATAAAGGACACCTCTATATAACAAATCACTGTCTATAAAGGACACCTCTATATAACAAATCACTACCAATAAAGGACACCTCTATATAACAAATCACTGTCTATAAAGGACACCTCTATATAACAAATCACTGCCAATTAAGGGCACCTCTATATAACAAATCACTGTCTATAAAGGACACCTCTATATAACAAATCACTACCTATAAAGGACACCTCTATATAACAAATCACTACCTATAAAGGACACCTCTATATAACAAATCACTGTCTATAAAGGACACCTTTATATAACAAATCACTACCTATAAAGGACACCTCTATATAACAAATCACTGTCTATAAAGGACACCTCTATATAATAAATCACTACCTATAAAGGACACCTCTATATAACAAATCACTACCTATAAAGGACACCTCTATATAACAAATCACTACCAATAAAGGACACCTCTATATAACAAATCACTGTCTATAAAGGACACCTCTATATAACAAATCACTACCAATTAAGGGCACCTCTATATAACAAATCACTGTCTATAAAGGACACCTCTATATAACAAATCACTACCTATAAAGGACACCTCTATATAACAAATCACTACCTATAAAGGACACCTCTAGACTATATAACAAATTACTACCTATAAAGGACACCTCTATATAACAAATCACTGTCTATAAAGGACACCTCTATATAACAAATCACTACCTATAAAGGGCACCTCTATATAACAAATCACTACCTATAAAGGACACCTCTATATAACAAATCACTGTCTATAAAGGACACCTCTATATAACAAATCACTACCTATAAAGGACACCTCTATATAACAAATCACTGTCTATAAAGGGCACCTCTATATAATAAATCACTACCTATAAAGGACACCTCTATATAACAAATCACTACCTATAAAGGACACCTCTATATAACAAATCACTACCTATAAAGGACACCTCTATATAACAAATCACTACCAATAAAGGACACCTCTATATAACAAATCACTGTCTATAAAGGACACCTCTATATAACAAATCACTGTCTATAAAGGACATCTCTATATAACAAATCACTACCTATAAAGGACACCTCTATATAACAAATCACTGTCTATAAAGGACACCTCTATATAACAAATCACTACCTATAAAGGACACCTCTATATAACAAATCACTGTCTATAAAGGACACCTCTATATAACAAATCACTACCTATAAAGGACACCTCTATATAACAAATCACTGTCTATAAAGGACACCTCTATATAATAAATCACTACCTATAAAGGACACCTCTATATAACAAATCACTACCTATAAAGGACACATCTATATAACAAATCACTACCAATAAAGGACACCTCTATATAACAAATCACTGTCTATAAAGGACACCTCTATATAACAAATCACTACCAATTAAGGGCACCTCTATATAACAAATCACTGTCTATAAAGGACACCTCTATATAACAAATCACTACCTATAAAGGACACCTCTATATAACAAATCACTACCTATAAAGGACACCTCTATATAACAAATCACTGTCTATAAAGGACACCTCTATATAACAAATCACTACCTATAAAGGACACCTCTATATAACAAATCACTGTCTATAAAGGGCACCTCTATATAATAAATCACTACCTATAAAGGACACCTCTATATAACAAATCACTACCTATAAAGGACACCTCTATATAACAAATCACTACCAATAAAGGACACCTCTATATAACAAATCACTGTCTATAAAGGACACCTCTATATAACAAATCACTGTCTATAAAGGACACCTCTATATAACAAATCACTACCTATAAAGGACACCTCTATATAACAAATCACTGTCTATAAAGGACACCTCTATATAATAAATCACTACCTATAAAGGACACCTCTATATAACAAATCACTACCTATAAAGGACACCTCTATATAACAAATCACTACCTATAAAGGACACCTCTATATAACAAATCACTGTCTATAAAGGACACCTCTATATAACAAATCACTACCAATTAAGGGCACCTCTATATAACAAATCACTGTCTATAAAGGACACCTCTATATAACAAATCACTACCTATAAAGGACACCTCTATATAACAAACCACTACCTATAAAGGACACCTCTAGACTATATAACAAATTACTACCTATAAAGGACACCTCTATATAACAAATCACTATCTATAAAGGGCATCGCTATATAACAAGTCATCATATACAAGGTCGTCGTCATCTGATGCATGATGTACATTTATATATTAAATATACATCATGCATCAGACGACAACGACCTTATATATACGTTCCTGAATTTGTGCTTAAAGATAAGTATATACTAAACTGACCAATCTAGCTTATAGAACCGTTTTTGTTCTGTTATGTTATCTTCAATTTTTGCAATAGTATTTGTTCATATTATCTGTATTTGTAATATATTGTCATTGCTAATGTTTATATATGTACCGGAGAAGACTTCATGAATTTACAACTTGTGTCTTATCCATTTGTCTTGTTTTGTATGACAATAAAATATGTTTAAAGTAACAAATCACTGTCTATATAGGGCACCTCTATATAACAAATCACTGTCTATATAGGGCACCTCTATATAACAAATCACTGTCTATATAGGGCACCTCTATATAACAAATCACTGTCTTTAAAGGGCAGTCTCATTTTTCCCATTAATGAATAGTGCATATAATTTTAACCTGTATATAAAGGGCAACTGCTCATAAAGGCCACATTTTCAGGTTCCCTTGAGTGGCCTTTATATACAGGTTTGACTGTATTCATTGTACAATTATACTTAAATAAAACTGAATAATATATATATACAGTAGAACTTTGCTGGCTCGAACTCGAAAGGACTGTCAAAATGTGTTCGAGCTATAAGAGGTTCGAGCCACCGAGGTCTCGCAATTTCAGAGAGAGAAAAATCTGGTTCTGCCCAGGGACAGTTTCATTACACTATGATAACTGATGCAAAGTAAAGTGGGCCTTTCCCGTAAAAAATATTTAATCCTTTAGAAAGTTATCAAAGACTACGGCTTCTGAATACCTCTTTGGTATCTTCAAACGTTCCTTAGAAATGGTTTTTCACTTTCTTCACGATCTATTTTATATACAGGAAATACGAGGTCGGGTATTAACACTTGGATCGATATCGGTATAATGCTTGTAATTCGGAATAGCCAATGATCATTTTCTTTTTTTAATTTGAATTTGAAAGAATTATATTTGTTTCTTTTGGTATTATATACAAATAAAAACATATGAACCATGAGATCACACATTTTCGTATTATTCGATCCCAGCAACTATAAAAAAAAACAAACAAACAAAAAAAACACTCTCAGTAATAATAATTCATGCAATAACAATTTTAAATATTGTTTTAATAAACTATAATTCTTATATGATTTACATAATTAGAAATCCTATACTCTGATAAGTACTTATGGAGGCAGATTTTTGTCAGTTTATTTTTCTAGAGACGATGTTCACCGGACTACTTTTTCGTAATGTAAACAAAATGGCGGCTTGGATTCCCGATAATAATAAAAAGATAAAAGAAACAATGTTTATTGTTAATAATTGACAATTATTGTTGGATATGAAATAAAAAAATTAATGCCAATGAAAAAAAAGCTTGAATTGTTGACATAAATTTTTTTTTTCGAAAAAAATACTTAAGACAACCATCTATTGACTTTGACTTTTGTAATATATCGTCATCCTGTGACGTTGTTTACAAGGGACGCTGATTGACACAAGTGGTTACTGATTTATTTTACAATTTTGTGAGCATTTTACTTGTTTGAGTAGCTAAATGCAAAATGCCATCAAATTGGAAAATATCAGTTACTTAATTACATCACCGTCTAGTTATCAATGTAGGAAAACAAGGTTAGTGCATTTTGTTATTCATGGCCGACACGTCGCCACACATCAATGGAATGTATGTGTGCGTACTGGGGATCCCCAAAGGTAAATTTTCAAAACAAATGAAAAAAAAACTTAGTTACAGAATGATAAGGATTAAACACATTTTTTCCAGAGTTTATTGATGTATAACCTGGACCAAGTCACTAACAAACTTACATAAAAAAGGACTTTTATTTGTTTGCGAGTGAATTGGTCCAGGTTATACATACATAAACTAAGATAAGATAAGATAAGAAAACTTTATTTGAATTCGGTTTTTGTATAACAATAAACACAAGCTCTCAGGAGCTTTTTACCGAATATACATAGTAGCACAAGATACATACACATATTAACATAATCACATAAACACACATATAAAGCACATACAGTTAGCAAATGCAACATAAAAAGCACAAAAATAAAAGACATTCTAAAACATGCTGAAACTCTGGAAAAAATGTGTTTAATCCTATATTATTACGATTGTAAACATTTGATTGTTTTAATTATTGTCAAATGTAAGCTCAGCTTGGTACAATCAGCGACATGAGTCTCAGTTTCAATAATCATTCTTTATTAATTGTAATTAATGTTTAATAATCAAGCCACAGCTGAATTTAATGACTAATTAACACAAATTATGACAAGTTTATCCCTCTACCTGTAATCGTTAAGTAAACAATTATCTGTTGGTAATCTGACATTTATCACACCTTGCTGTAAGCACATTCAACCGTAACATACATCTGTCATTTAAATTGGGATGTTCGAGTTTGGCATGGTAAAACTTGCGATTTTATTACTGGAGGGACCATTCATTGAGTTTGTCTGTTCGAGGTATCGGTGTTTCGAGCGAAAGGTTTTTTTTCACTTAGAAATAAAAGGAAAATTGACGGGACTTTCAAATCAGTTCGAGCCATCCATAGTATTCGACCCATCCGAGTTCGAGGGATCGAAGTTTGGTTTAAATCCCTGAACTTAACTGTGTGGGTCTCATATATTTGTATTATCTGTCAGGATAATTATTAACATCAGTATTAAATTGGCATACAGTGGATCATAAACACATGAAATGAATAAATATTTATACAATAAGGTGCACTTGTCTCTAATATATATAAGTAAAATGGGTTTGGGCACTCGGTGCACAAAACCCTCCTTGGTGCAGATTGCATCAGCAGATAACTGACCAGACTGCATAATTTCTAAGTAGGTATAATATTATTGGAAATAATAATTAATGTCAGTCTATAAAGATTAACCACCAAGTAATTCCCCTTGGTGTTAGATAAATATTTTGAGCACCAAGCAATTCTGCTTGGTGCAATATATAGCAGACGAATGTACTGGCTATATATAGACTGATGGTAAATCGAAATATATTTATATCGTCAATAAATTGACAATTACCATTTTCCTTTCACCGAGCAATTGTTGTTGGGCCATTTATATCTTTCTATCAGCAAATCTTAATTATTATATTCATGCCGGCATCTGAAGTGCATGAAGCCGAGAAAAGAGAAAAAAGCTTACTCAGTGCACAGACTTCGCTATTTATAGCCAAAGTATTGATGATGTAGTACACACACTTCCAGAATACACATCGTGCATTATGGCACCTGAAGTGAAAGTACAAGTCAACAGACGAAAATGGACAAATGCACCTTCAAATGAAGTTGATACTTCAATCAAATGAAATAATTAAATAACATAATCTTCAGGTAAACCGGTACTTCCCTGAAAATATTGATCAAAGCGTATTAGTTGACATCTGCATGGATAAAACATGGAACCAAAAATCGTGATAAAAATATACACGATGTACGTAAATTTCTCAATAGAAATTTCATATAATTTAACCATGTGTTAAATTACCGGGACGTAATAATATATATATATACATATCGTAAGTTTATATGTTTACAAATAACAAAATTATCATCTTTAAAGTAAGAACCAAGAGCTCAAGATTTACTAAAATGGTATAATTAACATCACAACTGAGATATAAAATTGTATAAAAACAAGATATGATTATAACCTAACGATTATGGAGTCTCCCAAACCGGCCACTGACAACAGGTTTAAAAAATAAATCAAAAGCTACCTTTGAAATTTTTCAATGTCGGGAATCAATTCAGGTCATCATTTGTGCGGTTTGTGGTGGCCATTTTGAAAATGATGATCGCTAGAAATTTTTCAATGTCGGGAATAAATTCGGGACATCATAATCTACCTACATATGAAATGTCGTTGAAATCGGACAATGTTGAATTTGTGCAGCATTGTGGCAGCCATTTTGAAAATGGCAACCGCTAGAAAATTTTCAATGTCGGGAATAAATTCGGGACATCATAATCTACCCACATATCAAATTTAGATGATATCGGACAATGTTGATTTTTTGCGGTATTGTGGTGGCCATTTTGAAAATGGCGATCGGTAGAAATTTTTCAATGTTGGGAATCAATTCGGGACATTATTATCTACCCATATATCAAATTTTGATGATATCGGAAAATGTTGAATTTTTACTGCCCATATTTTATGCCGTTGTTTTGGCAGCCATTGTGAAAATGGCAGACATTTAGAAAAATTTTAAAATGCAGAATTGCTCCTCTCATGGTGACCTATCACTATGTCAAATTTTATGTCTCTATCATTATCCATTTAGAAGTTATCAACATTAATGTACAAAATTTCAACTTTCCCATAGGATTCTATAGTAACCCCCACCCCCTTTGAAGCCCTAAAAATATGACTTTGACCCCCTTTACCACAAAGCTGAAAACTTTAGGACCAACTAGAATCATATATCTATAACTCCACCAAGTTTCATGAAATTCTGTCCAGCAGTTCCTGAGATCTGCCATGGACAAGTTCATGTGCCAAAGAAAGAAAGGAGAAGAAAGAGAAGAATAATAATAATAATAATAATAAAAATAATAATAATAATAAGAAACGGAGCAAAAACAATCAGTCTCCCAAACTTTGTTTGTTTTGTTTGGGAGACTTAATTAACAATTAATGTCAACAAAATACTTATTATAATTACTAAATTATAGGATTAAATACTATTTTGTAGGAGTTTATTGATGTGTAAAATCAACCGCATCACTGACAAATTAAATAAAGTCCAAATGACGAGGGATCTCGTTTCTGTTAAATGACACCAACAAATATAAATGAAATCCTTGAAAAGTTTAATTCTTCAACATTTTTCTGTAATACCCCTCAAGAGACTTTATTACCTTATACTACCATTCTTTATAAGGTCTTCTTCTGGTTCATATAAACACATAAGTATGTTGATGACAATATCATCTAGGCTGGACACAATTGTCTTCTCTACAATCTAAATATACAAAGTCAAGTCATGTGCATCAAATATATATATATATATCTTTCAAATATTATACACACCAGGGCCCGGTTGTTCTACTTGTTGTTAAATTAACCTTATGGTTATATTTAACCATGGGTTAGTAAACCAAGGGTTAAAAATGAGTTTTTCAACTTCATTTAACCATTTGGTTAAAATTTAACCAACCAATAACTGCAGGTTTAATATTTAACCAAGACCAATGTATCCCACAATTCCTTGTTCTAATTCCTAGCAGCAGATAAATAAAATAAAAAATATGGCTAACTCAATCTCCCTTCTCAGGACAAAAAGAGGCTGAAGAAATGCAATTTTAGTAGAGAGGAGAGTGGGAAAAAAAGTAGACCACCATAAATTCAAAGCACTCTAATATAATTACAAATGAAAAGAAAAAACGTATGGACTGAGATACAAACTGTAGCTGAGAAGACCAGCTCACTGGGAGTTGCCTTTAGGACCCCAAATGAAATCAAAGAAAAATGGAACAATCTGAAAACTAGAATCGCTCACCTGGTTTTCAATTTGACATCTAAAGTTGATAGAAAATGTGGGTATTACACATAATTTTGAAAGTGGGCCACCCAAAGATCATTTCAACTCAAATTTGTGAGCAAAAGATTTAGATGTGATTTTTATCTCATAATATTCCTTAACGGAATAAACTGGCTGAAAAAATCTCACAGAAAAACCCAGAATATATGTGAAACTGCTCATTGCCATGTAGCTGCAGTTAAAATTTGAGCTCTGTTTGACTTATACTAAAGCAGCAATGGACAATTGAAGAAATTTCTATTTTTAATAACAGCAGCCATTTTGAATGGAGGGTGGGGCTGTCGAACACAATATTGAAAGGGGACCACCCAAGGACCATCCCAGCCAAATTTGTTTTAATTTGGTTCAGCAGTTTCAGAGGAAAAGATTAAATGTGATATTTTATCAAAATATGCCTAATTTGTATAATCGGTATAAATCGGCTGAAAGAAAAAATTAACATAAAAAAACGGAATATGTGTTAAACTACTCCTTGCCATGTAGCTGCAGTTAAAATATGAGCTCATTTTGATTTATACTAAAGCAGCAATGGACAATTGAAGAAATTTCTATTTTTAGTAACAGCAGCCATCTTGAATGGAGGGTGGGGCTGTCGGACACAATTTTGAAAGGGACCCACCCAGGGATCCTCCCTGCCAAGTTTGGTTTACTTTGGTTCAGTGGTTTCAGAGGAGAAGATTTAAATGTGATCTTTTATCAAAATATGCCTAATTTGCATAATCGGTATAAATCGGTTGAAAGAAAAACAGAGCCCCTATACCGTGGTTAAATATTTATCAGTTTAACCATGCTTTAACCAGTAGTTAAATTTAACCATAAGTTGAACAATGCATAGCGTGCTTTGGTTAAATTTAAACCAAAATTATCATTTTTAACCATTGGTTAAAATTTAACTACAAGTTAAACAACCAGGCCCAGGGGTCATCACACAAGTACAGAGTGACATCACTTCTCTTTCAGTTGTTACAAGGGAGAAGTGAGAGAAAATCTGGGAGACTATAGAAGAGCTTGCAGATATTATAACATTTGTTTTTCCGACACCGCATGTCACCCTATCTTTCACAAAAAAAACGTGCTGCTCAAAAATCTTTTAAAGGATGCATTCAACAAGGTTGGAATAAAATATTGAATATCAAACTCTGCATAGATAAAATTTCAGGAAATAGAAGCTCCTTATGCAAGAATATGGAAGAATAAGTATGCTTATTGGTGAAAATTACCAACTTTCAAAAACTGATAGGGTGACTAAAATGTCACAATAGGGGTGGAAATATGGCAATTTCTTTGAAAGCAGGGTAAAATAGTCGCCCTCTTCATTTGGTTTGTTGAGCCCTATATATACATATACATCTATTTCCTGAAATTTGATCTATGCAGAGTTTGATATTCAATATTTTATTCCAACCTTGTTGAAGTCTATTGTAAGACCAAACATCATAAACCATTACTATCACCTTGTTAAAACAAATTTCATTACGCAGATATTTTCATATGTAAATATTAATAAGACAATTCAAAACATTTAACTGAAAAGTAAATTAAACAAAGGCAACGCAAAGCATGGTGTATCCCCTCGCCTAAAAATTAGACCCTGTGACCTTGACCTTTGACCTTGAAAATCAATAGGGTTCCAGATTTTCTTAAGGTCTGAGTATGTACCAGGTTTGGTCAAAATCCATTGAAGGATGTTGATTCTAGAGTGTTCACAAGGATGTTATGCAGTAAAAATTTGACCGCTTGACCTTTGACCTTGAAAATCAATAGGGTTCCAGACTCTCCTAAAGACTATGTATGTACCAAGTTTGGTCAAAATCCATTGAAGGATGTTGATTCTAGAGTGTTTACAAGGATGCTATGCAGTAAACATTTGATCCGGTGACATTGACCTTTGACCTATGACCTTGAAAATAAATAGGGTTCCAGACTCTCCTAAGGACTAAGTATGTACCATGTTTGGTCAAAATTCATTGAAGGATCTTGATTCTAGAGTGTTCACAAGGATGTTATGCGATAAAAATTTGACCCGGTGACCTTGACCTTTGACCTTGAAAATCAATAGGGTTCCAGACTCTCCTAAGGACTAAGTATGTACCAAGTTTGGTCAAAATCCATTGAAGGATGTTGATTCTAGTGTTCACAAGGATGTTATGCAGTAAATATTTGACCCCTTGACCTTTGACCTTGAAAATCAATAGGGTTCTAGAATCTCCTAAGGACTGTGTATGTACCAAGTTTGGTCAAAATCCATTGAAGGATGTTGATTCTAGAGTGTTCACAAGGATGTTACGCGGTAAACATTTGAACCGGTGACATTGACCTTTGACCTTGAAAATCAATAGGGTTCCAGACTCTCCTAACGACTAAGTATGTACCAAGTTTAGTCAAAATCCATTGAATGATGTTGATTCTAGAGTGTTCAGAAGGATGTTATGAGGTAAAAATTTGACCCAGTGACCTTGACCTTTCAATAGGGTTCCAGATTCTCTTAAGGACAAAATATGTACCAAGTTTGGTCAAAATCCATTGAAGGATGTTGATCCTAGAGTGTTTACAAGGATGTTACGGAAGGACGGACGGACAGACGGAAGGACGGACGGACGGATGGTAGCGTTACTATATCCCTTCGCAACTTCGTTGGCGAGGGGATAATAATCAGAAATTCAAATGTTACCAAAGACATTGTATTTGCTTAAATCTAATGCAATAATACTCCTCTGTGGTGTAATTTATAATAAATTATTTCTCCAAATAATACTTTCTACAGTCAGTGCTCAAAAGCTTTTCCTCAAAATGGCTGCTGCGATTTCACAATTTCAGAATGTCTTTGTAGTCTGATTTTTAAGTATCTCCACAAATTTTCAATAATGTTAATATCGGGGCTCTGTGCTGGCCATGTCATTACCGGTAAATTATTTTCCTGCTTCCACTGAGTGGTAAGTCTGGAACGGTGGGGGGTAGCATTATCATCTTGAAAAATCAAAGGGTTTTCACAAGTTATCGTCCAAGATTTGTATATATTTTTCCGAGTTTATTGTCCCATCAACTGGTACAAAAGTCCCCACACCTTCATGAGTTATACAACTCCAAAACATCACACTTGCTACCACCCTGGGTTGCCGAGTTCGTCCTTCACCAAGACAGTATAGAGCCCACTGTTCACATTCTTTTCGCCATACATGCACCTTACTACCTTTCCCTAACACAATTTGAGTCTCATCAGAAAAAATTACCTTCTTCCAAAAATGTTCAACCGTGCAGTGTAGCTTTGACCTGCACCATGCCCTTCGTTTGAAACGATTCACATTTGAAACAATTATTTTCTTTTTTACAATCCTTCTCGAAGAACGATAATAAACGTCTCCTGACAGTAGAATGACTTATTTTAACTGGGGTTCCCTCATTTAAAGTAGCAGTAATGTCCTGCAAAGTCTTCCTGCGGTTGGTTTTCACTACCCGCAAAAGCTGCCTGTCAGTTCGGTCATTGCACTTTCGTGGTCTCCCGCTCCGATGTTTATTTTCAACATCACCCCTTTCGATATAGTGCTTCAGAAATTTATTGATGGTCGATGGTTCAATATCCAACAATTTCCCTATTTTTCTCCCACTGTGGTCTTCATTCTTAAGTCGCACGATGGTTTGTTTTATCTCGGTACTCAAAATTTTTTCCATGACCGGACATCTTTGGTTGCAGACGATAAATGTAAACAAAACAGAGACAACTCTTATATTTTATTAAAATTTTTACCGGTAAAGGTACAATCTAAGTACCCTGAAAATTTTATCAGGATACGTTACCGCAATATTGAGAAAATTCTATTTTACCGGTGCCAAACAATCACGGAAGAAAAATCGGCCGCCATTGTGAGGAAAAACTTTTGAGCACTGACTGTACTATGATAGTCCTTTCAATAATACCATGTCTGTAAATCTACACATCTTTCTAAACTTCTGACATTTTATCTTACAAAATGCATTGTGTTCCATTCAAGTATGTTGTGATATGACAACATATCATACATAGGATTATACCCAAAATTTACATTGCAAGAAAAAGAAATATCTGTTATAGCCATGGACACTTCTTTCTCACTAATGAGACAGCACAGTTCCTATTTTTAACCGTGTGAGATATCCTTGTCTCAACCCGTCGGTGAGATAAGAATTTCACGCTACTTTTCCCGTAAAAATTTTACGTTTCGCAAAATAGTTCTTCACAACGGTTCCGTCTTTATTCTCATCAATAAAATCACGATTCTACCACATAAGTATTTTTTTATTAATCTATGTACACACTATTCTGCTTTCTAACGATTTAATGATGCTTTCTAACGATTTAATGATATTGCACCTTTCACTGCATTTGACTTTTTCTCACCCCTTTCTACCGTGTCAATGTTTGTTTCCTTTGAGCAAAATACAGTGCTCTCCCTTGTTAGTAACTCACGTAAAGAAAGAAATTACCTCCCTTTGACCAAAGTCAAATATTTTTATCACTGTTGTAGTAGCATAATTATATAATATATTTATTAAATGCATTGTATTTTATTATGAAATACAATTAAAATACTGCCAATGCATGGATGTATATCGATAAATCGACCATTAACTTCACCAACGAAAAACAATTTTGCGGGAAAACGCTCGATGGAATGTAAACAAAACAAAGATGTTTAGTGAGAAATTAAATCAAACACCGGAAATCATACAAGATAGGGAAATTAGTGAGTAAAAGAATCAAACACCGGTAAGAGGGCAAGACGGAAAAATCTCAGACACCCGTGGGAAAGATTTCTACTGGTCTGTCCCTTGGGTGTCTGAGATTTTTTCGTCTTGCCCTCTTACCAGCAGGGCAATAGCCCCCCCCCCCCCCCCCAGACAATTGCCCCCCACAAATTTTGTTCAGTTCTATTTTTAGTTTCTGATTACCCCTTTCTGACTCTATGAACTCCATTACACTACTATGCTTTCACTTCAAAATACACTCCTATTTAAGTCAGTTCTAAGCTTGTACTTAGCTTGCAATCATTTTTTCTCAAAATTCTTTTTAATTATTAACCTTTGTACTTAGCTTTGATCATTGTTTAATCAAATTCCTTTTCATAATTTTTCTTTGAAGACCAATTTTGTAAGATAATTAAACTTAATTGGAAAATCATTAAACTCTATCTAAAAATAAAATATCTATAAATAATAAGAGAAAGTTATTTTTATCATAGCTTGTCCAAGCTGTATAATCCTTTTGATGATTAATATACAAAGAAGAAAATCCAACTTAAAAGTAATTTGGATAATTTAATCTGAGTTTATGCATATTTATTTCTCATTTATAAAAAAAAATGTTTTCAATTAAAAAAAAATAAAAAATAAAAATAGAAATGAAATAAAACAATTGGGGAATTGGGGGGCAATTGACCGGGGGGCTATTTTCCAGGGGGCAATTGTCCGGGGGGCTATTGTCCGGGGGGCTATTGTCCTAGACCCCCTCTTACCGGTGTTAGATCCTTTATTTCTCAATGTTGTCAATTTTGAGGACATGTATTATAATGCATGCTTGTCATTAATCTATTTGTTTTAATTCTCACATTCTGTTATATAATAACACAAGTTTAGATTTAGATTACAGCCTGGATATCATATAATAACACAAGTTTAGATTTAGATTACAGCCTGGATATCATATAATAACACAAGTTTAGATTTAGATTACAGCCTGGATATCATATAATAACACAAGTTTAGATTTAGATTACAGCCTGGATATCATATAATAACACAAGTTTAGATTTAGATTACAGCCTGGATATCATATAATAACACAAGTTTAGATTTAGATTACAGCCTGGATATCATATAACACAAGTTTAGATTTAGATTACAGCCTGGATATCATATAATAACACAAGTTTAGATTTAGATTACAGCCTGGATATCATATAATAACACAAGTTTAGATTTAGATTACAGCCTGGATATCATATAATAACACAAGTTTAGATTTAGATTACAGCCTGGATATCATATAATAACACAAGTTTAGATTTAGATTACAGCCTGGATATCATATAATAACACAAGTTTAGATTTAGATTACAGCCTGGATATCATATAATAACACAAGTTTAGATTTAGATTACAGCCTGGATATCATATAATAACACAAGTTTAGATTTAGATTACAGCCTGGATATCATATAATAACACAAGTTTAGATTTAGATTACAGCCTGGATATCATATAATAACACAAGTTTAGATTTAGATTACAGCCTGGATATCATATAATAACACAAGTTTAGATTTAGATTACAGCCTGGATATCATATAATAACACAAGTTTAGATTTAGATTACAGCCTGGATATCATATAATAACACAAGTTTAGATTTAGATTACAGCCTGGATATCATATAATAACACAAGTTTAGATTTAGATTACAGCCTGGATATCATATAATAACACAAGTTTAGATTTAGATTACAGCCTGGATATCATATAATAACACAAGTTTAGATTTAGATTACAGCCTGGATATCATATAATAACACAAGTTTAGATTTAGATTACAGCCTGGATATCATATAATAACACAAGTTTAGATTTAGATTACAGCCTGGATATCAAGATCAAATCATTAATGCTCCTGACCTACAGCCTGGATATCATATAATAACACAAGTTTAGATTTAGATTACAGCCTGGATATCAAGATCAAATCATTAATGCTCCTGACCTACAGCCTGGATATCATATAATAACACAAGTTTAGATTTAGATTACAGCCTGGATATCAAGATCAAATCATTAATGCTCCTGACCTACAGCCTGGATATCATATAATAACACAAGTTTAGATTTAGATTACAGCCTGGATATCAAGATCAAATCATTAATGCTCCTGACCTACAGCCTGGATATCATATAATAACACAAGTTTAGATTTAGATTACAGCCTGGATATCAAGATCAAATCATTAATGCTCCTGACCTACAGCCTGGATATCATATAATAACACAAGTTTAGATTTAGATTACAGCCTGGATATCAAGATCAAATCATTAATGCTCCTGACCTACAGCCTGGATATCAAGATCAAGTCATTAATGCTGACCTACAGCCTGGATATCAAGGTCAAATCATTAATGCTCCTGACCCACAACCTGGATATCAAGGTCAAATCATTACTGCTCCTGACCTACAGCCTGGATATCAAGGTCGTCATTAATCCTGATCTACAGCCTGGATATCAAGATCAAATCATTAATGCTCCTGACCTACAACCTGAATATCAAGATCATATCATTAATGCTCCTGACATACAGCCTGGATATCAAGGTCAAATCATTAATGCTCCTGACCTATTGACTGAATATCAAGGTCAAATCATTAATGCTCCTGACCTACAGCCTGGATATTAAGGTCAAATCATTAATGCTCCTGACCTACAGCCTGGATATCAAGGTCAAATCATTAATGCTCCTGACCTACAGCCTGAAAATCAAGATCAAATCATTAATGCTCCTGACCTACAGCCTAGAAATCAAGGTCAAATCATTAATGCTCCTGACCTACAGCCTGGATATCAAGGTCAAATCATTAACAGAGTTTTTGAAATTCGTCAGATCTATCGGACCTAGGGGGCAGAAAATCATGAGGTCCGCCAATAACATCGGTAATGCCGATCCCCATGTCCGCCAAACATTTTTTAATGATGTGTTTACTTTTTTAACGGAAGTCTGAAACGCAGGTCATATTGTAAATACCGGAACAAGTTCCGTCAATTCGGAATTCGTAACCGCATTGAATACCTGATATTTTATCTGTTTTTGGTAAATATTATTGGTAACTGTCATGAAAATAAATATATATGAATATATTGTGATGCGCAAGATGATCTTTTCAAGTGAAAATCCCCCCAAAAATTAATAAAATAAAAAAACACGACATCCCTGATTTGTATCGTTCCCTTCACTGAATCCATTTCTATTTAGAATTTTGTTTACAGTTCCGGCAACATGGCAATGTGTCGATCATAAAAATGTGGTCGTTCCTGAAGCATTACGACGGAGCTCAGCTGGGCAAACATAGATTGAGAGAGTCTAATGACTTTTAGAATATTGTTATTGTCAAATTTTTAAAAATTATGTTTTAAATCTGGTAAATTTTTCAAAGTTTGAGGGTATCCCTAGCTGGATTTGGCTACTCTTTTTTGGTGCATGGTTTCAACTTTTTGGTTTATTCTGGATAGTGACTGGTCTTCCTATTTTTAGGCCTTTACCAGTACTAATGAAGTTAAATACAGAAAGCGCTCTGCTAGACTAAAATAATAACCAGAGGCTCTCAAAAGCCTGTATCGTTCACCTGGTTATAAAAAAAACCAATTGGTCCTATGTAAAAACTATGTCCTGCAGTGGTAGTCATCTTGGAATTACGATCAACATAAAAAACACAAAGTTTGTAAAGGACCTTCCAATGATTGATGCATAGTTTAGGTTCAATCAGTGCAATAGCTTCAGAGAAGAAGATATTTCTGTATTTTCCCCGATATGGTCCTGTGTTAATACTATGACCTGTGGTGGCGGCCATCTTGGATTTCCAATCGGCATAAAAAACAGAGGATCTTCCAATGATCATTCCTGGGCAGTTTGGTTTCAGAGAAGAAGCGTTTTGAAACATTTTTCCCATAGGGTCCAATGTTAAACAAGTCCTGCCGTAGCCGCCATTTTGAATTTCATATCAGAACAAAAAACGTAAAGTTTGTAGAGGACCATCCAATGAACATTCATGTACAGTTTGGCTTTAATCATATTTGTAGTTTCTGAGAAGAAGGCATTTGAACATTTTCCCATAGGGTCCAATGTTAATCTATGTCCTGCGGTGGTGGCCATCTTGGATATCCGTTCGGCATAAAAAAACACACCTTGTAGAGGACCTTCCAATGATCATTCCTGGGCAGTTTGGTTTCAATTATCCAAGTGGTTTCAGAGAAGAAGCGTTTTGAAACATTTTCCCCATAGGGTCCAATGTTAAACTAAGTCCTGTCGTAGCCGCCATTTTGAATTTCATATCGGAACAAAAAACGTAAAGTTTGTAGAGGACCATCCAATGAACATTCATGTACAGTTTGGCTTTAATAATATTTGTAGTTTCTGAGAAGAAGGCATTTGAACATTTTCCCATAGGGTCCAATGTTAATCTATGTATTGCGGTGGCGGCCATCTTGGATTTCCGATCGACATAAAAAACATAAACTTTGTAGAGGACCTTCCAATGATCATTCCTGGGCAGTTTGGTTTCAATTGTCCAAGTGGTTTCAGAGAAGAAGCGTTTTGAAACATTTTTCCCTTAGGGGCCAATGTTAAACTAAGTCCTGCCGTAGCCGCCATTTTGAATTTCATATCGGAACAAAAAACGTAAAGTTTGTAGAGGACCATCCAATGAACATTCATGTACAGTTTGGCTTTAATCATATTTGTAGTTTCTGAGAAGAAGGCATTTGAACATTTTCCCATAGGGTCCAATGTTAATCTATGTATTGCGGTGGCGGCCATCTTGGATTTCCGATCGGCATAAAAAACATAAACTTTGTAGAGGACCTTCCAATGATCATTCCTGGGCAGTTTGGTTTCAACTGTCCATGTGGTTTCAGAGAAGAAGCGTTTTGAAACATTTTTCCCATAGGGTCCAATGTTAAACAAGTCCTGCCGTAGCCGCCATTTTGAATTTCATATCAGAACAAAAAACGTAAAGTTTGTAGAGGACCATCCAATGAACATTCATGTACAGTTTGGCTTTAATCATATTTGTAGTTTCTGAAAAGAAGGCATTTGAACATTTTCCCATAGGGTCCAATGTTAATCTATGTCCTGCGATGGTGGCCATCTTGGATTTCCGATCGGCATAAAAAACAGAAACTTGGTAAAGGACATTCCAATGATCATTCATTTACAGTTTGGGTTCAGTCAGTTCATTAGTTTCAGAGAAGAAGATCTTTGAAATTTCAGCCAATCAGAGCATATTATTGGCCCTGGCAGCCATATTGAAAATTCGACTGGAACGAAAAACAGTAACTTTGTAGAGGACCATCCAAGGAACATTCCTGCTAAGTTTGGTTCCAATCGGCCAAGTGGTTTCGGAGAAGAAGCTTGAAATGTGAAAAGTTTATAGACGACAGACAACAGACGACAGACGACGGAGGACGGACGCCAAGTGATGGCAATAGTTCACATGGACCTTTGATTTGGTCCAGGTGAACTAATAACGGTATGACATTGCTTGGCTTTAAAACAATTTTACATAAAAAATGTAGGTCAGGCAAAAATTCAGAGGGTCCAGCAGAAAATTCCTGGGTGCTGGACCTATGTCCAGCAAAATGAAAACAAATTTCAAAAAGTCTGCATTAATGCTCCTTAAATTTACCTCTTTTGTTGCCTCTTTTGTGAGTAAATCATAACAAGCTGTAGCATGTGATACCTTCTTCTTAAATGCTTCATCATGGGTGGTTTCACGGCAACTGGCTACAGCAAACAATGGCAGCATATGGATGACTGTCTTGGCGATGCATTGTTTCAATACAACGTTCCACGATTCTTTCATCTCAGTAACCACTTCCTTGGCAGCTCGCACATTCTTTGCCATAAACAGGTGTGGTATTATAATTTGATAGAAATCTCTGAAAAATATTTATTCAGATCCAGTAATGTTATATATAACTGACCATGGTAGGTGTACATGTCTGGAAAGCTTTACACTTGCATTGGGTGTGTGGGTGTAACCCTACATTAGTGGTGTTTGGCTAGTGGAGTCTCCCAGTCAACATTCATACAATGACAACTACAACATCTCCTTCCCCATTCCATGTTTAAACAATGTAATAAATATAAAATCTAATTTAGGAACCATAATATTATGGGAGTTAAAATATTATAAATAACAAAAACATGTAATTGCAAGTAAACAATGCACATTTGTGCATTTTCAAAATATGAAACAGGTTTTTTACATAATTTTTTAGTTCCAACAAACGAATCAAAACTTGGCTATAACTAAATAAGTTACACCATTCTTATAATACTATCAGATAATATTATAATTTATTATATAGTAATAAATATTTCTCTATTTAATCCTTTATAAAAAATCATGCAATATATTCTTGTATTTTACTGTTGGTCTCGATCGTCTTTATAAGATCCGAAAAAAATACCGGTGCGTTCCAAATGTCATTCCTTATATTTTACTGTTGGTCTCGATCGTCTTTATAAGATCCGGAAAAATTACTGGTGCATTCCGAATGAAATAAAACAAAATTCATATTGCACTAGTACAAATATTAAATTATTCTTCCTAGTGCAATATAGTAACTAGAGACTCAGCCCACTGAGCCTGTATCGCTCACCTAACAATAGAATGATACTGAAGCAATTTTGAAAGGGACACACCCAGGGACCATCTATGCCAGGTTTGGACCTTACATAGATGTTTCCTGCCAAGTTTGGCTCCATTTGGCCAAATTTTTTCAGAGGAGAAGATATTTTTAACATTAGCCAATCAGAAAAAAGAATTAATCTTGGTGGCCATGTTTGTTGGCCGAATGGAACCAAATGAAGAAGCTTTATAGAGGATCTTACATAGATGCTTCCTGCCAAGTTTGGCCCCATTTTGCCAAGCAGTTTCAGAGGAGAAGATTTTTTTAAACAGTAGCCAATCAGAAACAAGAATTGCCCTTGGCGGCCATATTTGTTGATGGAACGGAACGAAATGGAGAAACTTAATAGAGAACCGTACATAGATGCTTACTGCCAAGTTTGGTTCCATTTGGCCAAGTTGTTTCAGAGGAGAAGATTCAAATATGAAAAAGTTAACGGATGGACGACGGACGCAAAGTGATGGCAATACCTGCCAGGTGAGCTACAAAAATGATGAGAAAAGGACAATATCTCCTAGACGGGTAATCAGATTTACTTCAAAATTGCAGGGCATGTAGATCTTGACAAGCTGAACATGTTTTCAGTTTACACTTAACATCTATCTTTTATGGTTTTTGAAAAAGGATGAAAAGTATTAACATTTTGAAAATTTGATGAAAAAAGGGCAATAACTTCAAGATGGGTAATCAGATTTACTTTAAAATTGCAGGCTAGGTAAATCTTGACATGCTGCACATGTTTGCTGTTTAAACTTAACATCTATCTCTTACAGTTTTTGAAATAAAAAACAAAAAGTACTAACATTTTGAAAATTTAATGAAAAAAGGGCAATAACTCCAAGATAGGTCATCAGACTTTCTTCAAAATTTAAGGGTGGTTAGATCTTGCTGTGCTGATCATTTTTACCCCCTCAGATTTCTGATATTATTAATGGTTTTTGAGTTAATACCCAAAACGTGCAATTTTACCATATGTTCTATTTTTAGTAACAGTGGCCATGTTTGTTGGCCAAATGGAACCAAATGAAGAAGTTTTATAGAGGATCTTACATAGGTGCTTCCTGCCAAGTTTGGCTCCATTTGGTCAAGCAGTTTCAGAGGAGAGGATTTTTTTAACATTAGCCAATCAGAAACAAGAATTGCCCTTGGCGGCCATATTTGTTGGCGGAATGGGACGAAATGAAGAAACTTTATACAGGACCTTATATAGATGCTTTCTGCCAAGTTTGGTTCCATTTGGCCCAGTTGTTTCAGAGGTGTAGATTAAAATATGAAAAAGTTAACAAAAGGACGACGGACGACAAACGGAAGACGGACGCCAAGTGATGGCAATACCTCACATGACCCTTTGGGTCAGGTGAGCTAATGATATATGAAAAAATCATATCTTGACAGTATTAATAACACTTCTGAAGAAGAAATATTTATTACTACAGGTGAATCTCGTTATCTCGAAGTTCACAGGACTGTTGCAAAATTTCGAGTTATCCGAAATTCGAATTAAGGGGAGTAAGGGATTAAGTTTGATAGGCAATTCTGTCAGGTAATTTTGACAAAAGTGGATGCAAACTATTGTTGTCAGTCATTTACAAAATTTTGATCATCATTTGTACGTATTGTGTACGTATTTTTTTCTCTCAAATAAATAAAAACATTGTCTGATGAGGTGTTATTATCTGAATTTTACCAAGTATAGATTCAATAAATGTCAGGAAACTTCGAGAGAAAAAAGAAACATGCATTTGATTACATCATGTAAATGTACACAAAGCACGGCAATGCAAAATCATGTATTCAAAAATTACGAAATTGTCAACAAAGCGATCTTTCATAGAAATCTATAAATACCACGTAATTGAACACTAATAAAAAAAACTATCTTTCAATATTCTGTTGTAAAAGTTGATCGGTAACTTGACAAAATGTTGAAATGTTATTAACAGAGGGTTCAGCATATTTAAATGAATATTGTTTCATACACAACAGGCTGTTTAATGGCTTCAGAGTTTTCTCTACACTCAAGGTGTCACGACATCAAATGCTTTCAAATTTATCATTAAATGATATTTCATTCATGATTATGACTTCAAGGCTTCAATTAAGAAATTCAATTGTTTTCTTTACAAATGATAATTAGCAGCTATCAAAATAAATATCACTTGATGCGGTAAACACCGGAGGCCATCCTGTTGACACCTGGACAGGTTTGTTAATTGATTTAATTTATAATTTTGACATAACGAACATAATTTGAATATTTGGGACTGAAAAGCTACTTTGAGATACCCGAAATTTCGACACATCAAATTTTGAGATTAGAGGAGTAAATTAAGTTGAAAAGCACTAAGTTTAAAATGGGACTTCAGAAAAATTTCAACTTAACCGAAATTTCAAGTTAACCGAGTTTGACATAACGAGATTCAACTGTATATAATAAAAGGGTTATTGCATGAATATTGGTGAATATTGTCCCTCACAGTGTATCATATTGCTCGGGACAATATTCACCAATATTCATGCAATAACCCTATATTATTAGATAAAATAACTACTTGTAGAAAATCTGTAGATTTCCACAAAAAGCCAACTGATAAGGGAACTCTTCTATAGGATAATCCAATCCTAGCCACTGATTTACAACATAAGGTAGATGATAAGACATGTAATGGTGACCATCTCTGTAACCCAGACAGCTTGATACTTTCTGTATAACCTAGAAAACAAATAGCAAGATTCAACAGTCAGAAATTACTTAAAACATTTTACTGTCTGATATATCTGTTTTACTTTTTGTTGAGGTTTTATACAATTAGAAAGGATATGGATATAAATGAACACGAGACTATCTTACTTTATTCTTGGACACAAATTAAAGGCAAAGTACTTTTATTGCTGTTCTCCATTACACAGTTACAGTAGGGTCTTCAATAATGAGCATAACTCTGAAAAGAGTATGAAACGGCCTCTAGCCTGCAGCTAAGCAGTACTTTTTACATCTGTCTATAAACGGCCTCTAGCCTGCAGTTAAGCAGTACTTTTTACATCTGTCTATAAACGGCCTCTAGCCTGCAGTTAAGCAGTACTTTTTACATCTGTCTATAAACAGCCTCTAGCCTGCAGTTAAGCAGTACTTTTTACATCTGTCTATAAACGGCCTCTAGCCTGCAGTTAAGCAGTACTTTTTACATCTGTCTATAAACGGCTTCTAGCCTGCAGTTAAGCAGTACTTTTTACATCTGTCTATAAACGGCCTCTAGCCTGCAGTTAAGCAGTACTTTTTACATCTGTCTATAAACGGCTTCTAGCCTGCAGTTAAGCAGTACTTTTTACATCTGTCTATAAACGGCCTCTAGCCTGCAGTTAAGCAGTACTTTTTACATCTGTCTTTAAACAGCCTCTAGCCTGCAGTAAAGCAGTACTTTTTACATCTGTCTATAAATGGCCTCTAGCCTGCAGTTAAGCAGTACTTTTTACATCTGTCTATAAACGGCCTCTAGCCTGCAGTTAAGCAACACTTTTTACATCTGTCTATAAACGGCCTCTAGCCTGCAGTTAAGCAGTACTTTTTACATCTGTCTATAAACGGCCTCTAGCCTGCAGTTAAGCAGTACTTTTTACATCTGTCTATAAATGGCCTCTAGCCTGCAGTTAAATAGTACTTTTTACATCTGTCTATAAACGGCCTCTAGCCTGCAGTTAAGCAGTACTTTTTACATCTGTCTATAAACGGTCTCTAGCCTGCAGTTAAGCAGTACTTTTGACATCTGTCTATAAACGGCCTCTAGCCTGCAGTTAAGCAGTACTTTTTAGATCTGTCTATAAACGGCCTCTAGCCTGCAGTTAAGCAGTACTTTTGACATCTGTCTATAAACGGCCTCTAGCCTGCAGTTCCTGCAGTTAAGCAGTACTTTTTACATCTGTCTATAAACAGCCTCTAGCCTGCAGTTAAGCAGTACTTTTTACATCTGTCTATAAACGGCCTCTAGCCTGCAGTTAAGCAGTACTTTTTACATCTGTCTATAAACGGCCTCTAGCCTGCAGTTAAGCAGTACTTTTTACATCTGTCTATAAATGGCCTCTAGCCTGCAGTTAAGTAGTACTTTTTACATCTGTCTATAAACGGTCTCTAGCCTGCAGTTAAGCAGTATTTTTTACATCTGTCTATAAACGCTACATACGGGTTTAGTTTGATTTAGTTTATGGTGTTTAATGCCACTTTCAACAATATTTCAGCTATATTGTGGCGGTCATGTTTATTAGTGGAGGAAATCTGAGTAACAGGAGAAAACCACCGACCTGTCGCAATTCACTGACAAACTTTATCACATAATGTTGTATTGAGTAGACATCACCATGAACTTTGAACTGACAACTTTAGTGATGATAGGCACTGACAGGCCCCCGCTACATCTGGGTATCTTTGTCCTTTTGATGTAATTTGGTGCATAGAATTTTATTCAATACGTCCACAACTGTATAAAACTAGAACTGTGAGTGACCTCACTGAGTGATACCCCCTGCTTGCAATACTATGATGTTCAAACTTTGGAATACAGGTATATTAGCAAGTTACCTATGAAAAAAGAACGGATATGGAGTTATGTCAAGGAGACAACATCCCATCTCCAAAATGAACATACATCTAGGGGTCGCCACAAGGTCTTCAACAAAGTGGGATTGTTTAAAACCAATACGGTTTCATCAGTATACATGAGGATTACAACATTTCCTAACTTTTTTACAAGAGGATATAGGTCACATCCAATGTTATTGATTCAAAATTAATTATTTATTCTTGAGTAGTTTTTATATTGCAAATATCCAAATGTGAAAAGGTCAATTAAAATCTTATTTCGTTCAGGAATAGTTACGCTTACATCACCTTCCAAATTTTTGACAGGAACCATATTCCTCCATGCACATCTGCAGGCAGTGTATTACAACTGTGTAAAGTTTTATCTAAATCCAATGAGCCGTTTAGGAGGAGTTGCGCTTACAAGCACATCACTCCATACAGAACGTATTTCAGAGTATAAGTTAAATTATCTCCCCTTCCAAATTTTGGACAGCAACCATATTCCTTCATGCACATCTGCAGGTAGTGTATTACAACTGTATAAAAATTCAATAAGCAGTTTAGTAGGAGTTGCGCTTACAAGATACATGCCCCCCCTTTTCGTGAAAGTATAAGTTGAATTATCTCCCCTTCTAAATTTTAGACAGCAACGGTATTCCTTCATGCACATCTGCAGGTTGTGTACTACAACTGTGTAAAGTTTCATAAAAATTCAATGAGCAGTTTAGTAGGAGTTGTGCTTACAAAGTACATGCCCCCCCCCCTTTTCGTGAAAGTATAAGTTGAATTATCTCTCCTTTTAAATTTTGGACAGCTACCATATTCCTTAATGCACATCTGCAGGTAGTGTACTACAAATGTGTAAAGTTTCATAAAAATCCAATAAGTCGTTTAGGAGGAGTTGCACTTACAAGGTACATGGACGACGGACAGGGTGATTCCTATATAAGTTGAATTATTTCCCCTTCTAAATGTTAGATAGCAACGGTAATCCTTCATGCACATCTGCAGGTTGTGAACTACAACTGTGTAAAGTTTCATAAACATTCAATGAGCAGATTAGTAGGAGTTGTGCTTACAAAGTACATGCCCCCCCCCCCCTTTTCGTGAAAGTATAAGTTGAATTATCTCCTTTTAAATTTTGGACAGCAACCATATTCCTTCATGCACATCTGCAGGTAGTGTACTACAAATGTGTAAAGTTTCATAAAAATTCAGTAAGTCGCTTAGGAGGAGTTGGGTTTACAAGGTACATGGATGGACGGACAGACGGACGGACAGGGTGATTCCTATATACCCCCCAAACTTTGCTTGCGGGGGGTATAATAAGAGTATACATCTAAAGCACGGGGAAATGTTTACCAACTCTACACTACACGAAAGACAGACTCTTGATAACCATAAAGTATCAGTAAGAAATAATATGGATCTAAAAGAACATGAGAAACTATCCAATTTGACACTTAGACACAAATTAAAGCAAAAGAACAGCTTGTAGTAAGAAAGGATATGGATGTAAAATACCGTAACATGAGAAACTATCCAATTTGACACTTAGACACAGAATAAAGTAATGGAACAGGTTGTAGTAAGAAATAATATGGATGTAAAAGAACATGAGAAACTATCCAATTTTACACTTAAGACACAAAATAAAGTCAAATATAGTATGTATTTATGCATAATACACACACACACACATCTAATTTTTACTTATCAATAGCTAATTGTTATAGAAGTATAAATGCTTCTGTATACAATACTACTCACTCAGGTTGCTTTAAAGTTCTTCTGAGAAAAATATGTTAGAATTACAGCATTTATCTTATTTATTTATGTATTGGTTAAAGTTAGTTTGGTTTAGTCTATAGTGTTTAATGCCACTTTCAACAATATTTCTGTTATATCGTTGCGGTCAGTTTTATTGGTGGATGAAATCTGAATACCCAGAGAAAATCACTGACCTGCCGTAAGTCACTGACAAACTTTATTATCACATATGTTGTATTGAGTACACCTCGCCTGAGCAGGATTTGAACTCACAAAGTTAGTGGTGATAGGCACTGATTGCATAAGTAGTTATAAATCCAACTACTATACGATCACGACCACGAAGGCCCCTTGTATTGGTAAAACAATAATAAGAAATATATCAAATACATTGCTTCTCACAATGTTGTTTGGAAGATTTAACAAATGTATGACAGATTTCACAGTATATACTACCTGGTATATTAGTAAATATAGTCTTCATTTAAGAGAACTTCCATATGTCATGATAATGGTTCACTGCTGTAGACTCATTTTTTACATATGCATAAATTATCAAAATATATTTACATTTTGAACTTGTTTGATGTCGATGTCACGTTCTCTGGTAAGTTGACATAATGCAAAAATGGCTTTATTTTCACACACCACACTAGAACACATGATATTTCCAACAGTTATTAAAGCACTGGCTGTTCTTGTTTTTTTTTCATCTTGAGCTCTCTCAACACTTAGACTGCCCTAAATTAAACATAGAAATAATTATTGGAATACACAGCCTATATATTGATTATTTTATCACATGTCCATTCATTGCATCTGCCTAAATTTGCCAAAAATTGATAAGGGTTAGGGTTATGGTGTTTAACGCCACTTTCAACAATATTTCAGCTATATCGTGGCGGTCAGTTTTATTGGTGGAGGAAACCGGAGTGCCTGGAGAAACCACCGATCTGTCGCAAAGTGACTGACAAACTTGTTGTATCAAGTACACCTCACCGGAATGGTATTCGAACTCACAACTTTAGTGGTGATAGGCAATGATTGCACACATAATTGTAATTCTAACTACCATACGATCACGACCACCCCTGCCTAAATTTCGCCAAAAATTGATAGGTAATGAAGGTAAATATCAATAAATGTTGACTACCGTATTGGTACAGACATGGTTTATTATATGTACAGTTGTGTATTTATGCTTGAAATATACTTTTCCTAAATAATGTAATTATTAAAACTAACGTCAATCTCCTTCAGATAACCTTGGCCAATTATGGCTATCCTGTTCAGGCCATTTGGTTTGCTTGCTCCCAAATTTTCTAAATAATTTGGCTTTCCAATCTTTTGACTATGAGCATACCAGATGAAGATTATTCCAGAAACATGAAGTGCATGCTACGTCTACCGTCCATATATTCAATCTTATATTGTAATAAAGCCTTTTTGTGAAAGAACCATAACAAACAACACAATCTTCATTATACTCGTGTTATGTATGTTGATTTGTATAAACAACAAAGCTACCTAGTCTTGAAAAATGGTGTTTAATTTCACTGAAGTTGAAACTTGTAAACTTCATTCTCAAATTATTAGGAACTATGACAAGTTGTTAACCTGTAATAATATAGCCAAAATATTTTGTCTTTTTTAAGAAAGGAAAGCACAGGTAAATATCAGTAGGGGGAGGATATTAAGCATTGTATTTGCATTATATTGTTTTATTAATGTATTGTTGTACATGTATTTGTATTGTATTATGTTATTAATATACATTAATAACATAATACAATACAAATACATGTACAACAATTGTACAACAATACATTAATAAAACAATACAAATACATGTACAACAATACATTAATAACACAATACAATACAAATACATGTACAACAATACATTAATGACACAATACAAATACATGTACAACAATACATTAATAACACAATACAATACAAATACATGTACAACAATACATTAATAACACAATACAAATACATGTACAACAATGCATTCTCTATGCATTTTGCATTGTATTGTTGTACATGTATTTGTATTATATTGTGTTATTAATGTATTGTTGTACATGTATTTGTATTGTATTGTGTTATTAATGTATTGTTGAACATGTATTTGTATTATATTGTGTTATTAATGTATTGTTGTACATGTATTTGTATTATATTGTGTTATTAATGTAGTGTTGTACATGTATTTGTATTATATTGTGTTATTAATGTATTGTTGTACATGTATTTGTATTGTATTGTGTTATTATTGTATTGTTGAACATGTATTTGTATTATATTGTTTTATTAATGTATTGTTGTACATGTATTTGTATAATATTGTGTTATTAATGTAGTGTTGTACATGTATTTGTATTATATTGTGTTATTAATGTATTGTTGTACATGTATTTGTATTATATTGTGTTATTAATGTATTGTTGAACATGTATTTGTATTGTGTTGTATTATTAATGTATTGTTGTACATGTATTTGTATTGTGTTATTAATGTATTGTTGTACATGTATTTGTATTATATTGTGTTATTAATGTATTGTTGTACATGTATTTGTATTGTATTGTGTTATTAATGTATTGTTGTACATGTATTTGTATTGTATTGTGTTATTAATGTATTGTTGTACATGTATTTGTATTTTATTGTGTTATTAATGTATTGTTGTACATGTATTTGTATTGTATTGTGTTATTAATGTATTGTTGTACATGTATTTGTATTTTATTGTGTTATTAATGTATTGTTGTACATGTATTTGTATTGTATTGTGTTATTAATGTATTGTTGTACATGTATTTGTATTTTATTGTGTTATTAATGTATTGTTGTACATGTATTTGTATTGTATTGTGTTATTAATGTATTGTTGTACATGTATTTGTATTTTATTGTGTTATTAATGTATTGTTGTACATGTATTTGTATTGTATTGTGTTATTAATGTATTGTTGTACATGTATTTGTATTGTATTGTGTTATTAATGTATTGTTGTACATGTATTTGTATTGTATTGTGTTATTAATGTATTGTTGTACATGTATTTGTATTGTATTGTGTTATTAATGTATTGTTGTACATGTATTTGTATTATATTGTGTTATTAATGTATTGTTGTACATGTATTTGTATTATATTGTTTTATTAATGTATTGTTGTACATGTATTTGTATAATATTGTGTTATTAATGTAGTGTTGTACATGTATTTGTATTATAGTGTGTTATTAATGTATTGTTGTACATGTATTTGTATTGTATTGTGTTATTAATGTATTGTTGAACATGTATTTGTATTATATTGTGTTATTAATGTATTGTTGTACATGTATTTGTATTATATTGTGTTATTAATGTAGTGTTGTACATGTATTTGTATTATATTGTGTTATTAATGTATTGTTGTACATGTATTTGTATTGTATTGTGTTATTAATGTATTGTTGAACATGTATTTGTATTATATTGTTTTATTAATGTATTGTTGTACATGTATTTGTATAATATTGTGTTATTAATGTAGTGTTATACATGTATTTGTATTATATTGTGTTATTGTACATGTATTTGTATTATATTGTGTTATTAATGTATTGTTGAACATGTATTTGTATTGTGTTGTATTATTAATGTATTGTTGTACATGTATTTGTATTGTGTTATTAATGTATTGTTGTACATGTATTTGTATTATATTGTGTTATTAATGTATTGTTGTACATGTATTTGTATTGTATTGTGTTATTAATGTATTGTTGTACATGTATTTGTATTGTATTGTGTTATTAATGTATTGTTGTACATGTATTTGTATTTTATTGTGTTATTAATGTATTGTTGTACATGTATTTGTATTGTATTGTGTTATTAATGTATTGTTGTACATGTATTTGTATTTTATTGTGTTATTAATGTATTGTTGTACATGTATTTGTATTGTATTGTGTTATTAATGTATTGTTGTACATGTATTTGTATTTTATTGTGTTATTAATGTATTGTTGTACATGTATTTGTATTGTATTGTGTTATTAATGTATTGTTGTACATGTATTTGTATTGTATTGTGTTATTAATGTATTGTTGTACATGTATTTGTATTATATTGTGTTATTAATGTATTGTTGTACATGTATTTGTATTGTATTGTGTTATTAATGTATTGTTGTACATGTATTTGTATTGTATTGTTATTAATGTATTGTTGTACATGTATTTGTATTGAATTGTGTCATTAATGTATTGTTGTACATGTATTTGTATTTTATTGTATTATTAATGTATTGTTGTACATGTATTTGTATTGTATTGTATTGTGTTATTAATGTATTGTTGTACATGTATTTGTATTACATTGTTTTATTAATGTTTTGTTGTACATGTATTTGTATTATATTGTGTTATTAATGTATTGTAGTACATGTATGTGTATTGTATTGTGTTATTAATGTATTGTTGTACATGTATTTGTATTGAATTGTGTCATTAATGTATTGTTGTACATGTATTTGTATTATATTGTGTTATTAATGTATTGTTGTACATGTATTTGTATTACATTGTTTTATTAATGTATTGTTGTACATGTATTTGTATTATATTGTGTTATTAATGTATTGTTGTACATGTATTTGTATTATATTGTGTTATTAATGTATTGTTGTACATGTATTTGTATTGTATTGTGTTATTAATGTATTGTTGTACATGTATTTGTATTATATTGTGTTATTAATGTATTGTTGTACATGTATGTGTAGTGTATTGTGTTATTAATGTATTGCTGTACATGTATTTGTATTGTATTGTGTTATTAATGTATTGTTGTACATGTATTTGTATTGTGTTATTAATGTATTGTTGTACATGTATTTGTATTGAATTGTGTCATTAATGTATTGTTGTACATGTATTTGTATTGAATTGTGTCATTAATGTATTGTTGTACATGTATTTGTATTACATTGTTTTATTAATGTATTGTTGTACATGTATTTGTATTATATTGTGTTATTAATGTATTGTTGTACATGTATTTGTATTGTTGTACATGTATTTGTATTGTATTGTGTTATTAATGTATTGTTGTACATGTATTTGTATTGTTATTAATGTATTGTTGTACATGTATTTGTATTGTTATTAATGTATTGTTGTACATGTATTTGTATTGTTATTAATGTATTGTTGTACATGTATTTGTATTATATTGTGTTATTAATGTATTGTTGTACATGTATTTGTATTATATTGTGTTATTAATGTATTGTTGTACATGTATTTGTATTGTTATTAATGTAATGTTGTACATGTATTTGTATTATATTGTGTTATTAATGTATTGTTGAACATGCATTTGTATTATATTGTGTTATTAATGTATTGTTGTACATGTATTTGTATTGTATTGTGTTATTAATGTATTGTTGTACATGTATTTGTATTATATTGTGTTATTAATGTATTGTTGTACATGTATTTGTATTGTGTTATGTTTGTAATGTATTGTTGCACATGTATTTGTATTGTATTGTGTTTGTAATGTATTGTTGTGTTTGTACGATAATGTAGAGTTGTTTTCTTTTCCAAATTGTCCCTTTTATTAAAAAATTTGGTTTAGCTTTTTGTCCTAATTAACTGTAAATTCACCTGCTTACTCCTGATATCCATGGTTTCATTAATAATGACATATATATCATCAAACAGCTGATTTTGTAGATGTTTATTTACAGGCACTGGTTCTTCATTCCCAGATACAAACAACCTTAATATAAAGATAATTGAGGGTTAGGGTTATGGTGTTTAATGCCATTTTCAACAATATTTCAGTTATATTGTGGCAGTCGGTTTTATTGTTGGTGGTAAACAGAGTACCCGGAGAAAACCACTGACCTGCCGCAAGTCACTGACAAACTTTATCACATAATGCGGTATCGAGTACACTTTGCCTGAGCAGGATTCATAACATTAGTAGTGATAGGCACTGATTGCAAAGGTAGTTGTAAATCCAACCACCATACGATCACGACAGCCCCTTAAAGATAATTGATCATCTCACAGTATACTTCTTTTTTCAACATTTTTTTACCCATCAAAATGTCAGAAAATCAGTTATTTGTTCATTTTTACCCATTGTAATATGCTATGTATATTATTCAACATATTAAAAAAGTGCTTTAACAGGTAGAATGGATCATTTTAACAAAGATTTCTGGAAAATGTCATATAACTAGATAAAGCATCAGCCTGTATATTAAAAATATTCTATTACTTATCACAGCATATATTAAATTTTGATCCTCATATACAATGAGCCATTCATTTATCTTTGGCTCTCTTTTATACAATTATATACTATACATATGACATTGGTGGAATTGTTGACCATCACTATTTAAACTGTCTTCATAATTATTTATTAAATGACTATGAATTTTCTTAATTCTGATTGGTTTAGAAGGTTCATTGCTTCCTCTAACAGAACTACATGTCCACCGTGCAATTTTGAGCGTGAGGTTAATAAATCTCATGTCGCAGTTGGTCTGTATAATATATACCTATTGACAGTTTGTGAAGCATACATCCTTACACCGTGACTTAAGTCACACATGGTCTGTATAATATTTACCTATGGATAGTTTGTGAAGCATAGATCCTGACACCATGACTCAAGTCACACATGGTCTGTATAATATATACCTATTGACAGTTTGTGAAGCATAGATCCTGACACCATGACTCAAGTCACACATGGTCTGTATAATATATACCTATTGACAAATTGTGAAGCATAGATCCTGACACCATGACTTAAGTCACACATGGTCTGTATAATATATACCTATTGACAGTTTGTGAAGCATAGATCCTGACACCATGACTTAAGTCACACATGGTCTGTATAATATATACCTATTGACAGTTTGTGAAGCATAGATCCTGACACCATGACTTAAGTCACACATGGTCTGTATAATATATACCTATTGACAGTTTGTGAAGCATAGATCCTGACACCATGACTTAAGTCACACATGGTCTGTATAATATATACCTATTGACAATTTGTGAAGCATACATTGACACCATGATTCAAATCACATATGATCTGTATAATATATACCTATGGACAGTTTGTGAAGCATAGATCCTGACACCATGACTCAAGTCACACATGGTCTGTATAAACTTGTTACTTATTGTTGTTGTTGCTTGATCATCCTCTTCTGTTGACAGCAAAGCCCACTGTTTTCTAGGATCAACCTCATTAAGTAAATAGTACTGATTAAGATAAGGATTATAAGAGTTTGATTGGAATGCATGCACAATAAAGACTTAAAAACTGTTCTATTCAATATTTTGTTTAAATTTGACCGTAATAAAACCTCTTCACTAGTCATGGGTTACGATCTGCTTTCCCTCCTCTTCACCCTTGGCCATGTTATCTGCTATTTTGCAATTCTCATATCATTCTAGCCAATCAGCACAAGGCATTTACTTCAACTCATGTCACTATATTTACACAATTAAATGAAAACACTGAATATGTCTAAAAATCATTCTGTTACTTTTTTGGCAACCGATCAAGGTAAACGTATCCCTTTTATAATTCCATTTTTCCTGCAAAACACATGGCTTTGAAACACACATTCTGCTTGGTTACAGCTATGGCATGTTGCATCAAGCTAAACACCTAACTATGTGACCACGAAAATCCAGCTTATTTAGTCAAGGGTGAAGAGGAGGAGGAGGAATGTAATCTTTGGCAGGCAAAGATGAATATCAAACAGTAATTCTAAATTTTATGAAATAATAGTATAACTTCCTGTCTGGTAAGCTCTTAAGAGGAAAATATTAAAGAAAAAGAATGTATATGGTGGTATTTTCGATAGGTCAAAAGAAAATGTTGTAATTTTTTTCTGTGTATTTTGATATTCATTAAAGTTTAACTGTTAACTCCACTTTTAATATTTACATATAAATTCCCGATGTTTTTCTTTGTTTGTTTACAATCCATACTTTTCTGTGTGTCACATGATTTGTTTCATACACAAGGACACCAGGAGAAATTGATAACTTTTGATGAGGTAGTACATAGAGATATTGAGGCTCTAGATGGTAATGTATCATAGATAAAATTACTAAAAGAGTTGACGGATTCTCGAAACAAGTTCATTCAAGTTTCAAAATTTCTTTTGAGCTTGATAAAATTTATCATGAGGACCCCAATGGTAAATGCTGCTCGGTCACTTCAATGTTATTATTGGATTCTCATAAAAGTTGATAAACAGGTCAAATATATTATTCATTCATAAACAAGATGAACTGTGAGCTAATGCTCACCTATGATACCCCCGCTCTTCGGCAAACAGGAAGTAGGAATCTGACGGGTCCAAAAACGCTTCTCACAATATGGCGTACCTATATGAAGCTTGTGACCAAATATCAGATCTCTGCCATCAATAGTAGCTGAGAAAAATGTGACGAAAAATGTGCATATATGTTCAATGTGTATAGAAACCAACTAAGTCGGCAAACAGGAAGTAGGAATCTGACGGGTCCAAAAACGCTTCCCACAATATGGTATACCTATATGAAGCTTGTGACCAAATATCAGATTCCTGTCATCAATATTTGATGAGAAAAATGCGACGAAAAATATATTGGACGGACGGACGGACAGAGGTAAAACAGTATACCCCCTCCGGGGAGCGGGGGTATAAATATGACAGACGATATATAGTTAGAGATATTCAAGTTACGCGAGTTAAATATAATCAGTATACTTCATGCAGATTAAAAGTTCTAGCAAAATGGCTGAAAATATGCAGGGTTATGATAAAAAGAGTTCTTATTTTCTTGGAAGGCATTGTTTGTAAACATTTATTGGTTTGGGACATTCTTTTGTTAATCTATTTTCACTTTCTGAAATATATACCGGAAAAGTAGTCGCGCGTGATTTGCAGGTGCAAATAAAACAAGATGAACTGTGAGCTAATGCTCACTTATGATACCCCCGCTCTTCGGCAAACAGGAAGTAGGAATCTGACAGGTTAAAAAACGCTTCTCACAATATGGCGTACCTATATGAAGCTTGTGACCAAATATCAGATCTCTGCCATCAATAGTAGCTGAGAAAAATGTGACGAAAAATGTGCATATATGTTCAATGTGTATAGAAACCAACTAAGTCGGCAAACAGGAAGTAGGAATCTGACGGGTCCAAAAACGCTTCCCACAATATGGCATACCTATATGAAGCTTGTGACCAAATATCAGATTCCTGTCATCAATATTTGATGAGAAAAATGCGACGAAAAATATATTGGACGGACGGACGGACAGAGGTAAAACAGTATACCCCCTCCGGGGAGCGGGGGTATAAATATGACAGACGATATATAGTTAGAGATATTCAAGTTACGCGAGTTAAATATAATCAGTATACTTCATGCAGATTAAAAGTTCTAGCAAAATGGCTGAAAATATGCAGGGTTATGATAAAAAGAGTTCTTATTTTCTTGGAAGGCATTGTTTGTAAACATTTATTGGTTTGGGACATTCTTTTGTTAATCTATTTTCACTTTCTGAAATATATACCGGAAAAGTAGTCGCGCGTGATTTGCAGGTGCAAATAAAACAAGATGAACTGTGAGCTAATGCTCACTTATGATACCCCCGCTCTTCGGCAAACAGGAAGTAGGAATCTGACAGGTTAAAAAACGCTTCCCACGATATGGGGTACCTATATAAAGCTTGTGACCAAATATCAGATTTCTGCCATCAATAGTTGCTGAGAAAAATGTGACTAAAAATGGGCATATATGTTCAATGTGTATAAAAACCAACTAAGTCGGCAAACAGAAAGTAGGAATCTGACGGGTCCAAAAATGCTTCCCACAATATGGTATACCTATACGACGCTTGTGACCAAATATCAGTTTCTGCCATCAACAGTTACTGAGAAAAATGTGACGAAAAATATCTTGGACGGACAGACGGAGAGAGGTAAAACAGCATACCCCCTTCCCCCTTCGGGGAGCGGGGGGTATAAATAGCTATAGAAAATTCCTTATTATCGAAATTACCTTACGAGACCATACTGTGTTATTTTTCAGAAATCTTTCCTTGATCAGAACAGTATTAGCTATGAGAGTTTAAACAACAGTGATGGTCAACAATTCCACCAATATCAACAAAACAAACAACCATCTCTCACCTCAAATCACAGGTCCTGGCTTAGGATAGGTACAAAAATGGGGCAGGATTACACCAGTTAACTCCTCCCCACCTCTTGCCAATTGGATCTCAAATGGCAATACAGTTATACACAAAAAAAATAAACAACCTGCACAGATTTGCTTCCACTCAAAAAGACCACACACTATCACAAAAAAATGAACAACAGCATAAAAACAGACAGTACAGAAGGTAGAATCAGTTGCTATTAGGACAAGTAGAGGGCTACACAGATTAAAGCATGATATGGCCAAAGCATGTTGAACAAGTGTATATTAAAAGCAAGTGTGGACACAGTAATATGCTGGACTCAATGCATTTTTGACATTTGTCTTGTTTTACTATTTCATGTGTTAAATAGGTCTTCCAAATATGCACAATTTTGGAATATGGGCTCCTTTTAGACCCCTTAATGGTTAATATCCCATAGAAATGATCATTTTGCAAAAAATCTGCATTAAAATTGGATGTAAAAATTTCTCATTTTGGAATTTTATTTTTATTGTCCTCTTATGGTTGAGTTTATCTCTGAAACCCTAAGAGATAGAGGAAAATCTGTCTACATTTTACCATAGCACTCAGCCCAATCAATTCAAAGAAACGCATCAAAATGGTAAGAAAATTAAAATTCCATATACTTCCTAATATGCAAAATTTCTGATGTTATTTGGTGTATAAAATGTTATTCTCAGATCATAACAGGGCTATCAACAAGAAAACAAAATATGGGTGATCTTACAAATACTGTCATCATTGTGCCCATATACTGACCATGAAACCACATGAACAATGATGATCCTGATATTAAAGCCTTGTTAACATACACATCTATAGATCTATAATGGCTATAAACAACTCACCTCTATAAAAGTCATCATACATTTAGCTGTAGCCAATCTGACTTTACATGATAATTGATTCTGAAGCTTCCTGTAAAAGTTACAACAGAATTAAACATCAGTTGTTACAGCTGAAAATATTTAACCAGAAGCTCTCATGTGTATACTTTCTTTAATAAGTTCGGTAGTTTTCATGGAGATTTCAATATATATGTCCAATTTATATATTCAGGACAAAATCATACTTTATGGTATAATTTTAAGGTGACAATTTGAATATAAAAAAATATAATAAAAACAAGTACGGCTATCAGACGGGTTCATTCTGTTTGATAGTGATATATATATGTTAATAATAACCACTACAGAAAAGCTTCAAGTTCATATGCTTAGCTGTCATGAGATCACTTTTCTTGCATGACAGTAGGACAGCAGATCGTAATTTGTAAGGAAACCATTCAAAATGTCAACAGATAGATGAAATAGATTATGTTTGTTTCCTAGTGTATTTCTTGTAGTACTAGAATCTAGAAAAAAGTAATCCTAAAGTATCCATAGCCATGTTCTTTTTGCAAGTCGTGGCAGTCATATTTGAATTAATAGATTTCTCAAAAATTTATCAAGATATGTCAAATGATTTCAGAGATACAGCTTGAACCAAAACTTAAATATTGTATTGTAAGCCACATTTAATCCAAGTCTTAGCAGCTATATTTGAAACAACAGGAGGTTCGGCTACATGTCAACTGGCCGAAGTTACTTTGGCATCTCACAACATCGTTTCATACAATTAGACACACAAAATTGGCAAGCAAAGACACAATTAAATTTTTTTTTAAATAGCCTTTTTCAATTTAGTTCCAAGAAGGTTCCTATCTTTTTTTTCTTACTAACAGACATATTTTAGAAAAAAAAATCACCCAAGTCCCTGGAATATCTTTTAATAGATTCTTGATTGCAGTGTCCTGAAACAGTCATTATGGTTAATGAACTTACAAATGTCACATGATAATGCAAAAGTATGGGAAAAACTGTACAAATCAAACTGAAATAATATGTACATGTATGTATGTGAACAAACATCAAACTAAGATAGGGGCCATTGTGGTCGCAATCATATGATGGTTAGATTTATAACTACCTATGCAATCAGTGCCTATCACCACTAATGATGTGAGTTTGAATCCCACTCGTGGTAAGGTGTACTCGATACAACATTATGTGATAGTTTGTCAGTGACTTGCTGCAAGTCAGTGGTTTTCTCCGGGTAATACGGTTTCTTCCACTATGTAATCCGTGCGAACCCCGTTCTTTAATTTGAAGACCTCATTTCTCACCTGGATTTTGAACCATAAAGATAGGAAAAAGTTTTAACCCACCTTTAAAAACATTCAGATAAGTATCATTCAATATTCTTTTAATAATGACTTTAATTTATATCGACTTGGCGTTGCTACTTTATCAAAATTTTATAAGTCAAGTAGACAAACCTCAAAATGTAGTAGGTTATGATAATGAATCTGGTTCGCTTGTTGTACAACCTAACAAACAATCAAAAGTCAAATCTATTCAAAACATTGAAGCATGGACAGATGGATTTATTAATTACATAAACATTTTTCTGCAAAGGTTTCCGAATTCAGCTTTAGAATTAATCACATATATGTCTACAATTAGAGGTACCAATGTTCAATTTGATAAGATTTATCGATATAATCAGCATTTTAGGCTGAGAATGGCAAATAACCCTACAAGGTCCTGGGCGTCTATTGACGGCATTTTATGGTTCACAATAATTGCAAATGGATCCTCTTTGAATATTACTAACCCACAGATACAAGTAAGCAATCGGCCTTGTTGGAATTACAATTTCAAAGGTTTGTGTATTAGGCAGCTTTGTAATTACAAGCATGCATGTTTGAAATGCGGATTAGCTCACCCTTTCGCTTATTGCACGTACGTAGCAAATCAAAGTTATGCAAACACACCAAGTTCAGTGCGTACTGTGAACTATAATGCAGCGAGGCCTATTAGGCAAGATGTACATAGAGCTCAACAAAGTTTTTCAAGACCCTCCTTTTTGAATCGTGGACCTAGACCTGTGATTAACAGATTTCCTGTAATTAAGTTTCCACCACAATATAATGCCTAAATAATTTTGTTAACTTCGGATGTATGGTGTTTTGCTTTTACCCCCATAAATATTTCGGAGTTGAATAAACTAACTCAATTGTATCCAAACCAGGAAGATGCCCACATTTTATATACAGGTTTTTTGGAAGGTTGCAGACTAAATTATTGTGGTCCTAGGTCTAGAACAGACTCTAAAAATTTAAAGTCAGTTATTCAAAATCCAGAGATCGCATGGGAAAAGGTCATGAATGAAATATACTGTGGACGCATAGCGGGCCCATTTTTAACCAAACCCATATCTAATTTGAGATGTTCGGCCATTAGCATAGTTCCAAAGAAAACTGGTGGTTTCAGGTTAATCACCCATTTATCATTTCCAACAAATTTCAGTGTGAATGACTATGCAGACGAAAAATTTACATCTGTTAAATATTCATCTTTTGATAATGCTATTAACATGATTAAAAACCTTGGTATTAATGCTTTAATTGGTAAAAAAGATATCAAGTCAGCTTTCCAATTGTTGCCAATTTATCCTGGCGATTTTGATTTACTGGGGCTTTAAACTTGGTCCATATTTTTTTACTGACAAATGTTTACCTATGGGTTATTCGGAATCGTGCTCTTTCAACTTTTGTTCAGTGGGTAATTATGAAGGAATCAGAATAAAAAAATATAGATCATTATCTAGATGACTTTTTATTTGCTGGCGAAAGTAATACACTAGATTGCCAAAACTTAATGAATAATTTTGATACAGTGTGTAGTCATTTAGGGGTACCAGTTGCTCAGAAAAAAATGGAAGGTCCAACAACAAAACTTCACTATTTCTGATAGACACGGAAAAAATGTTAATAAAAATTCCAGATGAAAATATTTTAGAATTAAAATCTAAAATCAAATTTGTTTTGGGAAGAAAAAAGGTGACGTTAAGGGATTTACAATCTCTGTGTGGTTCGTTAGCATTTTGTTCCAAAGCGTTACCAGCGGGCAGAGCTTTAAGCAGACAAATTTATTTGGCAACTTCTACTGCAAAAAAGCTATATCATTACATTCGAGTTACAGGGGGAATGTATCAAGATTTGTTGGTGTGGAATTTATTTTTAGACAAATTCAATGATGTAAGTTACATGTTAGACATTGATTGGTCTTCAAGTTCGGTACTTGAATTGTTTACTGACAGTGCAGGAGGTTTCACAAAAGGGTGCGTAGTTATTTTCAAGGAAAATGGGCCTTCCTAAAATGGTCAGAGGAATGGTCCGGTACAGATATTTTAAAAGACATAACGTATTTGGAGACGATTCCTATTGCATTATCTGTTTATTTATGGGGCAATTTATTTCTTAAAAAGAAGATTCTAATCAATTCAATATACAAAAAATGCTTAAAGGCATGGATAGATTGTACGTTGTAGAAGATAGTCGCAAACCTATTACTTTGGAATTATTAGTTAAGCTTATGAACTCTTTGCAGTTTGTATGTTCCTCAAACTATGAATGTACACTATTTAGGTCAATGTTTTCTCTGGCCTTTTTTGCATTGCTGCGAATAGGAGAAATAACTGTAAACAACAACACAAGACACGTAATCAACAAAGGTGATATTAATGTTTCACAAGATTTACAGGTTATAAAGTTAACCATACCATTCTCAAAAACTGACCAAAAAGGCCTATCCACTACAATAGCAGTTAGTGAATTCAACCAAACTGCAATTTGTCCTGCTACGTTGCTCTCAAAATACATTTCCGTCAGACATAATGAAAATGGGCCTCTATTTTGTCACTACAACAAAAATGGTGTAACGCGATACCAGTTTACAAAGGTTTTACATAAAGCATTGGAATTTATTGGTATTAATCCACATGATTACAATACACATTCTTTTAGAATAGGGTCAGCAACTTATTTGTCAATGAATGGTTTTACTGAAGAACACATTAAAACAAAAGGTCATTGGAAATCTGCTTCTTTTCAACGATATATACATATTGAGTCTATAATAAATTTTATCATTTCAGCTTTTGTTAATGAAATATGGATCATTGGTTCCAGTATTATTGACAGGGCGCACCAGCATTCGGAGAACAGACCGACAGGTTGTAATTTAGGTCTTGATAATTATAATTGTTTTGTATGCCAGGCATGAAATGGTCTAATGTTGTAAGCCTAGTTCACGGCTGTCCTCCATTTTATCTAGGATGCTCCCGGGTTGTTCAGTGATATGGTCAAGTATTCTTCCTCATCGTTCTTGGCGATACTCAAACGATGACCGTGCAATGGAAATCACACAGAAACGTATAAATCGAGGGATACGATCTTACATTTTGAAGTACGGGCGATATGTTGTTAAATATCCAGATTTTGATGATCGCCACCCAGGTCTATTTTTAGATGATGGGGTACATTTGTCATTCATTGGAAACGACATTTTTTTTCAACCAGTTGCAATCTGCATTTGAGCCATTTATTAAATAACCATACTGTTTTGTATTCCCATATGATTAATTACTGAATATTTTGCTTTAATGAATAGTTGAATTGAAAATTTTGTTGTTGGTGGTTATTATGGCTTTGAATTGTCATGGGTAAATTTTGTGGCAGATTATCATTCTCATCCACTGATCAGAATGATAATTTGGCGAAATTTACTTGATCCTTACGCACGCTGCCATGGATCGCCCAGCAGCTATTTGTGACATTAGCTATTTACTTACTGACAGGACTGCCCTTCAGTAATTATTTCAAATCGTCATCAAGAGTTACTTGACTGACAAGTTTGTTGTTTATCATGTTGATATCAAATTGTTGTCATGACAATTCAACAGCCAAAACATAAACAGTTGTCTGTTATTATTTTAGTATAAGCTATTTACTAATGTGGGTGTTTATGCTCTGGAAGTTTAATGCAGGAAACGCTTGTTCAACGGCCGAAATATGAAATATTGGTATATATAGTTCTATACTCTACAGAGAAACAAATTTTAATGAAAACTAACAAATATTTAAGGAGTACCTAGTACATGATATCATATGATTAAAGATATTGAGTAAAATTTCCCTTGTTCCCAACACTGATATATTCAATAAACAAAAGCATTAGTACAAATAGTGTTGGATCTTGACAGTTTATAATTACCAGAAAGCTGACAAAAGAAGGATAGCTAAATCTCTACAATCTTGGATGGTCTTAGATGGCATTTCATCATCATCAAGATATCTAACAACACAGCTGAGTAAATCAAGACACATACAGCTAACATTCTGATCCTTTCTTTGATGCTTAGCAACTCTCCTAAACAAAAAATAAAAATGTTAATAACAGTTAGAGAATTCACAATCCAGGGACACAGGCAACATTGAACATAAGACACAGAACGAAGATAAACAAAACAAAAATCTCTACATAGAAAACAAACTAGAGGTTCAGCACTGAGCTGAGCCTGTGTCGCTCACCTTTCATTCTGCTTTGAGGAAACTTAATACAGAACCTTCCATAGGTGCTTCTCACCAAATTTCAGTTCATTTTGACCAAGCAGTTTCATAGAAGATTTTTAGAAATCGACCCATCTAAAACAAGAATTGCCTGTGGCAGCCATGTTTGTTAATGGATCAAGAAAAAATGAGCACTCTCTATAGAGGACCTTCCATAGATGCTTCTTACCAAGTTTCATATCATTTGGCCAAGCGGTTTCAGAGGAAAAGCTGTTTTAGAAATCGACCAATAAGAATCAAGAATTGCCTAAGACGGCAATATTTGTTAACGGATCAAAATGGAATGAGCAATTCCTATAGAGGACCTTCCATAGATGCTTCCTACCACGCTTCAGTCCATTTAGCCAAGCTGTTTCAGAGTAGAAGATTTTTAGAAATCAACCAATCAAAAACAAGAATTGCCTGTGGTGGCCATGTTTGTTAATGGATCGGGACGAATTGAGCAATCTTTATAGAGGACCTTCCATAGATGCTTCCTACCAAATTTCAGTTCATTTAGGAAAGCGGTTTAAGAGGAGAAGATTTTTTAGAAATCAACCAATCAGAAAGAAGAATGGCCTGTGGCGGCCATGTTTGTTAACGGATCTGGACGAAATGAGCAATCTTTATAGAGAACCTTCCATAGATGCTTCCTACCAAGTTTCGGTTCATTTGGCCAAGCAGTTTCAGAGGAGACGATTTTTAAAAATCGGCCAATCAGAAACAAGAATTGCCTGTGGTGGCCATGTTTATTAATGGATCGGAACAAAATGAGCAATCTTTATAAAGGACCTTCCATAGATGCTTCCTACCAGTTCATTTGGCTGAGGGGTTTCAGAGGAGAAGATTAAAATGTGAAAAGTTAACGGACGACGGACGCCAAGTGATGGCAAAAGCTCACATTGCCTTTGGCAAGGTGAGCTAAAAAGATGAGCAACACCCACTCCACCAAAAAAAAAGGGGGGTGACACCAGGTGCTTGTGAAGGGAAAGCAGTTCCTGATTCCTATAAGACATCCACCATGTTACTCATATAGTTACTCAAGTTAAATATTTTTTTTTTTGTAAACAATTTTTGTCATTTTATTGACTAAAACAATTTAATATATTTACTACCGTTAGTAACAATTGTAACACTTTTTATATTTTGCTATTTATAAATATTGTATAAATTCTAACAATTTTGTATATGTTATTGTTTAAAATTGTTTTAATTACAGTAAAAAATGTTTACCGTTAGAAGTCCAAGATACAATTGATTTTTTTTCACAATTTATAGAATCTTTCTCCTTAATAATCAATTTAATAGTCTTTGGTTTGATCTGGGCTCTAACCCACAATCTACTAGAGGTGAACATGTTAACTAGAGGTGATCATGTTAACTGGAGGTGAACATGTTAACTAGAGGTGAACATGTTAACTAGAGGTGAACATGTTAACTAGAGGTGAACATGTTAACTAGAGGTGAACATGTTAACTAGAGGTAAACATGTTAACTAGAGGTGAACATGTTAACTAGAGGTGTACATGTTAACTAGAGGTAAACATGCTAACTAGAGGTGAACATGTTAACTAGAGGTGAACATGTTAACTAGAAGTGTACATGTTAACTAGAGGTAAACATGTTAACTAGAGGTGAACATGTTAACTAGAGGTGAACATGTTAACTAGAGGTAAACATGTTAACTAGAGGTGAACATGTTAACTAGAGGTGAACATGTTAACTAGAGGTGTACATGTTAACTAGAGGTAAACATGTTAACTAGAGGTGAACATGTTAACTAGAGGTAAACATGTTAACTAGAGGTAAACATGTTAACTAGAGGTGAACATGTTAACTAGAGGTGTACATGTTAACTAGAGGTGAACATGTTAACTAGAGGAGAACATGTTAACTAGAGGTGAACATGTTAACTAGAGGTGAACATGTTAACTAGAGGTGAACATGTTAACTAGAGGTGAACATGTTAACTAGAGGTGTACATGTTAACTAGAGGTAAACATGTTAACTAGAGGTGAACATGTTAACTAGAGGTAAACATGTTAACTAGAGGTAAACATGTTAACTAGAGGTGAACATGTTAACTAGAGGTGTACATGTTAACTAGAGGTGAACATGTTAACTAGAGGAGAACATGTTAACTAGAGGTGAACATGTTAACTAGAGGTGAACATGTTAACTAGAGGTGAACATGTTAACTAGAGGTGAACATGTTAACTAGAGGTGAACATGTTAACTAGAGGTGTACATGTTAACTAGAGGTGAACATGTTAACTAGAGGTGAACATGTTAACTAGAGGTGAACATGTTAACTAGAGGTGTACATGTTAACTAGAGGTGAACATGTTATCTAGAGGTAAACATGTTAACTAGAGGTGAACATGTTAACTAGAGGTGAACATGTTAACTAGAGGTGAACATGTTAACTAGAGGTGAACATGTTAACTAGAGGTGAACATGTTAACTAGAGGTAAACATGTTAACTAGAGGTGAACATGTTAACTAGAGGTGTACATGTTAACTAGAGGTAAACATGCTAACTAGAGGTGAACATGTTAACTAGAGGTGAACATGTTAACTAGAAGTGTACATGTTAACTAGAGGTAAACATGTTAACTAGAGGTGAACATGTTAACTAGAGGTGAACATGTTAACTAGAGGTAAACATGTTAACTAGAGGTGAACATGTTAACTAGAGGTGAACATGTTAACTAGAGGTGAACATGTTAACTAGAGGTGTACATGTTAATTAGAGGTAAACATGTTAACTAGAGGTGAACATGTTAACTAGAGGTGTACATGTTAACTAGAGGTGAACATGTTAACTAGAGGTGAACATGTTAACTAGAGGTGAACATGTTAACCATTACACCACCGATGTGGTTTTATATATATATGGAAGATGTCTCTATCTTAGGTAAGATAAAAGATTTTTTCTTGGAAGTACTCAGGAACTACCATTATGATAACTGTAATATTCATACATACCTGATGGCATCCAATATATTTTCAACATCATTATCGTCTACTTTGTGGCTCCTCGAAGTTAAACAGGATACAACTACATGTAGCTAAAGATGGAAAAAATATCATGCTTGGTTTTTCTATAGTTCTGTAGTATATCATCAGCGAGTTCGGTGTGTTGGCACTACATTTTATGACAACACTTGCAAACAATAAAAAAAAAAAAAACTATCTATGTAGAATTCAGCTTGCAAAGTCTTTGTTTAAACTGTTTCCTGTTAATGTTTTCAAGCTAACAATTTTTATTTCTTTACTATTGTGAGTTCAACTAAAATTTGGATGAATTAAAGTTCCCATAGTCTTCCGACTACAAAGTCTCCCAAACAAACTCAGCTAGTGAGGCCCTGTTGCCGACTTTATATTCAAGTTTCATTACAATTGGATCAACAATTATTGTTTTTTAACTTTCAGCCAGCAGCCATTTTGAAAATTTCAAACCCTAAATGCACAACAACACATCCCAATGATAATTCCTGTGAAGTTTCATTACAATCGGATAAAAAAAACTTTCCTGAAGAAAAACAATTTCCCCATAGGATTCTATTTATGAACCTCAAAATATAACTTCATATGTCACAGAAAGAAAGAATAATAATAATAACTAGAATTGCCATTGCAAAGCAATAGCGGACATCACCCCACCCCTTTATTTTGGTATCTCGGTTTCCATGGTAACGCCATTTTGAATTTTATCAACATGCCAAAAGCTTCCACACACTACGGTGAATATTCCTACGATGTTTCATGAAGCTTCATGAAGCTTGATTTCCATGGCAACTGCGGCAAAGTTTGTCCCACCGATTCTGATTTTTTGGGCTTATCTCATTCCACTAGATGTGGATGTGACAGGAAACATTACTGCAAAACTTTGTGAAGTTTGGAGTGAATTTAACATTTTTTGCACCTTGGTTACCATGGCAACTACCGCCATTTTGAATTTTTTTCAACCCCCCCCCCCCCCCCCCCCAACAGCTGCTACACACTACAGTGGATATTCCTACAAAGTTTCATGAAAGGAATCCAAAATTATTTTAAATCCCCCCTTTTTTGTTTCCATGTTGTCCAACCGATTCCGATTTGTTTGGCTTATCTCGTTCGACTAGCTGTGGATGTTGTTCCTATCAAGTTTCATCAATTTCTGTTCGGCGAATAACCTGCTATGATCATTTTTGTGTTTTTCAATTTATTAGCATTTTGGCCGTTTCCATGGCAATGACAGCCATTTCGAAAAATTCAACTTCACATGGCAAATGATATTCCTACAAGGTTTCATAAAGTTTGATCAAGGCATCTCCGAGAAATTGAGCGGACAAAAATGTGTGGAAGAAGAATAATAAGCATAATAATAATAATAATAATAATAATAATAATAGTGAAAAGGAAACGTAGAACAGCAATACATCACCCGACAACAGTCAGGGTGATGTAATAAGAATAATAATAGTGAAAAAGAAACGTAGAATAACAATAAATCACCCGACAGCAGTCGGGGTGATGTAATAATAATAATAATATTAATAAAAAACGGAACAAAAACAATAAGTCTCCAAACTGTGTTAGGGTGACTAAATAATTAAGACAGAAAACAATTCTTGGTGTTGGTGAGTATTGACTTAAGTAATAATTCATGGCAGGCATAGAGTTGTGCAAATTTATACATGGGCTGGGCCTTCATATTCAAATTTTACCCCGAGCGTTAGCGAGGGGTATTCGAATTTTACCCTGAGCGTAAGCGAGGGGTAAAATCTAGGAATATAAAGGCCCAGCCCATGTGTAAATTTGCACAACTCTATGCCTGCCATGAATTATTTCGATTCTAATAGGACAAATACGGTAATTGTTAACCTTTCATGAACTGTATACACACGGCATTTGGTGGCTGTTCCATTTAACTCCTTCAGAAATTTTGAATTGATTTTGAATTATTTGTTTTTGAACGAGATATTTTAAAACAAAGATATGGATGTTAACATGAAAAACATATTTATTATGCATTTTCCAACATAGAGTTCATTCGTTCATCATTTTGAGCGCTAACAAGATGGCGGACGGGAGTTGTCAAACATATTATTGAACACTTGAACAGTTGTTAATAATCGACAACTATTGCTAGATATGAAACCAGAGGCTCTCAAGAGCCTGTATCGTTCACCTGGTAATAAAAAAAACCAATTGGTCATATGTAAAAACTATGTCCTGCGTCATCTTGGAATTACGATCAACATAAAAAACACAAAGTTTGTAAAGGACCTTCCAATGATTGATGCACAGTTTAGGTTCAATCAGTGCAATAGCTTCAGAGAAGAATATATTTCTGTATTTTCCCCATATGGTTCTGTGTTAATACTATGACCTGTGGTGGCAGCCATCTTGGATTTCCGATCGGCATAAAAAACAGGACCTTCCAATGATCATTCCTGGGCAGTTTGGTTTCAACTGTCCAAGTGGTTTTAGAGAAGAAGCATTTTGAAACATTTTTCCCATAGGGTCCAATGTTAAACTAAGTCCTGCCGTAGCCGCCATTTTGAATTTCATATCAGAATAAAAAACGTATATTTTGTAGAGGACCATTCAATGAACATTCATGCACAGTTTGGCTTTAATCATATTTGTAGTTTCTGAGAAGAAGGCATTTGAACATTTTCCCATAGGGTCCAAGGTTAATCTATGTCCTGCGGTGGTGGCCATCTTGGATTTCCGATCGGCATAAAAAACACACACCTTGTAGAGGACCTTCCAATGATCATTCCTGGGCAGTTTGGTTTCAATTGTCCAAGTGGTTTCAGAGAAGAAGCGTTTTGAAACATTTTCCCCATAGGGTCCAATGTTAAACTAAGTCCTGCCGTAGCCGCCATTTTGAATTTCATATCGGAACAAAAAACGTAAAGTTTGTAGAGGACCATCCAATGTACACACATATGGACAGTTTGGCTTTAATCATATTTGTAGTTTCTGAGAAGAAGGCATTTGAACATTTTCCCATAGGGTCCAATGTTAATCTATGTCCTGCGGTGGTGGCCATCTTGAATTTTCGATCGGCATAAAAAAACAGAAACTTTGTAGAGGACCTTCCAATGATCATTCCTGGGCAGTTTGGATTCAATTGTCCAAGTGGTTTCAGAGAAGAAGCGTTTTGAAACATTTTCCCCATAGGGTCCAATGTTAAACTAAGTCCTGCCGTAGCCGCCATTTTGAATTTCATATCGGAACAAAAAACGTAAAGTTTGTAGAGGACCATCCAATGTACACACATATGGACAGTTTGGCTTTAATCATATTTGTAGTTTCTGAGAAGAAGGCATTTGAACATTTTCCCATAGGGTCCAATGTTAATCTATGTCCTGCGGTGGTGGCCATCTTGAATTTTCGATCGGCATAAAAAAACAGAAACTTTGTAGAGGACCTTCCAATGATCATTCCTGGGCAGTTTGGATTCAATTGTCCAAGTGGTTTCAGAGAAGAAGCGTTTTGAAACATTTTCCCCATAGGGTCCAATGTTAAACTAAGTCCTGCCGTAGCCGCCATTTTGAATTTCATATCGGAACAAAAAACGTAAAGTTTGTAGAGGACCATCCAATGTACACACATATGGACAGTTTGGCTTTAATCATATTTGTAGTTTCTGAGAAGAAGGCATTTGAACATTTTCCCATAGGGTCCAATGTTAATCTATGTCCTGCGGTGGTGGCCATCTTGAATTTTCGATCGGCATAAAAAAACAGAAACTTTGTAGAGGACCTTCCAATGATCATTCCTGGGCAGTTTGGATTCAATTGTCCAAGTGGTTTCAGAGAAGAAGCGTTTTGAAACATTTTTCCCATAGGGTCCAATGTTAAACTAAGTCCTGCCGTAGCCGCCATTTTGAATTTTATATCGGAACAAAAAACGCAAAGTTTGTAGAGGACCATCCAATGAACATTCATGTACAGTTTGGCTTTAATCATATTTGTAGTTTCTGAGAAGAAGGCATTTGAACATTTTCACATAGGGTCCAATGTTAATCTATGTCCTGCGGTGGTGGCCATCTTGGATTTCCGACCGGCATAAAAAACAGAAACTTTGTAGAGGACCTTCCAATGATCATTCCTGGGCAGTTTGGTTTCAACTGTCCAAGTGGTTTCAGAGAAGAAGCAATTTGAAACATTTTTCCCATAGGGTCCAATGTTAAACTAAGTCCTGCCGTAGCCGCCATTTTGAATTTCATATCGGAACAAAAAACGTAAAGTTTGTAGAGGACCATCCAATGAACATTCTTGTACAGTTTGGCTTTAATCATATTTGTAGTTTCTGAGAAGAAGGCATTTGAACATTTTCCCATAGGGTCCAATGTTAATCTATGTCCTGCGGTGGTGGCTATCTTGGATTTCCGATCGGCATAAAAAACACACACCTTGTAGAGGACCTTCCAATGATCATTCCTGGGCAGTTTGGTTTCAATTATCCAAGTGGTTTCAGAGAAGAAGCGTTTTGAAACATTTTTCCCATAGGGTCCAATGTTAAACTAAGTCCTGCCGTAGCCGCCATTTTGAATTTTATATCGGAACAAAAAACGCAAAGTTTGTAGAGGACCATCCAATGAACATTCATGTACAGTTCGGCTTTAATCATATTTGTAGTTTCTGAGAAGAAGGCATTTGAATATTTTCCCATAGGGTCCAATGTTAATCTATGTCCTGCGGTGGTGGCCATCTTGGATTTCCGACCGGCATAAAAAACACAAAATTTGTAGAGGACCTTCCAATGATCATTCCTGGGCAGTTTGGTTTCAACTGTCCAAGTGGTTTCAGAGAAGAAGCATTTTGAAACATTTTTCCCATAGGGTCCAATGTTAAACTAAGTCCTGCCGTAGCCGCCATTTTGAATTTCATACCAGAACAAAAAACGTAAAGTTTGTAGAGGACCATCTAATGAACATTCATGTACAGTTTGGCTTTAATCATATTTGTAGTTTCTGAGTAGAAGGCATTTGAATATTTTCCCATAGGGTCCAATGTTAATCTATGTCCTGCGGTGGTGGCCATCTTGGATTTCCGACCGGCATAAAAAACACAAACTTTGTAGAGGACCTTCCAATGATCATTCCTGGGCAGTTTGGATTCAATTGTCCAAGTGGTTTCAGAGAAGAAGCGTTTTGAAACATTTTCCCCATAGGGTCCAATGTTAAACTAAGTCCTGCCGTAGCCGCCATTTTGAATTTCATATCGGAACAAAAAACGTAAAGTTTGTAGAGGACCATCCAATGTACACACATATGGACAGTTTGGCTTTAATCATATTTGTAGTTTCTGAGAAGAAGGCATTTGAACATTTTCCCATAGGGTCCAATGTTAATCTATGTCCTGCGGTGGTGGCCATCTTGAATTTTCGATCGGCATAAAAAAACAGAAACTTTGTAGAGGACCTTCCAATGATCATTCCTGGGCAGTTTGGATTCAATTGTCCAAGTGGTTTCAGAGAAGAAGCGTTTTGAAACATTTTTCCCATAGGGTCCAATGTTAAACTAAGTCCTGCCGTAGCCGCCATTTTGAATTTTATATCGGAACAAAAAACGCAAAGTTTGTAGAGGACCATCCAATGAACATTCATGTACAGTTTGGCTTTAATCATATTTGTAGTTTCTGAGAAGAAGGCATTTGAACATTTTCACATAGGGTCCAATGTTAATCTATGTCCTGCGGTGGTGGCCATCTTGGATTTCCGACCGGCATAAAAAACAGAAACTTTGTAGAGGACCTTCCAATGATCATTCCTGGGCAGTTTGGTTTCAACTGTCCAAGTGGTTTCAGAGAAGAAGCATTTTGAAACATTTTTCCCATAGGGTCCAATGTTAAACTAAGTCCTGCCGTAGCCGCCATTTTGAATTTCATATCGGAACAAAAAACGTAAAGTTTGTAGAGGACCATCCAATGAACATTCTTGTACAGTTTGGCTTTAATCATATTTGTAGTTTCTGAGAAGAAGGCATTTGAACATTTTCCCATAGGGTCCAATGTTAATCTATGTCCTGCGGTGGTGGCTATCTTGGATTTCCGATCGGCATAAAAAACACACACCTTGTAGAGGACCTTCCAATGATCATTCCTGGGCAGTTTGGTTTCAATTATCCAAGTGGTTTCAGAGAAGAAGCGTTTTGAAACATTTTTCCCATAGGGTCCAATGTTAAACTAAGTCCTGCCGTAGCCGCCATTTTGAATTTTATATCGGAACAAAAAACGCAAAGTTTGTAGAGGACCATCCAATGAACATTCATGTACAGTTCGGCTTTAATCATATTTGTAGTTTCTGAGAAGAAGGCATTTGAATATTTTCCCATAGGGTCCAATGTTAATCTATGTCCTGCGGTGGTGGCCATCTTGGATTTCCGACCGGCATAAAAAACACAAAATTTGTAGAGGACCTTCCAATGATCATTCCTGGGCAGTTTGGTTTCAACTGTCCAAGTGGTTTCAGAGAAGAAGCATTTTGAAACATTTTTCCCATAGGGTCCAATGTTAAACTAAGTCCTGCCGTAGCCGCCATTTTGAATTTCATACCAGAACAAAAAACGTAAAGTTTGTAGAGGACCATCTAATGAACATTCATGTACAGTTTGGCTTTAATCATATTTGTAGTTTCTGAGTAGAAGGCATTTGAATATTTTCCCATAGGGTCCAATGTTAATCTATGTCCTGCGGTGGTGGCCATCTTGGATTTCCGACCGGCATAAAAAACACAAACTTTGTAGAGGACCTTCCAATGATCATTCCTGGGCAGTTTGGATTCAATTGTCCAAGTGGTTTCAGAGAAGAAGCGTTTTGAAACATTTTCCCCATAGGGTCCAATGTTAAACTAAGTCCTGCCGTAGCCGCCATTTTGAATTTCATATCGGAACAAAAAACGTAAAGTTTGTAGAGGACCATCCAATGTACACACATATGGACAGTTTGGCTTTAATCATATTTGTAGTTTCTGAGAAGAAGGCATTTGAACATTTTCCCATAGGGTCCAATGTTAATCTATGTCCTGCGGTGGTGGCCATCTTGAATTTTCGATCGGCATAAAAAAACAGAAACTTTGTAGAGGACCTTCCAATGATCATTCCTGGGCAGTTTGGATTCAATTGTCCAAGTGGTTTCAGAGAAGAAGCGTTTTGAAACATTTTTCCCATAGGGTCCAATGTTAAACTAAGTCCTGCCGTAGCCGCCATTTTGAATTTTATATCGGAACAAAAAACGCAAAGTTTGTAGAGGACCATCCAATGAACATTCATGTACAGTTTGGCTTTAATCATATTTGTAGTTTCTGAGAAGAAGGCATTTGAACATTTTCACATAGGGTCCAATGTTAATCTATGTCCTGCGGTGGTGGCCATCTTGGATTTCCGACCGGCATAAAAAACAGAAACTTTGTAGAGGACCTTCCAATGATCATTCCTGGGCAGTTTGGTTTCAACTGTCCAAGTGGTTTCAGAGAAGAAGCATTTTGAAACATTTTTCCCATAGGGTCCAATGTTAAACTAAGTCCTGCCGTAGCCGCCATTTTGAATTTCATATCGGAACAAAAAACGTAAAGTTTGTAGAGGACCATCCAATGAACATTCTTGTACAGTTTGGCTTTAATCATATTTGTAGTTTCTGAGAAGAAGGCATTTGAACATTTTCCCATAGGGTCCAATGTTAATCTATGTCCTGCGGTGGTGGCTATCTTGGATTTCCGATCGGCATAAAAAACACACACCTTGTAGAGGACCTTCCAATGATCATTCCTGGGCAGTTTGGTTTCAATTATCCAAGTGGTTTCAGAGAAGAAGCGTTTTGAAACATTTTTCCCATAGGGTCCAATGTTAAACTAAGTCCTGCCGTAGCCGCCATTTTGAATTTTATATCGGAACAAAAAACGCAAAGTTTGTAGAGGACCATCCAATGAACATTCATGTACAGTTCGGCTTTAATCATATTTGTAGTTTCTGAGAAGAAGGCATTTGAATATTTTCCCATAGGGTCCAATGTTAATCTATGTCCTGCGGTGGTGGCCATCTTGGATTTCCGACCGGCATAAAAAACACAAAATTTGTAGAGGACCTTCCAATGATCATTCCTGGGCAGTTTGGTTTCAACTGTCCAAGTGGTTTCAGAGAAGAAGCATTTTGAAACATTTTTCCCATAGGGTCCAATGTTAAACTAAGTCCTGCCGTAGCCGCCATTTTGAATTTCATACCAGAACAAAAAACGTAAAGTTTGTAGAGGACCATCTAATGAACATTCATGTACAGTTTGGCTTTAATCATATTTGTAGTTTCTGAGTAGAAGGCATTTGAATATTTTCCCATAGGGTCCAATGTTAATCTATGTCCTGCGGTGGTGGCCATCTTGGATTTCCGACCGGCATAAAAAACACAAACTTTGTAGAGGACCTTCCAATGATCATTCCTGGGCAGTTTGGTTTCAACTGTCCAAGTGGTTTCAGAGAAGAAGCATTTTGAAACATTTTTCCCATAGGGTCCAATGTTAAACTAAGTCCTTCCGTAGCCGCCATTTTGAATTTCATATCGGAACAAAAAACCTTAAGATTGTAGAGGACCATCCAATGAACATTCATGTACAGTTTGGCTTTAATCATATTTGTAGTTTCTGAGAAGAAGGCATTTGAACATTTTCCCATAGGGTCCAATGTTAATCTATGTATTGCGGTGGTGGCCATCTTGGATTTCCGATTGGCATAAAAAACATAAAATTTGTAGAGGACCTTCCAATGATCATTCCTAGGCAGTTTGGTTTCAATTATCCAAGTGGTTTCAGAGAAGAAGCGTTTTGAAACATTTTTCCCATAGGGTCCAATGTTAAACTAAGTCCTGCCGTAGCCGCCATTTTGAATTTCATACCAGAACAAAAAACGTAAAGTTTGTAGAGGACCATCTAATGAACATTCATGTACAGTTTGGCTTTAATCATATTTGTAGTTTCTGAGTAGAAGGCATTTGAATATTTTCCCATAGGGTCCAATGTTAATCTATGTCCTGCAGTGGCGGCCATCTTGGATTTCCGACCGGCATAAAAAACCTTAAATTTGTAGAGCACCTTCCAATGATCATTCCTGGGCAGTTTGGTTTCAACTGTCCAAGTGGTTTCAGAGAAGAAGCATTTTGAAACATTTTTCCCATAGGGTCCAATGTTAAACTAAGTCCTGCCGTAGCCGCCATTTTGAATTTCATACCAGAACAAAAAACGTAAAGTTTGTAGAGGACCATCTAATGAACATTCATGTACAGTTTGGCTTTAATCATATTTGTAGTTTCTGAGTAGAAGGCATTTGAATATTTTCCCATAGGGTCCAATGTTAATCTATGTCCTGCGGTGGCGGCCATCTTGGATTTCTGACCGGCATAAAAAACGGAAAATTTGTAGAGGACCTTCCAATGATCATTCCTGGGCAGTTTGGTTTCAACTGTCCAAGGGGTTTCAGAGAAGAAGCATTTTGAAACATTTTTCCCATAGGGTCCAATGTTAAACTAAGTTCTGCCGTAGCCGCCATTTTGAATTTCATATCGGAACAAAAAACCTTAAGATTGTAGAGGACCATCCAATGAACATTCATGTACAGTTTGGCTTTAATCATATTTGTAGTTTCTGAGAAGAAGGCATTTGAACATTTTCCCATAGGGTCCAATGTTAATCTATGTATTGCGGTGGCGGCCATCTTGGATTTCCGATCGGCATAAAAAACATAAAATTTCTAGAGGACCTTCCAATGATCATTCCTAGGCAGTTTGGTTTCAATTATCCAAGTGGTTTCAGAGAAGAAGCGTTTTGAAACATTTTTCCCATAGGGTCCAATGTTAAACTAAGTCCTGTCGTAGCCGCCATTTTGAATTTCATATCGGAACAAAAAACGTAAAGTTTGTAGAGGACCATCTAATGAACATTCATGTACAGTTTGGCTTTAATCATATTTGTAGTTTCTGAGTAGAAGGCATTTGAATATTTTCCCATAGGGTCCAATGTTAATCTATGTCCTGCGGTGGCGGCCATCTTGGATTTCCGACCGGCATAAAAAACAGAAAATTTGTAGAGGACCTTCCAATGATCATTCCTGGGCAGTTTGGTTTCAACTGTCCAAGTGGTTTCAGAGAAGAAGCATTTTGAAACATTTTTCCCATAGGGTCCAATGTTAAACTAAGTCCTTCCGTAGCCGCCATTTTGAATTTCATATCGGAACAAAAAACCTTAAGATTGTAGAGGACCATCCAATGAACATTCATGTACAGTTTGGCTTTAATCATATTTGTAGTTTCTGAGAAGAAGGCATTTGAACATTTTCCCATAGGGTCCAATGTTAATCTATGTATTGCGGTGGTGGCCATCTTGGATTTCCGATTGGCATAAAAAACATAAAATTTGTAGAGGACCTTCCAATGATCATTCCTAGGCAGTTTGGTTTCAATTATCCAAGTGGTTTCAGAGAAGAAGCGTTTTGAAACATTTTTCCCATAGGGTCCAATGTTAAACTAAGTCCTGCCGTAGCCGCCATTTTGAATTTCATACCAGAACAAAAAACGTAAAGTTTGTAGAGGACCATCTAATGAACATTCATGTACAGTTTGGCTTTAATCATATTTGTAGTTTCTGAGTAGAAGGCATTTGAATATTTTCCCATAGGGTCCAATGTTAATCTATGTCCTGCAGTGGCGGCCATCTTGGATTTCCGACCGGCATAAAAAACCTTAAATTTGTGGAGCACCTTCCAATGATCATTCCTGGGCAGTTTGGTTTCAACTGTCCAAGTGGTTTCAGAGAAGAAGCATTTTGAAACATTTTTCCCATAGGGTCCAATGTTAAACTAAGTCCTGCCGTAGCCGCCATTTTGAATTTCATACCAGAACAAAAAACGTAAAGTTTGTAGAGGACCATCTAATGAACATTCATGTACAGTTTGGCTTTAATCATATTTGTAGTTTCTGAGTAGAAGGCATTTGAATATTTTCCCATAGGGTCCAATGTTAATCTATGTCCTGCGGTGGCGGCCATCTTGGATTTCCGACCGGCATAAAAATCAGAAAATTTGTAGAGGACCTTCCAATGATCATTCCTGGGCAGTTTCGTTTCAACTGTCCAAGTGGTTTCAGAGAAGAAGCATTTTGAAACATTTTTCCCATAGGGTCCAATGTTAAACTAAGTCCTTCCGTAGCCGCCATTTTGAATTTCATATCGGAACAAAAAACCTTAAGATTGTAGAGGACCATCCAATGAACATTCATGTACAGTTTGGCTTTAATAATATTTGTAGTTTCTGAGAAGAGGCATTTGAACATTTTCCCACAGGGTCCAATGTTAATCTATGTCCTGCGGTGGTGGCCATCTTGGATTTCCGACCGGCATAAAAAACATAAAATTTGTAGAGGACCTTCCAATGATCATTCCTGGGCAGTTTGGTTTCAACTGTCCAAGTGGTTTCAGAGAAGAAGCATTTTGAAACATTTTTCCCATAGGGTCCAATGTTAAACTAAGTCCTGCCGTAGCCGCCATTTTGAATTTCATATCGGAACAAAAAACCTTAAGATTGTAGAGGACCATCCAATGAACATTCATGTACAGTTTGGCTTTAATAATATTTGTAGTTTCTGAGAAGAAGGCATTTGAACATTTTCCCATAGGGTCCAATGTTAATCTATGTCCTGCGGTGGCGGCCATCTTGGATTTCCGACCGGCATAAAAAACAGAAAATTTGTAGAGGACCTTCCAATGATCATTCCTGGGCAGTTTGGTTTCAACTGTCCAAGTGGTTTCAGAGAAGAAGCATTTTGAAACATTTTTCCCATAGGGTCCAATGTTAAACTAAGTCCTGCCGTAGCCGCCATTTTGAATTTCATATCAAAACAAAAAACCTTAAGATTGTAGAGGACCATCCAATGAACATTCATGTACAGTTTGGCTTTAATCATATTTGTAGTTTCTGAGAAGAAGGCATTTGAACATTTTCCCATAGGGTCCAATGTTAATCTATGTCCTGCGATGGCGGCCATCTTGGATTTCCGATCGGCATAAAAAACAGTAACTTGGTAAAGGACATTCCAATGATCATTCCTTTACAGTTTGGGTTCAGTCAGTTCATTAGTTTCGGAGAAGAAGATCTTTGAAATTTCAGCCAATCAGAGCATATTATTGGCCCTGGCAGCCATATTGAATATCCGACTGGAACGAAAAACAGTAACTTTGAAGAGGACCATCCAAGGAACATTCCTGCTAAGTTCGGTTCCAATCGGCCAAGTGGTTTCGGAGAAGAAGCTTGAAATGTGAAAAGTTTACAGACGACAGACGACAGACGACAGACGACGGACGCCAAGTGATGGCAATAGTTCACCTGGACCTTTGGTCCAGGTGAACTAATAAAAAAATAAATGCCAATGAAAAAAAAAGCTTGTATTATATTGTTGACATAAAAAAAAAATCCGAAAAAAATACTTAAGACAACCATCTATCGACTTTGACTTTTGTAATATATCGTCATCCTGTGACGTTGTTTACAAGGGACACTGATTGACACAAGCTCGTTACTGATTTATTTTACGATTTTGTGAGCATTTTACTTCTTTGAGTAGCAAAATTCAAAATGCCATCAAATTGGAAAATATCAGTAACTTAATTACATCACCGTCTAGTTATCAATGTATATGTAGGAAAACAAGGTTAGTGCATTTTGTTATTCATGGCCCGACACATATCAATAGAATGTATTTGATATGTGTGCATACTGGGGATCCCCAAATGTAAATTTTCAAAACAAATGATAAAAAAATACTTAGTTACAGAATATTTATTTATAACTGAGGGGGAATTTTTATTTTAAGGACTTTACAAATACGCTATATGCCAGTGTTTTGTTTGTTTACACTCGATCGTCACGGTAATTTCACAGCGGGAGTCACATGGAACAGCCAGATTTGTTGTGTACCGTACTTGCGTTAAATATAGAGTTATTGAGCATTATCGTGTGTGCCGTTTTATAGACGTCATATATATTAAATATTAAATGTATATTAAAGAATGATCATATAAATTTGTTATAATATAGCTAAAAGAGTTTGCCAGTAGTTTAATGGACAAATCTAACCTTGATTAATGTCCATTTTCAAACCAAATGCATCAACACATCTGACATTGAAAGTTGAGTAAAAAGAGTGTTCCAGCAAAAATGCATTCTGGAATGCAATATACAATCAACAGCTTGTATATCAACAAGAACGTAGCATTAAGAAGAGCAAAGATGGGTGTGTTAGTTGTGGAACGTCGATGGTTTCCATGAGAAATCTGATTTCCTTCAACCAATAAAACTAAATGTCAATGACAAGTATTGTTGAAAGTACTGGTAATAATCAATCCTAATTCTAAATTTTAAAGTAGAGGCTCAGTGGGCTGAGCCTGTGTCGCTCACCTTTCATTCTGCTTTGAGGAAACATAATACAGAACCTTCCATACATGTAGATGCTTCCTACCAAGTTTCGGTTCATATGGGTAAGCAGTTTCAAAGGAGAAGATTTTTTAGAAATCGACCAATCAGAAACAAGAATTGCATGTAGTGGCCATGTTTGCTAACCGATCGGGAAGAAATGACCAATCTTCATAGAGGACATTCCATAGATGCTTCCTATCAAGTTTTGGTGGTAGCCATGTTTGTTAACCGATCGGGACGAAATGAGCAATCTTCATAGAGGACATTCCATAGATGATTCCTACCAAGTTTCGGTGGTAGCCCTGATTGCTAACCGATCGAGACGAAATGAGCAATCTTCATAGAGGACAATCCATAGATGCTTCCTACCAAGTTTCGGTTCATTTGATCAAGTGGTTACAGAGGAGAAGATTTTTTTAAATCGGCCAATCAGAAACAAGAATTGCCTGTGGCAGCCATAGATGCTTCCTACCAAGTTTCAGTTCATTTGGCAGAGGGTTTTCAGAGGAGAAGATTAAAATGTCAGGCCTCGACATTAACGTTTGTCCGATACCAGTGAAAACTGACGTCGGACAAGTAGATCTTGTATTACGGTTGTCCGACGGGACAAGTGAAAAAAATCAGATTCCCAAACGTGCCGGTACGACGGACAAATCAATTTCCACTGGTATAAAATACTGGGTTTGTTGTATAAAAGAGCCCTGTTTGATCTCCAATTTGTCCATAATTTATTTTGATTAAAACTAAAGTGAAACGCCAGATCAAAACTCTTTTATTTTATCATTTATCGTTCTTCCAGACATGCTTTGATGAAGTTCAAGGACATTGACAAAATTAAAGTCGCAATCTCAGAAACGCTTTAATGAACTGAAATATAAGAACAAGAATCACTCCGGAACGGACACGTAAAAATTATCGGATATCAATTTGGTGCCAAATTGAAACTTGTCTTTTGTGCAAAATACGATAAAGGACTTGATTTAGGCTTTTGGGAAATATTGAAACCTTTGAAATGGACAAATATTACAAGCTTTTTCCTGATCTGGTTGAAAAGATCCACTAAAATTTTCATTTCTCTGTGAATTTTTGCTTTATTTATATCACAGGCACTTTTTTCTGGTAAACAAAATATACCTAGATACTGGTATATATAGTATCTAGGTATATATTTTTTTACCAGAAACAAGGATTTATATAACACAAATATTAGTTATTACAATTTGTGTGGTATTGGATCACAACACAGTAATATTTCAAAAAGAAAGGGAGGGTACATATAAAAATCACTGGTATGCAAGACTCCAATCAAGGTAGACAGAAATACAAATGTGACATTGAATATATGTCCTTAAGGTAGTTATGAATAAAAAAAAAAACCCAGAACTAATCAGTTCAGGCAGCTTTAACTATTTACTAAATTTGGGCTGGGTAACGTCAGAGGGGTCGCGAAACAATGTTTCGATTAATCGCAATTGACTTCTCCCAGAAGTCTCCCCACTTCTCTCTGTTGTCTCCCACTTCTCCCTGTGAGCTCTCTGAAAGTAGTGGGAGCCCTGAATAATTATTCTCTAGTTTTTGTAATTTTTACTAATTTTTTCGGACAACTAAAAGATTGAGTCGGACAAGTATTTTTTTTAGTTAGTTGTCCGAAGGGACAAGTTGAAAAATATGTTAATGTAGAGGCCTGAATGTGAAAAGTAAACGGATGACAGACAATGGACACCAAGTGATGCCAAAAGCTCATATTGTCTTTGGCAAGGTTTGCTAAAAAGAATATTAAAATGTGAATACCTACTTATAATGTATAGAATAAACATGTTACACTATATCAGCATTAGTTAATTTCTAAGGGAGATAATGGCAAGAGTTATCTTTCTTTTAACAGAGGAGAAGATTTTTAGAAATCAACCAATCAGAAACAAGAATTGCTGTGGTGGTCATGTTTGTTAACCGATCGGGACAAAATGAACAATCTGTATAGAGGACCTTCCATAGATGCTTCCTACCAAGTTTCGGCTCATTTGGCCAAGCGGTTTCAGGGGAGAAGATTTTTAAAAATCGGCCAATCAGAAAGAAGAATTGCCTGTGGCTGCCATGTTTGTTAATGGATTGGGACAAAATGTGTAATCTTTCCAGAGGACCCCCCATAGATGTTTCCTACCAAGTTTCGGTTCATTTGACCCAGCGGTTTCAGAGGAGAAGATTTTTAAAAAAATTGGCCAATCAAAAACAAACATTGTCTGTGGCGGCCATGTTTGTTAATGGATCGGGACGAAATGAGCAATCTTTATAGAGGACCTTCCATAGATGCTTTATACCAAGTTTCAGTTCATTTGGATGAGGGGTTTCAGAGGAGCAGATTAAAATGTGAAAAGTTAACGGACGACAGACGACGGAATCCAAGTGATGGCAAAAGCTCACATTGACTTTGGCAAGGTGAGCTAAAAAGGAAGGCAATTTTGAAAAGGATGGCTGACATCTCCTCATGCAGCTTGTTCAACTCTTCACCTTGCAAACATTCAAGAACTTGTTTTATAGAGTACATACCATCTGTAAGTCAAAAAATTTATTTGTATCAAGCACCTCTTCATCAATCAGTTCTTCAATTTTTGTCCTGACATTCTGTGGGTCAACATTAGGTTCCACTGGTAGAAGTTCTTTCATCTCAGGTTTATCATATCCACACAATAAACATAAAGTTTTTATAGCATTCAATCTGATGGCCTGAGTATCAGTTAGGCTGGATGGACACAGAGGGGACTGGATTGCTAAATAAAACTAATGTTTTAGTTGGAATTTTTTAAGAAAATGAATAGATCAACAGTTTTTAATCACATTCTATAAACTTTTTATGAGACAAATTTCTAAATAAAGAATATTGGGATTATAACCTTTTATTTTTATATTCATTTGCAATTTCATTAAGATCAGATCTCTCACTTACATTTATTTGCTCCCTTTTACTGATATGTCATGGAGTCTGAGATCTGAGGAAACACCATTGCTGGTCACATGTGAGTGATTCTATGTACTAGCCAAGAAAAATGAGGATTGCGAGAATATTAAAATCTTACTAAACTGCTTTTCATGCTACAAGAAATCTGATTTGACCGAAAAACATATTTATCATATCATTATATATTTATGACATAAGATCATTGACATGTGACTCGTAATCGGGTTTTCTCAGATCTCCCACGCTGCAACATATCAGTAAAGGGGATCAGGTGAGAGATCTGATTTTAATCATATTTATGTACAGCAACAAAAATGTATGTGTAGTTATTTATTGTTCATCACTTTATCTATAACATCTATCTTAATGATGTCACATGAAAATGTTTTAATGGAGTCCAATTATTCCCTTTCTAGAAATGTCAGGCATAATTAGTGATTTAAAATTTCAAAAAAAAAGAAATTATTAAAAAATGAAAAGTTATTTGAGAGATTTTTCATGAATGTTTGTTTTATTTTATCGTTCTTTTTTCTGAAGTTTGGTATCTAAGGTTGACATATTAATCTTTTTTTTATCATTTTGTGAGGGGTTTGTTGTGTTAAGGTTACACATATTTACTATTGAATTTCCTAAAACAATGCCGATAAGTGGTCAAGTTTTGTTTAAAGATATATTGCTAATTTTTTAAACTTTGAACTATGTATTAAATCATTTTTAAAGAATGTATCCAAATTGAAGAATCAAAGAGGTTTAAGTACATATCCCAAATAATGGTTTTATGTCATTGATCAATGAAAGTAGCGAAATTGAAACAGTCATAAAAAAATCTGTTTACTAAATAATGGCATTTCACAATGCTTTAACAAAAAATTACACCTCACCTGGTTTTACTCACAACTTAACTTTAATATAATGTTTCATTGGTATTTTTTTAATTTCAACCATGGACTGCATCCTTTGGGTCATTAAAGTAAATATATATATCATCATATCCAGTATTGGCCTTTATTTGTGAGATCACAATATACATATTACAGTGTGGGAAACCATTTTTTTCAAACACTCGCCAAAATGACGAGTGGACTGAAACAAGTACTCGCCAAAATGAAATAGAGCTCGCCATGTTTGGCGAGTGACTTTTTTTTTAAACTCGCCAACAAATACCAAATAAACATTACAGTAATATTCAACAATTTATTTGCAGATTTTGACAAGTCATTAACTTCGTCAAGAAGGATCAACACTCTCTTAAGAGCTGCATTGATCTCTTCTTCCTCAATTTCGTTGTCTTTGTCTTTTAAGTTTTAATGCACGGTATAAAACATTTATGTCAAACCCGGTTCCGACATATATTTAACTTTAGGTTTTCGCGTAGGTTTTCGCTACAAATTCGTTTGAAATATTTCAAAACCAAATTATTTTATTTGCATTAATTTTAATTTAAAAGTCATCACATCTATTTGTAATGAAACAATATTTCATTTAATCGTGAAATCGACCATGGCAAAATTATGCGGGGTCAGGATTGTATACTTAATTTTTCTGTTGACAGAAATGAAGTGTCATGACTCATGGCGGAATGTTTTCTAATTGAGTACAATGATTAATAAAATGTTGGATAAATGACACGTACACTACAGTTAACAGAACATTTAACTGTTTGGGAGCTATGATATTTTAAAGTTGTAACCCGTTATCGTGGCAAGCGTTTTCATGTTCCTACTCGCCTTACAACTGTTACTCGCCAGACCAGCGAGTATAAAGTGGATCTTACTCGCCACCCGAAATTTCCACTCGCCTTTGGCGAGCGGTCGTTTCCCACACTGCATATTACCATAGGAGCATTCCTAGTTTGATACGATCGGGACTCGAACCCACGATCTACCACACACGAGGGGCGCACACTAACGATATATGCATTACACCATCGATGTGGTTAGAAGAACAGAAAAAGCAATTAATTGGAGAATAATTATATGATGCATAGCCAGGATCACATAACAGGTGCCGTCGTGGTCATGATCGTATGGTAGTTGCAATCAGTGCCTATCACCACTAACGTTGTGAGTTCAAATCTCGCTCATGGCGAGGTGTACTTGATACAACATTATGTGATAAAGTTTGTCAGTGACTTGTGACAGGTCTTTGCTTTCTTTTCGTGTACTCCAGTTTCCTCCACCAATAAAATTGACCAATCCGATATAACAGAAATATTGTTGAAAATGACGCTAAATGGCATAACCCTAACCCTAACTATTAATCATATCAGAATTGTAACAATATTCACTAATATATTATTGTATGCAATGGGAAATATATTTTATGTACTAAAACTTTAAACTAAAATTTGATGCTGAAAATAAAATGTGAAAAGAATATCAAAACAACAAGCTAAAAAGACATACTGTCCATATTTGTTTCATCTGTATTTTGAGAATCTCCAAACTCATCATCTGAATCTTCTTCTCCCTGGTTCATAGCTACTGGCTGATCAAAACCTAGGTCCATGTCATCATCTTCAATGATTCGTCTAGAGATACTTGGCTTATGTCGACTTGTTATTTTTATGTGATCAATGTCTGATTTTGTAGTACTTGTAGATGGATGTTTAGTCAACTAAAAGAGAGCATATTGAGTAACTAATCCTAACCAAAATGAAACTGTGTAAACCACTTCAAATGTCACAAAAATACTTATAACAATTTAGCCTTTCTAATCTGAACACCTGTACATTCAGAATAAAATGTTTTGTTTCAACAGGTGTTTGGTTGAGACAGGTTTCACCGTATAATCAAATGTTATTTACTTGAAAGACAATATTATATGATAATATCAATACACTTATTATTCCAATAAAAAAAATAATTTCCAAATCTGATGGCATTGTGTACTTGATACAACATTTAAGAAATAAATCATGGAAGCCAGAATGTGCTTTGAGTTTTAACATGGGTTGGCAGTTGAATTATTTCGATTCTGATATGTCTAACAGTACAAATACGGTAGTATACTTTGATTGGAAGACAGTAATTTATATTTACGCTTGGGGACAATGTCACACTCAATTTATGCTGCCAAATTTGAGCAGACAATAAATCATCAACATGTACTTTTACGATGGGAAAGTCAGTCACATATACTTTTACGACAGGAAAGTCAGTCATATTGATGGAGCATCCGCAACAATAATATTGTGTTTGCATGTTTTAATTGCACGTCGCATATTATTAATTTTGGATATGTTGATTATTTTCATTGAACATATAGATGTTTAAAACGTTGACAACCGTGTAAATAATTTTATTTTGTGATTTTATCACCTGGCCTAAATGTGTACTGTGCATGTGCTAATGAGATTTTGTCATCTGATTGATCGCTCGTTCGTTTGCAAAGTGAAAGAAGGACGTTGTGTTAGAATATGTGATAAAAGTTTGTCAGTGACTTATGGCAGGTCGGTGATTTTCTCCGCATACTCCGGTTTCCTTCACCAATAAAGCTGATAGCAACTATATAACTGAAATATTGTTAAAAGATGCATTAAACACCATATCCACACTCTATTGGTCCTTTCAATAAGATTGTTACATAATAATATAACCTTGTTGATTTCTGGTGTATAATATTATAATATTGGACCAAGACAAATCAAGTCATTTGCTTATTAAAAGAAGTTATCGCTATATACAACTGTTAACAGTTTTTACTGTCTACAAATTTTCAGAATAACAATACATCAACTAATTTCTTGCATACCTTGTTTGAGGCCATGCTAAGGAGTTGGTCAACAATTTTTGCTGGAAACAAACATCTAATCAATCTGGATGCTTGAATGCTGGCCTTGTCATTAAAATTTCCACTTTCCAGTATGACTTGTAGAGTTCTAAGTGTGTTCATGGAAGCTGATGCGCCTTCTTTTTGAAAAATCTCTGCCATGAAGACACTAAGTTTTTTGTATGCAATTTTCAAAAGATTAACAATATCCATTTTCAACAAAGTATCACAATTTACAACATTATACTTTAACAACCAGTATATTAACTTGGATATCAAACAAGTCTTAGAGATGACACAATCAACATGTTTGGGCAAGATATCTGTAGTATCAACTAAAGATGTAATTTCTTCTTCAATCATTTCCTCAATTTTTCTGAGAAGAATAGGGAGGTGTAGAATTTCATCTTGGGTTTGTTTTGATAATTTACATCTAAAGCATTTGTTTGTGACAGGAAATTCACAAGACATCTGTACATATGTATTTTCTAAATCTGTAACAGTTGATACAATATCAGAGTTATTGCCATGATTTTCCAAACTTGACTGATTTTTTATTGTCAAGAGAATCAAAACATGTGCTAAGCTTTCTGGATTAATATCAGATGATAGATTAGACAAGGAACTTCTAGAAATGGCTTCACTCCTGGGAAACAACCAATCAATCAGCTGTGACCTCAGGGGGTATTGAACACTGCTATCATTAGCTGTAGTCAGCACACTTGGTTTAAACTGTTCTGGTATGCTTAACTTTTGTAAAATTGACAGGAGAAATTCAACAGCATCAGCAGTAGGTAGACTCATGTTTGGCAAGAAAAGGCTCCACATGTCTCTGTCAGGGTGAATGATGTCAGCAGTTAATATAGCTTTCAGAAGTTGGTATCCTTGTGGAGTAGCATGATGTAAGCTCACACATCTGAAAAGTCAAGTTTTATTCAATTTGGCTTTCATTATATATTATATATACTTTAATGCAATTTCTAATAATAAAATCATTTTCTGTATAAATACAAATCTAATGAAACTGCACGCGTTGTCGTGCTGTGATAACCCCACTCGCTCTACATAAGTTGATGTGTAGTAAAGTATTAGATCATAGTGGGACTTAACGTGGTGGAGAAGCATGAAGGAGTGTAAAGAGTGTTGGAATCAAGAGATGTGTATCCTCTCAGGGCAGTTGGCTAGTAAACGTTTGGAATGATGAAAAATGATGTATTACAGATTATTAGATATAAATATTATACATAGCTAATTAAGGAAATAATTTATAGCAGCATGTAAGGGAACATGAAAAGGGCTATAACTCTTGCAAAAATCAACCATCCGTGAAATCGGTATAATATACGCATGCTCAGATCATGGCCAATCAAGATACTAAATATGAATAAAATGCGACAAAAGACAAATGACTAGTTGCGTACACAAGATGTGCGAACGGACGTATGGTCAAACAAACATGAAAAGGGCTATAACTCTCGCAAAAATCAACCATCCGTGAAATCGGTATAATATGTGCATGCTCAGATCATGGCCAACCAAGATACCAAATATGAATAAAATGTGACAAAAGATAAATGACTAGTTGCATACACAAGATGTGCGAACAGACATATGGTCAAACAAACATGAAAATGGCTATAACTCTCGCAAAAATCAACCATCTGTGAAATCGGTATAATATGCACATGCTCAGATCATGACCAATCAAGATATCAAATATGAATAAAATGCGACAAAAGACAAATGACTAGTTGCGTACACAAGATGTGCGAACGGACATATGGTCAAACAAACATGAAATGGGCTATAACTCTCACAAAAATCAACCATCCATGAAATCGGTATAATATGCGCATGCTCAGATCATGGTCAACCAAGATACCATATATGAATAAAATGCGACAAAAGACAAATGACTAGTTGCGTACACAAGATGTGCAAACGGACGTATGGTCAAACAAACATGAAAAGGGCTATAACTCTCGCAAAAATCAACCATCCGTGAAATCGGTATAATATGCGCATGCTCAGATCATGGCCAACCAAGTTACCAAATATGAATATAATACGACAAAAGACAAATGACTAGTTGCATACACAAGATGTGCGAACGGACGTATGTTCAAACAAACATGAAAAGGGCTACAACTCTTGCAAAAATCAACCATCCATGAAATCGGTATAATATGTGCATGCTCAGTTCATGGCCAACCAAGATACCAAATATGAATAAAATCCAACAAAAGACAAACGACTAGTTACGTACACAAGGTTTAGGGACGGACGGACGGATGGACGGACAAGGGTATTCCAGCATACCCACCACTCTGCGAGTGGGGGTATAATTATTGCTGTATCCAAGTTGAATGAAGGGTTACACAAACCATAGCATGTTGACAAGGGAAAGTCAAACAATTGTATAGTAAAAGCAAGTGTGGACACAGTATTTTGCATAAGAGTAAATTGCTGGACAAGATAATATGCTTGAAACGGCAATTAGCTGGACTCACTTTACTTCAGACATTTGTCTCAATTTAGTATTTTATGCTTTATAAATATAAAAGTAAACATTTTGGAATTTGACACTTGTCCCCTTTCAGTAAAGTTTATCTTGGAAACCATAAGAGTTAGAGGAAATCTTGTCAACCGGAAGCTCTCATTTCATTTCAATCAATTAAAAAAAAAAATGCATCAAAATTGGATGAAATATAAAAATTCTATATACCTTCCAAATCAATCTCATTTTCAACATAGTATATGTAATATAGCTGCCAGATTTTTAAAGAAGGAGATCTCCCTCTGTTGATGGCTAGGTCAGAGGGAGAACTTGTGTAACAAACAATAATGTTGTATAGTACATTTTAGGTGTTGTACATAAATTTTCTCATATCCAATTCATTAATTATACAAACATACATGTACTAAATATTTGAATATTAATCCAAATAGCATAGCCAATACTTAGTTTTCAATCTATTTATCGGTATCTTGGACATTTTCCATTTGATCTCGTCAAGTGATATTGTCTGTATCAATGAATTGACTCTGATACTGAAAATTGTCGGTCAGTAAAATGTCAAACATGTTATGGCGTTACTGATAAAAACAACCAGATATGACAGTAACAGGATGCTGTTACTGAAAATCTCCCAAACGTCGCCGTTTTGTTTCCGTGTTTTGCCGGCAATTTTGAAAATTTATCATTATCCATTTAGAAGTTATCAACATTAATGTACGAAATTTCAACTTTCCATAGGATTCTATAGTAAACCCCACCCCCTTTGAACCCCTCAAAATATGACTTTAACCCCCTTTACCACAAAGCTGAAAACTTTAGGACCAACTAGAAACATATATCTATAACTCCACCAAGTTTCATGAAATTCTGTCAAGTAGTTCCTGAGATCTGCCGTGGACACGTTCATGTCACAAAGAAAGAAAGGAGAAGAATAATAATAATAATAAGAAACGGAGCAAAAACATTAAGTCTCCAAACAACGTTTGGGAGACTTAATAACTTCTATTTTGAAGGTCTCAACATACATTATCACTAGTATCACAACTCGTCCTGTCAGATTCACTCTGAAACTAGTGATAATGTCCGTCTCGACCTTTAAAACTGTCGTTATTCTATATTCAAATAATCTTGACTTCCATATCATTGGTTAATTAAATACATCAATTAAATTGCAGTTTGATATGATATATCACTAGTTTTAAGACATATTAAATGGAAGTTGAAAATTTGCTACGACTCTAAATGTCAACAGCTGATCACCATAAACCAATTGAGTAGAAGTCCAAGAATCTTGAAAGCATGTCACAAGTGGGAGAAATGAACAGACATTACAACGTTCTATCTCTTTTTTAAGGAAACTGGACAAAGTGAGAGATTCCAAGATTTTGTTCGTTGGAAATATGGAAATATTGGTATGATTCAACAAAAAACAGCAGTGTCAATACCTATGATATAATACCTAAATACCTTAATGTTGACAACCAAATGTTTTTCCAGACAGGAATACACAGTTCTTCTGTTCTTTGTCCACCTTTTATCTTACTCCAATTATCAGCAAATGTTCTAGTGCAAGTTAAAAGATATTTTGAAACATCAACCCTGAAAAAAAAAGAATAGTAAAACTGTCTTCTTTATTCTTAGTTTTCAATGCTTCAATTCATCATGAAATATCAACCGAACTTGTACACTGTGTCTCTGAGTTTCAAGTCAGTTTAAATGGTCCGAAAAGAAAACTACTTACCGTGTTGTGTCAAATTAAAATGCATTCTATACAATGTATAACTTAAATGCCGAGATAGATTGCAGTCAAATTAATAAAAATACATGTGTATATACCATCACCACACAATCAAAATACAGGTATAATGATAGCCTTTAGTTTAACTTTGACAAGGTATCACCTCATTATATTTTTATATAGTGCATTTAGCCAAGGGTTCTAAATGATTCATCATTAAGCTCAGTATTGAAAAAAGAAAAAAGTCAGTAAGAAATCTAACTCTAAACACTGTTGGGTCGAATGTTCAGACGTTTATAAATATAACAAAATATTTAATATAGCCTGGTATCCTGTAGGTATCTAGTGGGTTAGATACATTGCATGGTTGTCACTTGCTTGAGACAATTATAAATATATATATTCATATATACAACATCTGAAAAATCAGTCAACGATCAATCTTGGATCGCTACGGTATATTGATACTATACAAGTAAAATAAATTATAAATGTCTAAAATGGTTTGTAAAACAACACCAAGTACACAAAACAAAGTGATAAAGAATTGAATACTTTGTTGAATGACAATTTTTTTTTTGTCATTCAACAAAGTGTTCAATTGTTTATAATATAATGTATATACATCTCCAGGAGCAGCTTACTTCAGTACAAAGAAAAGCAGAAATGTAGAAAAACCCCTTGTGTCCTCACATACCATCCCTGTCTGAGAAACAGCTTCAACACCATTCGTGAGCATTGGACATCTGTCGAAAAAAATCCAAACTGTCCAAGATCTTTCCTGAGCCTCCCATGGTTGCCTTCAAACAACCAAACAGTCTGAGAAACCTGTTGGTGCGGGCAGAAATTTTTAAGCCTAACACAACTATAGGCAAGAGTCACTCCTGTGGAGACAAACGCTGCAAATGTTGTAGACATATGCAACACTCGTCATCATATACTAATAAGGTCACCGGAAAACAGTACAAACTAGAACTGTGAGTGACCCCCCGCTTGCAATACTATGATGTTCAAACTTTGGAATACAGGGATATTAGCAAGTTAATTATCTCCCCTTCTAAATTTTAGACAGCAACGGTATTCCTTCATGCACATCTGCAGGTTGTGTAGTACAACTGTGTAAAGTTTCATAAAAATTCAATAAGCAGCTTAGTAAGAGTTGTGCTTACAAGGTACATGCCCCCCCCCCTTTTTGTGAAAGTGTAAGTTGAATTATCTCCCCTTTTAAATTTTGGACAGCAACCATATTCCTTCATGTACATCTGTAGGTAGTGTACTACAACTGTGTAAAGTTTCACAAAAATCCAATAAGCCGTTTAGGAGGAGTTGCGCTTACAAGGTACACAATCCCCCTTTTCGTGAAAGTATAAGTTGAATTATCTCCCCTTTTAAATTTTAGACAGCAACGGTATTCCTTCATGCACATCTGCAGGTTGTGTACTACAACTGTGTAAAGTTTCATAAAAATTCAATAAGCAGCTTAGTAGGAGTTGCGCTTACAAGGTACATGCCCCCCCTTTTCTTGAAAGTATAAGTTGAATTATTTCCCCTTTTAAATTTTGGACAGCAACCATATTCCTTCATGCACATCTGCAGGTAGTGTACTACAAATGTGTAAAGTTTCATAAAAAATCCAATAAGCCGCTTAGGAGTTGCGCTTACAAGGTACATGGACAGACGGACAGGGTGATTCCTATATACCCCCCCAAACTTTGTTTGCGGGGGGTATAAATATTTTGTACTGTTAATTGCAAGAGTGCAAATATTATTTACATTCTTGAGTGTTCCGTTTGTGGCCTCCAATACGTTGGCGAGTCTAAGCAGCCCTTCCACAAACGTCTGAATGGACACAGAAGTGACCTTACAAAAAAGCCATTTCTTCCTGTGAGCCAGCACTTCGGACTGTCTGACCAGTCTCGAGGATTTTAACAGAATGAAAATCCTCGTCATTGAACAGAACTGTCTGTGGAGTGATTTTCAACATGAGAATCTGGAAAGATTTTGGATTAAAGAACTCTGTGTTTTACATCAGGACGGTATTAACAGAAAACAATAGGTTTTTATGTATATTTTCTTTCAGTGTTTATAGTCAACGAATAATTTACTACTGTAACAAAGTTAAGGATTTGTGCTCACCACCTTTAATTAACGATAATCGTTAACATTCTCAAATGCGTCATACTTTGCCACCTGACTATTTAGTGAGTTGTAATTATACCATCTAATCTTTACAAACTCAGTCTAATTTTGAAAGACATTGAAGAAGGTCATTTGCTGATCTAAAATTTAGTCAATATATTTTTTGTAACATCTTTATCGGTAACGTTTGCACAATCTTCTAGACTTCTATAATTTATTTTGTTTGTGCTGCATCGTCATGTCTCGACGATCCGTTACTCATTAAGTTCTCTGGTTGGTAGATTCCCTTAGACTTTATATATATATATATATAGGGTAAAGTCTCCCCTTCTTCTTTCATATCCTAGTAACACTTCTTTCAGAAAATGGTAGGTATATTATTAATCTTACTTTTTACTTTCAGCTATAAGTGATGACAAACAATTAAGGTATGGATAAACTTCATCTTCATTCAAACTATAAGGAAACTTTTCCATTACTCTCGTTATCAGCTGTAACCTAAAAAGATAGATCATTCTAATAGTAAATTTCTCTGAATCACAAGCATATCTGTTAGACAATACCACATATAGTTGTAGATGACATTAAAAACATATCTCTTGCTGATGGAAAATTCTTAAAATTTACATATTAGTATCATGATACAAATTAAACAATGTACATATTCATAAGATGAGACTTTAAATTTTTCCTGTAGAAGTACCATATTCACTAGTGCATAATGTGCAGGATGTTACCCTGTTTTGGCTTTAAGGGGTGTGTGATATACATGTAAATACCAACAGGCTATGGAAGACTTTTTCCCCACTCCTGAGAAAAACTTATATTTCGTGCGAACAAAGAAGGGTACCGTATGTTACGGACTATAGGTTGATGGGGACGATAGGTTGAATTGCTGCTTTTTGGCAAAATTTTTGGGGGAATACTAAGATAGGTCGAAGCATTCCATGGGTCGAGGATGCCGATGATAATTTGGGTAAGTATCGTCACATGGAACCGTTTTTTTGTTTTTTTTTACATCGGTAAGCATTTGTCCTATAACGATGTTCTTCGGTAAGTATCTGTAAGTATTAGCTCAAGAATACTATTATGTGTCATAAACGAAATAATTATGAAAGTTAAATTAAATAAAATTTTGTTTTTAAACTTGTGTTTTGGTTGTGTGTTTTTTATGAGGAGTCTGGTTTGCAAAGCCAGACATCGATGACATTCAAATCAGGCCGTCTGTGGGTGTCAAAATAGATGGTAAACGGATGTTCATACAATAAAATAATCAAGCTGTCAAAACAATGTATCACCTTGTGCAGTTTTATTGACATACCTTTAAACTGTGTTTAATTAATAATAGAATACATAAATTATGTGATCGTCTCGGTCCAGTAAATTTTCAATCAGCTGATCAGGATAATTAAGTGCCGACTGATGTTCACCTGTGTTGATTATTTTATTTGTTCCTAATTGACTAATTCAATTCTAATTTAACGAAATCGATAATTATTTTCTAGTATATTTAGTATAAAAAAGCTTGTTCTCCACTAACTTGAATAATATCTATATCTATCGGCACTATCGCTGGATGAGGGCTTGAACGCTCTTAATGGTAAAAATCCGTCAGCTGCTGGCTGGTTCAGCCGACCAATCAAATGTCAGATATTAGTGTGTATGTGCATTAGTGACTCCCTTTACTTCCGTTTGTAAATATTGACAAAAAAAACACGGAGAATGAGCACGTGCCTTTGCATATTTAGAAAACAAATACACCTTTATTCTCATTATTATGGATTCACAAATCTTTAAAGATTTAAAAAAATAAAACACCGTGTAATTTAAAGATTTAAAAAAATAAAACACTGTGTAATCATTTTTTGAAGTTTTTATGTTTTAATCTAAATTTGCTAAAATGTCACAATACACATCTAACATGTATTTTTGTAGTGTATGTGGGACAATAAAAGTGAATTTATTGTGGATAATAGGGTTGACACACGTAACTTGCCGTTAACATAAGATTGTATAAATATGGATATGCACAAGTTAAATTAAGGAAAATGGGATGAAATAATAAAGAAATTTTATTGAAAATAAATATGTAAACAGAAAGTTGATTATTTCACAATTATTTTTAATACAATTTATTAAGAAATACCCATCACAATATCGTTATTTAGGTAAATACTTATTAGACTGATTTTTTTTAAAACCATTTTTATCTTTAATTGATAACTGACCCAAGTTAGCCTAAATAAATGAAATGTGACTTAATGTGTTAATTATATAAATCCTTGCCTTCTATCAATTTCAATTTCTCATCTAATTCTTATTCTTATATGTAACAATATGGTCAGGTTGTTATTTTCATTGAATGGCATCTCAAAATAGATGGTTTCACAGTAGAAGCTCTTCCTGTATATTGGTTACATCCTGTATATTACAACTGACAGCTAATGCATGACAAACAATTTTAATCAGCCATCAGTATCATAAAATACATTTTTTTAAATCTTTATTTTAAATGAAATTAAAAAATCATTATATAAGAGTGAATTCAATTCAAGCTTTTATTTACTTTCCAACTTTGAAATAAAAATCATTATGTTTTAATATTTAAAAAATAGTAATTATTCATTTAAGTTTTATTTCATGTTTGGTTGTATTTATCTGGATATGTGTATTGCATACAGCATTACATCATCTGATCGCTCCATTGGACATTATTTACAAACACTTTAGCTCCTCCTATTTTATGTCGTAATACCCATAAGTCATAGCGATTTACTATTTCCAGTTTGACGGATTTTTTCAATGAATGCATCCAGGCGTTAATGTAGCGACCAGCGGGAGCGTAATATAACGACTGGATTATTCGGGTTAGTTCTCCATGTTTATTGTGAGATGTAATGCAACTGCCATTTTTTACTACAACCTCGTGCGCATGCTCGTGTTTGATGAAAAGCTATTTATAGCTATATTTTGTGATAATAATTTTATATTGTAAAACGATCCACCCTGTGATTTTTTTTTCAACAACATACATTTTTTATAGTATATATTTTAATATAAAATACAATATTGAACTGATTTTCGCTAACTTCAATCATTGAATATTGATTTTTTTCGGATGTTGAACATTTTTTCACGGAATTGCACCAACTGTTAGTAGTATACTTTTATTGCTTTACTTAAAACAAAAACAACACCAAGAACATCGATGATTTCAATCTTATTCAGAAAAAAAAACCTACAACAAAATAAAGGTATACTGTAAACAAAATCGTCATTTTTATCAAGATTTTTTTTAGGGATTCCAGATTTTTTTAACTTCATCCTTGTATAGGTCGATGTGGACGATAGGTCGAAGCCAGCGTGTTGAGGGGAAAAAATATCGACCTATCGTCCGTAAAATACCGTACATATTATGCACAAATGTGCATTATACTCAGTCTAATATGGTATTCTATCAGGTTTTATGAGTGTGTATGGAGTGAATGAAATTAAGAGTTTGTGTAGTAGCATACCATGGTGTAGTCTGTACAGTCTTTCCAACAGATGTAATAATGTCTCTAACAGTTGTCCATCCTGATTCCAGTCTCCTTTTCTTTGCTCCTGGTCGCTCCTGTGTATCTGTCAAACTTATTTGTGTCACTTCAATAACACTCTCACTTGCTTGAAACAGCTGAAATATAAAATACATATACAGTGAAACTTGTGCAATCTGACACCTGAATTTTCTGACATCTGTGACGGTAGCATCCCAAATTGCTGATTCCCAGTTTGCCGAATCCCAAATTGCCGAGTCCAATTAACCGATTCCCAAATTGCCGACATATGAAAAATATTGTTATTGCAAGTAGAATAAAGCTTCTAATTTATGAAGGAAAATTGTAAATAATTAAATAAATATTTCTGTTGAAATGGTCCGATATACCAGGGAGTTTAGATTATAGCATATATGGTGGATTAGTCCTGCAGACAATCATGATTTCTGTCAAGATGAATGATGCCAAGAAATAATTTCAAAACATATGCTCTGTGAATAATAACTAGCATAAACCTGAGAGAATACACATTTTTTTGTTTTGTAAATACGCCCCAAATTTGTTTAGAGTTAATTAATTGCCGATCATTTATTAAAATCTACCATAATCACCTAGCTTGGATATTGTGGATATAGTACTAGTTCATTTTTAGATTACCGAAATCATCAATCAGTTCTAAATAATTTACTATTTAAACGACAATTTTCGGCATTTTTTTTCTTTCTTACATAGTAAAACTCTAAACAAAACATTTACTTATTTGTAGTTTTTTTCCATTGTTCTTCAATTGTTTGAGTTATGAGTATCGACATCTCCTATTCAACAATCAGTATCCATTTGATTATGGTTTTTCTAATTAAAACTGCGCAAACAATTACTGCTTTCAATAAAATATGTACACATCATCAATATTTTCTTTTTAAATGAAAAATAATATAATGACATTTTGTCATTTTTAACAAAAGTCGGCAATATGGGATTCGACATCCAACAAAAAATTATGGTTTATGGTAATTCTATTAATTAAGATAAAAACCTAATTTTTCCAACATCCTGTATAATCCGACACATTTCCCTGGTCCATTGGTGTGTCAGATGAGACAGATTCCACATATATACATATACATATAAAATTTCTTAATCTTTTATATATAAGAACAAGAAATGTGTGCATCACTAAATACGCCCGTCTATATAAATTATCAAACGGTATAATGGTAATTCAGTCAAACAACTAATCATGTGAGCTGGAAAATTAAGTCCTTTGAGGTTAGCAATTTTGTGGCATAATGACCCCAAAATAAATAGGGTTTTTCTCCTTCCACAGGGGAATCATGTGGCCAAGTTTGGTCAAGATCCAATATACAGAACTAAAGTAATCATGTGGAAACGACCATGTTGTCAAAAATTCTATTTATAGTAACAGTGACCTTGACCTTTGACCTAATGACCCCAAAATAAATAGGGTTCTTCCCCTTCCACAGGGGAATCATGTGGCCAAGTTTGGTAAAGATCTGATATACAGAACTAAAGTTATTGACAATCATGATACACACCTGAATTAATACACCTCTGCAGGTGTGGGTACCATACAACTGAACTACCACACACTTGAGGCCAAAATGTTCCCAAATTCAATTCAAATTTTCAGCAGAAAATATTAATATGTTTGTATTACTAACTTTCATGATACCATGCTTATAATGTCAAATTATGTAGAGCTTATGAAAATAAATTCCAGTAAAAACTTAGTCTATCTATTTGAAATAAATGAACAAACACCACATCTTTTCATGATTAAAAAAAAAATTGAATACTATTCTATTTATTCTAATCATTCCAGTAGGAAATTAATACGAGGTTAAATAAGAGCTACTGAAAATATTTTTTGAAAGAGCATTTTTTTAAAACAACATTTGCATATTTACCTGGTTACATACTTCAGCAGCAAGTTCTATCTGATTTGTTGGTATGACAACCTCTCTATTTATGAAAAAATAAAATAAAACTATGAAATTAAAAATAACTGTTTACTTGGGTATGAATTTGCATACCTGTTCCACAATAATCAAATCAATTAATTGCTATTGAGGAGATGATTCACTAAATGTTCATTGTATGCCACTGTCAGTAATGGCTATATCATCATGGCAGCCCGGTTTAGTTTTGGAGGAAGCCATTTTGCATTGAAAACTATAGCACTACAGCAGCTTGTAAACTTTCTCACTTATGGTACAAGTGAAGTACACCTCAAGGTAACCTGGTCATGTATCTGTATATACATGCAATTGGTGAAATGATAGAGGTTACCATAGCCAATCAACAACATTAACTATTGTGCTCCTTCCAATTATCAGACAGGCTTTATATGAATGTTTATGGGGGGAATGGTCCTTGCTTAGGTGGCTATGCTTGTAAAGGGGTTCATATGATATTGATTGTTTCTTTGTTGAATTTGAATCTGAAAATACTCATATTTTTTCATTTGCTCAAATTAATATACAACGAAATCTGTCTTTAGGTATATCTTCCATGAGAAACCACCCTCTTTTTGGAGACCACATAAACATGTCACAATTCTTCATTAACCACATGTATGTAAGAATAAACTTCTTTTGAGAGACCATCTGTCTTAAAAACAAAATTTGGGTTTGTGAATGGGTGGCCTCTGAAGACAGGTTACACTGTGGTAATAATTATTGTCTACTTAATGGATTTTTCAACTGTTTAAATTAGTGACTGAATGAATGTGATTTCACAACAATGGATTAGACAAGAAACACATCCTTTGTATTAAATGGTGAAAATTAAACCCTTCAAAAACATTTTTTTATAAACAACTATGTGTACAAAACATCAATTGATAAAATAATGTATAGTTTCTATAAACATAAAATTAACATGAAAGGATGTTGATAAAACATGACAGAAACTCCATCTAAACGTTAGGTAAAATTCAAAAGGTATATAAAAGTGCTTTTTATTATAGTTCTGTGATACATTTAGAATCAATCTGGTCTGATATTAAAATACTGGCACTATCTAGAGATGGCAACATGTCAACATGCAACCAAGATAATTATTTTTCGATACAAACACAGATTTCGCAAATACTGATACAATTAAAATTAATTTTCTCTTCAAACTTTATCCTTTCAAGGATTCAAACAGACTGAGGTATTTTTAATATTAAAATATTAACCATGAAGAAGGAAAAGAAACATTTGCTAGAAATTATGAATTATTTACCAATGAAAAACAATCTTCTCATTCATAAAACCAGATGATATTGTATGTCATTAATATTAGAAAGTAGATTCAATGGAAGATTCTCTAATATATCGGTACTATGAGTAAATGAACATTTCTACTTCTTTAACTGACAGATTAATAAATAATGTCAACTTTTTAAATTTCAAATCATTTTATCAAATCTCAGATAATAGGCTTGGTAACATGATGAATTCATTCATTCATGCAGCTTTGCTACTAGGGAAAAATGAGAACAAAAAGTATATAAACCTGAATAATTACAATTGTTGTGGTTCTGGACAGAAACTACTTACTTAAGATGGACAAGGTAACTTTAAGGGATCATAAAACAAGGTTTCAGTTATACTTAATTAATTTTCTCAATAAGTCTCCCTACTATTCTCTGTTGTCTTCTATGTTTCACTGTTTGAGCTTGAAATAGAAGTATTAAATTTCTCCCTCTAATTTTAAAGTAGTGGTCATAAGTGTAATCTACAAGTGACAAAAAACGGGATATATAATAATAAGAATAATCTTGAGTGGACAAGTCACTGCTCATATTGGTCTAGCAGGGCTGGGTATCGTCAACCCGTTACAATAGCAAATTCCAAAGTATATTCAGTATAAAATAACTATACAACCATACCCTCCAGAGAACCTCTTTCTGCCACCAATTTGCTGGAAATCTTCATACAATACTTCATACAACTTCCTCAAATGACTCTATAATATAATGGATTAAGATTACGATTCTGTATGAGCATTTAATATTTCAGTTTATATAAACACAGCCAGTTTTACTGGTTGATGAAACCAGAGTGCTTGGAGAAAACCACTGACGTTCTGTAATGTCACTCACAAACTTATTAAATAAGGAAATATAGCTGTATTGATTGATTGATTGATTTTTGGTGTTTAATGCCACTTTCAGCAATATTTCAGCTATATCATGGCGACCAGTTTTAGTGGTGGAAGAAGCCGGGGAGAACCAACGACCATGGGCAAGCAACTGGTAAACTTTATCACTTGCGGTTGCAAGTCGAGTGCATCCATTTTTGTAATTTACAAAGCCCGGTGCGAACCCACGCCATATTGGTGACAAGCTTGTTTGAGTTGTTAGGTAATCCAACTATTGGTGATAGGCTTGTATGAGTTGTTAGGTAATCCAACTACCTAACTCATTGAGCCACCCAGGCCCTAGCTGTATTGAGTACTCACTTCAAACCTAAGTGGTGATATATGCTTATTACATAAATTGTCTATCCAACAACATTACAAGAGGATGTGAATGCCATTTAGCATAAAGCAACAGTGCCCCCCCCCCCTTTTTTTTACTACCATTAGCATCATGTAGAATTGATATTTTTGTAGTGATTCGTCAAACACATTTTATAGTTAACATTCCATTTAACGAAAATTTTATGGTTATTTTGAGCAAATATTGACTATGAATTGTATTAAGTGATACACTATTCCTACCCTACTACAATTATAGTACAGATATGGAAACTCCCTAATAAAAAACAAGAAGAACAATTTACAATGGTGGCTCAATTACATTGTTTTATTTTGTAATAATTTCAAGGATATCCAACCTCTGGTTCCCTGTAAAGTAGTTTCCTGTTATCGTATATCTATAAAGAATTCTTATTGGGTAGAAATAATCATGTCTATCTATGAACTGTTTAACTTATTGGAAGCACAATAACAAATCAAGTTAGTGTGTAGAGCAATATTACATCAAAATGTTGACACATTGTAAATATAAAAAATCAAGAATGCATTTTTCTACTGCTATAGATATCGTAAAAAAAGAAAAATTCATTGTAATTTATGTGACCATTTTTGTTTGTGTTTAATTAGACTTTACCATCCAGACATCCCAGTCAACAGCAAAGGCCCCAGCCGAGTCCCTCTTACAACCACTTGGATGATGGGCATGCATCTGTATACTCAGGAACTCAATCAGCTCATTCTGAAAAAATAATTAGTGTAAGACATACAAATATCTTTGAAAGAGAACGTTATTTAGTCTTGTTAATACTATACTGATACATATAGAATAAGAAGCTATGAAAGTCAAGACAACTATTATCCTGGGATCACCACACTAGTAAAAAATAGGGTGACTTGACTTCTCCTTCAGAGAACATGAGGGAAAAGTGATCGCAAGACAGGGAGACTTCCAAGAGCTTTAGAGAGACATGTTTCTGTCAAAATGTGTCATTTCTCAGCATCATTTTCTTTTTTATATTTGAATATAAAATGTCTTTTTGCTAATATCTTTCATGTTTAACTTAAAATTCATGTTTTGTGTTTGTGTAATAGGTTTTGTGCTTACATTAGATGACATTAACAACATATGGGGAAAAACAAAGACAGCCATTATTGAAACATGCAAAGAGACTATTGGCTATGTACAACACAAGCGGGAAAAATGGATGTCCGATGAAACCTTGGGCAAGAGTAGAAGAAAGACGACAAGCTAAAGAGAATGTTTTGAATGCCACAAGATTGTTACACACGAATGGATAGAGAAGTGAAGAAAAATTTTAAGAAAGACAAACGAGCTTACACAGAACACCTAGCAAAAGAAGCAGAAACTGCCTGTGGCAAAGGAGACATAAAATCTCTCTATAACATCACCAGACAGCTGAGTGGCAGACCACCAATTACCAATTCACCGGTAAAGGACAGTAATGGTAATGTACATTCGAAAAACTAAGAACAACTAAAGAGATGGAAAGAACATTTCCAAGAGGTTCTAAATAGACCACCTCCCATTATTACATCAGATATAGAAGAAGGACAAACACTTGACATCAATATAGAAAATATTTCTAGAGATGAAATGGAGAGAGCAATTAGAAAACTATAAAATGGAAAATCAGGAGGATTCGATAATATTCCACCAGAAGTTATTAAAGCAATGGATAACATATCAGCCCTTCACCACCTAATTAACAGAATATGGAATGAAGAACAAATACCAGATGACTGGTGAAAAGGACCTATCTCTTTGCAACAACTGGAGAGGTATCACACTCTTATCAATACCAAGTAAAATGCTATGTAGTGTCATATGACAAAGAATAAAAACGGAAGTAGACAAAACCTTAAGAGACGAGCAAGCAGGATTCAGACAAGAGCGTTCCTGTGTAGACCAGATTGCCACTCTCAGAATAATTGTAGAGCAATCAATCGAATGGCAAACTTCTCTCTGCATGAATTTTATAGATTTTGAAAAGGCCTTCGACAGCATACTGTGGAAAATTCTGAAACACTACGGCATACCTCAGAAGATCATTTCTATCATACAACAACTTTATGATGGATTTAGTTGCCAAGTAATACATGATGGAAACTTGACAAACCCATTTACTGTTACTACCGGTGTAAAACAAGCTTGTATCCTCCCTCCACTCCTATTTCTGATGGTGATAGACTGGGTCAGTAAAACAGCAAAAAAGAACCTAAAGGCATACAATGGACATTACAAACCAGATTGGAAGATCTTGACTTTGCAGATGATATACGTATGTTATCTCATCGTTACCAAGATATGCAACACCAGACCACCAGTCTTGAGGAAATAGCAAAACAAACAGGTCTCCTCATTAATCCATAAAAGACAAAAACGATGAGAATCAACTCCGCTCAAACAGATAAGCTTACTATCAGAGACACTGAAGTAGAAAATGTTGAACAATTCACGTACCTAGACAGCATCATCAGCACTACAGGGGGGACCGACAAAGACATCAAAGCTAGGAAAAGAAAAGCTCAACAAGCCTTTGCCATGCTTAAGTCAGTTTGGAGAAGTACCACCTTGAGAACAAGCACCAAACTAAGGCTCTTCAATTCAAATGTAAAATCTGTCCTTCTCTACGGCTCTGAAACATGGAGAGAAACAGCATCTTCTATCAATACTTCAAGTCTTTCTAAAACCGTTGTCTCAGAACTATCTTGGGAGTGAGGTGGCCAGATACCATCAGCAATAAAGAACTATGGAGAAAGACAAAACAGCAACCAATCAACTTAATAATAAGATCAAGATGATGGAAGTGGATAAGGCACACACTGAGAAAGGCAAATAACAACATTATAAAACAGGCCTTAGAATGGAACCCCCAAGGAAAAAGAAAGAGAGGTAGACCAAAGAACTCATGGCACAGAGATGTTATCTCAGAGCTGCAGGCCATAAATACAACATGAGGAGAGGCAGAGGAAAGCCCAAGACAGGACGAGATGGAAAGAAACTGTGGTTGCCCTATGTCCCCCATGGAATGAAGTGGAATAAGTCAAGTAAGTCACATGTTTTGTTCGTAATGACACTTGAAATCTGTAAGATATTTGTATTAACCAGAGCTGTCTAAATCTCTTTCCTGTCTGTCAGACAATAGGTCTGGCAGATGTGGACAATGTGTCAGACCTATCAAGCATTTGCCGGACCTACATTTTTTTTACAACTTCAACTGAATTACACATATACTTGCTAAATCCATAAAATGGTTTGTTTACAGCTTCAAGTGATACCTTGGAATACTCAAAGTTAGTACAACACATTTTTGTGTGACATGTGGAAATATACATACAATACAATAGACTTGTGTATGAAATAATCAAAGATACCAAGTTTGCATAATGCTAGCTATGCACATGTTTCAAGGTGTTACCTCTTATAAGTAGCATTAGGTCTGGACCGAATCAATTGGATGACTGACAACCTAGGCCTAAATTAAAATTAAGCTAGTTTCCCATTTCACCGACCGACCTTTAAAAAAGCTGCAGAGTCAAAAAAAATTATTGCCAAAACAATTTTTTTTTTTCTTAAATAAAATCGTAATTTCCGAAAAATGATGCACGTCCGTCCGGAATCGGTTACACGTTTAGTAGTCAAACTCTTCAATGTGAAGTCAAAATTTGATTATATAGACAAAAATAACAAAAATCGGAGATTGCAAACAACGACAAGTTTGAGAAACGAAAGTAAGTAATGATGCCGGTCATCTTCAAGCGTTTTGTCGGACCCAAATTACTGAAAACTTGCTCCGGACATCGGGTCTGACGCAAAGTAGTTTAAATCGGACCTAGTCAATATTTTGTCCGACGGTCCGATAGGTCCGACAGCTCTGATTAACATCAAAATATTTATTTCTTTTCCTCATTTATTTTGCCCTTTGGCTTTAAAACATGGCACCATGTTTAAATCTTGATTTGTCGATTGTTGAGCTTTGAAAAGCTACAAAGAACTTAAGTTGGATGAAAATAATCAAAATCTACGTAATCCAAAAACAGGAGATGGCCCAGGAAGCATATGTTTGCATTTTTAGATTTGGGAATATAATTTTCATTTGTAATTTCGCCAGTGCAGAAGATTGACACAATTCTTTTGTCTTAACAAATTAAATCTTGTTTATTGTTTAAAAAAACCTCTTCCACTCATATTCACATCAATTATAATTGCTTTGTTAATAAACTTAATAAAAAAAATGAAGATTATATGCAAGGAAGAAGCAACTTTCAAAAAGAAATAGGTGACTTAATTTTGCCTTGGAACAGAGGGAGGGTGACTTCAGCTGCAATAGGGAAAGATTTTCACCTCGTTTGGTGAGCCCTGATAGCGTGTCTGATATATGCTGTGATACTAGTGATAATGTGACATTGTTTACAGCAGTAATGTCATATGTTTATTTACTGCCATTTTCAAAATTATTTCAGTTATACATGTAAAATGGTAGTCAGTTTTATTTGAGGAATCCAAAGTACTCGGTTAAGGCACTGACTTCTATAAGTCTAAGATATAAGGATATAGCAAGTGCTTTTTTTTTCTACAGAGAGGCATTGAACCCATAAACCATTGTGGCAGAATGCATATGTAAATTTAAATCCAATATTACAGCAGTAATGGATGCCTCTATTATCAAATTTAAAAACAAAAATACACAAAGCATTAAGACATTCATTTTCTCCAATCAAATGGCACTCTAAGGTACTAAAATTTTGCTGGAATTATATATGGGTACTTTTACATACAATGATCATCCAGTGGATGGATAGCTGTATACCAAAAGAAGAAGAATTGGGTTTTTCTTTAAATTATTTTTGATGAGTCATTACTGCCATCTATCTTGTTTTATACAGAGACAGTATACTATTAGTAGTTGTGCAGTAGAATTTTGTAGTTTCCAAATCAAAGCCTAAAGATATCAATCAAATAAACAAAGTATCATAGTCATCTATGTATAAATTAGATGATATATTTATAAACAAAGTATCATAGTCATCTATGTATAAATTAGATGATATATTTATAAACAAAGTATTATAGTCATCTATGTATAAATTAGATGATATATTTATAAACAAAGTATTATAGTCATCTATGTATAAATTAGATGATATATTTTGCTGGACTGTATAGTTTTTACCTTTATCATTGTAGTAGGTCGATTTTCCCAGAGATATAACATGTTGATGAAAACTGTTTCTCCCATTTTACATATCTGTGTTCTGGAGTTGGCAGCAATGTGTTTAATAAATGTATTAAGGGCACTTAATAAATTTTTAATGACAGCTGATAATTCTTGTCTGAAAAAAAAAAAATTGTTTAACATATAATAATACAAAAAAGGGTACTTAACTAAAAAAGATATCTAGAAATTTTATTCAAAGCTTGCAGGTATATTGTTTGGCCATACTGAATTAGTAAATATCTTTATCTGTCATGTAAAGTATATAGGTGCAGTGTACGACCATTTTGAGTTAGTACCCATATTTATAGGTTACTTTAAAAGCTTACAGGTATAGTATTAAGACCATATTGAATAATTTATCCCTTATGTAATGCTCAAATCTTACAAGTACAGTGAAACCTGTCTACACCACACCACCTTGAGACCAACTTTGTGTTCGTAACAGACAGGTATTCAGCTTATACAGGTTAAATTAACAAAGATTTCCTACATTGGGACTTTATAAATAGTTCAATTTTATTCGGTCTTATTCAGGGTTCAGTTTAAACAGGTTTATCTGTATATTGTCAGACCATTTTGATTCATTAACTCTCCTACCTTGAACGTCAGAATGGTCTGTATCAACAAAAATGTTTTATATTAAAATAATGATTGATTAATTGTTTTCTTTATGCCACGTCCGACATTGTTTTAGTTAAATTGTTATAACTAGCTTTAGTGGTGAAAGATGCCAGATTCCAGAAAAAATACAGCGAGTCAGTACCTGTTAAAATTCTCACTTAAGAAAGCCTCACAATGAGCAGGCAATTACATAATTTGTACCTCATTAGTGTTTGTTTGTTTGATTTTTTTATGGTGTTTTAACACCACTTTCAACAATATTTTATTGGTGGAAGAAACCGGAGGACCCGGATAAAAACCACTGACCTGTCACAAATCACTGACACACTTTATCACATAATGTTGTACACCTCGCCCTGTTCGAGATTCAAACTCACAACATCTGTGGTGATAGGCACTGATTGCATAGATAGTTGTAAATCCAACTACCATATGGTCACGGCCACGACGGCCCCTACCTTAGTGAAAGGATAGTAGTAATAATAGATGTCAATCATCTTAACAATTAAATAATCACACCCCTTACATATTGTTATTTTAACATACAAATGTACATAGGTTGTTAATGCCTTGAAGATTTGAATGGATTGATAGTTGTTTTAAATGCATGTTGTGATGACAACTGCTCATTTTTTATTTGTATATTTCTGTGGAAAAATTCATCTATGAAAACATAAACAGGATCCACATTTTTACCTGATATTTTTGAAAACTTCAGTAAAAAACCCAAGTAATCTTTTTGGTCTAAGATCACACTGATTAGTAGCACCTGAAATCAAGTTGGAGATAACTCTTGACAGTAATATCTTGTCTATTCCATAACTCTGGCTTGTATATATCTTCACAAATAAACCAATCATATCTGTAAAGTAATTAGTTTTATAATCATTAGAACTTCAATGAATTAGAATATATTCTGAATAGCATTTTCAATTCAATGGTAAAAGAAAACTGAAAAAATATAAAACTTACACAAGATAGTCACTATGATACTCTTTTCTAGATATTACTTATCACAATTGTGTCAGCTGTATATACAGGGTGAAAGATAGTTCATAATACCCTTAGTATGAAAACATATATAACATAAACAACAACATGGATGTTACAGACTGATTACACAAAACAACATGGAGGTGAAAACCTGATTACACAAGACAATATGGATTTGGCAAAGCCTGATTACACAAGACAACATGAGGGTGGCAAAGCCTGATTACACAAGACAACATGAGGGTGGCAAAGCCTGAATACACAAGACAACATGGGGGTGGCAAAGCCTGAATACACAAGACAACATGGGGGTGGCAAAGCCTGATTACACAAGACAACATGAGGGTGGCAAAGCCTGAATACACAAGACAACATGAGGGTGGCACAAAGCCTGATTACACAAGACAACATGAGGGTGGCAAAGCCTGATTACACAAGACAACATGGGGGTGGCAAAGCCTGATTACACAAGACAACATGAGGGTGGCAAAGCCTGAATACACAAGACAACATGAGGGTGGCAAAGCCTGAATACACAAGACAACATGAGGGTGGCAAAGCCTGAATACACAAGACAACATGAGGGTGGCAAAGCCTGAATACACAAGACAACATGAGGGTGGCAAAGCCTGAATACACAAGACAACATGAGGGTGGCAAAGCCTGAATACACAAGACAACATGGGGGTGGCAAAGCCTGATTACACAAGACAACATGAGGGTGGCAAAGCCTGAATACACAAGACAACATGAGGGTGGCAAAGCCTGAATACACAAGACAACATGAGGGTGGCAAAGCCTGAATACACAAGACAACATGAGGGTGGCAAAGCCTGAATACACAAGACAACATGAGGGTGGCAAAGCCTGAATACACAAGACAACATGGGGGTGGCACAAAGCCTGATTACACAAGACAACATGAGGGTGGCAAAGCCTGAATACACAAGACAACATGAGGGTGGCAAAGCCTGAATACACAAGACAACATGAGGGTGGCAAAGCCTGAATACACAAGACAACATGGGGGTGGCAAAGCCTGAATACACAAGACAACATGAGGGTGGCAAAGCCTGAATACACAAGACAACATGAGGGTGGCAAAGCCTGAATACATAAGACAACATGAGGGTGGCAAAGCCTGAATACACGTGACAACATGGGGGTGGCAAAGCCTGATTACACAAGACAACATGAGGGTGGCAAAGCCTGAATACACAAGACAACATGAGGGTGGCAAAGCCTGAATACACAAGACAACATGAGGGTGGCAAAGCCTGAATACACACGACAACATGGGGGTGGCAAAGCCTGAATACACAAGACAACATGAGGGTGGCAAAGCCTGAATACACAAGACAACATGAGGGTGGCAAAGCCTGAATACACAAGACAACATGGGGGTGGCAAAGCCTGATTACACAAGACAACATGGATTTGGCAAAGCCTGATTACACAAGACAACATGAGGGTGGCAAAGCCTGAATACACAAGACAACATGAGGGTGGCAAAGCCTGAATACACAAGACAACATGGGGGTGGCAAAGCCTGATTACACAAGACAACATGGATTTGGCAAAGCCTGATTACACAAGACAACATGGGGGTGGCAAAGCCTGAATACACAAGACAACATGGGGGTGGCACAAAGCCTGATTACACAAGACAACATGGATTTGGCAAAGCCTGAATACACAAGACAACATGGGGGTGGCAAAGCCTGATTACACAAGACAACATGGGGGTGGCAAAGCCTGATTACACAAGACAACATGGATATAACATACTGATTACACAAAACAACATGGACATGACATACTGATTACACAAAACAATATGGATGTGGCAAAGCCTGATTACACAAGGAAACATGGATGTTACAAACTGATTACACAAAAAAACATGGACGTGGCAAAGCCTGGTTACACAACACAATATGGACGTGACATACTCATTACACAAGACAACATGGATGTTAGACTGATTACACAAGACAACATGGATGTTACAGACTGATTACACAAGATACCATGAATATTAGACTGATTACACACAAAAAAACAGGGACGTGAGACAGGTTATACAAAACAACATGGATGTGGCAAAGCCTGATTACACAAGCCAACATGGATGTGGCAAAGCCTGATTACACAAGACAACATGAATGTTACAGACTGATTACACAAGACAACATGGATGTGACAGACTGATTACACAAGACAACATGGTCGTGACAAAGCCTGATTCCACAAGACAACATGGATGTTACAGACTGATTACACAAGACAACTTGGTGTTACAGACTGATTACACAAGACAACTTGGACATGACAGACTGATTACACAAGACAACTTGGGTGTTACAGACTGATTACACAAGATAACATTGATTACACAAGATAATGTGAGTGCTACAGACTGATTACACAAGACAACTTGGTGTTACAGACTGATCACACAAGACAACTTGGATGTGACAGACTGATTACACAAGATAACATGGATGTGACAGACTGATTACACAAGATAACATGGACGTGACAGACTGATTACACAAGATAACATGGATGTGGCAAACTCTAATTACACAAGATAACATGGGGGTGGCACAAAGTCTGATTCCACAAGACACCATGGATGTTACAGACTATTAAAACAAGACAACTTGGTGTTACAGACTGATTACACAAGATAACATGGACGTGATAGACTGATTACACAAGACAACATGGTCGTGGTAAAGACTAATTACACAAGACAACATGGATAATAAGGGTAATAACAAAATTACCGAACTCTGAATAATCTTACAAAGAGAAAGTCAAAACTCATAATTATATAAACAGACAACATGGATGTGGCAAAGCCTCATTACACAAGACAACATGGATGTGGCAAAGCCTAATTACACAAGATAACATGGAAATGGCAAAGCCTGATTACACAAGACAACATGGATGTGACAAAGCCTAATTACACAAGATAACATGGGTGTGGCACAAAGCCTGATTGCACAAGACAAGATGGATGTGGCAAAGCCTAATTACACAAGACACATGGATGCGGCAAAGCCTAATTAAACAAGACAACATGGGAGTGGCAAAGCCTGATTACACAAGACAACATGGACTTGGCAAAGCCTGATTGCACAAGATAACATGGATGTGGCAAAGCCTGATTACACAAGATAACATGGACGTGGCAAAGCCTGATTACACAAGATAACATGGGGATGGCAAAGCCTGATTACACAAGACAACATGGATGTGACAAATCCTGATTACACAAGATAACATGGATGTGGCAAAGCCTGATTACACAAGATACCATGGGGGTGACAAAGCCTGATTACACAAGATACCATGGGGGTGACAAAGCCTGATTAACCAAGACAACATGGATGTTAATCTGACTAATATGTAAATAAACGTTAGAGAAAACCAAATGAAGGGGAAATCAAGAATGGATGATCCAGATCGAGACACGGGCAACTTTGAGCACACGACACAGAACAAAGACAAACAAAACAAAAAATACAACACAGAAAACTTAAGAAATAATTCATGGAAGCCATATGTATATATTGTTTTTACCATGGGTAGGCCTTTATGTCACGAAGTTTTACCCCGAGCGTTAGCGAGGGGTAAAAAGCTGACATAAAGGCCTACCCGTGGTAAAAATAATATATACATATGGCCTCCATGAATTATTTCGATTCTAATATGTAAAAATTGATAAAATATCGTTATAAATTGTCGATGACGTCATAAATTTAATCGGTCATAGATTAATATTATTTTTACCACGGGTTTGGACTCAAAGCGTTTGAAGAACATCATATTAGAATAAAAGATAAGCAACATGGACCCAACCAAACACCAGTGAGCTATTTCTGTTTCTTATAAGACACCCACCATGTACTCATAGACAAGTCGGGTAAAAGTGATTGTGCACATGACACAAAAAAAATAACTCTCCACTTACCATGCCATGATTCTGATGATATTTCAATCCAGTATTTTCTGACCTGAAGTACATTCTTCAGCAGAATATTTGTATAGTCTAATCCATAAGACTGACACATAAAATCATCTTGTAAGATCTTAAATATATGGTTCAGAACTATAGAGCATTTCAACCTAGGACCACCTATAAAGGAAAAACATTTTTTTTTAATTACAATTTTAGATTAATTAAAAATTCAGAACACAACCAATAACATAGACAAGAGCAACTTTCTTAAAGACTGTGTGACATGCTTTGTAAAGGTATATCTAACATTATGACAGCTAGCAGGATTCCAGTGGAGAATTTGAAGTATTACGATATAGAGCCAGCAAATGTTAGAAGAAAAGGCTATTTTATTGTAACGTTCATCTTTGCAGGACACTACTGGAACTACATACAATGCAATACTTCATGAACACTGCACAATATATTGTATTATTGCAAAAAATCTTTCCTTTTGAAAAGTTAATAATGATGCCATCCTAAGGGTTAGGGTTTTGGTGTTTAACGCCACATTCAACAATATTTTAGTGGCAGTCAGTTTTATTGGTGGAGGAAAACAGAGTACCTGGAGAAAACCTCTGACCTCTGCCACAAGTCGTGCTGACAAATTTTATCACTTACTGTTGTATCGAGTACACCTCGCCATGAGAGGGATTCAAACTCACAACCTTAGTGGAGATTGGCACTGATTGCATAGGTAGTTGTAAATCCAATTACCATACGACCACGACGGTCCCAGATTATGTCATGTCAAGCTGGAATACTATCCATGTATCACTCTACAACTACTACTAAACTTTGTCACATTAACTGGTGTCCTTCTCAAGATTTTTTTTGGATTCCAATATATATATACTAGTTACTTATATTTATTCTGCTGGTACTTACGTTTATCTGCTTGACGAATTACAAATTTAAACAAATCACTGACTTCTTTTTTCGCTTTTTCCTTCCTGGTTTGTGAAGATGCTGACACTTGGTCTTTACTCTTCTGTAAATGAAGAGTTTCGATGCGAACATACTCAGTGACTGCCTGGAAATTAATTGGTATGCTATGTCTTAATATTAATATATATGATGCCTTAACTTACTAGAAAATGAGGTGAAAATAAAATTAAGTTTGTTTCTATTCACCCCTTTCGACCTTATAAAAAGATGAATAGTAAAAAAAAAAATTATATTTCTGTAATTTCCATATTTCCCATATTTCCAAAATTTGGATTGTGTCTGATATGAAAGACTACTGGACACAGATGAAGCAGTGTTTGAAAGTATTTCTGATGTACCACAAATATTTATTTCTTGATAAAAATTATTTTAAATGTTTTAGTTACTGGATTCCTGTGAACACTGAATGAACTTATCTGTTTTCAGTATATAAGTACATTCCATGTCCTAATTAAACTTGGCCTGCCTTTTATGGTCCCTGACCTTGTGTATAAATTTCAAATGATTTGCTAAAGTGTACTTTTTAACAGAACCAGAATATTAATTGAACTCACAAGTTTGTGCAATATAATACATTGTATTTTGTTTGGGACAATATTCACCAATATTTGTGCAATAACCCAATAATTTTTAAAGTAAATATTATACAAAACTTATTACAGTAATTATATCCAAGGCAACATAAACTCCTTCTCTGGTGTACCTCAAAATTAAAAAAAAATACACAAATGTACAACGAAAATAACTACAAGACATTCAAACTTTGACTTGTAAGATACTATTTACCTTTATTACATACTTAGTTCAAATAAAGGCATGTTTGTATGACCAATATGACCGGGAAAATAACCGGTTATTGGATTACTACCACGATCATTTCCATATTGAGGCCCATATGGTCCTCGACTTCGTCTCAGGCCAATATGGGTGTCTTCTTTCAAATGTCGGAAGTATGTAATAAATAGTTTAATACATGGGCATTTCCATATTGGCCTGGTTATCATCCTGAGACCCCCATATTGGCCCGAGACGGAGTTAATCTGTATTTATTACATACTTAGTTAAAATAAAGGCATTTTTGTATGACTAATATGAACGAAGTAAACTGTCCATATTTTCACATCCCCGGAAAATAACCGGTTATTAGGTGCCCCTCGTGCACCTCAGACAAAAAAAAACTTCCGGTATTTACGTCTGCAGATGACAACATGGCGAGTAACGAAAGATTTATTCAAATATCTGAAACTGATACTGAGACATTCATACAGTCTATGAAAAATGACAATAATCCTCGTTATCCAGTTAAAATGTTCAAGACCTACATAAGGCGTCAACCAAGTGATTCGTTGAAACCAGACAGTAAATTTTATCTTTCGGTGTTGCCAAGATATCATGACAACAACTCAACTTTTGACGAAGAAAACAGTAATATTTGGTACAGTATGCAACCTATGGAAAAAAACCATCTTGGAGAAATTGTAAAAGATATGGCTGACAAAACACAGCTAAGTGGTCGAAAAGTCAATCATTCTGCTAGAAAAACTACGGTAACTTCTTTATTACATTCTAACATTGAAGCTACGACTGTGATGCAACTCACTGGACACAAGAATGTCGAATCAGTGAATGAATATGGAAGTGCTTCCTTTCAGCAACAAATGAACATGTCGAACATTTTGTCAAGTGTCGCATCAGGCAATAACAATGACAATATTCAAATTGAACAACATATTTCTTCAAATACGATTAGCAATACTGAAACATCTTTCCCCGACGATGACCAGATATTAGCAAATATAGACTTAAGCGAATCTATAAAATGTATCGAAAATTATGAGGGAAAAGTGAACGTCAAAGACTCGAACATACCGAAAGGAAGATTTTCAATGTTTGCAAACGCCTCAATTTCTAATGTAACAATAAACATATATGGCAATGATGGAGCAAGTGCTTTAATTGGAAATTGATGTGAATTCATAAAATTTTCACCATGGTTACTGAACTTGGAAGTTTGAAATATTATCTTATTATTATTTTACACAAAAGTGTTCATTTTTTTACAATTGTTATTGTTATTTGATAAACCACTTTATTAAAGTTTAAATGTTTAATCTTGTTTCATAAATACAGATGATGGAGTTTATGACATACAGATTACTACAAGATCATTTCCATATCAGCCCGGTATCAGTTTGACACTTTTCTAGATGTCGGAAGTATGTAATAAATAGTTTAATACATGGGCATTTCCATATTGGCCTGGTTATCATCCCTCGACCCATGGGTGTCTCGGGATGATAACCAGGCCAATATGGAAATGCCCATGTATTAATCTGTATGTATTAATCAACTTTCCTTTCATACAACACTGTCACTTATCTACCTTGAAAACATAATCCCATGTCAATTGTCCATTTCCTGCCGTCTTACTATCAGCATCACTGTTTTTGTCAAGTGATTTGATGACAGAGTTCTTACACAATAACTGTCGAAATTTCTCAGCATTTTTCTGCAATGACAGAGAAGAAATTAGTATGTGTACATATATTTGTATCTAAATGTATTTTGTTCACACAGAGGAATCTGTCTTAAGAAATCACAATCTAAAGACCAATTTATGTTGGCATAAACACTTAATTTTCTACTGGTATAATGTATATTAAATAAAAAACGCCTTTGATAGACAATTCTTTGGTTTGTTGAGGTCGTGATCTCACAAATTCCACTGTATCACAACATAATGGTACAAGAAAAAAGTATTAAGAGAGTGAATAATGGATCACTCCAAGAGTCTATACTTTTAAAAATTTACTTCTATATAAGCTTCAATATAAGTCAGTGGTTTCAAATGACAAACTAAGAAAGCAGAACAAATTAGCATATTACCAATAATAACAGTTTAATTAAAGGTCATTTTGACATAAAAACATATGTCTTCCCCCCTCCCCCTCCTCATGTTCTTTCATCTTTTAAGGAAAATACTGTGTATTTCTCATTCAAAATGAAGGTGAAGATGTGCATAACAATTCTTTGATAAAATATTGTAAGTCAACAAGGGCTACTTCTCCTTCAAAATTGGTCCAATCAAAGTGACATAATCATATGCAAATCCACATATTGTAATAATCAATACATGAGCAAGCATGCACAGTTTTGAGGAATTCCCATTTAAAATCTTGGGAGCTGTATTTAGACAAAAGGACAATAAGTCTTCAACCAGATAATCACAGGCTAACCTGGTTTATCAAGAACTCCAAAGATGTTTATATGAAAACTGTTTTTGTCTGATCATAATGAAATGCAGAATCTTGGGAAGACCTGACAAATATCATGTGACATTTGTACCAAATTACAAAAAACATTTGTACTCGTTCTGATAATTTTAGAGTAGAAAATATAACCAACCAAACATTTCCCTTGATGGCAATGTGTTTTGCCAAATTAAAATTAAATAAGTGAATATTTTATACCAGAACAAGATTAAAGACACTAAGATTGGTGTATCACCTTCAATTTGTTCAACTGTCTGAAGTGTTTAAAAATAAGAAGAATTGCCGAGCACATAAATACACAACAAATCCCCGCAAATAATAAGTCTTAAGGTAGAAATTTACAAAAGTTGGAATCCAAATATTTTGGTGGGCCAGGTGATCTAACAAGTATTGACATGACAGTATGTGGGTAACATGTGTCACAATTAAAGGATGAAGATGGTGGGCCAGGTGGTCTAAGATGAACTGACATGTCAGTATCTGGGTAACACAGGTCACAGTTTAAGGATGTATATGGTGGGTCATATGTGAGTAACACAGCCAAATCTTAAAAAAAATATACAAATAATGTTTACAATATATTACAATGCATTTGCATCCAAATATAATTTACAAGCAAGGTGTTGCATTGATATGTAGATACTTCTATATTCTTTTTTCAATTATTAAATGCATAAAGCAGTATCACCTTTCTCTCTGTGACTTTTTCCAATGCCAATCCACGACAACATGTGATTACATCAGACAGGCTATCCATCTCATTCCTCCATATCAATCAAAAAATAGATTTTCCTGCAAATATTAAACACATCATAAGTCAATTTAATGGATTGTGAGATAATTTATTAACTTAACTATTATTACCTGTTGGATATGAAATAAGGAATATGCCTTTTGTATCCATACAAAATCCACAATTAAATCCTTAAAGAGAAATGAAAAAAACCTTAAAAAACCGACTGCCACCTCTTATTACTCAAATGACAATGTGTGTACATTTGTTGTATTTCAGTAACAATTCGATTGTTTTCAAAGAAAATGTCTTTAATTGCTTGTAAACAGATAATTAATGATAAATCAATCAATACACAATTCCAAAATCACAATAAAAAGGGAATATGACCATGAAATACAATGATTTGAATGGCAAAACTAAACATTCCTTTATCTTGTAAGAAATCGCAGCCATAAATATAATTTCATCAAAACCTGTGCATCCACCCTTAATAATTAATTAACATTGAACTTCCCTCTCCTGGTTAAATTTTCTAATCCATCTGTCATTTCCTCACTTATGACGTCATGTCTGCTATTATGTCATGTCTTTACTATTGATGTTTATTCGGTCAAGTTATCATATACATGTACCTTTCACAGATGAAGTTAAGGACATACTTGAATGTCTACAGCTTGTGTTGGGAAAGCAGTAGGTAGTGATATGATAAGTCACTGTATGTTAAAAAAATACGGCTTCTACAATTTGTAAACTCCTCCAGTTAATATTTAATTTTTGTTGTGTTGGAAAAGTTTTTGAACGTGTTGTTTTCAAATATATTTTTAAATTCTTATTGGACAACTCCCTTATCTATAAATATCAGTCCGGATTTATGCACGGCCACTCTACTGTGCACCAACTTCTTGAAATTTATCACAATATTTGTTTATCCTTAGAAAATCGTGAAGTTATTTGTACTGTGTTTTGTGATATATCAAAAGCATTTGATCAAGCTTGGCACCATATGGCCTACTTAAAAAATTAAAAACTTATATGGAATTTCCGGGAATTTGTTGCATTGGTTTGAAAATTACTTAAGTAACAGAAATCAAAGAGTTGTTCTACAAAATTGTCTTTCAGAAGTAGGGAATGTTAAATGATCAGTGCTAGGACCTTTATTATTTATATTATGACGATATTCAAAGTCTTTCAAGATTGTTTACTGATTGACTGATTGATTGGTGTTTTATGCCAACTTAAGCAATATTTCAGCTATATCCTGGCGTGATCAAATTTTATCATTACACGTATACACCTACAAGTTCTTTAGAAATAAAACATAAAAAACATAAAACACACTTGTCTATAAAACAATCGGATAATGTACAAATAAAAGAAACATTAAAAAGATAAAAACCATATACAGGTAAATGTATTTAGAACATACATTGTATGTTATATAACTATATTTTTGTATATAAATTAATTTCTTTTAAAAATTGTAAAATTGTGTTGCCTGTGACATTTGTAAATAAATTAGATAAACTGTTAATATTGTAGAATGTTTGGCGAACATCAGCAACATCCACACAGTCAATCAAAACATGTTTTAATGAATAATTGGAATTACACGGAATACATTCCCGTCGTTCCTCATTATTTAACAAATAACTATGAGTAAGTCTACTATGACCTATACGACATCTGGTCAAGACTACCTGTTCCTTCCTTCTTGTTTACTGATGATACATCACTATCATATTCATCTTCTAATATAAATGAAATTGAACAAAGATTAAATTCAGATATGATAAAAATTTACAATTGGTCAACAAAATGGTTAGTGGATTTCAATCCCCAAAAAACTAAATGTATGCAATTCTCAACAAAGTAGGGAAATATTAAACCTCAAATACTTTTCAATAATGAAGATGTTGAATTTGTATAAAATCATACACATTTAAGTGTTACGTTTTCATCTAACTGTAAATGGCATTGTCACATTCAAAATATATTAAAAAGCACATCTGCCCATGATCTGGTCAACTGTATGCTATGTAAATTCAAAATCAATCTTAACAGGGAAAATCTCGAAAAAATATATTTTACTTGTATAAGGCCATTATTAGAGTATGTGTGTGAACTGTGGGATGGTTGTACTATTTTGGATTTAAATAAAATTGAACAAATACAACACGAAGCTGCTAGAATTATTACTGGGTTGCTAAAATTTGCAAGCATAGAATCCCTATATTTTGAAACTGGGTGGGAACCCCTCCACTCTCGTAGACATAGTAGAAAATTACACTTGTTCTACAAAATACGTAATAATGACAGTCCTTTATATTTATATGACTGTTTACTGCCTTTTATACGAGAGGAAAATGAATTAAATTTGTGCAACCAAACCGAATTTAGAAATCCTCTCACTAGATTACAATTATTCGCAAACTCTTTTTTCCCTTCTTCTATTAAATCATGGAATAAATTAAGTTCACAATTAAGAAATGCACCTACTCAAAATAGATTTATACAAGCAACTAAAAATCAAACAATAAAACCCCCTAAATTGTATAATGCTGGATGGAGAATTTTAAATATAATTGACATTAGATTAAAACATAAAAATGTAGATCCAGTAGCTTGAATGCTGATCTGGTCCGTGTGCATTTGGCTAATGATCCAGGCTGTATATGTGGGTGTGCCTTTGAAGTAGCTGCGGAACCGTATCCCTTATGGTCCTTGGCCAGTTTTCTGATATTTGCGGACCATAGGGCTACGGATTTCACCCTATCAAAAACTTTCGAAACTGTGCAGTGAAAAAGTTGCACCGATTTTTTGCAAATTTTTGTCATGAAATCATGTGCGAGAATGATCAAACATATATATTTCGCTTCGTTAGATATTTATCTACATTCTTCCATACTTACTTACCTATTAATATACATTTCCAGCTCGTTATCATAACAAATGTCTCGATATTATCACAATGACAAGATGGCGGAACGAAGTAGGCGGGATCAGTTAATATCGAGACATTTGCTATGGTCCGCAAATATCAGAAAACTGGCCAAGGACCATAAGGGCTACGGTTCCACAGCTACCTTTGAAGATGCAATTAATTTTATATTAGAATGTTGTCTTTACAACGAAGCAAGAGAAGAATTGAAATTAAGACTAGTTTTTCTTCATGAACTAAAAATTGAAGTCCTACTTTTTGGCAATGACACCTTAACTGAGATGCAAAATTTACAAATTTTCAAATCTGTACAACTGTACATCAAACGGACGAAACATTTTACCCATTTATGATCACAACACCCCCTCCCATTTTTTTTAAATCAATAAGTTCCTGTTGCTCTCATTTCACATACAAGTATGGTAAAAAAAAATATGCTTATATTATTTAATTTCATGCTTGTTTCTTTTTTTTTTCATTTTTTATAAGGTACACGAATTTACTTATAATGTTGTATATTGTATTTTACTATTGTTGACACATGTACTATTGTAATTACTTATTATGTGAAGAGGACCCTTGTAAATTGTTATAATTTGTGTCCAATCCAATTGTTATAATATTTAGCAATAAAATATGTTTAATCTAATCTACAAACTTTCAGTTTATGTTTGTTCTACACCAATTTTTAATATATAGTTATTATATGATTCAATTTATTCAGATTTTGTCAAAAAAATGAAAACAGAGGTGTTGCAATATTATGAAAAGCTTTATTATACATGCCATGGCAATATATTTTTACATGATTGACAGAAATTTTAGGAAAAAAGTTTCACATTCTTTCAGTTTCACTGTCCATACAATGTTATATAGACATTGCGAAAGTTTTATGACTGGTCTATAATATATCCCTCACTTCTCAGGTAGCAATTGTTCTTAATATCCAATATCTGCTCTCGAACAAGACTTCAACATCTGAACACCACACTTGTATATAGTTTTATCCTAAAATGTATAGCATATAAAAGCGAAAAAAATTTGGAAATAACTCTGAATTTTATCTTTTGTAAATATTTGGCTGTATAATCATTATACAGCCAAATATTACAGTGTATATATTAAATTAGTCCCCACGCAAGCGCGGCATAGTGACATCAGTGACCGGCACGTTATCATCAGTATGTTGATGGAGTGCTGAACTATAAAGAAGAAGAATATCAAAAATGATAATCATTTAGTAGTCAATTACTTGAAATGTTAGTCCGTAATCGAGAATAAATCATTTAAAAATTAAATAGACAGTTGCAATGGGAAAATTGAAACCATCTCTATGTCATGCAGTTTCATCACAGGAACTTGTTACTATTTTTTTTTACCACTCAACTACTCTAAAAAACCACAAGGGAGGAATCTCAGATGTCAAATTTTCATACAACACTTTTTCAAAATAGTTTTGCATTGGTGTCTTGACCTGATTCGCCATAATGTTGGTACCCCTTTGAAGCATAATAAATATATTTTTGATATTCCTATTCCTTTTTGTCATAATCTTTACCTACATGTATCTGCAACTTTTAAGCAATTTTTAACAGAATTTGCCGGTTTTAGAGTTGTCAGTCGAGGGATAAAAAAAAAATCATAACAAACCCCTGACCCTGTTCTGTAGACACAGTCAGTGACAGTGCAGTGTGGTCTAAGCAGATACTCTATACTCTATGTCTTATGACTATAGTATAGACAGTCTCTGATTCTTCTCTCTAGACTCTAGTCTATAAGATAATCTATACCATTGAAACTGAAAGGGTCGTATTTATTCATTTGTTACAGAGCCAATTTTGTGATGCATTAAACTTGCAATACAAGTTCTTCTTCTTCTTTGGTTACGGAAAACCACCAATGTTTATTTTCTGGCGCATGCCTGGTAAAATGTTTTCAAATTTATAAAAAATTTCGGAACATAGTAAATTTGTTTGATATTATTGTTATTTATTTTTTATTTTTAGTTATATATTATCAGTTTTTACAATTTTTCTTTTAATTTTGGATTTTACAATTTTTTATTTTTTATTTTTACATTTATTAAGATAAAAACATGAATTCTCTTTATTTTATTCTGTGTGGATAAGTATCAAGGAGCACATTTTGAGTGAGTGCACCCTTGAAGGATTCTGTAGTGGTGTTTTTGGTTATGTCGGGGGATAATTTGTTCCAGTCTTTAACGGTTTGACAAAAGAAAGAAAATTTATAACTGTCTTTATTGCATTGGATTTGTCTGTAGGAGTCTTTCCGGGAAGATCTTGTCGTAGACTGGCTCTGAAGCAATATATTTTGTGTAGGGATAGCGATATTTTCATTTATTACTTTGTGAAACATTACGAGCCTAGTTCTTAGTCAGCATTCTTGAAGAGTTTGCCAATTCATGGTGTTTAACATCTCAGATACACTGCTGGTGTTATGATGTCTGTTGCATGTATACCTGGCTGCCTGTCGCTGTACCTTTTCTAGCGAGTTTATGTTTTCGCTTGTGCGAGGATCCCAAACAGTGCAGCAGTATTCTAATTTGGGTCTTATTAGGGTTTGATATGCTCGTTCTTTTATTGTTTGTGATTGTACTTTTAGATTTCTTCTGATAAAACATAATGATTTGTTTGCTTTGGCGGCAGTTTGTTGAATGTGGGTGTTCCTTCTTTCGGTATACAGCTATCCATTCACTGGATGATCACTAGCTGTTGAGATTGTGACACCTAGATATTTTGCGTGTTGAACAGATTCTAAGTTATTTGAATGTGATGATAATCTTCTGCAGTTAATTGTTGACTGCACTAAGTTCCATTTTCTGAATGAATTATATACCGATATTGAAAGATTAACCAGTAGTATGTGCTTTGCACTACACCTGAAAAGGTCAAATTTAATTGGGTAGATATTTAAATGAAGTCATGATTTTATGTTAGTTACAGAGGAACATTATTGTGTTGAACATTGGTGACATGAGACTGATGGAGGTGTATGTATATGTATATAATCCTTACTTATGGATGATTTTATATTTTACCATAACTATGGTCTATGGGCATCAATGGATGTATTTTAGATTTTACCACAAAATGTGCACAGATGATATGTCTTTTAGTTTTTACCACATTTATGAGTTTTATATTTTACCACAATTATGTGAATCGATGGATGTGTTTTAGATTTTACCACAATTATGTGCAACGATGGAGGTATCCTAGATTTTATCACTTTTTAAATTTAGCCGTGAATTTTACCAAATCTATGTGTCTTGATTTTACCACACCTATGTATGTGCCTTAGATTTTAACACAATTGTGTGCATCAATGGAAGTGTCTCAGCTTTTACTACTATTATGGGCATCGATGGATGTTTCTTATTCAAAGTGCGTGTGTTATGACATACTCTTTTAAAAATGTTCCACATCCCGTATAAAGTATATAATATAGTGTGATAAAAATTCATAAGAAATATAAACTACGCTTCAATAATGGATGAAGATCCGTTGAAGAAGTGGTTCGCCTGACAAAGGCGGCAACATACAGAGAAGGAAGGTACGGTTAGTCAGCTCTATTATCCAACATACCAAGACAGTATTGATTGGGTTTCGAAAATGCCTCCAGACGATGCAAGGGAAATAACAATTCGAGTTTCTTTTCTTTTATCGTTTGATTGAAGAAAATATCACATTACATTAGAACTCCGAACTTTTTTCCCCGGTGTCGTAAATTTGTTAGCTACCCATGAAAATTAGCTACCTCCAACTTCCGGTAGCTAATTTTCATACGGCGGAGCTATGAAAATTAGCTACTTGTCTTTTAAGTCATAAGAAAAGAGTTTTATTACGAAAATATCAATTAATACAACCAATATACATAACAATATTGGCCTATGCCATGCTACATGTATGTACAGCCGATACCAGGGGCGGATCCAGGATTTCAAGTTAGGGGGGCGCACTTAAAAAAATTGCGCCGAGCAGAGGAAGGCGCGAACATTTTAGGGGTATTTCGTGTGAAAAATCACTATTTTACGCCAAAAAATCATAGTTTTTACAATTACGAAGGGAGGCGCGAAAAATTTTGGGGTATTTCGTGTGAAAAATCACGATTTTACGCCAAAAAAACATATTTTTTCCCAATTTTAGGGGGGGCGCGCGCCGGGTGCGCCCCCCCCCCCCCCCTGGATCCGCCCCTGGATACATGTTCATGAAGTATAAATGATGAATGACGTATGGTCAGGGCCGTCTTATCAGCAATATATACACATTTTTAATTGTATATATGCAAAGCAGAAAATGCAATATGTACAGATAAATAATATGGTGATTGATATATATATCAAGGACGTATATAGAATTATTATACGTCCTTGTATATATATAGAAACTTGTTCATGTCATATAAATATATATATTTTTTTAAATATTATAAGACTTGAATTTATTTATATTTTATATCGAAATAACTTATTTTCATCCAGATTTTGCTCCATGTAAGCAAGGATTGATATATACTAGTATATATATATACGTCTGAAAATTAAACCAAACAGTGTTAGAATTAGATTTTAGAGCTGTCAAATTTTTGTTCTTCCCTCGACGGGATTTGAACCCACACCATTTCATTTCAAATATTTTATTGATAAATCAATAGGATTGGATAACAGGCTATGCCTATACAAATCCTCTCCAACAACTAGGTGGAACCATTTGAACACAATTTACATAAGACATATAGCAATCTACCCATCATGTATACATGCAATTCATCTTAATTACCAAGCATAAACACACCATTGATGCACTGCAGCACCATTCGCTTAGCCTTACGTCCAGCGCCCTAGACCATTCGACCACATCCACTCCCTATATATATATATATATAAATCCTTGATGTAAATGAATGAATAGGAGTTTGAGCTATCCAATTCTGGGATAAATCTATCTAATTAAATAGATTTTCTCGCCTACATCCACCCCCTTTTTTTCGTTCAAAAATACTAATTACCAAAAATCTATCAAAACATGGTAAAAGTAAAAGTGGAATAACTGGAATAGCATTTTTAATGTATTATTAGGTAGCTAATTTTCATGGCTATCATTTGGAACACCTTTGTGGTTTACGAAAATCTCGTTCCGAACGTCAAAAGGTAGCTAATAATTATAAGACACCGGTGAAAAAACATAAATGATAATTATTGTTTAGAATATTTAATTTTTTTTACCATAATTTAAACTCAACTTTAACAATGTAAAATAAATGTATTTTTTAAGAAACAATTGGGCTATATTATTTTTCGATCAACTAAGCTATCTTATTGCACATTTTATTATCGTTTAGTTTATATTTCAGTATTAACGGTACCGGGTCGTTTCGCCCCGATTACCTGTTCGCCCCGGCTCGATTCGCCCCGGGTTGTTTCGCCCCGGAAAGTGAGTCGATTCGCCCCACTTAATTGCTATTATACATGTATAACAATAGATGAAGTCTTTTTCGACAATCTTTGGGTAATTATTGATTTATTAGTTGTATACAAAAAAAAATAATAACATAAAAATAAAATAAAAATAATAAAAATATATGATAAACAACGGATGTTATATTAAAATATTTAATAATTATTGGTCAATTATTACCAAGAACGTATATAAACGTCCTTGTTGTTACTAATTAAACTGCCAAAAAATAATAAAGAGAAATTAATAAAAAATTGAAAATTGTAATTATTTTTATTCTTTGATCTGTCGATTACTAATTAATTGTTGTTGCTACATGCTTTCATAGGAACCTGTCCGACCCAAGCTTTTGCAAACTTGTGCATATTGAGAAAAGTGTTGTAACAATATACAAATGTACTCAGTTTGAGAAATTCTTTGATTTTTCGGTGAGTATGTATAAAAAGGGGTGCTATGTCACAAGATTCATTAATCAAAATGCCATTCCCTTGTGTACATGTAGTTTGTGACCAGGAGCACCGTGTCCCCCGTCACATTTGGGGACATGGCTTTGTGAAGGTGGGGGACACGGATCTGAAGCGGCGGTTTCAGGTAAGCTGGTGTGAAATCATAAATTATAGCATTAATACAATTATTTAAAATATATGACTTATTTAGCGGAACACCAGGTTCATTTCGGGAGATGTTGATCCCATTTTACCCACGTTATTCGTCCGGTATATAGGTGAACAGTTCTTCAATGTATGACGAGAGTGGTCAAAATTGAAAATTATCACAAGTCTCCGTCAGATTTTAGCTAATTTAAGGCTCGATGCACATTCTTTCAATGACATATGTTATCTAAAAAGTCGTCCGCGTTAAATGCAATCACTATTTCAAACCATCAACGCAATATAAGACGCATACGATCGAATTGTCTCTCGCGTTAAATTGTGGGTATGGGGGTAAAATATTTGTGACGCCAGGGGATCTGTGTCCCCCACCTTCACAAAGCCATGTCCCCAAATGTGACGGGGGACACGGTGAGGAGGTTCGATCTTGACAGCACGGCCGTTTAGGGGGTCCTAAAGGGGGGGGGGAGGGGGGGTACCAATCACGCTTAAGATTTGGCAAAATCACGCTTCACGCTTAGATATTTGGATATTTCACATTTCACGCTTATCTACATGGATTGAATACCGTTTATTGTCAGGGACTTCTTGGTGTCAGTTATATATGTGGAAGACCTTATTGTGACATATGTATGTGTAGTTTTATAGTTGTTTTGTGTTGTTTAGTTATATAGCAGTTCCTCATAGCTTCCTGATTGTGACTAATTTCACTGATTATATTACGATTTGAATGTTGTTGACTATATATGAGTGGTAGATATCGCTCACTCTTCCTGAGCATATGAATACACTAGCTGCGGAACCGTAGCCCTTATAGGTTCGCAAATATCAGAAAACTGGCCAAGGACCATAAGGGCTACGGTTCCGCAGTTAATGAATACACCAGACGACAGTGACGTGCTTGTGTTTCGTCTTCACGCTTAAAAGTAAGTTAGATTTTCACGCATTCACGTACAAAATAATGATTTTTCACGGATCACGTTGCACTAGAGATCACGTTTTCACGTCTATATTTTCCGTTTTTCACGCGTCACGCTTCCGAAAAAAGGCCAGTCACGTATCACGCTTAGACCCCTTTCAGACCCACGCTTTAGAGTGTGAATCTTGTTTCCAGTGGCAGCATCGTTTGTGTAATACTGGTAAGTAATTTTTCTTTATCTTCTTAACCTTTTTATATAAATATACAAAACTTTTTTGTTAAATGTAAACATTTTACAAATTTAATCAGGTGTCAAACAGGCGCGTAGCAACCCGTACGCAAAAACGCAGTTTCGTACACATCGAAAATTTTGACAAAAATGAATACATGGTAAATCTAGGACATAAGGTAGAATAAAACTAAATTAATAAACTAAATCAAATTCAAACGAATACAAACATGTTAATAATTACTTAATGTACCTATATTCAATTCCGGAAACTACGCTTATCATTTACGGAATCAGCATAGAACGGTGTGTGTTATATAAGTGCAATGCCGATCGATGGTCGTGCACGTGTTTTAGGAATGGAGTTTGGGGTGGGGGATTTGTTGTTAAGGTATGATTTTTTTTATTTTGCTTGAACAAACAAACTAATCGTATTTTTGTTTAAAGGAAAACCACAACCCAAAAACAAATAGCACATAGGATCGTTAACGTTATTGGAAGCGTATTGATATTAGTTTACTTTTAGTAAACTTTTAAAATCTTCTGGTAACCTGGATACGTATCATATGGAACGAACCGGAATAAGAAAAAAAGTATTGGTTTAACGCGGATGGAATTTGCATTTTTCCAGTCTGTACAGCCGGTGCACATCGACATCGTTTCGAATTGATTGAGATTACAGTTTATCATGTTTATACATTATCATACCATTGACAGAGGGTATAAATTATTTCTATTCGAGAAATGTTCATTTGAAATAAAATTTGCGTAAAAATAGTGAAGACTAGCTAATATTTTTTTCAGGGTAATCTCGAATTCTACAAGGAGAGCAAAGGCTAAATGGTTTCTTGAACACACTTGGATGAAATATTAAAAAACTCAAGATAGTGTCTACTGTGCACCGTGTAGATTCTTTGGCCCATATGTTAATTGTATTCGATTCCAAATCAAGCTTAACCCACTACACATTTGACAACATAACATTTCTAAGTCAACTATACATATAAATTTATATTATATTGCTCTACTCAGTAATATTTTATTTCTCAAAATTTATGTTCAAAAGTTGACTTGTTGCTCATGAAAATTGGGTTTCCGTGGGATCATTTTTAGTGCCAGGAAATTGCAAGAATGCAGGATTTTGCACGATTTACCCCCTGCCGTAAGGCAACCTCTGCGAGGTGGGGGAGATTTGAGTACACTTCATTTTGGGGTAGCTACGCCCATGTCAAACAATGAAAATGAACAAAGAAATTTTACACATTTAATCAGGTGTCAAACAATGAAAGTGAAGCCATACATAATATTAAACACGTCAAGAAAGCATGTTAATAATGAGGAAGACAAAAATAAAGTACCCATGAACAAGCCTTACAACATCTAAAATACGAATATTTACAATGGTATTTTCCATATTTAATTTTTTAAAGTACTACATGCTGTTGCGGCAGCCCTACACTTTAATGGAAGAAGAAGAAGATGTATTAATAAATGAGGGCGAAAGCGAATCGGGGTGAACGGGAATAGGGGCGAAACGACTGTCGGGGCGAAGGGGATTCGGGGCGAAACGACCCGGATTCTTATATTTCATACAATGCGCATGCTTCACATCGGTAGCAACAAAATTGCAAACAAGACCACATATCTGAGGCAAACCCATATCTGAACATCCTGAAGACCAAACCAGAAAATGACTACATATAGAGTTTGTATAATATTTGTTCAAATATTGTTGTTTTGTTCTTTAGATACATATTTCTCACCCCTGTATGTTTTTATACTCCGACTTTAAATAAAATTTGTATCTGTATCTGTACCCCTTGGATAAAGTAATCTGTTAATAATTTAGGTGAACAAAAATTTTCTTTCTCACTTTTGAGACGGACCAGTTCATATTTTTAGCGATGTGAAATTTTCTTATCTTGCACTAGTGCAAGACAAAAAAATCACATGCTGTACAGTTTATGTCAACTGCCCCCCGAATTCTCCATTCTTTTCCTTTGTAAAATAAACAATTCACTGGATATAAGTTTTCAATCTTTGATAAACACACAATGTCACAAATCCTAACAATCAGCCATATTTAATGATATTATTACATAATATTAACCTTCACGCAATACACAAAAATGCGGAATTACTTTTTTGATTGACATGAAGGGGAAATAACTTGCATTGTTTACATGATCGTCTGCTAAAAGTACATAGCTGTTAAACAATATACAACTACAGATAAAAGTGAGAAATAAAATCAAACACCGGTAAAAAGTGCAAGACAGGGAAATCTCTGACACCCTCGGATAAGATTTCAATCGTTCGCTGACGAGGCTCGTCTCGTCAGCGAACGATTGAAATCTTACCCTCGGGTGTCAGAGATTTCCCTGTCTTCCACTTTTGCCGGTGTTAAATTCTATATTTCACACTAATAAGACAGCACGTCAGAATCGTTGATTTATGGAATACTCTGCCACAATCAGTAATTGATGCAAAGGATGTAAGACAATTTGAAATAAGGCTCGATAAATACTGGGAACACCAAGATGTAAAATTTGAGTACAAAGCCAGCATCCAAAACAAGGAAAACACCGGAAACCACACAATAAATATTTATCCCATTTAAAAACATAAATATTTAAATATGATTAACTACATGTACAGTATATGGAAGCTTGTAGAAAAATATTTATTGAACCGAACAGTATCAATGTACTTATTCAATAAACTCCTCAAATGGGATTATAGTCCAGACTTCAGTTGGAGTTGAAATTCTGCAAGTTTACAAACGGGTGAAATCTGTAGCCACGGACAATCTATGGTTCCGCAGCTAGTGATCTAATAATATTGAGGTAGTTAACATTAACAAGAAACAATATTAACTAAAGAATAAGAACTTATCTTTAAATATGAATGGTTATCCAATAATATCCATTTGAACATACATCTTCCTGCATGTAATATTTTTAATTTAGGTTTTGATATCATATGCCATGGAGAACTTGATCGGAAGTGTTCGGTTAAATTTTATATATTTTGGAAAGCGTCTCATGGTATTGAAGCAAGCAGGTGTTTAGGTTTCCAAGGTCTCTCCATATGAATAAGTCAATAAACACATGATGGCCATTTCTCCAGATTGTCTGTTAGTACAACAAATAAAAAAGGTTTTGAAATTTAAATGAATAAGAACAATTAAAGAGAAACGTATTTACAAATGTTGTTATTGGTGGCCTATTTTCATTTCTGAATGCAAATATGATTTTTTTTTAGATATTGGCAAGCATGTTTATGTATTTAAAAATGTATCAATTCATTTATTTAATAATAATGATTGTAACATAAATATGCATTTTTCCTTTGATGTTTTTATGCAGTAATCGATTTAAAAATAGTGAACTTTTACAAACCATGGTCTAACAGTAACATGAAGATCTTGATGTTATTCCATGATCTTGATGTTATTCCATGATTTTGCGGACCTCGACAAAAGCACCCAATATTGATTTCTATTACAAACCATATATACCATGGATCTTACTCATGAACTTATTTAGACCAACTCATCCTTCAGATTCGTTGGTTTAAATAAGTTAATTCGTAAGATTCATGGTATATATAATACTTACAAATGTATTTATTAACAACTTCTGTTGTTAATTTGGGTTGTATGAAAAAAGATTAGTTTTGATCATGTGTTGCTTTCATTTGTCACTGCCACTGGGGAAAATATTCCATAGCTTATTCTTCACTTTGTGATACTAGCCCAAAACTAAAAATACTTCAGATCACATAATCAACTTCATTTAAAACATAGACAACCAGTTCAGCATCAGAAGGAGTTTCCAAAAGATTTTTGTACTTTTTCATATATGTTTTATACAATATTTCTAGCTATGAGTGCTCAGTTGTAAAACAGGATTTTCACCGCTTGATGAAAAATAAAAGATAGCTTGCCGTAATTCATAACATTTGGTGAAAAATGTTTCTGCGACTCCAATGCACGTTTTCTTCTGTCAATTATATCAATAATGTATAGATAGCCCTAAAATAGGGCAATCGCAAAATATACAAATATATTGATGTAGCAAAATCCTCGATATAAAAAGACACCAGTATGCAACTAGCTTTTTCAGAAAAAATGGCAGACCAACTTTTTGAGTTTTTATTTTTGTATTCAGTAACCTATCTCGCTCCTTCTTTACACTGTTTAAAAGTTCCATGATCCTCCTACACAATGAGCCATTAAACCACACCTTTAGGCCTAGAAATAAAAAAGTTTTGGCTTTTGAAACCTGAAAATAGATTTACTAGGACGCTGTCACTTCATCTGTCAGGAAGTACAACCAACTTAAAAATACTGAATTTCAAGCCACCGCCCCTTCTTATCTATGACACAATTTTCCTACATGCAGAGTGAATACACTTTTTAAGCCTATGATAATCAATTTTGTAATTACTTTCACTTTTCACCTCTTATTACTTTCCATTGTGAAAGGTTTGACCAGTAAGAGCACTTGTTTCATATCCAATTCATATAGAATTTTATTATCCCCTCGCCAACGAAGTTGCGAAGGGATATAGTAATGCTTCCGTCCGTCCTTCCGTAACATCCTTGTGAACACTCTAGGATCAACATCCTTCAATGGATTTTGACCAAACTTGGTACATATTTAGTCCTTAAGAAAATCTGGAACCCTTTTGATTTTCAAGGTCAAAGGTCAAGGTCACTGGGTCAAATTTTTACCACATAACATCCTTGTGAACACTCTACAATCAACATCATTCAATGGATTTTGACTAAACTTGGTACATACTTAGTCGTTAGGAGAGTCTGGAACCCTATTGATTTTCAAGGTCATAGGTCAAAGGTTAATGTCACCAGGTCAAATTGTTACTGCATAACATCCTTGTGAACACTCTAGAATCAACATCCTTCAATGGATTTTGACCAAACCTGGTACATACATAGTCCTTAGGAGAGTCTGGAACCCTATTGATTTTCAAGGTTAAAGGTCAAGGGGTCAAATTTTTACTTGTAACATCCTTGTGAACACTCTAGAATCAACATCCTTCAATGGATTTTGACCAAACCTGGTACATACTTAGACGTTAAGAAAATCTGGAACCCTATTGATTTTCAAGGTCACAGGGTTTAATTTTTAGGCGAGGGGATACGCCACGCTTTGCGTTGCCCTTGTTTTGGTTAGGCCACAGATTCTTGTAGGGAAAAGTTAAAGTAATTAACAAATTGATTATTTACATTAGAATAAACATCTATCAATATCTTGTAAAATTGTTTAAATTGATGCTAATCTATTTTAAGCGATTTTTCATACATAGCATGATTCATGGGGCCAGTATTAGTAAGTTACATACATGTAAGTACATTTTTTTTTCTCACTTGTTTCTTCTTCTTTTTTTCAGGGAGCAGATAGCAAAAGGGAGGAATTCCGCAAATATCTAGAAAAGGCTGGTGTTTTAGATGCACTAACGAAAGGTATGACAAGATAATAAATTTTCTGCTTGTTTTTCCAATAATTCAGCAAAATTGGCCACTGGACCAAAGACCTAGCTAGACTAGTAAATTTTCTAGTAGACACTGTAACAAAATGGAAATCATCATAAATGTTTACATCAGATCTAATTCATTTAAAATTGTGTTATTCTTAAAAATATCTGTCAAAAATGAAATTTTGATATGGACATATTTACAATTAATTTGTATCTCAATCTATTTTATTTGAAATAATTAGATGTATTACACAAGGGGTTGGAGAGGGGTTACTTAAAATGATATTGGGTGCGGTGGTGCTGATGGAGTTTGAAAAAACCCCACCTCATTCATATATTATGGCTGTGCCTCTAGCCACTAGCCCTATGCCCGTGACTAGTAAAAATTGATTTGGGCTAGTGGAAATGAGCATAAATCTTGTTTGGACAAATAGGAAAATTTCTTGAAATTGGTCTTTCGGGCTAGTTGGTCAAAACTTTTTTGGTGCAGACTGATATTTGAAGTACGAAAACAACACCCATTCATACATTATTCAGCTATTAGTGACTCATTCACGCCCGGTATCCCGATCCGTCATCGACGGAGGAGTCCGTCATCCACGGAGCAATGGGCAGTAAACAACTGTTGAGGTAGGTATGTTAAGTCTGATTTTATGAATATTTGGAGGGTGAATCCTGTATTATCAAGTTAGCTGTAGAAATGTATGATGTATAAGCTTCACATGGGTGCAAGCTAACTTCAAATTGATAGACAATTAATGAAAATATTAATCCTTGGAACTTTAAAATTTACTGAAAAGTAACGAGTTTTAGTTTTCAAGAGTTGATTTTATAAAAATGATAGTCATTTTCCCTATTTTTTTGCAATCAATTTCGTCCGTCGTCCGTTAACTTTTAATAAAACATTTTAATCTTCTCCTCTAAAACCACTTGGCCAAATGAACTGAAACTTTGTAGGAAGCATTTATGGAAGGTCCTCTATAAATATTGCACATTTCGTCTTGATCCGTTAACAAACAAGGCCGCCACAGGCAATTCTTGTTTTTAATTGGTCGATTTAAAAAAATATTCTCTGAAACTGCTTGGCCAAATGAAGCAAACTTGGTAGGAAGCATCTATGGATGGTCTTCCATAAAGATTGCACATTTTGTCCCGATCCGTTAATATAGACCAGCGGTAGAAAATAAAAAAATAAAATGTAATGAACCCATGGGCTACTCACCTATATCATATGTCATTGGAAAGAGGAATTAAGGGACTCTCAGAATAATGATGCCGTAAAAGTCGGAAGTGGTCACGTTTTTGCATAATTAAGGTCAAAGGTCAAGAACAATTTGTTTTTCGCTTTCGACTTTCGTTCGAAAAATGCATTTTCCTTAAAAATGAAATTCAATTTGACAAGTTTGATGGTTTTTATTTGATGGACCACATATTAGATTAGATTATTGAACCAAAATTCAGAAATGAATGACGTCAATTGACGTCGAAATGACTGTTTTTTGATGGGAATGTGATTTTTCAATGTAAGTGACTCGTATTTGCTTCCATAAAACAGTGACCTTGACCCAAGGTCATCCCTATTTACGTAATAATGACGTTTATTTATGTTTCATTATATTTTGTATATATATACTGTTCGATACAAGGAAGTAAATCAAAACATACCCGATTCGCCCAACACAGGTATTTTTTTGTAAGTCTGTATTTTGTCAGTCCCTAAATAGCTATGAGCATTGTACATCTCATGTGAACCCTTGTAGTTTTTTTTTATTAAAGTGATTCATAAATAAAAACACCCTTTTAGACATTTTGAACGTTTAAAACGTAAATATACATGTTTCATTTACCATCGTAATCCAAAACCCAATTATCAGAAAAATTGGGTGTTTGGATAATGCATTTGATCTGGTCAATCGCATATGGAGATATTCAGGGAATCAAATAAATACATAATGTAGTTGTTTTTATGATTTGTTTAAAAAAAGAACTCTTGCGTGCTTAAGCATCGTCATCTTCGATATCTGTCCTGTGTGTAATCACATTGTGACAGAGGTCTAATGCTTGGAAAGGACAAAGTTCTGTTCAAGACAAATTCTATTCAAAACAAACACAACCTTTACTACAAACGGATCTTCCGTTACATACGAGGTCCTGCAAAAGACCAAACTTTCCATCTTTACAATCATGCTCAAGAGGTGATCCAACTGCTGGCTTTGGAATATGTGCAATTAACCATATCTTTGTTTGGTACGAAGATCTAAGAACATGCTGTTTAAATGTGTCTTCACTCGAAGGAAGTCTCACCAAAGTAGAATCTTTGACAGTTTCCAATTTTACCCGCAATTTGTTCAGATCGATATGGCATCGTTTCGACTTTCCCTTCGGATCATACAACCTTGATATTAGTTTTCGGCTTAGATCGACTGAATCATTCTATTCGAGACAAATCACTAAACTGATTGGGTGGCTCTTTCAGAGCTTTGAATATAGAGTTCTTCCCGATACCGAAGAACGAAGAAGTGGTATCACACCCAGTTAGAGCATGATCAGCTGGCAAGATCTCACACACAACGGAGCTCAATGACTTGCATAACTCGTGTACAGGGATATAACGTCTACAATCCTTAGTGCTCGTAATAAGTCCTGTTTGAAACCAAAGCTCACTTGTGTTTTTCATATTTGGAAAATAATGTACTAAAAGGACAAGAACGTCCGTATCTGGGGATTTCACAACGATGCGACCTTGAACGTTATTCTCTTGATACAGTTTGTCAGAATACAGTACATGCCAAATTATGCAGGTATCCGCCTCTTCTTGTGTGCTTGCCAAACAACTGCAATCTAACATACCATTCTGATTCAACATTTTAACTGTTTCAGGATTAGAAAATAAACCGGTCAGGTAAAGTGATTGCCCTTCTTGGAGAAAACTGTTCTGACGAATATGTTTGGCAATTAATGTAATCGCCGAGAAATTTAATAATATTTTCACCAGAACTAATAAACTTTTTCCAGTCAGGAATAACCCTACCTTCAATCAAATGCAGTGAAAACAGACTTGGATTGACGGTCCCGTTCTGCCTTTTTGATAGAGTTTTGAATGTCATATCTATCAAAGATATCGACGACAACGGATGTAAACTGAAAACAAGAGATCTGATTTTTTACAAAATCAAGTGCCATCTCACCAAAGGTTCTAAACTTTTTTGCATTTATTGACTGCAACAAAGACATGTCATCTCTGATCAGAGTTGTTCTGGAAATATCAAAAAATGGGCAGTGTTTGTATTATAGAAATGTTCTGTTCCAGTTGATGTACAAGATCTGCCTTACTGGTTTTGCGCATTGTGCCATCGTCGTGAAACAATTATGTTGGAATCGGACCAATTGGAAAAGACAGAACCTTTTTAACAGTAACGTCCTCTCGACAATTTGCAAGAACCAGTTCCCGACGAAAAACTAGCTCAGGATTCATATGAACAGTGACTGTGTCCCCAGAACGACACTTCAGCTTAGTTTTGTGAGCCATATCTTCGAATGACTTCAACTTGGACCGTGTACTAGGATAGTAGAAACTACGAGACTGGCCCTCAGACAAAGAACCATCAACAAGTGATGTGACCATTTTTGTACCTTCTTCAACACAATTCAATAATGATTCTTGAACTTCCCTAGATGGAAGAAGTTTAAGTTGGCTACCAAACTGCCATTTTCCGGAAAACACTCACAACAGTTCCGACAAATGATTTTCTAACAACTTGTAAACATTAATTAAATTCTCTACAAACAATATTTCAAACCATCTTTTGTAACTAAAACGTTACAATTAAAAACAGCAAATGTTAACAATGAAGGGTGACAACAATTAAATACAGTTAACACAAGAATATAAGTAATTATTAAGAAAAATATGCTTTAGTCTCGATGCAATAAGATTTGATCGGACTGAGGATTATAATTTTAAAAAGTCACGGGCAAAATATCCGGAATCATTTTCTACTTTCGATATGTTGATGTGCATTTAAAAACGGTCCAAACCTCTTAAACTAGTAGAAATTGGCGCTATAATGATAATGTTTTATGTAAACTATGTTTACACTTTTGTTTTTAAAAAAGTTTGAGATCAATTTAATGAAAGCATTTCTTCTGACATAATTTTAAAAGTGACCGTTGAAATATTTACCACATCTGCTGGTTTCAAAGAAGCCAAACAGATGAAATAAAATTTATTTTAATAAGATATTTTGAATTATTTTATTTATTTAAGTTAGATTTAAAAACTACAAGCGCAACAAATTGCCGAAGATGCATAAATCATGTATAATATTGATTTTACTGAGTATGATCGGACTTTCTCCAAAAACGCAGTAATCCTAGAAAAATGTAGTTTTCGTGATAACGTGACCATACGATTGTATTACGGCATGTTAAATTTATTAGCTAAAAGCATAATCTAGCGTTTGAAAGTATATTTAGGTGTGTAGTCGATGGGTTGATTTAACTCTTTAAATAAGCGACTTTTTAGATTTCGCCGCTGGCCTAATAAACGTGGCCACCACAGGCAATTCTTGTTTATGATTGGTTGATTTCTAAAAAATCTTCTCCTCTGAAACCGCTTAGCCAAATGAACCAAAACTTAATAGGAAGCATCTATGGAAGGTCCTCTATAAAGATTGCACATTTCGTCCAGATCTGTGAACAAACATGGCCACCACAGGCAATTCTTGTTTCTGATTGGTTGATTTTAAAAAAATCTTCTCTTCTGAAACCGCTTGGCCAAATGAACTGTACTTGGTAGGAAGCATCTATGGAAGGTCCTCTATAAAGATTGCACATTTCGTCCCGATCTGTTAATAAACATGGTCACCAGCACCACAGGCAATTCTTGTTTCTGATTTAAAAAAATCTTCTCTGAAACCGCTCGGCCAAATGAACCGAAATTTGGTAGGAAGGTCCTCTATTAAAATGCTCATATCGTCCCGAGTCGTCAACAAACATGGCCGCCACAGGCAATTCTTGTTTCTGATTGATTGTTTAAAAAAAATCTTCTTCTCTGAAACCACTTGGCCAAATGAACTGACACTTGGTAGGAAGCATCTATGGAAGGTCCTCTATTAAAATTGCTCATATCGTACCGAGTCGTCAGCAAACATGGCTGCCACAGGCAATTCTTGTTTCTGATTGGTCGTTTTAAAAAGATCTTCTCTGAAACCGCTTGGCCAAGTTAACCGAAACATGGTAGGAAGCATCTATGGAAGGTCCTGTAAAGATTGCTCATTTTGTCCTGATCCGTTAACAAACATGGCCACCACAGGCAATTCTTTTTTCTGATTGGTCAATTTTTTTTAATTCTTCTTCTCCGTAACCGCTTGGCCAAATGAAACGAAACATGGTAGGAAGCATCTATGAAAGGTCCTTTATAGCAATTGCTCTTATCGTCCCGATTTGTTAACAAACATGGCCGCTACAGGCAATTCTTGTTTCTGATTGGTCAATTTCTAAAAATCTTCTCCTCTGTAACCGCTTGGCCAAATGAAATGAAACATGGTAGGAAGCATTTTATGGAAGTTCCTCTATAAAGATTGCTAATTTCGTCCCAATCTGTTAACAAACATGGCCACCATAGGCAATTCTTTTTTCTGGTTATTTCTAAAAAATCTCCTCTGAAACCGAGTAGCCAAATGAAACGAAATTTGGTAGGAAGCACCTACGGAAAGTTCTGTATAAAGTTTTCTCAAAGCAGAATGAAAGGTGCACAACACAAAATTAACTTGTTCTCACCATGATATAGTTGAAAAATTGCTGAGTTGGCATTAAACAACAATCACTCACTCACTCTATTAGCTCACCTTGCCATCACTTGGCATCCGTCGTCCGTTAACTTTTCACATTTTAATCTTCTCCTCTGAAACCCCTCAGCCAAATGAAGTGAAACTTGGTAGGAAGCATCAATGGAAGGTCCTCTCTAAAGATTGCTCATTTTGTCCCGATCCATTAACAAACATGGCCGCCATAGGCAATTCTTGTTTCTGATTGGCCGATTTTTAAAAATCTTCTCATAAACCGCTTGGCAAAATGAACCGAAACTTGGGAGGAAGCATCTATGGCATGTCCTCTATAAAGATTGCTCATTTCGTCTCGATCCGTTATCAAACATGACCGCCACAGGCAATTCTTGTTTCTAATTGGTTGATTTCTAAAAAATCTTCTCCTCTGAAACCACTTGGCCAAATGAATCGAAAGTTGGTAGGAAGCATCCTTGAAAGGTCTTCTATAAAGATTGCTCATTTATTTTCGATCGTTAACAAACATGGCCACCACAGGCAATTCTTGTTTCTGATTGGTTGATTTCTAAAAAATCTTCTCCTCTGAAACCACTTGGCCAAATGAACCAAAACTTGGTAGGAAGCATCCTTGGAAAGTCCTCTATAAAGGTTGCTCATTTAGTTTCAATCCGTTAACAAACATGGCCACCATAGGCAATTCTTGTTTCTGATTGGCCGATTAAAAAAAATCTCCTCTGAAACCACTTGGCCAAATGAACCGAAACTTGGTAGGAAGAATCTATGGCAGGTCCTCTGTAGCAATTGATCATTTCGTCCCGATCCATTATCAAGCATGGCTGCCACAGACAATTCTTGTTTCTGATTGGTTGATTTCTAAAAATCTTCTCCTCTGTAACCGCTTGGCCAAATGAACCGAAACTTGGTAGGAAGCATCTATGGCATGTCCTCTATAAAGATTGCTCATTTCGTTTCGATCTGTGAACAAACATGGCCACCACAGGCAATTCTTGTTTCTGATTTGTTGATTTCTAAAAAATCGTCTACTCTGAAACCGCTTTGCCAAATGAATCGAAACTTGGTAGGAAGCATCCTTGGAAGGTCCTTTATAAAGATTGCTAATTTAGTTCCGATCCGTTAACAAACATGGCCACCAAAGGCAATTGTTGTTTCTGATTGGTTGATTTCTAAAAATCTTCTCCTCTGTAACTGCTTGGCCAAATGAACCGAAACTTGGTAGGAAGCATCTATGGCATGTCCTCTATAAAGATTGCTCATTTCGTTTCGATCTGTTAACAAACATGGCCACCACAGGCAATTCTTGTTTCTGATTGGTTGATTTCTAAAAAATCGTCTACTCTGAAACCGCTTTGCCAAATGAATCGAAACTTGGTAGGAAGCATCCTTGGAAGGTCATCTATAAAGATTGCTCATTTAGTTCCGATCCGTTGATAAACATGGCTGCCACAGGCCATTCTTGTTTCTGATTGGTCGATTTCTAAATATCTTCTTTTCTGCAACTGCTTAGCCAAATGACCAAAATGGGAAGCACCTATGGGAGGTTCTGTATTAAGTTTCCTCAAAGCAAAATGAAAGGTGAGCGACTCGGGCTCAGCCCACTGAGCCTCTAGTGTAATAGTAATTGTGGTGTATTTTGACTATCAATCAAAGAATTAGAAAATATGTTACCATTCTAATTAAAAATGTGATTATTCGATAAGCTGATAAATTATCAGACATACATCATTAGATTATTTGTCTGTTGAAGAAGTGATTTCCTGTTTGAGAAATGCTAAAAAAAATATAGGATCATATATATTATATTTTACGATGGTGCGTTTATTTGACGACCTATGATTGGATAAAATCATTCCTAAAAATAACGATAGAAGGCAGAGCCATATATGGAAATCTAGAGAATAAGATTAATACGCTTTATAGTGGAAAATTCCATATGCCAGGTGACTGCAGCATTGTGTAATCTATTATTAATATTGCATAATTTGACCTTGACGCTGTCCGAAGTAAAGAAATATTGTAATCGATAATTGAGACAACGTATGCCAAGTGTACTTGACCAGGCTCACTATATATATGTGTGTGTATTTTGATTTAGCATGATTAAACACAACTGCAAGAAAGATGATGATTTATATTTTCTTCTAAAATAACACAGTAAAAAAACTTCTTGAGACACAATAAAAAAGATAGAAATTAACGTTTCTAATACACTACTTCAAAGAATGTACGGCTACTGATGCAGACGATAGATAAACGTGCAGTTACGAAACAATGCAGACGGAAAATTACAGATCAGTGGACGGTGCTTAATTTTGTCTAGTGACCATTACGTCTTTAGCCTTAGAACTTCCAAGAAAGTCTGTCAAACATAGTTCGTGGAAAAAACTTAGTTACTGTTTCAAGCTATAGATCAGCAATATCGTACAAAAATGTTCTAAGCTTCTGTGACCAACTATGATTATTTAGACAGTAAATAAATAGTTGAAGGGTTCGCGCTAAAGCGCTCACTCTTCAACAATTTACTGACCGTCTAAATAATCATAGTCGGTCACTAGGGTAGGAAGTTAATAACTTATATTGTATGATAAAATATAAAGTGGAAATTGCTCAACAACACTTTTTATTGTTTTATTTCAGTGTTAGTTGGTCTATATGAAGAACCAGAGAAGCCAAATAATGCATTAGAGTATCCTTTTATGATGTTGCATTGGACTGTTTATCTGTTGATTTCATAATGTTACAGGAAAACCTGCCATTAGAGATCAGTCTACTTTAAAATATCACAACTTTCATGTAGAATAAACCTCTTTTGGGAGACCACCTGTCCTGAAAGATAAAATCGGAAGGTCAAAGGGGTAGTCTCTCAAGACAGGTGATACTGTTTTCTATCTGGAAGCCATTAAGACTACTGATAAAAAGGGATACAGTTGAATCTCGTTATGTCAAACTCGGTTATACTCAAGATTTCGGTTAAGTCTAAATTTTCTGAAGTCCTGTTTTAAACTTAGTGCTTTTCAACCGGTCCATACATTTACCACAGAATACCCAAGAATACCCTCAGAGGACCTGTGAATATCCCTGAAAGACCGAGAAACAGATAGAATTTTTTTATTTCCCCGAAACAACGAAAAACTACCAAAATCTTATTAAAATGATAACGATGAAAATTAATGGCACAATTTCCTGACATAATAGCTGTTACATGTTCAAAAAAAGAAAATTGTGCACAAAAACAACAAATAATTATTGCATGGCTTGGTATAGGGAAGCTCACGGAAGTAATCAAGACCAATCTCGGTGATCAATATAATTAATTATTTCTCAAAATATTAAACAACAAAAGTATTGTTTTTACATTATATTATTAGGCAAACATAGTGTGTAATTCAAAATTTTAGAGAAAACAAAAAAAAATTATAACAATTTCATGATCAAAGAAATGACGGAAAATACGACGACATAAAGATTGGTTTGTATTTTGATAAGCATAGATATTCAGACAACATTGAAAGTGAAACCATTTTACTCAAAAAACCTCCTTTCCTATAAAACCCTCAAAAATACAAACTGGGTATATTTCTTTATTTCGATCTATATTTTGTTGAATAAGCATGAAATATAACAAGGAGAAATGAAATGGAGTCATGCCTTTGTTATTCTTTTTAGCTCACCTGACCCAAAGGGTCATGTGAGCTATTGCCATCACTTGGCGTACGTCGTAAACTTTTTCAAAAATCTTCTCCTCTGAAAGTGCTAGACCAATGGAGACCAAACTTGGTCTGAATCATCACTAGGGTGTCTAGTTTCAAAATTATGTCCGGTGATGCTGTGCACCAACCAACATGGCCACTGTTAATAAAAATAGAACATATGGTAAAATTGCAGGTTTTGGGTAATAACTCAAAAACCGTTAATAATATCAAAAATCTGACATGGGGTAAAAATGATCAGCACATCAAGATCTACCTACCCTGCAATTTTGAAGTAAATCTGATTACCCATCTTGGAGTTATTGCCCTTTTTTCATCAAATTTGTAAAATTTTAATACTTTTCGTCTTATATTTCAAAAACTATAAGAGATAAAGGTTAACTTTAAATTGCAAAAATGTGTGGCATATCAAGATCTACCCACCCTGCAATTTTGAAGTAAATCCCATTACCCATTTTGGAGTTATTTCCCTTTTTTCATCAAATTTTCAAAATTTTAATACTTTTCGTCCTTTATTTCAAAAACTATAAGAGACAGATGGTAAGTTGAAACTGCAAACATGTTCAGCATGTCAAGATCTACATACCCTGCAATTTTGAAGTAAATTTGATTACCCATCTTGGAGTTATTGCCCTTTTTTCATCAATTTTTTTTTTTTAATTTTAATACTTTTCGTCTTATATTTCAAAAACTATTTAGAGATAGATGTTAAGTTTAAATAGCAAAAATGTGCAGCATGTCAAGATCTACCTACCCTGCAATTTTGAAGTAAATCCCATTACCCATTTTGACCGATTATGCAAATTAGAAAAAAGGGGGATGAAATTTAAAAAAAATCTTCTCCTCTGAAACTACTGAGCCAATTTCAACCAAACTTTGCTGAAATGATCCTTGGATGGTCCCCTTTCAAAATTGTGTCCGTCAGCGCCGTCCTGTATCCAAGATGGCCGCCATTACTAAAAATAGAAATTTCTTCAAATGGCCAAAACTGCTCTATTTTAAGCCAGAAAGTGCCCAAATTTGAACTGTATAAGCATAATGATGAGCTTTTTAACATATATTACGGGATTTTTTATGAACTTTGAACTTTTGCCGATTTTGACCGATTATGCAAATTAGAAAAAAGGGGGGATGAAATTAAAAAAAATTCTTCTCCTCTGAAACTACCTAGCCAATCTCAACAAAACTTTGCTGAAATGATCCTTGGATGGTCCCCTTTCAAAATTGTGTCCGTCAGCGCCGTCCTGTATCCAAGATGGCCGCCATTACTAAAAATAGAAATTTCTTCAGATGGCCAAAACTGCTCTATTTTAAGCCAGAAAGTGCCCAAATTTGAACTGTATAAGCATAATGATGAGCTTTTTAACATATATTACGGGATTTTTTATGAACTTTGAACTTTTGCCGATTTTGACCGATTATGCAAATTAGAAAAAAGGGGGGATGAAATTAAAAACAATTCTTCTCCTCTGAAACTACTGAGCCAATTTCAACCAAACTTTGCTGAAATGATCCTTAGGTGGTCCCCTTTCAAAATTGTGTCCGTCAGCGCCGTCCTGTATCCAAGATGGCCGCCATTACTAAAAATAGAAATTTCTTCAAATGGCCAAAACTGCTCTATTTTAAGCCAGAAAGTGCCCAAATTTGAACTGTATAAGCATAATGATGAGCTTTTTAACATATATTACAGGATTTTTTATGAACTTTGAACCTTTGCCTATTTTGACCGATTATGCAAATTAGAAAAAAGGGGGGATGAAATTTAAAAAAATCTTCTCCTCTGAAACTACCTAGCCAATCTCAACCAAACTTTGCTGAAATGATCCTTGGATGGTCCCCTTTCAAAATTGTGTCCGTCAGCGCCGTCCTGTATCCAAGATGGCCGCCATTACTAAAAATATAAATTTCTTCAAATGGCCAAAACTGCTCTATTTTAAGCAGAAAGTGCCCAAATTTGAACTGTATAAGCATAATGATGAGCTTTTTAACATATATTACGGGATTTTTTATGAACTTTGAACTTTTGCCGATTTTGACCGATTATGCAAATTAGAAAAAAGGGGGGATGAAATTAAAAAAAATTCTTCTCCTCTGAAACTACTGAGCCAATCTCAACAAAACTTTGCTGAGATGATCCTTGGATGGTCCCCTTTCAAAATTGTGTCCGTCAGCGCCGTCCTGTATCCAAGATGGCCACCATTACTAAAAATAGAAATTTCTTCAAATGGCCAAAACTGCTCTATTTTAAGCCAGAAAGTGCCCAAATTTGAACTGCATAAGCATAATGATGAGCTTTTTAACAAATATTACAGGATTTTTTATGAACTTTGAACTTTTGCCTATTTTGACCGATTATGCAAATTAGAAAAAAGGGGGGATGAAATTAAAAAAAAATCTTCTCCTCTGAAACTACTGAGCCAATCTCAACCAAACTGTGCTGAAATGATTCTTGGGTGGTCCTCTTCCAAAATTGTGTCCGGCATTTCAGAACACCAACCAAGATGGCCACCACAGCCGAACTTAATTTAACATAGGACCCTATGGGAAATTCTCATAAAAATCTTCTTGTCTGAAACCATTTGCTCAATAAGAACAAAATTTTGATGAAATAGTCATTGGATGGTTCTCTTCCAAAAATGTGTCCGGCGGTTCGGCCCTTCGATCAAGATGGCCCCCACAGCCGAACTTAGCTTAACATAGGACCCTATGGGAAATTCACATAAAAATCTTCTCAGAAACCACTGGGCCAATTGCAATCAAACTTTTGTGGAATGATCCTTGGATGGCCCCCTTCCAAAATTGTGTCCGGTGATCCCGACTTCCAACCAAGATGGCCACCAGGCTAAAAATAGAAAAAAGGGGGGATGAAATTATTCCTCTTGAAATGCATTTTTTTGTTGACTCACTGCTTTTGGTTACTCAAATAATCAAAGGGAAGCAACTCTATTACAAATTGTGAAGTAGGAAAAGCAAAATTTTGAGAATCATTGACATATATGTTTTTTTACAGCAATTTTGATAACTTACATTAAAGGGGGAACCCCTGCCCAATTTTTTTTTTGTAGAAAGAGTCTGCAATGAGGAAGGCTACATTTGTTAATTTTTTTTACCGAAGTTATAAAGTTTTATTGACTGATGTTGTTATTATACCCAGGTGAGCTATACAGGCTCCTGGTTTTTTTTTTCATGCAAAAATTATTAATAAAATTTCATCAGCATGTGGAATTCACTACATTTACAAATCAATATTAACAAAGTCTCCAAAATTTTAAAAAAATACCTTAAAGTAAATACTATTAAAATAAATTATAATAAAAAATATAAATGAAAATAGAACTAAGGATCAATAGTTAAGAAGTGCAAATAATAATTCAATCAGCATTGCCTTCTGTCAAATATCTCTGTCAACAGAATAAAAAAAATTAAAAATCCAAAATCTTTCAAGATCTTTATATTATTTGTATTTTGTGGTATTCTTGGGCATTCAAAGGGTATTCCGGGGTATTCTTGGGTATATGTATGGACCCCTTTTCAACTTAATTTACTCCTCTTATATCTCAAAGTAAATTTGCAGTCCATAACATACAAATCAATTCAAAAAATTATGTTTATTATGTCAAATTATCAATTATATCAATAAACAAATCTGTCAAGGTGTCAACAGCATGGCCTCCAGTGTTTACTGTGGCAGGTGTGATTTATTTTGATAATTTACAAAGTGCTTGATGTTAATACATATCCTTGTCTTTTTATACCCCTGCTCCCCGAAGGGGAAGGGGGTATACTGTTTTTCCCCTGTCCGTCCTTCCGTCCGTCCAAGATATTTTTCGTCGCATTTTTCTCAATAACTGTTGATGACAGAAATCTGATATTTTGTCACAAGATTCATATAGGTATACCATATTGTGGGTAGCAATTTTGGACCCTTCAGATTCCTACTTCCTGTTTGCCGACTTAGTTGGTCTTTAATATGACTTTATACACATTTTTCGTCACATTTTTCTCAGCAACTATTGATGGCAGAAATCTGATATTTGGTCACAAGCTTCATATAGGTACTCCATATCGTGGGAAGCGTTTTTGAACCCATCAGATTCCTACTTCCTGTTTGCCGACTGTTGATTTTTATACACATTGAACATATATGCTCATTTTTCGTTGCATTTTTCTCAGCAACTATTGAGGGCAGAAATCTGATATTTGGTCACAGACTTCATATAGGTACCCCATATTGTGGGAAGCGTTTTTGAACCCATCGGATTCCTACTTCCTGTTTGTCGACTTTGTTGATTTTTATACACATTGAACATATATGCTCATTTTTCGTCGCATTTTTCTCAGCAACTATTGATGGCAGAAATCTGATATTTGGTCACAAGCTTCATATAGGTACCCCATATCGTGGGAAGCGTTTTCCGACCCATCAGATTCCTGTTTGCTGATTTTGTTGATTTTTATACATATTTAACATACATTTGTATATGCACATTTTTCGTCGCATTTTTCTCAGCAACTATTGATGACAGGAATCTGATACAGAATGTATTTGGTCACCAGCTTCATATATGTATGCCATATTGTGGGAAGCGTTTTTGGACCCGTCAGATTCCTACTTCCTGTTTGCCGACTTAGTTGGTTTCTATACACATTGAACATATAGGCACATTTTTCGTCACATTTTTCTCAGCAACTATTGATGGCAGAGATCTGATATTTGGTCACAAGCTTCATATAGGTACCCCATATCGTGGGAAGCATTTTTGAACCCATCAGATTCCTACTTCCTGTTTGCCGACTTTGTTGATTTTTCTACACATTGAACATATATGCTCATTTTTCTCAGCAACTATTGATGGCAGAAATCTGATATTTGGTCACAAGCTTCATATAGGTACCCCATTTTTTGACCTGTCAGATTCCTACTTCCTGTTTGCCAAAGAGCGGGGGTATCATAGGTGAGCATTAGCTCACAGTTCATCTTGTTTGTCCACTGAATTAGCAGTCTTCTAAACTTATATCCCTTTCAATAGGTGGGCCTGTAAAATTACTGAAGCACAGGCCCTGTGGGCTTGTGTCCCAAAAAGTTAAGCATCGCTGCGTGAGGACTGGATCATATGGTAGTTGGATCTACAACTACTTATGCAATCAGTGCCTATAATCACTAAAGTTGTGAGTTTGAATCCCGCTAATGGCAAGGTGTACTCAATATAACTTTTGTCAGTTACTTGTGGCAGGTCAATGGTTTTCTCCAGGTACTCTGGTTTCCTCCACCAATAAAACTGGCCGCCACGATATTATTGAAATATTGTTGAAAGTGGCATTAAACACCATTGCCCAAATCCTATATTTTTATGTTATATGAAATATTATATTTTTTATATCGAATATAATCAAGGATGACCATTGCATTGTTACTTGGGGTATTTTAACAGCCTAATGGAAAAAGTGTTCAGTATCTTCTCAGCAACTGATTGAACCCAAATTTAACATAATGAACATTGGATGATCCCAAATTGTGTTGAGTGGAAGTACAACACTCATATCAAATTCTACAATAATCAGTCTCATGTAAACCTCTGATTAGTTGAGTATATATATATATATATCTGTTCGTAGGTGTTTGTGATCTGTGGATTATAGATCTTTTCATTGAAAAACCTATATTATCATCATTCACAAGAAGATTTTGTACAGCAGTATTTTAATATCCAAACCTTTATACCACAGCAGTGACAAAACTTGTATTTCTTTAACAAAATTCAGCTTTTTAAAACAACATTTAGGAGCATCAGGCCCAGAAACAGCTGATGTTGAAGCCTTGAAATTAGAAAATACAGAACTCAGACAAAAGATTGAACAATTGACAGAAGAAAATAATGACTTAAAAACAAAGGTAGATTTATAAACACACTCATTATTGTACATGTATACAGTCAATATTTACAAAGGGCTTGGATATGTTGGATCACAAGTGTGTTAAAGATTGAAAGCAATTTTTGTGTAAGGTGGTCATACGTCTGTACATGTAAAAGACTTTAGGCTAACTTTTTTTAGCTCACCTTGCCAAAGGTAAAGTGAACTTTTGCCATCACTTGGCATCCGTCGTCTGTTAACTTTTCACATTTTAATCTTCTCCTCTGAAACCCCTCAGCCAAATGAAGTGAAACTTTGTAGGAAGTATCTATGGAAGGTCCTCTCTAAAGATTGCTCATTTTGTCCCGATCCATTAACAAACATGGCCGCCATAGGCAATTCTTGTTTCTGATTGGCCGATTTCTAAAAAATCTTCTCCTCTGAAACCGCTTGGCCAAATGAATCGAAACTTGGTAGGAAGGATCCTTGGCAGGTCCTCTATGAAAAATGCTCATTTAGTTCCGATCCGTTAACAAACATGGCCGCCACAGAATATTATGGTTTCTAATTGGTTGATTTCTAAAAAATCGTCTCCTCTAAAACCGCTTTGCCAAATGAATCGAAACTTGGTAGGAAGCATCCTCGGAAGGTCCTCTATAAAAATTGTTCATTTATTTCCGATCCGTAAACAAACATGGCCGCCATAGGCAATTCTTGTTTCTGATTGGCCAATTTTTAAAAATCTTCTCCTCTGAAACTACTTGGCCAATTTTTAAAAATCTTCTCCTCAGAAACCACTTGGCCAAATGAACTGAAACATGGTAGGAAGCATCTATGGCGGGTCTTCTATAAAGATTGCTCATTTCGTCCCGATCCGTTAACAAACATGGCTGCCACAGGCAATTCTTGTTTTTGATTGGTTGATTTCTAAAAAAATCTTCTCCTCTGAAACCACATGACCAAATGAATCGAAACGTGGTAGAAAGCATTCTTGGAAGGTCCTCTATGAAGACTGCTCATGTAGTTCCGATCCGTTAACAAACATGGATGCCATAGACAATTCTTGTTTCTAATTGGTTGATTTCTAAAAAATTGTCTTCTCTAAAACCGCTTTGCCAAATGAATCGAAACTTGGTAGGAAGCATCCTTGGCAGGTCCTCTATCAAGATTGCTCATTTTGTTGGGATTCGGTGACAAACATGGCCGCCATAGGCAATTCTTCTTTCTGATAGGCCGATTTTTAAAAATCTTCTTCTCTGAAACCGCTTTGCCAAATGAATCGAAACTTGGTAGTGAGCATCTATGGCAGGTTCTCTATAAAGATTGCTCGTTTCATCTCAATCCATTAACAAACATGGCCACCACAGGCAATTCTTGTTTCTGATTGGTTGATTTCTAAAAAAATCTTCCCCTCTGTAACCGCTTGGCTAAATGAATCAAAATTTGGTAGAAAGTATCCTTGGAAGGTCCTCTATAAAGATTGCTCATTTATTTCCGTTAACAAACATGGCCACCACAGGCAATTCTTGTTTCTGATTGGTTGATTTCTAATAAATCGTCTCCTCTGAAACCACTTGGCCAAATGAATCAAAACTTGGTAGGAAGCATCCTTGGAAGGTCCTCTAAAGACTGCTAATTTAGTTCTGATCTGTTAATAAACATGGCCACCACAGGCCATTCTTGTTTCTGATTTGTCGATTTCTAAAAATCTTTTTCAATGTAACTGCTAGCCAAATGAACCGAAACTTGGTGGGAAGCACCTATGGCATGTTCTGTATTAAGTTTCTTCAAAGCAGAATGAATGGTGAGCGACACAGGCTCAGCCCACTGAGCCTCTAGTTTAGAGGAGATATACACCGATTGAAAGTGGTAAATGCCCAGTAAAATATGCTATGGTCTAGTAAACAGGACTTTTTTACTGAACAGATTGTCTAGTTAAAATCAGAATACCTCTGGAATCACCAGAATCTATGACATTTGTCTTTCCTTTTGACAACACTAAACATTCCATGGTACATTTAGATAAGATTGATTGATTGGTGTTTAACGTCCAGTGAGCAATTTTTCAGCTATATTCAGGACGAGAACATTTAAAAATTTAAACGCCACGGGACTCGAAACAAGGAAAGGTGATGGATAGGGATGGATAATTTAGCCAGTGCAACAGGTCTCCTATGGACCACTCATCATGCGCATAATGCTCATAGTGAACTGTTACACTGGGTTCTTTAACGTGCGAAGAGGGTGGCAATGTCTCAACACGGGACCTCGGTTTTATTTACGTCTCATCCGAAGGACGGGTTGGTTGTGAATTTATACATCCTGCACTACTGACGGACGCCCCTTCAAGCCGAAGAAGCTCTCTTTTAGATAAGATGTTTAGCAGACATTTGAATATTGTATTAAATACTTATCAACCTGATTTTCTTACAGAGCTCCATATAAGCTGCGTACATAAACAATACATTTTTGACTTTGAGAAATTCCCTGTAATTACTTCTCTTTATACTTTTCGAAAGAGAAAGTGTATACATCCGAGGGGTACCGAATGTTTGCCTTTCTAAGCATCGATGTCAAAAGAGATCTGATTGGATGTTTAGGATAAATCATCCAATCGCAGTCAATATTACAAATAAATGCGGTTTAGTTAAGAACTAAAACGAAAGTGAATTTGGGAACACCTTGTTCGTTGAAAATGAGCAAGAACATGAATAAGCACGCTACGGAAAATTATATACTTTTTTAAAAGTTCCTGACAGTTTCATCTGTGTCTAGTGACAGTATAGTTAAAGGAATCATTGATGACATTATCAACACGGCTGTGAAAACTGCCGAAGTCGACGAGCAAAAAACTAAATATTTACAACATTTTATTAATAAACATGACACAATCGTGTAAAATTAAACAGAGATATACATTTCACTTGCATCCTGTGTTTATTGAATAACACTTGTGTTAAACATAATTTTAAAAGTGTACATGTAAGCAATCTTTTCTGAAGTAGAGAGTACAACAGTGCAAAGGAAATATGCAAATATGCATCATTTTCAAAAGTAGGGGGTAATTACCCTTTGGACTTGAAAATTATGTGGAGCTCTGTTCTTAAATCACTACAAAATGCATGTTAATAGTAAAAAAACAAAAATAATTGACCTTTTCAGGATAACTGTGGTGCTGCATTCATCTGGGACATTTGTGAGTGGAAAAGTGACGTCATAAACGCATTAAATTTTTCTACAACGTCATTTTACAGGAAAGGGTATTATTACCACTCACAAATGTCCTGGATGAATGCAGGACGACAGTTATCATGAAAGGGTCTATTTATATTTGAAGAAAATGGAGGGAAATATCTAGGTGAGAAAAAAAACTATTCTTGAATTTGTTATTTGTTATTTGTTATTTGTTATTTTATAGGATTGTATAAAAACTTAAACAATTGGTTTATTAAACTCTTGTTTCTTACTTTATATTGATATGAATCAGATGGCTAATGTAAGTATCCTCCTTTCATCTTGACTTTTATCAGAATGGGATTGAAAGAAAAAATGTCAGTGAAACATCTCTGAACTGAATCCTTTACACACAGTAAACCTGAGTAATTCAAGTCAATGACAATGTTGTCAAAATCTTACAATTACAGGTGTATTCTTAAACATCTAAATAAACATAATTCTAATAGTATTTTGTGTCAGCGATGTTTCACTCTACTCTATTTCTTTATCTGTTGATGTAGTTTATAGACAAGTTGCCATGGTAACTAAAATTTCATTTTTAAACAAATCTTTTCTGGTGCTCAAATATTTCTCTTGTCTGATCGGTAACTTTATTATGTGATAACAAGTTATAATTGTAGACAGTATTACTGGTGCTCAAAGACTGATATATTTTATGATCTAATTTGATGACCACCTACCTGTATATTGTCTGGCTGTACTAGAATTAATGATGATATTAATTTTGGTCGAAATATTTTTATATCTTATGACTGTGCTAAAATTAATGATTGTATTAATTCACTCAAATTTCTATTTATATTTTATGGCTGCTAAAATTAATGATAGTATTAATTTGCTCAAATTTCTTTTGATATTGTCTGGCTGTGCTAAAATTCAGTTATAATATTATAATTTCCTTTGGTCAAAGATCTTTTTATCTTGTATGGCTCTACTAAAATTTGATTATAATATTATAATAATCATTGCTCAAACTTCTTATATTGTCTGACTAAAATTTTATGATATTATATTGCATTGTAGTAAGTACATGAAACAAATCAGTAACATGGTTAGACATGTATCATCATTAACATGGTTAGGGACGTTTCTATTACATGTGTGACAAAATTAGTTAACACGTATTTAAAATGTGTATTCAAATTCTAAAAATAAATTAAGGTTATAAATAGGTGATAATTTGCACACTTGACCTTATAATTAATTAAGTCTCCCAAACAAATTATAATAAGTATTTTGTTGACATTAATTGTTAATTAAGTCTCTCAAACAAATTATAATAAGTATTTTGTTGACATTAATTGTTAATTAAGTCTCCCAAACTTTGTTTTTATGCTATTTCTTGGAAGCAGAGGTGTTTTTTTCATGTTTATTTCCAACCACAAATTTTTACACATTGTATAGGACAAATTTATAACCTTCAGATAGCTAATTTTATAGAACAAATGCTAGATTTTATGTATAAATATATGTATTGAATTCTTGTACATATTCATATTACTTAATGTGCTTTCAGCAGTATGTGTAATGTAACTTATCTCATCAGTTAAGAATATAGACATTTCATTTACAACCACTGATGCTGTATATTTCTCAGCGACCATTTTTTAGACCATATGACATTTTTCCATCATATTGCATCAATCATACATCTTGAGCATTTCACACACAAAAATCTAATTTTAAATAAGCTTGGCTGATATGATTGTAAATTGCTTTTGAAAATCCAACTCTCCATCCATGATGGCTTTGATGATTGAAAAGGAAAAATTGTCTAAATTGTCATAGCTTTTACATGTTAAGTTGTAAATTGCTGAAATTAATATACATGTACGATATACATGTACTATAGTTGTGTGATAATGAGTTACGAAATAAAATCCAAGACTTCTTTTGAAACTGTTGAACCAAATTAGACAAGTCATGTATTGTCTTTATGCTTTCAATCTGATATCACTAAAATAATCATAGCTTACTTTAAAGCTGAAATTGACTCAAATTCTAAATGGTTCTATTATAAATACTTTGATACTATTGATAAATGCCATCTCTGATGGAGGTCACTGTACACATATAATGTAATATCATTTATGGTAGCTCTCAATCAAAATTTTGGAGAACTTAGCATCAAATTGTTGAGTAATGTACATGTAGTTTCTTGAGTCTTGGTTTTATGAAAATAAGGTAAACCTCAAATGGCAGGTGTACTTTTACATTTCTATTTATTGTATACTTTCAGATGCAACAGTATGAACCTGATCAAGAGCCACCAACACAATAAAGTCATCAAAGTTCATTTAAATTTATTTATTTTTTTTTTAAAAACATGTAAATTGTTGAGTATATATACATTTTGTATATTTGAATTTTGTTCTTTTTTTAGTCAGTTTAATTATGATTTAGTTTTTATACAACTGCATTTTTTATGAATTGGTATAATCGTATAGCTCTGTTTTTATTGGCCAGCAACTTGTTTTGTGCTGTCAGTTACAGTTTTCCATTCAGATTTTCCTCTAAATGTTAGTAAAATGATATTATCGTCATATTCAAATTTGTTTAGTGACATATGTTAGTAGCTAAAGTAATTACTAATGTATTTAAAACATTTGCTTGTGTCAACACTCAACTTAAAATGCCTTAATGAAATATGTTCTATATACAATATCATGTTATGTTTTGTTAGCAAAACTTGTTAGTTCATGAATAAAATGTTAATAGCTTTTATTTTAATGACCCCATAGTTTCACGGTTTCTGATGTAAAATCTTCTAATATTTTCATTTTAAGATGAAAATTTCTTTACAAAAATAAATAATAAAATAGGAGTTAATGTGGAGTTCAGTTGCTGAATGTAATCAGAAAATATACTATAAGTTCTAAGCTCCCTAGTAACGACTATGATTATTTACTTACCGTCTAAATAATCATCATCGGTCACGGGAGCTTAGAATATTTTTGTACGATGTTGCTGATCTATAACTTGAAACAGTAACTAAGTTTTTTCCACGAACTATGTTTGACGGACTTTCTTGGAAGTTCTAAGGCTAAAGACATAATGGTCACTAGACAAAATTAAGCACCGCCCACTGACCTGTAATTTTCCGTCTGCATCGTTTTGTAATTGCACGTTTATCTATCGTCTATCATTATTTTTAGGAATGGAATTTTCCACTGGCCAGTAAAGCGTATTAATCTTATTCTCTAGATTTCCATATATGGCTCTGCCTTCTATCGTTATTTTTAGGAATGGTTTTATCCAATCATAGATCGTCAAATAAATGCAACATCGTACAAAATGTATTGTAGTGTATTACATTTTACAAATACTCAAGGAATCACAAAGTTTCATATACACAATGTAATTAGGAGCATTTTGAAATCAGATCACAAAGCTAACAGGTTATTATGCTGAAGTTTTCTGCTTGAGGTATCGCATGTGAAATGTCCAGAACTAAAGGCTATGGTTTACTTTGTGTCACATTATGGCTGGCATATGAAAGATAGTTATATTTATAATCAAATGAATTTTACCTCTTGTTAGTAATAATATTGGCAGGCCTTTATATATACAAATGTATTGTTTATACAATTTATTTGAGAAAATTTGTATATTTTTGCAACTTCATCCAATTTAATTTTAATATGCAAAGGTATATAAATATTTTTTACTTGTACAAGCTAGAAATATATAATGCTGAAATATTTTGATTCTTGTAGGTTATACACCAATAAAACTGACCACCACGATATAACTGAAATGATGTTGAAGGTGGAATTAAACACCATAACCATAACCCTATTGTAGGTTGTATTTAATACAAGAGTTTGATGAAGTAAAAACAATTCTCATTTTCTGACCAACATAATTTAATTAAGTTTTCTAACATTCAGACTTTTACTACAAATTAGATGTATGTATTGTCAGAAGGAAACACCATGTTCTGTATTAGAGACATTTATTTGTATAAAATTGTTGTGAAAGGAAAACAATAATTTTGTATATGGACCAATAAAAATAAAAAGGAATCCAAGTTCTTATATGTTTTCAAAATTTCACTGATCAAGTTTGAAAATGGTATGGAGATATCCATCTCTGTAGCCCAATATATTCCAATACGAGTGCGTTATTTCCAGTACCTGGGCGGTCCCAGGCGCTGTTTAGTATGACCGAATATTTGGTATTAAAACAATAACCGACAATTTCACATGTACGGACGTGTAAAACAGAACCACATGTATCAGAGAAAAATTGGTATTAACCTTAAAGAACTAATAGATATATTTAATTGGACAATAGTTGTCATCTTTCGTTAAACACTTTTTTAGCTGTACTTAATTCTTAGCGGCAAACAATGTGATGATATACTTCAGTACATTTTTAGCTCATTTTGCCAAAGGCAATGTGCGCTTTTGCCATCACTTGGCCTCCTTCGTCTGTCGTCCGTTAACTTTTCACATTTTAATCTTCTCCTCTGAAATCCCCTCAGCCAAATCAAGTGAAACTTGGTAGGAAGTATCTATGGAAGGCCCTCTATAAAGATTGCTCATTTTGTCGCGATCCATTAACAAACATGGCCACCATACGCATTATTGTTTCTGATTGGCTGATTTAAAAAAAATCTTCTCCTCTGAAACCGCTTCCCCAAATGAACCGAAACGTGATAAGAAGCAACTATGACAGGTCCTCTATAAAAATGGCTAATTTCGTCCCGATTCATTAACAAACATGGCCACCACAGGCAATTCTTGTTTCTGATTGGTTGATTTCTAAAAATCTTTTCATCTGAAACCGCGAAACTTGGTAGGAAGCATCCTTGGAAGGTCCTCTATAAAGATTTCTCATTTAAGGTAGCACTATACAAAGATTTTTTTCCCTCCAATCTTCCATCTGAAAACAGCTATAACTTTCTTAATATTGCATCCAAATTAACAAATGAAAGAAGAAAGATATATCTTTCCACTGATTATAATATTATGATTATACAACAATTACATAATTAATTATTATGCAATTAGTTGCAAAATCTTGATGTGTGCACTTGACCAAAATTAGCTGTTTCATGTTTATTCAAATGTTAAAACTTTTTACAATTTCTTAATCAACACAGCATGACCTCCAAAACCGTGTCTCAGATTTTTTTCTGTGATGTTTCAATCTCTCTTAAAGCCCCATTATGTGTATACAGCCTGACTTCATAAGATTTCACCAACTTTAATTGTGTGTAGAATTTGTTCTATTAATTCTATCAGAAATCTGACACGGTTTTGCAGATAATAGGTCTAAGAACATCATATACCAAAGCCAAACCTCTAGGGGTACCAATGCAGGGGGCTAATTTCATTTAAAGTCAACATTTTATGTCAAAAATTGTAGTGGAAAAATCCCAAAAGTTGTAATTTTCCTCTTGGTACCTCATTTTCTTGAATAAAAGTCACAAATGTGCCATGGGAACACTTCAGGATTGACCTTGAATCATAAATCAACAATGATTTGACCAGAAAGATAGAATTTCTTCACACAAACTCTAAATATAGCTGGAAAATGCACACCTTGTGCAGTAAACACATGAAATTGGCAGGAGAAGTTACATCACTCTGACCTAGCTTGAGGTTAACTGCCTACTGATAAGGTCAAAACTCCACCTCCACTGACTAGAATGAACCACTAATTATAACAGGAATCACCTGGAATCTTAGTTTGCTCATTATGTGTATTCTTCCCTTTTAGTTGGATTTTACTAAATGAAAATTATACATTAGATATGTTGAAATAAATTCCATTGCAAATAACTAATTTATTTCTTTTGGCATTGATGAAAAGTTAGCTACATCCATGCTGCTTTCCCCTTCACTTAATGGAATCTTTTCTTATCTCAATTATTACTGGTCAGTGGTCATAAAACTATCAAATTATCCAGTAGATAAACAATTAAGGACCGCCCACTTGTTTTTATCATCTCTGATTCAAGCACATGTGTTTGTTTACAAAACTAATTAAAAGTAATGCTCATTAATGGTACATCATATCTGAATTATTTTTTCACCTGTGTATCAAGAATATTATAATAAAATAAAAATTGATTTAAAAAAATTTTGATGAAAAAATATCAATTTTTGTATAGTGCTACCTTAATCGAATGGTGTCATGAAAGTAAAAGAAAATACAAATTAATTTCTTTGTATTGAATTAATCTTCAAAGAGGTAATTATAAGTAATTATGCTAAATCAAATTTTCAAGTTTATTTGAAGTTTTTATGAATGTATTGTCAAAATACCAATTAATCAGGTATTGTCTTAAACGTTATATAAACATGTCTAGTGTCACAATTTCATATAGGTATAACCACCATCACCTGTAACTTGAGGCTCTTTCAAGGAAATTCTTTTTTAAATATCATTTATTTTTACAAAAAAAATAAAGGCAAATGCTGCTGTATTAGAAAAAAAAAATACACGAGTTTCCGTTTTGAAAATATATGAATACAGCATATTTTAAACTCTAAATGAAAATATAAATACATATAAAATAATTAAAATTAATTAGAAATAAAATAGACTTAAATCAGATTTTTTTCCCTGCTATTGCTCAAACCCTTGAGCACTTTACAAAACTGCCAAAACACATACACGGTTACCAGACCAGAAGAAGCTGATGTAACTTCTTTGTTGAATTCCATTTGCAACTTTGATTTTGTCGTAACCATTGTTATTGTTCAATTGTGCCCGGCTTTTAAGAAAGGGCTCAGCAGATCACTAGATTTAGATTAAACTTATTTTTATTGTAAACTATATAACATTTGGATCGGACACAAGTTGTTCCAACTTACAAAGGTCCTCTACAAGAGAGATCACTTGACATAGGCAAAGCCCTAAATAACGTAACTTTAATTCAGAGCTCACTAGACTGCAGAGCAAATGTTGAACAATTCAACCACCAGTGTTTTGAGAGGAGTGTTAAAATATGTGAACCGCTAGACATAGAGGCTAAAAAACCAAGAATATGCGGGAGACAAATAATGAGAGATAATGTTGAAGCAGAGTCCGGAAGACTACTTTAGGAAGTCAATAACTACCTTTTCTCTAATGTACGCTAAATGAAATGAAGGTTTACCGACCTACACGCCAGAACCGCTTTGGGACTACAGTTGGTTCCATCAATTATTGAACATATTGCTCCATAACTGAGCCCCCCGTCAACAGAGTCTCTGGATCCGCCCCTGAGGGTATCAGTATACCAAATAAAGTTTTGTTCTATCACGATAGTTTCCAGATGCATCTAGTTCTACAATATTTAACTCAGTAGTCCGCAAGGGGCCTTCGTAGTCGTGATCGTTTGGGAGTTGGATTTACAACTACCTATAGATGCAATCAGTACCTATCACGACTAACGTTATGAGTTCGAATCTCGCCCAGGCGATACAACATTATGTGATAAAGTTTGCCAGTGACTTGTGGCAGGTCCGTGGTTTTCTCTGTGCACTCCGTTTTCCTCCACCAATAAAACTGACCCCCACTGAAATTTGTTGAAAGTGGTGTTAAACACCAATCCCAGTAGTCCGTACGTTTCCATTCTTTTATGTTTATTTGTTTTTATTGTATAGAACGCTGGGTTTTATGCAAATTCCCGATTTTTTCGTATCGTTACTAAAATCGTAATTCAAATCGTTTGACTTCATTTCAATAACAGGCAGCTAACTAAAGTTATAAATAACGTTTTTACCTGCATTGGAATGGAATAAACCTACAAAAATCATGTGCTTTGCCTTTAGTCCTTTACCATTAAAAAGTTCATTATGCCAAATAATTGTAATCTTCAATATATTTTTTAAATGAAATAAATTTGATAATTGGGATAGTATAGTGGTGCGTGTATAGGTCAACAGATAAGAAAAGTTTGTAGATGCCAAAAGGTATATCGGAAGTCATATATCGAAGAAGGGCAGACAATGCAATGGCCAAACGAAAAAGGACAAAATGATAAACAGTAGTCTACAAAAAACTACAGAAAACTGAAAATTGAGTAGCACGAATCCCACTTAAAACCCGACGGAACTCTGTCGGTAACAACTTGAGTCTTTAGTTTTGCATTGTATGGCAGTTCCAGGTTTTGTACAATTATCAGCCAGTCTGATTGTACAAAATATTTGAATGCTACCAAAATCTGTCGAAAATAATCAAAAATAGTAAGAAACAACGAATTTTCTTTATTTAACTATTTATTACGCCATTCATAATACATCTGCTCAAAATCTTTCTAAAATAAATGCTATGATTAACCCGCTTGTCGAATCTTTAGCAGTTAATAACACTACACGAAGAAGGAATATATTATCTGTATAATTTTGTACCATATAATTTTAAAGAGTGATTTAGATTTGAATATAGATTGACCTAGATATATTCATTCAAAATGTTGTATGTGGAGACGGGGACTTTTATTCTATTTTGTTCACTTGGAGGTAGTATTTCCCGAAATTCAGGTACTTGTTGGCATGAAGTTAATCAGTATTGCAGTGTGAGTAACAAAACATCATGTACAATGTACACCTTTCATGAACATGTATAGACTACACCAAGCAGGGGCGTAGCTGGATGTAAAACTATGTGCAATCAAAGAACTTCGGTGAGGGGTCTGGGGGCTGCCTAAGGCCCTCATCGGGTCCAGGGCTGAAACCCTGGTAGGGGGACCAGGGGGACAAAGCCCCCCGGAAGGCCAGCGTTTCTAGCAATTAGAGAGGGCAATTCCTGTTGTTAAGGGAATACGATACAGTAAGGATTGCCAATTGATTTTTTCATAAAAATTCGTGATTTGGTCAATTTCGACATGCTCTTTCCAAATATGCAAAGAAAAATATACCTTCGTGACTTAGTTTTCGAGATATTTACGATCGAATTTCGACCATTTTTCGACAAATTTTTAAAATACAGATTTTTATAGCGGTAAAGAAAATATCACAATTTCAAAACGGTAAAAGATAATTGCATCCGGTTTTTTGCAATAGCTTCCTATGATAATTTCGTTCAAAGATGATGAGCATGTACATTGCCAATAATAGATTAAGTAGTCCAAAAATTCTATTTATTTGTGGAATAAGGATTATTTAGTGGTTTCTTCATGAATAAATTTGCATGTAGAAAAAAAATGACAATTGATATTTTCTTAATATTTTGTCATGATATTCTCGCAATGATTTTATTTAGAATTTTAACAAAAAGTAAGGGGGTACATGTGCTTGTTTTTTAGCTACAGAACAAAAACCGTGCATTTTTCATGACAAACCTAGACATCGTCAATTTCGGTGCCAAATTACCCTATGTACATTGCATTTTAATAGGTAAAACGTCGTGGAGTCTTTACCGCCGTTTTCCTTGGATTGGATGAAAGGGCAACGCAACCGGAGAATGAAATAAATGATAGAGAACGGCAATAGTCTGTATGACAAAAAATTATATAATATTCTCACCAATAAATGAATTCTATGAAACGTATGCAGGGGCGGATCCAGGATTTGGGGGGGGGGGGGGGGCGTGAGTAGGCGAGGGGTCTGGGGACCGCTTAAGGTCCCCAGCTGGTCCAGGGTAGAACTCTGGTAGGGGGCCCAGGGGGCAAAGCCCCTCTGAAGCTCTGGGGATTTTAAGAATTACAGACATTTATTTAAACGACAATTTTGAACCAACCACACCATTTTTATCAGACCAAAAAAACTTGATTTTTAGTCTTAATTTTGTTGGATAATTGTTAACAGTATATTTTTGTCAGATTATAAGAACCTAAAGAAAAACTTTTTTGAACAACCGTGATGCGAATTGTTCAACTCATGACTGATCGATCACGATATTTTAACCCTTCAAAGAACTATTGGTTTAGTTTTAACGCATTCCTCATTTCACTAATTGGTCTGTACTTTCGGTGCTTGTCCTTTCGGGTGGTTCTAGTTAATACTGCCCGTCCGGATGGAGCTTTTCTTTTCGTCGTTTGATTCATTCATTGAAAACATATGATTCGACCGTTCTTGTTTATAGACAAACAAAAGCGGAAATTGTCGGCGAATCCATATATGAATCAACGAACACACCCAACGTGTATTTAAAATGTGTAGGAATATTTTACTACAGGTCACGAGTTAACCATTCATGAAAAAGTTGTTTGTTGAACTGCTTAATTAACGTTGTATAACATATGCTTTGCGAATTTTAGGGGGGGGGGGGGGGGGGGCGCACGCCCCGCACGCCCCCTCTAAATCCGCCCCTGGTATGTATACGCCTTTTAAAGATACCTTTACGACCTTATAACGAAAAGAAATTTGAGGTTTATTATTTTCGAGGCGAAAGGAGAACAATCAGTAAATGTCCAATTTATTTTCATTGTCCTACAGTAACAAAAAAAACCCCGCAAATCTGTGGGATGAAAAGACGATAGCATTCATCATCCTTTCGTTAGACGAGGCGAGGCATATTTTTGTGACGAAAAGATGAAAATTGCAGGAAGTGATCGGAAGTATTGGTCCTCAGAGTATTGTGGTTGCTCAATGAGTTAGGTCGTTGGATCTAACAACTCATACAAGCCTATCACCAATACAGCGTGGGTTCGCGCCCGGTTTTGTAAATTACACAAAAAGGTGCACTCTACTCGCAGCCAGAAGTGATAAAGTTTACCAGTTGCTTGCCCATGGTCGGTGGTTCTCTCCGGGTATTCCGGCTTCCTCCACCACTAAAACTGGTTGCCATGATATAGCTGAAATATTGTTGAAAGTGGCGTTAAAACACCAAAAATCAAAAATTAATCAATCTTATAGTATTGTTTCGAGGCGGAAGACGGCAAAAACTAACCATCGTATGAAGCCCTACAGTAAATGTTTACAAAAGGGCAATGGTCATGATCGTAAAACACTTCCTTTACACGACATGTAAGTCAGTCCGTTGTTCTTATAATCCCGTTAGTCGAGTTTGATTTTACCAACTCCAGATTTTTTAAACTAACATGTGACTGTACTTTGGTAAATTTGGTGATATACTGTATAAACACATCTTTTCTTCCCTTGCCTCACGTTCAATCTAAAGCGGAACAGGGTAAAGGAAAATAGGTAGAAAGGGGTTTGAGAAAGGAGTTCATGGAGAGACAAAAAATGCCGGAGTAAGGACACAGAAAAGGGGGGGACATTTAGGAAAAAACCATGCGCCCCTCCTTCAAGTTAAATGGTTGGTCCCTAATTATAATTTTGAATTTGTGGACACTACAGAGGGCGGAACATTCTACAATGGAACAATGAGAAGAATGTTCCGCGGTATGTAGTGTACAAAAATTCTAAATTGACCAATGAAAACATTCAAAATTATTAGATTGCACCGAATTCATAGTATCCCCACCGGTTTCGAGTATCCGAATACCCGGCGTTAATCAAGTCCTCTTTTCGGTTGTTTGTGCTTCACATCATTGTGCGTGTTTTTGTGTATTTATTTGGATATCCCTTAATTAAATCGCTCTTTTTTTTACCATCACGTTTCATACAGAAAACATTCATCGGTTGACAGAACACTTCAGGAAGTTAATATATATGAACAAAGGAAATATGAGGTACAGAAAACATTCATCGGTTGACAGAACACTTCAGGAAGTTAATATATATGAACAAAGGAAATATGAGGTACAACACAGGTTAAAAAAGAAATGCCTTGATTCCTGAAACCTGCGACTTGTTCCTATAAATTCAGTTTTATATATACCGTCCGCCTTGGTTATTAAAATTTTATTTTTAGAAAGCTAGCGAATCATCAATGTCTCTGTGCACATGCAGTACAGCTAAAGAAGTCAGGCATTGTTGTCCTCAAGTACGTCTTAAGGCGACGAAGAACAGAGAATGATCTCCCCGTCGTAGCTGTGCTGGCAGGCATGGTGTAAAGTATCAACAAAACGGTGCTGATCGAAGGATAGAGCTCTTCGTTTGTGACGTTAAGGGTGTCCTTCAGATTCGATGGTTTAGCGGTTGTCAATGTTGCACAACCTTTTGATTTCGGCTTTAAAACAAAACTATTTCGCAACGTAAATCGGTTTTGTATGTGTCACATATAACGTCGACGGTGTCTGGTGTTAGTCTAGGCAAGTTCATTGATATCAGGTATTGTGCCTGGTATCTGCCGCCATTTTCAAGTAATCTCACGGTAAGCTCTGTTATGTAATAGTCCATAAACGGGTAGTACATAGACCGCTGCCAAAACTGGCTAGGGTTATCAACGGGATGACCAGCTCGGTTGATCTGTCGGCCCGTTCTCCTTGGAATAGTTGGTATAATTTCAAACTGATCGGCAATAGAAACGGCCAAATTTAATAACGATCGGGTCGTTTCGTTCCGAAGTTAACTGATTAATAACAACTTCCCTCTCTTTGACCGCTTCTACCAGATCGCCTATAAAACACGTTATAATGATTATTAATTATACTGAAAAAGTGAGATTCTTCCCATATCAGTAATAATATTTTTTAGTGCAAACAAAAACAATTTATTTTGTCGAAATGATGTGCAAGCAATTGATTTTTTGCGTAAAGGCAGCTACGCGCCTGCCAAGGTACATGCCGATATGGCTTGTAAACGTCTGTTGTATTTCTTAATATGGTCATAATAAAACTCTATTCTTGCGACTTGCAGATGATACTTTTATTTTGCATATCATACTCGTCAACTAAATCTATACTTCTAACAGGTAATATCACCCGCGCTGTACTAGTTAAGCTTCAATGTTTGCACCATCCAAGTTTTATAATTCAGTGCCGTCATTATGTTAACGTTAAGATACAAGCGTCTTTGTGATTCAAACGCACATGTAACCACTTGTGGAACAGTAGCGTCACCAAACGGGAGAAGCGGTGAATGAAGGGTTGTACAAAACTACGAAACGAAATCGAAACGCAACGAAACGCAACGAAATATACTAAAATGCGAAACGAAATATACTAAACTGCGAAACGAAACGCAACGAAACGAAATATACTAAAATGCGAAACGAAACGAAAATATAATAAAATCCAATAAGAACAACATGAATGGAACGAGAAGTGATGAAGTCTAAGCAGAATTTTATACTGATATGCATGTATAAGAAGATTTATGAACCATTCTTCAAGACACAAATTTAATGTATAAGATTTATGAACCATTCCTCAAAACAAACACAATACAAATTTATCAACGACCATTATGCCAGGTAGAATCCTCCTTTCTATAAGGAGCACCCTCAATAAATGAGGTAAGAAGGATATCCAGGCATTCCTGTCAGGGTTTCTGTAGTATTTCCAGAGCCGGACCTCAGGGCCTATCCGTCTGGTCTAACAGCTTAAAAGGGGATGCAGGAAATACTTACATGCCACTTCATGATCATCCCTACAGTGATGTGAACATTATTTAGTGTAGTGCAAACGGGGGAAAGAACTACGGACCGGGAACAAATTCAGCCCCAAACATTAAAAGGCTCTGTAACGGGGAATACCGATCTGGACAACTACATACTATCCAGTCGAGTAGCCCCAGATACCACTGATGCCGATGTACATGCACTATGTACAAAACCGACTGTATTAAAGATGGAGGAAAGCGGAAAATCCTCAAGGGGTTTCCGAAAGAAACCATCGAACTGTCAGAGGAACAACCGAAACCTGCAGACATCAAGTAAATGAGAGGTCTGCTTGACTTCCACAGCGTTCAATGAAAGTCAACTGACAGCCCCACGTTTTCCATCTTCACAATAAAAAAGAAAAGAAATCCGTTCGTTGTAAAAGTGAATCAGTTTACCACAAAAGGACTGGGAGCTATAAGGGCCAAAATCGGCCCCACCTCAGATGTCGATAAAATTTTCTCCAAAATGTATTCACAATATGTGCTTTTCATAAATAAATACAGTTAGTTAATATGTGCATCTAATTCCTCACAGCGGACCGACAAAGTCAGGTAATGAAAAGCACTGAACGTCATTTTTTTTCAGAATACAGAATGTACGTATCATTGTATTATAATGCATATCTTTAAAAAACAAAAACAAAAACAAAAACAAAGCATAATAAAACTCAATAAACAAAGCATAAATTTGACTTAATATGCAATGTGGATTGATTTCAGGAATAAAAACATGTTCTGAAACTGTATTATGAAATTAAAGTGAACGAATAGTAATGTCGCAACGTCACCCATTTTCGACGGTCTCCTGTTTTCGACGGTTTGTTTCACGTGATAAAATCTCTCATTATGTTGATCGCTTCATTTGTCAGAGGTTATATTATGATGCTGAAATTGCATGAATGATCTCAAGAAATCTGATCTAAAAATGTCATCTTTAAATGTAAGAACTACGTACCACATCTATTATTTCACGTTCAAATTGTATTTTTTCGTAATTCATTTTTTCGTCACCTTAGCAAAGCTTTATTCATTTAAAAAATATATCTCATACAGACCAATTTTGGTTTCATCGTCTGCTATGACATTGATAATGTACATATTGAGATCATATCCATTCAGAAACATATTAACATTGATTGTAGAAAACTGGTCGAAATGTTGGTATTAACCTTAAAGAAGTAATAGATAGATTTATTTGAGGAATAGAACTTTGTCATATTTGAAATTTTTTTAAACACTTTTTTAACCGTATTTTATTCTTAACGACAACCAATGCTATGATATATTCCAGTACATTTTTACGGACAACAATCATAAATCTATAAAAAAAAAAAAAAAAATGCCAAGGTGCGGGTTGAGAGAACTTGATAACGTAAAATAAAGCATTTGGTTTTGCAGTTTCCAGTTTCTAAGAAAAAGATTAAATATTAAAATGAAAAGTTATGGATAACAGACGACGGACACTAAATGATATTATTACTACGATTTTTCTATTGAATGTTGGAACTGTTCCGACAGTGTGATATATATTTTTTCATTTTATTATATGTTATGAAAAAAACCCAGCTGAGTTGCAATTGTTAAAAAAAATATGGTTGTGTTCGTCTTCCGTAATTAAAATCGTAAAAATGAAATACAACCGAATTGATATCAAATGGCGACATGTTTCAACCTCATTTAAAATATACCTTGAAATACTTTCATACTTTTACATCACGTTCACGATATTTTATTACAACACTATTTTACTCAAGGGTAAAAAAAAATTCTCTTCTAGTTAAAGGACTTTATCAAACAGAATAATACAGTTTACATGTAATGCAGTTAATACGCATTTAAACCACAGAAGAATATTTCTATTGTCCACACCTTGTGGTGGTGGGTCGCTATTGTGCATGCGAACTATTAATTGCAAACCCCATTGACTGGCTACATGCTGCCTGTCTAGAATGTTTTATTTTTTTCTCGATCGACAGTTCAAAAGCTAGAAAACAATATGATGAATATTGTCTGTCAATCATGCAAACAATAACTTATGCACATGACAGAACACATATACGGATTCTGATTGCCCCTGTGGTATCTCCAAACTCTTCTTAAGGATATGTTGGATTGTGCCCAAAAAAATATCTACTCCTTTTGGATCAAACTATTTTACTTCATTTTAGAAGTAGCATCGATAGACCATTAAATCTACCTCAGTATCCCGGTAATAATAACTATTTCAGCATCCCGGAAGAAAATATATAATCAATAATTGGGGGCTTATGAAAAAAAAACTATTTTAGATGAAGTAGTGTTTATTTTATTTTTATGTTATATAACTGTTACGTGCCGACATACCATCGTTTTTACGGCAAATATTGCTTCTCAAACATCAAAACGTCATCTAAGCGCTTGTAATATTTGAACATTTTCCCGTCGTTTTTCAAGAAATTTAACACCTCGTGCATCAAAAAAATACTTTAACAGTACCGGTAGTTGTGTTTTATTTATTTTAATAATCTTGTAAATATTGTCTGGTGCACGACTACGGAGGTGCTTAATTTCTTCGAAAACCGTCGAAATATCGCGGGCAAAATTCCACGAAATACAGAAAACAAATAACGCTCATGACGTCACAATGACGTCAAATACGTATCGATTTTGTTGGAAACAAGTTTTAACATCAAAAGTATGTTGTCGTCTATAAAATAAAACACATCAAATTTTAATCAAGTATTTTCTAAGATAATGATTCATTAAATATGGGGCCATATATGGAACTTATAGTCCCCAGTTCTTTTTATCGCGTTGACGCCGGACTGCATGCACTGAGTATTTCTCCTGGTTTCAATGTATGCAAACTGTATTTAAAATAAATACAATTATTTACAGAAAAAAGTTATTTACTGATGAATTTCATTACTTGAAATGAATCATAAAATGTACAGAGATTGTGTATATATACAATAATGGTATCATATATACAATCAGAAGAGTGAAAATATTGATTTTAAGGGTCTGGCCGAGGTCATAAATAAATTAATATTTAACAACCTCCACAATCCTCCACCAACAAAATATTTTGATACAATCATTAACCCTCTATACTCAAAACAATTGCTCAATTTGGTGTTGGTGGAAAACTGTGGAGGTATATAAAATAGCTAAAATGTACATTGAATATGTCGTTTATAGTCCATTTTTAGCATTATCGGTCTAATCATGATGTCATTATGACGTCATAGCGCACTCAATCTCACGAAAAAATTTATTTTTTGAAAATTTGTAAATATAAATTGTATTTATTCTATGTCAAGCATTATTTTTTGATAAAATGTGGGGCCAATTTTGCACCTTAACGCCTCTCCCTCTTTAAAAGCGTTTTCGATTCGCATTACCAGATGCATATTCGTCTGACACACAATCGATCTAGACATTTTCATATCAGTGTGGAAACAAATTTATTATTCGTGCACATTTCAGTACGTACATATATACTTATATTTGATATACGAATACAGAGTACGTAATAACGCATCATTTATTATAGTAAATCTGATTACTATGGATTCAATTATTTTTGTGGGTATCGATTTTCGTAAACTGAAAAAAAATGGCAAGTTGTGGATACTCATTTTCGTGGTTTGTGGAATTCTACCAGATCCTCTTTTATAGAATAATAGAATAAACAGGTCGTCGGAAAATTGGTACCTATCGAAATTAAATGAAACCACAGTTAATAAGAGTCGCGATGATATCTTAATAGAATATCTTAAGAACATCTCTACGGAAACGATATCTTCTCAAAACTCGAAAAAAACAACGCATTTTTTTTATAATGCTTAGTCAGTTTCGAATTACGAAGAGCAAATGTTGAATTTAAGAGGATCATTTTGTGGTGCAAGGACAGTGCATTTTTTTTTTCAATTTAGAACTGATTAGTTTCCTAATTAACTCGTAGTTTTTTCTGTCGTCTTACCGAACTATGACATGAGCAACGTCTTAGGGAACGACCATTTAACTTGAAGGGGGGGGTTTACGGTTTTTTTCTAAAAAAATATTCTGATTCCCAATGTTGCTGAAAAAAATATTCTGATTTTGGTGGAGGAAAAAAAAAATAATCTGGTTCAGAGTTTTTGTCATATAGCCTAATGTTAAATTATGGAAAAAGAATTTGCGCTTTGCGCGACAAAAAAAAAAAAATTCTAACTCTTGTGTTGTCCGAAAAAAAAATTCTGAACGAAACAAAAAACCATAACCCCCCCCCCTTCAAGTTAAATGGTCGGTCCCTTACCGGACTATGACATGAGCAACGTGGTGGGTGTTTCATGAAAAGCAGATAACACTTACCCAACCAGTGCATCTGGTCTAAGTTCCACATATTTGGCAGAGTCCGAGTTGAATTTTGTCTTTGTCACTGCTATCTTGACCTTGTCCTTGTCTCTGGATTTTGAGATTGATTATCATTAGAATCGCGGTTTGTATGACCTCTCTTGATTCGATATACATATATGTAACTATTTAAGTTTATCTAAGGACCGCAAAATGTCACTTTGACCTTGACATTTTACCATTGACATTGAAAATATACATTCATACAATCTCAACGATTAATATTTACAAGTTTGATTGAAATCCATTGAAAAACACAAGCTTTGTTGTGTCAACAAGGCTGTAAAGGAAATTAAAAATATAACGGAGACCTTGGCATTCTTGCACTCTAAATGGTTAATGTTCTAACCAAGTTTGATCGAAACCAATTAAAAAAGCTATGTTGTGTCCGCTAGGCTATATATGAAAAGACAAAATGTCACCATGTCCCTGACCTCTGAATTTAAATATTAACAGGCTACTTGCATTCTCAGTTGTTGATGTATTCTCCAAGTTTAATTGAAATCCATCGAATGAAATAAGGAATAGCGAATAAGGAATAAGTAATGAACAAGGAATAACTTACGAGCCAGGAATAAGCAACCAACTTTCGGCCGAATGAAAAAAATAATCTTTGTTGTGTTCACATGGCTGTTAAAGAAATGCAAAATAGGACGACGAATTGGACATTTGACCTACACGTAGAAAACCAACTAGTTTATTCCACTCTCAATGAAAAATATTTTCAGAGAGTGGAACAAAGTCCGATTGAAATCCAAGGAAAGAATGCTAAGTTGTGTTCACAACGCTGTAAACTTAGCAAATATGTATTCATGATCTTAACCTTTAGCCTATGACCTTGAAACTCGAATAGGGTTTGCTGCTATTATACTGATATATTACTAAATTTGATTAAGATTGGTTGAGAAACATCCAGGATATCCACAAGAATTAATGTTATGGACGGACACACAACAGGACTGGTATTGGTATGCAGGGAGTGAAGACAGTCCAGATACAATGCACCCTGTGCAACCTCACTGCTTGGGGATAACTAAGGTGCTGATAAAGACATGCATGTTGGACACGTTAGGAGGACAGTATAAGGTCTATTTCTGTCATGCTTGGTTTCAATCCATGCAGTGGTTCTTTTGTAACATATTTCAAAAGGGTCCAATTTTAATCTCTATTCCAAGAGTTTAAAATATTTTTAAACTCTATTCCAGGGCCTGGGTGGCTCAATGAGCTAGGTAGTTGGATTATCTAACAACTCATACAAGCCTATCACCAATACGGCGTGGGTTCGCGCCCGGCTTTGTAAATTATAAAAAAGGTGCACTCAACTCGCAGTCGCATATGATAAAGTTTACCAGTTGCTTGCCCATGGTCGGTGGTTCTCTCCGGGTACTCCGGCTTCTTCCACCACTAAAACTGGTCGCCATGAAATACTGCTGAAAGTAGCGTTAAACACCAAAAATCAAAATCAATCAATCAAATCAATACGATGTACCTTTTGTGAAATCAGCATTGAATTTTACAGTACTAGCACAGAAGCTCCTTTTGGTCAATTGATCAAACAAAAGGTTTCTAAAAAAACTATTATTACTAATAACTATTTTTATTATTATGACATTGCACTTCGTGGTCTGATAAATGCACCATGAAATGTATTTTTGGACAGGGGCCACATAGACAATACCCATGTTGGTGGAAACCCCATTATTTGTTTGCATGTGAAGCGACAGGGTTTTCATCATAATAAATGATCCTCAGTGTCTTAAGATATTTAATTTCTTTTGACGCCAGATAATGTATATAGTACTTGAAACATGTTCGCTGCTCCGTTAATTACAGGTATTAGGATGGAACCGTAACCGATGCCTATCAGAGAAATTCAAAGGCAGAGTATTGTCACTGTAACTATTAGCTATTAGATTACATTGAATTCTGAGTTTTTAATTAATAATGAGAACTGCCTTGCTTCTGATCAAGGACGTATATACGTCCTTGTTCTGATGAATGATAATTATAGGGAAAACTTCATCACGTTTCGCTAAATTCCGTTTCGTTCTATTGCGTTTCGCACTTTAGTATATTTCGTTTCGCTTCGTTGTATTCATTTCGTTTCGTTTCGCATTATAGTAAATTTCGTTTCGTTGCGTTGCGTTTCGTAATATTTCGTTTCGTTGCAGTTTTTGTAATTAAAATAAATAATCTGGTCACCCAAAGTTGGAAAAAAAATTCTGGCCTTTGCTCCATAGATAATGAAAAAAAAATAATCTGACCTGAACTGAGTAAACAATGTTATAACCTGTCCAACACTATGTGCCGAATGAATTTTCTGTCAAATATTCTAACCTGACTAAACTTGCCAGAATCAAATTATTTCTGAAAATGATTTGCCTATAATTATATATAATATTATTATGAGATAAAAAAAAATGTGTGCTTTCTTTCACATTCTTGTCTCTTAGGCCAAATCAATTTTAAATAGATTTGAAACAAAGTAGTATTCATTTTTAATAAAAAACAAAAACAAAAAAAAACAAACAATGTTTTAACATAATTACAAGTTGCGTATGCAGTGCCCCCTTACTGGGCCCCGCGAAATTTGCTGAATTATACACATAATGCCGTTAAAAGACATTTACGGATGTTTAGATCATATATATTTATTTTCCATGTAAAGAGATCCTTGTTTAATGTTTCGCTAAGGGAAAATTATTTTTAATCGTGGATTGAATGGAAAATAACGGAATGCTACCATGTTTTGGTTCAGTTGGCCAAGCGGTTTCAGAGAAGAAGATTTTTTAGAAATCGACCAATCAGAAACAAGAATTGCCTGTGGCGGCAATGTTCGTTAATGGATCGAGACAAAATGAGCAATCTGCGGATAGACATGTCGCCCCACTCAAGACACATTATCCTGATTCCGAGCAACCCAGTCTCTCCTTAATGCCGAGTGCTTATTGGAGAAGCAACAAATACCAATTTCATAGTCTTTGGTTTGACCCGTTCGGGGATCGATTGATTTAATATTATGTCTATTTTTGAACATTTATCTGTAACTGTACATAAAATGTCTCTGACTGAAACGATGCTTTTACACCAATTTACTTTCTGCCTTTTTTAAGCCTGTGTCATTGTGACCATGTTAGACCACATGCAGACCAAGTTAAAGGAGAAATCCACAAAGCATTGATGAATCTTGTTATTGAGTTTGAACTGCACAATTTATTACACACAAATGTATATAGTGCTATTTCCATAAAATTATAGGATGACAAAAGAAAATGATGCCAAATCTGCTGATTTATATGTGATGTCAGGCACAGAAAACACGAGAGTTGGGTTCCCATTAACCAGTTTAATCAACCCACATATTTGTGCCTGTCCAAAGCCTAGACCTGGATTTCCAACACTATATACTAAGTAATTTGGTGGTTTTGTGTTCAATGATTTGAGGTGCAAGATGATTGTTCAATTTGTTGATGTTGATATGAACTGTTGACCATCACCTTTTTACTTTTCATAACATACAAAGAAACTAGAAATAGTTTTTATTACAAGTTTTACATGGTATATTTTACACAATGAATAAAATGATTATATATTGCACAAAATCTACATTACACAAGTCAATAAAACTGTCGGTAATGTTTCTGTGGTTTTTGCGTGTGTGTGTGTGTGCGGGGGTTCGTTAGATTGATTTGATTTGAAGTGTTTTAACACCACTTTCAACAATATTTCAGCTATATCATGGCGACCAGTTTTAGTGGTGGAAGAGGCCGGAGAGAACCACCGACCATGGGCAAGCAACTGGTAAACTTTATTACTTGCGGCTGCCAGTCGAGTGCACCCTTTTTTGTAATTTACAAAGACGAGTGAGAACCAACGCCGTATTGGTGATAGGCTTGTATGAGTTGTAAGGTAAATCCAACTACCTAACTCATTTAGCTATCCAGGCCCTTGGTTTCATTAGAAGGTAAGTATCCAGTTTAATTTGAAAATACATGTATGTACCATGACTGATTTACTTTAAATTCTGCAATTATTCCCCATTAGAAACAAGAGTTCACTAATGATATTTGATAACACAAGAAATATTTTGTCAGAGTATTTGCCATTTGACCAAGAAGTTGTATATGCTGAGGACTTCATCTTTAACAGATAATTTAGCTAGAAGAAATAGTTATCGTTTGTTTTTTTGTAACAAAAAAAGTTTAAACGTTTTTTCCTCTCTCTTCATTGTTAACTAGACCCTAAATTACAGAAGGAAACCATACATGATATTACTGTATGCAACACCGGGCAATAAAACATAATAACAATAAGAAAAGGATTTCAAATCACAAAACTTTCTTTGTATGGAATCTGGGACTATTAACTTGAAGCTTGCCAAGTTGTGATTTTCCCAACTAGGTTTTAGAAATGAAGATTTCAATACAAATAAATGACTATAAATAGAATGAATATAATGTAGGCAAAGTTAATATAATGTGTTTTTTGTATATCTATCATTACAGAAATATACTATGTAATTGCTTGATGAATTAAATTTAGTTTTTTCATCAGAGGGTACTTAATTTCCTCCCCTTTCAAATGTGAAAAGCAAAAATGACTACACACAAAAGTTTAAAATAAAATGATCACTATGCTAATGATAGTAGAGGCTCTTAAGGTTATAGAGGTTTTACCCAGCTGTAGACTTATAGCCCATACAATGAGGTATTAATACATTTTTGCAATGATGAATTACATTGAGTTTTTCTTACAAAAATGTGAAATATAAAAATATTTGTCAGAAGAACAATATTGACATATACTGACAACTATCAAAATAAACAACATTGTTTCTACTATAAACAAGGGCAACGCAAAGCGTGACGTATCCCCTCGCCTAAAAATTTGACCTTTGACCTATGACCTTGAAAATCAATAGGGTTCCAGATTCTCCTAAGGACTAAGTTTGGTCAAAATCCATTGAAGGATGTTGATTCTAGAGTGTTCACAAGGATGTTATGCGGTAATGACCCAGTGACCTTGACCTTTGACCTTGAAAATCAACAGGGTTCCAGATTCTCTTAAGGACTAAGTATGTACCAAGTTTGGTCAAAATCCATTGAAGGATGTTGATTCTAGAGTGTTCACAAGGATGTTATGCGATAAAAATTTGACCCGGTGACCTTGACCTTTGACCTTGAAAATCAATAGGGTTCCAGAAAGGATGTTATGGAAGGACGGAAGGTAGCATTATTATATCCCTTCGCAACTTCGTTGGCAAGAGGATAATAAAAGACAATCATGAACATGCACTAGTTTAAAATTGTTTTTAAAAACAGATCAATTACAAAACAAATATGCACATTTTTTTTTATGGAAGTCGGATTTATTTTTTTATTTGGGAATGAAAATAATGAAAATTGTTTAATGATTCAGATGATTGTATTTATTTATTTATATTTTTAACAACCTTGTCTTACATTGTCTTAAGTCACACCTTTCTTTACCAACGTGGAGAAAAATAATTGATAAATTAATTTGTGATTAAAGTTTTTCTCAACTGATCATTGCATGATCAAAAATCCTATTGTAACACCATAATTCTTCAGCGTTTTTGAAATTTTAAAGTGGCGTCATAAGAACAGAGTTTGTGTATGACGACATCATTGTCAACTCAACAAAAAAACTGAATAAAGGGCTACGCAGAGTGAAGCATGGTATGACCACAGCGTGCTGACAAAGGAAAGTTGAACAAGTGTATATTAAAAGCAAGTGTAGGCACAGTAATATGCTGCAAACAAAAATTTGCTGAACCCACTGTATTTTAGACATCTGTCTTGTTTTACTATTTCAAGTCTTAAATATGGCTTCCAAATATGTGAAATTTCAGAATATTTAGACCCCTTATCAAAATAAAAAGGCCGAAAAATTTATTATATAATCCATAAAAGATGATCATTTTTCAAAAAAACATTAAAATTTATGAAAAATAACAGCTAGAGTTCAAATTTGGAATTCAGCTTTTGATGGCCTCTTTCGGTTGAGTTGATGTCCGAAGTCGTACGAGGAAATCCACCGAAATAATACCGCAAGCTCAATAAATTAAAACATAAAAAAGAAATCCCATCAAAATTGGATGAAAAATAAAAATTCTACAGGCCTTTCAAATATGCTAAATCTAGGAATTTGAGCCCCTTTTAGAAATAAAATACAAAAATAATTATGACCTATCAATAATAACTCAATAAAAGATTTTGCAAAAAACTGCATTAAAATTGGATGAAAAAAAAAATTAAATTGAAATTTCCCCCATTTAGCCCACTTTTATGTCAAAAATGGTAATAGTTACATAATAACGCTATGCATTTTTCTGAAAGGGATTTTCCTAAGGTATTCATTACAACAAATAAGCTCTCAATGCACACAAATAACAGAAACATCGAATTTTGTACCTTGCTTAAAAATGGGTAGGGTTACAATACCCAAAATCATTACCAACCCTTATTCAGTGCCAATGATAATTGAAATCAAAATTCAAAGGGATCTGTCAACTACAACTTAAGTTATCACACGGAAACCATTCTGTCTACAGACAGAGAATGACAATGCCATAACATGATCCAACAGCAAAATTTGTGTGGTCGAGTGCGTAGTTGTGGTCCGACAGTTCGATAGTCCGACACAATGGTATCTACTCGACAATTTCTGTTGCACGAAAATTAGGTAATTTGACAGCAGCGAGTATGGCCGAGTAGTTACGTTAAAAAAAGAAGTCCGGCAGTCGTCAGCTTCAATACTGCAATCGGCGACTTCTCCAAATAACCACGGACATATGAATGATTTTATGGGAATTTTTAACTGACCTCAGAATGTCAATTTTAAGAATTTGGCATCTCGATAAAAGTACAACTGTCATAGAGATGACATAATATGACACTAGTGCAGGCCCAGTATCATCAACTCATAATGACCGGAAACGTCAATTTAAGCCTTTACAGCATAATATAACATAAAACTTAAAGTCACGTGTGAGATCATGACGATCCAATAATGCAACAGTGTGCAATATCACACAAAAATTATATTAAACGAATCCAGAAGGGGGTCCGTGAATAAAACTAAAAATTGCAAGAAAATGAGCATAATTTTGTGTGAACATAAAATGTTCTTCTGACAACACATTGGATGCGTGTGTAGAAACTGCCATCAAAATTAATAAAATATTGTAAACGTATTATAGTGAGCAAAAACTAATTTATCTTCTTAATCCTACAACTACAGCTCATGTCAACATTATAGGCTACTACATAATAAAGTCATTAGAACTGAGGACAGAGGTCTCTTAATTTGTTCATGATAAATTGAGATATCTTGCTTACATTGTTTTTTTTAGTGTGCATTAGGGGGGGTTTGTGCGAATGTGGAGGGAAATACAATTATGACGTCAAAATCTCTAGATTTTATTTTAAAAATGAAAAAGAGGGGGCATTCACACCCTCTGCATCCTTACTCCTGTGTACGGGCCTGGTATTGTTAATTTTGATTAATATTTTCTTATTTCCGTGTAACAGTAAGATCGTGCAACCCTAGAATAAACATTTTTTTTCGTGTTTATGGGTTCGTCACTGGCAATGTATTCCCGAAAATAGTCTTCCATGAAAAGCAATATTTTTATGTCCCGCCAACATTGTTGGGGGACATTCAAACAAGTGATATCAAATTTAGTGCGAACGACATACGCATGTTTTTGGAATATCCTTCCGTCAGGTACCCTCTAGATCAAAATAATTGGAAGCAAAATTCATAAAATGTTTGAGAGCATCAACACCAAAAGGGGCCTAAACAAGACAGCCAAAACCGTCTATGGTCAACTTTGCATGAGGGAGTTGTAACCTTAGTTTTAATACAATTTAAAAAAAATTATAAACCGAAAATTTACAAAAATTTTGCATCAACAATCATGCCATTGCCGAAAAGTGCGACGACGACACATTTTCTCATGAACGGGGGAACTATTAAATTATGAATGGCGGAACTATTAAAGAGGGAGAGGCGTTAAGGTGCAAAATTGGCCCCACATTTTATCAAAAAATAATGCTTCACGTAGAATAAAAACAATTTACTAATTTAATTGTTATATTTACAAATTTTCAAAAAATATATCTTTCCGTGAGATTGGGTGCGCTATGATGTCATAATGACATCATGATTAGACGGATAATGCTAAAAATGGACTATAAACGACATATTCAATGTACATTTTAGCTATTTTATATACCTCCACAGTCTTCCACCAACACCAAATTGAGCAGTTGTTTTGAGTATAGAGGGTTAATGATTGTATCAAAATATTTTGTTGGTGGAGGATTGTGGAGGTTGTTAAATATTAATTTATTTATAGCCTCGGCCAGACCCTTAAAATCAATATTTTCACTCTTCTGATTGTATATATGACATCATTATGTATATATACACAATCTCTATACATTTTATGATTCATTTCAAGCAAAGAAATTCATCCGTAAATAACTTGTTTCTGTAAATAATTGTATTTATTTTAAATACAGTTTGTATTGAAACCAGGAGAAAAACTCAGTGCATGCAGTCCGGTGTCAACGCGATAAAAAGAACTGGGGACTATACGTTCCATATATGGCCCCATATTTAATGAATCATTATCTTAGAAAATACTTGATTAAAATTTGATGTGTTTTATTTTATAGACGACATCATACTTTTGATGTAAAGCTTGTTTCCAACAAAATCGATACGTATTTGACGTCATGAGCGTTATTTGTTTTCTGTATTTCGTGGAATTTTGCCCGCGATATTTCGACGGTTTTCGAAGAAATTAAGCACCTCCGTAGTCGTGCACCAGACAATATTTTACAAGATTATTAAAATAAATAAAACACAACTACTGTTAAAGTATTTTTTTGGTGCACGAGGTGTTAAATTTCTTGAAAAACGACGGGAAAATGTTCAAATATTACAAGCGCTTAGATGACGTTTTGATGTTTGAGAAGCAATAGTTGCCGTAAAAAACGATGGTATGTCGGCACGTAACAGTTATATAACATAAAAATAAAATAAACACCGCTTCATCCAAAATAGTTTTTTTTTCATAAGCCCCAAATTATTGATTATATATTTTCTTCCGCGATACTGAAATAGTTATTACTACCGGGATACTGAGGTAGATTTAATGGTCTATCGATGCTACTTCTAAAATGAATTAAAATAGTTTGATCCAAAAGCAGTAGATGTTTTTTGGGCACAATCCAACATATCCTTAAGAAGAGTTTGAAGATACCACAGGGGCAATCAGAATCCGTATATGCGTTCTGTCATGTGCATAAGTTATTGTTTGCATGATTGACAGACAATATTCATCATATTGTTTTCTAGCTTCTGAACTGTCGATCGAGAAAAAAATAAAATATTCTAGACAGGCAGCATATAGCCAGTCAATGGGGTTTGCAATTAATATTTCGCATGCACAATAGCGACCCACCACCACAAGGTGTGGAAAATAGAAATATTCTTCTGTGGTTTAAATGCGTATTAACTGCATTACATGTAAACTGTATTATTCTGTTTGATAAAGTCCTTTAACTAGAACAGAATTTTTTTTACCCTTGAGTGAACTAGTGTTGTAATAAAATATCGTGAACGTGATGTAAAAGTATGAAAGCATTTCAAGGTATATTTTAAATGAGGTTGAAACATGTTGCCATTTGATATCAATTCGGTTGTATTTCATTTTGACGATTTTAATTACGGAAGACGATCACAACCATATTTTTTTTTAACAATTGCAACTCAGCTGTTTTTTTTCATAGCATATAATAAAATGAAAAAATATATATCACACTGTCGGAACAGTTCCAACATTCAATAGAAAAATCGTAGAAATAATATCATTTAGTGTCCGTCGTCTGTTATCCATAGCTTTTCATATTAATATTTAATCTTTTTCTTAGAAACTGCAAAACCAAATGCTTTATTTTACGTTATCAAGTTCTCTCAACCCGCACCTTGGCATTTTTTTTTTTTTATAGATTTATGATGGTTGTCCGTAAAAATGTACTGGAATATATCATAACATTGGTTGTCGTTAAGAATAAAATACGGTTAAAAAAGTGTTTAAACAAATTTCAAATATGACAAAGTTCTATTCCTCAAATAAATCTATCTATTACTTCTTTAAGGTTAATACCAAAATTTCGACCAGTTATTCGACAATCGATGTTAATAAGTTTCTGAATTGATATGATCTCAATATGTACATTATCAATGTCATAGCAGACGATGAAACCAAAATTGGTCTGTATGAGATATATTTTTTAAATGATTAAAGCTTTGTTAAGGTGACGAAAAAATACAATTTGAACGTGAAATAATAGATGTGGTACGTAGTTCTTACATTTAAAGATGACATTTTTAGATCAGATTTCTTGAGATCATTCATGCAATTTCAGCATCATAATATAACCTCTGACAAATGAAGCGATCAAAATAATGAGAGATTTTATCACGTGAAACAAACCGTCGAAAATGGGTGACGTTGTGACATTACTATTCGTTCACTTTAATTTCATAATACAGTTTCAGAACATGTTTTTATTCCTGAAATCAATCCACATTGCATATTAAGTCAAATTTATGCTTTGTTTATTGAGTTTTATTATGCTTTGTTTTTGTTTTTTTAAAGATGTGCATTATAATACAATGATACGTACATTCTGTATTCTGAAAAAAATGACGTTCAGTGCTTTTCATTACCTGACTTTGTCGGTCCGCTGTGAGGAATTAGATGCACATATTAACTAACTGTATTTATTTATGAAAAGCACATATTGTGAATACATTTTGGAGAAAATTTTATCGACATCTGAGGTGGGGCCGATTTTGGCTCTTATAGCTCCCAGTCCTTTGTCAGACTATCGAACCGTCAGACTGTCGGACTATCAAACTGTCGGACTATCGAACTGTCGGACTATCGAACTGTCGGACTATCGAACCGTCGGACCATGGAACCGTCGGACTATCGATATACAAATTTAACCCTTTACATATAAAGACGGCTTTGAGGGAAGAATGTATATGACAACAATTTTCATCAAAACAATCATCATTATGTATTATAGCGAACCACCTGATAGTTTACTCATGTTTCAATAGGTATATATTGTGTTGGGAGTTTAAAAAACTGCAAATGGAACTCATCTATTGAATGAATACAGTTGCCTTTGTTTACAGGTGAATCCTGTTGTTGGACAATTAAACTTCTTATTGTATGACTTGAAGAGAGAAGTCAATCATTCATTGATTAAAAATCCCCTAAAAAAATTCAACTCTCAGGTGTAGGATTTTTATCTTCTTTGGTGCAAAAAAAAGTGTATTCCCAATATATACAGGTGGTTCACTATAAATAGACAAAGTGTGGAGATTCTAAGCTCCTGAATAAGACTGGATTGTTATGTGGGAAATTCTGGAATATCTCCAATTTTGTTGTCAGTCGATTACACAGAGTTATTCTGAAATGTTGGTAATTTTGTTAAATGTTACATTCAACTCTAGCAAATACCACAAAATGTTAAGGTATTTTGTATGGTAATCTAAAGTGTCTTCAATAGCCACATCATTGTCACCTCAAAATATAAACAGAAAATAAACTCACAACCTACTCCACATCTATACTCTATTGAACAAAGAAGGGGAATTCTAGGATTTTAAACTTTACAATAAACTCACAAGGTAGTCTTTAAACTCTCAATAAAATTAGTACATCATAATATCATCCAAGTACATTGACCATGTTGATACCATGTATCACTTTAAATAAGCACTATAAACAAGTTTTTAATTGAAACTTAGCTCATACCATAGTTATCTACAAGAGGTTAATTGAGGTCAAATATCTTTTAACTAGCATTAGACGAAGTATGATATTCTGTTCTGAAATCAGAACTTTGATTACCATAATACGTTTTGCATGTTACCCAACTTTTTTCATTCAAAAACTATTTTGACTAGGCTGGATGAGTATTATACACTAGAAATCAAACAGGTTATGTATGACTATTAAAATCAATTATTGATAGACTCATGTAACATGTGCGTATTATACATCAATGCTCAGGGCCGTCTTAACAGCATTATAGGCCCCCATGCAAAGCAGTGCACTGGTACCCATACCTACACAACCACTCGCAGGAATAAAACTGTAAATGCCGATAAAATTAAGCATATATTTATTGTATTGGTACTTCTAATAAAATCAGTGTTTAAACATTAACAAAACATGCGGTACACAACATACATATATTATCATGGGGCCCCCGGGCAACTACCCAGTGTGCCCATGCATTAAGACGGCACTGTCAATGCTTACTATATACAACTGATTACGGCATAGTCCAATATTCATAAAATGAGTGTGTTTTACACAGTATCTTAATTAATTGAGGTAAATTTAACATATTAAAATGAATAGACCTAATGTTCAGTTTTATCAGTCAAGTTAATATACAACAATACACAATGTACACTATTTTGAGTATTATGAGAGTTGATGTCATATATTTTTGTTCAATATCAGATTCTTGTACAATTTTCATGTTATTATACATGTATTCATGGACAAATAAATCCCAAGATCATTCATGACACACTGTTTAGCAAACTAAATCAGATTTAATATCAACAACACTAAAATAAAATAGAACTCGTCCATTTTAATCACCGACCATTTACTGGGATATCTCCGCGGTATATTAACGGGCATTCATCTGGCTTTATACATTGTCCTTCATGAAGTACTTTATCAGCTGGACACTGACAGTTGGCCTCACAAGGTTTATAACAGTGTTCAGGCATGTCACTGATAGGTGTGTTAAAATTAGTACAGTCTCGTGGACAAACAGGACCACATTCATCAAAAACAAATCCTTTATCTGTATCACAGTCAATGGCTGGAAAAGAATTCATATTGTAAATATACATCTTTAAAAAGGTGCTATATATCATACATCAAACAAATGTACAGATAGGGCCATATCTGACCCAATTTTGAGAGAAAATGAGATAGGAATTTGGCCAGAAATTAGCAATGTTGCCAATTTTTTGTACCTCTTGAAATTGCTATTTACAATAAAGACCATATTTGGTCCTAAATTTTTAAGAAGAAACTAGAGGCTCCCAGGAGGATGTAATCTCTCATCTTAATTTCAATTTGACTTCTAAAGTTTACAAATAATTTTGAAATATTTGAGCAGAAAATTTGATGTGATTTTTTTTCTCATAACATGCCTAATCGGTATACCGGTAAATTTACTAGAGCAGCAATAAGCAATTAACGAAATTTCTATTTTCAATAATGGCCACCATCCTGAAGAAGAGTTTGAAGATACCAAAGGGGTAATCAGAATCTGTGTATCGAAGAAGAACAGACAACACAATGACCAAAAGAAAATGAACAAAAGGACAAACAACGATCTACAAAACATACACATAATGCTAAAGATCGAGTAACACGAACTCATGTGCTCTGGAAGGGTAAGCAGTTCCTGCTCCACTAGTAGCACTCGTCTTGTTAATCTAGTTAAAAACCTGGTGATAAGTCATCAATAAGAAAAGGTACGGGAAGTGTTTGCGACAAGTGGAACATATCCGTGATCATATGTGACACAGATATTCCATAACGTTCAACCAAGTCATGGTGGCGGCCATAAAACTTTCGAAGTGATGACTTCAACTTAACCAAGAGGAATCCTTGATTCAGTAGCTTCCTTGTTAGCAACAACCCTCTATCAAGGAAATCCTGATAGAAACCACAAGCTCTGGAATATCATATCAACTGAGATATATATATACTCCATATGCAGGTGATGCTGGAATGTTGCTACATATAAATGGAAAGTTCACAATGGGAAAATTGAAATCATCTCTTTTGTCGTATAGTATCGTTATACCATAACGATCCAACACACAGTAAGATTGATTGTTGTCTGACGTTGTATATATTTTGTGTAAAAGTTTTAATTTAGAAATAATCAGAGACTATATATATATATATATTTAGTGAAGGGAAAAAGAAATGCAGGGTACTATTTTTTAGCTGTGTGGTGTAAAAATACGAAAACTGGGCAGACGAGTGGCTTGGTCAGTGTGCACTAAAATCGGAGTCTAAAGTTACTCAACCGTGAAAGGTATCATGTGACATAGAGAAAGTGATAAAAAGCAAAAAACACGTGCAGAATAATGATAACAAGTTCGTCAACACATCGTGTCATACCACTTTATACTCTTGAGGTATACACATCGCTTTCCACTATTTAAAGTTAATCTGAATCTCTTTTAATCATGCCACGGCTGACGGAATTGACGAGCTAATCGATTTCACTTTAACATATTGGGGGGTACTGTTAAATTGGTTTCAATTACTCATGAATTATTGATTAAAATCTAATGAAATTTTAAAAACTTGTTGATTAAATTTGTGTTTTTATCCTTATATATTAATATTTAAAAAAGCATTCGAATAAATAATATTAAATCACCTAAAATTTGACACTGCGTTTCTTTTTCCCTTTAGTATATATACAGAAAACTGCATACATTTTTGCTTTTGTTGATGCAAATTTGATTAAAATCAGACAAGAATTAACCTCGAGATAATATTCTGAAAAATTGTGATTTTAAATTAAATATATAGAAAAAAATATACAGTGACAAATACTTTTTGCATGTCTCTGTATATCTGCATGTGATGGTCATTCCAAGAAATCATAATTTTTTTGTCCAATACACCCAGAAACTTACCACATAATCCTTCAGATCTCCACTCCAATCTTACTCCATTTCTGCCACACTCTAAGACATAGGATTCTAGTAATTCACAGAGACAAGACTCCTCTTTACCACAGGCACAAACATCATATACACACGACGTAAAAAATGGTTGAGGATTAACCATTCTGTGACATCTACTGAATACTGGACCCTGAAATAAAATAAAATAATTTACATGTACATGTATATAAAGTAAAGTGTATGTATATTTTGTATGCTTCCCTAGTATTACATGTCTCCCTAATGTTAACAGTATCAAACATATCTACAGTACCTGTATTGATTTACAATAGGATTAATCGCTTCTTTTCAGGAGTTCGTTCATGAGTAAAAGGTGACGATGCACTCACAAACTGAATAAGCTTCCAAAGAGCTTTTATGTAAAGTTTGTTAGTGTATCGGCACCATTTACACAATGACATGCATGAACTCCTGAAAAGAACTGTTTAATCCTTATAATTCTTCAATGTGAATCTTTTCGCTATTTTAATTATTAAACTGATTTCAGGCTTGCTTTCAATCAGACACTATCGTAGTTTCCCATTGGTGGCTGCCATATTGTTTACACTAGTTACACAAAAAAGTAGTTACAGCACACAAAGGTTCATTGAGTTATGAACACATCAAAGACAAACAGGGGACAGTGCTCTTGTTCAATCAAAATACACGAAAATGATATACATTAATTCTATAAGAATTATTTTAGTATGAATTTTCGTGGCCTGAAGGTAAATGAGATGTTACAAAACATTTGAATTTATTATTGTAGTGTTTGCTACTTCTTATAAAAAACATATACTTTTTGGGCACTGAATTTTGTTGGTTGATGGTATCCACGAAACTCATTTAAATCAGTATCAGACGACCATTACCGGTACATTGTCTGAAAGGTCATATAACAGCTGAACCTCGTTAACTTCAAATGTTGATATTGTCTCCTTGTACAGTTAGAAGTATACATCTGATCTGTTCCTAGTTATCTCTCAGCTGAATTTATCCCAGATAACTTAAATACTCTGATATTTCAAAGTAAATTAATGTCCCTCTGACATTGACATAATAAAGTTAGACTTTACTTCTGTATAATTCACTGTAATTACTAAACTGTTATTATATGTAGGATAGCTAAATATAGAATAACGTCAGTTTTGAAGGTCGAGACAGACATTATCGCCAGTATCTCATTGAGTCCAATAGGACGAGCTGCGATACTAGTGATAATGTCTGTCGGTACTTTCACAACTGATTTGTTATTGTTTTTATCAGTGACGTCATAATGTGTTTGATGTCAGACTGATTAATATTTTTCAGTATCAGAGTCAGGTCGTTAATACTGACAATATTACTCGTAGAGATAAAAAAAATATGTCCAAATCACTGATAAACTTGTAATATTGGACAAAAACTATTGTCTACTATCAGATCCTAGATAGGTTGATTTGGAAGTTAGGTTGAATTTAAACAAAAGACAGTCATTATTGGTCGAGTAAACAATATATAGGTCCCATATATTTCATAGTTACACATAAAAAAAATGTAGCATTTTCTAAGATCAAAAGTTAGAAACAGGACATTAACTATGAGAAAGAAAAAAGTGTCATTGAAGCATCATTCCCTACGTATATACATGTTCCTCTAACTGAATTCATTCTGGGGCGAGGACTGGTCCAAGTAAATATAATATGCATGTGCATTTTTACTTTTATCCCCCAAAACCTTAATATGGATTAAAGTATACTTGACAAAGCAAGGTCTCAGCCAAATTAAGCATGATTATAAAATGAGCATACTATAACGATTCCTAACTCTAAATCAATAATTACTTACGGTTAGTATTGAGCATTTTTGTTGAGCAATTTTTTTGGTCCTGAAGCTTTGTGAATCACATGGATCAAAATCTTCTGCATCTTGACATTTAGAATTATACTGTGATCTTGTCTTGAATAAACAAAAAATACATGTATTAAAATAACATTTCCACATTTAATTGTATGCCTGTAGACGTATTTTTCAAGTTTTATGTTATTTTCGTTCAAAAAAATAAAATTTGGGAGCAAACAAAGCATTTTGAAAAAGTACTAGTAAAAAAAAAAATTGCCTCCCACCTGCAAATTACTTGTGTGAAATACATTCAGAAAATAAACTATATCAAAGAACCATGAAACTGAAATTAGGTTACGGTGACATGCATGAATGTGCACATGTAAACTCCATGGTGAATGAACCTAGGTTGTATGGTAATAGAAAAACTGGCCTAATCACAAAAACTTGAGGAAAATTTAATAAGGTCAAGGTCAGATGATACATGCCTGTCTGACATATCATCCCCATGATCAAACTGACATTTTCACAAACACTACATGTAAATTTAACTAAAAAAAGTGGACAATGAAAATGAGGCTGTTAAGTGACATATGCCTGGCTGACATGTACACACCATGATCAATGTATGGACCAAGTATTGGGAGTCTAGGGTGTATAGTATGTAAAAACTGATCTAATTATAAACAGTTTTGTCACAGGTGAAACAAAAATGTATTACTCTTTACAAATAAATTACACTAAATTTCCTCTTATTGTTCTTGATTGTAATGAAAATTTTCAAATTTTGATAAGAAATTACTTCTAATCAGTATTTTTGTCTTGCAAGTTAATGTAATCTGAATTGCAATTTCAAATTTGTCAATTAACAAAGGGAAATTCATCAAACAAACTTAATAATCTTCAAATTTCTATCATTTTTCCCTACATTTGTGGCATACAATTGTATTGGCTAGATTTAAATCTTTACACCTGCAAGCTGCAAAATCACAATAAAATGTAAACAAGGGCAACGCAAAGCATGGCATATCCCCTCGCCTAAACATTTGACCTGGTGACCTTGACCTTTGACCTTGAAAATCAATAGGATTCCAGATTCTCTTGAGGACTAAGTATGTACCAAGTTTGGTCAAAATCCATTGAAGGATGTTGATTCTATAGTTTTCACAAGGAAGTTACGTGGCAAACATTTGACCCGGTGACCTTGGCCTTTGACCTATGGCCTTGAAAATCAATAGAGTTCCAGACTCTTGTAAGAACTAAATATGTACCCAGTTTGGTCAAAATCCATTGAAGGATGTTGATTCTAGTGTTCACAAGGATGCTACACGGTAAACATTTGACCCGGTGACATTGACCTTTGATCTATGACCTTGAAAATCAATAGGGTTCCAGACTCTCCTAAGGACTAAGTATGTACCACATTTGGTCAAAATCCATTGAAGGATGTTGATTCTAGAGTGGTCACAAGGATGTTATGGAAGGACGGACGGAAGGAAAGACGGATGGACGGTAGCGTTACTATATCCCTTCGCAACTTCGTTGGTGAGGGGATAATAAAGGATGATTGTAGTGTAGCAGGAACTGCCTACCCTTCCAGAGCACATGAGTTCACCCTCAGTTTTTTGTGGCGTCTTTAGTTTTCTGTAAAGTGTTTTGTACATGTTTTGCAGTGTTTCTCTTTTTGTACTGTATAATTTGGCCATTGTATCGTCTATCTTTCTTCAGCTACTGATAATCCCTTTGGTATCTTAAAAATTTTCTTACAACAACATTTTTAATATGGCTATTAAAAAAACAATAAAAACTCATCTGGAAGAAATATGGCAAACCATGTATTAAGTATGTTCACAGGTGTAATATTTACCTTCCAACTATTGCCAAATACACTTGGAGAGTTGGTAATTTGCATAGATGAAGTCTTTAAGTCGTCCTGAGCAAACCCATTAAAGTTACCACATAGACCACACACTTTTCTCTTGTATGTTCCAGGCACTGTTAATGCAGCATAGCTTATACCATTCCATAATAACTGAAAATATTAAAGAAACTATTGGGTTAGGGTATTGGTATTTATCACCACTTTCAATAATATTCAGTTATATCGTGGCAGTCAGTTGTATTGATGGAGGAAACCAGAGTACCTGCAGAAAACCACTGACCTGTTGCAAGTCACTGACAAACTTTATCACATAATGTTGTATCAAGTACCTTGCCACGAGTGGGATTCAAACTCACAACTTGTGGTGATGACACTGATTGCATAAGTAGTTGTAAAACCAAATACTGTACGATCACGATGGCCCCTGAAGAATCTATAATCAAACACTGATAATGAATACCCTCTTCTCTCTCTCCTCCCTAGCTGCAGAACCGTAACTCTTTTAATCACAAAAAAGACCATAAGGGCTACAGAATCGAAGCTATCCCCTCCCCTCTCAAAATAAATATAATATTAATTTTAGCTAATCACATTTGGAAGTACATGTACATATATTTTGAAATATATACTTTAATTATTGAATACAAAACAAAATGAATCTCAAATTATATTCTGTTTCCTATTTTCCCAATAATGAACTTTTTGTAAGTAAATAATCACAGCATTATTTAAAATCAATAATAATGGTATTTTTAAAATACAGATTAAACAGTGATAGTCAATGATTCCATCAATATCAACAAAACAAAACAATCATCTAAAATCATGGAACGTAAAAAAAACACCAAAATAACAGGTATTATCATTTAAGTGATTATCTATCATATTTGGTCAATAGTTGATTTTTTTGTGTACAAAAATTTAATACTGAGCTCTCAACCATTGTTTTCAGCGAAAATTCTGTACATTCAGCTATATCATGAATACGCTCACGTTGACACAGTCAATTCATCATCATTCTAATTCTTCCTAGAGGAAGGTAATTAGAATTCAAATGCAATTTGATTGTATCAATGGATTTGATTGGTTAACATATTCTAAGCAAAATTTGCATTCTACATACCATAACTAAGAAGGAGTCGCCATATTGAAAACATAAAATCCTACATGTCATAATTACAATAATATAGACAAAATAACTAAAATCTATATCTTCAAAACATCTTTTAGTTCAAATTTATCTACATTTGAAGCTACTGGAAGTCAAAAACCATCTGATGTTTACGTTTGAAACAGGAAATGTTCAAATGATCTCACATTATTTATGTACCAATGTACTCAACACCATTTCACGTAAGTTTGAGACCCAAACAAAAGCAATAATAAAATTATTTTTGTATTGCATTAGAATGAGAGATAACTGTATTGTATTTTAAGCTTTGCTGACATAAATCCTGATTTTACTGTCACAGATATCTGTTTACCTAGTGACTCAATTTGTGACAGTAACACCCAAGATTTATGTCTGCAAAACTAACAATACAATACAATTATCTCCTAAATCTAAAGGCAACTGCTCCTTTTTAATATGCATTCATTAGAGAAACAGTGTATGTGAATTGAACTCCCTCTACACAAAAAATATCTCAAAAAGAAGTTCAATATCAGCAAAGATTATCAACAGAACATGTTTGAAGAGAAATACATTTAGTATGGAATCTGACATCATGAAAAATCTTATCTTCAATTGGTTTTGAATGGGAACAAGGGCAACGCAAAGCGTGGCGTATCCCCTCGCCTAATAATTTGACTCTGTGACCTTTGACCTAAAATCAATAGGGTTCCAGATTCTCTTAAGGATTAAGTATGTACCAAGCTTGGTCAAAATCCATTGAAGGATGTTGATTCTAGAGTGTTCACAAGGATGGTACGGAAGGACAGACGGTAGCGTTTCTATATCCCTTCGCAACTTCGTTGGCGAGAGGATAATAAAGGGGGGAAACATCCATCCGGAAAACAAAGCATATGGTGAGAATTGTCCTTTTATCTTTAAAACACTAATTACCCTGAATAGTTGTTGCTGTATAACACACCTTTTTTTAGTGTTCACAAGGATGTTACAGGGTAAAAATTAGAACCTGTGACCTTGACCTTTGACCTTAAAAATCAATAGGGTTCCAGACTCTCCTAAGGACTAAGTATGTACCAAGTTTGGTCAAAATCCATTGAAGGGTGTTGATTCTAGAGTGTTCACAAGGATGGTACGGAAGGACAGACGGTAGCATTTCTATATCCCTTCGCAACTTCGTTGGCAAGGGGATAATAAAGGGGGGAAACATCCATCCGGAAAACAAGGCATATGGTGACAACAGGTAAATTATTAATTGTCCTTTTATCTTTAAAACACTAATTACCCTGAATAGTTGTTGCTGTATAACACACCTTTTTTTAGTGTTCACAAGGATGTTACAGGGTAAAATTAGACCATGTGACCTTGACCTTTGACCTTAAAAATCAATAGGGTTCCAGACTCTCCTAAGGACTAAGCATGTACCAAGTTTGGTCAAAATCCATTGAAGGATGTTGATTCTAGAGTATTCACAAGGATGTTATGCAGTAAAAATTTGACCTGGTGACATTGACCTTTGACCTATGACCTTGAAAATAAATAGGGGTTCGACTCTCCTAAGGACTAAGCATGTACCAAGTTTGGTCAAAATCCATTGAAGGATGTTGATTCTAGAGTGTTCACAAGGATGTTACGTGGTACAAATTTGACCTGGTGACCTTGATCTTTGACCTATGACCTTGAAAATCAATAGGGTTCCATATTCTCTTAAGGACTAAGTGTGTACCAAGTTTGGTCAAAATCCATTGAAGGATGTTTATTCTAGAGTGTTCACAAGGATGTTACGTGGTACAAATTTGACCTGGTGACCTTGATCTTTGACCTATGACCTTGAAAATCAATAGGGTTCCATATTCTCTTAAGGACTAAGTGTGTACCAAGTTTGGTCAAAATCCATTGAAGGATGTTTATTCTAGAGTGTTCACAAGGATGTTATGCGGTAAAAATTTGACCCGGTGACCTTGACCTTTGACCTTGAAAATCAATAGAGTTCCAGATTCTCTTAAGGACTAAGTATGTACCAAGTTTGGTCGAAATCCATTGAAGGATGTTGATTCTAGAGTGTTCACAAGGATGTTACAGAAGGACGGAAGGACAGACGATAGCGTTACTATATGCCTTCGCAACTTCGTTGGTGAGGGATAATTACATATATACTAACAACGACTCCCCTGAGTTATCATTGCGACAGAAAAAAAAATATCATGCTAAATCTCAATAAGGATGTCCTTGCCTTGTTTTTTGTTGGTCAAAATACAACACATAAAGGGGAAATTACTGTAACAAATATAATCTGTCAAAAAAAACCTTTTGAAATTACCATAATTACTATTATTTGTTCATTTTAGGTGTGCTTTGAAAGGGTAACACAGATTACAGACACATATTTTCACATTAATATGCATACAGTAAAACTTGCTTATAACGAATTTCTGGGGAGGGGTGAAATAAATTCTCAATAAACGTAATTCGTTGTATTGATATAACGAAGTTCGTTATAAAATATAACGAATTCGTTATAAGGGGATCATACAGGGAAACTATAACGACCAAGAAACATGTGATAAAGACGATAAATTACAAGCAATACATTTAATATTTCAATTATGCACACAACACATTCAAAAGAAAATTGATTTTGATTTTATTGAAGAAACTAGCGATATCAGTTTGTTTTTGCTTGCTTGTGAAGATTTGTTCTATTTTAGCTAAAGCGGAAAACAATTTCTCGTCGGCGTTTTCATGGTTTTCTAATACACAGCGAACTGTTTCTAGTCCCTGTAAGCCTTCAAACTTTGTTGGAACATTCTCTTCCATCGGTTCATCATCTATTTCCAAAATGTCCGTGTCAGATTCCTTGTTTAAGAGATCCCCTATGATGTCATCGTCAGATTTATATTTGGTTGAAACGACTTCACTGTCAACATTAACTAAATCAACCGTGGTGAACCCAATCTGATCAAGCCTGTTACGAATATTGAAGAGGTTCGCTAAGGGGATATCATCATCATTTTCATCATCTGAATCACTGTTTTCCTGCATTTCGGCATTACCAGACGTAAGTGACATGCTAAATCCAGTTTTTTCGGAACATCGGCTGATGCAGATAGGGGTTACATTACATTTGTTTTTCAAAATTGTATTTAAGGTATTTGGAAGAATGTCAAATCTTGCAGCAACATCCCTTTTCTGCTCATTTTCCATCTCAGCACATTGAATGATTTCATATTTTGTTTCTAACGAAATTGCTTTTCTTTTTCGGGTCAGCGTCGCCATACTTGTGTGACCATAAGATCAAAAACTACATGTTTATTTGATTAGATTTTATTGCAATACAAACAGTTCACCTTCTTTAATTAGACATGTTGTCTAATTACATGACCTTTGATAAGCTTGGGACACACTTACCTTTAGGGTATTTTAAATTCGTTGTAACCGTCAATTAATACATATCAATCATTGATCACCGGGACTCAAAAATACTTCGTTGTATCAGAAAATTCGCTTGTTATAACAACACAAATTATCATGTGTTTTTAATGATTTTGGCCGGGGATTCACAAAAAGTTCGCTATATATGCGTAAATTCGCTATATGCGTGTTCATTATAATCGAGTTTGACTGTATACGTATTTTACCTGTATTCCTATATCAGTGTCTAACTGTATTATTTTATCCTTCACATCAAGGCTAAAAGCTCTACTGCTCTTGTAGGGCAGATTCATTGGAAGGCCATCAACCTATATGAAATAAAAATAAAAAATTAGTTTCAGTATTGTTGAATTTTAATTTTAGATTTGACAAATTATGAGATGTTACAGGAATTCAGCCAATTTACTGGTAATTTCACAATCGAAATATAAATTTTCAGAGATTCTTGGAACTCACCTAGAAGAGTCCTGTACTCACCATTTTCAGTTGGAACTCACCAAAGTGTGGTCCAGCTCTTTCCCCCTGTTACCTGTATAATGGTAAGCATATCCTTTCAAATCATATTCCATTCTTTTTAAATCCATACAATAAGGTACATGTATATTTGGAGAACAAAACATAACTTAAATGATCAATTTCAACATAAAAAGATTCAATGTAAAATAATTTTGACACATAGCATATCATCAATAGATGTTTAGTGGAAACAATTAGTTTAGCAAAATCACAAGGACATTCATCAAAATGTATTTCTCAAAATTCCAGGTTATTTGACTAAAAAAAGGTAGCTGCTTCCCTTAAATTGTATAAATATTACTACAATTCATTCATATTTTATATTGAAGCAAACAGATATATAGACAATATTAGTGTTTTAAAACATAAAGTCTATGTGTATGAGGCTTAACAACTGGGATAAAGGAGAGGTTCACACAGTCTCCCCCAGTGTTGTGCCGAATACTCATAAACTTTATATTTTAAGACACTGCATTAATATTATGTTTATCCTGCAGAAAAAATAACATTAATTAAAAATTCATTGATGTTTATATTTTGAATTAAATAATAAAATTATTCCTTGATTACCCCTTTTGAAATTTTCTGTCAACAGGAATTGAACTGGATTTACAATTAGGTTCCCAAAGCTCAACAGGTAACTTGTGGAAGGGATACCACAAAAAGCTCAACAGGTAACAAAATGTGGAAGGGATACCACAAAAAGCTCAACAGGTAACTTGTGGAAGGGATACCACAAAAAGCTCAACAAGTAACTTGTGGAAGGGATACCACAAAAAGCTATATTTTGGTCAGTGACAGTATATTAAGGTGTCAAACCACTAATTAATTTCTTTAAGGTTTTCTACTAAATTTGTGTTTTTTCGAGCCTACCTGGTCATTTTATCTTAAGTTTAACCTTTCCAAGACCATATATTTTCTGAAACGTACACGATTCCTCTATGTTCTGTCAAAATATCAGGGCATGTTTAAAATCTTGCAGTGAAATGCCATGCTACGGAAAACACCTGCTCTAAAAATAGCTCGGTCATCCCCAAGAAATTCAGTATTTATAGGTCATGCATCAAATCCTCCATAGAGGTATTAAAATACAATTAAATCCATCAAATTTGGTCTCAAAATAATCCCTATTTATTTAACTTCAATTATCAATTTTAATTAGTCCATTCCATTCAGTAGTTTTCACAATACTACAAAGTGAAAGGAACTTTTTTCTTGAAAAGGGACTACTTTCATATATGTTCCAAGCTCTGATTGGTGAATTAGTGGTTTGACACCTAAGCAAAAATGTATCCAGTCAATGCAATTTGCTTAATCTCAAATAGAACAAGTGCAGGATAAAATAATATTTTAAATAAATTCATAAATTATCTACACTTTTGCGTGTAATTATCAAAATCTTTATTTGTTCACTAAGAAGATGACTGGAGCCAGAAAATATAATAATGAGAGGGAAACTGCAAAGAAAGGATTGTGTAAAAATTTATTAGTTCAAAATATTTTAACAGTTTTCTTTATAAATATAAAAAGTTTTACAATAGACTTTAAACATAATTATCAAATTCCCATTTTAATAGAACTTTGCTCTACATTGCAGATTGAGATATACAAGATTAACCTAATTTGAAGGGGCTGTCGTGGTCATGATTGTATGGTAGTTGGATTTACAACTACCTGTGCAATCTGTGCTTATCCCCACTAAAGTTGTGAGTTAGAAACCTGTTCATGCTGAAGTGTACTTGATACAATATTATGTGATAAAGTTTCCTCCACCAGTAAAACTGACAACCACAATATAACTGAAATATTGTTGAAAATGGCATTAAACACCATCAATCTAAAAAACATATATTGCCGTCAAAAGCAATTTTTTAAATCCTGAAATACCAATGATTTAGCATCCATATATATATATATATATATGGAGTGGATGTAATCGAGTGGTCTAGGGCGCTGGACGTAAGGCTAAGCGAATGGTGCTGCAGTGTATCAATGGTGTGGGTTCAAATCCCTTCGAGGGAAGAACAAAAATTTGACAGCTCTAAAATCTAATTCTAACACTGTTTGGTTTAATTTTCAGACGTATATATATACTCCCATATATATATATAAATACTACCAGTAAATACTCATCAAATATAATAAGATTGAACAAAACACCCGATAAGTTTATCAAATAGACCCAATGCAATTATTTACACTGATCAACAAAGCTTAAGGTTAAAATAATAAAGATTGTCAACTATTCTAATATCCATTATGTACAAGAGACAGTTGCTGATTTTATATTTTGTAGTCTGGCTTTAAAATATTCAGAATACTAATTTAAGTTTCTTTATAACTAACCATGACTTCAAAATTCTGCAGTAGATCGATCCTAGTTCTTCCTAACATGACAGTAAAATTATGTGCCCACGATACTCCAGAAAAGCCTCGGCTATTGTGAGATACTTCTATCCTTAAAAATACAATAAAAATAACAAAATGTAATGTTGAATTCATAAGATACACACAAGAAAATTTGTCCTATACTTCAAAGCACTTTTCCAAGACGTGTCAACAATTAGTTACGAAAAAAGGAGTTTTTCTTAATGGCCATAGATCTAGCATTTCTGATCTGCACATAAAACGATAAATTTAGCACTTATTCCATGGAGAATTTGAATTAGATTTCCAAACTACAGAAAACCAACAACAGTGAAGCAATGTCTGATACAATATACCTGCATTTAACTTCGGACAAATTAAATATATATTTGTGGTATAAGACATATGCAGTGAATCTGACTCTACAGAGAAAAGGGATGATCTGGATACAAAAAAACATCTGCACAGGTAAAACAAAACTTGGGTGCTACCATCTCTATCAACATTACAAGTCATTCTTCTCAAAACCAGTTAGCCTCCATAGACACAATTACAAACAGTTTTCATAAAATAACCAAAATACTCCAAAATATTCAAACTGAACTTTTTGAATACTGTAAAAGGTGAACTTTCCCAATTACAATCCTTGTTTTATATGTTTATGTTTTGATTAGTTAAATATGCTTCTTTTTGTTGGAGGTGTGGATAAAAATAACAAGATGTTTACATTGAAAAAGCTTTTATGAGTGCGTTCAACTTGAATAAAATAGTATTACATGGTATATTTTTGTTTGTAAATCACCTTGATAATATAAAAACATAATATCTTCAAATTTAATCATATTTCGTGTATTTTTATGATGTTTTAATTGAATATTGGCCGTTCATAATTGTGTCTCGTTAGTTCGTTATTGGTCTAGGAAATAAGGCTTATATGTTGGATTTCTATCAACTAGTGGCTTGATTTTTTTGGGTCATTTATACTTTTTTACTTAACATAAACATACATCTTTAATGTAAGCCAGCGTTAAGGTGATTACAAATTACTTTCTTTCAATGCAACAAATACCAGGAATTGTTCATATTTGTGTCTGTTGAGGCTACAGATAATACATATTCTTCAGTTTATACTGGAAACAAATCTGTAGTCAGCCGAGAGTCTGATTTCTGTATTCTATGAAAAGAAAGTTTAAACAGTGGAAAAGTGGCCTGACAAGAGGGGTAACTTCCCTTGGAGGGAATAATTGAATGGTATTTCACTATCTCAGTGCTTCTGACAATTGGCATGGTGGTGGAAGCCTTATAAGGGGGGACTAATGTAGTATCAATCCACTGTTCCACACTGACTACACATTTCACTATCTCAGTACTTCTGACAATTGGCATGGTGGTGGAAGCCTTATAAGGGGGGACTAATGTAGTATCAATCCACTGTTCCACATTGACTACACATTTCACTATCTCAGTACTTCTGACAATTGGCATGGTGGTGGAAGCCTTATAAGGAGGGACTAATGTAGTATCAATCCACTCTTCCACACTGACTACACATTTCACTATCTCAGTGCTTCTGACAATTGGCATGGTGGTGGAAGCCTTATAAGGGGGGACTTATGTAGTATCAATCCACTCTTCCACACTGACTACACATTTCACTATCTCAGTACTTCTGACAATTGGCATGGTGGTGGAAGCCTTATAAGGGGGGACTAATGTAGTATCAATCCACTCTTCCACACTGACTACACATTTCACTATCTCAGTGCTTCTGACAATTGGCATGGTGGTGGAAGCCTTATAAGGGGGGACTAATGTAGTATCAATCCACTCTTCCACACTGACTACACATTTCACTATCTCAGTACTTCTGACAATTGGCATGGTGGTGGAAGCCTTATAAGGGGGGACTAATGTAGTAGCAATCCACTCTTCCACACTGACTACACATTTCACTATCTCAGTGCTTCTGACACTTGGCATGATGGTGGAAGCCTTATAAGGGGGGACTAATGTAGTATCAATCCACTCTTCCACACTGACTACACATTTCACTATCTCAGTACTTCTGACAATTGGCATGGTGGTGGAAGCCTTATAAGGGGGGACTAATGTAGTAGCAATCCACTCTTCCACACTGACTACACATTTCACTATCTCAGTACTTCTGACAATTGACATGGTGGTGGAAGCCTTATAAGGGGGGACTAATGTAGTATCAATCCACTGTTCCACACTGACTACACATTTCACTATCTCAGTACTTCTGACAATTGGCATGGTGGTGGAAGCCTTATAAGGGGGGACTAATGTAGTATCAATCCACTGTTCCACACTGACTACACATTTCACTATCTCAGTACTTCTGACAATTGGCATGGTGGTGGAAGCCTTATAAGGGGGGACTAATGTAGTAGCAATCCACTCTTCCACACTGACTACACATTTCACTATCTCAGTACTTCTGACAATTGGCATGGTGGTGGAAGCCTTATAAGGGGGGACTAATGTAGTAGCAATCCACTCTTCCACACTGACTACACATTTCACTATCTCAGTACTTCTGACAATTGGCATGGTGGTGGAAGCCTTATAAGGGGGAACTAATGTAGTATCAATCCACTGTTCCACATTGACTACACATTTCACTATCTCAGTACTTCTGACAATTGGCATGGTGGTGGAAGCCTTATAAGGGGGGACTAATGTAGTAGTAATCCACTGTTCCACACTGACTACACATTTCACTATCTCAGTACTTCTGACAATTGGCATGGTGGTGGAATCCTTATAAGGGGGGACTAATGTAGTAGCAATCCACTCTTCCACACTGACTACACATTTCACTATCTCAGTACTTCTGACAATTGGCATGGTGGTGGAAGCCTTATAAGGGGGGACTAATGTAGTATCAATCCACTGTTCCACACTGACTACACATTTCACTATCTCAGTACTTCTGACAATTGGCATGGTGGTGACGTGGAAGCCTTATAAGGGGGGACTAATGTAGTATCAATCCACTCTTCCACATTGTCTACACATTTCACTATCTCAGTACTTCTGACAATTGGCATGGTGGTGGAAGCCTTATAAGGGGGGACTAATGTAGTATCAATCCACTGTTCCACACTGACTATACATTTCACTATCTCAGTACTTCTGACAATTGGCATGGTGATGGAAGCCTTATAAGGGGGGACTAATGTAGTATCAATCCACTCTTCCACACTGACTACACATTTCACAATCTCAGTACTTCTGACAAATTGGCATGGTGGTGGAAGCCTTATAAGGGAGGACTAATGTAGTAGCAATCCACTCTTCCACACTGACTACACATTTCACTATCTCAGTACTTCTGACAATTGGCATGGTGGTGGAATCCTTATAAGGGGGGACTAATGTAGTTGCAATCCACTCTTCCACACTGACTACACATTTCCCTATCTCAGTACTTCTGACAATTGGCATGGTGGTGGAAGCCTTATAAAGGGGGGACTAATGTAGTAGCAATCCACTGTTCCACACTGTCTACACATTTTTAGCATGACTAATGACACTAACGAGTCAAAGTCAACAGTCAATGCCTTCTATATATTTCCATCAGTACTATGTACTATGTAAGCAGTTGTATAAAATACCTAAAGTCTCTTGTACCATCACAATCTTCTGCCATTATATATCTACAGTTGCCTTGGAAATGTACTGTTATTCCATCAAAAGTCTGATAATGTGGATCACCGTAAACTATACAGCTTCCTGGTTCTGAAAACAGCAAAGTTAAAATATATCTGATAAAAGTTCTTTACCATTAATCATTCTCTGTTAAACTCTTTCTTTTATATTACCTTCAGGACAGTAAATCAGATGTATATCGCTAGGTAACTAAGAACTCCTAAGGCTTGGTCTAAAAAGGGTTTATATTTACACAGAATGCACATAGGAGAGCAAGCTCTTGGTTGTATAACTGATGTGTCAACAGTATTACAAACTAGGTCTTAAAAGGGTTTATATTTACACAGAATGCACATAGGAGAGCAAGCTCTTGGTTGTATAACTGATGTGTCAACAGAATTACAAACTAGGTCTAAGGAGGGTTTATATTTACACAGAATTCACATAGGAGAGCAAGCTCTTGGTTGTATAACTGATGTGTCAACAGAATTACAAACTAGGTCTTAAAAGGGTTTATATTTACACAGAATTCACATAGGAGAGCAAGCTCTTGGTTGTATAACTGATGTGTCAACAGAATTACAAACTAGGTCTAAAAAGGGTTTATATTTACACTGAACACACATAGGAGAACAAATTCTATGTTGTGTAACTAATCTTATTAGAATTTAAAAAGAGTGTATACATAGAACACATATAAAACAATACATTCAAGACTGTGTAACAAAGAGATAATGGGGCTGGGGCTGAAAAGAAGCTATACTTAAGCAGAACACACACATGACAGCAAGTTCTAGGTTTTGTTACTAATAGATAAGGACACTGGGTAAAAAAAGAAGAAACGCTTACGTAGAACACACACAGGACAACAAGTTCCTGGTTGTGGAACTAAAGACTCATCAGGACTACAGTCTGGGTCTATACACTGTTCTTTAGTACATTGTACATCATCTCCATAACATTTACATGTTGTACATGCATCTGATTTCCATGTTTCTCCAGACTGTAAATACAATATATTTATTGGTTAAAAATAAGATATGTTTATTGGCTAATAATCACCTACAAAGAAACTATTAATGAAATGGAGAATTGCTATTAATAACCAATGTAATTTCTGTGGTCAAGATGAAGACTATCTACATTACTTTATGTCTTGTCCCTATCTGAAAGAATTTTGGGTGAAAATACAAAAAATATTGAAAAAATCTAATATAGAAAATTTTGTCACATTAAAACATATTGTTTTTGGGTATAAGATATTTGATAAAGATTATTTTGATTTCAACTATTTTTTAACAATTTTAGGATTTTCTATATACAAAGCATATTATGTATCTGAACAAAAGACCAAACAAGTAAACATATATTATTTATTTGTGAGAGAATATATTACGAGAATAAGCCAGGTGCAAAAACTCCAAAATAGTAAACTGTTAGCAAAAATTAGGGAAAATATTGAAATGTAAATATGTATGCATTGTATATATGTATACATGTATGTATATGTATATGTATGCATGCATATGTATGTGTGTATATGCATAGATGTATGAGTGTAGATGTAGGTGCGTATTTATAGGTATACTTAATTAAAGTCTGATCCTCATCAGTTATATTATATTATTTGAAAGTATTTTAATTATATAAGAAAACATTAATATGAAATACTTCATAAGTAGCTTGGGCTTTTGAAGTAAGAATGTAACAAGCATTTTGAATAAAAATATATTGTTGTTAAAAAAAAAAAGTAATCACGAGCACCACTCACTTGTATTATAGAATGATGTCTTACACCAAGCTTAGTATATTCTCCAGTGTCAGATGGATTCACTTTGTACATTTACATCTGTATCATTGTTGTTCAACCAAGCGTAAAGGTTTTAAAAGTTATAGATAAAAATCTATGATTTAATGATTTGAGATGCTTATAAAATGTGAAATCTTTAGTTAGGTATTGATTGCACAGGTAGTGGTAAATCCAACTACCATATGATTATGACCACGACGACCCCACACTATTTATTCGAATCTACAACAAATAGCACTTGAAGTTTATTGGTAAACTACTGTTATCAGATCATTTTAGCTGTGAACAGTTTTTTGATCAGACTACAAACACATGGAAAAACTATTTGTCACTGTAATATTTGACTATACATTTGATTTTAAGTCATATTTTTCAAAATAAACTATTCCAAAGTCAGTTCTTGTTCGATTTTGATAAAAAAAAATTATCATCAAAAGCTCCTCTTAGTTATATTTATATAGGGATTCATCCTTGGTTGTGATCATATGGTAGTTGGATTTACAACTACCTGTGCAATCAGTGCCTATCACCTATAACAATGTGAGTTCGAGGTGTACTCGATACAACATTATGTAATAAAGTTTGTCAGTGACTTGCGACAGGTTGCTGGTTTTCTCCAAATACTCCGGTTTCCTCTATCAATAAAACTGAACCGTCATGATATAACTGAAATTGTGTTGAAAGTGGCATTAAACACCACAACTCTAATTCCTCTATAAAGACAAACAGATTCTACCTGTCTGCTGATTCCTTCATATAGACATGGTGTATTGGGATAACGTTCACAAACTTCACAGCATTCTCCTGTTGGTTTAACTACCCTTTCGTTAGAATGACATGATAGTGACGGACATCCAATCAACCTACAGTCTAAACTGCCATCTTTATCCTGTAAAACATAAATAAGGGTAATAACAAAATTACCGAACTCCGAACAATCTTACAAAGGGAAAGTCAAAACTCATAAGTATATAAACAGACAAAAGCAGTCAACAACCGGAAAACAGTGAAAACCGTAATGACCCTGACTTGGTACAGGCATTTCTAAAGAAATGGTGGGTTGAATCAGATTTTAAAGCACCAAACCTCCCGCTCTCATTACGGTTCAAAGGCTCCTGCTGTCACTATAAAGAGTTGTCTGACCTTTCTCATCTGATCAACACAACAAGTAGTAAAGGAAATCCTACCAACATACAGTCTAAATTACCCAACTGTATCCTGTATTTAACAGCTCAGATCACAATTTATACACAAGGCAGGGATACATGTACTCATACCTTTATTGTCCTTATATACAAAATAATCTTTAATATATATAGAATAAAGGGCATTTTGTTTTCGATACTGTCTTTATTAGGACCATTATCTGGCGAACCCGACAGGGTGAGCCAGATGATTGTCCTGATAAAGACAGTATCGAATACAAATAGCCCTTTATTTTGTTTATCGGTAATTTACATACAAAAATCATTAAAACGTTGGAAAAAAGATTTTTTTGCAGTTACAGAAAAGATTTTGGATCTAAACTCTATTTATTTCCATGCAAAATCTATTCTTTTTTAAGACATATTTTAGTTTGTGAAGCGTCATTCATTCAAACCGTGCATGCTACATTATCAGTTGAACTATGAATGTGATGTCACAGGGCGTAATTTTCACCGTTCCTCAAATTTGTGCATATTTCATGGATAACCCGAATAATTTGGAAATTGATTCATTTAAAATTGCAGTAAGTGAACATATATTATTATATTTTAAGAATTCAAACATTTTTTTTTTCTGTGTACACATGATAATGTGCGGTACATGTTGTGTATGCTGTGTGTCATCTCATGGTGTACTTTCGTTTTCGACAGGTAAACATTCCACATACTTCCACCGGATATGTGTATTCATTCACATTTTAAGATAAAATCAACATCACATGCCGTGAGAAACATAATACCATCAAATAATGGTCTAGGCATAGAAAAGATTGTCATTTTCCAGGGTTACTGGATAGTACTTTGTTTATGTTGAATCTTAGTACTTTTTAGTAGCTGGTGTATATGGCAAATAGAACATCAAGACATCTAGATTTGTTTAGTTGATCATCTGCACATAGTTCATGTTGTATGTATTTTTGTAGATTTTGGCTACTGTATGGATCCATTGTTCATTATGTAGATATAGCAGACGATTTCCTACTGGAAATCTCGCCAAGATGTAGTGTAATTAATAGGGATTTTCTTCAAATTCAATTGTATATTTCATTGCAAACAACCGCATTTTACAATTTACTTCCCGAAACAGCGTGACATCATTGTTTTCATTAGCGACGACCGACATTGACCTAGCACGATTACATCACAGTACATATCCTTCCACGTTGGTCAGCGCATGTCAAATGATGAACTGATCCAATAAATTTCTGATATGGTCTAGTAGACTAGTACGTCGACTCTAGCTTTATCTATCGGCACACTTCAAAGGAATGTGACACAAATTACCGATAAAATCTATTATTTAAAGAAGGGCAAGACAACAACAAAAAATATTGTTTTCTGATATGTCCAGCTTTCAAACAATACAAGTTTCTGAGAATTGTGTTTTATGGTTCACATCAGAAAATTGTTCTCAATATACTTCAATAGACAGAGGGACCACTCATATCGACATGATAAGGGTTATATCACTATCATATAGTGAAATGATACATGTAGTAAAACAACGAATTTACATGTATACTTTGATGAAAAATATGACTTAAATAGGGCAAAAGGTAAGATTCTGGAGAGCTAAAATAATCAAAATATTTGAGAACACTGAAATATGTTAAGCAAAATTATACTAAAGATAAGCCTTGAACCTAGACAAGCCTTGAACTACACCAGCCTTGAATTAAGCATGTCGTGTACTAGGTAAGCCTTGAACTAGACAAATCTTGAACTAGGCAAGTCTTGAACCTAGACAAGTCTTGAACTAGACAAGTCTTGAACTAGGCAAGCCTTGAACTAGATAAGCCTTGAACTAGGCAAGTCTTGAACTATGCTGGTCTTTGAACTAGACAAGTCTTGAACTAGGCAAACCTTGAACTAGACACGTCTTGAACTAGAAAAGCCATGAACTAGGCAAGTCTTGAACTAGACAAGACTTGAACTAGACAAGTCTTGAACTAGGCAAGTTTTGAACTAGGTAATCCTTGAACTAGACAAGTCTTGAACTAGGCAAGTCTTGAACTAGACAAGTCTTGAACTAGACAAGCCTTGAACTAGGTATTCCTTGAACTAGGCAATCCTTGAACTAGGCAAGTCTTGAACTAGACAAGTCTTGAACTAGGCAAGTCTTGAAATAGGCAAGTCTTGAACTAGGCAAGTCTTGAACTAGACAAGTCTTGAACTAGACAAGCCTTGAACTAGGCAAGTCTTGAAATAGGCAAGTCTTGAACTAGGCAAGTCTTGAACTAGACAAGTCTTGAACTAGACAAGCCTTGAAATAGGTAATCCTTGAACTAGGCAATCCTTGAACTAGACAAGAATGGAACCTAGACAAGTCTTGAACTAGACAAGTCCTGAACTAGACAAGTCTTGAACTAGACAAGTCTTGAACTAGGCAATTCTTAAACTAGACAAGTCTTGAACTAGACAAGCCTTGGGACTAGGTAATCCTTGGTCTAGGCAATCCTTGAACTAGACAAGCCTTGACATAGGTAATCCTTGAACTAGGCAATTCTTGAACTAGACAAGAATGGAACCTAGACAAGTCTTTTTAAAATATATTGATACTTTTAATAACTGTGAATTTAGAAATTAGCATATAAATATTTAAAGTTATCGGGTATACTAATTACTGAAGACCTCATGTAGCCTGTAACTTATAATTTCTATTTCAGTTTCAAATGGATTTTGTTTACATGTTCACTGTCATCCATTTCCTGTTTTTTAATTAAAGAATGGGTGTTTTATATCTATATACTTACTACACATCTACACTGCAGGCATGGGTTATCTCTCCCTTTCCAAACCTCTCCTACTTTGTAATATTTATCTGTGGCAGTATCTCGACAGGCTGAAACAATTGTTTTTTAATCAAAGAATAGAAAAACATTCAATGATTTATGAATATAGTTACATTCTGATAACCATTCATAATCTTAAATATTTTTTTTCAAATGTTGAAAAATGTAAAAATTTACAATAAAAGAAAAACCAAGAAAATTGGAAACTGATGACAAGACTGCCTATTAAAATATAAATATAAATTACTATTACACAAAGTTTGGTAAGATACAAAACAGAGTGATAATTAACTTATATGGAGAAAATAGTCATTAAAAAAAAGCTTACACCCAATTATTCACAAAGCTGATTCTGAACTCTAAATAAAATTCCATACTAATATCACCGGCACCATATAGCTGAAATATTGTTGAAAGTGTCGTTAAGCAACCTGAACCATAAACCAAACCTAACCATACCAATATCTGAGTTTTTCACTGAACAGAACAGCTTCCATATTAGTAAAACCTACAAGACATTCATACAGTTTTTTACTTCTGTTTCCAGAAATTTAGCTCTAGTAATGGTAATATTTTTTCCATTATGTTTCTGTAAGCATTCACTATAGATGTTATAATTTTTATACATGTGTATGTAACAATGTAAAAATGTAAAGTTGACTTACAAGGACATTTCAGACAACACTCATCATTATCTTTCATTTGTACAGAGGGAGGACAACTTAACAATGGACAGACCTCTTTCCTACACACCCAGCTGAGGGAGCTCTGAAAATAGAAATTTGCATAGTCTTAAATTAGTAAAGACAGAACATTTTAACAGTCAAACCTGTCTATAGTGGTCACCTGGGAGAGTTTGACAAAATGACCACTATATACAGGTGACCTTTATATGAAGGGGTTTGATTATTCGACGAAATATTCTACAGTAGTTGTAAATAAACATTTTTAATTACATGTTATGTTTATCTCGATCTGATATGATTTGAATAAAACATACAAATAAATAAAGAAAGATATTTAATAAACAAAAGTACAATTTCCTGTAACACGATGTTGAACTGAAAACATTGTTTTCAAAATCGTCGATTGAATCTCACGTTTTCTTTAAAGAATGTTATTATCTGGGTACGACCAACACCCTTCTCCTTGCCCACAGCCCAACGATTTATAACCCGTTGTATTAAAGCCCAGCAGGGATTCTACAACGTACTCATACAGATAACTTTCACTTTGTCGTCTAATTTCAAAGCTTTCCTATTTACGGATGTTGATGATTTTGACATGATGCACTAGATACAAAATATTTTTGGTGAGTGAATTTCTACTCTCGTCGTAATGAATAAATATCTCCAATAACCCCCGGGTATAAACTTTCCTTTTTGTAATTTATTACTCACAAAATTTAATAGTGTTTGTTTATTTAGTTAATTAAATCAAGCAATATATTTTGTAACACCTCTGGATTTTTTGTACATTTAAGAAAAATACCGAACTTTCGAAATCACTTCCGGTATTATTTTAAAAATGAACTTACCGTTATACAAAAGGTTTTACACTGGAAATTACTAATAAATGGTGACCGCTGACCACATTGAACAGGTGACCGCTATATCGAATTAAAATATATAGTAAAATGCACAGGGAGAGCACGAAAGTGACCGTTATGAGCAGGTGACCATTATACAAAGGTGACCGTTACGACAGGTTTGACTGTATATATAAATCCTTGATGTAAATGAATGAATAGGAGTTTGCTATCCATTTCTGGGATAAATCTATCTAATTAAATAGATTTCCTCGCCTACATCCACCCCCCTTTTTTCGTTCAAAAATACTAATTACCAAGAATCTATCAAAACATGGTAAAAGGGGAATAACTGGAATAGTATTTTTAATGTATTTTTAGGTAGCTAATTTTCATGGCTATCATTTGAAACACCTTTGTGGTTTACGAAAATCTTGTTCCGAACGTCAAAAAGTAGCTAATAATTATGGTAGCTAATAATTATAGGACAACGGTTTCCGGTCAACCGCATTTGGCTCCGTGTGTTAGAATTCGAATTACCTCCCTTCGAAAACTATGGCAGATGTTGATGCTGTTACCCCTTTTGTCACGTGGAGCGTGGAATCGGTGGCACTGTGGGCCTCCAAACTAGGCCCTACATTTTCAGATGTGTTACTAGGTAAGGAGAAGTTATGAAATTAAAGAAACAATCACTGAAACAATTCCAGCTCTTGTTTATTTTGTACGCAGTGTCAGATTGTCAACACTACAACAGCCTTGTGTCTCGTATGGTACTCTGAATTCCTTTATTCTTGCAGTTAACTAACAAAAATTTCATAGTATAGATTTATTTGATTTTGAAGAATTCTTTTGATTCAGAATTTTTTTTTTATCAGTGGTTGTATTTTACTGAAAAATGCTTCTGTCTGGGTGGTCACCAGAATCAGTAAATTGATTGCTTCTTTGGGTGGTTGTCCAAAAATTAAAGTGCCTTCCTCAGGTACCTCATATTATATTTTAATGGAACAGCCTTAGGTGTATAGGAAACAATTGCCGCACATTAATATTGGCTATTTTATAGCTTTCTTTCTTTTTGTATCATTATAAGAGTAAAAAAAATTCCAATACTGAAGTCTTAAAAAATCGTTACACCTTGTAATTAGGAAATTCAAATTCTTTTCAAAGTAATTAGAAATTACAAAGATTATAAACAACATAAATTAAATGTCAAATTCCGTCATTCCTTTTGCATTATGCACTTTAATAGCAACTTTAGAGAGCACTAAACATATACAATAAGTACTAACCCTCTACATACAGCACTATGTAATAAATATAGAGCTCTATACTATTACTTTTTCACTTGATAAAATGTTTGGTTAATATTCAATGGAGTTTTATCATGTGACAGTAGATTTTATGACAACATCATATGTATTGAACATCAAATTATCGGATAAATTTTTACAAAGTGATACAAAGGACGTACTGTCACTATTCATTTCAGACATGGTAACACAGACTAATTTATAGATTTAGTTTGTATTATTTGATGTAATCTAACATACAATGTATCTTATTAGAAACTAGGAAGACATTTTCTTCAAATTCTGATTTGTATTTGTATGTAGACTGTAATATTGAAAATGGAAAACTTAAATTGAAAAAGGGCAAAAACGGATTCATCCTTAGAATCATGCCCTATGAGAGGGGGGTTCAGTCCGAGAGCCAAGAAGGGGCCTGTGAATCTCTGAAGGACCCCATATCCTTAGCCATAGATGTTTTATTTTGATTTTTTGTTGTTGGTATTTTCAACTATTTAGTTTATTTAGAAAAATAATTATGTGAAATTCACTTAGACTTCTGAATTATGTATGTTACTACTTTGTATAAAGGATATGTTATGTAGACATTGTGCTGCAAACGAAATAAAGCATTCATGAAAGTTTACCAGTGGTTTTATTGAACCTCAAATCCTCAATTTTGAGAGAAGTCTCAGTTTGTCCACGGGGCCTCAAAGCATTCTTTTCTACCTTGTAAAATTTCTTTTAGAGGCCCTGATTAGAATACACATTTAGGCAGCATATTAGCTGCGGTCCCGTAGCTCTTATGGTCTTTTTTTAGTGACCATAGAGCTACAAATTTCACCCCTTTAAAACTTGCATTATTGCAAGTCAGAACCTTCAAGTGTTAAAATGATTTAACTGTAATTCAGCCAGCGCTCGTCATTTTCGTAATTGAAGAATGCATTTTAATTTTGGCTATTATATTTTAGAGCAATTCGCCACTTTAAATTGTTTGAAAACATAAAATTTATCATTAGTCTCAGACCTGACATGTTTATGACCCACGCTAATTAAACAGAGGTAACATATATTTAATTATGTAATCAAATTGATTAAAAATTGACAAAGGTATGATAATTACCCGAAGTTCAAGTAGACTTGTAATTTTGAATAAATATATATGTATGGCACTCACATATTTTTGCCACATGTCATTTATGAAAATGTTGATATCGCGTTTACTGAAATCTATAGTACACATGAAGTATTTTGAAAGTGATTTTCTTGAAAAGTAATTCATTTCGTTTTATAGAAACTTTACTAATAAAAATGGCGCTATGGGATTAGGGGGACGCAATCCACCATGATATAGGAAATGTTAACCGAAGCTACTTTTAATCAAGTGAACTTTTGATTTATATTTTCTCATTTCTGTGACATGAAATCTTAGTTCTCATATTTAATATATTAATATATGCGAAGGTTGGACATTCAAAATTCGTTGAAATGCACGATTACGCTTCAGAATTTTATCGATCCACATCCAATTCCGATTTGTAATTTGTAGAGTACATCGATACCGTTCTATTAGATAAATATTTTTTCTACAATCTTCCATAGTTTATTATCCTTGAATATTTATATTTACATCCTTAAATGGGATAAATATTTATTGTTCTTAAATCAACCCTTCGTTCCGACATCTTAGATTGCAAGTGAACGCAAACAAAACAATATATCTACACTTTGATTCTGAGAATTTTACAGCTGACAGTTCCAGTCTCAATAGATTTAGAATCATAGAAAGTCATTTGTATATTAATTTATTGTGGTCAGTTGTCATATTTATTTGTTATGTATTGCGAATTCAATACACACTAATGAGAACTATGTTTCAATGCGCAGTAATAATGAGTGGCACGTGAACCACACATATTACAGCATGAGTTACCGTTCTTGAGCATGATGGTAACTAAAGACTGGGTTAACATTGTTAACCCGTCTAAAAACTGAAAATAATTGACTTACAGTACATTGACAAGTCACACATGGATCACTGGGCTTTGGACGGATGATGGTGCCGTAGGTTCTTCTTGTACAATTCTGTCCAGCTAAAATGAGCAAATGATGCATTTTCATATTAACATACAAGAAATACAAAAACTTTAAAACAACTGTTAGTATTCTATGCTTAAAGTACATACCACATTTCATATCCAAATTATTCACTTTGATTCTCAAATAATTTGAAGAGTCCATGAAAAAGGCAACCCATAGACCATTAATTTAAAACATTTTCACCCTAGTAAAAAATATCTCTCATCAAGAAAATAAACTCAAGGCAATGATTCTACCAATTATCATAAGTCCATAAGAACTCAAAACATGATAAAAATTCCCCTAAAGATTCCAGAATATTATTATAGAAAATGACTTACCTCCAGAGCAAGTAGGACAGCATTTACCAAAGGATGGAGGTATGATTTGCTCTGCCGGACAGTTGGAGGTTTCAGGACACATGACATAATGACATCTAAGTTTTCCACCCTTAAATTAAAAAAAAAAAATGTTTTGTCAATTATTGAAATAACTACAAATGTAGAAAAAAGAATTATCTTAATGATCTTATATAAATACAACTCAAGGCCTCAGGAAGCCGATTATTGCCCATCAGGATAACAGTTACTCTTTAGTTTTAAAAACAGCTCAATTAAGTCAAACTTCAGTGAATTTTTAAAAAAAAAAATTTTCATTCAAACAAGACAATGTCATAATGACAGTATGACATGCCCCCACATATTTTAAACTGAGCAGTTTTGATCGTGCAGCTGCCTTTAATTAACAGTTGATTAACGCTATAAGAAATGATTATCCATGCACCAAAACTATAGTGTAATTACCCTAACTTTTCAACAAAGGAAATCATGCCCCACTAAATAATATGGTCGAATACACATCATAACCAATCATCATATCATATATGATAGCTATTCGACAAACAACCTCAGAGGAGTTGTGTTCACAAACCACTACCGATATATCGGGAATGCATGAAAACAATAAGGTTCCATAACTACTACAAATAAATCAAAATAGTGGGTAAATATGAAAACGTCTAAGTCCTATAAATCCTACAAAAATCGTGAATCAAAATGGTGGGATAATATGATCAACTACACATCATGACTAATTATCCTACAAAATATGAAAGTTATCGGACCAAAGACCTTAGAGGAATTGCGTTCACATAGTGAATCGGGACGGACGGTCAAACTGAAAAACTGTAGGCCCTCATACTATTGATTCAGTAGTTTCTGTGTGTAAGAATTTTTCGCATTGCAGTAAAATTCCCCTGAAGTGAATGCTTAGATACAAATCCTGCTAAATATGGTGGAACTATATACATAGATGATGTGAAACTCATACCAAAATGTATTAACATACGAATTTAAACATTTTATTTTCAAAATGTTAAAAAATGTATTTAAAATAAAACTAGAGGCTGTATTACTTACCTAGTATTTTATAGACAGTTGTTGAATCAAGTCTAGATTTTGAGAAAAAAATATTTATTCATTGTCAAATAGGGTGATAGGTTAAACTTTAACCCATTAAGGCACGAATTAGAAGAAAAAATGAAAATCTTTGGCATTTGTCCCTTTTTGTTCTCTCATTTCTCTGAAATGGTAAAAGAAAATCTCTAACATACCTCACAGATACATAAATCACAAGGATCACCAGATGGACTGAACCTGTCTCCATCGCTGTACAATCTGTTCCGGTATTTACAAGCTAGAAATAAGTTCATTACCAGTAAGATTATTTGAATAATAAGTTTTATTCTTCTAAAATATTAGTATGAGAAAAAAAAATATTTTGAACTTAATTCACATTAATATTTATAGAAAATCTTGAGTTTTCTAAAGGGATAAACTGAAAATGCATCCCTCACAATAATTTCACACTTTAGAGTATAGTAAAACCTGTCTTTTAAGTAACCAACCACTTTTTTTTACATTCTTATAATTTTGTTTTTATTATTTATATTATATTAATTTTTTTAAGAAACCATCTTACTAGTAAGATAATATTTTGTTGACAGAAGAAACAGTTTTGTGGTCTCTCAAAGAGAGTTTTCAATATTAATAAAATATTTATATTTGATTGGCAAAAATGGTTGATTAAACTGTCAAACATGTATATTTCTTTGTCATTTTGAAATCAATTGACAAAAGAAACAGATATTTTACCAATATTTAAACAAATTTGCTCTATAAACAAAAGACTTCATACACAGTACATAATTGTTTATATCTATTAAATATACTAACAAGAACAGACTGGACAACACTGTCCTGGTATTGTTATAGGGTTATCACATGTAGTAAAACATTCCATCTCAATACATGTAACAATGCCTGCTCTACATGTACATGTCTTACAAGGATTGTTGTCTATTGTCCATTCAATACCATCTTGATGGTATATACCATTGTATCTACAGCCTGCAACAAAAACAACCAACATTATTTATATAGGAACAAAAACAACCAACATTATTTATATAGGAACAAAAACAACCAACATTATTTATATAGGAACAAAAACAACCAACATATTATTTATATAGGAACAAAAACAACCAACATATTATTTATATAGGAAAAAAACCAACCAACATATTATTTATATAGGAAAAAAACCAACCAACATATTATTTATATAGGAACAAAAACAACCAACATTATTTATATAGGAACAAAAACAACCAACACATTATTTATATAGGAACAAAAACAACCAACATTATTTATATAGGAACAAAAACAACCAACATATTATTTATATAGGAACAAAAACAACCAACATATTATTTATATAGGAAAAAAACCAACCAACATATTATTTATATAGGAAAAAAACCAACCAACATATTATTTATATAGGAACAAAAACAACCAACATTATTTATATAGGAACAAAAACAACCAACACATTATTTATATAGGAACAAAAACAACCAACATATTATTTATATAGGAACAAAAACAACCAACACATTATTTATATAGGAACAAAAACAACCAACATATTATTTATATAGGAACAAAAACAACCAACATATTATTTATATAGGAACAAAAACAACCAACATTATTTATATAGGAACAAAAACAACCAACATATTATTTATATAGGAACAAAAACAACCAACATTATTTATATAGGAACACAAACAACCAACACATTATTTATATAGGAACAAAAACACCCAACATATTATTTATATAGGAACAAAAACAACCAACATATTATTTATATAGGAACAAAAACAACCAACATTATTTATATAGGAACAAAAACAACCAACACATTATTTATATAGGAACAAAAACAACCAACATTATTTATATAGGAACAAAAACAACCGACATATTATTTATATAGGAACAAAAACAAGCAACACATTATTTATATAGGAACAAAAACAACCAACACATTATTTATATAGGAACAAAAACAACCAACATTATTTATATAGGAACAAAAACAACCAACATTATTTATATAGGAACAAAAACAACCAACATTATTTATATAGGAACAAAAACAACCAACACATTATTTATATAGGAACAAAAACAACCAACATTATTTATATAGGAACAAAAACAACCAACATATTATTTATATAGGAACAAAAACAACCAACATTATTTATATAGGAACACAAACAACCAACACATTATTTATATAGGAACAAAAACAACCAACATATTATTTATATAGGAACAAAAACAACCAACATATTATTTATATAGGAACAAAAACAACCAACATTATTTATATAGGAACAAAAACAACCAACATTATTTATATAGGAACAAAAACAACCAACACATTATTTATATAGGAACAAAAACAACCAACATATTATTTATATAGGAACAAAAACAACCAACATTATATATATAGGAACAAAAACAACCAACATATTATTTATATAGGAACAAAAACAACCAACATATTATTTATATAGGAACAAAATCAACCAACATTATTTATATAGGAACAAAAACAACTAACATATTATTTATATAGGAACAAAAACAACCAACACATTATTTATATAGGAATAAAAACAACCAACATTATTTATATAGGAACAAAAACAACCAACATATTATTTATATAGGAACAAAAACAACCAACACATTATTTATATAGGAATAAAAACAACCAACATTATTTATATAGGAACAAAAACAACCAACATATTATTTATATAGGAACAAAAACAACCAACATATTATTTATATAGGAACAAAAACAACCAACATTATTTATATAGGAACAAAAACAACCAACATTATTTATATAGGAACAAAAACAACCAACACATTATTTATATAGGAACAAAAACAACCAACATATTATTTATATAGGAACAAAAACAACCAACATTATTTATATAGGAACAAAAACAACCAACATATTATTTATATAGGAACAAAAACAACCAACATTATTTATATAGGAACAAAAACAACCAACATATTATTTATATAGGAACAAAAACAACCAACATATTATTTATATAGGAACAAAAACAACCAACATTATTTATATAGGAACAAACACAACCAACATATTATTTATATAGGAACAAAAACAACCAACATTATTTATATAGGAACAAAAACAACCAACATATTATTTATATAGGAACAAAAACAACCAACATTATTTATATAGGAACAAAAACAACCAACATTATTTATATAGGAACAAAAACAACCAACATATTATTTATATAGGAACAAAAACAACCAACATATTATTTATATAGGAACAAAAACAACCACATTATTTATATAGGAACAAAAACAACCAACATATTATTTATATAGGAACAAAAACAACCAACATATTATTTATATAGGAACAAAAACAACCAACATTATTTATATAGGAACAAAAACAACCAACATTATTTATATAGGAACAAAAACAACCAACATATTATTTATATAGGAACAAAAACAACCAACATATTATTTATATAGGAACAAAAACAACCAACATTATTTATATAGGAACAAACACAACCAACATATTATTTATATAGGAACAAAAACAACCAACATTATTTATATAGGTACAAAAACAACCAACATTATTTATATAGGAACAAAAACAACCAACATATTATTTATATAGGAACAAAAACAACCAACATATTATTTATATAGGAACAAAAACAACCAACATATTATTTATATAGGAACAAAAACAACCAACATTATTTATATAGGAACACAAACAACCAACACATTATTTATATAGGAACAAAAACAACCAACACATTATTTATATAGGAACAAAAACAACCAACATATTATTTATATAGGAACAAAAACAACCAACATATTATTTATATAGGAACAAAAACAACCAACATTATTTATATAGGAACAAACACAACCAACATTATTTATATAGGAACAAAAACAACCAACATTATTTATATAGGTACAAAAACAACCAACATTATTTATATAGGAACAAAAACAACCAACACATTATTTATATAGGAACAAAAACAACCAACATATTATTTATATAGGAACAAAAACAACCAACATTATTTATATAGGAACAAAAACAACCAACATTATTTATATAGGAACAAAAACAACCAACACATTATTTATATAGGAACAAAAACAACCAACATATTATTTATATAGGAACAAAAACAACCAACATATTATTTATATAGGAACAAAAACAACCAACATATTATTTATATAGGAACAAAAACAACCAACATTATTTATATAGGAACAAACACAACCAACATTATTTATATAGGAACAAAAACAACCAACATTATTTATATAGGTACAAAAACAACCAACATTATTTATATAGGAACAAAAACAACCAACACATTATTTATATAGGAACAAAAACAACCAACATATTATTTATATAGGAACAAAAACAACCAACATTATTTATATAGGAACAAAAACAACCAACACATTATTTATATAGGAACAAAACCAACCAACATATTATTTATATAGGAACAAAAACAACCAACATATTATTTATATAGGAACAAAAACAACCAACATTATTTATATAGGAACAAAAACAACCAACATTATTTATATAGGAACAAAAACAACCAACATTATTTATATAGGAACAAAAACAACCAACATATTATTTATATAGGAACAAAAACAACCAACATATTATTTATATAGGAACAAAAACAACCAACATTATTTATATAGGAACAAAAACAACCAACATATTATTTATATAGGAACAAAAACAACCAACATTATTTATATAGGAACAAAAACAACCAACATTATTTATATAGGAACAAAAACAACCAACATTATTTATATAGGAACAAAAACAACCAACATATTATTTATATAGGAACAAAAACAACCAACATTATTTACATAGGAACAAAAACAACCAACATATTATTTATATAGGAACAAAAACAACCAACTTTATTTATATAGGAACAAAAACAACCAACACATTATTTATATAGGAACAAACACAACCAACATTATTTATATAGGAACAAAAACAACCAACATTATTTATATATTTCAAATCAAACAGCATTATTACAGCAAAATTCAGATATTAATTTGTAAACATTACAGTGACATGAACCATTTCTCATCATTCTTTTGGTTTTTTAAGTTAACATACGTCCATATGTGTCCATCCCAGCATTCATTTTTGACCTGCAAGTCGATTTATTGTTCTAAACTGGCTCATGTTATGAATGCAGTTGAAATACTGCTTGCTTCATATTAACTTTTAACATCTTAGAAATTGAAGAAATCAGTTGATGTATAATTTGAAGCTCTCAATTAATTAGGAAAAAAACCATGCATAAAAATATACAAAATTTTGGAATTTGGGCCCCTTCTATACCATTTTTTGAAATAAAATAGTTTAAAAAAATGTATGGCTCATCAATAAACCCATAAAGATGAACATTTAACACCACAAACCCTACTCCCACCCAGAAAAAAACACATTAAAAGTGGATGAAAATTTAAAAAGTATAAATTTTGAACTTCCCTCCCTTTTAGGTCCCTTTTATGTCAAAAATAGTACTGGTTACATAATAACGCTATGCATTTTTCTGCAAGAGATTTTCTTTCGAATTCATTAAAAATAAACAGCTGCGCCAAGAGCGCATGATACGTCCGTTGTCAACATTCATACAATATTTGTAAAGACTTTCTTTCCCATAACTCTTGAATGAAAAATCTAAATTTCACCAAAAAATATACAGACCGTAAGACTATCAATTCCAATAACTGTGCGAAGTTTGAAGTGAATTGGCCAAGGGGTTCTCAATTTACAGTGTGGCATACGAAAAATCGCCTACAATTTGATGAATAAAGTCCCATAACTCTGGAATGAAAAATTGAAATTTCACCAAAAAGTATACAGACCGTAAGACTATCAATTCCAATAACTATGCGAAGTTTGAAGTGAATTAGCCAAGGGGTTCTCAATTTACAGCGCGACATACGAAAAATCGCCTACAATTTGATGAATAAAGTCCCATAACTCTGGAATGAAAATTCGAAATTTCACCATAAAGTATACAGACTGTAAGACCATCAATTCTAATAACTCTGTGAAATTTGAAGTGAATTGGCCGATGGGTTCTTAAGTTAGAGCGCAACATGTGAAACGGACGGACAGACGGACAGTCGGACATTGATATACCATAATACGTCCCGTCTTAAAGATGGGCATATAAAAATTCACCAAAATGAGCTGAACAATAAGCTCTCAACAAACAAAAAACAGAAACACCCATTTTTGCACCTTGGGGCCTGTTGTTTGGAAATGGGTAGGGCTTACCTTACACTCAGATCAATCCCAACATTTTTGATTTTAAGGTATCTACAAGTTTATAACTTATTACATGTATTACCTAAGCAGACTTCACAACATTGGCCAGGTAATTTCTCTGTTCTGGGGCAGCTCAATCTAGGACAGGACTGTGCATCACATCTAACATTACCATCCTAAAACCAATATAATAACATAATGACCTATAGGTTAAAGGTTGCAACATAATGACCTACAGGTTAAAGGTTGTAACATAATGACCTACAGGTTAAATGATGTAACATAATGACCTACAGGTTAAAGGTTGTAACATAATGACCTACAGGTTAAAGGTTGTAACATAATGACCTACAAGTCAAAGGTTGTAACATAATGACCTACAGGTTAAAGGTTGTACATTCAATGATATATTTCAGCTATATTATAATGGTCAGTTTTATTGGCAAAGGAAATAAGAGTACATGGAGATAACAACTGACCCTCTGTAAAGTACAGGTTAACTTTATCACATATAGCTATATCTAATACACCTCAACATAGGAGAAAACCCAGCTCACAAACCTTAGTTATAAAAGATATTGGTAGAATAGGTAGTCACAATATAATTGAAATAAAGTTTGAATGTGCTATTAAACAACCTGCAATTCTAATCAAATGTATACAATGAAGACTGAAACTCATTATTATGTACTAAATGTCAATATACCTGACAAGAACATGTTGTACAAGGGTCTGGACTATACTGGTCTCCATTCCTAATCTGTTGTCCCTGGTACAAACAATCATCACACTTGGGACAACATACGTCTTGTCTTGGGTGGGTGCATTTCACTTCACAAACTGGAGTTATACAGGTGGTTCTTCCAGCCTAAGAATAAAATGTAACAAAGATAGAATCATTAGTCCAGACTAAAAAAAGTTAAATACATAAACTACCCCTATGATGGCACATAAATAAGAGCCCTGTGTTAGGAGAAAACCACATTATTGAACGACAGGTTGTTGGTCGTAGGTGGCTAGTTGCAAGGCAAAAGTTTACAATACTATCCAACAGATCCTTTTTTTCCAAGATCCTTTTTTTCCAGTGTCAAATTAAATTCCTCAGTGCTAACTTGTTATTTATACTATTTATTATTTGTGAACTTGCTATTGTCATGAATAGAGCTCGACATTAAACACCAATCAATCATATACATAAACTAAATAATTTTAAGATCTGGAAAGAAAACTTTAGAAGATAGCTACAGAAAACATGTATCTCCTGTAAGGACACACGGACAGGGTTAAATTTATATGGCTCTCATGCTTTGTAGCGTGGAAGAGAAGTGAGAGGTGAACATACTATTATATCACTAAAACTTTACTGAATTAACAGAATAACATACCTTACAAACACATGTCTGACACTGATCTCTAGGGTGACGGAATGTTTGTCCATCATTAACAGTAACACCAAAGAACTTACAAACTGAAATAGATAGTTATAGAAATAGATAATGTGCTTCTTAATTTTTTTTCTAAAAATTGCAAAAGTATATTGAGAAAAGCTTTGTCTAGACTGATTATTTTTATTGTCCAACTACAATACTGTAATTTTATACCATACCATAAATTGGGATATTTTGGCAGTTTTCTGTCAAAATGTGGATGTTTAATTTTGGTGTGTTTAATTTTTGGTGCTTTCCAAAAGATGATTGTTTTATTTTGGTGCTTTTCAAATGGTTAGAAAAAAATAAATGCTTGTGACCAATGTTTTTTTTTTATATCGTAGATCAAAAACTTGAAGTCAAATACCACCGTTATCTCACAGGAAGTTTGTTTAAAAAAGTAACTAAGAAATTGGATATGGGCGAAATACAAATACTTTTTCCGGATGGCATTATCTGTGGATGAAAATTAATAAATAGTGATAAAATATTTATTAGCTAAGATGATAAGATGAACTGTAAAACAACATAAAACTCAAATTCACAATTACACTAAGTCCGTGGACAGAATGTTATCAAACCACTGATCCGTAATGGTCTACCTGCATAGGCCACCTTAATTAACGTTTGTCAATAGGTGTTTTTACAACAGGTGTGAAATCCGTAACAATTTATTTGACCGACGACTGCCGGTATACTAATCATACAATAAAAATGTCAATGATTAAGACCCTAGAGCTAAATTGACAAATAACATTTAGTTTCTTGTGAATACTATTGATAATTTTAAGATTGATTAGTTTGAGTAAGATCAATATCGTACTAGAACTTTTATAAAATATTGGTATTTTTTATTTTAACGGACGTTATTTTTTGGCGTGTTTAATTTTGGCACTTTCAAGAGAGGCACCAAATAAACCAAAATAAAACTACGGCCAAAATATCCCATTTTACGGTATATAGTAAAGCATGACATCACATCACCATCATCATCAACACAAAAACTAGACAATGAACATCAATTTACAACCAGCGTTCAATATAAAATACATTTTGATACATAAACAAGTTCTGCCTGAATTATCTAGTTTGTACAAAAACTTTTAATACTGTATTGGCAGTAATGTTTCATCCATATCTTGGCAGTCATATTTGAAATCATTGAATGTTATAAATTTGAGAACCTTAATATTTCATAGTAAGTTTACGTATGTTCAGTGGTTTCTGCTTGCCCATACACATTAATGCTGTATTTGCAGCCATATTGGAATTTGTATGATTTTACAAATTTGGCAATCTTGATATTTTGGTGCTCATTCGCCTGCCAACCACACATCACCAATCTATAAACAAGATATTTCCTTTTGAAAAGGGGCCATTGTGGTCATGATCGAATGGTAGTTGGATTTATAACTACCTGCGCAATCAGTGCCCATCACCACTAAAGATGTACGTTCGAACCCCATTCATGGCGAGGTATACTCGATACAACATTATGTGATAAAGTTTATCTGTGACTTGCAACAGGTCGGTTGTTTTCTCCAGGTACTCTGGTTTCCTCCACCAATAAAACTGACCGCCACGATATAACTGAAATATTGTTGAAAGTGAAGTTAAACACCATAAACCCACTCAAACTCACCTCCTGTTGAAAAACCAGTTAAAATACAGTATTATTTATTTAATAAACTGCAAAAAGCTCTCCACTGTCGGAGGAAGTTTGATGTACCATGCTTTCTAAATGCTACTATATATTTTGCTTTATACACATCTTTTTAAATAAATATCTGTGAACTAATGATTTTTTAGACATCGAGTAGCATAAATATTTTATAGTATATTTTTAGCCCCTGAATTTAGAGAAATTTTCAAGAAATGATAAAATATATAGAATTAATTTTGAATAGAAGAAAAGTTTAAAATATATTTGTAAGTATTTAAAGTACCAGAACAAACAGGACAACATTCTCCAGGGTTGGTAACAGGATTGTCACACTTGGGTACAGCACACACAATGGTATCACACACAATGTTGCCATTCTGAAAATTGACAAAACATCATTCATTAACAATCAAACTTTATCTATAAAACTTTCAAAAACCATCAGATTGGTGTGAAAGGTTTCATATACTATCGTACAAATGTTTGTTGGTAATATGCAGTGGTTAATTCAAATTTTACATTATATTTTTTTAATTATATTTCTGTTATTCTGGGTACTACTGATGGTCTCCAGGGCTAAAACCCACAGAACTGCTCCAAGTGAGCACATCCCTGTGTGGCAGATAGGGGAAGTCCTCTCAATGGCCCATGGGAGGTTCTCAAGTAATATATGAAAAGCCTGATCGTGGACCATAGCAGGTAACCTGTTTGGAGAGTGCCACGTCTTCTGCATGTCCGAGCCCTATTTGGAGATTTCGAAAAAGAGTAACCACCTTGAAGTCGCTACAAAAGACTAAATTTTTCATTCCTAGACAACTCTCCAGACTTCTTCAGTGCTAGTCAAAAGTCATTAACCCAGTTGACACATTTCTTCCCTCATTTTGATAAAATTCTTACATATCATTGAACTTGTTCTCCTCCCAAATATAGCTGAAATACTGCTTGCTGGACGTTAAGCAATAATCAATATTCTTTCATATAAACATTTTTATATTGAGTAATTTTAATTATCATGCTTAAATATAAGTTTTCCTGATAAAAAGTTCATAAATATTCTAGTTACTGGTAAATTGTGTGATTAACTGTTCACCTGTGAATTGTACAAGAGACTATTGACCTCTCCTGTACTATTCACCAGAGTGTACAAGAGACTATTGACCTCTCCTGTACTATTCACCAGAGTGTACAAGAGACTATTAACCTCTCCTGTGCTATTCACCAGAGTGTACAAGAGACTATTGACCTCTCCTGTACTATTCACCAGAGTGTACAAGAGACTATTAACCTCTCCTGTACTATTCATCAGAGTGTACAAGAGACTATTGACCTCTCCTGTACTATTCACCAGAGTGTACAAGAGACTATTAACCTCCCCTGTGCTATTCACCAGAGTGTACAAGAGACTATTGACCTCTCCTGTGCTGTTCACCAGAGGTGTGATATATATTCACGGAATTTCGAATCCTCTTGTTTCATTGGAGGAGGCAGTATTTTTCCTATGCTAATAAAATCATTCTCTGACATCAAAAATAATTTCATATTACCCTGAATGCTAAATTATGCATTATCCATCAATTTCCTAATTCAAATGATTGATATTCAATTAGGGACCGACCATTTAACTTGAATGGAGGGGGGGTTATGGTTTTTTGTTTCGTTCAGAAAAAAATTTCCGGACAACACAAGAGTTAGAATATTTATTTTTTTTGTCGTGCAAAGCACAATTTTTTTTCTCCAGAATTTAACATTAGGTTATATGACAAATACTCTGAATCAGATTTTTTTTTTTCCTCCACCAAAATCAGAATATTTTTTTCAGCAACATTGGGAATCAGAATATTTTTTTTAGAAAAAAACCATAACCCCCCCTCCCCCCCCCTTCAAGTTAAATGGTCGTTCCCTTAAGACTCCTGATAAAATACCTGACAGGTACAGCTCCTACAAGGATCTACTGCAGATTTAAATCTGACACCATTTCTGTGTGTCTTCCCTTCAAAGAAACAATCAGTACAAACAGGACAGCAGTCAGTGGTGTTGGCAGGGTGGTCACATGACTCTCTACATGTAACTCTCAAACAGGGTACATTTCCATTCTGAAATATAAATAGGACAAGTCAATAGTGTTACCAAGATAATTAAATGTCTCTCCATATCTCTAAGAAACTGTATATTTCCATATTGAAATAGAACTAAAAATTGGGCGAAAAATTCAGAGATTTTATTTCTACCTATTAATAATATTATAAGTTATTTACGTTCATATCCATAGATATGAGATTTTAACACCTTGAAGTAGCCAAATACATCCTGAGGTGCAGCCGAAGGGTGTTAAAATCTCCATATCTATGGATAGGAACGTAAATAACGAATTTATCCCCGGTTATAGTAAAAAATAAGACATTTTGGACCCCGACGGGCCACGTAAAAGTAACGTTTTCTTTGTTTTTCGAAAGAGTAAGTAAAAAAATATGAAAGTTTCGAGTGTTTTTTACCCGGTGTAGGGTACTACTTTTGGTAGAACCCTACAGTTGATCAAATTAACAACTTTATATTCAATATATAGCCAAAATTAAGTAAATTTGATTTTGGAGTGTAATGTCGCGAGCTTTGATGTCATATTATCCCCGTTTTAGAAATAATAACAACATTTGATTGGTTAAATGGCTAGTTACACCCGGTAATATGGCCTAGCAACACCCGGGAATATTGGTTTTTTATGCCCGTGTTTTTAACCAATCAAAAATTGTTATAATTTTCAAGCCGGGGATAAAAGATCATTAATACAGTTGTATCTAAAAGTGTGTATAATGGATATGAAAATTAAATAATGCAAAACCAGAACATAATATCTGTTTCTTTCTGGTTTGCAACGATTCATATCAAGTAATTCTGTTTAAGAAGAGTTTGAAGATTCCAAAGGGGTAATCAGAATCCGTATATCGAAGATGGACTGACAACACAATTACCAAAAGAAAAAGGACAAACACTGAACTACAAAACACTACACAGAAAACTAAAGATTGAGCAACATGAACCCCACTAAAAACTGGGTGTGAACTCAGGTGCTCAAGAAAGAGTAAGCAGTTCCTGCTCCATTAGTGGTGCCTGTCATGTTATTATATAGTTACAAATCCGGTTATAAGTCATGAATGAGGAAAGGACCCAGAAGTGCTTAGGACAAGTGGAACATATGGAAAGTAAAGTACAAACTTTATCAAGTAATCTGTCTTAACATGTTATTATGGACAGATAAACTTACTTGAAATAAACACATTTGACAGGTAAACTTGCTTGACACAAACACTCTTGACAGGCAAAATTACTCGACACAAACCCTCTTGACAGGTAAACTTACTTGACACAAACACACTTGACAGTTTACTTACTTGACAGGTAAATTTATTTGACACAAACACACTTGACAGTTTACTTACTTGACAGGTAAACTTACTTGACACAAACACACTTGACAGTTTACTTACTTGACAGTTAAACTTACTTGACACAAACACACTTGACAGTTTACTTACTTGACAGGTAAATTTACTTGACACAAACACACTTGACAGTTTACTTACTTGACACAAACACACTTGACAGTTTACTTACTCGACAGGTAAACTTACTTGACACAGACACTCTTGACAGGTGTCCTGTGGATGTCTAAATCTGTCACCATTGTTATAAACACCACCCCTGAAGTCACACCCACTACAACTCTGACATCCACATTGATTATCTGTTAATGGGTAGTCACATGGTACTGGGTCACACGGTTTCCTTGTACAGATCATACTACCAAACTTAAAAACAAAACAAAATCAATAAATGTTCAACATTGCTATCTTGAATATGAAGTTACAAATAGTTCACTATAAATTAAGTTAGAATCTATAGTGATATACCGGGTAGAAGCCCCCCACCCCCTCTGAAAAGGCAACAATTTTAAATTAAAAAAAAAATATATCCTTCAAGTTTACTTATTTTGTTTGTCTGCTTGCAGTTTTAAATATGTCATCAATAAAAGTTGAACCTTGTCTGCCTGTTAAGTTTGAAGATACTAATGATTTTTTAATAATATTAATTATGGTGCATTTCCTGTACCATTTATCGAATGTATTTACCAATTGCTCAATGAATATTGACCAACTGGTGGTTAAACTCCTAGCTAGAAGTCACATTGGTGTTGGTCGGAAAAAGTTTAAAGTTCCTATTGTTGAGAAATCAAGTTCCTATTGTTGGGCAATCAATGAACAATAGGAACTGTGTTTAAACTTCTTTCCTGATGAAAACTTTCTCTCTGATGAAACTTCTTTGATGTTATTTCAAGTTGAAAAATTACTTCATTAGAATGATTATCTTTCTTTCATATACCTGATAACAGGCACTGTATAACGGTATTTATATTATAATCGTTTCCTAATTTGAGAAATAACTCCCATTGTTTTTAATTTAGATAATTGATAAACATTTTTCTAACATTTATATTTTTCCTTTTTTCTTCTTTTATATTTGGAATCCATGCAGATATGGAAAATAATGTTTTGTGAATTGCTCATTTTCACAATAACAATATCCACCATGTCCCCCGTCACATTTGGGGACATGGCTTTGTGAAGGTGGGGGACACGGATCTGAAGCGGCGGTTTCAGGTAAGCTGGTGTGAAATCAAAAATTATAGCATTATTACAATTATTTAAAACATATGACTTATTTAGCGGAACACCAGGTTCATTTCGGGAGATGTTGATCCCATTTTACCCACGTTATTCATCCGGTATACAGGTGAACAGTTCTGCAATGTATGACGAGGGTGGTCAAAATTGAAAATTATCACAAGTCTCCTTCAGATTTTAGCTAATTTAAGGCTCGACGCACATACTTTCAATGACATATGTCATCTAAAAAGTCGTCCGCGTTAAATGCAATCATTATTTCAAACCATCAACGCAATATAAGAAGCATACGATCGAATTGTCTCTCGCGTTAAATTGTGGCGTATGGGGGTAAAATATTTGTGACGCCAGGGGATTGGGCTCACATTTGAAAAACAAGGATAATTATGTATATTACCCTTTTTCATGAAAGGCAAAGCAGCCCTCGTGTAATAAAAACCACAATTTAGGGCACGAAGGCACGTGACAATTATATTTATTCTTATTTTGACCTTATTTATCATATGGATGTGTAGAAGAATGTACGTTTTTAGCTCATCTGACCCAAAGAGTCGGGTGAGCTTTTGCCTTCACTTGGAGTACGTCGTCCGTCTGTCGTCCTTAAACTTTTATAAAAAGATCTTCTTCTCTGAAAATACTGGGCCAATTTAAACCAACTTTGGCCTGAATCATCTTTAGGGGGTAGACAATCATGGTAACTGTGAAGTATGTAATGACAATATATAAAATAGTTTAGAAACATTATAAAAAGCAAGCGCCAAACAATCATGATCCTTTAGACTTTGACTGAAAAATTAAAATGGGATGTCATGTATAAATATATTGGATTGAGGAACAAATGAAATCTGCTAAAAAACAGACCGACAGACTAATTACTATGCGAGTTTGACACAGAAGAAATATGCAGATCTGATCTAAACTGTTTTGCACAGAGCACAATATACAAGCTGAGCATAATTTAGACAAATTGAATTAAGAAAATGTATCTAAATTACCTTCAATGCCAAGGAATTGAAACTATTTTGAAATTCAAAATTAATTACATAATTCAGTGTAAACGTAATAATATCAAAATGTGTTATCATTTATAGTTGTTAAATTAATTAAAAAGTCTTGTATGGGATATGCCTAATATTGATGGGTAGGGTCATTCTATCAATCGATTCTTTTTCTGAGATAGAAGAGCATTCATTCATTCTTAAACAAGATAAATGAATAAAAATGAATTCTGTATCTACAGCAACAAGTGTCCCAGTCGCTTTTTAGTACAACCGTGCTAACAAGACATGGATTGTTGTTCATTGTCAGTTACGGGTCCACAGACTAGCACAAGTCAGGCAATATTAATCAAGCGGTACAGTAAACATTATCAGTATAAAACATTATCGACATAATGTCAAGTCACCATATTAATGTTTCATCGATCAAAATGGTGTTCATGGTTAACTTACTGGAACAACAAAGTATTCTATTGCCATTGGCCGTCGACCTCAGATATTAAAACACTTGTCTGTTCTAAGTACCTCAGGAAAATATATTCTGTTTCGGTAATTGTCCTACTACATACAGAATAACAGGTTTCAGTCTAAATAAAATACTGTTGACTTTTGAAGTGTAAAATTACGATTACAGTACACAATGTTCTTTAACACAATCCCTCACTGAAGTATGTACTCTGAAGTGATTATTCATTACAAATGTGGGATGTTTTGTTGTTGATAAAAAGGACTATACATAATAATCCTTGTTTTTAAAATGTGAGCCATATCCCCTGGCGTCATAAATATTTTACCCCCATATGCCACAATTTAACGCGAGAGACAATTCGATCGTATGCTTTTTATATTGGGTTGATGGTTTGAAATAATGATTGCATTTAACGCGGACGACTTTTTAGATAACATATGTCATTGAAAGTATGTGCATCGAGCCTTAAATTAGCTAAAATCTGATGGAGACTTGTGATAATTTTCAATTTTGACCACTCTCGTCATACATTGCAGAACTGTTCACCTGTATACCGGATGAATAACGTGGGTAAAATGGGATCAACATCTCCCAAAATGAACCTGGTGTTCCGCTAAATAAGTCATATATTTTAAATAATTGTAATAATGCTATAATTTATGATTTCACACCAGCTTACCTGAAACCGCAGCTTCAGATCCATGTCCCCCACCTTCACAAAGCCATGTCCCCAAATGTGACGGGGGACACAGTGATATCTAGATATGGATATAATAAATGTATGTATACAATATTCAAATTTGCAAAATATTGCAAAATACTGATTTCATGTACCAACAATGACCAAATTCCATATTTTTGCCAGGTATATATCCCTGACATTATATATAAGATGTAGTTGAATCTGGTTTACTATAATTTGGATAACTAAAAATATAATTAAAGTTCATTAAGCTTTTTAACCATGAAGGTGAAATTGATAGTCCACATAAGGATCCACTGTATTACATCTTCACAAGTCAAGTGTTTTTTATCTACCTGTGTTCACCATCTGTTTGTAGGGAGAACAAGCAGATCGAAAACACTTTGACTTGGGAAGATGCAGTATCCATAATGCAGACATTTACATAATTTATAGTCCATTTGGCGACTCTGAAAATAGGGGATTTTTTTTCTATTAAAAATCGGATTTAATTTTGCATTTTTTTCTTTATAGATATTTCATCTTATATACTATATACAAACTCGAGCAAATATTTATAGATTTTTTGGACTCAAAATAAACTAGAGGCTCAGTGGGCTGAGCCTGTGTCGCTCACCTTTCATTCTGCTTTGAGGAAACTTAATACAGAACATTCCATACATGTAGATGCTTCCTACCAAGTTTCGGTTCATATGGCTAAGCAGTTTCAAAGAAGAAGATTTTTTTGAAATCGACCAATCAGAAACAAAAATTGCATGTGGTGGCCATGTTTGCTAACCGATCAGTACAAAATGAGCAATCTTCATAGAGGACATTCCATAGATGCTTCCTATCAAGTTTCGGTGGTAGCCATGTTTGATAACCGATTGGGACGAAATGAGCAGTCTTCATAGAGGACATTCCATAGATTCTTCCTACCAAGTTTCGGTTCATTTGGCCAAGCGGTTTCAGAGGAGAAGATTTTTAAAAATCAGAAACAAGAATTGCCTGTGGCGGCCATGTTTGGTAATGGATCATAACAAAATGTGCACTCTTTAGATGCTTCCTACCAAGTTTCAGTTCATTTGGCCAAGAGTTTTCAGAGGAAATGATTAAAATGTGAAAAGTAAACAGACGACGGACACCAAGTGCATACCTGTTAACCCTCCCCCTTTTCGCGGGATTCTCCCGCATAAGAGCCTTATCTCCCGCATGGACTGGGTCTCATGCGCGGGAGACATTAATCTCCTGCACACACCTTTTCCTCCCCCACGATCTCCCTCCCAACAAAAAAATCAAGTACAATAAAATCTTGACCTACATTTTGCGATCAATATTTCTGGAATTCCCCATTTGAAACTCCCGCGCTGATGAAAAACACCGAGAGATACGAATGGTAAAGGTGTTTAAATGATATCCGGTTATTGATCTGTTTGACACCTTTACAAGTAAATTGGGTCATGGAGATTAATTAAGGTGTTGATGATTATACAACAATTATCCACTGATTGACAGTTAATTGGGGATAAGGAAGTGGGTTTGTGGCACACGCTTAGATGATTAGAAGTGTGATAGCGGCAATTAAAAATAGTTATAAACCGTTGTGCAAACAGGAGTCGGACAACCTTTGGCTTTGATGCCAGGAAAACTTCTTATTTCGATCAAACGTGCAATGAATTCATCTCGGATTGAGTTGTTATGGCTTGTTTGGGACCAAAGCCGATCAAAGTATTATTTAAGGACTAAGTTCCAGGATGGAATTGATAAACCACAAAAATGCCAAAACGTATGCTATCACCCAATACACCAGCAGCAAAGAGACTTTTAATTTTAGTGCTCTATGACTTTATTGTTCAGAGCATTCTGTCTTCATTGTTATTGCTTTGTTATAACCTTATGATTATGAATGATTATGAATAAATTATAAATACAGTTTTTATCCTTCATTCATCATATGAAACACTACTAAGACAGAAATGTAAACAATATATATTGAAATGGGATGCAGTTGGTTCAATACTGAAACAAACAAAAAGAAAACATCAATTAACAATAAAAACATGCATCAAATACGTCGATAAAAAATCTCCAGTTATGAGACCAAATCTCCAGCCAAAAATTTACAAATCTCCAGTTGTAGCATAGCAACTCTATCACATGTATGCAACTACAAGGTACAATTTTGTGCGTTTAAAGGCAACGCACAAAATCTCCCCCTTAGAAGAGTTGGTAGGGGGGAGATCTCCCCCCTAGCAGTTCCCAGAGGTTAACAGGTATGCAAGTGATGGCAAAAGCTCATATTGCCTTTGGCAAGGTTTGCTAAAAAGAATATTAAAATGTGAATGCCTACTTGTAATGTATAGAATAAACATGTTACACTATATCTGCATTAGTTAATTTCTAAGGGAGATAATGGCAAGAGTTATCTTTCTTTTAACAGTTTAGGCAAGACTTATCTTTCTTTTAACAGAGGAGAAGATTTTTTTTTAAATCAACCCATCAGAAACAAGAATTGCCTGTGGTGGCCATGTTTGTTAACCGAACAGGACAAAATGTGCAATCTTTATAGAGGACCTTCCATAGATGCTTCCTACCAAGTTTCGGTTCATTTGACCAAGCAGTTTCAGAGGAGAAGTTTTTTAAAAATCGACCAATCAGAAACAATAATTTCCTGTGGCGGCCATGTTTGTTAATGGATCGGGACAAAATGTGCAATCTTTAGAGAGGACCGCCCATAGATGCTTCCTACCAAGTTTCGGTTCATTTGGTCAAACGGTTTCAGAGGAGAAGAATTTTAAAAATCAGCCAATCAGAAACAAGAGTTGCCTGTGACGGCCATGTTTGTTAATGGATCGGGACACAATTAGCAATCTTTATAGAGGACCTTCCATAGATGCCCCCTAACAAGTTTCAGTTCATTTGGCTGAGAGGGTTTCAGAGGAGAAGATTAAAATGTGAAAAGTTAACGGACGACGGACGCCAAGTAATGGCAAAAGCTCACATTGCCTTTGGCAAGGTGAGCTAAAAAGTTACCTATTAAACTCCTATTTTGAAAAAACAATTATAACATAGGAGGGTAATGGGTAATTTTGAGTCCCAAAAGTCTGAAAATATTTTCAAACATTGTGGATATATTCAATGATTAAATAATATAAATATTGCTTGTTTTATTTTTAGGTCTATTTATGCAATAATCATGGTAGAAAAATTGAATTATTTCTCCTAGTTTTATGCAAACACTGTATGGAAATTAATTGATTAATGCTTAACATAATTTTCAGGATTATTATCATTATTTTATATTTGACCAAATTGTAATTTACAAACCAAAAAGCGAATAAATGTAATTGCTTTTATTCATCAAATTAGAAAAGAATAATTATTTTTCATATGCATAATGCCAATTATACGAAAGAAATGAATTCCAATGAAGAAATTTTCCAACTTGAAATAAATTCAAAGAAGTTTCATCAGAGAGGAAGTTTTCATCAGGAAAGAAGTTTAAACACAGTTCCTATTGTTCATTGATTGCCCAACAATAGGAACTTGATTTCTCAACAATAGGAACTTTAAACTTTTTCTGACCAAATACCAATGTGACTTCTAGGAGTTTAAATACCAGTTGGTCAATATTCATTGAGCAATTGGTAAATACATTCATTAAATGGTACAGGAAATGCACCATAAGTTAGACTTTATGATAACATCATTTTTGTGATATAGTTGTACCCTTCTTATAAGGCCATAACTTCTGTATAAAAAAAACATTACCAGTAGCATTTATTTCACAAAAATTAACCAAGGGAAACTTACTTTACAAAATGGAAACCATAACAAGAAACACAGAAAGGACAGAATGATGAAAAGACAAAATGATGGAAAAGAATAACATGGCATGGCATAGTCATACAACAAACATCTTCTATGATTGCTCTGTCAATTTATGGAAAATTATTGTGATCTGTGGATCTCATTCCCACCTTTACACAGAGACGATAGCATAGGATGTGGATCTTGGGTGTTTGATAGTTTTACAATGTCTGCCATATCAATTTCAATTATCATAACCAACAATTAATAGTATGTTATGCCTACACACTCTTGATAATAATATTGTTCTTGTTTCCTACCTGACAGGTACATGTAGAGCATGGATCCCTGGAGTCTGATACAGTTCTACCATGTCTGACAAATTGATCATTAAATGTACAATCTGTACACTCAGGACAGCATTGTCCTTGAACTGGGTCACTGCAGGTCACTGATGGACAGGCCTTTTTATTACAGCTGACAGTTCCTTCCTAAATAATATAGAACACCATTAGTTCCATTTCTGTAAAACATATAGCACTGTATCATAAATCAATCTGATTAAAATCACATCTCTCTCTCACTTGCTCCCCTTTAGTGGTATGTCGCAGCATGGGAGATCTGAAGATTAAAATCACATCTCTCTCTCACTTGCTCCCCTTTAGTGGTATGTCGTGGGAGATCTGAAGATTAAAATCACACCTCTCTCTCACTTGCTCCCCTTTAGTGGTATGTCGTGGGAGATCTGAAGATTAAAATCACATCTCTCTCTCACTTGCTCCCCTTTAGTGGTATGTCGTGGGAGATTTGAAGAAACCCCATAATGGGTCACATGCAAGTGACTTTATGTCATGAATATATATAATGATAAGATAAATACTGTTATGACCTTTTTCAGCTGATCGGATTGCTCGTAGCATGCAAGCAGTTTAGCAACACTTTCATAGTATCGCAATCACCATTTTCATTGGATGGTACATTAGTGTATGTTGCATGAACATCTCAGCCAATCATAAAAGTTGAAATTACTGTTTTCCCATAATGCATTTGTACTTAATTGATTCCATTGCAGGTAATTGTAAACTAACTTTGATTTGTACACATTTACTTTATACTTAATTAATATAAAAGAATAAAAAAAACACAAATTTAGAATGGGGTATGGGGTCAACAAAAAAATGTGTCTCCAACAACAACATGCCCCCTTCCAATAAGACTTTTCCTGGAACAGTCATTATGACGGTATTATGTGTTTTGATTATTTATCATTATATATATAATTCTCTAATCCATTTTCCAAACGTTTCAGCTGGAATTACAGCTTTCATCAGTGGAATCAAATTAATTCCACTGATGAAAGCTGTAAACGTTTGGAAAATGGATTATATATTTATTTAGTAATTAATTCTAGAAACTTAAATATATATATATATATATATTTTCAAATTGTCCTTGGTTCTTCAACCCTGAATGTCAGCATATATTCAGAAAACAGACGAGGTATATATTTCAGGTATATATTTCAGTCGAGATCCTAAAAACAATAACACAACACAATTTGTGATATATAAAAATAAACAACCACATGTCTATATCTTCTGGGAAAAATATCTGCCATGTATATTTATAATTTTCTATAACAATACTAACCTGGCAAGAACATTCCTGACAAGGATCATCTGGGTCGGGAAATCTTGCTGCATTTCTGTATTTTTTCCCGTTGTATATACAATCTGTACATGTCTGACAGCATCCATCAGAGACTGGATGACGACAGGTGACGGGAAGGCAACGAGTGGCTATACAGTTTACACTGCCTTTTGTACAGGTACACTCTTCACACCGGTATTTAAACCTAACACCATCACGATACCGCCGATTGTCAAACATACAATCTCCACCACACTGAGGACAACACTTCCCTGGTACAGGATGTGTACATTTTCGTCCATTGCATTGCTTTTTACCACAGTTAACATTTCCATTTTTACAAGAACACTTCATGCATGGAGCAGACAAATCATTGAATTTTGCTCCATTTGAATACAAGACATTTCTATGAAAACAATCTGTACATGTAGGACAACAATCACTTGTTACAGGACTATTACATTGGACTGCAGGACAGATCTTTCTACGACAATTTACGTTTCCATTACTACATAGACATTCGTTGCATTTTTCTGAAGGATCTTGAAATACATCTCCATTTGTGCGTTCTCTCCCAAGATGTTGACAATCAGAACATTCCTTACAACACACACGTTGTACAGGATACTGACAATTAACTGGGCTACAAGTTTTGGATCTACACTCAATATTGCCGTTCCTACAGAAGCATTGTTTACATGGATCATCATCACTACTTTCAGTGTAAGCACCATTCCTGACTAGTTTCCCATCATGCTGACAGTTTCCACATTCAGGACAACACTGTCCAGGAGCAGGGTTAGAACAGGAAATCAATGGACAATCACGAGCAGAACAAGATACAGTGCCATCTTGACAATCACAAATATTACATTGATTGCTGGGGTCTGGAAACCGTTGCCCATTTCTATAAACACGATTTTCATACAAACAATTATTACATTCTTGACAACATATGCCTTTGACAGGATGTTGACAAGTGATGGAGGGACAAGAGATCCTACGCTTTACAACATTTCCTCTATTACATGTACACTGTAAACAAGGATCGTCATCGGCAATGAATTGTTGTCCTTCCTTGTAAGTTTTAGCTTGATATCGACAACCAGAACAAGCTGGACAACATCCTACTGTGACTGGATACTGACAGGACACTGCTGGACATTCTTTTCTATGACATCGAACATTGCCATTAGAACATGTACATGTACGACATCTCTCAGTAGGATGATCAAAAGATTTACCATTCTTGTATATCAATCCCTCAAAAGAGCAATCTACAAATAATTGAGTTTAAATTATCATACAAAATTTTTGACAAAGAATACTTTCACATAAATTATTTTTTAACTATATTGGTATTTACAATTTACAAATCCTATAATGTATCGGAGCAAAGGACAAAGAAAATTTATGTTTATCTGTTATCTAAAAATGAATTTCAAAGAAAAATTCAGGAAAATAAAATACTAGGAATTAATTCATTGTTAATGAATATATTGGAAAAAAAAGTGATAGTATTGTATGCAATAGCGTATATTATAATTATATAGTATATCTTTATATGTAATTATAGCTTTGAATATTTCCCCGGATAGTCAAAACATAATTTCACTGGGATACTTCAGAAATAGAATAAAATCTGTGATATTGGTGTTAAAAAAGATACATTTTAAGAAGAGTTTGAAGATACCAAAGGGGCAATTAGAATCTGTATATCGAAGAAGAACAGACAACAATATGGCCAAAAGAAAAAGTACAAAAGGACAAACAACGATCAACAAAACATACATATAAAACTAAAGATCGAGTAACACGAACCCCACTAAAAACCGGGGGGTGAACTCAGGTGCTCCAGAAGAGTAGGCAGTTCCTACTCCACTAGTGATCAACAAGTTACAGGAAACATGGAAAAGGATGGGAATGGGGTATCATGTAAATTTATTCACAGACAATTTTTGCTCACAATAACGATAGCAATATAACTTTCTCTCAGTTTGATGATAATGGTAGTTGGGTTTGATTTGATTTGATTTTGGTCAACGCCACTTTCAGCAACATTTCAGCTCTATCATGGCAACCAGTTTTAGTGGTGGAAGAAGCCGAAGTACACGGAGAGAACCACCGACCATGGGAAAGCAACCGGTGAACTTTTTCCCTTGCGGCTGCGAGTCAAGTGCACCCTTTTTTGTAACTTACAAAGCCGGGCGCGAACCCACGCCATATTCGTTATAGGCTTGTACGAGTTGTTAGGTAACCCAACTACCTAACTCATTGAGCCACCCGGGCCCTTAGTTGGGTTTGAAGAATGCACTTTATTAGATATATAGATAAAAATGTCTGCCCTCATGGCTGAAAAATGTAACTCTCTCTCTCTCTCATGTTGGAATATTGTATATAGCTCTTTTGTTATTATGTATTGTTGTAATTTAATTTGCTATCTGTATACCATTGTATTAATAAAGGTTACCAGAAATAAAGATATATATAAAGAATCAAGACAAAAATTTCACGTGTTAAAAAAATACTAATGGTAGTGACAAAGGTTGTTTGATGCTTGATGGTAAATGCTATTCCCATCATATTGGAAAGTTTTGTTAATTTCCTATTGAGTGCAAATATTCCTTTCACAAATCATTTCAACAATATACACAAACCTGTTAAAAACAAAGAAACACATATGAAATGCAAAAAGATAATTGTAGTTTCTAAATTAAAGTCTGTGTATCATGGAGTAAACCAGAAAATATTACTTTTAATAATAATAAGTTAAAAAATATTCAAAGCTGAATGTGTTTAATCCACATGATAAAATAATCATAAAAAAACCTCTGAATTATACTCACCTGAACATTCTTGACAACATTTGTCTGCACTGAATCCTGGGTAACGACATCTGATTGCAGGACAAGGTCGTGATTTACAATTAGGTTGACCTCTGACACATTGACATTCTTGACATCTGTCTACAGGGTTAGTAAATGTTGAATCTTCCTTGAAGACAACACCATTGATGACACAGTTCTTGGCTTTACAAACTGGACAACATTTTCCAGATTCTTGTTCTGGATATTGACATGCCACTGGAGGACATTCAGATATCTTATCTTGGCAGGACACTACACCATACTGTAAAAAGTGTTAACAAAACAAAGGTATTTATCTATTCAATAGTGCTGGATAAATATATAATGCTGAAAACATATCAATACTTCTCATATTATGACAATAACAAATTCAGCAATAATATATTTTATAAGGAGTGATATTAAATTGAATCATACCTCACTAATACAACGGGGAATACCTGAAATTGAGCTTAGTAAACTTTGAAATGTATTGTTTATATATTGACCTGGATCTTTGACCTTCCAACTACTAGCTCTTATGGATATTTTAACTAGGTTAGGGTTATGATGCTTAAACGTAACTTCAACAATATTTCAGTTATATCGTGGTGGTCAGTTTTATTGGTGGAGGAAACCAGAGTACCCAGAGAAAACCACTGACCTGCCACAAGTCACTGACTGACATAATGTTGCATCAAGTAAACCTCGCCATGAGAGGGATTCGAACTCACAACTATAGTGGTGATAAGCACTGATTGCACAGGTAGTTGTAAATCCAACTACCACATGATCACGATCACAACAGCGCATTCTAACTAGGTTAATCTTGTATAACTCAATCTATAATGGAGATAAAAGTTCTACTATTATGAGTGGCCTGTGAATATTTGATCATTATAATTAATTATAGCTTACTGAGCATAAACATTCTATGTACGACTGTCTTTTGTCTGTGTAGTTCTGACAACTATAATTAATAAAACTTACCAAACATGAACATTCTACACAGGGTTGCCATGGATCTGTGTAGTTCTGACAACTATAATTAATAAAACTTACCAAACATGAACATTCTACACAGGGTTGCCATGGATCTGTGTAGTTCTGACAACTATAATTAATAAAACTTACCAAACATGAACATTCTACACAGGGTTGCCTTGTGTCTGTGTAGGTCCTACCATTCAATATGTTTTGTCCTTTATAACGGCACATAAAGCATGACGGACAGCATTCTCCTGGACGTTTGGCTGGATGGCTGCATGTCACAGGTGGACAGCTACGAGCCTGGCATCTTACCTCACCATTCTGTAATGGACAGAAATAAAAACATTTCTTTTACATTACCCATTTATTCTTACCACCTCTGATGATCAATTTAGGTACAATATAATGTATGCATAATGTGGGAAAATATGAAACTTATTTTTTGCATCAGCTTTAGAAATGTGTAGAAAAATTAGCCTTTCAAATGCTTTTATGGACAATGTACATTGTGTTCATCCTGCAATGTCAAAACATCCAGAACACCTGCTGATTGTTACAGAAAAAAAGAGCAGAAACAAGCATGTTTCAATAATATGTTAAGTGTTCTCTTTCTCTATACGATCTGTTCATGTGCTGTTATCACTTATTATCACATATTCATAAGTAATAACATCAATTTTGCCCATAGGTAAACACCGGAAGTGCCACAGCGATATCAGCCCATGAGAAGATATCTGGGCAAAAATCTGATAACACGATATCAAGCCTTTCTATAAATTGATCAATGCATGATTTTTTCCATAATAGGACTGTTATCATTCCTCAACCGATATCGATCACTCATATGATATCCATATAAGCTTGGTGTCTGTGTGGGAAGTTAATTTTGTTCTTTTTAATTCAATGTTGAAATATGTGAAAAATAGATTAATGCATGCCTTTTTCCATTTCAAGACTGTTATGGAAATGCCCATGTATTAATCTGTATTTATTTTCCATAATAACCTGATTTCTAGAGTTAACATTTGTTGTATTAGATCATGGTAAATTTGTTCATGTTGTACACTAATATTTGAAATGACGTTATCCCATTGGTCAATTCTTATTTGGTAAATTAAAATAAACAGTCATCTTTTAATTTCTGACATCTTGGAAGATTGGTAATATCATGAACTTTATGTTGGATTATGGAAAAAAATGTCATGATATATTAACTCATTCACACATGACACACCATGAGTGATTACTTTATATATAGATTTGTAGCAATAAAAATATTGAATTTTTTTGGTATTTATTTAAACTTTTCCTGATACCTTACAAGGCAAGGAATGGTGATTTGTATTCACCCTATATATGTCTGTAATAGATTTTCTTTTACAAAACTGCTTTGGTTGTGTAATGATTTGCATGCTCACCTTGAGTGCCGTATGGGGTCAAACCCAAAAGCTATAAAGTATGTACCGGTATTTGAGCTTCTCCATTAAGCAAGTGGTATTAAGGAGTAAAAGGAAATGGTTTGCTTGGAGTCAGGATAATGTATCAGAGTGCAGAAACTTGTCTATTTTTGGATTGTTGTTTCAGTGAGCTAGCATTATAAAAATCCAACTCTAGTATAAAGCAGGTACGTGCAATATCATCACATAATCTAAAAATTATTTGTTCTCATCATGATTCAGCTAAGAATTTACTACCCTGGCTTTAAACAACAATAACTCACTCACTCACTCTTTCATCTAAGTACACTTATTGGTGTATAGTATTTCATAAAACTGCTTAAACACCCATGTAAAGCAATAAGTTAGATTATATGTAATTCATTGACCTTTGGAATCAACTATATGTATAAGACATTTGTGAACATTTTATTCTCTAAAATATGGAATGTTCATTCCAACATTCACAACTGAAATTAATCAAGATTAAATGATATCTCTCTTATTTCAACAAAAATTGTTACTAAAATCTACCATTCTAATCATAAGAAACACTTCAAAATAACCAAATCTGTCACTGAAACAAAAGAATGCAAATATTGGAAAACATTATAATCAGTAATTTATACATATTACCTTTGATCCCACATAATCGAGAGAAAAATACAATGATAGCTTTTATTGTCTTGTCATACATTATCTTGTCATACATTATCACTGGTATCAAAGCTTGTTCTAACAAAGTTGCTCCTGAACCCCAGATAATGGCCGTCTCTACATTCAAAACTGCCATTATTCTATATTTAGTACATATGTGTGTACCAATATAACAGATATTAAACATCCTAACAACAGAATTGTAAACATTGTTCAATTGAAAAAAACAACATGCAGAAGGCATGCATTCAAGATGTGTTTTAAGCAGAAAACAACAAGACCAAGTGAAATAACAAGCAGCAAGTAACAGGGAAGATGACCTTATTAACATTCATGAAGTATACTAGAAATGGTTGAAATATCATTAAAATAAACTTTTATGTCAAAACTGAGGGCTGATATGATATTATATAAGATATAATAATAGAAAGGATCTACCTGTGGAGCATGATATGATATTTTAACAAACGAGTGTTGATACAATAACACATTTGTTTTATCACTGTATTTTACTATTAACACAATGCTTAAAGATAATTTGAGAATCTGGCCTTCTCTCAGCACATATTTATTATAAGCTATGGCAGTGAAATCTAAATTATTTTCATCATTCAGTACTCAATTTTACTCCTAGTGTATATCAATTCTTTTAATTTATTTTGAATATTTTGTAGTTTTGAGGTTATGTTTTATGTTCAGGTACAGTAAGCATCAGCTTACAAGGCCAGTCACACCATAGACCATGCCTCATATCAGGCTAACTTGCAGATTCACTGAGATAGTAAAATACTTCTAAGAGAGGACACTTTCTCATTGTAGAAAGGGTGTCCTTATAGAAAGGGAGGTCACTGTAAATCTACTTGTATAATACCTAATACAGGTAACTTCTCCCAAGCTCAATGTCTAATTACCCAATGATATAATGAGGACTGCCACGATATAACTGAAATATTGTTGAAAGTGGCATTAAACACCATAAATCAAACCGATATAATGAGGATAATTATCAGCTTATCTCCCTTTGGACAGACTATTGAACAAAAAAGTAAAGGGAGAAAACTATTGCTAAATTCATCTGGAGTGCAGCAAATAATGGGCTCAAATCTCAGCTTAGCCGTACAAAAGAAAAACTCAGCAAAAACTGTTTTTACTTTGACTTTATGTCAAATTGAACTTATTATATATAAAACAGAATTTTATACCTCCCATATTTGGTATTCATGAGTTAAGAAAGTATTTCATAGTTATATTTTCGTTGTTAATCCAAAACCATGACTTGTTAAGATATTCTATAATCAACACTGGATATAATAAATTTGTTTCTTTTATGACTAAACATAATTGGTTAAAATAAAGGAAGATTTAATCATGTTTATAATGTAAAGTAAGAATAATGTCAGTTTTGTCCTTCACCGTAGGTTATAAATAGAACATGTATCAACAGACAGAATAACTTCTTGGTAATATCATCCCAAAATTATACATTAACTAAATAAATAAAAAAAACAATACATTAATACCATATTTAGGGTTATATAATGTGCAGGATTTTGCCCTGATTCTTTAATTTGTAGGAGGGGTGTGCACTATAAACAGGAACAATGTGTTTCACTCTTTCCCAGACCGTGAAATCACATGTCCACCAATAAAACCCAACACATTTAATATTTTGCAACTTTATTGAAGATGAAAAGAGATAAATGGTTCTTAAATTCTCCCAGCATATGAAACATGCTCAAAGGACTGAAAAATATATACGATTGATATTTAATTCTTACATTTCCGATGACGTTTTTTTTAAAAGTCCATGCGCATTATAGACACAAACTATTTTTTTTCTGGAGATTTTCAGGGCCAAGAGTGGGTGCGCATTATACAACCCTAAATACGGTAATTAACTTGTTTCCATCTTAATTAAAGGGAAATAACTCTTAGAGAATTATCATTATAATCCAATATTTTATAAAAATGCAATTATCAAATTAATGTATTTTTTCAATTCCTTTAATAAAACATAACAGACGTGTAATAGGGAGAGAAATATAAGCATGTTAAAAAGAAACAGCATTCAAACAAGACGTGTTGAATGATACTCACCCCAGATCTAGTTTTCTGTATAAGAAGCAGTTATACATTGTACAAAAATATAATACACATTACTACTGGTTCATCAATCCTCACATCATCTTAAGAATTTCTTTATCAAATTGATGTACATAATAAAATTTACCTTGTCCCCTGTCTTTGGAAATAATTGCATATGTGAAAAGTACATGAGCTTACATCCCATCTAATTCCATTTCACTGTCTTATCCTTGTGACATATTATTTTTGTTAATTCTAAGTCAGTGTTTATAAGTCAATTTAGTCCTATTGAATTGTGAATTATATATTAATATTGTTTTCATTTAACATTTATTTTAGAAAGAAGCAATGTAGACAAATTCTTGGTTTCATCACAAACTTACACAAACTCTTTTTGCAATATCTTATATGAATACCGGCATTTTTTTTTTTTTTCTTACTTTACTTTTCTTTAAAAAAAAATCAGCCACGATTGCATATAACATTAATTTTATAGAACAGGTTTTCTAATGAGCAAGACTTAATGAACCGAGAGTGGAACACAGACGATACAAACATGAAATATACAATTTAAACAAAAAGCTTTAAACATGTAACAATGACTGATTAATCAATAAAAAAATAATATGAAATAAGGCTAAAAAGCTACATTTATTTTATCAATATATTGCCAAACTGAAATTTACACAAGACATAAAATATAGGGATTAAACAAAATCATAATAAAAATCACAAAAAAAATAAAAGATTTTAAAATGAAAAATGTAATATAATTATATTTACATAGAACATCAAACAGTTTCCATGGTAACTTACAGTGCACATACAAATAGAGCATTTATCTTTTGGATCATCGAATGTTTGCCCTTCAGTATATCTCTTCCCAAGTACAGTACATGCCATGGGACAGGTACCACAACAATGGCCAGGTGGTTTTACTGGGTTTATGCAGTTCAAAGGGGGACAACTCATATCATTACATTCTACTGTACCATCCTGTAAAGAAATAAACAAGTATGGTGCTATGTCAGTGTACTGCAGATCACGTTACTGAAGCTTGAGGAATCACACTGACTGACTTTATTTACCTGATATGAAAACACATCATTCCTCTGTCAAGCTTAAGGTTGTTGGTTGGTTTATCATGTTTAACACCACTATCAACAATATTTCAGTTATATCGTGAAGGAAATGGGAGTACCTGGAGAAAGCCACTGACCTGCCGCAAGTCACTCACAAACTTTATCAAATAATGTTGTATCGAGTAAATCTCACCATGAATGGGGTTCAAACTCACAACTTTAGTGATGATAGGCACTGATTGCACAGGCAGTTGTAAATCCAACTACAATATGATCACGACCATGAAGGCCCCTCAATCAGATTGGGAAACATTAAAAAAAAACCTTTCTGTTTTCGTGTCATCAGCTTGTTTAAAAATCCTCCCAATGGGTACAGAATATGAAATGCTTAAAAATTGTTATAACTTTGTTTCATTATGTTTGAAAAAAAAAAATTTCATTGAATAAACTTGAAGAATATTAAAGGCCCTACTCTAATTTACATAGCAACACCAATAAAAGTCCCTACTCTAATTTACATAACAACACCAATAAAAGGCCCTACTCTAATTTACATAACAACAACATTAAAAGTCCCTACTCTAATTTACATAACAACACCAATAAAAGTCCCTACTCTAATTTACATAACAACACCAATAAAAGTCCCTACTCTAATTTACATAGCAACACCAATAAAAGGCCCTACTCTAATTTACATAACAACACCAATAAAAGCTTTTACACCTTTCTCCAAAAGAATACAATTTATTTATCAACTAAAGAAATTAAAATTTTTATATTACAAGACCTGTATCTCATCATACACGGTTATCTAAGAAGTTCAGAGAAGTGAAGACACTTTTACATTTCATTTAAAAAATAAAACAAACAAGTTTTTAGTCATTAGGGATAACATTACATAAACTTTCAATTGTTGAATGTTCTCTATTCTTCCGTTGTGACAATTTATTTCCTAATTAATTGCTACTTGACATCCTTACCCTGCAAAGACAAATTTTACAAGCATCGCCACCTGGTGGTACAAATTTCTGATTATTTCTAAATTTTCGTCTCATGAAGTAACAACCAGAGCAGGATGGGCAGCACTGACCAGGGACTGTGTCAGGATGGCTACAGGAAGTGGATGGACACGACAGTTTTTTGTCCTTACATTTAACAACACCTTTCTGAAAACACAGAACTGACATGGATTAATCAGAAAAGATCAAATAAACAAATATTAACTAGCTAGATTTACTGTTAAATAAATATATATTAGTTTTGGCTTGGACTTAGTTATAAGTATTTACAGATACTTTCAACAATGGTATAGTTACATTGTGGTAGTCAGTTTTATTGGTGAAGGAAACAGGACATGGAGAAACCACAGACCTGCCACAAGTATAACATTTAAATTACATCATGAACACCTACTTCGTCAAGAGCGAGAATCAGGATTGACAACTTTAGTGGTGATAGGCAATAATTCAATAAATAGATGTCTGACTTCTATATATCTTTGCATCATACCTGACATTGACAGGAAATGCAAGGTCTATTAGCTGGTTTGAATCTCTCCAGATTTTGATAAGTCTGCCCTCCATACTGACACTCAGTACATGTTGGACAACAGTCACCTGTTTGTACCACTGGATTATTACATCTTGGTGGAGAGCACTGTGGACGCTGACAATTCACTTCACCTATAAATAAAAGCTATTCGTGTGAATTTCCATCATAACAAAACTTGTTTCATGTCATTATTTCCATTCAGAACAATAAAATTTAAATAATTTGATGAACCAAAAGTTTAAAACAAATCTGTGTACAAATGAGATAAAATAAAATGAAAAATTCACTTTAGATTTGTCTCTAGTTCATTCTGCACCAGTAGTAGATGTACAAGTTACTTTACATGAACATTTCAAAATAAACACATTTCACTACAAAGATCATGAATTCCTTGTAAAATACAGCTTTTGAGTACAATTCTATACTCATACTCATACAATGACCCACCATCATAAAACTACTGAGTACAATTTCATACTCAAACTCATACAATGACCCACCATCATAAAACTACAGAGTACAATTTTATGCTCAAACTCATACAATGACCCACCATCATAAAAATATGGAGTACAATTTTATACTCATACTCATAAAGTAACCTAACCATCATAAAATATATTCTGTAGTTTTATGATGGTGAGGTCATTGCATTGGTATGAGTACAATATTATGCTGATACCAATACAATGACCTCACCCTCATAAAACTACAGAGTACAATTTTATACCCATACTCATACAATGACATCACCATCATAAAACTACTGAGTACAATTGCATACCCATACTCATACAATGACACACCATCATAAAACTACTGAGTACAATTTTATACTTATATCAATACAATGACACACCATCATAAAACTACTGAGTACAATTTTATACCCATACTCATACAATGATACACCATCATAAAACTACTGAGTACAATACTTATACCAATACAATGACACACCATCATAAAACTACTGAGTACAATTTTATACCCATACTCATACAATGACATCACCATCATAAAACTACTGAGTACATTTGTATACCCATACTCATACAATGATACACCATCATAAAACTACTGAGTACAATTTTATACTTATACCAATACAATGACACACCATCATAAAACTACTGAGTACAATTTTATACCCATACTCATACAATGACATCACCATCATAAAACTACTGAGTACATTTGTATACCCATACTCATACAATGATACACCATCATAAAACTACTGAGTACAATTATATACTCATACTCATACAATGACCCACCATCATAAAACTACTGAGTACAATTTTACACTCATACTCATACAATGACCCACCATCATAAAACTACAGAGTAATTTCATACTCAAATGCATACAATGACCCACCATCATAAAACTACTGAGTACAATTTCATACTCAAACTCATACAATGACCCACCATCATAGAACTACAGAGTACAATTCTATGCTCAAACTCATACAATGACCCACCATCATAAAAGTATGGAGTACAATTGTATACTCATACTCATAAAGTAACCTAACCATCATAAAATATACTCTGTAGTTTTATGATGGTGAGGTCATTGCATTGGTATGAGTACAATATTATGATGATACCAATACAATGACCTCACCCTCATAAAACTACAGAGTACAATTTTATACCCATACTCATACAATGACATCACCATCATAAAACTACTGAGTACAATTGCATACCCATACTCATACAATGACACACCATCATAAAACTACTGAGTACAATTTTATACCCATACTCATACAATGACATCACCATCATAAAACTACTGAGTACATTTGTATACCCATACTCATACAATGATACACCATCATAAAACTACTGAGTACAATTTTATACTTATACCAATACAATGACACACCATCATAAAACTACTGAGTACAATTTTATACCCATAGTCATACAATGACATCACCATCATAAAACTACTGAGTACATTTGCATACCCATACTCATACAATGATACACCATCATAAAACTACTGAGTACAATTTTATACTTATACCAATACAATGACACACCATCATAAAACTACTGAGTACAATTTTATACTCATACTCATAAAATGACCCTCCATCATAAAACTACTGACTACAATTTTAAACTCATACAATGACCCTCCATCATAAAACTACTGAGTACAATTTTATACCCATACTCATACAATGACATCACCATCATAAAACTACTGAGTACATTTGTATACCCATACTCATACAATGATACACCATCATAAAACTACTGAGTACAATTTTATACCCATACTCATACAATGACATCACCATCATAAAACTACTGAGTACATTTGTATACCCATACTCATACAATGATACACCATCATAAAACTAATGAGTACAATTTTATACTTATACCAATACAATGACACACCATCATAAAACTACTGAGTACACTTTTATACTCATACTCATAAAATGACCCTCCATCATAAAACTACTGACTACAATTTTAAACTCATACAATGACCCTCCATCATAAAACTACTGAGTACAATTTTATACCCATACTCATACAATGACCCACCATTGTAAAACTACTGAGTACAATTTTATACTCATACTCATACAATGACACACCATCATAAAACTACTAACTACAATTGTATACTCATACTCATACAATGACCCTCCATCATAAAACTACTGAGTACAATTTTATACTCATACTCATACAATGACCCACCATCATAAAACTACTGACTACAATTTTATACTCATACTCATACAATGACCCACCATCATAAAACTACTGAGTACAATTTTATACTCATACTCATACAATGACCCACCATCATAAAACTACTGAGTACAATTTTATACTCATACTCATACAATGACCCCCCATCATAAAACTACTGAGTACAATTTTATACTCATACTCATACATCCAGTATTATAATACACATAGTACCCTGTACCAATACTTATGTATAAATCTTCTCCCATTGGCCTTTCCTTCATTTGTTTAGATTGGTAGATGACTTCATTCTATAATAATATTTTGATTATTACTTTGTTTTACCTTCAGAACAAATACATCTAGTACATTTATCAGCTGTTATAGTGTCACCATGGAGATAATTTCTGCCTTCATACTGACATCCTGCAAACAAACAATACATTTATTTAATAAAAATAAATTTGTCTAGCATAAGAGCGATCAAATAAAGATTCATTTTACAGATGATTAACAATAAGTGGCTGTAAATATAATGTACAAATGTTCAGGCTACTGTACAGAGACTAAGAAGAATTTAAATTCTATAACTAATGGTGGGTATACTTGAATGAGCTTTTGACTTGATAAAACCATATCATATGGCAGTGCTTATCTTGCATTTCCCATCGTCACCAAACAACACATCTACAAGAAGCTTCCAATAATTATAACATAAAGCTTGAGTTCAAACACCTCAATAACTTCTGAGAAGATTTTCACATAATTCCCAAAATACAATCTGCTAGTACAACTAGTAGGTCCAACTACCAATTAAATAGTACATTTATATTTAATTCCATATTATATTACTACTTAGTACAAGTTGATACTATTTATACAAGTCTCCCACGAAGACCATTAATTTCTTTGGATGTTCATGACTAATTCATATTAAATCCGTTAGAAGTATTAGTTATGATCTTTGTTGTCTACAGAGTAATGATCTTTAACCAGTAGATTCTACCTTCCTAGTTAACAGTCAGTTAACTATGAACATTCATTGACCAGCAGATTCTACCTTCCTAGCTAACAGTCAGTTAACTATGAACATTCATTGACCAGCAGATTCTACCTTCCTAGCTAACAGTCAGTTAACTATGAACATTCATTGACCAGCAGATTCTACCTTCCTAGCTAACAGTCAGTTAACTATGAACATTCATTGACCAGCAGATTCTACCTTCCTAGCTAACAGTCAGTTAACTATGAACATTCATTGACCAGCAGATTCTACCTTCCTAGCTAACAGTCAGTTAACTATGAACATTCATTGACCAGCAGATTCTACCTTCCTAGCTAACAGTCAGTTAACTATGAACATTCATTGACCAGCAGATTCTACCTTCCTAGCTAACTGTCAGTTAACTATGAACATTCATTGACCAGCAGATTCTACCTTCCTAGCTAACAGTCAGTTAACTATGAACATTCATTGACCAGCAGATTCTACCTTCCTAGCTAACAGTCAGTTAACTATGAACATTCATTGACCAGCAGATTCTACCTTCCTAGCTAACAGTCAGTTAACTATGAACATTCATTGACCAGCAGATTCTACCTTCCTAGCTAACAGTCAGTTAACTATGAACATTCATTGACCAGCAGATTCTACCTTCCTAGCTAACAGTCAGTTAACTATGAACATTCATTGACCAGCAGATTCTACCTTCCTAGCTAACAGTCAGTTAACTATGAACATTCATTGACCAGCAGATTCTACCTTCCTAGCTAACTGTCAGTTAACTATGAACATTCATTGACCAGCAGATTCTACCTTCCTAGCTAACAGTCAGTTAACTATGAACATTCATTGACCAGTAGATTCTACCTTCCTAGCTAACAGTCAGTTAACTATGAACATTCATTGACCAGCAGATTCTACCTTCCTAGCTAACAGTCAGTTAACTATGAACATTCATTGACCAGCAGATTCTACCTTCCTAGCTAACAGTCAGTTAACTATGAACATTCATTGACCAGCAGATTCTACCTTCCTAGCTAACAGTCAGTTAACTATGAACATTCATTGACCAGCAGATTCTACCTTCCTAGCTAACAGTCAGTTAACTATGAACATTCATTGACCAGTAGATTCTACCTTCCTAGCTAACAGTCAGTTAACTATGAACATTCATTGACCAGCAGATTCTACCTTCCTAGCTAACAGTCAGTTAACTATGAACATTCATTGACCAGTAGATTCTACCTTCCTAGCTAACAGTCAGTTAACTATGAACATTCATTGACCAGCAGATTCTACCTTCCTAGCTAACAGTCATTTAACTATGAACATTCATTGACCAGCAGATTCTACCTTCCTAGCTAACAGTCAGTTAACTATGAACATTCATTGACCAGCAGATTCTACCTTCCTAGCTAACAGTCAGTTAACTATGAACATTCATTGACCAGCAGATTCTACCTTCCTAGCTAACAGTCAGTTAACTATGAACATTCATTGACCAGCAGATTCTACCTTCCTAGCTAACAGTCAGTTAACTATGAACATTCATTGACCAGCAGATTCTACCTTCCTAGCTAACAGTCAGTTAACTATGAACATTCATTGACCAGCAGATTCTACCTTCCTAGCTAACAGTCAGTTAACTATGAACATTCATTGACCAGCAGATTCTACCTTCCTAGCTAACAGTTAGTTAACTATGAACATTCATTGACCCTGTTATTGTACTGACCATGTTTATGTTGTCATTCATTGACCCTGCTATTGTACTGACCATGTGTATGTTGTCTTTCATTGACTCTGCTATTGTACTGACCATGTTTAGGTTGTCTTTCATTGACCCTGCTATTGTACTGACCATGTTTATGTTGTCTTTCATTGACCCTGCTATTGTACTGTCCATGTTTATGTTGTCTTTCATTGACTCTGCTATTGTACTGACCATGATTATGTTGTCTTTCATTGACCCTGATATTGTACTGTCCATGTTTATGTTGTCTTTCATTGACCCTGCTATTGTACTGTCCATGTTTATGTTGTAATTCATTGACCCTGCTATTGTACTGTCCATGTTTATGTTGTCTTTCATTGACCCTGCTATTGTACTGACCATGTTTATGTTGTCTTTCATTGACCCTGTTATTGTATTGACCATGTTTATGTTGTCTTTCATTGACCCTGATATTGTACTATCCATGTTTATGTTGTCTTTCATTGACCCTGCTATTGTACTGTCCATGTTTATGTTGTCTTTCATTGACCCTGCTATTGTACTGACCATGTTTATGTTGTCTTTCATTGACTCTGCTATTGTATTGACCATGTTTATGTTGTCTTTCATTGACCCTGATATTGTACTGTCCATGTTTATGTTGTCTTTCATTGACCCTGCTATTGTACTGTCCATGTTTATGTTGTCTTTCATTGACCCTGCTATTGTACTGACCATGTTTATGTTGTCTTTCATTGACCCTGCTATTGTACTGACCATGTTTATGTTGTCTTTCATTGACCCTGCTATTGTACTGTCCATGTGTATGTTGTCTTTCATTGACTCTGCTATTGTATTGTCCATGTTTATGTTGTCTTTCATTGACCCTGATATTGTACTGTCCATGTTTATGTTGTCTTTCATTGACCCTGCTATTGTACTGACCATGTTTATGTTGTAATTCATTGACCCTGCTATTGTATTGACCATGTTTATGTTGTCTTTCATTGACCCTGCTATTGTACTGTCCATGTTTATGTTGTCTTTCATTGACTCTGCTATTGTATTGACCATGTTTATGTTGTCTTTCATTGACCCTGATATTGTACTGTCCATGTTTATGTTGTCTTTCACTGACCCTGTTATTGTACTGACCATGTTTATGTTGTCTTTCATTGACCCTGTTATTGTACTGACCATGTTTATGTTGTCTTTCATTGACCCTGTTATTGTACTGACCATGTTTATGTTGTCTTTCACTGACCCTGTTATTGTACTGACCATGTTTATGTTGTCTTTCATTGACCCTGTTATTGTACTGACCATGTTTATGTTGTAATTCATTGACCCTGCTATTGTACTGACCATGTTTATGTTGTCTTTCATTGACCCTGTTATTGTACTGACCATGTTTATGTTGTAATTCATTGACCCTGTTATTGTACTGACCATGTTTATGTTGTCTTTCATTGACCCTGTTATTGTACTGACCATGTTTATGTTGTCTTTCATTGACCCTGTTATTGTACTGACCATGTTTATGTTGTCATTCATTGACCCTGCTATTGTACTGACCATGTTTATGTTGTCTTTCATTGACTCTGCTATTGTACTGACCATGTTTATGTTGTAATTCATTGACCCTGTTATTGTACTGACCATGTTTATGTTGTAATTCATTGACTCTGCTATTGTACTGACCATGTTTATGTTGTCTTTCATTGACTCTGCTATTGTATTGACCATGTTTATGTTGTCTTTTATTGACCCTGATATTGTACTGTCCATGTTTATGTTGTCTTTCATTGACCCTGCTATTGTACTGACCATGTTTATGTTGTAATTCATTGACCCTGCTATTGTATTGACCATGTTTATGTTGTCTTTCATTGACCCTGCTATTGTACTGTCCATGTTTATGTTGTCTTTCATTGACTCTGCTATTGTATTGACCATGTTTATGTTGTCTTTCATTGACCCTGATATTGTACTGTCCATGTTTATGTTGTCTTTCACTGACCCTGTTATTGTACTGACCATGTTTATGTTGTCTTTCATTGACCCTGTTATTGTACTGACCATGTTTATGTTGTCTTTCATTGACCCTGTTATTGTACTGACCATGTTTATGTTGTCTTTCACTGACCCTGTTATTGTACTGACCATGTTTATGTTGTCTTTCATTGACCCTGTTATTGTACTGACCATGTTTATGTTGTCTTTCATTGACCCTGTTATTGTACTGACCATGTTTATGTTGTCTTTCACTGACCCTGTTATTGTACTGACCATGTTTATGTTGTCATTCATTGACCCTGCTATTGTACTGACCATGTTTATGTTGTCTTTCATTGACTCTGCTATTGTACTGACCATGTTTATGTTGTCTTTCATTGACTCTGCTATTGTACTGACCATGTTTATGTTGTCTTTCATTGACCCTGTTATTGTACTGACCATGTTTATGTTGTCTTTCATTGACCCTGCTATTGTACTGACCATGTTTATGTTGTCTTTCATTGACTCTGCTATTGTACTGACCATGTTTATGTTGTCTTTCATTGACTCTGCTATTGTACTGTCCATGTTTATGTTGTAATTCACTGACCCTGTTATTGTACTGACCATGTTTATGTTGTAATTCATTGACCCTGCTATTGTACTGTCCATGTTTATGTTGTAATTCATTGACCCTGTTATTGTACTGTCCATGTTTATGTTGTCTTTCATTGACCCTGTTATTGTACTGACCATGTTTATGTTGTCTTTCATTGACCCTGCTATTGTACTGTCCATGTTTATGTTGTAATTCATTGACCCTGTTATTGTACTGACCATGTTTATGTTGTAATTCCTTTTTGTGATAGTGTGTAGTCTTTTTGATTGGAAGCGAATCTGTGCAGATTTTTTAACGTTTGTTTATATATGTATTTTCGTTATCCAGTTATCAAGAGAGAGGGAACCTACCTTTACAAACTTTGACAGCATGCTTCTGGAGGTGCCTCTGATACTCTGCATGATAATGAAGGACATACACCTGTGCTATCACAGCTGACGTGACAATGAGAAGATTTAGCTATAGACCTACCTTTACAAATTGGACAGCATGCTCTTGGGGGTGTCTCTGTTACTCTGCATGATAATGAAGGACATACACCTGTTCTCTCACATCTGATATTACCACGGGAACATGTACATTCCTTACATCTGTCTCCTGGTTGTGTAAATGTTTGTTCATTTCTGTATACTCTGCCATCATAAAGACAATCTGCAATAAAACATGTGTGACTTTTAAATAAATTGACTCTACCAATCAACTTCAACTCTGCTCATCATGTATATATGTTTTATTACATATGTGATTTCTTATGTGTAAAATGAATTTATTTAATGCAAATTAGAAATGATTAAAAAAATATATTTAAAACTCAAGTTTTAACATTGTATTTAAAAAGCAGTTTTGACATGTTTGGAGGGTATGTCTGTCAGGTAAACATTGTGTGGTAGTTTTATATCTACATATACAATGAGTGTGAGTATGGTTCATGCCAACTGTACTTTATATGATAAAGAATGATGTCGGTTGTCTCAACATATTCTGGTTTCCTCCATCAAAACAAAATATGACCACAATATAACTGAAATAAGTTGAAAAGTGGCATTAAATATCACAAAAGGTCTAGGTCTAGACAATTCAGTAGTGTAACAAGTGTCCTCAACTAACCTTGTCCTATATCTACATACATATACTTACTATCTACACAATTTAGTAGTGTAACAAGTGTCCTCAACTAACCTTGTCCTATATCTACATACATGTACTTACTATCTACACAATTCAGTAGTGTAACAAGTGTCCTCAACTAACCTTGTCCTATATCTACATACATGTACTTACTATCTACACAATTCAGTAGTGTAACAAATGTCCTCAACTAACATTGTCCTATATCTACATACATGTACTTACTATCTACACAATTCAGTAGTGTAACAAGTGTCCTCAACTAACCTTGTCCTATATCTACATACATCTACTTACTATCTACACAATTCAGTAGTGTAACAAGTGTCCTCAACTAACCTTGTCCTATATCTACATACATGTACTTACTAACCTTGTCCTATATCTACATACATGTACTTACTATCTACACAATTCAGTAGTGTAACAAGTGTCCTCAACTAACCTTGTCCTATATCTACATACATGTACTTACTATCTACACAATTCAGTAGTGTAACAAGTGTCTTCAACTAACCTTGTCCTATATCTACATACATGTACTTACTATCTACACAATTCAGTAGTGTAACAAGTGTCCTCAACTAACCTTGTCCTATATCTACATACATGTACTTACTATCTACACAATTCAGTAGTGTAACAAGTGTCCTCAACTAACCTTGTCCTATATCTACATACATGTACTTACTATCTACACAATTCAGTAGTGTAACAAGTGTCCTCAACTAACCTTGTCCTATATCTACATACATGTACTTACTATCTACACAATTCAGTAGTGTAACAAGTGTCCTCAACTAACCTTGTCCTATATCTACATACATGTACTTACTATCTACACAATTCAGTAGTGTAACAAGTGTCCTCAACTAACCTTGTCCTATATCTACATACATGTACTTACTATCTACACAATTCAGTAGTGTAACAAGTGTCCTCAACTAACCTTGTCCTATATCTACATACATGTACTTACTATCTACACAATTCAGTAGTGTAACAAGTGCCCTCAACTAATCTTGACCTATATCTACATACATGTACTTACTATCTACACAATTCAGTAGTGTAACAAGTGTCCTCAACTAACCTTGTCCTATATCTACATACATGTACTTACTATCTACACAATTCAGTAGTGTAACAAGTGTCCTCAACTAACCTTGTCCTATATCTACATACATGTACTTACTATCTACACAATTCAGTAGTGTAACAAGTGTCCTCAACTAACCTTGACCTATATCTACATACATGTACTTACTATCTACACAATTCAGTAGTGTAACAAGTGTCCTCAACTAACCTTGTCCTATATCTACATAAATGTACTTACTATCTACACAATTCAGTAGTGTAACAAGTGTCCTCAACTAACCTTGTCCTATATCTACATACATGTACTTACTATCTACACAATTCAGTAGTGTAACAAGTGTCCTCAACTAACCTTGTCCTATATCTACATACACATACTTACTATCTACACAATTCAGTAGTGTAACAAGTGTCCTCAACTAACCTTGTCCTATATCTACATACACATACTTACTATCTACACAATTCAGTAGTGTAACAAGTGTCTTCAACTAACCTTGTCCTATATCTACATACATGTACTTACTATCTACACAATTCAGTAGTGTAACAAGTGTCCTCAACTAACCTTGTCCTATATCTACATACATGTACTTACTATCTACACAATTCAGTAGTGTAACAAGTGTCCTCAACTAACCTTGTCCTATATCTACATACATGTACTTACTATCTACACAATTCAGTAGTGTAACAAGTGTCTTCAACTAACCTTGTCCTATATCTACATTCTAGGTCTACACAATTCAGTAGTGTAACAAGTGTCCTAAACTAACCTTGTCCTATATCTACATACATGTACTTACTATCTACACAATTCAGTAGTGTAACAAGTGTCCTCAACTAACCTTGTCCTATATCTACATAAATGTACTTACTATCTACACAATTCAGTAGTGTAACAAGTGTCCTCAACTAACCTTGTCCTATATCTACATACATGTACTTACTATCTACATACATGTACTTACTATCTACACAATTCAGTAGTGTAACAAGTGTCCTCAACTAACCTTGTCCTATATCTACATACATGTACTTACTATCTACACAATTCAGTAGTGTAACAAGTGTCCTCAACTAACCTTGTCCTATATCTACATACATGTACTTACTATCTACACAATTCAGTAGTGTAACAAGTGTCCTCAACTAACCTTGTCCTATATATACATACACATACTTACTATCTACACAATTCAGTAGTGTAACAAGTGTCCTCAACTAACCTTGTCCTATATCTACATACACATACTTACTATCTACACAATTCAGTAGTGTAACAAGTGTCCTCAACTAACCTTGTCCTATATCTACATACATGTACTTACTATCTACACAATTCAGTAGTGTAACAAGTGTCCTCAACTAACCTTGTCCTATATCTACATACATGTACTTACTATCTACACAATTCAGTAGTGTAACAAGTGTCCTCAACTAACCTTGTCCTATATCTACATACATGTACTTACTATCTACACAATTCAGTAGTGTAACAAGTGTCCTCAACTAACCTTGTCCTATATCTACATACATGTACTTACTATCTACACAATTCAGTAGTGTAACAAGTGTCCTCAACTAACCTTGTCCTATATCTACATACATGTACTTACTATCTACACAATTCAGTAGTGTAACAAGTGTCCTCAACTAACCTTGTCCTATATCTACATACACATACTTACTATCTACACAATTCAGTAGTGTAACAAGTGTCCTCAACTAACCTTGTCCTATATCTACATACACATACTTACTATCTACACAATTCAGTAGTGTAACAAGTGTCCTCAACTAACCTTGTCCTATATCTACATACATGTACTTACTATCTACACAATTCAGTAGTGTAACAAGTGTCCTCAACTAACCTTGTCCTATATCTACATACATGTACTTACTATCTACACAATTCAGTAGTGTAACAAGTGTCCTCAACTAACCTTGTCCTATATCTACATACATGTACTTACTATCTACACAATTCAGTAGTGTAACAAGTGTCCTCAACTAACCTTGTCCTATATCTACATACATGTACTTACTATCTACACAATTCAGTAGTGTAACAAGTGTCCTCAACTAACCTTGTCCTATATCTACATACATGTACTTACTATCTACACAATTCAGTAGTGTAACAAGTGTCCTCAACTAACCTTGTCCTATATCTACATACATGTACTTACTATCTACACAATTCAGTAGTGTAGCAAGTGTCCTCAACTAACCTTGTCCTATATCTACATACATGTACTTACTATCTACACAATTCAGTAGTGTAACAAGTGTCCTCAACTAACCTTGTCCTATATCTACATACATGTACTTACTATCTACACAATTCAGTAGTGTAACAAGTGTCCTCAACTAACCTTGTCCTATATATACATACACATACTTACTATCTACACAATTCAGTAGTGTAACAAGTGTCCTCAACTAACCTTGTCCTATATCTACATACACATACTTACTATCTACACAATTCAGTAGTGTAACAAGTGTCCTCAACTAACCTTGTCCTATATCTACATACATGTACTTACTATCTACACAATTCAGTAGTGTAACAAGTGTCCTCAACTAACCTTGTCCTATATCTACATACATGTACTTACTATCTACACAATTCAGTAGTGTAACAAGTGTCCTCAACTAACCTTGTCCTATATCTACATACATGTACTTACTATCTACACAATTCAGTAGTGTAACAAGTGTCCTCAACTAACCTTGTCCTATATCTACATACATGTACTTACTATCTACACAATTCAGTAGTGTAACAAGTGTCCTCAACTAACCTTGTCCTATATCTACATACATGTACTTACTATCTACACAATTCAGTAGTGTAACAAGTGTCCTCAACTAACCTTGTCCTATATCTACATACACATACTTACTATCTACACAATTCAGTAGTGTAACAAGTGTCCTCAACTAACCTTGTCCTATATCTACATACACATACTTACTATCTACACAATTCAGTAGTGTAACAAGTGTCCTCAACTAACCTTGTCCTATATCTACATACATGTACTTACTATCTACACAATTCAGTAGTGTAACAAGTGTCCTCAACTAACCTTGTCCTATATCTACATACATGTACTTACTATCTACACAATTCAGTAGTGTAACAAGTGTCCTCAACTAACCTTGTCCTATATCTACATACATGTACTTACTATCTACACAATTCAGTAGTGTAACAAGTGTCCTCAACTAACCTTGTCCTATATCTACATACATGTACTTACTATCTACACAATTCAGTAGTGTAACAAGTGTCCTCAACTAACCTTGTCCTATATCTACATACATGTACTTACTATCTACACAATTCAGTAGTGTAACAAGTGTCCTCAACTAACCTTGTCCTATATCTACATACATGTACTTACTATCTACACAATTCAGTAGTGTAACAAGTGTCCTCAACTAACCTTGTCCTATATCTACATACATGTACTTACTATCTACACAATTCAGTAGTGTAACAAGTGTCCTCAACTAACCTTGTCCTATATCTACATACATGTACTTACTATCTACACAATTCAGTAGTGTAACAAGTGTCCTCAACTAACCTTGTCCTATATCTACATACATGTACTTACTATCTACACAATTCAGTAGTGTAACAAGTGTCCTCAACTAACCTTGTCCTATATCTACATACATGTACTTACTATCTACACAATTCAGTAGTGTAACAAGTGTCCTCAACTAACCTTGTCCTATATCTACATACATGTACTTACTATCTACACAATTCAGTAGTGTAACAAGTGTCCTCAACTAACCTTGTCCTATATCTACATACATGTACTTACTATCTACACAATTCAGTAGTGTAACAAGTGTCCTCAACTAACCTTGTCCTATATCTACATACATGTACTTACTATCTACACAATTCAGTAGTGTAACAAGTGTCCTCAACTAACCTTGTCCTATATCTACATACATGTACTTACTATCTACACAATTCAGTAGTGTAACAAGTGTCCTCAACTAACCTTGTCCTATATCTACATACATGTACTTACTATCTACACAATTCAGTAGTGTAAGAAGTGTCCTCAACTAACCTTGTCCTATATCTACATACATGTACTTACTATCTACACAATTCAGTAGTGTAACAAGTGTCCTCAACTAACCTTGTCCTATATCTACATACATGTACTTACTATCTACACAATTCAGTAGTGTAAGAAGTGTCCTCAACTTACCTTGTCCTATATCTACATACATGTACTTACTATCTACACAATTCAGTAGTGTAACAAGTGTCCTCAACTAACCTTGTCCTATTTCTACATACATGTACTTACTATCTACACAATTCAGTAGTGTAACAAGTGTCCTCAACTAACCTTGTCCTATATCTACATACACATACTTACTATCTACACAATTCAGTAGTGTAACAAGTGTCCTCAACTAACCTTGTCCTATATCTACATACATGTACTTACTATCTACACAATTCAGTAGTGTAACAAGTGTCCTCAACTAACCTTGTCCTATATCTACATACATGTACTTACTATCTACACAATTCAGTAGTGTAACAAGTGTCCTCAACTAACCTTGTCCTATATCTACATACATGTACTTACTATCTACACAATTCAGTAGTGTAACAAGTGTCCTCAACTAACCTTGTCCTATATCTACATACATGTACTTACTATCTACACAATTCAGTAGTGTAACAAGTGTCCTCAACTAACCTTGTCCTATATCTACATACATGTACTTACTATCTACACAATTCAGTAGTGTAACAAGTGTCCTCAACTAACCTTGTCCTATATCTACATACATGTACTTACTATCTACACAATTCAGTAATGTAACAAGTGTCCTCAACTAACCTTGTCCTATATCTACATTCTAGGTCTACACAATTCAGTAGCATAACAAGTGTCCTCAACTAACCTTGTCCTATATCTACATACATGTACTTACTATCTACACAATTCAGTAGTGTAACAAGTGTCCTCAACTAACCTTGTCCTATATCTACATACATGTACTTACTATCTACACAATTCAGTAGTGTAACAAGTGTCCTCAACTAACCTTGTCCTATATCTACATACATGTACTTACTATCTACACAATTCAGTAGTGTAACAAGTGTCCTCAACTAACCTTGTCCTATATCTACATACATGTACTTACTATCTACACAATTCAGTAGCATAACAAGTGTCCTCAACTAACCTTGTCCTATATCTACATACATGTACTTACTATCTACACAATTCAGTAGTGTAACAAGTGTCCTCCACTAACCTTGTCCTATATCTACATACATGTACTTACTATCTACACAATTCAGTAGTGTAACAAGTGTCCTCAACTAACCTTGTCCTATATCTACATACATGTACTTACTATCTACACAATTCAGTAGTGTAACAAGTGTCCTCAACTAACCTTGTCCTATTTCTACATACAAGTACTTACTAGAACAGTCCTGACAACATTCTCCTCTTTTAACTATTCCATGAGAACATCGGACAAGACAGATCTGTTTATTACGACAGCTGACTAAACCATCAGAACATTCACATACTTTACAGGGATCAGAGACTGATGGCCAGATGTCTCCTTCTTGGTATTCTATTCCATTATCTGTACACCCTGTTTAAAAAAAAAAATTCTTCAATCACAAAGCACTCTAACAAAAAGATATCTGACTATCCCAGTAGTAGATGTTGTACAAGTTACTTTACATTGTTTGCTCTAAAACAATCAACTTTTGATTATAATCAGCTCAAAACTACAGAAAACTTTAAATATTAAAAAAAGTTAAAAATCAGCAACATACATACTATCATTGATTTATTTTACGAGAATGGATTTCTCAGAGCAATATCACATCAAAGATGTGATTGGAAATCAAATAATGAAAAAACTCATCTATTGCCTTAATTAAGGTCAACTACGACTTTGTAATCATGTTTCAAGTCTATATAATGCTATCTTATTAAAGTTTTATAGCTTTTCTAAACTTGTTTTATTGTAAGAATAATTTTTTTTTTACCTGGACATTCATAATCACAACAGTTGCTTCCCTTTCTAATTGGTTGCCTGCAGGGATACTCGGACAAAGAGCAATGAATAGGAATACATCTTACAATGGAGTTTTTACAGGAACAGTTTAAACAGGGATCATAACTAGCAATAAATATTTCTCCATGCTTGAACCTCTTCATGTCATAATCACATCCTGAAAACAATAAAGGGAGGTAATTATTTTATTCCAGGAAATCTGTTCAGCAGTTTACTTTTGTATTCTCTGTTATGGTGTGACATCACATTATGTAATGGCCAGTCAATGATTAGCATTTGTGATATGAAGAAAATGTTAGGAGGTGAAACAAAGCAAAATTCTCTGAATTCTAGTCATACTGCAATGTTAATTAAATATTTGATATCTATCTACAGAAGTTAAATAAATTAATTCAATTCACCTCTTGACACTAAACGTGATTTCTTTTTTGATTTAAAAAAAAATTGTAAATGACAGATTTATTTCAAATTATGAAAATATTATTCAAATTTTCCATTAAACAAGAGGTAAAATCCAGAGGATATATGCTGGCTTTACCTCCTTCGATTATTAAGTGCAAGGATGTCTGGATAAGAGAATTTATTATTTTATATTACAAAATGATCCTACATTTGATTCATCTGCCAAAAAAAACATGTTGAAATTTTTGAGAGATGACAAAAAAAATAGAGACAGAATGTAAAGTTTCAAAGTAAACAACAGATCCTTGGCAGTTCCTTTTTACTTCTCATGGTTGAATTCAATTATATAGCAATTTCATTCTGGCTTGTTTCTATTTATATAAACTGGAAACAATCCAGTAAAACGATTGGTCACAGAACATTTTCAAGATAACTAATCAGATCTTCTGTTATCAAATATTCCATAGCAAGTGTTGAAAACAAGCACTGTGTCGTCATTTCCAGGTAAGAACTTATGCTTTGGAGTTTATGGTTTGCCAGGGAAGTGGTTCATGTTGATATATTTTTTTACCCTATTTATGCATTTCCTTCGTAAAGTCTAGATCAATGAAAAACTAATAAAATATAAAAAAGGGAGGTTTTAAATTTATAATAAATTTGTATCACAAGTTAAAATTTTATAGTGAAGCTTGTCACAGCAGGAGAGAGAGACAAAACAATTAACAAAATAATTCCTATTTTCTGGTTGTGCTGATGCAGGAACACAAAAACTGACTTACCACTGTCACAAATAGGACAGCATTCCCCTTGAGAAAATACAGGATTTTCACAAGTAAGTTGAGGGCATTCTCTTTTCACACAATCCATGTTTCCATGCTTACATGTACAGGAAGAGCAATCATCTGGCTGGTAAGTCTCACCATCTTGGATCACTTTTCCTTCAAAATAACATGCTGCAACATCGAAGAAAATAAATTACATCTCATAATAACTGCTTGTCTAGTCACATAATAAATACAAAATAGAAATTACATCTCTAAATAATTGCTCGTCTGCTTACATAAAATATACAAAATAAAAATTACATCTCAAAATAACTGCTTGTCTGGCTACATAACAAATACAAAATAAAAATTACATCTCAAAATAACTGCTTGTCTGGCTACATAACAAATACAAAATAAAATTTACATCTCAAAATAACTGCTCGTCTGGCTACATAAAAATACAAAATAAAAATTACATCTCAAAATAACTGCTCGTCTGGCTACATAAAAATACAAAATAAAAATTACATCTCAAAATAACTGCTCGTCTGGCTACATAAAAATACAAAATAAAAATTACATCTCAAAATAACTGCTTGTCTGGCTACATAACAAATACAAAATAAAATTTACATCTCAAAATAACTGCTCATCTGGTTACATAAAAATACAAAATAAAAATTACATCTCAAAATAACTGCTCGTCTGGCTACATAAAAATACAAAATAAAAATTACATCTCAAAATAACTGCTCGTCTGGCTACATAAAAATACAAAATAAAAATTAAATCTCAAAATAACTGCTCATCTGGCTACATATTAAATACAAAATAACTAGAGGCTCCAAGGAGCCTGTAATCGCTCACCTGGTTTTCAATTTGACATCTAAAGTTGATAGAAAATGGGGGTGTTACACATATTTTTGAAAGTGGGCCACCCAAAGATCATTTCAACTCAAATTTCTGAGCAAAAGATTTAGATGTGATTTTTATCTCATAATATTCCTAAATGGAATAAACTGAAAAAATCTCACAGAAAAACCCAGAATATATGCTAAACTACTCATTGCCATGTAGCTGCAGCTAAAATTTGAGCTCATTTTGACTTATACTAAAGCAGCAATGGACAATTGATGAAATTTCTATTTTTAGTAACAGCAGCCATTTTGAATGGAGGGCAGGGCTGTCGGACACAATATTGAAAGGGGACCACCTAAGGACCATCCCTGCCAGGTTTGGTTTAATTTGGTTCAGCAGTTTCAGAGGAGAAAATTTAAATGTGATCTTTTATCAAAATATGCCTAATTTGCATAATCGGTATAAATCGGCTGAAAGAAATATTTCACAAAAAAAACCGGAGTACATGTTAAACTACTCCTTGCCATGTAGCTGCAGTTAAAATTTAAGCTCATTTTGACTTATACTAAAGCAGCAATGGACAATTGAAGAAATTTCTATTTTTAGTAATGCAGCCATCTTGAATGGTGGGCAGGGCTGTTGGACACAATTTTGAAAGGGACCCACCCAAGGACCATCCCTGCCAGGTTTGGTTTAATTCGGTTCCGGGGTTTCAGAGGAGAAGATTTAAATGTGAAAGTTTATGACGTACGGACAGATGCCGACGGACGACGGATGCCAAGTGATGGCAAAAGCTCACATGGCCTTTGGCCAGGTGAGCTAAAAATTACATCTCAAATACCTGCTCATCTGGCTACATAAGAAATAAAAATTACATCTCAAAATACCTGCTCATCTGGCTACATAAGAAATAAAAATTACATCTCAAAATAACTGCTTGTCTGGCTACATAAAAAAAGCAAAATAAAAATTACATCTCAAAATATTTGCTTGTCTGGTGGTTACATAAGAAATAAAAAATAAAAATTACATCTCAAAATAACTGCTTGTCTGGTTACATAACAAATACAAAATAAAAATTACATCTCAAAATAACTGCTTGTCTGGCTACATAAAAAATACAAAACAAAAATTACATCTCAAAATAACTGCTCGATTGGCTACATAAAAAAAATACAAAAATTAAATACAAAATAAAAATTACATCTCAAAATAACTGCTCGTCTGGTTACATAAGAAATACAAAATAAAAATTCCCCAGACATCTATGATAACTAATGGACTGGATATTGGTTTGAATTAATCCACTTACAACTATACATAGTGGCAGCCAGAGGAAACCTGAGTACCCAGAGAAATCACTAGACTTTCCATAAGTCAATGATATAGTTTATCAGATGAGGTTGACAGACACTAACTACAATAAAACTATAGTCAAACATGCTTTAGCAATAACTTGTATTATGTGACCTTAATTTTTATTTTCCTTCACAGTCCATTTCATTTCAATTAAACCTGCATTAAGTGACCACCTGTCTTATGTGACCATATTTCACTGTTCCCTTGATGAGGCCATGTGCTAGTTAAGTTATGAAGCCTCTTACTTGGACCGTCAGGCATACATGCTCAGGAAAATTAGGAATAGTTAAACTAATACGTTATATTAGGTCAGACATGTACACTGCGTCTGCAATGCAGGAAGATGTCCCCCTGGCCAACGGGGCCCTGTGCTTAAGCACACCTAAGCACCCTGCCACCCCAATGGTAAATCTGATACTGGGTAGGTACACACTATATTCTGTATTTACATTATGGCATTACTTACAGACACAGGTTGGACAGCATTCACCTGGAGGTGTGTGTGGATTTTTACAGTCAGGAGGGCTACATCTTATAGAATGACATTGTTCTTCTCCATTCTGAATAAAAATAAACTCTTTTTAACTTCTCATTACATGACAAAATACAGAAGTGCAAAATATAACTATTTATTAACAAAGGCCATGTTTCTTTTCAACTGACCTGTAGAAAATTCATAAATCTGAAATGAAATAATTATAATACAGACTGGATGCTGAAGATTAATTTACATATGGTCAGACAAATATCTGTGACATTGAGCTATTTCAATGGACCATGTCTAACCTGAAGGGTTATAAAAACAAATATTTATAAAAGTTTATCATAAAAATCACTCTAAAATGTCATTAAAACATACCTGTAACTTCAAAAGGGAGACCTTGCTCAATCCTTTAATATTGTTTAAAAATGGGGGTTTCATAGCATGAAATTAGAAAGAAATGCTTCAAAAGAGACCAAAATCTTCAATATTTGGTTTGCCAAAATATCTGACCCTCTTACTGCAAAAATGAGACACTTCAAAATCTGAGTTGTATTTATAATTACAGTGAATACTTACAACACAGCTACAGTGTTTACAGGGATCATCTCTCCACCTCATTCCAGTGAATACTTACAACACAGCTACAGTGTTTACAGGGGTCATCTCTCCACCTCGTTCCAGTGAATACTTACAACACAGCTACAGTGTTTACAGGGGTCATCTTTCCACCTCATTCCAGTGAATACCTACAACACAGCTACAGTGTTTACAGGGGTCATCTCTGCACCTCATTCCAGTGAATACTTACAACACAGCTACAGTTTTTACAGGGATCATCTCTCCACCTCATTCCAGTGAATACTTACAACACAGCTACAGTGTTTACAGGGATCATCTCTCCACCCCATTCCAGTGAATACTTACAACATAGCTACAGTGTTTACAGGGGTCATCTCTCCACCTCAGTCCAGTGAATACCTACAACACAGCTACAGTGTTTACAGGGATTATCTCTCCACCTCATTCCAGTGAATACTTACAACACAGCTACAGTGTTTACAGGGGTCATCTCTCCACCTCATTCCAGTGAATACTTACAACACAGCTACAGTGTTTACAGGGGTCATCTCTCCACCTCATTCCAGTGAATACCTACAACACAGCTACAGTGTTTACAGGGGTCATCTCTCCACCTCATTCCAGTGAATACTTAAAACACAGCTACAGTGTTTACAGGGGTCATCTCTCCACCTCATTCCAGTGAATACTTACAACACAGCTACAGTGATTACAGGGGTCATCTCTCCACCTCATTCCAGTGAATACTTACAACACAGCTACAGTGTTTACAGGAGTCATCTCTCCACCTCATGCCAGTGAATACTTACAACACAGCTACAGTGTTTACAGGGGTCATCTCTCCACCTCATTCCAGTGAATACTTACAACACAGCTACAGTGTTTACAGGGGTCATCTTTCCACCTCATTCCAGTGAATACTTACAACACAGCTACAGTGTTTACAGGGGTCATCTTTTCACCTCATTCCAGTGAATACTTACAACACAGCTACAGCGTTTACAGGGATCATCTCTCCACCTCATTCCAGTGAATACTTACAACACAGCTACAGTGCTTACAGGGGTCATCTCTCCACCTCATTCCAGTGAATACTTACAACACAGCTACAGTCTTTACAGGGGTCATCTCTCCACCTCATTCCAGTGAATACTTACAACACAGCTACAGTGTTTACAGGGATCATCTCTCCACCTCGTTCCAGTGAATACTTACAACACAGCTACAGTGTATACAGGGGTCATCTCTACACCTCATTCCAGTGAATACTTACAACACAGCTACAGTATTTACAGGGGTCATCTCTCCACCTCGTTCCAGTGAATACTTACAACACAGCTACAGTGTATACAGGGGTCATCTCTCCACCTCGTTACAGTGAATACTTACAACACAGCTACAGTATTTACAGGGATCATCTCTCCATCTCATTCCAGTGAATACATACAACACAGCTACAGTGTTTACATGGGTCATCTTTCCACCTCTTCCAGTGAATACTTACAACACAGCTACAGTGCTTACAGGGGTCATCTTTCCACCTCATTCCAGTGAATACTTACAACACAGCTACAGTGTTTACAGGGGTCATCTTTCCACCTCATTCCAGTGAATACTTACAACACAGCTACAGTGTTTACAGGGGTCATCTCTCCACCTCATTCCAGTGAATACCTACAACACAGCTAGTGTTTACAGGGGTCATCTCTCCACCTCATTCCAGTGAATACTTACAACACAGCTACAGTGTTTACAGGGGTCATCTCTCCACCTCATTCCAGTGAATACTTACAACACAGCTACAGTGTTTACAGGGATCATCTCTCCACCTCGTTGCAGTGAATACTTACAACACAGCTACAGTATTTACAGGGGTCATCTCTCCACCTCGTTGCAGTGAATACTTACAACACAGCTACAGTGTTTACAGGTATCATCTCTCCACCTCGTTGCAGTGAATACTTACAACACAGCTACAGTATTTACAGGGGTCATCTCTCCACCTCGTTCCAGTGAATACTTACAAAACAGCTACAGTGTATACAGGGGTCATCTCTCCACCTTGTTACAGTGAATACCTACAATACAGCTACAGTGTTTACAGGGATCATCTCTCCACCTCATTCCAGTGAATACCTACAACACAGCTACAGTGTTTACAGGGGTCATCTCTCCACCTCATTCCAGTGAATACCTACAGCACAGCTAGTGTTTACAGGGATCATCTCTCCACCTCGTTCCAGTGAATACCTACAACACAGCTACAGTGTTTACAGGGGTCATCTCTCCACCTCATTCCAGTGAATACTGACAACACAGCTACAGTGTTTACAGGGGTCATCTCTCCACCTCATTCCAGTGAATACCTACAACACAGCTACAGTGTTTACAGGGGTCATCTCTCCACCTCATTCCAGTGAATACCTACAACACAGCTACAGTGTGTACAGGGGTCATCTCTCCACCTCATTCCAGTGAATACCTACAACACAGCTACAGTGTTTACAGGGGTCATCTCTCCACCTCGTTCCAGTGAATACTTACAACACAGCTACAGTGTTTACAGGGATCATCTCTCCACCTCATTCAAGTGAATACTTACAACACAGCTACAGTGTTTACAGGGGTCATCTCTCCACCTCATTCCAGTGAATACCTACAACACAGCTACAGTGTGTACAGGGGTCATCTCTCCACCTCATTCCAGTGAATACCTACAACACAGCTACAATGTTTACAGGGGTCATCTCTCCACCTCGTTCCAGTGAATACTTACAACACAGCTACAGTGTTTACAGGGATCATCTCTCCACCTCATTCCAGTGAATACTTACAACACAGCTACAGTGTTTACAGGGGTCATCTCTCCACCTCATTCCAGTGAATACTTAAAACACAGCTACAGTGTTTACAAGGGTCATCTCTCCACCTCATTCCAGTGAATACTTACAACACAGCTACAGTGTTTACAGGGGTCATCTCTCCCTCATTCCAGTGAATACCTACAACACAGCTACAGTGTTTACAGGGGTCATCTCTGCACCTCATTCCAGTGAGTACCTACAACACAGCTACAGTGTTTACAGGGGTCATCTCTCCACCTCGTTCCAGTGAATACTTACAACACAGCTACAGTATTTACAGGGGTCATCTCTCCACCTCATTCCATTGGCCCTGTTACCACAGTCCATACAGGTTGGACAACAATCACCTTCTAATGTTACCACACTTCTACATCTTCCAATGTCTGGACAAGGTTTCCTCTGACAAGTCACGTTGCCACGGTCACACATACATTTCTCACAAGATGATGATATTGGTACAAAAGTACTCCCAGTGACATAAATTCTGTTTTCATAGAAACAACCACCTGAATGTAGAAATCTCTAATTAAAAACGGCTAAGTTATTTTTTCTACATTATCATTCAATTATTTAAGGAATATGTTCAATTTTTGAACAGGTTATATGATATAACCTGGTTTGGGGCAATTCACACTTAATAAACTGCCAAGTGGTATACAAGTAATGAAGTATAACCTAGTGAATATTTGAACAGTCCTTATAATTTAATCTTTACAACAAACTTTAATGATTCCTTGGTTTTAATTATTATTATTTCATGGGACTTTTTGAATTTGTCATTGGCAAATGAATAAGTTGGTGACGTCACAATACCAACCCAGGTTATCAAGCATAACCAATGTTGCTTCAGGCGGATCAGCAAATCAGATTGCAATATTCACATCAAAATAAATTATTTGTTGTTAGTATAATTTGTTCAATTTTACTGTAATAATAGACCAATAAAAAAATCATTTTCCTTCTTGGTACTGTTTCTGGTCAGTATCCTAAATTTGTACGGAACAATCATAAATGTTATAAAACATTAACAATAATGCATTTGAATTTCTGAATTGATTCAGAGAGATTTACATCTCCTACCATAAAATTTATATCTTTTTGATAGGACTAATTTTCCAAGTATAAAAGTGCTCTCACCTTCACAGGATGGACAGCACTGGCCTGGAGATTGTATAGGATATCTACATTTGACTGGATCACAAACTGTCCTGGTACAAGATGTGATGCTATTCTGTAATAGAATAAATTAACTTTAATTACATGAACAGAGTGAACAACTTGGCTTACAAAGGTAGATGTAAACACAATTACAATATGATAGCAGTAATAAAGGACTTATATTTGTACTTAGTTAATGTGTCTACAATATTGCAGGGTCCGGGTGGGTCAATGAGTTAGGTAGTTGGATTACCTAACAACTCATACAAGCCTATCACCAATACGGCGTGGGTGCACTCGACTCGCAGCTGCAAGTGATAAGTTTACCAGTTGCTTGCCCATGGTCAGTGGTTCTCTCCGGGTAGTCTGTCTTCTTCCACCACCTGGTATGGTAAATTGAACCCCCATGGTATTTTGAACCCCCTCATTTCTAATCAAGAGATAGGCAGGGGCGTCAAAATACCACGGATAGGGGGGTCAAAATAACATGGGTAGGGGGTTCAATATACCATGGGTAGGGGGGTCAAAATACCATGGGTAGGGGGGTCAAAATACCATGGGTAGGAGCCCTGGGGTCAAAATACCATGGATAGGGGGTCACTATGACATGAGTAGGGGGGTCAAAATACCATGGGTATGGGGGTTCGATATACCATGGGTAGGAGGTTCGATATACCATGGGTTGGGGGTCAAAATACCATGGATATGGGGGTCAAAATACCCTGGATAGGGGGGTCAAAATACCATGGGTAGGGGGATGATATACCATGGGTAGGGGGGTCAAAATACCATGGATATGGGGGTCAAAATATCATGGGTAAGGGGTTCGATATACCATGGATAGGGGTTCGATATACCATGGGTAGGGGGTCAAAATACCATGGGTAGAGGGTTTGATATACCAGGGATAGGGGGTTTGATATACCATGGGTAGGAGGTAAAAATACCATGGATAGGGGGATCAAAATACCATGGGTAGAGGGGTCAAAATAGCATGGGTAAGGGGTTTGATATACAAAATGTACCATGGGTTGGGGGTCAAAATACAATGGATAGGGGGGTGTCAAAATACCATGGGTAGGGCAGTCAATATATCATGGGTAGGGGGTTTAAAATACCATGGATAGGGGGTCAAAATACCATGGGTAGGAGGGGTCGATATACCATGGGTAGGGGGGTCAAAATACCATGGATGCTGGGGTCAAAATACCATGGATAGGGGGTCAAAATTCCATGGGTAGTGGGGTCAAAAAACCATGGGTAGGGGGTTCGATGTACCATGGGTAGGGGGTCAAAATACCATGGGTAGGGGGGTTCAATATACCATGGATAGGGGGGTTCTATATGGTATCCCAAATTGCCGATTCCCAGTTTGCCGAATCCTAAATTGCCGAATCATTGCCGACATATGAAAAATATTGTTATTGCAAGTAGAATAATGCTTCTAATTTATGAAGGAAAATTGTAAATAATTAAATAAATATTTCCAACTAAATGATGCCAAGAAATAATTTCAAAACATATGCTCTGTGAATAATAACTAGCATAAACATGAGAGAATACACATTTTTTGTTTTGTAAATACGTCTGAACTGAACAGAACAGGAAGTAATTAAAATTTGGAGATTGCAATGCAATCCTAATCAATACCGTACATGTTTTAATAAGTTGTGTTGAAAATTTAAGAAATTCCTTCTGTCTATTTATTATTGTTATTTTTTTGTATTAGACGAATAAAATATGTGTAAACTAAACTGAACTGAACTGATTTATTGTGTCGATTTTTTTATTGTAGGGGTCGTTGTCTCATTGACATTTTCAAAGCATCTTTTACTATGTAAAGCAATATGGTATTTGTTTTTTGTCTCCAACTAATGGTTTGTAGATAAATTATAAAAAAACAAAAAAACATACAATGTCCTTTAAAACATCATTTTATTGGCACTACATTGAAACATAGCAGAACACTTTCAAAGTAAAACATAATGAACACAATTGGTATTGCATTTAAGTCAGATATATCAATATATGATAAAGCACTTATTTATCAGGAATAATGTCTATCAGGATCATATTTTTAACACTTAGTGTAAACATATCTTATTAATCAATACATATGAATATAGTACAACAATTTAAATACAACAATAGTAATGACTATGAATTAATTAAGAGGATACGAAAACAAGTTATTAAACTTATATAAATCCATATCCCAATTTTTAACACTTAACACCAACATGTCGCTGCATTGCCGCTAAATAGTTTTCTATCGAACGTTGATCTGATGCTAGTTCATCTTGTAAGGCACTGATCTTTTGTTGGCGTTCTTTTGTCTTTGGTCTCATAGGAGGAGGTTGGGTTCCTAAACAAGCACATCTTGTAGTACGGTCGGTTGCTGACCAAAGTAAGTGGGTTGAGAATCAGATTAAAAGTTGCCATCTTTCTGCGTAGTGTAGCGACGATCTGGTAGTAAGTGTCACTTGATTTATCCTTAAGGAGTGCGTAAACAACTGGTATAATGAATCCTATGTAGATGATGTGGAGGGTGAACAGTTGCATGAACTGTGGAGGAGATATCTTGAAGGTGCTATCCATGAATATAGCATCTGCAGCTGCCATCATCTCTAGGTTGTTGTCGGTGGCAAATAGAACCATGTCATCGTCTTGGTGAGGTAGAAACTGCTGATTGTCATTGGTCAATGCCCATTGTCCCTCTAAGTTGATGTCTTCGCGGGTAGTGGTGGCATATTCTGTAGCCGGGCCCTATACATCTGGCTCTTGCATGACCTGAGTTGTGGTTCTAATAAATCATCTTCCAGGAGTGGTGCATCTGAAGACATGTACTGGTTGTACACTTCTTTCATTGGTAAAGTTGGGTTATCTGCTGCTCTCTCGCAGAGATCTGATTTCATCTTAGCTGAAAGTGCGGCTTCCATATCAGGTTCATGGTCATGATCAGTAGATTTAAGCAGCTGTACTTCATCATTTCCAGTAGTGTGGGCACGGCCAGGACAGCTCCTGTACTGTACACCAGCTGTGTTTTTCTTGTCTTTTGAATAACGGTAGCCATTGTGTAGAAGGTTGCCTTTTTTTACTATGGTAGGAACATCCATGGTGATTTTTTTAAAGAATGATTGTGCAGGCAGACAGAAGAACTTTTATACATGATTTCAATTAATCAAATTTGTTTGAAGTAAATTAATTGCCGATCATTTATTAAAATCTACCATAATCACCTATGATAAGCTTGGATATTGTCGGTATAGTACTAGTTCATTTTTAGATTATCGATATCATCAATCAGCTCTAAATAATTTGCTATTTAACGACAATTTTCTGCATTTCTTTTTTCTTTCTTACTTAGTAAAACTCTAAATAAACATTTACTTATTTGTAGTTTATTTCCATTGTTCTTCAATTGTTTGAGTAATGAGTATCGGCATTCTCCTATCCATCAATCAGTATGCATTTGATTATAATTTTTCTAATTAAAATTGCACGAAAAATTACTGCTTTCAACTTTTTGAAAAAATTTTCATTTTGACCTTTTTTGTTTATTGCATATTACATATGTTATGTATTACTCGTGTCATTGAAAATAAAATATTAACACATCATTATTTTATTGTAACACAATAAAACTAGAAAATTGTTTACTACAGGTGGAGTGTAAACACGGTCCGGAACGGACAATATCCGGATCTAAATTTAGTAACATAGTATCAATATACTTAAAAATAGAAACATAGCGTCAATATTTTTTTTAAAATAGAAACAAGACGTGTGGTTTCTTCACAGTGGAAAAAAATACATTTAATATTCTGTATATCATGTGACTGATTTAGCCAATGAAATTGTATGAAAACCACACCATATGTAATATTACTTTTCATAGAACGTCATGTGACCTGTTTTCAGCCAATCAATGTTTCCAAATAATATACGAAAATGATCAACACAGTGGAACCTGTGCAATCCGACACCTGAGTTTTCCGACATCCTGTAGCATTCGACAAAAATTTTTGGTCCCAAAGATTTTCTTTAATATTCTTTGTTAAAAAACCTTGTGTACTCCAGAACCTGTCACTTCTGATATCCAACACTGTTTCCTGGTCCCAGTCTTATTGATTATACTTAATTAATCCTGTCTTAACCGACCCTTTGATCTTCTAATTAATAAATTACCATGTTTCCATGTGTATTGTTAAATATAAACTATTTACAAATTGACAGGCTTGTGTACACAAATAAATAATCATTAGAAATTGTTGATTGGCAGGCGATTGTAGAGGCTTATTAATTAGGATTAAAAGTAAGCTTACCAAGAATATGATTAAACTTTTACAATTAACTGTTTTCATTTTCTTTGTTAAAATCATTATTGAAATATTAAAGGACATGCTTATGAACTTTTATCTGATATATTATTAAATTGTTCTAAATATCTTTTAAATATTTCATCTGTGTACATTCTATAAACATGCCTATACACAGTAGTTCTAATTATTTAAACCATTCTACATTAATCAAGCTTGTTAAATTTCTGCAAATATCTGTTATTTAAAAGTAAAACCTGAGTTTTCCGACATCCTGTCCAATCCGACACATTTCCCTGGTCCCTTGGTGTGTCGTATTAGACAGGTTCCACCGTATATATATATATAGCAAATAGTTCATGGCACTGAGGGTCATATGGCAGTATATGGGCCGGTCCGTCACCAACAAAATATTATGAGGTCCATATAATATTTTTTTGGTGACAGATCGGTCCATATACTGCCATATGACCCGAAGTGACATGAACTATTTGCTATATTATACTTTTATCTAAAATAATAATGCAGGTACCTGGCCGGTCCATATACTACCGGTTCATATATAGCAAATAGTTCATGGCACTGAGGGTCATATGGCAGTATATGGACCGGTCCGTCACCAAAAGAATATTATATGGACAGAAGCTTCTGAGGTCCATATAATATTTTTTTGGTGACGGACCGGTCCATATACTGCCATATGACCCGAAGTGACATGAACTATTTGCTATATTATATTTTTTATCTAAAATAATAATGCAGGTACCTGGCCGGTCCATATACTAAAATAGTGACCGGTCCATATACGAAAATAGTGACCTGCTGCGCTAACAAAGACAAATGGGGAAAATAAAAACATAAAGTGTAATATACGAAAATAGTGACCGGCTGCGCTAACAAAGACAAATAGGGAAAATAAAAACGTAAAGTGTAATATATATACAAAATGTATATATATATATGGAAATATATAAATCAGATAAGAAAAATATATGTCAAAATAGTGAAAAGGTATTCTAAATGTAATCATGAAGGGTCAAAATCAATGTAATTGATAAATTACGATTACTTGTATTCTAAAACTAAAGGTTCACCTGAGCCAGTATCGCTGACCTGATCTTTCATAATGTTCAATCAAGTCTATATTTCATATCCATGGTATTTTGACCCCCTTATCCATGGAATTTTAACCCCTTACCCATGGTATTTTGACCCCCCTACCCATGGTATATCAAACCCTCTCTTATCGTATTATGAACCCCTCTCTTTAGGTAGAAATGAGGGGGGTCAATTTACCATGAGGGGGTTCAAAATACAATGACGAAAAATCGACCCAGAGGTAAATATTTTGACCCTGGGGTCAATATATCATATGAAAATTGATCCCGGGGTCAAAATACCACATGACACCGGTTTCCTCCACCAATAAAACTGGCCACCATGATAAAACTGAAATATTGTTGAAGCATTGTACTTTCTATTGATTCCTTCTTGCCTTCGATATTTTCTTTTTAGCTTTTAAAACTCCTTTCTTGCATCTAATATCTATAAAATGATTTTAAGAAAAATACTTTTTTTAAACTGTTTCCAACTTTTGGGGGTAAAAATTATCAAAATAAAGCAAATTAATTGGTAAGCCATAACAAATCTGTGATTTCCAGGAGATATCTATAAAACATTGTAAAAATCACTATTACTAATACAGATGTCATGGATAAAATACAATGTGAAACTAGAAAATAGAGGGTTATGATGTTTAACGCTACTTTTAATAATATTTCAGTTATATCGTGGACGTCAGTTTTATTGGTGGAGGAAACCAGAGTACCCAGAGAAAACCACTGATCTGTCGCAAGTCACTGACAAACTTTATCACATAATGTTGTACCGAGTACACCTTGTCATGAGTAGGATTCAAACTCAAAACTTTAGAGGTGGTATGCACTGACTTTGTTGGATTTACAACTACCTATGCAAAGTTTTTTGCTCCTTTATTATATAAGCTTTTGCTACACTTATCAATTTATTTTCAATACAATTTTTTTTTTAATAAACATCCATACTCAGATGAAGAAATTTTAACAGTGACATTTAATAATCTCACTATCAACTACAACTGGAATGTATTACTCCGTCCTCTCATCTGAAATCTAACAATACCCAGAGAAGATGACAACAAAGGCAGATACCATTCCTTCTTGAAAATTAAATTTCAAGCAGCTAAGATAAATATGTCAGTACATACAATAGAGCAGAATCCTTGCATACTAAACACAAAATATGTAGTCAACAGAAGTATAAGAGTAATGTAAAAACCTGATATTTCTAGCAAATAAAAACCTATTTAATCCTAAAATACTGTACAATATAAATATCTACCTGACACTGGCAATTTTCACATTCAGATTTTCTCCATGATGAACCTTCCGCACGATCCCTACCTCTTTCATCAATGCAACCTATAAAAAGTAAATATCTAAAGATAAAACTGTTTTGACCTTTCACTAAACAGTACTTTACATAAGCCTAAACAGTACTTTCATAAGCCTAAACAGTACTTTACATAAGCCTAACAGTACTTTACATAAGCCTAAACAGTACTTTACATAAGCCTAAACAGTACTTTACATAAGCGTAACAGTACTTTACATAAGCCTAAACAGTACTTTACATAAGCCTAAACAGTACTTTACATAAGCCTAAACAGTACTTTCATAAGCCTAAACAGTACTTTACATAAGCCTAAACAGTACTTTACATAAGCCTAACAGTACTTTACATAAGCCTAAACAGTACTTTACATAAGCCTAAACAGTACTTTACATAAGCCTAAACAGTACTTTCATAAGCCTAAACAGTACTTTACATAAGCCTAAACAGTACTTTACATAAGCCTAAACAGTACTTTACATAAGCCTAACAGTACTTTACATAAGCCTAAACAGTACTTTACATAAGCCTAAACAGTACTTTACATAAGCCTAAACAGTACTTTACATAAGCCTAACAGTACTTTACATAAGCCTAAACAGTACTTTACATAAGCCTAACAGTACTTTACATAAGCCTAAACAGTACTTTACATAAGCCTAACAGTACTTTACATAAGCCTAAACAGTACTTTACATAAGCGTCCTTCGGACATTTATTCAGTTTGTGATTGCATTGGCACCGTTTACACATGCATGAACTCCTAAAAAGAAGCGCTTAACATTCCAGCCTCACCTGCATATGGAGTATATATCTCTCAGTTCATCTGATATTCCAGAGCCTGTGGTTCCTATTAGGATTCCTGGATAGATGGTTGCTTCTAACATGGAAGTTATGAACCAAGGGTTCCTATTGGTTAAGTTGAAGTCATCCTTTGAAAATTTTATGTTCGCCATTATTATAATTGGTTAACCGCTACAGAATATCTGTGCATCAAATGACCACGGATACGTTCCACTTGTCGTAAGCACTTCCCAGTCCTTTCCTAATTCATGACTTATCACCCACCGGCTTAGCAACTTAAGTAACACGACAGGTGTCACTAGTGGAGCAGGAACTGATTCCATTCCGGAGCACCCGAGTTCACCCCATGTTTTTAGTGAGATTCGCGTTGCTCAATTTATAGTTTTCTGCATTGGGCAATGTAGATTGTTGTTGTTATTTGGCTATTGTGTTGTCTGTCCTTCAATTTACGGATTCTGATTCCACTTTGGTATCTTCAAACTCTTCTTAAGGGACTGAATGCCACAGATTGGATATTAAGGGACAGCCACTTTATAACTACACATCTAAAAAAGGGCAGAATATCCTCTGAACCCAGGTTAAAATGCAAAAAAACAAAAAAACAAAGAGATGGGAGAAGGTTCCCCTTATCATAAAGGAACCAGTCCCTCCATTGAGGGATCTTTTTGTTTCATGCAAAATATCTGTAAAATTTTCCGCCGTTTTATTCTTGAATTAAGGATTGTTTTAGTGTTCATACTAGAATTCATTAAAACATCAAAGGCAGACTGTTGTGTTGTAGTTGATGGTTTGCTAGCTGACAAGCTTGTCAATCCAACTTCTGTGTCTAAAAACAACAAATTTCAAAGTCTTGTCAAACTCTCTAACTATAAGAATAGGTTCCTCCATATCAGATGTGAAAGCTACAGTTCGTTATTTTATCAGTTAAACAAGTCGTGACTCAGTTTTATGCATGCATGTTAAAGTTTTGCACGTCAAAATCGTTCAAAACTTTGTTCCACGTCTCGTCATGATTATACTCAAACAGTTATTTTTTCAGACGTTAATGTTATCTTTTCCTCATTTTCTCTATCAACAACCGACAGACAAATCGTGAATGTTCTGCCGCTGTGTGGTCTCATTTTGGCACATGTAGACAATATTTCTTAATCATAACCTTTCGGTATATTAGTTCAATCTTAACACAAATACAATGATCTGAAAATTTCAAATATAACCGCTCATCCTAATGCGAAAATCGGATCGGGAATTTAGTTTCCAGAATTGAAAAGAATTTTTTTTTAAATGTAACGAAAAAAACGGAATAAAAACTTTTGAGTCAGCAGGTTTTTAGTGGGTCGGTCGGGTGAGAGCAAACAAACTATTTTTATTTTGGCCTAATAACAACATACCACTACACTGGAGAGTCTTGCCAGTAACTACACTATACCATAATAACAATGATATACATACCACTACACTGGACTGTCTTGCCAGTAACTACACTATACCATAATAACAATGATATACATACCACTACACTGGACTGTCTTGCCAGTAACTACACTATACCATAATAACAATGATATACATACCACTACACTGGACTGTCTTGCCAGTAACTACACTATACCATAATAACAATGATATACATACCACTACACTGGGCAGTCTTGCCAGTAACTACACTATACCATAATAACAATGATATACATACCACTACACTGGACAGTCTTGCCAGTAACTACACTATACCATAATAACAATGATATACATACCACTACACTGGACAGTCTTGTCAGTAACTACACTATACCATAATAACAATGATATATATACCACTACACTGGACAGTCTTGCCAGTAACTACACTATACCATAATAACAATGATATACATACCACTACACTGGACAGTCTTGCCAGTAACTACACTATACCATAATAACAATGATATACATACCACTACACTGGACTGTCTTGTCAGTAACTACACTATACCATAATAACAATGATATACATACCACTACACTGGACAGTCTTGTCAGTAACTACACTATACCATAATAACAGTGATATACAAACCACTACACTGGACAGTCTTGCCAGTAACTACACTATACCATAATAACAATGATATACATACCACTACACTGGACAGTCTTGTCAGTAACTACACTATACCATAATAACAATGATATACATACCACTACACTGGACAGTCTTGCCAGTAACTACACTATACCATAATAACAATGATATACATACCACTACACTGGACAGTCTTGCCAGTAACTACACTATACCATAATAACAATGATATACATACCACTACACTGGACAGTCTTGTCAGTAACTACACTATACCATAATAACAATGATATACATACCACTACACTGGACAGTCTTGTCAGTAACTACACTATACCATAATAACAATGATATACATACCACTACACTGGACAGTCTTGCCAGTAACTACACTATACCATAATAACAATGATATACATACCACTACACTGGACAGTCTTGCCAGTAACTACACTATACCATAATAACAATGATATACATACCACTACACTGGACAGTCTTGTCAGTAACTACACTATACCATAATAACAATGATATACATACCACTACACTGGACAGTCTTGTCAGTAACTACACTATACCATAATAACAATGATATACATACCACTACACTGGACAGTCTTGCCAGTAACTACACTATACCATAATAACAATGATATACATACCACTACACTGGACTGTCTTGCCAGTAACTACACTATACCATAATAACAATGATATACATACCACTACACTGGACTGTCTTGCCAGTAACTACACTATACCATAATAACAATGATATACATACCACTACACTGGACTGTCTTGCCAGTAACTACACTATACCATAATAACAATGATATACATACCACTACACTGGACTGTCTTGCCAGTAACTACACTATACCATAATAACAATGATATACATACCACTACACTGGACAGTCTTGCCAGTAACTACACTATACCATAATAACAATGATATACATACCACTACACTGGACAGTCTTGCCAGTAACTACACTATACCATAATAACAATGATATACATACCACTACACTGGACAGTCTTGTCAGTAACTACACTATACCATAATAACAATGATATACATACCATTACACTGGACAGTCTTGCCAGTAACTACACTATACCATAATAACAATGATATACATACCAGTACACTGGACAGTCTTGTCAGTAACTACACTATACCATAATAACAATGATATACATACCACTACACTGGACAGTCTTGCCAGTAACTACACTATACCATTCCACAGAACAACCACCACAGCGGTTTATTCTACATACTGCATCAGGAATTCCTAGGCAAAAAATATTTATACAATATTATTGTTATTATTACTCTGAATGTCTTTGGTGATTTTATACTCTGAATGTCTTTGGTGATTTAAAAAAATGAAATTTGTCTAAAATGTATTGATAGTATAAAGATTGGAAAATCATATTAATTTAAATTCAAGAAATATTTAATTTCAACAATAACAATGAACTGTCAAAAATTTAATTCCCAAACCTGGAACTGGCCATTGTTTTGACAGACGATAGCATCAACGTTAATGAAAAACGTATAATACATTGTAAATTGTACACTGTTAAAAGCGTTCAGGTGATCCGGTTTAGATCCCGCCTATTTAAATGACGTAACATTGTTCTAAGCTCCGCCCATCAGCATAGTAATGACTCCAACAATAGTACTATGCGAGTGCATAGTACAACGACGCTATTTATTCTTTGTAAAATTATGCTTCGATAATATCATGTCAATTATAATGAAAGTTTCTTACATGAAGAGTAATAATAATATACAATATCATGGTTAATAAAAAAATACTGTATTTTCATTGGATACCAAGCCAGGTACATCAGTCCAGAGCCGTAGATATACATCACGTGATTCGAATGATGAAAAGATTTATCGTATCAGAGCCGTAGATATATATCACATGATTTGAATGATGAAAAGATTTATCGTACCAGAGCCATAGTCATAGATATATATCACATGATTCGAATGATGAAAAGGTTTATCGCACCAGAGCCATAGTCATAGATATATATCACGTGATTCGAATGATGAAAAGGTTTATCATACCAGAGCCGTAGATATATATTACGTGATTTGAATGATGAAAAGGTTTATCGTACCAGAGCCATAGTCATAGATATATATCACGTGATTCGAATGATGAAAAGGTTTATCGTACCAGAGCTGTAGATATATATCACGTGATTCAATTGATGAAAAGGTTTATCGTACCAGAGCCGTAGATATATATTACGTGATTCAAATGATGAAAAGGTTTATCGTACCAGAGCCATAGTCATAGATATATATCACGTGATTCGAATGATGAAAAGATTTATCGTATCAGAGCCGTAGATATATATCACATGATTTGAATGATGAAAAGATTTATCGTACCAGAGCCATAGTCATAGATATATATCACATGATTCGAATGATGAAAAGGTTTATCGTACCAGAGCCTTAGATATATATCACGTGATTCGAATGATGAAAAGGTTTATCATACCAGAGCCGTAGATATATATCACATGATTTGAATGATGAAAAGATTTATCGTACCAGAGCCATAGTCATAGATATATATCACGTGATTCGAATGATGAAAAGGTTTATGGTAGCAGAGCTGTAGATATATATCACGTGATTCGAATGATGAAAAGGTTTATCGTACCAGAGCCGTAGATATATATTACGTGATTTGAATGATGAAAAGGTTTATCGTACCAGAGCCATAGTCATAGATATATATCACATGATTCGAATGATGAAAAGGTTTATCGTAGCAGAGCTGTAGATATATATCACATGATTCGAATGATGAAAAGGTTTATCGTACCAGAGGCATAGATATATATCACATGATTCGAATGATGAAAAGGTTTATCGTACCAGAGCCATAGTCATAGATATATATCACGTGATTCGAATGATGAAAAGGTTTATCGTACCAGAGCTGTAGATATATATCACATGATTCGAATGATGAAAAGGTTTATCATACCAGAGCCGTAGATATATATTACGTGATTTAAATGATGAAAAGGTTTATCGTACCAGAGCCATAGTCATAGATATATATCACGTGATTCGAATGATGAAAAGGTTTATCGTACCAGAGCCGTAGATATATATCACATGATTCGAATGATGAAAAGGTTTATCGTACCAGAGACGTAGATATATATCACGCGATTTGAATGATGAAAAGATTTATCGTACCAGAGCCGTAGATATATATCACATGATTCGAATGATGAAAAGGTTTATCGTACCAGAGCCATAGTCATAGATATATATCACATGATTCGAATGATGAAAAGGTTTATCGTACCAGAGCCGTAGATATATATTACGTGATTCAAATGATGAAAAGGTTTATCGTACATGAGCTGTAGATATATATCCTGTGATTCGAATGATGAAAAGGTTTATCGTACCAGAGCTGTAGATATATATCATGTGATTCGAGTGATGAAAAGGTTTATCGTACCAGAGCCGTAGATATATATTACGTGATTCGAATGATGAAAAGGTTTATCGTACCAGAGCTGTAGATATATATCACGTGATTCGAATGATGAAAAGGTTTATCGTAGCAGAGCTGTAGATATATATCACGTGATTCGAATGATGAAAAGGTTTATCGTACCAGAGCCGTAGATATATATCACGTGATTCGAATGATGAAAAGATTTATCGTACCAGAGCTGTAGATATATATCACATGATTCGAATGATGAAAAGGTTTATCGTACCAGAGCCGTAGATATATATCACGTGATTCGAGTGATGAAAAGGTTTATCGTATCAGAGCCGTAGATATATATTACGTGATTCGAATGATGAAAAGATTTATCGTACCAGAGCCATAGTCATAGATATATATCACATGATTCGAATGATGAAAAGGTTTATCGTACCAGAGCCTTAGATATATATCACGTGATTCGAATGATGAAAAGGTTTATCATACCAGAGCCGTAGATATATATCACATGATTTGAATGATGAAAAGATTTATCGTACCAGAGCCATAGTCATAGATATATATCACGTGATTCGAATGATGAAAAGGTTTATCGTAGCAGAGCTGTAGATATATATCACGTGATTCGAATGATGAAAAGGTTTATCGTACCAGAGCCGTAGATATATATTACGTGATTTGAATGATGAAAAGGTTTATCGTACCAGAGCCATAGTCATAGATATATATCACATGATTCGAATGATGAAAAGGTTTATCGTACCAGAGCTGTAGATATATATCACATGATTCGAATGATGAAAAGGTTTATCGTACCAGAGGCGTAGATATATATCACATGATTCGAATGATGAAAAGGTTTATCGTACCAGAGCCATAGTCATAGATATATATCACGTGATTCGAATGATGAAAAGGTTTATCGTACCAGAGCTGTAAATATATATCACATGATTCGAATGATGAAAAGGTTTATCATACCAGAGCCGTAGATATATATTACGTGATTTGAATGATGAAAAGGTTTATCGTACCAGAGCCATAGTCATAGATATATATCACGTGATTCGAATGATGAAAAGGTTTATCGTACCAGAGCCGTAGATATATATCACATGATTCGAATGATGAAAAGGTTTATCGTACCAGAGACGTAGATATATATCACGCGATTTGAATGATGAAAAGATTTATCGTACCAGAGCCGTAGATATATATCACATGATTCGAATGATGAAAAGGTTTATCGTACCAGAGCCATAGTCATAGATATATATCACATGATTCGAATGATGAAAAGGTTTATCGTACCAGAGCCGTAGATATATATTACGTGATTCAAATGATGAAAAGGTTTATCGTACATGAGCTGTAGATATATATCCTGTGATTCGAATGATGAAAAGGTTTATCGTACCAGAGCTGTAGATATATATCATGTGATTCGAGTGATGAAAAGGTTTATCGTACCAGAGCCGTAGATATATATTACGTGATTCGAATGATGAAAAGGTTTATCGTACCAGAGCTGTAGATATATATCACGTGATTCAAATGATGAAAAGGTTTATCGTAGCAGAGCTGTAGATATATATCATGTGATTCGAATGATGAAAAGGTTTATCGTACCAGAGCCGTAGATATATATCACGTGATTCGAATGATGAAAAGATTTATCGTACCAGAGCTGTAGATATATATCACATGATTTGAATGATGAAAAGATTTATCGTACCAGAGCTGTAGATATATATCCTGTGATTCGAATGATGAAAAGGTTTATCGTACCAGAGCCGTAGATATATATTACGTGATTCAAATGATGAAGAATATAATGTGTCTGCCTGTTCTAGCATTGTTTTTCTTTTATTCTATTATTGCTTACCATGGCCAAGGTATCAGTGTCCTGTAAAGTTTCAGTTTTAAACAAGAGTGAGCGAGGGAGGTAGGGAGGTAGGGAGTGTTTTAATACCCAGTAAATAATTTACATTTCAATAAGATGATGATGATGTCTGTTTTACACTAGACAGACATGCTGCTAGCTCACTAAAATAACAGTCTGTGGGTAAACATACCTCAATTTGTCACATTAATACGATTCCGAGCCAACCAGTTTTAATTTGTTCTAACTCCTTGATGCTTCATATTTATCTGAGAAGCAGCAAATATCAGTTTTGTGGTCTTTGATTTTAGCTGATCAGGGGTGGATTAGGGAATGACCATTTAACTTGAATGGGGGGGTTATGTTTTTTTTCTAAAAAAATATTCTGATTCCCAATGTTGCTGAAAAAAATAATCTGATTTTGGTGGAGGAAAAAAATAATAATCTGATTCAGAGATTTTGTCATATAACCTAGTGTTAAATTCTGTAAAAAAATTTCGCGCTTTGAGCGACAAAAAAAAAATTCTCTTGTATTGTCCGAAAAAAAAATTCTGAACGAAACAAAAAACCATAACCCCCCACCTTCAAGTTAAATGGTCGGTCCCTTACACAATCTACCACACTCGAGATAATAAAATATCAGTTTTGTGGTCTTTGATTTTAGCTGATCAGGGGTGGATTACACAATCTACCACACTCAAGATAATAAAGCTGTAACAAAATGATAACTAGAACATGATGATAGTAGTATGATACATTACAAACCTACCTGGACATTTACTACCTTTACAGAGGTTGTCATCATCACAGGTAACCGGAAATTTACCAAAGGGACATTTTGAGTAATAATAAGTTACAAAACACAATCTGAAAAGAAACAATTTTTATTAAAGGATTGTATTATATGATTTCAGATAATGTCTTTTCTGATTGACTGACGTCCCTAGTAACGTTCTTTGATTAAATGTTATATTCTCCTTACGTGACATCTTCCACCAAGCTAAACCAAAGAAAACGTCGTGATAAAAGCTTATTTTAAGGGTGAAAGAAACATATAAAATGTGTCATATAATAAAACAATTAATGACTTTCAATTCGATGGATACCAGGATATAATATTCTTGGGTTAATAAATCCTTGTATCAAAGTCATTAATTGTATAATTAAGGATTAATCTCAATTTTTTTCCGGTTCAAAAATGTGGTACATACTGTAACCCGCAAGGGTGTGTACAACATGTTTGAGTTTATTTCGAATGAACTGAACAAAAAATTGTGATCAATCCTTATAAATTAATTCCTAATTAATTTTTTTCTTGTCCTAAAAATATTTTGTCGGATAATAATTGCTTAAAAAGAATTCAAATTAAAAAATTTCCCAATTGAGACCCCAACATGTGACTTCCGGTTACAAATTTTGTCTATGGAAAATAACATAAATTTTTTATACAATCAAATTCTCTTAAACATATCAAATTAATTTATTAATATAAAAAGAAAATTGAAAAAAAATATAATGCAAATATAATTTTTTTTTATTTACTCTAAAAAAAATATTTACTTTCTATTTATTTATTTTTTTATTATTTATTTGTATTTTTTTTGTATTTTTTTTATACATAAAAAAAATATAATGCAAATATAAAAAAAATTTAAAGTAAATAAAAAATTTACTTTAATTTTTTATTAAAGTAAATTTTTTATTTACTTTAATTTTTTTTTATATTTGCATTATATTTTTTTTATATATAAAAAAAATACAAATAAATAAATAGAAAGTAAATATTTTTTTTAGAGTAAATAAAAAAATAACGAAAATAAAAAAAAATCTGCAGCAAATTAAAAAAAAGTAAATAAAAAATATATAATGTTTATAAAAAAAATATGATAGAACAATAATCTTATCAATTTAAATGAAATATATTAAGATGATTTAATATAGAAATGTTCCATATCAACTACATTATTTTCTATGCACAAGAATTCAGAAAGTACCTGTATGTACACTTTTAAGGTAACAGTTTTTTTAAAGGTTAAAGAAGGGAATGTGTATTATATATCAATGTACACACAACAATGCATAGCATTGATATTTTCCATAGACAGCTGATGTATTTCACAATTCTAATTGCAAAGGCAAATTTTTATCATTATTATCTATTTAAACAACATTATTAAGAAAAAACTGGTAGAACGTGCTAAAGTGGGTCATGGGTCACTGTAATCGGGCGGCTGTATCGAGAAAGATACGGTGTTGAAAAAACTGTTGATACTCATAAAATATTGATAAATGCAATAAAATTTTATGTTTGTCTTCATGAATTATGATAGACAAAACCATGTGTGAAGTTTTATGACGAAATATCTCCGATTTCTATGTAAATTTACGAGTTGAAGGGAGAAACACCCTCAGGTAATTTTAGCAATGTATTTTTATCTTGGACAAGAATAATGAGCGTCCTGATTGGATGATCGATTTAAAACACACTGACTCCGCATGGTTTAGCAATGGTATATTTATTCATTTGTTTGATTCTGGAATATTGTTGATCATTGATTTAAAAAAGAAAAAAAGGAAAAAGGGGAGGGTGAATTTTACAGTTAAATAAATGTTATGTTTCGACAGTTTAAAGAGAAAAATAAAAATTTGTTGCGACTAAAGCTTAAATCAGTGATAAAAAAATGGAACAAATATCAGTGGTTTTGTAAATGAGATTTATTTTAATTAGAAATTCTGAATTTATTATTTATTAATTTATTATTAATGATACAATTTTATATCCCTTGGGAGGGGGAGGGGGAGGGGGCTATGATGAAAATTTGAAATAAAAACAAAGGACCAGAATTTAAGCAAAAATAATCATCCAGGATTAGTTTTTTATTAAAAAAAATCCAGGACCCCTGTGTCCATGAATTTTTTTTTTTTAAAGTTAATAATATGAAATATTGACATCCACACTTGCCTTTTGGACAGCACATTTCTGTGTCCACACTTGTCTTTGTTGAAATAAAAATATCTATTCCTCTCATATATTCAAAATAATTTCTCAATCCGATATGACTGAACATTCAACAAGGAAGACAAAGACATTATTGCATAATAAGTTTTTAAATTTAATATCTAATTATCTATTTTATTAAAAATTTTTTTTTTAAATAAATACCTTTTATCTGGTTCAATTGGTAACCAGATCCTCTTGTCAGTAACACTGGAAACTCTTGGCATATAATTAGGATCAACCTGATGTTTTCTGAGTTGTTCTTCCTGTAATTTCTCTATTAGTAAGACCTGTTCCCTTCTATATAACCAGTTGGTTGTATATCTCCACGAGGGATATGTACTAACAGTAGGACATATTCGAACAATAACACGTATGGTCAAGTTATTTGCTTTTTCAAGTTCAATTTCAGCCCAACGTTTTATTATCATATACATAGGTCCCAGATAGTAATTATTACATCCTTTAAAATCAAAACCTTTCGAATTAAAACTAAAAATATCAAAACCATCTCTGTCGAAACCAAATCTATTAAAACCATAGCTATTGTAACCATAGGAATCAAAAATATTTTTATAATCGCTATAAATCCAAGTTCCATTTTTATTAAAACCAAAAGGGGTGACTCCATTACTATCAAATCCATACCTATTAAACCCCCACTTATCTGAACCAGTAGCATCAAAACCATCTAAGTTATACATATCAATGTAAAAACCAAATCTATCAAAACCTGATCTGTCAAAGCCGTGACGATTATATCCAAAACGATCGTATCCTTCAGTGTTGTATATGCCACGATCATCAAACTGTCCTGATTTATCATAACCTTTGACATCATAACCATCCTTGTCGTAACCTTCCCTATCGTAACCATGACGATCATAACCATTATGGCTGTATCCAAAGACTGGGATTCTCACGTTGCATAATAATCCTTCAGTAAGAGGAATGTATTTGACACACATTTGAGATTCAGATTCCATTACATCATGTGGTGTTGCATGGAATGGTGACATGGGGACATAGCGATCGACATCAGGGTACAGTAATAACCCATTCTTATGTTTCTTTTGCCAAGTATCCCAAATTTTATCAATGAAAGCAATATGAGACAGAAATACAGGATCAAAAGGACTTAAATCAGAAGACATATGACCACCAACCCAGGACTGAAACAGTTGTGATGCTATTTCCATTTGTAATCTAAAATTTTTGTAAGATGGATCATTCAATGCCAGCTGTAAATTCACAGCATCAGGGAGATTTATATCCTTATTGAACTGTCTTCTCAAACATGGCAGCCAGTGACTAGGGTCATGACCTTTGAATGGATGTGAAAGAACACATCCTGTTACACCTTCACCATTTCCACCAAAATATTTATTTGACCATATGATAGATTTTTCAGGTAAACCAGCATCTATTGTCCAATCATAATATGGTATTGTCAGATCACAATCAAATTTTTGAAGTTCTCTCTCAACATATCGCAAGAAATACCGATGCCATGGTAAAAATGCATTATTCCCTACAGCCTGTGGTTTGTGATCAGCATACATTTTGGCAATGTCAAACCATCTTGATGGACAACCTGTTTCCATGGCGAGTCGTCTTACATTATACTGGAATCTTTGAAGTTCAACATTTGTTAATTCACGAATTTCTTTCCGTCTGTATGTTCTCTGACACACACAACGTAAAACTCCTTTACTGTCACACAGGCATTCCTGGCAACCAATATTAACCTTTGAACCAACTCTGTATGTTGTGTTGCCATAGTGACATCCACATGATTCTCCACAATTAACGTCTTCACACTTACGACCTTGGCTAAAGGAGATGACCTGGTGCTCTTGTTTGTTCTCTATAGCTTGACATTGTCGCAAGGTGAAAGATCGACACTTATGATTATAACCATATGAAAGTTCAAAAATATCATATCCTCTTCTATTGTTGCCATGACAATTAAAACCAGCTCTAGAAAATAAAATAATAATAATAATAATAATAATAGAAATAAAGCTAACAACATATATACTTTTTTTTGTGTATCACAGATGCTAGATAGGTTGATTCAGGGTAAATCTAGATTCAATCTATTATGCAAGTAACAAGTGAGTATAAAATCAATAAACCATAACACAAAATGGCTTAATCGTTTGTATTATTAGTAAGAAAGAATATCTATGTTAATGAACATGAGAGACTATCCAATATACATGTATGCATAAATTAAAGTAAAAGAAGAGTGCTTTCATTGCTGATCTACATTTCACCTTCACAATAGGGTCATCAATACCTTCACAATAGGGTCATCAATACCTTCACAATAGGGTCTTCAATACCTTTACAATAGGGTCTTCAATACCTTTACAATAGGGTCTTCAATACCTTCACAATAGGGTCATCAATACCTTCACAATAGGGTCTTCAATACCTTCACAATAGGGTCTTCAATACCTTCACAATATGGTCTTCAATACCTTCACAATAGGGTCTTCAATACCTTCACAATAGGGTCATCAATACCTTCACAATAGGGTCATCAATACCTTCACAATAGGGTCATCAATACCTTCACAATAGGGTCATCAATACCTTCACAATAGGGTCATCAATACCTTCACAATAGGGTCTTCAATACCTTCACAATAGGGTCATCAATACCTTCACAATAGGGTCATCAATACCTTCACAATAGGGTCTTCAATACCTTCACAATACGGTCTTCAATACCTTCACAATAGGGTCTTCAATACCTTCACAATAGGGTCTTCAATACCTTCACAATAGGGTCATCAATACCTTCACAATAGGGTCTTCAATACCTTCACAATAGGGTCTTCAATAGCTTCACAATAGGGTCTTCAATACCTTCACAATAGGGTCATCAATACCTTCACAATAGGGTCTTCAATACCTTCACAATAGGGTCTTCAATACCTTCACAATAGGGTCTTCAATACCTTCACAATAGGGTCATCAATACCTTCACAATAGGGTCTTCAATACCTTCACAATAGGGTCATCAATACCTTCACAATAGGGTCTTCAATACCTTCACAATAGGGCATCAATACCTTCACAATAGGGTCTTCAATACCTTCACAATAGGGTCATCAATACCTTCACAATAGGGTCATCAATACCTTCACAATAGGGTCTTCAATACCTTCACAATAGGGTCTTCAATACCTTCACAATAGAGTCTTCAATACCTTCACAATAGGGTCTTCAATACCTTCACAATAGGGTCTTCAATACCTTCACAATAGGGTCATCAATACCTTCACAATAGAGTATTCAATACCTTCACAATAGGGTCATCAATACCTTCACAATAGGGTCATCAATACCTTCACAATAGGGTCTTCAATACCTTTACAATAGGGTCTTCAATACCTTTACAATAGGGTCTTCAATACCTTCACAATAGGGTCATCAATACCTTTACAATAGGGTCTTCAATACCTTCACAATAGGGTCTTCAATACCTTCACAATAGGGTCTTCAATACCTTCACAATAGGGTCTTCAATACCTTCACAATAGGGTCATCAATACCTTCACAATAGGGTCATCAATACCTTCACAATAGGGTCATCAATACCTTCACAATAGGGTCATCAATACCTTCACAATAGGGTCATCAATACCTTCACAATAGGGTCTTCAATACCTTCACAATAGGGTCATCAATACCTTCACAATAGGGTCATCAATACCTTCACAATAGGGTCATCAATACCTTCACAATAGGGTCTTCAATACCTTCACAATAGGGTCTTCAATACCTTCACAATAGAGTCTTCAATACCTTCACAATACGGTCTTCAATACCTTCACAATAGGGTCTTCAATACCTTCACAATAGGGTCATCAATACCTTCACAATAGGGTCTTCAATACCTTCACAATACGGTCTTCAATACCTTCACAATAGGGTCTTCAATACCTTCACAATAGGGTCATCAATACCTTCACAATAGGGTCTTCAATACCTTCACAATACGGTCTTCAATACCTTCACAATAGGGTCTTCAATACCTTCACAATAGGGTCTTCAATACCTTCACAATAGGGTCTTCAATACCTTCACAATAGGGTCTTCAATACCTTCACAATAGGGTCTTCAATACCTTCACAATAGGGTCATCAATACCTTCACAATAGGGTCATCAATACCTTCACAATAGGGTCATCAATACCTTCACAATAGGGTCTTCAATACCTTCACAATAGAGTCTTCAATACCTTCACAATAGGGTCTTCAATACCTTCACAATAGGGTCTTCAATACCTTCACAATAGGGTCATCAATACCTTCACATTAGGGTCTTCAATACCTTCACAATAGGGTCTTCAATACCTTCACAATAGGGTCTTCAATACCTTCACAATAGGGTCATCAATACCTTCACAATAGGGTCTTCAATACCTTCACAATAGGGTCTTCAATACCTTCACAATAGGGTCTTCAATACCTTCACAATAGGGACATCAATACCTTTACAATAGGGTCTTCAATACCTTCACAATAGGGTCATCAATACCTTCACAATAGGGTCTTCAATACCTTCACAATACGGTCTTCAATACCTTCACAATAGGGTCTTCAATACCTTCACAATAGGGTCTTCAATACCTTCACAATAGGGTCTTCAATACCTTCACAATAGGGTTTTCAATACCTTCACAATAGGGTCTTCAATACCTTCACAATAGGGTCTTCAATACCTTTACAATAGGGTCTTCAATACCTTCACAATAGGGTCTTCAATACCTTCACAATAGGGTCTTCAATACCTTCACAATAGGGTCTTCAATACCTTCACAATAGGGTCTTCAATACCTTCACAATAGGGTCTTCAATACCTTTACAATAGGGTCTTCAATACCTTCACAATAGGGTCTTCAATACCTTTACAATAGGGTCTTCAATACCTTTACAATATGGTCTTCAATACTTTCACAATAGGGTCATCAATACCTTCACAATAGGGTCTTCAATACCTTCACAATAGGGTCTTCAATACCTTCGCAATAGGGTCTTCAATACCTTCACAATAGGGTCTTCAATACCTTCACAATAGGGTCTTCAATACCTTTACAATAGGGTCTTCAATACCTTCACAATAGGGTCTTCAATACCTTTACAATAGGGTCATCAATACCTTCAAAATAGGGTCTTCAATACCATCACAATAGGGTCATCAATACCTTCACAATATGGTCTTCAATACCTTCACAATAGGGTCATCAATACCTTCACAATAGAGTCTTCAATACCTTCACAATAGGGTCATCAATACCTTCACAATAGGGTCATCAATACCTTCACAATAGGGTTTTCAATACCTTTACAATAGGGTCTTCAATACCTTTCCAATAGGGTCTTCAATACCTTCACAATAGGGTCATCAATACCTTCACAATAGGGTCTTCAATACCTTCACAATAGGGTCTTCAATACCTTCACAATAGGGTCTTCAATACCTTCACAATAGGGTCATCAATACCTTCACAATAGGGTCATCAATACCTTCACAATAGGGTCTTCAATACCTTCACAATAGGGTCATCAATACCTTCACAATAGGGTCATCAATACCTTCACAATAGGGTCTTCAATACCTTCACAATAGGGTCATCAATACCTTCACAATAGGGTCATCAATACCTTCACAATAGGGTCTTCAATACCTTCACAATAGGGTCTTCAATACCTTCACAATAGAGTCTTCAATACCTTCACAATAGGGTCTTCAATACCTTCACAATAGGGTCTTCAATACCTTCACAATAGGGTCTTCAATACCTTCACAATAGGGTCATCAATACCTTCACAATAGGGTCATCAATACCTTCACAATAGGGTCATCAATACCTTCACAATAGGGTCTTCAATACCTTCACAATAGGGTCTTCAATACCTTCACAATAGGGTCTTCAATACCTTCACAATAGGGTCTTCAATACCTTCACAATAGGGTCTTCAATACCTTCACAATAGGGTCTTCAATACCTTCACAATAGGGTCTTCAATACCTTCACAATAGGGTCATCAATACCTTCACAATAGGGTCTTCAATACCTTCACAATAGGGTCTTCAATACCTTCACAATAGAGTCTTCAATACCTTCACAATAGGGTCTTCAATACCTTCACAATAGGGTCTTCAATACCTTCACAATAGGGTCTTCAATACCTTCACAATAGGGTCATCAATACCTTCACAATAGGGTCATCAATACCTTCACAATAGGGTCATCAATACCTTCACAATAGGGTCTTCAATACCTTCACAATAGGGTCTTCAATACCTTCACAATAGGGTCTTCAATACCTTCACAATAGGGTCTTCAATACCTTCACAATAGGGTCTTCAATACCTTCACAATAGGGTCTTCAATACCTTCACAATAGGGTCTTCAATACCTTCACAATAGGGTCTTCAATACCTTCACAATAGGGTCATCAATACCTTCACAATAGGGTCATCAATAACTTCACAATAGGGTCATCAACACCTTCACAATAGGGTCATCAATACCTTCACAATAGGGTCTTCAATACCTTCACAATAGGGTCTTCAATACCTTCACAATAGGGTCTTCAATACTTTCACAATAGGGTCTTCAATACCTTCACAATAGGGTCATCAATACCTTTACAATAGGGTCTTCAATACCTTCACAATAGGGTCTTCAATACCTTCACAATAGGGTCTTCAATACCTTCACAATAGGGTCTTCAATACCTTCACAATAGGGTCATCAATACCTTCACAATAGGGTCTTCAATACCTTCACAATAGGGTCTTCAATACCTTCACAATAGGGTCTTCAATACCTTCACAATAGGGTCTTCAATACCTTCACAATAGGGTCTTCAATACCTTCACAATAGGGTCTTCAATACCTTCACAATAGGGTCTTCAATACCTTCACAATAGGGTCTTCAATACCTTTACAATAGGGTCTTCAATACCTTCACAATAGGGTCTTCAATACCTTTACAATAGGGTCTTCAATACCTTCACAACAGGGTCTTCAATACCTTTACAATAGGGTTTTCAATACATTCACAATAGGGTCTTCAGTAATGAGCATAACACATACAGTATAATGAGTGTGGTACCTAGTCTTCAGTTGAGCTCTTTATGTGTATTTACTTCTAACCCATAATAACATTATAAAAACAGAAATGTACAATTCTAATAATTTTATCATAGTATTTAGGATTAGATTTGCACACAATGTTTATTACCATTTCAAGACTATAGCTAATGAGAAAATGAAAAATATAACATATCTTAATACAATAAATACAAAGCAGTTATTGTCTATTCATTTCATCTCATGCTTCAGCAAATGACATTTTCTCTCACAAGTCTTTCTCCCTTCCATGCTGAGGAGCCGTCATGGTCGTGATAGTATGGTTATTGGATTTACAACTACTTATGCAATCAGTGTCGGTCATCACCAACGTTCGAATCTCAATCTTGGCGAAGTGTACTCTATACAACATTATGTGATAAAGTTCGTATGCGACTTGCGACAGGTTGGTGGTTTTCCAAGGGCACTCTGGTTTCCTCCACCAATAAAACTGACAGCCACGAAATAATTGAAATATTGTTGAAAGTGGTGTTAAACTCCATAACCCTTCAATATTGCTTATTTCATTTCAGTGTCCTTTTTTTAATTTCACGTTAAAACAGCAATATTAATATTCTTAATCTGAAATCTATATAGCACCATAACTTCAAATATAATTTTTCAAAATACTACTCTTTCTTGAGATCTTTGTATTATTTTTATACTTACCTGTTGTACCCCTCAATATTGAAGCCATCTTTATTATATTCAATTATGCCATCATATTCTCCTATTTTACTGTAACCTAAGATGTTAAAGCCTTCTACATCATATCCTTCTTCATCATAACCTTGTCTATCAAGCCCACTTTTATCATAACCAGCTTGGTTATAACCTGTAAGTAATGTATGTATAATGTTGTCAGCCAGAAGGATATCAAACAATTGGTATTACAATTGTCTAATATACATAGTCAAACCTGGTAAAGCTCCAACTATGACAAGTCGTGTTCATGGGCAACGACATAAACTTCTGTCCCCTTTGTATTAGATATAAGCTTACCTAACTTGAATACTTTACTAAATCAAGGGAAATAATTAGACCTTTCTACTTTGACATAACAAGATTCAACTGTATTTATTTTAGGAGGAAATTCTTGTACTTATGTTCAGGGATTCAAAATTATGAAAGTCTAAGGTCAGTGTGAACTTTAGATATTGACTTCGAGACTTTTACATTTGGTATTATAGCTGTACCCACAGACTTTTCTGTTTTTTGTTTTAGAAGTACAATTATATTTCAATAAGTTTATCTTAATCTGTTAAAATACTAGTTAGTGTATTAAATCATAGATTTGATCATTTCATATATACATGTAGCAGGAAATATCTTCATTAGAAATGAAATTAAAAAGCATTGTTCACCAACATTTCTTTTTTAGAAAACAGAACTGTCATGGTTGTAATTCACTTCTTGAGAAGAAAAAAATATCGTGAAATATAAAGAGTTTATGTCGATTTCGGTTTTCTAATTTCTAAATACCAGCAATGGAAAAAAGCCTACTTTTACGTGACAAGTTTTAAAGAAAGAGGGCGGGGGGAGTAGTAATATTGTTTTATCATTATATTCATGGCTTTCCTATTACTTCCAACTCTCTACCAGAATTTATTGTTAATGTTAGCTCAAGTACACCATGCCTTACTATCACAAAATTTTGAGTATATATATATTTGCTTAATTCTATATAATCTTTTGCAATCATTTATCACAATGTTTACATACCCTTTCTATCATAGCCATCGGTATTGTAAATCTGGTTCCCTGTTACTAAACTGTTATTATAAGTTCTCATTTCCTTTTTCTTGTTAAACCCTTTTATGTTGAAGCCGTATCTAAAATAAATTAACATGATGTTTAATCAATTATAAAGTCTAAGATCGTGTAGAAGAGACAAATATAAATCAATGCTGTCCCTAATTCTGATTGATTTGCACAAATGACATGTATAGTCAGTCACTGTGTATAAAACAGTACCCATTTCAGATTTAAAGAAAATAAACAAAAATACCTAATTTTGTTCACTTTATTATGACACTTTTACAACAGGCTTACACCAGTTGACCTCTTTCAAGAACACGACCTTATACAGTGAGTGATTTATATTTGTGCAATAAGTTATAACACTTATTTTTATAACAGAATTGTGCATCATCATCATCATGATTTCAAGCAATATTGGATTAGTGCAAATATTGTGTATAAATGCATGCTTATTTTTGGTTACATCCTACATAATTAACAATGCAGTGGTTCAGAAATATTGTGGAAATTGTTCTTCCTGTTAGTTTGACAGATTTTGTGTTTCACAGTGATATAGAAAAAAAAATGTTTTCTTTGCCAGGCATTGCCGTGTTGGACTCTTCGAATTCTTTATCAGCTGCAAAACATGTCAATGTTTCCTTGTCATCATGAATACAATCGATTCTTAGTTACATAATCTTTTCCTTTTTTAGTCTATATTCCACATCGCATATGAGCACATCGTAAATTTATCCCTGCCAAATCATACCGGAAATACACACACAGTCCATGGACATATGTATTCGCCACCCTCGATTTCTTACTATATATTTCATATAAAACCACATTTTTTCCAAAAAAAAATTTAAAGCTATCTCTGGGCAGATTTTTATGAAATTTATTTTAAGACACGCAGAATTCGTTGAATTTTAATCTGATAGTAATTTTTGTCTGCATGGTTTTTGTTTTCTGGTGATTTAAACACAAATATTGATTTTTCCGATTTTATTTTGGTTAAATATATAGCAAATTTGACGTCCGAAAACAAAAAATTGTCTTTAAATCATAAGAAAATAAAGGTAATCTGACAGAAATTCGTGCTAAAATAAACAAATAATCTTTTAAATATTTCTGCTTCTTCTGGTGCAAAAATGATCAAAATCCGTTTAGAAATGACTTCACAATAATTTTTTTGAAAAATGTGGTTTTATATGAAATATATAGCATAAAATCAAGGGTGGCGAATACTTACATGTACAACATGTCCATTGACAGTACAATACGGTCGAACCGGAAACCGAAAGATAATTGAGTCGGCAAGGAAAACAAATAGTACCTAATTTACCTATGACCACATTAAAAATAACATTCCATAAAAAATGTTAAAAGTGTTCTTGTATTGGTAAACCATTATTTTTGTTATCTTAGGTGGGGGGAAAAAAAGGGGGGGGGAGGGGGGTTGATGTCTGGACAGAATTTTTTTCACAACAAATTGTGTTTTATCAAACATTTTTTACTGTTTGATTATTTATACTCAAGTTTTCTGATGGATTTTTATTTGTTGCTGCCAAAATTAGAGCTAAAATATTTTCTCTAAAAATTAAAGCCAATCCCCACACCCCAGATAAGACAATATTTGATCCCTTTATATTTATATATAGATCAATTTTTAGTTTCCTGTGTAGTTTTTTGTGGAAGATTTTTTTGTCATTTTTCTTTGGACAATTCACTCTGAGTATTGTCTGTCATTCTATTTATGGCTTCTCTGGTTGGCCATCTGAACCTTCTAACTTTTCTTGTGCCAAATCATTTAGCTTAGTTTACTTTATTAACTAGATTGATTATCAAAATTATGAGGTTGAAGATAACATGCAAACATATCATTCATCTTTAGTATTGCACTTCTGACTTGATGTGCAATATGTATTTATTTCTTGTGTACATACATGTATTGTGTAAATAGTGAGCCCTGTACGTCTGTAAATTGGTTATGAGATTCTTTATTAACCAATCATCATGATCTTAAGAGCAGTGCCATCTTAACGCATGCCCATTGGGCACGCAGGGCACTTGCCCAGGGGCCCCATGCTAATCTTTGTAAGTTGTGTACGGCATGTTTTTTTTAATGTTTGAGCACTCATTTTGCTGGAAGTACCAATATAATGAATATAAAGCATATAGCAAATATATATACCTAATTTTATCGACCTTTACAGTTTTATTCCTGGGAGTGGTTGATATGGGCCCCAAGGTTCTGCTTTGCTCGAGGGCCTATATTGCTGTTAAAATGGTCCTGCTTAAGAGGACATACATGTACATGTACAATTAACTATCATCAACAAAAAAACAATGATATAATCAAATTCTGTCCTACCATTTATTTCCAAATAAATGGTTGAGAAAATAAATGGAAAACAAATGTTTTTGTTGCTAGAAATATTACAATAGATGTCCATTTTTTTATTAATTTCTAAAAAAATGGTTCCAAAATGTACCATTTAGAATTCATTTGGGCAATAAATGGTAAATAAATGGCAGGAGTAAAAATGGTTGGCAGTTTTTTTGGGGTATTAAAATGGTAAATAAATGGATTTGAAATGGTAAATGGAAATTAAATGGAATAACAATGGAAATTAAATGCTTTAAAACCATTTTATTTTGCTATGTTCCTTCATGAGCTAGGAGTAGATTTATACATCGTCTTTGATCACTGTACAAAAAATGAGATAGGATTGGACTGGGGTAAAAAAAAATTATTACAGTAGTCCCTCATTTATAAGGCTCCTCTCAGATCAAAGATCACCTCTCTTATCAGGCCACATTTCAGATGCAGTGAGATCATAAAATAAGTTCCAGGCGAGAGAGACCACCTCTCTTATAAGGTCACATTTTCCTTGCAAAAGGAGGTGGCCAGATATGAGGAGGACTACCATACTGGATTTATAAATATAGAATAATAGCAGTTGTGAAGGTCGAGACAGACATTATCACTAGTATCCTAGCGAGTCCAATAATTTCTAGTATCATAGTCACTAAGTTGATACCAACAATATCACTCGGTGATAACAATGGAGAAATGTCTAATTTACCAATAAATCATACACACAAATTATGTCTTCATATATATATACCAACAGATAAGTATGTTGATTTAACAATCTACAATAAAAACACACAATTTGATACATCAATAAAAAAGAAGAAGAAAGACAGTAAATAGTTTTTGACATGAAGTAAGAATTTTTGATTGGAATAGACTGTGGTTGTTTAATATAATTTATATGTTATATTGGGACAGTCAGTTTTAATGGTTGAGGACACCAGAGTTCTTAAAGAATACACAAAGTCTGAGAGAAAAAAATTTAAAATGATCAAATGTGACTAAAAGATAAAGGGCTATGTAGTGAGAAGCATGATACAACTGCAGCATGTCGACAAGGGAAAGTTCAACAAGTGCATATTAAAAACAAAAATTTGAATATACCAAAGGGATATCAGAAAGTTAGATGAATTTTTTTTTTAATAAATATTTGAAATTTCCCCTTTTATGTAAAAAATGGTAATAGTTACATAATAATGCTATGCATTTTTCTGAAAGGGATTTTCACTAAGGAATTCATCACAAAAAAAAATTCAAAATCAGATGAAAAGCATGCAAGCTCTCCATGTACAAATAACAGAAACATCCATGTTTGCACCTTAGGGCCTCTTGCTTAAAAACGAGTATGGTTACAATACCCCAAATCAATGCCAACCTTTATTCAATGCCAAGGATCATTGAATTCAAATTATAGAAGGATTCGTCAACTATAACTTAAGTTATTGCATGAAAACCATTCTGTCTACCGACGGATAAAGTCAACAACAAAAGTGCCATAACATAATACGAGAACAAAAATTTTGCTGTCCTATAAAAATTCTGATAAGCCATTGTCAAAATATAGTCTCTAACATTGTTTCCTGTTTATTACGATAATTTCTCAAATCAAGATAGTTAAATTTTCACATTTTAAAGTTCGAGGTGTGAATATTTAACTATCGAGATTTGAGAAATTATCGTAATAAACGGGAAACAATGTTAGAGATTGTTTCTCTAATGAACCACTAAAAAATATTTGTTTGATTCTTTTTCTTACTAATTTAACAAAATATATGGCCATTTTTCACTTTCTCAAATCGACGTCCAATGACGTCACTGAAGTATATTTCAATTGACGTCACACCCGTTAAGGAATGTTTTTGAAGCAATGATGGAGAAGGGACAAGATTCCAGATGAGGGGTTCTTGATGTCGGCACGGCCATAGGCCGGGTTTGAATAAAGTGAGGCAAAGGGGGTGAATTTAGACAAATTTTGAAGAAAAAAAAGATTTTATTTGCTTTCAAAGGTTACACTTGCCGTTTCAAAAGTGAGGCATTTGCCTCATTTGCCTCCATTGCGCTATGGCCATGGACGGTACGGTTAATTACGGTTAGTTACGGTTAATTAAACGATTTTATTGATACAATGACATTTTGCGAAACGTAGCATTTTTATGGGAAAAGTAGCGTGAAATTCTTATAGTCTCACCCACGGGTTGAGACATAATTGCGTAATTGACCAATTAGCGACTGAGAACAAAGTGATCCACACGTTGATTATCGATTTCTTCTCACACGGGTTGAGAAGTGTGAAAATTGAACAAGAATTAGAGAAATTTTGTTTTCTAACTATGACAAAGCACACCTGTCATATCCCTTCTGGTTATATCCTGTGACTCTGTTTTTAAACAGTGGGTATCTATAACAACATGCACCAATCATACATCTTGACTGACATGATTGATAATTAGGGAAGTTGTTAGAATTTCCACCACAGCCAGTGTATACAAACTCTTCACACCGTTGTGTTGCATAATTGTAATACCATTTGTTAACTCTTTGATTACACGAGCCTGAAAAAAAAAAGAGTTCAAATTTCAATACCATTTATTAACTATTTGAACTGACAAGAGTATTATGAATCAGAATCAAGAGTCACCGCTTCCAGAAAATGATTTTTTTCTAAAATTTAATCCTAAAAACAAACCCTTTCAGGTTGAGCACAAACCCACCATGTATATTTTTTATATTTTTATACTTTCAAGTAAACACCCGAGTCCACCCCTGGTTTTAAAAGGGGTTCATGGTTCCCAATCTTGAGTTTTCTGTGTAGTGTTTAATGGACAATTGTTTGTCCGTCATCTTTTTATTCTTTAGACCATTGTACAGCCTGTATGTCTTTATGGTTTCTGGTTATACTCCTTTGGTACCTTCAAACTTGTCTTGTTGACATGTTTTACTTATTATACATGCATATTGATAAGAAAAACTGTTTTCAATATAACTTTCATTCTAAAACTGTGCTTATGTCAACAATACATTGACACATGAGTAGATATGTCACTTCTATCTGACCCATTATGCTGAAGTAGAGTCAACCATCTTTGTGCTACAAACATTGCAGAGAAGCAGCAAATATTAACAATTTTATAGCTTTTGCCGATCAGGTCTTGAACCCACAATCTACCCATATCAAAATGAGCTTGTGGTTTTGTCAACTGATAGTTTGCAGATTAGTATTGACATAAAAAGTTAAATAGCTAAATACATAGAAAATGCATAAGGAAATGCTAACCTGGGTTATTTGGAAAATTGCAGGAAAATTGCCAGTACTTACCTGGACTAATTTTGAATTAACCCTCCACCCCACCCCCTTTCTGATGGGAGCTTTTTTTTCAAAATTTTTGTGTGTAAATAGTTCTTAATAGAACTGAAATGGGCGAATACACACAAGAACACCATGTGTGATATGCAGCAAATAGAACTCAGGTGACCTAGAGAAACTAGTCTAAAATACAGGGCAGATAGTACTTTGCCGAATCACCCACTAGAGTAAACCAGCTTACCTGGGCTCATTGGTAAACTGCAGACGTCTAGTGCTTTATGCTCACATCTCAAACCATCATAACCAGGAGGACATTTACATGTTATCAGGTGGCGTTTATTTGTCCAAATGGATGGTATACATGATCCCCCATTCAAACATGGGTTTGGATCACAAAAATCTTTAAAAAGAAAAAAAGAGTATATAATTTGATTTTTTTTTATAATATGTAGACTTATTTCTAAATATTGGAACATTTATCAATAAATAATACTGAACAAAACAGTCGTAAAATTAAACACCACTTTAGTTCAAACATGAAAGAAAATTGTAAAATCATCAGAGATACACAAAATAAATTGTCTTATAATATATTGCTAAATATCTAAGCACAGGTCATATTGTGGTTGGATTTACAACTACATATGCAATCAGAGCCTATCACCACTAAAGTTGTGAGTTCGAACCCCGTTCATGGCAAGGTGTACTCGATACAACATTATGTGATAAAGTTTGTCAGTGACTTGTGACAGGTCAGTGGTCTATCATGACTTTATACTTCATAGAGGTAAAAAAAATAAAGATTGAGTTGATCTTGTGTGGTTTTGTAGAACACATCAATATATAACTCACCCTATTTAAGTACAGGATGTTATTACAAAAGCATCTTGAGTTTGGAGAATGTCACACTTCATTGCACATTAAATATATTACAGCAGCTCCTAATGAGTAGGGACCGTATAGTGATAAAGTTTGTCACTGACTTGTGACAGGTCGGTAGTTTTCTCTGGGTACTCCGGTTTCCTCCATCAATAAAACTGACATATAGTGATAAAGTTTGTCACTGACTTGTGACAAGTTGGTAGTTTTCTCTGGGTACTCCGGTTTCCTCCATCAATAAAACTGACATATAGTGATAAAGTTTGTCACTGACTTGTTACAGGTCGGTAGTTTTCTCTGGGTACTCCGGTTTCCTCCATCAATAAAACTGACATATAGTGATAAAGTTTGTCACTGACTTGTGACAGATCGGTAGTTTTCTCTGGGTACTCCGGTTTCCTCCATCAATAAAACTGACCGCCACGATATAACTGAAAAATTGTTAAAAGTGGCATTAAACACCATAAACCAAACCAACCATATTAACATCTTCAGGGAGCATAACTCTTCAAATTCTTTGCCAAAAAATATTTGTTCAAACTGAGATATTGTACATATATATTTAGTTTGTGCATAAATTTGGTGTGATATTGTTGAAGAATTATTTTGCACCTGGCTAACAAAAACATTTTCACACTTTTTTTACATCTTCATAACTAAAATATTTTAGACGGAAAATTTTAGCTTTCTAACTTTACTAGAGATATATTCCCATATATAGCTTGTGTTATAATTTGATTTTAATATCAAAGAATATTGAGTGTTTAGATGATTTGATAAGCACACAGCCCACCAGTACACCTGAAATTCACCAAACAATAAGCTTAAAAATGTGTACCGGTACTTAATATTATGTCTCAGATGTGGTGCATCACACAAATTATTATAGATGCATGTTGTTTCATTATTACTGACATCTTATTTTTCTTATTATTTTACTACATTATTTTTTTCAATTTTATTTTTAAATAATTTACAATTCTCAGCAAAGCTTACCTCAACATTTATCCATCACAAATCAAAATGAATATAAATTATAAATTTATTTAAAAAATGATAATGTAAATATTTCCATCATATTATCATACAAATACAATCATTTTACTTACAAAATTTAACATTATTATACCAAAAATATATCCCCTCCTCAATATATGATAAAATACATTTTCTAAGACCAGACAATCACTGTATACAATTCACATGCCTTAGCATCACATGCCACAGTACCTGTAAATATTTGGTGAATAACGCAGGGAGATAACTTTATACAATTTATAAATATTAAACTGGTACTCTTTAGAAAGCCATAAACCCCATCATGTTTGGTAACCCAGTTGCAAGAGGAACAACGAAAAAAAATCAACAAATTAAAATTAATATCTCCCAAAATGGTGCAGCCTAATTTTTATTAATGATTTCATTTAACAGTTGAACACATGTTAAGTTTCACGGATCTTACAGGAGGCTCCCAGATTTCAACTTTATATTTTTGTTCAATCTCACGCCTACCGTTTTGAGCAAAAAATCTCATGGATGAAGATTGCAGCTCCCAAAAATAAAATTTTGTAATATTTTCTTCACGGAAGCAAAGTGGAAGTTGTTCCGTTTTTTTATTTTTAGATAATGTGTGAACATACAAAACTTTGTAAAAGGTGATTAGTTCCAATTGATTACATTAGATACAGAAAAAATGGTGTATTCTCTGCAGAGGAAATGGAAATGTTACTGTTTGACAGTCAAAAATAAGCCAAAAAAATGTGTATATGCCTTATTATGAAACATCCATGAAAATCTCCCTGATGGCACCCCCAATCTCACTGAGGGAATAGCAAAATCTTTCTGAAGGAAAATTCCCAAACTGAACATGTCTGCAGTTGATCAATTATTGTCATAGCATACTTACCTCTATCATCCCTACAGTTAACTTTCTTCCCATCTAGGTACCACACAGCCTTGCATTCCAAACAGAAATCTATGTAACACTGAGCCTCAGGATATGAAGAACAGGAGCTAAGCAAACATGGGTTAACAATACATCTGGCTATATTATGACAGTCACAAGGTGATAAGAATGAAGAAGTGTCAAAACAGAATCTAGATGATGGCAAAGACAATGGTAAAACTGGTGTCTGAACTGGTACCATAGCTAAAATATATATAAATGTAATTTATGAGAAATAAAAATAAAAATGTGAGAAAAAGTAAAAATGAAGTCTCATGGTACAAGGTGGATATGAATAGAGCAACAATACATCTGGCAATAATGTCACAGGTACAGGGTTAGCCTCAAAGTGACTGAGTGGTTCCTCAGATATTGTAGTTTATGTATTGATAGCTTATTATAATTTCAACCTCTTTTGTGCTTTGTGTTTCTCCAATTAGAAATGAATACCATGTTGAATGCAAATCGGGGTCATCATAGTCATGATCGTATGATAGTTGGATTTACAATTACCTATGCAATCAGTGTCTATCACCACTAAATTTGTGGGTTGAAATCCCGCTGATGGCAAGGTGTATTCTATACAACATTATGTGATAAAGTTTATCAGTGACTTGTGGCAGGTCATGGTTTTCTCTGGGTACTCTGGTTTCCTCCACCAATAAGACTGACATCTTCACACTACAATTTTTTCACAATATTAATAAAAACTGAATTTAATGTTTCCTGAATTCAAAAGCTTACATGTGACATCTTTTATCTGTGTCGTCCAGAACTGTCTTGCCCATTCAGCAGTATCTATGTTTAGCCTTGGACATAGTCTTGGTACAGACATCAGGAATACCTTGTCTTGTGAAGACAAAATCTCCCATATCTTATGAGACTGGAGTGTAGCAAAGGGTCCATTAAATAGATAGTTACAGTGGTGCACATCATAACCTCTCACAGTAAACCCATACTGGTCAAATCCTTGCCTTGTGAAGCCTGTAAATAAATTGTATGTAATATTATTAAAGATAGCCAATCAAAACAATGTGTGTGATATGTGCATATTTTATGCACACTGGTTTTGTACAACAATTTGTATCAGGGTGAATCTGTTGTTGGTGATATTTATTGTGAGTTGAATGTATGACAATGTTGTTTTATATCGTCTGCCAATCTTTAGGCTTCCATATTTATTGTGAGTTGAATGCATGACAATGTTGTTTTATATTGTCTGCCAATCTTCCGGCTTCCATATTTATTGTGAGTTGAATACATGACAATGTTGTTTTATATCGTCTGCCAATCTTTAGGCTTCCATATTTATTGTGAGTTGAATACATGACAATGTTGTTTTATATCATCTGCCAATCTTCCGGCTTCCATATTTATTGTGAGTTGAATACATGACAATGTTGTTTTATATCGTCTGCCAATCTTCCGGCTTCCATATTTATTGTGAGTTGAATGCATGACAATGTTGTTTTATATCGTCTGCCAATCTTCCGGCTTCCATATTTATTGTGAGTTGAATACATGACAATGTTGTTTTATATCGTCTGCCAATCTTTCAGCTTCCATATTTATTGTGAGTTGAATGCATGACAATGTTGTTTTATATCGTCTGCCAATCTTTAGGCTTCCATATTTATTGTGAGTTGAATACATGACAATGTTGTTTTATATCGTCTGCCAATCTTTAGGCTTCCATATTTATTGTGAGTTGAATACATGACAATGTTGTTTTATATCGTCTGCCAATCTTCTGGCTTCCATATTTATTGTGAGTTGAATACATGACAATGTTGTTTTATATCGTCTGCCAATCTTTAGGCTTCCATATTTATTGTGAGTTGAATGCATGACAATGTTGTTTTATATCGTCTGCCAATCTTTAGGCTTCCATATTTATTGTGAGTTGAATACATGACAATGTTGTTTTATATCGTCTGCCAATCTTTAGGCTTCCATATTTATTGTGAGTTGAATACATGACAATGTTGTTTTATATCGTCTGCCAATCTTCTGGCTTCCATATTTATTGTGAGTTGAATACATGACAATGTTGTTTTATATCGTCTGCCAATCTTCCGGCTTCCATATTTATTGTGAGTTGAATGCATGACAATGTTGTTTTATATCGTCTGCCAATCTTCAGGCTTCCATTTGCCAATCAGTTGACATTAAGAACAATTCATAGGACATCTGACTAAATGCATCCATGTTACACGTCCAGAATAAACAATGGCAGAAATGTTGTATCTGCATTGATATACACAAATAAACACATACATTCAAAAGGATTCAAATGAAGGATATGTTACTGTGGTATTTAAATTGCAAAAAAACATAATCTCTCAGATGCACTTTAGTTTCACGCAACACAGTAAGTAGTTTCCATTTTCGACCACTTCAACTGACTTGAAACTTGATGACAGAGTATATAAAATAATCTCTCATATGCAGACACAGAGTATATAAAATAATCTCTCAGATGCACTTTAGTTTGACTCAGTAAGTAGTTTTCATTTCCGACCACTTCAACAGACATTAAACTTGATTACACAAAGTCTAGTTGGATTTTTAATTTGCTAGCTCACTGAATTAACAGTCCATATATAGGTAGACATGTCACTCCACTCTGACACATTATTCTAAATCTGAGCCAACCAGTCTTTGTTTTTCCTCCTTAATGCCCTGTTCTTAGCAGAGAAGTAGCAAATATCAATTTCATAGTTTTGGTTAGGCCATTAGGGACTCAAGTCCATGATCTACTGCACGCTAAGAATTATGCATCAAACATTTGTGAATAAACAATTAATATACCAATTTAAACATTTAACCAATCTAAAGTGACTTTTGATTCATTTATAAAGGAGGAGATTATTGTGTTACGGAATATGACACAAATTTACATATCAAAAGTTATATATATAAGCAAAAATTATTCTACATTCCTTCAATGCCATTGAATTTTACAATAAAAATTCACCCTGGAAAATTATTAATACAAACATATTAAGGTACATTTTTTATTGCAGTTTGTCAGTGACTTGCAACAGGGCGGTGGTTTTCTCAGGGTACTCCGGTTTCCTCCACCAATAAAACTGACTGCCACGATGTAGCTGAAATATTGCTTAAAGTGGCATTAAACACTATAAACCTACACCCAAACCAGATTTAGAAAGCTTAAATTAAAATATGTTAGTTTATAGAAACCATGCTGTATCTTGTAATGGAAAAACTGTACATCAAATAAATATAGATAGTAGGTAAGTAAGTAATGACTTTATTTCAAGAGGGTCAAACAGTTAGCAACAATAAGCTAATCTTCACTGTGGCCCTCATAGAAATGGCAGACTCAGTTCTGTGTATATAGCGCTGAAAAAAAGGTATTATAAATGATTGTACAATTACCTAGCCTGTTGAGACAGAAATCATCATAGCCGTCATCACCATAGCGACCAGTTCTATCAGGATTACCATTTACATCATATCCATTTCTATTGTAGCCATATATAGAATAACCTTTCACATCATAACCATAGCGATCATATCCATGATGATTAAATCCATTCAAACTATAGCCATCTCTATCAAATCCTAAAATTGAAATAAAAGACATCTATATGTAATTTAATGATATTCATCTACATAAGTTCAATCAAAAATTAAAGTACACATAGTCTTCCATTACTACAAAGTCTCCCAGATAAACTCAGTTACTGAGAACCTATATCTGACTTGACATTCAATGTTTTGAAATTCATAATTCTAAAAACACTTTTTGAATTGGTTGAGCAATGTAGTATGCTTAACTTGAGAGCAGAAGATTGCTTGTTCAAATCTGGGCTGGATCAAACCAAAGATTATAATATTGGTACATGTACTTGCTGCTTCACTGCATGCAGCATTAAGGAGTAAGAGTGAAGATTGATTGGCTCAGAATCAGGATAATGTGTCATGTATAACCAAGGATAATTGTTTCAGTGAGCTAGCACTATACTATAGTTTGAAAATCCAACGAAGCGTGGTGGTCTATTACAATGCAGACATCATCATCATCTCTTTAGATCAATTACGGAAAATAATGCTACCATACTTAAGATCTAATTAATTGTCATCTTTCAGCCATTTAACATTTAACATCTTATATTTCTTGTCTTATATATGTTTTTTTCTGGCAGATATAACATACATACTGCTATAAACAGACATTTATTAGCAGATATAACATGCATACTGCTATAAACAGACATTTATTAGCAGATATAACATGCATACTGCTATAAACAGACATTTATTAGCAGATATAACATACATACTGCTATAAACAGACATTTATTAGCGAAAATTATAATGGCAGGATATCGATAACTTTCTAACAACAAAAATTGTTTTTCTCAACTTTTTCAGTTTTGAATTTTGCCACTGTTACTAGTGTTAGTACTTTCTTTGACATGACACAAAAAAGACCGGAATTACCTGACTTTAAAAATAATGATAACTCGTGGTGGCATATATAGTAGATTGCAATGCAGTGTCATGATTGGAGCAATTTTTCAATCAGTATAGGACTATTCAAAGGCAAAATTGTGTCTGACTTTTGATCACCTTACCTTAAAAAATATTGGATGTAAATTTAAGTTTATTTTGAATGACAAACTTTTGTTATTTTTATTATTAGTGGAATTCAAACATCAACCAATAAATATATATGTATATATGTAATCACTGTTTAAGTTTTGTTTAAAGCAAATTATTTTAAATTTTCATGAATAAATGTTCATTAATTCTAAACATACTTGTAGATTTGTGGAAATCGTTAGTGGATCTAGGGAGGGGGCATTTTGGAAAAAAAAAACTTTTTTCTGGAAATTTTGTCAAAATGTTGGTCCAACCACTACATATTCCAATGCAGCCACCAATCGAAAAGTTTGGATTTTAATCAAACTGGGTCTATCGTCACTTGTAAAGTATTTTAATCAATTTATTATTAACTTTGACATTGTTGGAGAAATGATTATGTTCTAAATTGGTCAAACAATAGTTGTCCATGTGTTATGAAAATTTAAAGCCCTCGACTTCACCTTGGAATCAAAATGGCAACAAAGAAGGCTCAACTAAATGTCATGACTAACAATCCTACAAATTATAACAAAATTCTGGCATACGGTTTTAGAGGAGTTGCATTTGTAAAGCAAAATAATGTCCTATGAAATAATGTCCATTAGGACAACATTTCATAGATTTGTAATATGAAATGTAGTCCTAGTTTATGAAAATTTTTCCCTGTTGAGACAATATTCCACATGATATTTTGTCCCTGTGTGGATGACACTTCATGGATATTCACTATGAAATTTAGTCTTTAAAAGGGAGATAATTTATGGACAAAATTTCATGTATGATTATCATGAAATTTTGTCCTTTAGGCATCTCCGAGAAATAGAGCGGACAAAAATGTGTGGAAGAATAATAATAATAATAATAAGAATAATAATAATAGTGAAAAAGAAACGTAGAATAGCAATACGTCACCTGACTACGTTCGGGGTGATGTAATAATAGTGAAAAAGAAACGTAGAATAGCAATACGTCACCCGACTGCGTTCGGGGTGACGTAATAAGAATAATAATAGTGAAAAAGAAACATAGAATAGCAATACATCACCCGACAACAGTTGGGGTGATGTAATAATAGTGAAAAAGAAACGTAGAATAGCAATACGTCACCCGACTGCGTTCGGGGTGACGTAATAAGAATAATAATAGTGAAAAAGAAACGTAGAATAGCAATACATCACCCGACAACAGTTGGGGTGATGTAATAATAGTGAAAAAGAAACGTAGAATAACAATATGTCACCCGACTGCGTTCGGGGTGACGTAATAAGAATAATAATAGTGAAAAAGAAACATAGAATAGCAATACATCACCCGACAACAGTCGGGGTGATGTAATAAGAAACGGAGCAAACACAATATGTCTCCCAAACTTTGTTTGGGGGACATAATGATCATGATTCATACCTACTTATTGTCTGTTTTGTTCAAAAGTTGTGGTCACTGAGGAAAGTGGACCCGACCTCTGCATAAAACTTTGTTCATATTAATGTTTAGTCAATGGTGAATTACTGATGCTTATTTACTGTTGCCTTTCACTTTAACCTTAATTTGTATTGTATATTTGTATTGCACTATGTTGTGTTGTATGCCTTCAATCCCTTAGGAGGGTAAAATTGTGCATCTATAAAGACTTATGATTCGAATCTGTTACCTTTTCGATAATACTAACCATTTTTCTGGTAACCAGTCCTGTTAAATCCATGTCTATCATATCCATATTTGTCATAATAGGCATTATATCTGTCCACAGGGTTAGCCGGTATATCACCTCTATCAGAGGTGTCTTCTCTGTTATCTAGGGTGTTATTACATGGATGACCTCTAGAAGTTTCAGCATAGGTCACACATAGGTCAACCTCTGAGTTAAAGACACCACTCGGAGGAACATTAAAAGGAATCATTGGAATGCTTCCATAAGCTGCAGGAAATTTGAATTTGTTGTTTCCTTTTTGCTGCCATTCCCAATAAAGCTTGTCAATAAATGCATGTATGGCCAAGAAAACAGGATCATATGATGCACTGTTCTCCCCCATATCTCCACCGATAAATTGATGAAGGTAACTGACATAAGATTCCAAACTTGAACTCATTTCAGTATAATGATCACTGCTGAGTGCAAGAGCTAGTTCTAACATGGAAGGAAGTTGAATATTTCGATTAAATTTCCGCCTAATACATGGTCGCCATGGACCAGATGGCCCAAATGGGTGATCAGGAACACAATCATCTCTTTCTTTTCCATTTCCACCGAAGAAATTTGGCTGCCAAATTATAGCATTTTCAAAATTGCCTACATCAGTTGTGAAGTCAAAGTATGGAATGGTAACAGAACAGTCAACATCCTGAAGAGTTTGTTCCAACGTTTTCAAGAAGAGTCTATGCCATGGTAGAAAGAATGCACTTCCGTGTGAAAACATGCCATGATGGATGTAAACATCTCGTAATCTGTCCCACTCATTACCAGGTCCTGTTTGCTTCACCTTCTGAATTGCTAATTGTAGACTGATCATCTCAGATGGAGTCATATCTCTTATTTCTTTTCTAACTGATGGTGTATCACAACTGTTAAACAAAAATATGTAAAACTCTTACTGACATGAACCAGATGACACTGTAAAACAATGAACTAAAACATCATATGTTGGAAATGCTAGGCAGATAACACAGAAATAATTGATTGATTGATTGATATTTCAGTTATATTATGGCGGTCAGTTTTATTGGAGGAGGAAACCAGAGTACCCGGAGAAAACCACCGACCTGTCGCAAGTCCCTGACAAACTTTATCACATAATGTTGTATTGAGTACAATTCGCCATGAACAGGGTGCGAACTGACAACTTTAGTGGCGATAGGCACTGATTGAACAGGTAGTTGTAAATCCAACTACCATATGATCACGATCACGACGACCACCAACACAGAAATTAAATCTATTTTTTAAAAATAAAATACAGACAAACAGAACATTTATTTTCTATGATGTTAACTTAATATTTAAAAAAAAAGAAAAAAAAGAAAAGTACCTGCATGTCCATAGAATATCTACTTCACATGTACATTTCTGACAGGACTGTCTACCTTCTCCTGCTTTATATACCCTGTTGCCATAGGTACAGCCACTAGGTGGCCTTGTACACCCTGCATCATTACATGATGAACCAGGGAAGAAACCAATCACTTCTGTTGTAAAGCCACTGTATGTTTTACGATGGATGCCTTTACATTCTCCCAGATTTAATACCTGTATAAAAATGTAATTCTTCATAAAATACATTATATTATCTTAATATGACAGTGTTTTTATCCTTTCCTCTTAGGTCAATGCCATTTAATGGTTTTAGTGGGAGTAGCATGGGGATTAGCCCATGCCATTTAATGGTTTTAGTGGGGGTAGCATGGGGATTAGCCAATGCCATTTAATGATTTTAGTGGGGGTAGCATGGGGATTAGCCCATGCCATTTAATGGTTTTAGTGGGATAGCATGGGGATTAGCCCATGCCATTTAATTGTTTTAGTGGGGTAGCATGGGGATTAGGCAATGCCATTTAATTGTTTTAGTGGGGTAGCATGGGGATTAGGCAATGCCATTTAATGATTTTAGTGGGGGTAGCATGGGGATTAGCCCATGCCATTTAATGATTTTAGTGGGGGTAGCATGGGGATTAGCCCATGCCATTTAATGGTTTTAGTGGGATAGCATGGGGATTAGCCCATGCCATTTAATGGTTTTAGTGGGGGTAGCATGGGGATTAGCCAATCCCATTTAATGATTTTAGTGGGGGTAGCATGGGGATTAGCCCATGCCATTTAATGGTTTTAGTGGGATAGCATGGGGATTAGCCCATGCCATTTAATGGTTTTAGTGGGGGTAGCATGGGGATTAGCCCATGCCATTTAATTGTTTTAGTGGGGTAGCATGGGGATTAGGCAATGCCATTTAATGGCTTTAGTGGAGTAGCATGGGGATTAGCCCATGCCATTTAATGGTTTTAGTGGGGTAGCATGGGGATTAGCCCATGCCATTTAATGGTTTTAGTGGGGTAGCATGGAGATTAGCCAATGCCATTTAATGGTTTTAGTGGGGTAGCATGGGGATTAGCCAATGCCATTTAATGGCTTTAGTGGAGTAGCATGGGGATTAGCCCATGCCATTTAATGGTTTTAGTGGGGTAGCATGGGGATTAGCCAATGCCATTTAATGGTTTTAGTGGGGTAGCATGGGGATTGGCCTATGCCATTTAATGGTTTCAGTGGGGTAGCATGGGGATTAGCCCATGCCATTTAATGGTTTTAGTGGGTAACATGGGGATTAGCCCATGCCATTTAATGGTTTTAGTGGAATAGCATGGGGATTAGCCTATGCCATTTAATTGTTTTAGTGGGTAACACAGGGATTAGCCCATGCCATTTAATGGTTTTAGTGGAGTAGCATGGGGATTAGCCTATGCCATTTAATGGTCTTAGTGGAGTAGCATGGGGATTAGCCCATGCCATTTAATGGTTTTAGTGGGTAGCATGGGCACTTTTTGATAGACAATAACTTTTTTTTTTAAGATAAATGATGAGAAGAAAAGAGAGTTCGTAGATTTTTTCCAACAATGCAAAATTGCTTCTACAGAAACACTACAGGTACACAGAAAAAATATGATAAAATGATCACTAGATCACCACACTTATCCCCACTAGCTCATCACACTTATCACCACTAGATCACCACTAGTTCATCACACTCTTTACCACTAGATCACCATACTTATCACCATTATACCACCACACTTATCCCCACTAGATCACCACACTTATTCCCATTAGTTCATCACACTTATCACCACTAGATCACCATACTTGGCCCACTAGATCACCACACTTATCACCACTAGACCACTACATCTATCACCATACTTATTACCACTAGATCACCACACTTATCCCCACTATATCATCACACTAATCCCCACTATACCACCATACTTATCACAATTAGATCACCATACTTATCACTACTAGATGAATACACTTATCACCACACTTATCCCCACTAGATCATCACACTTATCACCATTATACCACCACACTTATCCCCACTATACCACTACACTTATCACCACTATACCACCACACTTATCCCCACTATACCACCACACTTATCCCCACTATACCACCACACTTATCCCCACTATACCACCACACTTATCCCCACTAGATAAACACACTTATCACCACTATACCACCATACTTGTCCCATTAGATCACCATATTTATCACCACTAATGTAACATACCTATCACCACTATACCACCACACTTATCACCACTAGACCATCAGTTACCCCCATTATATCACCACACTTATCCCCACTAGATCATCACACTTATCACCACTACACCACCATACTTATCACCACTCTTCTCTGGAGTCAGTAAGGTAATTTTCAGCTATTAGTGAGGATGTAAATAAAACTAGTTTTGTGACAGTTACAATGATTACCTCACATCTTTTGTCCTCGTCTTGTTGACTGTTGATGACTGACTCTATTGTTGATCTAAATCTACGATAACAACATGCCCCTCTCATTGCCAGATCCTGGCATGCTGATAAAGTCAAGAAGTTGTTGGAATTTCCTCCACAACCTGGAAAATAGTAATGTATAAAGTTAATCTTTACAATCAAAAAGACTGGTCCTCCATTCCTCAATTAAAATATTCTATACAAAGGTTTAAATAAATCAGATTAAAGTCAAAATAATCAATCCAATACAATTTTATATTATGATATATATATATATATACAATATTAATGCATAGGCTGTAACTATACTGTATATATGTATTAGGCTTAGAAGCTGGGAGAGAGGGGATGCTTACCATGCCTTTCCCCAGTTTTATGAAGAATACACATAAATTTAATATTTAAAGACACTACGCATTAATGAAGTGTTAACCACACAGAAAAATAGCATTATATTATAGAGCATATCTTATATCCAAAAAATGTAATGTTCCTTATGGGATTTGATGTCTGGACCACTCACATTGTAAGCCAACGTTCTACCAACTGAGTTATAGGAAAACTCCACTAGATCAGTTAGCCGAGGGTGGTTAGAACCTTCTACAGTTCCTATGACGTTAGATATAGAGGAGCATACCTGTTACAATATTACATTAAATAAGAAATGAATACAATTATCCCTTTTTTGCCCTTTTTGAAATTCAAAAGGAAACAAGATGTTGCACGCTATGTCGTGCTAAGAATACCCCCCACTTGTTCATTTGTGTCAAATTTGTATATATCTCAACACTCATTACCAGAAAATGGATCACAAACTAATCTTAAACATCGAGTTCTGCACAAATCATTATGAATCAGTACAAATCATTATAAACTGGCTGAAAAGTACACAACAGGGATTTGTGTAACCACAAGCTAAATATTTTTGTTATCACTGTAACCTGGAAAGGGGAGACACAGTACAAGTCACCATACAAAAGCCATATATCAAATATAAAATCATTTCTTCCAGTAGAAGCTGAGATATCTGTTACAAAAGTTTTCATTACGGCAAACATGAAAAATTCTAAGTCGCACTGTAAACAGGAAGTAGATGTGCAGTAAACCTGGAAAGGGGAGACACAGTACAAGTCACCATGCAAAAGCCATATATCAAATATAAAATCATTTCTTCCAGTAGAAGCTGAGATATCTGTTACAAAAGTTTTTATTACGGCAAACATGAAAAATTTTAAGTCACGCGGTAAACATAAAGTAGATGTGCGGTAAACCTGGAAAGAGGAGACATGGTACAAGTCACTATGTCAAAGTCATGTATCAAAAATAAAATCATTTCTTCCAGTAGCAGCTGAGACATCTTTAACGAAAGTGTGAACGGACGGACGGACGAACGGACAAGGTGATTGCAATATAGCCCCCACACTATGAGTGGGGGTATAAAATATAGCCCCCACTCTATGAGTGGGGGTATAATAAATTAATTTAGAGCTAGTTTACTAAAGCTCAACAGGCAAAACACATGAAACAGATATTAGTGCAGTGTCTTAAAATATAAAGTTTATGTGTAGGAGGCTTAAAAACTGGGATAAAGATGAGGATTACCGACCCTTACCCCAGTTTTGCACCAAATACACATAAACTTTATATTTTAAGACACTGCATTAATATTGTGTTTATTTTGCAGAAAAATCACATTAATCCATTAACGTTTATATTTTGAGAGAAAAAAAATACACTGTAAATATTACTGTTGTTGAATATTGTTTATTCTTTTTTATGATGTCCTACCTGTAAAATTAAATGGCAGACATTTTTCTTCAAATCTGTCATAGTAGTATCTCACTACTGTTTGGTTACAATTGCCTGGTTCTGGCGGTAATACACATGGATTGACTTTAATTTCACATGTTGGTCCATCCCATGGAGTATTACAGATACACTGATAACTGTTGTATGCTGTTTCCCTACAGTATCCATTGTTTTTACAGGGTGCACTGCTGCATGGAGCTAAGAAAAATATCATAATAAATAATTTCATTTTACTTTTACAAAATGTTATTCACAGAGTTTGTTCCATGTATCATGAATGGAATGGAGTATCAATCCAGTAATATTTTCATGGTTTTCAAAAATATTATTTCTTTGTAGGGGTTATGGGTTATGGTGTTTAATGCCACTTCCAACAATATTTCAGTTATATCGTGGCAGTCTGTTTTATTGGTGGAGGAAAACAGAGTACCAGGAGAAATTCACCAACCTGCTACAAGTCTCTGACAAACTTTATCACATAATATTGTATCGAGTACACCTCACCTGAGTGGGATTCGAACTCACAACATGATTTCTTTGTAAACTAATGCATGTGTTATTATTTCTAATAGAAACATTATGATTATGAATTATTTTCTACAATGAAAGAAAGGACTAGGGTGGCATATTGGTTAAGAAAAAAGGTACAAGAAACATCTAATTTTAATAGGATTTTAGCCAGTTAATCAAATAAAACTACTGTCCTGTATGTATTACATAAACTGATCAGACAATGGGTATTCATATAAGTGTAACCTAAACTGATCAGACAATGGGTATTCATATAAGTGTAACATAAACTGATCAGACAATGGGTATTCATATAAGTGTAACCTAAACTGATCAGACAATGGGTATTCATATAAGTGTAACCTAAACTGATCAGACAATGGGTATTCATATAAGTGTAACGTAAACTGATCAGACAATGGGTATTCATATAAGTGTAACCTAAACTGATCAGACAATGGGTATTCATATAAGTGTAACCTAAACTGATCAGACAATGGGTATTCATATAAGTGTAACCTAAACTGATCAGACAATGGGTATTCATATAAGTGTAACCTAAACTGATCAGACAATGGGTATTCATATAAGTGTAACGTAAACTGATCAGACAATGGGTATTCATATAAGTGTAACCTAAACTGATCAGACAATGGGTATTCATATAAGTGTAACATAAACTGATCAGACAATGGGTATTCATATAAGTGTAACCTAAACTGATCAGACAATGGGTATTCATATAAGTGTAACCTAAACTGATCAGACAATGGGTATTCATATAAGTGTAACGTAAACTGATCAGACAATGGGTATTCATATAAGTGTAACCTAAACTGATCAGACAATGGGTATTCATATAAGTGTAACCTAAACTGATCAGACAATGGGTATTCATATAAGTGTAACCTAAACTGATCAGACAATGGGTATTCATATAAGTGTAACCTAAACTGATCAGACAATGGGTATTCATATAAGTGTAACGTAAACTGATCAGACAATGGGTATTCATATAAGTGTAACCTAAACTGATCAGACAATGGGTATTCATATAAGTGTAACCTAAACTGATCAGACAATGGGTATTCATATAAGTATAACCTAAACTGATCAGACAATGGGTATTCATATAAGTGTAACCTAAACTGATCAGACAATGGGTATTCATATAAGTGTAACCTAAACTGATCAGACAATGGGTATTCATATAAGTGTAACCTAAACTGATCAGACAATGGGTATTCATATAAGTGTAACCTAAACTGATCAGACAATGGGTATTCATATAAGTGTAACCTAAACTGATCAGACAATGGGTATTCATATAAGTGTAACCTAAACTGATCAGACAATGGGTATTCATATAAGTGTAACCCAGTAATTTTGGCACAGTAACTCATGCATGCTTGTCCTAGCCTAAAAAATTACATAATAGAAAACAGCCACACTTACATATTGGAAAATTATTTTGGAATCATCTGTAGCTTAGAGACACTTCATTTTATCACAGAATGAAGCTTGTACCGGACAGTGAAAAATTGAAAATATCTGATTCTTTCAAAGTTAATTATTTGGCTTTCCAATCTTTCGACTGATGAAAATTATTCCAGAAACATGTGATACACACTAAATTAGATATCTACGTTCTTATTTGTAACCCGATTACAAATTGTTTTCTGTATAGGATTAGACTGATGTTTTATAGGTGCTACAATTCAGATTTTTAGTAAATTTGAAAGATATCTTCATTTGGCAAAAAATAACATTTGTAATAATCAAAAAAAGATAATGATCATCTGCTTACATATACAGTTAGAGAAATCTGATCTTGTCATACATTCTGGTCTTCCTCTCTGGAATAAAATTTAAAAAGAAAGATTTATTATTACAAATACATTAAAAATAAACGACTGTATCATTTTATATAGGGGAGTTTTGGATTCATAAAACATAGTATGTCTATTAAAAATATTATCTGTACTAAACAAGGAAAATGACAAGCCTTTGTTACTACATTTACATATATGTTAAACATGTTTTATAAGATATTCTTAATTAGGATGATAACTGTATTGTATTTGACAATTTCATGGCATCAATTGGAGATTTGATGGTTGCAAATTGAGTTTACTGGCGACGTGTAAGCAGAGTCTGTAAATGGATATTTGCGACCATTAAATCGACAATTGATACCGTGAAATTGTCAAATACACTACAGTTATCTCCATTCTAATGTAATCATTTTAATAGATGTGCATTGCCACATTATTGACAAAATGACGTAAGCGGTAATCGGCTAAAAATATCTCATGATGTTTCAACCGTGGAATTGATACCGTGAAAATTACAGCATTGTCCAATCACAAACCAGGAATATTAAGCAACTACATTAGAATGTACTTTAAAACTTGCATGTAACAATGTTTTCTCCTAAAATGTTGTACAATCTTAATATTCACATGTATGAAATAAAGATGTTTATATAATATATATACATGTACATGTAACAATATAATTTCAATAATAAATGCAGAGAATTTGTGAATCTTAATATTGATATTGTGTTTTCATCCAATTGGTTTATTGAATAATAGAATATAATACTCCTTGCTTGTCATGGGTGTTGACTGCAGTAAGCAAAGTGAGTATCAATCACAGTTAATTACAAATTACAGTGATATCTATTTGAACATGAAGCCTTGTGTACATGATGCATCAAATACAATCACAAAATTTAAAAATGTTTCAGGGGCAGTTGTGGACATGTTCATATCATACTTATATAGTCAAACTTGCAATAACAGTCACCTTGAATGAACAGCCACTTGCTGTAAAGGGCCAGATTAAAACCCTCCTGACTGGATTCATGTGTTATTTTAACTCATACAAGCAGTCACCTCACTAATGCGGTCAACAATGACACAAAGTTTATCCCATTGTATCATCTAACCAGTATTTAACAATCATAGATAATTAACTTTTGACGTATTCCTAATACATGATCGTACCAATCAAGCTATCAAATTATTGAATAATTAACTAATTAACTGTAAATCGTTACAAAAGACTGGTGCATTACAGAGCAACCACCATTTTTCCAATAAAATGCCTTCCAGTAACAGTAACACAAATAAATACAAACCAGAACTGAAAATCCAGATCGACAGATCCTAAATAAGCAGCTATTTGTCCTATCCTGTCATTTTTCCTTTGTTGTGTGTTCCAAGGGGAACAGCTAAATATAATTATCACTGTTTTCTACTTGTACAAGCAGAGGCAATCACTAATAATGTTGTGAGTTTGATTTCCTTCCATGGAGAGGTGTACTCGATACTTTATATGATAGTTTGTCAGTGACTTGTGGTAGATCCATGGTTTTATCCAAGTACATCAAGTTTACCCTTTCAAAAAAACTGACGGCCATGATATTATTGATAAAACTGAAATATTATTGAAAGTGGTGTTAAACACATATTACATAATTATTTTTTTTTATCAAATTTAACCTGTCTATTCCAATCTAAATATTAGTCACTTAAGATAGAAGACCATTTAGTTACACATTAAATATTCTCTATTTGTAATCTTACAAAATGATATTACTATTGATTCAAGTTTTTTGGGGCCGTCATGGTCGTGATCGTAATCATATGGTAGTTGGATTTACAACTACCTATGCAATCAGTGTCTGTCACCACTAAGGCTGTGAGTTTGAGTCCCATTCATGGCAAGGTGTATTCCATACATCATTATGTGATCAAATTTGTTAGTGACTTGCGACAGGTCAGTGGTTTTTTTCCGGGTACTCTGGTTTCCTCGACCAATAAAACTGACCGCCACAATATAACTGAAATATTGTTGACAGCGGCGTTAAACACCATATGCGCAAACCTAAAACCTAAAGTTTTTTGACAGTCTGTTGTATATTCAATATGCTGCTGATCCTTTCAACAGGTTCTATGACTTCAATGTTAAATAGTACCAGATAAATTATGATTCAGACTTTCAGAAGAATCATTTTAAAGAACTTCCACAAAATACAATTTTTCAGCTGGTTACCAGTAAACCCAATTCAGCAGTTCTTTCATAAAATAATACATATACATGTATTTCAATATAGGTATAAAGCTTTAATTCATCATAAACTTACTCTGCAAGTACATATCACACAGCGACCTTCCTCCCACCTTTGACCTTCATCAAAAGTCCTGCTACCAATGGTGCATTGTGGATAACAAACACAAGTGTCTTCATAAACCTTTAATTTAGTCGTCAAATCTGAGTTCTGAAGAAAAAGAAATTCAAACATTTTAATCATGGTTTAATATTCTAAGTATCTGGTATGTAAAATTTGTGGCTACATACAGTAGTCAGTTGTGTTCTAGTGGATTAATGCAGTGGATTGTTCATTTAGACTCCTGTTCTTTCTTTAACCAGTTATAACTATACATAGCTCAGGTTGAGATGAACTCAATCTTCCCCTCAAATTGAGAAAGCTTACTATGTACATACAAACACTTGGTAGATTTCTACAGGTACATTTTCTAGCTTCAAATTTACCGCATCGGTGATGTAATGGATAGCGTGCTCACCTCAAGTGCGGTAGATCGTGGGTTTGAATCCCGATCAGGTAAAACCAAAGACTATAAAATTGGTATTTGCTGCTTCCCCTCTAAGCACGCAGCATTAAGGAGAAAGAGCAAAGACTGGTTGACTCGGAATCAGGATAATATGTCTGGGTGGGGTGACATGTATATCAGCAGACTGTTGTTTCAGTGAGCTAGTACTATACAAATCCAACTAAGCGTGTTGGTTTTGTACAAAGCGGATCTCATCATCATCTCATTGAAAATTAACCTGTCCTCACCATGATATAGCTGAAAAATTGCTGAGTTGGCATTAAACAACAATCACTTAATCACTCACTCAATTTTACTCAAAGTCATACAATAAACATTAAATCAATAAAAAGAAGAACTTTAATTAACATTAAAGTAAATTACTACATAATTTGTCCAAAAAAAATCAAAACTGTACAACATTATTAAGACCTTCCATTTGAAATAACAATAAATGACCCCATTAACTAGCTTAACTCTGCCACATTATATGCCTGTTCCAGCCCTGGATTTCCAACACCACCAAATGTTTTGGTCTTTTTTCTGTTTAAAGCTTTGGGGTGAGAGGTGAATGTTTGTTTTGTTTTAACTGTCTCTTGATAACAGATTCCAAGTTACCAGATTTTTGTTGGTACACCTAGATAATATATGTTAAATTTCTCCATCCCATGTGACACTACAACAACAGAGAAAATATCGGAAGGGTGAATTTGATCATCTGCATTTTCCAGATCATAACCTTTTTGTTAAAAAGACAGTAGAGTACAGAAATGAATGTGACTTTTGAATGAACTCTAGAAGCATTATTTTTGTTGGTTATAAATTTTTAAATTGAAATGGTACAGCAAAATACCATAAGTCAGATATGGATTATCTGTTCTTGGATGAGTCAATATGAGTTTTTTGTTGTGTCATTTGAACATACATGTACTATCACATATTAATTATCACCTATCCTGAGTAGTAATACAAAAATATTCAAAATTAGATATAAAACCTCTGTCAATTATTAGAACGGTATAAAAATAACATATCAAATTAATTTCATCTTGAATGAATAAAATATAAAAGTTATTGTGAACTATTTTAGGATTTGGTTTTGTTTATTGTGTTTAACGCCACATTCAACAATATTTCAGCTATATTGTGGCGGCGGTCAGTTTTATTGATGGAGGAAACCGGAGTACCCAGAGAAAAACACAGACCTGTTGCAAGTTACTGACAATCACATAATGAAGTTGTAAATTGCATAAGAAGTGCATAATATACACTATATTTTCTTTGTTATGGGATGTTAGATTTATTCTATTACAAGGATAAAAAAACAGATAGAAATACAAGGCTAGCAGAGCATTTTCCTGAATCAGTGCCAGATTTAGATAAAGAGAGGTCCTAGGCTAATCCACTTGTGAGGCCACTCCCAATTCCCCACCTTCATGACTGGAGGAAGATGGAAGTGTGCTTAATCAATTTCAATAAAAGCAAAGATGATGAGGGGTGCTTAAAATTCTGCAATATTCTGAAATGGAGTGCAACTGTGTAAGGAAAATTACTGAAGGGTTGTTTAGAAAGTACAGTACGCTATGACAGCATAAGTGTGAAAGTCCAATAACAGTTATAAAAATAATATACACCTTGGCCGAAGGCCCCCTAAAGTTTGAGGCCATAGGCTGCAGCCTATCGAGCCTATAGGTAAATCCGGCACTGCCCTGAATACAAAATAAACTTGGTCATGTGACAATGAACATATATTGTACTTATCCTACACCTCTTAACTGCTTCTTTATTATTAGACAAATGTCCATAAAACAGAATATCACAAGAATTATTCATCAACAATTCTCATAACAAATCATACATATGTTTATACAGTCTGTATATGTCTTGTTGTCAGAGCTTCAGTTATCAGCGAGGTTTGTTGTCACAGCTTCAGTTATCAGGGAGGTTTGTTGTCAGAGCTTCAGTTATCAGGGAGGTTTGTTGTCAGAGCTTCAGTTATCAAGCAGGGAGGTCTGTTGTCAGAGCTTCAGTTATCAGGGAGGTTTGTTGTCAGAGCTTCAGTTATCAAGTAGGGAGGTTTGATGTCAGAGCTTCAGTTATCAGGGAGGTTTGTTGTCAGAGCTTCAGTTATCAGGGAGGTTTGTTATCAGAGTTTCAGCTATCAAGCAGGCAGGTTTGTTGTCAGAGCTTCAGTTATCAGGGAGGCTTGTTGTCAGAGCTTCAGTTATCAGGGAGGTTTGTTGTCAGAGCTTCAGTTATCAGGGAGGTTTGTTGTCAGAGCTTCAGCTATCACGCAGGGAGGTTTGTTGTCAGAGCTTCAGCTATCAAGCAGGGAGGTTTGTTGTCAGAGCTTCAGTTATCAAGCAGGGAGGTTTGTTGTCAGAGCTTCAGCTATCAAGCAGGGAGGTTTGTTGTCAGAGCTTCAGTTATCAAGCAGGGAGGTTTGTTGTCAGAGCTTCAGTTATCAAGCAGGGAGGTTTTTTTGTCAGAGCTTCAGTTATCAGGGAGGTTTGTTGTCAGAGCTTCAGTTATCAGGGAGGTTTGTTGTCAGAGCTTCAGTTATCAGGGAGGTTTGTTGTCAGAGCTTCAGTTATCAGGGAGGTTTGTTGTCAGAGCTTCAGTTATCAGGGAGGTTTGTTGTCAGAGCTTCAGTTATCAGGGAGGTTTGTTGTCAGAGCTTCAGTTATCAAGCAGGGAGGTTTGTTGTCAGAGCTTCAGTTATCATGGAGGTTTGTTGTCAGAGCTTCAGTTATCAGGGAGGTTTGTTGTCAGAGCTTCAGTTATCAGGGAGGTTTGTTGTCAGAGCTTCAGTTATCAGGGAGGTTTGTTATCAGAGTTTCAGCTATCAAGCAGGCAGGTTTGTTGTCAGAGCTTCAGTTATCAGGGAGGTTTGTTGTCAGAGCTTCAGTTATCAGGGAGGTTTGTTGTCAGAGCTTCAGTTATCAGGGAGGTTTGTTGTCAGAGCTTCAGCTATCACGCAGGGAGGTTTGTTGTCAGAGCTTCAGCTATCAAGCAGGGAGGTTTGTTGTCAGAGCTTCAGTTATCAAGCAGGGAGGTTTGTTGTCAGAGCTTCAGCTATCAAGCAGGGAGGTTTGTTGTCAGAGCTTCAGTTATCAAGCAGGGAGGTTTGTTGTCAGAGCTTCAGTTATCAAGCAGGGAGGTTTTTTTGTCAGAGCTTCAGTTATCAGGGAGGTTTGTTGTCAGAGCTTCAGTTATCAGGGAGGTTTGTTGTCAGAGCTTCAGTTATCAGGGAGGTTTGTTGTCAGAGCTTCAGTTATCAGGGAGGTTTGTTGTCAGAGCTTCAGTTATCAGGGAGGTTTGTTGTCAGAGCTTCAGTTATCAGGGAGGTTTGTTGTCAGAGCTTCAGTTATCAAGCAGGGAGGTTTGTTGTCAGAGCTTCAGTTATCATGGAGGTTTGTTGTCAGAGCTTCAGTTATCAGGGAGGTTTGTTGTCAGAGCTTCAGTTATCAGGGAGGTTTGTTGTCAGAGCTTCAGTTATCAGGGAGGTTTGTTGTCAGAGCTTCAGTTATCAGGGAGGTTTGTTGTCAGAACTTCAGTTATCAGGGAGGTTTGTTGTCAGAGCTTCAGTTATCAGGGAGGTTTGGGATCTCATTAAATGGCTTAACACTGCCACATTTTTTCGTGCCTGTCCCAAGCCAGGACCTGGATTTCCAATGTCATATGTCATGGTCTATTTTATGTTCAGTGAGTTGAGATGAGAGGTGGTTGTTAATTTTGTTGACATTAGTTAAATTGTAATAGTAGATACGGGTGCATGTATTTTTTTAACACTTTAAAAATTGTAATATTTACGGGGTTTTTTTTCTCGGCAGCAAATATTTCTAGAACATTTATCACAGCAAATTATTGATTTTTGTGATGGATATGACTGTTTAATGTTTTAATTTAAAAAAAAAATGAAAAGTTATATCAACAAACAATTTCATTAAAGGGAATACTAATATGCTAACAGTCTATCATTATACTAAAAGTACTTGTTTACTGTTAACAGCAATGACTCCATAAAATATTCTATAATGATTTAGAAGTAATAAAAATTATCTATTAACTGACTGTACTACTGAAGCTAATGGCTGAACCACTGGAGCTAATGGCATGACTAAATATAAAACTCCGTAAATAAGTCAAAAGTTGTTTGAATTATACAAACCATAAGACTAGATGCCAAACAGACACTATAGTAAACTGTTCATTTTAAAACAAAAATATACCTCTGCTGTTAAACTATCAAGTGTGAGTTTAAGTTGTGAGATTCTATCATCTTCTAAGCTATTTCTGGAAACCTGGATTGTGTTAGCTAAGAAAGAATTTAACTGTTTGTCTGTGTTCCCTATGGAATTGAGTATTCTATCATCATTCTGAACCAGATCTGCTGTAACATAAAGATATCTATATTATAAAAATTAATGATTGTACATTACTATTAGAGCTACCAGTATATCGAAAATAGCTAACCTATTATGTTACCTGTAACAAGTAAAAAGCATTTTGCAGTGTCCCTAACCTATTTCGTTACCTGTAACAAGTAAAAAGCATTTTGTAGTGTCCCTAACCTATTTCTTCATGTTTCATTTTTAGAATTTAACATTGACAGTATCTTTATATTCCAGTTTCCCCATAAAAGCAGGGAGTAGGGACCATGATAATATAATAGTTGGATGTTATTATACTTTATCAGTCTCAGCCGAACCGTTTATCAAAACCACTGCCCTTTAAAACGGGATATATAACATCTCGAGACTGATAACATTTTTATCTGAATGTTCTAACATTAATAAGTATGTCCTTATTATAAGAAAAACATAAATACTGTATCTTTGGACAAAGGTCACAGAGAGTGATTATAGATTTTCTGTCATCTCGTGAAATGTGTGTAGTCTGCTCACAGCAATGTCATATGATTTTCTGTGCAGTATGAAATACACAGCACAGGTAATGGGTGAGAGTGATTATTGGTTTTCTATGTGGTATGAAATACACAGCACAGCTTCCATGAAGTGTTAGAAGTAAATTTGTAGCCAATCAAAATTTTACTTGCCACAAGAACATCAGATAATGGTATATATCTCCACTGAAGTCTGTAGGTTTATTTTTCACCTATGTTGAGAATTAACCTTAATGTTAAAAAAAATTGTCATTCACTTGTGGTAGGTTGATATTTTTTCTACTTGGTACTCTGTATTAGTTTGAACAAAGCTCGATTAAAATTAGAATCTTAAGTGTATATTAATTTCAAGTACATTTTACCGGGGTAAGTAATTTTAAGTGTCAATTAAGTTTTAAACTTTAGTATCAATTGAATCTTAAGTGTAAATAATTCCATGTACATTTCAAGTAAATTTAAGTGTCAATTATCTTTTAAACTTTAATAATAATTGAATCTTCAGTGCAAATTAATTTCATACACATTTCAAGTAATTTTAAGTGTCAATTAAGTTTTAATTATGACTTAAATTTAATTAATTCCTGATTTCCTACCCCAACAAAAACTGACTGCCACAATATAGATATTTATTTTGAAAGCAGCATTAAATAACTCTGATCTCAATGTCCTCCCCAAATTAATAGCAGTGTCTCCCTCTACCTATATAGAGTGTAGAATATATGTGGAGATAATAGCATACAAAACACATCTCTAAACCCTTTACTAGGGGGACTGGGGCATATGGGATGGTATACATATAATTTCAATATACATGTACCAGAAAAAAGGGGCTGTCGTGATCGCATTGTAGCTGGATTTACAACTATCCTATGCAATCAGTGCCTATCACCACTAACGTTTTGAGGTCGAATTCTGCTCATGGTGAGGGGCACTCGATACAACATCATGTAATAAAGTTTGTCAGTGAGTTGTGGCAGGTCGGTGGTTTTCTCCGGGTACGCCGGTTTCACCCACCAATAAAACAGACTGACAAGATATGAGTGAAATATTGTTGAAGGTGGCATTAAACACCATAACCTTCTACCCCCATAAAGGAATCAAGAAAACAAGTGTAGACAGATATATATCTAGCCTGCCTAATGCAAATCGATTGTGTGAAATATTTTTCTGAAAATAATCTAATTCAATGTATCATGCAACTGAATTTAAGCAAAGCTGACATATCTATGAATATGCACATTTACCCTCCATCATCAATGTGTGGATCAAATACATGTATGGTGAATCTAGATTATACAATAATAAAGAAACTGACCTAATCACAAAAACTTGAGGTAAACTTAACAGTCAGTAGACTGTAACTAGAGGCTCAGCCCACTGAGCCTGTATCGCTCACCTGACAATAGAATGATACTGAAGCAAATTTCAAAGGGAGATAATCATTACCTTAAAAAACAGCAGCCATCTTGAATGGAGGGTGGAGCTGTCGGACACAATTTTGAAAGGGACACACCCAGGGACCATCTATGCCAGGTTTGGACCTTACATAGATGCTTCCTGCCAAGTTTGGCTCCATTTGGCCAAGCTGTTTCAGAGGAGACGATTTTTTTAACATTAGCCAATCAGAAAAAAGAATTAATCTTGGCGCTGAATGGAACCAAATGAAGAAGCTTTATAGAGGATCTTACATAGATGCTTCCTGCCAAGTTTGGCTCCATTTTGCCAAGCAGTTTCAGAGGAGAAGATTTTTTTAAACAGTAGCCAATCAGAAACATGAATTGCCCTTGGCGGCCATATTTGTTGGCGGAATGGGACGAAATGAAGAAACTTTATAGAGGACCTTATATAGATGCTTTCTGTCAAGTTTGGTTCCATTTGGCCCAGTTGTTTCAGAGGAGTAGATTAAAATATGAAAAAGTTAATGGACGGAAGACGGACGACGGACGGACTACGGACGCCAAGTGATGGCAATACCTCACATGACCCTTTGGGTCAGGTGAGCTAAAAATGAGGTCAAGGTCACGTGGCATGTGCCTGACTGACATTCACCCTTGTAAGAAATATCCTGAAACTAGGTTGTATGGTAATATAGAAAGTGACATAATCACAAAAACTTGAAAGGTAATACCTATATTTTGCCTTCAGCGACTATCGGCTATCGTGCAGGCAATACAATAAAAATTACTGTTGGAAACATCTTAAGCTTACACTATTATACACCCTTATGAATATAAGTAATGTGTAATCAAAAATATAAGTAGGAAATACATTATCATATCATTATCTCAACTCTTTTCTTTTTTTCTTTCCTTAAATTTATTTGTTTCATCTTAAGAAGATGACAATTAAGATAAATAATTGTTTGTCAACAATAATTCTAATTCAGCCTAAAGTACTTCTCTATCTTTTATCATTGAAAAATCAATACAAGTCAAGTACCCTTTGAACACCTGGTTAAACATAAGACAAACATATGCAATACACATAGGTAAAATTGGATGAAAGAATGCAATACACAAAGGTTATTAACTTTCTATTTAAATTGACTAGACTACACTTTATATGATTACGCAAGACTATGAACATGAAAAGATAAGTCCTTGTATATTACGACTGGTGTCAGAATTCTTATGAAATGTGAAAAAGTTCTTGTGAATCACTTAGAATGTTGATTGTTTTACATGCAATGATAAACTATGAGTTGTATAGTTGATGATCTTTGAAAACAAAATCTATTTGATGTAAATATTATGACTGTATTTTGATCTTAACAAATAAATAGAAGATTATTAAGTAGAAAATATAACAGAAATGAAAACCCATCATTGGTGGGTTTTTTACATGTTTAATTTGTCAGTTGACATGGAGTCAAATAAATTTCATCGCGAGATTGCATTTTTTATTTGAAATATATGCCAAAAAATGTTTAATTAGGTATAAAATTTCAAAATGTTGTAAGAATGATTGATATTTATAAAAGATATAGGTAAATGTATATCAAAACAATTTACAAGTTCTGGGTCGTGGTAACATGAAAGAATAGGTCGCAAAAATAATAGGCAACAATACACAAACTTAATATAAGATGGCTCCAGATTTTAGCAATAATTTGAGTGAGTGAGTGATTGTTGTTTAACGCCAACTCAACAATTTTTCAGCTATATCATGACGAGAACAAGTTATTTTTCTATGAGATGATGATCAGGTCCGCTTTGTACTAGACCAACATGCTTAATTGGATTTTTTATAGTGCTAGTTCACTGAAACAACAGTCCGGAGATAGAGATGGTGCCTCATTATCCTCAGATTCCGAGCCAACCAGTCTTTGCTCTTTCTCCTAAAAGCTACATGTTTAGCGGAGAAGCAACAAATACCAATTTCATAGTCTTTGGTTTGATCCGACCAGGACTCGAACCCATGATCTACCACACTTGAGGCGAGCACGCTAACCATTACACCACCAATGCGGTCTCAGCAATAATTTGAACAGAATTTGCAATGGGTACTACAGTTTCTAAAACGTGGTAATTTTTTTCAGTATGAAGCCCCAATGTTATGAATAACTATACAAGTGTTGTCAGATCTAATATTATAGCAATAGTGGTATATTTTTATTACAAAGCAATCAAGGCAAAAGCAAATTTATTGCTTTCCAAACTTTTTATTTGGTACTATACTTAATTGTCATCTTTAACAGACAAGGAGCAACACATTTTTAAAATCTGATAATTTTTAAAAGCTTCAAAAATGTTATTTATTTGAACTTAAAGTATATATCTTTCAGTTAATGTTTGAAGATAGATCATAGTATCTACATTTAATGGCTAGGCACAATTTATCCAACTCTTGAGATTTTAACAGATATCATCATTAACAGATTTCGGTACCAGAAATATCACTATTTGTTCATTGATTATATCACAGTTTAATGTCAAAACCACCTGCAAACAAGATACAGTATCCTGATAAAGATTCTGTCAGATCTGTTAAAAGAGGGTATACACCCCCAATCTATGGGGATCTATCAATGTAAAACAAATCATATCCATGTACATTTAAAAGGATTACAAATAAAGCAAACAGGAAAACAAGAGACCATAAATAATGTCAGATTAAATATGTACTGGGTCTATAGTGTGTCTTCTATGTATCAGATGAAACATGTACTGGGTCTATAGTGTGTCTTCTATGTATCAGATTAAGCATGTACTGGGTCTATAGTGTGTCTTCTATGTATCAGATTAAACATGTACTTGGTCCATAGTGTGTCTTCTATGTATCAGATTAAACATGTACTGGGTCTATAGTGTGTCTTCTATGTATCAGATTAAACATGTACTTGGTCTATAGTGCATCTTCTATGTATCAGATTAAACATGTACTTGGTCTATAGTGTGTCTTCTATGTATCAGATTAAACATGTACTGGGTCTATAGTGTGTCTTCTATGTATCAGATTAAACATGTACTTGGTCTATAGTGTCTTCTATGTATCAGATTAAACATGTACTGGGTCTATAGTGTGTCTTCTATGTATCAGATTAAACATGTACTGGGTCTATAGTGTGTCTTCTATGTATCAGATTAAACATGTACTGGGTCTATAGTGTGTCTTCTATGTATCAGATTAAACATGTACTGGGTCTATAGTGTGTCTTCTATGTATCAGATTAAACATGTACTTGGTCTATAGTGTGTCTTCTATGTATCAGATTAAACATGTACTGGGTCTATAGTGTGTCTTCTATGTATCAGATTAAACATGTACTGGGTCTATAGTGTGTTTTCTATGTATCAGTTTTACAATCAAAGTCTGTAATGTACCATTGGTCTATTAGCAGAATGGTAAACCTAGAAACCAACTTAACATTTGAACTATTAGAAATCATTCTGTACATGATCCAGAGACACAACTCTTAAAATCATTTCTTTTTATTTTGTTACAAAATTATTGACAGATATATAAAACACAGCTGAATATCACCACTATTTTGAAGATTAAAAGGAAAAACGTAGGATGTTATCACAGAACAATTTCTGATTTATTTTTTTAGTTATTGTTGGACTGTTTAATCCAATGACCATCTTAAATATAGTGGAGCAAAATAGTTCAATACTACTGGATAAAATGGGTTAGGGTTATGGTGTTTAACACCACTTTCAACAGTATTTCAATTATATCGTGGAGGAAACTGTAGCGCCATGAGAAAACCACCAATCTGTCGACAAACTTTTCCTATGACTTTGGCCAGCAAGAAAACATACATTTCCCTATCTCAACCAAAAAAAACCCCACAAATACTCCAAGTAATATCTATGGTGTCAATATTAAAATCTGCCACAGAAAAGTCATCTAAGGGTCTCAGACTATTCATTTTATATAATCCAAACCCAACAAGGTTCTTACTTTTATCAAAAGGACCATTCACCATCATAAAACCAGCTGAACCAAAGAAGGGGTAAGGTAAAGATTGTGGAATTTAGTGCCACTTTCAACAATATTTCAGCCATATCGTGGCGATTAGTTTTATTGGTGGAGGAAACCGGAGTATCTGGAGAAAACCAGTGACCTGTCGTACGTCACTGACAAACTTTATCACATAATGTTGTATCAAGTATGCCTCACCTGAGCAGGATTCAAACTCACAACTTTATTGGTGATAGGCACTGATTGCATAGGTAGTTGTGAATCCAACTACTATATGATCACAACCACGACAGCCCCATGAACCAAAAAAGTATTTTGATTAGTATGTTAGAAATAAATTTCAGTTCTATAAGGGACAGATAACTCATTCAAAAGATTCTATCAATAGAATGATTTTTGATTGGTAGAATAATTCTAACAAGAAGAAATGTCAGATAGTCTTATCAGGGATAGATAACTTATTAAGCAGGGTAGAAACACTATAGGACATTGTGTCACTGATATAATATAAATACCTTGCTCAGGACATGAAAGCTTCTGTTTTTTCACAAAACTAAACAGTTTTGATTGTCTGACTATTCCCTATAATAGACAACAAAGTGAAAAAAGTATGTTAAATAATCTTTATTGCATATAAAAAAAACCTTTGGGTATAGCAATACATGTACATACAAACATAAACTGACATTAAACAGACAATGTATATATACAATATAAAACTATAGCCGCTGTTTAAATAAACAATGTCAAGATTCATTAAGGGAATTATATAGTTGGTAGTTTGGTGTTTGTGATTGAAGCACTTATGCAAAAACACACTGTGGACACCTAAAGAATACATGTATCAACTGAGGTGGACAATGATTGATTGTGGTTTAAGGCACCTAAAGAATACATGTATCAACTGAGGTGGACAATAATTGATTGTGGTTTAAGGCTAAGTAAGCAATGTTTCAGCTATAATATTATAACTAGAAACTAGAACATGACTGCTTACAAACTATAAATCATGTACATGTATACAAAGGTGGCAATAGGATAGTACATATGGGGTAAAATTTAGATTGCCACTGGCACAGGAAAGAGTATATAATAGATAGGAAAAAACAAATTACTCAATAGGTTTATAGGTCATGTGTATGGTGCTTAACGTCACTTTCAACAATATTTCAGTTATATCGTGGCGGTCAGTTTTATTGATGGAGGAAACCAGAGTACTCAGAGAAAACTACCGACCTGTCGCAAGTCAGTGACAAACTTTATCACTATATGTCAGTTTTATTGATGGAGGAAACCGGAGTACCCAGAGAAAACTACCGACTTGTCACAAGTCAGTGACAAACTTTATCACTATATGGTCCCTACTCATTAGGAGCTGCTGTAATATATTTAATGTGCAATGAAGTGTGACATTCTCCAAACTGAAGATGCTTTTGTAATAACATCCTGTACTTAAATAGGGTGAGTTATATATTGATGTGTTCTACAAAACCACACAAGATCAACTCGATCTTTTTTTTTTTTACCTCTATGAAGAATAAAGTCATGATAGACATGCCACAACATTATTATGAATCCCAGTCTGGATTGTACTGCTGAGCAGAAAATATCAATTAGAAAAGTTTTTAAAGATGTGGTATTTTTTATTTTTTCATTTGATCATTAATGCTGATGTACAGGTATATTATGATGGTCATTTTATTGGAGAAGGAAAACAGAATTGATAGAGAAAAACCCTGCAGCATTCAGCCTTTATCATGTAAGAACTGCAGCATTCAGCCTTTATCATGTAAGGCCTGCAGCATTCAGTTGTTATCATGTAAGGCCTGCAGCATTCAGTCTTTATCATGTAAGGCCTGCAGCATTCAGCCTTTATCATGTAAGGCCTGCAGCATTCAGCCGTTATCATGTAAGGCCTGCAGCATTCATCATGTAAGGCCTGCAGCATTCAGCCTTTATCATGTAAGGTCTGCAACATTCAGCCTTTATCATGTAAGGTCTGCAACATTCAGCCTTTATCATGTAAGGCCTGCAGCATTCAGCCTTTATCATGTAAGGCCTGCAGCATTCATCATGTAAGGCCTGCAGCATTCAGCCTTTATCATGTAAGGCCTGCAGCATTCAGCCTTTATCATGTAAGGCCTGCAGCATTCAGCCTTTATCATGTAAGGCCTGCAGCATTCAGCCTTTATCATGTAAGGCCTGCAGCATTCAGCCTTTATCATGCAAGGCCTGCAGCATTCAGCCTTTATCATGTAAGGCCTGCAGCATTCAGTCTTTATCATGTAAGGCCTGCAGCATTCAGTTTTTATCATGTAAGGCCTGCAGCATTCAGCCTTTATCATGTAAGGCCTGCAGCATTCAGCCTTTATCATGTAAGGCCTGCAGCATTCAGCCTTTATCATGTAAGGTCTGCAACATTCAGCCTTTATCATGTAAGGCCTGCAGCATTCAGCCTTTATCATGTAAGGCCTGCATCATACAGCCTTTATCATGTAAGGCCTGCAGCATTCAGCCTTTATCATGTAAGGCCTGCAGCATTCAGCCTTTATCATGTAAGGCCTGCAGCATTCAGCCTTTATCATGTAAACCCTGCAGCATTCAGCCTTTATCATGTAAGGCCTGCAGCATTCAGCCTTTATCATGTAAGGCCTGCAGCATTCAGCCTTTATCATGTAAGGCCTGCAGCATTCAGCCTTTATCATGTAAGGCCTGCAGCATTCAGCCTTTATCATGTAAGGCCTGCAGCATTCAGCCTTTATCATGTAAGGCCTGCAGCATTCAGCCTTTATCATGTAAGGCCTGCAGCATTCAGCCTTTATCATGTAAGGCCTGCAGCATTCAGCCTTTATCATGTAAGGCCTGCAGCATTCAGCCTTTATCATGTAAGGCCTGCAGCATTCAGCCTTTATCATGTAAGGCCTGTAGCATTTATCCTTTATCATGTAAGGCCTGCAGCATTCAGCCTTTATCATGTAAGGACTGCAGCATTCAGCCTTTATCATGTAAGGCCTGCAGCATTCAGCCTTTATCATGTAAGGCCTGCAGCATTCAGCCTTTATCATGTAAGGCCTGCAGCATTCAGCCTTTATCATGCAAGGCCTGCAGCATTCAGCCTTTATCATGTATGGTAGTATCAAGTACACAGGGCTGACAAACCTAAGTGGTTGTAGGGATTGACTGCACAGGTTGACATTAATCCTACTTAAAATAAAGGTCTACAAATTCTTTTCAGCTAGACACGAACATTTATCATAATTTTATAACGTCCATTTTTACGTTGTCTCTATATATGTAAGAGTATGAGGACTGTATAGCTTAATCCCCTGTATGCAAGTTTTTTTTATCGTTAGTTCTTATATGTTTTGTTGCTGGTGATTTAGAAATCAATATTATTTGATAAAGTTTGTTAGTGAATTGGGGCAGGTCAGTGGTTTTCTCCGGGTCCTCCGGTTTCCTTCACCAATAAATTTGACCGCCACGATATAACTGAAATATTTTTGAAAATGGCATTAAACACTATAAGCCTAGCCTAGCCTTTCCCTACTTTTGTAAACAATAAACAAAATCCTAATTCCATTTGTTGGTAGTCCTTTCAAATTTGTATTTGACTTTTGACTACAAGACCAGCTGAAATATTTATGCCTGTCAAATATTTAGAGTACAGTTTAGTACATTTTCGTACATAGTACATTTAATAAACATTTTTCTGATCTTAGCTATAGGTATTGATGACATGTGTTGAGCCAACAAGAAATCTTCTGAAATTTCAGTTTTTTCTTTCAGTGAATTATTTAATGGGGCATCTAAAGTAAATGCATCACCCAATTTATCTTATATTTGACATTAGTTATCTATTTGAGCAGAAGACAAGTCTGACAGATGGATGAGGGATGCACATTTTTTTTTCATAAATATTTATAAGATATCTAACTAACTCTTATTTTGTCAAAAAATGACAAAAATTTGGTAGTAAAAAATTGAAGTAAATGTATTTGTACCAAAAAGAACTTTTTTCTTCTTTATAAGTTATCTTTTCTTCAAGTTAGTCATGCTTTGATCAGATTTCAGGATTGTTAACTTAACAAGTTTTTAGAGTTTCTGTATTATGCAAGAGCAGTACAGCTTGTTGCATTTAAAATTTAACTATCTTCTCTCTATTTACTAAATTAAAAAAAAATCACTGAATGTGTATCTGTAAAAAGGGAGATTCACAGATTTTTACAAAATCTGTCATAGGCACATATTTAAATATTTTTTTTAAAGGAATATAACATAAAACTTACTAGTATATTAGTTACAATTAAAAATTGATGTAACATACCTGAAATTTCTGTTGACTTCTATGATTTTGAAGAAAGATGACTGCATTGTGGGAAAACCTTGCCACAGGTTGTCGAAGTTTTACAATTGTCAAAACACAGTTACTATTGAAAGTGACATGTGTCCTATTGTAATAAATTAATATATGTAAATCACTACTGCCTCCAGAATGGAGTATTGTCTCTATTCTTTGGAATGATATTTTTCCTTGGTATCTAAAAATTAATTTATCGTCTCTAATATTTATTACTACTTCTAAATATGGTAATTTTTTACGTCGATGAAATATACTCAGTATTGGAACATTATCAGTCACTAATGAAATATTCCCAGAGAATAAGTATGTAAACTTGTTTCTATATGTTTTAATGAAACGTCTTGCATTTCGATATTTTAATTTTGTTGGTGTCCAATTACTGTTAAACTGGTACCCCTTTGGTCGCACTGGTACTATTCCAGTAGAGTTATATCTTTTCACTTGTGACAACACATTGTATTCTGAAAATAAAATAAAACAATCATTTAGAATTTATTTATAAGAAGGAACCTGTCTTCAGAGACCACCCTCTTTAGTGAGACCACTTGAAATCATTACAATGATTTGCTATCAATACATTCATATAACACATGTATCTTGAACTAATATCTATGTTGAAAAACCATGCTTTATTTGCAAGTTATTTCTTTGGGGTAGGTTTTCTTTGCTAAAATTATACATCACTTTATGGTTTTCCAAGTAAGTCCTGCATGAAAACCTTTTGGCATTACATATTTTCACTATATGCAATACTATAATTTTATTATTTCTATTCCATCTGGTCTCTCATAAAGACCATCAATTTCTTTGGATATTTATGACAGATATTAAATCTATGAGAATTTTATTGAAAGAAAGTTTAAACAGTGATGGTCTGCAATTAAACTGATATCAACAAAACAAACAACCACCTTTCATCTCAAATCATTGAATACAAAAAGAATTACAAAATGTATGACATATAACATTGGAAACTCAAGTCCTGGCTTGGGACAGGTACACAAATGTGGTGGGGTTAAACCAGTTAATGGGATCCCAAACATCCCCCTTTTGATAATTGGATCTTCAACGATACAGACAAACAATAAAAAAAAAACGGCACAGATTTGCCTCCACACAAAAAGACCACATACTATCATAAAAATAAATGGCATAAACATAGACAAAAACAGGGTGAGTGAACACTTGTAGTTAACTGACTACTAGATAATAAGGTAGATTATGTTGGTTAAAGACTTGTAGTTAACTGACTACTAGATAATAAGGTAGATTATGTTGGTTAAAGACTTGTAGTTAACTGACTACTAGATAATAAGGTAGATTATGGTGGTTAAAGACTTGTAGTTAACTGACTACTAGATAATAAGGTAGATTATGTTGGTTAAAGACTTGTAGTTAACTGACTACTAGATAATAAGGTAGATTATGTTGGTTAAAGACTTGTAGTTAACTGACTACTAGATAATAAGGTAGATTATGTTGGTTAAAGACTTGTAGTTAACTGACTACTAGATAATAAGGTAGATTATGTTGGTTAAAGACTTGTAGTTAACTGACTACTAGATAATAAGGTAGATTATGTTGGTTAAAGACTTGTAGTTAACTGACTACTAGATAATAAGGTAGATTATGTTGGTTAAAGACTTGTAGTTAACTGACTACTAGATAATAAGGTAGATTATGTTGGTTAAAGACTTGTAGTTAACTGACTACTAGATAATAAGGTAGATTATGTTGGTTAAAGACTTGTAGTTAACTGACTACTAGATAATAAGGTAGATTATGTTGGTTAAAGACTTGTAGTTAACTGACTACTAGATAATAAGGTAGATTATGTTGGTTAAAGACTTGTAGTTAACTGACTACTAGATAATAAGGTAGATTATGTTGGTTAAAGACTTGTAGTTAACTGACTACTAGATAATAAGGTAGATAATGTTGGTTAAAGACTTGTAGTTAACTGACTACTAGATAATAAGGTAGATTATGTTGGTTAAAGACTATTACTCTAAAGACAAAGAAATCTAAGTATTAGTGTTGATTTGTTATCCTATAGTTCATGTCTATAACCAGGAGATTTTATATTCTTTGTTGTCACCATTTGTGTGATAGGGGTGTTTTTGAGTGGAAGCTAATCTGTACTGTCTTTATATTAAAACTTCATCATTTGCCAATATTTGTTTCCTGCTGAATATCTAGTTATCAAGAGGGGAGTGTTGTGATTCCATTTAAACCCAACACATTTGTATGTCTGTCCCAAGCAAGGATCTAAAGTGACTCATGCTGTGGTTGGCAAGAATACATTTGGTGAACCCTGCTGACAAACAAACAAATATTCACTCACAGCAATTTTTTTTTCTCCCCTATAAACTCCAAATATTCACTCTGACAAAGCAATGTAAATTACTATACAGTAGTACATGTAGTATGTAACACATTTGTGATGATTCTCTTTTTATATTAATTGGAACATTTACAAAATGTATATATATGTATCCTATGTGACCTATAGTCAACTTCTAGGGGCCTCTGGTTATTCTGTAAATAAAGATTATAGAGTTATGAACTATACAATATTATAAATCTTGTGAAATTTTCTTGATAAGGATATGTCCATGTGAACTTTTACTTTTTAGTTTTATAAATACTTATTTTGGACACCCATGTCAATTTTTCTGATATATAACAGATTAGTCCTGCTATTAATGTATGATTGATGAAAAGTACCCCCTATCTTATGTCGTATCAGATCAAAAGATTAAACATTTCTTTAACAGAACAAGTGAATAAAAGATGTAGTTTTAAAAAATAAACAATACTGAAAAGAAAGTTTAAAAAAATAAACAATGCTCCATTTTTTTGTAGAATTATCATAAAATATCTTGAACAATGTCCCTTTCATTAACTCTGAGATCAATACAAACTTGCAGAATTAATTCCCCTTAGACAGCTTAAAGTACAAAAAATAACTATAGTCAAATATTGGGAGATCTAAATCAATGAAATTTCATACTTGGGTATTTGATTTTTATTGAACAAAATGTCCTTTCAGACAAAATTTGGAGAGTTAATTCCATAATCCTGTGAAGGGCCATCAAACAGCATCAACTCACAGGAAAACTATTGTGGCGTGGCTTCCACACTTTACCCTACTCTTCAATAAAACTGTGGAGTGAGGTCTTGAATGCCTCCACAGTTTTCTGGCTGACGACCCTCTCTGGTAGGTTGTTCCATTCCAGTAATGTCTTTGGAAAGTAGCTGTATTTGTAGCTGTAGTTTATTAGTATACAATAATTAGACATATTTGTGATATACATGTAATTAGTATCTGTCACATTTGTTGATCACAGAAACCAAGTTTACAAGTTTATTATCATGCATAAGTAACAAAGATAATCTAAGTTTATAGGTTAAATAACAGTTGTCCATGGTTTATGACGCTTAATAATAAAGCCAAGGCAAAACCAAGGGATTTAAATGTTCATAAAACATGAAAAATTGTTGTTTGACCAATTTAGAAAATAATCACTTCTCCAAAAAATTTAAAGAGTACATTCAATGCCAATAGCAGCTTCATTGAAATCATCCATTTTGTATAAATTAGACAGAATTGGATTAAATGTCATTACACTTCAGAGGAAGGTTTTTGAGAAACATTTTAAGAAAAAAATAGGGGGAGGGTGTACAATTTTGCTTCAACATATTAGCAAAAATATAAGAAAAAAAATAGCCCTTCCCTAGATCTGATTATACCTTTCAAACTTTGTGAATATATGAGTAAGGTTAGAATTTGTGTACATATTCGAATAATTTGTTTGAAACAATTTACAGACTGGCCACCGACCTGCCACCTTAGTGATATTATTGAACATATACTAATACAGATTTAGTTAAATGAATTATCTTAGCAAATATATATTACAACCAATGAAGTCATGACATACAAAAAATTCAAACTTTTAAGAACCAGATGTACACTTACTGGTGGATTAAATCTATTAAAAGAAAAGTCAAAGGAAAAGGCTTAAGCTACAGCAATGCATCAATGAATATATACCAACAATGATAAATAATTTTACCTGTACTCAACTGTGGTCAAATCTACATTTTTACTTAAGTTCATTTAGCCATCCATCACACCCCCCTTTTTCCATATATTATTTCAACTTTTAATTGATACAACATAAAAAAATGTGTAGGATTATTTGTATGCTTTCTTTTTAAGTCAATTTGGTGTTCAACTGGTGAACATTCCTTTTGAAGTATTTGATCAGAAAATATCATGTTTAGGGGGTATATTGTGTAAGATCTATGAAAAAAATCTTACTTGTGAATATAAAGTCAATATATATAAATTATATTGCTAACAAGTGTTTTCACCTTTTGTGTGAAGGGTAGATTTTAAATAGATTTATTACAAACTTCATTGACCTACCATTCATGTATAGAGATTTCGGATCATCTATGGTATATTTATTTATGCACAAAGTTAATTTAGTTAAAATCAGCAGATATAGTCCTGTATGTTACCATACAAAGTAGAGCCCTACTGAATTATTTAGATTTTGAGATAAAGGGTGTTAGAAATTATTCTATCACCTGTATAAAGAAGGAGTTCAATGTTAATTTGTTGGGCAAAAAGGGTTTGAAAATGGATGAAATGGAACAGATGGTGAAAAATTAAAACAAGTGAGAGGATTGGGGGAATTTACTATTTAAAGACTTGGAAGAACAAACAAACTGGTGAAATAATACCATATCATGGTTGCTAAATTTTGAATTTAATTTTCTTAAAAAAATATGCATACCAAATAAAAATACTTAATCATTACAAAAATGTGTTAATTGAGTCACAAATACAAATTTTTGAATATCACAAGTGGTTTATGGGTAACTGAATCTGGATAATAAATTTTTCAATTTACTTTGATGCAAATTTTGATGTATCACTTTCCCATATTTATTCAGTGAAATATGAGCTTTCTTGGCCATAAAAATGAACAACTGTACAAAGAAAATAATCTTTTAAAAGGGCAGATGACAGACACAAGACATACACAAGAATTTGACACAATTTTAAACTATGATTCTTCACATTTTTATGGTTTAGGTGATTTTTCTTTTTTAATCAAATACAAACCAGACTTTTTATAATTTGTTTAATTTGAGCAGTAACCAATTACAAGTGACCTAATACAAGTACTGAGCTAATCTCAGTTAACCAAAATATGGTTTTACTGAAAATACACAAAAAATGTATAAACTTAATATTTAACGGAAACAATTTACAAGACAAAATATCAATAAGCATTGATCTAAAAAATAACTAGAACTGTGAGAAACCTCACTGAGTGATACCCCCCGCTTGCAATACTATGATGTTCAAACTTTGGAATACAGGTATATTAGCAAGTTAATTATCTCCCCTTCTAAATTTTAGACAGCAACGGTATTCCTTCACGCACATCTGCAGGTTGTGTACTACAACTGTGCAAAGTTTCTTAAAAATTCAATAAGCAGTTTAGTAGGAGTTGTGCTTACAAGGTACATGCCACCCCCCCTCCTCTTTTCGTGAAAGTATAAGTTGAATTATCTCCCCTTTTAAATTTTGGACAGCAACCATATTCCTTGATGCACATCTGCAGGTAGTGTACTACAACTGTGTAAAGTTTCATAAAACTCCAATAAGCCATTTAGGAGGAGTTGCGCTTACAAGGTACACGACCCCCCTTTTCGTGAAAGTATAAGTTGAATTATCTCCCCTTCTAAATTTTAGACAGCAACGGTATTCCTTCATGCACATCTGCAGGTTGTGTACTACAACTGTGTAAAGATTCATAAAAATTCAATAAGCAGTTTAGTAGGAGTTGCACTTACAAAGTACATGCCCCTCCCCCCTTTTCGTGAAAGTATAAGTTGAATTATCTCCCCTTTTAAATTTTGGACAGCAACCATATTCCTTCATGCACATCTGCAGGTAGTGTACTAAAACTGTGTAAAGTTTCACAAAACTCCAATAAGCCGCTTAGGAGGAGTTGCGCTTACAAGGTACATGGACGGACGGACAGACGGACAGGGTGATTCCTATATACCCCCCCAAACTTTGCTTGCGGGGGGTATAAAAAGTTTATTCAATTACTGTTAACCAAAATCATGAATTCTATATGATTAATACTGCACAGTTTGTTTGATTTTGGTCCACCCTATTGCATGCATTTCTACATGTAATGGCACAAAAAATACACAAAAATAAATTAGGTATAAAGTAATTTATGAAATCTCTAACGAAATAAAAAAAAAAAGAAGAAGATTCAAACTCAATATCTGAGTTGCTATCATGTTTTTATGAAGAAACTTTATTAAAGACCATCCAAAAGTAAATTTCTGGTTCAAATCAACAATTACATTCAGAACAGAAGATTTTTGCACACAACAAAGTAAATATTGTTTATAGCTGGTGACAACCATATTAAAAGTGGAATGAGGAAACTTTATTGAGGAATTCTTATGAGTAACAGGTAAGAACTGAAAACTACATTTTCTGAAAAACATAAAGTCTGCTCTCTCTCTTTACTTTGTAAGAATTACTGCAATGAGCAATGATTGGAAGTTTTTGTTGTTTTATTGGGGTTAATTTCTAAATTTCCTGTTGTTGTGGTTAAAAAATCAATAAAAATCGATATACATGTACTCTTCAAATATAAAATAGTATTAATTGATAATACAAAATTTAAAGGAATCACAAGAAGGTGTTAAATTAACTAAGTGCAATATGAAAGATTTTTTTTATCACTGTTTAAATATTTAGTCAACTTAGAATAACGATAATCAATGCTTCATCTGTTTGGCATCCATAAAAGAAAACAATCACAGTTAGATGGAACAAACAATTGACACAACCCCTTTTACTATACATGTCACCTGTGTTAGGTCAATACGATTTGAAGTTTTATGTGTTGATATAATGTCTTTAAACTTTAAATAAATTAAATATCTAATTTGTCATTTAATGGAACCAAATATCAAATAAATAAAATAATTAATAATCATTTCTTCTTTCAATGTTTCTGACATCTATATCAAATAACAAAGATATCGGTATAAAATTCTTACTTTAATTGTAATTATGAAATAATATCTTTAAAAGGAATTTTTAACATAGAGGTAGTTAATAATGAGTTAACTTTATTTATTTAAGTTAATTCTGTCCGTGAAAGATAAATGTGTAAGTCATGTGTTTGATACTGAACAACTGTAGGGAGAGAATAATGTTTTTAATGTCAACTATATCACAGGCGCTCGTGGCACGGACCACCCCCCTTTTTTTAACTTTCTGTTTACAAATTTATTTTCAATAAAATTTCTTTATTTCTTTATTATTTCATCTCTTTTTTCTTATTTTAACTTGTTCGTGTCAATATTCATACAATCTTATGTTAAAATCAAATTGCATGTGTCGACCCTATTAGATGCTAATAATACAGTATTCAGACTAGAATTTTTATAGAGTTAAAGTGCGCATTATTTTCTTCATAGTGTTAGCCCACTTTTAACAATACTTTAGCTATATCCTGAATGTTCAACAACTTTATTGTTATGTAAGGAAGTGAGATCCTTAGGTCAAAAACTTCAAAAACATCCCAAAAATGTTTGGATCAAACATACTTTTTTCAAATAGTGTAAAAGAATATAACAAACAATTTTATAATTCATTTGTTAACAAAATAAATGAATTGCATCCAAACGACTCTAAAAGCTTTTGACAATCACCGAATAAATTAAAAAAAGGTAACAATCAACAGCAAACTACTATAAATGATGTTGAGTGGGTTGAGCACTATAAATCACTTCTGATATGATAATTCAACCTATTCTTCATATGAAATTTTGGATAAAGATACCATACCATGTCCCCTTGATTTCCCTTTTACTTGTTCGGAGATAAAGAAGAGAATCCACAAACTAAAAAATGGGAAAAAAGAAGGTACTGGCCTGATTCTAAATGAATTTTTATATTAAAGACTGGTAGTCAAACAATGACATTAACATTGGTCAAATTATTTAATAAGATATTGCAATGTGGTAAATTTCCATCAGTTCACTCACTTAAATATATAAATCTGGGGATCCAAATGATTGTAATAACTATAGAGGCATTAGTGTCACAAGCTGCTTGGGTAAATTATTTACTTCATTGTTACAAAAAAGACTTGGAGATTTTTTAGAATCTTAAAACCTTATTAGTTTTAATCAAGGTGGATTCAGAGGTGGCTATAGAACAACTGATCATATTTACATATTGAAAACTTTAATTAATAAGTATTTGATGAAACATAAAAAAAACTTATATGTGTGTTTTGTTGACTTTAAAAGGCATTCCACAGTCTTGTAAGGAAAGCACTTCTTCACAAATTATTGAAAAAAAGGATAGGAGGAAAATTCTTCGATTTAATTACAAATATGTATTCAAATACTATGTATTCCTGTAAATTTGGAAATTCACATAGTGACCCATTTTCAGCAAATTTAGGAGTAAAGCAAGGGGTTAGCTTAACCCCCACACTTTTCAACATTTGTGTAGATGACATAGGTTCATGTTTTAATAATTTACCAGAAATGGAACCAGTAATTCTGGGTACACATAAATTTAACCATTTACTTTATGCTGATGACCTGTTTTTAATTTCTGAAAAACATCTGGACTCCAACATTGCCTGAATGCCTTAGAAGTCTATTGTGAAGAATGGGGTCTCAATATAAACACCAAGTAAGCTCAAATAATGATATTTTCAAATAATAAAAATGCACCTACAAATGAACCAGCCCTCAACTTCACTTTCAAAAATAGTTTGTTAGAAAAAGTAAATGAATACAAATACTTGGGCTTGATTTTTAATTCAAATGGTAAACTTAATAATGCATCTCAAAATTTAGCTCAACAAGGTAGAAAGGCCTACTTTGGACTCCGATCCAAAATTCAGTTTGGGAACAATCTATCTGTAAAAAACTGGCTTAACCTTTATGATTCTATAATTTCACCTATTATGACATATGGATCAGAAATATGGATATCTGATTTTAATATTAAACTAGATAAGGGACCGACCATTTAACTTGCAAGGGAGGGGGGCTATGGGTTTTATTTCGTTCAGAATTATTTTTTTCGGACAACACGAGAGTTAGAATTAATTTTTTTCCAGAATTAAATGGTCGTTCAAAAATATACATTGTTTTCCTTTTGAAAAGGCCCAAAATATGATGATGAAGAATATTCTTGGTGTTCATGGAAAGACCTCTAATTTAGCTTTACATGCAGAACTTGTATTGTTTTCTCTTTGTTTTAAAGCCTGTAAACTTATGTTTAGATATTATATTAGACTGATACAATTAGAAGAAAATAATGACAGTAAATATGATCTACTTCGGTCAGCATTTGAAGAAGACAAGCAGTTATTCAATCATAATAACACAAGTTGGGTTAAATCTGTATTTCAGATGAAAAACTTATTTAATTTGCCAAGTCTTGATATATCTTATTCAGTCTTTTTAGAGAAAATAAAATTAACTTACATAAATAAAATTATGAGCCAACTTTCTCATATTAAAAATACAGAAAAGGGAAAGCTTCGTTTCTTTAGTAATGTATACACAACTTTTGAATTACAAAAATACCTAACTTTTGGTATTAGTAAAAGTTTTACTTTATTTCTATCTAAAATTAGACTGAGTGCTCATTCTTTAGCTATTGAAACGGGGAGATACAATAAACCTTTTACACCAGCTGAAGAGAGATATTGCAAATATTGCCTTAACCAAGTTGAAAATGAAAAACATTTTCTCCTTTATTGTCCTATAACTGCATTAGAGAAAGTTTTCAATCAATTTTCAAAAATTCACAAAATTCTAGAGGGTGACAAAATTAGTTAACAGGTATTTAAAATGTGTATGCAAAGTCAACAGGTTAATTAAGGACATATTCCCTACTGACATCTATTTACAAATCAGGGGACCCCACTGATTGTGGGAATTACAGAGGGATAAGCATCTCAAGTTGCGTAGGGAAATTGTTTACTTCTCTTCTACAGAATAGAATAAGTGATTTTTTGAAGACTAATGGTCTACTAAGTGATAACCAGGGATGTTTCAGAAAAAATTATAGAGCAGTTGATCAAGTATTTATTTTAAAAACAATAATTAACAAATATATATATATAAAGAGAAAAGGAAAGTATATGCTTGTTTCATAGATTTTAAGTAGGCTTTCGACACTGCCTGGAGATCAGCTTTATTTATTAAATTACAGTCAGTTGGCATACGTGGAAAATTATACAACATAATTCATGACTTATACTCTAACACCCTTTTTGTTTGTAAAGATTCCACACACCATATCAACCCATTCCTAGCTAATCAAGGAGCAAACAAGGGGACAGTTTGAGCCCTACTCTGTTTAATATTTTTGTGGATGATATTCGAAATTACTTTAACAGCAATATAACTGACCCTATACACCTACAAGACAAAACTCTAAACCATTTATTCTATGCTGATGACTTATTGTTAGTATCTGAATCTCCAACTGGTCTCCAGTGCTGTCTGGATTCGCTTCAAAATTACTGCGGTGATTGGCGACTTGCTGTGAACCTTACTAAAACTAAAGTGATCATTTTCTCAAAAAAGGCAATTGAAAAATACTCGCATTACTTTTACTATGGACCAAATTCAGTCGAAATAGTAGACTCATAAATATTTAGGTATTATCTTTCACTTCAGTGGAAAATTTAAAGACTCAGTTTTAAATCTAGCAGACAAAGCTAGAAAAGCTTTTTTAGCCTTGAAAGCAAAATTACCCTGTAACAATAACTTATCGGCAAAATCATGGTTGAAATTGTACAATTCCATGGTTGTCCCAATCCTAACCTATGGGTCAGAAGTATGGATAACTGAGTTTAAACCAAATTTTGAAGCCCTTGATAAAACACAATTTGAAAAAACACAGAATATGATTCTTAAAAATATACTTGGTGTTCACAGCAAGTCTTCAAACACAGCCGTCAAATGTGAACTTGGAATGGTTCCACTCAGTACCAAATGTTAAATGTACGGGTATTATTCACGATTGAATCAGATTGATGAGCAGTTGGGTGGTCCTCGATCCTTGCTTAAAGCTGCATATGAAGTTGACAAACTATTAACTGTTAAAGAAAACTCCTGGACAAATAATGTTATTCAATATTCTAAAACCATAAAAATATCTTCCCTTGAAATATCAAAGGAATTATATAAACAAAAACTAGGGGGGGTGTTTATAAATCCAAAATTAATTTCGAACTTTCTAAGATAAGAGAAGAATCCTCGGGGAAACTTCTTTTCTATAGTAAAATATACAAAAAGTTTGAACAACAAGAATATTTAAAATTTCATATTCAAAAAGAACTCCGAAAACAATTAACAAACTGAGAATAAGTGCTCATCCATTGGCAATTGAAATGGGAAGATATTCTAAGCCAAAAACTCCACATAATGAAATATTTTGTAAATTTTGTAAGGATCAATTTGAGGACGAATCTCACTTCTTATTAAAATGTCAAAAATACAATATACTATTAAGACAAAAATATGGAATCGATAACGAAAACAATGAGGATTCCTTATCTTTCATTATAAATTTACTCAACCCATCATCATCAAGAAATTTAAAAACAATTTGTTTATTCCTAATGGAAGCTTTTGAGAAACGGGACCACCCGGTTGCTCTTAATGTTCCATGAACCTGTTTTATATCACAAACTCTATATCAAGAATGTATTTTATTTATTTAAACATGTTTTTTTGTATTGGATCACGCCTCTATTGTGCTCTTTCCAAATAAAATATTACTATTATTATTATATTAGGTGATAATTTACGCACTTCACCATATAGTTTCCTTCCCCGCTGCAACAAATTCCTCCTTGTGTACGGCATGCAAATAATTAATTTACAGCTTTCGAAACAGTAGACCATTTTTATTTATTAAGTTTGTTGGTTAAATATGACATTTGTAGCATACTGAAGCGAGAGAAACAATATAGAATCAACACAGTGTTGAACCACTATTTACATAAGCAATACAGAATCAACACTTTAGTTTATCTAACCATTATTTCTATAAGAGGGGTGTCTTCCTCGAGGTCCGCGTGTGGACTATATAATTAATTTCTTTAAGGTTTTCTACTAATTTTGTGTTTTTTCGAGCCTACCTGGCCATTTTATCTTAAGTTTAACCTTTCCAAGACCATATATTTTCTGAAACGTACATGATTCCTCTACATTCTGTCAAAATATCAGGGCATGTTTATGTTAAAATCTTGCAGTGAAATGCCAGGCTACGGAAAACACCTACTCTAAAAATAGCTCGGTCATCCCCCCCCCAAAATTTTGTATTTATTGGTCATGCATCAAATCCTCTATAGAGGTATTAAAATACAAGTAAGTTCATCAAATTTGGGTTCAAGATAATCCCTATATATTCAACTTCAATTATCAGTTTTAATCATTCCATTCCATTCAGTAGTTTTCACAAGTGAAAGGAACTTTTTTTCTTGAAAAGGGACTACTTCTAAGCTCTGATTGGTGAATTAGGCCTAGTGGTTTTACACCTATATAAACAGATTGCAACATAAAATTAAAGTATTCACTTCTCTCTTATATAGATGTTCCCCCCTCTTTAACTCACAACACATTTATATTTATAAAAAAAGCAAAGTTTAAGTAAAAGTAGAATCATTTAAATTCTATATTAATTTTATTTTTATGGGCGCAATTTCACATTGAGAAAGTCGCCGTCAAAATATATAAAAGTTTAAGTGGTCTGTTCATTCTGGATCGCATCTTTGGACTGTACACAGCTAATTGCGCTTAGGTTAGTATTTATGGGACGGAGCTTGTCGTTGAATAGGACAATGTTTTTAGCTGTATCGTGATATATACAGCCAGGTAGTCTGAAGACTAGGTGGTCACAACCGTTGTCATAGATAGCGGGGTATGTGACTATGTAGTCATATGACTAGGTCTCGAGCACCTGTGACTATGTAGTCATATGACTAGGATGACTAGGTCTTGGTTCTAGTAGGTGTTCGCATTGTCTCATGGTTAGTAGTGGTCTTGTAAGCAGACCCTGGATCGGTACATAAACGGTGTCTGACACCATAGGTCGCCAGACAAGTTTATTGTATCGGAAAAGCAACATAGTTCCAAACATAGCTTGGAACTACATACAAAGCGTAACTAATTAACCGATCGATAAACACAGGTGTCTGAGACATAGGTCTACAGCCACAGGTGTCTGAGACATAGGTCTACAGCCACAGGTGTCTGAGACATAGGTCTCCAGCCACAAGTGTCTGAAACATAGGTCTGAGGCATAGGTGATTGGGACATGGGTCTGATCCATATGTATAAGAAATAGTTTCTACATAAAGCTAAACAGGTACACATGCATTCACTTTAGGGAGCCATTTAAGTTACATATATTATTGTCTAACATGTAGCGACCATTTGACACAGGCAGTTATAACTGTGGTCAAGTGTTGGTTTAATAGGATACGCTATGTTTTCTTGTTAGGTTTATTGTTGACAACCATAATAGCGAATAGGACATATTATGTTTTGTACATCAAGCTAGCTAGTTATTCGCTATCAAATCCCAGGAAACTGGTACGAACCAATTAGCCGCTCACCGGTATTGTAGCCTCTCCGCTCGGCACGTTACATTACAAATAATAAACCCTATTAATCCTCAAGATACCAAAGATATCTGTTTATTTATCAAAGAATCATTCACCAAAAGAGAAGCATTTAAAGGTAACAGTTTGTCTTCTTCCTAATACTGCTTTTATAATTTAAGATTATAAGTTAGCTCCAATTACTTGTTTATATTCTATGTCCTTGTATGTTTGTGATTGTATTGGATTACGCAAATACATGTGATCTACTGTGCTTTATCCAATAAAGTATTTGAATTTGAAAATATTGTGGCGGTCAGTTTTAATTGGTGGAGGAAACACGAGTACCGAGAGAAAACCACCGACCTGTCGTAAGTCACTGACAAACTTTATCTCAGAGAAAACCACCGACCTGTCGTAAGTCACTGACAAACTTTATCTCAGAGAAAACCACCGACCTGTCGTAAGTCACTGACAAACTTTATCTCAGAGAAAACCACCGACCTGTCGTAAGTCACTGACAAACTTTATCTCAGAGAAAACCACCGACCTGTCGTAAGTCACTGACAAACTTTATCTCAGAGAAAACCACCGACCTGTCGTAAGTCACTGACAAACTTTATCTCAGAGAAAACCACCGACCTGTCGTAAGTCACTGACAAACTTTATCTCAGAGAAAACCACCGACCTGTCGTAAGTCACTGACAAACTTTATCTCAGAGAAAACCACCGACCTGTCGTAAGTCACTGACAAACTTTATCTCAGAGAAAACCACCGACCTGTCGTAAGTCACTGACAAACTTTATCTCAGAGAAAACCACCGACCTGTCGTAAGTCACTGACAAACTTTATCTCAGAGAAAACCACCGACCTGTCGTAAGTCACTGACAAACTTTATCTCAGAGAAAACCACCGACCTGTCGTAAGTCACTGACAAACTTTATCTCAGAGAAAACCACCGACCTGTCGTAAGTCACTGACAAACTTTATCACATGTTGTATCTAGTACACCTCGCGATGAGCGGGATTCGAACTCACACCTTTAGTGGTGATAGGCACTGATTTCATAGGTAGTTGTAAATCCAACTGCCATATGATCACGACCAGGATGGCCCAAGAATTAATTGACTTTAAGGTTAAACAAATAGCGTTTACTAGAATAGTAGACTAAATGACTTCTTACTATAAAACATGATTTACAGTAAAGTAACCATTTCCTTCTACTTTGTAACACATGTCTATGTGAACCTATAGACCTGGTCAACTTATCTGTACCTAATCATCCAATATAGATCTAACTAAGAAGTAATTAGGTGTTTTACTACATAAGTAAACTACTCATGAGAAAGAAAAACAAACACAATCTATACTTACCCAATTGCAAGGCCGTAGCTAGGGGGGTGCATTGGGTGCATGTGCACCCTCTCTCAAATCCCCCCCCCCAAAAAAAACCCTTGCGTATACTTGATTTTAACGTCAATACATCCGCGAAGAATGGAATTGGAGAGCATTATATTCCCATCAAAAAGTGACATTCAATAGATAACACACTTTAAAGTTTGTAAATCTACATGTAAGTACTGCATCAAAAAGGATATACAAATTTTCTTGCATTTTGATCAATTTTTTCCTTTGATTATACTGTTTGTAAAATGCTAAAACCTCAGAGCTTCCGGGGGGCTTCGCCCTACTGGGCCCCCTACCAGGGTTCTGCCCTGGACCCGATGGGGGCCTGAAGCGGCCCCCAGACCCCTCGCCTTTTAGTTGTGCAACCCCCTTTCGGAAAACCTGGCTACAGCCCTGAATTGCTTCATTTTCAAAGAGGGTTTAAAGGAAAACAGCTACAAGCAAGTTACCACATTTGCATATATTGAAGAAAAAATTAATTGCAACTGAACTCTTGTGATGAGTGGAATTTTTTTAAAGTGAGTGTTACTGGTTTCTAGGTCAATGACTCCACAACTCCTGTTTCACTGCACCAAGAGTCTCATTCAAAATCTATTCTTACAGATCTCTTTTTCACTGGTTTGCACTGTTTTTTCCCAGATTCTGTCCATCCCTAGGCATTACTTTTTGCCCCCCTCCCAATATCTTTCTCTCACCCCCATCCCTATAATATTTGTTCTTAATTCCTTATTATAGTCCTTTTCCAATACTTTATTTTACATATCTTAGCAACAAAAAATCCCAATTAATTATTACAATAATGAACTGAATTCTGACAAATGCTCTAAACAATTCTTGATTAAAGAATTAGGATTATGGGTTTTTAAGTACACTTTTGTGGCTAGTTTTATTGGTGGAGAAAAGGAGAGAATGATAATTAAACCACTGACCATCTGCTAGCAACTGACAAACTTTGTGACATAAAGTTTTATGTTATAGGCCAGTTACCTCCACATAGGTGGCAGTCAAACTCTCAAACTTTGTGGTGATAGACGGCACTGATTGCATTGCCATTGGTAGATACCACTTGTAGCTGCCATTTCTTCTCCCAATTAGGTACCTCTGGCTCAAATGAGATGATAAAGTGTCACGTGATTCATATATAAAAATTTCGTGGTTCAGAAACAGAAGCAAATTTAATTATGGAAAATTAATTGGTGAAAAAACAGCAGAAAATTGAATTATATAGCGTATTCACGCTCACACCAGGGGCGGATCCAGGATTTCAAGTTTGGGGGGGGGGGCGCACTTAAAAAAATTGCGCCGAGCGGAGGGAGGCGCGAACATTGTTGGGGTATTTCGTGTGAAAAATCACGATTTTACATCAAAAAATCATATTTTTTCCAATTGCGAAGGGAGGCGCGAAAATTTTTGGGGTATTTCGTGTGAAAAATCACGATTTTACGCCAAAAAATAATATTTTTTCTAATTTTAGGGGGGGGGGGCCGCGCGCCGGGTGCGCACCCCCCCCCCCCCCCCCCTGAATCCGCCCCTGCACACGTATTCACGTGTTTTTTCTACGTTTGTAGAAAGTGCTGAATTCTCAGCCAAAATAACTCTTTCTGTTTTCTGCCATATGATTGCCTCCTTCATCATATTGAAGATTATGCAATTTTGATTTTTGTGCGGCATTCCCAATGAATAGTGAAGCCAAAGTTTAAATAAGTTTCCAAGTAGATGATAATATTAAGTAATAATAACCAAATTGAATTTACAATTAAAACTATATACAGTTGTCACTGTCTGGACTATAGGGACACGATCCTTGCCTTAAAGGCCTCAGGTGTGTCCAATTCAACAATGTCTGGAGCTAGTAGGTTCCAGTCTCGTACCGTTCTTGGAAAGAATGACATTTTCCTGGTGTCAATACGGGAGGATGGTATCTGGAATGACCTGTTGTGTGATTTTCTGGTTTTTCGGCCTGTTGGAATTAGCCTGTTTTCCTTGTTGATGGCTACAAGTTCTCTATCGATTTTATATAGCATCACAAGTCTAGCGTCCTTTCTTCTGTCTGCAAGTGGTTTCCATTTTAGTCTTTGTATGATGTTACTTACACTAGATCTATTTCTGTGATTGTTTGCTACATATCTAGCCGCTCTTCTCTGCACTGCCTCCACCTTGTTTATATCAGCTTGTGTATATGGGTCCCAGACTGTACTAGCATATTCTACTAGTGGGCGTGCAAGAGTGAAATATGCTTGTTCTTTTATCCTGATAGATGGGATTTTCAGGTTTCTACGCAGAAAGCCAAGAGTTTTATTTGCTTTGCTGCCAATACAATTTATGTGCTGGTCCCATTGTAATTTGTTTGTGAACGTGAGGCCTAAATATTTGGCGGATGTAACTGACTCTAGCGTATGCCTGTGGAGTTGGTATTTGGCATCAATTATTTTCTTTTTGTTGGTTACTCTGAGTACTGTGCATTTATCAGGGTGGAATTTCATGCACCATTCATTTTCCCAATGTCCCAGCTTATCTAGATCTTTTTGTAGGGTTTCAGCATCGTTGTTATTGGATATTGTCAGGTACGCTATTGTGTCGTCGGCAAAGAGTCTTACTGTTGATGTTAGGCTTGATTGGAGGTCGTTTATGTAGTAGAGGAAGAGCCCTGGACCTAGGACGGAGCCTTGGGGAACTCCCGAGTCCTCACTGACTGCGTCAGAGGTAGATCCATCAATTACTACAGATTGTTTTCTGTTTGCAAGCCAGTTTTGTATCCACCTGACTGATTTTCCTATGATAACATAGACGTTTTTGACAGAGGTTGCAGAATTTTCGAAGTTCCAGAAGTTGATGATACTGCCATGATGCTATTAATAGCACAGCAGACAAAGGAATATTGTCCTGAAGTCTAATAATACGTTGTTCAAAATAACGTTGAGTGTTTAATTCAAAACATTTCAAGAGGCAGCGTCACTCTTGATGATGAAGATGATCACGTTGCTAACGAGAAATCTTGAGATAAAACCAATGATAAACACTGATTGCATTGGTAGATAACATTTGTAACTGCCATTCATCATTGACATTACACAGAATAATGTTCAATGTCATGGTCACTTGACATACCAAACATCTTATTTAGATAATTAATGATGAAGGATATCCGGAGGACATGTAGAGACACACAGGACTGAATAACCACTCATATATAACATGTCATATAGAAACATGTCCTATACTTCCTTATGATGCAGATGATACACTTTATGGTCATTGAAGAGCAAAACAACTCTGTTATAATTATATCATAAGATTCACACTCGGTCAAGTGTTTTCTAACCATCCAGGCTATATATAGCATCGTGTGATGGGTTTTCGTACTATTATCGATTTTTCGATATAGCGATTAACAGTGTTAACCCTTCATTCATATGACGATTGGAATTTTCAAAGAATGACTAGTTAAATATTTCTTTGTACATAAGATTGTTTTAAAAGCCATTCTTGTATTTTAATATACTCTCGATTATCTGGCAACTTTTGCTGTCAGTAAAATGGCGTCATATGTTTTCGTCAATCGGCAAACCTCGGGTGAGTCCGCTTCGCTTCCTCAATAAAGGTAATAACAAAATTACCGAACTCCGAACAATCTTACAAAGGGAAAGTCAAAACTCATAATTATATAAACAGACAAAATCAGTCAACAACCGGAAAACTGTGAAAACCGTAATGACCCTGACTTGGTACAGGCATTTCTAAAGAAATGGTGGGTTGAATCAGATTTTAAGGCGCCAAACCTCCCGCTCTCATTACGGTTCAAAGGTTCCGGCTGTCACTGTAACAGTATTTAAATACAGGAACAAAATAGGTAAAATAGTTGTCAAAGCAGTACCATATTCGGTGACGCAAATGTCAAAAATACTTTTACGTCACACATTGACAAAAAAATTATTGACATTTGCGACTTCTTTATCTTTATACATTTTCACTGTATGAAAATGCATCGCTTATAATTTTTTCTGCAGAGACGGAATATATTTCGACAAGATATTGGTATCGGAATATAAACTTTTTAAGAGATCGAATAAGGCGAATCTTTTTATAGCCCTGGTCCAGTAGCCTGTTTCTCAGATGAAGATGACGTTTCAGGAAATCAGAATAATTGCTACTGGCCCTTGCATAGCGAATCAATTGCGAGATGTAAACACCATATGCAGGAGAAGCTGGTATATTGCTGCACATGTTTGGAAAATTTATGATTTTAAAATTGAAGTCGTCCCGCTTATCATAAATTTTAGTACTGAGTTGACCACTGTCGTCAAATTCGAGGTATAAGTCCAAAAATGATGCGGACGAAGCTGTATCGGTGGTCTCTTTAACTTCCAGCTCTGGAGGATATATCAATGGAAGAAATTCTGCAAATCTAGAATTATTGATAGATAAAACGTCATCAATATACCTGTATGTGAAATTAAAGGCTCTAGCCTCATGAATCTTCTTATCTTTTACAAGCTTTTGAAGAAACTCCGACTCATATGAGTATAAAAATAAATCGGCTAGAAGAGGGGCACAATTCGTACCCATTGGTATGCCGACGACCTGCTGAAACAGTGTCCCTCCAAAGGAGACAAATATGTTATCGATGAGGAACTCCAGCATACTGATCACTTGTTCCTCTGAGTAGCATGTTTTACCTTTATGAATTGTGTTTGAAAAATATGTGGAATTGTAGCCTAACACAACAAATTTTGAGCCATAGTTTCTATGACCAAAAGCTTTATGAATTGTTTCTTTTAAGCGGGTTTTTAATTTGTCATGCGGTAGGGTGGTATATAGAGTTGAAAAATCAAATGTTTTGATGGAGGATACCTGAGAGAAAGATCTTGATTTCAGGTTATCCAAAAGATCTTTAGAGTTTTTCAAAATCCACATGTGATTTATGCCACTACGCGAGTAAACAGTTTCACAATATTTCTGTTGTCCCTCTTTTACTGCAGACAGAATCTTTGTCAGGTGAATAGACAATTCTTTCGTCGAACAAGTTGATGATCCCGCTATGTACCTTTCTTTGTATGGTGTCTTATGGAGTTTAGGTATCCAATATAAGTAGGGTAAATCCTCAGACTCTTTACCAGAGGGAATGTTTAAAGAGGTCATGAATGATCTGTGGTTAGCTAGGATTTCATCTTTGTCGAACGAAGTTGGTTTGTATGTGATATTACTAGAGGTGTTGCTATTTATGCCTAATTCCTTGATTAGGCATTCGAAGTAATATGATTTACATACAAACACGATATTGTTGGAAGCCTTGTCAGCAGGAACGATAACATATTTGTCATGAAGAGAGGAAAGACACTTAACAGCTTCTTGGTCTTTAAATACAGACTTAGGTCGACTATTAACACAATTTTTTAGTTTGTGAATCCGACCTTGTACTAGAGACCTAATTGTTCTAACCCAGTCTGACAAGGACTCTAACTCAGGATCTTGGTCTACTTCTCTCTTTATCCACCTTCTGGCATAATCTTCAACAGCATCCATAATTATCTTGAAATTATGTTTCCAATTGATGTGTTGAGGTTCTCTGAATTTAGGACCATGAGAAATCACCTTTCGGAGACTCTCATGTTGAATGATATTCAGATCACCAGTGATTACATGTCCAGATGGGTTGTATTGAAAAGGAGAGTGGGAGCAGTCACAAGTCAGAGGGTTCTTAAGGTACTCTTCTATGTTAATATCTTGCAATGCTTCTTTGTAGTTGAAAATTTTACGGCCAATGCTGTTAGTGTAGCTATAGGAGACAATGGGAACAGATTGATTTTTGAAATATGGTGGAATTTCTTTTACGACCTCTTTTCTATTAAGAATGTTGCTGATGTTAATAGCATCGATTCCTTTGTTAGCAAACGGAATATGGAGGAATTTTCTGTTGTTATCATGAAGAGGTTCAGATCGAACTGGTTTAAAAAGACGAAAGGACGCCACGTCACATATAATACTAGACAATCTGTACTTAGGAGAAAAAGGATCTACGCCTCCTTTGTCAAGTCCAAAATCCTTAAGATCTTTGAGGTAGTTTACAGGTAGTGAAAATAAGATTGTACGAATATGATGAATTCCAAGAGGTTTCTGTATATTAGAAAGTAAATCATTAAAAGTATGAAGGTACGGAGTTGCGACGAGTGATGTTTTCGTATGAAGTAAAAACAGGGCCGATATACGGGATGGAAACGAATATAAAATCCGGAAATGGCTGGTTTTAAAATTTCATGGTTCTGGCCATCTACAAATCATACTACATCTAAATAAAATAACAAAATGTTTGAAAATGACCACTTTCAAAATTGTGTTTACTTTTGATGTTTTTTTAGTGTTGAAACCACATGCACTGCAAAGTGACTAGATACGATAACGTAACTTGACCCTCCAGTCTGCTTCCTCGCTGCACCCAAGGGGACTGAGGGTTACGTTATCGTATCTACAAAGTGACATGTATTTTATATAAGAAACGGGCACATTTCAGTCAGCTCTTTTGTTTACAAGTACGGTCAGTGACCCCATGAGAGTCGCATGACAGGAAGAGTCGGTGTCTGAGAGGCAGACGACATAGTTCAATTTTATATAGCCCTTCTGGATTTTTTTCCAGCTACTTTATAAATGAAGTAATTTTTTAGCATTACAAAAAGTATGGTTCAGTAGGTAGGTTCACGATTTTTGGTACTTACGTCTTTAAAAGCAACCTTGAACATTTTTGACAGATGTCACGTTGGAGTCCTGTTTACGTTCCAGAAATAGAAACTGGAAAACACGTCAAAAATAATGCGTGCGCTGTGGAAATCAAAATAAAATTGATGATACGAAAACATATGACATACGAAAACACATACCGGGACGATAACAATAAATTATTCAGTCTTTACATTTTTTATGTGACAAATTCAACCCACAACACTTTACATATTTTGTCTCTTTGAAATTTTGGAATGCAAGAGAAAATAAGGCATGCGATTAACTTTCATGTTTTCTTTTCTGAATTAAAAAAATGTCATTTGTGTTGCAGTTGCTGGTTGGGCTTCCTAAAATAACAATTTCAGTAGCCCACCAAAGATTCTTCGAGCCAAACAACTTACTTTGTGCTCCTGTAATATTCAAAAATTCAGCAGCCTGCTGGGCTACGGTACCGTCTGAAAATCTTCATGGGCCTAGGAAAATGTTTAGTTGTCGGGCTACTGGGTCCCTGTTAAGTTTTATCCCTGTGTTTAGATTTTTTTTTATTTCCCTTTTGAAGATTTAACAATCTATTACATTGTATTTTCATTTAAATGTTAGGGAACGACCATTTAACTTGAAGGGGGGGGGGGGGGGGGGGGGGGGGGGGGTTATGGTTTTTTTCTAAAAAAAAATTCTGATTCCCAATGTTGCTGAAAAAAATATTCTGATTTTGGTGGAGGAAAAAATAAAATCTGATTCAGAGTTTTTGTCATATAACCTAATGTTAAATTCTGGAAAAAAAATTTGCGCTTTGTGTGACAAAAAAATTAATATTCTAACTCTTGTGTTGTCCGAAAAAAAAATTCTGAACGAAACAAAAAACCATAACCCCCCCCCCCTTCAAGTTAAATAGTCGGTCCCTTAGAATTTTGAAGCTAATAAATGAGGATATGTGCTAAGTGGACATTATTTTTATGTTCTTCAAAATAGGAACAGATGCAGATAAATCCTTTCAATCATAGAAATAGTGCTACATAAAAGATAAAACACACTGAAATACAAAGAGCTTAAAAAGACAAATTAGCTTTCCTTTATAACAAAAATTGCAATTTAAGCATCAGGGATGCACATGTAGATTTGCCCTGTATTACATCACTTAAACCCCATTCTTTCTCCAATTCTTGCAAAATTAATTAGAACCTCCCCTCCAGCATTTTTTTTAACTACCACTATATGTTGATACTTTTTTTTTATTTTTAAAGAGCAGTTTCCCCTATTAAAATTCTTTGTAAAATTTGTCAATTACACCTATATATATATATATATATACACAATCCAAATTGACATAGACATTTAAAAATAACATATGGTTACTTTCATAATACAAATTTATTTTTAAATATGGCAAGAAATTCAACACTCGGGTATCAAATACAGGGTGTTCCCATCAGACTAATGTTTATAACATGGTGATAACAAGGTGTTCTTATAGTATGATTACTGTGTTTACTTTAAATAAGTCTTGTTTACAAATCACCACTTTATGCTTGTCTTATTTCATGATAATTATTCTAAATAAGGCATGATGTAAGAAAAGCTGATTGAGATCACCTGTTTAGATTTTGACCTGTCTGATGTCCCTAGGCATCCTTTGTTACCATTAAGAAAACAATATATAATTCAGGTAATTTATTTACATAAATAATCAGCAGTGTCTATCTAATCTTTTTGAATAAACAGCAATTTAAATATGACTTTATAATTTGAAATAAAATGAAAATGAAATCCATCCAAATAAATTATCAATAAATTTGTAGCATTTAAATTTTAGATCATATTTGAAGTTTTGATATTTCAAGCATAGATTTTGAAACAGGTTCTAAGATATAGAGTTAGGGTTATGGTGTTTCATGCCACTTTCAACAATATTTCAGTTATATTGTGGCAGTCAGTTTTATTGGTGGAGGAAACTGGAATACCCGGAGAAAACCACAAGTCACTGACAAACTTTATTACATAATGTTGCATTGAGTACATCTCGCCATGAGTAAGATTTGAACTTGCAACTTTATTGGTGTCTAATATAAGGCACGACATTGTAGGACATTATTAACAAAGACATGTCATGTACCTGGATCTAGCATATCTTACAACTTCATAAATGTATAGATCCCCTAAAATAGAGGGGTGCAAAGCCAAAGCTCTTAGTGGTTCAAGTCAATTGATTGTCTGACTATAAGCTACCAGTAAAGTTGCAAATGAGAGACAGTTTTTCTTGTCCAGCCTGGATCAAAGTGTGCTCAACTTTTACTGATGGCCTATTGACTCCTCCACCGTAAAACATAGTCATGATGATGCATTTGTATTATAACCACAACTAACAAAAAATCCTGTTTAGATTCTTAGTTCAATTAATAAATGATTTTCTAATATCTTTGGCTTAATGGTAAACAAATAATATAGATTTAAATTATCCTTTTGTCCAGTTTTGATTTTGTGAATTTCAATACATTTTTAAATTTGAGGGCCATGGGTGGCCAAGAGGGTATGGTTGTTAACCAAAAGCCTTAGAACATTAATTGTCATGGGCTTGAGCCCCTAAAACCACCCAAGCTGTTAAGGCTTCCAGACACCTACCCATGGCTGGGGTTTTATTCTTTGGTTCTTTATAACTGTACAGATATACAACCTGACAGTTATTGAATAACTACTACACAAAATATGTAAATAACTTAACAGAAACTAATTTTTTGCTACAAATAAAAGCTACATGTACATAAGTGTTATTTCTTACTAAATTCAAAATGGCATTAAAACTGGCACAAAATTAAAAAAAAAAATCTGTTATTTCCCTTGAAGATATAAATATTGATTTCCAGTAAAATGAAATTTAACATCTACTTATCAATATTTAATCACAGTTCTCTGATTATGACATTCAATCACAGTTCTCTGATTATGACATTTAATCACAGTTCTCTGATTATGACATTTAATCACAGTTCTCTGATTATGACATTCAATCACAGTTCTCTGATTATGACATTCAATCACAGTTCTCTGATTATGACATTTAATCACAGTTCTCTGATTATGATATTTAATCACAGTTCTCTGATTATGACATTCAATCACAGTTCTCTGATTATGACATTCTATCACAGTTCTCTGATTATGACATTTAACCACAGTTCTTTGATTATGACATTTAATCACAGTTCTCTGAATATGACATTTAACCACAGTTCTCTGATTATGACATTTAATCACAGTTCTCTGATTATGACATTCTATCACAGTTCTCTGAATATGACATTTAACCACAGTTCTCTGATTATGACATTTAACCACAGTTCTCTGATTATGACATTTAATCACAGTTCTCTGAATATGACATTTCCTCTAAACATTTTGATATCTTGAATATCAGACATTATGTGTGCATTTTAGTCTTCAATTTGCATTTTTTTTAAATTACTGAAGGTATTTTTTTAAATTGGGCAAGAAAAATATATTTTGTTCTTTTTACAGGAAGTTAAATGTTTGAAACAAATCCATGTATATCAACCATGTTAAACCACTTATCTTCTCATTTGAATACATTCATTTTTAATTTATTACTTGCTATGAAATAATATTTAACATTTTTATCTAAAGAGAGACTTACAATCAAAAATTAAAATGCTAACTTTTAATGCATATACATGCACAATGTAAAAATAATACAGCATTCACTGAACACTATGCTTTGTTTAGAAAATAGTAATGGTATTATGATACCATAATAAATACATGATTATCTAAGAACTAACAGGGAAATAGAAGATTCTATGTATGAATTTGCTATTCATTATTTTCTAGAATGTCCTTGATACCTGAAGAGAAAAGAACCCTTCATAGTATGTATGATTAAATCTATTATCAATATTGAAACTTTACTACTAGATTATCATGCAAACTCCAGAATATTTAGAAATAGTTTTAAAATTCATAAAGAAATCTAAATGTTTGTAGGGCTAAGTCAGCTATTTATCACCTATACTTCTTACTGTTCTCTCATCAGTGTTATTAGTTTAAATGCCTATAATTGTTAGTGTTCTGATTAGCTGTCATTATTGTAAGGAGAGGACTTCATATAAGATGGTATAACTTACTGTCCAAACCTATTATTTATGTACAATAAAATATGATTAAATTAAAACTTCCATCTATGGAATAGAATTATATCTGATTGGTAAGATTTTTTTTTCTAAAGGACAAAAGACCACTTTTCATTTAATTGGCCTAATTATAACTGTAGTTTATTAGAATTGTATAATCTTACAAACTCTTTCCACTTCCTCACTTATACCAGGGCAGTAATGTTGACATAGGTGTAAATCTCAACTGTTCATCTGGATTATCCCCCCCTGAGATAGAAAATTTCATACAAAACAAAGTCAACATATTTCTTTTCTGCTGTCCAGCATTTGGACAATTTGGTTTCAAAATTTTTTGAATGAAAACATCTTTAAAAGAGCCGTATTAAAACACTGCTAAACTACAGGTTCAAAATTGAAATTATGGAATTGGTAAAACAAGATATATGTATTATATGCAAAATGCATGTATAATATTGACATAATATTGAAATACTAAACAGTGCTTTTTAATATAATATGACAGGTAAAAAAGCATCACATCTGAAAATATCATCTGTCCCATACCACCTTCCCACAAATGACCCCCTTCAAAAATTCACATGTTCAGACAATCCAAGTCACAGTACAACTCCACAATGGCATTATACAATACTTTTCATCACATCCAGTGATTCAGCTAGGCATCAGTCTAAGGACATTTGCCCACCTATTTCTCAAATTGTCCTGAAGAACTTAATAAAAAATAGTTTAATTATTAAAGAATGTCCTAATGAAATTGTGTTAAAACTGACAATTGTCCTGAAGATTTCAAAGTCTAGCTGAAACACTGCACATTTACTTGTATTCAAAGTTTTTTCAAGTGAAAACTGTAAGAATTTAAAGGTGAAGGACAGATCTAAGAGTACTTACTGCTAATTCAAAAATAAAATCTTTATCATTACTACATCAATGCACATTTCACCACTTTAATCAGAATTTATCAGAATTGCTTGCTATCTTAGCATGTATTCTTTACAATCATGTTTTTGCCATATAGAAACCAATTTGCACATAACTCACTTTGATAGGTTGCATTATTAGAAATACATTTTAACAAAAGTGTGTAACAGAAAACAGCATATATAAATAAACTACAGAAACAAATAGGCTCTTTTACTGTATATGTCAGTCTACAATGTAGCATGTATAATGACAGGAGGAAAATTAACCCTCATCACTTTCATTATTTTTTTTTTACAAATGTTTTTTGTTAGATATACATTTTCTTATATTTTTTAATTAATAAAGAAATGTCCCTTGATATGGGGCATGGTGCCAGCAGAGCTTATGATCATATTTTTTTTAAAGATAATGGACACAATTTTTAAGTTTGTTACTGATTAGGACTAACACACTACTTATCACTCTTTAAATATGTCCCTTTTTTTCATTATTTCAGCTTTATTTTTCATAAAGAGCAAAAAATTCCAAATCAGTGCAATTTATGGGATTCAGCCATATTTCTCATGGAACCATTTAAACTGTTCCTTGATTGTGATGGGTAAACTCTAACCAACCATCCAACCCCCCTAAACCACACAAACCACTCCCCCACCCCTCATCAGCACTCCCGTGTAAGCATTCCTTAGGATAAAGTTAAATTAAATGAGCAAGACAATATCATTCTATATTTGTGTTTCTGACACAGAACAAATCACATTGTACACATATCTGTCAACAATAGCTCATTATTTATAAACCAATCATCAAGATTAGAAAAGTATTTGAACTATTTCATCATTTAAAACTAATAGAAAGGTCAAAATGAGATTTAGTTATACAATATTATAAAGAATTACATTAACTTTCACTCTTATTACAGAGACTGATCTTCCTCACCTTAGGGGGGAAACCTATTTTATATTATATATCATTATTAAAAGAACTATTTTAAAAGCTACTGAATCACACAGGTATAAAATTGCATTTTAATAGAAGGATCATAAGGTTTGAAAACTTAAAATTCTTTTTTTAAACATTCAGTAATAAGCTGAAAATCTTGCAGATAATGCCTAATCCATCATTTTCATCCTTAGACCTTGAAATTGATGTTAATACTAACATATTTTTTTTCTTAAGCTTAAAAATTTAAGATGTCAAAAGTAGTTTCTATTACTACTAGTATATATCTTTATTTCTCAAACTGACAGTACACAACACATATACAGAGAAATCACAAAGAAATGAACTGATTAAATTGTCCAAAATCTAACAACTGTCATGTTGGATTGAAGATCTTTTTCTCTATCTTAAAGATCTAAAAAAAATATTAATTTTATAGATCAGTTTTAAACATAAAGAAGGAAGCTCTAACAACATAAAGTCAACAAAAAAATTGTCAATTTCAAAAGAACAACTTATTCTTTCCACTTTCAGAATTTCAATATTACTTTTTAAAACTTAAGTATTCTTTTGTAAAAATTTAAGAAACAGATATGATTATTTACACCTGTGTTATGAGTGAAACTTTATACCCACAATATCAAATAACTTGTATTTCAACAATTTTTTTTCTTTTTTTTTTTCTTATAATATTCAAATTTTGGCTTCTTGATAGATACAACTCTTTTCACCTGGGGCACCAGCCATTTTCTTATCTGTGTCAATATACCTCCTTTTTTCCCCTCATACCTTATGTAAATTTGGAGAGAAAAAAAATGTGTTGACTCTAAAGACAAAATAAAATTATGTCCTAACAAGTAATCCCTGTCCCTCTACCACCCACTCCCCTAAATAATAAAATGGTTGGTCCCATAGAAATCACAATTATATTTACTTGGTTCATTTTAACTAAAGTCATTGATCCCTTTGACTTTCAACATATTAAAATTTACTGTACACAGCTAAATTTTTCTGACAAGGTTTTCCTTAATATCACTCTACCTCAACTTGTTTTGCCCCAACAACTCAAATTTACTGCAATATCTACACAGGCTTAACTGGCCACCCCATTAATTCAGCTCAAAATGTTTTTGTGTTCATTTCAAAACTCTGTATAAAGAATATTGAGATTTATCTTCCAATTGCCCCATCATAAAACTATCACTACCCCCAGATGATGAAAAAATAAGCTATTAAACATTGATAACAGTAAAGGCTTCCTAGTGATTTGAAGTGATAGCTTATGAAATATGAAGCCAAGTCAATTTATCAAAGAACTCACAGATTTATATATTATTAGTTTTAAATTGTGCAGCATGTGTTGTATATTCCTAACTAGAATGCAGGTCAAACCAGCAAGTTACATTTCATTGGATAAATTTACCAAAATCAATCTTCTTTCATACTTGCATCATTTATTCAGGCCTCACAGATCATGTACCCCTGGCGATATCTTCACGGAAGATTCTTTTTAAGATAGCAGGCATATATACCAGATCATTTTCAACGTGGACATGTTAAATGGTGTACATGCAATTAATTAAATTTTATGCCTGCCAATAATTACTGAAGAATGCTGATGTAATCATTTTTTACATGTGCATTTCTATATCTGACCCAGGTCCTGCCTTTATTGCAGATAATTTCATATCTTAAATATACATAAAAAAAATTGTCAGGAAAAAGGGGGGGTCCCCCCAAGCCTCCCCATGAATACACTACTGCCCTACATATGAAACAGCTTAGTAAATTATTTTCTTATTGAACAAATTTATGTATCTTTTGCTTCAATGATATCATCCAAAAAATGAAGTTCTAACAAATTCAGTTCACCTCCCCCAAGATTTTATCTCCTTTATTGACTAGACTTATTTTCTTGCTGTGTGTCAAATTTGGCCCTCTTGTTTTACATTTTTAAATCTGTCAAATCTTCACATCAAAAGTCAGTATAATCCATCTAAAATCTTAAATAAACAGGGCAATGTGTCCTGCCATAAACATTTTCATTATTTGGTCAATTTTTTACTGGGTTAGATATCATATCTGGACATGTGTCAAATATGTCTAAATTTAAAATGTGGGATCAAATATTGATTTCAATAAGTAGTCCTTTTTAATATACATTTCAATTATATCCCAAGTTATACATTTATTTTACCATAGCCGTATTTGCTTATTTTCAAGTTTTCTTATTTAAACATACAAAATAGTTAATAGCTTTTCATAAATCTTTAGGAGCACTTTATATACAGTGTTAAATCATTTTTCAATACAAATATAAAGTTTTCTATTTAAGCTACAATTAAAATTCTTGAAGATTTTCTTGAATTTTTCAGATCATTAAATGGTCAACAAGTTTTTTGTAAGGGAATTTTGACACATTTTCAAAATGTTTTTTGTCATTTGACCCTTTCAATAATGTTGACTTGAAGGAGTCAAAACACACATGTTTCATTTGCTAATAATAACAATATTTTTAAAAAGTTAAACATTTGGTGTTTTTTTGGGGGGTTAAAAATTCATATAAAATTCATCTCAATGTTAATTTCAACCCCAAATCAATTTCCTTACCTCTGTTATTTTTGCAATGTACATTACAAGAAATGTACACAACAAGAAGAATAAAGGTGGTCCTTAGTGAATTTAAATCCATATTTTTATATGATCACCATCTTATTATGTCCAGGTTCAGGTAAAACATTCTCATAATGATCATCGTTTATCTATTAAGTTTAAGTTTCCTCTAAGCACAGAGATTATTCACACAGCTGTTATGAATGAGTGTATACCACCCTTTTTAACAAATATTTAAACTGATATACTATGTGGTCGAACGCCAAAATTCATCCAAATTTTAAGGAGATATCAAATTTCTGAAATTTGTTATGGTTCATTATCCATCAACAGTTTACCACTTCTTACTGTCACAAATTAAGAAAGTGTGTTACATAATGTCCAGCTTTCTTGGCTATTTATATATCACAGACGTTCATTTTAGAATACACTTGGACATGAATAATATTTTGCAAATGATTCAAGAAAATGTTCTTACATGCAATGTATATTATGTAAAATTGAATAAATACAAAAACAATTTTTATAATATTGACCGAAAAATAAGGTTTTGTTTAAGTTTGTTTTAGAATAAATGTATGAGAGAATTTAAAACTACAACTGTATATTCATTTTCATATTTTTACCAATTTCCCTAAAATAAAATATTTTCCCAAAAAGGTGTTCTTTGGATGGTTCCTTTTGGATTTCAGAAGCCATATGATGATGAAAGGAACAGACCTGCTTCATTTTTGTAAGACTCCTTAGTGAACAGCCATTTACCTTTTAAAGGGTGGGGCTAGGTGTTATTTTAATCTGACGTCATCCCTTCTATGAATTTTTCAAATCGGAGTAAAATCCAAAATGATATGTGGGAAAATATTTTAACATATGATCATTTTGGCATCACTCACTCATTTTCTTTACCACGCTCATGTGACCCCCTAGACTACCTGAGCAAGAGACTACAGGGCGGCCTGGCCGTGTAGGAGACTGCATACAGGGCGGCCTTGCCGTGTAGGAGACTGCATACAGGGCGGCCTGGCCATGTAGGAGACTGCATACAGTGCGGCCTAGCCGTGTAGGAGACGCATACAGGGCGGCCTAGCCATGTAGGAGACTGCATACAGGGCGGCCTAGCTGTGTAGGAGACTGCCTACAGGGCAGCCTAGCCATGTAGGAGAATGCATACAGGGCGGCCTAGCCATGTAGGAGACTGCATATAGGGCGGCCTAGCCGTGTAGGAGATTCCATACAGGGCGGCCTAGCAATGTAGGAGACTGCCTACAGGGCAGCCTAGCCGTGTAGGAGACTGCCTACAGGGCGACCTACCCGTGTAGGAGACTGCCTACAGGACGGCCTAGCCGTGTAGGAGATTGCCTACAGGGTGGCCTGGTTGTGTAGGAGACTACCTACAGGGCGGTCTAGCCGTGTAGGAGACTGCCCACAGGGCGACCTAGCCGTGTAGGAGATTGCCTACAGGGCGGCCTAGCCGTGTAGGATACTGCATACAGGGCGGCCTAGCCGTGTAGGAGATTACCTACAGAGCGTCCTAGCCGTGTAGGAGACTGCCTATAGGGCGGTCTAGCCGTGTAGAAGAGTGCCTACACGGCGACCAAGCCGTGTAGGAGAGTGCCTACAGGGTGGCCTAGCCGTGTAAGAGAATACCTACAGGGCGACCTAGCCGTGTAGGAGACTGCCTACAGGGCGACCTAGCCGTGTAGAAGACTGCCTACAGGGCGGCCTAGCCGTGAAGGAGACTGCCTACAGGGCGGCATAGCGTGTAGGAGACTGGATACAGATCAGCCTGGCCTTGTAGGAGACTGCATACAGGGCGGCCTAGCCGTGTAGGGGACTACATACAAGGCGGCCTAGCGGGGTAGGAGACTGCTTACAGGGCGGTCTAGCCGTGTAGGAGACTATACAGGACGGGTTAGCCGTGTAGGAGACTGCCTACAGTTTGACCTAGCCGTGTAGGAGACGGCATACAGGGCGGCCTAGCAGTGTAGGAGACTGCCTACAGAACGGCCTAGCTGTGTAGGAGACTGCATATAGGGTGGCCTAGCCGTGTAGGAGACTGCCTACAGGGCGGCCTAGCCGTGTAGGAGACTGCCTACAGGGCGCCTAGCCGTGTAGGAAACTGCCTACAGGGCGGTCTAGCCATGTTGAAGACTGCCTACAGGGCGGCCTGGCCGTTTAGGAGACTGCATACAGGGTGGCCTGGCCGTGTAGGGGATTGCATACAGGGCGGCCTAGCCGTGTATGAGACTGCATACAGGAGGCCTGGCCATGTAGGAGACTGCATACAGAGCGGCCTAGCCGTGTAGGAGACTGCCTACAGGGCGGTCTAGCCGTGTAGGAGATTGCCTACAGGGTGGCCTGGTTGTGTAGGAGACTACCTACAGGGCGGCCTAGCCGTGTAGGAGACTGCCTACAGGGCAGCCTAGACATGTAGGAGAATGCATACAGGGCGGCCTAGCCATGTAGGAGAATGCATACAGGGCGGCCTAGCCATGTAGGAGACTGCATATAGGGCGGCCTAGCCATGTAGGAGACTCCATACATGGCGGCCTAGCAATGTAGGAGACTGCCTACAGGGCAGCCTAGCCGTGTAGGAGACTGCCTACAGAGCGACCTACCCGTGTAGGAGACTGCATACAAAGCGGCCTAGCCGTGTAGGAAGCTGCATACAGGGCGGCCTAGCCGTGTAGGAGACAGCCTACAGGGTGGTCTAGCCGTGTAGGAGACTGCCCACAGGGCGACCTAGCCGTGTAGGAGATTGCCTACAGGGCGGCCTAGCTGTGTAGGAGACTGCATACAGGGCGGCCTAGCCGTGTAGGAGATTACCTACAGGGCGTCCTAGCCGTGTAGGAGACTGCCTATAGGGCGGCCTAGCCGTGTAGGAGAGTGCCTACACGGCTACCAAGCCGTGTAGGAGAGTGCCTACAGGGTGGCCTAGCCGTGTAGGAGACTGCCTACAGGGCGGCCTAGCCGTGTAGAAGACTGCCTACAGGGCGGCCTAGCCGTGTAGGAGACTGCCTACAGGGCGGCTTAGCCGTGTAGAAGACTGGATACAGAGCAGCCTGGCCATGTAGGAGACTGCATACAGGGCGGCCTAGCGTGTAGGGGACTACATACAAGGCGGCCTAGCCGGGTAGGAGACTGCATGCAGGGCGGTCTAACCGTGTGGGAGACTATACAGGGCGGGTTAGCCGTGTAGGAGACTGCCTACAGTGCGACCTAGCCGTGTAGGAGACGGCATACAGGGCGGCCTAGCAGTGTAGGAGACTGCCTACAGAACGGCCTAGCTGTGTAGGAGACTGCATATAGGGCGGCCCAGTCGTGTAGGAGACTGCCTATAGGGCGGCCTAGCCGTGTAGGAGACTATACAGGGCGGCCTAGTCATGTAGGAGATTACATACAGTGCGGCCTAGTCGTGTAAGAGACTGCCTACAGAAGGGCCTAGCCGTGTAGGAGACTACATATAGGAAAGCCTAGCCGTGTAGGAAACTACCTACAGAACGGCCTAGCCGGGTAGGAGATTGCATTTAGGGCGGCCTAGCCGTGTAGGAGACTGCTTACAGAGCGGCCTAGCCGTGTAGGAGATTGCCTACAGGGCGGCCTAGCCGTGTAGGAGACTGCCTACAGGGTGGCCTTGCCGTGTAGGAGACTGCCTACAGGGCGACCTAGCCGTGTAGGAGACTGCCTAAAGAGCGGCCTAGCCGTGTAGGAGACTGCCTACAGGTCGATCTAGTCGTGTAGGAGACTGCCTACAAGGCAGCCTAGCCGTGTTGGAGACTGCCTACAGGGCATCCTAGCAGTGTAGGAGACTGCCTACAGGGCGGCCTAGCAGTGTAGGAGACTGCCTACAGAACGGCCTAGCTGTGTAGGAGACTGCATATAGGGCGGCCCAGTCGTGTAGGAGACTGCCTATAGGGCGGCCTAGCCGTGTAGGAGACTATACAGGGCGGCCTAGTCATGTAGGAGATTACATACAGTGCGGCCTAGTCGTGTAAGAGACTGCCTACAGAAGGGCCTAGCCGTGTAGGAGACTACATATAGGAAAGCCTAGCCGTGTAGGAAACTACCTACAGAACGGCCTAGCCGGGTAGGAGATTGCATTTAGGGCGGCCTAGCCGTGTAGGAGACTGCTTACAGAGCGGCCTAGCCGTGTAGGAGATTGCCTACAGGGCGGCCTAGCCGTGTAGGAGACTGCCTACAGGGTGGCCTTGCCGTGTAGGAGACTGCCTACAGGGCGACCTAGCCGTGTAGGAGACTGCCTAAAGAGCGGCCTAGCCGTGTAGGAGACTGCCTACAGGTCGATCTAGTCGTGTAGGAGACTGCCTACAAGGCAGCCTAGCCGTGTTGGAGACTGCCTACAGGGCATCCTAGCAGTGTAGGAGACTGCCTACAGGGCGGCCTAGCAGTGTAGGAGACTGCCTACAGAACGGCCTAGCTGTGTAGGAGACTGCATATAGGACGGCCTAGCCGTGTAGGAGACTGCCTACAGGGCGGCCTGGCCGTTTATGAGACTGCATACAGTGTGGCCTGGCCGTGTAGGGGATTGCATACAGGGCGGCCTAGCCGTGTCGGAGACTGCATACAGGGCGGCCTGGCCATGTAGGAGACTGCATACAGTGCGGCCTAGCCGTGTAGGAGACTGCATACAAGGCGGCCTAGCTCGTAGGAGACTGCACACAGGGCCGCCTGGCCGTGTAGGAGACTGCATACAGGGAGACCTGGCCGTGTAGGAGACTGCCTACAGGGCGGCCTGGCCGTGTAGGAGACTGCCTACAGGGCGGTCTAGCCGTGTAGGAGACTGCCTACAGAACGGCCTAGTTGTGTAGGAGACTGGATACAGTGCGGTCTAGCCGTGTAGGGGACTGCATACAGGGCGGGCTAACCGTGTAGGAGACTATACAGGGCGGGTTAGCCGTGTAGGAGAATGCTTACAGGGCGGCCTAGCCGTGTAGGAGACTATACAGGGCGGCATATTCATGTAGGAGATTACATACAGTGCGACCTAGCCGTGTAGCAGACGGCATACAGGGCGGCCTAGTCGTGTAGGAGACCGCCTACAGAAGGGCCTAGCCGTGTAGGAGACTGCATATAGGAAAGCCTAGCAGTGTAGGAGACTTCCTACAGGGCGGCCTAGTCGTGAAGGAAACTGCCTACAGAACGGCCTAGCCGGGTAGAAGATTGCATTTAGGGCGGCCTAGCCGTGTAGGAGACTGCCTACAGGGCGGCCTAGCCGTGTAGGAGATTACCTACAGTGCGGCCTAGCCGTGTAGGAGACTTTCTATAGGGCGGCCTAACCGTGTAGGAAACTGCCTACAAGGCGGCCTAGTCGTGTAGGAGACTGCCTACAGGGGGGCCTATCCGTGTAGGAGACTGCCTACAGGGTGGCCTTGCCGTGTAGGAGACTGCCTACAGGGCGATCTAGCCGTGTAGGAGACTGTCTAAAGGGCGGCCTAGCGTATTGGAGACTGCCTAAAGGGCGGCCTAGCCGTGTAGGAGACTGCCTACAGGGGGGCCTAGCCGTGTAGGAGACTGCCTACAGGGTGGCCTTGCCGTGTAGGAGACTGCCTACAGGGAGACCTAGCCGTGTAGGAGACTGTCTAAAGGGCGGCCTAGCCCTGTAGGAGACTGCCTACAGGGCGGTCTAGTCGTGTAGGAGACTGCCTACAAGGCAGCCTAGCCGTGTTGGAGACTGCCTACAGGGCACCCTAGCAGTGTAGGAGACTGCCTACAGGGCGGCCTAGTCGTGTAGGAGACTATACAGGGCGGCCAAGCCATGTAAGAGACTGCCTACGGTTCGACCTAGCAGTGTAGGAGACGGCATACAGGGCGGTCTAGCCGTGTAGGAGACGGCATACAGGGCGGTCTAGCCGTGTAGGAGTCTGCCTACAGAACGGCCTAGCTGTGTAGGAGACGACATACAGGGCGGCCTAGCCGTGTAGGAGACTGCCTACAGAACGGCCCAGCCATGTAGGAGACTGCATATAGGGCGGCCTAGCCGTGTAGGAGACTGCCTACAGGGCGGCCTAGTCGTGTAAGAGACTGCCTACAGGGCGGCCTAGCCGTGTAGGAGACTGCCTACAGAGCGGCCTAGTCGTGTAGGAAACTGCCTACAGGGCGGTCTAGCCGTGTAGGAGACTGCCTACAGAACGGCCTAGCCGTGTAGGAGACTGCCTACAGGGCGGCCTAGCCGTGTAGGAGACTGCCTACAGGGCGGCCTAGACATGTAGGAGACTGCATACAGGGCGGAGTAGCCGTGTAGGAGACTGCATATAGGGCGGCCTAGCTGTGTAGGAGACTGCCTACAGGGCGGCCTAGCCGTGTAGGAGACTGCCTACAGGGCGGCCTAGCCGTGTAGGAGACTGCCTACAGGGCGACCTGCCCGTGTAGGAGACTGCATACAAAGAGGCTTAGCCGTGTAGGAAGCTGGCTAAAGGGCGGTCTAGTCGTGTAGAAGACTGCCTACAAGGCGGCCTAGCGTGTAGGAGACTGCATACAGGGCGGCATAGCCTTGTATGAGATTGCCTACAGGGCGGCCTAGCCGTGTAGGAGACGGCATACGGGGCGGCCTAGCAGTGTAGGAGATTGCCTACAGAACGGCCTAGCTGTGTAGGAGACGACATACAGGGCAGCCTAGCCGTGTTGTAGACTGCCTACAGTTCGACCTAGCAGTGTAAGAGACGGCATACAGGGCGGTCTAGCCGTGTAGGAGATTGCCTACAGAACGGACTAGCTGTGTAGGAGACGACATACAGGGCGGCCTAGCCATGTAGGAGACTGCATATAGGGCGGCATAGCCATGTAGGAGACTAACTACAGAACGGCCTAGCCATGTAGGAGACTGCATATAGGGCGGCATAGCCATGTAGGAGACTGCCTACAGGGCGGTCTAGCCGTGTAGGAGACTGCCTACAGGGCGGCCTAGCCGTGTAGGAGACTGCATATAGGGCGGCCTAGCCGTGTAGAAGACTGCCTACAGGGCGTCCTGGCTGTTTAGGAGACTACCTACAAGGCAGCCTAGCCGTGTAGGAGACTGCCTACAGGACGGCCTAGCTCTGTAGGAGACTGTCTACAGGGCGGCCTAGACATGTAGGAGACTGCATAAAGGGCGGAGTAGCCGTGTAGGAGACTGCATACAGGGCGGCCTAGCCGTGTAGGAGGCTGCCTACAGGGTGGCATAGCCTTGTAGGAGACTGCCTACAGGGCGACCTACCCGTGTAGGAGACTGCATACAAAGCGGCCTAGCCTTGTAGGAAGCTGCATACAGGGCGGCCTAGCCGTGTAGTAGACTGCCTACAGGGCGGCCTAGCGGTGTAGGAGACTGCCTACAAGGCGGCCTATCTGTGTAGTAGACTGCATACAGGGCGGCATAGCCTTGTAGGAGATTCCCTACAGAACGGCCCATCCATGTAGAAGACTGCATATAGGGCGGCCTAACCGTGTAGGAGACTGCCTACAGGGCGGCCTAGTCGTGTAGGAGACTGCCTACAGGGCGGCCTAACCGTGTAGGAGACTGCCTACAGAGCGGCCTAGCCGTGTAGGAAACTGCCTACAGGGCAGCCTAGCCGTGTAGGAGACTGCCTACAGAACGGCCTAGCCGTGTAGGAGACTGCCTACATTGCGACCTAGCCGTGTAGGAGACTGCATAGAGGGCGGCATAGCTCTGTAGGAGACTGCCTACAGAACGGCCTAGACATGTAGGAGACTGCATACAGGGCGGAGTAGCCGTGTAGGAAACTGCATTTAGGGCGGCCTAGCCGTGTAGGAGACTGTATACAGGGCGGCCTAGCCGTGTAGGAGACTGCCTACAGTGCGGCCTAGCCGTGTAGGAGACTGCCTACAGGGCGACCTGCCCGTGTAGGAAACTGCATACAAAGAGGCCTAGCCGTGTAGGAAGCTGGCTAAAGGGCGGTCTAGCCGTGTAGGTGACTGTCTACAGGGCGGCCTAGTCGTGTAGGAGACTGCCTACAAGGCGGCCTAGCCGTGTAGGAGACTGCCTACAGGGCGGCATAGCCTTGTATGAGATTGCCTACAGGACGGCCTAGCCGTGTAGGAGACGGCATACGGGGCGGCCTAGCAGTGTAGGAGATTGCCTACAGAACGGCATAGCTGTGTAGGAGACGACATACAGGGCAGCCTAGCCGTGTTGTAGACTGCCATACAGTTCGACCTAGCAGTGTAAGAGACGGCATACAGGGCGGTCTAGCCGTGTAGGAGACTGCCTACAGAACGGACTACCTGTGTAGGAGACGACATACAGCGCGGCCTAGCCGTGTAGGAGACTAACTACAGAACGGCCTAGCCATGTAGGAGACTGCATATAGGGCGGCATAGCCGTGTAGGAAACTGCCTACAGGGCGGTCTAGCCGTGTAGGAGACTGCCTACAGGGCGGCCTAGCCGTGTAGGAAACCACCTAAAGGGCGGCCTAGCCGTGTAGGAGACTGCCTACAGAACGGCCTAGCCGTGTACGAGACTGCATATAGGGCGGCCTAGCCGTGTAGAAGACTACATACAGGGCGGCCTAGCTGTGTAGGAGACTACCTACAAAGCGGCCTAGCCGTGTAGGAGATTGCCTACAGGGCGGCCTAGCTCTGTAGGAGATTGTCTACAGGGCGGCCTAGACATGTAGGCGACTGCATACAAGGCGGAGTAGCCATGTAGGAGACTGTATACAGGGTGGCCTAGCCGTGTTAGAGACTGCCTACAGGGTGGCATAGCCTTGTAGGAGACTGCCTACAGGGCGACCTACCCGTGTAGGAGACTGCATACAAAGCGGCCTAGCCTTGTAGGAAGCTGCATACAGGGCGGCCTAACCGTGTAGTAGACTGCCTACAGGGCGGCCTAGCGGTGTAGGAGACAGCCTACAAGGCGGCCTATCCGTGTAGTAGACTGCATACAGGGCGGCACTGCCTTGTAGGAGATTGCCTACAGGGCGGCCTAACAGTGTAGGAGACTGCATATAGGGCGGCCTAGCCGTGTAGGAGACTGCCTACAGGGAGGCCTAGCTCTGTAGGAGACTGCCTACCTACAGGGCGGACTAGTCGTGTAGGAGACTGCCTACAGGGCAGCCTAGCCGTGTAGGAGACTGCCTACAGGGCGGACTAGCCGTGTAGGAGACTGCCTACAGGGCGGCCTAGGCGTGTAGGAGACTGCCTACAGGGATGGCCTAGCCGTGTAGGAGACTGGATATAGGGCGGCCTAGCCGTGTAGGAGACTGCCTACGGGGTGGCATAGTCGTGTAGGAGACTGCCTACAGGACGGCCTAGTCGTGTAGGAGACTGCCTACAGGGCGGCCTAGCCGTGTTGGAGACTGCCTACAGAACGGCCTAGCCGTGTAGGAGACTGCATATAGGGCGGCCTAGCCGTGTAGGAGACTGTTATCACTGAATATGCTATAGAAACCCCAGATTTTGATAATTATTATTATTATTATTGTTGTTGTTGCTGTTGTTTTTGTTACAAAGTTGTACAGTAGGTGGCCATAATTGTTTCACCAAGATGGCGGCAATTAAAAATCAATTATTGAAACATCCAATTTCTCTTTCATATTTAATATAATTAACTGTCATTAAAATGTCCAAAATTTTGACAGTGTATAATTGGGGGTCAAAGCTCAAAAAGTCATTCGACGGAAGTGACGTTATTTTGACAATATTGGTTAAATTTCGTCTGCTAAAAAAATGGCTCGTCACAACAAGGAGATGACAACAGAGACGAAACAAATAATACTACGATTGAAACGAGAAGGCTATGCACACAGGAAAATTGCTGAAATAATCGGGAGGGATCATTCTACGATTACAAAATTTCTAAAGCATTATGATGAGAGGAATTCCGTGGAAAATAAGCCTAAAACCGGAAGGAAAAAGTTGGTGACGGAACGAGGAGACCGTGTAATCTTACGCTCAGTGAAAGTCAACAGGAAAGAAACTTTGAGAGATTTGACAAACATTGTAAACGAAAGACTACCACGGCCTGTTTCTACTAGAACTGTTCGCCGCAGATTGAAATTTCATGGTTACACGAGGCGCCGAGTTCGGAAGACTTTAACAGTGTCATTAAAAAACCGAAAAAATCGTGTAAATTGGTGCAGAGGTAAGCTTGCCATGTCAGTTCAATTATATTGGAAACGTAATATTCTCAGATGAAACACAAGTAGTTGTTGGTCATGACAGGCGAGTGCATGTTTGGAGAAAGGCTGACGAAATTTGGCGACCTGAATGTGTTGGTTTGAGGGGTGGTCCCCGTGTAGCAGTGATGTTTTGGGGATGCATTACCTTTGATGGAGTTGGTACATTGACTGACATTGAGGGAAATATGAACACTACAAAATATTTATAGACTCTTGGTGATAATGTATGGCCAGTAATCGCTAAAATATTTCCGAACGGTGGGTACATCTTTCAAGATGATAATGCTCCATGTCATGCCTCTCGCAGAGCTGTCCAGTGGAAGAGAGAAAATGAATTAAATTGTCTGAATTGGCCATCTCAATCGCCTGACTTAAACATAATTGAAAATGTGTGGAGAACAATTAAAATCAAACTGCAGAATTCTAAATGTGACATTTTAAATAAAAAAATTCTTGTGAGGGAGGTGAAAAAGATATGGGTTGGACTAACTCCAGTTTATATTCAGAGCTTGTATAACTCAATTTCAAGGAGAATTCGAAGTGTAATTGTAGCAAAAGGTCACATAACGAAATACTGAAAATGACAGGTATATAAAATAAATCTTAAGAACATATTTCCTATTTTTCCCTATGCATATATTCCACAAGTCATGAGATGGCGGCCATCTTGGTGAAATAATTATGGCCACCTACTGTATTAGTTTAAAAACAATAAATATTCCAGTTGACTAATTGATATAATTTGAAGATCCGTACATACATTTTTATTTTGAATGGCCTATCTAAAATACAAAAATAGGTCTGAAATTCATCTACTTATCTTTAAATAGTGGAAAACTGATAGGGGTCATATTATATGAATATTATTGAAATATTTCACTCAGTTCTTCTTGTGACACATTGAATAGGATTTAAATCAACCTTTGTTGGTATGTGACATGGAAATGTGTCCATAGATCGTTGACCATAGTATGTAATAGAAAGATAGTCATCAAAGAGATCTTATTTAAAGGTTCTGTCGCATTATCTGATTCTTTCATCTCAGGTTGATATTAATTACAAGAGACTATATCTGTCCGTATATAGTCATATCCCGCAATTTTCTATTCATTATATGCAAAAGTATGTCTTCTTTTATATGGACTAAAATATACTCGATGTCAAGAAAACAGATGAAATGTTTTTCACTTAGACATCGACTATCTAATATTTGCAATGGAAACATTACTATGCGATATGCAGTCCCGGATATACCATTGTGCTTAGGTGTGCTTAAGCACAGGGCCCCGTTGTCCAGGGGGGACCATCTTCCTGCTAAAATGTTTTCTTTGCGATGGATTTTTGCTTATGTGGTGCAATTTTAAATATTTTAACTATTCCTAAATTTCCTGAGAGTGCATGACTGACTACCTGTGTAGTGCTACCGAGTCTACCTTCTTCAGGGCCCAAGTAAGGGGCCTCATAACTTAACTGGCACATGGCCTCATTTGTCCTAAATCTGGCGATATGAAAAGTTATTCGAGTTGAACGGCTGTTTCAAACCAAAGGAACATTATCCGAGTTTCTCGTTGAATACAACATCAAACTTGGGTGGAGTTAGGATTATGGTGTTTAACGCCACTTGGATATCAATAATATTTCAGTTACATCGTGGCGGTCAGTTTTATTGGTTGAGGAAACCGGGGTACCCGGAGAAAACCACCAACCTGTCACAAGTCACTGACAAACCTTATCACATAGTTAAAACTGTCGCCTGGGGTACCACATTCGCTATAAATTTGATGACATAACTAAGAGTTGTCAACCAGCATGTTACTCTCTACGTCTTATATTACTCCAATGTAGTGAAATTGAATTTAGACAAAACAGTAACAAACCAGAAATCACAACCTCTGTTTTGTTAGACTCTCAATGATGTTGCTGATTTGATTTGATTTGATTTTTGGTGTTTAACGCCACTTTCAGCAATATTTAAGCTATATCATAGCGAACAGTTTTAGTGGTGGAAGAAGCTGAAGAGAACCACCGACCATGGGCAAGCAATTGGTAAGCTTTATCACTTGCGGCTGCGAGTCGAGTGCACCTTTTTTTGGAAATTACAAATCCGGTTTGCGCCGTATTGGTGATAGGCTTGTATGAGTTGTTAGGTAATCCAACTACCTAACTCATTGAGCCACCTGGGCCCTGTGGCAAAATGAATATTCACTGAGAGTGTAGACATATGTGTTGCATTTCTTTAGATGTTCAATTACCTCAAATGACGCATGCGGTGTCCATTTTCGGAAAGAAATCGTGATTGAATAGGCATGTCACTTAACAAAGAAGATATATAAAAGAAATTTGAATATGAGTTAAGACCAAGTGAAACAAATTTAAATAAATTGATATGTATAAATCCTAGTGCAAATTATGTGAACCATACACAAATAACCACATATTTTGAATAATATAAAAAGTTTGAGGTTTGTTCAACAGGGATGGTAAATATTTAAAAATGCCACCTGACCAACTTACAAATTTTTCTATAGTCGTTAAAAAAATTGACATCGCCTCGGTCCGCTATGCCCCTCAAGTATGGGATTTAGGATATTTAATCTTTTTTTTTTTTTTTACTAAAAATTGACATACAAGAAATAATAATCAAATCAATACATCATTATTTATTGTAGCTAAATACTACACAGACATATCTAATACACTTGATATAGGTGTGTCATTGTACATGTTTTCTTGAAGTGTCTAGAGCAAAAAGACAAGTGCGAGATAATTTGTAGCTCAGTAGTACAAAACACATGGCCTGGTAATAAATATAGTATGAGTCGAGTAGACCCAATTCGTAACCTCTGACTGTAATAACTTGTGTATCACCTATCATCTGTTTTTGTGTAATATGTATGCATTATCTACTCATTCTGTCATCTTATAATAATTATTTGTAAATATTTGATGCTCAAGTAGCGCAGTCTGTTGCGCCTGAGTTTATTGAATAAAGTTGAAGTTGAAATAGACTTGGAAGGCAGGAGACAAAAACAAAGGCCATTTTTAAAACCATGAATTGTGTATAGCTGTGTGAAGAACTGTGGACAGCACTTGTATGTTCCATCTGCAAATATGGCAAGTGACTTCAAACAAAGAACTATTAAATTTGCCTCACAACCAAGTATAGCAATACCACTGTCTAAGTCATTAGCCAATAGAAAGCCCTCATCTTTATTAGTTATAAGTCCAATCTTTCACAGAATGGTATGAAACTCTTCCTGTGCTGCAAATAGTTTACGTCTCTCTCAGTACACAAACTGTCTAACACAGTGTAAATCGCTCTTCTGTAAATTGTTCTCGATCATCAATTTTACATACTAGGAATTCAGAGCAAATAAGTTGTGATGGTCTCTCTGAAATATTGTCGATCACCTTTCGTTAAGCATGTTGTACCCAAACTCTGACGCTCCAACTTCTGTGGGTTGTTTTCATGTATATGACCAAGAACTCCACTTAGGATGGCCATACATTTTGAATCAGAATATATCACATGCAGCACTACCAGCCTTTTTACGGTGCATCTCCATTTTTCTTGATAAAAATTTGTCTATATGTATGCTCATCAGCAGGTATCGGCAGTTTTACCCAGTCCGACCCGACTTTCTTTATAGATATATCCACCTTTAACCATTCATAGTCGTTTTACAAATGAAATATTAACTTAATAATGAACACTTTTTATGATTAGTGTTAATTTTTCTTAACTTACTACGTATGTGTATAATAATGGTAGACCTACATTTTTGGGAGTCTGAAGCTTGAACCATCAACAATAATGGCAACATTCAACAAGCTACAAATGACCTTGCTGCCCTTGCGGGTGGAGTCCTTGAAAATGGTCCATACAGTGAGCCCCTTCCCACCAGTAGTGAGGTCTAGGTAAAAGTTGTTATATTTTTCAATGGCATTGTTCTATGGCAGATCACATTTTTATTTTAGATTGAACAACTACATCTCAGAGTTTGATAATAATTGCAGTACTGGTTTATCTCGCATGTCAAATTCACTGGTGTGAACAAATATTTCATAGGCTATGCGTATAGTTTTCGAGTTATGGGTGCTCTTTCCAAATTATGAACATCTATTCTATCAGCTGTTAAAACCAGGATTCAGAGTAACACTGACACAAGCTACTCATTGGGTGGTGTGAATCAGATGTGGATTCTGAAGACCTCTAAAGATCTTTTAGAGTACATACAAGCAAGGTCCACCACCTCCTGCAATATCATTAAAACAATTGACTTCTCTACCCTCTACACAACTATTCCATAATCAAAGACAGATTAAAAATTTTAGTCCAACTGTGTTTCACAAAAAAGAATTATATTGGGAAGGGACAAATTTTATTTTGTAAAAAAAATAATGCACTGATTCCCACCAAAAATCTTCCTGAAACTGATATCATCAAAATACTCGAGTTTTTGATTGACAACATACATTTTGTATTTGTTATGTTTGGTGGTCATGCTTCTCAACACAGTCGGCATATCTATGGGTACAAACTAAGTTCCTCTTCTCGCCGACTTGTTCTTTTATTTGTATGAGGAAGACTTCATACAGGGGCTTCTCAAGAAAAATGAAATAAAGATAGCTGGATCACGCTTAGCCATATAGATGATGTTCTTTCACTAAATAATACTAAGTTTGTTAATCGCATCTATCACATTGAGCTTGAAATAAAAGATACCACATATACTGCTAGGTGTTTCATACCTGGAGCTACACCTCGAGATTGACAATGAGAGCCCGTTAAGAACGAAACTGACGACAAAAGAGATGATTTCAGTTCTCCCATTGTAGGCTTTATATTTATATGTAACGACAATCCAGCAGCACTTGTATATATATCTCAGTTGTTACGATATTCCAGAGCTTGTGGTTCCTACCAGGATTTCCTTGATATAGGATTGCTGCAAACAAGGAAGCTACTGAACCAAGGGTTCCTATTGGTTAAGTTGAAGTCATCACTTCGAAAGTTTTACGGTCCTCACCATGACTTGTTATATGGACTATATTATATCTGTATTACAAATGACCACAAATATGTTCCACTTGTCGTAAACACTTCCTGGTCCTGTCCTAATTCACGACTTATCACCGGAACTAGAGTAACATAACAGGTGTCACTAGTGGAGCAGAAACCACTTCCGGTGTCAGGCATGCTATTAAACATACTTATCCAAAAACTTTTCGAATTCTTTTTTCCATATCGTAGGACGACTGTAAAAGTGGACGTCTGTTTGGTTAATGTCGCACTTGCAACCAGACCGATTGACTACGCGTCGCTACTTTTAGCGACTTCAAACGGTTTAAACTTCAAAGCCCTCGTCTTTCTCTAAATGACCATTTGTGACAAAATAAATAACGCCTTTGAAGCTTCAAAACTTGACCATATGTAGCGAATGTCGAAAATCGTGCGAAACTCAATTCCAACGATGTATACTCTTGTGCATAAAAATAAATAATCAATAGGTTGATACTTGAAAGCAAAAAAAAATTGTAAGTAAATTTTGATTAGAGGATTAATACCAATTTAAAACTTTCTGTTTGTGTTTTATTTAAATAATTCTAACACGATAAGTGCATTTCACACTACAAAATTGGATCAAATCAACGCGAATAGTTCAGCGCCCTCTATCGGCCTAATGTCCTTACGAGGATGAAGTGACCGTATGGAATGTAATTTAACGCCACCGGTGATTATTCGGGTTAGATAAAAATGAGCATTTAAAAAAAAAAAAAATCAATGAACCAAAGCTAACAAAATTACAATAGTAGTGAAAATGTCTTCACAGGTATGGCCTTTATAATGTAAAGTGTGTTTTTATTTAGTGTATAATATTTTAAATAAAAATTCAGCCAATCTGAACAATTCTTTCCGTCCCGTTTTCCAATTCCGCCTTTTAGTAACACCCATGACAGTGGTACTTTCTCATTTTTGTTCATTCGCAGATAAGGGAACCACATATCCAGAAATTGATGGCACTTTCCTCATAAATATTCATCATATTTAAATTAGATTTTGATCACGTGACTGCAGTTTCAAGCTTGATGGATCGTTTATTAGATTTGTCAAAAAATAGTCTACAGTATGGAAATTCAATGTGTCCGTCAATAATTCGAAAATTAAAAGTTATTGTTTATTTCCGCAAAGTTTTTCTTCTGTCAAAATTCAAATATTTTTGTTTTGTAACGATTTTAGACATGTCTTTGATATCGCGATCATGCAAAAATGATCATATTATATTTAATGTGGGAACCCCGAGTTTAGAAGCTAGAAATATAAGGTTAGTCAATATAATTACATATATTATTGAGGAATCTAAATTAATTTCAGAAAATATGTCGCCAAATGTCATTCATTGTTAAATTTTGTGTCACACGCCACCAGTTTCATGTATTTCTGACATTTTTACATAGACTCTTAAGACCAAAAAAGGGTTCGTCGCCTCGGATTTTCATTTAGTCCAGGAACCTCGAATATTTAATTGTTTTCATTAATTTTTATTTCATTTAATTCAGTTTGATTCAATGTATCATTTTCAAGTTCAGAAAATGACACACATGCAATTATGAATGATATCGTCTATATAGATCATATGAAAATTGCAGACGTCCCGGCGTAGCCATCTTAGATATGCAAATGAGCAAAGTACCCATCATTTCTGGCTACGCGGGGCGTGATCTAGTTTCTTTGTTAAAACTAACAGCTGTATTCCAAAAATTACGAAAATCCTGTTAAGATGGTGAGTATTCACACATGATAGGTGAAAGGTGTACTAGACACGATAGTGATTGTTCGAGCTTTTGTCTGTGTGATTTTTTGGCTTGATATTCGCAGAAAATATAGTATAGATAAAACTTGAAGGTCCTTTAGTTTGTATTGACATGTGATCAATTACGTTAACCTAAAATGTCATTCTCTATCCAGAGTTGTTTTTCCTGCTACGCTACACTCCATCTCTGTCAACGCCCATTTTACAAGATTTTTGTAAAATTTAGAAACAGAAAAAAAATGTACTTAAAATTGTTTTAATTATTGTAAATATCAATAAAGATGAAAATAAATCACTCATTTCAAATCAAATCTCTCTTAAAAATGATTTGTGATCGTTTTTAACTTTTTAATTTTTACCTCTGCAAAATAGTTCTCCAAGAAATGGGGGGAAAATCATTTTTAAGAGAAAATTGATTTGAAATGAGTGATTTATTTTCATCTTTATTGATATTTACAATAATTAAAACAATTTTAAGTACATTTTTATTACTGTTTCTAAATTTTACAAAAATCTTGTAAAATGAGCGTTGACAGAGATGTTGTGTAGCGTAGCAGGAACGACAACTCTGGATAGAGAATGTTAAATGTCTGATCTCATGTGTCATGCGCAATGGACATCAAGGTCGAGTTACATGAAGTAATATAGATTATGTAGAGTAGTGTACGGTAATGTCATGCAACATTCCTATCGCCATCAGCAAAAACCATTTAGCTAGAAAAAATAAGAAAATCAAACAAGACTCATTTGTCTCAATAATTTTAAGAATCTAAATTGAATTGGATAAAGAAGAGTAAAACCGAAACCCCAAAGTATGTGGTGTCTGGTATAACTTGGAATTCCGATCCATAAAGAGAAGAAGAAAACAACCGTCTATTCACATACCATTTTGATTCAATCAATATTCTAGTATCTTAGAACATGAGTAGAAAAATAGTTTTCATTTCCCTATAGGCTCATATCTTAAAACTGTCATATGTTGACCGCCATCTTGGATTTCCGATCAACACACAAAAAAAACCCACATTTTTTAAAGGACCATCAAATGCACATTCTAGCCAAGTTTGCTTACAAATAATTCAACATTTTCAGATAGGAATGTTTTTTTTAAAATATTTTTCCCATTGGGTCTTATGCTAAATTTGTCCTTGTGGCCATTTTGGATTTTTGGGTCTCATAAGGGACCATCTAATGATTACACATGTTTAGTTTGGGTTCAATCAAATATTCAGTTTCGACAAAATTGGGTCATATATGGAACATTCCTACCAAATGACATTTCCATTCCACATGTGGCTTCAGAGAAGATTTTGAAATTTCAGCATCAGAAAGAATTGGTCGGAGCAGCCATGTTGAATTGCGAATCAAGCGAAAAACAAGTATAAATGTTGAGAATCACGCAAGCAACTTTTCTCCCAAGTTTGGGCCTGTGTTTTTTAAGAACTAGTTTAAAATGTAAAAGTTTATGGAAAAAGATGGAAGATAATTGAGCAAATTTTCAGCCATATCATCACGAAAACAAGCTATATTTCGAAGAGGTGGTATAATATGGTGTCGGCTTTGTACTAGACCAACACGCTAAATTGTTGAGTTTTTTTTATCACTGAAGCAACAGTCCGCGGGTAAAAATGTCGGCCCACTGATCGGACACATTCTGATTCCAAGCCAACCAGACTTTGCTCTTATTCCTTGGTGATGTGTACATAGCGAAGAAGCTACAAATATCAATGTAATAGTCTTTGATTTGACACGACTCGGGCTCAAACCCACTATTTACTACAATCGAGAAAAGCGCATTGACCATTACACCACCGATGCGGTTACATGGTCTTTTTGGATTAAGGAGAATCTGTGCATACTTTTTATCACTTGTATATATATATTGCTGCTGGAAATCCAATCATCAAAAGGAGAGGGTTGGGAATGCCATTAACAGGTTTACTCCGACACGTTGTGTGCCTGTCCCAAACTAGGACTTTCCAATGTCATATGTCTTTGTCTTTTTTATGTGCAATGAGTTTAGATGAGAGGTGATTATTTTGTTGATATTGATGTTCTGACATAAACATGGAGAAAACACTCAACACTAGAGTGCCGTGTACTAAGTGTTGAACTTTCTTTATTTTATTCGAACATATTTAGACTGATGTTACTACAGTCGTCTAATCGACCACTGTTCGTGATGGACGAACGGATTCGACCGAGTGTGTTCTTATTACGTGTTGTGTTTCGTTCGTCTTTTATGTCCGTTTTCTTTTGGTCATTATATTTTGTTCTTCGATTTACGACTTCTGATTACTCCTTTGGTTTAGTTTAAACATATTTTATTTGCTCAAATGTGCAAAAAGGATAAGACACAAGTTAAACAAACTTATGAAGTCTTCTCCTATATACAATAAGTTACAACATTATTTGATAGAGCATGCATGTATATAAATATTTCTTACATTAATATGTGTAGATTGAACTAAAACAGAGAATGAAGAAAGGAATGAGAGAGAGGGTTAGTGGTGGTAATGTGTGCGATTGTTGTTTTGGTGAACAACTAGACAATAAGAAACCTTTCAGACCTCTTTATATATTCAAACACATGCTTAAAAATAATTTCGTTCTGTTCATACGGGAGTGTAGGATTACCACAGGTCAAAAGTGTAAGGTCTAAAGCACAATAATTAGGTAGCCAGTTGAGATTTTGAAACAATGTATGTCTTATATTTGAATAATGGGAACAATCGAAGAAGAAATGATAGGAGTCTTCGCGATTGGCACCACAACGACAAGACGGATCTGAGACTATATTTACTTGGAACAAATCGTAATTCAAAAAGGAAGCAAAACATCGAAGCTGGGTTAAAATAATATTCAGTTTTCGAGGTCCAATTTCGTAATGTTTAGGAACTTGGCTAATATCTTTCCGCTTTCTTAATTCAGCTTTAAATTTTGCAATAGAATCCACATTTCGAAGAGATGGATCTAAGCTATTCCATTGACGTATAGTTGAAGGAATAAATGAATCATAAGTATTCGATAGTCTACAAAATGGCATTATAATATCACTTCCATTACGCAATGGATAAACGGTTGTACTTTGAATTGATGGTGGAATTAAGTCACAAAGATACATGGGTGCATTATTATTTTGTATGTTATAAAACATTTGTAATTTTCTCCTTTTTCTTCTTTCTGCCAATGATTCCCAGCCTAATTCTTTATAAATTAAAATTGAACTAGCAAATATTGGAAGACCAGTAACGATTCTAGCAGCCTCAAGTTGCAAATGGTCAAGCTTATTAGAATTCCCTACCCCACAATTATCCCATACTTCACAAGCATATTCAAAAATTGGTCTGATATAAACTAAATATAATTTCTCTAGATTTTTCCGAGAAAGTTTATATTTTAACTTTCGAAGAACATTCAGGTGTTTGTAAATACTTAACAATATATTTTCGACATGTATATTCCATTTAGCATCGCTGCTAAATGTAACTCCCAAATGTTTGTGAGAATTTGTAATAGGAATAGTTCTTTCATTAAATGTAAAATTGAATTCCGGAATATCCGTATTTGAAAATAGCATAATTTCTGTTTTATCTGAGTTAAAAGTCATCAACCATTTCTTTGACCATTCATCCAGCTCTTTCAAATTGTGAGCAATCACAGTTTTTATCTGTAATTCATCACGGTTGGAATAGCTGAAGGAAGTGTCATCTGCGAAAAGTCGGGTAAGAGAGATTAACTTCTCAGCAATATCGTTGATATACATAATAAATAATAGAGGACCTAGTACTGATCCTTGGGGTACACCAGCTGAAACATTGCAAAGTGAAGAAGACGACTTGTTTATTAATACTCTCTGTTGTCGATCTTGCAGGTAACTAGAGAACCAATTTAATAAATTACTATCCACACCGTATGATTTAATTTTATGTATCAACCCTTTATGCCAAACTTTATCAAATGCTTTAGAAAAGTCACAGAATACAAAACAGCTAATTTCCTTTTTTTCTAGTGAATTTAAAATGCTGTTATACATTTCTAATAGTTGGTGTACTGTTGAATATTTTGGGAGAAAACCAGATTGATATTCATAAATTAACTTGTTTCTTTGTAGATGGTTAAATACATATTTGTAGATAACTCGTTCCATTATTTTTCCAACACAACTTATGAGAGATATAGGTCTATAATTAGACGGTAATGACTTGTCACCTTTTTTAAAAATAGCAATCACATGTGCAATCTTCCAGCTGGTGTCTTCATAGTTTTCGTAGATTTAGTCATGAAGATGTTGCTTGCAGATTATTGACAGTGGCCTCGATTGCACACAGTCAAAAGTAGACAGAGATCCTCTCGCTTTCTTTTTAATGGAAATTAAAAGTACAATTCCAAATATTCAACTACAGACATGAATGACATGGTCAACTTTTTTTTTCTTTCTTATTGGCGGAATTAAAAAAAAATCTAAGAATCAGTTCCTGCTCCACATGTGGCGCCCGTCGTGTTACTATTGCTACACACCCGGTGATGAGTCATGCATGAGGAAAGGACCGGATTGTAATAACGACAAACGGAACATATCTCTGGCCATTTGGGATACAGAAACTCGGTTACGGTTAACCAGGTCATGGGGTCTTCTCACTTCCTGCTCCACATGTGGTGCCCGTCGTATTACTCTTGCTACAAACCCGGTGATGAGTCATGCATGAGGAAAGGACCGGATTGTGATTACGATAAACGGAAAATATCCGTGATCATTTGTGATGCAGATACTGCGTAACGGATTACCAAGTCATAGTGACGACCGTAAAGCTTTCGAAGTGATGAATTCAACTTAACCACTAGGAACGCCTGGTTCCGTAGATTCATTGTTAGCAGCAACCCTCTATCAAGGAAATCATGACAGGAACCACAAGGTCTAGAATATCACATCAATTGAGAGATATATACTTCATATGCAGGTGCCGCTGGAATGTTGCTACATATAAATGGAACGCTCACAATGGGAAAATCGAAATCATCTCTTTTGTCGTAAAGTTTCGTTCTTAACCGGCCCTCACTGTCAATTTCGTGTAGGTAAAGGTATGAACCAGATCTATTTGTATATGTGGTATCCTTTATTAAAGGTTTATGGATAATTTTGAATAAATATTCAAAAACACTTTCTGCGAAGCTTTGTAAAAACCGTAAATGACTAAACTAAATATTAACCTGTACTTATAATAGTGTTAATACCTCTAAGTTACATCTCCTGTACTTATAATAGTGTTAATACCTCTAAGTTACATCTCCTGTACTTATAATAGTGTTAATATCTCTAAGTTACATCTCCTGTACTTATAATAGTGTTAATATCTCTAAGTTACATCTCCTGTACTTATAATAGTGTTAATATCTCTAAGTTACATCTCCTGTACTTATAATAGTGTTAATATCTCTAAGTTACATCTCCTGTACTTATAATAGTGTTAATATCTCTAAGTTACATCTCCTGTACTTATAATAGTGTTAATATCTCTAAGTTACATCTCCTATACTTATAATAGTGTTAATACCTCTAAGTTACATCTCCTGTACTTATAATAGTGTTAATATCTCTAAGTTACATCTCCTGTACTTATAATAGTGTTAATATCTCTAAGTTACATCTCCTGTACTTATAATAGTGTTAATATCTCTAAGTTACATCTCCTGTACTTATAATAGTGTTAATATCTCTAAGTTACATCTCCTGTACTTATAATAGTGTTAATATCTCTAAATTACATCTCCTGTACTTATAATAGTGTTAATACCTCTAAGCTACATCTCCTGTACTTATAATAGTGTTAATACCTCTAGGTTACATCTCCTGTACTTATAATAGTGTTAATACCTCTAAGTTACATCTCCTGTACTTATAATAGTGTTAATATCTCTAAGTTACATCTCCTGTACTTATAATAGTGTTAATACCTCTAAGTTACATCTCCTGTACTTATAATAGTGTTAATACCTCTAAGTTACATCTCCTGTACTTATAATAGTGTTAATACCTCTAAGTTACATCTCCTGTACTTATAATAGTGTTAATACCTCTAAGTTACATCTCCTGTACTTATAATAGTGTTAATACCTCTAAGTTACATCTCCTGTACTTATAATAGTGTTAATATCTCTAAGTTACATCTCCTGTACTTATAATAGTGTTAATATCTCTAAGTTACATCTCCTGTACTTATAATAGTGTTAATACCTCTAAGTTACATCTCCTGTACTTATAATAGTGTTAATACCTCTAAGTTACATCTCCTGTACTTATAATAGTGTTAATACCTCTAAGTTACATCTCCTGTACTTATAATAGTGTTAATATCTCTAAGTTACATCTCCTGTACTTATAATAGTGTTAATACCTCTAAGTTACATCTCCTGTACTTATAATAGTATTAATACCTCTAAGTTACATCTCCTGTACTTATAATAGTGTTAATATCTCTAAGTTACATCTCCTGTACTTATAATAGTGTTAATACCTCTAAGCTACATCTCCTGTACTTATAATAGTGTTAATACCTCTAGGTTACATCTCCTGTACTTATAATAGTGTTAATACCTCTAAGTTACATCTCCTGTACTTATAATAGTGTTAATATCTCTAAGTTACATCTCCTGTACTTATAATAGTGTTAATACCTCTAAGTTACATCTCCTGTACTTATAATAGTGTTAATATCTCTAAGTTACATCTCCTGTACTTATAATAGTGTTAATACCTCTAAGTTACATCTCCTGTACTTATAATAGTGTTAATATCTCTAAGTTACATCTCCTGTACTTATAATAGTGTTAATACCTCTAAGTTACATCTCCTGTACTTATAATAGTGTTAATACCTCTAAGTTACATCTCCTGTACTTATAATAGTGTTAATACCTCTAAGTTACATCTCCTGTACTTATAATAGTGTTAATATCTCTAAGTTACATCTCCTGTACTTATAATAGTGTTAATACCTCTAGGTTACATCTCCTGTACTTATAATAGTGTTAATACCTCTAAGTTATAATAGTGTTAATACCTCTAGGTTACATCTCCTGTACTTATAATAGTGTTAATACCTCTAAGTTACATCTCCTGTACTTATAATAGTGTTAATATCTCTAAGTTACATCTCCTGTACTTATAATAGTGTTAATACCTCTAAGTTACATCTCCTGTACTTATAATAGTGTTAATATCTCTAAGTTACATCTCCTGTACTTATAATAGTGTTAATACCTCTAAGTTACATCTCCTGTACTTATAATAGTGTTAATATCTCTAAGTTACATCTCCTGTACTTATAATAGTGTTAATACCTCTAAGTTACATCTCCTGTACTTATAATAGTGTTAATACCTCTAAGTTACATCTCCTGTACTTATAATAGTGTTAATACCTCTAAGTTACATCTCCTGTACTTATAATAGTGTTAATATCTCTAAGTTACATCTCCTGTACTTATAATAGTGTTAATACCTCTAAGTTACATCTCCTGTACTTATAATAGTATTAATACCTCTAAGTTACATCTGCTGTACTTATAATAGTGTTAATATCTCTAAGTTACATCTCCTGTACTTATAATAGTGTTAATACCTCTAAGCTACATCTCCTGTACTTATAATAGTGTTAATACCTCTAGGTTACATCTCCTGTACTTATAATAGTGTTAATACCTCTAAGTTACATCTCCTGTACTTATAATAGTGTTAATATCTCTAAGTTACATCTCCTGTACTTATAATAGTGTTAATACCTCTAAGTTACATCTCCTGTACTTATAATAGTGTTAATATCTCTAAGTTACATCTCCTGTACTTATAATAGTGTTAATACCTCTAAGTTACATCTCCTGTACTTATAATAGTGTTAATACCTCTAAGTTACATCTCCTGTACTTATAATAGTGTTAATACCTCTAAGTTACATCTCCTGTACTTATAATAGTGTTAATATCTCTAAGTTACATCTCCTGTACTTATAATAGTGTTAATACCTCTAAGTTACATCTCCTGTACTTATAATAGTATTAATACCTCTAAGTTACATCTCCTGTACTTATAATAGTGTTAATATCTCTAAGTTACATCTCCTGTACTTATAATAGTGTTAATACCTCTAAGCTACATCTCCTGTACTTATAATAGTGTTAATACCTCTAGGTTACATCTCCTGTACTTATAATAGTGTTAATACCTCTAAGTTACATCTCCTGTACTTATAATAGTGTTAATATCTCTAAGTTACATCTCCTGTACTTATAATAGTGTTAATATCTCTAAGTTACATCTCCTGTACTTATAATAGTGTTAATATCTCTAAGTTACATCTCCTGTACTTATAATAGTGTTAATATCTCTAAATTACATCTCCTGTACTTATAATAGTGTTAATACCTCTAAGCTACATCTCCTGTACTTATAATAGTGTTAATACCTCTAGGTTACATCTCCTGTACTTATAATAGTGTTAATACCTCTAAGTTACATCTCCTGTACTTATAATAGTGTTAATATCTCTAAGTTACATCTCCTGTACTTATAATAGTGTTAATACCTCTAAGTTACATCTCCTGTACTTATAATAGTGTTAATACCTCTAAGTTACATCTCCTGTACTTATAATAGTGTTAATACCTCTAAGTTACATCTCCTGTACTTATAATAGTGTTAATACCTCTAAGTTACATCTCCTGTACTTATAATAGTGTTAATACCTCTAAGTTACATCTCCTGTACTTATAATAGTGTTAATATCTCTAAGTTACATCTCCTGTACTTATAATAGTGTTAATATCTCTAAGTTACATCTCCTGTACTTATAATAGTGTTAATACCTCTAAGTTACATCTCCTGTACTTATAATAGTGTTAATACCTCTAAGTTACATCTCCTGTACTTATAATAGTGTTAATACCTCTAAGTTACATCTCCTGTACTTATAATAGTGTTAATATCTCTAAGTTACATCTCCTGTACTTATAATAGTGTTAATACCTCTAAGTTACATCTCCTGTACTTATAATAGTATTAATACCTCTAAGTTACATCTCCTGTACTTATAATAGTGTTAATATCTCTAAGTTACATCTCCTGTACTTATAATAGTGTTAATACCTCTAAGCTACATCTCCTGTACTTATAATAGTGTTAATACCTCTAGGTTACATCTCCTGTACTTATAATAGTGTTAATACCTCTAAGTTACATCTCCTGTACTTATAATAGTGTTAATATCTCTAAGTTACATCTCCTGTACTTATAATAGTGTTAATACCTCTAAGTTACATCTCCTGTACTTATAATAGTGTTAATATCTCTAAGTTACATCTCCTGTACTTATAATAGTGTTAATACCTCTAAGTTACATCTCCTGTACTTATAATAGTGTTAATATCTCTAAGTTACATCTCCTGTACTTATAATAGTGTTAATACCTCTAAGTTACATCTCCTGTACTTATAATAGTGTTAATACCTCTAAGTTACATCTCCTGTACTTATAATAGTGTTAATACCTCTAAGTTACATCTCCTGTACTTATAATAGTGTTAATATCTCTAAGTTACATCTCCTGTACTTATAATAGTGTTAATACCTCTAGGTTACATCTCCTGTACTTATAATAGTGTTAATACCTCTAAGTTATAATAGTGTTAATACCTCTAGGTTACATCTCCTGTACTTATAATAGTGTTAATACCTCTAAGTTACATCTCCTGTACTTATAATAGTGTTAATATCTCTAAGTTACATCTCCTGTACTTATAATAGTGTTAATACCTCTAAGTTACATCTCCTGTACTTATAATAGTGTTAATATCTCTAAGTTACATCTCCTGTACTTATAATAGTGTTAATACCTCTAAGTTACATCTCCTGTACTTATAATAGTGTTAATATCTCTAAGTTACATCTCCTGTACTTATAATAGTGTTAATACCTCTAAGTTACATCTCCTGTACTTATAATAGTGTTAATACCTCTAAGTTACATCTCCTGTACTTATAATAGTGTTAATACCTCTAAGTTACATCTCCTGTACTTATAATAGTGTTAATATCTCTAAGTTACATCTCCTGTACTTATAATAGTGTTAATACCTCTAAGTTACATCTCCTGTACTTATAATAGTATTAATACCTCTAAGTTACATCTGCTGTACTTATAATAGTGTTAATATCTCTAAGTTACATCTCCTGTACTTATAATAGTGTTAATACCTCTAAGCTACATCTCCTGTACTTATAATAGTGTTAATACCTCTAGGTTACATCTCCTGTACTTATAATAGTGTTAATACCTCTAAGTTACATCTCCTGTACTTATAATAGTGTTAATACCTCTAAGTTACATCTCCTGTACTTATAATAGTGTTAATATCTCTAAGTTACATCTCCTGTACTTATAATAGTGTTAATACCTCTAAGTTACATCTCCTGTACTTATAATAGTGTTAATACCTCTAAGTTACATCTCCTGTACTTATAATAGTGTTAATACCTCTAAGTTACATCTCCTGTACTTATAATAGTGTTAATATCTCTAAGTTACATCTCCTGTACTTATAATAGTGTTAATACCTCTAAGTTACATCTCCTGTACTTATAATAGTGTTAATACCTCTAAGCTACATCTCCTGTACTTATAATAGTGTTAATACCTCTAGGTTACATCTCCTGTACTTATAATAGTGTTAATATCTCTAAGTTACATCTCCTGTACTTATAATAGTGTTAATACCTCTAAGTTACATCTCCTGTACTTATAATAGTGTTAATATCTCTAAGTTACATCTCCTGTACTTATAATAGTGTTAATACCTCTAAGTTACATCTCCTGTACTTATAATAGTGTTAATACCTCTAAGTTACATCTCCTGTACTTATAATAGTGTTAATACCTCTAAGTTACATCTCCTGTACTTATAATAGTGTTAATATCTCTAAGTTACATCTCCTGTACTTATAATAGTGTTAATACCTCTAAGTTACATCTCCTGTACTTATAATAGTATTAATACCTCTAAGTTACATCTCCTGTACTTATAATAGTGTTAATATCTCTAAGTTACATCTCCTGTACTTATAATAGTGTTAATACCTCTAAGCTACATCTCCTGTACTTATAATAGTGTTAATACCTCTAGGTTACATCTCCTGTACTTATAATAGTGTTAATACCTCTAAGTTACATCTCCTGTACTTATAATAGTGTTAATACCTCTAAGTTACATCTCCTGTACTTATAATAGTGTTAATACCTCTAAGTTACATCTCCTGTACTTATAATAGTGTTAATACCTCTAAGTTACATCTCCTGTACTTATAATAGTGTTAATACCTCTAAGTTACATCTCCTGTACTTATAATAGTGTTAATACCTCTAAGTTACATCTCCTGTACTTATAATAGTGTTAATACCTCTAAGCTACATCTCCTGTACTTATAATAGTGTTAATACCTCTAAGTTACATCTCCTGTACTTATAATAGTGTTAATACCTCTAGGTTACATCTCCTGTACTTATAATAGTGTTAATACCTCTAAGTTACATCTCCTGTACGTATAATAGTGTTAATACCTCTAAGTTATATCTCCTGTACTTATAATAGTGTTAATACCTCTAAGTTACATCTCCTGTACTTATAATAGTGTTAATACCTCTAAGCTACATCTCCTGTACTTATAATAGTGTTAATACCTCTAAGTTACATCTCCTGTACTTATAATAGTGTTAATACCTCTAGGTTACATCTCCTGTACTTATAATAGTGTTAATACCTCTAAGTTACATCTCCTGTACGTATAATAGTGTTAATACCTCTAAGTTATATCTCCTGTACTTATAATAGTGTTAATACCTCTAAGTTACATCTCCTGTACTTATAATAGTGTTAATACCTCTAAGTTACATCTCCTGTACTTATAATAGTGTTAATACCTCTAAGTTACATCTCCTGTACTTATAATAGTGTTAATACCTCTAAGTTACATCTCCTGTACTTATAATAGTGTTAATACCTCTAAGTTACATCTCCTGTACTTATAATAGTGTTAATACCTCTAAGTTACATCTCCTGTACTTATAATAGTGTTAATACCTCCAAGTTACATCTCCTGTACTTATAATAGTGTTAATACCTCTAAGTTACATCTCATGTACTTATAAATATTCATTGTACAATTTTTAATGTTGTATTTGAAGGTGGGATTGTACCTGTTAGTTGGTCATTGTACATGTTAGTTGGTCAATTATGCAAAACAAGGGTTACAACATTGGTCAGTAGTCTTGAAAAACTATTGACAATCTGTACTTCTGTATTGTATAAACGTCTCTTGTAACGTGAAAGGAAAATGAAATAATACACTCCGATACCACATATTGCACGCTTTAAACAGGGCTGTCTTAACAGCATTATAGGCCCCAGGGTAAAACAGTGTACTGGGCTCTATCTACACAACCACTTGAAGGAATAAAAATGTAAATGTTGATAAAAAATAAACATATATTTATAGTATTTGTACTTCCAACAAAATCGGTGTTTAAACATAAAAAAAACATGCTGTACACAACATACATATATATATACATGTAGATTAGCACGGAGGCCTATGCTCGTGGGGCCCCAGGCAAACTTCCCAACGTGCCCATGCGTTAAGACGGCACTGATAAATCTGGGCAGTAGTTTTATTACTCTCAGAGATGTGATATTGCATAGCTCCGTGTAACAAATCATTTATATCACGGTTTTCAGAGTTCGTTGTTTAACAGTTTAACTCGGAAAACCGTGGTATAAATATTACACATTTAAAAAAAAGATAAAAAAAAAGGATACTAGACAACTGATAATATTTTATTCTCTTTATGCTCTCATTTCATTATATTTTTCGTTTGTAAAAAACACTTTAATGCTCATTCATACATTTTAAAAAAGGCATTTGAGAAAGTTTGGAGAGCGCCAAAAAAACCCAAACTATTGAAGAGGGAATTAAAAGGTGATATCTAATATGTATCAAAATATCAAATCCTGTGTTAACCGCATCGTTGGAGTAATTGTTAGCGTGCTCGCCTCGGGTGTGATAGATCGTGAGTTCGAGCCCTGGTCGGGTAAAACCAAAGACTATAACATTGGTATTTGTTGCTTCTCCGCTAAACACGCAGCATTAAGGAGAAAAAGTAAAGACTGGTTGGCTTGGAAGCAGAATAGTGTGTCCGGGTGGAGCGACATGTCTACCCGCGGACTGTTGTTACAGTTTCAGCGTATTGGTCTAGAACAAAGCAGACCTCATTATCATCTCACTGAAAATTAACTTGTTCTCGCCATGATATACAGCTGAAAAATTGCTGAGTTTGCTTTAAACAACAATCACTCACTCACTCACTCACTCAAATCCTGTGTTGGATATGATAATCAAACATCAGATCCTCCGTATTTGACAGGTGTTAGAGAGGGGGACAATCTTTCACCTTTTTATTGTGGTATTTTCCTAAATGGTTTGAATGGTAAGAAAGAATATCGTGTATTAAAGAAACATGTTTGAATAATATAACTTTATTCCTTGAAATTCTTGTACAAAATCTAAAATTATAAGTTTAATAAACGGAAAGTGAGAAATTCCCCGACTTTTAAGCTGTAGGGTAATGAAAATGAATTAGAAGATTTTTACTTGTACCTGGCAGTGGTTTTTAATTACAATATAGAGGCGTAAGAGTGGACCGGGTGGGAACACATTTTCAAATTGACTGAAAATTGAGGGGACAAGTTTTAAAAGTTGAGAGGACACTGGGTAGAACATTTTTAGTACGAAAAGTGTTCGATGAGTAGTTTTAGGCTGGAGTGAAAAGGGGGATAGCTTTAGGACTTTCACAAGCAAAAAGAGACAAAACAAAAATACAACAATTAAAAAGGAAAAAAAACACAACAAACAAACTAACAAAACAAAATACAAATAAAAATGGTTGTTGGATTTACCTGTGCAATCAGTGCCTATCACCACTAACGTTGTGAGTTCGAAACCTGCTCATGTCGAGGTTTACTCGATACAACATTATGTGATAAAGTTTGTCAGTGACTTGCAACAGGTCGTTGGTTTTCACTGGGTACTCCAATAAAACTGAACGCCACGATATAACTAAGATTTTGTTGAAAGTGGTGTTAGACACCATAACCCTAACCCTTTATTCAGGAAAAATAGCTTAATATTTAAGAAATTCAGAAATTTATCATTTTTCTATGATCACTATTGAAAACTTTACAATAAGTGCATAAGAAAATTACAAAAGTTCAATGATTATATAGCTAAGAGAGGGAAAATATCAAAACTAGAAATTAATAATTTGTTCATAATTTCAATTGAAAGATAAATATAAAAATTGCAATTCAAATAAAAAAAAAGACCAAACAAGACACAAATTGAACTATGATTCTAAACTTTGACCTATGACCGACTTCTTCTGTTTTACTGTTGCTACTATTTTTCGGAGTACATTCTCTTGGTAAGGGTACACATCGTTCATTCAGTAGAGGTGTCACACGAGCACAATAACGGCAAACGCCAACGTGATTTTGTAAGAATCGTAATCTTCCTTAAACATTGTACCACTATGTGGACGAGCCAGTTTCGTGAATTTCTAGGCTAGCAAAGGCTTTCTGAGCAGAATCTTCAACAGGCCACCGTACTGTTTTTTTTTATTTTGAAATATGGCATGATATTATTTTTATTCAGACAGCACTTCTATTATTTCAGATACAGTTGCCTTCTTTGCTGCAGTCAATACTGAATAATATTACCCCCCCCCCCCCTCCCTAACTTGTTTCCGTCATTCTGATCTTTTCTTGACGCATTGTTTGACGACTAAGCAGTTGTATGTGATTATTTGAAGCTGGCTTTACCCCAGGGGTAACCTGCTTGTTTGTTCATTGAAATTTTTTTATGTTGTGCTATTTTCTGAATTCTCTTCGAAGCTTCATATTTCAATACTGTTTGAGTGCATTAAAATAACATCATTTATTATATCAAAATAGCTTATCAGAAGACAGTTTGTCCAATGGAAGAAAATCGATGTATCGTCGCTACCAAAATATAGAACACGTCATCGCGCAGCTCCATTAACGCAATTTTAAACAACACGTGCATAGACATTAGATTTGAACCCCCCCCCCCCCCCCCAGAAAAAGTCTACATGTATATTATAATGACAATATTTGAAAAAAATATACATGTTACCAAAAAATGCAATTTTTATCATTTATTCACGTATTTACGCCTGTTGAGTCCTGATGAGAGAAAAATGTTGACTTTCCGTTATAAGTATTTATTCTGTTTTATATCTTAAATCTGTGAAAATTTGTTAAGAGGTTATTTAACAAAAAATAAAAAGAAATACATGAAAAAAGGTCAATTTTATTAAGGTTTTACCAACATTTATTGTTTAAACTGGAGGGTCAGATTATTCAATTTTTGCATCTTTCAGGTCAAGATATTTTTTTTCTATAAAATTTTAAACTTAGGACATTTTATTCAAACAAAAACATATCCTTCCCCCTAAAATTAAATGGTCGGTCCTTAAGTAAAAATTATGTGAATAGTAATATTTTTTTTCAAGAGAGATACGAGTCATCAAGTTCTACATAAATTTCATGAATTATAGACATTTGCTTGTCCCTTTACACAAATGTGGTTACTGTTCAAACGTGCAAATAAAACAATGTATTGCTATTTATCACAAATTTTCATGTGCGTCAGCTTCCACAGCGGACTACCACTTGTCCTCCTTTCTGTCCAAAAAAGTCGAAACATTGACATTTATTTGTTTATGAATGTCTCTTATATGCTTCCGTAGCTCGTAGATTTTATTTTAAACAATTAAATACAATTTATGTCAATAAATTATTTTGTGACATTTTATCATCAGTTTTGTGCTTAAAGAGAGATAACTCTAATATACATGAGAATGTTTGTGAGCTAAATTAACGGTAGATACGATAACGTAACCCTCAGTGCGCTTGTGCTCCGGTGAGGGTTACGATTCGGTCCCATTCAACGTAATGGAGCAAATTAAAATTTTCGTTCCGTGAATATTTCAACTTTCTTTTTGTATATGTGGTCATAACTTATTATTCCCTGCAATTTTTAAGTAATGGTGATACGAAATAAGTGTTACAAAAAAAGTCAATACCTGTTTCTACATTCACGATCGATTTCGTATTCGAAAATCGTTTATTGTCCGCCATGACACCTTACGTAGACTCTCGTGATGGGCGGAGCCTATCCATATATGGATTTGAATGCCAAATATGGAAAACTTTTACTACGATGTTTACGGCAATCGATCCAAATAAGGATATCTCCAAAACGAGGCAAGTGCACGTGAAATAGCAACTTGTAAACAAAATGTCAGACAGAAAGAAGATTTCATGCATTCAAATTTTCAGATGGATATAAGTCTACCATGGATTGATGCAGCGTTTACTTAACACCTCAAGCTTTACCTAAATATATTTATCTTTCACCCCCGTTAATTTTTCCAACCACTTCAACGGAATTAGGACAAAAAACCGCCCGGTGTGAATCACTCTGGGCGCTGCTCCATTACGTTGAATGGGACCGAATGGTAACCCTCACCGGAGCGCAAGCGGAGGGTTACGTTATCGTATCTAAATTAACGGAACAGCATGAAGTAATGGAGAATACACGAGTTGATTATTTTTAAGATTCTACAAGTTGGCGTGTATTCTATAATATAATACATTTCCATGTGTAACAGTGTTTTCATTTTGTATTTTTACAATTTTAATATTAAGAAAGCTAATTAAGCCACGATTAACAAAAATTAAACAATAACATTTTATGATCGACATTCGTGCTTTCGATTCTCGTGTATATTTAGATATTTCAAGGTCTTTCAAGTGAAAGGAAACGTCTATATTTAGATATTTCGAGTGACCCAAATGTGCACCTATGGTCTGTCTGATTTGTTATTACTTGCGGTTGGTTCGTTAGTTGTTTTTGTATTGCGAGAATACATTTTAAAAGTACTCGTCAGTTCTGAACATAAATTATGCCAGATCTGAAATACTTGTATCGTGTTTTGTATATTATTGATCAATTGCTTTTTTAAACAAATTGCTGATATTTTATTTGACAAAAATTACTATCAAGAGTCATACAAACTAATTATAGAAAATAGTAGTGTGGTCATCGTAGCCGACTGGTTAGATGGATGTTTTGAAAGTCAAATTAGGCTTTAAAAAGCCCAGCAGTTCGATATCCGAAGGTCCCAAAATATGATAATCACATTTTTGAACCTAGGACAGTAAAAGGTTAAAGTTCATATATTCAAGAACGAAAGAATAAACTGTAGATTCTTAGAAATAATCCATTGTTCGAACTGTAGTGTGACATGAGAGAAATGTATTATCTTGTGGAAACAGCATATTTTTACATAACCCGCCATTTTAATTTTTAGGTAATAGTTAGAGAGAAGAAAAAAAAAGAAAAAGAAAAAAAAAAAGCTCTCACACCCTTTCCCTATTTTAGTTATTTAATTTTGGATGTAAATTCTATACTCTCTGTTATCAGCTATTGACGTGGGCCGTTTTTATACTCCACCCTTCTTACTGCTTGGTTTATTATGTAAATATGTTACTTTTATTGTAAAAATGTTATTTAAACCTGTGATTTAATAATAAATGACCTTTTCACTTCGATAATCTTAATTTCATTAAAGCCAAATACTCGGCAGTGAGAAACAAGGAAGTTGATGTTGGTCACCCTTGTCCTAGCTAGTAATGTCATAAATAACATTTCAGATAGAAACTCTGGTAGTGGTATAAAGGCGAATACAAATCATGAAGCAGGGGATTGGGTTTATGGTGCTTAACGCCACTTTCAACAATATTTCAGTTCTTTTTTTCTTTGTCTTTGATTTAATCTGAGTAGTGTCTGGAAAGCTTTATATTGGGTTTGCTATTTTAAATATAAAGCATTTGAGGCAAAGCTAGGACAAACAGGAAAAAAAATCAATCAAATCTACAAATTGTTAAATGTTAGAATATTTAAAGGGGCATTATCTGACAAAATCGTAAATTTTTGTTACCCATAAAAACTATCAGATATGATTGATACCTTAATAAAACGTGTTCCTGTAACTTATAAATGTTACGCCCATCGGGGAAAAAAGGTGCAACTGCTCGTGTTTTGAGATCGATCAAGAAATGGACGCCATCTTATTTATTATCGGCATTGTTTTACGGAGTTTGCCGAATCGTCATTAAATTAGTACAACAATGCACTTAATTCTTATTTTCTGTGAATCTGCTTTTAGCCGTTAATTACGGCCAAAGAACCATGCAAGTTTGCAGTTAATAAGCGACAAAATACAAATTATTTGTTTTTACCTGTCAGATGCATACGGAGAAAGCGAGGTCAAATTATTTGCTTGCAAGGAAATAACAAATCGACGGTAATTTTCGTTCTCAAAAGGCGAAAAGTGGTACGATAAGCTGTTTAATGTGAAATATTTACCTTTATTTCATCATTTTAAAGCTATTTACCAATTTCCAAAACATATAATTTTTTTGGTCAAAATCGTAGCTAATGCCTCTTTAATTAATCAAACCATACATGATTAAGATATAAACTGGAGCAAGAAACTTATAGTATTACCTGGTATACAAATTAGTTTAGTTTAGTTTAGTTTCTGGTGTTAAACGACACTTTCAATAATATTTCAGTTATATCTTGGCTGTCAGTTTTATTGGTGGAGGAAACCGAAGTACCCAGAGAAAACTACGACCTGTCGCAAGTCACTGACAAACTTTATCACATAATGTCGAGTACACCTCGCCTGAGCGGAATTCGAACTTAGTTGTGATAGGTACTGATTGTATATATAGTTGTAAATCCAACTACTACACGAATACGACCACGACGGCCCTTGTGTCAGATATCAGTAGCATTTGGGTAATAAACTTTCTTAAAAAGAATTAACTTATGATCTTTTGTTGATCAACATCACCACAGAAACAAAGATTATAAATTCTCTTTTGTATTAGATCTCTGCAAGTTTAATTACATTGCATATTTGTATGCAAAAAAAAGTTTGAACACACCAAAAAGCTAATCAGAAGCCGTAAAGCGAAGAAGAATAGACAATCCAATGGCCTAAAGAAAAATGATATAAGACAAATAATGGTCGACAAAAGATTACACGGAAAACTGAAGATTGAACAACATGAACTCAACACAAAACCGGAAGTTAATCGCAGTTTGTATTACAATGGTAACATTAAGGTAAGTAAATTAATCTTTCTAATGGTTTATGGAACAATAGCCCTGATGAAAAAGTGTCATGTAATTACGAGATTATATTTATTAAAGGTCTAATGCCACTTTCCGTGGACAATATACACCCGTATTCATACGACCTTAAGTGACATTTTACTACGCATGCGTCCGAGAATTTTAGCTGATTCTGATAGAAAAAGAAACAGGAAAAAAAGGTTTGGCGAATTATAAATATACTAGTTAACAAAAGAAACGATATAAGAGTTTGATGCTCAATATATTTTTACATAGAGAAAAAAAAATCCACAAAAATCATATAATGTAGATTCATATGGGCATAACAAATAAGGCAATATCAACAAATTTCTTAATATCATTATTAGAACAAATCATGGACATACAGAAATTGTCATGCACTATGGAGGTTTGCGGAGTTCAGTAACGTGTGTGAACATCTCTTGCAGCAACGACAGCTTCGCATCTCCAACGCATAGAACCAATCAATCGTTGGATAAAGGCTTGTGGGATGCTGTTCCACTCGTGCACAGGTGCGTCACACAGATCCTGTAGTGTGTCCGGTGGATTTTGACGGTGGCGAACACGTCTACCGAGTTCATCCCATAAATGTTCAATTAGTGACATATCCGGGGATAATGCCGGCCAAGGAAGAACATGGATGTGATTCTGATTCAGAAAGTTTTCACAAACACGAGCCACGTGACATCTAGCATTGTCATGTTGAAAGACGAGATCAAAGTTTCGCTATTGCAGAAAGGGCAGAACGATAGGATCAAGAATATCGTCTCTGTATTTTACGGCATTCAATGTGCCTTGAACAATTTTGAGCTAAGTGCGACCATCATGACAAATCCCAGCCGAGACCATAACACTTCCGCTTCCAAATCGGTCGGACTTGTACACACACTGGTCCGTAAAACGTTCCCCACTCCTGCGGTACACACGATAGCGTTCATCGCTAAAACGAAGTGAAAATCGGAATTCTTCACTAAAAAGGATGTGTTGTCAGGTGTGAAACCTCCAACGATGGCATGCACGAGCCCAGGCTAGTCTCGCGGTCCTATGGCGTTGTTTTTTTTTCTATTACTATTTTTTCTTTATTGTCTTATTCTGCCTGTTAATAATTATTTGCTTGCATGTGAAGCGACAGGGTTTTCATCATAATAAATGATCCTCAGTGTCTTAAGATATTTAATTTCTTTTGACGCCAGATAATGTATATAGTACTTGAAACATGTTCGCTGCTCCGTTAATTACGGGTATTATGATGGAACCGTAACCGATGCCTATCAGAGAAATTCAAAGGCAGAGTATTGTCACTGTAACTATTAGCTGCTAGATTACATTGAATTCTGAGTTTTTAATTAATAATGAGAACTGCTTTGCTTCTGATGAATGATAATTATAGGGAAAACTTCATTGCGTTTCGCTAAATTCCGTTTCGTTCTATTGTATTTCGCACTTTAGTATAATTCGTTTCGTTTCGTTGTATTCATTTCATTTCGTTTCGCATTATAGTAAATTTCGTTTCGTTGCGTTGCGTTTCGTTTCGCCTTTTAGTATATTTCGTTGCGTTTCGTAATATTTCGTTTCGTTCGTTGCATTTCGATTTCGTTTCGTAGTTTAGTACAACCCCGTTTTATACTCATGGTTTGAAGGTATATATTAACTTTCAACGCAATAAAAAAATAATTTCAAAACAATTACCAAACCTACAAGCACTATCCCTTAAAGTAAAAAAAGACAGAATTAAAAATACGAGGAAAACAAATTAGCGTCGAATTCCATATCATGGAGCTCAATGGGACGTCGCAGTCCGGAAATTGAAAGATATTACTATGTCGCCATGAAGCAGTTTGTACGAATGATACTATATACGGAACAAAAGACGGAGAAAACATAATTCATAATATGTTAAAAAAGGAATTACCACGTGTTACTACACTGTTTCCCATGTGATATTGATCAAGTCCAATGGGAAATTAGACTTCCCATAAGACAAAAATAATCCCATAGTTATAACATGTATATTTCATAGATTTAAACGATGCAATGGAGAGCATGGGTATGTATCCTGTTTGTTAATGCGATCGAAGGAAATGTAAGAAAAGTTTGAAGATACCAAACGGGTAATCACAAGCCGTAAATCTAAGATATCAAAGGGGTAATCACAAGCCGTAAATCTTAGGACAGACAATGCAATGACCAAGTGAAAAAGGACAAAGAACGATCTACAAACAGTACACAGAAAACTAAAGATCGAGCAACGTGAACTCTACTAAAAACCGGGTATAAATTCAGGTGGTCCTCCGGAAGGGGTTAGCAATTCCTGTCCCGTCTGTGACACCCAAAGTGTTGCTGCTAAACTACACGTACATTATATGATATGGAAATCATGTTGGACACCAGTATAGGTAAATAAATACAAATAACATAAATAAAACATGAAACCCCAACTAATCAAATGGGAGTCAAGATGAATCGAACATTGTTTTTATGCGGAAATCGTAGCGGACATCACAACATGGAACTAAAAACGTAAAGATATGGAATTTGACATAATTAACAACACAAACCTCAGTAAGACAAGCTAAAAAAAAATGGGTGCTAACTCAGGTGCTCCGGAAGGTAAGCATATTCTACACCATATGTTCTAAGATCATCTGAACCTTTGAAGTATTGAGTGATGGGTCAACCGACCGTTCACGAATTATCAAAGTAGATCTACACAACGTTATTCTAGTACTACATTTATTTGCATATGATCAGAATTTTTTTTTTTAAATGGCACATTCTTTATTTTGTGGACAATCAACTATGTGATCGCATACGATACCTTGAAATCGTTGTAAATTAGCAGCGATAAAATACCGATCTTCCTGTAAAAGAAACCATTCCGTTCTATTACTGTTTACAATTTGAAGTGTAGCACGCAAATAGCGCACGCAAACACGCACGCGCACATCAGTGGTATCAGTGTATGTTAACTATTGCCATAATAAATATCGCTGTAAATTATATTAGGTTATAAAGATACTGCTGTAAAGTGACTAACACATTTACCGTTTTAAATGTTTTAATAGCCTATATGTAGAGACTTAGGGCTTCTTTTTCCATACATTTGCTTTCAGACCTACGCCGTGAAATATATCCCTTATTCTCTGATGAAAATCTGTTATGTTGTTGAATGGATGGTTTGGCGGTACTTCCTCCACCCTTTTGCAACCATAGTTTTTGTACTGAAAATAGTTAGAAATATATTTGCATTGATAAAGTTGAAATACGAATAAAAAAAAAAATATATAAATCTAATTTATTGCGCACGACGCGTTCCTTGAATAACCTTCATCAGGTACGTAATAACCTTCATCAGGTACGTAATAACCTTCATCAGGTAAGTTCATTTTCAATAATTGGAAAGCTGCCTTTGGACGTTGAAAAATCAATATTTTCTTATCAGAGCTCTATTTGTCTATTTCCTTTGTTCACCAACATTTCAATATTAAGGAGACAACAAATCTGTGATATTTAAATGATACGACAAAAACCTAGGGAACAATTGGTGGCAGGAGTGGGATCTTTCTTACCACAGAATTGTCACTCGATACACATTCAATGGCAGTATTTTTTATCATTAAAATCCTAAATATTTGCAGGCTATGTTACATATTGCATTGAAGTTAAAGATAAATCATACATATATACTATTTCATGTCTGGAATGAACAGCTAGAAAGATGTCAGTCATTTCATCTTCATGTGAAAAGAAATAACGGTATCACTTGATAGTATATGTATTTCACCGCGCATATCAAATGTCTTTCACTAATATGAACGGATATATTATTGGTTCTAACATGACGTCATTCTTTCGCTTTGTAAAAAAACCGAGCGATTTATCTATTGGGTATAATCTCATTAGCATATGCGCCGGTGTATGTGACTGACTTTTCCGTCGTAGATGTACATTTTGATGAATTATCGTCTGCTCGAATTTGGCATCATAAATTGTGTGCAACATAGTCCGCAAACGTAAATATAAATTACCGTCTTCCAATCAAATTATACTACCGTATTTGTGCTCTTAGACATATCAGAATCGAAATAATTCATGGAAGCCAGAATGGTGAGGGATAAAATTTACTAATATCCGCCAACCCATGTTAAAACTCAAAAAACATTCTGACTTCCATGATTTATTTCTTAATTATAGTATGGAAAGCTTACCCTAGCGATTGGCTTGTTGCTACAACCTTTACACTTACAGGTTATATAGAACACTGACAGATCACAATAACCTGTTAGACAGTCTTTATCCTTTGAACAGTAACTCATACATTCTGAAGGGTCATCTGGACAACCATGGTTAGCTATGGATATATGGATTCCTTAAAAGATATATACTTGCTGTTCAGACAAATTACAATACAATGAAAAGATCAACGTATTCACAATTCAGACATATTAGCCCTGTTCACGTGACTTCAGTATAGACATCGTGTTCATGTGACTTCAGGATAGACACTGTGTTCAAGTTGCTGACGCTGTTCGTGTCTTCCCAACAGTACATAACGAGTGTCAGTTAGAGTGTACGAGAAGTTGCTGACGCTGTTGATGTCTTCCCAACAGTACATAACGAGTATCAGTCAGGGTGTAGGATAAGTTACTGATGTTGTTCATGTCTTTCCAACGGTACATAACGGGTGTCAGCTAGGGTGTAGGAGAAGTTGCTGACGCTCTTCGTGTCTTTCCAACAGTACATAACGAGTGTCAGTTATTGTATTGGAGAAGTTGCTGATGCTTTTCAAGTCTTTCCAACAGTACTTATCGAGTGTCAGTTAGGGTGTACGACAAGTTGCTGACGCTGTTCATGTCTTCCCAACAGTACCTATCGAGTGTCAGTTAGAGTGTACGAGAAGTTGCTGACGCTGTTGATGTCTTCCCAACAGTACATAATGAGTATCAGTTAGGATGTAGGATAGGTTACGGACGCTGTTCATGTCTTTCCAACAGTGCATATCGAGTGTCAGTTAGGGTGTAGGACAGGTTATTGACGCTGGTCATGTCTTTCCAACAGTATATAACGGGTGTCAGTTAGGGTGAAGGACAAGTTACTGACGCTGGTCATGTCTTCCCAACAGTACATAAAGAGTATCAGTTAGGGTGTAGGAGAAGTTGCTGGTGCTGTTTATGTCTTTCCATTAGTGCATAACGAGTGTCAGTTAGGGTGTAGGACAAGTTACTGATGCTGTTCATGTCTTTCCAACAGTACATAACGAGTGTCAGTTATTGTGTAGGAGAAGTTGCTGACGCTGTTCGTGTCTTTCCAACAGTACATAACTAGTGTCAGTTATTGTGTTGGAGAATGTGCTGAAGCTGTTCGTTTCTTTCCAACAGTACATAACTAGTGTCAGTTATTGTGTTGGAGAAGTTGCTGACGCTTTTCGTGTCTTTCCAACAGTACATAACGAGTGTGTTATTGTGTTGGAGAAGTTTCTGATGCTGTTTATGTCTTTCCATCAGTACATAACGAGTGTCAGTTAGGGTGTAAGAGAAGTTGCTGAAGCTGTTCGTGTCTTCCCAACAGTACATAACTAGTGTCAGTTATTGTGTTGGAGAAGTTGCTGACGCTGTTCGTGTCTTTCCAACAGTACATAACTAGTGTCAGTTATTGTGTTGGAGAAGTTTTTGATGCTGTTCATGTCTTTCCAGCAGTACATAACGAGTGTCAGTTATTGTGTTGGAGAAGTTTCTGATGCTGTTCTTGTCTTTCCAGCACTACATAACGATTGTCAGTTAGGGTGTAAGAGAAGTTGCTGAAGCTGTTCGTGTCTTCCCAACAGTACATAACTAGTGTCAGTTATTGTGTTGGAGAAGTTGCTGACGCTGTTCGTGTCTTTCCAACAGTACATAACGAGTGTCAGTTATTGTGTTGGAGAAGTTTCTGATGCTGTTCATGTCTTTCCAGCAGTACATAACGAGTGTCAGTTATTATGTTGGAGAAGTTTCTGATGCTGTTCATGTCTTTCCAGCAGTACATAACGAGTGTCAGTTAGGATGTACTAGAAGTTGCTGATGCTGTTCATGTCTTTCCAATAGTACATAACGAGTGTCAGTTATTGTGTTAGAGAATGTGCTGACGCTGTTCGTGTCTTTCCAACAGTACATAACTAGTGTCAGTTATTGTGTTGGAGAAGTTGCTGACGCTTTTCGTGTCTTTCCAACAGTACATAACGAGTGTCAGTTATTGTGTTGGAGAATGTGTTGACGCTGTTCGTGTCTTTCCAACAATACATAACTAGTGTCAGTTATTGTGTTGGAGAAGTTGCTGACGCTTTTCGTGTCTTTCCAACAGTACATAACGAGTGTGTTATTGTGTTGGAGAAGTTTCTGATGCTGTTTACGTCTTTCCATCAGTACATAACTAGTGTCAGTTAGGGTGTAAGAGAAGTTGCTGAAGCTGTTCGTGTCTTCCCAACAGTGCATAACTAGTGTCAGTTATTGTGTTGGAGAAGTTGCTGACGCTGTTCGTGTCTTTCCAACAGTTCATAACGAGTGTCAGTTAGGGTGTACTAGAAGTTGCTGACGCTGTTCATGTCTTCCCTTCAGTGCATATCGAGTGTCAGGTATTGTGTTGTAGAAGTTGCTGACGCTGTTCGTGTCTTTCCAACAGTACATAACGAGTGTCAGTTATTGTGTTGGAGAATGTGCTGACGCTGTTCGTGTCTTTCCAACAGTACATAACGAATGTCAGTTATTGTGTTGGAGAAGTTTCTGATGCTGTTCATGTCTTTCCAGCAGTACATAACGAGTGTCAGTTAGGGTGTATGATAAGTTGCCGACGCTGTTCATGTCTTCCCATCAGTACATAACGAGTGTCAGTTAGGGTGTAGGAAAGGTTACTGACGCTGTTGATTTCTTCACATCAGTGCATAACGAGTGTCAGTTAGTGTGTACGAGAAGTTTCTGACGCTGTTCATGTCTTTCCATCAGTACATAACGAGTGTCAGTTATTGTGTTGTAGAAGTTGCTGACGCTGTTCGTGTCTTTCCAACAGTATATAACGAGTGTCAGTTATTGTGTTGGAGAATGTGCTGACGCTGTTCGTGTCTTTCCAACAGTACATAACGAATGTCAGTTATTGTGTTGGAGAAGTTTCTGATGCTGTTCATGTCTTTCCAGCAGTACATAACGAGTGTCAGTTAGGGCGTAGGACAAGTTGCTGACGCTGTTCATGTCTTCCCATCAGTACATAACGAGTGTCAGTTAGGGTGTAGGACAAGTTGCTGACGCTGTTCGTGTCTTCCCAACGGTACATAACGAGTGTCAGTTAGAGTGTACGAGAAGTTGCTGACGCTGTTGATGTCTTCCCAACAGTACATAACGAGTATCAGTCAGGGTGTAGGATAAGTTACTGATGTTGTTCATGTCTTTCCAACGGTACATAACGGGTGTCAGCTAGGGTGTAGGAGAAGTTGCTGACGCTCTTCGTGTCTTTCCAACAGTACATAACGAGTGTCAGTTATTGTGTTGGAGAAGTTGCTGATGCTTTTCATGTCTTTCCAACAGTACTTATCGAGTGTCAGTTAGGGTGTACGACAAGTTGCTGACGCTGTTCATGTCTTCCCAACAGTACCTATCGAGTGTCAGTTAGAGTGTACGAGAAGTTGCTGACGCTGTTGATGTCTTCCCAACAGTACATAATGAGTATCAGTTAGGATGTAGGATAGGTTACGGACGCTGTTCATGTCTTTTCAACAGTGCATATCGAGTGTCAGTTAGGGTGTAGGACAGGTTATTGACGCTGGTCATGTCTTTCCAACAGTATATAACGGGTGTCAGTTAGGGTGAAGGACAAGTTACTGACGCTGGTCATGTCTTCCCAACAGTACATAAAGAGTATCAGTTAGGGTGTAGGAGAAGTTGCTGGTGCTGTTTATGTCTTTCCATTAGTGCATAACGAGTGTCAGTTAGGGTGTAGGACAAGTTACTGATGCTGTTCATGTCTTTCCAACAGTATATAACGAGTGTCAGTTATTGTGTAGGAGAAGTTGCTGACGCTGTTCGTGTCTTTCCAACAGTACATAACTAGTGTCAGTTATTGTGTTGGAGAATGTGCTGAAGCTGTTCGTTTCTTTCCAACAGTACATAACTAGTGTCAGTTATTGTGTTGGAGAAGTTGCTGACGCTTTTCGTGTCTTTCCAACAGTACATAACGAGTGTGTTATTGTGTTGGAGAAGTTTCTGATGCTGTTTATGTCTTTCCAACAGTACATAACGAGTGTCAGTTATTGTGTTGTAGAAGTTGCTGACGCTGTTCGTGTCTTTCCAACAGTATATAACGAGTGTCAGTTATTGTGTTGGAGAATGTGCTGACGCTGTTCGTGTCTTTCCAACAGTACATAACGAATGTCAGTTATTGTGTTGGAGAAGTTTCTGATGCTGTTCATGTCTTTCCAGCAGTACATAACGAGTGTCAGTTAGGGCGTAGGACAAGTTGCTGACGCTGTTCATGTCTTCCCATCAGTACATAACGAGTGTCAGTTAGGGTGTAGGACAAGTTGCTGACGCTGTTCGTGTCTTCCCAACAGTACATAACGAGTGTCAGTTAGAGTGTACGAGAAGTTGCTGACGCTGTTGATGTCTTCCCAACAGTACATAACGAGTATCAGTCAGGGTGTAGGATAAGTTACTGATGTTGTTCATGTCTTTCCAACGGTACATAACGGGTGTCACCTAGGGTGTAGGAGAAGTTGCTGACGCTCTTCGTGTCTTTCCAACAGTACATAACGAGTGTCAGTTATTGTGTTGGAGAAGTTGTTGATGCTTTTCATGTCTTTCCAACAGTACTTATCGAGTGTCAGTTAGGGTGTACGACAAGTTGCTGACGCTGTTCATGTCTTCCCAACAGTACCTATCGAGTGTCAGTTAGAGTGTACGAGAAGTTGCTGACGCTGTTGATGTCTTCCCAACAGTACATAATGAGTATCAGTTAGGATGTAGGATAGGTTACGGACGCTGTTCATGTCTTTCCAACAGTGCATATCGAGTGTCAGTTAGGGTGTAGGACAGGTTATTGACGCTGGTCATGTCTTTCCAACAGTATATAACGGGTGTCAGTTAGGGTGAAGGACAAGTTACTGACGCTGGTCATGTCTTCCCAACAGTACATAAAGAGTATCAGTTAGGGTGTAGGAGAAGTTGCTGGTGCTGTTTATGTCTTTCCATTAGTGCATAACGAGTGTCAGTTAGGGTGTAGGACAAGTTACTGATGCTGTTCATGTCTTTCCAACAGTATATAACGAGTGTCAGTTATTGTGTAGGAGAAGTTGCTGACGCTGTTCGTGTCTTTCCAACAGTACATAACTAGTGTCAGTTATTGTGTTGGAGAATGTGCTGAAGCTGTTCGTTTCTTTCCAACAGTACATAACTAGTGTCAGTTATTGTGTTGGAGAAGTTGCTGACGCTTTTCGTGTCTTTCCAACAGTACATAACGAGTGTGTTATTGTGTTGGAGAAGTTTCTGATGCTGTTTATGTCTTTCCATCAGTACATAACGAGTGTCAGTTAGGGTGTAAGAGAAGTTGCTGAAGCTGTTCGTGTCTTCCCAACAGTACATAACTAGTGTCAGTTATTGTGTTGGAGAAGTTGCTGACGCTGTTCGTGTCTTTCCAACAGTACATAACTAGTGTCAGTTATTGTGTTGGAGAAGTTTTTGATGCTGTTCATGTCTTTCCAGCAGTACATAACGAGTGTCAGTTATTGTGTTGAAGAAGTTTCTGATGCTGTTCTTGTCTTTCCAGCACTACATAACGATTGTCAGTTAGGGTGTAAGAGAAGTTGCTGAAGCTGTTCGTGTCTTCCCAACAGTACATAACTAGTGTCAGTTATTGTGTTGGAGAAGTTGCTGACGCTGTTCGTGTCTTTCCAACAGTACATAACGAGTGTCAGTTATTGTGTTGGAGAAGTTTCTGATGCTGTTCATGTCTTTCCAGCAGTACATAACGAGTGTCAGTTATTATGTTGGAGAAGTTTCTGATGCTGTTCATGTCTTTCCAGCAGTACATAACGAGTGTCAGTTAGGATGTACTAGAAGTTGCTGATGCTGTTCATGTCTTTCCAATAGTACATAACGAGTGTCAGTTATTGTGTTAGAGAATGTGCTGACGCTGTTCGTGTCTTTCCAACAGTACATAACTAGTGTCAGTTATTGTGTTGGAGAAGTTGCTGACGCTTTTCGTGTCTTTCCAACAGTACATAACGAGTGTCAGTTATTGTGTTGGAGAATGTGTTGACGCTGTTCGTGTCTTTCCAACAATACATAACTAGTGTCAGTTATTGTGTTGGAGAAGTTGCTGACGCTTTTCGTGTCTTTCCAACAGTACATAACGAGTGTGTTATTGTGTTGGAGAAGTTTCTGATGCTGTTTACGTCTTTCCATCAGTACATAACTAGTGTCAGTTAGGGTGTAAGAGAAGTTGCTGAAGCTGTTCGTGTCTTCCCAACAGTGCATAACTAGTGTCAGTTATTGTGTTGGAGAAGTTGCTGACGCTGTTCGTGTCTTTCCAACAGTTCATAACGAGTGTCAGTTAGGGTGTACTAGAAGTTGCTGACGCTGTTCATGTCTTCCCTTCAGTGCATATCGAGTGTCAGGTATTGTGTTGTAGAAGTTGCTGACGCTGTTCGTGTCTTTCCAACAGTACATAACGAGTGTCAGTTATTGTGTTGGAGAATGTGCTGACGCTGTTCGTGTCTTTCCAACAGTACATAACGAATGTCAGTTATTGTGTTGGAGAAGTTTCTGATGCTGTTCATGTCTTTCCAGCAGTACATAACGAGTGTCAGTTAGGGTGTATGATAAGTTGCCGACGCTGTTCATGTCTTCCCATCAGTACATAACGAGTGTCAGTTAGGGTGTAGGAAAGGTTACTGACGCTGTTGATTTCTTCACATCAGTGCATAACGAGTGTCAGTTAGTGTGTACGAGAAGTTTCTGACGCTGTTCATGTCTTTCCATCAGTACATAACGAGTGTCAGTTATTGTGTTGTAGAAGTTGCTGACGCTGTTCGTGTCTTTCCAACAGTATATAACGAGTGTCAGTTATTGTGTTGGAGAATGTGCTGACGCTGTTCGTGTCTTTCCAACAGTACATAACGAATGTCAGTTATTGTGTTGGAGAAGTTTCTGATGCTGTTCATGTCTTTCCAGCAGTACATAACGAGTGTCAGTTAGGGCGTAGGACAAGTTGCTGACGCTGTTCATGTCTTCCCATCAGTACATAACGAGTGTCAGTTAGGGTGTAGGACAAGTTGCTGACGCTGTTCGTGTCTTCCCAACGGTACATAACGAGTGTCAGTTAGAGTGTACGAGAAGTTGCTGACGCTGTTGATGTCTTCCCAACAGTACATAACGAGTATCAGTCAGGGTGTAGGATAAGTTACTGATGTTGTTCATGTCTTTCCAACGGTACATAACGGGTGTCAGCTAGGGTGTAGGAGAAGTTGCTGACGCTCTTCGTGTCTTTCCAACAGTACATAACGAGTGTCAGTTATTGTGTTGGAGAAGTTGCTGATGCTTTTCATGTCTTTCCAACAGTACTTATCGAGTGTCAGTTAGGGTGTACGACAAGTTGCTGACGCTGTTCATGTCTTCCCAACAGTACCTATCGAGTGTCAGTTAGAGTGTACGAGAAGTTGCTGACGCTGTTGATGTCTTCCCAACAGTACATAATGAGTATCAGTTAGGATGTAGGATAGGTTACGGACGCTGTTCATGTCTTTCCAACAGTGCATATCGAGTGTCAGTTAGGGTGTAGGACAGGTTATTGACGCTGGTCATGTCTTTCCAACAGTATATAACGGGTGTCAGTTAGGGTGAAGGACAAGTTACTGACGCTGGTCATGTCTTCCCAACAGTACATAAAGAGTATCAGTTAGGGTGTAGGAGAAGTTGCTGGTGCTGTTTATGTCTTTCCATTAGTGCATAACGAGTGTCAGTTAGGGTGTAGGACAAGTTACTGATGCTGTTCATGTCTTTCCAACAGTATATAACGAGTGTCAGTTATTGTGTAGGAGAAGTTGCTGACGCTGTTCGTGTCTTTCCAACAGTACATAACTAGTGTCAGTTATTGTGTTGGAGAATGTGCTGAAGCTGTTCGTGTCTTTCCAACAGTACATAACTAGTGTCAGTTATTGTGTTGGAGAAGTTGCTGACGCTTTTCGTGTCTTTCCAACAGTACATAACGAGTGTGTTATTGTGTTGGAGAAGTTTCTGATGCTGTTTATGTCTTTCCAACAGTACATAACGAGTGTCAGTTATTGTGTTGTAGAAGTTGCTGACGCTGTTCGTGTCTTTCCAACAGTATATAACGAGTGTCAGTTATTGTGTTGGAGAATGTGCTGACGCTGTTCGTGTCTTTCCAACAGTACATAACGAATGTCAGTTATTGTGTTGGAGAAGTTTCTGATGCTGTTCATGTCTTTCCAGCAGTACATAACGAGTGTCAGTTAGGGCGTAGGACAAGTTGCTGACGCTGTTCATGTCTTCCCATCAGTACATAACGAGTGTCAGTTAGGGTGTAGGACAAGTTGCTGACGCTGTTCGTGTCTTCCCAACAGTACATAACGAGTGTCAGTTAGAGTGTACGAGAAGTTGCTGACGCTGTTGATGTCTTCCCAACAGTACATAACGAGTATCAGTCAGGGTGTAGGATAAGTTACTGATGTTGTTCATGTCTTTCCAACGGTACATAACGGGTGTCACCTAGGGTGTAGGAGAAGTTGCTGACGCTCTTCGTGTCTTTCCAACAGTACATAACGAGTGTCAGTTATTGTGTTGGAGAAGTTGTTGATGCTTTTCATGTCTTTCCAACAGTACTTATCGAGTGTCAGTTAGGGTGTACGACAAGTTGCTGACGCTGTTCATGTCTTCCCAACAGTACCTATCGAGTGTCAGTTAGAGTGTACGAGAAGTTGCTGACGCTGTTGATGTCTTCCCAACAGTACATAATGAGTATCAGTTAGGATGTAGGATAGGTTACGGACGCTGTTCATGTCTTTCCAACAGTGCATATCGAGTGTCAGTTAGGGTGTAGGACAGGTTATTGACGCTGGTCATGTCTTTCCAACAGTATATAACGGGTGTCAGTTAGGGTGAAGGACAAGTTACTGACGCTGGTCATGTCTTCCCAACAGTACATAAAGAGTATCAGTTAGGGTGTAGGAGAAGTTGCTGGTGCTGTTTATGTCTTTCCATTAGTGCATAACGAGTGTCAGTTAGGGTGTAGGACAAGTTACTGATGCTGTTCATGTCTTTCCAACAGTATATAACGAGTGTCAGTTATTGTGTAGGAGAAGTTGCTGACGCTGTTCGTGTCTTTCCAACAGTACATAACTAGTGTCAGTTATTGTGTTGGAGAATGTGCTGAAGCTGTTCGTTTCTTTCCAACAGTACATAACTAGTGTCAGTTATTGTGTTGGAGAAGTTGCTGACGCTTTTCGTGTCTTTCCAACAGTACATAACGAGTGTGTTATTGTGTTGGAGAAGTTTCTGATGCTGTTTATGTCTTTCCATCAGTACATAACGAGTGTCAGTTAGGGTGTAAGAGAAGTTGCTGAAGCTGTTCGTGTCTTCCCAACAGTACATAACTAGTGTCAGTTATTGTGTTGGAGAAGTTGCTGACGCTGTTCGTGTCTTTCCAACAGTACATAACTAGTGTCAGTTATTGTGTTGGAGAAGTTTTTGATGCTGTTCATGTCTTTCCAGCAGTACATAACGAGTGTCAGTTATTGTGTTGGAGAAGTTTCTGATGCTGTTCATGTCTTTCCAGCAGTACATAACGAGTGTCAGTTATTGTGTTGGAGAAGTTTCTGATGCTGTTCGTGTCTTTCCAACAGTACATAACTAGTGTCATTTATAGTGTTGGAGAAGTTGCTGACGCTTTTCGTGTCTTTCCAACAGTACATAACGAGTGTCAGTTATTGTGTTGGAGAATGTGTTGACGCTGTTCGTGTCTTTCCAACAATACATAACTAGTGTCAGTTATTGTGTTGGAGAAGTTGCTGACGCTTTTCGTGTCTTTCCAACAGTACATAACGAGTGTGTTATTGTGTTGGAGAAGTTTCTGATGCTGTTTACGTCTTTCCATCAGTACATAACTAGTGTCAGTTAGGGTGTAAGAGAAGTTGCTGAAGCTGTTCGTGTCTTCCCAACAGTGCATAACTAGTGTCAGTTATTGTGTTGGAGAAGTTGCTGACGCTGTTCGTGTCTTTCCAACAATTCATAACGAGTGTCAGTTAGGGTGTACTAGAAGTTTTTGACGCTGTTCATGTCTTCCCTTCAGTGCGTATCGAGTGTCAGTTATTGTGTTGTAGAAGTTGCTGACGCTGTTCGTGTCTTTCCAACAGTACATAACGAGTGTCAGTTATTGTGTTGGAGAATGTGCTGACGCTGTTCGTGTCTTTCCAACAGTACATAACGAATGTCAGTTATTGTGTTGGGGAAGTTTCTGATGCTGTTCATGTCTTTCCAGCAGTACATAACGAGTGTCAGTTAGGGTGTATGATAAGTTGCCGACGCTGTTCATGTCTTCCCATCAGTACATAACGAGTGTCAGTTAGGGTGTAGGAAAGGTTACTGACGCTGTTGATTTCTTCACATCAGTGCATAACGAGTGTCAGTTAGGGTGGACGAGAAGTTTCTGACGCTGTTCATGTCTTTCCATCAGTACATAACGAGTGTCAGTTATTGTGTTGTAGAAGTTGCTGACGCTGTTCGTGTCTTTCCAACAGTATATAACGAGTGTCAGTTATTGTGTTGGAGAATGTGCTGACGCTGTTCGTGTCTTTCCAACAGTACATAACGAATGTCAGTTATTGTGTTGGAGAAGTTTCTGATGCTGTTCATGTCTTTCCAGCAGTACATAACGAGTGTCAGTTAGGGTGTAGGACAAGTTGCTGACGCTGTTCATGTCTTCCCATCAGTACATAACGAGTGTCAGTTAGGGTGTAGGACAAGTTGCTGACGCTGTTCATGTCTTCCCAATAGTACATAACGAGTGTCAGTTAGGGTGTAGGACGAGTTGCTGACGCTGTTCATGTCTTCCCATCAGTACATAACGAGTGTCAGTTAGGGTGTAGGACAAGTTGCTGACGCTGTTCATGTCTTCCCAATAGTGCATATCGAGTGTCAGTTAGGGTGTAAGAGAAGTTGCTGACGCTGTTCATGTCTTCCCATCAGTACATAACGAGTGTCGGTTAGGGTGTAGGAGAAGTTGCTGACGCTGTTCATGTCTTCCCATCAGTACATAACGAGTGTCAGTTAGGGTATACGAGAAGTTTCTGACGCTGTTCATGTCTTTCCATCAGTACATAATGAGTGTCAGTTGCTGATACTCTCTATGTACTGTTGGAAAGACATGAACAGTGTCAGTAGCTTGTCCTACACCCTAACTGATACTCGTTATGTACTATTGGGAAGACATGAACAGCGTCCGCAACCTCTCGTACACCCTAACTGATACTCGTTATGTACTGTTAGAAAAACATGAACAGCGTCAGAAACTTCTGGTACACCCTAAGGGTGTACGGGGTGTACGAGAAGTTGCTGGCACATTCAAAGCGGTCCCGATTTTTCTTGGGGAGTTTGTACTTTTATTAGTTTTACCTTAATTAAGTGGATTAGTCGTATATTTGGTAATGGTAATTTAAGTGTGGATTATATAAGCCACGATATTTGACTTTCTTTACCCAATTATATTTTGTACCTATGACTAATTCATATTGAACCGCATCGGTGGTGTAATGATTAGCATGCTCGCCTCGAATGCGATAGATCGTGAGTTCGAGCGCCGATCGGGTGAAACCAAAACTATAAAATTGGTATTTGTTGCTTCTCCGCTAAGCACGCAGCATTAAGGAGAAAAAGCAAAGACTTGTCGGCTCGGAAACGGAAAATGTTTCCGAATGGAGCGACATGTCTATCCGCGGACTGTTGTTTCAGTGAGCTGGCACTGTAAAAAAATCCAACTAAGCGTGTTGGTTTAGTATAAAGCGGACCTCATCATTATCTCATTGACAATTAACTTGTTCTCGCCATGATATAGCTGAACAATTGCTGAGTTGACGTTAAACATTAATAACTCAATCACTCACTCTATCCTATTATAATATACTAATTAAAGAGACAAACTATATATGATATGAATCACTTGTACCGTTTGTCGTTGTCACAACCCTTTCCTCATTAATGGCTTATCATCGGCTTTGTATGAAGAGTAACATGATGTGTGTTACTAATAAAGCAAGACCTGTATATCATTCCGGAGCTTCTGAGTTCACCCTGGTTATTAGAGGGGTTCGTGTTGCTCAATCTTTAGTTTTCTGTATAGTGTTTTGTAAATCATTGTTTGTCCTTTTGTCATTTTTCTTTTAGCCATTGTATTGTTTGTCCTTTTTTCTATTTACAGCTGCTAATTACCTCTTTGGTATCTTGAAACTTTTCTTGTTATACTAGTATATTGTTCACTTGACATGACTTACCGAAAGTAATGGCTACTATCAAACCAACAAGCAGCATTTCTTCCCCCTTTTACTGATCCATTATGTATGTTACTATAAGTATTAGCTATAATCTGTCATAAATATATCAAAATAAATAGTTTTTGTAGATAGGGCAATTGTTGTGAATAAAATGCCACGTGTGACCGGGCTGTATACAAACCTTCCCTTCACAGTTTTATATGGTAATAAAACGTCCATAAATCAACACTACTTTCTTAATCTTCTTGTGTTATTTTCTAATATTCGCTGACGTATTATAGACAATAAATTCTACTAATCGATAATAAACCCTAAATAGGTACTTGTATGTACATTTCTGGAATTGAAAGCCAATTTTTTTTAATAACAAAACATACCAATTTGTGAAACACAAAAAATAAATACAAACAGCCAGAACTAGCACAAATCCAATAAAAAATGGCAGAAACAGTGGCAAAATCGATTCCCACCAAACACATACAATCATCGCTCACTCGTATGACTTAGTACAGTTACTTCAATACAAAGTGGTGGACTACAGCTAGGTTAATGGACCAAAGCTTATAGAAAGACGATGCGGCCATGCAAGTGTTTTCCACATGTGGGAAAATTTGACTCTGATATAATTGGATGATCAGCGTTGTAACTATACAGACTACCTACCATACGAATCACAGATAACATAATAGTGGTATTATTTCAGTCTTCTATCTCTCAGTTAATTGCTAATCACCAGTGATAAACAAAACCCGTCCCTACATGGTTTCATAATATAATTCGTAAAGCAACGTGCTCAATCAATATGAACCACGTCCAAAATAAACCATAACAAGTAAAAATCAAAAAAGCAAAAACAAAAAACAAACAAACAAACAAACAAACAAACAAAGAACAAAATGCACTTGATTCATAACACGATTGATGTAATATTAATTGGAATATGAATGCAATTTCTGCCTCTCATTAACTAGGACGACATTGACTAAAACACATTTAGGATATTGTATATAAAAGATGGGGGCTTTATGAAACGGTCTTCCATTCACAAAAGCATCCATTTCTATATACAAATGGAGAAACCACCCTTAGCACTGATGGTTTTCCCCATTCGAAAACTAATCACAAATATGTTTAAAATATAAATTAAGAATAAAATATTAGTAGAATCGGTTGTAATTCTTGTCATTGTCGTAAGTATAACGAATGTCTCGCATTTTTTACCCTTCAAGAAAATAAAAATAAATGTAAAAAGTCATATAAATCATGTAGAAGATCATTTAATATTTCACATTTATTAATCCAGAAGACAATTAATCTTACAACTGAATACAAAGAATAGCAAAGTTCACTTGACAAATATTCCAATGTCATGCGGTTGATATGAACAATTAACAAGTTCAAATGTAATAAATTGTCATTAAAGAAATGTTAAGTGCTTTTACAAATTATTATAATAACTACATTTCGGAAATAACACAACACACTAATTTATGTGGTTTTAGATATTATGCTGGTGGGTTATGGAATATCCACACAAGAACAGATTTGATTTTTTTTTAAATTGTTGGTGTTTAACGCCACTTTCAGCAATATTTCAGCTATATCATGGCAACCAGTTTTAGTGGTGTATGAAGCCGGAGGACCCGGAGAAAACCACCGACCATGGGCAAGCAACTGGTGAATTTTATCACTTGCGGATGCGAGTCGACTGCACCCTTTTTTGTAATTTACAAAGCCGGGCGCGAACTCACGCCGTAAAAAAATTAGTCCAGTCTATATACGCCAGAAAAAGGCGTGACCTAGAACAAATTGCAACAGAAGGTTTCTTGGGCTCATCTTGAAGCTGGGAGTGTCCTCATTAACATATTAAAAGTCGCCGAAAATCCCAAGTTGCCTTCTTGCAATTTTTGGGGTAAAAACAAGGGATTTTGAAGAAAAATCGCTGAAAACTGGAAATTTCGCATGTTCACTCTACTTTGCAGAATATTACCAATTTCTCTAAAAATATCTTGTTATTATTGAACATTCTTTCCAACAAAATAAAAAAAATCGATCCATATTCTCCCCAGGTGGCTATTTTTTTGGTAAAATTTCAATAAAGAAAAAAAAAAATGCTGAAAACTGAAATTTTGAAAAAATTATATTTTCCGTGGCAGAATAAATTAAATCATGACTGTTTCGGTACAGATTAATAAAGAATGTTTTGAAATATAATTAAATGTCAATTGTTAACAATCAGTTGGTGTTTGTTTAATAGAAAAAAATAGAAACATCTTATTTTCCTTCCCTAGATTAACGACATTATGTGATAAAGTTTGTCAGTGACTTGTGACAGGTCGGTGGTTTTCTCCGGGTACTCCAGTTTCCTCCATCAATAAAACTGACAGCGACTATATAACTGAAATATTGTTGAAAGTGGGGCTAAACACCATAAACATACATACATAGATGAACGAAAATGGAAAATTTCAAAATTCACCAAAAATCCCCACCAAAAAAATTAAATGAAAGTTCTGATATCGCTTAAGTTAGCAATACATGTATCTTTCAAATATCAACATTAGGCATCAACTATTCGTCTGAATCAGAGTCCTGATCGTCGCATGCAGACATGTTGCTACATGTATTCGCTCGGCATTCAGTGCAAGCGACAGCACATTCCAGACCATGCTTTCTATAGTTACAGCGTTTTGAATCGCAGTTTGTCTTACATCTGCAATATATCGTTTTCAGAAGTTCATCTGGAGCAGGTGGCAAACTCGATCTGATTGGCACGCACATGTTGTGTTCAATAGACCATCCCCAATATTTTGCTTCCATATTGTCAACCTCACCGATCCATTGTTTCACTTGATGAAACACTCGCAAAATATGAAAGTGTGCAGCGTTTGACGTCGGAAGCAAAAACGATGCCATCAACTATCGAGGAATAATAGTTAGTTCTGCCTGTAATTAGTAAGATCGTCGAAGCAGTGATCAGAGATAGAATACAACCATTGATCCATGATATGCAAAATCCAACGCAAAGAGGGTTTACGAAAGGATCGTCCCCCATGAATGCTGCTATACCTGTCGAAGAAGCATACAAAATATTATCCGACGAAAAGCAAATTGGGCATCTTATTCTTCTCGATGCAAAAGCTGCATTCGACAAAGTTATACATTCACATCTGTTCCGGCGTATGTACCACGCGGGAATTCAGGACAAAACGTGGACTGTTATTAAAAGCTTGCAACACAATGCGGAAAGCTGCATACAATGGGCAGGAAGCACGTCCGATTGTTTTAAGGTCGGTATGGGAGTCCGACAAGGAGGTATCCTTAGTACTGATCTCTATAAACTATATATCAACCCACTATTAGACCGTTTGCGAGATGTAGGTATAGGACTGAAAATAGGAAACATCAACGTTAACAACACAGGATGTGCAGACGACATCGCACTACTCAGTACTCAGCTCAGTGATGCACAGATCATGGTCAACATGGCTCTTGACTTTGCGAACCTCGAGGGATATGAATTACAACCAAAGAAAAGTGTAGCAATCCACATTAGAGGAAACAACAAACAGTGCGAAACAACCAACGAGAAACTTAATATGGGGAATATCACCATGCCCAAGGTGGAGCAAGCTACTCATTTAGGTATCATCAAAACAACAACGATGAAACACAATATCCAAACCAATGTTGATGAAAATATAACTAAAGCAAGACGTAGTGCATACAGTCTATTCGGATGTGGATTTCATGGACACAACGGCCTGGATCCCAAGTCCCTACTACACATCTACAAAACCTACATAACACCAGTATTGCTTTACGGTATGGAGCTATTATTACCGTCCTCAAAACATCTTGAACAACTAGAACTCTTCCAGAAAAGGATACTAAAACAAATCCTGTCATTACCGATGAGCTGTCCGGACCCAGCCGTTTATATACTAACTGGAATTCTACCAATAGAAGCACAAATTCATATAAAGCCCTCACATTCTTCAACAACGTCTGTCATCAGGGCGAAAAAAAACACTGAGAAAAAACTTGCAAGAAGACAACTAACCGTGAAGGAGGAATCTAATAACAGCTGGTTTATATGTGTCAACAAAATACTACGAAAATACGACCTGAAAGAGGCGTACAACTATTTGGACAATCCTATAAAAAAAATCACGATGGATCTCGTTGGTGAAATCAACAGTGAATGACCACTGGTGTACCCAGCTAACAACTCTAGCACAACTTTACAAAGGGCTGCAATATCTTAGTAACCACAACCTGAGCAAGTGCAAAATACATCCTATTTTGAAGCACAGATGCTACTCATCATTAGACATCAGTAGAATTCCAGTAAAATTAAGACCCGTCACCGGGACATACGTGCTGCAAACAAAACGCATTAAGTACTACAGAAATGAAAGTGACCCAACATGCCTGCTATGCGGAGCAGCTGAAGAGAATGTATTACACTTCATTCTCCAATGTGAAAAACTACACTCAGAGAGAGTAGCTTTACTGTCCGAGATCAACCTATATGGCAAAATGAGTTCCAAAATAATGAAAATTTTGACCAACTACAACTGCTAATGGACAATACAATCAAGGTGAAACCTACCAAGAAAAGCTCAGCCAGCATAGCCAGACTCGAAGGTCTATCAAGGAGATTAATGTTCAAATTGCATATTAAGAAAACGAAGCTTCTGGAGAGTGATAGAGACAAAATACAGACAACAATGAAGAAACGGAACTAACATTGCGAAAAGGGGGAAGGGAGAGCCGTCCGGGGATTGCCCAAGAATCCATTACAATAAACTGTGATAATTGTTTTATATTTTAGACTTTGAAAGATGACGTTTTAGATCTTAAACTGTAGATACGATTCGTTTTAGATTTTAGGATGTGGCAATTACTTTTTAAACCATACGAACAGAGACTTTTAGATTTTAAACAGTGATGCGTCTTCTTAAATTTTTCCAATACATGCAACATGCATATGTTATACGTAATGTCGGGACAATCGTTGTGGATTGTTTTAACTTGATTTGATAAACTTTTATATCCCGTGTGAATAAGTCTGATTTTTAGTGTACATACATTTTATTCATGGATACGGAGGTGATGGGATTTTCACTCACACAGCACTGTACAGCGCATCGCCACCCAACACACGTTTAACATACGACACAGTATGGTTCTCTTTTGAAGGAGGTAAAGATACAGAGGTAAGGTAAGGTAAACTGGCGTTCCATAGATTTTTTTTTCGTCAGCATCTACTTATTATTGAAATCCGCGAATTTAAGTGCTAATTCGATCAAACACTTGAAATAAATATCTCTGTCCAATATATAATAACAAATTTTTACACAAAATTTAGCAGAAAGTAATTTTAAAAGGCTTTACAAAGCTCTTTTTGGGTTGAGAATGGAGGATTATGGGAATTACGTCTGCTAAATTTGAATGTCATAGATATTGACCTGTTTGTTCACTTTTCATGGGTGTTTTGGTAAAATTGAACATACTTGTTGTAGTAACTTCATAGAAATATATTATATTATTATTACGCTTACCTAGATATGGATGATAATTCCTATTTTCATTGCTTTCCGTCTGAGTTGTATTTTCCGGAAAATCTCTGATTCGGCTATGGAGGATCCGTAGTGACAAAACGATAGAAGTAAAAAGTACTAATTTTTTATCTTAATTTCTGTCTTTAATACTTAAAATTTTCATGGCGATTTTTTATTGGTTACTCTATGGGTTAAAGTGAAAATGCTGGCGTATTTATAATTTCTGTTGCAATTTGTTTTGGGTCTACGGGTCTATTGACTGGACTAAATTGGTGAAAGGCTTGTATGAGTTGTTAGGTAATCCAACTATCTAACTTTGTTATGAGACAATACACACTTGGCCGATCTTAATATACTATTGCATCGTCATTTATCTCTGGCAGTCAAACCATGAGACATTAATTTTATACCCATTTTTACATGCATGCTAGGAGCCGTCGTGGCCGTGATCGTATGGTATTTGGATTTACAACTACCTATGCAGTCAGTGCCTATCACCACTAAAGTTGTGAACTCGAATCCGCTCATGGCGATGTGTACTGGATACAACATCATGTGATGAAGTTTGTCGGTGACTTGCGACAGCACGGTGGTTTTCTCCTGTTTCCACCACCAATGAAACTGACAGCCACGATGCAACTGAAATATTGTTGAAAGTAGCGTTAAATACCATAACCCTAACCGTACTGCTGATCTTGTTCCAGAATGAAGGGATAAGAGGACATAACTCCATTTTCAACAACATTTCAGTCATATCATGGCGGTCAGTTTTATTAGAAGAGACAGAAGTCACTGACATACTCTATTCTATAAGTTTGTATCAATCAATCAATCAATCAATCAATCAATCAATCAATCAATCAATCAATCAATCAATCAATCAATCAATCAATCAATCAATCAATCAATCAATCAATCAATCAATCAATCAATCAATCAATCAATCAATCAATCAATCAATCAACCAATCAATCAATCAATCAATCAATCAATCAATCAATCGAACATTAGTGGTGATATGCTCTGATTACATCAGTAGATGGTAATAATTGAACTTGTAACATACGATCATGGTGAAGACGGATCTCTCTGGCCGTGAAATGCTGATATAAAACTATGCGAAATCTATATGAATTCTGATCACACAAAAGGTAAACACCACTTTAATGCAGGGTGTTAGGTATTAATCAATCTAATTAAAATAACAGGTTTATTGTATTCTTTTCTTTCTATTTTTGTTGATGCATGAACATTTGACAAAATCTCGTAGAAGGAGACGTCAAGGTTCATATTTTCAACCGACAAATCAGAGATGAGTCTACCGTTTAAAAACCAGTACACATAATCTCGTTGAGATTAGGATTCCGAAGAAATTTGCTGTCTGTATCTTCATACTAATCTCGTTTCAAGCCCTATCAAAGGTATTCTGGAAATTTAAAAACTAATACAATTTAACCCCCGGTGCATTCCGATGGATATTTTGGCATGGACGGATTGTGTCAGATCAAGTGCAGGTAAGATTTCATATATATAGACATATTTTCTAGTTCAAATCTGCAAAATTATTGATATTTTCTTACTTTTTACAGCGTCTATCAGATAAAATAATCCAAAATCCACTTCGAACTGTCCGCCATTTTAATGAATTCATGAACTACACCACGTGATCAAAATCGTCACGGATTTTGTTACAGCCTGTTTCTAAATTCAAGATGTCGATATCAAATATGTTATTATAAGTTAAAAATTCCATATAAACGGCTTGAACTTTTTTTATGTTGTTATAAATATTTTATTAAAACCAATCAACAGCCCATAAAGGATATGCTTGCATATATACAAAACATATTTGACATCGATCTTTAATCTAGAAACAGACTGTAACAAAATATGTGACGATTTTGATCACGTGGTGTAGTTCATGAGTTCATTAGAATGGCGGATAGTTCGAAGTGGATTTTGGATTATTTTATCTGATAGACGCTGTAAAAGGTAAGAAAATATCAATATTTTTGCAGATTTGAACTAGAAAATATGTCTATATCTTACCTGCACTTGATCTGGCACAATCCGTCCATGCCAAAATATCCATCAGAATGCACCGGGGGTCAAAAAAAATATTTCCAGAATACCTTTGATAGGGCTTGAAACGAGATTAGAATGAAGATACAGACAGAAAATTTCTTCGGAATCCTAATCTCAACGAGATTACAGTACACACAAAGAGCCTTTATTCGATTGATCAATATATTAAGCCATCTTACCAATGATTGGAGGGTCAAAGATGAATGAGTGAAAGTTTACAAGCTATGACCTCAAAATAAAAAAGACATAAAAAAGATACAACAAACATCTTTTAATTAGATTTTGTTTTAATGTGATACTTTTTTCATATTGAACAAAATAGACGATGTGAAAATCATTCAAAAAAATACATCTGACTAAATAAACTATTGAAAATATAAACTCTTGTCCTGTAATCATTACATTGACTGTACAGTAAATATAAACTCTTGTCCTGTAATCATTACATTGACTGTACAGTAAATATAAACCCTTGTCCTGTAATCATTACATTGACTGTACAGTAAAGATAAACTCTTGTCCTGTAATCATTACATTGACTGTACAGTAAATATAAACCCTTGTCCTGTAATCATTACATTGACTGTACAGTAAATATAAACCCTTGTCCTGTAATCATTACATTGACTGTACAGTAAAGATAAACTCTTGTCCTGTAATCATTACATTGACTGTACAGTAAATATAAACCCTTGTCCTGTAATCATTACATTGACTGTACAGTAAATATAAACCCTTGTCCTGTAATCATTACATTGACTGTACAGTAAATATAAACTCTTGTCCTGTAATCATTACATTGACTGTACAGTAAATATAAACTCTTGTCCTGTAATCATTACATTGACTGTACAGTAAATATAAACCCTTGTCCTGTAATCATTACATTGACTGTACAGTAAATATAAACCCTTGTCCTGTAATCATTACATTGACTGTACAGTAAATATAAACTCTTGTCCTGTAATCATTACATTGACTGTACAGTAAATATAAACTCTTGTCCTGTAATCATTACATTGACTGTACAGTAAATATAAACTCTTGTCCTGTAATCATTACATTGACTGTACAGTAAATATAAACTCTTGTCCTGTAATCATTACATTGACTGTACAGTAAATATATGTCTTGTTTAATAAATTAGAGATACTGATATGACATATCGATGAAATAAAAACATGGATATGTATAAGATACATTACTATTGAAACAAAGGAAGCGGTCCGTATTAGGATATAACGGGTTTTTGTTTCATTCCGAGTACTCGGGTGAAGGCCGTGAGAACAGTTTGCTAGAGAACGAGTTTTCCTTATTTTCCTATACTTTAAACATATTTTATTGTCAAACAAATACAGACAATGGATCAGACACAGTTATAAACTTACGAGGTCTTCTCCGTTACATATAAATCACTAATTAGACAATATATTACAAAAACATAACATCATTTCATTCATAATTATTTGAGAAAAATGACATAGTATTGCAAGATTTATTGCGATTGATATTGAGTCGTTGCCGTCAGATGAGTTAGAAGTACATAAACATTAGACAAATCTTTTAGTGTCTAGTATGTATCTGTGAACAGCTGTTAAAAGTGAGCAGTTGACATCATATGCAAAATCTGAATTTTCATGCAATATATTGTTAATGGATATATCTAACTCAAGATCTCTAATATTGTTCAACATAACATTTCTCTGATAAACAAATAATTTACAGTGCAAGAAGTAGTGTTCATTGTTTTCCACATAATTGTCACAGTTACAGTAACAAGAATCGATTAGATTACATCTAAAAAGGTCACCTTTTAAGCTACTACAATTTTGCCTTAAACGAGTATGTAGAATACTTGCCAGACGTGAACCAAACGAAAACTATTTATGAGGTCTTACTGGATTGTTGTAGTAAGTCTTTAATCTAGATTTGAGTATGCAATTACTAGGTAAATCTCTGATATATTGAGGTAAATTATTCCAGAGATGAGCAACATTTGCCAAATTCTTAAGCTGAATCATAAAAAGAAACAACAAAAACATGCGCCTGTAACATCAATCTGTGTACACGGCCTGTAAATCGCCTGTAACATCAATCTGTGTACACGACCTGTAAATCGCCTGTAACATCAATCTGTGTACACGGCCTGTAAATCGCCTGTAACATCAATCTGTGTACACGGCCTGTAAAACGCCTGTAACATCAATCTGTGTACACGGCCTGTAAATCGCCTGTAACATCAATCTGTGTACACGGCCTGTAAATCGCCTGTAACATCAATCTGTGTACACGGCCTGTAAATCGCCTGTAACATCAATCTGTGTACACGGCCTGTAAATCGCCTGTAACATCAATCTGTGTACACGGCCTGTAAATCGCCTGTAACATCAATCTGTGTACACGGCCTGTAAATCGCCTGTAACATCAATCTGTATACACGGCCTATAAATCGCCTGTAACATCAATCTGTGTACACGGCCTATAAATCGCCTGTAACATCAATCTGTATACACGGCCTGTAAATGATATTAGAGTCCGCATTTACAATAGAATTGCTGTGGGTGATTATTGTACAACTAATTTAGTGTGCACGACGCGTTTCTGGAATACTCTTCATCGGGTCGCTCAATGTCGAAAGATTGGAAAGACAAATGATTTAATGGGGTTTTTAGTAGGATTCGTGTTACTCGATCTTTAGCTTTGTATGTATTTTTTGTTGATCGTTGTTTGTCCTTTTGTACTTTTTCTTTTGGCCATTGTGTTGTCTGTTCTTCTTCGATATACGGTTTCTGATTGTTCCTTTGATATCTTCAAACTCTTCTTAAGTCATTAGGATAAAAACACTTGAGGGTTGTATAAACTTTGTATGAATTTTATCTTGCTAGTTCGATACTCTATGTTAGGTTATCATCACTGTTGTATAATGTCAAATAGGATCTGTTTCAGTTAGAATTTATTTCGGGACCCATAAAATTGGGAGGAGTCCTTTTGCGCCAATTTCACTTTTTCAGAAGTATCATTTGCGCCAACTATTTTTTTTCAAAAGATGTCAATTGCGCCAGAATGCGGAAGTCGTTCGCGCCAATTTACCTATACACTTATTTCATTTACCTTTTGACTTATCGCATACATGTATATCAGTCTTCGTAAATAAAGTTAGCTTAACCCCGCCATCTTTCATTGAAGATCATGTAGCGAGCCAAAAAGTGATAGGTCATGTATTTGTGCGTTAGGGGGTATACATTTTGCCCCTTTCAATGATTGTACATGTAATTTTGTATTGGATTTTGAAACTGTTCCGACACAGGGGCATTTAAAAAAGATTTATTTCGCAAAAAAAAAAAAAAAAAAAAAAAAAAACCCCAAAAAAACCAAAGACCTGTCACGTGCACAATTTGCAACTTGTAACGAAAATTTATTCAAATTATTACCAAAAATAAAAATGTGTTAAGTCACATGTAAATTTATTATATGATATATTTATAGATCAGTTTGACATTAATTACTAAATGCCTTCAATCATTTAACAATTAATTTTGCTTTGTATTAAATATTTTGAGAATTTAAGCGAAGTATCTTGTTTGATTTCACACAAAACTAAAAGGTAGGATACATTTGGGCTAATAGCCTTCGTAGACAATTAATTTTACTGTAATTTGCTTGTAGCAATTTTATAAATGTATTATGATATATACAAATGTATACAAATGACAATTATTTATAATTGTTTATATGTTAATTAACCTGGCTTAGATTATGTCGACGAAGGCCGACTGTTTCAATTGTTCACGTAAGTATTTTCATATTTAAATTTAGTCAAGCTTAAACACTCTTTGAAATAGATATCGAATATTTTAATGAAATTCTACATTTCTACTACCGCCAAGTAAATTTGACACACAAATGTGTATGAATAATTAATTAAAAAATATACATAACCAACGTTAAATGGATGATTTTTGTTAAATATATAAGTATACAAAAATGTACAGATATTACACCAAATTCGATTGGGTGGGTAACCACTTTAGGAGATAATTTTTTCCTTGAATAATCAATTTTATTCAAACTTCTCCAGCACAAGTCTATACTTTGTACCTTTCTGATGCAAATGTATTGAATGGGTTTGTTTGGCTTATGGTGTTTAACGCCATTGTCAACAATATTTCAGCTATATCGTGGCGGCCAGTTTTATTGGTGGAAGAAACCGTAGTATCCGGGGAAAACCACCGACCTGTCGCAAGTTTCTAACAAATTGTGTCACATAACGTTGTATCGAGTACACCGCGCCATGAACGTGGTTCGAACTGACAACTTGAGTGGTGATAGGCACTGATTGCAGTGGTACTTGTAAATCAAACTACTATACGACCATGAGGGCCCGGGTGGCTCAATGAGTTAGATAGTTTGATTACCTAACAACTCATACAAGCCTATCACCAATACGGCGTGAGTTCGTGCCCGGCTTTGTAAATTACAAAAAGGGTGCACTCGACTCACAGTCACAAGTGATAAAGTTTACCAGTTGCTTGCCCATGGTCGGTGGTTCTCTCTGGGTACTCCGGCTTCTTCCACCACTAAAACTCGTCGCCATGATATAGCTGAATTATTGCTGAAAGTGGCGTTAAAGACCAACAATCCAAAATCGATCAAACTATATGACCACGAACACGATGACACCTTTATTGAATGCATAGTATTCGTTATTAACACATTCGCTTCTAAGCAAATATGGATTGTCAGATTCTGATACAGTCCAAGAACTGTATCAAGAGGTGTTAATAATATTGCATTTCCCATGAAAATTAGAAAAGAAAACCAAACATGTTCGGTTCATCTTTACCGACAGTTGCTTGTAGGAGGGCTCATGTTTTATTTACGTTATTTATGTTTGTTTGAGTATAGTAATGTTCAATACATATTGTATGTTTTTCTACGTTTTGTGCATCCCATGTTGCCAGTTTCTCTGGATTTTCCATTTTGTATTGCCCCTTTGGTATTCTCTAACGTCTATTCAAAGGATATCCATATTATTTAAATCACACAATCTTGTGTACTAATGGTATTGTTGGGAATGTCACTTTCAAAAAACAAGTTATCTTTAACATACAAAAAAAAAATAAAAAAAAATACATAAATAAAAAAAAATAGTGACAATTTATTATTTTGACATTTGTTTTTTAATTTCATTTTGAAAGTTTTATTTGTATACCTCAGGCTAGTTGGTTTCACGCGGTTTTGTCAATATACTACTTCACATGATATGACAATTCGACATACATGTGTCCAACTCATATTGTGTTGTGTTTTTGTTTTGTTTTTCGTCGTCTTGTGTACACTATAGTGCCAGTTTAACTGGATTGTCTATTTTTACTTGCACCTTCGGTATCCTCTGACGTTTATTTAAATGCTTCCTCCTCTCTGCACGACAATCACTATATTATAATAAATATATGATCATACATGTTGCGCGCAAATCAGTGGGGCTGTCACAATATGGAGTTATATATGAGTAATTAATTAAAATAGCAAACAAATGGAAGTGACGAATCGAACATTATTCTATTTCAGAAACTTAGAATATATCATTTCCCCCAGATAGTTCATTATACTACAATTATTCAGAAATCGTAGAATATATTACCCCCTCCCCCCGATATTCCTGTATATTGCCATAACATCTTTGTGGACGATACTATATATACTATAGACTGTCATACATGCGGTTTCTCTATTCTAATTTCAGGTAGCACAAACAAATACTAAGCTATTCACACGTAAATATGATTATCATTTGGCTGTGGTGTCTATTGCTAAGTAACTGGTACAGTTTAGCTCAGGAATGTCCCGAGTACATGAGAACTCATTATGATTATATCATTGGTATGTTAAATGTAAACATGTATTATTTTAAATAAGGAAATATTGAAATGAATTTACAACTACCTTTGCAATCAGTGCCTATCACCACTGATGTTGTGAGTTCGAATCTCTATGAGGGCTCAAGGTGTACAACATTATGTGATAAAGTTTGTCAGTGACTTGCTACAGGTCAGTCATTTTCTCCGGATCCTTTGGTTTCCTCCACCAATAAAACCGACCGCCTGATATAACGGAAATATTGTTGAAAGTGGCGTTAAACACCATCAAGCAAACACACACAACATAAACACCAAGCCACAACGACTGATGTTACATAATCTAAATGAAACTAGGTCCTAACATGGGACAAGCACACACATGCGTAGCGGGGTTAAATGGATACAAACCACGCAGTGAATTTATCTTTTCTAATTGATCATGTTTGTAATCGATATCAATCACTTTATATATCATTAATTATATTGTATACTTCTATGACTAATGAAATATATTCAATACATTTAAATCACCTTCATAATATGTAAATTATGTATGCATATGTAAACATATTATGATATAGTATTTGTAATATAAATTCTCATTAATCATTAGACTTTTTCATAGTGATTGATTTTTGTTAAAGTAATAATGACAGTATTAATTATCTAATTATCCCACAATATACAACACAGCCATCTGTGGTTTAATAAAATTCTGAGCGGATTATATTTTTGTTACGGAAAATCTTTTTCATTTCGTGGAACAATATTTCTACAATAAAATGTTTATATATCTTAAACAACATAGAACATTTGATATACTTACATATTTATTTTACTTATCTTCTGTTCAGAAATTAATATTTCACAGAGTAACATTATTTTTGCTTATATCAAAACAAAACAAATGTAAACGAAGTAAGTTATATGTAGCCTTTTCTGTTATGCTTAGTCGGGGCAGGTACCGCAGGTTCAGTGCTGGCTGCCAGATTATCAGAAGATCCACACGTTTCAGTGTTGATGTTAGAAGCTGGTGATAAGGATACAGATAGACCAGAAACACCATTCATTACTACCCCTGGATTAGCCAGCCAACTACGAAATAGTTCTATAGACTGGAAGTTTATAACAGCTCCACAACACAATGCTTTACGTGGATATAACAACAGGGTAAGTAATTACTGTATCTACTTAAGAAATAAATCATGGAAGCCAGAATGTGTTTTGAGTTTTAACATGGGTTGGCGGATATTAGTAAATTGTATCCCTCGCCATGATCCGCCAACCCATGTTAAACTCAAAACTCATTCTGACTTCCATGAATTATTTCGATTCTGATATGTCTAAAAGTACAAATACGGTAGTATACTTTGATTGGAAGACGGTAATTTATATTTACGTTTGCAGACAATGTCGCACACAATTTATGCTGCCAAATTCGAGCAGACGATAATTCATCAACATGTACATTTACGACGGGAAAGTCAGTCACATGCACCGGCGCATGTGCTTTTGCGAAAGAAGGACGTCATGTTAGAATCTCTATAAAATCATGTTGTAGAGAGATTAGCAAAAATTCAAGAGTAGAAGTTGATTTGAGAGTTGTCAGAGTATAACGTTTGCTTTTCCCTTTGCTTCACTGAAGACATTTTAAGTTATATGGGTTTATCTATTTGTACTTTAATTCAGTCTAATTAAAAACTGATTTTATCTGGATCTGGCGATCGACTAATATCTCACAATATCCTGTATCAGGTGACACTTCAAGTGACCAATCAATAACGAACATACGACAATTGGGGGTTTTCAACTGTCTAACGGCTTACGAAAAAAGTAGGGCTAGATCAACAGCGATTCCGAATGTGAAAGAAAAATCACCGATATTGAATGTTGTTACATGTTAATTGATGGTCAGGTACAAAATAAATAAGATAACACACATACTATTTTAGTTTAATGGTTGTGTATCCTTTTAAATGCTACACAAATGTATGTAATGTTGTAGCTATGATAATAAACTTTGAAACACAATGAAAGATTAAAAGATTCTGTCTCTAAAAACGTGATATACAAAAAAAAGCCCGAAGATACCAAAGGTGTAATCAGAAGCCGTAAATCTAAGATACCAAAGGTGTAATCAGAAGCCGTAAATCTAAGATACCAAAGGTGTAGTCAGAAGCCGTAAATCTAAGATACCAAAGGTGTAATCAGAAGCCGTAAATCTAAGATACCAAAGGTGTAATCAGAAGCCGTAAATCTAAGATACCAATGGTGTAATCAGAAGCCGTAAATCTAAGATACCAAAGGCGTAATCAGAAGCCGTCAATCTAAGATACCAAAGGTGTAATCAGAAACCGTAAATCTAAGATACCAAAGGTGTACTCAGAAGCCGTAAATTTAAGATACCAAAGGTGTAATCAGAAGACGTAAATCTAAGATACCAAAGATGTAATCAGAAGCCGTAAATCTAAGATACCAAAGGTGTAATCAGAAGCCGTAAATCTAAGATACCAAAGATGTAATCAGAAGCCGTAAATCTAAGATACCAATGGTGTAATCAGAAGCCGTAAATCTAAGATACCAAAGGCGTAATCAGAAGCCGTCAATCTAAGATACCAAAGGTGTAATCAGAAGCCGTAAATCTAAGATACCAAAGGTGTACTCAGAAGCCGTAAATCTAAGATACCAAAGGTGTAATCAGAAGCCGTAAATCTAAGATACCAAAGGTGTAATCAAAAGCCGTAAATCTAAGATACCAAAGGTGTAATCAGAAACCGTAAATCGAAGAACAGACAATACAATGACCAACAGACTAAGGATTAAAAAGACAAACAACGATCTACAAAACATTACACAATCGAGCAGCACAACTCCTACTAAAAACCGGGGTTGAACTCAGGTGCTCCCGGAAGCATAAGCAGCTCCTCTTCTATATTAGGCACACGTCTTATAAGTTACATATTTTTGATTCACATCAAATTTGAGAACTATCGTAGCTTCTGTGTGTCTAAATCTACATTATACAGCAAGTCCGAAGAAAAATAGAATTGGGTAAATTTATTGATGAATTTATGCAAAATAGATGCAGCATGTGTGCAACTTAGTCTTACCAATGATAAAGCAACATTGGATATTTCTCTCGAAATGGATATTTGAAGCGTAATTTTATATGTTATAACGACCTTCCATTGGTTTTTCAGCAAGCTGCGTTACCTCAAGGTAAAGTAATCGGTGGTACATTCGCCATGAATGATATGATTTATCAACGTGGAAGTCAAGATATATTTAATGAATGGGAGGTAAAAGGAGCTAAAGGATGGGGATTTAAGAATGTTCTACCATATTTTGTTAAGTCGGTGGATACAAAAGTTCCTGAGCTATCTAAATCAGGTAAAATAAAAAAAAAAGATTAATCTACTTTCAGCAAAATAACAGCATCTCAAAACAAACAAATAAAAACCAGAAAACCAACAATCCAAACAACAGTGCCTTATACAAAACAGGACACTGATTGACTGATTGATTTTATTGTGTTTAACGCCACTTTCAACAATATTTCAGCTATATCATGGCGACCAGATTTAGTGGTGGTAGAAGCCGGAGTACCGGGAGAGAACCACCGACCATGGGCAAGCAACTGGTAAGCGTTATCACTTGCGGCTGTGAGTCGAGTGCACCCTTTTTGTAATTTGCAAAACCGTGCGCGAACCCACGTCGTATTGGTGATAGGCTTGTATGAATTGTTAGGTAATCCCACTACCTAACTCATTAAGCCACCCGGGCCCTGTCGCACAAAGTGAAGTGGTGTAACAAATGTAATTGACCTTACTACACAACTATTTATTAACTGTGAAAATATGAAATAAATACATAAATAAATAATACACATCATCAGAACAGAATCATTATACCCGAGACATGAGTTGCCAAAAAGGTAAAGATCTAAAGCAAGAAATTTACCCGTTATTTGTACATTCATGTAATACATATCCCTAATAACTAGAACGTTAGTTCCTATGTTCAGAATAAAAGCTAAAATGACAAAAAAAATAAAAAAATAAAAAAAATAAAAAAAAAAATAAAAAAACCCATAGCACTTCAAACTACGTAGAGAAATAGCATTAAAACAAGTGAAGAACTTTACTAATACTAATCTGACATGCTTAATGACTGAGATTATAGTACATGTTTTCTAAATGGTTTACACTAAAACATGGGTTGTATTGTCTTTTATGTCCTTCATTACAAAAAGAAGGACATCTTAAATGAACCAAATACTGAGATAAAATGTTTGCAGCTTCGATATCTAACTGAATGGACCATAATTCGTTATTGCAGATTTCCATCGGAACTGTGGACCCCTGACTATATCCACGCTACAACCAACGCCATTGTTAAATGTTTACTTCAATGCCACGACATCTCTTGGTTATAATGCTATCAGTTGTAATGACAAAGATGATGAAGGTATGCATAGAACAGACAGGACCGCCAAGAGAATTTTTGGGCCCCAGAGCAAAAGGAAACTTAACCCCCCCCTCCTCCAATTACTCCAAATAATGATACTTAAACTAAGTCCACTACGGAGTGTCATAAGCAAAGAATCAGTACAACAAAAATGAATAGATGAATTGTGATTTAGAAAACAGCTTTCTACTTGTTTATTTGACATGGACCCCGGGGTGCCGCTCCGGCTGAGCCCTCCCCTCTCAGTGGGCCTGAGAGCAGACGGTTTAATACACTGAGTAGTTTTTCATACATGAAAGATGTAGTGGAAAGTTTTCATCGAAGACAAAAACACAAGTGAGCTAGTGAGGCATGCTAGTTAATAGTGAGCTAGTGAGGCATGCTAGTTAATAGTTCGCATTTGGTGTTGAGATAGGGTATATCCCTGTTTCATTTCTCATTTAGATAAGAGTTCCGTGTTGCCTCCCAAGTTCGTTTTCTTTGTTTATTTCTTAGTTGTTGTTTGTTTGTGTTTTGCACAGATGTTTTGATCATGTGGTTTCTATATTTCAACTTTTTCCTGCAAAATTATAATATTTTTTATCATTGACAATCCCAACTTTTCATTTCTAAAAGCCCCAGAGAAGATGTATACATATAAAAATGCTACATATATTTCTCCCAATTTTTCGCACATCCGCTACGAAAAGCTCTGTTGTTTAGCGAGACGTATCGGTTTAACAATAGGCAGTGACGAGGTAAATAAGTGTCAAGCCTTCGGCGAGTACGTGCTTCTTGCTCTTAGTTTGTGAATGATAACTTGAGAAGTTTATCTATGATAGCTGATAATTGATTGCAAGGGAAGATGTGCCAACCCTATTCTTATTCTCTCCTCTTGTTATGATAAACATATCATTCCGTTCGCCCATCCAAACAATAGGCTTTATGAGTAAAATGTTTAGTCTATGCATGTTTATGTTCTTATTTTATAAATAAAATAGGTAAAATGAAAAATATTTAAACTCTAACTAACATATTGTCACAAAAGATGTTTGTAGGATTCATTAACGATTGCCTTTGTTTATTAATTGCATTGTAAATACAACCAGCTACGATTATTACCTAATATGAGACAGGCACAACCTGTTTAAGGGCGAAGTCTATATCCAACATTTGGCTGTCTTAAAAGAGAGGCATGAGAGGCGAATGGCATGCCTCCTAAAATTCAATAACTAGAAGAAATGTTTCCATAGTACATGTATGCCCCCGCCTAACAGGAAGTTGATGCCTAAAGATGTGGGTGGAAAGGTTTCTGAAGGGGCCTAGGGGGTTATTGAATGTGCCTAAGCATGTATGTTGCAATGTCTGAAAATCGTTTTCTGAGGTTTTTACCATTTAGACTTTTTCGAGTTTCTCATAGCATGAAGTGTCAAAACAGATAAGATAAGATAAGATAAGATAAGATAAGATAATTTTATTGAAATAAAGACCAGACAATGATCTATCTTCAATGTTAATACAACAATGTACAATGTAAAATAACAATACAAAAAGAACAATAAACATATACTTAATTGAAGTGTATCTCAGCTGAGGAAGATTGAAAAGAGTTATCTGTCTTTTCACATTAAGCTAGACTAGGAGAGTATTACAAACTTTGTTTTAATGTTTGGTTCAAATCATACATCTTTTTCACACCCAAAATACAAATCTTACAAATGTCTAAATCATTACTACTCAAAATATATTTAATTTTTTCAATCTCAGACATATCTGGAAAAGATGGTATAACTAATGATAAACTTTCAAAAAGATCAACCCTATATACACTTAGTTTAGGGCAATGCATGATAAAATGAAACTCATCCTCGACCTCAGAGCTATATAATCTGCATATTCTCTGTTCTACTGGTAATTTGCTATATCGACCTCTTTCAATATCAAGATTACAGTTACTAATACGCTCTCTAACAAATGTTGAGATACTGCATTTATCCACATCTGTATATAAATATTTCTCTGCCTCAAAGTTGGCCTTAAGTTTACGATATGTTCTCAACTTATTTCTCCTCCAAATATTATCATTATTTTGAGATAATAAATTATTCCAGAAATTTTCATATCTCTCTTCCAATTTATTTTGCATAGATTTCAAAAGAGCAACCCTAGATAATGTGCCCTGATTATCCCAAACATGTCTAAATCCAATATCAGTTAAGAATTTTTTTACTTTATAATTAAATAAGTCGTCTTTAAGAAGTATATTTTCTTTATATGAATGAAAAACCAAAGAATTTTCCTGTGTATTCACAAGATATAACCAGTAGTTAATACAAGATTTCAATGAGTGAATTGACAAGGGATATAATCCAAGCTCACCTAGAACAGCAATATTAGTGGCTGATTTATGAACTCCTAAAATATATTTTGCAAACTTAATTTGAATTCTATTAGGGTGAAATGAATCATATTTTGTTTCGATATCAATACCATCTTTTACAATTAAAGGCATTGCCCAAATCTCACTACATGATGGGGCAACCATTTGTTTTTGAGAGGGGGGGGGGGGGCTTGAAATATTTTGACCCAGAATTAGTTGACTCTTTTGTCGAAAATAAAAATTCTGAAAGAAGGACTCTTTGTGTACAGTTGTTCTGCTGTATGGTACTATATATTTCTGCTGTTGTCCTCTTGTAGCGGGACCTAGATGATGCATGAATGGTGGTGGTTCAATCGCTACGAGTCCTTTAAATATCCGGTACATCATAATCGCCTTGGTTCTCAAACGGCGTTGCTGGAGTGTGTCCCAATTCAGGTGGTTCAGCATTGTTGTAACACTGCTGGTTGTGTTGTAGTTGCCAGTAGCAAACCTAGCTGCTCTGCGTTGGACTGATTCTAACTTGCTGATGTTACTCTGGGTATGAGGTGCCAAAACGGAACTGGCATATTCTAGTTGCGGTCTAACAAAGGTGGTGTAGCACTTAGTCCTGATGTTTGCTGAACAGCTTGACAGATTTCGACGTAGGAAGGCTGTAGTGTTGTTTGCTTTTCTACATACGTTGTCAATATGGTTGTTCCATGACAAGTTCTGACTGATGGTAATACCCAAATATTTTCCTTTAGATGTTATGTTCAATTCCTTCCCATGGATGAAGTACGATGATGGTATGATCTTACGCTTGGTGGTTATGCGCATAACTTCACATTTATCAGGATTGAAGTGCATCTGTCAGTCACGCTCCCAGTCTTGTAAGTTGTTAAGGTCGTCTTGAAGAGATGTTGTGTCTTCGTTGGTTTTGATGTGTCGGTATAGGAGACAATCATCAGCGAATAATCTTGCAGTGCTGTTTACTTTACTAGGTAGGTCATTGATGTATATCAAAAACAGCAGTGGACCGAGGACTGACCATTGGAGTACTCCAGAGGTGACGGGTGCTGTATCAGATGCCACACCTTCTACGATCACCCTCTGGGTACGGCCTGCTAGAAAGCTCTTAATCCAGTTCAAGGTCGGCCCACGAACTCCGTAATGATGGAGTTTAGCTCCAAGTCGTTCGTGAGACACCTGATGCCAGGTCTTGAATGGTGGTAATCAGCTATGACTCGCACGAGCGTTTCTTACGGAAGCCATGTTGGTAGTCAGTCAGGATATTTTGATCTTCAAAAAACTTCATGAGATGACTATGAATGATGTGCTCTATGACCTTGCAACATACGGAAGTTAATGAAACCGGTCAATAGTTTGCTGGTTTGCTTGTATCTCCCTTTTTAAAGATAGGTGATACATTAGCCAATTTCCAGTCTTCAGGTGTTTGGCCTTGATTTAATGTGTTGGTTTAGACCATGTAGCAGTTTGTATACACCATTTTGGGTGACAGTAATATGTGATGCTTTATTATATTGGCTGGTTCCAAGGTCTGGGATGTTTGAGGTGTTATCAGTTGAGAACACTGATGAGAACTGTGAGTTCAGCAGTTTTGCTTTGGTCTTCAGATCACCATGTAAATTTCCATTCTCTTTCAGGGGGCTATACCTGAGTTCTCACACTTTTTGTTTTTGATGAAAGTAAAAAGTGTCTTGTTTCGCGAGTCCTGGCTTACCATGTCATTTACATATTCGATATATGATGATTTATATTCTTTTTGGGATCGATTTCTGTAGTTGGCGATATCGGTCCCAGTCTTTCTTTTTTTCCTGTTTTGCGATATTTGTTGAATGCCCCTTGTTTCCGTCTAGATAGTCGACGTATATTCCGGTTACACCAGGGTTGACTATATCTGGTTGAGGTATGCTTAGATGGTACATGTTTCCTCAGGTTATCAAGACAGATGGTTTTAAAGTCAGCCCATATGTTGTTTATCGGTGTTTTTATATCGGAACAATCCATAAACTTGTCTAAAGAGACTTTCACGTTGTTTGCCATGTTTGTAATATTTACTTTCTTCCATAGATAAATAAGTCTTTTAAGAGGATTTTGTCTAGCTGGTGTGATGTTGGTGTCTACTAAGACTATATCATGATCGCTTAATCCTGGAAGTGGTAAGCATTTGTTTACCAGTGATGGGCGGTTGGTGAAAAATAGGTCCAGGGTGTTGACCGCCCTGGTGGCAAAGTTTACAACTTGTTCGCATCCTGCATCAAACATTGTATTTATGATGGTATTGTTAATTGGTATAGCATACCTGTTTCCTTTTATTGATGTCGTGTCCCATTCTATGTCGGGTAGGTTGGCGTCACCGCCTATCCAGATGGTTGAGTCCCGATAAAGGGTTGATAGACTCGAAATAGTTCTACAATGATCTTCCGCATATTTTTGGTTATTGTCTGGCGGTCTGTACAATGAACCGACAATTAGTGGCTTCTTTATATATTTACATGTAAAAGATGCTGCCACAAACTCTGTGTCACTGGAGATGTCTACTTCCACACCTTCTAAATCTGACTTGGCGATTACAGCTACACCTCCGTGGGCACTCTTTGATCTGTCTCTTCTAGCAACAAACCTGTAGTTTTCTGGAAGGACTTCCCTCTCAAGTATTCCTTGGTGTAGCCATGTTTCGGAGGCAATAATGATGTCAGGCTCTGTTTGTTCAAGCATGTTCCAAAAGCTCTCTTTTTTTGATCTTATGCTTTGAAAGTTTATAATTAGCAGTCGTAAACTCCTTTGGGTAATTTTATTTCTTGCCTGTTGTTTGGGTTTGTTTTTTGGTGATGACGTTGTTAATGGAGGACCCATTGTTGAAATGTCGGTATCGGTGGTTGACTTAGTTGGAGTACTTAACTCTACAAAATCCTCGAAAAAACTAGTATTGAAGTTTGGTAAGCCACAGTTACAGCAGTACCAGCTGATGTCAGTATTTTCAAGTTCTTCGTAAATTTGTGTGTTCATATTCAAGCAGTGTTTGTGATACCATAGCTCGCAATTGTTACATGCAGCCGAGAATACAGTTTTTGACCATATTATATATAGTTAAGGGTTTTGGGCTTATTAAAAGGGGAATGAGGGTCAAACGAAAATGCAATGATTTTAAATGCAATCAAGGTTTTTCAACCAAAGCTGCTTGCCATAAAAAAAAAAAAAACTTACCTGTCATGCTTGTCTTGTCAGAATCATTTCATGTTTTTGAATCGCAGATAGCATGTAGATGTAACAGATTCCCTAGCCGAAGACAAAGGCGAGCTGCTCTTTCTATTTGACACCAGCTCACACAAAGTATTCAGAGAGGAGAATCATCCTTTCAGGAGAAATGTATGGCATTTCATGAAATTCATCACAGGGTTGCATACGACCTGGCACATGTGTGTATTTCATTATCAGTGCACACTAACAAATGACGTACTACACATAACGCTTTGTGTGGATATTATAAGTTTTCTTTTAGAATTTTCATTTAAGTTTATTTGAATTTTTCAGAATATAAACAATAAGAGATTTCAGGATTTCTCATTGAAATAAATTTATTGCGATTTTAAACACTATTTTGTTTTTTATTTTTACACTTCCGATGAAAAAATATTTGGCTATCAATACAATAGTCACGTGACTAACATTCGTATAACCTATAGTTAATAGGGGCTCACCTTTTATTACACGGAATGAAAATGAAATTTTCAATAATCTTTTCTTCAAGGTATATGTCGTATACAAACAAATATTCAGGGAGGAGAAAGATTGACAACGGCAAAGGCCTACTTAAATAAAGCACAAGGAAGACAGAATTTGAATATTGTTACCAAGGCATTTGTTTCAAGGGTAATTAAAATGAATAATAAAAATAATTTAATATTATACATTAATGCCTGCACTTATACACTTATTGCGATTTTAAATACTATTTTGTTTTATATTTTTACACTTCCGATGAAAAAAATATTTGGCTATCAATACAATAGTCACGTGACTAACATTCGTATAGCCTATAGTTAAAAGGGGTTCACCCTTTATTACACGGAATGAAAATGAAATTTTCAATAATCTTTTCTTCAAGGTATATGTCGTATACAAACAAATATTCAGGGAGGAGAATGGTGAATAACTTTATATGATATTATTCCAATTCCAATTATGATGTTCACCTTAAGTGCAGGCATTAATTGTTTTATTATACTGAAACTCTATTTTTTTGCATCACTCTTATTTCGTTTGATAAATGCGAACATTCCTGTAAATGAACAGTCAGAATGGTTCCACTGGGCACACCGGCGGTGACCATTTTATACATACTTACCTCACGTACACGTTTTAGATCATGGTCATTTGACCGAATCGTAAGCGCTTTGGCGATCTAGATCACTGTTCACCCGGTGATCAGTAAAAAAACTGATGACCGGTGAAATAGAGAAAACAAGGAATTTAGGATTTATTAGTTAAAATATTACACTTGATTTTCTATTGAAAAAAGATACTGAAGTATAACAAAAAGTAATGATGTCTATTATTTTTGAGACCGTCGTGGTCGTGATCGTCTGTGCAATCAGTGCCTATCACCTCTCTAATGTTGTGAGTTCGAATCCCGCTCATGTCAAGGTGTACTCGATATAACATTATGTGATAAAGTCGGTGGTTTTCACCGGGTACTCAGGTTTCCTCCATCAATAAAACGTACCACCACGATATAACTGAAATGTTGTTGAAAGTTGTAAACCCTAACACCAAACCTGTTTATTATTTTCAACTACATCCTCTTCAAAATCGGTGCACATTACGGATTTATCTACTTGCAAAAACAATCATTAGACAGTATTTATAGAGTAGAAACTATTATTTAGGTGCAATTCAAACATAACACGAGAATATGTACAAAGAAAAATGTACTAGAAATTAAAAACAAATGTTCAGAATGGTGAATAACTTTATAGGATATTTTTTTGTCAAGAAGTATCTTCCCATATTCCAATTTATGCAGTATGTTTTTTATTCATAATGTTTTATGTACATTCTGTAAATACCTTTTTTTTAACTGTTTAGGTCTTGATTGCTAATAGAATGGCCGTTGGTGTAGAATTTATTTTTAAGAACGTGTCATTCCAAGTCTTAGCTTCGAAAGAAGTCATTCTATCTGCTGGGTCATATGGGACACCCAAAATACTCATCCTGTCTGGTATTGGTCCCAGAGAACATCTAAGCAGTTTACAGGTAAATAATTGGACAAAGACTCTACTTTGCTGATAATGTAAATAAATTTTGTTTATTATTCACTGTATAAAACTGTTGGCTTCAAATCAGGGTTAATGTTATTGGTGTTTAAATCTGAGCAATCTGTAGGGTATCAAATGAATATCTTAACTACCAAACTTGTTTTTTAGTGGGGTTCGTGTTACTCGATCTTTAGTTTTATGTGTATGTTTTGCAGATCATTGTTTGTACTTGTTCTTTTGGTCATTGTGTTGTCTGTTCTTCTTCAAGTTACTGATTCTGATTACCCATTTGGTATCTTCACACTCATCTTAGTAAGATGGAATATCCCAAGCAGTTATAACAGACTAAAACATCCCGGCCATTGGTAGGTGACCGTAAACCTTAACACATGATGTATGTATCGGGGTGTTGACTCACGTCAGTGGCGTTAGGCTTAGAAGTCATCGACATTTGCTACTCGGCAATACATGTTCCTACGGAAAATAACAAAAAAATTAAATGGGAATTTGGAAAAACTTTACGGGAAATAATTCAATATGAGGAACAATCCTAGTGACAACAACATAATTCAGATGACAAAAATTTGTCAAACAATGACATTTGAAAAGCAACGCATATCCTGTTCTATTGGCGATAAGCACTGTGAAATCTCATTTAATTTTAATTAGGTTAAATCATTAAGATGTGCTGTGACACAAATGATATAAAATACAACGAAATGGTAGAATAAAACAAGAAAATATTAAATTTGATTGTTGCTATTTATAATAAAAACGTAGATATCAAATTTAGTGCACACGACACGTTTCTGGAATAACTTTCATTGGAAACACTTAAAGCCAAAGGGTATAAACAGGATAGCCAAATTCGCTTAAGGTAATCTATGCCTGAGTGTGGAGAACCTTAGTTTTAATAATCATTGCATTATTTAGTAACTGTAAAATTCAATAATTAATATATCTAAGAAACCATGTCAGTGCCGAAACATTGACTACTGGGCGAATGATACCTACAGAGACTAATAGTTCATCAAGAGAGGTATAGTCTCACTGATAGTAATGAAAACGTAGGTATCAAGCTTAGTGCGGACGACACGTTTCTGGAATACGATTATTATTGTAGACTTCCCGTATTGTCGTGTTTTCAGATTCCTGTAATAGCAGACCTACCTGTTGGAGAAAACCTCCAAGATCATGTTTCTGTTGACATTCGGATATTTACAGATGTTCCAACAATTAACCCAAGTAAACAACTAGACCGTCGCACGATTGAGCAGTATTTTTATCAAAGAAAAGGCAAGTGCAGTCTAAATAAAATTATAAATGTTTGTTAGACCTTTTTTTTGCGATACACTAACATTTAATAATATCCCATAGAGAGTCAGGCAGGTAACGTTTCACTCATTTTAGCTGTTCAATCACATACAAGACAATAGTAATATTTTTTATCAATTGGACAACAACAGTGAGCATGTGCTAGGTTAAACATAGGAAACTACGTAGTGGGAAACTGCTATAGTGAAAGCAATCCAGATAACGAATTTTCAGTTTGGACGCGTGAAACCACATACAAAACATACATTATTTCTTTCGTAAACCTTGCGAGGGAACGACGACTGTTTAGAACAAACAAATTAACAAAAATATTGAAACTATTCGTTCGTTAACTCTAGCATACCGGTATACAACTCTATTTATCTCATGGGTATTCTGTATTTACCGTGCATATGGAGAACCAGTGTAAAATAATTAGTCTTTTCCTCCATGCATATATGCGATTTAAACAACGAATGGATTTATGTGGATAAGAACACAAAAGTACCATTAAGACAAAGGTAAGACTTTAATTTGTTCATAGGTTCTATATATACAGATTAATACATGGGCATTTCCATATTGGCCTGGTTATCATCCCGAGACCCCCATATTGGCCCGAGATGGAGTCGAGATCCAATATGGGTCGAGGGATGATAACCAGGCTAATATGGAAATGCCCATGTATTAAACTATTTATTACATACTTCCGACATCTAGAAAAGAGACACCCATATTGACCTGAGACTTAGTCGAGGCCCATATTGGCCTGGGCCTCGATATGGAAATGATCTTGTAGTAATCCAATAACCGGTTGTTTCCCAGAGTGTGAAAATATGGACAGTTTACTTCCGATCATATTGGTCATACAAAAATGCCTTTATTTGAACTAAGTATGTAATAATATATTTTATTTTTAAGGTTTAATGGCATCCATTGGTGGGAAGGAAGCCTTTTTGTTTTCCAAAACAAAAGGAACTAAGTTATTACAATATCCTGATGTACAACTGACGTTTAAAAGTATGATAGCAGACCATGATCATCAATTACTACGTATAATGAATAAGGATAAAAAAGTACATACATTAATATTACTACTAGTAATACGAATCTTTGGATATGACGTTGAAACGTATACCTCATAATAAAAATGTTACTGCAGCCTTATCATCTCTCTGACGTCAGAACTGATATTTTTTTGCAATGGTTGTTATATGCAATTATCACATATTTATAAGTATTAACGACAATTTTGCCCATACGTAAACACCGGAAGTGCCACAGCGATATCTGCCATCGGGGAAAAACTCTGATAACGCGATATCAAGCCTCTCGTGAGCCCCATGACGTCACTTCCGCCCAACTGTCAATTGTCGTTTGGAAAATGTAGACGTTCAGCGAGGAAAGATTTGTTGGCGTTTAGGAAGTAGAACCCTCAACCAATATCGATCACTCATATCCATAAGTTCGGTGTCTGTGTGGGAAGTTAATTTTGTTCTTTTTAATTCAATGTTGAAATATGTGATAAATAGATTAATGCATACCTTTTTCCATATCAGGACTGTTATCATCCCTCGACCGATATCGACCCTCGGGCTAAAGCCCTTTGGCCAATATCGTTCTCTCGGGATGATAACAGTCTTGATATGGAAAAGGGCATGCATTAATCTATAAGTAGCATAGCATTTTGGAAATACACAACCAGAGGAATTTTCTATTTCTAAGGATGGCATGCACAAAATGTCCAAATGAACAGTAAATCCTAATTAAGTCCATCTCTTCTTGAAGAAAAAAATACTGCATGAATGAGAATAAACATTATTGGAATAAAACGGCTAAACAGATAGAAAGAAACATTAAAAATCCTTCACTAATTCTGGTCTTATATCATTTATCACTAACTGAATATTATCTACTATAATCTAGTGTCTGAAGAACAATAACCTAAGGATAAAAAAGATGACAATCAATATTTCTAATGGATTAAATATACATTTAAATGGAGAGAAGCCTGATATAACCATGTGTTTTTAAAATTACAAATGTTTGCTTGGATGTTTGTTTGATGGTATTTAACGCCACTTTTAACAATATTTCAGCTATATCATGGCGGTAAGTTTTATTGGTGGGGGAAACCGGAGGGCCGGAAAAAACCACCGACTTGTCGCAAGTCACTGACAAACTTGATCACATAATGTTGTACACTTCACCCTGATCGAGATTCGAACTCACAACATCAGTGGTGATAGGCACTGATTGCATAGGTAGTTGTAAATCCAACTACCATATTATCACGGCCACGACAACCCGCAGAACTGAATGTGGACCTACAACAGCAATAACCTGTTGGCGGGCTGATACGACCTCAGCAAGTTGACAATTTTAAGCGCCATCGGGATTCTTGTATGGAATTTGGTAGGGCTAGATTTCCGAAATCCCCATTATTCTATGGCAATGATCTTTCTTTGCTAAAATTTCATAATGAATGGTCAAGTAGAACTTAATTCATTGCGAAAAAACAAAAAAGAGAGACATTTTGTCTGCAGACAGAAAACCACAACGACGACAAACAATACATATATACCACAATACACCGCTAAAAGATTCGGTCGTGCAATTGTGCAAAAGGTATATTCACAACACTCAAATGTTTAGCAAAAAAAAAAACCACTTAAATATTTATTTTAACACTATTTTAGCTGATAGATTCATGGTACTCCTTGAGAAAAGGACAAGATGGTATAACTATAAGTGTCAAAGCTTTACATCCAAAGAGTCGAGGAAGTGTTAAGTTAAATTCCAGGGATCCTTACGACCAACCAATAATTGATCCTAAATATTTATCTAATTATGAGGATATAGATACACTTGTTAAAGGTATGGGCTATTGAATTTATTTGATAACTACTGTTGTGTTCATATAATAATACACTGTATATTTGGTTTGGTTTATGCTGTTTAACGCCACTTTCAACAATATTTCAGTTACATTTTGTATATCATGGCGGTCAGGTTTATTAGTGGAGGAAACCGGAGTATCCGGAGAAAACCACCGGCCTGTCGCAAGTCACTGACAAACTTGATCACATACTGATGTATCGAGTACATTTCGCCATGAACGGGACTCGAACTCACAATAATAATAATAATAATAATAATAATAATAAATATAATGAAGGCCACTCTAATATTGAAAATTGTAACAGTATTTGTTTCTTGATAGCACTGTTACCACTATATGGCATTTCTTTTCTTCTTCGTTGAATACTAGTAAATACTGTGACTGTGACACGTGGAAAAGCAATAAAATAATTTCTTGGTTACTTTAATGTGATTTTATTGTGATGATCATTTTCATCCAGATAGATAAAAAATATATATAGTACACCCCTTTATCATTAGGGAGCATTGCTGGTGTTTGGTGCAAATATCATATATTTTACTTATTTTTGTTACCTTTCAATATACGATGATTAAAATTGTGTATTTTAGATATGACAATATTATAATGTTTTAACTGTATAATTGATTTTACTAGTGAAACTTTATCTGTAAATAGTCCAGTATGCTTGTACATTTGTATCAGTGGGGCAAGTGAACAAAGCCAAATTACTTATTGATAAACTTTCAATCGCTGCTTCTTACAATTGTAATAATATCACCATCTTTTTATTGTATCCAACTGTGATTATCCGCCCTCTGCGTATAATGTAGATATATCCACACTTTCTTATGATGATTTTAGATGCATATTACATTTGTAACTCTCTGTAATGCATTACAGGGGTACGGATACTACAAAAAATTGTTCAAACAAATATTATGCAGTCTATTGGAGCAACAATGGAACCACCATACGATGGTTGTAAAGAATTTCAATATGATACGGATCAATACTGGAAGTGTTATATTCAAACGTTTTCCGACCCATGTCATCATCCGGTCTCTACATGTAAAATGGGTGCTTTCAGTGACGTCCGTACTGTTGTTGATGACGCTCTAAGGTATATTGGTGGTTATTGACCTTTTATAATATAATAGACCAATGGATTGGAAACGAAAGATAATTATTTTCTGACATCATATTTAACTATGTTCAAAGGTGAACATGGTTACAATCAATGTTGTTTTCCTTTATTTATCATAAATGTTCACAAGGAAATTAAGCCGCAGTCTTAGCATAAAGCTCTGAGGTAATATAATATATTTTGACTGTTTAGGTCCGTTGCCTTACTTGCTCCCAAAAACCTGTAAATTATTTGGCTTTCCAATCTGTTGGCTATGAGCGTACCTCATGAATGTTATTTCATTCCAATCTGTTGGCTATGAGCGTACCTCATGATTGTTATTTCATTCCAATCTGTTGGCTGTGAGCGTACCGCATGAATGTTATTTCATTCCAATCTGTTGGCTATGAGCGTACCTCATGAATGTTATTTCATTCCAATCTGTTGGCTATGAGCGTACCTCATGAATGTTATTTCATTCCAATCTGTTGGCTGTGAGCGTACCTCATGAATGTTATTTCATTCCAATCTGTTGGCTATGAGCGTACCTCATGAATGTTATTTCATTCCAATCTGTTGGCTGTGAGCGTACCTCATGAATGTTATTTCATTCCAATCTGTTGGCTGTGAGCGTACCTCATGAATGTTATTTCATTCCAATCTGTTGGCTGTGAGCGTACCGCATGAATGTTATTTCATTCCAATCTGTTGGCTGTGAGCGTACCTCATGAATGTTATTTCATTCCAATCTGTTGGCTGTGAGCGTACCTCATGAATGTTATTTCATTCCAATCTGTTGGCTATGATCGTACCTCATGAATGTTATTTCAGAAATGCGTCGTGTACACTAAAGCTATGACTTATCACTTGCCATGTAACAAGAGTAACACGACAGGTGGCAGATGTGGAGCAGGAACTACTTACCCTTCCAGAACATCTGCATTCTCCCCCGTTTTTATTTGTATTAGTAGTAGTTGTGTTGTGCATGTTGTCAAATTAAATGTCTTCATGTTTTTAGTTACGTGTTGTGATATCGGCTACGATTTCCACATAAGACGATGCCCGATTCCTCTAGGCTACCATGTGTTTTGTAGGGGGTTCGTGCTTTGTTCATGTTATTTATATTTATTTACGTATACTGTTGTACAACACGATTTCCATAGCATATGATGTTTGTGTCTTTCAATAGTAACACGACGGGTGTCACATGTTGAGCAGGAACTGCTAACCCTTCTGGAACACCTTAGTTTATACCGGGCCCGGTTTGTAGGGGCTCCGTGTTACTCGATCATTAGTTTTCTGTATATTGTTTTGAATATCATTGTCTGTCCTTTTTCTACAAACTTTTTCGAGATATCTACATGTTTATGTATTAAGAAACAAACGTGTTTACTTCATACCTAGTATCCTACATTGAAATTAGGAGATAACTGTGTTGCATTTGAAAATTTCACGGCATCAATTGGAGATTTCATGTTTGCAAATTGAGTTTAATCATGTGTATAGATGTGCATTGCCTCATTATTGACAAGATGACGTAAGCGGTAATCAGCTAAAATTCTAAAAGATATCTCGTGTTATTTCAACCGTGGAATTGATACCGTGAAAATTACAACATTAAATCAACAATTGATGCCGTGAAATTTTCAAATACAATACAGTTATATCCATTCTAATCTAATCATGTGCATAGATGTGTATTGGCACATTATTGACAAGATGACGGAAGCGGTAATCGGCTAAAATAATCTCATGATATTTCAACCGTGGAATTGATACCGTGAAAATTACAGCATTGTCCAATCACAAACCAGGAATAACTACATTAGAATGTTTAATATTTTTACAGGGTCAAAGATGTTTATAATCTGAGAATTGTTGATGCGTCAGTATTTCCTGAAATCACAGATCATCCAAATGCAGCTACAATTATGATTGCAGAAAAGGCAGCAGACATGATCAAGCCAAAAAGATAAATAATTGTTCATAGTCATTTTTATGTTATTTGGTCTTTTAAAATTAGAAAATTAACCACCATATAAAATTCCATGAAGAAAACATATGACATTACATCCACAGATAGCTACGGTGATGTGTTTTTGCCATTCAAAACAGTGTCTAGGTATATTGTTGGTGTCTTAAAAATAAATATGGTCATGGTATAAAGAAATAAGAATTGAATTTGGTGATATTATGTTATGAGAGGCGTGTGTACATGAACCAATTTCTTCTTTACGGAACGCTTCATTTATTGTTTAGCATCAGGTTGACAACCATGACATCAGGATAAAATAAAAGAATATAAAACAAAATCCAGTGGCATAATAAGAGTTGTCTTCCTTTGGATGTGAGAAATCTATGCGGTATTTGCGTTACAGAAAACTCATCATTCACTGATCATGATGATTATCTAGAATTTTTTTTCTGTATTTTAAAGTGAAATTTGCAGCTTTACCAAATGGTTATGTATGAATATCTTCTTAGATTTATTCATCTATGCGTGCTACAGCTTAAATACTACAGAGGGCCCGGGTGGCTCAATGAGTTAGGTAGTTGGATTACCTAACAACTCTTACCAGCCTATCACCAATACGACGTGGGTTCGCGCACGGCTTTGTAAATGACAAAAGGGTGCACTCGACTCACAGCCGCAAGTGATAAAGGTTACCAGTTGCTTGCCCATGGTCGGTGGTTCTCTCCGGGTACTCCGGCTTCTTCCACCATTAAAACTGGTCGCCATGATATAGCTGAAATATTGCTGAAAGTGGCGTTAAAAAAAATCAATCATTAAATGCTACAATGTTATTAATCCGATACATCATGTTAGTATCTATATGTTTTGAAAATTCCATAAAAAGTACAATACGCGACACTACAAATATTTAAAGTTTAGGAGAACCTAATGAAAAGATAGTCTAAGAAGTGATTGTAAACAATTCCAGCAATCTCAACAACAGAAACAACCTCCTCAAATCAATGACCAAGATAAAATACCATGACATCTGACACTGGAAATCATGGTCATGGCTTGTGACAAAAACAAAAATGGTGAACGAGCTAAATCGGCTAATGGGATCCCCCTTCTTGATAGTTGGACACCCACCGCAAAGCAGATATAAATAAACAATGCAAAACATGCACAAATTCGATTCCACTAATAAAAATGCCAGGCACTGAATGACAACATTTACTAGGACAGTTTATCAGCAGGATCATATAGAAATTTAATGCTTACATCTGTCTGGAAGAAAGAGCCTTTAATATCATGATCTGTAATATTGAAAACCTAATCCTTGTATATATGTATGTTAGCTTTTAAAAGTTACGGTTAGTGTCCGTAGTGATTCGTAATACTTATGTCATTTGATTGTTATTTATATGTCTGTATTTTGCAATATCAGAATAACCTTAATCTGATTAAATAAAATATGTCTTTATAAACTTAGCTTTTTAAAAGTGCTGATGATGGCTGATTAGTAACGTTTTGAATCAAAATGTATTCGTTTTAAAAGAACTGAAATGAGACAAAGGTTTATTTCATTAGAACAAAAAAATATCACTTTTGTAGGAAACTACATAAGCTATGCATAATGTAGTAACGTAGAAGAAATGCTACTTGATCTGGTACTACCAGTTTATTAGATGATTATATAATTGTGTGTCAAATTGCTAAAATATTCCTCCCTTTACCATATCAATCAATCAATCAATCAATCAATCAATCAATCAATCAATCAATCAATCAATCAATCAATCAATCAATCAATCAATCAATCAATCAATCAATCAATCAATCAATCAATCAATCAATCAATCAATCAATCAATCAATCAATCAATCAATCAATCAATCAATCAATCAATCAATCAATCAATCAATCAATCAATCAATCAATCAATCAATCCATCCATCCATCCATCCATCCATCCATCCATCCATCCATCCATCCATCCATCCATCCATCCATCCATCCATCCATCCATCCATCCATCCATCCATCCATCCATCCATCCATCCATCAATCAATCAATCAATCAATCAATCAATCAATCAATCAATCAATCAATCAATCACAGTGAAATATTTATTGATGTAGTTGTTCCTACCCTGCAGCCTCCATGTAGTTTGTTTTGTTAATTATTATACATTTACTTTCATATTGTGTATGTATTGAGTCACTATAGTTTTATGTGGATTGCCAAAATATGGAAACTATCTGACAGCATACAAGATAACAAAAATGTAAAATAATACTCGGGTAAATGTAATCTTTTTCATGTCAACATATATCTAAATAGTATGTCTAATGGAATTGTATTATCTACTTGTTCATGCATTACTCGTGACCGCAAGATATGACACGTTCAATCAGACCCCAATAATAGTATGTCTAATGGAATTGTATTATCTACTTGTTCATGCATTACTCGTGACCGCAAGATATGACACGTTCAATCAGACCCCAATAATAGTATGTCTAATGGAATTGTATTATCTACTTGTTCATGCATTACCCGTGACCGCAAGATATGACACGTTCAATCAGACCCCAATAATAGTATGTCTAATGGAATTGTATTATCTACTTGTTCATGCATTACTCGTGACCGCAAGATATGACACGTTCAATCAGACCCCAATAATAGTATGTCTAATGGAATTGTATTATCTACTTGTTCATGCATTACCCGTGACCGCAAGATATGACACGTTCAATCAGACCCCAATAATAGTATGTCTAATGGAATTGTATTATCTACTTGTTCATGCATTACCCGTGACCGCAAGATATGACACGTTCAATCAGACCCCAATAATAGTATGTCTAATGGAATTGTATTATCTACTTGTTCATGCATTACCCGTGACCGCAAGATATGACACGTTCAATCAGACCCCAATAATAGTATGTCTAATGGAATTGTATTATCTACTTGTTCATGCATTACCCGTGACCGCAAGATATGACACGTTCAATCAGACCCCAATAATAGTATGTCTAATGGAATTGTATTATCTACTTGTTCATGCATTACCCGTGACCGCAAGATATGACACGTTCAATCAGACCCCAATAATAGTATGTCTAATGGAATTGTATTATCTACTTGTTCATGCATTACCCGTGACCGCAAGATATGACACGTTCAATCAGACCCCAATAATAGTATGTCTAATGGAATTGTATTATCTACTTGTTCATGCATTACCCGTGACCGCAAGATATGACACGTTCAATCAGACCCCAATAATAGTATGTCTAATGGAATTGTATTATCTACTTGTTCATGCATTACCCGTGACCGCAAGATATGACACGTTCAATCAGACCCCAATAATAGTATGTCTAATGGAATTGTATTATCTACTTGTTCATGCATTACCCGTGACCGCAAGATATGACACGTTCAATCAGACCCCAATAATAGTATGTCTAATGGAATTGTATTATCTACTTGTTCATGCATTACCCGTGACCGCAAGATATGACACGTTCAATCAGACCCCAATAATAGTATGTCTAATGGAATTGTATTATCTACTTGTTCATGCATTACCCGTGACCGCAAGATATGACACGTTCAATCAGACCCCAATAATAGTATGTCTAATGGAATTGTATTATCTACTTGTTCATGCATTACCCGTGACCGCAAGATATGACACGTTCAATCAGACCCCAATAATAGTATGTCTAATGGAATTGTATTATCTACTTGTTCATGCATTACCCGTGACCGCAAGATATGACACGTTCAATCAGACCCCAATAATAGTATGTCTAATGGAATTGTATTATCTACTTGTTCATGCATTACCCGTGACCGCAAGATATGACACGTTCAATCAGATCCCAATGCTAAAAACCCTCCTGCCATTTAATCTTTATTTGACATAAGAGTATGCTGTTTTATTCCTGGCATCGCGAAAATCGCGAATACAAGAGCGAACAGAGATAATCATTTTTCACAAAAAGTAAAAGCTCGGTCAACAAAAACTACTACAGAAAAATAGGCGATGCCAGTTTCCTTGGAAATAATTATTTCCAAATTTCATATAGATAATCTATAGCAAAAGTCTAAAGCGATTACTTCACGTACATTAGACTGAAAAGTTTGACATAAATGACTATTGGCACTGTGATATGACTATGTGTTGATAGATTGATTTACTCATGTGAACGAGGAAACAATAGTCAGAAGACACCGTCCTTCGAAGTGTCACCATCGACCACTAATTACACACGGCTGTTTTATTAGGAGGTACTGGGATTCATATTTATCGCATAAACAAACACGATGTTTATTACTTACGTCACATAATTATGACGACATATGTATTCGATTCCCATCGTAAAATAAATATATATTCCTTTCCACTGAAAAAGGAGGTATATAATGTAGATATCTTATTTAGTATTTAGTATGTACGACACGTGTCTTGAATACATTTCATCAGGTACACTCATTACAACGCCCACCATTTTAAATTGTTTGTGAGCAAAAAATCCAAAGGGCTCAACAGGATAATCATAATCAGTTAAGTTTATATGGATGGAGATGAACCTTAATTTGCATACCGCAGTGAATTAAACAGCAACCCATTACTCAATTGCTGTTTTCTTCCATTACATACTTTGTAATAACTTGGATATATATTCAGATATAACGAAGGTAAATGTTCTTCAACTTCCAATCAAATGTCAAAGATATAGACTGTGGTTGTCTAGAATTTCATTGTTGTAGTGCTACACAATCATGTGTTCAGCCACCAGGTGCTTAATCGTTGTAAACAATATTCCGTTTTATACCGCTGCATTTTGTATTTGATATAACAGTTTCCTGTTGTGACAATGGCATATTCACATGACTTCAAAACATGAGATGTAGTACATTGATTGGATATGACTTCAATTATCTACCTAGTCTAGTAAATGATACATGAACACAGTGATAATCTGAGGTCTTATATTATGTACATTAGTTCAATGACGTTATACATTTTTGTAGAACAAATATATTCACTGTCGTGTAAATGTCATATGCAAATACACATGTTTGTTCTGAGTAAAACGGATGTCCATTAAATAAATAGCAAAAATAGTTATTACTACCAAATAATCGTTAGAGAACACCGAAAGGGCAATACAAAAATTGACAATCCAGAAAAACTGGCAACAGAGTAAGACGAAGACAAACAAATCAAAAACACAACACAACACGTGTTGAACCCCACTCGACCTAAACAAACAGAAAGAACACAAACAAGACATGAGCTCTCCTACAAATACCACAAACAAGACATGAGCCCTCCTACAAATAATACAAACAAGACATGAGCCCTCCTACAAATAACACAAACAAGACATGAGCCCTCCTACAAATAATACAAACAAGACATGAGCCCTCCTACAAATAACACAAACAAGACATGAGCCCTCCTACAAATAATACAAACAAGACATGAGACCTCCTACAAATAATACAAACAAGACATGAGCCCTCCTACAAATAACACAAGCAAGACATGAGCCCTCCTACAAATAATACAAACAAGACATGAGACCTCCTACAAATAACACAAACAAGACATGAGCCCTCCTACAAATAACGCAAACAAGACATGAACCCTCCTACAAATAATACAAACAAGACATGAGCCCTCCTACAAATAACACAAACAAGACATGAGCCCTCCTACAAATAATGGAAACAAGACATTAGCCCTCCTTCAAATAATGGAAACAAGACATGAGCCCTCCTACAAATAATGGAAACAAGACATGAGCCCTCCTACAAATAATACAAACAAGACATGAGCCCTCCTACAAATAATGGAAACAAGACATGAGCCCTCCTACAAATAACACAAACAAGACATGAGCCCTCCTACAAATAACACAAACAAGACATGAGCCCTCCTACAAATAATACAAACAAGACATGAGCCCTCCTATAAATAACACAAACAAGACATGAGTCCTCCTACAAATAATACAAATAAAACGTGAGACCTCCTACACATAATACAAACAAGACATGAGCCCTCCTACAAATAATGGAAACAAGACATGAGCCCTCCTACAAATAATACAAACAAGACATGAGCCCTCCTACAAATAACACAAACAAGACATGAGCCCTCCTACAAATAACGCAAATAAGACATGAGCCCTCCTACAAATAATACAAACAAGACATGAGCCCTCCTACAAATAACACAAACAAGACATGAGCCCTCCTACAAATAATACAAACAGGACATGAGACCCCCTACAAATATTACAAACAAGACATGAGACCTCCTACAAATAATACAAACAAGACATGAGCCCTCCTACAAATAATGGAAACAAGACATGAGCCCTCCTACAAATAATACAAACAAGACATGGGCCCTCCTACAAATAATACAAACAAGACATGAGCCCTCCTACAAATAACACAAACAAGACATGAGCCCTCCTACAAATAACACAAACAAGACATGAGCCCTCCTACAAATAACACAAACAAGACATGAGCCCTCCTACAAATAATACAAACAAGACATGAACAATCCTATAAATAATACAAACAAGACATGAGCCCTCTTACAAATAACACAAACAAAACATGAGCCCTCCTACAAATAACACAAAGAAGACATGAGCCCTCCTACAAATAATGGAAACAAGACATGAGCCTTCCTACAAATAATACAAACAAGACATGAGCCCTCCTACAAATAACACAAACAAGACATGAGCGCTCCTACAAATAACACAAACAAGACATGATCCCTCCTACAAATAACACAAACAAGACATGAGCCCTCCTACAAATAACACAAACAAGACATGAGCCCTCCTACAAATAACGCAAACAAGACATGAGCCCTCCTACAAATAACACAAACAAGACATGAGCCCTCCTACAAATAACACAAACAAGATATGAGCCCTCCTACAAATAATACAAACAAGACATGGGACCTCCTACAAATAATACAAACAAGACATGAGACCTCCTACAAATAATGGAAACAAGACATGAGCCCTCCTACAAATAACACAAACAAGACATGAACCCTCCTACAAATAACACAAACAAGACATGAACCCTCCTACAAATAATACAAACAAGACATGAGCCCTCCTACAAATAACACAAACAAGACATGAGCCCTCCTACAAATAATACAAACAAGACATGAGACCTCCTACAAATAATACAAACAAGACATGAGCCCTCCTACAAATAACACAAGCAAGACATGAGCCCTCCTACAAATAATACAAACAAGACATGAGACCTCCTACAAATAACACAAACAAGACATGAGCCCTCCTACAAATAACGCAAACAAGACATGAACCCTCCTACAAATAATACAAACAAGACATGAGCCCTCCTACAAATAACACAAACAAGACATGAGCCCTCCTACAAATAATGGAAACAAGACATTAGCCCTCCTTCAAATAATGGAAACAAGACATGAGCCCTCCTACAAATAATGGAAACAAGACATGAGCCCTCCTACAAATAATACAAACAAGACATGAGCCCTCCTACAAATAATGGAAACAAGACATGAGCCCTCCTACAAATAACACAAACAAGACATGAGCCCTCCTACAAATAACACAAACAAGACATGAGCCATCCTACAAATAATACAAACAAGACATGAGCCCTCCTATAAATAACACAAACAAGACATGAGTCCTCCTACAAATAATACAAATAAAACGTGAGACCTCCTACACATAATACAAACAAGACATGAGCCCTCCTACAAATAATGGAAACAAGACATGAGCCCTCCTACAAATAATACAAACAAGACATGAGCCCTCCTACAAATAACACAAACAAGACATGAGCCCTCCTACAAATAACGCAAATAAGACATGAGCCCTCCTACAAATAATACAAACAAGACATGAGCCCTCCTACAAATAACACAAACAAGACATGAGCCCCCCTACAAATAATACAAACAGGACATGAGACCCCCTACAAATATTACAAACAAGACATGAGACCTCCTACAAATAATACAAACAAGACATGAGCCCTCCTACAAATAATGGAAACAAGACATGAGCCCTCCTACAAATAATACAAACAAGACATGGGCCCTCCTACAAATAATACAAACAAGACATGAGCCCTCCTACAAATAACACAAACAAGACATGAGCCCTCCTACAAATAACACAAACAAGACATGAGCCCTCCTACAAATAACACAAACAAGACATGAGCCCTCCTACAAATAATACAAACAAGACATGAACAATCCTATAAATAATACAAACAAGACATGAGCCCTCCTACAAATAACACAAACAAAACATGAGCCCTCCTACAAATAACACAAAGAAGACATGAGCCCTCCTACAAATAATGGAAACAAGACATGAGCCTTCCTACAAATAATACAAACAAGACATGAGCCCTCCTAAAAATAACACAAACAAGACATGAGCGCTCCTACAAATAACACAAACAAGACATGAGCCCTCCTACAAATAACACAAACAAGACATGAGCCTCCTACAAATAACACAAACAAGACATGAGCCCTCCTACAAATAACGCAAACAAGACATGAGCCCTCCTACAAATAACACAAACAAGACATGAGCCCTCCTACAAATAACACAAACAAGACATGAGCCCTCCTACAAATAATACAAACAAGACATGGGACCTCCTACAAATAATACAAACAAGACATGAGACCTCCTACAAATAATACAAACAAGACATGAACCCTCCTACAAATAACACAAACAAGACATGAACCCTCCTACAAATAATACAAACAAGACATGAGCCCTCCTACAAATAACACAAACAAGACATGAGCCCTCCTACAAATAATACAAACAAGACATGAGACCTCCTACAAATAATACAAACAAGACATGAGCCCTCCTACAAATAACACAAGCAAGACATGAGCCCTCCTACATATAATACAAACAAGACATGAGACCTCCTACAAATAACACAAACAAGACATGAGCCCTCCTACAAATAACGCAAACAAGACATGAACCCTCCTACAAATAATACAAACAAGACATGAGCCCTCCTACAAATAACACAAACAAGACATGAGCCCTCCTACAAATAATGGAAACAAGACATTAACCCTCCTACAAATAATGGAAACAAGACATGAGCCCTCCTACAAATAATGGAAACAAGACATGAGCCCTCCTGCAAATAATACAAACAAGACATGAGCCCTCCTACAAATAATGGAAACAAGACATGAGCCCTCCTACAAATAACACAAACAAGACATGAGCCCCCCTACAAATAACACAAACAAGACATGAGCCCTCCTACAAATAATACAAACAAGACATGAGCCCTCCTATAAATAACACAAACAAGACATGAGTCCTCCTACAAATAATACAAATAAAACGTGAGCCCTCCTACAAATAACACAAACAAGACATGAGCCCTCCTACAAATAACACAAACAGGACATGAGCGCTCCCACAAATAATGGAAACAAGACATGAGCCCTCTTACAAATAATGGAAACAAGACATGAGCCCTCCTACAAATAATACAAACAAGACATGAGCCTTCCTACAAATAACGCAAACAAGACATGAGTCCTCCTACGCATACCACAAGCAAGACATGAGCCCTCCTACAAATAACACAAACAAGACATGAGCCCTCCTACAAACAACGCACACAAGACATGAGCCCTCCTACAAATAATACAAACAAGACATGAGCCCTCCTACAAATAACAGAAACAAGACATGAGCTCCTACAAATAACAGAAACAAGACATGAGCCCCCCTACAAATAATACAAACAAGACATGAGCCCTCCAACAAACAACGCAATCAAGACATGAGCCCTCCTATAAATAACATAAACAAGACATGAGCCCTCCTACAAATAACACAAACAAGACATGAGCCCTCCTACAAACAACGCAAACAAGACATGACCCTCCTACAAATAACACAAACAAGACATGAGCCCTCCTATAAATAATACAAACAAGACATGAGCCCTCCTACAAACAACCTAAACAAGACATGAGCCCTCCTACAAATAACGCAAACAAGACATGAGCCCTCCTACAAATAACACAAACAAGACATGAGACCTCCTACAAACAACCTAAACAAGACATGAGCCCTCCTACAAATAACACAAACAAGACATGAGCCCTCCTACAAACAACGCAAACAAGACATGACCCTCCTACAAATAACACAAACAAGACATGAGCCCTCCTACAAACAACCCAAACAAGACATGACCCTCCTACAAACGACCTAAACAAGACATGAGCCCCCCTACAAATAATACAAACAAGACATGAGACCTCCTACAAACAACCTAAACAAGACATGAGCCCTCCTACAAATAACACAAACAAGACATGAGCCCTCCTACAAACAACGCAAACAAGACATGACCCTCCTACAAATAACACAAACAAGACATGAGCCCTCCTACAAATAATACAAAGAAGACATGAGACCTCCTACAAACAACCTAAACAAGACATGAGCCCCCCTACAAATAATACAGACAAGACATGAGCCCTCCTACAAATAACAGAAACAAGACATGAGCCCTCCTACAAATAACACAAACAAGACATGAGCCCTCCTACAAATAACAGAAACAAGACATGAGCCCTCCTACAAACAACACAAACAAGACATGAGCCCTCCTACAAATAATACAAACAAGACATGAGACCTCCTACAAATAATACAAACAAGACATGAGCCCTCCTACAAATAACACAAGCAAGACATGAGCCCTCCTACATATAATACAAACAAGACATGAGACCTCCTACAAATAACACAAACAAGACATGAGCCCTCCTACAAATAACGCAAACAAGACATGAACCCTCCTACAAATAATACAAACAAGACATGAGCCCTCCTACAAATAACACAAACAAGACATGAGCCCTCCTACAAATAATGGAAACAAGACATTAACCCTCCTACAAATAATGGAAACAAGACATGAGCCCTCCTACAAATAATGGAAACAAGACATGAGCCCTCCTGCAAATAATACAAACAAGACATGAGCCCTCCTACAAATAATGGAAACAAGACATGAGCCCTCCTACAAATAACACAAACAAGACATGAGCCCCCCTACAAATAACACAAACAAGACATGAGCCCTCCTACAAATAATACAAACAAGACATGAGCCCTCCTATAAATAACACAAACAAGACATGAGTCCTCCTACAAATAATACAAATAAAACGTGAGCCCTCCTACAAATAACACAAACAAGACATGAGCCCTCCTACAAATAACACAAACAGGACATGAGCGCTCCCACAAATAATGGAAACAAGACATGAGCCCTCTTACAAATAATGGAAACAAGACATGAGCCCTCCTACAAATAATACAAACAAGACATGAGCCTTCCTACAAATAACGCAAACAAGACATGAGTCCTCCTACGCATACCACAAGCAAGACATGAGCCCTCCTACAAATAACACAAACAAGACATGAGCCCTCCTACAAACAACGCACACAAGACATGAGCCCTCCTACAAATAATACAAACAAGACATGAGCCCTCCTACAAATAACAGAAGCAAGACATGAGCTCCTACAAATAACAGAAACAAGACATGAGCCCCCCTACAAATAATACAAACAAGACATGAGCCCTCCAACAAACAACGCAATCAAGACATGAGCCCTCCTATAAATAACATAAACAAGACATGAGCCCTCCTACAAATAACACAAACAAGACATGAGCCCTCCTACAAACAACGCAAACAAGACATGACCCTCCTACAAATAACACAAACAAGACATGAGCCCTCCTATAAATAATACAAACAAGACATGAGCCCTCCTACAAACAACCTAAACAAGACATGAGCCCTCCTACAAATAACGCAAACAAGACATGAGCCCTCCTACAAATAACACAAACAAGACATGAGACCTCCTACAAACAACCTAAACAAGACATGAGCCCTCCTACAAATAACACAAACAAGACATGAGCCCTCCTACAAACAACGCAAACAAGACATGACCCTCCTACAAATAACACAAACAAGACATGAGCCCTCCTACAAACAACCCAAACAAGACATGACCCTCCTACAAACGACCTAAACAAGACATGAGCCCCCCTACAAATAATACAAACAAGACATGAGACCTCCTACAAACAACCTAAACAAGACATGAGCCCTCCTACAAATAACACAAACAAGACATGAGCCCTCCTACAAACAACGCAAACAAGACATGACCCTCCTACAAATAACACAAACAAGACATGAGCCCTCCTACAAATAATACAAAGAAGACATGAGACCTCCTACAAACAACCTAAACAAGACATGAGCCCCCCTACAAATAATACAGACAAGACATGAGCCCTCCTACAAATAACAGAAACAAGACATGAGCCCTCCTACAAATAACACAAACAAGACATGAGCCCTCCTACAAATAACAGAAACAAGACATGAGCCCTCCTACAAACAACGCAAACAAGACATGAGCCCTCCTACAAATAACACAAACAAGACATGAGACCTCCTACAAATAACAGAAACAAGACATGAGACCTCTTACAAATAACACAAACAAGACATGAGCTCCCCTACAAATAACTGGAGGTAAAGACGAACCAAACAATAATCGCTTAAAACATACAAGACACAATGATTCATAACATACTGTCTGCATCAAAATGTGTACGCACTGTACATCAGTACCCATTTACATCATATTTATTGAAAGTAAAATTGAAATCAAACACACATCGAATATTAGAAGACATATTCCTTTAATGTGACACACACGGACAATTGAGTCGTACAATTTAAGACAAACGTGATGATTTTAGTGTTCATAATATAATGTCTATCTGCATGTCTTAGTATCCTTAGCAATCATCCCCTGCCAGATATTGACATTACATATCAGAACTGATCTGCTAATCTATTGTATATGATAATTACCAAGACTTTATAAATAGAGGACTACATCTGTCAAGCAGATTTTGTCTTCAACTATCTAAATCATCAACCGTTTTAAGGACATGTGAATGGCTCGACCATTAAGGAATGTCCATGCCACTCAGCCTCTGTCAGGCATTCCCAATATAACATTGCACCCATTGAATCATATTGGTAGTATACATCGACCTTGTATAATATTATATGCGATTCCTGCCTTTCGAAGTACGTAGTCTTTTTCTCGATTTTTTTTGGGTAGTTCATGTTATACAATCTTGCTATTTTATTTCATGTTTATCTACGAATAGCGAGTTGTTTACACTGTCTGGTTAAACCAGACCCTGAAATTGGATTATGTTATTTACAAGTATAAAGGGCAAAAATAAGCGGGTTCGATTCAAAATGAGGTACTCTAGTTTTTTAGTGGGGTTCGTGTTACTCGATCTTTAGTTTTATACCGGGGTATCTATGTTTTGTAGATCGTTGTTTGTCATTTTGTACTTTTTCTTTTGGCCATTGTGTTGTCTCTTCTTCTTCTTCGATATACGGATTATGATTACCCCTTTTGCTATTTTCAAACTCTTCTTAGTTGTGAGAAATGGCTACGTGTACACACGGATTGTTAATTCATTGTGGTAATACAGTGTGTTGTCTTACACACAACATGCACAGGATGATCATCATCAAAGTGAAACTTGTTCCCGCCATGACATAATAATAGCTTTATATAGCTCGCTTGATAGTAAGCAAAGATCACCAAATCGCCGTATTATTGTTGCATTTCGAAAAAAAACCATATAATCGAACATACATTTTCAAAATCATGTTTTAATATTTTAATAAATATGTACGAAGCACATTAGTTTTTAAAGCCGCTTCTACCAAGTTGTTTTTAAGCATAACACGTATTAAACATCTCACAATGATTGGAAACGGGCAACCCAGACAAGTTTTAATACTGATTAAAGAATAACCAATCAGAATAAGGTTTGATATTCTTGCCGGAAAGTACCAATCAAGAAAATGTCTGAATCTGACTTAACGGTTTTGAATCCATATCAAAATAATCATTGTACATAGGAAATTAAGACAAGGATGATTACAGAAACGGTATGGCGACTATTATCTCATTATATTTATTGTAGAAATTCGATCATCCAATAATCCTTGTCGACATATAACAATGGAGAAAATATTCTGGAATGAACACATTTTGTAAACAAAAATATCAACAAGAACATTGATGTCTAAGCGCATGCTTTAATTATCACAATGAAATATTATAAGCTACACAGTGTGTGAGTGACCTAATACGATACACACGTGGGCAGTAAATTTCATATGGGGCGAGAGCTAAGTTCGAGCCCAATATGAAATTTGCTGACCCCATATGTATCGTATTAGGTCACTAGCACACTGTGTAACGAATATATCTTACGGATTACCTTTGAACGAGGAATTTAAATGTAACTGCATCAAGACTAATAAATATGTAATGTTTGTGTTGTGTGTAAGAGATTCATATGTGTCGCTATAACAATGTTACATTGGTCAAGTCATAAAACCAACATTTGGGGACAAACTTACTCGGGTCAATTCATTTTTGTTGTAATATTGAAAAAAATAATAATACGTTTGTTTATAATTTCAACGTCTCTTGTCAGGGCGAAACGCGCCGGCGTCTCGTTGTTCAACGCCATTTTTGTTTTGAAAGAAAGAGGGGAGATAACTCTACTACTATTCGCGTATTAAAAATCTACTGACCATGTATTGAATATACACGGTTTCCACGTGATCACTTTAAGCCAATGATATTCCTAGAAGTTTGTAAGAAGTAAGATATTGTTTTATCCAATAAGTCGGTGGAAAATAAATATTAAGTTGTAATGGTCAACAATATAATCAGTCACTATATGAACAATTCCTCTGTCAGACAGGGGGCTTCGTGGTCGTGATCGCTTAATAGTTGGATTGACAACTACCTGTGCAGTCAGTGCCTATCACCACTAAACTTGTGATTCCAACCCCGTTGATGGCGAGATTTACTCGATACAACATTATGTGATAACGTTTGTCAGTGACTTGCGACAGGTCGGTGGTTTTCTCTCTCCGGTGTTGTCCAGCAATACAACTGACCGCCACGATATAACTGAAACATTGTTGAAAGTGGCGTTAAACTCCATAAATCCACCCATCTATTCTGTCAGACATGACCTTCTAAAGACAGAAATGACAACGCGAAAAACCGACTAAAATCTTGATCCTGACAACTTTAGTGATGATAGGCACTGATTGCACAGGTAGCTGCAATTCCCATGCGATCACTCCCACGATGGCCCCAACACTAGTTACAAGTAGATCAGATATATAGATGAGCATTATGGGTGAAATTCGAACTTTATAGCTAAATAAGATATTTTTCATCTACAGAGAAATTTTTCATTGTAAGCACAAATTTGAATAATTGATTTATACATCCTTTCCCATTTCATATCAACAGTGGATTAATAATTAATCTCATTCAAGTCATCTACTGACATATTAGGATAATGTGTATGTATGTTGTGATTTATTGCAGGAATTTATTTTGTAATCATATAAGAGTTGTTTTGTAAAGGACGATTGCATGGTATCCAACTAAGAAGAAATGTTTTGTATAGCATTATGGATTATGGGTATACACATAAAAACAACTATACACAAGAAAGATAGATGAACAACTTTGACAAGCCCGACCGTTCGTCAATACTCAAAGTGAGAGCTGGCGTTGAGAAGAGCAACACGAATTTTTTTTTTCTTTAAAGGAGATATCTAATTTAGTGTGCACGACGCGTTTCTAGAATAACCTTAATAAGGCACGAGCATAGATTGGAAAGACAAATATTACAAGTCTTTGGGAAGAAGTTAACAAAAGGACTTAAACAGTATATCCAAGATCGGCTATAGCCTATATACCTATGTCTGAAAAATATTGATTTTTATCTTTAATCAATTACATTATTTAGAAACTCTAGATACCAAACATAAATAGATCTAATATACAAAATCAGTGTAGAAGCATTGACTATAGGCCGGACGATACCCTCTGAGATAATAGTCCATCAGCAGAAGCATCGATCCAGTGATAGTAATAAAGACGTAGATATATAATATAGGGCACACGATGCGTTTCTGGAATAACCTTCATCATGTATGCTCATGGTCAACTGATTAGAAAACCAAAGTCTTTGGGAGCAAATAAACCAAAGTGCCGTAACAGGATATCAAAAATCTGCTTAGATTAAACTGTTATTAAATTACATTATTTAGGAACTGTCAATTTCAAACATAAATATATCTAATAAACGATGTCAGTGACGAATGATTCCCACTAGCAGCAATATCGACTTAGTGATCATAATGAAAACGTAGATATCTAATATAGTGCGCATGGCGTGTTTCTGAAATAGCCTTCATTATGTACGTTCATAGTCAAATACTGGCTTTATTCTCTTAAACTTAATGTGGGACAAAATAGTTCCTAAGCAAATAGACAATTAAAGAAAAACTGAAAGGTAATAAATCAAAAGTATTACTTTGCAGTTTTAGTAAAGCAAATTGCTGTACTTTTGGCAAGTGTATTGTATGTCCTTCTTCGATGTACTGCTTCTGATTCCACTTATTAGTATCTTCAACCTTGTCCTACTGTAGTGTATGACAGAGCTTACATGCTTATGAATATTCCTGTTTCTGCTCTCCTCGTCATTTCCGGGTATAATTCTGGGTAATTCCGGCCGTGATCTTGCAGCAGACGAGTTCACCTGATTGACATTAAATGAGTTCATTGAATTCTTAAGTCCTGCAACAACTTCAGTTAAATTACCAAGTAGCTGAGGTATTTCTCTCTCCGGCGTGGAAATTTCAGCAACTTCCGAGCTTTGCGAATTATTACACACAAGTTCATTAGAAACAAATTCAGAACTTGACCTATTTTCACGTATAGGTTCATCAGACACGGATTTAACATTATCCAAATATAATTGTTTCAAAACAGTTTCGTTAAATTTGAAGTAATGTTTATCCCATTTTTTTAAAAGTTCTTCTTTGAATTTAGAAGCTGACAACTTATTGCACTTGTCGAATAAGGAAAATACCGTGCAGACTTTCTGTCGACGAAAAGCCATAGTCTGCTACACATATTAAACTGTTATTAAAAACTGTTATTAAAAGTTAATATCATTTTAGCATGCGACACAATCACTGCTTATAATATGAACGAAATAAGAAGACTGAATATCGTTCTTTATCAGACATCTGCAAAAGTAATTAAATAAATCTCTCACGACCCCAAAGAGATACACAATTTCAACTGTCTGTCGTTATCAGTACTGAATACCAGAAGACATACATTCTCAACCGGAAGAAAAATAAATACACAAGTAACATTGATTCTGTTCGACTGTAAAACATCAGAATCAATCATTTATAGGACGTATGAAAACTGATTATAAACCGAACTTATTTACAATAACTAAACATTAAACAAAAACAGAGAAAATGGACAAAAATGTTGGAGATGTCAGTGGTGGTCATGATTGTGAAACAGTGAGACAATAAGAAACGTCTGGACATTTTTTTTTATAGATTTAAACAATTACAAAAATAAATTGGTTCTGTTCGATTACAAATATACAAAAGTCAAACGTTGAAGTAGCTATCTGGGATTGTGAAACTATATACATGTATATAGATCGAACATTTGTGCATTTAGAACAATCAAACGCAATTGGTGGGGTCATATAGTCTGATGCCACAATAAGATGGATCTGATAATGTAATTACTAAGAACATATCATCAACATATCATCCACAACTGAAACAAAACACATGGACTCATTTAATACAATGCTAAGCTTTCGAGGTTCAAAATAGTGATATTTGTAAACTTGTGTAATCTATCTAATCATTTGAGCAAGCAAAATAGTTGGAAAATAATACCTCCAAAAATGTATTGATCTGATTGGCAATTGTGTTGTCTGTTCTTTTTGGAATTACGGATTCTGATTAACCCTTTGGTATTTTCAAACTCTTCTTGTAAACAAGAAAACATTAATCGCTATAAGGACATTCATCAACTTTACACAAAGGTCTTTCGATACCAAAAATATGTTTATATGAATTTATTTTTACCAAGTACCTTAAAATAGCGTTTGCATACTTATGTCCGTCTGTGAGTCCGTTCATAACAAGGTTTGTATGCGTAATTCCACCTACCTTTTAAAATGGAAGCGCTAAAGAATTTGTCTGCCTGCTTATTTCCATATGGATACATAGATACATGCATATTGCTCTGTCACCTTGATAATAACAGCTTTGAAGGACTTTTGGAGAATGTCATAAGAAACGGAAGCACTCTCTTTGTAGGAGAATCCCCTACATTTCTAACCAGTGTTTTATTGTGTCTGTTTGATATATATATATATATATTGCTCAACTACCTTTAGGCTGTACATTATATTACCAAAAGATGGAGAATGTATGAGGAAGGGGTATGAAGACATGCATGCACATTTAGTGTAAAGAAAACCTTTATATTAACCTACGATATACATGAAAACATCAAAAATGCAACCCACTTGATATTAAACAGCAATCGATCGATTTGGACATCATGATTATGATTTAATGTTTCCTTAACTTTGACATCATACATTGTTAGTCATCTTCTATCAACTCTCATTTTAATCACATATACGTTCACTGATAATCAATTTGTTAATTCGTGATTTCACTTACATACCCTCTTTTTATATTTCGTGAAAGTCAATTGGATGGCTTATTAACTTATACAAAAGTTATCTCATTTTTGGAAGTAGGCTAATATATATATTACATCAAGCCTTCTTACTGATTGTATCGGTGGTGTGTCTTTGTAACAGAATGAGGAAACAAACTAATACATGTAATCACAGTTATATTATATTACTGTTTCATTGCATATCAGAATGGAATTACACAGCGATAAATTCCGCATCGGCGGTATAATGGTTAGAGTGTTCCCCCAGAGTGCTCTAAGAAGTGAATTCAGCCCCGGTCGGGTCAAACCAAAGACTATGCAATTAGTATTTACTGATTCTCCGTTAAGCACACAACATTAAGGAGTAAGACCAAAGACTAGTTGGCATGGAAATGTGACTTGCTTTAGCCTTGATGTTGCTGAACAATTGCTCAGTGGCCGTTAATGAACAATACCTCATGCTCATGCTGAAGATTTCACAGTGAGTGTAAGATGATGTAGAACAATACAATGGTTTTTGATATAGATGGTTGTTGTCTTTCACGTACACTAACACTGAACTTCCTATCATATTAAATGTTAGGGATACTTTATTTTAAACGACAATTGCAGAGCAATTGCTATTAAATTTCTAGTAACTGACATGCTTTGTAAAATGTATATCCTCTGCGTTGGGGTACAAACAGTGTCAATAGGCCGTGTAATATAAAAGGTGTTTTTTTTTATTACAAAGATTAAATAGAAAGTAGATGTGTTTACCTCGCACACGTGGTCAATGCACCTGTTTTAATTGTCGACAAAGTTTGATTTTTCAACTTAATGAGACAGCTTGTTCTTAAAGAAAAACTGCGTCACAAATGTATGTTTCGAGACATTAAAGGCTGATCTCAATCAATCATTGGAATTTGTGTTGCCCAATCATTAGTCAATCAAGACATCTAGTTTTCATTTGATTTTTATATTTCAATCGATGTCGTTTTAAGCTTTAAGTCTTTTATTTATTGTTATTTCTTGGGCATCAATATTATTTTATCTTCAAATGATTTCAAATTCAAATCAATTTTTAAGACGAAAACAATCATGATATACAGATAATGGACGTATACATGTTTTCTACGAGAATTCTGACTTAGCCGAGAGGTAATGACAAAGGTTCAATGTCTCCTTTGTATGTTCAGTCGTCATTAGACAAATATTACAATAGTACAGGGTTAATAATTACACAGTACACATGTTTTATAATTACACAGTACACATGTTTTATAATTACACAGTACACATGTTTTATAATTACACAGTACACATGTTTTATAATTACACAGTACACATGTTTAATAAATACATACATTTCTTATTCATACAATTTTTACCTATGCACGCGGTAATTTAAATTGCTAAAATTTCATTGTTATTACAGAGTGAAATAGCCATACGTGACCTTAGCCCATGTTGACAGTTCTGATTGGTCCATTTGGTATTCATGCTCTCAAGGCTTTTTATTTATTTAGCTTTCCAATCTTTTGACCTTGGATGTGCCCGATGAAGGTTACTCCAGGGGCGCTAAATTTGATATCTTCCTTTTTATTGTTGTCAGTGGAGAATTGTAAGAACGGTCAACATAAATAATACATGAATCACGCCGAGGTCGTGTCTGGTAATTTCTTTCTAATTTGACCCACTCAACGCCAATATCGTGGCGAAATTCACATTTCTTCTTGTTTTGGGAGGTTACGTTTAATGTTGATGTACCCACACAATTCACACCTCAGCCACACCGCTACACCACACATTAACACAAATTTCATGATAAACAGCACAACTTTGTACTATATGCACAGGAAAGCATGTGGGCCACACCGTTACGCCGCACACCATAACAAATTACATGATAAACAGCACATCATTATACTGTTTTCACAGGCAATTATGTGGAGATCCCATCAAGCTGTTACATTGTTGATCAAATCAATCAACGTCTTTCACACTCGGTATATACACACACGATCCATACCTAGATGTACAACACACCATTATTGATATAAGATGCAACAGTACCTAAATTAATTAATGTATTTGATATCACATGCTGTTAGTTTTAATTAATGTTAATTTAAAAGTGTATACGACAGAGAGAATTGGTTCAACAAGAGTTTTTCTCATAAAATATTCATCGATAAATAAAATGAAAAACTAAAAAGACTGTTCCCAAATTTAAATCTTAAACACTGGCAAATTGGATCACCCTAACATACATTTGCATGACCGTTCACTCTCCACTGTCTTGCTACAGGCATTTGATTTGAATGAATATGACAACATTTTCACAGACTGTGATAGAGAACATTTCAAAATTGTCGTATATCACAACAGGCTAAATTTGACGAAAAGGTATATACAGCAGGATGTCTCTAAAAACAATTTTATAAAAGTTGCCATTTTTAGTATTGATATTTCGTGTCTTTTTGGACTGATAATTACATTGATATCCGTTGCTAAAACCGACAGAGGAAAACAAGAGTGTGTTGTGCTACGTGAATCCGAGAGAACGCATTTTATTTAAATATGAATACAGTATTACTTTCTTCTTTTTACAAATTTACTAAACATGCCGGAAATATGATTATTTCGTGTCAATTGTGAACATATATAATTGCTTAATTATTCTCTACTTCTCAAAATAGTTTTTCATCAATATGTGTGTAATTGATAAAGTTTTCCTTCAACAAACAAAAGTAAAATGACAGGTAGAAGGAACAATTACATAAATCACAATCTGGGTAAACAAAGCAATATAATGGAACATTTAAAGGTCGGATAACACAAACACCTACACAATCTGGGAGCGACCAGGTGATTTAAAATGACAATATTTCCATACGTTAATTAGTACCAATCGTGGCGTCTTCATTTACATGTATAGTATGTAGAACAAAGACAGACAGAAGAAAGAAAGACGTGATAATAATACGTCAATCAATAATAGAAAGACAAACAATTCCTTAATTGTGGAATGTAAACAATAGTGTCCCCTTTTTCTTATTGTCGTGAGAGTTGTCTTTCTTTGATAAACATTTTGAAATAATTTCATAGGGGGATTTTTATAATTATAATTAGTTTTTTTTAATGACAGATAGACAGGAGGAAAAACACCAAGATAACAAAATGATATGACATGTTTATGTATAATCAGCATCGGATATGCTCTGGTAAGGTATTGTCCACCCACATTTGACACCAACTGCGCTATATTTAGGGTACACAACCTAGCAATAAAAACTATAAGTATCCTTATGTTGATGAAGATTATTTTAAGCTACACTGGTTGTTAAATCTATTTGATGAATAAAATAAAATGAAAATCAATCAACACCACACCGTCCAAAAAGTTTCAAAATTCAATAACACAACTGTAGAAATAAAGGCAATATTAATACGCCTAGATCACATGACCACTCACTTTCCTGGCTTGCTACAGAAAATTCTATAAAACAACTGTAGAAATAAAGGCAATATTAATACGCCTAGATCACATGACCACTCACTTTCCTGGCTTGCTACAGAAAATTCTATAACACAACTGTAGAAATAAAGGCAATATTAATACGCCTAGATCACATGACCACTCACTTTCCTGGCTTGCTACAGAAAATTCAATAACACAACTGTAGAAATAAAGGCAATATTAATACGCCTAGATCACATGACCACTCACTTTCCTGGCTTGCTACATAAAATTCAATAACACAACTGTAGAAATAAAGGCAATATTAATACGCCTAGATCACATGATCACTCACTTTCCTGGCTTGCTACAGAAAATTCTATAAAACAACTGTAGAAATAAAGACAATATTAATACGCCTAGATCACATGACCACTCACTTTCCTGGCTTGCTACAGAAAATTCAATAACACAACTGTAGAAATAAAGGCAATATTAATACGCCTAGATCACATGACCACTCACTTTCCTGGCTTGCTACAGAAAATTCAATAACACAACTGTAGAAATAAAGGCAATATTAATACGCCTAGATCACATGACCACTCACTTTCCTGGCTTGCTACAGAAAATTCAATAACACAACTGTAGAAATAAAGGCAATATTAATACGCCTAGATCACATGACCACTCACTTTCCTGGCTTGCTACAGAAAATTCTATAAAACAACTGTAGAAATAAAGGCAATATTAATACGCCTAGATCACATGACCACTCACTTTCCTGGCTTGCTACAGAAAATTCAATAACACAACTGTAGAAATAAAGGCAATATTAATACGCCTAGATCACATGACCACTCACTTTCCTGGCTTGCTACAGAAAATTCAATAACACAACTGTAGAAATAAAGGCAATATTAATACGCCTAGATCACATGACCACTCACTTTCCTGGCTTGCTACAGAAAATTCAATAACACAACTGTAGAAATAAAGGCAATATTAATACGCCTAGATCACATGACCACTCACTTTCCTGGCTTGCTACAGAAAATTCTATAAAACAACTGTAGAAATAAAGGCAATATTAATACGCCTAGATCACATGACCACTCACTTTCCTGGCTTGCTACAGAAAATTCAATAACACAACTGTAGAAATAAAGGCATTATTAATACGCCTAGATCACATGACCACTCACTTTCCTGGCTTGCTACAGAAAATTCAATAACACAACTGTAGAAATAAAGGCAATATTAATACGCCTAGATCACATGACCACTCACTTTCCTGGCTTGCTACAGAAAATTCAATAACACAACTGTAGAAATAAAGGCAATATTAATACGCCTAGATCACATGACCACTCACTTTCCTGGCTTGCTACAGAAAATTCAATAACACAACTGTAGAAATAAAGGCAATATTAATACGCCTAGATCACATGACCACTCACTTTCCTGGCTTGCTACAGAAAATTCAATAACACAACTGTAGAAATAAAGGCAATATTAATACGCCTAGATCACATGACCACTCACTTTCCTGGCTTGCTACAGAAAATTCAATAACACAACTGTAGAAATAAAGGCAATATTAATACGCCTAGATCACATGACCACTCACTTTCCTGGCTTGCTACAGAAAATTCAATAACACAACTGTAGAAATAAAGGCAATATTAATACGCCTAGATCACATGACCTCTCACTTTCCTGGCTTGCTACAGAAAATTCTATAACACAACTGTAGAAATAAAGGCAATATTAATACGCCTAGATCACATGACCACTCACTTTCCTGGCTTGCTACAGAAAATTCAATAACACAACTGTAGAAATAAAGGCAATATTAATACGCCTAGATCACATGACCACTCACTTTCCTGGCTTGCTACATAAAATTCAATAACACAACTGTAGAAATAAAGGCAATATTAATACGCCTAGATCACATGACCACTCACTTTCCTGGCTTGCTACATACAATTCAATAACACAACTGTAGAAATAAAGGCAATATTAATACGCCTATATCACATGACCACTCACTTTCCTGGCTTGCTACAGAAAATTCTATAACACAACTGTAGAAATAAAGGCAATATTAATACGCCTAGATCACATGACCACTCACTTTCCTGGCTTGCTACAGAAAATTCTATAAAACAACTGTAGAAATAAAGGCAAAATTAATACGCCTAGATCACATGACCACTCACTTTCCTGGCTTGCTACATAAAATTCAATAACACAACTGTAGAAATAAAGGCAATATTAATACGCCTAGATCACATGACCACTCACTTTCCTGGCTTGCTACAGAAAATTCTATAACACAACTGTAGAAATAAAGGCAAAATTAATACGCCTAGATCACATGACCACTCACTTTCCTGGCTTGCTACATAAAATTCAATAACACAACTGTAGAAATAAAGGCAATATTAATACGCCTAGATCACATGACCACTCACTTTCCTGGCTTGCTACATAAAATTCTATAAAACAACTGTAGAAATAAAGGCAAAATTAATACGCCTCGATATCTTTTAAGTTTTAATATATAAATATCTTTTAAGTTTTAAGCTTAAACATATTTGGTTAAGATCAGAGTTTTAGTGGAGGGTTTACTTCATTGGAATGGTTTCCATATATTTCAGAGACGACGCGTTTTCTCTCTCTCGTTTTTTTAGACTTAGCACGCGCTTGGATCCATAATTACAAAACAGGGGTTTGGTGCAATTTTTGGCGTGTTTTCTACAAAATGTTTTAAGTTTTACCTATATTTGCCGATTACACATTTATTATTTGCTAGCAAAAGTCGGGCGTACAGCCTACAACCCACCTGGATAGGCCACTGCTTAGTCAGGATGTGAATATGAGTATCTTGCTTCTCTTACTTAATTTGATAAAGGACTGAATATTAAATCAATTCAACACTGTTCGATACCTATCCTTTGGTCGAAAAACAAGACTAACGGACCTTAAAAAGTTCGGACTAACGGACCTTCGAACAAAGGAACCTTCGGACTAACGGACCTTCGGACTAATGAACCTTCGGAGTAATGGACCTTCGGACTATCGAGCGGTCACCATTGTAAATACCTTGGCATTGTGTTCACTAATACAGGAAATTTTGGTGAAGCAAGAAAAATACTATATGAAAAAGGACTAAAGGCTAGCTTTAAATTATACAGGGACTTAAAGTCTGCCTCACCATCTATGCAAAGCTGGCTGCATATATTCGATCATACAATCAAGCCAATAGTATCATATGATTGTGAAAATTGGAGCATTATTAACTTAACTCAAAAAAGGAAGAATCAATCTTTATTTGATATATTTAAGGACTGGGAATATGAAAAACTAAACACAAAGTTTTGTAAATACATATTGGGCGTTTCTAAGCAGAGTACTAAAATAACAGTTGGTTCTGGATTGGGGAGATTCCCTTTATATATTGATATGTTTAGTCATATGTTCATGTACTGGTACAGACTTGAAAATTCCCCATCCAGCCTATTAGTGTGCATTTAATGATTGTAGAAAAATAAATAGTACCTCAATCAATAACTGGTATTCGACCATTCTTTTTGTTAGTAAGGAATTGGGTATAGACTTGTCACTTTGCAAATCTATAAGTAAATTTAAACTTAAGAAGTTACGGAAAAAAAGACTCCAAGAAAATGTTATTAAACTATGAAATAAAATAAAAGAGTCCTATGCTCAGGACAGTGGTAAACTAAATACTTATTTTAAGTTTAAATCTCAATTTCAGCGGGAAAAATATCTTAGTATGACTAACCAAGATAAACGAACACAATTGACTAAATTTAGAATAAGCAACCACATCCTCAGAAATGAGACAGGTAGACATGAACACAAAGTTAATAGTCATGGCAAACCTGTAATCCTGCCACGATGTGAAAGATTGTGTCAACATTGTATAACTAATTCAGTTGAAGATGAAATTCACTTTATGTTAGAATGCGCACGTTATCAACAACAAAGAGAGAAGTTTTTAGAAAAGCTGTATTCTAAGTTTCCAAACTTATTATCATTAAATTATTTAAATCTATTCATTTGGCTAATGAGAAACGATGAATTGGAATTTTTATTATCACTTGATGAATATCTAAATCATATTTTTTCTCTGAGGGAAAAATCAAATTAAGATAGTTATTATAAATAGTAATTTGTTATTAAGTATTATTGCAAGTGTGTGACGTAATTATGAGTTATTATTGTAAATGTGTGAAGTAATCATGTGTTATTTATCATGTAATACTGACTGGTTCTCTTCCTCTAGCATTTCACATTATACATATATATATATCATTATAATCATTATATAGTCTAAATGTATGTGTGTGTGTGTTAATTTTTATTTTTAGTTCATTATGTTTTAGTTAGCATCCTATATTTGTTAGTAGATGTTTTTACTTTAGCTTTCATTCTGATTTCTAGCTTGATTTTATACTGCTTTTCGCGTCAGCATGTTTGTGTATCAAGTATATGTGCATATGTACGGCTTTTTAAAATATTATGTGCTTTATCTATTTATATGTGCTGTATGTTGTATGCATGTTTGTGTATCAAGTATCAAGTATATATGTGGATATGTATGGCTTGATGATTTTAAATTATTATGTGCTTTTTTATATGTGCTGTATGTTGTATGCATGTTATGTCATGTATGTGTTGTTCAATGTCTAGTCGAATTTAAAAGCTCGTTAGAGCTTTGTTATGCTTGTTGTACATGCTTCGACTTTAAATAAAACTTATTTATTTATTATTGTTATATTTGTATGCTCTTCATGGGCCCCTTATTTTGGGTTTAATAAAGATTTGATTTGATTTGATTATATATATATTTAGTAATGCTACCAGAATGTAAATGGACAAAAATAATCATGGAATATAAGAATCAATTTAATTAATGTTACGCCTCTTTACTTGTTGGTTTGCTTAACATAGCATAAAAATGAATGTATTGTTGTTAATTAAATATTATTGAAACTTTACATGTACATGTATGTGAATTGTTCGAACTAGTTCAAACATTCAGGCATAAATACTCAATTTTATACCTATGAATATTCCAGGGTATATAGTATTCAATACATTCAAGTCTTCGGGGTTAAAATTTATATGCTATAATTAGTTTATTTCAAAACCAGGACATTAGTCCATATATTTAGGCATTTTTGTTTATCACTTTATACCTGTTTATATAGAAGAGCTTGAAGATACAATAGGGGTAATCAGAATCCGTAAGTCAAAGAATGACAGACAAAACAATGGCCAAAAGGACAATATATATATATTTTTTATTTGGATACTACCCCTTTACAACGGGGGCAACCACCATCGGGGTAACAGTGGTTGCGTCCTTAAAGCTATGTACAATGCAATATAAAAATATAATTGATACATTAATAAGTACAATAATAGTGAATAAGAGTTACTGTCCACTGTATTAAAACAATTCATGTAACAAGCACTACTTAAGAAATATTGTCTCCATTAAATGTAAAAATACAAGCACTGTATCATAAAACAGTATACTACACTGCATTATGGTACTATAAAATAATGTAATATTAAAAGTGCAATTTTCCATTAGTTTGATGAACTGGATTGAAGAAAATAAAACAGTATTTTACCATTAAATAGTAAAAATATTCAATCAAACATCAGAATCATACGTTTCTCGGCTACATTCTACATTCATAAATGCATAAATTACAACACACTGTTTAACTCATCTTTAGTATAACTTCTAGTTCTCTAAAACAATTTTTCTCACATTAAAGGCTTTTACAAGATGCAGTTTTGTTAAATAATCCAGTTCTTTACCCATTTCTGTACCGATGTCATATCCATAGTCTCCAAACATATATAAAAGCTTATAGTATGACGAAAGCTCCCTAAACTTGACACTCATATGATTACTGGAGAACACAACGACCTACAAAACATTACATATAAAGCAAAAGATCGAGTAACACGAAACCCACAAAAAACCGGGGGAAAACTCAGGTGCTCCGGAAGGGTGAGAAGTTCCCTGCTCTACTGGTGGGTTATTGTGCTTAGCGCCACTTTCAACAATATTTCAGTTTTATTGGTGGAGTAAACCGACTTACCGTAACTCCCTGACAAACTTTATAACATAATATTGTACGAATACATCTTGCCATTAGCGGGATTCGGACTCCCAACTTTAGTGGTGATAGGCACGGATTACACAGATAGTTGTAAATACAACTACCATGCGATCATGACCACGACGGTCCCCATTGGATGACTAAATATTTCATATTCTGCAGTGTTGATCATCACATCAACATTATTTTATGCAATGAAAAAGGCGTGAAATTATGATTTTATCTCAGAAATGTCAGTGTTTTGATCTAATATGCGCCATTTATATGCACTTTTGGCCGAAAAGTATGCATAGGCAAATGTGATTAATATAGGTAGGGAAAATCGAATTTCGTTAGTGATAATTCATATAAATTAATAACAGAAGAAAAAAACGATAGAAATTGTGAAATTCAGAATATTTTCGCGCTAAGGATCAGTCATGATAATTGTCGTCATCAACATGAAAGTATTGGAAATATGCAACTTATACGGCATGTGAATTCATTCATGATTTTCTTGTAAATCTCGGAAAATCAGGATGAGCGTGCATATTTCTATTGTATTTCTTCAATCATATTAAGATTAAATATGTAACGTGTTGATCCTTAGCGCGAAAATATTCTGAATTTCACAATATCTATCGTTTTTGTCTTCAAGAATCTGGTCAAATAGTTAGCCAAGCACAAAGAGTCCAAGACACAGTACCGCAACTTTTACGAAATTAAATTTAAAAAGCAGGTGGCATTAAAATTATATTACTAATATGGTCTTTTATGATAATTTATGAAATTGGGTCATGGATAGGTTATTTACTAGCCATGTAATTGCTAAGACGACGCGCAAGAAACTGGTGCCAGTTTGTTGGACGTTCATACTGTCAAAATATAAATCAAAATCTTTCAATACTAAATCTTGCTATTCACTCGATGAATGTTGAAATAAATAGTTTGTTTAACTTATTTTTAGTTTCTGAAACCATAAAATCAATTTGCCCTTATAATTGCAACGAAAAGAATCTTAAAAATCGAAATGAGAGCGAAATTTTGATGTAACGCGTAACAAACAATATTCAGTGGATTTCACATTTTTACATTATGTATGAAAAATACAAGAGTAAAAATTTTGAAAATTGCAATAGATTTTAGTGAATTTATGCCAAAGATGATGACGGAATATGCCCTGAAAATAATGACGTCATTGTCGAGAAATTTGACGTCAATCAAAGAGAAAAATATGTAATGGTGCATTGAATTTTCGACTTTGTGAACGCAATCTGTTGAAGATGTCCAGATAATTGAAATATTTCATAAAGCTATGAGTAATTGATGTTATTTTTGAAAATTGCATATATTTTAAAGAAAATATATACCATGATGAAAAGAATTCGTAGTGGAACAATGAAATGGTGCAGAATTTAAAATGTCAGAAAAAATGTCCCAGTAAGCGTTTTTTAAAAAGATGCAATACGAAATTGAAATTTGAAGCTGTACAGCGATACAACGTCTAATATTTAGTTATTTATCAGCTTATGAACAAAAATTGTACAACTTAATCTTTTAAAAAGTCTAACTAGATAGTGTGTATTCCTCAGCACAACTGAGTAGCATCAAAAAGCAAATATCAGAACGAATGTCCCAGACGTCATTTTTGTGCGGAAATTACACGTCAACAGCTAAGAATTTTGGAAGGATAATCGTTACACAGCTATAAAGTTGTTAGAATATCGCGACGCAGCACACACACACACACACACAAACAAGCAAAAAAACCAAAACAAAAAATAAATAAATAAATAAACAAAAGGTTAAAAAAACACACACAACAATTTATATTTTTTAACGTAAAAAGATCTATGTAATTTCCATCATATGTTTTTATGTTCAATGCAGACAAACACATAATGCTGCACTGATAAGGACAAGAGATGGAAAGCGGGGAGCGAGATTATTTTTATTTCGATTTTGAAAACAATATGGCAGTTTATGGAAATAAATATTCTGGCCGCCAAAAACTTGAAAGTAAATAATCTGGCCTGTGTGCCCAAGAAAATAAAATAATAATCTGGCATGACCTCCAAATTCAACATTGTTATAGCCGGAAATGAATAATCTGTCCTGAAGTAGGCGAAAATATAATTTTTGGCCCGCAAAAATTTGAAAATAAATATTCTGACCCGTCAAAATTTGCAATTTGCGTTTTTCGCAACAGAATGAAAAAATCAAGAGCACTTATGAAATTAAAAGAAAGTTTACCTGCATCTCCAAGCAAAAGGTGTGTTGTGATTTCTACGTATTTATCCCGAAGGTCACCCAAGTCCCCCACCGTTCTTATTTTAAAGAAATATACATGTATATCACCGGTTGATAGTGTGATTGCATCAAACATTCAAGAAATAGTAGAATCTGCTAAGTTGAAACGATCAAAAGAGGTTCTTACTGTTATGAACACCGTGACTGCATCAGTCAGTGGAGAAAATCTTGAAAAATCTAGGTGCAAAATGCAACTTTGCAAACAATTGGGTATTCCGACCAGGCGAATTTCAGGCGAAAAACGAATCGGAACTAAAATATTAAAAAGCGAATCTTTGGCTTGGAATCTTACTTTACGTAGAACAAGAAGAGATGCGAGAAAAAGATAATAGTGTATGACTTTTGGTTATCTCCAGGTATTTCTCATCCTACTGGAAACAAATCTGACATTAAAAGAGAAAGATTATGTCCTAATATTTACGCTTCACATATGGCGCAAGTTATTGAAAAGACTCAGACTGATGCCTACATTGACTTTGTAGCAAAATATCCGGATATTAAAATCGGACAGAGAACTTTTGACAAACTGAAACCCTTTTTCGTTCGGCCTGCGTCGGAAAAAGATAGGAACACATGTTGTTGTAGATACCACATTGAGTCAAATCTTCTCTTCAAATCGTGTATGAAATTTCGCAAATCGAAAAATCAATCGGAAACTTCTGAGGTTGAATCATATCCCGTTTATGAAAATTTGGGGGAAATTATTGATGTAGCTTTATGTCCAAAGGTAAACGGTTCATATAAAAAATGTTGCCTCGATCGGAAGTGTACAGAGTGTGGAGTTGGGAAATTGAAGTTTTCTATGGATGAAACTGAAAAAATCTCTTCTGCTGCAGACGTAGAATGGCAAAGATATGAATATGTAAATGAAAACCCAAAAGGTACGGCAACAAAACGTAGATTAACACTTGTTAAAAAGGTCACGAAAGTTGGTGAAATGTTTGACTATCTTAAAACACTATTAGAAACATTTCCTGCCCATCAACATCGTGCTAACTGGCAAAGTACACAGATGAAATCTCTTATTCAGAATCTGCCTCCAAAACATTGCATTTGTATACATGATTACTCAGAAAACTACCACTGTGTTGAAAAGGATGAAATACAATCAAATTATTTTCAGCGTACAGAGTGTAGCTTACATGTAATAATAATACACAGACATGCGATTTTAGAATATGACGGATTAGACAGTACCGATGACTTTCCGGAGATTATAACCGAACATTTCTTTGTCATATCCCCCGACTTACAACATGACCATAATTTTACGAAATGTGCTAAACAACAGATTAAGCAATATTTAGATTCTATATCATATGATGTAGACGTAATGCACGAGTTTACGGACGGATGTTCAAGTCAATACAAATCTAGACATTGATTGGGCGATTTTTCATTCGCAACTACGGAATACGGGTACAAAGTTTTCCATAGAAACTTCTTTGAAACCAGCCATGCTAAGGGCCCACAAGATGCTGCCGGAGGATTTATAAAACGGCAAGCAGATATTGCTGTTTTACGAGGTAATACAATTATTCAGAACGCAAAGGATCTGTTTTCATTTTGTAACAATGACTTAAAAGAACCTAGAAGTGCTTTGTTTAAACGACGAATCTTCCGTTATGTAGAGTCGGTTGATAGTGATAACATTCTAAATTTCAAACCAATTTCAAACAATCGTAAAATTCAACATTTATATAGTTCTAAAAGCGGAGAAATTGTAGTTTCCGATCTATCGTGTTACACATGTGACAAATGTATAGTGTCTGATTATGAACATTGCTTACATGCAGAGCATACTGGTAAAAAGCGATTAGTTAGACCCGTAGAAGAACCCTCAAATAATGCAGATAATGAGGATAATTTCGAACGTTCAAAGAATATCACTGAACTTGTTTCTTCCGATTCTGTTGTTGCGGTTAAGGCAGAGGATGACAATATAGAATACTACATGCTTAAAGTTACTTCTGGTCTTGAGACACTGTCTACGACTGAAAAAGATAGTTGGGGCGTTGAATATCCATCCGGGTTTCAAATTTTCAGAGGATATTATTATGACAATTCTAGAAAAGACCTCTTAACATGCAAATTAATTCAAAGAAAACCAGCCATTGTTCCTGCATTATCTCTGTTGTTTATTTGTGCAGATGTTGAGGCTAAAAACAAAGTTACAATATCCGAGGAAACTCATTTGAATATATTGTCTGTACTAGACAACATGAATTAAAATCGAAATCAAACTGATTGCCCTAGTTTCATTAGCAACTCTCAATTAAGCTGTAATTCATATTTCTACTATTTGCGTTTTTATTAACAATGCCTGTCTTAACTTTACAACGTGTCACTCTTGATCTCGCCCGTGATCTCTTATTCACAGAAAATTAAACGAATAAATAAATTAATAAATAAATAAAAAGTACACTATATCAGGCGACACCCTATCCACCTCTTTATTGACGACGTTAAAATGATAATTTTAAGCGTTACGTAATTAGCAGCAGTTTCTTGCGCGACGTCTAAGCTATTAATGGGTTATAATCAAAAAGTTTGGCTTCAATGCAGTCTAATTATCTTCAATACCATTCAGTTGATTAAGTAAATAAATTAAAAATAGAAGACACACTGCAAACACAGTTGATTAAAAGTATGTCTTCCCCTATAAAGAAATAATATATTTGAAGATCGCTCTTCGTTAAATTTTAAATGGATGTACGACAGCAATTTGAAATAAAAACACCGAGAGTGAGTGAGTGATTGTTGTTTAACACCAAATGAGCAGATTTCCAGCTATATCATGACGAGATCAAGATGATAATGATGTCCACTTTGTACTAGACCAACACGCTTAGCTGGATAGTTATAGTGCTAGCTCACTGAAACAACAGTCCGCGGGTAGATTTGTCGGTCCACTCGAATACATTATCCCAATTCCAAGCCAACCAGTCTTTGCTCTTTATATTTGATGTGGTTTGTGATGAGGAGTGTCAATATTATCGTGGTGTGTGATGAGGAGTGTCAATATTATCGTGGTGTGTGATGAGGAGTGTCAATATTATCAGGGTGTCTGCTGTGCTCTTTCTCTTTGATGTGGTGTGTGACGAAGCGTGTCAATATTATCTGGGTGTCTGCTGATTCCTTAATTAGCCAGTATTGATGTATTTTATTTCAACATATATCTCTGACAGCCTTCATGTTCGGTTTGTTCACAGGGGCCGTCGTGGTTGTGATCGTGTGGTAGTTGGATTTATAACTACCAATGCAATCAGTGCCTATCACCACTAAAGTTTGTCATTGATTTACGACAGGTCGGTGATTTTCTTCGGGTACTCCGGTTTCCTCCACCAATAATACAGACCGCCACGATATGACTGAACTATTGTTGAAAGTGGCGTTAAACACCATAAACCAACCAACTGGCTTGTTCATATTAGCAAAATGTTCTAATGATTAAGGGTCCTTCATATATGAGAATAAATATAGATTATCACATGGCATTTTTCATATCATACCCTTTATCAGCCCGAGAGCCGTTACGCTCAAGGGATGATATATGAACGAAGGCTGATAAAGGGTATGATATGAAAAATGACATGTTATGACGTGTTTATCATATACTTCAATAGAGGAAATAACTGATTTGTACCAAAATGTTCAGTCGTTTTGGCTAGAATTAAATACATGTATATAGCTATAGAACAAGAAAATCATTGTTTTAATATACAAATCCAATAAATGCACGTTTTTAAGCACTTTCAATATCATAAGAGAGAAATTGGTAGTTAATAATTTTCTGTGCAAATATCTCATAAAACAGTTGAATCCACCGTGTCTGTAAACACAGTTTTCCTGAAATGCATGAAGTGAACTTACGGACATTGACGGAAAGGCATGTAATACCATTCCGGAAGCAGTTAATAAACTTGCTTTATCGGCCCGCTTGGACCATTCTTGTGAAACTGGGTGAAATAAACATGACTCCTCTTATTATTCTAAGCAAAACTCAAAGTTTTATTACAAGTATATGATAAAAACGTTTATCATATGCTTAATAGATTGAGTGACACTATATGATTGGTATTGCACTCAAAGTTTAAAACACATTGTATCAACCATTAGTGTCTTAAATATTGTTGACAAATTCTATAAATAAATTTAGTTTATATTTTGAGTATTCATTACAAATTACACTTGTCCCGTGATATGTAACATTACGCCTCCACAGTTTCGTTGATACAATATCGTTAAAAGAAGTTCGGGAGAAAAAATTGGAATAATATAACAATTAAAAATTCGTTATTAGTTTTGTTGTGTGCAAATTTTCAGTAATGCAGCTTTGATGGGCGGGGATGTACACCCTCAATGGGACCATCTACAGTTAAACGCACCCCTAGATGTACATACATTATATGAAACAAATGAATAATGAAAACCAGCAAAAGCATACACTGTGATATATGCAAATGCAGTCGTACATACAATGTTAGAACATTTCTAAAGCTACATATGAAGCTTGGCTTTCCGGGACGTCTAATTTTCAAGTATAATGTAATGATCATATTATTAAATTGCAGACAAATCTAAACTATTTTGGCTTATAGATATAGATGAAAACTTATCAGGAGAAATTACAGTTAATTTAAATTATCAAAACGGTAGATTTATATTCTAGACTATAGTTTATGTACTGTACAACAAGTTGTTTATCAACTGAAACTCGCAAAACTCTTACAACGACTCTAATCCAATGTCACTTTGATTGTTCCTGCACCTCGTAGTATGCCGGGGTATTACAGACTTTTAAAAACAAACTCCAGATTTACCAGAGCAAAACTGTAAAATTTATAAAAAAAATCAACTATTAATTGTTGGATTTCTAAACATTGAAAATAGAGTAAATTGATCAATGGAAATATGATTTATTCCATTTTCATTTACCTTTGACGCCATAAACTGGAACATTTTTTACACCAATATTCAGTATTAGAAGCATGGAGTTGTTGGTACTTACCTATTTAGTTTTTATATACATATTTTATAAGTATATCATTAACATAACGATAAATGAGTGTTCTAAAAAGTTGTGGGGCAAATAAATATATACCAATATGCAGAAATGTTTTAGAAATATTAAAAAGTTGCTAATACAGACGTCGTTATGTTTGTCACACGTTGAAAGCTGATGCCCTATCGGTCGATATATTGTACTGTCTTGCATATGATTGTGCAACGAATAAAGGTATGAAAAGTTACCTGACATGGCCCCATATGCGATGTTGTTAGATATTAGTATATCACCAACACCAAATTCGTTAATTAGATTGATGTTAAGCAAGAAATAAATATACAAATGCAGGTTTTGGTACTCGGGGTAATTGGATCTTTTCAATTTTGTGCTTACTTCGGCGATATTATTGTAATAGCTTTTCGTACTATCAAAACAATACCACACGCGCTAGTAAGGGGTATGTTTAAAACACACCCATACTAGTGTCTTGGGAAAATTACCAATGTACAAATTTGTCAATTGAAACATGAACTATTGATGGCCATTTATGATCGCTACATTCTGTAACATATTATATACCATTTTACGTTTACCTTAGAGGGTTCATGATTAATTTATATTATTTGTATTTATTTACGTATACTGGTATCCAACACTATTTCCACATCAAATGGTGTTCGCGGCGTTTAACAGTCTCACGAGGAGTGTCATATGTGGTGTAGGAACCCTTCCAGAAGTACACCCACGGTTCTTAGTGGGGTTGGTGGTGCTCGATCTTTAGTTTTCGGTGTAATGTTTTGTAGATCGTTGTTTGTTCGTTTGGTCATTGTCTGTCCTTCTTCCATTTCTTCTGATTATCCCTTTAGTATCTTCAAACTTTTCTGATATAAATATATATGATTACACTATTGTTCTCCGACTGTATTAATATATTCTTTAGACTAAAAAAACACACATGCTCATTGATGTAACATAATTGTACAATATAAAGTAAGTGATTACTTCCATATAATTACAAGCAATCAAATTATAATAAAACTGGTGAAGATATATGTATGCACGACATAGGCACAAAGAGAACACTGTAATCGATTCTCTGAGTGGGTTAAAGAAAATTGTAGATCATTTAGTAAACCTACTAAATATTCAACAATACAATACTTATATAGGGTGCATGCAAGCAGAGAACGCAGACGGTTTAGATGAGGGTCTATGAATAAATAAAACATTTTGTTCTCCTTAGCTGACATACTTTCATACATGTATCTGTTAAATAAATAAATAATGGAAAATCACAAATATGTTCTGTCTACTGAAATACCAGTGATGTCGACATTGATCGCACCCTGCCTGTTATGTATACCAAAATAAACTGCATGTTAAGTGTACATTGCAACAACGTTATATTGATGATATCTTGTGAGTTCAAATCCCGCTAATGACGGGGTGTACTCGATAAAACTGACCGCCACAATATAACTGAAATATTGTTGAAAGTGGCTTTAAGCACCATAACATTAACCACCTGATATCTTCAGATGTTCTGCCAAACATAAATCTAAACCTCCTACTTTCAGACTGTTAACATAGTACTGACCACTTGGCTGATCATGTCCTAATAGAATAAAAATACATCATGAGTTATTGGTTGATTAATTGCTTGATTAATGCCATATTTCAGCTATATCGTGGCGTTATCGTGATTTAGATTTAGCATATTTTATTGCTAAATATTTTCAAAATTGGATCTAACACAAGTTATATCAACTAACAAATGTCCTCTCCACGTAATGAATAATAGCAATAATACATATGTCAGCAATAGAATACAATATACAACATAATACATTCTGGTCACATGAAACTATCATATTTTTCACTAATAAAAATACATCATTGATTTTAACTATTCATTGTATTTCAGCAGTAGATATATACTACTTATGAAAATAAAAATCGACAATACAAAAACCTGAAATTATTCAATGCAAGTATTTTTTTTAAATAAACTTGTACGAGAAATGAAAATAACGGGAAGTTTTTAAATATAGAAAAAGTGGGAGGGGTGTAGTTGTGATCATAAATGGATGAAACATTTTGTTTGTTTTGGCGTTATCATGACGAAGCAAAAATAATATAATAAAATATGAAAATATCAACATTAAATATGAAACAACAAGCTATATCCAAAATAAGAAACCAGAAAAATTAAAAAATATCGAATAACAAAAAATATATTAGAAAAAATAATTGCTAAATGTATTTTGTATCAAGTTAAAATAATTCAGAACTAATATTTTCAGAGTTGTTGTTAAAAGTGTAGTATTACACTGTTGAAGAGTAACAGACCGAGGTAACATGAAACCTTTCCTTCTTCTATCCATGGTTCTTATTGATGGTAATTCTTGGATTATGTACTTATGGACACACGCCACGATATAGCTGAAATACTGCTAATGATAGTGTTAAATACCAATCAACCAATCAATCAATCAGCTAACGGAAAAAAGATACAAAATGTAGGATACTCACAATTTGTAAATCAACATATATTTTGTGTGGACTTGTTGAAACATAAAGCCAGGTACGAATACATTAAATTGACAACTTATGCGACTACAATTATGTCGCTATATCTTACAACATTTAACGTACCATCAACAAAATCAAGATTTTGTCCTAGCTAGAGTGATTACACCAAAACCATCACATATCCTCTACAATATATGCCATGAACACAAGAGTCGACATTCGTGCGACCATATGAATACAAGAAAAAGATTTGGTATTCACCGGAATCCAACTCATGTCTTCATAGGTTGTTCCATCCCCTACATAATTGTTCCTGTCGATGCGTTGAGTAAAAGCTGAGCCTCGGAATACACACCAAAGGCAAAGTGTGCATTTGAAGACTCCTGTGGATTTTTCCTGTACTAACTCATCTACATTGAACACAATTAATTTAGGCTGTGATGTCAATCTTGGTTTTAATGTCGCAAATACTTGTTTACGGCAGACGAACCGAGAATTCCAAATAAAGGTTTCGATGGAAGCTTACGACCATAAAAACGTGTTGATCAATCGATGACTGAATGTTTTTTCTCACCCAATGTTGATTGCCAAATGATTCTTACACTGGCTTGAGAGATGTGAAAATGCAGTCAGAATAACAAAATTATTAGCATATTATTTAACCACTGGGAGATTTTTACGAATTCTACATTGTACAACAAGACTTACTTCAACCATAAATCTAGCACAACATCATGTGTACATGTATATCAGTGTATATGAAAGCAATATAAGAAACTCGTGTAATATTAAAACATAAGACCAGTCAATAACATTTTCCATGGTAAACAAGTGTCCATTTTGCATAACATCGGGTACCTTATATGAGATTTACGGAATCAATCCAACTAGTTTTAGCAACACCACATTGTTGTATCTGTCAATATCTAGGATGTCCACCTGCTTCAGTCACATGTATAATTATTTTTGTTTTCCTCGTGTTTCGTACATTTGTACTTATATTTCCCTACAGGTGTTGTTCGTGTTTTAGGAATGGCTTTGTTGTTATGTCTTTATTTCTTATTCCATTGTTGTAAATGAACTGCTCGCCCCGCATCGTTATGCTGTGTGTTGAATTTATTCAGACATACAAAAATGGTGTTGTCTTTTCTAGTGTTAATTATCGAAATATACATAATAACATCACGAATTTGGCGGGTATTTTTTCACGAGATGAACGATTTGACGTAAGAAATACATGACATTCCTGTGTAATTAGCTACATATTGATTAGTATTTTACAGATACATTATCATAGGATCACACTTTAACAATTAAATAGGTGAGTGCGATCTCCGATAAGACATGACAGATGGCACCACATATTCCTAGATTTTTCATTAGTTTAAGAATTGGCAAATGTGTATGTGCATCCTCTAGAGCCATTAACCTAACACACTTTTTAAATATGAAGATCTTTAATAAAATAAAATGCTTCCATTGGGATACGAACTACCTAAAGCTAATTTACGTGTTTGGACGTTGACTTACATTAAAGTGTTATACTTCAATATGAGCGTAATAACGTAATTTATTTGCTGTAAATGTTTAAGAATCTGATACTAGATGATTACAATTTTGAAGAAAGAAAAATATGCTCACAAAGGTTAGTCTATGCCAACAGTAGTAAGTGAGTTGCTTGCTGCACATCAACTAACTAGAACATAATATACATTTTACATGTACTAGTCTGTTGTTAAATACTTTTAGTAGATCCACACACACACACATGGGCAGTGCAATTGCCGCTTAAAAAAAGGATATAGTTAATTGTTTAAAAGCCATTACTCTTGGGACAAACATATTTCTGATTTTGCTTACAGTTTAAATAGTTACTACTGCAGTCATAAACATGCTAAGATGTCAATGGGCTTCTTGTGAGATCAGACTATATAGGTTAAGAATTCGTTGGATTTTCTACCAACACTTTGTCTATATGTTTAACAAATAATACTCCCTCAAAGATTTGCTAAATAATAACATTTTCAAATATTTTCTTTGAATGATTGTAGAGGGTAGGTCAGATTTAAATATTTGACCTTTGTTACTAACGTCGGTAGATATGTGACCCTCCCTCTTTGTTATTAACGTCGGTAGGTATGTGACACTCCCTCTTTGTTACTAACGTCGGTAGGTATGTGACCCTCTGTCTTTGTTACTAACGTGGGTAGATATGTGACCCTCCCTCTTTGTTACTAATGTCGGTAGGTATGTGACCCTCACTCTTTGTTACTAACGTCGGTAGGTATGTGACCCTCTCTCTTTGTTACTAACGTCGGTAGGTATGTGACACTCCCTCTTTGTTACTAACGTCGGTAGGTATGTGACCTTCTCTCTTTGTTACTAACGTGGGTAGGTAGGTAACCCTCTCTCTTTGCTACAAACGTAGGTAGGCATGTGACCCTCTCTCTTTGTTACTAACGTGGGTAGATATGTGACCCTCTCTCTTTGTTACTAACGTGGGTAGGTATGTGACCCTCTCTCTTTGTTACTAACGTGGGTAGGTATGTGACCCTCTCTCTTTGCTACTAACGTGGGTAGGTATGTGACCCTCTCTCTTTGTTACTAACGTGGGTAGGAATGTGACCCTCTCTCTTTGTTACTAACGTGGGTAGGTATGTGACCCTCTCTCTTTGTTACTAACGTGGGTAGGTATGTGACCCTCTCTCTTTGTTACTAACGTGGGTAGGTATGTGACCTTCTCTCTTTGTTACTAACGTGGGTAGGTATGTGACCTTCTCTCTTTGTTACTAACGTGGGTAGGTATGTGACCATTCTCTTTGTTACTAACATCGGTTGGTATGTGACCCTCTCTCTTTGTTACTAACGTGGGTAGGTATGTGACCTTCTCTCTTTGTTACTAACGTGGGTAGGTATGTGACCCTCTCTCTTTGTTACTAACGTGGGTAGGTATGTGACCCTCTCTCTTTGTTACACTAACGTGGGTAGGTATGTGACCTTCTCTCTTTGTTACTAACGTCGGTAGGTATGTGACCCTCTCTCTTTGCTACTAAAGTGGGTAGGTATGTGACCCTCTCTCTTTGTTACTAACGTCGGTAGGTATGTGACCCTCTCTCTTTGTTACTAACGTGGGTAGGTATGTGACCTTCTCTCTTTGTTACTAACGTGGGTAGGTATGTGACCATTCTCTTTGTTACTAACATCGGTTGGTATGTGACCCTCTCTCTTTGTTACTAATGTCGGTAGGTATGTGACCATTCTCTTTGTTACTAACGTGGGTAGGTATGTGACCTTCTCTCTTTGTTACTAACGTGGGTAGGTATGTGACCTTCTCTCTTTGTTACTAACGTGGGTAGGTATGTGACCCTCTCTCTTTGTTACTAACGTGGGTAGGTATGTGACCCTCTCTCTTTGTTACTAACGTGGGTAGGTATGTGACCTTCTTTCTTTGTTACTAACGTGGGTAGGTATGTGACCCTCTCTCTTTGTTATTAACGTTAGTAGGTATGTGACCCTCTCTCTTTGTTACTAACATCGGTAGGTATGTGACCCTCTCTCTTTGTTACTAACATCGGTAGGTATGTGACCCTCTCTCTTTGTTACTAACATCGGTAGGTATGTGACCCTCTCTCTTTGTTACTAACGTGGGTAGGTATGTGACCCTCTCTCTTTGTTACTAACGTGGGTAGGTATGTGACCCTCTCTCTTTGTTACTAACGTGGGTAGATATGTGACCCTCTATCTTTGTTACTAACATCGGTAGGTATGTGACCCTCTCTCTTTGTTACTAACGTGGGTAGGTATGTGACCCTCTCTCTTTGTTACTAACGTGGGTTGGTATGTGACCTTCTCTCTTTCTTACTAACATCGGTAGGTATGTGACCCTCTCTCTTTGTTACTAACGTGGGTAGATATGTGACCCTCTCTCTTTGTTACTAACGTGGGTAGGTATGTGACCCTCTCTCTTTGTTACTAACGTCGGTAGGTATGTGACCCTCTCTCTTTGTTACTAACATCGGTAGGTATGTGACCCTCTCTCTTTGTTACTAACATCGGTAGGTATGTGACCCTCTCTCTTTGTTACTAACGTCGGTAGGTATGTGACCCTCTCTCTTTGTTACTAACGTGGGTAGGTATGTGACCCTCTCTCTTTGTTACTAACATCGGTAGGTATGTGACCCTCTCTCTTTGTTACTAACGTGGGTAGGTATGTGACCTTCTCTCTTTGTTACTAACATGGGTAGGTATGTGACCTTCTCTCTTTGTTACTAACGTGGGTAGATATGTGACCCTCTCTCTTTGTTACTAACGTGGGTAGGTATGTGACCCTCTCTCTTTGTTACTAACGTGGGTAGAAATGTGACCTTCTCTCTTTGTTACTAACATCGGTTGGTATGTGACCCTCTCTCTTTATTACTAACGTGGGTAGGTATGTGACCCTCTCTCTTTGTTACTAACGTGGGTAGATATGTGACCTTCTCTCTTTGTTACTAACGTGGGTTGGTATGTGACCCTCTCTCTTTGTTACTAACGTGGGTAGGTATGTGACCTTCTCTCTTTGTTACTGACGTGGGTAGGTATGTGACCCTCTCTCTTTGTTACTAACGTGGGTAGATATGTGACCCTCTCTCTTTGTTACTAACGTGGGTAGGTATGTGACCCTCTCTCTTTGTTACTAACGTGGGTAGGTATGTGACCTTCTCTCTTTGTTACTAACGTGGGTAGGTATGTGACCTTCTCTCTTTGTTACTAACGTGGGTAGGTATGTGACCCTCTCTCTTTGTTACTAACGTGGGTAGGTATGTGACCCTCTCTCTTTGTTACTAACATCGGTAGGTATGTGACCCTCTCTCTTTGTTACTAACGTGGGTAGGTATGTGACCCTCTCTCTTTGTTACTAACATCGGTAGGTATGTGACCCTCTCTCATTGTTACTAACGTGGGTAGGTATGTGACCTTCTCTCTTTGTTACTAACGTGGGTAGATATGTGACCCTCTCTCTTTGTTACTAACATCGGTAGGTATGTGACCCTCTCTCTTTGTTACTAACGTGGGTAGATATGTGACCCTCTCTCTTTGTTACTAACATCGGTAGGTATGTGACCCTCTCTCTTTGTTACTAACGTGGGTAGGTATGCGACCTTCTCTCTTTGTTACTAACGTGGGTAGGTATGTGACCCTCTCTCTTTGTTACTAACATCGGTAGGTATGTGACCTTCTCTCTTTGTTGCTAACGTGGGTAGGTATGTGACCTTCTCTCTTTGTTACTAACGTGGGTAGATATGCGACCCTCTCTCTTTGTTACTAACATCGGTAGGTATGTGACCCTCTCTCTTTGTTACTAACGTGGGTAGGTATGTGACCCTCTCTCTTTGTTACTAACATCGGTAGGTATGTGACCCTTTCTCTTTGTTACTAACGTGGGTAGGTATGTGACCATTCTCTTTGTTAGTAACATCGGTAGGTATGTGACCCTCTCTCTTTGTTACTAACGTAGGTAGGTATGTGACCCTCTCTCTTTGTTACTAACGTGGGTAGGTATGTGACCATTCTCTTTGTTAGTAACATCGGTAGGTATGTGACCCTCTCTCTTTGTTACTAACGTAGGTAGGTATGTGACCCTCTCTCTTTGTTACTAACGTGGGTAGATATGTGACCCTCTCTCTTTGTTACTAACATCGGTAGGTATGTGACCCTCTCTCTTTGTTACTAACGTAGGTAGGTATGTGACCCTCTCTTTTTGTTACTAACGTGGGTAGGTATGTGACCCTCTCTCTTTGTTACTAACATCGGTAGGTATGTGACCTTCTCTCTTTGTTACTAACGTGGGTAGGTATGTGACCCTCTCTCTTTGTTACTAACGTGGGTAGGTATGTGACCATTCTCTTTGTTACTAACATCGGTAGGTATGTGACCCTCTCTCTTTGTTACTAACGTCGGTAGGTATGTGACCCTCTCTCTTTGTTACTAACGTGGGTAGGTATGTGACCATTCTCTTTGTTAGTAACATCGTAGGTATGTGACCCTCTCTCTTTGTTACTAACGTAGGTAGGTATGTGACCCTCTCTCTTTGTTACTAACGTGGGTAGGTATGTGACCCTCTCTCTTTGTTACTAACGTAGGTAGGTATGTGACCCTCCCTCTTTGTTACTAACGTGGGTAGGTATGTGACCATTCTCTTTGTTAGTAACATCGGTAGGTATGTGACCCTCTCTCTTTGTTACTAACGTAGGTAGGTATGTGACCCTCTCTCTTTGTTACTAACGTGGGTAGGTATGTGACCCTCTCTCTTTGTTACTAACGTGGGTAGGTATGTGACCATTCTCTTTGTTAGTAACATCGTAGGTATGTGACCCTCTCTCTTTGTTACTAACATCGGTAGGTATGTGACCCTCTCTCTTTGTTACTAACGTGGGTAGGTATGTGACCCTCTCTCTTTGTTACTAACGTGGGTAGGTATGTGACCCTCTTCTTTGTTACTAAGGTCGGTAGGTATGTGACCCTCTCTCTTTGTTACTAACGTGGGTAGGTATGTGACCCTCTCTCTTTGTTACTAACGTGGGTAGGTATGTGACCCTCTCTCTTTGTTACTAACGTGGGTAGGTATGTGACCCTCTCTCTTTGTTACTAACGTGGGTAGGTATGTGACCCTCTCTCTTTGTTACTAACATCGGTAGGTATGTGACCCTCTCTCTTTGTTACTAACGTGGGTAGGTATGTGACCCTCTCTCTTTGTTACTAACGTGGGTAGGTATGTGACCCTCTTCTTTGTTACTAACGTTGGTAGGTATGTGACCCTCTCTCTTTGTTACTAACGTGGGTAGGTATGTGACCCTCTCTCTTTGTTACTAACGTGGGTAGGTATGTGACCCTCTCTCTTTGTTACTAACGTGGGTAGGTATGTGACCATTCTCTTTGTTAGTAACATCGGTAGATATGTGACCCTCTCTCTTTGTTACTAACGTGGGTAGGTATGTGACCATTCTCTTTGTTAGTAACATCGGTAGGTATGTGACCCTCTCTCTTTGTTACTAACATCATTAGTTTTTGATTTTTCTATATATTTACAATTAACGGATTATCTGATCTTTGAAACTGAATTAAATTATCTGGTAAACTACACTACTGTACACACATATCACCAAATATCTTATTTTTTCTAGGTTTAACACAAACTATTAATGGATTTATAATATAATGAAAATTCTTGTTAATTGATAAACTCGAAGTACAACTGTATATACCCATTTTAGGGTTCAATACCTTGTATTATGCAACTTCAGTGATAACACTAAACTTTAATTAATTTTTTCCTCCAGCAATTAACAATTAAATCCATGCTTATTACATAGGCTTGCTTTTTATTGCTTTGCCTTTTATAGCGATTCGATCATTTAGTTTTCCCATTCCGTTTCTCGTTTCCGATCGTCAAAAACATATTAATAATTTGGTTGCAGACGTGAAAATCCGATTTGCGATTTAAAATAATTTTAGATTCCAATCGAAAACCAACTATTCATGAGAAATACTATGACCACATATTCCATGTGAAAAAGTTGGTGTTTCTTATTTCGTGACTCTCACTTTCCATGTTAGATCGAGTGCATCTCGACACGGACCTGAATAGTAGTAAAAATGTATTAGTGATAGGTACTGATTGCATGGGATGATGCAAATCACACTACCATACCACCGCTAACACACCGGTCCTAGTATATAAATACATTAAATATACTATCATCAATGGTCCCGAATAAGTAACAGAACAGTAGTAAACAAGTCACATAAGGCTCACAACATATTGGTATCAACAGTAATAAGGCCTAAAATACATAAATCCAATGATCATTGTAATAATTATTAAACGAAAACAAGTAACTGTTTATTTCATTATAGAAGGAGGTGCCAATCAACACTGAAATGGACAATAGTATTAATTGAACAATAAAAATAGACTTGTTTACAATATAACATCAATCTGGCTTACCGAATAATCTATTGTAGTAGCAAAACAACTATGTTCTGTTTGTTGTCAAATGCTAAAAGGAATTCACGTTCTTTTATATATTATGGATGTACCTTCTAATGTAACAATGTAATACATTGTTTACGATGGCAGGTTTTTTTTGTCTAGAGATTATGTTCATTTGTGTGTGTTTATGCTTCGATTGGTTTTTTTTCTTCTTTTTTCCCTATTATGCTGAACTGACTTTATTCGCAAACATTTTCCTACATTCTACATATACATACCTACATGTAGTTAAATAGTTGTCACAGAAATGCGAAATACCAGCATTTTCCGCACGGCAGCTGCAATTGACGTGAGCGATACCCGGCATTGTACTTCGCAGGAAAACCCCCGTTTCTATTGGAATCTAAAAATTAATTTTAATTCGAAGGTCGAAAAAGTAATCGCATATTCATATCTTTTTAACCAATTTATATTGGTGGATATTGGTCTAGGGCGTTGGACATAAGGCTAAGCGATTGTGATGCAGTGATATAATGTTGTGAATTCCGTGGAAGGAGAACAAAAACAAGTCAACTTACAAGTCTAACTTTAACACTAAACATATAAATTGTATAACATTCGAGTTGTGTGATTGTACCAACAAGCTATCAAATTATTGAATTGAATAATTAATTAACAGGAAATCAGATATAAAAACACCCCAACATTTCAAAACGACCACAATTTGCCCAATAAATTACGTCCCATTCTATCTGTGTTATAGATATTTCGACTTTAAATAAAACTTATTTGATATTTCATTTGTCCCATTATCAGTAATACATGAATCAACTGGACCGGAACTGACAATTCGAATCGACCGATAATAAATGAACGATCGATTGTCTAGTGCTGTTATTTTTCTTTGTAGCAAAGTCGACCGTAGAATACCTGGAATTCTAAAATAGAGGTATACGTTAGGATTATCGTGCTTAACGCCAATGTTTCAGCTGTATGATGGTGGTAATTTATATTGGTAGAGGAAACCGAAGATACCCATAGAAAACCATCGATCTACCGCATGTCGCATAAGATTGCATAGAACACATCTTGTTATAAGCATGAATCGAGTTCACAGCTATAGTGGTAGTACTCATTGAATAGAGAAGAATAAATATAAAAAAAAACAATAGAAAAATTATGAAAAAAAAAACCAAACAAACAAACAAACAAAAAAAACCCCAACAAATTATCGCATTCAAACATTTCGAAAGACAAATTGACCAATTAATAACAAAGCAATTGCATAACATAAATGCATTGTTAATTTACACTTCTTCTCTGTACATTTGTTATTACATGAAATTTAGCACATCTTTTTCAGTATTTTAGTATTTTCTATATTTGATTATTGTGATGGCACAAGTTTTAAAGACATTTTAACCGGTTATAACTAGGAATGATTATAAATATAACCCATGACTGTAGTATAATAATCTTCTATAAGAATACGTATAAACGGATTATGTCTTTATCATGACAAATGATGATGCCACCATCCCATCGGTTTCTCTCGGAAACAACTCAGAAAATACCAATTAATAAAGACGACTATCATTAGCAAGTACAAGAAAGTAACCGAACATGTCTGTACTACTGACATGATAGTTAATGATAAGAATGATTGAAAGAGGTATTCTTTATTAAAAGACCTATTGTCTGTTGTAATGACTGGCATCTGATGCCCTTCGATCGCTGCTGAGTTCTAATTGGTATTACAAGATTAACAGACATCCGATACAGATGGTATTTATACTTTCAAATTTTGTTATGTTGGAAAAATCTAAATACTGCAGCAATTATATTAAGAGTAGGGGAAATACAAGAAATATTTTTGTAAGGATTGAAATTATGCAATAAAAAGAGCACATTTATGTCAATGCTGATACTTATTTAAAAATTTTCATAAATCTCAACCCCAGTAAGTCTTTTTTTTAAATATTGCTATATGTGACATTCTGCCATGTCACAATACATATACAAACAATGTCATTTGTGACATCATTGCTATATGTGACATTCTGCCATGTCACAATACACATACAAACAATGTCATTTGTGACCTCATTGCTATATGTGACATTCTGCCATGTCACAATACACATACAAACAATGTCATTTGTGACCTCATTGCTATATGTGGCATTCTGCCATGTCACAATACACATACAATCAATGTCATTTGTGACCTCATTGCTATATGTGACATTCTGCCATGTCACAATACACATACAAACACAATATGAAAACATTTGGTATTAAGACAAACTCTGCTATCGGCAAGATCGAGTCTATAGACAGGTGAGGACAAATGACACTTTCATACCAGGTTACCCACTCTACTGCAATGTGGTGGATGGATACAATTGCACGTAGAACCAAACTATTAACTGAAAATACAAGAAACAATGCTGAGTCATTGTGATGGATGTGTTTATATACAAATGTATATAAAACAAAAACAGTCTCATCCACCAATAAAACTGACCACCACGATATAACTGAAATAAAAACCAAATAAAACCAAAAACAGTCATTTACCTTAAATAGAAGTCATAGGTACCAATAGATTATTGAAATTAAAAAATATTTTATGGACTTGCTGAATGTTATTGAATTAATTGTATTGTGTTGAGTAAGATTTTAAAAAAATACAACAAAATAATAAATCCAAAATTACTATAAAACTAAATACAAATGTACGAACAGTTATATTAGATTAGATCTCTTAATACAATGTTTTATAAAGTCTTTTTATTAGTTAATGGTGGTGAGATAAGATTCCTAGACAATATGTAACAAGAAATGAAGGTCAAAAAGAACAATTGCAATATATTACCGTATAACAAGATTAACCCCTGCCCCCTTTGCACAACTCTATCGATCTATGTTGTGTATTCCTAGCGCTATTTAATATTTTAATGTCAACATGACTATTTGACAGAAAAGAACGTACCTCCAAATTACGAATAAAGGTGTGTTGGAAATAAAACCATTTAAAATGAGTGGTTCGCCTTGTTAATTAACAAACTAACAATACTAAACAGACAACCGTACAATCGTTCCCACTTTACTACAATGTAATAGTCGTTATTTAAATTAAAACCGTGGCCTGGTATCACCAATAAATGTAAAAACTATCGTCTATCTTATTGAATACGTGCATTGACTATAAATTGTTCTGTGATAATGAGTTTATTTTCCTTTTTCGCGAAATTTAAACTAGCTATTAGGTACTAAAACCAGAATATTGAAATGGGATCATTATCACGTAATTTATCAGAATATACATAATTATTATTTTTCAGCCATGTTTATTGCCAGTCCAAACGGATAATCCGTTTTCGGAATATGCTGATAATGTGTGTTCGATAAATTGTTCGATTCATCTGCTTACTTTTGTATATACATGTATTTGTGTACAACATTTGTAGGTATTCAATGTTTTATGTATGCTGTGATATGTATCGACTTTAAATAAAACTTTATTTATTTATTTATTATTTATTATTCAATCTATCCAACAACTCATTAGGCGCTTTTATTTGAGCAATTAATGTTTCCCTTTAAGTTGGCATGTTCAACTGTTTATTACATTCTTTTTATTTGCGTGGGGGTGATATGTTTGGTTTTGCTTCTGTTCACATATAGATTATTGTTTTATAACTGGATATAATAGCAATCACATATTATTAGTAGAAATTTAGTGTGATTACGTGCTGATATTGTAAATGAGAGCTTTGTATGTAACAAACTTGTCTATGCATCCAGCGTTCGCCCACTTTCACAAGAACCTGTAAAAAAACAGTTCATAGACTTTGGTTTGACCTGACCGGGGCTCGAACCAACGATCTATCGCACTCGACGAGAGTACGTTAACCATTACACTATCGATGCGGTTATTGCATTCCAAATATCCATTGTCAAACCATGTGTCTGTTGGTTCACACACTGTCTTAGTTGGGAAAGAAATTTAAACAAAATCAGATCTAATTGTTGTTCTTTTATTTTACATCAACATATCTAGACACTTTTCTTACATTGAAACGCACCTATTATTGTCATGTTGCCCTTAACATACGTATTCAGATAATATACATGACTTTGTATGTTGTATATGAAGATGCTACTTAGAACATCAAATAACTAATGTCACCATATTTATAATTTTAATTTTTAAACTGGGGCCCTCGTGGTCGTGATCGTATGGTAGTTGGATTTACTACTTGGGCAATCAGTGCCTATCACCACTAAAGTCGTGAGTTCGAATCCCGTTCATGGCGAGGTGTACTCGATATAATAATATGTGATACAGTTTGTCAGTGACTTGCGACAGATCGGTGGTTTTCTCCGGGAACTCCTGTTTCCTCCACCAATAAAACTGACCGCCAAAATATAACTTGAATATTGCTGAAAGTGTCCTTTAGCACCATAAACTAAACTAAGCTAAGCTAAACTAATTGTTTGACCAGTTAATACTATCATAAACTAATTGTTAGACCAGGTAATACTATCATAAACTAATTGTTAGACCAGGTAATACTATCATAAACTAATTGTTAGACCAGGTAATACTATCATAAACTAATTGTTAGACCAGTTAATACTATCATAAACTAATTGTTAGACCAGTTAATACTATCATAAACTAATTGTTAGACCAGTTAATACTATCATAAACTAATTGTTAGACCAGGTAATGCTATCATAAACTAATTGTTAGACCAGGTAATACTATTATAAACTAATTGTTAGACCATGTAATACTATCACAAACTAATTGTTAGACCAGGTAATACTATCATAAACTAATTGTTAGACCAGGTAATACTATCATAAACTAATTGTTAGACCATGTAATACTATCATAAACTAATTGTTAGACCAGGTAATACTATCATAAACTAATTGTTAGACCAGGTAATACTATCATAAACTAATTGTTAGACCAGGTAATACTATCATAAACTAATTGTTAGACCAGGTAATACTATCATAAACTAATTGTTAGACCAGGTAATACTATCAGCTTCTCTACATCTTAATGTTGTATGGCTTGATTAATTAAATATACTAACATTTAACATTTCTACATTGTTTTTTTTTGGTATTTCAAAATATGTAATTAGCAAGAGGTTTACAATTAATTTATATTTTATTTATTTGGCCTAAGTCCTATACGTGTGACCTGTTCAGTTACCGGTTTTTCCAGTAAGGTAGATAAATCTACTCACTACCTTATTCTTATTGGTTTAATTCTTACTGTTGTTCTTTACACTTTAAAAGCCAGTGTTTTATACACTGTGATCATTATTTTGATTTAATTTGATGCGTGTAAAGTAGAACACGTTTGTTAAAAAAATAGTTGAAATTCCAAATTCTTCACTTTGTCCAGTGAAAGCATACATTAATATGATAACATTAATACCTGCTGAAAATGAAAGCCCTGCTTTTTGTATTTTGAAAGGAAAACATCTCGTTCCAGTTACTTATTATTTGTTTCAAAACGTTTTACGTAAATTAATTAAAGAGATTGGAGAGGATCCAAAACAGTATTCTTCGCATAGTTTTAGAAGGGGAGGGGCTACATGGGCTTTTTCTTCGAATATACCAAGTGAATTGATTCAATTATACGGCGATTGGAGCAGCGATGCTTATAAGACATATTTAAAATTCAGTTTAAAAGACAAAATTTCCGTTGCTATCAAAATGAAGGACCATATTTTAGATATTTAAGTGTTTGTATTTATATATATTTCCAGGTGTTTTTAGTAAAAAGATAGGAACAATTCTTTCAGCTTCAATTCCTAAATATGTAACAGATATTAATGGGTGTTCAGTGCAGGCGTTTCCAGGTGCCACTATTGGTAGGCTATCTAACCTGGTTGCCAACGGAACGGTCAATTTGAAACATATAGATTTTCTTATAATACATGTAGGTTCCAATAATATTGCTATACACCAATCTGTAAACCAAATAATATCTTTTTATGGAGATTTAATTCACTATATAAAATGTAAGACTTCTGCACAAATAGTTTTTACTTCAATATTACCAAGGTTATGTGATTTTCATCAGACAGAAAGAATGGTTACCAAAGTTAATGCCGAGTTAAAAAGTTTATGTAAACGAAGACATATCTCATTTTCAAATATTTACAGAAGTTTTTTGTATAAGAATAAACCTGATCCGTCTCTTTTTGCCCCAAATGATCATTTACACTTGAATTTTTCTGGAACAGCATTACTTAGGAAGAAATTTATTAATATTATTAAACATTTAAGAGTATAAACGGTTGCACACGTACATGTATGGTTCAAGAATGTCTTTTAACTATTATTAAATATAATGTTTATTTTTGTGTTATAAACATACAATATATTTAATTTTGTGTTTCTGTGTCTGTATTTGTATTTTATATTATATATATATATACATGTCTGCTGCGTAATTTTTCTTTCTCGTTTCAGGGAGCTATTGTCCAGAATATGATGAAGTTCCCTTTTCCCTTCTACCTGAGATCTACACTCATCTCAGGTGGGATGTTTGCTTCGTATCCTACACTACAAAAGGTTGTGTGGAGAAGTTCGGGTTACGAGAGAGGAAACTTAGCACAGTTTTCAGTATTCTTTTAATTTTTGGCGGCCTTTTTAAGGCTTGGTGGACAGTTAATAACCAAAAATGATATTTATTTTTGTATTTTTATTTATTGTGATATAATAATATATATATATGTAAATGGCAATACACATATTCTCTTTTGCTTGTTTTCTTGTAGCCATAATTGCTAATTGGTTTTTTTTGGTATTTCAAAATATGTAATTAGCAAGAGGTTTACAATTAATTTATATTTTATTTGTTTGGCCTAAGTCCTATACGTGTGATCTGTTCAGTTACCGGTTTTTCCAGTAAGGAAGATAAATCTACTCACTACCTTATTCTTATTGGTTTAATTCTTACTATTGTTCTTTACACTTTAAAAGCCAGTGTTTTATACACTGTGATCATTATTTTGATTCAATTTGATGCGTGTAAAGTAGAACACGTTTGTTAAAAAAATACCCACCCACCCGCGGTACCTAAAAATTTTAGTAAATTTATTAAAACCACAAGCAATATATAGTATATGTATATATTATTAAAGTTTTAGTCGTATATAAAGAAACGTTTATTGGATTATATGATTAGTGGAATTTATGGACAGCGATTGTGTGATCAATATTCATGGACAATGATAATATAATAGTGACCAACAGTTAACATTGAATTTCATGGACAGTGATAATTAATGTGATAATGGTGGACAGTTAATAGCCAAAAATGATATTTATTTTTGTATTTTTATTTATTGTGATATAATAATATATATATATATAAATGGCAATAAACATATTCTCTTTTGCTTGTTTTCTTGTAGCCATAATTGCTAATTTAATTGTTTTTTTTTCTGTTTGTCTTAGTTTTGCCTCAAATATTTTATATTCAAAATAGCAAACCCAATATAAAGCTTTCCAAACGCTACTCAGATTAAATCAAAGACAAAGAAAATTGAACACCACTCACAGCCAAAAACATCGGAAGTAAATTAGTCCTGACATACGTGATCGTAGTCGTATGCATATATTTTTTTTAATTGGCGTTATCTTTAAGAGACCTAGGGGCAATACATTTACAAGATGAAGTATGTTACAAGGAAGGCACAGTCACTTATGTCAGATCCTATATACATATCTACTTCTGTCGTATGTACAATATACATCAGTGAATGAATTCAAAATGAAAAAGTATTATGAATAGTATAAACCACACGCTTACCCAAAATTTATTTATTTAGCTAATGTCAGTTTAATTTGCATTTGGTGGATGAGACATGAGTACCCAGATAACCACAGATGTTGCGACAGAGATCTATTTTACAATTTTAAGAAGGTTGACGGTACTGGTAGTATATGTAGAAAGAAATCCAACTACCATAAGATTACGACCAAGACGTTCCCTATCAATTGTTAACTTTCCAATCTTTTTGACGTTGATCTTACACTTGAAGAAGGTCATTTCAGAAACCTATCAAAAGAAAGTTTAAGCAGTGATGTTCAACAAAACCAACAATCACGTCTCGCCTCAAAGTCATTCACATAGAAATAACACGATATACGTCGTTAGAAATTCAGATACTGGTTTAGAACAGGCTCATAAATTTGCCGGGTATAACCTGGATAATGGGACCCCACCCTCCTCTGCAGCGTACATAATAAATTGGATACATATATCTACATTTTTATTCATAATAATATAAACATTTGTTTATGCACTGGAAGTAGATATGTTCAGTTCTTTTAAGCAATTCACACGTTATTTTTTCTTAATAGTTGGTTTTCTGTGTTAATCATGCACATACTATCACTGAGCTAATAAAGATTGTGGTATGTTATCATACTTCGTACTAATTGTAGGGTTTCTATGTAAGACGACCGAGGAGCTAAGAAAAGCAATCACTTCAAAAGATTAACTAATTTTATTAAAACTACAAACACAGTTTCCTTTAGTTAATTATTATCGTTATTATTTTCAAATGAACACACCAATAACTTGATAGTACAGCTATCATTTCACAACAATCGGTCACTCAACTTTCTTATGTCGTTCATTTAGTGTCTGCTAGTAAAGTTAGTTTGTATATTAAGTAACCAAAAATATATTAATTTTCATTTCCCTATATCAAGCTACAGAATGTGTATATAAAGCCAGGGTGATGTTATGTTTATGTGGGAATAAACAACAACAATGACGTCATAAAGTAGTGTTGACAGCTAATTATGTAGAGTAATTCAATACTTAGTATATTGCTCCCAGACGTGTCTATAGACTACTCGCCTAGTCAAGTATATATATTCCGCGAAGGATAATGCTAAAACGCACATAAACCTGGGGAAATTAACTATACAATTTCCGTCAGTCAATATCCGCCTGTTCGTGTTGTACCGTTCTATAGACTAGTCTTCAACAAACACAATCAATACCTTAATGAACAATAGTTAAAATTTGTGTAATTATAAAAACAAACTGCAAAAATATATTCCCAAGAAATGCCATTTCATCTTGACAAGATTGACATGATATAAATGTCATTCACCGGCGGAGAGAGAGAGAGAGAGTTCAATAGCAGTTGTGGTCTTTAACTTGCAGTCATGATAATCTATCAGAGATAACATAAAAATGTAAATGATCTTTACTCTATTCACATTGGTCTTTATAAGTAAAACTACGTTGGTATATTCTAAATCCCGCGCGTAGTTACAAATTTCATAAATGTTTTTGACATCGTATTGTCAAATTATTAATTCCATTTTCCCCCAATCAACCAAAAAGACAAATAAAGCTTAGAAAATTTCAAAGAGGTAATCAGATGCCGTAAATTGACGAAGGACAGATAATATCGTTAAAAAAAAATCAAAACTGCATATGTCTTCTACATGGCCATAGAATACTATAATAAATATTTTGAAGAAATAGTCTAGAGGAGATAATTATATGAATCCTCCTTCCAGCTTCAGTCATTTAAGATTAGATCTCCTCCGGGATTTCAGCGGAGTAAATATGAACGCAAACAGTGCATACTATTCTCCCATTCGTCTCTTATAATGGACCCGATCATCAAATAAAATTGCCTAGGTCGAAAATTAACTTCACCGAAATATATGAACTGGTTCTTCTAACTGTATCATAACTAAATCGTGATACTATTGCTTAAACAAATACTGTGTTGACAATAAATATACAAACGAGGATGAACGAGTTTCAGGTAGCTCAACAATTATCGCCAGATATGTTTTGCAAATACCTGTGCATCTGAAAACTTATTTACTTGACTATGCGAGCAGCACGACATAGGTCCTATTAGAAACAGGAACTGCTTACCCTTCGGGAACATCTGGGTTCACCCCGGTTTTTTTTTTAATTTTCAAAAATAAATTGTGTGTAACGTGTTGTGCTAGTCTATGTTCTGTGTCTTGAGTCCAATGCTGTCTGTCTCTGGATTGTCCATTCTTGATTATTGCCCCTTCTGTGTTGTTCTAGCGTTTCTGTAATATAATGTACATTTGACTGAGCTACGTCGACATGATATGAACCATTATGTAGAGTAAAATTTCAAAGCAAATGTTTGACAATATTAGTCTACTTTCATTTGAAAAATTATTATATAATTGAATACTGCACATACAATCTTAAAGGGATCTTCAAAACCAACTCTATAAAGCTGCAGAGACACGTGTGACACAATCTGGGTAACCAGAGAATCCCCATCTATTTGATAACAGTAACTCCCCTTCTAAGAAAACTAGCACAAGAAAACTCTTATCCGTCAACTTATATTATCGTCCTATTACAAGTTGAATCCTGTTAAAAGACGTGGTTTCGTCAATAAAATTGACATTTATTTAACATGCATTGTGGAATACAAGATCAAAATAAACTTGATTTTGGAGCTGAAACTGAGATAACTGAGCATTTAGTGTTTGGATCTGAAGCTGAGATAACTGAGTATTTAGTGTTTGGAGCTGAAACTGAGATAACTGAGTATTTAGTGTTTGGAGAATGCTATTTACATTGCGGATAAGAGAACTTAAAGCAGCATTAATGGGCAAAATGTTGTAAGGAGTGGTCGTTGATGGCTCCCTGCAAAACACAATTTCCCAATCCTATCCATTATGACCTCTTTTCAGTAGCAATCTCAATTTTCTCACATAGACCAAAGGTAATAGAACCGCTTAGTCTAGATAATTTACTATTCATTAACCTGTCCTCGTCATTTTAACTGTCATAGTACTAAATTGACGTTAAATAACAATCAATAAATAAATAATGGGAAACGTCTGTGTAAAGAATTGACATATTGCATCTCTCTTATGCGACATTGAAAAACTTATTATACAAAAAATAAAGTGGCGTGTGGCATCTGAATGATATCTTCGTGGTATGAGATAGAAAGGTGAACTACCTATTTCATTTCAACTCAGATGTTCTATGATGGTAAGAAGCTTTTGCTCCACCAATGGCACCGTTGTGTTACTCATGTTAACAATCCGCCTATAAGTTCTTGTCGGCAATATTCCATGAACTACAAAAGATGGACGTGATTTTGCCTACGACAAACGTAACAGATATGTTTTCAATAAAACCCTGAGCATTATGATAGTTAAGCCACAATTTATGGGCCATCAATATAGGCGCTTTCCTAATATGCTCTCGAAAAGTATTGAATTACAACTAGATGTAAATAAAAATTAAAAAAGTGACTTTGCAAGATTTAATTTTAATGGCACAAAAACTAGAAACGTATTATTCAATACAAGAAAATTACATATCGACCCAGACATACCATTCCTTACTCATATCTAAATATTCTAAGCTAAATGTCTTAAAGCACTAACCATTTTAAAACTCGAGTCGAGTACCGACTGAGGAACTGAATATATTAAATTATACACATCATGAATTTATGATTTGATTTGATTTTTGATGTTTAACGCCACTTTCAGCAATATTTCAGCTATATCACCAGTTTTAGTGGTGGAAGAAGCCGGAGTACCCGGGGAGAACCACCGACCATGGGCAAGCAACTGGTAAGCCTTTTCTCTTGCGGCTGCGAGTCGAGTGCACCCTTTTTTGTAATTTACAAAGCCGGGCGCGAACCCACGCCGTATTGGTGATAGGCTTATATGAGTTGTTAGGTAATCCAACTACCTAACTCATTAAGCCACCCGGGCCCTCATCATTAATTTAATCGAAACGTATTATGTTTGTATAATGGAAAGACAAATAAATTTAAATTCCTTTAAAGCAAGAAAACCAAACGATATAAAGATAATAACAAATATCAGGGACTGTGACATTTGTCTGAGGGAGTCTTAATAACAAATATCAGGGACTGTGACATTTGTCTGAGGCAGTTTTAATAACAAATATCAGGGACTGTGACATTTGTCTGAGGCAGTTTTAATAACAAATATCAGGGACTGTGACATTTGTCTGAGGCAGTTTTAATAACAAATATCAGGGACTGTGACATTTGTCTGAGGCAGTTTTAATAACAAATATCAGGGACTGTGACATTTGTCTGAGGCAGTTTTAATAACAAATATCAGGGACTGTGACATTTGTCTGAGGCAGTTTTAATAACAAATATCAGGGACTGTGACATTTGTCTGAGGCAGTTTTAATAACAAATATCAGGGACTGTGACATTTGTCTGAGGCAGTTTTAATAACAAATACCAGGGACTGTGACATTTGTCTGAGGCAGTTTTAATAACAAATATCAGGGACTGTGACATTTTTCTGAGGCAGTTTTAATAACAAATATCAGGGACTGTGACATTTGTCTGAGGCAGTTTTAATAACAAATATCAGGGACTGTGACATTTGTCTGAGGCAGTTTTAATAACAAATATCAGGGACTGTGACATTTGTCTGAGGCAGTTTTAATAACAAATACCAGGGACTGTGACATTTGTCTGAGGCAGTTTTAATAACAAATATCAGGGACTGTGACATTTGTCTGAGGCAGTTTTAATAACAAATACCAGGGACTGTGACATTTGTCTGAGGCAGTTTTAATAACAAATATCAGGGACTGTGACATTTGTCTGAGGCAGTTTTAATAACAAATATCAGGGACTGTGACATTTGTCTGAGGCAGTTTTAATAACAAATATCGGGGACTGTGACATATGTCTGAGGCAGTTTTAATAACAAATATCAGGGACTGTGACATTTGTCTGAGGCAGTTTAATAACAAATATCAGGGACTGTGACATTTGTCTGAGGCAGTTTTAATAACAAATATCAGGGACTGTGACATTTGTCTGAGGCAGTTTTAATAACAAATATCAGGGACTGTGACATTTGTCTGAGGCAGTTTTAATAACAAATATCAGGGACTGTGACATTTGTCTGAGGCAGTTTTAATAACAAATATCAGGGACTGTGAGATTTGTCTGAGGCAGTTTTAATAACAAATATCAGGGACTGTGACATTTGTCTGAGGCAGTTTTAATAACAAATATCAGGGACTGTGACATTTGTCTGAGGCAGTTTAAATAACAAATATCAGGGACTGTGACATTTGTCTGAGGCAGTTTTAATAACAAATATCAGGGACTGTGACATTTGTCTGAGGCAGTTTTAATAACAAATATCAGGGACTGTGACATTTGCCTGAGGCAGTTTAATAACAAATATCAGGGACTGTGACATTTGCCTGAGGCAGTTTTAATAACAAATATCAGGGACTGTGACATTTGCCTGAGGCAGTTTTAATAACAAATATCAGGGACTGTGACATTTGTCTGAGGCAGTTTTAATAACAAATATCAGGGACTGTGACATTTGTCTGAGGCAGTTTTAATAACAAATATCAGGGACTGTGACATTTGTCTGAGGCAGTTTTAATAACAAATATCAGGGACTGTGACATTTGTCTGAGGCAGTTTTAATAACAAATATCAGGGACTGTGACATTTGTCTGAGGCAGTTTTAATAACAAATATCAGGGACTGTGACATTTGTCTGAGGCAGTTTTAATAACAAATATCAGGGACTGTGACATTTGTCTGAGGCAGTTTTAATAACAAATATCAGGGACTGTGACATTTGTCTGAGGCAGTTTTAATAACAAATATCAGGGACTGTGACATTTGCCTAAGGCAGTTTTTATAACAAATATCAGGGACTGTGACATTTGTCTGAGTCAGTTTTAATAACAAATATCAGGGACAGTGACATTTGACTGAGGCAGTTTTAATAACAAATATCGGGGAATGTGATATTTGCCTGAGGGAATTTTAATAACAAATATCGTGGGACTGTGACATTTGCCTGAGGCAGTTTTAGTAACAAATATCGGGGACTGTGACATTAGCCTGAAGCAGTTTTAGTAACAAATATCGGGGACTGTGACATTTGCCTGAGGCAGTTTTAATAACAAATATCGGGGACTGTGACATTTGTCTGAGGCAGTTTTAATAACAAATATCAGGGACTGTGACATTTGTCTGAGGCAGTTTTAATAACAAATATCAGGGACTGTGACATTTGTCTGAGGCAGTTTTAATAACAAATATCAGGGACTGTGACATTTGTCTGAGGCAGTTTTAATAACAAATATCAGGGACTGTGACATTTGTCTGAGGCAGTTTTAATAACAAATATCAGGGACTGTGACATTTGTCTGAGGCAGTTTTAATAACAAATATCAGGGACTGTGACATTTGTCTGAGGCAGTTTTAATAACAAATATCAGGGACTGTGACATTTTCCTGAGGCAGTTTAATAACAAATATCAGGGACTGTGACATTTGCCTGAGGCAGTTTTAATAACAAATATCAGGAACTGTGACATTTGCCTGAGGCAGTTTTAATAACAAATATCAGGGACTGTGACATTTGTCTGAGGCAGTTTTAATAACAAATATCAGGGACTGTGACATTTGTCTGAGGCAGTTTTAATAACAAATATCAGGGACTGTGACATTTGTCTGAGGCAGTTTTAATAACAAATATCAGGGACTGTGACATTTGTCTGAGGCAGTTTTAATAACAAATATCAGGGACTGTGACATTTGTCTGAGGCAGTTTTAATAACAAATATCAGGGACTGTGACATTTGTCTGAGGCAGTTTTAATAACAAATATCAGGGACTGTGACATTTGTCTGAGGCAGTTTTAATAACAAATATCAGGGACTGTGACATTTGTCTGAGGCAGTTTTAATAACAAATAACAGGGACTGTGACATTTGTCTGAGGCAGTTTTAATAACAAATATCAGGGACTGTGACATTTGCCTAAGGCAGTTTTTATAACAAATATCGGGGACTGTGACATTTGTCTGAGTCAGTTTTAATAACAAATATCAGGGACAGTGACATTTGACTGAGGCAGTTTTAATAACAAATATCGGGGAATGTGATATTTGCCTGAGGGAATTTTAATAACAAATATCGTGGGACTGTGACATTTGCCTGAGGCAGTTTTAATAACAAATATCGGGGACTGTGACATTAGCCTGAGGCAGTTTTAGTAACAAATATCGGGGACTGTGACATTTGCCTGAGGGAGTTTTAATAACAAATATCAGGGACTGTGACATTTGCCTGAGGCAGTTTTAATAACAAATATCAGGGACTGTGACATTTGTCTGAGTCAGTTTTAATAACAAATATCAGGGGCAGTGACATTTGACTGAGGCAGTTTTAATAACAAATATCGGGGACTGTGATATTTGCCTGAGGGAATTTTAATAACAAATATCGGGGACTGTGACATTTGCCTGAGGCAGTTTTAGTAACAAATATCGGGGACTGTGACATTAGCCTGAAGCAGTTTTAGTAACAAATATCGGGGACTGTGACATTTGTCTGAGGGAATTTTAATAACAAATATCGGGGACTGTGACATTTGCCTGAGGGAGGTTTAACAACAAATATCGGGGAATGTGACATTTGTCTGAGAGAGTTTTAGTAACAAATATCGGAGACTGTGACATTTGCCCGAGAGAGTTTTAGTAATAAATATCGGGGACTGTGACATTTGCCCGAGAGAGTTTTAGTAACAAATATCGGGGACTGTGACATTTGCCTGAGAGAGTTTTAGTAATAAATATCGGGGACTGTGACATTTGCCTTAGGGAGTTTTAATAATAATTCCATTATTTAGGAAGAACTGTATATTTCTCATCAGGTTATATTCGGAAACATAATCATGAGCTAGGAGATTAATGGTGCTATTGACCGCCATTTCTTAACTGTACTTTGTCTTACACTAATGTTTAACCCTGAATAGGGTATAATGAAAATCATTTTAAGCATTGCCAAGATACGTAGTGACAAATGGTTTTGATACGATGTAATGTTACAACTATTCGTAATATTGTTCGTAGTTATGAGCAATACCTTCAACCCTTAAATTGAAACTTTTGATATACAAAATATGTTGTCCTTGATTGTAAGCATGTTGGCGATAAATCTAAAACATGGTATGCAATCAAATCTTTAATTCAGACACAAATTATTTACAAATGTCCCATTAATTTTAAACAATAATTTTTGCTCATGTCCTATTTATGTATCAGTGCTATGTAGTGTTTTCATTTGCAGCCATATTATCCATGTTATATATTAAATATAATTCCAAGCCGGAGTATATTGAATGTGGTTTAAGGAACTGTTCACCTTTCGGAGGATCTTTACCTTAGTTCACATCCGTTTTCTTGTATTGATCGTCCCTTTGTATTTTTCTCAAGGTAACAGTATTGTCTGTCCTTCATGGTAACATTATTGTCTGTCCTTCATGGTAACATTATTGTCTGTCCTTCATGGTAACAGTATTGTCTGTCCTTCATGGTAACATTATTGTCTGTCCTTCATGGTAACAGTATTGTCTGTCCTTCATGGTAAAAGTATTGTCTGTCCTTCATGGTAACATTATTGTCTGTCCTTCATGGTAACAGTATTGTCTGTCCTTCATGGTAACATTATTGTCTGTCCTTCATGGTAACAGTATTGTCTGTCCTCCATGGTAACAGTATTGTCTGTCCTTCATGGTAACATTATTGTCTGTCCTTCATGGTAACAGTATTGTCTGTCCTTCATGGTAACAGTATTGTCTGTCCTTCATGGTAACATTATTGTCTGTCCTTCATGGTAACATTATTGTCTGTCCTTCATGGTAACATTATTGTCTGTCCTTCATGGTAACATTATTGTCTGTCCTTCATGGTAACATTATTGTCTGTCCTTCATGGTAACATTATTGTCTGTCCTTCATGGTAACAGTATTGTCTGTCCTCCATGGTAACATTATTGTCTGTCCTCCATGGTAACATTATTGTCTGTCCTTCATGGTAACATTATTGTCTGTCCTTCATGGTAACATTATTGTCTGTCCTTCATGGTAACATTATTGTCTGTCCTTCAATTTGTGCCTACTCCTTTGGTATCTTCAATGTTTTCTTTGAGCTGGATTTTTAATTCACATGAGAATTGGGTAAATCTGTGAAGTCAGATGATCAAAGTTCATTAACATGTCTCCCATGACGGTGTTCACAGTTTGACTAAGCTAGTTTTTTTAATGTTAACTAAACACTGATCATCAAAGAATTTCGCACTAATAGATAAACCATTGAAACAATCAATATAATATAATATCTTCAAGAAAAGACAAGAATATAGCAACGCCAGATATTATACGAAAGCAGCAATAACATGTTCGGAGTTTACAACAAAAACATACCAACTCCCTTTAAGAAGAAGAAAAAGAAAGGGAATGAAAGCAGGAAGTCTTCACTCTGCACGTGGGAGATATGAAAATGATTGCATGAAATACGAATCGTTGAATATTGAGTATAAGTCACCAACGATTGTCCTATACGGTATCTGGTTGACACCATCTGTTCCTTGTATGATATATAAATACAATGAATGTTGCCAGTTAATGGTTGTATTTGATTATTGTTTTCTTGCATGTCCTATTATTCTTTCAACATTTTATAAGATATTTCACATTACAAAATTTAAAATCAGTTCAATTAGAAACCGGGTCGTGAAGTGAATCCTTGGGTTCCTGATCAATGCTTGTGTCTTCATTTATTCTTATGTGATTAGGAATCTACATATAACTAACTTCTTTGCCTATGGCATCAAGACTGTAAATTTCAACAATCCTAATGGATTGTAGTTCTGCAATTCTCAGTAGCCATAGGGTAATAGAGATAACATTTGCATTTAGCAGAAGATGATACATAATTCAAACAAGTAATATAGCATTCGCCTCTGCAGTATTGATAAAACTAGCAGATAACGCAGAGAAGTAGCTTTAGATTTCAAGAAAACAACAGCTGATGCTCCCTTCTCATCATCCATATATCCATCAGGGTAAATTGTGAAATATTCGCGACTTATGATGCAAAAATGAAGACAATATGATGGCGGAATTAGTTGCCTCCAACTGACAATTTAATCAATATATTTATAATTCTCACAAATTGGTAACGTATTTGTTCTAATCTCACATGAAAACCAGTAATTTAGAGATGTTTATGACTAACGGAAATTAAATCTGTTAGAAGCGTCAGTTATAATATTGTTTTTTATTTTCTTTTTAAGCCAACTGATTTTACATTCCTAGCAGTCAGTTATTTACGAACATTTACTGACCCTGTAATTGTATTATCAACGTTGAGGTTGTCGTTCTTATTTGCGAGATAGTGTGTGGTCGTTTTAGAGTGTAAGTGAATCTGTTGAGATCATGTGTTCTTTTGTTTATTGTCAACGTAAATACAGGTACCAAATGGGAAGAATTGGGGTTGTTTGTCGTGCCTGTTTTAAGCAAGAACCTTTTTTTCTTCTGTATACGATTTTAACTATGTTTCGGCTTCACGTTTTGTTTTCTGTTTCAGACGGTAGGATATAGAAGGTGTTTATTAAGATGTGTTGGGTAGGGTGGATGAAGATTCGTTAGATTTGTTGGCAGTTTAAACTGAAAATGATGTAATAATGTTATATTTTGAGAAAGGCGAAATTTCGACAGGTTTCTATCTAGGTGGTGACCAGATGAGGGTCTCATACGATGTAAGTGTCCGCTTGGCGGCACCTTCATATGATGTTTAAGTAGTGGTTATAATAATTCGAGACTGATATCTACCTTCAAGCATCAAACTATTTATTTCAATTTTCTCTTAGGTAAACAGGATATTCTTTGCATGATGGCATGTAATCTAAGTTATAGATATAAATGTTCATTGGTAAGTCACATGTAAGTTCATCGTTACCTTTCTTCCTGTATGATATATGGTATGACATCGTCAGTACTGTTTCCCATGCCCAGCACTCGGTGCTTTCCATACCCGCTTGCCAAAGGAAAAAGAAGCAAGAATGCAAATAAGGTTTACTATTCTTTCCCTTACCATCACGAAGTGCATTCTCTACGGATCTATGATAGACAGCATCAGGGGTTCGAAAAATGGTACACTGGAACAATTACAACCGTTCGATTGAATCAATAGCAACGACATTCTTTAACGGTCCGGACATGAGGCTAATATAAATATACAATTGATTAAGAGAAACAAATTAGAAGATTAGTTGAAAAGAAAGTTTAAACAGTGATGATTATCAATTCCACCAATATCAACAAAATAAAAAAGATCACTTCTCGTCTTAGCTGAACTCACTGATCACAATAAAAAGATCACTGCATATGACGTTGGAAATCCAGGTCCTGGCTTGGGACAGGATCAAAAATGTAGCGGGGTTAAATCGGTTAACGGGATACAAACCCTTCCCTCTTGATAACTGGATCTCCAACGGTATTGCTCACATAATCAGTTAAAGATCATCGCATGAACAACTGATTCATTGAACGGGTTCCGTTTGACCTCATATTTATATGAAATAAGTGATGTGATATATTTGATACATTCAAGCATTAGAATCCCGTTCTCCATCATCGTGGGAAGCGACACACAGCAAACGTGTCGCCCCATTTAGTCTGTATTCTACAATTCCACGCCAAACAAGAGTGTGGTGTGTGCCTATTCGTTGTACCCGAGTCCCAAATGTGGATGTAACTATATACAAGTAAAATCGCTCCATTTATTCACTGCAAGGTTATTAAGCGTATTATCACTCCACTTTCATATATCCTGGTGTTGCCGGTTCTCGATAGCGCAAGAAACATTTCTCCCCTGTGTCCCTTAGAAACAATCAATGTTTACAAAATTGCTTTTGTTTGTTTGTCAAAACTAGTTCTTTATTTCTACCAAACATAAAAGTTCTACTCCTAGAAGTTACGAAGAAAACAAAATTTTTGTGTATGACCTTATTTCTGACACTTTGTGTATTACGACACCAGTTCTGGATAAGTGTGTAAAATCAATCATGGAGGGCATGTTTACTAATAAAAACAATAGGAAAAAAAGAATAAAATGTATTTAAGATATTTGCAAACACCAAGATTATTGATTTCAGCCATACATGTAAAATTAAACATGTTTAAAAAAGTGTTCCATTGGGGTTACACAATACAGAAATAACGTTGATATAAAGATAAAACTGATCAGATATGACCCGAACGGTGTTCCATGCTTTTTCCCCCCTTAACAGTGCCACCTGTATATTTCCGGTTTTGTATGACGTATACGTACTTACATCACAAACGTATATTTTAAACAATGACCCGGTGAATTTAGAGTTATTTTTGGAATAAGAAAATGTGCATAAATATCTGAGACTAAAGATTATGTTCATACATACCTTGAAACGTAGCATAGCCATGTTTTCCTTCTTACGAAGCGAGGTGGTGTTCCGTAGGTAAAATCCTGGCGAACAGAAGACACGTGCGTTTTCCCGATTTATGTCAAAACTCTCACGCGCATAATTATCGAGAACTGGTAATTATCGAAAACAGGTGACAGAACGATGTATTAGCAGAAATACTGTCGTTCCTTCTTGATTTTTTTTAACCTACTATACTGTTATTTTGATCCCAATTCGTTACGTCATGCCCTGTCTGAATGTTTAGATCAAATCATATAATACAATCAATGATAGTTGACATAATATGCCTTAGTATATAAATCTATAATCAATGGTGAATTTGGGTTATTACTGATCCGTGCTAAAGCAACACTACATCGTTTAATAGCATTTACAGTTAATATATTTCAGCTATACAGTAGAATAGATAAAAAAAAAACATGTCATAGCACTTAGTTTGTTCGGAAATTGGTCAGCCGAAAACACACATTTCGTTCAATTACCCATTGATATCCTTCAGGTTGAAGTAAAAACGTGTTAAGACTGTCCTCATGTATATAGCGAGTGCGTATCTAACACGATATGACATTCCAGGGCATATTCCACGTATCATGACTTTCTAAGCAGATGACTACATATGTTAAGCAACTTCAGAACAGTACCAGCTGAAATTAAATATTAGAACTGTTTTATTTGTTTTATTATATCTATATTACACCTGTGAACAAATTAATTATGATGTCGTTGTTATGATAACTGTGTACACCCTTTCAATACCTCCCTTTGACAATGGCCTGGAAATCCTTCTGGCCCGTTGTTCGTTCTCTTACTGTTTTCCTCGGGAATGGATGCCCACATTGAGGGGGGATAAGTAGATGTTGGTGCAATATATCCCTCTAACACATAATCGGCAAACTGCCTACACCTGTTGTCCACAGGTGTGTCTGTCATAATGTCTTCAACACATCAATCTTCTACAGCCTCAGCCAACAGAAACGGCAATCCGAAAATGTTTAGTTAACCGCCTTCCGATCTCTAAACTCTTGTCCTTGTACTGTGCACTTAAACCTAATTTCTGTGTCCGTCTCCACCAGTTTTGCCCAAAATGGAACCTACAACAGTCTATAGCTGTCTGTGGAAATGTTGCTTGTACTGCATTATGCATTGATTTTTCGAAATCTATGTGGATAGTACGCGGATGCAATTCATATCCATTCTCCGAACAACTGTTTTGTATGAATGACCACATTTTCAGATAACACTCTTCAGATTTTGAAGGCAAAAGAGTAAATACCAAAGTTACATAATTTCCGTTCTTACATCCATGAATACTATAGAGCTGATAGAAGTACTTCGGACGGCATTTAAATGTACCATCAATGAACAATTCACCCACATCATAAAGGCAATCCATGCTCTGAACAGTTGAAAATATCAGTATACCAGAATTTCGGTCATTTACTACCACGAAATTTTCATCTGAAAAAAAGGTCAACATCACTTGTAACATGTGAAAGATGTTTTTTTTTAATTCATGACGGACACATCTAAGGAAAAAATAACACAGCAAATGACACTAATTAATTATGCATGCAGCAATAATGCAATTAAAGATGATTCACCTAAGGAAAACAGATATATGTGTTAGATGAACAGTAATAGGATGTAAATGTTTAGCAATCTTCTGTAAGTCTTCCCATATTTGTTTCATCTATGGAATATCAGTGCAATTGAAAGTATCAGAACTATATTATTAATATCTAATGCATCAAACGTGTATTTCATGTACTAGCATGTAATATCATATAGAACCCCCAAATTGTTCAAACTAACCTTTGTTGGTTAACATATCAATTTTGTCGATGACATCATGTGTGTCTTCTCTGCTCTTCGGAAGAGTGGGTTGTTTCTTCCTGCGTTCCCTGTACAGAGCCAGTGCTCCATTTCTAATATCTTTGGGTTGCAAGTGACTTTCCTCCAAAGTTTGTAGCTCATTTCTAACAACCGCTGATGGACGTATAGAGACATCTCCGGAGTTTGTCCTAGACCTGATGTGTAGTTGCTTGGCTTTGGCTTTCCGTACTGTGGGATCATATCCACAAACATGCTGATTCTTAGTTTTAATGATTGCAACACCCTCAGAATCTGTTGTTATCGACTTCGTACAGTTCTTTTTTATGCTGCATATATATACGATGTCACCATTTTTAAGATCGTTTATTCTCCTGTACATATATCCATCCACTTAATGGCTTTATTTCCCCTATTCGTTTCCGTGTGTGTTATCTCCATGATTTCAAGAACAGATTTGATTTGGAATGAGTGAACAAAAAGTGAACATAGATCAGTTCACAAACCGTATACAGGTAATGCAATGGTTGCCTGTAGGCCCTCACCTGTATTTCAATTTGAATTTTCGGTAATGATATCTAATATTCTTTCGGAAAAGAAAGTAAATAATTTTTGGTAGTGATAACCGACAAGTTTTCATTCAAAATTGTCGGTAATGCAGTGCATGCTCCTTCAGATGTTTCTTATTATGGAAAGAAAGTTTAAACAGTAATGGTCAGCAATTCCACAAATGTCAACAAAGCAACCAATCACCTTTCACCTCAAATCATCGAATACAAAATGTCGGAATTCAGACAGGCACAACAATGTCAACAATGTCAACATGTAGCCTGGATAAAATGGACAGTGACATCTCAACTTTCTCCTTGTTGTAACTATTAGATCAAAGTATCCATTTTAAATTAGAAACATTTCTGCATTAGTCTTTACATTAGAAACATTTCTGCATTAGTCTTTACATTAGAAACATTTCTGCATTAGTCTTTACATTAGAAACATTTCTGCATTAGTCTTTACATTAGAAACATTTCTGCATTAGTCTTTACATTAGAAACATTTCTGCATTAGTCTTTACATTAGAAACATTTCTGCATTAGTCTTTACATTAGAAACATTTCTGCATTAGTCTTTACATTAGAAACATTTCTGCATTAGTCTTTACATTAGAAACATTTCTGCATTAGTCTTTACATTAGAAACATTTCTGCATTAGTCTTTACATTAGAAACATATCTGCATTAGTCTTTACATTAGAAACATTTCTGCATTAGTCTTTACATTAGAAACATTTCTGCATTAGTCTTTACATTAGAAACACATCTGCATTAGTCTTTACATTAGAAACATTTCTGCATTAATCTTTACATTAGAAACATTTCTGCATTAGTCTTTACATTAGAAACATTTCTGCATTAGTCTTTACATTAGAAACATTTCTGCATTAGTCTTTACATTAGAAACATTTCTGCATTAATCTTTACATTAGAAACATTTCTGCATTAGTCTTTACATTAGAAACATATCTGCATTAGTCTTTACATTAGAAACATTTCTGCATTAGTCTTTACATTAGAAACATTTCTGCATTAATCTTTACATTAGAAACATTTCTGCATTAGTCTTTACATTAGAAACATTTCTGCATTAGTCTTTACATTAGAAACATTTCTGCATTAGTCTTTACATTAGAAACATTTCTGCATTAGTCTTTACATTAGAAACATTTCTGCATTAGTCTTTACATTAGAAACATTTCTGCATTAGTCTTTACATTAGAAACATTTCTGCATTAGTCTTTACATTAGAAACATTTCTGCATTAGTCTTTACATTAGAAACATATCTGCATTAGTCTTTACATTAGAAACATTTCTGCATTAGTCTTTACATTAGAAACATTTCTGCATTAGTCTTTACATTAGAAACATATCTGCATTAGTCTTTACATTAGAAACATTTCTGCATTAATCTTTACATTAGAAACATTTCTGCATTAGTCTTTACATTAGAAACATTTCTGCATTAGTCTTTACATTAGAAACATTTCTGCATTAGTCTTTACATTAGAAACATTTCTGCATTAGTCTTTACATTAGAAACATTTCTGCATTAGTCTTTACATTAGAAACATATCTGCATTAGTCCTTACATTAGAAACATTTCTGCATTAGTCTTTACATTAGAAACATTTCTGCATTAATCTTTACATTAGAAACATTTCTGCATTAGTCTTTACATTAGAAACATTTCTGCATTAATCTTTACATTAGAAACATTTCTGCATTAGTCTTTACATTAGAAACATTTCTGCATTAGTCTTTACATTAGAAACATATCTGCATTAGTCTTTACATTAGAAACATTTCTGCATTAGTCTTTACATTAGAAACATTTCTGCATTAATCTTTACATTAGAAACATTTCTGCATTAGTCTTTACATTAGAAACATTTCTGCATTAATCTTTACATTAGAAACATTTCTGCATTAGTCTTTACATTAGAAACATTTCTGCATTAGTCTTTACATTAGAAACATTTCTGCATTAGTCTTTACATTAGAAACATTTCTGCATTAGTCTTTACATTAGAAACATATCTGCATTAGTCTTTACATTAGAAACATTTCTGCATTAGTCTTTACATTAGAAACATTTCTGCATTAATCTTTACATTAGAACCATTTCTGCATTAGTCTTTACATTAGAAACATATCTGCATTAGTCTTTACATTAGAAACATTTCTGCATTAGTCTTTACATTAGAAACATATCTGCATTAGTCTTTACATTAGAAACATTTCTGCATTAATCTTTACATTAGAAACATTTCTGCATTAATCTTTACATTAGAAACATATCTGCATTAGTCTTTACATTAGAAACATTTCTGCATTAGTCTTTATAAATTCATAACTTACATTATATCGATTGTAATCATTTGATACCCTGTAATTCTGTACGTGTCAAACTATACATGATGGTTTAAGTTTCTGGGGCTTATCTATAAGTATCTATGGTTGTGCAATCTTTTATAGAAAAACAGCTAATGCTCAATAAAGTTATTATGAAATATGTGTGGCTAATGTGCCTAATACTTATAATGAGAGTATGAACTAATTATGATTGATTGATGAGTGTTTAACGCCAACTTCAACAGTATTGCAGCTATAGCGTGGCGTTTAACACAAATTCTTCTCTCCAGCTGGCATGTTCAAATAGGAACCAACTAAACTCTGTGTCACCCTTTCACAAACACGTACAGCTAAAATGGGAAAGGAATACGACCAACGCGTTAAGGCGCGACAAACTAAGTATGTCCGAACATTTGTTTTTTAATTAATGAAGTTAGGTAAACAACGCGGTGTGCGGTGAGACACAAAGACCAAATAATGTTAAATCTACTTAGAAAAAGTCATTCAAATCGTCAAGAGAGAATGCAACACATATATAATTCAATAGGAAGGGAGATTGTATTGAGATGTCAATATAAAAGGGTACGAAATGGGCATGTACCAAATAAGTATCATATTTTGAAAAAAAAAATGTTCAGTTGACTCATAATGGCGTGGACTCTTTATTTTGTTTCAGTTTAGTAGCAATTTCCCATAGCGTAACGAAAGATATTTGTGTCCCAAAAACATGAGATTTTTTTTTTTTACAATCTTTTCAAATATAATTTCCGTTTTCATCTGCTTCGAAATATATCATTGATGTAACTATTAAACTGTTTCATGTATCGGAAGAAATATAGAATCTAGCACCGGCAAAAGTGCAAGACAGGGAAATCTCAGACACCCGAGGGTGTCTCAGACACCCAAGGGTGTCGGAGATTTCCCTGTCTTGCATTTTTTGCCGGTGTTTGATTTTATTTCTCACTTTTATCAGCAGTTGACATAAACTGTACAGCATGCATTTGCCGGTAAAACGCACGTGATTTTTTTGTCTTGCACTAGTGCAAGATAAGAAAATCTCACATCGCTAAAAATAGGAGCTGGTCTGTCTCAAAAGTGAGAAACTTACACCTTCGAAGCAGCAAGTCTCTTCCACGAATGGTAATGGAAGTTCGTGCATTCTGATGTTTAGATATTTTCTGACCTTGATTTTATTATTTAATTTCACCTGTCTATCCATATCCATATACATGTTTTTTTTTCTAAATGGTATTTTAACACTTACATAATTTATTATATATATTTATTATTGAAATTTACAGTTCCTAAATAGTGTAATTATTATAAAAACTAAGGTTCTGCTCCCTCCGGCATAGGTGACCGTAGCAGATTTTGGCTATCATGTTTAGGCCATTTGGTTTTATAGTTCCCAAACATTTTAAAATCTTTTCGCATTCCAACATTTCGGTATTGAGCGTACCTGATTGTAAAGGTGTGGGATCTCCGTCTAGATGTTAGCAATATTCAAAGAAAAATCAATTTTATAAAATTGATTAAAAAAAAAAAATAAAAAATAAAAAATAACGTATATACGGACAAATGAAAAATGAATACACAAACTAAACTGAAAAAACTATAACTCAAAAATAGAACTCAAATACACATAAATACACAATGGAAAAACAAATTAAAATATGACAATAAAGATTCAATGAAGTACTCAATAAAAAAATAAAAATATTAAATTTGTTTAACAATCATATACTTTTATTTATCATTACCTGTTAACAATGCACCTTGGTCGTCCAGGTTCAACCAACGATCCCTGTTTTACAATAAAGGATTACATGCACAGGGTTAGACATGTAACTTACACAATAAAAATCATCACATATTTATAAATCATCACACACAGAGACACAGGAAAAATATACTTATATTAGATATATAAACAATTATGCAACCAATAGAATTAGTATTCATTCATTATTTATTATTATTTTTCTATATTTCGAATACACCAATCGAGTGCACCCTTAAAATATCGTGTTGAGTACACCGATATACATTTAAATGTTGATAAATTGGTCATGTGGAAAGCATGAGGTAAGTTATCCATTTATTTGATTTGTGATATCTGTTAATTTGTCCTTTTCCATATTATTTAAGATGTTTGTTTTTAGTAAAAAATCTAGATTATTATGAAAATTTCTTCTCCAAGTAATTCTAATAGCATGATATCCCAAATTAATTCCATTGTATTTAATTTTATTACGCATTTTTCACAATTCCCACTTAAAAATAGATATTATGATGCTTATAATATTATCCAGGCTATCACAATGTCTTTTTCTCTAAATTTTCGAGATATTTCCAAATCAAAGTTTTTTAACAAATCTTCCATCTCTTTCACTATAATTTTTGCAGAAGGGCACTGAAAAAATAAATGTTATAGTGTTTAATTATTGTTATCTACTTGACATAGATGACATTGACCGTTTGACATATTCATTTTTTGAAGTCTGTTTTCCGTATAAATAATATTGTGTATACATTTCCATTGCAATTCTTTAATTTTGTTTGACATATGAACCTGTTTTAATTTTGACCAGACTTGTTCCCAGTTATTATCTTCTCCATCAAAGGCTTACCATTTTATTTGACATATTGGTTTGCTTTTCTTATTAATAATGTTATGAATAGATTTCAATTCTAGCTGAACGGGTAATACTATTTTTTCCTTTTTGTCATATAATTAAAGATCACTATTCAGTCTTAGAAGGTGCCCCCTATTTGTATTATGATCAGCTGCTATTTCATCTTGTCAAATTTGCACAAATTCGTTTGGAACTGCTTTTGTTTAATTCTAGCATATTCTGAAACACAATTTCTTTTATCATTCAAAGAATTGTAAATTTCATTGCAACTCTTGAAATGATTTTCGATTGTGGTCCAGATATCTTTTATTGTTCTAATATTGCTTTTAAGAAAGGATGCGAAGCAAATTGGTTTGTTTCTAAACGTAATATTTGAGTTACAGAATAACCTTTCTTCTAATATTTCGTCAATTGTCCTACTTTGTAGTAGGTTGTTGTTAAATTTAGACCATGAAAGAATTAAATTTCTATACAATTTTGGTATATTATTTAATTTTAGAGTTGATACATTTGAGCATCGACACACAAACAACTTTTCATTGCATTTAAAATCAAGTTTGTGTAGCCAGAATTTACCTATTTACCTATTTACCTATTGAATGCAGAATACGATACAGTAGCTTTATTTGCTTACTTGCTATACATGTGTCTATATTGAACATACCCATCCCCATTCGTTTGTCTCTAAGCAACAAACATTTATATTGATCTGATTAGTTTTACCATTCTATATAAAACTCCACATTATATCATTTATTTCTTTTACATATTTATCAGGAATTCCCTTCATTACAATTTCATATCCACATAGAGAGAGTAATACATTTTTAATTATAAGAGTTTTACCCACATAAGTCAAATTTCGACTTTTCCAAACATGTAGATAACTTTTCATCTTTTCTATTATTGATTTCCATATATTATCATCTTGGATGTCATATCCATGATGCATACCCAATGTTTTAGCTTTTCCTGTTACCCATTTAATTTTTGTAAAAGTTGGTCTCCTATTTCTAGCAGAGCCAATATATAAACCTTTGGTTTTATCAAAATTTATTTTTGACCCAGAAGTCTTTTCATAGGTTGATAGAACATCAAATGATATTTTTTTTAGCGAATCTTCATCTTTATTATTTGGGTATCATCAGCAAACATGCACAACTTAGTTTCTAATGAATCTATATCTCCTTCTCCTGGTAGTTTTACATCTTTTATATCGCTATCCCCCTTAAAGCACACGACATTGGTTCTATTTGCAGAATGTAGATAAGAGGAGCTATTGGACACCCCTGTCTACAAGAGCGAGATATAGGGAAATATTTCGAGACAAACCCATTTCTTTTGATACATGTTTTTTGCTCCGTTAAACAACATTTTAATTCATCCCCTAAAGTTTTCCCCAAAATTAAATTCCTTTAAAGCACAGTCCACCCATCTCATTCAACCATATCAAATGCCTTTTGCTGCTCTAAAAAACCAGAATAGCTTCCTCGTCTTCCTGGTCTATGTAATATATAATATCCTGTATTAAGCGGTTTGCCTAGCTGATATTTCTACCTTTAACAAAACCCTTTTGATCAGAATGAATTAAATTCGGTAAGACAGTTTTTAACCTTTCGGCTAACATCTTTGCAATTATCTTATAATCGGTATTGAGTAATGTCAACGGCCTCCAATTACAAATGTTTTCTCTCTCCCCACTTTTAAATAACAAGGTTAATACTCCCCTATTCTGAGAATTGTTCAGTTGCTTTTCGTTGAAAATCTCACATACGAGTAAATTCATCTTTAATTGTTTCCCAAAAAAGTTAATAAAACTCTGATATAATGCCATCCTCGCCAGGAGATTTATTTGATTTCAATACTTTCAAGACTTTAACGATTTCATTAGAATCTACATCTGAGTCGAGTTCACCCTTTTCCTCTATGGTCAACTTTTCTTGTAAATGTTGTGTAAGATTACGCCCACATGTGTTGTTCCATCCCTCTGATGTAAATAACTTAGACTAAAATTTTACTTGCTCATTTATTATTGAATCAATATCATATTTGTAATGACCTTCTGATGTTTTTATTCTATTCCACAATTTATCTTGTCCACATTTCTTTTCAATGTCAAAAAAATAACGTGTAGATTTTTCCCCTTCCTCTGTCCATTTTATCTTTGAACGAATTTTGGCAGCTTCAGTCCTATTTGTATAATAATTATTTATAGTTCGTTCAATTTCCTCTATTTTATTATTCGTACCAATATTATTCTCGTTGTTTGATTTAATATATTCTAATTTTTTCTCCAAATTTTCAATGTTACTTTTATTTTTACCCTTATTTATTTGTTTACTTATATCGATTGTTAAGCATTGTATTTTAGTTTTCGTAACTTCCCACCATTCTTGAATAGTTTCAAAGCGATTAATTAGATTTTTCCATGTAGGCCACCAAGTATCAAAGGCCGAAATAAACGTTTCCGACTTTACAGTATTCAAATTCATTACCCCTCTCAATGTCTTCCAGTTTTACTTTAGTTGTGCAAATATCATGGTCGCTAAAGGGAAAGTGCTTTATTTTTGAGTCCTGCTAAGGCTGTTGGATCACATACTATAATCTATACGAGATTTAGTAATTCCCCTCTGAAAGCTGAATCGCTTGGTTTTTGGGTTATAATTTCTCCATATATCAAATAAATCATGGCGGTGCATGAGTAATTTAAATTCATTTAATCTATTATCTTCAGTACGATGTGTAGGGCATCTATCTAGTTTTTTGTCCAGCACACAATTAAAGTCCCGCAAAATGATTTTATAATGTTGTAAATTATCATCATTGTGGTTTCCAATAGGGTTCAGAAGTGAATCAAAAAGTTTTTTTTTGATCGATCGGTATATTCGGGGCGTAAATATTGGAAATATGAAAAAGAGCCGTGTCCGTTTTTATTTCTCACTTCATAACTCGACCAATTTGATCAGAAAATGTAAATTTAACTTCATTAGAACAATTTTTACTGAGCAAAATTGGTACACCTCTTGATTCGTTTGAACCACAATTCCAATTACTATCACCACCCCCGTGATTTTTCCATTCTAATTTCCATCGATCAATATCATTGTTTACACAGTGTGTTTCTTGTAAACAAATGAGGTTTAATTTTTTTTAGCAACTAACCAATTAAAAACGAGGTCGCGTTTCTAGTGTTAAAAGCATACAGGCTGTCAGAATTTTTTTTTGTTTATATCAAAAGTTGCCAATATTCGATGTTTTATACTAATAAAATGTTCTGAACAAGAAGCCAGGTTTTAAAAATATGCTATAATGTCGTAATTAGTGAAAAGAATTCGAATGTCTGTTGGTGAAATCGCCATCAACACGACCTAATTATAAATCGGCTGCCTTTCCGAAGTTTGCCGAATACTAGTTTAAACATATTTTATTGGCCAAAAAACATGACAATAGGATCAGATACAAGTTTTTCAACTTAGAACATCTTCTCCTTTATATAAACAATATACAGATACAGTTGAACATAAATACACAAAAGCTACAGTCTTTCTTAATAATTAGAAAAAAAACAACAAAAAACAACATGAAATATACGAGTGCAACACAATTTGATATTTGCCAAATGACAAATCGTACAGACCTTTACAATAATTGGACTAGTATATAGAACATACCTAGAATGAAGAAAATCAATAATTGTTATACAATGTAGTGGGATTATTAATTCGGTAAAGGTAGGATCTTTTATAATCTAGTTTTAAAATATATAATAATATCATTATTTATTCAGTAAGAATATTAACATAAAGTGCTCACACCTGTGTATTGCAACATTTACTAATTCACACCAGGTCAGCCACAAACCAATTGTCACCTGATTACATTCACGATAATCAGCGGAAAGAAAAGCGACATGTTTCCGTAATATATGTCTGTACAGTAATGATTACATGCCTATTTGTGTCAATATTATAAATTTGACTTCCAAACAGCAAAGTGTTTAAGTCAATGTGTACATTATTTGCAGCTAACAAACAACGGTACAAAATATTTCTTTGTGCATCAAACCTCTTGCAGTACAATACAAATTATCTGATGTTCTCGTGGCAAGTAGAATTTTGATTGGCTAAAAGGGTACTTCTAAAACGTCAGGGAAGCCGTGCGGTGACAGAAAATCAATAATCGCTCTCACCTATGTGCTGTCCATTTACATTGTGCAAAGCAGACGACACACATTTCACAAGATGACAGAAAATCAATAATCGCTCTCTGTGATCTTCGTCCAAAGATACACGTATTTGTGGTTTTCCTATAATAAGGATATACTTATTAATGTTGGAACATTCAGATAAAAATGTTATCAGTCTCTTAGATGTTATAAATACCGTTTTAAATCGCAGTGGTTTTAATAAAAGGTTCGGCTAACGCCTCACCTTTTGACAAAACCACTGCCCTTTGAAACGGGATATATAACATCTCGAGACTGATGACGTATAATGTTCAGCATTCTCTGTGGAATATCCACAAGAACAAGATGGGTTATGCATCAAATTAGCATGAAATAGATCATTACGTAATGCACCACAATTATTCCTTATTCTAGTATGCAGTATATTTAAATATATGTTGCCAATATTATAATAGGAGGGGGGTTTAGCATTTTTAAAGTAGCGTTGTTTCAATTTGTATTTGAAGGATTCAAATGTTGAAAGTTGACGCATTCTCAGGTCTAATAAATTCCATAACTTGGTCGTCGACGGAAAAAAATACTGTTGGGATATCAATAATCTGTTTGTAGCTTGACTAATATTATGGCTATTTCGTAAATTATAGTTATTAGTTTCTCCAACACTGCGAGGAATCAAATCACATAAAAACTCAGGAGAATTACCAACATTTAATTCATAAAACATACATAATTTTTTAGCCTCTCGCCTAGTGCTAAGTTTCTCCCTACCCGTCTCCCTGTATATTGAATCCAAACTTGTGTAGCATGTTAGCCCTGTAACAATACGAGCTGCTTCCAATTGTAGTTTTTCTAGTCTATCAGAATTGACTTGCCCGCAGTTATCCCATACCTCAGATGCATATTCCAAAATTGGTCTAATGAAAGTAAAATAAATATTTTCCAGATATTCCCTCTTTAATCTAAATTTAAGTTTCCTCAAGACATTAAGTTGCTTTGAAGTTCTCTGAATTAGGCTGTCTATATGTTTCGTTCATTTTCAATCACTACTGAAAATTATGCCTAAATGTTTGTGCTTATTAAAAGAATTAAGGACGATACCGTCGAAATCAAAGCTGAGTTCATCTTTTTGGTTTCTAATATTGAATATCATTATCTCAGTTTTATTAGGATTAAATTTTACTAACCAAGTATCCCCCCACTTTTTTATATTGTTTAGGTCGATATTAATCATATTTTTTAAAGTAGATTAGTCTAAGGCTGTAAGTCCAATGGATGTATTGTCGGCAAAAAATCTACAAGCATGTCATCGGCTATGTCATTTATGAATACTAAAAATAACATAGGGTCGAGGACTGACCCTTGGGGAACACCAGCTTTTAGATCATCTAACTCAGATAATGCTTCTTTGATAGCAACTTTTTGTGATCTGTTAGCAAGATAGCTTTTAAGCGACATGAGTAAATCTCCCTTAATGTCATATCTTTCTAATTTTAACAGTAGCCCCCCAATCCAAACATGATCAAACGCATTACTTACATCAGCAAAAGTGATACTTGCAAAACATTTGCTATCAAGTGCAGTCAAAATAGTGTGATATATCTCAAGTAATTGGTGAGTAGTCGAAAGGCCAGGGATAAAACCTGATTGGAATTTGTATATTTTTATGTAAATGGTTAAAAATGTTTTTAAATATAATTTTTTCAAATATTTTACTAATAATGAAACTGGTCTATAATTTGAAGGTACGGATTTGTCGCCGTTTTTGAATAAAGGAATCACATGAGCAATTTTCCAGGACCGTGGGTATTTTTTTTAGGCGTAAAGATTTGTTAAAAAGTAAGCATAGGGGTTTGGCTATTTCGTTTTTTATAGATATAATCATTTTGTAGCTAATTTTATCAGGACCAGTAGCCTTATTACTATCTAAAATAGAAATTATATCAATGATTTTTTCTTCTCTCACCCAAATATTTTCAAGCACATTACCTCCCCAGTCATCAAACTCTGGTAAAGTTTTGTTTTCGTCGACTAAATTAGTGATCGAACAAAAATATTTATTTAAAGCATCTGCACTTTCTTTACCCTCATAAGACAAGCAATGCTTATTTTTGGGGTCTTGAATAGGAGGAATATCGTTCAATGGAGACTCTCCCTTCAGAAGTGTATTGATGGTCTTCCAATAAGTTTTACTATTTATAGTTTTAAGTTCGTTCAAATTTTCATTTATATTAGTATACAATTTTTCTTTAAGTTGTTTCTTTAAATTATTAACCTGTTTTCTTTGTTGTTTGAAAATAGTTTGAGATAATGCAGACTTGAATTTTAAGTATTTTCTGCGGAATCGGTCTCGTTTACGTATCTCACTCTGGATATTTGAATCGAACCATATTTTATCATTACATCTAATAGTAATACTGATAACTACTATGGATAACCAGGAAGCATGAAGCATGTTGCATGTAAATTCGCTAGAATTAATATAATTAAAGAAATATATCTATGAAATTGGATCCCGGGGTAATCAGTTAATATTATATAATGGTATTTAGTAAGAATGACACTTAAAATTGGAAATACGTGATGAAATCAATAAAAACAAACCCAAACTCTGCAAAGGGGCCCGATAAAGGGAAAATTGTAAACAAATTGTATTGCATATTATTGAGAACACTTGAGTTTGTCTTGATTATATTTTTTTTAGAAGAAAACAGACATGAAGTTAATTATTTTAGTCTCTAATTTAAAAGAGATATCATCTAGCGTTTTCCCCTGAAAAAAATACTATATAAAACACTACGATGCAATTCTACTGTCAAAATACGATTCGACCGAAAAAAGATACTAAATTATGCTTACGTGTTGAAAAATGGAGTAGGTCGGTATAAACATCTTTTTTTAATTTTTACATAAAGCTTGCTAAATCCTCCTTTTTGTGTAGTTTTCGAATAGAATCTGTCAATGTGTTTGTACTTCCACGATTCGATTTGTGCCATGTGCTTTCTTCATCAACAAAGAATATCGCACATGCGCAAACGCTTTCCCGAATGAGTTCACTGTCAGGTCGTGTGAATATTGCGCGGGTAAACATTGGATTCTTTACTGGATTCAAGAAAATAAAACAGCGATGTATTTCCTTCGTTCTAGGCTATTTACGTATGATATTATGAAAAATTTCAGCTGCAATTAGTATAAAACATCGAATATTGGCAACTTTTAATATTAACAAAAAAATCAATTCTGACAGCCTATATACCTTGAAGGTCATTGTATACAATTGATTATAAAGTTTCACATCTCAAGTATATTAACATGCCTCTGTCGCATGTAAATAAGACAAAAATATCAACTAAGGACAACACCAAAATATCAACTAAGGACAACACCAAAATATCAACTAAGGACAACACCAAAATATCAAATATGGACAAGAAAAACATATCAAATATGGTCAATACAACAATATAATAATGTAAGATGTTCAAGAGTATTCAAAATGTAATTAAAAGTTGACATAACTATATTATATACAATGAATACACTATTTTTTCTAACATAAATATATATATTTTAATTTTTTTTTTTTTTAACATTTTTTTATATAATTTTTGTCTATATAGTAAGAAAATTGTGCATTAGACAAATATACTAATTGTACAGTTAATTAACATTTGGAGAACTAACTTTTGACTGTTTACTTTTCCTTTCTACCGAGGAAGGAGCTACGGTTCGGTCGCTTCGATTTCTTTTTCGCCCTGCAGGAGTTCGCTAAAAGTTAAACAATTCATTCGGAGTCTGTTAAAACTCACTCATTTTGTCTTTTATTTTGTTAGCAGCTTCAACACCTATATAAACACCGCTGTTGTCATTGTTGTCATACATAGACTTAATAAGAATACCTTGTTCATAGCAGTCGCTTGTGGTGTCAATGTATTCAATCTTTCATACACACCATTTTTATGAATCTGTTGACATTTGCTGCAGTTTTATTTATTTTAAAATAGTTATTGCTGGTGCCTTTTCTCGGTATTGTACCACATAGACCAATTTGGGCGTTAGGAAATGAATTCTTTACCTTTGTAATAACCGTAGTGACATCTACATTGACTTGAACGCTATCAAGCTTGTATCTACCTACATCGTTTGTCCCCAAACTAATAACAACTTTGTTAATTTGTACATTGTTGTCAATTTCACCTGTTTTATTACGTGTAATATCAATAACCTGCTCAATGTTACTAAATGAACCACCAGATACTTGTGCATTTATCAGATTTCCCCCGAAAACACTAAGACGCTTGCCGTTAAAAGCACCAAGCAAAATATGGCGAACGCATCTGTCCGTACTTTCCGATTCGTTTTCTGTTATTTCCAGTGTTGATGTTTTATCGGTCTCTTCTTGTGCGTCTTGCTCCTGGAAAAATTGACCCACAATTATCTCAGGTGCATAGTTTCCATAGTCGCGTCTCGTTTGTTCTACTTTGCACAAATCACAATCATGTTTCTTATGACCACCTTTTCTACAGTAAGCGCAGATGGGATCATACGGACAATCCCTAGCGATGTGCCCTGTATCATTACAGTTAAAACATCTTTTTTGAAAAGTGGGTTTTGTCTGCAGGGGTGTTTTTTTCTACCACAATGGATGCATTCAGTTCTAGTATTGTCTGCAAATACACACACTTCAAAGCAGCCACATATGGTCCTGTTGGGCAAAGTAGGGATGCAGTTCAATATTTGGAGGTATCTCGAACCATTTTCAACATGTGTATCTTTTATATAGCCTCTACGTACAGATCCAGGGATAACTTCACCATATTTTAACATTTGTGTTGCAATATAACAATTGTCTAATTCATAAGGAGCATCTTTAATAGTAACATTTGTAATGTTTTTTAAACATCAAGAAATTGAACAGTTCTGTCTCGTAAAGATATACTCTCTGTAATTAACTTTTCCTTTGCCTTCAAGTCTTTGAGGGAGATAATACGATCTTTCTCTGTCATTTGTACAGATCCTACACTTTCTATTTCAACCTTTTTTAATACTTCTTTTAAAATTTCTTCATTTGAAACCCCTTTGAAAAATCTGGTATTGAAATGGACAGATAAAAGTCTTTTTATTGTTGCCATTTTAGTGAGTAGAATTCAAGATGTCACAAAAAAGATCTAGAGAATATTTAGAAAGGAAACTTCCTGTTTATAATATTTCCTTTTCATTGCACACCATCCAATAAGTGAATATCTTGAATATTAAGTCCAGAAAAGAAGAAATAAATCACATTAGTTCAATTTTTTCTGGAGCCCAAATTCACACACACTCCATTACAAGGGGACTCAATGTCTTAATATTCAGCGTAAATATATCGTGGAACGAATGAGTTTTCGGGGGCATAAGTGAAGTACTCAAATTCATATAAATGGTTTTAAGGAAAAGTCAAATCAATTAAATAAACTAAAGTAAATGTCACACAAACATGCTACTGATTCAAGCAAACAAATGTCTCATGAAATAATTATAATGGTTACTGAACTAAACATCCACATCGCAGCAAAATAATGGCGAAAGTTATAAGTAAATTAATAAGAACTGACATATATGTAGCAATGCTCGCCATGAATCTATCCAAATCTCCTCTGTAAGTATTATTTAATTATACCAGACTGACGTGTACATATAATGATATGATTTAACTCCAATTAAAGCATACATGTACTACATTACCTCATTTTCAACTTTCAACGGCTAACACGATGATTTAATCTATATGTGGCTCATATATTTAGGTAGCGGCCTTCATTTTCACTAAGATATTCAACGCCTATATATATTTGGTAGCTTTCCAAACATTGAATGATCACTTTAGTAATCTCAAATGAAGCTTACAATACTTCCGGTATGGTGCGATCTACTCAACGGTGACATCTCACAAATTAAACTGCCTGGCCAATAGAAACCAACTTTTCTCTGCTCCGTACAGCCATAAACCCATGAAATACAATTATTCAGCTTGTTTAACTTACTGAAATATAAATACTTTACCAAAAACCGTCACAAGTTGATTATACACGCGTGCTATCAAACTGACCTTGTACTGACCGATTTTGAAACAATTATGTAAACATAACTAACCTGAGTGTTGTTCAAAATATCCAATTAAACACCTATACAGCTCCATGTACTGTGTTGACAATTTTGAGTGTATATCTTATGCAATATGGACACTTTTCTTGACTAAATAAACACCTTCCTTTCCAATCAATACAAAATGGCTATCCTGCCCACGTCATCAAGCTTTGGTTCACTCGATAGCTAAATCATAACATTACCTGTACACTCGATAAGAACATCTCCTGGTATTGGTTTTTTCTATGGAACAAATTATACTTGCCTGTTGAAATTAATTTGTCTTTTTTAATATTATACCTACAAAAGTCCTCACACTGATGCAGGTTATACCAGCAACGCGTCGTGCGCACTAAATTTAATATCAATGTTTTATTAACATTGTCTTTGATCACTACTATATAAGTCAAATCGCCACATTTATCTCTTGCATGTCTATCAAACGTATTAACACACATTGTTAGTATATATTAGAAGGCCTCGACAAAAAGATTGCTCATAGTAACGGTTAGCGTGCTCGCCTCGGGTGCGGTAGATAGTGGGTTAATTTTTTTTATCAATGTGTGACGTAAAATTGTTTTTGACATTTATTTCACTGAATATGGTACTGCTTTGACAACTATTTTACCTATTTTGTTCCTGTATTTAAATACTGTTATAGTGACAGCCGGAACCTTTGAACCGTAATGAGAGCGGGAGGTTTGGCGCTTTAAAATCTGATTCAACCCACCATTTCTTTAGAAATGCCTGTACCAAGTCAGGGTCATTACGGTTTTCACAGTTTTCCGGTTGTTGACTGATTTTGTCTGTTTATATAATTATGAGTTTTGACTTTCCCTTTGTAAGATTGTTCGGAGTTCGGTAATTTTGTTATTACCCTTATTCACCGAAAACGTAATGGTTAGCGTGCTCGCCTCGGGTGCGGTAGATAGTGGGTTCATCGGTGACGTAATGGTTAGCGTGCTCGCCTCGGGTGCGGTAGATAGTGGGTTGATCGGTGACGTAATGGTTAGGCGTGCTCGCCTCGGGTGCGGTAGATAGTGGGTTCATCGGTGACGTAATGGTTAGGCGTGCTCGCCTCGGGTGCGGTAGATAGTGGGTTCATCGGTGACGTAATGGTTAGTGTGCTCGCCTCGGGTGCGGTAGATAGTGGGTTCAAGAAAGTAATCCAAAGGGTCTAACTAGTAAATTGTCAACTGGCGTATTGTATGGAACATGTGAACTTACCACCATGATTTGTCATGTCGTCTTACGTTAGGGACTGTCATTTTCATATGTTGTAATTGGTTATTTGTTTGCACAGAAAAGTTATGTCGTACTTTATGTTGCATGTGTTCATTTGAACATTGTGTAGCCCAGCACGATTTACAGGTAAAACCGATATTTGTGTCGCTATTGTATACTCTGGAGGTGTCAAGCACGATGAAGGAAATAACAAATATCGGCACATTTACTTTCCATCGTTCCTTTGTCTTAATGGTACTCGTCTTGTGAAATATTTCAATCAAAATTTAAACAAATATAGGGATAGAATCTGCAATTATCAGATTATTTTTGCATTCGGATGAGAACAGCGTAAATGCGATATTTATCATGTGTTCATATCTCGTGCCGAATACAACGGAAACACAGACACTATTCTGCACTATATTATGAAAAGAAAAGCTAAGCAATGATGGTCAACAATTTCATCAACATCAACAAAGTGAAAAACCAACAACCCACCTGAAATAGTTGAATGCGAATATAGACCACGACATATGGCCTAGAAAATCCATTTATTTGTATTGGATATGCATCACAATGTGGCGGGGTAAAACCGGTTAATAGGATCACAATCTGCCTTCTCCTCTCCTGATTATTTGATCTCCACAGCTAAACGGATATGAAAAAAACCCTGCTCAAATTCGCTCAAAAACGCCACATACCATCACAAAACTGAATGACAACATAAACATGGACAGTTCAATAGTTCTTAGCTAGCTAATTTCTAGTTAAGAAAATATAATATGTTGGTAATAGACTATTACTCTTAGGGCAAATATAATATGTTGGTAATAGACTATTACTCTTAGGGCAAATATAATCATAGCTGATATTTTTAACAGGTTTAATATCAATTAGGGTAAAATGCCATAGTTTCATTCAATAGCTGTTCTCAGCTTCTTCTTCCTTTGTTTTTTTTTATTTATTTATTTCATTTTATCTTTATTTTTTTAGCTGTATATGTATTTGTTTGGGTATGATTTTAATAATTTGAAGTAGAGGCAAGCTGAATATTTCTTTTTCATTGAAATTTTGACTTCAGTTCTAACCATTCAATCATATCTATTCCTCAGTTTGAATTTCTCCCAGAGAAATTCTTTGTATGTGTTAACAGTTATTTACCATGACATTATTTCAATGTTTCCATATTCAGATGTGCCATTTTTACGAAATAATCCGCCTGCTGTTGTTTTTTCAGCGATTTATATTTTCCGCCAAAAAATTCCGGGGAAAATATTCGGAGCGCATCTGGGTTTTTCATTGCAGGTATTCCATTCGTATAAAACCAGGGTTATCGTTCTTGCACTTCCGTCTAATATGATGTAGTTTGACCTAGAAACGAAGCTGCTTCGCTATTCTTGGCGAGATTTCTTGGAAAAGATCGATGTACCGACTGAAATTCGAACATGGGCAATTAGGTAAGTGTCTTAGAAACAGTTTGATACGACAGTGCCATATATAGACAAGGTAAAAAGTGTAAAAAACACGGGGGTTTCCCAACCGAGGTGAGCGATATGGCGCGAAATATGAAAATGGAGTTGTTTACCTTCTCTCTTATACTGTATCAGTCGAAAAACTGTGGACACAGAATACACGTATTATTCATGATGTATGACGTCTACTGATATTGTCAAATGAAGAAAAACGAACGATTATGAAAATTTTGAAAAAGAAATGATTTATATGAAACTTTTGAAAAAGAGGGGTAGTAGAGAAAATCCATGCCCCATGCGCCTGTGGGTTATTTACGATCAATTACATTAAGCACGTTTATTTTCAGTATCAGGAATTCCAGGTATAGTCGGTGTTTCCATTATCTATATAGCAAAAACATTGCCAATGAAAGAAAAGTTTGAATTTAAATTTCCTGAAAAAGATGATATTAAAAGACAAAAAAAAAAAGCATTTGTTTAGTGCTGTCTCTCTCCACAAATTAATAGGTAAGACGAACCTAAAACAAAGTGACATAACGTATTTACCTCTTTACACTATCTACCTGTGTATACCTAATACGATAATGATTTCAACACACTGTTAAATTACTCTCTTGCTACGCCCTAATTTGAACACTCGAATGAACAACAAAAAATACTTTCTATGTATTATAAGAAATATTCAATACCACATCCCATTGCATGCAATTTGATACCTAAATTAAAATACTTTATATCTTTTTTAAATCTTTAACTCCTGTAAGTGTAAAGCATGCCGACGACTGGAGTGTTTTTCTATGCTGAAAATGTATATTTCCTGTGAAATGTGATCGTAATGTACATGTAATGTAAGATATAACCTCTATTTTAGTGCGTGCAATTTTTTCAGTGTGAAAACATGTCAGAACGGACATTACAATCACCGATTGTTTCATTGTATTATTGTTTTAGAGTGATAAGTACTTATTTTGCTCAAAATTTAATATATCCAATAACTATTAAATAAACTATAGATGGATATTGTATATTCTGGTAAAGTAGTATACACAAACATGTTGAAGGGTTGTCGATAGAGGTATAAGAAGAACGTTTACCTATATGAGAACGTGGCAGCATACTTTGATATTGTTGAACCTGTCTATGGTAAAACGTCAAACTACCAATTAGAGGTAAGTACCTGTTTTAGTACCATATATGATGTGTGATCATGAAACAGAACAATTAGTAAAGCAATTATTCTCAAAATACATATTAATAATAAGCTATTAGTTCCCGGAATTGAGGGAATATCTGCATACGTTATTTGTATGCCTCTGAGTGAGTGAATGATTGTTGCTTAGCGCCAAGTTTACAGCAGTATCATGTCGAGAACAAATTACAGTTCAATGAGATGATAATGATTGAAGATGCTCGCATTGTACTAGCTAGATAGGCCAGCACGCTTAAATGGATTTTGATAGTGGAAAGATATGGCTCTCTACTCGGACACATTATCCTCAATCCATGCCAACCAGACTCCGACATACTGAATGTTTTGCTGAGAAGCAGTAAATACCAGTTTGACATTATTTGGTTTGACACGACAGGTGAGCATTCATTATACGACCGATGTGGTTGTGTACGCCACTTAGTATTATACTGTCTTAAACATATATTTACAATATCCTTATACAATTGTTATCGCTTATGTCATATACATGTTGCTGTCGCACATATATTTTCTGTAAATGTTGCATGTTGTCAACTCTCTGTATATGAAAGGATTTTTTTTTACAATATCATGACAATATAGTATGTATCACTTCGAAAGTTTTACGGTCGCCACCATGACTTGGTTGACCGTTATGAAAAATCTGTATCACAAATGACCACGAATATGTTCCACTTGTCGTAAACACTTCCCGGCCCTTTTCTCATTCATGACTTACCACCGGGTTTGTAATTAGATCAAGACGGGTGCCACTGCTTGCCCTTCCGGAGTACCTGAGTTCACCCCGGTTATTAGTGGTGTTCGTGTTACTCGATCTTTATGTGTGTGTTTTGTAGATCGTTGTTTGTCCTTTTGTACTTTTTCTTTTGGCCATATTGTTGTCTGTTCTTCTTCGATATGCGGATTCTGATTACCCCTTTGGTATCTTCAAACTCTTCTGATACCAATTTTTCGCATTATTAATATATGAAAACGGCGACTTGCGCTCAACTACTGATAAGGGGAGGTATTTACCTGTGCCAAAATAGTGCTCATGAAAAAACCCAGCACACGAATATAGGGTTTAGTAACCAATGTAAAAGTGGAGTACCATTTATCTAGAGATTAATTGAACTGTTACACGCAATTGATGGTCAATACAATAATGCAAAAATGTAGCGTTTATCGACCAGAGCTAAAGTTGAGTACCGGTTAGCTATAGAATACACAACTGTTACGTTGAGTCTAGGGTTTGGGCTATAATACTTGCAGATACGTTCTTCCCAAATGAAATAGTGTTGTGCACAAGATTTTATTATCTATGCTATTTAAAAGATATGAAAAACGTAATATTTATTGTAATAGTTCAATGTCCCGTAATTGGCGGGATTACTATTGTCGGAGACAAAAGCATCATTATAAATAAGAGAAAGACAAACCCGTTCAAAAATGCCTTACATTAAAGTGCTAAATTAATGTCGCTTTCGTCATATCTTTTGCTACAAACATGTCTGTTAAATTTACCAGCAGGGGGTATGTTTAAGCACACATTTGACACGAAATATTTTCAGAACATGTTTATTTAAAGTTCTTATTTAGCATAGGCTGAACAACAATTTATTGACGTCTGGGATAACATCTATGTATTGATCTATTATTGTTTATTAAAATATAAGTACTTTGTGGGTTCTTTGAGTACAGTAGCTATACATTGTCTTTCATGATAGTAGAAAAATAAAAATAATGCATTGAAGTGTTCGTACTCACTGACTGGAGTTTCAACGATCTCAAATTTACTTGTTATTTGAATCTGAGACAAAATACTCCCTCTGGAAGGTCTAGTATCTACCGATTAATTAATCGCTCACGCCATGAAATTCTAATGATCCAATCGTAAACGGTCGTTGTATCCGGTAATGAAAGAGGCAAAAAACAGAGGAAAACGGGTAAAACTTGTACGGAATAGACTTTTTATAAACAATGAGGAATATGTACCCGAAGAAGAGCAAATAACATTGCCAGCAGCAACCAGCATGAACTTTAAACAGGAACGGTCGACCACGCCTGTGGCGCCCTATCGTGACGGCCGTCCAGAGAAACGTCCTCGTATTGGATCTACTCCCGAGCGATCTGCATACTAGGATCACCTAGGAGGTCAAACTGTAAATGTACATCAACAAAATTCCAAAATCTGTTCATTTATTAGTGGTAGTATTGTTAAAGACAATTCTGATAATAAATGTGATAATTCGAACTATAACCGCAAATCTTGTGTAAATAAAGTGTTAAATCTTTTGTCATTGACCTGTTGTGGTTTAAAATCGAAACTAAATTATCCAGAATTTCATGAGTTTGTTAAACATTTGATATTCTTTGCTTTGTGGAATCAAAAACTGACGATTTAGATGAAATTGTTTTACCGGGATTTTTGATAAAGATGAAAAATCGTAAAAGTTTTTCAAATAGAAAATCAGGGGGAATTGTATTGGGTTTTAAGGAAGAATATGATAGTTTTATACATCCTATTCCTACTGATAGTTCGTATGTATTCTGGTGTAGAATATCTAGAGAGCTACTTGGGTTAGATGAGGATGTTGTTTGTGGTATAGTTTATATTCCACCGGAGTATACGGTTTATTCCTCTGTAGACGCGTTTAGTGAATTAGAAAATTAATATTTGGCTTTGCAGAGGAATTATAAATATATATTTCTAAATGGGGATTTTAATAGCAGAACAGCGAAAGACCCTGATTTCATCTATGTTGAAAATAATAATGATAATATAGATTTTTTTCGAATTATCAGATGTAAATAGTGTAAATATATTAGAGTCATTAAATATACCTGTAGGTAGGATTAATAAAGATATTGTCAAAAATCATTATGGTAGTAGATTGTTAGATTTATGTAAAGGTAATGACTTATTTATCATAAATGGAAGGATTGGAAATGACAAAGGTATCGGTAAACTGACTTGTAAGAATAGTAGTGTTGTTGATTATGTTATTTCGTCCGTTGATTTTTTTAAACATATTGTAAATTTTAGTATTTGTGAATTTAGTAAACTATTTTTCGATATACATTCACCAATATCGCTGTCATTGAAATGTGAAAATAAAGATGAGATAATGGTCACTGAAAATGTAAGTAATAATGCAGAAGCTTGTCGTGAGAAACCGAAAAAATGGGATGAGACATATAAGGTAGATTTTGTAAATAACATTGATGTAGATAGTATACAAAACTTGGAAATACAATTGGAAAACTTAAATATTGAGAACGTTGTACAGTCCGACATAGATACTCTTGTTGGTAAGTTAGGAGAAATATTTGTATCATCCGCGAAGGAAACATTTAGAATAGCCAGTAAACCATTTAAGAATAAGAAAAGAAAGGTATGTATTAGTTCAAAACCATGGTTTGGAGCTGATTGCAAATTTGCGAGGCAACATTACCGCAAACTTAAACGGAGAAGTAAAACTAACAATACTGAGGAAACACGAGAATTAATGAATAAAGCTGAGAAAGATTATAAGAAACAAATGGATGTAAGTATAAAAAAACATAGAAAGGAAATGACGAAAAAGATTAAAAATGTAAGATCTAACAACAGCAAGGAGTTTTGGAAGCTGATGAGAAAAGGTACATATCGAAAACAGCCAAATATATCTATCGACACTCTATTTCATTTTTTTAAGACCCTGAATCAAAACCCAACAAATGATGGCGATGGTGCAACTGTACTACCGGAAATAGACGAAAATTTGGTTAACAATCTAAACATAGAAATTAATGGGCATATTACAAGTGAAGAAATACTACATTGTGTTAAAAATTTGAAAAATGAGAAAGCTTGTGGCTATGATATTATTTAAAATGAGTATATTAAATCATCAATTGATGTCTTTTTACCCGTTTATTTAAAGTTGTTCAATTGTATATTTGACTCAGGTATTATCCCTGAGAGTTGGTTAACTGGTAATGTTAAACACATTTACAAGAACAAAGGAAATAATTTAAACCCGCACAATTTTCGTCCGATCACGATTTTGAGCTGTTTCGGCAAATTATTTACAGCAGTATTTCTATCTTGAATGAAAACCAGAGTGGTTTCAGGAAGGGTTATTCGACAATTGATAATATTTTTGTTCTATATGCCTTTTTTGAATTGAAAAATTTAAAAAGAAAAAGTTATTTGTTACATTTGTGGACTTTGAAAAAGCCTTTGATAAGGTATGGAGGGATGGTTTATGGTGTAAATTACTTTTAAATAATATAAATGGGAAGATGTATAAAGTTATTTATAATATGTATCAGAATATAAAATCTAGAATTGTATATAATAACGCAGTGTCAGATTTTTTCCAGTGTAATAATGGTGTGCGACAAGGGGAAAATCTTTCCCCTTTCCTTTTCTCGATATATTTAAATGATTTGGAACAGTTTTTAAACGATAGAAATGTCAACGGTCTAATTGAGGATTTTGAAATTCAACTATATGTATATTTAAAACTTTTTGTACTTTTATATGCCGACGATACTGTTATTATGTCGGAATCAAAAGAAGATATTCAAAAGCAGTTAAATGTTTTTAATGATTTTTGCAAAAAATGGAAACTCAAAGTAAATGCTGAAAAGTCGAAAGTTCTTGTGTTTAGTAATGGTAGATTACCTGCAAATTTAAAATTTACTTATAACAATAGAGACTTGGAAATAGTTTCAAATTTTTCTTATCTTGGTATAACATTTTCAAAGTCTGGATCATTCAACGCAGCAAAAAAAGATCTTGTAAATAAAGGTACGAAAGCTATGTATGAAGTATTGAAGAAAGGTAGACTTCATAAGTTGTCAATACAATGTCAACTGGATATTTTCGATAAAACAGTAAAACCTATACTATTATATGGTTGTGAAACTTGGGGCTTTGGGAAAAACGATATTATTAAGAGAGTTCATCTACAATTTTGTAAGCTTCTTTTGCATGTAAAAACATTCACACCAAATTTTATGGTCTATGGGGAATTGGGTCGATATCCAATTGACATTGACATTAAAGTTCGCATGATTTCATATTGGTCAAAACTCATTTTAGGAAATCAGTCAAAAATTTCATCATTATCATACAAACTATTGTATATAAAAGATTTTCAAAATAAAAATGTTACATGTGCTTGGTTAAATAAAATTCGTTGTATTTTGAATGATTGTGGTATGTCATATATTTGGAACATGCAGAAATGTATTTCTGATAAATGGTTGAAATTAGTAGTTAAAAATAATTTAGTGGATCAATTTAAACAAACATGGACTTCAATGATTGAAAATTCATCAAAAGGGGATAATTATAAGTTACTTAAGCATGATTTAAAATTTGAAGATTATTTGGATGTATTAGATGATAAGGACAAATTCTTACTTGTTAAATTTAGGACTTCAAACCATAGGCTACCGATAGAAGTTGGGCGTTGGCGTAATATAAAAAAGGAAAATCGGATTTGTAACCTATGCAACGGAAGAAACTTAGGTGATGAATTTCACTATCTATTTGAATGTCCATCTTTGTCAAATGAACGTAAGACGTATTTTGAACCACACTTCATAAATAGACCAAATATACTTAAGTTTTGTAATCTGATGAATTCAAAATCAGTTAGCGTTTTATGTAATATGTGTAAATATATCAGAATTGTAAATATGAGGGTATGTCCTCCAGGTTGATCCACCTTCTATCTTTCTTTAAATGTAATAATATGTGTTATAGTGTTGTTATCTCTGTACCTTTGTAAAATTGGTTATGAGAAATAAAGATATATGTAATCTAATTAAGGTAAAATATATATTCAATTTCTAATGGAATTCGATATCGGTCACTCGATCCTTGATATTAATCATATCATTATAGGAAACTATTACCTTAGTATGTGTAAGTAAATACTATTATTATCATTATTATATCAACATTAAGGTTTATCCCCTTCTGGTCACCTAAGCCTATTTTCACCCTATTCAGTTTGCTTGCTCCTTGCTCATAAAGTATTTGCTTTCGCACATTTTTGACTTTGGAATATACAATTTCCTCCACTGAAACATTTATGTCAGACAGCAACACTGTTGAATGATGCATCGACCGAAAACAAAAAAGAAATATATGATAAAATTCACTTTCGGTAAGTGCAAGTGTGGAGACTGATATAATTTATAGTTCGATTGGTATCAAAATCTGTTATTCTCATATCCATAATGTCTATATATTTAATTCGGGAAAAAGGTGTATAATTTATTGATACACACATTCCTTCTTGTCACTTGACAAAGATTCTGTCTGCAGTAAAAGAGGGACAACAGAAATATTGTGAAACTGTTTACTCGCGTAGTGGCATAAATCACATGTGGATTTTGAATAACTCTAAAGATCTTTTGGATAACCTGAAATCAAGATCTTTCTCTCAGGTATCCTCCATCAAAACTTTTGATTTTTCAACTCTATATACCACCCTACCGCATGACAAATTAAAAACCCGCTTAAAAGAAACAATTCATAAAGCTTTTAGTCATAGAAACTATGGCTCAAAATTTGTTGTGTTAGGCTACAATTCCACATATTTTTCAAACAAAATTCAAAAAGGTAAAACATGCTACTCCGAGGAACAAGTGATCAGTATGCTGGAGTTCCTCATCGATAACATATTTGTCTCCTTTGGAGGGATACTGTTTCAGCAGGTCGTCGGCATACCAATGGATACGAATTGTGCCCCTCTTCTAGCCGATTTATTTTTATACTCACGTGAGTCGGAGTTTCTTCAAAAGCTTGTAAAAGATAAGAAGATTCATGAGGCTAGAGCCTTTAATTTCACATACAGGTATATTGATGACGTTTTATCTACCAATAATTCTAGATTTGCAGAATTTCTTCCATTGATATATCCTCCAGAGCTGGAAGTTAAAGAGACCACCGATACAGCTTCGTCCGCATCATTTTTGGACTTATACCTCGAATTTGACGACAGTGGTCAACTCAGTACTAAAATTTATGATAAACGGGACGACTTCAATTTTAAAATCATAAATTTTCCAAACATGTGCAGCAATATACCAGCTTCTCCTGCATATGGTATTTACATCTCGCAATTGATTCGCTATGCAAGGGCCAGTAGCAATTATTCTGATTTCCTGAAACGTCATCTTCATCTGAGAAACAGGCTACTGGACCAGGGCTATGAAAAGATTCGCCTTATTCGATCTCTTAAAAAGTTTATATTCCGATACCAGGATTTTGTCGAAATATATTCCGTCTCTGCAGAAACGATTATAAGCGATGCATTTTCACATAGTGAAAATGTATAAAGATAAAGAAGTCAAGAAAAATGTCAAGGATGTTTTTTTATCAATGTGTGACGTAAAAATATTTTTGACATTTACGTCACCGAATATGGTACTGCTTTGACAACTATTTTACCTATTTTGTTCCTGTATTTAAATACTGTTATAGTGACAGCCGGAACCTTTGAACCGTAATGAGAGCAGAAGGTTTGGCGCTTTGAAATCTTATTCAAAACACCATTTCTTTAGAAATTCCTGTACCAAGTCAGGGTCATTACGGTTTTCACAGTTTTCCGGTTGTTGACTGATTTTGTCTGTTTATATAATTATGAGTTTTGACTTTCCCTTTGTAAGATTGTTCGGAGTTCGGTAATTTTGTTATTACCCTTAATTAATCATGTTATTTACAAAAAGAAAGAACACATCAAAACTGACATTGTGACAAGTTATTTAATTAACCTGAAGAAGGAGACATTTTAAACACTTCTGAAATATCGCAGTGTACCAATTCGAACGTGGATGATCCTTATGTATATAATCACGTAATGGTCAAGTTATTGATACATACGTTAATAATTAATAACATGACATCGACGGGTGTTATGTGATGTCATTGACATATCATACCTCCTACGTCTACAATATAAAAGTACGATAAAATACCTTAAAAATAATTAAGAAAAATAAAGAACAATAATAAAATAATAAAATAGTGCTGTATTTTATTTTCCAAATATATTTTTTGCTGAATTTAGTAACAACGCATAAGAATAATCTGATGTTTCTCTTCCAAAGTCAACAATGCAGAAAACAAAAAAAAAAAAGAAAGAAGAAAACAACCCCCCACATTCCCCCCAATTTGTTTTATATAAATATTTAGGTGCAAATAAGCTAGATTCCGTTAAGGGAATGGAGTACCCTTCCGAAGCACCTGAGTTCAACCACATATTTGAATGGGGATCGTGATTCTCAATCTATGAGGTGTTTTGTTAATCATTGTTTGTCATTTCATCCTTTTTCTTTTTGCCATGGTACAGTCTGTACTTCTTCGACTTCTGGCTTCTGATTACCCTTTAGGTATGTTCAAACATTTGTTGTTCCCAAAAGGAAAACTACCTCTTGCTTTGTGCGTAGATATTCTTTTTACACAAAATCCTTTTGAATTTGCCATACCACATGTAACCTTGAGCATAATTTAGTTTTTGCTACGAAGCTCATTTTCAGTTGATAAACTAGTATGCTAAACAACACATTGCGTGACACTGACACGTTGTTGACGTGTTAGATGCATAAAAACGAATTTAAGTGACATATAAATTAGGCCGCAGACAAAAGAATATACTGGCTAATGCATACACAGAAACATTCAACAATATAAATACATTATAGAAAACATCCGTTGATTGACCATATTCTATATTTTATCAATCTACGATAATACAGTGAATAAACACAATATTTAGAAAGTCTTACATCTTGTTAATGTGATTGAGCAAAATAATATGTGCCGTCCTCTATTTTCATGAACAATTCAGCTACATTGTGAGGATTATATTTAGTAAATCGATGCACAATCCAACCATAGTCTAAAACAGATTAACAAAGCAACTTGGCCATACTTTTAATTCCATTATTGTATGGGTGGGAAATTTACTTCCCAACAAAATAACACCATTGAGATATTGTGGGCGATGTTACTAGACAATTATGATTTCATTGTCTTCTTTTAGTTATAAGTTATTTGCTTACATCCTCATTGCTACAGTAATACAAAAAGTATATAAGTGAGCGGTCATGTATTGGTATGTTAAGGATATCGATTTCGCCTCTTTCTACGGTTTTTTGTTATTGTATTTTGGAAATATTCCGACAGTGTGGTATTTTATTGTTTTTCATTTTGTCAACTTATTTACTTTTAATCAAATATAAAGTACATTGTACACAATTTATCGTACGAAACGTTTTAGTGTTGTATTACAATTCATTATCAAAAGACAGTTTAAACTGGAATGCTCAACAGTTCCACCAAGATTAACAAAGCGAACAACCACCTCTCAATTCAAATTACCGAATATATATATAAATATATATTGTCTAACCTCGCAGAAGTGGCTAATTCTAAATTTGTTTTCTATTAAATGCATACCAATATCGATGGAATCAATCGGTGCTGAAACAAAAAATCAAATTGAGACAATTCAGATGTGAATGGGGTAGCATAATATCATTACAGTTACATAGAAGAGAGTGGATGTAGTCGAGTGGTCTAGGGCGCTGGACGTAAGGCTAAGCGAATGGTGCTGCAGTGTAACAATGGTGTGGGTTCAAATCCCGTCGAGGGAAGAACAAAAATTTGACAGCTTTAAAATCTAATTCTAACACCGTTTGGTTTAATTTTCAGACGTATATATATATATATATATATATATATATAAACGTCTAAAATGTAGCACAACAACACCACAAAAAGACGTTAAAATATAACAAAAAAAAACTATAAGTCTACAAAAAGACTATAATTATAATCAAGTTGACGGATATTTCTCTTGACCGACAAGCTTCATCAGCGTCTGTTATATATATATATTATTGAAATGCACATTTCCTTAATAATTCTATTATTATTATTATTAAAACTAAGGTTCAACTCCCTCTAGTAATGTATTTGTCTATCCTGTTGTGAACGCCTTTTAGCTTACTTGATCCTAAAGACTTTTAAATTGTTTGGCTTTCCACATCGTTGACGCCTTTTGCGTATTTGAGGAAGGGTATTCCAGAAAGTCGTCGTATTCATAAGAACAACAGACATGCAGTGCCGTATTATAATTCTGCACACCTAGCGATTTCGAAAGCGACTACATGGCAAAAAAAGATATTTATCTATGTGAATTTGGTATGAAATTAAAGATAAATCATTCTGTTTTGATGGATGTAAAAATTTAAAATAACAAGAACAATAACTAATAAAACGAATGAAAATATGTACATATCCTACGTTTTTTGTTGATGTTGACATGTTTTAAAAGTCTTCGTACAAATTCCTGTAACAGGCATGGAGGGCTTGAACTGCAAAAAATGGGGCAAAATGTCAGTGACGGATACCATATTTGGTAGGTGGGAGATTGCTGTAGCAGATAATGTCTACAGTAAAAACGAAAACGGAACCAATATTGGTGCGCAGACCTTCAATACTTATCAGTATACATTTTTATCAATTCAGAATTAGAATTTAAATAACAATAATTGATAGTGATTAATTACTGCAATTCGACGAACATACACATACTTCTATGTATTAAGAATACATTTTTGTATATTGGTTTTTGACGTATTTATTAGCTTTATATACTATTTTTATTTGTATACGATATGTATGGACAATTTTATATTTAATTGATACCTTTTTCGAATAGGAACGTAGATATAAATTAAAAAAAACGAAATATTTCTGCATTGCGAATATTTTATTGAAGAACAGTGCTCTCAATTACAATGTACAAAATGATTCTACATCAAGTACATATACAACCCATGCAAATATTATGTTGTTGTTAAAATATTATGTCATATACCAGATCGCCATGATATAGCTGAAAAATTGCTCACTTTGCGTAAATCAACAATTACACACACATACAATATACAATTAATCATAAAACCAGCAACAGTTAGAGGACATCTCCCGTACTGACCATTCTCTCTTCCTTTCTCTGTTTGTTTTGTGTCATACAGATAATAACATTTCTGAACGTATTTGCAAAAATGACAAGAGGAATTACCACCCTTTTGACCATGCTAAGATTTGAGATTACGCGTCTTGATTAAGCTATCATCAAACCTAACCTAGCAGTCTCCTTTACTCCACAGTCCTTTTGCTTTTTAAAATAAACACACTGGTAAGCGGCATGTAATGGGGTTCCCCCACGTCCATTCATATCATCCATATGAGAAAATAAAGAACACATATCAGACCATCCAATCGACAAGGTTTGCCTGGTACGAATTGATACTCGACCCCATTGGCCTCTTGATTTAGCTAGAAACGGCACAAAATAATAAACAGGCCGTGCACATCGACATTAGTAGGCATTCATCACTTTGTTGATTTCTGAATATATTTCTGTTATTGAAATGCGCAACGAATAAATAGTTAGTGTTGGTTAATGAACTCGAATTGTCATGAAAGGAGCGGAATATGGACATTTGTTCGTCATAGACAAAAATAAATACAAGATTTGCTTCCTGTGTACACAGATCAAATTATTATAATAAATCATTAGAATTACAGAACTGATTCAGCATTTCTTCTCACAGAAGAACGGAGAAGAAAGGTATCAGTATGTTGTTATTGGTAGAGACAACTCTTACTTGGTCATTATTTTAGTTTGTTGTGTTGTCCTATTATGTGTGCTTACGTTCTGAGTTCTATGTTGTGATGTCCGTTACGATTTTGCTTAAAAATGATGTTCGATTCGTCTTTACCTCCAGTTGTTCGTATGAGGGCTCATGTCTTATTTACGTTATTTGTGTGTGTCTGCGCATAGTGGTGTCCAACACATATTGTGTTGTGTTTTTGTTTTGTTTTTCTTCGTCTTGCGTATCCCGTGTTGCAAGTTTCTCTTGAATGTCCATTTTTGATTGCTCCTTCTCTCTAACGTTTATTATGTGTTAATATGCTTTATATTGCTTCTTTAACGTAAAGTAATCAGTATATCAGCTATATAAACTACGAGAACAAGCTTATATTTAAGATATCATGTAGATAAATATGTGTAAATGGAATATTACCAAGGAAACGTTGAGACTACCACAGAGAAACGTGGATATAATTGATAGGACTGGAACTGTTTTCTTGCGACGTGCTACAAACACCCTATCCTAATATGCTACTGATAATAGGTAACTGCTGGTACATGTGTTTAACGTACAGACAGTGTGGGATTCTTTATATAAAAAAACTCATTTACATCCATTGTGTTATAAATATTACAAAATGTGAAGAGTATATTCTTACAACGATCTATACTTTTTATATAAAAACATAACATCGTATTACATGGATTAACTGAATAACCGTAGATTGATTTGTTATCACCCAGACTTGTTGTCTGATAAGATAAAATTATATTTTGTCATATGATTATATACAATTCTCAATATCTATTCTCCATTTTTTCCAAAGCAGCTGGTTACTGAAATTGGTCGATAATTGGAGGCCTTGTATTATCGCATTTATCCTTATATATGACCAAAGCGCTTGTAATTTGCCTATTGGTGTAAATGTGTCCAATTTGGACATAATTGTACAATAGTTCTGACTTATTATCGATATTCAATATCTCTACCTTTTTATAATTTTTTTTCTCTCCGTTGATACCTCCGATGTTCGACTATTAGAACCCATACATTTTAGTGGTCAGTGTTTCGGCAATGGTATGATTTGTAAGACACAATTTATTATTTAAAATTACAGTTCCTTCATGTTAATAATGCGATTGCATTTTTGAATTATCAAAATTAAGGTTCGTCTCCCTGAGACATAGGTAACCTTGCCATGCTTATGTTCTGGTTTTATATCCCCGATGATTTTTAAATTATTTGGTGTACCAATCTACTGAATCAGAGTGTACCAGATGAAGGTTATTCCAGAATCGGGTCAAGTGCCCTAGATTAGATAGCAACGATTTCATTATAACAATTGACAATGAGCCAGGCGTATGCACGTTTTATATGATAATAACAGAACACGAACAGAACAAACAGAACAAGATATAACAGATCAATTCCAAATATTAAGCATAAATACGTCATCTAGCCATTATCATCTCCGTAGGGAACTCTGCAAAACAATTGTCCAGTAATATCACATTTGTATTTAATAAACTAGTCCAACATCTACGACTTTCTCAAAAACTGGGTTTTAACTTGTTGGTGTATTCAATTAAGGACTGTTTACGTATTGTTCAGCCACCAGGTACAGACATGGGGCTACATAGGTTATATTCAAATATTTCAGTAGTTGCTGAGAGTATTTTGTTTTTGTTTCACATAAAGTCTTATGCTACACTATATAGTGTGCTATCAGTCGTCCAGAACGTCCTATTGACTACACATAATGATGATCACATGACCAACAAAGGGAAATTACTGTCAAGTATACATTCTATGATTCAGCAGTTGAATCAAAAATTCATACTTCACTGTCTTAGATTTCATGTCCACACACAAATAAATAATATATACATGTAGTGGGCAATCCACGGAACATTTCTGCCTACGTTAGTGAGTCATCTACGTAACATTTGTGCCTACGTTAGTTGGTAATCCATGGAACATTTCTGCTTACGTTAGTGGGCAATCCACGGAAGGAGTATTTTTGTCTACGTTAGTAGGCAATTCACGGAAGGAGCATTTGTCCATACGTTAGTGGGAAATCCACGGAGCATTTCTGCCTATGTTAGTGGACAATCAACGGAACATTTCTTTGTCTATGTTAGTGGGCAATCCATTGAATATTTATGTCTATATTAATGTGCAATCCACGGAACTTTGCTGCCTACGTTAATGGGCAATCTACGGAATGAACATTTCTGTCTACGTTAGTGGGGAATCCACGGAACATTTCTGCATACGTGTTATGAAAGTTGTCCAGTGGCTTTGGAAATGATTGATTGCATAACTTCAAATGAGCAGTATTTTAGATAACAAGAGAGGACTTGAATGTAAATGAGAGACTATCCAACTTTACACTTAGACACCAATTTAATAGAGGAGCAAAGATATTATTGCTATTCTACGTTTCACTGTTACAATATCATAGCCCTTACCATAAAGCAAGAGTTCCAATGCCTTACGTAGTCTGTGGTACTGTGGTATGATCTTTAGTTCTGTCGATAAACGATCAACGGTCATAATATTATGATGTTATTTGGTCTACGGAGCTGTCCGGTGTGTTGGCGCACCTCAGGGTTCAACTGACATTTTCATATATATACGGGATATGCTTATGCCAATAAAAACATACTGTAACACGTCATTGTATGCGCTGTTGATTAAATATATTTTTCCCGGAACAGTGTACACTAAATGCAAACAAAACAATCTCCCTTTTTAGTAGTTTCAATGTCCGGTGTGTTGGTGTATTTGGCTTGAAAATAGATGTAGACTTAAATAATGGCAAGACTTTATATGAAACACTATGGCACTACTAAAAATAGGCAATAATCAACAAGTGGCTCAAATATTTATCCAAATTTAGGTTGTTTCACAACAGTAATACAAACTATCAACTTCACAACACCAACAGGAAACATCTTAAAGAAACATATTACAGCTTGTAATTTACACAAATGTGTTTATGATTTACAAGTGTTGCCATAAAACATGGTTTGTCAATATCGGGGTCGTGCAATCACACCGCATTCGATAGTATATAATTTTATTTCCCAGATGTGGGTTTATCAATAAAAAAATAGATAAGGTTGACGTAGTGCTACATATATAGTCACCATCGTGCACGACAACACGTTACGAGGTCAAAAATACATTAAAAAAAACCAACCACAGACCTCGCAAGAAATGTTGACAGTTTGAAGTGGGTGGACTAATTGGACAAAATTGTATTTGCAAGACGAGAACAACAAACAATGAATTATGCAGGTAGAAAGCGGCACTACGAACGGCCAATGGACAGATGTTTCTTTTCACAAGGAAAAGAGGGATTTGTGTATAGCTTTGAAAGGTTTGCCACTACAGACCACTCCAAATAGACTCTTGATTACTTGATTATTTATAGAAAATGTTCCACGTGACAATATGTAAATAACGTTCTGCCTATTCAAAAGGAAACTGTGGCCGTTCTACAATTTATTATTAAAGTCCGCACATTTATTCTTTAATAAATCTCAATAGAGTGTTATATATCCTAGAGTGTTTTTCCCAAATAACAATTATTAAGCTCGTGAATACTTTTATATGAGCAAAATAATCAACTTAGATATTACTAATTCTTGTTCATCTTGGGCAATATGATAATTAAATATTTCAGGTTCAACGTATTTGACTAGTATATTTCTTTGTATGAACAAATTAGATATATAACGCCTCGAGTAGTTTATGCTTTATTATTACCGTGCCTTGAATGTACAAATAACATCATTTTGATAGAAGTGTAGATGACAAAAAAAATGTTTTAATTAAGAATGAATAGTAGACGTGATGTTCATACTGAGAGGTTAATATTTGTGGCTGATAAAGTTCCGAAATTCATTGATTGCATAGTAAAATATACAAAATTCGAAAGAAAATGGCTATTACTTGTACTTATATTTTATCGCCCACTGAATTATATAATGGCTGTGAATATATTATTTACCTCTCCATTCTAAGAACAATTGTATAAGGTTTTATACAATTTTTAGCAGGCTCTCCTTTACGCTTCCCTTTGACAATGCTCGATTCAAGGCATGTTTTTTCTGCTATTAATTAAGCGTGAAAGCATATAATCTATTTTATAAAAAATATAATGTCAAAAAATAATAAATATCACATAAATTCTGTTTTATGCTTATTACGTTTTCTTGTTCATAGCTTCTTCTAAATATTCTGATTAGCAGACGTCACAATGACAGCTAGCACGTGCTGTCGTCTGCCAATTGATTCGAACTTTGATTTCTGTTGATTGAATGTATCCGTAGATCCCGCTGATTACGTCCACTGACAACATTATTTCTAACAGGTTGGAGAAAATCGAAGTGATTATATTGGATGCTTTTTTTTTATTCTAAGGAGAACACAACAAGTTAGACAGATTATTGAAGTGACAAGGACTGTATATTTTATGTTTTTGTCGCCAGAGAACAATTATGTTTTCGCATCTTACAATTAATTGATCATATATACCACTGAGAGTGATATAACGGTGTGCGATGTAGGAAAGCATAACGGAAACAGGTAAGGGGTATTTTTTTCATTGTTTATTTTAAAAAATATACAAAGCAAAAAATCAAAACAAATAAATAAAATAATGTCATTAAATAATATTTGCTATGAACTTATATTACACAACATGTATATTAATTTAATACATGTGGTCTGATTAAAGATCAAGAAACATCTGTTGTTATTGTCATTTTTGTCATAGATAAATAAACAATACAAATAGTTCCTTTGTGTCACACATGCAAATCGCGGAATAAAAGTATTATGATCTGTGATAATTTTTTAGTTGTGAATTTGTACAGTTGTTCACCAGGGTAATTACAATAAACTCATTTAAGCGCTTTAATATTGTGAGCAATGTATTGTGTACAATATACATCATGTCTTAAAGTTTCTTCATTCTAATGATTTGATCATAGTCTCTATTGTTATGGTATCTTATTAGCACAAGCCATCTTTTATAAAACCTACCAATGCATGCAATGTCACGTAAATTTTATCAAGCTTACCGTTCCGTGAAATGTCGAGTGCAACAGAGGTGTACAATTTAACATGATCAACGGATTGACACATGGTTGAGCGTGCAATAAACCGAGACAGACATGTACTCCTTTGGTATCTTCAAACTCTTCGTATAACAGTGCTACGGATGGAACGCCGATAAGACCCCAGGGCGTATACATTCTTTTTTTTCAATATTATACATTGTTAGACTTGTGTGAGATTGTCTCTATATATATGTATGGACATCTTCGATTTTTCTGCTTTTAAGTGTTTGAAATATTTATTGGTCTGAAATAGAAAACAGTTCACATTAATGATAGGAATGAATTTAATGTAAAATATGTTTGCGAAGTGCATTGTAGATAATGCATATGAGTTCTGCTTAATAAAACCTTACTGCTATGTGCTATGTTTTGAATTATTTGTCAATCGCACTGCAAGCAGCAACACGAATCGTGCGCATTTGCTGCAACATTTCACCTTTTAATATTCTTTTTGTGAAAAAACCCCTCCCACTTTGGTTCAATATTTTTAAGAACCCTCTTTAAAGATGTAAATGTTATTGAGCAGGTACAGTGATACAAGAGTCTGTATGTCACAAGCCACGTCAGATCGTGCTGAAATAGCTATATATATATATTGTCTCCATACAACAAAGAAATTCACTAGGATAATTGCCTACCCTATAGAGCACTTGAGATGTCAGATAAATTTGATAAAGTCTTGGTGAACATTATAATTATTCAATTATATTATCGCTATCGATATACATTTAAGAGCTATGCTAAGGCATTTTGTTCATATTACTTGAATGAAATAATATATCTATAAGCTTAAAATATGTCTCTGTTGATATAATTTTTTAGAAGCATAGACAGTGAGATTATGTCTAAGCTGAATGCTTTAAAAATGGCCTTTTTTGTTGGGAATATATATAAATTTAACACAGTTTGTGGTCTCCCTCAACGGAATATATATATATATATACGTCTGAAAATTAAACCAAACAGTGTTAGATTTAGATTTTTGAGCTGTCAAATTTTTGTTCTTCCATCGACGGAATTTGAACTCACACCATTGATACACTGCAGCACCAATCGATTAGCCTTATATCCAGCGCCCTAGACCACTCGACCACATCCGCTCCATTAAAATGGAGCTTGAATAGTCGAAGTGTTACCTTGTCTCGTAAGGAAAATCTAGAGATAGACATAAGACATGTGTCTAAGCATGTGTGGATGGTACATACATACTTAATACTATAATTTGACAACAATCTAACTCAGCGAATGTTTTAATATATTGCATAGGATAATGAAGAATAGATAGAAACGACCTTGCTTGGGATCCTCAGGAGTAAGGTACTCCATGGTCTTATCGTCTATGTGGCCACGAACATGCATAGCTTCTAAGGCTTGCTTGATCTTCTGCGTAAAATCCAGTGTAGGGTCAGAATATAATTTTTCGTAGAATCGACAATCGGACAGTTGTCTTTCTGCTTCTGCATATATATAGGGCGCTGGACGTAAGGCTAAGCGAATGGTGCTGCAGTGTATCAATGGTGTGGGTTCAAATCCCGTCGAGGGAAGAACAAAAATTTGACAGCTCTAAAATCTAATTCTAACACTGTTTGGTTTAATTTTCAGACGTATATATATATATATATAGTCAAAGCATGGACAAAAACACAGATGTTCGCGATCAAGCGATCACCAATCGACTAGATTCACTAATAATAAACTATATGTACATAATGTTACACTGTACTTCGTCGTCGCATCGTTTATTTGTTCATTAGGTTTCAATAGTAGATATCATTAACAAGATTCTACAGTTCGTATACGTACTCATCACCATTGTAGGAGTTTCATTGGAATTGTAACAAGATACTATTGTATTAAAAATGGAACTTTCTTGAAAAATATGCTTCCTTAGACATCATTGGGTGTATTGTCCAAACTATATTTTCATTTGAGATTGACATGTTTGAGTAATGGTTCGCCCGTTTCATTGTTAATACAAAAAATAATGAAAGGCAATACAGCATGTAAATGTTAATTACTAAATAGATGAAAATGACGGGTCATAGTGCCCATCTTTTTCTTATTTAGTAATTAACATGTACATGCTGTATTGCCTTTCATTATTTTTTGCATTAACAATGAAACGGGCGAACCATTACAAGTCACCTGAAGTATTTGTATACAACAAACTCCTTTTACAGTTTTACTATGTTTCAAACCTACATATTATATCTAATTTAAATCAGTAGTGTATTATAACATTGTTGATGTACGAATATAGTGATGTATGTATTTTGTAAAGATGACCTTTGTAAGCTGATATAACTTGTGTTCAATTCATCTGTTGAGATAAAATCAGTTTACAATTGGCATATACATCCTTTCATATTTTCGGGGATTGTTTAGTTAGTATTCATAATTAGTAGTTTTGGTCATTGGAATACCATCTTATTAAATACGGAATGTAGTTCACATTCTGGTATTGTAGACAGCCACAAGCTGCGAAGTTCAGTTCATGGCTAAATAAATTTATATTGAGGAATCTGTAATAAGGCTATACAATCTGTGTTTGTATAGTGGCTATTTTGATTTCAATAGTTCAATAGACACATAAAATGATATAAATACTTAGTTGTCATTCTCTTTATTACTACTTAGAATAACTGTCAACTCATGATTGGGACTCAGGAAGAGGATATTAACAATCTGGACAAAATATTTGTGAATATGTCAATTTGTCAATATTTCTGGAAATGAATGTCAACCATAACAACATTTACATTTAATATTACTGATCTCAGAATGAGTAAATGTCAACCATACAAACATTAACATTTAATATTACGGGTCTTAGGATGAGTAACTGTCAACCATAACAACATTTACATTTAATATTACTGATCTCAGGATGAGTAAATATCAATCATAGCAACATTTATATTTAATATTACGGACCTCAGGATGAGTAAATGTCAAGCAGGATAAATATTGTCGCTTCGGGAAATATCATCACTATAAGAGTCGTTGATGTCTAAATTTTTATTGATTTTTAATTGCATATCCATACTCGTTTTTCTGGTACATTTTGTATAGCGATTCGACAAAATCAAATATACAACTAACGTCCGCGCAGGAGAATAAAATTGCTTCACCTTTTAGCACCTAATTGCTACACCTTTTAGCACCTAATTGAACAACTGAGAAAAGAGAGATTAAGCATAAAATGTTAATAATTCCACCAATATTAACAAACCGAACAGCCACCTCCCACTTCACGTCATTGAACATTAATAAAGACCAAGACATATGGAATTATCTCGACAGTGTGAACTATGTAAGAACATTTCTGGTCACAGTCTAAAGTTCCTCCCTGGTGTCTGTATTAGTTCCGAAACAGTCATAAGATATATTTACATAACAAATAGAATATAATGACGGAAATGAGGAGGTAGAAAGTTCTGTTAGAGTTACGTGCATATTAGCGATTGACCGAACTAGTAAGGGCAAAATCTAACTATAATTAGATTTATTATACCTCGCTAACTTCTCATTGGCGTAAATTAAATCACATGACCTGAAACAATTTTAATGTTTTGTGAAAATTAACCCAAACATTATATGATAGATGATTATATAACGAAGAACGTAAAATGATTTTGAATGAAAACGATTCACGGGAAATGGCCATGTCATGATTCACGATAAATTAAAAAAAAAAAAATTAATCACATTTATATTTTCCATGTTTCAAATTGCCTTCATAGAAAACGTTGTCATTAATATTTATAGGGTAGAGATGTTCTCCTTTGACAATAGTGTTTTGATAATGTATCTGATGAATACACAATTAAGCTTCCATATGAATTCATTATTATTTCATTTTGTTTACTTGCTTCATAAAACAATTTGTCGGAAGTATATGATAAAAAGATTAATACATGACATTTTCCATATCATCCCGCTATCATCCCTCGACTGCGTCTCGGGCTGATATGGGGGTCTCGGGATGATACCCTGGCTGATATGGAAAAGGGCATGTATTAATCTATATAAATATATATATATATACATATTTATTACACACTTAGTTCAAATAAAGGCACTTTTGTATGACCAATATGACCGGAAGTAAACTGTCCATATTTGCACACCCCGGGAAAATAACCGGTTATTGGATTACTACAATATCATTGCCATATCGAGGCCCATATTGGCCCGGGCTCGATTTCGTCTCAGGCCAATATGGGTGTCTCTTTTCTAGATGTCGTAGGTATGCAATAAATAGTTTAATACATGCGCATTTCCATATTGGCCTGGTTATTATCCCTCAACCCATATTGGCCCTCGTCCCCGTCTCGGGTCAATATGGTGGTTTCGGGATGATAACCAGGGCAATATGGAGATGCCCATGTATTAATCTGTATATATTTCTAACATCACCTCCTTCTTTCGCTTTGTTAACAAACGAGCGACTTATCCATTCGGTATAATCTCATTAGCACATGCACCGGTGAATGTGTCTGACTTTTCCATTGGCAGCATACATTGTGTGCGACATTTTCCGCAAACGTAAATATAAATTACCGTCTTCCAATCAAAGTATGCTACCGTATTTGTACTCTTAGACATATCAGAATGGAAATTGGCGATTATCATTAGTAAATTATTAGTAAATTTTATCCCTCGCTTCTGGCTCGGGAAAAAATACTAATATCCGTCAATCCATGTTAAAACCCCCAACACATTCTGGCTTCCATGATTTATTTCTTAAATATACAACGTCTGAAAAACCAGTGAACGATCAATCTTACGGGGTGTTGGATCGTTAGAAAAACCAGTGAACGATCAATCTTACGGGGTGTTGGATCGTTAGAAAAACCAGTGAACGATCAAGCTTACTTGGTGTTGGATCGTTAGAAAAAACAGTGAACGATCAATCTTGCGGGGTGCTGGATCGTCAGAAAAACCAGTGAACGATCAATCTTACGGGATGTTGGATCGCTCCAGTAAAATAATACTATACAAGTAAAATAAATTATTTACGTCTAAAATGTTTTGTAAAACAACATCAAGTACACAAAACAAAGTGATAAAGAATAAAGAAAATTTTATTAATTTATATGTTGGATTTCAATTCTATATATGTATTTTCGTGTAACACAGGTAACATCTGGGTCTTTTGTCCCGTACATTGACCGTCAAAAACTTTTTTGAACCTGTATAGTCGCCATTTTGGTTCGACAGTAGACACTGATAACGTCTCTAGGTGAGACGAACATTTTGTCATTCAACAAAGTGCTTAATTCTTTATCACGCTGTTTTGTGTACTTGGTGTTGTTTTACAAACCATTTTAGGCGTTTACATATGCATATATATAAATTGTGCAATATAGCTTCCACCAGAAAAGGCAAGATATAGATTTAGTTCTCTGTTCTATCTTTATTTTTCTGTGTAGTGTTTTGTAGATTATTGTTTGTCCTTTTGTTCCTTTTTATTTTGACAATTGTATTATATGTCTTTCATCAATTTACGGTTTCTGATTACCTCTTCGGTATCTTCAAAACAAACTTTTTATTTATATTATAATACACTTAAATACTCCAATAAATAATACTAACAGATTGATATTACAAACAAAACAAAAAACAAACACAACTGTGTGAGTTGTATTTAAATGTTAAATAAAAGACGTATCATGGTGATGACTATCAACTTATACCATTTAAAAATAAAGTATATATTTCACAGTTGGTTTTTGCATTGTGTCAAGAATCATGAATTGTTTACCAATGTGAAATAATTCAATTCTGGCAAATAAAAACATTGGTGACATTTGGGAGGAAAACAAAATGAAATTGAAAATCAACTTCGGTATTTATATAATTCGATATATATCATGTAGTCTCGCCATATAATTTATATTAATATATATATAAAACGCTATGACTATGAAAGATTGAACAATTACTGGAGATGTTTATCATAAAAAGAAGGCTACCAATTATCACTTGGCTTCACTGATTATCATAAACCAGCATGCAATTCAAAGTAATTAGCGAGTTATAATACGGAATACCTTCATGGACAACTAAGACCATAACATACTTGTATCACTGATGTATCATAAGGTGTAAATAAATAATTTCAAAGTTTGAATTATTTACAAAAATTATATAAACATATATAAAGAAAACTAATAAATCCTCACTTGATTCATTTATTTCAATGGAGATAATAACTAGAGACCAATGTCTTGACGGTATCTAGTACCACCATGAAATATGCCTTTGATAGGGTTATTGAAATAGGGAAAATATACTTGTACATACAAACTGCAATAATAATTTAAAGAATCGTAAATTCTGTACATGATATATTTTTTTGATGAAAATACAGTTTACTTACTTATTCTACAAATCACTATCACGCAATAAACAAAGAAAGGGGAATAACTCCTGGAAAGTTTATCTTTTTGATGAGAGATAACTCTTTATTTCTTTGATAATTAGAAAGCCGTTTTTTTGAATATGGTGATAATATGTTGATCTAGTTATTTATTTTTTATTTTTCTATCAAGTTATTTTAAGCTTAAGCCACTGCGTTTATGATAAAAACTTCGACAGAAAATTTAGTGTGGACGACGAGTGTGTGGAATAACCTTCATCGGGTACCCTAAACATTTGAAAATTGATTTTAGTGTGTGAAAAAATAGTTTATTGAAGTGAAATTTTGTGTAACTTGTGAATAATGTATATTAATTTACTTATCTGATACACATTATTCTATCGACATCATTTATTTCTTAAACTTGTATTACATGTACAAAGGAATCGAATCTTAACTATAAAATGCATACATTTTGTATTAGGAAAAATTGTTTTGTTAAATGATTTTAATATGAAATAAGCTAAGATAATTTTTACGAGTCGTAAGTTTAATTTTCAACATTTCTTGCATTCCCTAATTGTCAAACTCAATTTTAATTGGCATTTAGTTCAATACGGATATCGGTTAACTTCTCATGCTAAAACTTCATATCAAATCTCTGAAAGGGTAATTGTAATTACGTTATCAGAACTTTTTTTTACCGTATTTTCGTTTATCAAGAAGACATAATATTGTTAAGCTGATTACAGATGTTAGATAATGTGAATTTGTTCTTGCACTGTAAAAGGTAGTATTCTGATAAATTACTATTTCATGTTTCACATTCCAAATTGTCTATTCATTAGGTGATTGCAGGACGCAACGTTAATGGAATTTGCTATCTATATTTATTAGATTTTGAACAAGATAACGTATTCTAATTCCCGATATGTCTGATGTCTTTCTACCGAAGTCAGCAGATATTCTGAGTTAATCGACACACTGGATAACCACCAAAACAGCTGTCCAATCAGAAAAAGAAACCAAACAAAACAAGACCAAGCTAAAACTTTTGATAAAACAAAATGGGACAATATCCCAAAAATGATGTCCAAACATGTGATACCACAGTTTATAAATAAATGCACGACAGATACAGTAAGAATACTATAGAATAACACTGCACATTTGGTCGTCGCACGGACTATGTTTAACATGAGCTGATCGTCAATGATATTGCAATACCTTGTAAATATTTATATTACGAATCCTTAGTGAATATAGAGAAGAAAGCCTGAGTAAAATGTGGAAAAAAACGTGATGTATTGTTTGGCTTACATAGTTTTGAAATCATTGATTCTATCAAACAGTAGTCCCCATTCAATGCAAAATAATATTGTTATACTAATGAATTTAAGGAAAAAATAAATGTTGTAAGGGCACTAATCATTGAAAGAAATATCAGTTTAACTATCATATATGTACTTACCATTTAGTTTACATTATGATATATACCGTAATGCAGGAGTGACGTATTGTATAGACCGCAGATGTTACACAACAACGAGTTTGGTGAAATGGACAAGATCTCATCTCCGTTTTTGTTTTATAATTCGCTTGGTTCGGATATTTGTATTATTTTCACTTAACGTATTAGCCCCGAAATAATGACCATATATGGTTATTGTAATACAGATGATACGGAAGAAAATGGAATTAAAATGAATTAAGTGTAAATGTAAATTTACTAATTTAAATTTTAATCTTGATAAATATGGTCAAATACAGCTGACATGTGCATATACAGCTACTCTCCTGATAAATGCTTTATGTGTTTTGTACACTAGATAATATATGTTGCTATTACAATCATTATCTAGACTAGTCACCTGTGTGTGGTTCTTAGTTGAGCTAATTAGGAGCATATATAATTGTTGATAGAGCATAGCTACACGTGGGCGTCGCTTATCAATACCAATCTGAGACCTATGCTGAAATGGACTAGTCATAGGTGGGCGTCGCTTATCAATACCAATCTGAGACCTATGCTGAAATGGAATAGTCATGCGTGGGCGTCTCTTAGCAATACAAGTCTGAGACCTATGCTGAAATGGACTAGTCATGCGTGAGCGTCGTTTATCAATACCATTCTGAAACCTATGCTGAAATGGACTAGTCATGGATGGGCGTCTCTTAACAATACTAATCTGAGACCTATGCTGAAATGGACTAGTCATGCGTGTGTGTCGTTTATCAATACCATTCTGAAGCATATGTTAAATTAGACTAGTTATATATGAGCGTCGCTTATCAATGCCAATCTGAAGCCTATGCTTATAAAGACTATATAATCATGGTCTGATGACCGGTTCGAAGCCTACATTTATTGAGATTAACTACATTTATATATCTAATTACAAATAATAATGTGAAGCATATGTTGATACAGACTAGTTATATTCTGTATCTCTTATTAGCAATACAAGTACTAATCTGCAGCTTAGTTACATATGGCACTTATCAATACCAATCTAAAGGCTGTGTTGATATAGAACTGGTGTCATGTTGGTAGTTCTCATCAGTATTGTCAAACTGAAGACTTTCTACCTGACAAGTTCATTAGTTTGTGTTCTAATAAGGCGTGCTGCTTTCGTTTTGTAAACAAACCTATTCTCTAAATAGTACAATTATGCTTAGGACATGCGCGAAGTCCTATTGGTGTTTTCCATGAATTTTCACTATCTGATCGCGTAAACCAGCAATTAATGTAATACAAATAGAAATTAACAATGTTTTCTTTGAATCTTAATGGGATATTTGTCTTAACTATGTTTAAAAAGTCATATTTTCCTGAATGGGGCAGTCTTCCACTAACGGCTTTTACAGCTGTTCCGCTAACTTCGCAACACCCCCTTGAAAAAGCACATGTGGTTGCGTCATCGTCTTCTCCGATTACAAACAACATACAGGACCCTGGTGCATACAAACATAACATTCTCGAATTGTTTCTTGACATATAATTTTTTCCGGAAAAAATTCTTAAGACAACCATCTATCGACTTTGACTTTTGTAATTTGTCATCATACAGTGACATAGTTTACAAGGAACGCTGGTGACATTGACACAAGCTGGTTACTGATTTATTTTACGATTATGTGAGTATTTTACATATTTAAGTAGCTATATGCAAAATGCCATCAAATTGGAAAATATCAGTAACTTAATTATGTCACCGTCAATGTAGGGAAACTACTGTAAACATGACGGTTAGTGGATTTTGTTATTACATGCATTTCCATTTACTGACTTCCATTTAAAATATGTTAGATTGTTTGTACTAGAATCGAAATAATTCATGGAAGCCATAGTTTTTATAACGTTGTAACATAGATAACATTGTTTTCGTTTAATTTGGTCATTACTGTTTCTGTAATTCATCGTAGAATGCGAAATTTCAATTCGGAGAGGTAATCGGAACAGCCACCCTTGGGTATCCATAAGTCCGCATTGATTAACACAATTACTGTAAATGCCCTATTAGAATCGATACAATTCTCCCATGTCATGTTTTATGCTAATTTTAACATGGTTAGGCATTATATTTGTCTAAATTTTACACCTCGCTTTCACTCGACGTAAAATATCTCCCCATGTTAAGATAAGCATAAAACAAAAGCAATTTAAGAGATAATTATTTCTTAAATTACTGATATCAATTATAAACAATGCAATGCCAGTATGAGGCTTATGGAGACCAATAGCTTATGGTGATAATAGCTAGTTTCCCAACAATAACAATGGGAAACGGAGGCTTATAATGATATACACTGATTACCTATTATTATAAATACCAACCATGCTCATATAATGTAGTTGTCCTTGAATATATTTTATTAGTAATTTCGAACGGAAACTTTCGTCGAAAACATATCATTATCTGTGGTTAGTTCTCATTAGCAATAACAAACGGAAGCATACATATATGTTTAGATAAACATGTTAAATGAAGAGAGGTATAATTAGGAAAAAAAGAAATTGATTCTGAAACATGCTAGTTTCCGACTGGTAGCTCTTATTAACCTCATCTCTAATGCTGCTGATCAATACCAATTGACTTTTGGTAACTTGTATTATAATTAATACTTATGTTGACATAGATAGGTTACCTACGTCAAGCAGTTGTTTACAATTGGTGTTCTGCGGGTAGCTAACCATTGAACGTTTGTGTTGTTATTGACTTTTTTAACTGTTGGGTTTTATTATTATCAATAACAAATTATCCATTCTTTCCTGTAGAAAAATCTGCAGTTATCCGGAACGAAGAAAGGTAATTTCTTTGCGGAGGACATTATCGTTTGAATTTGTACCAGGAAAATTTATTTACATCATTTGCAGAAGTTTTATGTAATAAGTATGGAACTTTGGATAGAGGTTCTTGGAAGTCAATATGCATTCCGTAAATCAGTTCGATTATGAGAGAGAGAGAGAGAGAGAGAGAGAGAGAGAGAGTATTGTGGTCGGTACTTTTTATTCAGTATATGGTACATATAACATAGACTGCGAACTCGATATATAGAGGTAATATTAATGATACAATCTCCTGTACTTGAACAGTGGATATCTTGAGCTTGGATTTATTTTATATTGGGCTTACAATTTAGTGTTAGAAGTACATTTTTCGTATGCTTTGCTAACGTTTGATTGTTTGCTATGAATGTACATTTGATTTTAGTTCATTTAACCGAAAAAAGTTACCTAAACCATCACTGGGCGACGTAAGCCCATTTAACAAACGCTCTCCTCTGAAACCACTGAACCAATTCAACCACAACTGGCTTCAATTATTCTAAGTTAGTCTGCTTTCAATAGTATCTGATAATACCGTAAATCATCTAACATGGGTGGTTTTACTGTGAATAGTCAATAAGGGTAAAACACACTCATATAAAAACATATTTCACAAAATGAACTGAAATGAGAATAATAGTTTCATTTAGATGAAATGAATGAAATTGACAGTTCCGAAATAGTGTAATTACTAATAAAACTAAGGTTCTCATCCCTCAGTGGTCATAGGCGACGCCGGTTTTGATATCCTGTTTGGGTCCTTTTGTTTACTTGCTCCTAAAGTCTTTTAAATTATATGGCTTTTCAATATTTTCATTATGAGCGTACTAAATGTGATATCTTCCTTTTTATGTGCTAGTTGTTTTAAAGATATATCACGTAATGCCGATTTGTGGCGTAAATGTACAAATTAGGCTGATATTTGACAGAAAATTATTTGAAATTCATGCCTAAATCAAGTGAGCCTATTTAATCAACTAGACTTGAATATTCAACGTTTGACCTCCTTTACAAAGTGTATACGGCATCCCCATTCCAAAATATGCTCAAATACTTAAACTAGACATTTCTTCCAAGCTGTTTACTGTATTTCGAATTTCACCGTGAAATTATAATTGTGTCGATTTGTTTGCAGAATATGCATCTACGGACTATTAAAATAGAGGAGATTTGTAAATTTGCTCCTCTGAAACCAATTAATTAAATAAAACAAAATGTCACTTGAACAGTCTTTATGTGGTAGGTACCCTTTCAATACTTTTCCCTTTTCAGAATAAAACAAAATCGAATAATTCAGTCTCAGTTGTGCTTAGTTTACCATAGGAACCCAAACTGTGCATAGCTAATCATTTTTCAAAAAGCTTACCCTCATGTTGATTGGAAAAACCAAAATGACCACCACCGTTGGTTAAACCTTTCTTTTGATATTATTGTATCCTTTCTGTATATTATGACCGATATTTCCCACAGTATTGTGTTGGCGTTTCCTATCGATTGACGTAATATGTTAATAAATTGTTGATTATCTTCGGACATCAAAATAATAGCAACCAATCTTTGTGTCAAAATGACTTTCGAATATCAGGAAATGTCATTATTAATTAGAAATAATAGATTGCTGGCTATTTGTCACTCCATTAAAACAAAGTCAGACGGAAAATCGCCACTATTTGTCACCACAAGCACTATAGTATATACGGTTATAGTTCATACGTTCGTGTGGATAAATGCTTAATTATAATTATGATAATTGTTCGTTGAAGATTTAAATTGATTTGCAAAAGCAATTCGGTCACACGACATGAAAAAACATTTCAGAGACATCGCATAAGTCTGATACACATTAGTTTCTATTCCTATCATTGTATTCATTATTTCCGGAAGAAAGATGTAGCTAAGCACGCCCAACGCATACTGCCCTGTCTATTAGATTGTATGTTTTGTTGAAAATAAGGGTAATAACAAAATTACCGAACTCTGAACAATCTTACAAAGGGAAAGTCAAAACTCATAAGTATACAAACAGACAAAATCAGTTAACAACCGGAAAACTGTGAAAACCGTAATGACCCTGACTTGGTACAGGCATTTCTAAAGAAATGGTGGGTTGAATCAGATTTTAAAGCGCCAAACCTCCCCCTTTCATTACGGCTCAAAGTTTCCGGCTGTCACTATAACAGTATTTATAACAATACTTGAACAAAGCAGAACCTCTATTTGTTACAAACCTTCTTAATGTGATCTCCTGACAAGTTATTGTATAAAATCAGCTGTGCGAAATCTTAATATTTATTTTCCATATTCCAGACTGCTGTACATGTATAATGTATCCTTTCCCATATGGAATAACTATACATTTTCCTTCATTAAAGTAGTTAGTTATGAATTTATCAAGTCCTATTAAAATCTTCAAACAAAACATGACAGGAAGAATCATAAATGTAAGAAGCTGTTTCCTGTCAGTTTGAAAGATTTATTTCTAGCCGATATATTTTTGTCGATAAAACAAATGCATATATTATATATTACTGACATTGCACAATGATATGCTACCACAAATGAGAAATGAGTTGCAATTTACGTGTGCATAATTTTTGCAAGATAAGCATTATATTGCTAATAATTCCTAAATACAATAATATAAGAAATAAAAAATTTATATAACAAGACTGTCGCTTTATTGTTATTGAACACGAAATCAACAATATTTCACGCATTATTATGACAAGGATAAGATCTAGGCAACACGGCAGTTTGTAGCTGCCGTTCCGTTAGTGTATTGAACTTGTTGACGAATGTCTTGAATGTTCTCTTTCAAGGGAGATATAATTGAGATTGGTCGGCAGATTTTGTCTTGAAAAGAACAACCACTGCCCACTCCAAACAAGCAGTCATTCATTTGAAGCTCCATAATCTCCCAAGCACAAGGAAATAATATGCGTCCCAATCCATAAGGCGAGTTGTATATTTTAGTAGTCACGTACAACCACCATTGTTTGTCGTACTACAGAAGCTCAAGGCTGTAATTATTGAAGCTAAATAAAAATCAATGAACTTCATTTCAAAATATTCAGAATAACGGGTTGACGATGACGAGAGTCATCCGTTACCGTATGGCCAATGCTGTTGACTTCTGCCCACAGGCTCTGTTACCTACATGAAGTCTTAATATTTCCAGACACCTACGAAAGGCCGTGGATCACCGTTCAGTTCATTATACTTTGTCGGACTGTCCGTCACGATGTAGCTGAACAATAACTGTGAATAAACCCTAATTCTAAATGTGATTGCACCTTTAGAGACTAATACTTCATCTGCATTAATGCATCCTGGAAAGTATATTACAGTTCAATGCGTTTGGCTGACTTTTCATGTGTTCATTAGTAAATTCGAATCACACACATTGAAATTTGTTATAGCTATAGACAATCATTAAAGTATTTATGTTAACCTCTGTTTACCCAATGCTTACTTTATACTGAAAATGTGTAGTTTCCAGATATATACCCTATAGAGGGCTAGAAATATATAGTTAAATTCTCCATCGACGGAATCTATTATACTATCAAGAGATAGCGAAGTTGTTATTTGTCTCTGGGTATGTGCATAACACAGTTTACAGATACATAATGTAAGCGTAATTCTGCTTCTTAACTATTCGGCAAAACTTCTTTCCTGAAAGTTTCGGAGCTTTTTATTATGTAGAATGTGTTATAGTCCATCCAATTATTATTTGTTTGGTCACCTGATTCAACAAAGTAAGACAATTATTCATCGTGTTATTATCAAGCCTCCCATTTCAAACCACCACTGAAAGTAAAAAAGGGGACATATGCCGATTGAAATCTGGATTCTGACATGGAACATCCAAAATAAATAAGGCTTACCTAAGCTTGGTAATTGAATTTCAACCTCCTGTGTTTTTTAACTAGATCTCCAACGTCAAAATAAATGGATATAAACAAGTAATAGCAACATACACTGATTGACTTCCACTCATAAAAGACCACGCACACCATCACAAAATGTTTAAGGATTAGCTATCAATATGAACCCAACAAAACAAAAAACTCCCAGAGGAGTGACCATGTGTACTAGTAGGATAGGCTATGCTCAATACAGCTTGATACACACATTCAATTAAACTACGTCACATCTTGATTGTATAGTGTGCATAGTAAATAAAATGATGTAGACTTGTGAGGGATCTTTGTTCAATGAAAGACAGGACACAACATTTTTTCCGTTTGTCGTAATAGTCACAATACTGTGCTTCTTTCCTCTTTCATGACCATCACTCCTCATTAGATATCTAAAACGTGTAACACGATGGATGCCTCTGGTAGAGCAGGTACTATTTACCTTTCGTTTTTATATGGTTTCGTCCTGCACCAGCGTAAGTTTAATGTATAGCATTCTTTCGAACATTGGTTGTCTTTTTGTCTTCTTTTCTTTTGGTGATTGCAATGTTTGTTATTCGATTTACAACTTCTAATGATATCTTTTGTATTTTCAATTTGTTTTCATAATGATAAGAAAATATATCCCGTCTATGGATCTCAATCCGTTAAATTTAAATTTAACTAAAGTATGTCATATAGATAGACTAGAATTGACTATGAAAAGGCACTGTAACAGGCACAATCGTATCCAACGAAAGCTAAATATATCTGTACTCCATCCACATTCAACAACAAGGAATAAAGGATATGTTTAACCATAGACAGGCAACGATTGCCATAGATCAGCTGATGGCAAATAAGAAATAAATAAACTTTAAGTAATGACTATTCCTTTAGAGCATACACCTGGGACTGGAATTGCCATTACAAGGCATCAATGTGAATTGTGTAAGACTTGTTGAACCATTCATCTAAATAAGCAAACGTTGGAGTATACCGAAGGGGTAATCAAAAAAGGACAATCTTGAAAAACTGGCAGCTTATTTAACCCAATCTGCCAAATCAATAGAATGCAGCATGGATTATTTTGCAAAATTTTAAATGTGATAACCTTCATCAAGTACGCTTAAAGTCAAAAGATTGGAACGTCAATTTATATCATAATGATAATAAGGATATATGTATATAGAATAATAGGGATGAGCCTATGAGCGCATGGTTCGATTACCGTATGTAATATCAGAAAATTGAACTTGTAACTCTAAGCAGATCACCAACGACCATTCAAGAGAAGAGAAGGCGAACTCTACAATAAGCAAGAATTGAGACACTATACACTCTTGTATGCGGCGTAATTAGAATGTGTTTTGTATTTGATTCATTGCTCACAAGCGGATGCTCTTTTGGCAGAGGTTACACCCAGCAACATCTAAGCTGTATTGTGTTCTATACTGCCGGGCACCTATTATGAATGTTTAATATTGTAGGAGGATAACGATTTCAAAAGCACGAAATCAAATCCCATTTGCACATTAACAAATTAAAATAATGGTAGAATGGTTTTATCAGATATTTGATAGAACTAACTAGTATTTTGCGTTCTGTGAATTAAATAAAGAGATTTCATGCTATATGCCCTTGATATATTGGACATAGATGAGGAGATGGGACATAATGCTCAAATACTGAATATGTTTCAATAGGTTATCTAATTCATTTGTAGCGGTAGAAAGGTACACACTACACAATTAACATTACGACAACATAATCGTAAGACAATTAGTATATGTATTCCTATTTGTAAATTGAGAATCTTAATGATAGTCAAACCGACTGATCAACGTAAAAAAAAACCAGAAACACAACCAGTACTTATTTAAGAAATAAATCATGGAAGCCAGAATGTGTTTTGAGCTTTAACATGGGTTGGCGGATAATGTATTTGATCCCGAACCAGAGGCCAGATATGTCTTAGAGTACAAATACGGTAGTATACTTTGATTTGAAGAAGATAATTTATATTTACGTTTGCGGACAATGTCGTACATCATTTATGCTGCCAAATTTGAGCAGAAGATAATTCATCAACAGGTACATCCATGACAGAAAAGACTGCCACATGAACCAGCGCATGTGCTAATGAGATTATACCCAATCGATAAATCCCTCGTTTGTTTACAAAGCGAAAGAAGGACGTTATGTTAGAGTTATCTATATCTATGTTGGTGTTGGCGTCAAATAAAAACAATACAGATTAATGTCTGATTACATGTCAGTCTTTTACACGTATTAAATTTAAATGCCACGAACTATCATAACATTTAAATCACCAATACCTACTTGTCTGTATTCTACATGGAATTGATTATTGATTGTCAACGTTATTTCTTCGGATATCGGGTATGTCCATATGTATCATCTGTTCAAAATTCGTGTTTTGTTTTATGTATGTTTGATAATAAATTCACCATTAATTCGACAAAATAAAAATAATCGCTCACTACATTTACCGAGGGAATTCCATGTCCGTCCTGGATGGAGACAGACAAAGCAATATAATATTGTTCTCGTCATGAATATAGCTGAAGCGCTGTCTAATTAACATTAAGCAACAATCAATCAACGTATAGAATATTAATTATTTCCATTCAGCTATGCTTAAATTCTAACTATTATGTATATGTCTATGGTTTCCGTTGTGTATTGAATACAACGTTTCAAAAAGTCACGATTCTGTATAATCTAGACAACAACATTAAGATAAGGTAAGATCATAAACCAACTGATTGTTGATTCTAATCTCAAAATATATCTGACAGATAATATGTTTTATGGAATTAAGGTAATTTCAGACGGACAATGACAGCCACATGAACTTTGCTACCAAACAAGCCAGATGATAATAATTTTCTAATAACACCTACGGCATAATACAATATCATGACTAAATAATGTCGGCATTGACACGATTCAACAACTGAAATAACAGCATGACCATTCCAAATGAATTAACAATTTACATTAACATGTCTCATCGTATAAGCAACCAAATAATTAACCACTGTGTTGTTTCTATTCAAATATACACTTTGTTTTCCTTAACGATAGACGATTCTCGACGACTAGACAAGTAATCAACCGATAATTACTCCCGACGTCATACATGTGTAGCATAAGATAGACGTGAGTAATCCGAAGGAGCAATCAAGAAAGGACATCCCAGAGAAACTGGCAACATTCGACACACGAGACACAAGATGAAGAAAAGCAAAAGAAAAGCACAATATGTGTTGAACACCACTATACGCAAGCAAACACAAATACGTAAATACAACATAAGCCATCCTACAAACAGCTGGAGGTAAAGACGAACCCGAACATCGTTTGTTAGCGGAAATAGTAACGGACATCACGACATGGAGCTAAGAGCTAAAGACAGATAATAGGACAGCACAAAAAACCCCCAAAAACTGAAGACATAAGCAACGCGGACCCCACAAAAAAAAACCGGGAGTAAAGTATTCAAAGTCTTATGTCAACATTCTATGTCCATAATAACTAACTTAGTTGTGTTCGTCTTGTTTATTCTGTCCAATTACATGTCGTCCCGCTTTAAGTTCTATATTTTGTTGTGTGGCACGATTTCCGAGTTAAAATGCTGTTTACTCCAATTTGCTTTGCATGGGGTTCATGTTTTTTTAATGTATTTGTTTAAGTATATTGGTGTCTATCACGATTTCATGGCAGTTTAGCAGTAACACGAGTGGAGCATGAACTGCTTACCCTTCCGGAACACATACAGTCACCCCCGAAGAGAAATATTACAATGAATGAATAACTATTTAAATAAAATGAAAACCAAAAAATACCACACCATCAGAACAATTCCAAAATTCAATCGAAAATCGTAGAAACCGAGGCGAAGTAGATATTCATATCACAGACATACATGGTCGCCCAGTCACCCGACATATCACAGACATACATGATCGCCCAGTCACCCGACATATCACAGATATACATGATCGCCCAGTCACCCGACATATCACAGACATACATGATCGCCCAGTCACCCGACATATCACAGACATACATGATCGCCCAGTCACCCGACATATAACAGACATACATGATCGCCCAGTCACCCGACATATCACAGACATCACAGACATACATGATCGCCCAGTCACCCGACATATCACAGACATACATGATCGCCCAGTCACCCGACATATCACAGACATACATGTACATGATCGCCCATTCACCCAACATATCACAGACATACATGATCGCCCAGTCACCCGACATATCACAGACATACATGATCGCCCAGTCACCCGACATATCACAGACATACATGATCGCCCAGTCACCCGACATATCACAGACATACATGATCGCCCAGTCACCCGACATGTCACAGACATACATGTACATGATCTCCCAGTCATCCGACATATCACAGACACACATGATCGCCCAGTCACCCGACATATCACAGACATACATGATCGCCCAGTCACCCGACATATCACAGACATACATGATCGCCCAGTCACCCGACATATCACAGACATACATGATCGCCCAGTCACCCGACATATCACAGACATACATGTACATGATCGTCCAGTCACCCGACATATCACAGACATACATGATCGCCCAGTCACACGACATATCACAGACATACATGATCGCCCAGTCACCCGACATATCACAGACATACATGGTTGCCCAATCACCCGACATATCACAGACATACATGATCGCCCAGTCACCCGACATATCACAGACATACATGATCGCCCAGTCACCCGACATATCACAGACATACATGATCGCCCAGTCGCCCGACTTATCACAGGCATACATGATCGCCCAGTCACCCGACATATCACAGACATACATGATCGCCCAGTCACACGACATATCACAGACATACATGATCGCCCAGTCAACCGACATATCACAGACATACATGTACATGATCGTCCAGTCACCCGACATATCACAGACATACATGTACATGATCGCCCAGTCACCCGACATATCACAGACATACATGATCGCCCAGTCACCCGACATATCACAGACATACATGATCGCCCAGTCACCCGACATATCACAGACATACATGTACATGATATCCCAGTCATCCGACATATCACAGACACACATGATCGCCCAGTCACCCGACATATCACAGACATACATGATCGCCCAGTCACCCGACATATCACAGACATACATGATCGCCCAGTCACCCGACATATCACAGACATACATGATCGCCCAGTCACCCGACATATCACAGACATACATGTACATGATCGTCCAGTCACCCGACATATCACAGACATACATGATCGCCCAGTCACACGACATATCACAGACATACATGATCGCCCAGTCACCCGACATATCACAGACATACATGGTCGCCCAATCACCCAACATATCACAGGCATACATGATCGCCCAGTCACCCGACATATCACAGACATACATGATCGCCCAGTCACCCGACATATCACAGACATACATGATCGCCCAGTCGCCCGACTTATCACAGGCATACATGATCGCCCAGTCACCCGACATATCACAGACATACATGATCGCCCAGTCACACGACATATCACAGACATACATGATCGCCCAGTCACCCGACATATCACAGACATACATGTACATGATCGCCCATTCACCCAACATATCACAGACATACATGATCGCCCAGTCACCCGACATATCACAGACATACATGATCGCCCAGTCACCCGACATATCACAGACATACATGATCGCCCAGTCACCCGACATATCACAGACATACATGATCGCCCAGTCACCCGACATGTCACAGACATACATGTACATGATCTCCCAGTCATCCGACATATCACAGACACACATGATCGCCCAGTCACCCGACATATCACAGACATACATGATCGCCCAGTCACCCGACATATCACAGACATACATGATCGCCCAGTCACCCGACATATCACAGACATACATGATCGCCCAGTCACCCGACATATCACAGACATACATGTACATGATCGTCCAGTCACCCGACATATCACAGACATACATGATCGCCCAGTCACACGACATATCACAGACATACATGATCGCCCAGTCACCCGACATATCACAGACATACATGGTTGCCCAATCACCCGACATATCACAGACATACATGATCGCCCAGTCACCCGACATATCACAGACATACATGATCGCCCAGTCACCCGACATATCACAGACATACATGATCGCCCAGTCGCCCGACTTATCACAGGCATACATGATCGCCCAGTCACCCGACATATCACAGACATACATGATCGCCCAGTCACACGACATATCACAGACATACATGATCGCCCAGTCAACCGACATATCACAGACATACATGTACATGATCGTCCAGTCACCCGACATATCACAGACATACATGTACATGATCGCCCAGTCACCCGACATATCACAGACATACATGATCGCCCAGTCACCCGACATATCACAGACATACATGATCGCCCAGTCACCCGACATATCACAGACATACATGTACATGATATCCCAGTCATCCGACATATCACAGACACACATGATCGCCCAGTCACCCGACATATCACAGACATACATGATCGCCCAGTCACCCGACATATCACAGACATACATGATCGCCCAGTCACCCGACATATCACAGACATACATGTACATGATCGTCCAGTCACCCGACATATCACAGACATACATGATCGCCCAGTCACACGACATATCACAGACATACATGATCGCCCAGTCACCCGACATATCACAGACATACATGGTCGCCCAATCACCCGACATATCACAGACATACATGATCGCCCAGTCACCCGACATATCACAGACATACATGATCGCCCAGTCACCCGACATATCACAGACATACATGAACGCCCAGTCGCCCGACTTATCACAGGCATACATGATCGCCCAGTCACCCGACATATCACAGACATACATGATCGCCCAGTCACACGACATATCACAGACATACATGATCGCCCAGTCACCCGACATATCACAGACATACATGTACATGATCGTCCAGTCACCCGACATATCACAGACATACATGTACATGATCGCCCAGTCACCCGACATATCACAGACATACATGATCGCCCAGTCACACGACATATCACAGACATACATGATCGCCCAGTCACCCGACATATCACAGACATACATGTACATGATCGCCCAGTCACCTGCCATATCACAGACATACATGTACATGATCGCCCAGTCACCCGACATATCACAGACATACATGATCGCCCAGTCACACGACATATCACAGACATACATGATCGCCCAGTCACCCGACATATCACAGACATACATGTACATGATCGTCCAGTCACCCGACATATCACAGACATACATGTACATGATTGTCCAGTCACCCGACATATCACAGACATACATGATCGCCCAGTCACCCGACATATCACAGACATACATGATCGCCCAGTCACCCGACATATCACAGACATACATGATCGCCCAGTCACCCGACATATAACAGACATACATGATCGCCCAGTCACCCGACATATAACAGACATACATGATCGCCCAGTCACCCGACATATCACAGACATCACAGACATACATGATCGCCCAGTCACCCGACTGAAAAAAATATTGATTTAAATATAAGAAAATAAGGATGATAAAGCCAAGAACGGTGTTAATTATCTGTATTACAACAGAACACAATACTAACGATACAACCAATAAACCCAGAAATCAATGCAAACAAAATACCAAAAACGATGATGTGACATACCCAGTCTTTATCATAAGATATCCCAAAATTCATTGTTAGAGAAACAAATGGAGAAAGGACGGATGACCGCTAACAGCTGTATACTAATTGGTAGTTTTATAAACATGATGTCTGATGGGGGGCGTATTAATGACTAAGGACTTTTGATTTTCAAATGACCGTTGACTTATCATTGACGCCTGCTGGTTCGGTAGAAAGGGTACATTGACTGTTACAACATGAGATATCTTTTAATAGCACAGGCATATGTGAGCTAATAACCGAAGGAGCAACTATTGAACTTCTATAGGTTGCTAATATACGTTAACATATAAATTAAAATTCCAGACGGGAGTCAAACCCACATGTCTAGGTGTTGATGGACGCTGATTGTGAATGCTGGTCTAAGCCTAATTGATATACTATCATGGCAGAGACAATTCTATCGAAATGTTGTTGGCCTACATACATGAATATTACTTACGTATACGTTTCTGTAGGCATTGTTAAGACTTAAATTCGCTGCCAGTAGTTCAGAAAAATACAATGTTGCAAGAAAAAAACAGGAGTAAATATAGACGTGGCGTAAACCCCCACACCCAGACGGCAGTGGTTGGGCTGCTGATGTTCTGCTTTTTAAATGGGCAGTACTATATTCTGTCTAGCCATTTATGTCCTCTGATTAATAATTATATGGAGCTTACCACCCCACCCGTCGCTTTTCTGGGACCGTAGACTCTTTGTCTACACATATTCGGCTCTGAACATTAAATCCTGTATCACAACGAATCATATAACTTGTTGTTTTGATTATCTTTTATTATGTACAATAAAATCTTAATCTCTAGAATACCAGTGGTAGTAATTGTCTTATACTGTTGTAATTCCTATTGGTCTGGCAAGTTATTGACAATACTAGAAATCGATTATCTTCATCGGAATCAACAAGACAGTTGTAGAAAATGGATGTTGACATCAACATATATATTAAAAAGTAGAAAAAATTGAAAACGTGAAAATAAAGGCATCGACTAGAAACTGGACATTATATAATGGTTCCATTTAGAATATGAGGGGCCTTCGTGGTCATGATGGTATTGTAATTAAACTTACAACTCCCTGTGCATTCAGTGTCTATCACCACTAAAGCTGTGAGTTCGAGCCCCGTTCATGGCGAGGTGTACTAGATACAACATTATGCCAGTGAGTTGCGACATGTAGGTGGTTTTCATCGGGTCTTCCGGTTTCCTCCAACAATACAACTAACCGTCATAATGTAGCTGAAATATTGCAGAAACCATTTATAATATGCAAAGTGTAAGACGCGAGAAACTAAATTATAAAATAAATGTCATAATACTTTGTGGTTTATTGCTCCAAAACACTTTTAAATCATTTTGATATTGAGCGTACCTGCTGCGCACTAAATTAGATGTCTACCTTTTTATTTGTTATATCAAAATTTCTGAAAATGATCGCTATTTGATCAATTCACATTACAATAATGTGATACATTTGAGCCTCTCTTTCAGTAATACGTAGAAATATGGCCCTCTTTACCATGTACGCTGTATAAGTGTCACTTGTATGTAGGAATACAGCTTCCTTACCATGTGTGCTGTATAAGTGTCACATGTACGTAGAAATATAGCCCGCTTTACCATGTACGCTGTATAACTTTCACTTGTACGTAGGAATATAGCCCGCTTTACCATGTACGCTGTATAACTTTCACTTGTACGTAGGAATAGCGTTCTTTACCATGTACGCTGTATAACTTTCACTGGTACGTAGGAATAGCGTTCTTTACCATGTACGCTGTATAACTTTCACTTGTACGTAGGAATATAGCCCGCTTTACCATGTACGCTGTATAACTTTCACTTGTACGTAGGAATATAGCCCGCTTTACCATGTACGCTGTATAACTTTCACTTGTACGTAGGAATATAGCCCGCTTTACCATGTACGCTGTATAACTTTCATTTGTACGTAGGAATAGCGTTCTTTACCATGTACGCTGTATAACTTTCACTTGTACGTAGGAATAGCGTTCTTTACCATTTACGCTGTATAACTTTCACTTGTACGTAGGAATATAGCCCGCTTTACCATGTACGCTGTATAACTTTCACTTGTACGTAGGAATATAGCCCGCTTTACCATGTATAACTTTCACTTGTACGTAGGAATATAGCCCGCTTTACCATTTACGCTGTATAACTTTCACTTGTACGTAGGAATATAGCCCGCTTTACCATGTACGCTGTATAACTTTCACTTGTACGTAGGAATATAGCCCGCTTTACCATGTACGCTGTATAACTTTCACTTGTACGTAGGAATAGCGTTCTTTACCATGTACGCTGTATAACTTTCACTCGTACGTAGGAATAGCGTTCTTTACCATTTACGCTGTATAACTTTCACTTGTACGTAGGAATAGCGTTCTTTACCATTTACGCTGTATAACTTTCACTTGTACGTAGGAATATAGCCCGCTTTACCATGTGTGCTTAATTAAAATAGTTCATGGCGTGATTCATAAATAAGAAAGAATGAAATCATCATAATGCCCATCTTCAACCACCTGTTCTCACATTCGGATTTGTGGATTTAGATGTTGTTTACTACAAATCCCTTTGATTTGATGTTATGTATTTTGTTTTTGTATTTTCATCATTTGTTCTTGTTCTAAACGATTTACCTTTTGTTTTTAATAATGGATTTCGATAGACAACATTAATTCCTCATTAGGATTTAAAAATAATGTATCAATTAATATGAACCTTCGTCATATCATATCCTGCTCTTTGAAACCCGGCTAATTGCCAGTTTATTCATTTTGATTGGTTGACTTATTGATTAATTGTTGTGCCGTTACGTCATGACGAGAACAAATGTTATTAACAATAAATATTGTAGTTAAAAAATGGCACTGGGATGGGATGAGTCTATGTTTATTTAAAAGATAGCTTTAATGAGTTATATTATACAAAATGTACATGCTGAAGATAATGCTTTAATGGGTCCATCTTTTAGAAAGCTGTCACCAGAATGTAATATAGAGAAATGTGTCATTTGTGCCATTTGAAATTTGGTCGTAAAATAAAGTAAAATATTTTGATGTGGATGCGAAGGTTGGAATGGTATGAACTTATGTAATCCCGCCACATTTTTATGCCTGTCCTGGACAGGACATGAAAATTGGTGGGATGGGTGACTGTCAGAGTTTAAATTTTCCTTTCATAACTCTGAAGGTCTTTATGTTCAAAACTGAGAATGCAATCATATTATTTTTTATTAAAACAGTTTGTTGCTCTATTTTAATTCAGCTGATGATGGTTATATTATAATATATCAAATGATAAGTATATTTACACTTTGATATGTAAGTTCATTTGGGTAAAGTTTCTCCCGTTGTTTGATGTCATGATGCAACCATCAAGTTATTATGGATTTAATAAGGCGTGTTAGTTTTAACTTTAATTAGAAGTATATGGGAAAATAGCACGTTCATTTTGATTTATTAATATTTTCTTAGCCATTTTAATACCATTAATTGGGGTTATTTCATCATGGTTTTGGCATGCTTCGAAATATTGTGAGGATGATATCAACATTTCTAATCACAAGAGATTTTACATTGTAATATTAAGTTGTCGTAGGTGTTAGGTTTTCCCTAGTTGCTGCAGCTATCATTGGAATTTCCATGGGGTAGATTTTAATGTGTTAATAATGACACATATAATCGATTAACATTATAATTGATTGTCAAATACTAACATACCCGACTGATGTTGTTCTATAAACGAACGAAGCAATCGATATATTGATGAATTGTTCTTTAATACCTCAGTAACACGGTATTTCCGAATGTTAACCAGAACGAGACTGGTTTATTAATGTGACCTATACTGAATAACCAATTATATACGTGACTTGAACATTCTCAACTTGAAAACTTAAACATGTTAAAAATACAATACTAATATATGCAATTTGTCGTGGATTGTCAACATGTTTGCACTAGAGTTAAAAAGAAGACACTATGTTCATATAATGCTGCTTATTTCTCGATATTTTACATCATAATAATGGCAGAAAAGTCTATTAAGTGAAAATTACCGGTTTACTTTAAACAATTTCGTATTCAGACAATATGTGCATAGCAAAACTTTATTGTGCAGTCATCGGCTGTAACTGCTGAAAAAAAATATTCATCGACTGTATTTCTTAAACAGATCAGTAATCGACTGTATCTGGTGAAACAGAACAGTCAATGGCTGTAATTGGTTAAGCAGAACAGTCATCGACTGTATCTGGTGAAACAGAACAGTGATCGACTGTAACTGGTGAAACAGAACAGTCATCGACTGCAAGCTGCTTAAAAAGAACAGTCATTGACTAACTGCCTAAACAGAACAGTCATCTGCTGTAGCTACTTAATCATAACAGTCATCGACTGTAACTGGTGAAACAGAACGTTAATCGACTGTAACTGCTGAAGCTGAGCAGTCATAGACTGTCAAACTGTAACTGCTGAAATAGAACAGTCATCTGCTGTAACTGCCGAAATAGAACAGTCATCGACTGTATATGCTGAAACAGAACAGTCATTAACTGTCAAACTGTAACTGCTGAAATAGAATAGTCATCGACTGCTGAAACAAAACAGTAATATACTGTAACCTCTGAAACAGGACAGTCATCGACTGTAACTGCTTAAACAGAACAGGCATCGATTGTAACTGGTGACACAGAGCACTCATCGACTGTAACTGGTGAATCAGAACAGTCATCGACTGTAACTACTGAAACAGGGCACTCATCGATTGTCAAACTGTAACTGCTGAAACAGAACAATTATCGAATGTAACTGGTGAAATAGAGCACTCATCGACTGTAACTGGTGAATAAAAACAGTCATCGACTGTAGCTACTGAAACAGGGCAGTCATCAACTGTAACTACTTAAGCAAAAGAGCCATCAACTGTAACTGCTGAGACAGAACAATCATCGACTGTAACTGCTGAAACAGGGTAGCCATCGACTGTAACTGCTGAAACAGAACAGGCATCAACTGTAATTGCTTAAACAGTACATATATCGAATGTGGTGAATAAGAACAGTCATCGACTGTAACTGCTTAAACAGTACAGACATCGACTGTAACTGTTGAAACAAAACATACATAGACTCTAATTGCTGAAGCTGAGCAGTCATCGACTGTTAAGCTGTAACTACTGAAATAGAACAGTCATCGACTGTAACTGCCGAAACTGAACAGTCATCGACTGTAGTTGCTGAAGCTGAGCAGTCATCGATTGTTAAACTGTAACTGGGGAAACAGAACAGTAATCGACTGTATCCGCTTAGACAGAACAGTCATCGACTGTAATTGCTGAAGCTAAACAGTCATCGATTGTTAAACTGTAACTGGTGAAACAGAACAGTAATCGACTGTAGCTGCTTAGACAGAACAGTCATCGACTGTAATTGCTGAAGCTGAGCAGTCCTCGACTGTGAAACTGTAACTGTTGAAATAGAACAGTCATCAATTGCAACTGCTGAAACAGAACAGTCATCGACTGTAACTGCTGAACCTGAGCATTCCTCGTTTGTTAAACTGGAACTGCCGAAATAAAACAGTCATCGACTGAAACTGTTCACAGAACAGTCTTCGACTGTAATTGCTGAAGCTGAGCAGTCATCGACTGTGAAACTGTAACTGTTGAAATAGAACATTCATCGATTGAAACTGCTGAAATAGAACAGTCATTGAATGTAGCTGCTGAAGATGAGCAGTGTTAATCTGTAACTGGTGAAACTGAACAGTCATCGACTGTAATTGCTAAAGCTTAGCAGTCATCGATTGTTAAGCTGTAACTACTGAAATAGAACAGTCATCGACTGTAACTGGTGAATCAGAATAGTCATCGACTGTAACTGCTTAAACAGTACAGACATCGATTGTGGTGAATCAGAACAGTCATCAACTGTAACTGCTTAAACAGTACAGACATCAATTGTGGTGAATCAGTAGAGACATCGACGGTAACTGTTGAAAGAAAACAGACATAGACTACAATTGCTGAAGCTGAGCAGTCATCGACTGTTAAGTTGTAACTACTGAAATAGAAGAGTCATCGACTGTAACTGTTTAAACAGAACAGTCATCGACTGTAGTTGCTGAAACAGAACAGTCATCGACTGTAATTGCTGAAGCTGAGCAGTCATCGACTGTTAAGCTGTAACTACTGAAATAGAACAGTCATTGACTGCAACTGCTTAAGCATAACAGTCATCGAATGTTACTGCTTAAACAGAACAATCATCGGCTGTAGCTGATTCAGCAGAACAGTCAACGACTGTTACCGATGAAACAGTAATCGACTGTAGCTGCTTAAACAGAACAGTCATTGACTGTAATTGCTGAAGGTGAGCAGTCGTTGACTGAAACTAACTGTTGAAATAGAAGTCATCGATTTCAACTGCTGAAACAGAACATTCATCGCCTGTAACTGCTGAAGATGAGCAGTCATTGACTGTTAAACTTTAACTGCTGAAACAGAACAGTCATTGACTGTAACTGCTGAAACAGATTAGTCATCGACTCTAATTTCTGAAGCTGACCAGTCATCGATTGTCAAACTGTAACTGCTGATATAGAACAATTATCGACTGTAACAGCTGAATAAGAACAGTCATCGACTGTAACTGCTGAAACAGAACAGTCAACGATTGTAATTGCTGAAGCTGACCAGTCAACGACTGTTAAGCTGTAACTACTGAAATAGAAGTCATCGACTGTAACTGCTGAAACATAACAGTCATCGACTGTGGTGAATCAGAACAGTCATCGTCTGTGGTGAATCAGAACAATCATCGACTTTAACTGCTAATACAGTAAAGACATCGACTGTAACTGTTGACACAAAACAGACATATTCTGTAATTGTTGAAGCTGAGCAGTCATCGACTGTTAAACTGTAACTGCTGAAACATAACAGTCATCGACTGTAACTGGTGAATCAGAACAGTCATCGACTGTAGCTGCTTAAACAGTACATACATCGACTGTGGTGAATCAGAACAGTCATCGACAGTAACTGTTCAAACAGTACAGACATCGACTGTAACTATTGAAACAAAACAGACATAGACTGCAATTGTTGAAACTGAGCAGTCATCGACTGTTAAACTGTAAGTACTGAAATAGAATAGTCATTGACAGTAACTGCTGAAACATAACAGTCATTGATTGTAACTGCTGATACAGAAAAGTCATCGACTGTAGTTGCTGAAACTGAGCAGTCATCGACTGTTAAACTGTAACTGCTGAAATAGAACAGTCATTGACTGCAACTGCTTAAACAGAACAGTCATCAACTGTAGCTGCTTAAACAGAACAGTCATCGCATGTAGCTGCTGAAACAGAACAGTCAACGATTGTAATTGCTGAAGCTGACCAGTCAACGACCGTTAAGCTGTAACTACTGAAATAGAAGTCATCGACTGTAACTGCTGAAACATAACAGTCATCGACTGTGGTGAATCAGAACAGTCATCGACTGTGGTAAATCAGAACAATCATCGACTGTAACTGCTTATACAGTAAAGACATCGACTGTAACTGTTGACACAAAACAGACATATTCTGTAATTGTTGAAGCTGAGCAGTCATCGACTGTTAAACTGTAACTGTTGAAACATAACAGTCATCGACTGTAACTGGTGAATCAGAACAGTCATCGACTGTAGCTGCTTAAACAGTACATACATCGACTGTGGTGAATCAGAACAGTCATCGACAGTAACTGTTCAAACAGTACAGACATCGACTGTAACTATTGAAACAAAACAGACATAGACTGCAATTGTTGAAACTGAGCAGTCATCGACTGTTAAACTGTAAGTACTGAAATAGAATAGTCATTGACAGTAACTGCTGAAACAGAACAGTCATTGATTGTAACTGCTGATACAGAAAAGTCATCGACTGTAGTTGCTGAAATTGAGCAGTCATCGACTGTTAAACTGTAACTGCTGAAATAGAACAGTCATTGACTGCAACTGCTTAAACAGAACAGTCATCAACTGTAGCTGCTTAAACAGAACAGTCATCGCATGTAGCTGCTGAAACAGAACAATCAAGGATTGTAATTGCTGAAGCTGACCAGTCAACGACTGTTAAGCTGTAACTACTGAAATAGAAGTCATCGACTGTAACTGCTGAAACATAACAGTCATCGACTGTGGTGAATCAGAACAGTCATCGACTGTGGTGAATCAGAACAATCATCGACTGTAACTGCTTATACAGTAAAGATATCGACTGTGGTGAATCAGAACAGTCATCGACAGTAACTGTTTAAACAGTACAGACATCGACTGTAACTATTGAAACAAAACAGACATAGACTGCAATTGCTGAAACTGAGCAGTCATCGACTGTTAAACTGTAAGTACTGAAATAGAATAATCATCGACAGTAACTGCTGAAACAGAACAGTCATTGATTGTAACTGCTGATACAGAAAAGTCATCGACTGTAGTTGCTGAAACTGAGCAGTCATCGACTGTTAAACTGTAACTGCTGAAATAGAACAGTCATTGACTGCAACTGCTTAAACAGAACAGTCATCAACTGTAGCTGCTTAAACAGAACAGTCATCGCATGTAGCTGCTTCAGCAGAACAGTGAACGATTGTAACTGGTGAAACAGAACAGTAATCGACTGTAACTGTAATTGCTGAAGCTGAGCAGTCTTCGGCTGTGAATCTGTAGCTGTTGAAATAGAATAGTCATCGATTGCAACTGCTGAAACAGAACAGTCATCGACTGTAACTGCTGAAGATGAGCAGTCATCGACTGTTAAACTGTAACTGCTGAAATAGAATAGTCATCGACTCTTAATTGCTGAAGCTGAGCAGTGATCGACTGTCAAACTGTAACTGCTGATATAGAACAATCATCGACTGTCAAATTGTAACTGCTGATATAGAACAATGATTGACTCTAACTGCTGAAACAGGTCAGTCATCGACTCTAACTGGTGATTCAGAACAGTCATTTACTGTAACTGCTTAGACAGTACATACATCGACTAACTTTCGAAACAAAACAGACATAGACTGCTATTGCTGAAGCAGAGAAGTCATCGACTGTAAATCTGTAACTGTTGAAATAGAAAACTCATCGACTGTAACTGTTGAAGGAGAGCAGTCATCGACTGTCAAACTGTAGCCACTGAAATACAACAACCATCGACTGCAACTGCTGAAACAGAACAGTCATCGATTGTAACTGCTGAAACAGAACAGTCGTCGATTGTAACTGCTGAAACAGAACAGTCATCGACTAATTGTTGAAGCAGAACAGTCATCGACTGTAACTGCTGAAACAGAACAGTCATCGACTTAAACTGTAAGTGCTTAAATAGAAAAGTCATCGACTCTAACTGGTGAAGCTGAGCAGTCATCGACTGTCAAACTGTAACTGCTGAAATTGAACAGTCATCGACTGTAGCTGCTGAAACAGACCAGTCATCGACTGTAACTGCTGAAACAGAACAGTCATCGATTGCATCTGCTGAAACAGAACAATCATCGACTGTAGTTGCTGAAGCAGAACAGTCATCGACTGTACTTGCTGCAGTTGAGCAGTCATCGACTGTTAAGCTGTAACTGCTGAAACAGAACAATCATCGACTGTAGTTGCTGAAGCAGAACAGTCATCGACTGTTAAGCTGTAAGTGCTGAAATAGAAAAGTCATCGATTGTGACTAGTGAAACTGAGCATTCATCGACTGTTAAACTGTAACTGCTGAAATAGAACAGTCATCGTCTGTTACTGCTGAAACAGAACAGTCATCGATTGTTATTGTTGCAGCTGAGCAGTCATCGACTGTCAAACTGTAACTGCTGAAATAGAACAGTCATCGACTGTAAATACTGAAACAGAACAGTCATCGACAGTTATTGCTGCAGCTGAGCAGTCATCGACTGTCAAACTGTAACTGCTGAAATAGAACAGTCATCGACAGTAACTGCTGAAACAGAAAAGTCATCGACTATAATGGCTGAAGTTGAGCAGTGTCATCGACTGTTGTGCTGAAGTTGAGCAGTCATCGACTGTTAAGCTGTAACTGCTGAAACAGAACAATCATCGACTGTAGTTGCTGAAGCAGAACAGTCATCGACTGTAATTGCTGAAGTTGAGCAGTCATCGACTGTTAAGCTGTAACTGCTGAAATAGAACAGTCATCGACTGTAACTGCTGAAGCAGAACAGTCATCGACTGTAATTGCTGAAGCTGAGCAGTCATCGACTGTCAAACTGTAGCTTCTGAAACAGAACATTCATGGACTGTAACTGCTGAAATAGAACAGTCATCGACTGTAACTGCTGAAACAGAACAGTCATCGACTGTAACTACTGAAACAGAACAGTCATCGACTGTAATTGCTGAAGCTGAGCAGTCATCGACTGTCAAACTGTAGCTTCTGAAATAGAACATTCATGGACTGTAACTGCTGAAATAGAACAATCATGGACTGTAACTGCTGAAACAGAACTGTCATCGACTGTAACTGCTGAAGCAGAACAGATTATGATTACATAGATCGTAGTGTTAACTTTGGGTATCGTTTCTATTAGGAAAATGGAAAATAAAATATAGTTAAAAATACATCTGTGTAGACCATAGCAATATTTTCATTTGGGAAAATAAAACTAGTTTAACCCGGTAACGTTTACTTTTTATTGAGGTGGCTGTTCACATCAAGGAAAGTAAGAAAGTGGGTAGTTATGTATTTGTGTGTTAGGGTTATCCATTTGCTTTTCCTCTGTCTACGATTTGTCGAATTGGATTTTGGAACTGTTCCGACAGTCTGGTATTTTTTTTTTGCTTTTCATTTTATTATTGTAGCAATATAATTTAGTAACCTGGATATCTACATGATATAATGAGGGAACGTGAAAGTCATGAGGAATAGGACAACGTCATTATTGGACCCATTCCCAATAATTATTGACCCTTATGACAAGTTTTATATTATATGTATTGATTAATGAGGATGCATTGGTTTGACCAATTTTTCCTATCAAAATCAGTATCAGTGGATATCAACGCTTATATAGATGTACATACTTTATCTTTCATCACAGACAAGCTACGTAAGCTAGTACAAGCATACCAGTACCGAAATGTTATACAATCTAGGTATTTATTTTATTACTGGCATATTGCAATTACAGCAACATGAACAAAATAATGTACTTTTATTGATTTTCTGTTTGATAATTTCCTGTGATTAATATTATTATCTGATGTTTGTTGGTATCGGATATCGACACAGCCGACATGACGTCAAGTGCTTCTTATCATATAGTTTGGTCTTATCGTCATTAAGTCTAAATGTACAAACAGGCAATGACACTTTAAAGATTTATTTAATTATGAATTAGATGTTATTGACCCAACATGACTTGGGCTCAACGAAATATGATATATTTATCAACTAAATGACCAAGGTGACAGTAGACATGATATGATGATATAACGCTATTGACGTCACTCAATAAATGAATTGGATTCGCCTAACACTACACAACTGAAATGGCATAATAGGTCCACGTTACCCTTTTGAGGATCTCTACAAAAGAGCATAATTGTTGATATAGTGTATTTACTAAACAAATTATAATGAGTTTTCCTCAATGTTGTACCTGCTTACGCAAACGCATTATATAAAGTCAGTTTGAAGCTTACATAAATTGCTTTTGTGTGGTCAAAGGGTGTACCATCTGTTCGAAAATTCAGTATGTACCACATAGCCATAATAAGGATCCTGAATTCAATAAGGTAGTCTATAACGAATGCTGATTTATTTAAATTATTCATTGGGTGACATATATCTTGGTGAAAAATGTGTAAAATTGCAGATTAGTTGTTCTTGGAAAACTTTTTATTTTCGATTTTATCAGCAGAACATGTACCTTCCAAACTTGGAAACATTCCACATATATGTAAGACCATATTAACGTATGTTAACTCCTCCTTCATGTGCACCTGACCCAATTGTCAACTTTGAACCAACATTTAATTGCCAATATCATCTTTTAGGTGTTGAAACCATTTGAAAGATAACATGAGGGACGATTCTTTAAAAACCTTAATATTAACGTGTGTAAACTTTATAATGTCAAATTAAAGTCGTCTCGTTTGTCAAAGTCTGGTAGAAGGTTGACTATTGGTCTCATATTTGAGATAAAGGTCAAGAAAACAAAAACCAGTTACAACGCACATATTTAACAAATAGCTCATGGCACTAAGAGCCATATGGCAGTTTATTGACCGGGATGTCACTCACAACATATTATATTGTTTGTTATTTTACTGGGAAGACTTTTTTTGTCAATTTATATTCAACGCTTTATGATATAATTCTAAAGGAAGCCGACTTCTGACTTTGTCTACTTCATTATTTCATACCAATGCACTTTTGAATATGTCATGGGCCATGGTAATTAAAACATGCTTGTATTATTATCACTTAATTATCAGATTCATCTGATGGGCGTAATAATCAATTGTAGGATAGGACAAAGATGTGTTAATACAGTTTACCGGTGATTAATATCATGCCATTTGTGTTCCCATAGTCACCTATATCGCACGTCGGAAACACAATATGCAAGTTAAAACAACACAGTCATAACGATGGAATCACTCTAATGACATATTTTAGCTAAATAAAATTAAGAGATTAAAAGGTCAGTTAAGATATTTAATTGCTATTACATTTATGAGAAAATAAAACTTGCTAAACCCCGCCACTTGTTATTGAAGTGTATACCAATTTAGGAAAATAGTGGTCATGTATATGTGCGCTAAGTGGACCGTGTTTGTCTCTGTTCCTACGATGTTGCGATTGGACTTTGGAACTGCTCAAGGGTGTGTTTTCCCATGTTTTATGATACAGTTCAAGAAATATCTGCATACTTTTGCAAAATGCTACCAAAAAGGTTGAAAGTCCACAAGACAACTTTTACCCTTTAACAGTGTAATATAATTGGTTCATATGGCAACGTTTTAAATCTGTACCAACAGGCCAGAATAATAGTTCATGTCGTATACACTTTATATTTAGTATTAATAGTCAGATACGTGTTTCACAATGTGGAACATGCTTTCCAAATATATTTAACCAACCATTGTTTTTGTTTTGTTCTGCGTCTATTTTTGCTAAATACTGGTAGTAAGATATTTTGTTACACAGGACGTTCGTTATATTCAGCACGAATATCTTTAGCCAAATATTGTTTACGTTACCGATGTTTTTTCGAAAACAAACTTTGTTGATTTATAATTGTCACTATGAGATGTCATACTGATGAAACCTTCAGGAAACATGGCGCTATCCCAAACAATTCAGTGATATTTGTAGTGTAAGTTTATTGTTCTTTATAAGTTTACATTTTGTATGTTGAATATTGGTAATCAGATATTTGATACACAACGCGGTGTATACCTCTAAAACATATTATATTATTGTTTAATATTGGTAGTTTGTAATTTATATAATGAGTTACACAATATGTTCCTTACCTAATACGGCTCTAGCGACGTTAGAAAATTATATTAGGTCAGAGCTTAGCTTCCTGTTGTTATTAAATTGACTGACACCTTATATATATATATATCTTCTTCTTCCATTAGTGTGCATGATTCCTCTAGAACATTTTCGCACAATTGACTATGTACATGTGAGAGAGGGTCGGTTAGTGTATTTACACAAATTTACAGGTGCAGGATAAAACGATCTGGTTAAGAAACATCTGAGGCTAATTTAGTGGAAACTGGAAGCAATCCCTCCCTTGAAAGCCTCTAGGGATTGCATTCTTGTAATATCTGATGGAAGACTGTTCCAGAGTCTGATGGTAGACGGGAAGAAGGAATTCTTATAAGAGTTGACACTTGTGAATGGTACTAGGAACCTCATTTCATTTCCTCTTGTTCTTACACGGGTTGGTTGTAAATAAGGTGCTGATGGTATTGCAACCAGTTGATGGATAACTCGGTATAACATGGTGACTTTGGATTGTTGTCGACGGGTGATGAGGTCGTCTCACTTAAGTTGGTGAAGCATAGCTGATACACTGTTTGTTCTTCTATTGTCACAGAGTGTGAAGCGTACCGCTCTTCGTTGTACCGCTTCGATTTTACTGATATTTGTTTGTGTCCACGGGTCCCACACAGTGGCCGCGTATTCTAGCTGTGGTCTTACTAATGTCTTATAGCATGCTGATTTGACATCAGCTGGACACGATGATAGGTTCCTACGTAGGAAGGCTGTAGTATTGTTTGCCTTCTTAGTCATGATGTCAATATGACTGTTCCATGATAGTGTGTTATCGATGGTAACTCCAATGTATTTTGCTCTGTTAGTTTCATGTAATACCTGGCCATGGATGGTATATTTGGCATCTATGATCATTTTCTTGTTTGTGATGCTGATGACTTGACATTTGTCAGGATTAAACGACATCAACCAGTCTTTCTCCCACTGCTGTAAGGTGTCAAGGTTGTTTTGTAATTACACTGCATCATCCGTAGTCTTGATGGTACGATACAACAGACAGTCGTCAGCAAAAAATCTGCCGGTGGCATTAACGTTAGAGAACAGGTTGTTTATGTAAACCAGGAACAGCAGTGGGCCAAGTACTGTTTCCTGAGGTACACCTGATGATACTGGTGCTGAGTTGGATTTGGCTCCATCTAATATTACCTGCTGGTCTCTGTTTGCCAAGACACTTTTAATCCATGACAATGTGTTACCACGGACTCCATAGTGACGTAGTTTCGCTGCCAGTCATATATGTATAGCTATATGTCGTATACGGTGACTAACGCGCAATATATCTCTGAAATATTAAAAGGAAATGAAAACGAAACGAAACGGTGTTTAATTACAGTCTGTGTTACATGTATGTAATTAGCCATTCGAGTAACAGTTACTCAGCATTATATCCTACTCTCCTTTATTTTAAGTAGCCATTGGTTTACTACATTAAATATATTCGAGTGTTTTTATCTTGAGTCCAGTAACATCATTTCCATTATTATATCGATCATAAATGTTATTATCCTGTTAACATTGGAAATGGAAATGTAAATATTTAGTTCGACATCACCTGCATTTGTGTGTGAGTCTTCGTACTGGTATGTATACGTTGTTACGTGTGTTTGCTCGCTATCTAGTACAAATAACAAGTAAAATGCAAAATGAACACTTGATAATGATATTTTCATGGACATTGGATTCCAATTTATTACATCATTGTTTCGTTCTTTTTTAGATGCCAATGAAGATGGTATCTGCCGTTGTGTTGGGTGTGGTTTGTGGTGTTACGGGAATGATAGTTGCGGTAGTAATTGTTATCATTTGTCGAACGTACCGGAAGCGGAAGCATAGAACGTGTCTATCTCCTTGTGGATATGATGCTGTTGGAGATTACAAACCACCGTCTTTGATGTCGGTTTCAACTAGTTCACAGGTATGTAAATAATTGTTGACATGTTTTCACTTTGTTTATCTACTGTATAGACACGTTATTGTTGTAACCCACTATTGCCCTCCTACGTCAATACACGTAAACAATAATAAACATGTACCTGGCATTGTTTGAAATGATAATCCTGCATATTCGCAAGGTAGTTAAACAAGTGAAGCTGAACAGTTAATGTAAATAATATCTTTGAAAGATGTGTGTCGTCATAATACGATACAATACAGTAATGAATTAGAGCTGCACTGTTAGAAATGCATTAAACAATGTAAATTAAAAGAAAAACAAATTCACGTTATTTCCTCTTTTTCTTTTTATTTCAAATCCCACAAAAGTGTCAACATAAACAAAATAACGGATCATACAGAAACAAGCTGTCATTTAACAGACAACTGTTTCTTATTCAACTAAAACCTAAAACTCTTTTAACTTTTGAAATTTCAATACCGCTTCCTGAATATTGAAAAATTGTTAACGAATGATAATCCACGAAGACACAGTACAATTCTAATTTTCTTACATCTATATCCTAACTGTTTTAATAGAGTTTAAGTATTTTCGGAGTTCTATTACTAAATTCGTAGGGAACAAAACAAGAACAAAAAATAAAATTAGATCAGCCAGGAATCTAGCATAAAACATGGATAAAACAATTAGAATAAAATAACAATATTTTCTGTATTTTAGTTATTTTTAAGTTTTGGGAAGGGTCGGTAAAAATAATAATGTGAAAGTGACAGGTTATACTAGAAATATAGTTAGTAACGTCATAATTGTCAACTAACAGATGTAATAACCATTGATGTACAAAAAATAAAACAAAAGAATTTGACTGCATAAACGTTAGAGAAAACCGAAGGGGCAATAAAGAGTGGACAATCCAGAGACACCGGGAACATAATACACGGGACGAAGACACAAACACAAAACAAAAACAAAAAGAAAACACAGAAAACTAAAAAGATGAGAATAACAGATCCCCCATCGTGGTGCTCATATTGTGCCCATGAGAATCACAGAACCCCCATCGTGGTGCTAAAATTGTACCCAAAGTCGACATTATGAAAACATAAAACAAGTCAAAAGTCCCTACAATGTCCCGATGAAAATATGTGGGTTTGTTTGTATAACATATGTCATGATCTTATTAGTAGTTGGACTTATATGTATTTAAGTACTCAGTGTTTATCACTACTTAAGTTGTGTATTGTCGTCCGTTGTCCTCTCTGCGTCTTTAAAATCTGGTTTGACAATTCTTGCGACATCTTGGTTTGTTTCTTTGGAAAATCCTATTTCGTCAATGAATAATACTTTCCCCACAATATAATTGAAATATTGTAGACATTGACATTAATCACACATGCACTTAAGCCTAACAATCAGGAATTCCAGATTTGAAATTCATTATGATATGAACAATGCAGATAAAATTTATTTTTGACTCGGAATAAGACATTGAACACAAAGATATAACATTATATATAACATTATAGCGAATTTAATGCTCGTTAAGAATTGGGAATTATATAATTTAACTAAGCTTGCTTGTGTTATGATTCTCATTAAAATCTATGCACAAGGGTGTCATTTTGTATTTCATCCTTTTAAAAGAGCTATTCCTGTAGAATGATTAACTCATAGTTCCCACGCAAAGTCATCAAACAGCATGACAAAGTCATGTTCTACAACATTTTAAAAGCTGATCAGGTGGTACAAACGAATCACAATTCGTTTAACTGGCAATGTTGTGTAACTCCTGCAAATTTAATGGTATACTGGACTGTGTTTTTTATTCCCTGAACATGTTGTCCTCCTACACATTATCAGTTAACAAACTACGTCGAAATATGTCAACATGTGGTTGATAAGACTTATTGTCCTCAGCAGAAAGAGGATTTCAACATTAAGTTATTGTGGAGCAAATTAGACAGCATTATAAACACTCGGAATATCATAATAAATAAACAGTATTGCCTACCAATGGATTAGCAAGAAAGTATATAGATGTAAATGTACAAGAGAGACGTGAGAAAATTAAAAGCATGGTCATAGTATGGCATTCTAAAAAAATGGGCATTAATTAAAATAAAAAGGAACATACAGACGGGTCTTCGAAAAATGAGCATAATAAATTGATACCACAAGATCAGTGTGAAACCTCACATAACCTGCAGTTAAGTGGTACTCTTAAATCATGACGTATAAACGCTACATCTGGGAATCATTCTCGTTTTATTAAAATATTATTTGGATGATAGAATTGTATTTCCCAGATGCGGAGCTACAAGAAAACACAATACGAGAGAAGTAATCTTACAAATACTATCATAATTGTGCCGACATCACATTATGAGGTTAGAAATATAATATAGATATGATATAAAACAATATACGTTTTCATCAAAGATTGTGACATTAAATTTTGACTCCTTGGAAATGACTGAGTAAGTTGATATTGGCGTAACAAATATGTGATAAAGTTTATTTTGATAGACAATGCAACTGTATTCATGTGTAATTCTATACATTGCATGCGAAGTCAAGTTATGATAAATGCAAACTACAATTAGTACATCTCCTTTGATGTAATTTTTGTCATTTGTACTTAGTTGAATTTATTAGTTTATTCCAGTATTCTCTTCATGCTATTATCTTTGATAATAGTCATCATGCCATCATCCTCAACAGACATGTGAAAGACATCAAGACATTGGAATTTTTACTTTGAAAGAAAATCTGAGTCGCATCCCATTGTATCTTAATCATATCGAATCACAATTGCGAATTGACGAAGTTCAAGATACTGGTATATCTAATAACCATATACTAATGAAAACTGTCACGATCTAATTTCATGTGGGTCTGACACAGAAATAAGCTAGCGAGATATAAATGTAACGGCAGGATTGTGTTTCCTTTCAATTTATCAGAGTAATGTTATCCAATTGTCCGTCATTAAACAGTTATTTTTAGATACCCTGTCAAGTTTTTTTCCTGCGAAATGATGGTTTGACAGTTGTATTACATATTGAAAACTATATGTATATGCACATTTGACTTGTATTGTACGTAAACAATAACACACACTGATCTATGGTATGTTATTCAAACAACTCATTCTCATTAAACTACTCATTCTCATTCCCAGAATTAGGTTTTCCGTGTTAATTTCAAGCAAAAACAACACATTACTTGTCAAAAAATAAATTAGAAATGGTTTGCCTCGGGTCAGCAATTTTTCATCGAACTAATATATTGTAATTCACTACATACATTACATTGTGCCACCTTCCTTTGACTTATTCTTTATAAAATAATGTCGGTCTATAATTAAATGTACATTAAATGAACACAGAGAAAGTTGGTATATTTTAATGGACGGAATAGAAGAGCATAAACACAAACAGTTTGCACGTTATCTTATTTATAGGTCATCAACGTTATATTTCTCCCATATTGTGGTCTAACAATATCTTGCATGTATTCAACTTTCCATATAAAGTCAACATGTTGACGTCGTCAATAAAGTATTTGTAAATATAGATTATAACATGGCCTTTTCCATATCGGACCTGGTATCATCCCAAGACTCCCATATCATTCCAAGGCGATAGCCGAGGGCTGATATGGGTCGAGGGATGATACCAGGACCGATATGTGAAAGGCCATGTTATAATCTGTTTATCACATATTTAACCATGACTGAAATAAATACGGTTTATTTTCATTTCCATTCCGTCAAAATTTTGTTATTTTCGTCCGCCATATCACGTGATTTCGATGGAATGTTAGACACTGGACTTCCGGTGTCAATGTACACAACAAAAACTCCAATCGATATGTGCCGTTTTAACGTTCTATCCTCAACTTAAAAAAATCTTAACATTTTCTGTAAAAGACAGATATCAATTAAATTATCTTAACATTTTCTGTAAAAGACAGATATCAATTAAATTATTTTATTTGTATCAAAGATTTCAATGCAGAGACAATTTCTTCTTTAAAGTTAAATTTGTTTTCTTTCTATATTTGCTGCTGTCAGCATCATGAAAGGATAACGATCTGCCTTTATATATTTCTGATATCAGACAGATAGTGGGGTACCAAACACCAGTATTTATTCAGCCGTTTCCTTGGCGTCTCCATATTACACTACCGCATCTACGACTATGATATGCTGACGTTGTCACAGTAATAGCATAAACACCGGAAGTCGTCTGCCGAACATTTCAGACATCAATACACGAAAAAGACGTAACGTGGTCGGAATTGACATGATTTGAAACAGCCGTATTAAAAATAAATGAAGAATTTATGTTTATTCATCAAAATAACAACAAAATAAATAAAGTGTAAAGGTCAACAATATAATTTACCATGTTTATCACAGCTATTAAACATCACTTTTCAATATAAATCAGATGTCCAATTCTTATCATTTGTGACATGAAAATTTATTGTCAGATTTCTCTGGATATTTGAGCATGGGAGTAGTGCTATTCTGGAGTTGGGCATTATTGGAGCCAAATCGATAACGATTTGCTGAACAGAGTTATTATTAGTAAACGTTGACTGGACAGAGTTATCACTGACGGAAGTAACTGTTCTATTTGCATAGGTCTCGATAGTTGACACGATGGTGTCAATTAATCAACATTCGCCATCACTAAGATATCTACTGATGGAAGCTTGGATACATTTCAATGAATCTGTTCGTAATCTTGTTTGGATTTTGTGCGCGCTGAAAAAAATCTTCAAGGTACATGTTCATCTCCTCGACTCCAATATCTCCGGGATTACGTCTTGCATTGATATTCTTCCTCTCTGCTGTAGCGGTTTGTTGTATGCTTCCTCGTTTGTCATGTTTGTTGACGTGTCACAATGACGTAATCGAGGCAGGGCAAAACAACCGGTTATTTGCCCCGGCACTGATATGGATCGGGCACTTCTTCGTTTATTACATATACAAAAAGGTGCGTATTACGTACAGATATGTGATAACGTCCGATAATACACAATGTGTAATAACACTTTGATGAACAGTGATGTTGGAGTATGAGGATGAACACAAACATTATCACTTTATTGGTCATCAAAGTTTCTCCCATAACGTGGTCAAACGATATCTTGGATTTATTCAACTTTCCATATCACGTCGTCAATGTTTGAAAGTATTTGAAAACTTTTTTATCACATATTTTGTTGCAATATGTTCGTTTTTGCATGTCCAATAATATCTAGAAGTCAGCGTTGGTTATTTGCCCTCAGGGCAAATATCCGTATTTGCCCTCCCTCAAATATCCGTATTGGCCCTCAAATATCCGAATTTAACTTCCGGTATCTGCGCAGTGGTCTCGAAGAAAATATGTCAAAATACAAGGAAAGGTGGTGCATATAATCGTATTTCAATCAAATTAACACGTTTCAAAATATTGGAATAAAGTTTTAATAATTTGAAACGGAATAATCAGCTCAAATGTATACGTCGTCTTGAATAAGAATTTTCATTCAAATGTCAACGTCTTGGGTAGATTTTACAAACACTTTCTAACGTCATTGTACAAAACTCGAAACAAAAATATTTGCAAGTTGAGCAAAGGCAACTTTATTAAGGATTTATTTTCGCAATTTGTCAGTTCAAAGATATTTTCTGCAATATAAAAGTCAATGCTTGAAAAAAGTAAATGTAAAATATGTGATAAATAGATTATGACATGAAATTTTCCATATCGTCCCTGATATCAGCCCTCCAGCTTCGCTATCGGGCTTGATATGGGGGTCTCGGGCTGATACCAGCGCCGATATGGAAAATGTCATGTAATAATCTCTTAATATTACACAATGTTCATTAAAAGGCTGATGAACAGTGATTTTGGAGTATGATTACGAATCACGTACTGTACGCGAGGGTTGTTTACCATAAGATATTTTCTCACATCCGGGTGTTTGTTGGAGTTCGAATCGTCCGATCTTTTATATTATTTATTTTAATTGTATTTTCCACTGATGTTGTTTTGTTTTGTGTGTCTAGTTTGTGGTAGTTTCTACTATCCAATCTAATTGCCATTGTACTTTTATCATTGTAACCTTTCAGCACTGCCTGCTCTAACTCGTGAACTAGTGTCAGAATTCATTTGATGGTGTTTAATTATTTTGATTTCATATGCTATTATATATTTGTTACAGTCTTCGTACCGTCGGTCGGATAGATGGTGGATATGTTAAATCATCACTTGATCATCTAATAATAACATGAACAATAAAAAATACCACACTGTCGGAACAGTTTCAAAATCCTATAGAAAAATCGCAGAAAAAGGTAAAATCGATAACACTAAACCACAAATAAAAAAGTAAGATTTAATCATTTATAATAATGACTATTTATTTAATGTATGTTGGGTATCTGCTTACCATTTGCGAGCACGTGCGTTCACCCCCGTTTTGTTTTATTCCTTTAAACATTTTCTGGGGGAGTCCTTTTTGCTAATCTTTTTTTAATGTTCATAATTATAATTTTTGTTTGTCTCCGTTCTGTGTTTTGTTCCCAGTGTTGCCTGTGTCTCTGAATTGTCAATTTTTGATTGCCCATAACGTTTATTTAAGATTTCTACTATGGCGTGCTTCATTGGCAATGTATACAATGCCGATTAATTTTATTTCGAACATGCACTTTGCCGGACAAATTATAGACATCAGTCCTGAGTAATTGCATATATTCATGCGGAACGTGGTGTATACATGTACAAAATAAAAGTGCTCGTTTTGATTCATTATTTCCTGAAAAATACTCAATATAACCATATATCGACTTTGACTTTTGTAATGTGATTTCCGGTGATGTAGTTTCCAGGGAACGATGGTGATATTGACAAATATTGGTTACTGATTTATTTGTTGAGCATTTTACTTGTTTAAATTGTACAATTAAAATGCCATTAAATTGGCAAAAACATCAGTAACAGAATGTAAACATTTAGATATAGAAAAAACTGTAAGCATGAAAGTTAATGGATTTTGTTATGATATTCTTTTCCATTACTGATTCCAATTAATAATAAGTTTGCATTTTCCTATTTGAATCGAAATGGTTCGCATGACGGTTTAGCATGGATACATTTTTTTTTCATCGCATTTTACTAATAATCTTACTACAAACAAAACTATGGCTTCCATGCATTTGTCTTTAAACAAGGAAAGAGAAAGCGACTTATAGTATGTATTAACAACAGACGTACATGCATTTCTTTTAATTTGCATTCTCTCAAATATGAACGTTTTTATTTTAGCATGTATATGTTTTGATTTCATAATATATACGTCAAGTAACACTTGTACGTGTTTTAAAATAAACGATGAAGCCATCAACTATAACAGATCAGATGTGAGAGTTATAGGTGTATTGTCGTGACGTCTAAAAACGGAAATAAAGTCGATGAAATCAACATAACATTCAATAAAAAATATAAGATTAATTCATCGAAATCGATAAACTGCTTTAATTTCTAATTATGCTTTCTGTATATTTCTTCTGTAATATAAGTTCATACGATATTTTGGCATATATCACAAAGAATTATATAGCGTTGATATACTATGCGAAATAATACATCTACTATGCCAGTTTCACGCGGGGAAGGTTGGGTTTTCAGCTGTCTGTCAAGCTATATATAGTTAGTCCACGTGCAAGGGGGCGGATTCAATCTGTCAATCTATAATAGTCGTCTAAACGTTTTTTTAATACTTGTTATTGTTGTTAATTAAATTTCAAACTTCAAAAATCTGTATATTTTTAAAGCCTTAAATGAAACAAAGAATATTCTCACACTTTCAAGACTATCTGATCTAATATATTAGTCACCAATATCAGGACCTCCTTTATTGTAGTAGTTCTCAATATATTTTGTCTCCATATAATAGTCAGCATAATAATAATAATAATGTTGTGTTAGCAATGACTATGCCATATAGTGGTAAGGGATGAAGACGTAGTGCACTCCCCTTCGGGTCGTGCACTATGTCTTCAACCCTGACCACTATTTTGGCATAGTCATTGCTAACGCAACATTATTATATAAATGTTAGATTGATTGGCTGATGAATAACACCAATATTAGTTGCATTCAAAGCTATTTCATAGATCACCAGCTATAACACGCTTATTTTATTTACATAACCTATATTTGGAAGCGATTTATAACGTAGAGTAAGATATTAAGCAAACAATATAGTTGTAGAATGACATATACATATTTCAAATGTACAAGTGGGTTAACACATCACGATTTTTGTTGTTATTTGTTGTGTAAGGTCTTGTTTCCCATGTGGTTTGAGTTGGTTTGTTTTCTACGTTTACACTGACTGGTGTAATCTTTTATAGAACTCAAATATACTATAACTAAAGTAGTTTGTATAACGTCATACTACAACACTCACAATACCAACGATACAATTTACACAAACGTAGATTAAAATTAGATTCAACATATTTCATAGCTAAACATTTTCAAAATTGGATATGACACAAGTGATATCAACTTACAAAGGTTCTCTCTACATACTAACTAATAAGAGTAATAACTAACTAATAAGAGTAATACATAAACGTATAAAACAGTCACCAGTGTATTACATGTTAACCTTATACATGTAAAACAGTCACCAGTGTATTACATGTTAACCTTATACATGTAAAACAGTCACCAGTGTATTACATGTTAACCTTATACATGTAAAGCAGTCACCAGTGTATTACATGTTAACCTTATACATGTAACAGCTACATTTACATCATCGGATTTAATCTTATTTAGTATGTTGGGTGGTGGTGGGGGAGGGGGGGGGGGGGCTCGTAGTCGTGATCGTAAGGTAGTTGGATTTATAACTACCTATGCAATCAGTGCCTATCACCACTAATGTTATGAGTTCGAATCCGCTCAAGGCGAGGTGTACTCGATAAAATGTGATAAAATCTGTCAGTGACTTGCGACATATTATTGCACATTGTACACTGCTATAATATTCGACAATTGCATTTCTGTGCCTGCCTGGCCAATGATTAAACATGAGTGGCGTGCCCTGGTCGTATTGTGTTTATATCGTCGGTATCGTCTGTGGTCCTCTCTGTCGTCTCTGTTTAATCAGATTTCTTCAACCAACAAAGCAGATAACCACAGTGTAACTGACAAATTGTAGAAATAAACAAAATGCTAGAAATGAATTGTGTTTTATCATATATGTAGCAATAGATAATCGCCACTTTTACTTTGTAGCATCCCGTGTACATGTAGAGTAGTTATTAAGTAAAATATGTTTCAGATTAATTGGTTGTCATATAACTGAAACCTACAATAAAATCAGATATTATAGTGTTACTAACTGGCTGTTTCTGTATTGGCCCTGGTATAGATTCTCGGTCAGCAGTATTTGCCCTCGAACAGCCAGTTCGCAACACTTTTATTAAATAATCTAACTGGTCCGTATGAGAGGGCTGTGTGAATATTTTTCCAGGGCCGTATGGATAAATTAACAGGGCCGTATGGATATATTGACAGGGCCGTATGAGCATGGTTTTTACGGCACTACTGATGACCAATAATATAGTGATACTAACTGGCTTGACAATGGTGATTACTTTTACCAATGTAACATTTTGCCACCAACAGCACCTATTAGGTTTGCCACCAACGGCAGTATTCGGAACGCACCTATGACAACACATGTTTCCTTTCCCTAAAACGTAATATCCCCTCGAACTGCTGATGACGATCTCATATGAAAACATGATTTTAAATAAAAGTATGATTCTTCATTTGTACAATAATGCAAAAGAGAAAGTTTTGAAATGAACTCCTCTATGTAAAATGCAGCTCAGATTAAAACCGGAAGTGAATTTATCCGTATTGGCCCCGGGTTAGTGCAGGGCCGAAATGCCGTATTAAAATAGGCAATTAATATGAGAGAAAAAATTAAAACCGTATTTAATTAGTCAGGCAGATGTTGTCATAATAGGACAGATTTTACATATTATTTAATAAAATAAGATATGTTTTACATATATTTTGATATGTCTAATATTGATATTAGGTTTCAAGTTTATTTACATTTACAAATAAATCGTTAATATGTATGAAGCCTGCAAAAACAATTGCGAATGACGATTAATATATGTAGCATGTTGGTATACAATTGCATTCTTAGATATCATTTAGAGTCTTCAATAAAACGTGAATGCAAGAAGAGTTTGCAGATACCAATTAAAGGGGTAACCAGAATCCGTAATTCGAAGGATAGACAACACAATGGCCAAAAGAAAAAGGACAAAAGGACAAACAACTATCTACTAAACGTACCCAGTAATTCAGACTGTATTTTCATTTTGACAACTCCATTACACAGTTTGCTTGTTATTAAAGCATATGTAATATTGTAGAAATGTTGCCCACAAAATCACCTAAATTGTCTTGTGAAATCTTAGTCAAACATACGGATCTCGTTAATTTACTTAGGGACTATACAAATAATATTCTCCATAACCTCCGAATGATCTAAACAATACAGTGCAATAAGTCATATGAAATCTGGTCATATGAATATTGAATATTCAAAATAGACCTTAACCTTGATTTTGATCGACCCATCGTTTTATTTTCAATATAAATATGATACAACACATGTTACATGTTAATTCATCGGAGAGCAACGTATGCAAGTTTGTATTATAATCTATGATTTATGTTGTAACAATGACAGCCATGGGAGTTACAAAATGGGCGTTTGTCTAAATCGTCTCATGTACAAATCTTTAGACGAAGAATCAGTTTTAAGCGCAACAGCAAGGATACGGATCCCAATAATCCGACTCATGGTAATTACCTATAACATATTTAAGACATGGTGTTACTATTGTTATATTAGTTGTATCGGTGGTGACTTAAATATACGATTGTGGATATTGAACCAAGATAAGCGTGTTGTATATTTCATACTAACATTAAGATGGGGAATGTTTGTATCATTTTTCATTTTGATTATTGACAATACGTCTATATTTGAATTTGATATTGACAACAGTTTTATATATTCCGAGGTTATTGGTGTAAGTGTGACTCAAAACTGGAAATCATCTTCACTATTGTAAACATCAATAGACGTCATGTGATGATAATTACGGGATCATTATACTTGAACGCACTCCCCAGTACATGTATGCAGTATAAAATACAACACCACCCACGTCAGGAGGTTAAAGATGGGAATTTCTGTCAGCAGCGTATGTATTTCTACAATGAAGACTATTTGCGTAGAGTTAAGCCCATTTCTAGTTGTAGTTGACGATATACAAGTATATAATAGACTTATATATATATCAATTGATGTTTTCACCTGATGTTTATTTTTGATCAGTGTTGCAGTAGATGTTTTGTGTATTTCAAAAAGTTATTTCAATTAAGCTATTATTGGTCAATGATCATTTGATAGTTAGATCACTATTTACTTTATTTGTATTATACTATTTGTATTATACCAACTTACCCGTCTTATAATAAACAAGTCGTAAAATTATTGTACTAAATTATCATGTCGACAATTAAAGGGATATTGTCTACCAGCTGAGTAATTTTTTCATACCCAAAATTATTGTCGGTTTCCGTACTGACCTTCATAAAATGAAGATTAACACCGAGTTATGTTGCAAAAGATACGATTTTTTGACAAAAAAAAACCAAAAAAGAATTATTGTCCGGATGACAATATTCAAATCTATTCATATGGCCTTCTATACGAACACGTCTTGAGCATGCGCACTGTTTAGAAACAATGTGGTTCTTGGGCAAAAGAGAAACTGTCAACGCGTGGAAGAAAGCGGACTTTGACGGATTCAGAGATAAAGAGGAATAGAAGTGAAGTATCTTCCAAATGGAACAAATGCAGGATATATGTAGGGGATCAGTTGGACCGTTGCCGTTGGATGGAGCGAACTCAAGGAAGTGCTTGATTATTGTTGATAGGTAAGCCGAGCATGTTGCCTTCTTTTCTCAATCGTTTTTCATATTTTATGAATTTATGATGATGCCTATGATCATTTTCGGTAGATATTAATCAATATATTTAATTTTGCACCTGGCAACAGCAAATTATTGTCAATGAGTAGCATAAAACGGCCGTATTTGCGAGGTAAACAAACACAAATTTTAAGAGGCCAGCAAAGGGGAAATGGGAGTGCAAAAATGATATCAATGACAATGCAGTTTATTATTATCAATTTAAAAAGAAATATCGAATCAATTCATTTTTAATGCAAGTATTAAAACTGTACATGGCTTAATGAAAACCCTATAAAGTTCTTTTTATTCAAGCAAATTTATTTCTTTGATATACAACATATAATTAGGCTTTTAATTTTATCAAATTTCAACAACTTGGACAAGAAACTTAGTTTTGGGAACCAAAAGTATATACCTTACTTTCTGCGAATTATCACTATAATGGAAAATCAGTATGTATTTTTCAAATAAAAGCTTTCTATTTAAAGAAGCTTCATTTCAATTGCACTTTTAGTTTGGATCCTGTAAGTATAATATATAATTATAAACAAGGTTTTGAAGAAATGATATGAATATCCATTGAAATTTTCAAGTTTCAGAACTTTTTTTTATATATGACTACAAAATTTTACTGAAAATTTCAGAAATGTCCTAAAATACATATTTTAGACCATGGCTAAATGAAAATCATTTTAATTCCTTTATGCAAACAAGTTCATATCTTGGGTACTGGAAATACATTACATAAATAAGGTTAAAAGTACTTTCAACAAGTTTGAACATAACACTTTGTTATGGGAGCCAAAATTATATCTTCCTGTCTGTGAATTATCACCATAGTGGAAAATCCGTATGTATCTTTTATATAAAAAGCTTTCCATTTAAATAAGTGTCATTTCAGTAGCATTTTTAGTTTGGATCCTGTAAGTATGATACATAAACAAGGTTTTTAAAAAATAATATGAAGATCCATAGAAATTTGCAAGTTTCAGAAACTTTTCTATATATGTGACTATAAAATGTCCTGAACTGCATATTTTAGACTATGACTAAATGAAAATCGTTTTCAATTTCCTTATGCAAACCAAGTTTATTTCTTGACTATTCTAAAAACATTATACATTAACTAGTTTTTTACTACATTTCAACAATTTTGGACATAATTTTTAGTTCAGGGAGCCAAAATTATACTTTACTATCTTAGAATTATCAACATAGACCAAAATTATACTTTACTATCTTAGAATTATCAACATAGACCAAAATTATACTTTACTATCTTAGAATTATCAACATAGACCAAAATTATACTTTACTATCTTAGAATTATCAACATAGACCAAAATTATACTTTACTATCTTAGAATTATCAACATAGACCAAAATTATACTTTACTATCTTAGAATTATCAACATAGACCAAAATTATACTTTACTATCTTAGAATTATCAACATAGACATGATAGAGGGAAATCAATATGTATTTTTCATATAAAGGCTTTCTATTTAAAGAATTGTCATTTGAACTGCTTTTTATCCCCTCGCCAACGAAGTTGCGAAGGGATATAGTAACGCTACCGTCCGTCCATCCGCCCGTCACATCCTTGTGAACACTCTAGAATCAACATCCTTCAATGGATTTTGACCAAACGTGGTACATACTTAATCCTTAAGAGAATTTGAAACCCTATTGATTTTCAAGGTCAAAGGTCAAGGTCACCGGGTCAAATTTTTACTGCGTAACATCCTTGTGAACACTCTAGAATCAACATCCTTTAATGGATTTTGACCAAACTTGGTACATACTTAGTCCTTAAGAGAATCTGGAACCCTATTGATTTTCAAGGTCGTATGTCAAAGATCAAGGTCACAGGCTAAAATTTTTACCGCATAACATCCTTGTGAACACTAGAATCAACATCCTTCAATGGATTTTTGACAAAACTTGGTACATACTTAGTCCTTAAGATAGCCGAAACCCTATTGATTTTCAAGGTCATAGCCTTATAGGTCAAAGGTCAAGATAACCGGGTCAAAATTTTATCGCGTAACATCCTTGTGAACACTCTAGAATCAACATCCTTCAATGGATTTTGACCAAGCTTGGTACATACTTAGTCCTTAAGAGAATCTGGAACCCTATTGATTTTCAAAGTCAAAGGTCATGGTCACCAGGTCAAATTTTTAGGCGAGGGGATACGCCACGCTTTGCCCTTGTTTAGTTTGGATCTTGTAAGTATGATTAATAAACAAGATTTTTAAGAAATAATGTGAAGATCCATAGCAATTTGCATGTTTCACAGTGTGTGAATTTAACAGTAGACCGATGGCCCATGTCTGTGTTAAAATCATGCAGGTTTTTGTAAAATTATCTAAATTTTTTAGGCAAATTACTACTAAAACTGGTAATTTCAGACAAATGTGATTTTGTAGTGATTGATATTTGTACTTTTGATTTAGATATTCTGACCAAGGTAATTCTAGAGTAGAAGAAATGAGCAGCCATCACATTTCAACGAAACGGATGAAACTGGAGAAATCGAGTTCATTTGTGAACCCATTTGAGAATGTTCATTTTGTTAAAGATTAGACATACATGTATTCTACATTATGTTTATAGGTAACATTGTCAATATTGTTCAACACAGTCACTTGTATAACAGTTTCCTATTAATTATTGTGGCTTGCATAGTGATACTACTAGTAGCTATATTATATATAGGGATCATGTTGGCTTCTGCGTCATCGTTACATTTTCATCAATCCACAAGCTGAAATGGCCAGTCCTCCTTAGCTACTTACGGGAATGAAACCAAACTGGGACAGAATTGACGCACGTCTGGCGCACCAAATTTTTTCCTGGAACTTTGATGTAATTTTGTCTCTTTATATTGTGTTGTGTAGATGTGTGCTGGATAGATGTATAAAGATTTAATATTATTTTTCGTTATACAGCTGCACATCAGAACCATATAGCAAAATTTGTTTCGATATTATACACATACACTGTAATAAACAATTATTTTTTATTCTTACAGTCTCTCAATAGATATTACTGAAGAGGGCAGTGATGTTGGTGATGATTCTGACGATGGAGATTTTGAACCTAGCCTCAACTTCACTCTAAGGTTTGTCATGTTAATTTCATATGTTTCAGTTGTAACTTACATACTTGAAATTTTGTCCTAATAACAGAACCATGCATGATCATATGTCATAGGAGCTTTATTATACCCCCGCTCCACTGGAAAGGGGGAGGTATACTGTTTTACCTCTGTCCGTCCGTTTGTCCCAAGATGTTCATAACATTTTTCTCAGTAATTATTTATGGCAGCAATCTGATATTTGATCATAGGCTTCAGAAGGGTCAATCGAAAGTCGCAAACCCGCTGCGTTGTCCATGGTCAAGTCTGGTAGAAGTCCCATCCGATGAAGGGAAAGACATCAACAACAAATGAAGATCAGGTCTGATTTAGGTAACAGACACCCTGTAACCATTGACCAGCTCGTGATGCCTGCCGTAGAACTTCTTGAGGGATGACCACAACCTAAAATCTGTCTACAAATCACTCAAATCCTTCATAAAGTGGACTTGTAATGATATGTTTAGTTGCTCATTCACTATACATTCGAGATATTCATCTTGAATTGAAAGTTAGGGCTCCATAGATCATAATCTCTATTGTTTTATTCTTGTGAATTACATTGTATGTATTTTTCTACTTCAGGTGGCAGAGAAGTTACAACAAAAAGACAGCTAGATGGTCTGTGCAGCCTGTTAAAGCTGACAAGTCATATTCCTATGTTCCAAGACTATTAAGGGTCATCATTTGTATGAGACTGCAAGATAATGAAGGAATGAATTAACGTGTGCAGTTGGAAGTAGATGATCCCAGAAGAATCTCGGTCCATCTTGCACCAATTCCACAACCTCCAACTCGGGATGATATTGTAGCATCTCAGAAATCCAGATTTGAAGACCAAGACAAAACAATTGACTATATTGTCGCATAAAATAAATTTAGATTGTCACTCTTTGTTTTTCCTGGTCTGACAGAAGTTCTGCACATTTAGAGCAGAAAAGTACCCAAGTCAGGATAATGGGCATTACAAATTGTCCAATGCACAATAATGATAACACTCAGTGTGTTGGTCTAGTTAGTACAAACCAGGACAACTTTTTAGGACCTCACAAGAAACATCTCTGCCAAGTTTGGTTAAATTCTGTTCGGCTGTTCTCAAGAAGAAGATGAAAATGTTGTTTCCCATAGGGTTTCAATGCAAACTTTGACCTCCGCTGGTGGCTATTTTGAATTTTCAAATGGCGCAAACAGTAACAACACATGTTAAAGACATTCATAGGAACATATATACCAGATTCCCATTCAATCCCTTCAGCGGTTCTTGAGAAGAAGTTTCTTGAAAATCGACCAATCAGAATTTTCAGTCACATGGTGGCCATGTTTTTTGACGAATCTGCACAAAAGTAACAACTCTTGTGTAGGACCTCATAGAAAACATCTCTGCCAAGTTTGGTTTTGAATTATATAAAAGACTGTCAGTCCATTTTAGAAGAAGTTGTCAGTGCTGATAGAACAAAAAATAATAATAAGATGGCAAAACTTTCAAATTAAATTTACAATTCCAACTGACCAACTTGTGAAATTAACAACTCATTAGGGTTGATTTAATTTTTATTTTTGGTGTTTTAACGCCACTTTCAGCAATATTTCAGCTATATCATGGCGACCAGTTTTAGTGGTGGAGGAAACCAGAGTACCCAGACAACCACCGACCATAGGTAAGCAAGTGGTAAACTTTATCATTAGGGTATATGGGATAAAATACAAAATATTTCATGAACAAGTTTTAATTAAATCGTCTAGGAATGAAACCCTTGTATTTTCCATATAGATCAGGATATGTGTCCCTAATTTTCCAAGTACAACAGCTTGGGATCACACGTCTGACCCCAGCTCCAAGTCGGCCATGTGCCCAAATGGTATACTGGCGGTAGGCTGCATACCTATTGGATCTGTTGTAATCCTCGTCATGGGGCATTACTACAAGTTCCTCTCGAAACATTCTAGCAACCCCCAACACTTCCTCATCAAGGACAATCCGATCAAAGTCCTGTAATAAAGACAAGAGATTTAATAAAAACAGAGTAAAGACAGATGGTTATACATTCATCTAGAAAAATGAGCTTTATTTAAAAAAGAAATATAATTCATTATAAGTGAAATAGTTTGCACAAATTCAGTTTAGAGAAATAAAAAAAAGTCTTATTTTGGAAGGAAAGATTTTCTCGTGGGACTTTCTTATGACCACAGTTTTATTTCGTTTTTTTGTTGGTATATGGGAGAACCATTTTGGTCTTGCAAATTTTTTTTATCAATTTACCCCTCAAGCTATTCAATTTTAATTTTATGGTTTTTTTCCTAAAAAATATTTTGATTCTGAATCTTTGGCTGGACAGGAGAAAAAAATATATTCCGACTTGACATTTTCACAGTATAATCATATACTTGCCAATTTCACAGTATAATCGTATACAAAATTTTGAAGAAAAAAAAATTATTCCAGCACTTCGCCAATCCAATTAAAATTAGATCTACGCACTTGCTCCCTATTTTAGATCTAATTATACCCCCGCTCCCCGAAGGGGGAGGGGGGTATACTGTTTTACCTCTGTCCGTCCGTCCTTCCAAAATATTTTTCGTCACATTTTTCTCAGCAACTATTGATGGCAGAAATCTGATATTTGGTCACAAGCTTCACATAGGTATGCCATATCGTGGGAAGCGTTTTTGGAACCATCAGATTCCTACTTCTTGTTTGCCGACTTAGTTGGTTTTTATCCACATTGAACATATATGCACATTTTTCTCAACAACTATTGATGGCAGAAATCTGGTATTTGGTCACAAGCTTCATATAGGTACCCCATATCATGGGAAGTGGCAGGGGTATCATAAGTGAGAATTAGATCACAGTTCACCTTGTTTTAATTAGATTGGCACTTCGCCGGAAAATAAGAAAATATGATTTCTGTGGCGTCTGAAAAAAACATTTCTACGTGACATAGCCCCCTTCAAGGTAAATGGTCAGTCCCATATTATTTTGCAGCAACTGTCTTGTGGAACTAGAAGTAAGGTCTCTTTTGTTTCTAATCCAGCCCAAATTTCTCTGAAACATTCCAGTCAATTAACAAATAAAACAACACTGGCTACGTCATTCGTTTTTATCAGACATGTCAGTATTTCACTGTGTTCTACATGTATGTCTCTGTTTTTATATTGTCGGTAAACTGGCTAAAATAAATTAATTTAACACGTGTATCAAAATCTCGGGGAACAACTTCATAACTTATAAGAAGAAAAAAACTAATTTAGTTATTTTTAACGTCGGCAAAAATTTCCGATCGAAAATACGTAGTTGAGCTTGTCCCCATAGGGTGCCTCCTGGCATGTTTTCAATGGTTATCGTGGAAATATCGGCTGAATCTGTTAAGGCATGTAGTTTTCATCAAAGAAAATCTATTCCTGATAAAGAAATTATTTATTCTACGTCTTTTAGATACAATCGGTTCGCAAATAGCTTTTTTCCTCAACTTTTATAGAAACTTACCTCAATATCCATGCTGCAGCATCCGGGCTACTGACATAAAAATAGATAAATAAATAGAGTTGGCCTCGCCCAGGTCAGTGCATAATTAATTAGCTTCCGGTAACGATGGTCAGCTTTTTTAGTCGAAAAAACAACGTTTCGGAGCGTATTCATCAATAATTCGATGTTTAATCTTCATTTTATGAAGGTCAGTACGGAAATCGACAATAATTTTGGGTATGAAAAAATTACGCAGCTGGTAGACAATATCCCTTTAAGTCAGTAGTACGTGATTGCAAACGGATGGTAAGTTAGGTTTACATATCATACATTGAACGGTAGAAAAAATAAATGTATATATAACGTATGAAAACTGGGAAAAAAATAGTTCCTGACATTGACCTTAATAAAAACGTAGATATCAAATTTAGTGTGTATGGCGCGTTTCTGGAATAACCTTCATAAGGTACGTTACTTAGTGTATCAATTTAATAACACGCTCGTAATCGAAAACTTCGTCAATGTAAGATTATTGAATGACTTGTTTATGAGTCACAGTACTTTGTTATTTAATTATTTTGTTCTTGGATTTTGTGCTATACAGTTTTGTCTTTTATGGTTATCATGGTTACCAAAGTATACATAGTTTCATGTTTGTTTGTGTGACAATCAACACTAGATTTAATACAATTGTATTGCTGCTACTAGAAAGAATAAAACTACGACATTCATACACACCGTTCAAGTTAATGTTAATATAGTAATTTTTGTGAATGCATTAGTTTATGGGTTAAAGTTGGTCTATTCGCGCTTTTCCGATCTCCAGATTTAAGAATAAGATATATTAATTGCACTTTCGTTCCACAACTTATCTTTGAAAATACTTCAGAGATCACACAATTCTTGAATTTATACACTAATTAAGGTTATTCACAATGAATATGAGATCTCTTTCGCACATAGATTACAACTATATTTGGAATAATTTATCAAATTTCTTATCAATCATTTCATTTTTTCTGATAAAATAGAATAGGAAGAAAAAATATCCGTCTTAATGATTGATTAATTATTGCTTGCTTAGCATTCAGAAAAAAATGTAATGCATAGTCAGAACGAGAGAAAAATCAAAAACATAAAAAAACCTTTGACAACGAGTAAATCGATAAGACAGTGAAGCCGATACCCGTATGTACATGTATATCCGCCACAGACATAATGTCGGTGATATCCAGACAAAACCACACTTACATTTAAGACATCCGTCATCATCCATGGTTAGCTTGTCCAATAGTTAATAAACCTTGAATTTAAGACACAAACCCTACTAACATAGATATAATGTTATTTTCATCTTACCAGTTGATATACAGAAATATGGAGATGGAATTTTATTACGTTTGTTTCGTTTCATTTCACTGTTATCCCATGATGTAGATGTCTTACAATTATTGTTATGGTAAAATATATTTACGGGATTACAAAATATATGTTATTGTGTTATTTGCAACATTCGTCTGATCTACTGGTTGGTCTTCTGTTGTCTGTCTAGGTTCAGGTTCATAACTGTGTGACTCTGTTCCTAATAGCGGTTTATATCATCTTATTTGTGACACAATAAGGTTAATTGTTGTCATGGCTTTCCTTGTTACTATTGTTACCGTTGAGTTCCATAATCATTGTACACGTTGATATATCACATATTTATTATTGATTACATGCTGGACCTCAATATATTAAAATAAGAGTAGTGACCCCATGAACCTAATTAATTTGATCCCAAATCACGACTGCTGAGATCTGCGTCATGTCTTGTTGCATGTTTCAGCTTACAATGAACGGGAGATATTTTCATTATTGTAGATAATGGAATTGTCGATAGTCGCTGTTACAAAATCTTTTGATCTTTGCAAATTTACATTTGATATTATACTCTATCATTGTTTGTATTTGTCTTTTTGGTTTGCTCTAAGGTGTGTTTGTATTTGTCTTTTGGTTTGTTCTAAGGTTTGTTCTAAGGTGTGTTTGCATTTGTCTTTTGGTTAGCTCTAAGGTGTGTTTGTATTTGTCTTTTGGTTTGTTCTAAGGTGTGTTTGCATTTGTCTTTTGGTTAGCTCTAAGGTGTGTTTGCATTTGTCTTTTGGTTTGTTCTAAGGTGTATTTGTATTTGTCTTTTGGGTTGTTCTAAGGTGTGCTTGTATTTGTCTTTTGGTTTGTTCTAAGGTGTGTTTGTATTTGTCTTTTGGTTAGCTCTAAGGTGTGGTTGTATTTGTCTTTTGGTTAGCTCTAAGGTGTGGTTGTATTTGTCTTATGGTTTGTTCTAAGGTGTGTTTGCATTTGTCTTTTGGTTTGTTCTAATGTGTGTTTGTATTTGTCTTTTGGTTTTTCTAAGGTGTGTTTGTATTTGTCTTTTGGTTTGTTCTAAGGTGTGCTTGTATTTGTCTAATGGTTAGCTCTAAGGTGTGTTTGTATTTGTCCCTTGGTTTGCTCTAAGGTGTGTTTGTATTTGTCGCTTGGTTTGCTCTATGGTCTGTTTGTACTAGTCTCTTGGCTTGCTCTATGGTGTGTTTGTATTTGTCTTTTGGTTTGCTCTAGGGCGTGTTTTTATTTGTCTCGTGGTTTGTTCTATGGTGTGTTTGTATTTGTCTTTTGGTTTGCTCTAAGGTGTGTTTGTGTTTGTCTCGTGGTTTGCTCGAAGGTGTGTTTGTATTTGTCTTTTGGCTTGCTCTAGGATGTCTTTGCATTTGTCTTTTGGTTTGCTCTAAGGTGTGTTTGTGTTTGTCTCGTGGTTTGCTCTAAGATGTGTTTGTATTTGTCTCGTGGTTTGCTCGAAGGTGTGTTTGTATTTGTCTTTTGGTTTGCTCTAGGGTGTGTTTGTATTAGTCTCTTGGCTTGCTCTATGATGTGTTTGTATGTGTCTTTTGGTTTGCTCTATGATGTGTTTGTATTAGTCTCTTGGCTTGCTCTATGGTGTGTTTGTATTTGTCTCTTGGCTTGCTCTATGGTGTGTTTGTATTTGTCGCTTGGTTTGCTCTATGATGTGTTTGTATTTGTTTCGTGGTTTTGTTCTATGGTGTGTTTGTATTTTATTTTTGGTTTGCTCAAGGGTGTGTTTGTATTTGTCTTTTGGTTTGCCCTAAGGTGTGTTTGTATTTGTCTCGTGGTTTGCTCTATGGTGTGTTTGTATTTTCTCTTGGATTGCTCTATGGTGTGTTTGTGTTTGTCTTTTGGCTTGCTCTTAGGTGTGTTTGTATTTTAATCTCTTGGATTGCTCTCTGTTGTGTTTGTATTTGTCTTTTGGTTTGATCTAAGGTGTGATTGTATTTGTCTTTTGGTTTGCTTCATGTTGTGTTTGTATTTGTCTTATGGTTAGCTCTAAGGTGTGTTTGTATTTTTCTTTAACTTGCTCTAAGGTGTGTTTGTATTTTAATCTCTTGGATTGCTCTATGTTGTGTTTGGATTTGTCTTTTGGTTTGATCTAAGGTGTGTTTGTATTTGTCTTTTAGTTGGCTCTATGGTGTATTTGTATTTGTCTCTTGGTTAGCAGTAGGGTGTTTTTGTATTTGTCTTTGGGTTGCTCTAAGGTGTGCTTGCATTTGTTTTTTGGTTTGTTCTCAGGTGTTTTTGTATTTGTCTATTGGCTTGCTCTAGGATGTGTTGTATTTGTCTTTTGGTTTGTTAGAAGGTGTGTTTGTATTTCTCTTTTGGTTTGTTCTAAGGTGAGTTTGTATTTGTCTTTTGGTTAGCTCTAGGGCGTGTTTGTATTTTTCTTTTGGTTTGCTCTAGGGCGTGTTTTTATTTGTCTCGTGGTTTGTTCAATGGTGTGTTTGCATTTGTCTTTTGGTTTCCTCTAAGGTGTGTTTGCATTTGTCTTTTGGTTTGTTCTAAGGTGTATTTGTATTTGTCTTTTGGGTTGTTCTAAGGTGTGCTTGTATTTGTCTTTTGGTTTGTTCTAAGGTGTGTTTGTATTTGTCTTTTGGTTAGCTCTAAGGTGTGGTTGTATTTGTCTTTTGGTTAGCTCTAAGGTGTGGTTGTATTTGTCTTATGGTTTGTTCTAAGGTGTGTTTGCATTTGTCTTTTGGTTTGTTCTAATGTGTGTTTGTATTTGTCTTTTGGTTTTTCTAAGGTGTGTTTGTATTTGTCTTTTGGTTTGTTCTAAGGTGTGCTTGTATTTGTCTAATGGTTAGCTCTAAGGTGTGTTTGTATTTGTCCCTTGGTTTGCTCTAAGGTGTGTTTGTATTTGTCGCTTGGTTTGCTCTATGGTCTGTTTGTACTAGTCTCTTGGCTTGCTCTATGGTGTGTTTGTATTTGTCTTTTGGTTTGCTCTAGGGCGTGTTTTTATTTGTCTCGTGGTTTGTTCTATGGTGTGTTTGTATTTGTCTTTTGGTTTGCTCTAAGGTGTGTTTGTGTTTGTCTCGTGGTTTGCTCGAAGGTGTGTTTGTATTTGTCTTTTGGCTTGCTCTAGGATGTCTTTGCATTTGTCTTTTGGTTTGCTCTAAGGTGTGTTTGTGTTTGTCTCGTGGTTTGCTCTAAGATGTGTTTGTATTTGTCTCGTGGTTTGCTCGAAGGTGTGTTTGTATTTGTCTTTTGGTTTGCTCTAGGGTGTGTTTGTATTAGTCTCTTGGCTTGCTCTATGATGTGTTTGTATGTGTCTTTTGGTTTGCTCTATGATGTGTTTGTATTAGTCTCTTGGCTTGCTCTATGGTGTGTTTGTATTTGTCTCTTGGCTTGCTCTATGGTGTGTTTGTATTTGTCACTTGGTTTGCTCTATGATGTGTTTGTATTTGTTTCGTGGTTTTGTTCTATGGTGTGTTTGTATTTTATTTTTGGTTTGCTCAAGGGTGTGTTTGTATTTGTCTTTTGGTTTGCCCTAAGGTGTGTTTGTATTTGTCTCGTGGTTTGCTCTATGGTGTGTTTGTATTTTCTCTTGGATTGCTCTATGGTGTGTTTGTGTTTGTCTTTTGGCTTGCTCTTAGGTGTGTTTGTATTTTAATCTCTTGGATTGCTCTCTGTTGTGTTTGTATTTGTCTTTTGGTTTGATCTAAGGTGTGATTGTATTTGTCTTTTGGTTTGCTTCATGTTGTGTTTGTATTTGTCTTATGGTTAGCTCTAAGGTGTGTTTGTATTTTTCTTTAACTTGCTCTAAGGTGTGTTTGTATTTTAATCTCTTGGATTGCTCTATGTTGTGTTTGGATTTGTCTTTTGGTTTGATCTAAGGTGTGTTTGTATTTGTCTTTTAGTTGGCTCTATGGTGTATTTGTATTTGTCTCTTGGTTAGCAGTAGGGTGTTTTTGTATTTGTCTTTGGGTTGCTCTAAGGTGTGCTTGCATTTGTTTTTTGGTTTGTTCTCAGGTGTTTTTGTATTTGTCTATTGGCTTGCTCTAGGATGTGTTGTATTTGTCTTTTGGTTTGTTAGAAGGTGTGTTTGTATTTCTCTTTTGGTTTGTTCTAAGGTGAGTTTGTATTGGTCTTTTGGTTAGCTCTAGGGCGTGTTTGTATTTTTCTTTTGGTTTGCTCTAGGGCGTGTTTTTATTTGTCTCGTGGTTTGTTCAATGGTGTGTTTGCATTTGTCTTTTGGTTTGCTCTAAGGTGTGTTTGCATTTGTCTTTTGGTTTGTTCTAAGGTGTATTTGTATTTGTCTTTTGGGTTGTTCTAAGGTGTGCTTGTATTTGTCTTTTGGTTTGTTCTAAGGTGTGTTTGTATTTGTCTTTTGGTTAGCTCTAAGGTGTGGTTGTATTTGTCTTTTGGTTAGCTCTAAGGTGTGGTTGTATTTGTCTTATGGTTTGTTCTAAGGTGTGTTTGCATTTGTCTTTTGGTTTGTTCTAATGTGTGTTTGTATTTGTCTTTTGGTTTTTCTAAGGTGTGTTTGTATTTGTCTTTTGGTTTGTTCTAAGGTGTGCTTGTATTTGTCTAATGGTTAGCTCTAAGGTGTGTTTGTATTTGTCCCTTGGTTTGCTCTAAGGTGTGTTTGTATTTGTCGCTTGGTTTGCTCTATGGTCTGTTTGTACTAGTCTCTTGGCTTGCTCTATGGTGTGTTTGTATTTGTCTTTTGGTTTGCTCTAGGGCGTGTTTTTATTTGTCTCGTGGTTTGTTCTATGGTGTGTTTGTATTTGTCTTTTGGTTTGCTCTAAGGTGTGTTTGTGTTTGTCTCGTGGTTTGCTCGAAGGTGTGTTTGTATTTGTCTTTTGGCTTGCTCTAGGATGTCTTTGCATTTGTCTTTTGGTTTGCTCTAAGGTGTGTTTGTGTTTGTCTCGTGGTTTGCTCTAAGATGTGTTTGTATTTGTCTCGTGGTTTGCTCGAAGGTGTGTTTGTATTTGTCTTTTGGTTTGCTCTAGGGTGTGTTTGTATTAGTCTCTTGGCTTGCTCTATGATGTGTTTGTATGTGTCTTTTGGTTTGCTCTATGATGTGTTTGTATTAGTCTCTTGGCTTGCTCTATGGTGTGTTTGTATTTGTCTCTTGGCTTGCTCTATGGTGTGTTTGTATTTGTCGCTTGGTTTGCTCTATGATGTGTTTGTATTTGTTTCGTGGTTTTGTTCTATGGTGTGTTTGTATTTTATTTTTGGTTTGCTCTAGGGTGTGTTTGTATTTGTCTTTTGGTTTGCCCTAAGGTGTGTTTGTATTTGTCTCGTGGTTTGCTCTATGGTGTGTTTGTATTTTCTCTTGGATTGCTCTATGGTGTGTTTGTGTTTGTCTTTTGGCTTGCTCTTAGGTGTGTTTGTATTTTAATCTCTTGGATTGCTCTCTGTTGTGTTTGTATTTTTCTTTTGGTTTGCTCTAGGGCGTGTTTTTATTTGTCTCGTGGTTTGTTCTATGGTGTGTTTGCATTTGTCTTTTGGTTTGCTCTAAGGTGTGTTTGCATTTGTCTTTTGGTTTGTTCTAAGGTGTATTTGTATTTGTCTTTTGGGTTGTTCTAAGGTGTGCTTGTATTTGTTTTTTGGTTTGTTCTAAGGTGTGTTTGTATTTGTCTTTTGGTTAGCTCTAAGGTGTGGTTGTATTTGTCTTTTGGTTAGCTCTAAGGTGTGGTTGTATTTGTCTTATGGTTTGTTCTAAGGTGTGTTTGCATTTGTCTTTTGGTTTGTTCTAATGTGTGTTTGTATTTGTCTTTTGGTTTTTCTAAGGTGTGTTTGTATTTGTCTTTTGGTTTGTTCTAAGGTGTGCTTGTATTTGTCTAATGGTTAGCTCAAAGGTGTGTTTGTATTTGTCCCTTGGTTTGCTCTAAGGTGTGTTTGTATTTGTCGCTTGGTTTGCTCTATGGTCTGTTTGTACTAGTCTCTTGGCTTGCTCTATGGTGTGTTTGTATTTGTCTTTTGGTTTGCTCTAGGGCGTGTTTTTATTTGTCTCGTGGTTTGTTCTATGGTGTGTTTGTATTTGTCTTTTGGTTTGCTCTATGATGTGTTTGTATTTGTTTCGTGGTTTTGTTCTATGGTGTGTTTGTATTTTATTTTTGGTTTGCTCTAGGGTGTGTTTGTATTTGTCTTTTGGTTTGCCCTAAGGTGTGTTTGTATTTGTCTCGTGGTTTGCTCTATGGTGTGTTTGTATTTTCTCTTGGATTGCTCTATGGTGTGTTTGTGTTTGTCTTTTGGCTTGCTCTTAGGTGTGTTTGTATTTAATCTCTTGGGTTGCTCTCTGTTGTGTTTGTATTTGTCTTTTGGTTTGATCTAAGGTGTGATTGTATTTGTCTTTTGGTTTGCTTCATGTTGTGTTTGTATTTGTCTTATGGTTAGCTCTAAGGTGTGTTTGTATTTGTCTTTTGGCTTGCTCTAAGGTGTGTTTGTATTTTAATCTCTTGGATTGCTCTATGTTGTGTTTGGATTTGTCTTTTGGTTTGATCTAAGGTGTGTTTGTATTTGTCTTTTAGTTGGCTCTATGGTGTATTTGTATTTGTCTCTTGGTTAGCAGTAGGGTGTTTTTGTATTTGTCTTTGGGTTGCTCTAAGGTGTGCTTGCATTTGTTTTTTGGTTTGTTCTCAGGTGTTTTTGTATTTGTCTATTGGCTTGCTCTAGGATGTGTTGTATTTGTCTTTTGGTTTGTTAGAAGGTGTGTTTGTATTTCTCTTTTGATTTGTTCTAAGGTGAGTTTGTATTGGTCTTTTGGTTAGCTCTAGGGCGTGTTTGTATTTGTCTTTTGGATTGCTCTATGGTGTGTTTGTATTTTTCTTTTGGTTTGCTCTAGGGCGTGTTTTTATTTGTCTCGTGGTTTGTTCTATGGTGTGTTTGCATTTGTCTTTTGGTTTGCTCTAAGGTGTGTTTGTGTTTGTCTCGTGGTTTGCTCTAAGATGTGTTAGTATTTGTCTCGTGGTTTGCTCTAGGGTGTGTTTGTATTTGTCTTTTGGTTTGCTCTAGGGTGTGTTTGTATTTGTCTCTTGGCTTGCTCTATGGTCTGTTTGTACTAGTCTCTTGGCTTGCTCTATGATGTGTTTGTATTTGTCTTTTGGTTTGCTCTAGGGTGTGTTTGTATTAGTCTCTTGGCTTGCTCTATGATGTGTTTGTATTTGTCGCTTGGTTTGCTCTAGGGTGTGTTTGTATTTGTCTTTTGGTTTGCTCTATGGTTTGTTTGTATTTGTCTTTTGGTTTGCTCTAGGGTGTGTTTGTATTAGTCTCTTGGCTTGCTCTATGATGTGTTTGTATTTGTCACTTGGTTTGCTCTATGATGTGTTTGTATTTGTCTCTTGGCTTGCTCTATGATGTGTTTGTATTAGTCTCTTCGCTTGCTCTATGGTGTGTTTGTATTAGTCTCTTGGCTTGCTCTATGATGTGTTTGTATTTGTCTCTTGGCTTGCTCTATGATGTGTTTGTATTTGTCTCTTGGCTTGCTCTATGATGTGTTTGTATTTGTCGCTTGGTTTGCTCTAGGGTGTGTTTGTATTTGTCTCGTGGATTGATCTAAGGTGTGTTTGTATTTTCTCTTGGAATGCTCTAAGGTGTGTTTGTATTTGTCTTTTGGTTTGTTCTAAGGTGTGTTTGTATTTTTCTTTTGGTTTGTTCTAAGGTGTGTTTGTATTTGTCTTTTGGTTTGCTGTATGATGTGTTTGTATGTGTCTTATGGTTATCTCTAAGGTGTGTTTGCATTTGTCTCTTGGTTTGCTCTAAGGTGTATTTATATTTGTCTTTTGGCTCGCTTTAAGGTGTGTTTGTATTGGTCTAATGGTTAGCACTAAGGTGTGTTTGCATTTCTCTTTTGGTTTATTCTAAGGTGTGTTTGTGTTTGTCCTTTGGTTTGCTTGATGGTGTGTTTGTATTTGTCTTATGGTTAGCTCTAAGGTGTGTTTGTATTTGTCTTTTGATTTGCTCTAAGGTTTGTTTGTATTTGTCTAATGGTTAGCTCTAAGGTGTGTTTGTAATTGTGTCTTGGTTTGCTCTAAGGTGTGTTTGTATTTGTCCTTTGGCTTGCTCTAAGGTGTGTTTGTATTTTAATCTCTTGAATTGCTCTATGGTGTGTTTGTAATTGTCTTTTCGTTTGATCTAAGGTGTGTTTGTATTTGTCTTTTGTTGGTTCGCTCTATGGTGTATTTGTATTTGTCTCTTGGTTACCACTAGGGTGTGTTTGTATTTGTCTTTTTGATTGCTCTAAGGTGTCCTTGTATTTGTCTTTTGGCTTGCTCTAAGGTGTGCTCGCATTTGTTTTTTGGTTTGCTCTCAGGTGTTTTTGTATTTGTCTTTTGGCTTGCTCTAGGATGTGTTGTACTAGTCTTTTCGTTTGTTCGAAGGTGTGTTTGTGTTTGTCTTTTGGTTTGTTCTAAGTTGAGTTTGTATTTGTCTTTTGGTTAGCTCTAGGGGGTGTTTTTATTTGTCTTTTGGATTGCTCTAAGGTGTGCTTGAATTTATCTTTTGGTTTGCTCTAAGGTGTGCTTGTATTTGTCTTTTTGATATTTCTAAGGTGTGCTTGTATTTATCTTTTGGAATGCTCTAAGGTGTGCTTGTATTTATCTTTTGGATTGCTCTAAGGTGTTTTGGTATTTGTCTTTTGGCTTGCTCTAGGATGTGTTTGTATTTTTCTTTTGGTTTGTTTAAAGGTGTGTTTCCGTTTTTCTCTTGGTTTTCTATAGGGTGTGTTTGCATTTGTCTTTTGGGTTGCTCTATTGTGTGTTTGTATTTGCCTTATGGTTTGCTCTTAGGAGTGCTTGTAATTGTCTTTTGGATTGCTCTACGGTGTGATTGTATTTGTCTTTTGGATTGCTCTAAGGTGTGCTCGCATTTGTTTTTTTGGTTTGCTCTAAGGTGTGTTTGTATTTGTCTTTTGGCTTGCTCTGGGATGTCTTTGTATTTGTCTTTTGGTTTGTTCTAAGGTGTGTTTGTGTTTGTCTCTTGGTTTACTCTTCAGCGTTTTTGTATTTGTCTTTTGGCTTGCTCTAGGAAGTGTTTGTATTTGTCTTTTGGTTTGTTCTAAGGTGTGTTTGTGTTTGTCTCTTGGTTTGCTCTAGGGTGTGTTTGTATTTGTCTTTTGGCTTGCTCTACGATGTCTTTGTATTTGTCTTTTGGTTTGTTCTAAGGTGTGTTTGTGTTTGTCTCTTGGTTTGCTATAGGGTGTGTTTGTATTTGTCTTTTGGCTTGCTCTAGGATGTCTTTGTATTTGTCTTTTGGTTTGTTCTAAGGTGTGTTTGTGTTTGTCTCTTGGTTTGCTCTAGGGTGTGTTTGTATTTGTCTTTTGGCTTGCTCTAGGATGTCGTTGTATTTGTCTTTTGGTTTGTTCTAAGGTGTGTTTGTGTTTGTCTCTTGGTTTGCTCTAGGGTGTGTTTGCATTTGTCTTTTGGTTTGCTCTATGGTATTTTTGTATTTGTCTTTTTGTTTGTTCTTAGGTGTGTTTGCATTTGTCTCTTGGTTTGCTCTAGGGTGTGTTTGTATTTGTCTTTTGGCTTGCTCTAGGATGTCTTTGTATTTGTCTTTTGGTTTGTTCTAAGGTGTGTTTGTGTTTGTCTCTTGGTTTGCTATAGGGTGTGTTTGTATTTGTCTTTTGGCTTGCTCTAGGATGTCTTTGTATTTGTCTTTTGGTTTGTTCTAAGGTGTGTTTGTGTTTGTCTCTTGGTTTGCTCTAGGGTGTGTTTGTATTTGTCTTTTGGCTTGCTCTAGGATGTCTTTGTATTTGTCTTTTGGTTTGTTCTAAGGTGTGTTTGTGTTTGTCTCTTGGTTTGCTATAGGGTGTGTTTGCATTTGTCTTTTGGTTTGCTCTATGGTGTTTTCGTATTTGTCTTTTTGTTTGTTCTTAGGTGTGTTTGCATTTTTCGCTTGGTTTGCTCTAGGGTGTGTTTGTATTTGTCACTCGGTTTGCTCTAGGGTGTGTTTGTATTTGTCACTCGGTTTGCTCTAAGGTGTGCTTGCAATTGATTTTTGGTTTGCTCTAGGGTGTGCTTGTATTTGTGTTTTTGTTTGCTCTAAGGTGTGTTTATATTTATGGTTTAGCTTGCTCTAAGGTGTGTTTGTATTTGTCATTTGACTTAGTATAATGTGTGCTTGTACTTTTATTTTGGGTTACTCTATTGTGTATTTGTATGTGTCTTTTGGTTTGCTCTAATGTGTGTTTGTATTTGTTTTTTGGTTTTGCTCTAAGGTGTGTTTGTATTTGTTTTTTGATTGCTCTATGGTGTATTTATATTTGTCTTTTTGTTTGCTCTAGGGTGTGTTCAGATTTGTATTTTGGTTTGCTTTAGGGTGTGTTCGCATGTATCTTTTGGTTTGCTCTAGGGCGTGTTCGTATATCTTTTGGTTGGCACTAGGGTGTGTTCGCATTTGTCTTTTGGTTTGGTCTAGGGTGTGTTTGTATATGTCTTTTGGCTTGATCTAGGGTGTGTTCGTATGCGTCTGATGGTTTGCTCTAGGGTATGTTCGTATTTGTATTTTGGTTTGCTCTGTAATCGCTGGTTACTCTTAATTTACCGAGAGTTTCAGGATTCATATATATGTTGTTTGTGTTAAGGTTTTGTTAATTATTGTATTTACATCAAAACCAAAGATATGTGATTTAATTAATGAATATTGATCAATTATTTCATTCTGCTCTACTTATGACGTATGAAGAACACAAAATCATAATAGAAGAATTAATTAAATGAGGAATGTAATTGCTAATCTGGTTTGATTACTACTTTCACTGATATCTAGCTTATGTATCACTAAGTCAGATTAAGTGGCATCGAGATCCACTCCTAGATTTACAATTACAATTACTATTTCCTTTAACAAAATAATCCCATTAACATATCCGACCTGATTGTAATAGTAATACTAGAAGTATGGTTTCAATAACACTCAAAATCATCTTGTCAAGGCACAATATCTAGTTATCAGTAGGGACAAATTATCTTTATTTATAAGGTATAATTGCGCATCTTTTGACAGGCTCATGGAGTTGGTAGATTCCAACATGATGATTGATAATTAACCCATGGATTTATATTGCTGAATTCTTTAGATTTAAACTCCAAGACAAATTAAATGTGAACCTTCGTTTAATCATATTGCTGTATCTTTAATATATCATTAATCTAAATATACTGCATCAGAGTTACCATTCCTACTATTAATGTGGCACAATTGAAAAGTCAATGTTTAATCGTGTCCCCAATGTATCTATTACTTAATGCTTGTCATTATCTAGCTATATAAACTGTACATGGTCCCTTAAGTATTCTATAGTTAGCATTAAAACAAGACAGACGTGCATTTTCCTCGTAGTCAAATGTTGAACCTGACTAACACAGAGTACTCATATCCGGGAGAGATTTTCAAACAACAAGAACATCTAACTGATAAACAGAACGAATCAACATCAATGCTCCAGAAGGAATAGTATTTCATATCATATTAATGGACTCCCTTGAAAAAAATCATAATTAACAAAGATAGTTATCTGGAGAAATTACATGTATTTACTTTCAATAATACTCATTGTAGGATGTCCATCTATCTAAGGAGTCCAGGACAGTTCAGCCAAGATCATCAACTACATCTCGAAGCAGTTTTTCTACAGTGTCACGAGGTAGCGTCAAAAGTGATCCCTTTGCCGAAGAAACAAGCAGTATTAGTGCACGAAGTGACACAAGTGTTGACAGCTTCGTGTTTGACCCATCTGTCGGTAAGTATATATTTCGCTTGCTTTTATTGTTTTAACGAACAGCTTTAAGGTTCAAGAGAACAAATATATATACGACAAATCAACTTTTCCATCTCCATGACACACTCAACATTAAGGAGGTAAAAACACAGGATCGCTCGGAATCATAATATTGTATCTGAATGGAGGTACACGTCTATACCTGATGGACTTGTTTCAGTGAATGCAAATAAGCGTCTTAGTCTAGAACGAATCGGACATCATCATCATCCCATCGAATGTAGCTTGTTCACGCCATGATTCAGCATTACATTTGGTGTTAATCAACGATCACTCACTCAATAAACATCCACATCCATTTGATGATCATGTTATACCTTAATTATGGTGTTCGTTTGAGTGTGGACATATTAGTCGTCTTTATCATCAGTATCACATATTATATAAAGATATTTTGAAAATAAGTGCCCGGCAATATAGTACAAGACATTCAAATCTAAATTCAATGTTTCGTTTCAGGTGTTATACGACTGGATTTGTACCCCAGGAAAGATGCTGTACTACAACAATCATCTTTAGATCAATGTCAAGGTCGTTTACATATCAGACTAAAATATGACTTTAGAACTTCAGACGTGGTCATCCACTTAATAGAAGGTAATCTAAATAATGATCGACTATTGGTTTGATAACGGAAAATACGTAACTAAGCTAAGGCATAGAAAAAACCTGAACTAGTTTTAATCATTTATCTATAACCAAGGGCCTATTAGATGAATAGTCTTGAATTAGTAAAAATACATTTATCTGAAAGTTATCTTGATAACAGTTCTATTTGGTAAGCCGTTTTATTATCTTTGAAAGGTGATATTCTCATCAAAAATATATTTTCTTAAATTAAAGAAGAAGTAAGCCTACCACAGTTTGTTGCTTGAACCAACGTAATATTGCTTGGCTTTATATTGCTTTCAGTAGTTTGAGGATGTTCGTGTTGTTGGTAGAATTAACAATCAAATTTAAATTCCTTTCATCATAAAATATCACTTGTAGCATCATGCATAGCAATGAACTTCTTTAATCAGTAATTTTCTATTGGCGTATTGCAGGAATATACAGTCATTATCGCGAGATATAATATAGTTGTACTCAACGCGAAACGGATGAGACATGACTAGGAAGTCTGAAATTTCTCTGCGTTTCTAAGAGTCGTTTATATACAATTAGTATTCCACAACAATGTACATATATGAATTTTTTCCTAATAGGAGTCAATAAAATTATTTTTTATTTTTTAATTTTGTCTCCTTTTTACGAGCTCTCCGGAAAATTGAACTTTCATCATGTGGTTTTACTTTGTCTGGAAATCATCGTCTTCGCTCATATTTCACATATCAAATTAAATGTTGAAAAACAAATACTCTCTTATTTTATTTTTTCAATCATAAAGCGTATTACAAATTCGTTCTGATATCAATCACACCGCTTAGTTTGAAAAACAGATGTCATAGCACGTAATTTTCGAGTCATTTGTGTACTGCTTGCTTGATATATTATTGAGCTGATATTTCAGACATTTTAAACCATCTAACGTTAATTTGATATAAATAACTTGAAAATATGTTCATTTTCCAGCTCAGGAACTCTGCTTGCCAGAAGCCAGAGAAGCGGAAGTTAGCTTTGGCGACCCCTACGTAAGAATCTGCATGTCACCGGAAGTTGATGAAAGGATTCGTCAATCATCTGTCAAGAGAAAGACGTGTAATCCATTCTTTAATGAATATTTCAAATTCCCAGTGACATTTGACGATGTTCGGGATAAGCAAATTGTTTTTCTTATCTATGATTACGACAAATATTCCAGACACAAATGTATAGGAGAAGTTCAAGTAGACTTGGGTAAAATAGATGTTAGTAACAGCGTGGAGATGTGGTGTGACATACAAAGACACCAAAAGGTAATTTTAGGAGAAGAACCTGTAATTATCAGCAATTTATAAAAAATTTACGGCCCTCCTACTTGATCATAAAAATAGATATATAATTGACACACACTGACATGTTATAATCTTTTTGATGATACAAGAAAATGACATTTCATATTGTGACGAAACAAGCAATCTATTATTCTATATGGAAGGTGATTGTATTCTCGCCAAATAACAATATCTGTGGAACAATATTTAATCCGCATCGATGTGTGTGGGTTAAAGTGTGATAACATATAGCATTACGGTATAAACAGTAGTATTGATGTCCCTGAGGGAATGTTTAACATTCATTTTATAGCTGGCGGGACACAATAGTATCACTGTCTACAACAATGTATCTTAGCATATAGTTCCCACATATTCCTATTACAGCATAGCAATGTGTGGCAACATAATGTCCACAAAAACTAATAATGATTCAGTACCTACTGACATTGTATGATGTCATGCAATCTACACAGACTAAAATACATGCTTATCTCCAGTGTTTATTTCTGGTGATAATAAACTATTGCGATGAAGTCATGATGTTGTCATGACAGTGGGCTAGTTCTCAAGCATCCACTGTTCCTAGACGTGTTTAATCATTTCTCTGATGGTGGTGATACAAGATATAATCTTTCACAACTATGTTATTGTCTCCACTGTCACATATTAACGTTTGGGAGACTTGTTGTTTTTGCTCCGTTTCTTATTATTATTATTATTATTCTCCTCCTCCTCCTCCTCCTCCTCCTTTCTTTCTTTCTTTCCGTGGCACATGAACTTGTCCACGGCAGATCTCAGGAATTACCGGACAGAATTTCATGAATCTTGGTGGATAAGGGTAATAACAAAATTTTCCGAACTCCGAACAATCTTACAAAGGGATAGTCAAAACTCATAAGTATATAAACAGACAAAATCAGTCAACAACCGGAAAACTATGAAAACCGTAATGACCCTGACTTGGTACAGGCATTTCTAAAGAAATGGGGGGTTGAATCAGATTTTAAAGCGCCAAACCCCCCCCCCCCCCCCCCTTTCATTACGGCTCAAAGTTTCCGGCTGTCACTATAACAGTATGTATAACAATACTTGAACAAAACAGGTAAAACAGTTGTCAAAGCAGCGCCAAACGCAGTGAAGTAAATGTCAAAGTGTTATAGATATATGTTTCTAGTTGGTCCTAAAGTTTTCCGCTTTGTGGTAAAGGGAGTCAAAGTCATATTGTGAGGGGTTCAAAGGGGGTGGGGGTTACTATAGAATCCTATGGGAAAGTTGAAATTTGGTACATTAATGTTGATAACTTCTAAATGGATAATGATAACATTTGACATAGTGATAGGTCACCATTAGAGGAGCAATTTTGCGTTTTCAAAATTTTCGAGATGTCTTCCATTTTCAAAATGGCCGCCAAAACACGGCAATAACTCATAATTGTTCGATATAATAAAAATTTGATATGTGGGTAGATAATGATGTCCCGAATTGATTTCCGTTATTTCTACCGGTCGCCATTTTTAAAATGGTCACCACAATACCGCACAAATTCAACATTGTCTGATTTCAACGACATTTCATTTGTGGGTAGATTATGATGTCCCGAATCGATTCCTGACATCGACAAAATTCTACCGGTCGCCATTTTCAAAATGGCCACCACAATACCGCACAAATTCAACATTGTTCGATTTCAACGTCCTGAATTGATTCCCGACATCGAAAAATTTCTACCGATCTCCATTTTCAAAATGGCCGCCACAATACTGCAAAAATTCAATATTGTTCGATTTCAAAGGTAGCTTTTGATTTATTTTTTAAACCTGTTGTCAGTGGCCGGTTTGAGAGACTCCATAATCGTTGGATTATAATCATATCTTGTCTTATCAAAAACGAGATTACTATATTAACATATTGGTTTATAGCATATCTCTCTGAAATGTTCCCGTGTTCACTTGTACAGTTGTCAATAAAATAAAGAATAAGATTACGCATTTGTCCAGCCAGGTTCAACAAAGAACTTTCTATATCGTGTCAGATTTGTTAGTGGGTGCAACCCGAGTATCTAATGATAGCCATCAGCTTAACCTTCCGGAGCACCTAAGTTCACCTTCAGCTTTTAGTGGGGTTCGTGTTACTCGATTTTTAGTTGTATATGTATGTTTTGTAGATCGTTGTTTGTCCTTTTGTACTTTTTTCTTTTGGCTATTGTGTTGTCTGTCCTTCTTTGATATACGGATTTTGATTACCCCTTTGGTATCTTCAAACTCTTCTTCCTTAAGCATTTTTTATCACCTAATATTGTTTCCGGATATAAATTTCCCCATGGTTGTGGTGATAACAATGACTGATACAGTCACCGAAAGGGAAAAAACAACAATCGTCATTCATCATTTGTTGACAATATCAGAGAATACATATGACACGACCACAGCCATACAACACATATGTAATGAAACTAGAAAATATGAAAATTAATGTCATTTCTTTCCATTTGTCTGTTTTGCATGGTAAAAACAAGCTAGTGTTAATTAGGAGTTAAGACTACAACTTATCTGCATGCAGGGTCAGTCGTGGTCTTGATCTGATGGAGATTCCATGCATTAATTATTTTCTTATTTTTCAATTAATATAATAACACAGACACACACACGCGACAGACTTCTAGAGGAATTGAAAAACCTAAGGACAACAAACACACACACACGCAATCAACTATACAATAGGTTCTAAAAGTATGTTGGGGTTTGTTAAGTTTCTATTTCTGAATATGTAAGGTAAGATTTAAATTCTTGTCACATCTCATCATTTCACTATGTAAAGCTCACAAGTCTCGGGTTTAATCTGTCTGGTTTCATTTATCATCATCCTTCCCTCCCGCTATATATACCTGCTGACTCCATAAACAAAACTCGTATTAAAGTTCGGGTGAGCTGAGCTGGACTTACCAACAGTGAGCAGGAGTTATCACCAAATTCTCCCAACATTTAAATGATAATTCCTGTGAAGATGACAAAAGTAAATAAAATTCAGCAACATCATTAGCTAGTTAACATTTTATTTTTTAAACATATATCAAATTAGGAACTGTCGTGTCAGCAATATCAACAAACATCGTCCTACAAAAATGTACTTGTCACAATTCTTGATAACCTCTGCTGAGACGTCATAATCTTAACGTCATAAGCGAGGTCGTGACCTTTGTGTTTTCTAAAACGGAACGGCATTGGTAAACAAAACCGGTGAATCCTATTGCCGACTTTGATGTTTGTATTAAAAAAAACCAATGCATATCACAATTGAAGGAAAAATTCAACAATCTTAACATTTATATAAACCTGTAAAAATGAATGGTATATTTGCAAACTACTTATGAACTATGTTTTGGGGAAACGTTTTTTGAATATTTTGAATCGTGTGATTTTCCCCGCGACAATACAAATATAGATGTATCCGTGTTTATGTTTGACTTAGGGATGATAAACATGTCATCTGAATGTGAATATGATTGATACTGAAAAATATCAGCCTGCTCGACAGAATATGAAGCTTGTGACTCGTTCGCTTCGCTCACTCGCCACCAAGCTTCATATTCTGGCTCGGCAGGCTGATATGTTCGGTATCAATCAATTTACATTCGGATAACATATACTTATCATTACAACGCCTTATTACTTTAATATCTGTACTTGTTCAGATATCTGTGTCAATGTCTTGGCAGTATGTTGATAATCCTAACCTACTTGAATTAGCTATATATAACATATACAGTAATTCAACCTTATATTAGTTCTGCCCTTGGGTCGTATTTGTATATATAAAAACATCAGACCATTTCTACAGACAAAAATACCAGCTTAAAGGTATAACGACAAAACATGATATTGTGTTGTTTTGGAATAAACAACTCAGTCAAATATCAGCTTGTTTTGTCTATGAATCACGCTGATTGATTTTCAGTAAGCTGGTAGACACAAGACATATTGATGGCAAAACCACGCTTTGAATATAAATGTTTCCTATATAGACATATCCGGTGTGGTATTGCATTTTGTTCTTGTTTGTTGATACCATGTACATCCACATATTATCAGAAAAACCGAATACGATATAAGTATTTTACTATTGTATATATCAAGCATAACTTTTACTCCTTTAGCCTACATATCCTATTTGATGCGATTTATTGGCAACAAGTACTTTCTAGCAAACCATGAGACTGGGCATTGAAAATTACATTGTCTTGTACTCGTAAGCCAAAGTTTCTAAGCAAATGTAATTGCTGCCATTGTCAAATAGTCAACAATTACATGATTACTGTGTCTCAGCTGATGGAAGAAGATACAGTCCAAATATAGCCTTTTGTTTGTAGAATGGCTGATGTATTATTTACGCTATTTGTATGTGCTTGCGCTTATTGGTGGCCAACACATATTGTGTTGTGTTTTTATTTTGTTTGTCTTCGTCTTGTGTGTCCTATGTTGCAGGTTTCTCTGGATTGTCCATTTTTGATCGCCTCTTTAGTATTCTCTAACGTTTATAACAATGTACACAGAAGACACACACCAATTGTAACAATATACACATTGTCTCATCTAATGTCAAAGGACTATTACACAGATAACAGTGTACGCCGTGTATCTCCTGATGGCAAAATACTTGTTAAATGTAACAGTGTACACCGTGTCCCATCTAATGGCAAAAAACATATTACAAAGGTAACAGTGTACATCGTGTTTCATCTGATGACAAAAGACATACAAAATGTAACAGTGTACACTTTGGTTCATATGATGACAAAAGACATACAAAATGTAACAGTGTACACTTTGGTTCATATGATGACAAAAGACATACAAAATGTAACAGTGTACACTTTGGTTCATATGATGACAAAAGACATACAAAATGTAACAGTGTACACTTTGGTTCATATGATGACAAAAGACATACAAAATGTAACAGTGTACACTTTGGTTCATATGATGACAAAAGACATACAAAATGTAACAGTGTACACTTTGGTTCATATGATGACAAAAGACATACAAAATGTAACAGTGTACACTTTGGTTCATATGATGACAAAAGACATACAAAATGTAACAGTGTACACTTTGGTTCATATGATGACAAAAGACATACAAAATGTAACAGTGTACACTTTGGTTCATATGATGACAAAAGACATCCAAAATGTAACAGTGTACACTTTGGTTCATATGATGACAAAAGACATACAAAATGTAACAGTGTACATTTGGTTCATATGATGACAAAAGACATATCAAATGTAACAGTGTACACTTTGGTTCATATGATGACAAAAGACATACAAAATGTAACAGTGTACACTTTGGTTCATATGATGACAAAAGACATATCAAATGTAACAGTGTGAGTGGTGTCTCATCTGATGGAAAGAGACATGCTAAATGTAACAATGTACAACGTGCAGCATCTGATTGTAAAAGATATACCAATTGTAACAGTGCACACCGTGCCTTATCTGATGGTAAAAGGCATACAAAACAGTGCACACCAAGTGTATTCCAATTGTGTGTAAAATTACACTTGAGGTGTACGTAGATTAATGTCCATTTTAACTGATTTTAAATTTAATTAAGGTTTTACCACTCAGTCATGATCTCAATACCGTTGTTTTGCTTGGTAATATTTTATGATTTCCGATATCTATATTCAACATTGAATTTGATTGTTTTGACACTATCCTGATTTATCGTCCATTCCCCTAACCTAATTATTTTTTATCTCCTTTGAATTTAGTCCTTAAAATAGGAAAGCCTTTTCTGTAGGAACTTCAAAGGCAAAGTAAGAAAATAGACTAGCAATATAAGATGAAGACATTGTTCTGTGAAGCCCTGTGATGTTCGCAATTAATTGTACAAGAATATATATCATGTATAATTTTCATCGGTTATTATTCTATAGAATTTTCTTCACGTTGACATCTAAGATATTTTCTAGTGCACCAACAACCATTTCATAAGTATAGGTGTTTAGCCAATTCATCATTCAAAGCTCCCTACCGATAGATTATAATATTAATGTGAAGTGTTGCTTTTATTCCTTGCATCAACCTAGAAACGGTGATAGATGTAGCCGTAAAGTGTTTTACTAAATCAAGATAAATGGGCATTAAATCTTCATGTTGACAATAGGGAATATTGTCAGTAGATCAATCATGTTGATACATACAAGGTCGATGTTAATTGAGAGTGATCTTAGGTACAAACAATATAATTTATTTTCTTATCTAGTTAAATTATTTGCCCATTCCTAGCTACTAAAAACGTGTCAACGAAGCACGTGTTGTGGATGGACAATTCGATATCAGACAATACAGGCCTTTAGCTAGAAATTGCTTTATTGTAATACACATGAAATATTAGAAGAACATAATTGTAAGCAATATCACATTTCTTATCTGTGCTAATTTTTTTATTTGGTTTTCTGAGCAAGTTATCCATTGACGTACAACAATGAAAAAAAATGTATGAAATAAAAACACTGATCTTCGTAATCAGTTGAACACATACGTAAAAGAGTTAAAACATTACGAAGTATGATCTAAAATGATCTAAAATGATCAATGAAAAAGAAAAAGAAAAGAAGCAAACAAATGTATTACAAAAGAATGTTATATAGATATATCATATACATATCTGTTTAATTACTCCGGATATTATTTAGAACACTGGCTAAATAAATAATACCTTTTGTTTGTCGTTTTCAGGACCTAACATGATGTATCTGTTTAATTCTACCGAATGATGTTACATAAAACGCACAACTGATAACGTTTAACAAATTGTGTTACAAGCGTCTCGGTGAAGGGTAAAAACGGCAAATACGATTTTGCAAATACCATGAAAAAAAGTTAAATCTTATGCAAATACACCTACATGAAGTAACAATTATGCAAATTCACAATGCAAGGCCTGCATTTGTAAAAAATATCACGGCTATTAACCAATCAGAATCCAGTATTCTTATATAAGGTGTAATTAGTAATAAAATACCACACTGTCGGAACAATTCCAGCACAAATATCAAAATCGTAGAAAGAGGCAAAAAATGATTAATTCTCTTCAAAATTAGAAAATTTCAGTTTCCATCATTTTCACTTGTAAGTACTATATTATACGAGTTGTACGTGTTTTAGAAACAATCAATTTATAAATGGGTAAAATATTATCACAGACATCAGAACATAACGAGATTAATGTAGCTGTTGCTGGATATTGTACATGTACTAAGTATATAACAACTGAAAGTCAACAAGAATCAGTTGTCTACCTATTTGAGTCATATACATGTTCACGTCATTTTTACATTCTTATTTCAAACTATTTCATTTTAAAATATGTACTATTCCACAAAGAAACAAATATTTTGTGTCAAATTCAATGATTCTTTTAATCTTCATTATCGTACATTTATTTATAGCTTAGATTTGTTTATGTATATATTTATACATATAATCATCCTCAGAATCGTATAAGGGGCAAAGGTGACCGAGGGGTTAAGATCTTTGACTATTGACCAGAGGTATAACAGAACTGATGTGAGCTCATACAAAGATACCCATTTTAAGTGCTAAGGTTTCTAGACACCTAGCCATGTCCTGTAGTTTCATCGGTCAGCTCATTATAGCTGTCCAGGATCGCCCACCCCCATCCCCAAATACGTCTGTTAGTCAGTAAATAGCTCAACAAAGCGGAGAAGTAACGACAAATGATAATCATGTATCATGCGTTGATACGTTGATGACGACAATATATGAATAATTGATACTATCATAATACCATAACGACATTGTCAATTACGGAGAAGATATTATAGGGTGGTATTGTGTGTTAGAGTTCCTGTTAATACATAGAAATGTTACTAGAATGTATTGAGTGAAATAGAATACATTTAATCTGTGTCATGTCAAACGTGGAACATAATAATTAAACCTAGATAATGTAAACTTCTCTAATCAATAAACACGTCTTTCCACCTACATATACAAACAGTAATGAGAAATCCGACATTAAACTAAGCAGGAGATTGTTTCCCCTTATCCATTTCCGGTACCGGAATACGACCGCAAGCAAAACAAATCTTTCCACTTAATTAACGTCTGGTGATAAAATGTGTTCACAAAATCATTAATTTCGTTTTTATGGCATCTCTGTTCAATTTAGAGTACACTAAAGAGAAAACCGAACTGCACTAATGATTTTATAAAATTGTGTTTATTGAATTTCGATTTTGAAATATCATCTAGGCTTCTTTATTAGGATATGTAAATATTCGTTGAAACACTTAATGACATGTCAATTCACATATGCATAGAAGACATAAATATATGTTTTGGAAGCAAATCAAGCAAATAAAACATACCAATATGGAGGTATAAGCATAGGCAAAGCATGTAAACGTACATTTATTGTTTGATTGGTCTTTTTGTGCGTAATATTAGACTTTCAACATGTATGAAAATAAGAAAGCTAAAACCCAACAACTTTTCAAATGAGAAGTAATTGAAAGAATCAGTATTTTGAGGAACAAAATGAAAGCAGATATTTCAACGTACAATATTTTATTGGTAATTTGGAAAATATTTAGTGGATGTCACTGAGTGATATTATCAATATCAAGGAACTGGCTCTCATACCAAGCATTGTCGGTCAGTCTAACGTCATACACCTGATGTTACCGATACAAACTACTAGATCTGATACTAGTGCTAATGTCGGTCTCTACCTTCAAAACTGTCGTTATTCTATATCAATTTGGCTTCATTTCATAAATACTCCAACTAACCTATCTAACATTTATGGACAAGTAATTTTTGACATTTGTCGGTGATAGATCTAGATGAAAGAAAAAAAAATCTACGTACAAAAGAAAAGATCCATTGTTATTTGAGAAAATATTTGTTATTAATAATATAATGATAGACCTATTAAAGGTAATACGACTGTTTATCATTATTAATAATATAATGATAGACCTATTAAAGGTAATACGAATGTTTATCATTATTAATAATATAATGATAGACCTATTAAATGTAATACGAATGTTTATCATTATTAATAATATAATGATAGACCTATTAAAGATAATACGATTGTTTATCATTATTAATAATATAATGATAGATAGCTATATAGACCTATTAAAGGTAATGCAATTGTTTATCATTACTATACTATAATGATAGACCTATTAAAGGTAATACGAATGTTTATCATTACTATAATGTAATTATAGACCTATTAAAGATAATACGATTGTTTATCATTATTAATAATATAATGATAGATAGCTATATAGACCTATTAAAGGTAATGCAATTGTTTATCATTACTATAATATAATGATAGACTTATTAAAGGTAATACGAATGTTTATCATTATTAATAATATAATGATAGACCTATTAAAGGTAATACGAATGTTTATCATTATTAATAATATAGTGATAGACCTATTAAAGATAATACGATTGTTTATCATTATTAATAATATAATGATAGACCTATTAAATGTAATACGATTGTTTATCATTATTAATAATATAATGACAGACGTATTAAAGGTAATACGATTGTTTATCATTACTATAATGTAATGATAGACCTATTAAAGATAATACGATTGTTTATCATTATTAATGATATAATGATAGACCTATTAAAGATAATACGATTGTTTATCATTATTAATAATATAATGATAGACCTATTAAATGTAATACGATTGTTTATCATTATTAATAATATAATGATAGACCTATTAAAGGTAATACGATTGTTTATCATTATTAATAATATAATGATAGACCTATTAAAGGTAATACGAGTGTTTATCATTACTATAATATAATGATAAACCTATTAAAGGTAATACGATTGTTTATCATTATTAATAATATAATGATAGACCTATTAAAGATAATACGATTGTTTATCATTATTAATAATATAATGATAGACGTATTAAAGATAATACGATTGTTTATCATTATTAATAATATAATGATAAACCCATTAAAGGTAATGCGAATGTATATCATTATTAATAATATAATGATAGACGTATTAAAGGTAATACGATTGTTTATCATTAATAATAATATAATGATAGACCTATTAAAGGTAATACGATTGTTTATCATTACTATAATATAATGATAAACCTATTAAAGATAATACGATTGTTTATCATTATTAATAATACAATGACAGACATATTAAAGGTAATACGATTGTTTATCATTATTAATAATATAATGATAGACTTATTAAAGATAATACGATTGTTTATCATTATTAATAATATAATGATAGACCTATTAAAGATAATACGAATGTTTATCATTATTAATAATATAATGATAGACCTATTAAAGATAATACGATTGTTTATCATTATTAATAATATAATGATAGACCTATTAAAGGTAATACGATTGTTTATCATTACTATGCTATAATGATAGACCTATTAAAGGTAATACGATTGTTTATCATTACTATGCTATAATGATAGACCTATTAAAGGTAATACGATTGTTTATCATTATTAATAATATAATGATAGACCTATTAAAGATAATACAATTGTTTATCATTATTAATAATATAATGATAGACCTATTAAAGATAATACGATTGTTTATCATTGTTAATAATATAATGATAGACCTATTAAAGACAATACGATTGTTTATCATTATTAATAATATAATGACAGACATATTAAAGGTAATACGATTGTTTATCATTATTAATAATATAATGATAGACATATTAAAGGTAATACGATTGTTTATCATTATTAATAATATAATGATAGACCTATTAAAGACAATACGATTGTTTATCATTATTAATAATATAATGACAGACATATTAAAGGTAATACGATTGTTTATCATTATTAATAATATAATGATAGACCTATTAAAGATAATACGATTGTTTATCATTATTAATGATATAATGATATATATATTAAAGGTAATACGAATGTTTATCATTATTAATAATATAATGATAGACCTATTAAAGGTAATACGACTGTTTATCATTATTAATAATATAATGATAGACGTATTAAAGGTAATACGATTGTTTATCATTACTATAATGTAATGATAGACCTATTAAGGGTAATACGATTGTTTATAATTATTAATAATATAATGATAGACATATTAAAGGTAATACGATTGTTTATCATTATTATAATATAATGATAGACGTATTAAAGATAATACGATTGTTTATCATTACTATAATATAATGATAGACCTATTAAAGGTAATACGAATGTTTATCATTATTAATAATATAATGATAGACCTATTAAAGATAATACGATTGTTTATCATTATTAATAATATAATGATAGATAGCTATATAGACCTATTAAAGGTAATGCAATTGTTTTTCATTACTATAATATAATGATAGACCTATTAAAGGTAATACGAATGTTTATCATTACTATAATGTAATTATAGACCTATTAAAGATAATACGATTGTTTATCATTATTAATAATATAATGATAGATAGCTATATAGACCTATTAAAGGTAATGCAATTGTTTATCATTACTATAATATAATGATAGACCTATTAAAGGTAATACGAATGTTTATCATTACTATAATATAATGATAGACCTATTAAAGACAATACGATTGTTTATCATTATTAATAATATAATGATAGACCTATTAAAGGTAATACGACTGTTTATCATTATTAATAATATAATGATAGACGTATTAAAGGTAATACGATTGTTTATCATTACTATAATGTAATGATAGACCTATTAAAGGTAATACGATTGTTTATCATTATTAACAATATAATGATAGACCTATTAAAGGTATACGATTGTTTATCATTACTATAATGTAATGATAGACCTATTAAGGGTAATACGATTGTTTATCATTATTAATAATATAATGATAGACATATTAAAGGTAATACGATTGTTTATCATTATTATAATATAATGATAGACGTATTAAAGATAATACGATTGTTTATCATTACTATAATATAATGATAGACCTATTAAAGGTAATACGATTGTTTATCATTATTAATAATATAATGATAGACCTATTAAATGTAATACGAATGTTTATCATTATTAATAATATAATGATAGACCTATTAAAGATAATACGATTGTTTATCATTATTAATAATATAATGATAGATAGCTATATAGACCTATTAAAGGTAATGCAATTGTTTATCATTACTATACTATAATGATAGACCTATTAAAGGTAATACGATTGTTTATCATTACTATAATATAATGATAGACTTATTAAAGGTAATACGAATGTTTATCATTATTAATAATATAATGATAGATAGCTATATAGACCTATTAAAGGTAATGCAATTGTTTATCATTACTATACTATAATGATAGACCTATTAAAGGTAATACGAATGTTTATCATTACTATAATGTAATGATAGACCTATTAAAGATAATACGATTGTTTATCATTATTAATAATATAATGATAGATAGCTATATAGACCTATTAAAGGTAATGCAATTGTTTATCATTACTATACTATAATGATAGACCTATTAAAGGTAATACGATTGTTTATCATTACTATAATATAATGATAGACTTATTAAAGGTAATACGAATGTTTATCATTATTAATAATATAATGATAGATAGCTATATAGACCTATTAAAGGTAATGCAATTGTTTATCATTACTATACTATAATGATAGACCTATTAAAGGTAATACGAATGTTTATCATTACTATAATGTAATGATAGACCTATTAAAGATAATACGATTGTTTATCATTATTAATAATATAATGATAGATAGCTATATAGACCTATTAAAGGTAATGCAATTGTTTATCATTACTATAATATAATGATAGACCTATTAAAGGTAATACGAATGTTTATCATTATTAATAATATAATGATAGACCTATTAAAGATAATACGATTGTTTATCATTATTAATAATATAATGATAGATAGCTATATAGACCTATTAAAGGTAATGCAATTGTTTATCATTACTATAATATAATGATAGACCTATTAAAGGTAATACGAATGTTTATCATTACTATAATGTAATTATAGACCTATTAAAGATAATACGATTGTTTATCATTATTAATAATATAATGATAGATAGCTATATAGACCTATTAAAAGTAATGCAATTGTTTATCATTACTATAATATAATGATAGACCTATTAAAGGTAATACGAATGTTTATCATTACTATAATATAATGATAGACCTATTAAAGACAATACGACTGTTTATCATTATTAATAATATAATGATAGACCTATTAAAGGTAATACGATTGTTTATCATTACTATGCTGTAATGATAGACCGATTAAAGGTAATACGATTGTTTATCATTACTATAATATAATGATAGACCGATTAAAGGTAATACGATTGTTTATCATTACTATAATATAATGATAGACCTATTAAAGATAATACGATTGTTTATCATTATTAATAATATAATGATAGACCTATTAAAGGTAATACGATTGTTTATCATTACTATGCTATAATGATAGACCGATTAAAGGTAATACGATTGTTTATCATTACTATACTATAATGATAGACCTATTAAATATAATACGATTGTTTATCATTGCTATACTATAATGATAGACCGATTAAAGGTAATACGATTGTTTATCATTACTATACTATAATGATAGACCTATTAAATATAATACGATTGTTTATCATTGCTATACTATAATGATAGACGTATTAAAGGTAATACGATTGTTTATCATTACTACCAATTGTCTTTGAAGAAATATATAATTTCTATGATGAAGCTGTTAAATGTAAAAATAGAATCAAATAAAAATAATGATTTTGACATATTCTCTGATCGGATCCGATCATATTTGATAAACTACTTCTACAACAACAGAATAAACTATATGACATTTGAAATTACGTATACGAATTCAAATTGTTTTGCTTCATTACTTGAATTGTTAACTCAATTGTGTATTCTACTGGTCATTTCAATAAAACTATCGTTCCGTTATGATAAACATAGACGTTTTTCTTATATCTATGCTGTATTCTATAATTGTCCAGCAACTCTTTTACTTGGCGTCGCTGCAGGTCAGTGAGTACTACGGTTTCATGCACAAATAAAACTGACCGCCACGATATGACTAAAATATTGTTGAAAGTAGCGTTTAACACCATAACAATAACCATTGTATTTGGCGTCCAATAAAAAGCACGACCAAATGTATATCAAATGTAGTTTGTTGTTTAAAATAATGGTATCTAGTTATAATCTTATTTCCACTTTTTCTTTATTCAATATATATTCCATGTCCCTCTTCTATATGGTATATATGGTATGTTTGTTACCTAGTTTTCTGGCTGATTTTAATGTACATATATGATATATGATACATGTAGTACACTTGTAAATCTACGATGATATCGTTCATCCACGACTGGTTTAGTATATTATTTCTATGGCCAGGTACCAGTGTTTGAGCAAGACACTTGTAACTTGCTGGTACAAACTGGACATTCTTTAGAGGATTATTTTTATTCATGTTTTCTTCTGGTTTTGGGTTTTTGCCATATAGTCCATTGATCGGAGAGGTATGAGAATATGAGCTATACTATTCGTCGCGGGACACAATTCATCCGAAAGAGACGTCCGATTCGTGTGCAGTACGAATCACATATAGAATACGTTGGAAGCGCGGGACATGCATCAGTGTCACATGTTACACAATAACATACGTAAAAGACAACTTGGTTTGGTTTTGGTTATGGTGTTTAACACCACCTCCAACAATATTGCACTTATATCGTGGCGGTCAGTTTTCATGGTGGAGGAAACCGGAGTAACCGGAGAAAACCACCAATTTGTCGCAAATCATTGACAAACTTTATGACATACTGTTGTATCTAGTACACCTCATCTTAGCGGGATTCGAACTCACAACGTTATTGGTGATAGGCACTGATTGCATAAGTAGTTGTAAATTCAACTACCATACGATCATGATCACGACGGCCTCAAAAGACAACTTGCAGTAGCTACACGTGTACTTGTGAGCAACCTTTAGGGGTGGTCATCTATGATTAGTTCATATGTTTTGACCCTATCAATGATTTCCTATTTTACTGGTTGCAATCTATACATCCGACCATTTACCCACCATATTGTTAACCTTTCCAAATATGGTGTTTTTAATCTTTTCTTGCGATATTTGTATAATAGATATCTTCTTTCCGGAATAAATAACAATACAGCACTCAGTCAATATTGTAGTTAATATATGTATCGAAAATGTTCCTAAAGACACATATGCCGCTGAAATAAGCCATATGCTTGCACTCAGAAATATATGTCGGTCATTAGGTTAACATTCGTGAAACATTTTGTCGTTTTCTAGAGCCTATGAATTGATCAAATTTGAGCATAATTAAAGATTTTATTATTTATTTCAGTTTCAAGGTGAGAGTGGTGATATATTATTGTCCATAGGATACCTACCCGCTGCAGAAAGACTAACTATTGTTGTCATGAAAGCAAAAGATCTGAAAATGACAGGAGGTAATATCATTTCTTTGATATGAAGTTAAAATAAAATGACAGTCGGTGTCACACCAACATAATATGTCTGATACAAATAACAGTTAAGGACAAAAGAAACCTTTGAAAGGGGAAGTTTTTATTTTTCTGTACTACACCATATTGAGATGACTGGTTGTCTTGGTTCGCGATCGTATAGCGGCAGTTACATCTATTGATTCAATTAGTTCCTGTTACGTCGGTCATGATATAATTAGATTATCGTTGAAATTATGAAAAAAAAAAAAAAAAAAAAAAAACGCTTAAGCATCATTAGTCAACCATTGAATCAATATCAAGTATCAACTAGAAAAACAACACTTCTCACCACAAATCATTAAACATAAACGATATATGGAGTAGTAGATACAAGCATGCATACAGAACATGCACAACATGTGGCTCTTGATAATTTGATCGCCAACAAAAATACAGATATATACAACTTGCACATATTTTCATCCACTCAAAAGGACCACACACACACACAGATGAATGACAACATAAACATGGATAGTATAATGATAATGATAAATCTTAGGAAACTCGTACGTGACCTGAAGACATAAGTCATCATTTTGTGAAATTAAATACTGAATATAGAATAGTATTATAGAACGAAATGACATATACATATGCTGAATTGATTGCTAATTGAACCTACTAGTTCTAACCACATATTATCCATATCTTTAGCCAAGAAATCTGCTTCAGGGAGTTAGCAATTGCTAAATCATAGCTTTTACGAATAAGATTTGTTAATGATTTTTGCAGGTCTATATGTGTAAGATTTGAACTTTTTGACCTTTGTAAAAATGTCGCCATATAAAATGGATGGGGATACAATTTGTTATTAGAATTGCATTTATATAAAAGATCTTTACATCTCACCACATCAGTGTTGTAATGGTAATCATGGTTGTCTCCAGTGCGGTATGTCGTGGATTCGAGCACCCACCGGGGACAAAATAAAGACAATATAATTTGTATTTGCTGCTTCACAAATGGGTGTTGTTGTTTCAGTGAGACAGCACTAACAAATACAATCCACCTAAGTGTGTTGATCAAGTCAAAGTGGACATCGTCATCTCATCGAATGTATCTTGTTCTTATCGTGGTATAGTTGTTTAAAAATGTTCATTCATCCTTAAACGATAATTTATTGCTAGTTATAACATTAAAACACACACACACACACACACACACACACACACACAATGTTATCACACTATAATCTTGAACAGTATACATGACACAGAAGTTGATGTATGTATATGAGTTATATTAAAGAGAACCGATGGTTTCAACCTTCAATCAAATATTAAAACGGTCATCATACGATATATTAGTGAAGCAATCATCAATCAAATATTAAGACGGTCATCATACGATATATTAATGAAGCAATCGTTAATTTCAAGCACAATCTGATTGCTAATACCATTTTACATCATCTGTACGCAATATGTTATTTTATTTTATTTTTGTAGACCCTTTTATCAAAGTGACATTACTAGTGGACGGTAAGAAGGTTAAACGAAAGAAGACGTCTGTAAAGAAAGGAACAACAGCCCCAGTGTGGAATGAAGCCCTTTCATTTAATGTGCCTGCTGAACTTTTACCTAAAGTCACTCTTGAAGTAGCCATTTTAGATCATGACCTTATAGTTGGTAAATGTACTATTGGATCTTCACGTGAAGGCAATGAAGGGAAACACTGGAATGAAATGATGCTAAACCACCATAAATCTATGGCAATGTGGCAGGCTTTACACAGATAATGTCTTTAACACTTGTATTATATTGTATTGTTTTATCTATTTATTATTTTTACATGGTAAAATATTTAATTAAGTTTGTAGTTATCATTAACAGGCGATGAGAAAAACTGATACATCTGTGGACTGGTAGTTTCTTTTTCTCTTGGTCATGATTTCAAAATATTGCGCCAAAATAATATATGTTTGGAACTTTTCTGACCCTATCGTTGAAGTAATGCATTCGGAATTCAGTGGTACGTCACTTCCGTCATCAGGGGGTCCTATACGAAAAAATTGACAATAAATGTGTGAAAATCTTAAAATTCTGGAGAACTGAGCTATCGTATGCACAAAGCTAAAACAGGGGCGAAAAGATGGGTCTTTTAGGAATGGATACATGTCCTAGTTTGAATGACATAATGGAAATAAGGTGCAATAAATGTACTCGAAGCGAGCAGGGGTACGATTTATAAACCTGCGGAGTTGCATGCCTGGTGGATTACTAGTATCTATATAGGGTCGAAACATGCAAATTTTGTTAACATGAAATTGTATGAATATTGACACGAACAAGTTAAAATAAGAAAAAAGAGATGAAATAATAAAGAAATAAAGAAATTTTATTGAAAATAAATTTGTAAACAGAAAGTTAGAAAAAAGGGGGGAGGGGGTGTGGTCCGTGCCACGAGCGCCTATGTTTTTTTTCCATTAAATATGTTCCTTCGGTAACTGTGTTCCTTTTGATGTTGTTCGATTCCATTCCTTGTACTAATTCTTTAAATTCGTCCTCATTTAAAGCTACAAATATGTGGTCTTCACTTTCTGTTGCATTTGTTGTTTACATCAAAAATGCAGGGCGAATGAAAACTCGATTTTGATTGACCGAATGTCAGAACAAAAATTCAAACATAAAATAGCTATGTAGGTTTCGATTTTATAATATATCTTTACTAAGATCCAGTTTATGCATGTTTAACAGGTATTTTATTAATGTCGTGGCGATCAGTTTCATTGGTGGAGGAAACTGCAACACCCGGAGAAAGTCTTGACCTACCGCAAGTCACTGACAAACTTTATTACACACTGTTTTATCGAATACACCTCGCCTGAGCGGGATTCGAATTCATAATGTTAGATTGCATAAGTAGTTGTAAATCCACCTACCATGCGATCATCACCTTGACGACCGCTCATATGATACGATGTGACCAATCACAGCTTTTAAATATTATGGTATAATCATAATAATATATACATTTGAATTCCATTATATCAAAACTCGTACAAGTTGTTTCCTTGGATAACGTGAAGTGAACGTGAATATATATCCTCTTCACACTAGTTTGTAATCTTACTGTATTATGGAAAACTCGATTACTCGGCTATTACGAAGTAGCTAATCCGATCCCTACCTTTTGAGTACAACAATATGTGACTGTATCAAAATGTGGATGAACCACATGCATGCACAACTGTTCTTTTAAATATAGGCTTACTTGAATTTCAAGTTTCTATTTCAGTTCCTGGCAGGTACATATCTATACGTATGTTTTATCGGGGAGATTAACTTAATACATGGTTGCATTCTTCGACTTCATTACTATTTTAATCCTAACAGTTAACGTGGCTTTCATTTGGGACTATTCCGAACTGTTGTCATATCGCATAGAGAAAAAAACTCTATGAGTATCGCCAAATTACAATTGAAGAGAGAGGAAATATTTATTTGTGCCTTCAATGCTCCAAAGACACACATATTGTGCCGTATATTTTATTTCTAATCATTTATACATTCTACAATATTTGCTGTAATAGAACATACAATATCAGTAGAGTTCATAATCGTATTTTATTAATCAAATGATAATACAGTACCAATAATGTTTATTTCCCGGAGTTGATACATTTGTATTCGTGTATTGGGTACACATGTTTCAACTCTTATTAAATAGTGGAGTACACAAGTTCTGTTTTGTCTTAAATTGCTAAGTCTATTTCGTGTATGCGCCTTTTTAGAAATTGCTACTGCAAATATTGCTATATTCTCCAAATACACACTTTATTTTCTATGAAAAAACAAATATAATATTATATGCCATTGCATTTAAAATATTTCAACATGCATTTTTCCGCATTTATATCTCAGAAACAAAACAACAGTTATTTGTACACCTCTTTGTATTTTTATTCTATCATGTTATTTGTAGTCGCGTTGACATATCTTTGTTTTATAGAAAAGAAACATTTCATTATCATGAACCTACAATTATTAAATTATTTTGCTGTATGATATATGGTTTTTAAATGTAAGACACTATCGAGATAGAATTAGGTCTGCAAGTTAAAAGGGAAACTGCATTGAATTTATAAACTTAATACTATTATACTATTGTAGCAATATCAGATTTCCTTTACAAATAGACGCTATATATTTAGACCAATTCAATAGTGACACATTTTAGAGTAAATCTTCACAAAGTTCAATTGGACGGATATTAAATGAAATAATGTAAACTGCTGTATATTGAAAAAGGACACTCATATACAATTGTTGTGTTCTGATATATGAAGCTATAACATGTGTTGAACATTTTGAGTAATGACCATACGGGGTTGTGTATGCGATTTTTGATTGATTTGTTAACCATTATGATAATATATATTACAATTAGATTGGAATGAAATTTGTAACGAATTAAATATATTGAAGTGTGAAATGTTTGAATGGTATGTACATATGTAATGTTCATTGGTGGGAGATCCCATTCTTTTCTTCCAAGTTCGGAATTTTAGATATATATAATGTCTATTCAATATTCTAAGGAGCGGTATATTGAATGTCTAAATCAATGAATTTGATCGCCAATGTTACCACCAACAATACGAACAATCCCTCTGTTCCCAAAACATAAATGACAATGGCATGACTGGAACAAAAACAATTACCTTTTCATATCTGAAGAGAAAATAGGTTGACTGTAAAAGACATTTAGTTTTATCATTATGCAGATCTAGGATAATATAATTGAAATAAGATTGTTGTTGTATCTTGTTTTAACTTTTTAGACGATATACCAACATCTCACACCAATCCGGTCATTCATCCCTTACCGTCCAATCAAGCGCAATACAGTCAAATATATTTACCAATCGGAAAACAGCTCTAAGCTTGTGATCGGTTTGAATACTTCGAGATATGGTAGGGTTATCGCTAATTGGTCGGTTGAAAATATGAACCCTGACTTTATCCCATACATGATGTTGTTAGGCGTTAGTATATTGGAAAGCTATTAAAATGGATCAAGAGATGCAACGGCAACCAACATCTAATTTTAATTAGATTGCCATAAATCCACCTTAAACTGTTTAACATGTATCACTATAATACCTAATTACGGGCCATCTTATAAAATTTCTAAAATGACATATTTAATCAGGTCTCTGAGCATGAGCGATAATATGTTTTGTTTTGTTATGAAAATATTATATAATTGTATATCTATTTATAAATATAGGTGTCTTATTTGTATATACCAGTACTGTAGCTATGTCAATTCAAATCATTTGTCACTGCTCTCAACATTCAAGTATGTTCCGAATTGCTACTAAATTTTATGCTGCCTGACCAACATCAAAGACTTTATAATTGTGTAACCCTCGTCTGTGTACGTCAGATCGTATAATGCCACATGTTCAACATTACATAAAACACATAAGTGTACAGCCCTCCTCCATGTGATGTTATTACACCACAGCACTAACATCGAATACATTACATTGGTGTACAGTCCTCCTCTATGTGATAGTATTACACCACAGCACTAACACTGAATACATTGCATTGGTGTACAGCCCTCCTCTATGTGATGTTATTACACCACAGCACTAACACTGAATACATTACATTGGTGTACAGCCCTCCTCTATGTGATATTATTACACCACAGCACTAGCTCTGAATACATTACATTGGTGTGCAGCCCTCCTCTATGTGATATTATTACACCATAGCTCTAACACTGAATACATTACATTGGTGTGCAGCCCTCCTCTATGTGATGTTATTACACCACAGCACTAACACTGAATACACTACATTGGTGTACAGCCCTCCTCTATGTGATATTATTACACCACAGCACTAACACTGAATACATTACATTGGTGTACAGCCCTCCTCTATGCGATATTATTACACCACAACACTAACACTGAATACATTACATTGGTGTACAGCCCTCCTCTATGTCATTTTATTACACCACAACACTAACACTGAATACATTACATTGGTGTACAGCCCTCCTCTATGTGATGTTATTACACCACAGCACTAACATTGAATACATTACATTGGTGTACAGCCCTCCTCTATGTGATGTTATTAAATCACAGCACTAACACTGAATACATTACATTGGTGTACAGCCCTCCTCTATGTGATCTTATTACATCACAGCACTAACATTGAATACATTACATTGGTGTACGGTCCTCCTCTATGTGCTATTATTACATCACAACACTAGCATTGAATACATTACATTGGTGTACAGTCTTCCTCTATGTGATCTTATTACATTACAGCACTAACACTGAATACATTACATTGGAGTACAGTCCTCCTCTATGTGATCTTATTAAATCACAGCACCAACACTGAATACATTACATTGGTGTACAGCCCTCCTCCATGTGATCTTATTACATCACAGCACTAACATTGAATACACTACATTGGTGTACAGTCCTCCTGTATGTGATCTTATTACATCACAGCACTAACATTGAATACATTACATTGGTGTACGGTCCTCCTCTATGTGATCTTATTACACCACAGCACTAACACTGAACACATTACATTGGTGTACAGTCTTTCTCTATGTGATCTTATTACATCACAGCACTAACATTGAATACATTACATTGGTGTACAGTCCTCATATGTGTGATCGTATTACATCACAGCACTAACATTGAATACATTACATTGGTGTACAGTCCTCCTCTGTGTGATCTTATTACATCACAACGCTAACACTGAATACATTACATTGGTGTACAGCCCTCCTCTATGTGATATTATTACACCACAGCACTAACATTGAATACATTACATTGGTGTACAGCCCTCCTCTATGTGATATTATTACACCACAGCACTAACACTGAACACATTACATTGGTGTACAGTCCTCCTCTATGTGATATAATTACACCACAGCATTAACATTGAATACATTACATTGGTGTACAGCCCTGCTCTATGTAATATTATTACACCACAGCACTAACATTGGAAACATTACATTTGTGTACAGCCCTCCTCTATGTAATATTATTACACCACAGCACTAACACTGAACACATTACATTGGTGTACAGTCCTCCTCTATGTGATATTATTACATTACAGCACTAACATTGAATACATTACATTGGTGTACAGCCCTCCTCTATGTGATCTTATTACATCACAGCACTAACATTGAATACATTACATTGGTTTACAGTCCTCCTCTATGTGATATTATTACACCACAGCACTAGCACTGAACACATTACATTGGTGTACAGTCCTCCTCTGTGTGATATTATTACATCACATCACTAACATTGAATACATTACATTGGTGTACAGTCTTCCTCTATGTGATATTATTACATCACAGCACTAACACTGAATACATTACATTGGTGTACAGTCCTCCTCCATGTGATATTATTACACCACAGCACTAAAATTGAATACATTACATTGGTGTACAGCCCTCCTCTATGTGATATTATTACATCACAGCACTAACATTGAATACACTACATTGGTGTACAGTCCTCCTCTGTGTGATGTTATTACACCACATCACTAACACTGGGTACATTACATTAGTGTGCAGTCCTACTCTGTGTGATCCTACGTCACAGCACTAACACTGAATACATTACATTGGTGAACAGTCCTTCTCTATGTGATGTTATTACACCACAGCACTAACATTGAATACATTACATTGGTGTACAGCCCTCCTCTATGTGATCTTATTACGTCACACAACTAATATTGAATACATTACATTGGTGTACAGCCCTCCTCTATGTGATCTTATTACGTCACACAACTAATATTGAATACATTACATTGGTGTGCAGTCCTACTCTGTGTGATCCTACGTCACAGCACTTACACTGAATACATTACATTGGTGAACAGTCCTTCTCTATGTGATTTTATTACACCACAGCACTAACATTGAATACATTACATTGGTGTACAGTCCTCCTCTATGTGATGTTATTAGACCACAGCACTAACATTGAATACATTACATTCGTGTACAGCCCTCTATGTGATATTATTACATCACAGCACTAACATTGAATACATTACATTGGTGTACAGTCCTCCTCTGTGTGATCCTACGTCACAGCACTAACACTGAATACATTACATTGGTGTATAATCCTCTTCTGTGTGATGTTATTACACCACAGCACTAACATTGAATACATTACATTGGTGTACAGCCCTCTTCTGTGTGATCTTATTAAATCACAGTCCTAGCATTGAAAGAATAACATTGGTGTACAGTCCTCCTCTGTGTGATCTTATTACACCACATCACTAACATTGAATACATTATATTGGTGTACAACCCTCTTCTGTGTGATTTTATTACATAACAGCACTAACATTGAATACATTACATTGGTGTACAGCCCTCCTCTGTGTGATCCTACGTCACAACACTAACACTGAATACATTACATTGGTGTACAGTCCTCCTCTGTGTGATCCTATCTCACAGCGTTAACACTGAATACATTACATTGGTGTACAGCCCTCCTCTATGTGATTTTATTACACCACAGCACTAACATTGAAAGCATTTCATTGGTATACAGCCCTCCTCTGTGTGATCTTATTACATCACAGCACTAACATTGGATACATTACATTGGTGTACAACCCTCCTCTGTGTGATCTTATTACATCACAGCACTAACATTGAATACATTACATTGGTGTAGAGCCCTCCTCTGTGTGATCTTATTAAACCACAGCACTAACATTGAATGCATTACACTGGTGTACAGTCCTCCTCTGTGTGATCCTATTAAACCACATCACTAACATTGAATACATTACATTGGTGTACAGTCCTCCTCTGTGTGATATTATTACACCACAGCACTAACAGTGAATACATTACATTGGTGTACAACCCTCCTCTGTGTGATCTTATTAAATCACAGCACTAACATTGAATGCATTACATTGGTGTACAGTCATCCTCTGTGTGATCTTATTAAACCACAGCACTAACATTACATTGGTGTACAGCACTCCTCTGTATTAGCTTACATGACAGCATTAACACTGAATACATTTCATTGGTGTACATTCCTCCGCTCTGTGATATTATTACGTCACATCATTAACTTTGAATACATTACATTAGTGTACAGCCCTCCTCTGTGTGATTTGTATTACCTCACACCATTAACGCGGAATACATTACATTTGTGTACAGCCCTCCTCTGTGTGATCTTATTACACCACAGCACTAACAATGAATACATTACATTTGTGTACAGCCCTCCTCTGTGTGATCTTTTGTCGTCACACCACTAACACTGAATACATTACATTTGTGTACAGCTCTTATATGTGTGATTTTATGTCCTAATTTGATTTAGTATTGTGATACGCGAAATGAAAATATGCTATATTTAAAAATAAAATAATTATTTTACCATATTACATTACAGATTTGTTGTTTTTATTTTTTTAATTCAATTTTAAATTGTAATGATATATAAATGAAGTTTCTTAACTTATATCTGAAATGGGAGAAAATATATCGTCTTTGACTTCATGACTCTCGACGTGGGTTACGATCTGTTGGTCAGTAAACAGGTATTTGCCATATTGCCATTTGTTCTTGCAACAATATATTTGTATATTTATAAAAATAAATAAACAAATAAAAAGCATACGAAATCCTTAGGTAATGGCTAGTGTCTCCTGGTTCGTTACGAGATACATACGAGGCTCTTAGATCAAGGAAATATGTCATATTAATAATGTTGATCAACGTAATAATAATTATTCTGTGGACTACAACATCCTTAATAGGAAATTCTACACTAAGGACATACAGATTGCGGCGAAATATAACAACCCACAAATTAAGATCTGCTTGGATATAAAATATATTGTAACTGTATTGTACATATTTGCTACTTGTTAATTTTTATTTGAGTCATGTAATTTCTCAATGGTGTATTTGCTAAATATGATTATCATTCCGGTGCACTCGATCTGGCTTTGATTTGTTTTCATGTTGTGTTTTCAAACCCTTTTGTGTAATTATTTCGACTATGTGTACCTCTTGATGTAACATTTTTGTGGAGTATTTGGTTGATGTATGCTAAGTTTTTTCTTCGAACTTGCCTATGGTTCATTTCTTACATGCCTCTATTTTTTGATGATTTTCTTATGAAGCACATTAACGAACCTGTTCACTGTAGTAATGTACAATTCAAAGTATTCAAAGAACTATTAATCAGAACACTCGTCAATTATTACAAACTACTCAGAGAACTATAAATCAGAACACTCGCCAATTATTACAAACTACTCAAAGAACTATTAATCAGATCACTCGCCTATTATTACAAACAATTTAGAGAACTATTAATCAGAACACTCGCCTATTATTGCAAACTACTCGGAGAACTATTAATCAGAACACTCGCCAATTATTACAAACTACTCAGAGAACTATAAATCAGAACACTCGCCTATTATTACAAACTACTCAGAGAACTATTAATCAGAACACTCGCCTATTATTACAAACTACTCAAAGAACTATTAATCAGAACACTCGCCTATTATTACAAACTACTCAGAGAACTATTAATCAGAACACTCGCCTATTATTATAAACTACTCAAAGAACTACTAATCAGAACACTCGCCAATTATTACAAACTACTCAGAGAACTTTTAATCAGAGCACTCGCCAATTATTACAAACTACTCGGAGAACTATTAATCAGAACATTAGCCAATTATTACAAACTACTCAAAGAACTATAAATCAGAACACTCGCCAATTATTACAAATTACTCAGAGAACTATGAATCAGAACACTCGCCAATTATTACAAACTACTCAGAGAACTATTAATCAGAACACTCGCCAATTATTACAAACTACTCAGAGAACTATAAATCAGAACACTCGCCTATTATTACAAACTACTCAGAGAACTATTAATCAGAACACTCGCCTATTATTACAAACTACTCAAAGAACTATTAATCAGAACACTCGCCTATTATTACAAACTACTCAGAGAACTATTAATCAGAACACTCACCTATTATTATAAACTGCTCAAAGAACTACTAATCAGAACACTCGCCAATTATTACAAACTACTCAGAGAACTTTTAATCAGAGCACTCGCCAATTATTACAAACTACTCGGAGAACTATTAATCAGAACACTCGCCAATTATTACAAACTACTCAAAGAACTATAAATCAGAACACTCGCCAATTATTACAAACTACTCAGAGAACTATGAATCAGAACACTCGCAATTATTACAAACTACTCAGAGAACTATTAATCAGAGCAGTCGCCAATTATTACAAACTACTCAGAGAACTATTAATCAGAACACTCGCCAATTATTACAAACTACTCAGCGAACTATTAATCAGAGCACTCGCCAATTATTACAAACTACTCAAAGAACTATAAATCAGAACACTCGCCAATTATTACAAACTACTCAGAGAACTATTGATCAGAGCAGTCGCCAATTATTACAAACTACTCAGAGAACTATTAATCAGAACACTCGCCAATTATTACAAACTACTCAGAGAACTATAAATCAGAACACTCGCCTATTATTACAAACTACTCAGAGAACTATTAATCAGAACACTCGCCTATTATTACAAACTACTCAAAGAACTATTAATCAGAACACTCGCCTATTATTACAAACTACTCAGAGAACTATTAATCAGAACACTCGCCTATTATTATAAACTACTAAAAGAACTACTAATCAGAACACTCGCCAATTATTACAAACTACTCAGAGAACTTTTAATCAGAGCACTCGCCAATTATTACAAACTACTCGGAGAACTATTAATCAGAACACTCGCCAATTATTACAAACTACTCAAAGAACTATAAATCAGAACACTCGCCAATTATTACAAATTACTCAGAGAACTATGAATCAGAACACTCGCCAATTATTACAAACTACTCAGAGAACTATTAATCAGAACACTCGCCAATTATTACAAACTACTCAGAGAACTATAAATCAGAACACTCGCCTATTATTACAAACTACTCAAAGAACTATTAATCAGAACACTCGCCTATTATTACAAACTATTCAGAGAACTATTAATCAGAACACTCGCCTATTATTATAAACTACTCAAAGAACTACTAATCAGAACACTCGCCAATTATTACAAACTACTCAGAGAACTTTTAATCAGAGCACTCGCCAATTATTACAAACTACTCGGAGAACTATTAATCAGAACACTCGCCAATTATTACAAACTACTCAAAGAACTATAAATCAGAACACTCGCCAATTATTACAAACTACTCAGAGAACTATGAATCAGAACACTCGCCAATTATTACAAACTACTCAGAGAACTATTAATCAGAGCAGTCGCCAATTATTACAAACTACTCAGAGAACTATTAATCAGAACACTCGCCAATTATTACAAACTACTCAGCGAACTATTAATCAGAGCACTCGCCAATTATTACAAACTACTCAGAAAACTTTTAATCAGAGCACTCGCCAATTATTACAAACTACTCAAAGAACTATAAATCAGAACACTCGCCAATTATAACAAACTACTCAGAGAAATATTAATCAGAGCAGTCGCCAATTATTACAAACTACTCAGAGAACTATTAATCAGAACACTCGCCAATTATTACAAACTACTCAGCGAACTATTAATCAGAGCACTCGCCAATTATTACAAACTACTCAGAGAACTATTAATCAGAACATTCGCCTATCATTACAAACTACTCAGAGAACTATTAATCAGAACACTCGCCAATTATTACAAACTACTCAAAGAATTATAAATCAGAACACTCGCCAATTATTAAAAACTATTCAAAGAACTATAAATCAGAACACTCGCCAATTATTACAAACTACTCAGAGAACTATTAATCAGAACACTCGCCAGTTATTGCAAACTACTCAAAGAACTATAAATCAGAACACTCGCCAATTATTACAAACTACTCAGAGAACTATGAATCAGAACACTCGCCAATTATTACAAACTACTCAGAGAACTATTAATCAGAGCAGTCGCCAATTATTACAAACTACTCAGAGAACTATTAATCAGAACACTCGCCAATTATTACAAACTACTCAGAGAACTATTAATCAGAACACTCGCCATTTATTACAAACTACTCAGAGAACTATTAATCAGAACACTCGCCAATTATTACAAACTACTCAAAGAACTATAAATCAGAACACTCGCCAATTATTACAAACTATTCAAAGAACTATAAATCAGAACACTCGCCAATTATTACAAACTACTCAGAGAACTATTAATCAGAACACTCGCCAGTTATTGCAAACTACTCAAAGAACTATAAATCAGAACACTCGCCAATTATTACAAACTACTCAGAGAACTATTAATCAGAACACTCGCCAGTTATTGCAAACTACTCAAAGAACTATAAATCAGAACACTCGCCAATTATTACAAACTACTCAGAGAACTATTAATCAGAACACTCGCCTATTATTACAAACTACTAAAAAAACTACTAATCAGAACACTCGCCAATTATTACAAACTACTCAGAGAACTATAAATCAGAGCACTCGCCAATTATTACAAAATACACAGAGAACTATTAAACAGACCACTCGCCAATTATTGCAAACTACTCAAAGAACTATAAATCAGAACACTCGCCAATTATTACAAACTACTCAGAGAACTATTAATCAGAACACTCGCCAATTATTACAAACTACTCAGAGAACTATTAATCAGAGCACTCGCCAATTATTACAAACTACTCATAGAACTATTAATCAGAACACTCGCCAATTATTACAAACTACTCAAAGAACTATAAATCAGAACACTCGCCAATTATTACAAACTACTCAGAGAACTATTAATCAGAACACTCGCCTATTATTACAAACTACTAAAAAAACTACTAATCAGAACACTCGCCAATTATTACAAACTACTCAGAGAACTATTAATCAGAACACTCGCCTATTATTACAAACTACTCAGAGAACTATTAATCAGAATACTCGCCAATTATTACAAACTACTCAAAAAACTATAAATCAGAACACTCGCCTATTATTACAAACTACTCAGAGAACTATTAATCAGAACACTCGGCAATTATTACAAACTACTAAAAAAACTACTAATCAGAACACTCGCCAATTATTACAAACTACTCAGAGAACTCTTAATCAGAACACTCGTCAATTATTAGAAACTACTCAGAGAACTATTAATCAGAGCACTCGCCATTTATTACAAACTACTCAGAGAACTATTAATCAGAACACTCGCCAATTATTACAAACTACTCAAAGAACTATAAATCAGAACACTCGCCAAGCATTACAAACTATTCAAAGAACTATAAATCAGAACACTCGCCAATTATTACAAACTACTCAGAGAACTATTAATCAGAACACTCGCCAGTTATTGCAAACTACTCAAAGAACTATAAATCAGAACACTCGCCAATTATTACAAACTACTCAGAGAACTATTAATCAGAGCACTCGCCATTTATTACAAACTACTCAGAGAACTATTAATCAGAGCACTCGCCATTTATTACAAACTACTCAGAGAACTATTAATCAGAACACTCGCCAATTATTACAAACTACTCATAGAACTATTAATCAGAACACTCGCCAATTATTACAAACTACTCAAAGAACTATTAATCAGAACACTCGTCAATTATTACAAACTACTCAGAGAACTATTAATCAGAACACTCGTCAATTATTACAAACTACTCAAAGAACTATAAATCAGAACACTCGCCAAGTTTTACAAACTACTCAGAGAACTATAATCAGAACACTCCCCTATTATTACAAACTACTCAGAGAACTATTAATCAGAAAACTCGCCTATTATTACAAACTACTCAAAAAACTACTAATCAGAACACTCGCCAATTATTACAAACTACTCAGAGAACTATAAATCAGAGCACTCGCCAATTATTACAAAATACACAGAGAACTATTAAACAGACCACTCGCCAATTATTGCAAACTACTCAAAGAACTATAAATCAGAACACTCGCCAATTATTACAAACTACTCAGAGAACTATTAATCAGAACACTCGCCAATTATTACAAACTACTCAGAGAACTATTAATCAGAGCACTCGCCAATTATTACAAACTACTCATAGAACTATTAATCAGAACACTCGCCAATTATTACAAACTACTCAAAGAACTATAAATCAGAACACTCGCCAATTATTACAAACTACTCAGAGAACTATTAATCAGAACACTCGCCTATTATTACAAACTACTAAAAAAACTACTAATCAGAACACTCGCCAATTATTACAAACTACTCAGAGAACTATTAATCAGAACACTCGCCTATTATTACAAACTACTCAGAGAACTATTAATCAGAATACTCGCCAATTATTACAAACTACTCAAAGAACTATAAATCAGAACACTCGCCTATTGTTACAAACTACTCAGAGAACTATTAATCAGAACACTCGGCAATTATTACAAACTACTAAAAAAACTACTAATCAGAACACTCGCCAATTATTACAAACTACTCAGAGAACTATTAATCAGAACACTCGTCAATTATTAGAAACTACTCAGAGAACTATTAATCAGAGCACTCGCCATTTATTACAAACTACTCAGAGAACTATTAATCAGAACACTCGCCAATTATTACAAACTACTCAAAGAACTATAAATCAGAACACTCGCCAAGTATTACAAACTATTCAAAGAACTATAAATCAGAACACTCGCCAATTATTACAAACTACTCAGAGAACTATTAATCAGAACACTCGCCAGTTATTGCAAACTACTCAAAGAACTATAAATCAGAACACTCGCCAATTATTACAAACTACTCAGAGAACTATTAATCAGAACACTCGCCTATTATTACAAACTACTCAGAGAACTATTAATCAGAGCACTCGCCAATTATTAGAAACTACTCAGAGAACTATTAATCAGAGCACTCGCCATTTATTACAAACTACTCAGAGAACTATTAATCAGAACACTCGCCAATTATTAGAAACTACTCAGAGAACTATTAATCAGAGCACTCGCCATTTATTACAAACTACTCAGAGAACTATTAATCAGAGCACTCGCCATTTATTACAAACTACTCAGAGAACTATTAATCAGAACACTCGTCAATTATTACAAACTACTCAAAGAACTATAAATCAGAACACTCGCCAAGTTTTACAAACTACTCAGAGAACTATAATCAGAACACTCCCCTATTATTACAAACTACTCAGAGAATTATTAATCAGAACACTCGCCTATTATTACAAACTACTCAAAAAACTACTAATCAGAACACTCGCCAATTATTACAAACTACTCAGAGAACTATAAATCAGAGCACTCGCCAATTATTACAAAATACACAGAGAACTATTAAACAGACCACTCGCCAATTATTGCAAACTACTCAAAGAACTATAAATCAGAACACTCGCCAATTATTACAAACTACTCAGAGAACTATTAATCAGAACACTCGCCAATTATTACAAACTACTCAGAGAACTATTAATCAGAGCACTCGCCTATTATTACAAACTACTCAGAGAACTATTAATCAGAACACTCGCCAATTATTACAAACTACTCAAAGAACTATAAATCAGAACACTCGCCTATTATTACAAACTACTCAGAGAACTATTAATCAGAACACTCGCCAATTATTACAAACTACTCAGAGAACTACTAATCAGAGCACTCGCCATTTATTACAAACTACTCAGAGAACTATTAATCAGAACACTCGCCAATAATTACAAACTACTCAAAGAACTATAAATCAGAACACTCGCCAAGTATTACAAACTACTCAGAGAACTATTAATCAGAACACTCGCCAATTATTACAAACTACTCAGAGAACTATTAATCAGAATACTCGCCAATTATTACAAACTACTCAGAGAACTATTAATCAGAGCACTTGCCAATTACTACAAACTACTCAGAGAACTATTAATAAGAACACTCGCCAATTATTGCAAACTACTCAAAGAACTATGAATCAGAACACTCGCAAATTATTACAAACTACTCAGAGAACTATTAATCAGAACACTCGCCAATTATTACAAACTACTCAGAGAACTATTAATCAGAGCACTCGCCAATTATCACAAACTACTCAGAGAACTATTAATCAGAACACTCGCCAATTATTACAAACTACTCAGAGAATTATAAATCAGAACACTCGCCAATTACTACAAACTACTCAGAAAACTATTAATCAGAACACTCGGCTATTATTACAAACTACTCAGAGAACTATTAATCAGAACACTCGCCTATTATTACAAACTACTCAAAAAACTCCTAATCAGAATACTCGCCAATTATTACAAACTACTCAGAGAACTATTAATCAGAATACTCGCCAATTATTACAAACTACTCAAAGAACTATAAATCAGAACACTCGCCAATTATTACAAATTACTCAAAGAACTCTAAATCAGAAAACTCGCCAAGTATTACAAACTACTCAGAGAACTATTAATCAGAATACTCGCCAATTATTACAAACTACTCAGAGAACTATTAATCAGAGCACTCGCCAATTATTACAAAATACTCAGAGAACTATTAATCAGAACACTCGCCTATTATTACAAACAACTCAAAAAACTACTAATCAGAGCACTCGCCAATTATTACAAACTACTCAAAGAACTATAAATCAGAAAACTCGCCAAGTATTACAAACTACTCAGAGAACTATTAATCAGAATACTCGCCAATTATTACAAACTACTCAGAGAACTATTAATCAGAACACTCGCCAATTATTACAAACTACTCAGAGAACTATTAATCAGAACACTCGCCAATTATTACAAACTACTAAAAGAATTATAAATCAGAACACTCGCCTATTATTACAAACTACTCAGAGAACTATTAATCAGAACACTAGCCTATTATTACAAACTACTCAAAAAACTACTAATCAGAACACTCGCCAATTATTACAAACTACTCAGAGAACTATTAATCAGAGCACTCGCCAATTATTACAAGCTACTCAGAGAACTATTAATCAGAACACTCGCCAATTATTACAAATTACTCGAAGAACTATAAATCAGAACACTCGCCAAGTATTACAAATTACTAAGAGAACTATTACTCAGAACACTCGCCAATTATTACAAACTACTCAGAGAACTATTAATCAGAATACTCGCCAATTTTTACAAACTACTCAGAGAACTATTAATCAGAGCACTCGCCAATTACTACAAACTACTCAGAGAACTATTAATCAGAACACTCGCCAATTTTTACAAACTACTCAGAGGACTATTAATCAGAACACTCGCCAATTAATACAAACTACTCAAAGAACTATAAATCAGAACACTCGCCTATTATTACAAACTACTCAGAGAACTATTAATCAGAACACTCGCCTATTATTACAAACTATTCAAAAAACTACTAATCAGAACACTCGCCAATTATTAAAAACTACCCAGAGAACTATTAATCAGAGCACTCGCCAATTATTACAAACTACTCAGAGAACTATTAATCAGAACACTCGCCAATTAATACAAACTACTCAAAGAACTATAAATCAGAACACTCGCCTATTATTACAAACTACCCAGAGAACTATTAATCAGAACACTCGCCTATTATTACAAACTATTCAAAAAACTACTAATCAGAACACTCGCCAATTATTAAAAACTACCCAGAGAACTATTAATCAGAGCACTCGCCAATTATTACAAACTACTCAGAGAACTATTAATCAGAACACTCGCCAATTATTACAAACTACTCAAAGAACTATAAATCAGAACACTCGCCAAGTATTACAAACTACTCAGAGAACTATTAATCAGAACACTCGCCAATTATTACAAACTACTCAGAGAACTATTAATCAGAATACTCGCCAATTATTACAAACTACTCAGAGAAATATTAATCAGAGCACTCGCCAATTACTACAAACTACTCAGAGAACTATTAATCAGAACACTCGCCAACTATTACAAACTACTCAGAGAAATATTAATCAGAACACTCGCCAATTATTACAAACTACTCAGAGAACTATTAATCAGAATACTCGCCAATAATTACAAACTACTCAGAGAACTATTAATCAGAGCACTCGCGAATTACTACAAACTACTCAGAGAACAATTAATCAGAACACTCGCCAATTATTACAAACTACTCTGAGAACTATTAATCAGAACACTCGCCAATTATTACAAACTACTCAAAAAACTATAAATCAGAACACTCGCCTATTATTACAAACTACTCAGAGAACTATTAATCAGAACACTAGCCTATTATTACAAACTACTCAAAAAACTACTAATCAGAACACTAGCCAATTATTACAAACTACTCAGAGAACTATTAATCAGAGCACTCGCCAATTATTACAAATTACTCGAAGAACTATAAATCAGAACACTCGCCAAGTATTACAAATTACTCAGAGAACTATTACTCAGAACACTCGCCAATTATTACAAACTACTCAGAGAACTATTAATCAGAATACTCGCCAATTTTTACAAACTACTCAGAGAACTATTAATCAGAGCACTCGCCAATTACTACAAACTACTCAGAGAACTATTAATCAGAACACTCGCCAATTATTACAAACTACTCAGAGAACTACTAATCAGAACACTCGCCAATTATTACAAACTACTCAGAGAACTATTAATCAGAACACTCGCCAATTCTTAAAAACTACTCAGAGAACTATTAATCAGAACACTCGCCAATTAATACAAACTACTCAAAGAACTATAAATCAGAACACTCGCCTATTATTACAAACTACTCAGAGAACTATTAATCAGAACACTCGCCTATTATTACAAACTATTCAAAAAACTACTAATCAGAACACTCGCCAATTATTAAAAACTACCCAGAGAACTATTAATCAGAGCACTCGCCAATTATTACAAACTACTCAGAGAACTATTAATCAGAACACTCGCCAATTAATACAAACTACTCAAAGAACTATAAATCAGAACACTCGCCTATTATTACAAACTACCCAGAGAACTATTAATCAGAACACTCGCCTATTATTACAAACTATTCAAAAAACTACTAATCAGAACACTCGTCAATTATTAAAAACTACCCAGAGAACTATTAATCAGAGCACTCGCCAATTATTACAAACTACTCAAAGAACTATAAATCAGAACACTCGCCAAGTATTACAAACTACTCAGAGAACTATTAATCAGAACACTCGCCAATTATTACAAACTACTCAGAGAACTATTAATCAGAATACTCGCCAATTATTACAAACTACTCAGAGAACTATTAATCAGAGCACTCGCCAATTACTACAAACTACTCAGAGAACTATTAATCAGAACACTCGCCAACTATTACAAACTACTCAGAGAAATATTAATCAGAACACTCGCCAATTATTACAAACTACTCAGAGAACTATTAATCAGAATACTCGCCAATTATTACAAACTACTCAGAGAACTATTAATCAGAGCACTCGCGAATTACTACAAACTACTCAGAGAACTATTAATCAGAACACTCTCCAATTATTACAAACTACTCTGAGAACTATTAATCAGAACACTCGCCTATTATTACAAACTACTCAAAGAACTATAAATCAGAACACTCGCCTATTATTACAAACTACTCAGAGAACTATTAATCAGAACACTAGCCTATTATTACAAACTACTCAAAAAACTACTAATCAGAACACTAGCCAATTATTACAAACTACTCAGAGAACTATTAATCAGAGCACTCGCCAATTATTACAAACTACTCAGAGAACTATTAATCAGAACACTCGCCAATTATTACAAATTACTCGAAGAACTATAAATCAGAACACTCGCCAAGTATTACAAACTACTCAGAGAACTATTAATCAGAATACTCGCCAATTTTTACAAACTACTCAGAGAACTATTAATCAGAGCACTCGCCAATTACTACAAACTACTCAGAGAACTATTAATCAGAACACTCGCCAATTATTACAAACTACTCAGAGAACTATTAATCAGAACACTCGCCAATTATTACAAACTACTCAGAGAACTATTAATCAGAGCACTCGCCAATTACTACAAATTACTCAGAGAACTATTAATCAGAACACTCGCCAATTCTTACAAACTACTCAGAGAACTATTAATCAGAACACTCGCCAATTAATACAAACTACTCAAAGAACTATAAATCAGAACACTCGCCTATTATTACAAACTACTCAGAGAACTATTAATCAGAACACTCGCCTATTATTACAAACTATTCAAAAAACTACTAATCAGAACACTCGCCAATTATTAAAAACTACTCAGAGAACTATTAATCAGAGCACTCGCCAATTATTACAAACTACTCAGAGAACTATTAATCAGAACACTCGCCAATTATTACAAACTACTCAAAGAACTATAAATCAGAACACTCGCCAAGTATTACAAACTACTCAGAGAACTATTAATCAGAACACTCGCCAATTATTACAAACTACTCAGAGAACTATTAATCAGAATACTCGCCAATTATTACAAACTACTCAGAGAACTATTAATCAGAACACTTGCCAACTATTACAAACTACTCAGAGAAATATTAATCAGAACACTCGCCAATTATTACAAACTACTCAGAGAACTATTAATCAGAATACTCGGCAATTATTACAAACTACTCAGAGAACTATTAATCAGAGCACTCGCGAATTACTACAAACTACTCAGAGAACTATTAATCAGAACACTCGCGAATTACTACAAACTACTCAGAGAACTATTAATCAGAACACTCGCCAATTATTACAAACTACTCTGAGAACTATTAATCAGAACACTCGCCAATTATTACAAACTAATCCGAGAAGTATTAATCAGAACACTCGCCTATTATTGTAAACTACTCAAAGAACTATTAATCAGAACACTCGCCAATTATTGCAAGCTACTCAAAGAACTATTAATCAGAATACTCGCCAATTATTACCAACTACTCAGAGAACTATTAATCAGAGCACTCGCCAATTATTACAAAATACTCAGAGAACTATTAATCAGAACACTAGCCTATTATTACAAACTACTCAAAAAACTACTAATCAGAACACTCGCAATTATTACAAACTACTCAGAGAACTATTAATCAGAGCACTCGCCAATTATTACAAACTACTCAGAGAACTATTAATCAGAACACTCGCCAATTATTACAAATTACTCGAAGAACTATAAATCAGAACACTCGCCAAGTATTACAAATTACAAAGAGAACTATTACTCAGAACACTCGCCAATTATTACAAACTACTCAGAGAACTATTAATCAGAATACTCGCCAATTTTAACAAACTACTCAGAGAACTATTAATCAGAGCACTGCCAATTACTACAAACTACTCAGAGAACTATTAATCAGAACACTCGCCAATTATTACAAACTACTCAGAGAACTACTAATCAGAACACTCGCCAATTATTACAAACTACTCAGAGAACTATTAATCAGAGCACTCGCCAATTACTACAAATTACTCAGAGAACTATTAATCAGAACACTCGCCAATTCTTACAAACTACTGAGAGAACTATTAATCAGAACACTCGCCAATTAATACAAACTACTCAAAGAACTATAAATCAGAACACTCGCCTATTATTACAAACTACTCAGAGAACTATTAATCAGAACACTCGCCTATTATTACAAACTATTCAAAAAACTACTAATCAGAACACTCGCCAATTTATTAAAAACTACTCAGAGAACTATTAATCAGAGCACTCGCCAATTATTACAAACTACTCAGAGAACTATTAATCAGAACACTCGCCAATTATAACAAACTACTCAAAGAACTATAAATCAGAACACTCGCCAATTATTACAAACTACTCAGAGAACTATTAATCAGAGCACTCGCGAATTACTACAAACTACTCAGAGAACTATTAATCAGAACACTCGCCAATTATTACAAACTACTCTGAGAACTATTAATCAGAACACTCGCCAATTATTACAAACTAATCCGAGAAGTTTTAATCAGAACACTCGCCTATTATTGTAAACTACTCAAAGAACTATTAATCAGAACACTCGCCAATTATTGCAAGCTACTCAAAGAATTATTAATCAGAATACTCGCAAATTATTACAAACTACTCAGAGAACTATTAATCAGAGCACTCGCTAATTATTACAAAATACTCAGAGAACTATTAATCAGAACACACCACTATTATTACAAACAACTCAAAACACTACTAATCAGAGCACTCGCCAATTATTACAAACTACTCAAAGAACTATAAATCAGAAAAGTCGCCAAGTATTACAAACTACTCAGAGAACTATTAATCAGAATACTCGCCAATTATTACAAACTACTCAGAAAACTATTAATCAGAGCACTCGCCAATTACTACAAACTACTCAGAGAAATATTAATCAGAACACTCGCCAATTATTACAAACTACTCAGAGAACTATTAATCAGAACACTCGCCAATTATTACAAACTACTCAAAGAACTATAAATCAGAACACTCGCCTATTATTACAAACTACTCAGAGAACTAATAATCAGAACACTAGCCTATTACTACAAACTACTAAAAAAACTACTAATCAGAACACTCGCCAATTATTACAAACTACTCAGAGAACTATTAATCAGAGCACTCGCCAATTATTACAAACTACTCAGAGAACAATTAATCAGAACACTCGCCAATTATTACAAACTACTCAAAGAACTGTAAATCAGAACACTCGCCAAGTATTATAAACTACTAAGAGAACTATTAATCAGAACACTCGCCAATTATTACAAACTACTCAGAGAACTATTAATCAGAATACTCGCCAATTATTACAAACTATTCAGAGAACTATTAATCAGAGCACTCGCCGATTACTACAAACTACTCAGAGAACTATTAATCAGAACACTCGCCAATTATTACAAACTACTCAGAGAACTACTAATCAGAACACTCGCCAATTATTACAAACTACTCAGAGAACTATTAATCAGAGCACTCGCCAATTACTACAAACTACTCAGAGAACTATTAATCAGAACACTCGCCAATTCTAAAAAACTACTCAGAGAACTATTAATCAGAACACTCGCCAATTATTACAAACAACTCAAAGAACTATAAATCAGAACACTCGCCAAGTATTACAAACTACTCAGAGAACTATTAATCAGAACACTCGCCAATTATTACAAACTACTCAGAGAACTATTAATCAGAGCACTCGCCAATTACTACAAACTACTCAGAGAACTATTAATCAGAACACTCGCCAATTCTTACAAACTACTCAGAGAACTATTAATCAGAACACTCGCCAATTATTACAAACTACTCAAAGAACTATAAATCAGAACACTCGCCAAGTATTACAAACTACTCAGAGAACTATTAATCAGAACACTCGCCAATTATTACAAACTACTCAGAGAACTAGTAATCAGAACACTCGCCAATTATTACAAACTACTCAAAGAACTATAAATCAGAACACTCGCCAAGTATTACAAACTACTCAGAGAACTATTAATCAGAGCACTCGCCAATTACTACAAACTACTCAGAGAACTATTAATCAGAACACTCGCCAACTATTACAAACTACTCAGAGAAATATTAATCAGAACACTCGCCAATTATTACAAACTACTCAGAGAACTATTAATCAGAATACTCGCCAATTATTACAAACTACTCAGAGAAGTATTAATCAGAACACTCGCGAATTACTACAAACTACTCAGAGAACTATTAATCAGAACACTCGCCAATTATTACAAACTACTCAGAGAACTATTAATCAGAATACTCGCCAATTATTACAAACTATTCAGAGAACTATTAATCAGAGCACTCGCCGATTACTACAAACTACTCAGAGAACTATTAATCAGAACACTCGCCAATTATTACAAACTACTCAGAGAACTACTAATCAGAACACTCGCCAATTATTACAAACTACTCAGAGAACTATTAATCAGAGCACTCGCCAATTACTACAAACTACTCAGAGAACTATTAATCAGAACACTCGCCAATTCTTACAAACTACTCAGAGAACTATTAATCAGAACACTCGCCAATTATTACAAACAACTCAAAGAACTATAAATCAGAACACTCGCCAAGTATTACAAACTACTCAGAGAACTATTAATCAGAACACTTGCCAATTATTACAAACTACTCAGAGAACTATTAATCAGAGCACTCGCCAATTACTACAAACTACTCAGAGAACTATTAATCAGAACACTCGCCAATTCTTACAAACTACTCAGAGAACTATTAATCAGAACACTCGCCAATTATTACAAACTACTCAAAGAACTATAAATCAGAACACTCGCCAAGTATTACAAACTACTCAGAGAACTATTAATCAGAACACTCGCCAATTATTACAAACTACTCAGAGAACTATTAATCAGAACACTCGCCAATTATTACAAACTACTCAAAGAACTATAAATCAGAACATTCGCCAAGTATTACAAACTACTCAGAGAACTATTAATCAGAGCACTCGCGAATTACTACAAACTACTCAGAGAACTATTAATCAGAACACTCGCCAACTATTACAAATTACTCAGAGAAATATTAATCAGAACACTCGCCAATTATTACAAACTACTCAGAGAACTATTAATCAGAATACTCGCCAATTATTACAAACTACTCAGAGAAGTATTAATCAGAACACTCGCGAATTACTATAAACTACTCAGAGAACTATTAATCAGAACACTCGCCAATTATTACAAACTACTCAAAGAACTATAAATCAGAACACTCGCCTATTATTACAAACTACTCAGAGAACTAATAATCAGAACACTAGCCTATTACTACAAACTACTCAAAAAACTACTAATCAGAACACTCGCCAATTATTACAAACTACTCAGAGAACTATTAATCAGAGCACTCGCCAATTATTACAAACTACTCAGAGAACTATTAATCAGAACAATCGCCAATTATTACAAACTACTCAAAGAACTATAAATCAGAACACTCGCCTATTATTACAAACTACTAAGAGAACTATTAATCAGAACACTCGCCAATTATTACAAACTACTCAGAGAACTATTAATCAGAATACTCGCCAATTATTACAAACTATTCAGAGAACTATTAATCAGAGCACTCGCCGATTACTACAAACTACTCAGAGAACTATTAATCAGAACACTCGCCAATTATTACAAACTACTCAGAGAACTACTAATCAGAACACTCGCCAATTATTACAAACTACTCAGAGAACTATTAATCAGAGCACTCGTCAATTACTACAAACTACTCAGAGAACTATTAATCAGAACACTCGCCAATTCTTACAAACTACTCAGAGAATTATTAATCAGAACACTCGCCAATTATTACAAACTACTCAAAGAACTATAAATCAGAACACTCGCCAAGTATTACAAACTACTCAGAGAACTATTAATCAGAACACTCGCCAATTATTACAAACTACTCAGAGAACTATTAATCAGAGCACTCGCCAATTACTACAAACTACTCAGAGAACTATTAATCAGAACACTCGCCAATTCTAAAAAACTACTCAGAGAACTATTAATCAGAACACTCGCCAATTATTACAAACAACTCAAAGAACTATAAATCAGAACACTCGCCAAGTATTACAAACTACTCAGAGAACTATTAATCAGAACACTCGCCAATTATTACAAACTACTCAGAGAACTATTAATCAGAGCACTCGCCAATTACTACAAACTACTCAGAGAACTATTAATCAGAACACTCGCCAATTCTTACAAACTACTCAGAGAACTATTAATCAGAACACTCGCCAATTATTACAAACTACTCAAAGAACTATAAATCAGAACACTCGCCAAGTATTACAAACTACTCAGAGAACTATTAATCAGAACACTCGCCAATTATTACAAACTACTCAAAGAACTATTAATCAGAACACTCGCCAATTATTACAAACTACTCAAAGAACTATAAATCAGAACACTCGCCAAGTATTACAAACTACTCAGAGAACTATTAATCAGAGCACTCGCCAATTACTACAAACTACTCAGAGAACTATTAATCAGAACACTCGCCAACTATTACAAACTACTCAGAGAAATATTAATCAGAACACTCGCCAATTATTACAAACTACTCAGAGAACTATTAATCAGAATACTCGCCAATTATTACAAACTACTCAGAGAAGTATTAATCAGAACACTCGCGAATTACTACAAACTACTCAGAGAACTATTAATCAGAACACTCGCCAATTATTACAAACTACTCAGAGAACTATTAATCAGAATACTCGCCAATTATTACAAACTATTCAGAGAACTATTAATCAGAGCACTCGCCAATTACTACAAACTACTCAGAGAACTATTAATCAGAACACTCGCCAATTATTACAAACTACTCAGAGAACTATTAATCAGAACACTCGCCAATTATTACAAACTACTCAGAGAACTATTAATCAGAGCACTCGCCAATTACTACAAACTACTCAGAGAACTATTAATCAGAACACTCGCCAATTCTTACAAACTACTAAGAGAACTATTAATCAGAACACTCGCCAATTATTACAAACAACTCAAAGAACTATAAATCAGAACACTCGCCAAGTATTACAAACTACTCAGAGAACTATTAATCAGAACACTTGCCAATTATTACAAACTACTCAGAGAACTATTAATCAGAGCACTCGCCAATTACTACAAACTACTCAGAGAACTATTAATCAGAACACTCGCCAATTCTTACAAACTACTCAGAGAACTATTAATCAGAACACTCGCCAATTATTACAAACTACTCAAAGAACTATAAATCAGAACACTCGCCAAGTATTACAAACTACTCAGAGAACTATTAATCAGAACACTCGCCAATTATTACAAACTACTCAGAGAACTATTAATCAGAACACTCGCCAATTATTACAAACTACTCAAAGAACTATAAATCAGAACACTCGCCAAGTATTACAAACTACTCAGAGAACTATTAATCAGAGCACTCGCCAATTACTACAAACTACTCAGAGAACTATTAATCAGAACACTCGCCAACTATTACAAACTACTCAGAGAAATATTAATCAGAACACTCGCCAATTATTACAAACTACTCAGAGAACTATTAATCAGAATACTCGCCAATTATTACAAACTACTCAGAGAAGTATTAATCAGAACACTCGCGAATTACTACAAACTACTCAGAGAACTATTAATCAGAACACTCGCCAATTATTACAAACTACTCAAAGAACTATAAATCAGAACACTCGCCTATTATTACAAACTACTCAGAGAACTAATAATCAGAACACTAGCCTATTACTACAAACTACTCAAAAAACTACTATTCAGAACACTCGCCAATTATTACAAACTACTCAGAGAACTATTAATCAGAGCACTCGCCAATTATTACAAACTACTCAGAGAACTATTAATCAGAACAATCGCCAATTATTACAAACTACTCAAAGAACTATAAATCAGAACACTCGCCTATTATTACAAACTACTAAGAGAACTATTAATCAGAACACTCGCCAATTATTACAAACTACTCAGAGAACTATTAATCAGAGCACTCGCGAATTACTACAAACTACTCAGAGAACTATTAATCAGAACACTCGCCAACTATTACAAATTACTCAGAGAAATATTAATCAGAACACTCGCCAATTATTACAAACTACTCAGAGAACTATTAATCAGAATACTCGCCAATTTTTACAAACTACTCAGAGAAGTATTAATCAGAACACTCGCGAATTACTATAAACTACTCAGAGAACTATTAATCAGAACACTCGCCAATTATTACAAACTACTCAAAGAACTATAAATCAGAACACTCGCCTATTATTACAAACTACTCAGAGAACTAATAATCAGAACACTAGCCTATTACTACAAACTACTCAAAAAACTACTAATCAGAACACTCGCCAATTATTACAAACTACTCAGAGAACTATTAATCAGAGCACTCGCCAATTATTACAAACTACTCAGAGAACTATTAATCAGAACAATCGCCAATTATTACAAACTACTCAAAGAACTATAAATCAGAACACTCGCCTATTATTACAAACTACTAAGAGAACTATTAATCAGAACACTCGCCAATTATTACAAACTACTCAGAGAACTATTAATCAGAATACTCGCCAATTATTACAAACTATTCAGAGAACTATTAATCAGAGCACTCGCCGATTACTACAAACTACTCAGAGAACTATTAATCAGAACACTCGCCAATTATTACAAACTACTCAGAGAACTACTAATCAGAACACTCGCCAATTATTACAAACTACTCAGAGAACTATTAATCAGAGCACTCGTCAATTACTACAAACTACTCAGAGAACTATTAATCAGAACACTCGCCAATTCTTACAAACTACTCAGAGAATTATTAATCAGAACACTCGCCAATTATTACAAACTACTCAAAGAACTATTAATCAGAACACTCGCCAAGTATTACAAACTACTCAGAGAACTATTAATCAGAACACTCGCCAATTATTACAAACTACTCAGAGAACTATTAATCAGAGCACTCGCCAATTACTACAAACTACTCAGAGAACTATTAATCAGAACACTCGCCAATTCTAAAAAACTACTCAGAGAACTATTAATCAGAACACTCGCCAATTATTACAAACAACTCAAAGAACTATAAATCAGAACACTCGCCAAGTATTACAAACTACTCAGAGAACTATTAATCAGAACACTCGCCAATTATTACAAACTACTCAGAGAACTATTAATCAGAACACTCGCCAATTACTACAAACTACTCAGAGAACTATTAATCAGAACACTCGCCAATTCTTACAAACTACTCAGAGAACTATTAATCAGAACACTCGCCAATTATTACAAACTACTCAAAGAACTATAAATCAGAACACTCGCCAAGTATTACAAACTACTCAGAGAACTATTAATCAGAACACTCGCCAATTATTACAAACTACTCAGAGAACTATTAATCAGAACACTCGCCAATTATTACAAACTACTCAAAGAACTATTAATCAGAACACTCGCCAATTATTACAAACTACTCAAAGAACTATTAATCAGAACACTCGCCAAGTATTACAAACTACTCAGAGAACTATTAATCAGAGCACTCGCCAATTACTACAAACTACTCAGAGAACTATTAATCAGAACACTCGCCAACTATTACAAACTACTCAGAGAAATATTAATCAGAACACTCGCCAATTATTACAAACTACTCAGAGAACTATTAATCAGAATACTCGCCAATTATTACAAACTACTCAGAGAAGTATTAATCAGAACACTCGCGAATTACTACAAACTACTCAGAGAACTATTAATCAGAATACTCGCCAATTATTACAAACTATTCAGAGAACTATTAATCAGAGCACTCGCCGATTACTACAAACTACTCAGAGAACTATTAATCAGAACACTCGCCAATTATTACAAACTACTCAGAGAACTACTAATCAGAACACTCGCCAATTATTACAAACTACTCAGAGAACTATTAATCAGAGCACTCGCCAATTACTACAAACTACTCAGAGAACTATTAATCAGAACACTCGCCAATTCTTACAAACTACTCAGAGAACTATTAATCAGAACACTCGCCAATTATTACAAACAACTCAAAGAACTATAAATCAGAACACTCGCCAAGTATTACAAACTACTCAGAGAACTATTAATCAGAACACTTGCCAATTATTACAAACTACTCAGAGAACTATTAATCAGAGCACTCGCCAATTACTACAAACTACTCAGAGAACTATTAATCAGAACACTCGCCAATTCTTACAAACTACTCAGAGAACTATTAATCAGAACACTCGCCAATTATTACAAACTACTCAAAGAACTATAAATCAGAACACTCGCCAAGTATTACAAACTACTCAGAGAACTATTAATCAGAACACTCGCCAATTATTACAAACTACTCAGAGAACTATTAATCAGAACACTCGCCAATTATTACAAACTACTCAAAGAACTATAAATCAGAACACTCGCCAAGTATTACAAACTACTCAGAGAACTATTAATCAGAGCACTCGCCAATTACTACAAACTACTCAGAGAACTATTAATCAGAACACTCGCCAACTATTACAAACTACTCAGAGAAATATTAATCAGAACACTCGCCAATTATTACAAACTACTCAGAGAACTATTAATCAGAATACTCGCCAATTATTACAAACTACTCAGAGAAGTATTAATCAGAACACTCGCGAATTACTACAAACTACTCAGAGAACTATTAATCAGAACACTCGCCAATTATTACAAACTACTCAAAGAACTATAAATCAGAACACTCGCCTATTATTACAAACTACTCAGAGAACTAATAATCAGAACACTAGCCTATTACTACAAACTACTCAAAAAACTACTATTCAGAACACTCGCCAATTATTACAAACTACTCAGAGAACTATTAATCAGAGCACTCGCCAATTATTACAAACTACTCAGAGAACTATTAATCAGAACAATCGCCAATTATTACAAACTACTCAAAGAACTATAAATCAGAACACTCGCCAATTATTACAAACTACTAAGAGAACTATTAATCAGAACACTCGCCAATTATTACAAACTACTCAGAGAACTATTAATCAGAATACTCGCCAATTATTACAAACTATTCAGAGAACTATTAATCAGAGCACTCGCCGATTACTACAAACTACTCAGAGAACTATTAATCAGAACACTCGCCAATTATTACAAACTACTCAGAGAACTACTAATCAGAACACTCGCCAATTATTACAAACTACTCAGAGAACTATTAATCAGAGCACTCGCCAATTACTACAAACTACTCAGGGAACTATTAATCAGAACACTCGCCAATTCTTACAAACTACTCAGAGAATTATTAATCAGAACACTCGCCAATTATTACAAACTACTCAGAGAACTATAAATCAGAACACTCGCCAAGTATTACAAACTACTCAGAGAACTATTAATCAGAACACTCGCCAATTATTACAAACTACTCAGAGAACTATTAATCAGAATACTCGCCAATTATTACAAACTACTCAGAGAACTATTAATCAGAGCACTCGCCAATTACTACAAACTACTCAGAGAACTATTAATCAGAACACTCGCCAACTATTACAAACTACTCAGAGAAATATTAATCAGAACACTCGCCAATTATTACAAACTACTCAGAGAACTATTAATCAGAACACTCGCGAATTACTACAAACTACTCAGAGAACTATTAATCAGAACACTCGCCAATTATTACAAACTAATCAGAGAAGTATTAATCAGAACACTCGCCTATTATTGTAAACTACTCAAAGAACTATTAATCAGAACACTCGCCAATTATTGCAAGCTACTCAAAGAACTATTAATCAGAATACTCGCCATTTATTACAAACTACTCAGAGAACTATTAATCAGAATACTCGCCAATTATTACAAACTACTCAGAGAACTATTAATCAGAGCACTCGCCAATTATTACAAACTACTTAGAGAACTATTAATCAGAACACTCGCCAATTATTACAAACTACTCAAAGAACTATAAATCAGAACACTCGCCAATTATTACAAACTACTCAGAGAACTATTAATCAGAACACTCGCCAATTATTACAAACTACTCAGAGAACTATTAATCAGAACACTCGCCAATTATTACAAACTACTCAAAGAACTATAAATCAGAACACTCGCCAAGTATTACAAACTACTCAGAGAACTATTAATCAGAGCACTCGCCAATTACTACAAACTACTCAGAGAACTATTAATCAGAACACTCGCCAACTATTACAAACTACTCAGAGAAATATTAATCAGAACACTCGCCAATTATTACAAACTACTCAGAGAACTATTAATCAGAATACTCGCCAATTATTACAAACTACTCAGAGAAGTATTAATCAGAACACTCGCGAATTACTACAAACTACTCAGAGAACTATTAATCAGAACACTCGCCAATTATTACAAACTACTCAAAGAACTATAAATCAGAACACTCGCCTATTATTACAAACTACTCAGAGAACTAATAATCAGAACACTAGCCTATTACTACAAACTACTCAAAAAACTACTAATCAGAACACTCGCCAATTATTACAAACTACTCAGAGAACTATTAATCAAAGCACTCTCCAATTATTACAAACTACTCAGAGAACTATTAATTAGAACAATCGCCAATTATTACAAACTACTCAAAGAACTATAAATCAGAACACTCGCCAAGTATTATAAACTACTAAGAGAACTATTAATCAGAACACTCGCCAATTATTACAAACTACTCAGAGAACTATTAATCAGAATACTCGCCAATTATTACAAACTATTCAGAGAACTATTAATCAGAGCACTCGCCGATTACTACAAACTACTCAGAGAACTATTAATCAGAACACTCGCCAATTATTACAAACTACTCAGAGAACTACTAATCAGAACACTCGCCAATTATTACAAACTACTCAGAGAACTATTAATCAGAGCACTCGCCAATTACTACAAACTACTCAGAGAACTATTAATCAGAACACTCGCCAATTCTTACAAACTACTCAGAGAATTATTAATCAGAACACTCGCCAATTATTACAAACTACTCAAAGAACTATAAATCAGAACACTCGCCAAGTATTACAAACTACTCAGAGAACTATTAATCAGAACACTCGCCAATTATTACAAACTACTCAGAGAACTATTAATCAGAATACTCGCCAATTATTACAAACTACTCAGAGAACTATTAATCAGAGCACTCGCCAATTACTACAAACTACTCAGAGAACTATTAATCAGAACACTCGCCAACTATTACAAACTACTCAGGGAAATATTAATCAGAACACTCGCCAATTATTACAAACTACTCAGAGAACTATTAATCAGAATACTCGCCAATTATTACAAACTACTCAGAGAACTATCAATCAGAGCACTCGCGAATTACTACAAACTACTCAGAGAACTATTAATCAGAACACTCGCCAATTATTACAAACTAATCAGAGAAGTATTAATCAGAGCACTCGCCTATTATTGTAAACTACTCAAAGAACTATTAATCAGAACACTCGCCAATTATTGCAAGCTACTCAAAGAACTATTAATCAGAATACTCGCCATTTATTACAAACTACTCAGAGAACTATTAATCAGAATACTCGCCAATTATTACAAACTACTCAGAGAACTATTAATCAGAGCACTCGCCAATTATTACAAACTACTCAAAGAACTATAAATCAGAACACTCGCCAAGTATTACAAACTACTCAGAGAACTATTAATCAGAACACTCGCCAATTATTACAAACTACTCAGAGAACTATTAATCAGAGCACTCGCCAATTACTACAAACTACTGAGGGAACTATTAATCAGAACACTCGCCAATTATTACAAACTACTCAGAGAACTATTAATCAGAATACTCGCCAATTATTACAAACTACTCAGAGAACTATTAATCAGAGCACTCGGCAATTACTACAAACTACTCAGAGAACTATTAATCAGAACACTCGCCAATTATTACACACTACTCAGAGAAGTATTAATCAGTACACTCGCCTATTATTGCAAACTACTCAAAGAACTATTAATCAGAACACTCGCCAATTATTACCAAAAAAAAACCAAAAAACAACTGTGCATTGATTTGTTTTTGTTTTTATATTAATTATTTTTATTTTATTTGTTATATATATTTGTTTTTGTTTATTCATTGAGGAGGTGGGGGTTCGCCACAAAATAAAATTGACGTCCAATATACACCAGTTTTACTCTATATTATTTGCATAAAAGCCCATGTTTTATGTGACAGGTGCTAACAGGTATGTTAACGCTACCGGACAAAGAATTGTTGGTGCGTTGGTCCTGAGTTCTATTACGTTCGACATAATCTTCGTATGCCAATGCATGACATACTACCACTCATGATTCAATATCATATTCGTTTCATCTCATTTGCGGTCGGTGTGAGAAGTTAAGCATGGACACAGTTTCAATGTTAGAGTATGCGTGCATGTGTATTATTGCTTGAAGATTAAAAATGATTTTTCATTGGATGAACAACCAGAATTATCAGCACATATTACATAGCATAACCGGAGTATATTAATAGCAATATGGCAAATGCATTTCCTTCAGTCTTTTTCATTTAATCAAGTCATGTGTTTAGTAATCTTGATATGTGTTTTACACGTATAATAATTTTATCCTTCGTACAAGATTTTCTGAAAAATTAGCTTAAAAAACACATCAACAAATGTATCTATTTAAAGCGGAGGAATGATGTCATGAAGCTTTCCAACATTATAAAACGTCACGATTAGATCAAAATCATTGACACAAAGCTATATACCGTAAGAACACAATTTGGAGTTATACCAAAGGTTTACGCAGAAACTGAACCTGCAAATCGAAGAATGACATACAACATAATGGTAAACAGTAATATGACTGTTATTACGGTTTACAAATATGAATGCGATTACTGGAGTATGACCATCCTGATAGTCGAGGAGACCGTATGACTTTAAGAATAGTATAACCACATTTATTATTAATAATGTTCCTCAATAGATGAATATGTTGTGCCGTAGATATTTTACTGATACACTATGCATTTTTACATCCCCGTTCCAGCATTAAGTCATTGGCTATGATAAACTATACTTCGTGATGGCTGTTGTCCACCTGTAGGGATAATTTCATTTAGAGCGCATTTTCACACACACACACACACAATTACAGAGAAGACCTCGTAAAGCTATAACTTGTATCTGATCCATTGTCTGTATAATTGTTTAATATGCTTACAGTAAAGCATCACACACAATGCGGACTTTTATATTTCCTACAATTCATCAAACTTGAAACCTAAAAATATGATGATCGTGTAATATTCAAATTAGACAAGCGTGATTTTATATAGTTGATAGTTTGTTTTCTATATTTGTACTACAACAAATATCAAAAAATGATTATAAGAAAAGTTTGAAGATACCAAAGATAGAAGGACAAGACAATGGATACAAGAAAAAGTAAACAAGACAAACAATGATTACACAAACAAAAACAACAAAAGATTGAGCAACACAAACCCGATAATAAAAAATCTCCAGGTGAGAACCCAGGCCATAAGATCATTACCTATTATATCTATGATATCCAAATGTTCCTATGTGAACAGTTTATTATATTGACTATTTTTATCAAGTCATGATCACGATACCTTCACACGGTGTGCATTATAAATATATATACAGTTAAACCTGCCCATGCGGTCACCTTTATTAAGCAGCCACTTGTATTAAAAGGTCACTTTTTTCTTCTCCTGTAATAGAAGATTTCATCTGAATTGAACCTCCTTTAAGAGGTTACCTGTCTTATAAGGCAACTTTTTCTTTGTCCCAAAGGTGACCTCTTAATACAGGTTTGACTGTAGTGTGTAATGTCCGTTCGGTATTGTTGTTGAATATTTCCCAACAGAATGAAACGGTATCACTGAACACTATTTCATATCAAATTGAAAGTAATACTTTTCAATTATGCTGAATAGCATTTGACTTATGGTGTTTGATCACGTACTGAGCTTGCAATACTGGTTAAGTTAATATATATTACAAACAAAGAAGATTGTTCTGTATCAAGAACCGTGACGATATCGATATCACCCCGAGTTGCATATCAACCATCCGTGACGATATCAATATTAGTCAACGATGGCACATTTTAGAGTCGATGGTAAATATATATTAAAAGAAAACAAGCATAAAATAATCCATTGTCGGAACAGTACCAAAATCTAATAGAAAAATCGCAGAAATAGGCGAAATGGATACCACTAACACACAAATACATGACGGCTCACATTCCTGTATAATTGTACAATAAATTGTATATGCTATGGACCTTTTTTTCTATATTACACCTTTATCAACCCTCAACAAATATAATCACTCCAGCAGAGGTCTCAGGGACATATTGGTGTCTCGTGTTGGTACAGGTGTGATATTGACTAAGATATGTAATATTATTTATGTCAAGAACATATTTGTTTTACTTTTTTTTCTCAATTTTTCTTCTCGTCGATAACCGATTTATGACTACCATATAAAACGCGAATAAAAAATGCATTTGTTTCTTTCCTTGAAATTACATTTACAAGAAGAGTTCCTTATAATGCTTCAGGGCTATTCACTAAAATTTAGAAAGTTTTCAAAATAAATTACTTTAATTCATAGTCACGAGCCCGGAGGTTTTGAATTTAGCTTCTAATGAAGTTGATGTAAAATAAAATGTAAGGGTAATTATTGACCGTGGGGTATAAACCCACGTAATGTACATCAACAATTACTTCATCTAAAGTTAAATTGATAAGAAATCCGTCTTATGATTACATACTGCACTGCTTCCTGTTTAAGTTCTTAGGATAATACAACTTAACATTAGTGTTGCTTCTGTAATGATGGAATAAAATTCTATACTTGACTTTGAAACATAATTGTCTGTCCTAGATATGTCATTCTACTGTTCGTACTTCCTGCCCTATGCCTATGTTATGTCATTTTACTGATCGTTTCTTTATTCTCTATATCTTCCCGATCCACATTTGATACTGAGTCAATTATTCCTTGACCGATATATTTTATTTGTCTCGGTTTTCTGGGAATATATACTGGCTATGAGAATACTTAATGACAATAACTAATGTCAATCACCAATAGGTGTCGTTGTGGTCGCGATCTTAATTTACTTGTGTTCATGTAGCTACATGTATGTACAGTAATATATAATATATTTTCACAATATATGCAATAAAACTTTTTGTATCATGTCGAGTCTGTTGTGTATACTATGTCACTTTTCCAGAAGCGTAGACGAGACATTTGCGCGAACAAATTTATCCATGTAATACGTTTATCTAACATTTTCATGTGGTAAGTGATAATAATACTGTTAACCTTGAGGAATATTACACGTTGTTTCATATCAGTTCTAAATTCGACTTTTTCATAGGTGTAGACATGGTCATGTGTCATGCATTAATCCTTGTTAAAGAAATTCACCGGTCATTAACATGATAATGTATGCGGGAATTATCATGTTAATGACAGCTCGAGGTCTTAGAGTTACGTCCCTTTTTCAAACCACAACGGAATTGGTGCAGTTGTTAATGTAAACCAACATGGCGGAGGGTACTTAGAAAGTCTTTATTCCTTCAATGAAATAAAAATAATAGTTACTTATGCATAGGGCATTATCGTGATTTATAGACTGCCCTTGGGTCAGTAGTATTGACTTCTACACCCCCTTGCCTGCAGCTCAGACATTATCAATGTTTCAGTCAATACTACTGTCCCTTGGGCAGTCTATAAATCACGATAATGCCCTAGACATAAGTAACTAGTATATAAAAATGCAATGTTCATGTAATCAATGAAGTGATAGAAAGAAGCATAATCCGGGTGGATATCAATTTCTAACCCCTTGTAGGGGCGGATCCAGGGAGGGGTGCACCCGGCGCCCGCCCTAAGATTGGAAAAAATAAGATTTTTTGGCGTAAAATCGTGATTTTTCACACGAAATACCCCAAAAAATTCCGCACCTCCCTTCGTTCGGCGCAATTTCTTTAAGTGCGCCCCCTAACTTGAAATCATGGATCCACCCCTGCCTTGGATAAAGTAGTCCGTTAATTTAGATGAAAAAGATTTTTCTATCTTACACAGGCTCTTGGGTAAGACAAGTTAACACGGTCGTTTTCCCCTAAAATTGTTTTCCGTTGCTGAAGTACATTGTCATTGGCGATTTATCTATATACATCCGTGTCTTAGCAGTATTTTAAATGTATTGCATAATAAAATACAATGTAGTTGATAAATACATTATAAATGCTACTACAACAGCGACAAATACCTGGAACAATTTATCTTACTTTGGTCAAAGGGAGGCAATTTGTTTACTTACGCTAGATACAAACAAGGGAGAGCACTCTATTACTTACTCAAAGTAAACAAACATTGACACTATAGAAAGGGGTGAGAAAAAGAGTCAAACATCGTGAAAGGTGCAAGATCTTAAAATCTCAGACACCCTCGGGTAAGATTTAAATCGTATCAGACTCAAGCATCGTTAGTTACGATTTAAATCTTACCCTCGGGTGTCACAGATTTTACGATCTTGCACCTCTCCCGGTGTTAGACCCTGTATATCTAGACGAACGAAGAACTTTGGATTATAACTTGATATCGCGAAGATGACAATGGTGAATGTTAGCTGTATAATAGTGATATTATATTTTGTATTAATGATTCAGTTAAACTTTTCTAGTTAAGATGCCAACCTTGTCATCACATGAGCAGCATCTCACCTACGCTTCATTGATCTATATATGATATCGTGAAAAGTAAAGATGATGGTCCTTCTATCTCATGATCAGTATTTCAGCTATATTCATGGGAGAGATAATGGGTACATATGGTGGCAATATGTTGCATACCAACTTATTTACACATGTAGCAACAACCCAGAAAACCTGTTTCAAATTGTCTTATAAATGCAAGGCGTGTGGCAAACATTGAACAGATCGATCCACATCCAGACATGGATAATAATTATTCTCCACACATATATAGGGGTTGATGTATGAATATTCATCCTGCCAGGTCTAATGGCTGGAATATGAAGATGCATTCATACGCGTGCAGCCATGAACAGATTGCCTGATGTGTGGCGATCCCTTCCCACACAAAACACTGGTTTTATTTACTTAAATTCGCTTACAAATCTATAACTGCATTCAGATTACATAACATTGCTTTATCATCAAAAATTCTTTTCAAGGAAAATTAATATAACATAAACTTTTATTAACTTTATATATGAAATAGTTTTAACATTATCATTTCGTAAGATTGTCCCAAAAGTGTTATTATACATTTTCAGTACAAAAAAAAAAGCATGTGAGAAATCATGGAACGGCATTGTCAACAACACATAATCAAGGGACTTCAAGCAACAGTAAATAACAAGGTCTGATCGTTCATGTTAGGACATCTTAATTTCTTCCAAGGCCGGGTTTTATTTTATTGTCCCATTGTCCTGCTTATGGAAGTGTTGATTTTATACCTTATAAGTTGTCTCATCCAATATTCCGTTTTCTTCAAGGTGACTATTTAATGGATACATCTATTCTCACTAAAACAATAAATTAAACATTAATGTTAGCCTTAAATAACACAAACAGTAAAACGAACATGAACCATTCACGTAGAAAACAAAAAAAATAGAATAAAGAAATCATAACAGTATCTGGCACTGGAATTACTAAGGTGCTGTTGGGGTGTTAAGCGGTTACTTATTTCTTTTAGAAAGGTTTATTTTCCTTGGGTATAATTATTATTACTGTACCTAAAAATGACATTGATCAAAATGGGGGGGGGGGGGGGGATTCTGGTTGGTTTTAACTATTCCTTAAGATCAGTTGCATGTAAAGTCCTGGTATTTTGACCAAATTTTGCAACCATGTACACTGATTGTTGTTGCAATACAATGAATAGTTATGTTATGCTTATAATACAATCTATGCTGGCAAAATATCTTATCATTAGGAAGATGGTTGCTATGGTGATTACTGTACTTGCTTCTTACTAAGAGAAATAAAACCTGTTTTTTTAAGCATAGCTTTTTGTTTGATTTTCTATGTTCTAGCCGGTATTGTCTTTAACAATGCACAATACATGGTCTAAATCTAGTCGAGAAGAAATCATAAAACTATGGATGTTCTAGTATCAATGAAATAATGGGAATAGTCAGCTACGACTACCGGTCAAATTACATTTTCTGTATATGGTTCTCGTACGGTTTCAGGAAAATGCATTGCAATATCCTTGAATTAAGCAGAAGGCACATTTTGAACAGGGGTAATATATGGTATTTCACACATAATCAGGTAGGATTGAGGAGTGTAATATTAAGTTATCAGACTACCTGATAATGATAATTCAAGAAACGAGTCGTGTGCACTAAAATCAATATCTGCCTTTTCATTACTATCTCTAGGTCGATATCTCTGCTAGTGGACTATTAGTCCCCTGGGTACCATCCGCCCAGTAGTCAATGCTAGTGGACTATTAGTCCCCTGGGTACCATCCGCCCAGTAGGCACTGCTAGTGGACTATTAGTCCCCTAGGTACCATCCGCCCAGTATTCGGTGATTCGGCATTGACATTGTTTATTAGATATATCGATTATTGAAATTGACAGTTCCTAAATAATGTAATTATTAATAAAACTAAGGTTATCCTCACTCCTACATCAATAATCCTAGCTGATTTTGCTATACTGCTCAGGTCCTTTGGATTGCTTTGTTCTCAAAGACTATAAATTATTTGGTTCACCAATGCATTGAACCTACCTGATGACGGATATTCCAGAGACGCTTCGTGTACACTGAATTCGACATCTCCGTTTTTATTTACACCAGTATGATAATGGAATAGCTCTGGAATTTTACATTCTGATAGACGATATATGTCTATGTTATGTACTTTAAAGTTAGTGCAGTGAATAATATAATACTGTTACCATGATTCAATATTATTTACGGATTTTATCTTTGGGTTTTTTTGGGTGCTAAATCCAGATTTTGTTTTAAATTTTCAATTCAACACAACACTATGACACCATTCCACTAAGAGGAGCGAGTTGGGCACATAAACAAGTATGACCCGGCCATATTTGATTCAAGTACCTCTTTTAGGCCAAGAGAGTGAACAGTCCTTATATGTGTGCAGGGGTGTCGATTTTGCACCTGTTTCTATGACTGTTCAATTGGATGATTGGACTGTACTGACGGTGTGATGCATCTGTATATTATACTTTAAAACTAGATTTCTTTTAATATTAGAAATTCAATATTTTTCGATTTTTTTTCTATTCTAGCTTCACTTGCCACGCCCACTAGGAAATATAACGTTTGAGATTCCCACGCGTGAGTTATATTGCCCGGTGACGATTTCCGGTTTAATCCAATCTATTGTAAACAGACAACAAAGGTTCGCAACCTATATTTAATTTTAATAACAGCACATGTACTTTTGAAGTTCATTATCAGAACTGTTAGACTACTTGAAATTTCTTGCTGTTTGTCTCATTTAGTATGTCAACTTACACTTATTAATATATTTTTTTTTAGTTTTGATTAATTATTTTATTATTGAAATATAATATAGCAAATATTCGATGTGACTGGTCAATATACAAGAACATTTTCTCTCGGTACCTTGAATTCCATGGATGTGTTATATTACCCTCCACCGTTGGCGTCGGGCAATATACCACATCCATGCAATTCAAGGTACCTTGGGAAAATATTCTTGTATATTGACCACAATCACATGGAGTATTTGTATATTATTTATTTTATTTATTTCTTTTCAATTAAGCAATTACGCACCACAGAACAGTTGGTAGATTATCTTTTTTCGTCAGAATTGGAGATTCCGAGGAAGACGTGATTATTCTTATTCCTTCATTTCTTTTCTGATGATTATACCCAGCATTAAAATTGACATGCCCATCGAGGACATGCACATTCATTTGTATATTGCGTACTGTCGGTATTCCTCATAGAGGACTGAGTGTAAGCATAATAGCCATTGTTCACACGTCTCTCGATACTAATCACTAAAACAGTCTTTTAAATTGTTCAATACTACAGACGTGCCTAGTCTTCTGGTTCTCCTATATGCTTTGATGCGTTGATGTGTTTAGATATCCAATATGTTGTAGGGTCCGTCGTGGTCATGATCGTATGGTAGTTGTATTTAAAACTACCTATGTAATCAATGCCTATCACCATGACGAAGTGCATTCAATACAACAGTATGTGATAAAATGTGTCACTGACTTGTGGCAGGTCGGTGGTTTTCTCCATGTACTCCGATTTCCTCCACCGCCACGATGTAGCTGAAATATTGTTGAAATCAAGTTCAGCACTATTGATAGCATCTAGATCATACATACATACATGTATGCAGTACCAATTATCTATAGGCAAACAAACACAAATAAATTAAATAAGACATGCACCCTCCTACTACAACCAAATGGAGGTAACATCGTTTTTATGCGGAAATCGTTACGGATATTACCATGCGGTACTCAGAACGTAAAGACACATAATAGGAAGACACAACAAACTGAAATGATGAGCAACACGGACCTCACCAAAAAAACTGGAGGTGAACTCAGGTCTGAATATTACAATACCTTTGAAATTCGACTTATTACTGGCCTTGTAAGATAAAGATAGCATTGATAATCTATATCAGCTAGATCAGCACATATTGTCAATACTATCTATTGTTTGAGGCTTTATTTTTCAAATAAGGGCGTTATTTACAAACACCACAAATACGGATCATTTTATAAGGCGATTCTCTTATTAATAAGCACTAAGTGCGGAAAGGTTCCTATTAATCCCCGATTTATCAAATTGTCAGTTATCTAAAGCAATTATATAGATCTATGGAAATCCAAATGAATGGTAAAATCCATATAGCAATCAAATTCTCACCTATTAACCGATAACTTACCTATAATTTGCCAAAAGATTGACGAATTTTCTGTTTTAACACCTTTGTGATTATTATATTCTATTATATATTTCGCTTATGCTAACCTATGTTTACAAAACAAACCCCCCGAATTCACTATGAACAATTCCAATTTTACCTAATTTACATTCAAATTGTGAACAAACGTACATGTATACATATGACGTCATTTCGTCATTACTCATGTCGTAAATTTTCAATTTTTTGATTATTACATCCTCAAGATTAATTTTATCCTAATTGTATATACCGTCGAGTCCAGTTAAATTTCCCTCAATTATTTGGTCAAATATAATTATTGTCATAACTAAGGTTTCTAAGGTTGTGAATACCATACGTAACATAGATAACTCTTACATACTGTGTGATTCGAAATCTTTTTAACCTCTTCAATATTGACATAAAACAGTTATTTCCCTTCTTAGACTATAATCAATAAAACCAGAAAAATCGTTTTTGTGATAAAGTCGAATGTGATATTTAGCAGGAAGTCAGTAGGCGTTTACAAGTAAAATGACAAAAGGAAATATTTACCCAGATAGCAACTGATTAAAAGATGGCTGAAATAGCTATTTGTAATTTACGTCCAGGATGTCGGCTTTAATTGGAAAATTCTATGGTTACCATTAATGAAAATTAATGGTTTCATGACATAAAACTATAAATTGATACTCAGCGACTAAATATAGACTAAATGATAAAACCTGACGCAATAATAATCATGCTTCATTCACTTACAGACATCGTTAAATGTACTCATGAAAATTAAGACATTTTAATGATGAAAGTAGACTCGAAATAAAGATAATCAAATCGAATTGAAACTGACACGTATGTACCGAAACTGAATAAAATAGTCACTTCAAGTTGAAATTGACAATTTGGGGCTGAAACTGATATCTTGTTATACACATATGTATCCGGCAACATATATTTGCAATGTAATTGGATGTAAATTGTTTTATCTAGGAACCACTACAAAAATGACATTAAATGCCTTTGCTCGTAATAATGCATTTTCCGTGTAACACTTTTTAGTGCCATCGAATGTCTTTGAAACAGACAAGATAATTGTTAACGTATGCCTTTTCCTTAAAGAGAATGTGTTTTAATCGATTTCCAAGATGTTGTTTAATTATAATTATATCCCATATCAATCATAGGGATGGCTGCAGATTCAATTTAGATTGACATTCGTGATGATATAGAATTTTATTCCCGATTTGCTGATAGTAAGTTTTAACGGTACAGTTTTTTTGATGTATAGATTACAGAAGTACAGTAAAGATTTTGCTGGCTACTTGACATGTCAATAGACGCGAGGGATACGCCAAAATATGACTCTTATGCATACATACATGTAATCGGTAATGATTCTTTGTTAAGAAATATAAACTAAAATATCATAGACCTATTATTAAAGTTTATATGAAGTGTTGTTAAGAATATCTTTATTGAAATATGCATTACAATTAGTTACTTGAATCAACTTTTAAATTGTATAAACCACTATATATATATAATTGTTTTAATATAGCATAATACTTTATTGTTTGACTCGCCTGTTAACGAAATATCTTTGAGGTCCAGGTAAGCAAACAATAATCTAAGATTCCCTGTTTTACAATAGATCTCTTACCCAGGGTTAATAAGAGATTAAGTATAGGAGAATGTCCTCGTATCTCTCCATTCCTTAAAAATAATGGAGCCGAGGCCCATTGTTTTTAAGGAATGGAGAGATACGAGGACATTCTCCAACTTAAAATCCACCCATTGTACTTGATTAGTTTGATTAATTATTAATCTTGTAACAAAAAAAAAGTCTGTGCATAGTATCTAAAGTACAAAGAGAACAATAACTCCGCCCCTGTCCACATTGTTCATAACTCTCCATTCCTTAGAAATAATGGAGAGTTTAGACAATAGATTTACATCACAGATGGATTTTAATTAGAGTTCACATATTCCCATTTCAAAAATACAACTAAATTTATCAATTTTAAAACCAACATGTAGATCAATCTATATAGGCATTTTATGATAACTTCAACATATAACATTTTTACAACATGCATTGCACTCATATATTATAACTACTTACTAATCACTGATAGAATTGTCAAGATTTTGGTTTTATCTATTGAATCATTACAATTGGCCCTTATGAGATATTGGTAACATGTAACAAGACGAAGGCAAACAAAACAAAAAACACAACACAATATGTGTTGGACACCACTATACACAAGCAAGCACAAATCATGTATATAAGACACAAGTCCTCCCACAAACAACTCCGATAACACTGACTTTGTACAGAGTTTTGAACCCACTTTGTAGTATGTGTTATGCTCACCATTGCAGATCTCTCTGTGCCTTCTTTAGGTATAATAGCAACTTAAGCATCATTGGCTTAACATGCTTTTTTTTCTAAGATGGCCAGCAAATACAGCTAAACACAGGCACCGAACGTCGTGCAAATTGGACGTTTAGTCTGGACATGTAACTGGGTAGCCACCTTTCAGTTCATCATAATCTTAGTTCGGCCATGTTTTAATCTCTTTAAAGGCGATCAGTAATCATAAGCTTAAAGTTCTTTATATACAGATAGCATGAAGTGTTTTCATAATTTATTAGATTGGAAATCTTATTTGATGGTGGTGGTTTATGATGTTTAACGCCACTTTCAACAATATTTCAGTTACAGTGGGTGGCCAAAAATATTCAACAAATATGGCGTCGGTAATATGGAAAATAAAAATCGCCGTCAAGGAACGCTGATTTTGTTTACATATTACAACGTCAGGGTAAAACCATGATTTCTATCAATAAAATAACGTGACAGTGACGTCTACTGCGTGTTTGTGTATGTCTTTGTATGCCAAAGATCATGGGGCGGAAAGGGAAAGAGATGTCACCGGACTTGAAAAAGGTTGCCGTAGATTTGCTAAAAAACGGAGAAAAAATATCAGAAATTGCGAGAGTATTGCAGCAGCCAAGATCTACAATATCAGACATTATCAGAAGATTTAGAGAAGCTGGTACAGTAGAGAATTGTCCGAGATTAGGAAGATCCCTACAATGGACGACAGGGACTACCGGCCGTTGGAGAAAATTGTGAAAACTGAGAAAAGAGCCCCGTTAGTCGAAATAACTGATAAGTTTAATGAAGAAAGGAATGTTAGTGTGTCTAAGCGGACGCTACGGTGACGTTTAAGGGATCATGGATTTTCCAGGAGAGTATGCAAAAAGAAAGTTGTGATCAAGCTTGACAATAGAAAAAAAACCGATTGGCATGGAGTAGGGGGAAAAGGTGGTGGACAAATCAGTACCAATGGAGTAAAGATATATTGAGTGACGAGTCACAAGTTTGTATTGGGAAGGAACGACGGTGCATATGTATGGAGGAAACGTGGAGAAGGGTGGAGACCGGACTTTGTGAAGGAGAGAACGGACCGCAAATTCAGTATCATGATGTGGGGATGGATATGCTACAACGGCGAAGGCGGAAGGGAATATAAATGCTGACAAATACATCAGCATTCTGGGGGACAATATCTGACCGGTTATCTGACACTTTCCAGGAAATGGCTACTTATTCCAGGATGACAACGCACCCGTACATAGAGCTCGTTCGACCAAGGAGTATGTGGCAAGGACACGTCTAAAAAATATGAGCTGGCCCGCAAAATCTCCAGACTTAAATGTTATTGAAAATATATGGTTATATATTAAAGCAAAGCTTAAGATACGCATACACAAAATAAATTCGAACAGTGACCTGTTTTGAGAAATTTTCCGTATCTGGCAGACCATTCTATTGACTTGCATTAAACTTACCAATCTTTATGATTCATTTCCAAGGAGAATTCTTAATGTTATTACAATGAAGGGACATTTAACTAAATATTAAAGGTAATATTTTATTTCTTTTTATCTTTTTAATTGACCATATATGATTTTATTATGACGATGCAATCAACGGTCCGATAAAATGGCAGCCATATTTGACGAATACTTTTGGCCACCCACTGTGTATCGTGAAAATCTTATTTGAAGTCAAAATTGTAACTACATATAACATATATCTAACATTAGATAAAAGTGAAATACTATTTATAAGGGACAGTGCAAAAAAAAATCAAAATCAAAATTCAAATAATCAACAACAACAAACACAGCATACAAGAATTCCAAAAATATCGGTGCATGAGATCAAATGCTTCAGAAGGATCAGAATCTTATCATCTATGTTTACCTTCCGAACATGAGATCAAATGCTTCAGAAAGGTCAGTATCTTATCATCTATGTTTACCTTCCGAACATGAGATCAAATGCTTCAGAAGGGTCAGTATCTTATCATCTATGTTTACCTTCCGAACATGAGATCAAATGCTTCAGAAGGATCAGTATCTTATGACCTATGTTTACCTTCCGAACGCGATTGTTATGTCTGATATCACAATGATTAAATTGGTACATGAGGTATGTAGTTTTGCAAAGTCCCCGTTCATGAACATTGATCAAAATGAACAAAAATAGCAGAGTTGAGAGTGACGAAAACAAAACGAAATTATTATTCCCATTCATTTACAAATGTGTAACTTTGGTTTTGAACATATTGTCTTATCGAAATAACCAATAAAATTTGATTGCAATACTTGTTATCAGATAACAGCTGAAATCAAACGTGTTTCAAGGGAGGTAAATCAAATACAATAGCACATCTGAGTACTTACATGTATCATAATTGTAAAATACATTAAGTTTAAAACCATTTAAGAACATACTACATATTCTTAGGTCTTTTAACTAATCTTCACATGTGATTATTATGAAGTTATTGAGAAATGGTTTTATTTCATTGGTAAAGCAGGTCCATCTTTATGATTTGATGGACCCTGAAGATCAATTGTTCTTATACTCGTGGACTCTAGATTGACTCCCGATTGTTATGCTAGCATATAAACATTTCAATGTGTCGTTTTAAAGCATTAACTACTTGTGTAACCCAATACATTAATTATCCAAATCGATAACCACGCATACAGATATATTAGAAGAATAAAACAACGAGGTGTATATTTTGTATACACTTTCTCCAGTCAACTATATAGATCGTCTCCCCTTTTGCGATAGGAAAAATGTGGTTACTGTTTGTATTGAACACGGTATATCATTAGATATGTCACAGTCGAAATTGTCAATGGAGTAAATGTTCTCCTTGGATCGTTTGACATAACATTATACAAACTGTTCCTGACACATTACACTATTAGGTGTAAGTAAACGCTATGGCGTGGGTCTCCATAAATCTGAATTAGCTCAGGGAACTTCAGTGTTGGCGGAGTTACTTCCTATGATTTATAAATAGTGTACTATGAATTGTAGGGCATACACTTACTACACATGTACAATATATAATAATATTTCAATAAGTCTATATCACCCAGCGAATGTACTGTGCTGAAAGCCGGTTAGTTTCTATTGTGTTTATTTGTTTATATATTACCATGTCTGTTATACCAATATTTATTCTAGGTTGGTCCATTTATTCATAATAATAATAATAATAATAATAATAATAATAATAATAATAATAATAATGAATGTACAATAACCTAATCAAGGCTAAGCTCTAAAATCCAATTTTCCTTTCTTGGATTGTTTTTGGCTTCTAGTAAGCATAAATTACAAATAAAGGGCGTAGATTTTGTAAATATCACGATTTCATGTATTAATATGAACTATTGCCGATTGCTACAGTGCATAAACATACACCACTGTACAGTCTGATCTATAAAAGTAACAAGAAAATCAGATATACATATAAATACAGGCAAAAACTATGAGACATTCTGGTTGTCAATTTAAACAGACAATTATTTTACAAAAAACACAGAAGATGGAAGTGTTTGAAAGGTCTATTAATGTTGAGGTATTTGCATAATTTTCAAATTAAAAACAAATATATAGATAAAAAATATCAATGTTAATGTTTCTAAAAAATGACTAGTTTGTTATAATCAAATGGTGTACAATTTAGTAGAAAATGTGATTCGTATATCTCAAATGACAGTGAATTTTTTTCCCTTTCTACGTGCATTTTGTGTTTCCTCTATCACCGACAAGACTTTACCATACTTGACTATATATACGAGTAACACGGCGGTCCTCTATCACCGACAAGACTTTACCAGACTTGACTATATATATGAGTAACACGACGGGTGTCTTATTAAAGGCAGGAACTGCTTACCCTCCACGAACACATTGGTTCACCTCCGAGGTTGTGTCCGTGTTACTCAACGTTTTAGTCTTGTTTGTTCTGTTGTGTCCGTGTTACTCAAGGTTTTAGTCTTGTTTGTTGTGTTGTGTCCGTGTTACTCAACGTTTTAGTCTTGTTTGTTGTGTTGTGTCCGTGTTACTCAACGGTTTAGTCTTGTTTGTTGTGTTGTGTCCGTATTACTCAACGTTTTAGTCTTGTTTGTTGTGTTGTGTCCGTGTTACTCAACGTTTTAGTCTTGTTTGTTGTGTTGTGTCCGTGTTACTCAACGTTTTAGTCTTGTTTGTTGTGTTGTGTCCGTGTTACTCAACGTTTTAGTCTTGTTTGTTGTGTTGTGTCCGTGTTACTCAACGTTTTAGTCTTGTTTGTTGTGTTGTGTCCGTGTTACTCAAGGTTTTAGTCTTGTTTGTTGTGTTGTGTCTGTGTTACTCAACGTTTTAGTCTTGTTTGTTGTGTTGTGTCCGTGTTACTCAACGTTTTAGTCTTGTTTGTTGTGTTGTGTCCGTGTTACTCAACGTTTTAGTCTTGTTTGTTGTGTTGTGCCGTGTTACTCAACGTTTTAGTCTTGTTTGTTGTGTTGTGTCCGTGTTACTCAACGTTTTAGTCTTGTTTGTTGTGTTGTGTCCGTGTTACTCAACGTTTTAGTCTTGTTTGTTGTGTTGTGTCCGTGTTACTCAACGTTTTAGTCTTGTTTGTTGTGTTGTGTCCGTGTTACTCAACGTTTTAGTCTTGTTTGTTGTGTTGTGTCCGTGTTACTCAACGTTTTAGTCTTGTTTGTTGTGTTGTGTCCTTGTTACTCAACGTTTTAGTCTTGTTTGTTGTGTTGTGTCCGTGTTACTCAATGTTTTAGTCTTGTTTGTTGTGGTGTGTCCGTGTTACTCAAGGTTTTAGTCTTGTTTGTTGTGTTGTGTCCGTGTTACTCAAGGTTTTAGTCTTGTTTGTTGTGGTGTGTCCGTGTTACTCAACGTTTTAGTCTTGTTTGTTGTGTTGTGTCCGTGTTACTCAACGTTTTAGTCTTGTTTGTTGTGTTGTGTCCGTGTTACTCAAGGTTTTAGTCTTGTTTGTTGTGTTGTGTCCGTGTTACTCAACGTTTTAGTCTTGTTTGTTGTGTTGTGTCCGTGTTACTCAACGGTTTAGTCTTGTTTGTTGTGTTGTGTCCGTATTACTCAACGTTTTAGTCTTGTTTGTTGTGTTGTGTCCGTGTTACTCAACGTTTTAGTCTTGTTTGTTGTGTTGTGTCCGTGTTACTCAACGTTTTAGTCTTGTTTGTTGTGTTGTGTCCGTGTTACTCAACGTTTTAGTCTTGTTTGTTGTGTTGTGTCCGTGTTACTCAACGTTTTAGTCTTGTTTGTTGTGTTGTGTCCGTGTTACTCAAGGTTTTAGTCTTGTTTGTTGTGTTGTGTCTGTGTTACTCAACGTTTTAGTCTTGTTTGTTGTGTTGTGTCCGTGTTACTCAACGTTTTAGTCTTGTTTGTTGTGTTGTGTCCGTGTTACTCAACGTTTTAGTCTTGTTTGTTGTGTTGTGCCGTGTTACTCAACGTTTTAGTCTTGTTTGTTGTGTTGTGTCCGTGTTACTCAACGTTTTAGTCTTGTTTGTTGTGTTGTGTCCGTGTTACTCAACGTTTTAGTCTTGTTTGTTGTGTTGTGTCCGTGTTACTCAACGTTTTAGTCTTGTTTGTTGTGTTGTGTCCGTGTTACTCAACGTTTTAGTCTTGTTTGTTGTGTTGTGTCCGTGTTACTCAACGTTTTAGTCTTGTTTGTTGTGTTGTGTCCGTGTTACTCAACGTTTTAGTCTTGTTTGTTGTGTTGTGTCCGTGTTACTCAATGTTTTAGTCTTGTTTGTTGTGGTGTGTCCGTGTTACTCAAGGTTTTAGTCTTGTTTGTTGTGTTGTGTCCGTGTTACTCAAGGTTTTAGTCTTGTTTGTTGTGGTGTGTCCGTGTTACTCAACGTTTTAGTCTTGTTTGTTGTGTTGTGTCCGTGTTACTCAACGTTTTAGTCTTGTTTGTTGTGTTGTGTCCGTGTTACTCAAGGTTTTAGTCTTGTTTGTTGTGGTGTGTCCGTGTTACTCAAGGTTTTAGTCTTGTTTGTTGTGTTGTGTCCGTGTTACTCAACGATTTAGTCTTGTTTGTTGTGTTGTGTCCGTGTTACTCAAGGTTTTAGTCTTGTTTGTTGTGTTGTGTCCGTGTTACTCAACGTTTTAGTCTTGTTTGTTGTGTTGTGTCTGTGTTACTCAACGTTTTAGTCTTGTTTGTTGTGTTGTGTCCGTGTTACTCAACGTTTTAGTCTTGTTTGTTGTGTTGTGTCCGTGTTACTCAAGGTTTTAGTCTTGTTTGTTGTGTTGTGTCCGTGTTACTCAAGGTTTTAGTCTTGTTTGTTGTGTTGTGTCCGTGTTACTCAACGTTTTAGTCTTGTTTGTTGTGTTGTGTCCGTGTTACTCAAGGTTTTAGTCTTGTTTGTTGTGTTGTGTCCGTGTTACTCAACGTTTTAGTCTTGTTTGTTGTGTTGTGTCCGTGTTACTCAACGTTTTAGTCTTGTTTGTTGTGTTGTGTCTGTGTTACTCAACGTTTTAGTCTTGTTTGTTGTGTTGTGTCCGTGTTACTCAACGTTTTAGTCTTGTTTGTTGTGTTGTGTCCGTGTTACTCAAGGTTTTAGTCTTGTTTGTTGTGTTGTGTCCGTGTTACTCAAGGTTTTAGTCTTGTTTGTTGTGTTGTGTCCGTGTTACTCAAGGTTTTAGTCTTGTTTGTTGTGTTGTGTCCGTGTTACTCAACGTTTTAGTCTTGTTTGTTGTGTTGTGTCCGTGTTACTCAAGGTTTTAGTCTTGTTTGTTGTGTTGTGTCCTTGTTACTCAACGTTTTAGTCTTGTTTGTTGTGTTGTGTCCGTGTTACTCAAGGTTTTAGTCTTGTTTGTTGTGTTGTGTCCGTGTTACTCAACGTTTTAGTCTTGTTTGTTGTGTTGTGTCCGTGTTACTCAACGTTTTAGTCTTGTTTGTTGTGTTGTGTCCGTGTTACTCAAGGTTTTAGTCTTGTTTGTTGTGTTGTGTCCGTGTTACTCAACGTTTTAGTCTTGTTTGTTGTGTTGTGTCCGTGTTACTCAAGGTTTTAGTCTTGTTTGTTGTGTTGTGTCCGTGTTACTCAAGGTTTTAGTCTTGTTTGTTGTGTTGTGTCCGTGTTACTCAACGTTTTAGTCTTGTTTGTTGTGTTGTGTCCGTGTTACTCAACGTTTTAGTCTTGTTTGTTGTGTTGTGTCCGTGTTACCCAACGTTTTAGTCTTGTTTGTTTTGTTGTGTCCGTGTTACTCAACGTTTTAGTCTTGTTTGTTGTGTTGTGTCCGTGTTACTCAAGGTTTTAGTCTTGTTTGTTGTGTTGTGTCCGTGTTACTCAACGTTTTAGTCTTGTTTGTTGTGTTGTGTCCGTGTTACTCAACGTTTTAGTCTTGTTTGTTGTGTTGTGTCCGTGTTACTCAACGTTTCAGTCTTGTTTGTTGTGTTGTGTCCGTGTTACTCAACGTTTTAGTCTTGTTTGTTGTGTTGTGTCCGTGTTACTCAACGTTTTAGTCTTGTTTGTTGTGTTGTGTCCGTGTTACTCAAGGTTTTAGTCTTGTTTGTTGTGTTGTGTCCGTGTTACTCAAGGTTTTAGTCTTGTTTGTTGTGTTGTGTCCGTGTTACTCAACGTTTTAGTCTTGTTTGTTGTGTTGTGTCCGTGTTACTCAACGTTTTAGTCTTGTTTGTTGTGTTGTGTCCGTGTTACTCAACGTTTTAGTCTTGTTTGTTGTGTTGTGTCCGTGTTTCTCAACGTTTTAGTCTTGTTTGTTGTGTTGTGTCCGTGTTACTCAACGTTTTAGTCTTGTTTGTTGTGTTGTGTCCGTGTTACTCAAGGTTTTAGTCTTGTTTGTTGTGTTGTGTCCGTGTTACTCAACGTTTTAGTCTTGTTTGTTGTGTTGTGTCCGTGTTACTCAACGTTTTAGTCTTGTTTGTTGTGTTGTGTCCGTGTTACTCAACGTTTTAGTCTTGTTTGTTGTGTTGTGTCCGTGTTACTCAAGGTTTTAGTCTTGTTTGTTGTGTTGTGTCCGTGTTACTCAACGTTTCAGTCTTGTTTGTTGTGTTGTGTCCGTGTTACTCAACGTTTTAGTCTTGTTTGTTGTGTTGTGTCCGTGTTACTCAACGTTTTAGTCTTGTTTGTTGTGTTGTGTCCGTGTTACTCAACGTTTTAGCCTTGTTTGTTGTGTTGTGTTCGTGTTACTCAACGTTTTAGTCTTGTTTGTTGTGTTGTGTCCGTGTTACTCAACGTTTTAGTCTTGTTTGTTGTGTTGTGTCGTGTTACTCAACGTTTCAGTCTTGTTTGTTGTGTTGTGTCCGTGTTACTCAACGTTTTAGTCTTGTTTGTTGTGTTGTGTCCGTGTTACTCAAGGTTTTAGTCTTGTTTGTTGTGTTGTGTCCGTGTTACTCAACGTTTTAGTCTTGTTTGTTGTGTTGTGTCCGTGTTACTCAACGTTTTAGTCTTGTTTGTTGTGTTGTGTCCGTGTTACTCAACGTTTTAGTCTTGTTTGTTGTGTTGTGCCGTGTTACTCAACGTTTTAGTCTTGTTTGTTGTGTTGTGTCCGTGTTACTCAACGTTTTAGTCTTGTTTGTTGTGTTGTGTCCGTGTTACTCAACGTTTTAGTCTTGTTTGTTGTGTTGTGTCCGTGTTACTCAACGTTTTAGTCTTGTTTGTTGTGTTGTGTCCGTGTTACTCAAGGTTTTAGTCTTGTTTGTTGTGTTGTGTCTGTGTTACTCAACGTTTTAGTCTTGTTTGTTGTGTTGTGTCCGTGTTACTCAAGGTTTTAGTCTTGTTTGTTGTGTTGTGTCCGTGTTACTCAACGTTTCAGTCTTGTTTGTTGTGTTGTGTCCGTGTTACTCAACGTTTTAGTCTTGTTTGTTGTGTTGTGTCCGTGTTACTCAACGTTTCAGTCTTGTTTGTTGTGTTGTGTCCGTGTTACTCAACGTTTTAGTCTTGTTTGTTGTGTTGTGTCCGTGTTACGCAACGTTTTAGTCTTGTTTGTTGTGTTGTGTCCGTGTTACTCAACGTTTTAGTGTTGTTTGTTGTGTTGTGTCCTTGTTACTCAACGTTTTAGTCTTGTTTGTTGTGTTGTGTCCGTGTTACTCAATGTTTTAGTCTTGTTTGTTGTGGTGTGTCCGTGTTACTCAAGGTTTTAGTCTTGTTTGTTGTGTTGTGTCCGTGTTACTCAAGGTTTTAGTCTTGTTTGTTGTGGTGTGTCCGTGTTACTCAACGTTTTTACTCTTGTTTGTTGTGTTGTGTCCGTGTTACTCAACGTTTTAGTCTTGTTTGTTGTGTTGTGTCCGTGTTACTCAAGGCTTTAGTCTTGTTTGTTGTGGTGTGTTCGTGTTACTCAAGGTTTTAGTCTTGTTTGTTGTGTTGTGTCCGTGTTACTCAACGTTTTAGTCTTGTTTGTTGTGTTGTGTCCGTGTTACTCAAGGTTTTAGTCTTGTTTGTTGTGTTGTGTCCGTGTTACTCAACGTTTTAGTCTTGTTTGTTGTGTTGTGTCCGTGTTACTCAACGTTTTAGTCTTGTTTGTTGTGTTGTGTCCGTGTTACTCAACGTTTTAGTCTTGTTTGTTGTGTTGTGTCCGTGTTACTCAAGGTTTTAGTCTTGTTTGTTGTGTTGTGTCCGTGTTACTCAACGTTTTAGTCTTGTTTGTTGTGTTGTGTCCGTGTTACTCAAGGTTTTAGTCTTGTTTGTTGTGTTTTGTCCGTGTTACTCAACGTTTTAGTCTTGTTTGTTGTGTTGTGTCCGTGTTACTCAAGGTTTTAGTCTTGTTTGTTGTGTTGTGTCCGTGTTACTCAAGGTTTTAGTCTTGTTTGTTGTGTTGTGTCTGTGTTACTCAACGTTTTAGTCTTGTTTGTTGTGTTGTGTCCGTGTTACTCAACGTTTTAGTCTTGTTTGTTGTGTTGTGTCCGTGTTACTCAACGTTTTAGTCTTGTTTGTTGTGTTGTGTCCGTGTTACTCAACGTTTTAGTCTTGTTTGTTGTGTTGTGTCCGTGTTACTCAACGTTTTAGTCTTGTTTGTTGTGTTGTGTCCGTGTTACTCAAGGTTTTAGTCTTGTTTGTTGTGTTGTGTCCGTGTTACTCAAGGTTTTAGTCTTGTTTGTTGTGTTGTGTCCGTGTTACTCAAGGTTTTAGTCTTGTTTGTTGTGTTGTGTCCGTGTTACTCAACGTTTTAGTCTTGTTTGTTGTGTTGTGTCCGTGTTACTCAACGTTTTAGTCTTGTTTGTTGTGTTGTGTCCGTGTTACTCAACGTTTTAGTCTTGTTTGTTGTGTTGTGTCCGTGTTACTCAACGTTTTAGTCTTGTTTGTTGTGTTGTGTCCGTGTTACTCAACGTTTTAGTCTTGTTTGTTGTGTTGTGTCCGTGTTACTCAACGTTTTAGTCTTGTTTGTTGTGTTGTGTCCGTGTTACTCAACGTTTTAGTCTTGTTTGTTGTGTTGTGTCCGTGTTACTCAACGTTTTAGTCTTGTTTGTTGTGTTGTGTCCGTGTTACTCAACGTTTTAGTCTTGTTTGTTGTGTTGTGTCCGTGTTACTCAACGTTTCAGTCTTGTTTGTTGTGTTGTGTCCGTGTTACTCAACGTTTTAGTCTTGTTTGTTGTGTTGTGTCCGTGTTACTCAACGTTTTAGTCTTGTTTGTTGTGTTGTGTCCGTGTTACTCAACGTTTTAGCCTTGTTTGTTGTGTTGTGTTCGTGTTACTCAACGTTTTAGTCTTGTTTGTTGTGTTGTGTCCGTGTTACTCAACGTTTTAGTCTTGTTTGTTGTGTTGTGTCGTGTTACTCAACGTTTCAGTCTTGTTTGTTGTGTTGTGTCCGTGTTACTCAACGTTTTAGTCTTGTTTGTTGTGTTGTGTCCGTGTTACTCAAGGTTTTAGTCTTGTTTGTTGTGTTGTGTCCGTGTTACTCAACGTTTTAGTCTTGTTTGTTGTGTTGTGTCCGTGTTACTCAACGTTTTAGTCTTGTTTGTTGTGTTGTGTCCGTGTTACTCAACGTTTTAGTCTTGTTTGTTGTGTTGTGCCGTGTTACTCAACGTTTTAGTCTTGTTTGTTGTGTTGTGTCCGTGTTACTCAACGTTTTAGTCTTGTTTGTTGTGTTGTGTCCGTGTTACTCAACGTTTTAGTCTTGTTTGTTGTGTTGTGTCCGTGTTACTCAAGGTTTTAGTCTTGTTTGTTGTGTTGTGTCCGTGTTACTCAAGGTTTTAGTCTTGTTTGTTGTGTTGTGTCTGTGTTACTCAACGTTTTATTCTTGTTTGTTGTGTTGTGTCCGTGTTACTCAAGGTTTTAGTCTTGTTTGTTGTGTTGTGTCCGTGTTACTCAACGTTTCAGTCTTGTTTGTTGTGTTGTGTCCGTGTTACTCAACGTTTTAGTCTTGTTTGTTGTGTTGTGTCCGTGTTACTCAACGTTTCAGTCTTGTTTGTTGTGTTGTGTCCGTGTTACTCAACGTTTTAGTCTTGTTTGTTGTGTTGTGTCCGTGTTACTCAACGTTTTAGTCTTGTTTGTTGTGTTGTGTCCGTGTTACTCAACGTTTTAGTCTTGTTTGTTGTGTTGTGTCCTTGTTACTCAACGTTTTAGTCTTGTTTGTTGTGTTGTGTCCGTGTTACTCAATGTTTTAGTCTTGTTTGTTGTGGTGTGTCCGTGTTACTCAAGGTTTTAGTCTTGTTTGTTGTGTTGTGTCCGTGTTACTCAACGTTTTAGTCTTGTTTGTTGTGGTGTGTCCGTGTTACTCAACGTTTTAGTCTTGTTTGTTGTGTTGTGTCCGTGTTACTCAACGTTTTAGTCTTGTTTGTTGTGTTGTGTCCGTGTTACTCAAGGTTTTAGTCTTGTTTGTTGTGGTGTGTCCGTGTTACTCAAGGTTTTAGTCTTGTTTGTTGTGTTGTGTCCGTGTTACTCAACGTTTTAGTCTTGTTTGTTGTGTTGTGTCCGTGTTACTCAAGGTTTTAGTCTTGTTTGTTGTGTTGTGTCCGTGTTACTCAACGTTTTAGTCTTGTTTGTTGTGTTGTGTCTGTGTTACTCAACGTTTTAGTCTTGTTTGTTGTGTTGTGTCCGTGTTACTCAACGTTTTAGTCTTGTTTGTTGTGTTGTGTCCGTGTTACTCAAGGTTTTAGTCTTGTTTGTTGTGTTGTGTCCGTGTTACTCAAGGTTTTAGTCTTGTTTGTTGTGTTGTGTCCGTGTTACTCAAGGTTTTAGTCTTGTTTGTTGTGTTGTGTCCGTGTTACTCAACGTTTCAGTCTTGTTTGTTGTGTTGTGTCCGTGTTACTCAACGTTTTAGTCTTGTTTGTTGTGTTGTGTCCGTGTTACTCAACGTTTTAGTCTTGTTTGTTGTGTTGTGTCCGTGTTACTCAACGTTTTAGTCTTGTTTGTTGTGTTGTGTCCGTGTTACTCAACGTTTTAGTCTTGTTTGTTGTGTTGTGTCCGTGTTACTCAACGTTTTAGTCTTGTTTGTTGTGTTGTGTCCGTGTTACTCAACGTTTCAGTCTTGTTTGTTGTGTTGTGTCCGTGTTACTCAACGTTTTAGTCTTGTTTGTTGTGTTGTGTCCGTGTTACTCAAGGTTTTAGTCTTGTTTGTTGTGTTGTGTCTCTGTTACTCAACGTTTTAGTCTTGTTTGTTGTGTTGTGTCCGTGTTACTCAACGTTTTAGTCTTGTTTGTTGTGTTGTGTCCGTGTTACTCAACGTTTCAGTCTTGTTTGTTGTGTTGTGTCCGTGTTACTCAACGTCTTAGTCTTGTTTGTTGTGTTGTGTCCGTGTTACTCAACGTTTCAGTCTTGTTTGTTGTGTTGTGTCCGTGTTACTCAATGTTTTAGTCTTGTTTGTTGTGTTGTGTCCGTGTTACTCAACGTTTTAGTCTTGTTTGTTGTGTTGTGTCCGTGTTACTCAACGTTTTAGTCTTGTTTGTTGTGTTGTGTCCTTGTTACTCAACGTTTTAGTCTTGTTTGTTGTGTTGTGTCCGTGTTACTCAATGTTTTAGTCTTGTTTGTTGTGGTGTGTCCGTGTTACTCAAGGTTTTAGTCTTGTTTGTTGTGTTGTGTCCGTGTTACTCAAGGTTTTAGTCTTGTTTGTTGTGGTGTGTCCGTGTTACTCAACGTTTTAGTCTTGTTTGTTGTGTTGTGTCCGTGTTACTCAACGTTTTAGTCTTGTTTGTTGTGTTGTGTCCGTGTTACTCAAGGTTTTAGTCTTGTTTGTTGTGGTGTGTCCGTGTTACTCAAGGTTTTAGTCTTGTTTGTTGTGTTGTGTCCGTGTTACTCAACGTTTTAGTCTTGTTTGTTGTGTTGTGTCCGTGTTACTCAAGGTTTTAGTCTTGTTTGTTGTGTTGTGTCCGTGTTACTCAACGTTTTAGTCTTGTTTGTTGTGTTGTGTCTGTGTTACTCAACGTTTTAGTCTTGTTTGTTGTGTTGTGTCCGTGTTACTCAACGTTTTAGTCTTGTTTGTTGTGTTGTGTCCGTGTTACTCAACGTTTTAGTCTTGTTTGTTGTGTTGTGTCCGTGTTACTCAAGGTTTTAGTCTTGTTTGTTGTGTTGTGTCCGTGTTACTCAACGTTTTAGTCTTGTTTGTTGTGTTGTGTCCGTGTTACTCAACGTTTTAGTCTTGTTTGTTGTGTTGTGTCCGTGTTACTCAAGGTTTTAGTCTTGTTTGTTGTGTTGTGTCCGTGTTACTCAACGTTTTAGTCTTGTTTGTTGTGTTGTGTCCTTGTTACTCAAGGTTTTAGTCTTGTTTGTTGTGTTGTGTCCGTGTTACTCAACGTTTTAGTCTTGTTTGTTGTGTTGTGTCCGTGTTACTCAACGTTTTAGTCTTGTTTGTTGTGTTGTGTCTGTGTTACTCAACGTTTTAGTCTTGTTTGTTGTGTTGTGTCCGTGTTACTCAACGTTTTAGTCTTGTTTGTTGTGTTGTGTCCGTGTTACTCAACGTTTTAGTCTTGTTTGTTGTGTTGTGTCCGTGTTACTCAAGGTTTTAGTCTTGTTTGTTGTGTTGTGTCCGTGTTACTCAACGTTTTAGTCTTGTTTGTTGTGTTGTGTCCGTGTTACTCAACGTTTCAGTCTTGTTTGTTGTGTTGTGTCCGTGTTACTCAACGTTTTAGTCTTGTTTGTTGTGTTGTGTCCGTGTTACTCAACGTTTTAGTCTTGTTTGTTGTGTTGTGTCCGTGTTACTCAACGTTTTAGTCTTGTTTGTTGTGTTGTGTCCGTGTTACTCAACGTTTTAGTCTTGTTTGTTGTGTTGTGTCCGTGTTACTCAACGTTTTAGTCTTGTTTGTTGTGTTGTGTCCGTGTTACTCAACGTTTTAGTCTTGTTTGTTGTGTTGTGTCCGTGTTACTCAACGTTTTAGTCTTGTTTGTTGTGTTGTGTCCGTGTTACTCAACGTTTTAGTCTTGTTTGTTGTGTTGTGTCCGTGTTACTCAACGTTTTAGTCTTGTTTGTTGTGTTGTGTCCGTGTTACTCAACGTTTTAGTCTTGTTTGTTGTGTTGTGTCCGTGTTACTCAACGTTTTAGTCTTGTTTGTTGTGTTGTGTCCGTGTTACTCAACGTTTTAGTCTTGTTTGTTGTGTTGTGTCCGTGTTACTCAACGTTTTAGTCTTGTTTGTTGTGTTGTGTCCGTGTTACTCAACGTTTTAGTCTTGTTTGTTGTGTTGTGTCCGTGTTACTCAACGTTTTAGTCTTGTTTGTTGTGTTGTGTCGTGTTACTCAACGTTTCAGTCTTGTTTGTTGTGTTGTGTCCGTGTTACTCAAGGTTTTAGTCTTGTTTGTTGTGTTGTGTCCGTGTTACTCAAGGTTTTAGTCTTGTTTGTTGTGTTGTGTCCGTGTTACTCAACGTTTTAGTCTTGTTTGTTGTGTTGTGTCCGTGTTACTCAACGTTTTAGTCTTGTTTGTTGTGTTGTGTCGTGTTACTCAACGTTTCAGTCTTGTTTGTTGTGTTGTGTCCGTGTTACTCAACGTTTTAGTCTTGTTTGTTGTGTTGTGTCCGTGTTACTCAAGGTTTTAGTCTTGTTTGTTGTGTTGTGTCCGTGTTACTCAACGTTTTAGTCTTGTTTGTTGTGTTGTGTCCGTGTTACTCAACGTTTTAGTCTTGTTTGTTGTGTTGTGTCCGTGTTACTCAACGTTTTAGTCTTGTTTGTTGTGTTGTGCCGTGTTACTCAACGTTTTAGTCTTGTTTGTTGTGTTGTGTCCGTGTTACTCAACGTTTTAGTCTTGTTTGTTGTGTTGTGTCCGTGTTACTCAACGTTTTAGTCTTGTTTGTTGTGTTGTGTCCGTGTTACTCAACGTTTTAGTCTTGTTTGTTGTGTTGTGTCCGTGTTACTCAAGGTTTTAGTCTTGTTTGTTGTGTTGTGTCTGTGTTACTCAACGTTTTAGTCTTGTATGTTGTGTTGTGTCCGTGATACTCAACGTTTTAGTCTTGTTTGTTGTGTTGTGTCCGTGTTACTCAACGTTTCAGTCTTGTTTGTTGTGTTGTGTCCGTGTTACTCAACGTTTTTGTCTTGTTTGTTGTGTTGTGTCCGTGTTACTCAACGTTTCAGTCTTGTTTGTTGTGTTGTGTCCGTGTTACTCAACGTTTTAGTCTTGTTTGTTGTGTTGTGTCCGTGTTACTCAACGTTTTAGTCTTGTTTGTTGTGTTGTGTCCGTGTTACTCAACGTTTTAGTCTTGTTTGTTGTGTTGTGTCCTTGTTACTCAACGTTTTAGTCTTGTTTGTTGTGTTGTGTCCGTGTTACTCAATGTTTTAGTCTTGTTTGTTGTGGTGTGTCCGTGTTACTCAAGGTTTTAGTCTTGTTTGTTGTGTTGTGTCCGTGTTACTCAAGGTTTTAGTCTTGTTTGTTGTGGTGTGTCCGTGTTACTCAACGTTTTAGTCTTGTTTGTTGTGTTGTGTCCGTGTTACTCAACGTTTTAGTCTTGTTTGTTGTGTTGTGTCCGTGTTACTCAAGGTTTTAGTCTTGTTTGTTGTGGTGTGTCCGTGTTACTCAAGGTTTTAGTCTTGTTTGTTGTGTTGTGTCCGTGTTACTCAACGTTTTAGTCTTGTTTGTTGTGTTGTGTCCGTGTTACTCAACGTTTTAGTCTTGTTTGTTGTGTTGTGTCCGTGTTACTCAAGGTTTTAGTCTTGTTTGTTGTGGTGTGTCCGTGTTACTCAAGGTTTTAGTCTTGTTTGTTGTGTTGTGTCCGTGTTACTCAACGTTTTAGTCTTGTTTGTTGTGTTGTGTCCGTGTTACTCAAGGTTTTAGTCTTGTTTGTTGTGTTGTGTCCGTGTTACTCAACGTTTTAGTCTTGTTTGTTGTGTTGTGTCCGTGTTACTCAAGGTTTTAGTCTTGTTTGTTGTGTTGTGTCCGTGTTACTCAAGGTTTTAGTCTTGTTTGTTGTGTTTTGTCTGTGTTACTCAACGTTTTAGTCTTGTATGTTGTGTTGTGTCCGTGATACTCAACGTTTTAGTCTTGTTTGTTGTGTTGTGTTCGTGTTACTCAACGTTTCAGTCTTGTTTGTTGTGTTGTGTCCGTGTTACTCAACGTTTTTGTCTTGTTTGTTGTGTTGTGTCCGTGTTACTCAACGTTTCAGTCTTGTTTGTTGTGTTGTGTCCGTGTTACTCAACGTTTTAGTCTTGTTTGTTGTGTTGTGTCCGTGTTACTCAACGTTTTAGTCTTGTTTGTTGTGTTGTGTCCGTGTTACTCAACGTTTTAGTCTTGTTTGTTGTGTTGTGTCCTTGTTACTCAACGTTTTAGTCTTGTTTGTTGTGTTGTGTCCGTGTTACTCAATGTTTTAGTCTTGTTTGTTGTGGTGTGTCCGTGTTACTCAAGGTTTTAGTCTTGTTTGTTGTGTTGTGTCCGTGTTACTCAAGGTTTTAGTCTTGTTTGTTGTGGTGTGTCCGTGTTACTCAACGTTTTAGTCTTGTTTGTTGTGTTGTGTCCGTGTTACTCAACGTTTTAGTCTTGTTTGTTGTGTTGTGTCCGTGTTACTCAAGGTTTTAGTCTTGTTTGTTGTGGTGTGTCCGTGTTACTCAAGGTTTTAGTCTTGTTTGTTGTGTTGTGTCCGTGTTACTCAAGGTTTTAGTCTTGTTTGTTGTGTTGTGTCCGTGTTACTCAAGGTTTTAGTCTTGTTTGTTGTGTTGTGTCCGTGTTACTCAACGTTTTAGTCTTGTTTGTTGTGTTGTGTCCGTGTTACTCAACGTTTTAGTCTTGTTTGTTGTGTTGTGTCCGTGTTACTCAAGGTTTTAGTCTTGTTTGTTGTGTTGTGTCCGTGTTACTCAAGGTTTTAGTCTTGTTTGTTGTGTTGTGTCCGTGTTACTCAACGTTTCAGTCTTGTTTGTTGTGTTGTGTCCGTGTTACTCAAGGTTTTAGTCTTGTTTGTTGTGTTGTGTCCGTGTTACTCAACGTTTTAGTCTTGTTTGTTGTGTTGTGTCCCAGTTACTCAACGTTTTAGTCTTGTTTGTTGTGTTGTGTCCGTGTTACTCAACGTTTTAGTCTTGTTTGTTGTGTTGTGTCCGTGTTACTCAACGTTTTAGTCTTGTTTGTTGTGTTGTGTCCGTGTTACTCAACGTTTTAGTCTTGTTTGTTGTGTTGTGTCCGTGTTACTCAACGTTTTAGTCTTGTTTGTTGTGTTGTGTCCGTGTTACTCAACGTTTTAGTCTTGTTTGTTGTGTTGTGTCCGTGTTACTCAACGTTTTAGTCTTGTTTGTTGTGTTGTGTCCGTGTTACTCAACGTTTCAGTCTTGTTTGTTGTGTTGTGTCCGTGTTACTCAACGTTTCAGTTTTGTTTGTTGTGTTGTGTCCGTGTTACTCAACGTTTTAGTCTTGTTTGTTGTGTTGTGTCCGTGTTACTCAACGTTTTAGTCTTGTTTGTTGTGTTGTGTCCGTGTTACTCAAGGTTTTAGTCTTGTTTGTTGTGTTGTGTCCGTGTTACTCAACGTTTTAGTCTTGTTTGTTGTGTTGTGTCCGTGTTACTCAAGGTTTTAGTCTTGTTTGTTGTGTTGTGTCCGTGTTACTCAACGTTTTAGTCTTGTTTGTTGTGTTGTGTCCGTGTTACTCAACGTTTTAGTCTTGTTTGTTGTGTTGTGTCCGTGTTACTCAACGTTTTAGTCTTGTTTGTTGTGTTGTGTCCGTGTTACTCAACGTTTTAGTCTTGTTTGTTGTGTTGTGTCCGTGTTACTCAACGTTTCAGTCTTGTTTGTTGTGTTGTGTCCGTGTTACTCAACGTTTTAGTCTTGTTTGTTGTGTTGTGTCCGTGTTACTCAACGTTTTAGTCTTGTTTGTTGTGTTGTGTCCGTGTTACTCAACGTTTTAGTCTTGTTTGTTGTGTTGTGTTCGTGTTACTCAACGTTTTAGTCTTGTTTGTTGTGTTGTGTCCGTGTTACTCAACGTTTTAGTCTTGTTTGTTGTGTTGTGTCGTGTTACTCAACGTTTCAGTCTTGTTTGTTGTGTTGTGTCCGTGTTACTCAACGTTTTAGTCTTGTTTGTTGTGTTGTGTCCGTGTTACTCAACGTTTTAGTCTTGTTTGTTGTGTTGTGTCCGTGTTACTCAACGTTTTAGTCTTGTTTGTTGTGTTGTGTCTGTGTTACTCAACGTTTTAGTCTTGTTTGTTGTGTTGTGTCCGTGTTACTCAACGTTTTAGTCTTATTTGTTGTGTTGTGTCCGTGTTACTCAAGGTTTTAGTCTTGTTTGTTGTGTTGTGTCGTGTTACTCAACGTTTCAGTCTTGTTTGTTGTGTTGTGTCCGTGTTACTCAACGTTTTAGTCTTGTTTGTTGTGTTGTGTCCGTGTTACTCAACGTTTTAGTCTTGTTTGTTGTGTTGTGTCCGTGTTACTCAACGTTTTAGTCTTGTTTGTTGTGTTGTGTCCGTGTTACTCAACGTTTAATCTTGTTTGTTGTGTTGTGTCCGTGTTACTCAACGTTTTAGTCTTGTTTGTTGTGTTGTGTCCGTGTTACTCAACGTTTCAGTCTTGTTTGTTGTGTTGTGTCCGTGTTACTCAACGTTTTAGTCTTGTTTGTTGTGTTGTGTCCGTGTTACTCAACGTTTTAGTCTTGTTTGTTGTGTTGTGTCCGTGTTACTCAACGTTTTAGTCTTGTTTGTTGTGTTGTGTCGTGTTACTCAACGTTTCAGTCTTGTTTGTTGTGTTGTGTCCGTGTTACTCAACGTTTTAGTCTTGTTTGTTGTGTTGTGTCCGTGTTACTCAACGTTTTAGTCTTGTTTGTTGTGTTGTGTCCGTGTTACTCAACGTTTTAGTCTTGTTTGTTGTGTTGTGTCCGTGTTACTCAACGTTTTAGTCTTGTTTGTTGTGTTGTGTCCGTGTTACTCAACGTTTTAGTCTTGTTTGTTGTGTTGTGTCCGTGTTACTCAACGTTTTAGTCTTGTTTGTTGTGTTGTGTCCGTGTTACTCAACGTTTTAGTCTTGTTTGTTGTGTTGTGTCCGTGTTACTCAACGTTTTAGTCTTGTTTGTTGTGTTGTGTCCGTGTTACTCAACGTTTTAGTCTTGTTTGTTGTGTTGTGTCGTGTTACTCAACGTTTCAGTCTTGTTTGTTGTGTTGTGTCCGTGTTACTCAACGTTTTAGTCTTGTTTGTTGTGTTGTGTCCGTGTTACTCAACGTTTTAGTCTTGTTTGTTGTGTTGTGTCCGTGTTACTCAACGTTTTAGTCTTGTTTGTTGTGTTGTGTCCGTGTTACTCAACGTTTCAGTCTTGTTTGTTGTGTTGTGTCCGTGTTACTCAAGGTTTTAGTCTTGTTTGTTGTGTTGTGTCCGTGTTACTCAACGTTTTAGTCTTGTTTGTTGTGTTGTGTCCGTGTTACTCAACGTTTTAGTCTTGTTTGTTGTGTTGTGTCCGTGTTACTCAACGTTTTAGTCTTGTTTGTTGTGTTGTGTCCGTGTTACTCAAGGTTTTAGTCTTGTTTGTTGTGTTGTGTCCGTGTTACTCAAGGTTTTAGTCTTGTTTGTTGTGTTGTGTCCGTGTTACTCAACGTTTTAGTCTTGTTTGTTGTGTTGTGTCCGTGTTACTCAACGTTTTAGTCTTGTTTGTTGTGTTGTGTCCGTGTTACTCAACGTTTTAGTCTTGTTTGTTGTGTTGTGTCCGTGTTACTCAACGTTTTAGTCTTGTTTGTTGTGTTGTGTCCGTGTTACTCAACGTTTTAGTCTTGTTTGTTGTGTTGTGTCCGTGTTACTCAACGTTTTAGTCTTGTTTGTTGTGTTGTGTCCGTGTTACTCAACGTTTTAGTCTTGTTTGTTGTGTTGTGTCCGTGTTACTCAACGTTTTAGTCTTGTTTGTTGTGTTGTGTCCGTGTTACTCAACGTTTTAGTCTTGTTTGTTGTGTTGTGTTCGTGTTACTCAACGTTTTAGTCTTGTTTGTTGTGTTGTGTCCGTGTTACTCAACGTTTTAGTCTTGTTTGTTGTGTTGTGTCGTGTTACTCAACGTTTCAGTCTTGTTTGTTGTGTTGTGTCCGTGTTACTCAAGGTTTTAGTCTTGTTTGTTGTGTTGTGTCCGTGTTACTCAACGTTTTAGTCTTGTTTGTTGTGTTGTGTCCGTGTTACTCAACGTTTTAGTCTTGTTTGTTGTGTTGTGTCCGTGTTACTCAACGTTTTAGTCTTGTTTGTTGTGTTGTGTCCGTGTTACTCAACGTTTTAGTCTTGTTTGTTGTGTTGTGACGTGTTACTCAACGTTTTAGTCTTGTTTGTTGTGTTGTGTCCGTGTTACTCAACGTTTTAGTCTTGTTTGTTGTGTTGTGTCCGTGTTACTCAACGTTTTAGTCTTGTTTGTTGTGTTGTGTCCGTGTTACTCAAGGTTTTAGTCTTGTTTGTTGTGTTGTGTCTGTGTTACTCAACGTTTTAGTCTTGTATGTTGTGTTGTGTCCGTGTTACTCAACGTTTTAGTCTTGTTTGTTGTGTTGTGTCCGTGTTACTCAACGTTTCAGTCTTGTTTGTTGTGTTGTGTCCGTGTTACTCAACGTTTTTGTCTTGTTTGTTGTGTTGTGTCCGTGTTACTCAACGTTTCAGTCTTGTTTGTTGTGTTGTGTCCGTGTTACTCAACGTTTTAGTCTTGTTTGTTGTGTTGTGTCCGTGTTACTCAACGTTTTAGTCTTGTTTGTTGTGTTGTGTCCGTGTTACTCAACGTTTTAGTCTTGTTTGTTGTGTTGTGTCCGTGTTACTCAACGTTTTAGTCTTGTTTGTTGTGTTGTGTCCTTGTTACTCAACGTTTTAGTCTTGTTTGTTGTGTTGTGTCCGTGTTACTCAATGTTTTAGTCTTGTTTGTTGTGTTGTGTCCGTGTTACTCAAGGTTTTAGTCTTGTTTGTTGTGTTGTGTCCGTGTTACTCAAGGTTTTAGTCTTGTTTGTTGTGGTGTGTCCGTGTTACTCAACGTTTTAGTCTTGTTTGTTGTGTTGTGTCCGTGTTACTCAACGTTTTAGTCTTGTTTGTTGTGTTGTGTCGTGTTACTCAACGTTTCAGTCTTGTTTGTTGTGTTGTGTCCGTGTTACTCAACGTTTTAGTCTTGTTTGTTGTGTTGTGTCCGTGTTACTCAACGTTTTAGTCTTGTTTGTTGTGTTGTGTCCGTGTTACTCAACGTTTTAGTCTTGTTTGTTGTGTTGTGTCCGTGTTACTCAACGTTTTAGTCTTGTTTGTTGTGTTGTGTCCGTGTTACTCAACGTTTTAGTCTTATTTGTTGTGTTGTGTCCGTGTTACTCAAGGTTTTAGTCTTGTTTGTTGTGTTGTGTCGTGTTACTCAACGTTTCAGTCTTGTTTGTTGTGTTGTGTCCGTGTTACTCAACGTTTTAGTCTTGTTTGTTGTGTTGTGTCTGTGTTACTCAACGTTTTAGTCTTGTTTGTTGTGTTGTGTCCGTGTTACTCAACGTTTTAGTCTTGTTTGTTGTGTTGTGTCCGTGTTACTCAACGTTTTAGTCTTGTTTGTTGTGTTGTGTCCGTGTTACTCAACGTTTTAGTCTTGTTTGTTGTGTTGTGTCCGTGTTACTCAACGTTTCAGTCTTGTTTGTTGTGTTGTGTCCGTGTTACTCAACGTTTTAGTCTTGTTTGTTGTGTTGTGTCCGTGTTACTCAACGTTTTAGTCTTGTTTGTTGTATTGTGTCCGTGTTACTCAACGTTTTAGTCTTGTTTGTTGTGTTGTGTCGTGTTACTCAACGTTTCAGTCTTGTTTGTTGTGTTGTGTCCGTGTTACTCAACGTTTTAGTCTTGTTTGTTGTGTTGTGTCCGTGTTACTCAACGTTTTAGTCTTCTTTGTTGTGTTGTGTCCGTGTTACTCAACGTTTTAGTCTTGTTTGTTGTGTTGTGTCCGTGTTACTCAACGTTTTAGTCTTGTTTGTTGTGTTGTGTCCGTGTTACTCAACGTTTTAGTCTTGTTTGTTGTGTTGTGTCCGTGTTACTCAAGGTTTTAGTCTTGTTTGTTGTGTTGTGTCTGTGTTACTCAACGTTTTAGTCTTGTATGTTGTGTTGTGTCCGTGTTACTCAACGTTTTAGTCTTGTTTGTTGTGTTGTGTCCGTGTTACTCAACGTTTCAGTCTTGTTTGTTGTGTTGTGTCCGTGTTACTCAACGTTTTTGTCTTGTTTGTTGTGTTGTGTCCGTGTTACTCAACGTTTCAGTCTTGTTTGTTGTGTTGTGTCCGTGTTACTCAACGTTTTAGTCTTGTTTGTTGTGTTGTGTCCGTGTTACTCAACGTTTTAGTCTTGTTTGTTGTGTTGTGTCCGTGTTACTCAACGTTTTAGTCTTGTTTGTTGTGTTGTGTCCGTGTTACTCAACGTTTTAGTCTTGTTTGTTGTGTTGTGTCCTTGTTACTCAACGTTTTAGTCTTGTTTGTTGTGTTGTGTCCGTGTTACTCAATGTTTTAGTCTTGTTTGTTGTGTTGTGTCCGTGTTACTCAAGGTTTTAGTCTTGTTTGTTGTGTTGTGTCCGTGTTACTCAAGGTTTTAGTCTTGTTTGTTGTGGTGTGTCCGTGTTACTCAACGTTTTAGTCTTGTTTGTTGTGTTGTGTCCGTGTTACTCAACGTTTTAGTCTTGTTTGTTGTGTTGTGTCGTGTTACTCAACGTTTCAGTCTTGTTTGTTGTGTTGTGTCCGTGTTACTCAACGTTTTAGTCTTGTTTGTTGTGTTGTGTCCGTGTTACTCAACGTTTTAGTCTTGTTTGTTGTGTTGTGTCCGTGTTACTCAACGTTTTAGTCTTGTTTGTTGTGTTGTGTCCGTGTTACTCAACGTTTTAGTCTTGTTTGTTGTGTTGTGTCCGTGTTACTCAACGTTTTAGTCTTATTTGTTGTGTTGTGTCCGTGTTACTCAAGGTTTTAGTCTTGTTTGTTGTGTTGTGTCGTGTTACTCAACGTTTCAGTCTTGTTTGTTGTGTTGTGTCCGTGTTACTCAACGTTTTAGTCTTGTTTGTTGTGTTGTGTCCTGTGTTACTCAACGTTTTAGTCTTGTTTGTTGTGTTGTGTCCGTGTTACTCAACGTTTTAGTCTTGTTTGTTGTGTTGTGTCCGTGTTACTCAACGTTTTAGTCTTGTTTGTTGTGTTGTGTCCGTGTTACTCAACGTTTTAGTCTTGTTTGTTGTGTTGTGTCCGTGTTACTCAACGTTTCAGTCTTGTTTGTTGTGTTGTGTCCGTGGTTACTCAACGTTTTAGTCTTGTTTGTTGTGTTGTGTCCGTGTTACTCAACGTTTTTAGTCTTGTTTGTTGTGTTGTGTCCGTGTTACTCAACGTTTTAGTCTTGTTTGTTGTGTTGTGTCGTGTTACTCAACGTTTCAGTCTTGTTTGTTGTGTTGTGTCCGTGTTACTCAACGTTTTAGTCTTGTTTGTTGTGTTGTGTCCGTGTTACTCAACGTTTTAGTCTTCTTTGTTGTGTTGTGTCCGTGTTACTCAACGTTTTAGTCTTGTTTGTTGTGTTGTGTCCGTGTTACTCAACGTTTTAGTCTTGTTTGTTGTGTTGTGTCCGTGTTACTCAACGTTTTTAGTCTTGTTTGTTGTGTTGTGTCCGTGTTACTCAACGTTTTAGTCTTGTTTGTTGTGTTGTGTCCGTGTTACTCAACGTTTCAGTCTTGTTTGTTGTGTTGTGTCCGTGTTACTCAAGGTTTTAGTCTTGTTTGTTGTGTTGTGTCCGTGTTACTCAAGGTTTTAGTCTTGTTTGTTGTGTTGTGTCCGTGTTACTCAACGTTTTAGTCTTGTTTGTTGTGTTGTGTCCGTGTTACTCAACGTTTTAGTCTTGTTTGTTGTGTTGTGTCCGTGTTACTCAACGTTTTAGTCTTGTTTGTTGTGTTGTGTCCGTGTTACTCAACGTTTTAGTCTTGTTTGTTGTGTTGTGTCCGTGTTTACTCAACGTTTCAGTCTTGTTTGTTGTGTTGTGTCCGTGTTACTCAACGTTTTAGTCTTGTTTGTTGTGTTGTGTCCGTGTTACTCAACGTTTTAGTCTTGTTTGTTGTGTTGTGTCCGTGTTACTCAACGTTTTAGTCTTGTTTGTTGTGTTGTGTTCGTGTTACTCAACGTTTTAGTCTTGTTTGTTGTGTTGTGTCCGTGTTACTCAACGTTTTAGTCTTGTTTGTTGTGTTGTGTCGTGTTACTCAACGTTTCAGTCTTGTTTGTTGTGTTGTGTCCGTGTTACTCAACGTTTTAGTCTTGTTTGTTGTGTTGTGTCCGTGTTACTCAAGGTTTTAGTCTTGTTTGTTGTGTTGTGTCCGTGTTACTCAACGTTTTAGTCTTGTTTGTTGTGTTGTGTCCGTGTTACTCAACGTTTTAGTCTTGTTTGTTGTGTTGTGTCCGTGTTACTCAACGTTTTAGTCTTGTTTGTTGTGTTGTGCCGTGTTACTCAACGTTTTTAGTCTTGTTTGTTGTGTTGTGTCCGTGTTACTCAACGTTTTAGTCTTGTTTGTTGTGTTGTGTCCGTGTTACTCAACGTTTTAGTCTTGTTTGTTGTGTTGTGTCCGTGTACTCAAGGTTTTAGTCTTGTTTGTTGTGTTGTGTCTGTGTTACTCAACGTTTTAGTCTTGTATGTTGTGTTGTGTCCGTGTTACTCAACGTTTTAGTCTTGTTTGTTGTGTTGTGTCCGTGTTACTCAACGTTTTCAGTCTTGTTTGTTGTGTTGTGTCCGTGTTACTCAACGTTTTTGTCTTGTTTGTTGTGTTGTGTCCGTGTTACTCAACGTTTCAGTCTTGTTTGTTGTGTTGTGTCCGTGTTACTCAACGTTTTAGTCTTGTTTGTTGTGTTGTGTCCGTGTTACTCAACGTTTTAGTCTTGTTTGTTGTGTTGTGTCCGTGTTACTCAACGTTTTAGTCTTGTTTGTTGTGTTGTGTCCTTGTTACTCAACGTTTTAGTCTTGTTTGTTGTGTTGTGTCCGTGTTACTCAATGTTTTAGTCTTGTTTGTTGTGTTGTGTCCGTGTTACTCAAGGTTTTAGTCTTGTTTGTTGTGTTGTGTCCGTGTTACTCAAGGTTTTAGTCTTGTTTGTTGTGGTGTGTCCGTGTTACTCAACGTTTTAGTCTTGTTTGTTGTGTTGTGTCCGTGTTACTCAAGGTTTTAGTCTTGTTTGTTGTGTTGTGTCCATGTTACTCAAGGTTTTAGTCTTGTTTGTTGTGGTGTGTCCGTGTTACTCAAGGTTTTAGTCTTGTTTGTTGTGTTGTGTCCGTGTTACTCAACGTTTTAGTCTTGTTTGTTGTGTTGTGTCCGTGTTACTCAAGGTTTTAGTCTTGTTTGTTGTGTTGTGTCCGTGTTACCCAACGTTTTAGTCTTGTTTGTTGTGTTGTGTCTGTGTTACTCAACGTTTTAGTCTTGTTTGTTGTGTTGTGTCCGTGTTACTCAACGTTTTAGTCTTGTTTGTTGTGTTGTGTCCGTGTTACTCAACGTTTTAGTCTTGTTTGTTGTGTTGTGTCCGTGTTACTCAAGGTTTTAGTCTTGTTTGTTGTGTTGTGTCCGTGTTACTCAAGGTTTTAGTCTTGTTTGTTGTGTTGTGTCCGTGTTACTCAACGTTTCAGTCTTGTTTGTTGTGTTGTGTCCGTGTTACTCAAGGTTTTAGTCTTGTTTGTTGTGTTGTGTCCGTGTTACTCAACGTTTTAGTCTTGTTTGTTGTGTTGTGTCCGTGTTACTCAACGTTTTAGTCTTGTTTGTTGTGTTGTGTCCGTGTTACTCAACGTTTTAGTCTTGTTTGTTGTGTTGTGTCCGTGTTACTCAACGTTTTAGTCTTGTTTGTTGTGTTGTGTCCGTGTTACTCAACGTTTTAGTCTTGTTTGTTGTGTTGTGTCCGTGTTACTCAACGTTTTAGTCTTGTTTGTTGTGTTGTGTCCGTGTTACTCAAGGTTTTAGTCTTGTTTGTTGTGTTGTGTCCGTGTTACTCAACGTTTTAGTCTTGTTTGTTGTGTTGTGTCCGTGTTACTCAACGTTTTAGTCTTGTTTGTTGTGTTGTGTCCGTGTTACTCAACGTTTTAGTCTTGTTTGTTGTGTTGTGTCCGTGTTACTCAACGTTTTAGTCTTGTTTGTTGTGTTGTGTCCGTGTTACTCAACGTTTTAGTCTTGTTTGTTGTGTTGTGTCCGTGTTACTCAACGTTTTAGTCTTGTTTGTTGTGTTGTGTCCGTGTTACTCAAGGTTTTAGTCTTGTTTGTTGTGTTGTGTCCGTGTTACTCAACGTTTTAGTCTTGTTTGTTGTGTTGTGTCCGTGTTACTCAAGGTTTTAGTCTTGTTTGTTGTGTTGTGTCCGTGTTACTCAACGTTTTAGTCTTGTTTGTTGTGTTGTGTCCGTGTTACTCAACGTTTTAGTCTTGTTTGTTGTGTTGTGTCCGTGTTACTCAACGTTTTAGTCTTGTTTGTTGTGTTGTGTCCGTGTTACTCAACGTTTTAGTCTTGTTTGTTGTGTTGTGTCCGTGTTACTCAACGTTTCAGTCTTGTTTGTTGTGTTGTGTCCGTGTTACTCAACGTTTTAGTCTTGTTTGTTGTGTTGTGTCCGTGTTACTCAACGTTTTAGTCTTGTTTGTTGTGTTGTGTCCGTGTTACTCAACGTTTTAGTCTTGTTTGTTGTGTTGTGTTCGTGTTACTCAACGTTTTAGTCTTGTTTGTTGTGTTGTGTCCGTGTTACTCAACGTTTTAGTCTTGTTTGTTGTGTTGTGTCGTGTTACTCAACGTTTCAGTCTTGTTTGTTGTGTTGTGTCCGTGTTACTCAACGTTTTAGTCTTGTTTGTTGTGTTGTGTCCGTGTTACTCAACGTTTTAGTCTTGTTTGTTGTGTTGTGTCCGTGTTACTCAACGTTTTAGTCTTGTTTGTTGTGTTGTGTCTGTGTTACTTAACGTTTTAGTCTTGTTTGTTGTGTTGTGTCCGTGTTACTCAACGTTTTAGTCTTATTTGTTGTGTTGTGTCCGTGTTACTCAAGGTTTTAGTCTTGTTTGTTGTGTTGTGTCGTGTTAC